>JAUMJJ010000198.1:2500-2679646 GCA_033556795.1 Tapera naevia | reverse complement strand
CCCCCCCCAAAAAAAACTGGCTGCATTTTCACACAAATGAGATTTTCCCCTCCAAACTGATTTCATTTTCCCCCAAATCCGGGTTTATTTCCAATTACTGGGTTCATTTCCCCAAAATAATTTTTTCCCAAAGCACTCTTCATTTTCCCCAAATCGATTTTTTTCCACCAAAACAGAGACCATTTACCTACAAGTTGGGTTTTCCCCCCAAACTGTGTTAATTTTCCCCAAATTAGGGTTTTTTACAAAATTTTACAAAATTACTGGGTTAATTTTCCCCAAAATCACTTCGCCCCCCCCCCCCCCCCAAACTGGATGCATTTTCATACAAATCAGGTTTTTCCCCCCCAAACTGGGTTAATTTTCACCATAATCAGCTTCTTTCCTCCCAAACTCGGTTCATTTCCCTACAAGTGGTTTCCTCCGCCCAAAACTTTGTTCATTTTCCCCAAAATTCGAATTTTTTAACCCAATTACTGGGTTCATTTTCCCAAAATATTTTTTTTCCCCAAAACTGGGTTCATTTTCCTTAAAAAAGGGTTTTTCTGCCAAAACTGGGTTCATTTTCCGCATAATCAGCATTTTTCCTCCGAAACTAGGTTCATTTTCCACAAAATCCTTATTTCCCCCCAAAACTGGGTTTATTTTCACACAAATCAGGTTTTCCCCTCAAAACAGTATTCATTTTCCCCAAAATCTTCTATTTCCACTCCACACTTGGTTCATTTTCCCCAAAAACAGATTTTTCCCCCAAAACTGGGTCCATTTTCCCTAAATTCGGGTTTTTTTCCACCAAAACTCGGTTCATTTCCCTAGAAGTTGGTTTTCCCCCCCCAAACTGGGAAAAAACCTGGTTTTGGGGAAAATGAACACTGGAGGGGAAAACTAGATTTGTGTGAAAATGCACCCAGTGTTTTGTGGAAAAAAAACGTTTTTTGAGGAAAATAAACCCAGTTTTGGGGGAAAAAAAGATTTTGGGGAAAATGAACACAGTTTGGGGGTGGAAACCCAATTTGTAGGGAAATGAACCCAGTTTTGGTAGAAAACAACAGATTTTGGGGAAAATGAACCTAGTTTGGGATGAAGAAAACCCGATTTTGGGGAAAATGAACCCAGTGCGGAGGGGAAATGCCAGATTTTGGGGAAAATGAACCTAGTATTGATTCGAAATACCAGATTTTGGGGAAAATGAACCAGTAATGGGGATAAAAACCTGATTTTAGGGAAAATGAACCCAGTGTGGAGTGGAAATAGAAGATTTTGCGGAAAATGAACACTGTTTGGAGGGGAAAATCTGATTTGTGTGAAAATGCACCCAGTTTTTGTGTGAAAAAAAGGATTTTGAGGAAAATGAAACCAGTTTGGGAGGAAAAAGCTGATTATGGGGAAAATGAGCCCAGTTGGTGGCAAAACCCCATTTTTTGGGATAGGAACCCATTTTTGAGAGGGAAAAAACGATTTTGGGGAAAATGAACCCAGTTTGGAGGGGAAATAACAGATTTTGGGGAAAAAACCTGATTTTGGGGAAAATTAACACGGGGGGGGGGGGAGAATCCAATTTTTAGGGAAATGAACACAATTTTGGTGGAAAATACGGATTTTGTCGAAAATGAACCCAATTTGGGAGGAAAAAAATCAGATATTGGGAAAATAAATCCCATTTGGGAGGAAAAAACCCTGATTTAGGGGAAAATGAACCAGTAATTGGGTAAAAAGCACAGATTTTGTGGAAAATGAACACAGTTTGGCGGGGGAAAACCAGATTTTGGGGATAATGAACCCAGTTTGGGAGGAAAAAATCCGATTTTGGGGGAAATGAACACAGTTTGGGAGGAAAAAATCCGCTTTTGGGGAAAATGAACCCAGTGTGGAGGGGAAATACCAGATTTTGGGGAAAGTGGACCAAGCAATTGGGAAAACCCCTGATTTTGGGGAAAAGGAATCCAGTGTAGAGTGGGAATAGAAGATTTTGGGGAAATGAACACTGTTTGGAGGGGAAAACCTGATTTGTGTGAAAATGCACCCAGTTTTTTGGGGAAAAAAGGATTTTGGGGAAAATGAACCCAGTTTTGGAGGAAAAAAGCTGATTTGGGGGAAAATGAATCCAGTTTTGAGGAAAACACTTGTTTTTACAGAAAATAAACCCAGTTTGGGGGGAAAACAACGATTTTGGGGAAAATGAACCCAGTAATTGGGTAAAAAACCCGAATTTTGGGGAAAAAGAACACAATTTGGGGGGGAAACCAAATTTGTAGGGAAATGAACCAAGTTTTGGTGGAAAACACCAGATTTTGGGGAAAATGAACCCAGTTTAGGAGAAAAAAAGCAATTTTGGAGAAAATGATCCCAGAGTGGAGATGAAATACCAGATTTTGGGGAAAATGAACCCAGTTCGGAGGGGAGAACCTGATTTGTGTGAAAATGCACCAAGTTTTTTGGGGAAAAAAAGGATTTTGGGGAAAATGAACCCAGTTTGGGAGGAAAAAAGGTGATTATGGGGAAAATGAACCCAGTTTTGACGGAAAAAAAAACGTTTTTGAGGAAAATAAACCCAGTTTTGGGGGAAAAAAAAGATTTTGGGGAAAATGAACCCAGTAATTGGGGAAAAAATGATTTTGGGGAAAATGAACACAGTTTGGGGGTGGAAAACCAATTTGTAGGGAAATGAACCCAATTTTGGTAGAAAACAACAGATTTTGGGGAAAATGAACCTAGTTTGGGATGAAGAAAACCGATTTTGGGGAAAATGAACCCAGTGCGGAAGGGAAATGCCAGATTTTGGGGAAAATGAACCCAGTAATGGGGATAAAAACCTGATTTTAGGGAAAATGAACCCAGTGTGGAGTGGAAATAGAAGATTTTGCGGAAAATGAACACTGTTTGGAGGGGAAAATCTGATTTGTGTGAAAATGCACCCAGTTTTTGTGTGAAAAAAAGGATTTGAGGAAAATGAAACCAGTTTGGGAGGAAAAAGCTGATTATGGGGAAAATGAGCCCAGTTAGTGGCAAAACCCATTTTTTGGGATATGAACCCATTTTTGAGGGGAAAAAACGATTTTGGGAAAATGAACCCAGTTTGGAGGGGAAATAACAGATTTTGGGGAAAAAAAACTGATTTTGGGGAAAATTAACACAGTGGGGGGGGGGGGAGAATCCAATTTTTAGGGAAATGAACACAATTTTGGTGGAAAATACGGATTTTGTCGAAAATGAACCCAATTTGGGAGGAAAAAAATCAGATATTGGGAAAATAAATCCCATTTGGGAGGAAAAAACCCTGATTTAGGGGAAAATGAACCCAGTAATTGGGTAAAAAGCACAGATTTTGTGGAAGATGAACACAGTTTGGCGGGGAAAACCAGATTTTGGGGATAATGAACCCAGTTTGGGAGGAAAAAATCCGATTTTGGGGAAAATGAACACAGTTTGGGAGGAAAAAATCCGATTTTGGGGAAAATGAACCCAGTGTGGAGGGGAAATACCAGATTTTGGGGAAAGTGGACCAAGCAATTGGGAAAACCCCTGATTTTGGGGAAAAGGAATCCAGTGTAGAGTGGGAATAGAAGATTTTGGGGGAAATGAACACTGTTTGGAGGGGAAAACCTGATTTGTGTGAAAATGCACCCAGTTTTTTGGGGAAAAAAGGATTTTGGGGGAAAATGAACCCAGTTTTGGAGGAAAAAAGCTGATTTGGGGGAAAATGAATCCAGTTTTGAGGAAAACACTTGTTTTTACAGAAAATAAACCCAGTTTGGGGGAAAACAACGATTTTGGGGAAAATGAACCAGTAATTGGGTAAAAAACCCGAATTTTGGGGAAAAAGAACACAATTTGGGGGGGAAACCAAATTTGTAGGGAAATGAACCAAGTTTTGGTGGAAAACACCAGATTTTGGGGAAAATGAACCCAGTTTAGGAGGAAAAAAAGCAATTTTGGAGAAAATGATCCCAGAGTGGAGATGAAATACCAGATTTTGGGGAAAATGACCCAGTTCGGAGGGGAGAACCTGATTTGTGTGAAAATGCACCAAGTTTTTTGGGGAAAAAAAGGATTTTGGGGAAAATGAACCCAGTTTGGGAGGAAAAAAGGTGATTTTGGGGAAAATGAACCCAATTTGGGAGGAAAAAAATCAGATATTGGGAAAATAAATCCATTTGGGAGGAAAACCCCCCTGATTTAGGGGAAAATGAACCCAGTAATTGGGTAAAAAGCACAGATTTTGTGGAAAATGAACACAGTTTGGCGGGGAAAACCAGATTTTGGGATAATGAACCCAGTTTGGGAGGAAAAAATCCGATTTTGGGGAAAATGAACCCAGTGTGGAGGGGAAATACCAGATTTTGGGGAAAGTGGACCAAGCAATTGGGAAAACCCCTTATTTTGGGGAAAAGGAATCCAGTGTAGAGTGGGAATAGAAGATTTTGGGGGAAATGAACACTGTTTGGAGGGGAAAACCTGATTTGTGTGAAAATGCACCCAGTTTTTTGGGGAAAAAAGGATTTTGGGGAAAATGAACCCAGTTTTGGAGGAAAAAAGCTGATTTGGGGGAAAATGAATCCAGTTTTGAGGAAAACACTTGTTTTTACAGAAAATAAACCCAGT
Source organism: Tapera naevia (assembly GCA_033556795.1). Classification (NCBI taxonomy): domain Eukaryota; kingdom Metazoa; phylum Chordata; class Aves; order Cuculiformes; family Neomorphidae; genus Tapera; species Tapera naevia. The sequence goes on along the minus strand of JAUMJJ010000198.1, from coordinate 2,675,044 downwards.
TTGGGGGGAAAACAACGATTTTGGGGAAAATGAACCCAGTAATTGGGTAAAAAACCCGAATTTTGGGGAAAAAGAACACAATTTGGGGGGGAAACCAAATTTGTAGGGAAATGAACCAAGTTTTGGTGGAAAACACCAGATTTTGGGAAAATGAACACAGTTTAGGAGGAAAAAAAGCAATTTTGGAGAAAATGATCCAGAGTGGAGATGAAATACCAGATTTTGGGGAAAATGAACCCAGTTCGGAGGGGAGAACCTGATTTGTGTGAAAATGCACCAAGTTTTTTGGGGAAAAAAAGGATTTTGGGGAAAATGAACCCAGTTTGGGAGGAAAAAAAGGTGATTTTGGGGAAAATGAACCCAGTGCGGAGGGGAAATGCCAGATTTTGGGAAAATGAACCTAGTATTGATTCGAAATACCAGATTTTGGGGAAAATGAACCCAGTAATGGGGATAAAAACCTGATTTTAGGGAAAATCAACCCAGTGTGGAGTGGAAATAGAAGATTTTGCGGAAAATGAACACTGTTTGGAGGGGAAAATCTGATTTGTGTGAAAATGCACCAGTTTTTGTGTGAAAAAAAGGATTTTGAGGAAAATGAAACCAGTTTGGGAGGAAAAAGCTGATTATGGGGAAAATGAGCCAGTTGTGGCAAAACCCCATTTTTTGGATAGGAACCAATTTTTGAGGGGAAAAAACGATTTTGGGGAAAATGAACCCAGTTTGGAGGGGAAATAACAGATTTTGGGGAAAAAAACCTGATTTTGGGGAAAATTAACACAGTGTGGGGGGGGGGGAGAATCCAATTTTAGGGAAATGAACACAATTTTGGTGGAAAATACGGATTTTGTCGAAAATGAACCCAATTTGGGAGGAAAAAAATCAGATATTGGGAAAATAAATCCCATTTGGGAGGAAAAAACCCTGATTTAGGGGAAAATGAACCCAGTAATTGGGTAAAAAGCACAGATTTTGTGGAAAATGAACACAGTTTGGCGGGGAAAACCAGATTTTGGGGATAATGAACCCAGTTTGGGAGGAAAAAATCCGATTTTGGGGAAAATGAACACAGTTTGGGAGGAAAAAATCCGATTTTGGGGAAAATGAACCCAGTGTGGAGGGGAAATACCAGATTTTGGGGAAAGTGGACTAAGCAATTGGGAAAACCCCTGATTTTGGGGAAAAGGAATCCAGTGTAGAGTGGGAATAGAAGATTTTGGGGGAAATGAACACTGTTTGGAGGGGAAAACCTGATTTGTGTGAAAATGCACCCAGTTTTTTGGGGAAAAAAGGATTTTGGGGAAAATGAACCCAGTTTTGGAGGAAAAAAGCTGATTTGGGGAAAATGAATCCAGTTTCTGAGGAAAACACTTGTTTTTACAGAAAATAAACCCAGTTTGGGGGGAAAACAACGATTTTGGGGAAAATGAACCCAGTAATTGGGTAAAAAACCCGAATTTTGGGGAAAAAGAACACAATTTGGGGGGGAAACCAAATTTGTAGGGAAATGAACCAAGTTTTGGTGGAAAACACCAGATTTTGGGGAAAATGAACCCAGTTTAGGAGGAAAAAAAGCAATTTTGGAGAAAATGATCCAGAGTGGAGATGAAATACCAGATTTTGGGGAAAATGAACCCAGTTCGGAGGGGAGAACCTGATTTGTGTGAAAATGCACCAAGTTTTTTGGGGAAAAAAAGGATTTTGGGGAAAATGAACCCAGTTTGGGAGGAAAAAAGGTGATTTTGGGGAAAATGAACCCAGTGCGGAGGGGAAATGCCAGATTTTGGGGAAAATGAACCTAGTATTGATTCGAAATACCAGATTTTGGGGAAAATGAACCCAGTAATGGGGATAAAAACCTGATTTTAGGGAAAATCAACCCAGTGTGGAGTGGAAATAGAAGATTTTGCGGAAAATGAACACTGTTTGGAGGGGAAAATCTGATTTGTGTGAAAATGCACCCAGTTTTTGTGTGAAAAAAAGGATTTTGAGGAAAATGAACCCAGTTTGGGAGGAAAAAAGGTGATTATGGGGAAAATGAACCCAGTTTTGACGGAAAAAAAAACGTTTTTGAGGAAAATAAACCAGTTTTGGGGGAAAAAAAAGATTTTGGGGAAAATGAACCCAGTAATTGGGGAAAAAATGATTTTGGGGAAAATGAACACAGTTTGGGGGTGGAAAACCAATTTGTAGGGAAATGAACCCAATTTTGGTAGAAAACAACAGATTTTGGGGAAAATGAACCTAGTTTGGGATGAAGAAAACCCGATTTTGGGGAAAATGAACCCAGTGCGGAGGGGAAATGCCAGATTTTGGGGAAAATGAACCCAGTAATGGGGATAAAAACCTGATTTTAGGGAAAATGAACCCAGTGTGGAGTGGAAATAGAAGATTTTGCGGAAAATGAACACTGTTTGGAGGGGAAAATCTGATTTGTGTGAAAATGCACCCAGTTTTTGTGTGAAAAAAAGGATTTTGAGGAAAATGAAACCAGTTTGGGAGGAAAAAGCTGATTATGGGGAAAATGAGCCCAGTTAGTGGCAAAACCCCATTTTTTGGGATATGAACCCATTTTTGAGGGGAAAAAACGATTTTGGGGAAAATGAACCCAGTTTGGAGGGGAAATAACAGATTTTGGGGAAAAAAAACTGATTTTGGGGAAAATTAACACGGGGGGGGGGGGAGAATCCAATTTTTAGGGAAATGAACACAATTTTGGTGGAAAATACGGATTTTGTCGAAAATGAACCCAATTTGGGAGGAAAAAAATCAGATATTGGGAAAATAAATCCCATTTGGGAGGAAAAAACCCTGATTTAGGGGAAAATGAACCCAGTAATTGGGTAAAAAGCACAGATTTTGTGGAAAATGAACACAGTTTGGCGGGGAAAACCAGATTTTGGGGATAATGAACCCAGTTTGGGAGGAAAAGATCCGATTTTGGGGAAAATGAACACAGTTTGGGAGGAAAAAATCCGATTTTGGGGAAAATGAACCCAGTGTGGAGGGGAAATACCAGATTTTGGGGAAAGTGGACCAAGCAATTGGGAAAACCCCTGATTTTGGGGAAAAGGAATCCAGTGTAGAGTGGGAATAGAAGATTTTGGGGGAAATGAACACTGTTTGGAGGGGAAAACCTGATTTGTGTGAAAATGCACCCAGTTTTTTGGGGAAAAAAGGATTTTGGGGAAAATGAACCCAGTTTTGGAGGAAAAAAGCTGATTTGGGGGAAAATGAATCCAGTTTTGAGGAAAACACTTGTTTTTACAGAAAATAAACCCAGTTTGGGGGGAAAACAACGATTTTGGGGAAAATGAACCCAGTAATTGGGTAAAAAACCCGAATTTTGGGGAAAAAGAACACAATTTGGGGGGGAAACCAAATTTGTAGGGAAATGAACCAAGTTTTGGTGGAAAACACCAGATTTTGGGGAAAATGAACCCAGTTTAGGAGGAAAAAAAGCAATTTTGGAGAAAATGATCCCAGAGTGGAGATGAAATACCAGATTTTGGGGAAAATGAACCCAGTTCGGAGGGGAGAACCTGATTTGTGTGAAAATGCACCAAGTTTTTTGGGGAAAAAAAGGATTTTGGGGAAAATGAACCCAGTTTGGGAGGAAAAAAGGTGATTATGGGGAAAATGAACCCAGTTTTGACGGAAAAAAAAACGTTTTTGAGGAAAATAAACCCAGTTTTGGGGGAAAAAAAAGATTTTGGGGAAAATGAACCCAGTAATTGGGGAAAAAATGATTTTGGGGAAAATGAACACAGTTTGGGGGTGGAAAACCAATTTGTAGGGAAATGAACCCAATTTTGGTAGAAAACAACAGATTTTGGGGAAAATGAACCTAGTTTGGGATGAAGAAAACCCGATTTTGGGGAAAATGAACCAGTGCGGAAGGGAAATGCCAGATTTTGGGGAAAATGAACCCAGTAATGGGGATAAAAACCTGATTTTAGGGAAAATGAACCCAGTGTGGAGTGGAAATAGAAGATTTTGCGGAAAATGAACACTGTTTGGAGGGGAAAATCTGATTTGTGTGAAAATGCACCCAGTTTTTGTGTGAAAAAAAGGATTTTGAGGAAAATGAAACCAGTTTGGGAGGAAAAAGCTGATTATGGGGAAAATGAGCCCAGTTAGTGGCAAAACCCCATTTTTTGGGATATGAACCCATTTTTGAGGGGAAAAAACGATTTTGGGGAAAATGAACCCAGTTTGGAGGGGAAATAACAGATTTTGGGGAAAAAAAACTGATTTTGGGGAAAATTAACACAGTGGGGGGGGGGGGGAGAATCCAATTTTTAGGGAAATGAACACAATTTTGGTGGAAAATACGGATTTTGTCGAAAATGAACCCAATTTGGGAGGAAAAAAATCAGATATTGGGAAAATAAATCCCATTTGGGAGGAAAAAACCCTGATTTAGGGGAAAATGAACCCAGTAATTGGGTAAAAAGCACAGATTTTGTGGAAGATGAACACAGTTTGGCGGGGAAAACCAGATTTTGGGGATAATGAACCCAGTTTGGGAGGAAAAAATCCGATTTTGGGGAAAATGAACACAGTTTGGGAGGAAAAAATCCGATTTTGGGGAAAATGAACCCAGTGTGGAGGGGAAATACCAGATTTTGGGGAAAGTGGACCAAGCAATTGGGAAAACCCCTGATTTTGGGGAAAAGGAATCCAGTGTAGAGTGGGAATAGAAGATTTTGGGGGAAATGAACACTGTTTGGAGGGGAAAACCTGATTTGTGTGAAAATGCATGCAGTTTTTTGGGGAAAAAAGGATTTTGGGGAAAATGAACCCAGTTTTGGAGGAAAAAAGCTGATTTGGGGGAAAATGAATCCAGTTTTGAGGAAAACACTTGTTTTTACAGAAAATAAACCCAGTTTGGGGGGAAAACAACGATTTTGGGGAAAATGAACCCAGTAATTGGGTAAAAAACCCGAATTTTGGGGAAAAAGAACACAATTTGGGGGGGAAACCAAATTTGTAGGGAAATGAACCAAGTTTTGGTGGAAAACACCAGATTTTGGGGAAAATGAACCCAGTTTAGGAGGAAAAAAAGCAATTTTGGAGAAAATGATCCCAGAGTGGAGATGAAATACCAGATTTTGGGGAAAATGAACCCAGTTCGGAGGGGAGAACCTGATTTGTGTGAAAATGCACCAAGTTTTTTGGGGAAAAAAAGGATTTTGGGGAAAATGAACCCAGTTTGGGAGGAAAAAAGGTGATTTTGGGGAAAATGAACCCAATTTGGGAGGAAAAAAATCAGATATTGGGAAAATAAATCCCATTTGGGAGGAAAACCCCCCTGATTTAGGGGAAAATGAACCCAGTAATTGGGTAAAAAGCACAGATTTTGTGGAAAATGAACACAGTTTGGCGGGGAAAACCAGATTTTGGGGATAATGAACCCAGTTTGGGAGGAAAAAATCCGATTTTGGGGAAAATGAACCCAGTGTGGAGGGGAAATACCAGATTTTGGGGAAAGTGGACCAAGCAATTGGGAAAACCCCTTATTTTGGGGAAAAGGAATCCAGTGTAGAGTGGGAATAGAAGATTTTGGGGGAAATGAACACTGTTTGGAGGGGAAAACCTGATTTGTGTGAAAATGCACCCAGTTTTTTGGGGAAAAAAGGATTTTGGGGAAAATGAACCCAGTTTTGGAGGAAAAAAGCTGATTTGGGGGAAAATGAATCCAGTTTTGAGGAAAACACTTGTTTTTACAGAAAATAAACCCAGTTTGGGGGGAAAACAACGATTTTGGGGAAAATGAACCCAGTAATTGGGTAAAAAACCCGAATTTTGGGGAAAAAGAACACAATTTGGGGGGGAAACCAAATTTGTAGGGAAATGAACCAAGTTTTGGTGGAAAACACCAGATTTTGGGGAAAATGAACACAGTTTAGGAGGAAAAAAAGCAATTTTGGAGAAAATGATCCCAGAGTGGAGATGAAATACCAGATTTTGGGGAAAATGAACCCAGTTCGGAGGGGAGAACCTGATTTGTGTGAAAATGCACCAAGTTTTTTGGGGAAAAAAAGGATTTTGGGGAAAATGAACCCAGTTTGGGAGGAAAAAAGGTGATTTTGGGGAAAATGAACCCAGTGCGGAGGGGAAATGCCAGATTTTGGGGAAAATGAACCTAGTATTGATTCGAAATACCAGATTTTGGGGAAAATGAACCCAGTAATGGGGATAAAAACCTGATTTTAGGGAAAATCAACCCAGTGTGGAGTGGAAATAGAAGATTTTGCGGAAAATGAACACTGTTTGGAGGGGAAAATCTGATTTGTGTGAAAATGCACCCAGTTTTTGTGTGAAAAAAAGGATTTTGAGGAAAATGAAACCAGTTTGGGAGGAAAAAGCTGATTATGGGGAAAATGAGCCCAGTTGGTGGCAAAACCCCATTTTTTGGGATAGGAACCAATTTTTGAGGGGAAAAAACGATTTTGGGGAAAATGAACCCAGTTTGGAGGGGAAATAACAGATTTTGGGGAAAAAAACCTGATTTTGGGGAAAATTAACACAGTGTGGGGGGGGGGGAGAATCCAATTTTTAGGGAAATGAACACAATTTTGGTGGAAAATACGGATTTTGTCGAAAATGAACCCAATTTGGGAGGAAAAAAATCAGATATTGGGAAAATAAATCCCATTTGGGAGGAAAAAACCCTGATTTAGGGGAAAATGAACCCAGTAATTGGGTAAAAAGCACAGATTTTGTGGAAAATGAACACAGTTTGGCGGGGAAAACCAGATTTTGGGGATAATGAACCCAGTTTGGGAGGAAAAAATCCGATTTTGGGGAAAATGAACACAGTTTGGGAGGAAAAAATCCGATTTTGGGGAAAATGAACCCAGTGTGGAGGGGAAATACCAGATTTTGGGGAAAGTGGACTAAGCAATTGGGAAAACCCCTGATTTTGGGGAAAAGGAATCCAGTGTAGAGTGGGAATAGAAGATTTTGGGGGAAATGAACACTGTTTGGAGGGGAAAACCTGATTTGTGTGAAAATGCACCCAGTTTTTTGGGGAAAAAAGGATTTTGGGGAAAATGAACCCAGTTTTGGAGGAAAAAAGCTGATTTGGGGGAAAATGAATCCAGTTTTGAGGAAAACACTTGTTTTTACAGAAAATAAACCCAGTTTGGGGGGAAAACAACGATTTTGGGGAAAATGAACCCAGTAATTGGGTAAAAAACCCGAATTTTGGGGAAAAAGAACACAATTTGGGGGGGAAACCAAATTTGTAGGGAAATGAACCAAGTTTTGGTGGAAAACACCAGATTTTGGGGAAAATGAACCCAGTTTAGGAGGAAAAAAAGCAATTTTGGAGAAAATGATCCCAGAGTGGAGATGAAATACCAGATTTTGGGGAAAATGAACCCAGTTCGGAGGGGAGAACCTGATTTGTGTGAAAATGCACCAAGTTTTTTTGGGAAAAAAAGGATTTTGGGGAAAATGAACCCAGTTTGGGAGGAAAAAAGGTGATTATGGGGAAAATGAACCCAGTTTTGACGGAAAAAAAAACGTTTTTGAGGAAAATAAACCCAGTTTTGGGGGAAAAAAAAGATTTTGGGGAAAATGAACCCAGTAATTGGGGAAAAAATGATTTTGGGGAAAATGAACACAGTTTGGGGGTGGAAAACCAATTTGTAGGGAAATGAACCCAATTTTGGTAGAAAACAACAGATTTTGGGGAAAATGAACCTAGTTTGGGATGAAGAAAACCCGATTTTGGGGAAAATGAACCCAGTGCGGAGGGGAAATGCCAGATTTTGGGGAAAATGAACCCAGTAATGGGGATAAAAACCTGATTTTAGGGAAAATGAACCCAGTGTGGAGTGGAAATAGAAGATTTTGCGGAAAATGAACACTGTTTGGAGGGGAAAATCTGATTTGTGTGAAAATGCACCCAGTTTTTGTGTGAAAAAAAGGATTTTGAGGAAAATGAAACCAGTTTGGGAGGAAAAAGCTGATTATGGGGAAAATGAGCCCAGTTAGTGGCAAAACCCCATTTTTTGGGATATGAACCCATTTTTGAGGGGAAAAAACGATTTTGGGGAAAATGAACCCAGTTTGGAGGGGAAATAACAGATTTTGGGGAAAAAAAACTGATTTTGGGGAAAATTAACACGGGGGGGGGGGGAGAATCCAATTTTTAGGGAAATGAACACAATTTTGGTGGAAAATACGGATTTTGTCGAAAATGAACCCAATTTGGGAGGAAAAAAATCAGATATTGGGAAAATAAATCCCATTTGGGAGGAAAAAACCCTGATTTAGGGGAAAATGAACCCAGTAATTGGGTAAAAAGCACAGATTTTGTGGAAAATGAACACAGTTTGGCGGGGAAAACCAGATTTTGGGGATAATGAACCCAGTTTGGGAGGAAAAGATCCGATTTTGGGGAAAATGAACACAGTTTGGGAGGAAAAAATCCGATTTTGGGGAAAATGAACCCAGTGTGGAGGGGAAATACCAGATTTTGGGGAAAGTGGACCAAGCAATTGGGAAAACCCCTGATTTTGGGGAAAAGGAATCCAGTGTAGAGTGGGAATAGAAGATTTTGGGGGAAATGAACACTGTTTGGAGGGGAAAACCTGATTTGTGTGAAAATGCACCCAGTTTTTTGGGGAAAAAAGGATTTTGGGGAAAATGAACCCAGTTTTGGAGGAAAAAAGCTGATTTGGGGGAAAATGAATCCAGTTTTGAGGAAAACACTTGTTTTTACAGAAAATAAACCCAGTTTGGGGGGAAAACAACGATTTTGGGGAAAATGAACCCAGTAATTGGGTAAAAAACCCGAATTTTGGGGAAAAAGAACACAATTTGGGGGGGAAACCAAATTTGTAGGGAAATGAACCAAGTTTTGGTGGAAAACACCAGATTTTGGGGAAAATGAACCCAGTTTAGGAGGAAAAAAAGCAATTTTGGAGAAAATGATCCCAGAGTGGAGATGAAATACCAGATTTTGGGGAAAATGAACCCAGTTCGGAGGGGAGAACCTGATTTGTGTGAAAATGCACCAAGTTTTTTGGGGAAAAAAAGGATTTTGGGGAAAATGAACCCAGTTTGGGAGGAAAAAAGGTGATTATGGGGAAAATGAACCCAGTTTTGACGGAAAAAAAAACGTTTTTGAGGAAAATAAACCCAGTTTTGGGGGAAAAAAAAGATTTTGGGGAAAATGAACCCAGTAATTGGGGAAAAAATGATTTTGGGGAAAATGAACACAGTTTGGGGGTGGAAAACCAATTTGTAGGGAAATGAACCCAATTTTGGTAGAAAACAACAGATTTTGGGGAAAATGAACCTAGTTTGGGATGAAGAAAACCCGATTTTGGGGAAAATGAACCCAGTGCGGAGGGGAAATGCCAGATTTTGGGGAAAATGAACCCAGTAATGGGGATAAAAACCTGATTTTAGGGAAAATGAACCCAGTGTGGAGTGGAAATAGAAGATTTTGCGGAAAATGAACACTGTTTGGAGGGGAAAATCTGATTTGTGTGAAAATGCACCCAGTTTTTGTGTGAAAAAAAGGATTTTGAGGAAAATGAAACCAGTTTGGGAGGAAAAAGCTGATTATGGGGAAAATGAGCCCAGTTAGTGGCAAAACCCCATTTTTTGGGATATGAACCCATTTTTGAGGGGAAAAAACGATTTTGGGGAAAATGAACCCAGTTTGGAGGGGAAATAACAGATTTTGGGGAAAAAAAACTGATTTTGGGGAAAATTAACACAGTGTGTGGGGGGGGAGAATCCAATTTTTAGGGAAATGAACACAATTTTGGTGGAAAATACGGATTTTGTCGAAAATGAACCCAATTTGGGAGGAAAAAAATCAGATATTGGGAAAATAAATCCCATTTGGGAGGAAAAAACCCTGATTTAGGGGAAAATGAACCCAGTAATTGGGTAAAAAGCACAGATTTTGTGGAAAATGAACACAGTTTGGCGGGGAAAACCAGATTTTGGGGATAATGAACCCAGTTTGGGAGGAAAAGATCCGATTTTGGGGAAAATGAACACAGTTTGGGAGGAAAAAATCCGATTTTGGGGAAAATGAACCCAGTGTGGAGGGGAAATACCAGATTTTGGGGAAAGTGGACCAAGCAATTGGGAAAACCCCTGATTTTGGGGAAAAGGAATCCAGTGTAGAGTGGGAATAGAAGATTTTGGGGGAAATGAACACTGTTTGGAGGGGAAAACCTGATTTGTGTGAAAATGCACCCAGTTTTTTGGGGAAAAAAGGATTTTGGGGAAAATGAACCCAGTTTTGGAGGAAAAAAGCTGATTTGGGGGAAAATGAATCCAGTTTTGAGGAAAACACTTGTTTTTACAGAAAATAAACCCAGTTTGGGGGGAAAACAACGATTTTGGGGAAAATGAACCCAGTAATTGGGTAAAAAACCCGAATTTTGGGGAAAAAGAACACAATTTGGGGGGGAAACCAAATTTGTAGGGAAATGAACCAAGTTTTGGTGGAAAACACCAGATTTTGGGGAAAATGAACCCAGTTTAGGAGGAAAAAAAGCAATTTTGGAGAAAATGATCCCAGAGTGGAGATGAAATACCAGATTTTGGGGAAAATGAACCCAGTTCGGAGGGGAGAACCTGATTTGTGTGAAAATGCACCAAGTTTTTTGGGGAAAAAAAGGATTTTGGGGAAAATGAACCCAGTTTGGGAGGAAAAAAGGTGATTATGGGGAAAATGAACCCAGTTTTGACGGAAAAAAAAACGTTTTTGAGGAAAATAAACCCAGTTTTGGGGGAAAAAAAAGATTTTGGGGAAAATGAACCCAGTAATTGGGGAAAAAATGATTTTGGGGAAAATGAACACAGTTTGGGGGTGGAAAACCAATTTGTAGGGAAATGAACCCAATTTTGGTAGAAAACAACAGATTTTGGGGAAAATGAACCCAGTGCGGAGGGGAAATGCCAGATTTTGGGGAAAATGAACCCAGTAATGGGGATAAAAACCTGATTTTAGGGAAAATGAACCCAGTGTGGAGTGGAAATAGAAGATTTTGCGGAAAATGAACACTGTTTGGAGGGGAAAATCTGATTTGTGTGAAAATGCACCCAGTTTTTGTGTGAAAAAAAGGATTTTGAGGAAAATGAAACCAGTTTGGGAGGAAAAAGCTGATTATGGGGAAAATGAGCCCAGTTAGTGGCAAAACCCCATTTTTTGGGATATGAACCCATTTTTGAGGGGAAAAAACGATTTTGGGGAAAATGAACCCAGTTTGGAGGGGAAATAACAGATTTTGGGGAAAAAAACCTGATTTGGGGGAAAATTAACACAGTGTGTGGGGGGGGAGAATCCAATTTTTAGGGAAATGAACACAATTTTGGTGGAAAATACGGATTTTGTCGAAAATGAACCCAATTTGGGAGGAAAAAAATCAGATATTGGGAAAATAAATCCCATTTGGGAGGAAAAAACCCTGATTTAGGGGAAAATGAACCCAGTAATTGGGTAAAAAGCACAGATTTTGTGGAAAATGAACACAGTTTGGCGGGGAAAACCAGATTTTGGGGATAATGAACCCAGTTTGGGAGGAAAAGATCCGATTTTGGGGAAAATGAACACAGTTTGGGAGGAAAAAATCCGATTTTGGGGAAAATGAACCCAGTGTGGAGGGGAAATACCAGATTTTGGGGAAAGTGGACCAAGCAATTGGGAAAACCCCTGATTTTGGGGAAAAGGAATCCAGTGTAGAGTGGGAATAGAAGATTTTGGGGGAAATGAACACTGTTTGGAGGGGAAAACCTGATTTGTGTGAAAATGCACCCAGTTTTTTGGGGAAAAAAGGATTTTGGGGAAAATGAACCCAGTTTTGGAGGAAAAAAGCTGATTTGGGGGAAAATGAATCCAGTTTTGAGGAAAACACTTGTTTTTACAGAAAATAAACCCAGTTTGGGGGGAAAACAACGATTTTGGGGAAAATGAACCCAGTAATTGGGTAAAAAACCCGAATTTTGGGGAAAAAGAACACAATTTGGGGGGGAAACCAAATTTGTAGGGAAATGAACCAAGTTTTGGTGGAAAACACCAGATTTTGGGGAAAATGAACCCAGTTTAGGAGGAAAAAAAGCAATTTTGGAGAAAATGATCCCAGAGTGGAGATGAAATACCAGATTTTGGGGAAAATGAACCCAGTTCGGAGGGGAGAACCTGATTTGTGTGAAAATGCACCAAGTTTTTTGGGGAAAAAAAGGATTTTGGGGAAAATGAACCCAGTTTGGGAGGAAAAAAGGTGATTATGGGGAAAATGAACCCAGTTTTGACGGAAAAAAAAACGTTTTTGAGGAAAATAAACCCAGTTTTGGGGGAAAAAAAAGATTTTGGGGAAAATGAACCCAGTAATTGGGGAAAAAATGATTTTGGGGAAAATGAACACAGTTTGGGGGTGGAAAACCAATTTGTAGGGAAATGAACCCAATTTTGGTAGAAAACAACAGATTTTGGGGAAAATGAACCTAGTTTGGGATGAAGAAAACCCGATTTTGGGGAAAATGAACCCAGTGCGGAGGGGAAATGCCAGATTTTGGGGAAAATGAACCCAGTAATGGGGATAAAAACCTGATTTTAGGGAAAATGAACCCAGTGTGGAGTGGAAATAGAAGATTTTGCGGAAAATGAACACTGTTTGGAGGGGAAAATCTGATTTGTGTGAAAATGCACCCAGTTTTTGTGTGAAAAAAAGGATTTTGAGGAAAATGAAACCAGTTTGGGAGGAAAAAGCTGATTGTGGGGAAAATGAGCCCAGTTAGTCGCAAAACCCCATTTTTTGGGATATGAACCCATTTTTGAGGGGAAAAAACGATTTTGGGGAAAATGAACCCAGTTTGGAGGGGAAATAACAGATTTTGGGGAAAAAAAACTGATTTTGGGGAAAATTAACACGGGGGGGGGGGAGAATCCAATTTTTAGGGAAATGAACACAATTTTGGTGGAAAATACGGATTTTGTCGAAAATGAACCCAATTTGGGAGGAAAAAAATCAGATATTGGGAAAATAAATCCCATTTGGGAGGAAAAAACCCTGATTTAGGGGAAAATGAACCCAGTAATTGGGTAAAAAGCACAGATTTTGTGGAAAATGAACACAGTTTGGCGGGGAAAACCAGATTTTGGGGATAATGAACCCAGTTTGGGAGGAAAAGATCCGATTTTGGGGAAAATGAACACAGTTTGGGAGGAAAAAATCCGATTTTGGGGAAAATGAACCCAGTGTGGAGGGGAAATACCAGATTTTGGGGAAAGTGGACCAAGCAATTGGGAAAACCCCTGATTTTGGGGAAAAGGAATCCAGTGTAGAGTGGGAATAGAAGATTTTGGGGGAAATGAACACTGTTTGGAGGGGAAAACCTGATTTGTGTGAAAATGCACCCAGTTTTTTGGGGAAAAAAGGATTTTGGGGAAAATGAACCCAGTTTTGGAGGAAAAAAGCTGATTTGGGGGAAAATGAATCCAGTTTTGAGGAAAACACTTGTTTTTACAGAAAATAAACCCAGTTTGGGGGGAAAACAACGATTTTGGGGAAAATGAACCCAGTAATTGGGTAAAAAACCCGAATTTTGGGGAAAAAGAACACAATTTGGGGGGGAAACCAAATTTGTAGGGAAATGAACCAAGTTTTGGTGGAAAACACCAGATTTTGGGGAAAATGAACCCAGTTTAGGAGGAAAAAAAGCAATTTTGGAGAAAATGATCCCAGAGTGGAGATGAAATACCAGATTTTGGGGAAAATGAACCCAGTTCGGAGGGGAGAACCTGATTTGTGTGAAAATGCACCAAGTTTTTTGGGGAAAAAAAGGATTTTGGGGAAAATGAACCCAGTTTGGGAGGAAAAAAGGTGATTATGGGGAAAATGAACCCAGTTTTGACGGAAAAAAAAACGTTTTTGAGGAAAATAAACCCAGTTTTGGGGGAAAAAAAAGATTTTGGGGAAAATGAACCCAGTAATTGGGGAAAAACTGATTTTGGGGAAAATGAACACAGTTTGGGGGTGGAAAAACAATTTGTAGGGAAATGAACCCAATTTTGCTAGAAAACAACAGATTTTGGGGAAAATGAACCTAGTTTGGGATGAAGAAAACCCGATTTTGGGGAAAATGAACCCAGTGCGGAGGGGAAATGCCAGATTTTGGGGAAAATGAACCCAGTAATGGGGATAAAAACCTGATTTTAGGGAAAATGAACCCAGTGTGGAGTGGAAATAGAAGATTTTGCGGAAAATGAACACTGTTTGGAGGGGAAAATCTGATTTGTGTGAAAATGCACCCAGTTTTTGTGTGAAAAAAAGGATTTTGAGGAAAATGAAACCAGTTTGGGAGGAAAAAGCTGATTATGGGGAAAATGAGCCCCGTTAGTGGCAAAACCCCATTTTTTGGGATATGAACCCATTTTTGAGGGGAAAAAACGATTTTGGGGAAAATGAACCCAGTTTGGAGGGGAAATAACAGATTTTGGGGAAAAAAAACTGATTTTGGGGAAAATTAACACAGTGTGTGGGGGGGGAGAATCCAATTTTTAGGGAAATGAACACAATTTTGGTGGAAAATACGGATTTTGTCGAAAATGAACCCAATTTGGGAGGAAAAAAATCAGATATTGGGAAAATAAATCCCATTTGGGAGGAAAAAACCCTGATTTAGGGGAAAATGAACCCAGTAATTGGGTAAAAAGCACAGATTTTGTGGAAAATGAACACAGTTTGGCGGGGAAAACCAGATTTTGGGGATAATGAACCCAGTTTGGGAGGAAAAGATCCGATTTTGGGGAAAATGAACACAGTTTGGGAGGAAAAAATCCGATTTTGGGGAAAATGAACCCAGTGTGGAGGGGAAATACCAGATTTTGGGGAAAGTGGACCAAGCAATTGGGAAAACCCCTGATTTTGGGGAAAAGGAATCCAGTGTAGAGTGGGAATAGAAGATTTTGGGGGAAATGAACACTGTTTGGAGGGGAAAACCTGATTTGTGTGAAAATGCACCCAGTTTTTTGGGGAAAAAAGGATTTTGGGGAAAATGAACCCAGTTTTGGAGGAAAAAAGCTGATTTGGGGGAAAATGAATCCAGTTTTGAGGAAAACACTTGTTTTTACAGAAAATAAACCCAGTTTGGGGGGAAAACAACGATTTTGGGGAAAATGAACCCAGTAATTGGGTAAAAAACCCGAATTTTGGGGAAAAAGAACACAATTTGGGGGGGAAACCAAATTTGTAGGGAAATGAACCAAGTTTTGGTGGAAAACACCAGATTTTGGGGAAAATGAACCCAGTTTAGGAGGAAAAAAAGCAATTTTGGAGAAAATGATCCCAGAGTGGAGATGAAATACCAGATTTTGGGGAAAATGAACCCAGTTCGGAGGGGAGAACCTGATTTGTGTGAAAATGCACCAAGTTTTTTTGGGAAAAAAAGGATTTTGGGGAAAATGAACCCAGTTTGGGAGGAAAAAAGGTGATTATGGGGAAAATGAACCCAGTTTTGACGGAAAAAAAAACGTTTTTGAGGAAAATAAACCCAGTTTTGGAGGAAAAAAAAGATTTTGGGGAAAATGAACCCAGTAATTGGGGAAAAAATGATTTTGGGGAAAATGAACACAGTTTGGGGGTGGAAAACCAATTTGTAGGGAAATGAACCCAATTTTGGTAGAAAACAACAGATTTTGGGGAAAATGAACCTAGTTTGGGATGAAGAAAACCCGATTTTGGGGAAAATGAACCCAGTGCGGAGGGGAAATGCCAGATTTTGGGGAAAATGAACCCAGTAATGGGGATAAAAACCTGATTTTAGGGAAAATGAACCCAGTGTGGAGTGGAAATAGAAGATTTTGTGGAAAATGAACACTGTTTGGAGGGGAAAACCTGATTTGTGTGAAAATGCACCCAGTTTTTGTGTGAAAAAAAGGATTTTGAGGAAAATGAAACCAGTTTGGGAGGAAAAAGCTGATTGTGGGGAAAATGAGCCCAGTTAGTGGCAAAACCCCATTTTTTGGGATATGAACCCATTTTTGAGGGGAAAAAACGATTTTGGGGAAAATGAACCCAGTTTGGAGGGGAAATAACAGATTTTGGGGAAAAAAAACTGATTTTGGGGAAAATTAACACGGGGGGGGGTGGAGAATCCAATTTTTAGGGAAATGAACACAATTTTGGTGGAAAATACGGATTTTGTCGAAAATGAACCCAATTTGGGAGGAAAAAAATCAGATATTGGGAAAATAAATCCCATTTGGGAGGAAAAAACCCTGATTTAGGGGAAAATGAACCCAGTAATTGGGTAAAAAACACAGATTTTGTGGAAAATGAACACAGTTTGGCGGGGAAAACCAGATTTTGGGGATAATGAACCCAGTTTGGGAGGAAAAATCCGATTTTGGGGAAAATGAACACAGTTTGGGAGGAAAAAATCCGATTTTGGGGAAAATGAACCCAGTGTGGAGGGGAAATACCAGATTTTGGGGAAAGTGGACCAAGCAATTGGGAAAACCCCTGATTTAGGGGAAAAGGAATCCAGTGTAGAGTGGGAATAGAAGATTTTGGGGGAAATGAACACTGTTTGGAGGGGAAAACCTGATTTGTGTGAAAATGCACCCAGTTTTTTGGGGAAAAAAGGATTTTGGGGAAAATGAACCCAGTTTTGGAGGAAAAAAGCTGATTTGGGGGAAAATGAATCCAGTTTTGAGGAAAACACTTGTTTTTACAGAAAATAAACCCAGTTTGGGGGGAAAACAACGATTTTGGGGAAAATGAACCCAGTAATTGGGTAAAAAACCCGAATTTTGGGGAAAAAGAACACAATTTGGGGGGGAAACCAAATTTGTAGGGAAATGAACCAAGTTTTGGTGGAAAACACCAGATTTTGGGGAAAATGAACCCAGTTTAGGAGGAAAAAAAGCAATTTTGGAGAAAATGATCCCAGAGTGGAGATGAAATACCAGATTTTGGGGAAAATGAACCCAGTTCGGAGGGGAGAACCTGATTTGTGTGAAAATGCACCAAGTTTTTTGGGGAAAAAAAGGATTTTGGGGAAAATGAACCCAGTTTGGGAGGAAAAAAGGTGATTATGGGGAAAATGAACCCAGTTTTGAGGGAAAAAAAAGTTTTTGAGGAAAATAAACCCAGTTTTGGGGGAAAAAAAAAGATTTTGGGGAAAATGAACCCAGTAATTGGGAAAAAACTGATTTTGGGGAAAATGAACACAGTTTGGGTGTGGAAACCCAATTTGTAGGGAAATGAACCCAGTTATGGAAGAAAACAACAGATTTTGGGGAAAATGAACCTAGTTTGGGATGAAGAAAACCCGATTTTGGGGAAAATGAACCCAGTGCGGAGGGGAAATACCAGATTTTGGGGAAAATGAACCCAGTAATGGGGATAAAAACCTGATTTTAGGGAAAATGAACCCAGTGTGGAGTGGAAATAGAAGATTTTGCGGAAAATGAACACTGTTTGGAGGGGAAAATCTGATTTGTGTGGAAATGCACCCAGTTTTTGTGTGAAAAAAAGGATTTTGAGGAAAATGAAACCAGTTTGGGAGGAAAAAGCTGATTATGGGGAAAATGAGCCCAATTTGGTGGCAAAACCCCATTTTTTGGGATATGAACCCATTTTTGAGGGGAAAAAACGATTTTGGGGAAAATGAACCCAGTTTGGAGGGGAAATAACAGATTTTGGGGAAAAAAACCTGATTTGGGGGAAAATTAACACAGTGTGTGGGGGGGGGAGAATCCAATTTTTAGGGAAATGAACACAATTTTGGTGGAAAATACGGATTTTGTCAAAAATGAACCCAATTTGGGAGGAAAAAAATCAGATATTGGGAAAATAAATCCCATTTGGGAGGAAAAAAACCCTGATTTAGGGGAAAATGAACCCAGTAATTGGGTAAAAAGCACAGATTTTGTGGAAAATGAACACAGTTTGGCGGGGAAAACCAGATTTTGGGAATTATGAACCCAGTTTGGGAGGAAAAAATCCGATTTTGGGGAAAATGAACACAGTTTGGGAGGAAAAAATCCGATTTTGGGGAAAATGAACCCAGTGTGGAGGGGAAATACCAGATTTTGGGGAAAGTGGACCAAGCAATTGGGAAAACCCCTGATTTTGGGGAAAAGGAATCCAGTGTAGAGTGGGAATAGAAGATTTTGGGGGAAATGAACACTGTTTGGAGGGGAAAACCTGATTTGTGTGAAAATGCACCCAGTTTTTTGGGGAAAAAAGGATTTTGGGGAAAATGAACCCAGTTTTGGAGGAAAAAAAGCTGATTTGGGGGAAAATGAATCCAGTTTTGAGGAAAACACTTGCTTTTACAGAAAATAAACCCAGTTTGGGGGGAAAACAACGATTTTGGGGAAAATGAACCCAGTAATTGGGTAAAAAACCCCGAATTTTGGGGAAAAAGAACACAATTTGGGGGGGAAACCAAATTTGTAGGGAAATGAACCAAGTTTTGGTGGAAAACACCAGATTTTGGGGAAAATGAACCCAGTTTAGGAGGAAAAAAAGCAATTTTGTAGAAAATGATCCCAGAGTGGAGATGAAATACCAGATTTTGGGGAAAATGAACCCAGTTCGGAGGGGAGAACCTGATTTGTGTGAAAATGCACCAAGTTTTTTGGGGAAAAAAAGGATTTTGGGGAAAATGAACCCAGTTTGGGAGGAAAAAAGGTGATTATGGGGAAAATGAACCCAGTTTTGAGGGAAAAAAAACGTTTTTGAGGAAAATAAACCCAGTTTTGGGGGAAAAAAAAGATTTTGGGGAAAATGAACCCAGTAATTGGGAAAAAACTGATTTTGGGGAAAATGAACACAGTTTGAGGGTGGAAACCCAATTTGTAGGGAAATGAACCCAGTTTTGTTAGAAAGCAACAGATTTTGGGGAAAATGAACCTAGTTTGGGATGAAGAAAACCCGATTTTGGGGAAAATGAACCCAGTGCGGAGGGGAAATGCCAGATTTTGGGGAAAATGAACCTAGTATTGATTCGAAATACCAGATTTTGGGGAAAATGAACCCAGTAATGGGGATAAAAACCTGATTTTAGGGAAAATGAACCCAGTGTGGAGTGGAAATAGAAGATTTTGCGGAAAATGAACACTGTTTGGAGGGGGAAATCTGATTTGTGTGAAAATGCACCCAGTTTTTGTGTGAAAAAAAGGATTTTGAGGAAAATGAAACCAGTTTGGGAGGAAAAAGCTGATTATGGGGAAAATGAGCCCAGTTTGGTGGCAAAACCCCATTTTTTGGGATATGAACCCATTTTTGAGGGGAAAAAACGATTTTGGGGAAAATGAACCCAGTTTGGAGGGGAAATAACAGATTTTGGGGAAAAAAACCTGATTTTGGGGAAAATTAACACAGTGTGTGGGGGGGAGAATCCAATTTTTAGGGAAATGAACACAATTTTGGTGGAAAATACGGATTTTGTCGAAAATGAACCCAATTTGAGAGGAAAAAAATCAGATATTGGGAAAATAAATCCCATTTGGGAGGAAAAAAACCCTGATTTAGGGGAAAATGAACCCAGTAATTGGGTAAAAAGCACAGATTTTGTGGAAAATGAACACAGTTTGGCGGGGAAAACCAGATTTTGGGGATAATGAACCCAGTTTGGGAGGAAAAAATCCGATTTTGGGGAAAATGAACACAGTTTGGGAGGAAAAAATCCGATTTTGGGGAAAATGAACCCAGTGTGGAGGGGAAATACCAGATTTTGGGGAAAGTGGACCAAGCAATTGGGAAAACCCCTGATTTTGGGGAAAAGGAATCCAGTGTAGAGTGGGAATAGAAGATTTTGGGGGAAATGAACACTGTTTGGAGGGGAAAACCTGATTTGTGTGAAAATGCACCCAGCTTTTTGGGGAAAAAAGGATTTTGGGGAAAATGAACCCAGTTTTGGAGGAAAAAAGCTGATTTGGGGGAAAATGAATCCAGTTTTGAGGAAAACACTTGTTTTTACAGAAAATAAACCCAGTTTGGGGGGAAAACAACGATTTTGGGGAAAATGAACCCAGTGCGGAGGGGAAATGCCAGATTTTGGGGAAAATGAAGCTAGTATTGATTTGAAATACCAGATTTTGGGGAAAATGAACCCAGTAATGGGGATAAAAACCTGATTTTAGGGAAAATGAACCCAGTGTGGAGTGGAAATAGAAGATTTTGCGGAAAATGAACACTGTTTGGAGGGGGAAATCTGATTTGTGTGAAAATGCACCCAGTTTTTGTGTGAAAAAAAGGATTTTGAGGAAAATGAAACCAGTTTGGGAGGAAAAAGCTGATTATGGGGAAAATGAGCCCAGTTTGGTGGCAAAACCCCATTTTTTGGGATATGAACCCATTTTTGAGGGGATAAAACGATTTTGGGGAAAATGAACCCAGTTTGGAGGGGAAATAACAGATTTTGGGGAAAAAAACCTGATTTTGGGGAAAATTAACACAGTGTGTGGGGGGGGGGAGAATCCAATTTTTAGGGAAATGAACACAATTTTGGTGGAAAATACGGATTTTGTCGAAAATGAACCCAATTTGGGAGGAAAAAAATCAGATATTGGGAAAATAAATCCCATTTGGGAGGAAAAAAACCCTGATTTAGGGGAAAATGAACCCAGTAATTGGGTAAAAAGCACAGATTTTGTGGAAAATGAACACAGTTTGGCGGGGAAAACCAGATTTTGGGGATAATGAACCCAGTTTGGGAGGAAAAAATCCGATTTTGGGGAAAATGAACACAGTTTGGGAGGAAAAAATCCGATTTTGGGGAAAATGAACCCAGTGTGGAGGGGAAATACCAGATTTTGGGGAAAGTGGACCAAGCAATTGGGAAAACCCCTGATTTTGGGGAAAAGGAATCCAGTGTAGAGTGGGAATAGAAGATTTTGGGGGAAATGAACACTGTTTGGAGGGGAAAACCTGATTTGTGTGAAAATGCACGCAGTTTTTTTGGGAAAAAAGGATTTTGGGGAAAATGAACCCAGTTTTGGAGGAAAAAAGCTGATTTGGTGGAAAATGAATCCTATTTGGAGGAAAACACTTGTTTTTACAGAAAATAAACCCAGTTTGGGGGGAAAACAACGATTTTGGGGAAAATGAACCCAGTAATTGGGTAAAAAAACCCGAATTTGGGGAAAAAGAACACAATTTGGGGGGGAAACCAAATTTGTAGGGAAATGAACCAAGTTTTGGTGGAAAACACCAGATTTTGGGGAAAATGAACCCAGTTTAGGAGGAAAAAAAAGTAATTTTGGAGAAAATGATCCCAGAGTGGAGATGAAATACCAGATTTTGGGGAAAATGAACCCAGTTCGGAGGGGAGAACCTGATTTGTGTGAAAATGCACCAAGTTTTTTGGGGAAAAAAAGGATTTTGGGGAAAATGAACCCAGTTTGGGAGGAAAAAAGGTGATTATGGGGAAAATGAACCCAGTTTTGAGGGAAAAAAAACGTTTTTGAGGAAAATAAACCCATTTTGGGGGAAAAAAAAGATTTTGGGGAAAATGAACCCAGTAATTGGGAAAAAACTGATTTTGGGGAAAATGAACACAGTTTGGGGGTGGAAACCCAATTTGTAGGGAAATGAACCCAGTTTTGGTAGAAAACAACAGATTTTGGGGAAAATGAACCTAGTTTGGGATGAAGAAAACCCGATTTTGGGGAAAATGAACCCAGTGCGGAGGGGAAATGCCAGATTTTGGGGAAAATGAACCTAGTATTGATTCGAAATACCAGATTTTGGGGAAAATGAACCCAGTAATGGGGATAAAAACCTGATTTTAGGGAAAATGAACCCAGTGTGGAGTGGAAATAGAAGATTTTGCGGAAAATGAACACTGTTTGGAGGGGAAAATCTGATTTGTGTGAAAATGCACCCAGTTTTTGTGTGAAAAAAAGGATTTTGAGGAAAATGAAACCAGTTTGGGAGGAAAAAGCTGATTATGGGGAAAATGAGCCCAGTTTGGTGGCAAAACCCCATTTTTTGGGATATGAACCCATTTTTGAGGGGAAAAAACGATTTTGAGGAAAATGAACCCAGTTTGGAGGGGAAATAACAGATTTTGGGGAAAAAAAAATGATTTTGGGCAAAATTAACACAGTGTGTGTGGGGGGAGAATCCAATTTTTAGGGAAATGAACACAATTTTGGTGGAAAATACGGATTTTGTCGAAAATGAACCCAATTTGGGAGGAAAAAAATCAGATATTGGGAAAATAAATCCCATTTGGGAGGAAAAAAACCCTGATTTAGGGGAAAATGAACCCAGTAATTGGGTAAAAAGCAGAGATTTTGTGGAAAATGAACACAGTTTGGCGGGGAAAACCAGATTTTGGGGATAATGAACCCAGTTTGGGAGGAAAAAATCCGATTTTGGGGAAAATGAACACAGTTTGGGAGGAAAAAAATCCGCTTTTGGGGAAAATGAACCCAGTGTGGAGGGGAAATACCAGATTTTGGGGAAAGTGGACCAAGCAATTGGGAAAACCCCTGATTTTGGGGAAAAGGAATCCAGTGTAGAGTGGGAATAGAAGATTTTGGGGGAAATGAACACTGTTTGGAGGGGAAAACCTGATTTGTGTGAAAATGCACCCAGTTTTTTGGGGAAAAAAGGATTTTGGGGAAAATGAACCCAGTTTTGGAGGAAAAAAGCTGATTTGGGGGAAAATGAATCCAGTTTTGAGGAAAACACTTGTTTTTACAGAAAATAAACCCAGTTTAGGGGGAAAACAACGATTTTGGGGAAAATGAACCCAGTGCGGAGGGGAAATGCCAGATTTTGGGGAAAATGAACCTAGTATTGATTCGAAATACCAGATTTTGGGGAAAATGAACCCAGTAATGGGGATAAAAACCTGATTTTAGGGAAAATGAACCCAGTGTGGAGTGGAAATAGAAGATTTTGCGGAAAATGAACACTGTTTGGAGAAGGAAATCTGATTTGTGTGAAAATGCACCCAGTTTTTGTGTGAAAAAAAGGATTTTGAGGAAAATGAAACCAGTTTGGGAGGAAAAAGCTGATTATGGGGAAAATGAGCCCAGTTTGGTGGCAAAACCCCATTTTTTGGGATATGAACCCATTTTTGAGGGGAAAAAACGATTTTGGGGAAAATGAACACAGTTTGGAGGGGAAATAACAGATTTTGGGGAAAAAAACCTGATTTTGGGGAAAATTAACACAGTGTGTGTGGAGGGAGAATCCAATTTTTAGGGAAATGAACACAATTTTGGTGGAAAATACGGATTTTGTCGAAAATGAACCCAATTTGGGAGGAAAAAAATCAGATATTGGGAAAATAAATCCCATTTGGGAGGAAAAAAACCCTGATTTAGGGGAAAATGAACCCAGTAATTGGGTAAAAAGCAGAGATTTTGTGGAAAATGAACACAGTTTGGCGGGGAAAACCAGATTTTGGGGATAATGAACCCAGTTTGGGAGGAAAAAATCCGATTTTGGGGAAAATGAACACAGTTTGGGAGGAAAAAATCCGATTTTGGGGAAAATGAACCCAGTGTGGAGGGGAAATACCAGATTTTGGGGAAAGTGGACCAAGCAATTGGGAAAACCCCTGATTTTGGGGAAAAGGAATCCAGTGTAGAGTGGGAATAGAAGATTTTGGGGGAAATGAACACTGTTTGGAGGGGAAAACCTGATTTGTGTGAAAATGCACCCAGTTTTTTGGGGAAAAAAGGATTTTGGGGAAAATGAACCCAGTTTTGGAGGAAAAAAGCTGATTTGGGGGAAAATGAATCCAGTTTTGAGGAAAACACTTGTTTTTACAGAAAATAAACCCAGTTTGGGGGGAAAACAACGATTTTGGGGAAAATGAACCCAGTAATTGGGTAAAAAAACCCGAATTTTGGGGAAAAAGAACACAATTTGGGGGGGAAACCAAATTTGTAGGGAAATGAACCAAGTTTTGGTGGAAAACACCAGATTTTGGGGAAAATGAACCCAGTTTAGGAGGAAAAAAAAGCAATTTTGGAGAAAATGATCCCAGAGTGGAGATGAAATACCAGATTTTGGGGAAAATGAACAAAGTTCGGAGGGGAGAACCTGATTTGTGTGAAAATGCACCAAGTTTTTTGGGGAAAAAAAGGATTTTGGGGAAAATGAACCCAGTTTGGGAGGAAAAAAGGTGATTATGGGGAAAATGAACCCAGTTTTGAGGGAAAAAAAACGTTTTTGAGGAAAATAAACCCAGTTTTGGGGGAAAAAAAAGATTTTGGGGAAAGTGAACCCAGTAATTGGGAAAAAACTGATTTTGGGGAAAATGAACACAGTTTGGGGGTGGAAACCCAATTTGTAGGGAAATGAACCCAGTTTTGGTAGAAAACAACAGATTTTGGGGAAAATGAACCTAGTTTGGGATGAAGAAAACCCGATTTTGGGGAAAATGAACCCAGTGCGGAGGGGAAATGCCAGATTTTGGGGAAAATGAACCTAGTATTGATTCGAAATACCAGATTTTGGGGAAAATGAACCCAGTAATGGGGATAAAAACCTGATTTTAGGGAAAATGAACCCAGTGTGGAGTGGAAATAGAAGATTTTGCGGAAAATGAACACTGTTTGGAGGGGGAAATCTGATTTGTGTGAAAATGCACCCAGTTTTTGTGTGAAAAAAAGGATTTTGAGGAAAATGAAACCAGTTTGGGAGGAAAAAGCTGATTATGGGGAAAATGAGCCCAGTTTGGTGGCAAAACCCCATTTTTTGGGATATGAACCCATTTTTGAGGGGAAAAAACGATTTTGGGGAAAATGAACCCAGTTTGGAGGGGAAATAACAGATTTTGGGGAAAAAAAACTGATTTTGGGGAAAATTAACACAGTGTGTGGGGGGGGAGAATCCAATTTTTAGGGAAATGAACACAATTTTGGTGGAAAATACGGATTTTGTCGAAAATGAACCCAATTTGGGAGGTAAAAATTCAGATATTGGGAAAATAAATCCCATTTGGGAGGAAAAAAACCCTGATTTAGGGGAAAATGAACCCAGTAATTGGGTAAAAAGCAGAGATTTTGTGGAAAATGAACACAGTTTGGCGGGGAAAACCAGATTTTGGGAATAATGAACCCAGTTTGGGAGGAAAAAATCCGATTTTGGGGAAAATGAACACAGTTTGGGAGGAAAAAATCCGATTTTGGGGAAAATGAACCCAGTGTGGAGGGGAAATACCAGATTTTGGGGAAAGTGGACCAAGCAATTGGGAAAACCCCTGATTTTGGGGAAAAGGAATCCAGTGTAGAGTGGGAATAGAAGATTTTTGGGGAAATGAACACTGTTTGGAGGGGAAAACCTGATTTGTGTGAAAATGCACCCAGTTTTTTAGGGAAAAAAGGATTTTTGGGAAAATGAACCCAGTTTTGGAGGAAAAAAGCTGATTTGGGGGAAAATGAATCCAGTTTTGAGGAAAACACTTGTTTTTACAGAAAATAAAACCAGTTTGGGGGGAAAACAACGATTTTGGGGAAAATGAACCCAGTGCGGAGGGGAAATGCCAGATTTTGGGGAAAATGAACCTAGTATTGATTCGAAATACCAGATTTTGGGGAAAATGAACCCAGTAATGGGGATAAAAACCTGATTTTAGGGAAAATGAACCCAGTGTGGAGTGGAAATAGAAGATTTTGCGGAAAATGAACACTGTTTGGAGAAGGAAATCTGATTTGTGTGAAAATGCACCCAGTTTTTGTGTGAAAAAAAGGATTTTGAGGAAAATGAAACCAGTTTGGGAGGAAAAAGCTGATTATGGGGAAAATGAGCCCAGTTTGGTGGCAAAACCCCATTTTTTGGGATATGAACCCATTTTTGAGGGGAAAAAACGATTTTGGGGAAAATGAACCCAGTTTGGAGGGGAAATAACAGATTTTGGGGAAAAAAAACTGATTTTGGGGAAAATTAACACAGTGTGTGTGGAGGGAGAATCCAATTTTTAGGGAAATGAACACAATTTTGGTGGAAAATACGGATTTTGTCGAAAATGAACCCAATTTGGGAGGAAAAAAATCAGATATTGGGAAAATAAATCCCATTTGGGAGGAAAAAAACCCTGATTTAGGGGAAAATGAACCCAGTAATTGGGTAAAAAGCACAGATTTTGTGGAAAATGAACACAGTTTGGCGGGGAAAACCAGATTTTGGGGATAATGAACCCAGTTTGGGAGGAAAAAATCCGATTTTGGGGAAAATGAACACAGTTTGGGAGGAAAAAATCCGATTTTGGGGAAAATGAACCCAGTGTGGAGGGGAAATACCAGATTTTGGGGAAAGTGGACCAAGCAATTGGGAAAACCCCTGATTTTGGGGAAAAGGAATCCAGTGTAGAGTGGGAATAGAAGATTTTGGGGGAAATGAACACTGTTTGGAGGGGAAAACCTGATTTGTGTGAAAATGCATGCAGTTTTTTGGGGAAAAAAGGATTTTGGGGAAAATGAACCCAGTTTTGGAGGAAAAAAGCTGATTTGGTGGAAAATGAATCCTATTTGGAGGAAAACACTTGTTTTTACAGAAAATAAACCCAGTTTGGGGGGAAAACAACGATTTTGGGGAAAATGAACCCAGTGTGGAGGGGAAATGCCAGATTTTGGGGAAAATGAACCTAGTATTGATTCGAAATACCAGATTTTGGGGAAAATGAACCCAGTAATGGGGATAAAAACCTGATTTTAGGGAAAATGAACCCAGTGTGGAGTGGAAATAGAAGATTTTGGGGGAAATGAACACTGTTTGGAGGGGAAAACCTGATTTGTGTGAAAATGCACCCAGTTTTTTGGGGAAAAAAGGATTTTGGGGAAAATGAACCCAGTTTTGGAGGAAAAAAGCTGATTTGGGGGAAAATGAATCCAGTTTTGAGGAAAACACTTGCTTTTACAGAAAATAAACCCAGTTTGGGGGGAAAACAACGATTTTGGGGAAAATGAACCCAGTAATTGGGTAAAAAAACCCGAATTTGGGGAAAAAGAACACAATTTGGGGGGGAAACCAAATTTGTAGGGAAATGAACCAAGTTTTGGTGGAAAACACCAGATTTTGGGGAAAATGAACCCAGTTTAGGAGGAAAAAAAAGCAATTTTGGAGAAAATGATCCCAGAGTGGAGATGAAATACCAGATTTTGGGGAAAATGAACCCAGTTCGGAGGGGAGAACCTGATTTGTGTGAAAATGCACCAAGTTTTTTGGGGAAAAAAAGGATTTTGGGGAAAATGAACCCAGTTTGGGAGGAAAAAAGGTGATTATGGGGAAAATGAACCCAGTTTTGAGGGAAAAAAAACGTTTTTGAGGAAAATAAACCCAGTTTTGGGGGAAAAAAAAGATTTTGGGGAAAATGAACCCAGTAATTGGGAAAAAAATGATTTTGGGGAAAATGAACACAGTTTGGGGGTGGACACCCAATTTGTAGGGAAATGAACCCAGTTTTGGTAGAAAACAACAGATTTTGGGGAAAATGAACCTAGTTTGGGATGAAGAAAACCCGATTTTGGGGAAAATGAACCCAGTGCGGAGGGGAAATGCCAGATTTTGGGGAAAATGAACCTAGTATTGATTCGAAATACCAGATTTTGGGGAAAATGAACCCAGTAATGGGGATAAAAACCTGATTTTAGGGAAAATGAACCCAGTGTGGAGTGGAAATAGAAGATTTTGCGGAAAATGAACACTGTTTGGAGAAGGAAATCTGATTTGTGTGAAAATGCACCCAGTTTTTGTGTGAAAAAAAGGATTTTGAGGAAAATGAAACCAGTTTGGGAGGAAAAAGCTGATTATGGGGAAAATGAGCCCAGTTTGGTGGCAAAACCCCATTTTTTGGGATATGAACCCATTTTTGAGGGGAAAAAACGATTTTGGGGAAAATGAACCCAGTTTGGAGGGGAAATAACAGATTTTGGGGAAAAAAAACTGATTTTGGGGAAAATTAACACAGTGTGTGTGGAGGGAGAATCCAATTTTTAGGGAAATGAACACAATTTTGGTGGAAAATACGGATTTTGTCGAAAATGAACCCAATTTGGGAGGAAAAAAATCAGATATTGGGAAAATAAATCCCATTTGGGAGGAAAAAAACCCTGATTTAGGGGAAAATGAACCCAGTAATTGGGTAAAAAGCACAGATTTTGTGGAAAATGAACACAGTTTGGCGGGGAAAACCAGATTTTGGGGATAATGAACCCAGTTTGGGAGGAAAAAATCCGATTTTGGGGAAAATGAACACAGTTTGGGAGGAAAAAATCCGCTTTTGGGGAAAATGAACCCAGTGTGGAGGGGAAATACCAGATTTTGGGGAAAGTGGACCAAGCAATTGGGAAAACCCCTGATTTTAGGGAAAAGGAATCCAGTGTAGAGTGGGAATAGAAGATTTTGGGGGAAATGAACACTGTTTGGAGGGGAAAACCTGATTTGTGTGAAAATGCACGCAGTTTTTTGGGGAAAAAAGGATTTTGGGGAAAATGAACCCAGTTTTGGAGGAAAAAAGCTGATTTGGTGGAAAATGAATCCAGTTTTGAGGAAAACACTTGCTTTTACAGAAAATAAACCCAGTTTGGGGGGAAAACAACGATTTTGGGGAAAATGAACCCAGTAATTGGGTAAAAAAACCCGAATTTGGGGAAAAAGAACACAATTTGGGGGGGAAACCAAATTTGTAGGGAAATGAACCAAGTTTTGGTGGAAAACACCAGATTTTGGGGAAAATGAACCCAGTTTAGGAGGAAAAAAAAGCAATTTTGGAGAAAATGATCCCAGAGTGGAGATGAAATACCAGATTTTGGGGAAAATGAACCCAGTTCGGAGGGGAGAACCTGATTTGTGTGAAAATGCACCAAGTTTTTTGGGGAAAAAAAGGATTTTGGGGAAAATGAACCCAGTTTGGGAGGAAAAAAGGTGATTATGGGGAAAATGAACCCAGTTTTGAGGGAAAAAAAACGTTTTTGAGGAAAATAAACCCAGTTTTGGGGGAAAAAAAAGATTTTGGGGAAAATGAACCCAGTAATTGGGAAAAAACTGATTTTGGGGAAAATGAACACAGTTCGGGGGTGGAAACCCAATTTGTAGGGAAATGAACCCAGTTTTGGTAGAAAACAACAGATTTTGGGGAAAATGAACCTAGTTTGGGATGAAGAAAACCCGATTTTGGGGAAAATGAACCCAGTGCGGAGGGGAAATGCCAGATTTTGGGGAAAATGAACCTAGTATTGATTCGAAATACCAGATTTTGGGGAAAATGAACCCAGTAATGGGGATAAAAACCTGATTTTAGGGAAAATGAACCCAGTGTGGAGTGGAAATAGAAGATTTTGCGGAAAATGAACACTGTTTGGAGGGGGAAATCTGATTTGTGTGAAAATGCACCCAGTTTTTGTGTGAAAAAAAGGATTTTGAGGAAAATGAAACCAGTTTGGGAGGAAAAAGCTGATTATGGGGAAAATGAGCCCAGTTTGGTGGCAAAACCCCATTTTTTGGGATATGAACCCATTTTTGAGGGGAAAAAACGATTTTGGGGAAAATGAACCCAGTTTGGAGGGGAAATAACAGATTTTGGGGAAAAAAAACTGATTTTGGGGAAAATTAACACAGTGTGTGTGGAGGGAGAATCCAATTTTTAGGGAAATGAACACAATTTTGGTGGAAAATACGGATTTTGTCGAAAATGAACCCAATTTGGGAGGAAAAAAATCAGATATTGGGAAAATAAATCCCATTTGGGAGGAAAAAAACCCTGATTTAGGGGAAAATGAACCCAGTAATTGGGTAAAAAGCAGAGATTTTGTGGAAAATGAACACAGTTTGGCGGGGAAAACCAGATTTTGGGGATAATGAACCCAGTTTGGGAGGAAAAAATCCGATTTTGGGGAAAATGAACACAGTTTGGGAGGAAAAAATCCGATTTTGGGGAAAATGAACCCAGTGTGGAGGGGAAATACCAGATTTTGGGGAAAGTGGACCAAACAATTGGGAAAACCCCTGATTTTGGGGAAAAGGAATCCAGTGTAGAGTGGGAATAGAAGATTTTGGGGGAAATGAACACTGTTTGGAGGGGAAAACCTGATTTGTGTGAAAATGCACGCAGTTTTTTGGGGAAAAAAGGATTTTGGGGAAAATGAACCCAGTTTTGGAGGAAAAAGCTGATTTGGTGAAAAATGAATCCTATTTGGAGGAAAACACTTGTTTTTACAGAAAATAAACCCAGTTTGGGGGGAAAACAACGATTTTGGGGAAAATGAACCCAGTGCGGAGGGGAAATGCCAGATTTTGGGGAAAATGAACCTAGTATTGATTCGAAATACAAGATTTTGGGGAAAATGAACCCAGTAATGGGGATAAAAACCTGATTTTAGGGAAAATGAACCCAGTGTGGAGTGGAAATAGAAGATTTTGGGGGAAATGAACACTGTTTGGAGGGGAAAACCTGATTTGTGTGAAAATGCACGCAGTTTTTTGGGGAAAAAAGGATTTTGGGGAAAATGAACCCAATTTTGGAGGAAAAAAGCTGATTTGGGGGAAAATGAATCCAGTTTTGAGGAAAACACTTGCTTTTACAGAAAATAAACCCAGTTTGGGGGGAAAACAACGATTTTGGGGAAAATGAACCCAGTAATTGGGTAAAAAAACCCGAATTTGGGGAAAAAGAACACAATTTGGGGGGGAAACCAAATTTGTAGGGAAATGAACCAAGTTTTGGTGGAAAACACCAGATTTTGGGGAAAATGAACCCAGTTTAGGAGGAAAAAAAAGCAATTTTGGAGAAAATGATCCCAGAGTGGAGATGAAATACCAGATTTTGGGGAAAATGAACCCAGTTCGGAGGGGAGAACCTGATTTGTGTGAAAATGCACCAAGTTTTTTGGGGAAAAAAAGGATTTTGGGGAAAATGAAGCCAGTTTGGGAGGAAAAAAGGTGATTATGGGGAAAATCAACCCAGTTTTGAGGGAAAAAAAACGTTTTTGAGGAAAATAAACCCAGTTTTGGGGGAAAAAAAAGATTTTGGGGAAAATGAACCCAGTAATTGGGAAAAAACTGATTTTGGGGAAAATGAACACAGTTTGGGGGTGGAAACCCAATTTGTAGGGAAATGAACCCAGTTTTGGTAGAAAACAACAGATTTTGGGGAAAATGAACCTAGTTTGGGATGAAGAAAACCCGATTTTGGGGAAAATGAACCCAGTGCGGAGGGGAAATGCCAGATTTTGGGGAAAATGAACCTAGTATTGATTCGAAATACCAGATTTTGGGGAAAATGAACCCAGTAATGGGGATAAAAACCTGATTTTAGGGAAAATGAACCCAGTGTGGAGTGGAAATAGAAGATTTTGCGGAAAATGAACACTGTTTGGAGGGGGAAATCTGATTTGTGTGAAAATGCACCCAGTTTTTGTGTGAAAAAAAGGATTTTGAGGAAAATGAAACCAGTTTGGGAGGAAAAAGCTGATTATGGGGAAAATGAGCCCAGTTTGGTGGCAAAACCCCATTTTTTGGGATATGAACCCATTTTTGAGGGGAAAAAACGATTTTGGGGAAAATGAACCCAGTTTGGAGGGGAAATAACAGATTTTGGGGAAAAAAAACTGATTTTGGGGAAAATTAACACAGTGTGTGTGGAGGGAGAATCCAATTTTTAGGGAAATGAACACAATTTTGGTGGAAAATACGGATTTTGTCGAAAATGAACCCAATTTGGGAGGAAAAAAATCAGATATTGGGAAAATAAATCCCATTTGGGAGGAAAAAAACCCTGATTTAGGGGAAAATGAACCCAGTAATTGGGTAAAAAGCACAGATTTTGTGGAAAATGAACACAGTTTGGCGGGGAAAACCAGATTTTGGGGATAATGAACCCAGTTTGGGAGGAAAAAATCCGATTTTGGGGAAAATGAACACAGTTTGGGAGGAAAAAATCCGATTTTGGGGAAAATGAACCCAGTGTGGAGGGGAAATACCAGATTTTGGGGAAAGTGGACCAAGCAATTGGGAAAAACCCTGATTTTGGAGAAAAGGAATCCAGTGTAGAGTGGGAATAGAAGATTTTGGGGGAAATGAACACTGTTTGGAGGGGAAAACCTGATTTGTGTGAAAATGCACGCAGTTTTTTGGGGAAAAAAGGATTTTGGGGAAAATGAACCCAGTTTTGGAGGAAAAAAGCTGATTTGGTGGAAAATGAATCCAGTTTTGAGGAAAACACTTGCTTTTACAGAAAATAAACCCAGTTTGGGGGGAAAACAACGATTTTGGGGAAAATGAACCCAGTAATTGGGTAAAAAAACCCGAATTTGGGGAAAAAGAACACAATTTGGGGGGGAAACCAAATTTGTAGGGAAATGAACCAAGTTTTGGTGGAAAACACCAGATTTTGGGGAAAATGAACCCAGTTTAGGAGGAAAAAAAAGCAATTTTGGAGAAAATGATCCCAGAGTGGAGATGAAATACCAGATTTTGGGGAAAATGAACCCAGTTCGGAGGGGAGAACCTGATTTGTGTGAAAATGCACCAAGTTTTTTGGGGAAAAAAAGGATTTTGGGGAAAATGAACCCAGTTTGGGAGGAAAAAAGGTGATTATGGGGAAAATCAACCCAGTTTTGAGGGAAAAAAAACGTTTTTGAGGAAAATAAACCCAGTTTTGGGGGAAAAAAAAGATTTTGGGGAAAATGAACCCAGTAATTGGGAAAAAACTGATTTTGGGGAAAATGAACACAGTTCGGGGGTGGAAACCCAATTTGTAGGGAAATGAACCCAGTTTTGGTAGAAAACAACAGATTTTGGGGAAAATGAACCTAGTTTGGGATGAAGAAAAACCGATTTTGGGGAAAATGAACCCAGTGCGGAGGGGAAATGCCAGATTTTGGGGAAAATGAACCTAGTATTGATTCGAAATACCAGATTTTGGGGAAAATGAACCCAGTAATGGGGATAAAAACCTGATTTTAGGGAAAATGAACCCAGTGTGGAGTGGAAATAGAAGATTTTGCGGAAAATGAACACTGTTTGGAGGGGGAAATCTGATTTGTGTGAAAATGCACCCAGTTTTTGTGTGAAAAAAAGGATTTTGAGGAAAATGAAACCAGTTTGGGAGGAAAAAGCTGATTATGGGGAAAATGAGCCCAGTTTGGTGGCAAAACCCCATTTTTTGGGATATGAACCCATTTTTGAGGGGAAAAAACGATTTTGGGGAAAATGAACCCAGTTTGGAGGGGAAATAACAGATTTTGGGGAAAAAAAACTGATTTTGGGGAAAATTAACACAGTGTGTGTGGAGGGAGAATCCAATTTTTAGGGAAATGAACACAATTTTGGTGGAAAATACGGATTTTGTCGAAAATGAACCCAATTTGGGAGGAAAAAAATCAGATATTGGGAAAATAAATCCCATTTGGGAGGAAAAAAACCCTGATTTAGAGGAAAATGAACCCAGTAATTGGGTAAAAAGCAGAGATTTTGTGGAAAATGAACACAGTTTGGCGGGGAAAACCAGATTTTGGGGATAATGAACCCAGTTTGGGAGGAAAAAATCCGATTTTGGGGAAAATGAACACAGTTTGGGAGGAAAAAATCCGATTTTGGGGAAAATGAACCCAGTGTGGAGGGGAAATACCAGATTTTGGGGAAAGTGGACCAAACAATTGGGAAAACCCCTGATTTTGGGGAAAAGGAATCCAGTGTAGAGTGGGAATAGAAGATTTTGGGGGAAATGAACACTGTTTGGAGGGGAAAACCTGATTTGTGTGAAAATGCACGCAGTTTTTTGGGGAAAAAAGGATTTTGGGGAAAATGAACCCAGTTTTGGAGGAAAAAGCTGATTTGGTGAAAAATGAATCCTATTTGGAGGAAAACACTTGTTTTTACAGAAAATAAACCCAGTTTGGGGGGAAAACAACGATTTTGGGGAAAATGAACCCAGTGCGGAGGGGAAATGCCAGATTTTGGGGAAAATGAACCTAGTATTGATTCGAAATACAAGATTTTGGGGAAAATGAACCCAGTAATGGGGATAAAAACCTGATTTTAGGGAAAATGAACCCAGTGTGGAGTGGAAATAGAAGATTTTGGGGGAAATGAACACTGTTTGGAGGGGAAAACCTGATTTGTGTGAAAATGCACGCAGTTTTTTGGGGAAAAAAGGATTTTGGGGAAAATGAACCCAATTTTGGAGGAAAAAAGCTGATTTGGGGGAAAATGAATCCAGTTTTGAGGAAAACACTTGCTTTTACAGAAAATAAACCCAGTTTGGGGGGAAAACAACGATTTTGGGGAAAATGAACCCAGTAATTGGGTAAAAAAACCCGAATTTGGGGAAAAAGAACACAATTTGGGGGGGAAACCAAATTTGTAGGGAAATGAACCAAGTTTTGGTGGAAAACACCAGATTTTGGGGAAAATGAACCCAGTTTAGGAGGAAAAAAAAGCAATTTTGGAGAAAATGATCCCAGAGTGGAGATGAAATACCAGATTTTGGGGAAAATGAACCCAGTTCGGAGGGGAGAACCTGATTTGTGTGAAAATGCACCAAGTTTTTTGGGGAAAAAAAGGATTTTGGGGAAAATGAACCCAGTTTGGGAGGAAAAAAGGTGATTATGGGGAAAATCAACCCAGTTTTGAGGGAAAAAAAACGTTTTTGAGGAAAATAAACCCAGTTTTGGGGGAAAAAAAAGATTTTGGGGAAAATGAACCCAGTAATTGGGAAAAAACTGATTTTGGGGAAAATGAACACAGTTTGGGGGTGGAAACCCAATTTGTAGGGAAATGAACCCAGTTTTGGTAGAAAACAACAGATTTTGGGGAAAATGAACCTAGTTTGGGATGAAGAAAACCCGATTTTGGGGAAAATGAACCCAGTGCGGAGGGGAAATGCCAGATTTTGGGGAAAATGAACCTAGTATTGATTCGAAATACCAGATTTTGGGGAAAATGAACCCAGTAATGGGGATAAAAACCTGATTTTAGGGAAAATGAACCCAGTGTGGAGTGGAAATAGAAGATTTTGCGGAAAATGAACACTGTTTGGAGGGGGAAATCTGATTTGTGTGAAAATGCACCCAGTTTTTGTGTGAAAAAAAGGATTTTGAGGAAAATGAAACCAGTTTGGGAGGAAAAAGCTGATTATGGGGAAAATGAGCCCAGTTTGGTGGCAAAACCCCATTTTTTGGGATATGAACCCATTTTTGAGGGGAAAAAACGATTTTGGGGAAAATGAACCCAGTTTGGAGGGGAAATAACAGATTTTGGGGAAAAAAAACTGATTTTGGGGAAAATTAACACAGTGTGTGTGGAGGGAGAATCCAATTTTTAGGGAAATGAACACAATTTTGGTGGAAAATACGGATTTTGTCGAAAATGAACCCAATTTGGGAGGAAAAAAATCAGATATTGGGAAAATAAATCCCATTTGGGAGGAAAAAAACCCTGATTTAGGGGAAAATGAACCCAGTAATTGGGTAAAAAGCACAGATTTTGTGGAAAATGAACACAGTTTGGCGGGGAAAACCAGATTTTGGGGATAATGAACCCAGTTTGGGAGGAAAAAATCCGATTTTGGGGAAAATGAACACAGTTTGGGAGGAAAAAATCCGATTTTGGGGAAAATGAACCCAGTGTGGAGGGGAAATACCAGATTTTGGGGAAAGTGGACCAAGCAATTGGGAAAACCCCTGATTTTAGGGAAAAGGAATCCAGTGTAGAGTGGGAATAGAAGATTTTGGGGGAAATGAACACTGTTTGGAGGGGAAAACCTGATTTGTGTGAAAATGCACGCAGTTTTTTGGGGAAAAAAGGATTTTGGGGAAAATGAACCCAGTTTTGGAGGAAAAAAGCTGATTTGGTGGAAAATGAATCCAGTTTTGAGGAAAACACTTGCTTTTACAGAAAATAAACCCAGTTTGGGGGGAAAACAACGATTTTGGGGAAAATGAACCCAGTAATTGGGTAAAAAAACCCGAATTTGGGGAAAAAGAACACAATTTGGGGGGGAAACCAAATTTGTAGGGAAATGAACCAAGTTTTGGTGGAAAACACCAGATTTTGGGGAAAATGAACCCAGTTTAGGAGGAAAAAAAAGCAATTTTGGAGAAAATGATCCCAGAGTGGAGATGAAATACCAGATTTTGGGGAAAATGAACCCAGTTCGGAGGGGAGAACCTGATTTGTGTGAAAATGCACCAAGTTTTTTGGGGAAAAAAAGGATTTTGGGGAAAATGAACCCAGTTTGGGAGGAAAAAAGGTGATTATGGGGAAAATCAACCCAGTTTTGAGGGAAAAAAAACGTTTTTGAGGAAAATAAACCCAGTTTTGGGGGAAAAAAAAGATTTTGGGGAAAATGAACCCAGTAATTGGGAAAAAACTGATTTTGGGGAAAATGAACACAGTTCGGGGGTGGAAACCCAATTTGTAGGGAAATGAACCCAGTTTTGGTAGAAAACAACAGATTTTGGGGAAAATGAACCTAGTTTGGGATGAAGAAAAACCGATTTTGGGGAAAATGAACCCAGTGCGGAGGGGAAATGCCAGATTTTGGGGAAAATGAACCTAGTATTGATTCGAAATACCAGATTTTGGGGAAAATGAACCCAGTAATGGGGATAAAAACCTGATTTTAGGGAAAATGAACCCAGTGTGGAGTGGAAATAGAAGATTTTGCGGAAAATGAACACTGTTTGGAGGGGGAAATCTGATTTGTGTGAAAATGCACCCAGTTTTTGTGTGAAAAAAAGGATTTTGAGGAAAATGAAACCAGTTTGGGAGGAAAAAGCTGATTATGGGGAAAATGAGCCCAGTTTGGTGGCAAAACCCCATTTTTTGGGATATGAACCCATTTTTGAGGGGAAAAAACGATTTTGGGGAAAATGAACCCAGTTTGGAGGGGAAATAACAGATTTTGGGGAAAAAAAACTGATTTTGGGGAAAATTAACACAGTGTGTGTGGAGGGAGAATCCAATTTTTAGGGAAATGAACACAATTTTGGTGGAAAATACGGATTTTGTCGAAAATGAACCCAATTTGGGAGGAAAAAAATCAGATATTGGGAAAATAAATCCCATTTGGGAGGAAAAAAACCCTGATTTAGGGGAAAATGAACCCAGTAATTGGGTAAAAAGCAGAGATTTTGTGGAAAGTGAACACAGTTTGGCGGGGAAAACCAGATTTTGGGGATAATGAACCCAGTTTGGGAGGAAAAAATCCGATTTTGGGGAAAATGAACACAGTTTGGGAGGAAAAAATCCGATTTTGGGGAAAATGAACCCAGTGTGGAGGGGAAATACCAGATTTTGGGGAAAGTGGACCAAGCAATTGGGAAAACCCCTGATTTTGGGGAAAAGGAATCCAGTGTAGAGTGGGAATAGAAGATTTTGGGGGAAATGAACACTGTTTGGAGGGGAAAACCTGATTTGTGTGAAAATGCACCCAGTTTTTTGGGGAAAAAAGGATTTTGGGGAAAATGAACCCAGTTTTGGAGGAAAAAAGCTGATTTGGTGGAAAATGAATCCAGTTTTGAGGAAAACACTTGCTTTTACAGAAAATAAACCCAGTTTGGGGGGAAAACAACGATTTTGGGGAAAATGAACCCAGTAATTGGGTAAAAAAACCCGAATTTGGGGAAAAAGAACACAATTTGGGGGGGAAACCAAATTTGTAGGGAAATGAACCAAGTTTTGGTGGAAAACACCAGATTTTGGGGAAAATGAACCCAGTTTAGGAGGAAAAAAAAGCAATTTTGGAGAAAATGATCCCAGAGTGGAGATGAAATACCAGATTTTGGGGAAAATGAACAAAGTTCGGAGGGGAGAACCTGATTTGTGTGAAAATGCACCAAGTTTTTTGGGGAAAAAAAGGATTTTGGGGAAAATGAACCCAGTTTGGGAGGAAAAAAGGTGATTATGGGGAAAATGAACCCAGTTTTGAGGGAAAAAAAACGTTTTTGAGGAAAATAAACCCAGTTTTGGGGGAAAAAAAAGATTTTGGGGAAAATGAACCCAGTAATTGGGAAAAAACTGATTTTGGGGAAAATGAACACAGTTTGGGGGTGGAAACCCAATTTGTAGGGAAATGAACCCAGTTTTGGTAGAAAACAACAGATTTTGGGGAAAATGAACCTAGTTTGGGATGAAGAAAACCCGATTTTGGGGAAAATGAACCCAGTGCGGAGGGGAAATGCCAGATTTTGGGGAAAATGAACCTAGTATTGATTCGAAATACCAGATTTTGGGGAAAATGAACCCAGTAATGGGGATAAAAACCTGATTTTAGGGAAAATGAACCCAGTGTGGAGTGGAAATAGAAGATTTTGCGGAAAATGAACACTGTTTGGAGGGGGAAATCTGATTTGTGTGAAAATGCACCCAGTTTTTGTGTGAAAAAAAGGATTTTGAGGAAAATGAAACCAGTTTGGGAGGAAAAAGCTGATTATGGGGAAAATGAGCCCAGTTTGGTGGCAAAACCCCATTTTTTGGGATATGAACCCATTTTTGAGGGGAAAAAACGATTTTGGGGAAAATGAACCCAGTTTGGAGGGGAAATAACAGATTTTGGGGAAAAAAAACTGATTTTGGGGAAAATTAACACAGTGTGTGTGGAGGGAGAATCCAATTTTTAGGGAAATGAACACAATTTTGGTGGAAAATACGGATTTTGTCGAAAATGAACCCAATTTGGGAGGAAAAAAATCAGATATTGGGAAAATAAATCCCATTTGGGAGGAAAAAAACCCTGATTTAGGGGAAAATGAACCCAGTAATTGGGTAAAAAGCACAGATTTTGTGGAAAATGAACACAGTTTGGCGGGGAAAACCAGATTTTGGGGATAATGAACCCAGTTTGGGAGGAAAAAATCCGATTTTGGGGAAAATGAACACAGTTTGGGAGGAAAAAATCCGATTTTGGGGAAAATGAACCCAGTGTGGAGGGGAAATACCAGATTTTGGGGAAAGTGGACCAAGCAATTGGGAAAACCCCTGATTTTAGGGAAAAGGAATCCAGTGTAGAGTGGGAATAGAAGATTTTGGGGGAAATGAACACTGTTTGGAGGGGAAAACCTGATTTGTGTGAAAATGCACGCAGTTTTTTGGGGAAAAAAGGATTTTGGGGAAAATGAACCCAGTTTTGGAGGAAAAAAGCTGATTTGGTGGAAAATGAATCCAGTTTTGAGGAAAACACTTGCTTTTACAGAAAATAAACCCAGTTTGGGGGGAAAACAACGATTTTGGGGAAAATGAACCCAGTAATTGGGTAAAAAAACCCGAATTTGGGGAAAAAGAACACAATTTGGGGGGGAAACCAAATTTGTAGGGAAATGAACCAAGTTTTGGTGGAAAACACCAGATTTTGGGGAAAATCAACCCAGTTTAGGAGGAAAAAAAAGCAATTTTGGAGAAAATGATCCCAGAGTGGAGATGAAATACCAGATTTTGGGGAAAATGAACCCAGTTCGGAGGGGAGAACCTGATTTGTGTGAAAATGCACCAAGTTTTTTGGGGAAAAAAAGGATTTTGGGGAAAATGAACCCAGTTTGGGAGGAAAAAAGGTGATTATGGGGAAAATCAACCCAGTTTTGAGGGAAAAAAAACGTTTTTGAGGAAAATAAACCCAGTTTTGGGGGAAAAAAAAGATTTTGGGGAAAATGAACCCAGTAATTGGGAAAAAACTGATTTTGGGGAAAATGAACACAGTTCGGGGGTGGAAACCCAATTTGTAGGGAAATGAACCCAGTTTTGGTAGAAAACAACAGATTTTGGGGAAAATGAACCTAGTTTGGGATGAAGAAAACCCGATTTTGGGGAAAATGAACCCAGTGCGGAGGGGAAATGCCAGATTTTGGGGAAAATGAACCTAGTATTGATTCGAAATACCAGATTTTGGGGAAAATGAACCCAGTAATGGGGATAAAAACCTGATTTTAGGGAAAATGAACCCAGTGTGGAGTGGAAATAGAAGATTTTGCGGAAAATGAACACTGTTTGGAGGGGGAAATCTGATTTGTGTGAAAATGCACCCAGTTTTTGTGTGAAAAAAAGGATTTTGAGGAAAATGAAACCAGTTTGGGAGGAAAAAGCTGATTATGGGGAAAATGAGCCCAGTTTGGTGGCAAAACCCCATTTTTTTGGGATATGAACCCATTTTTGAGGGGAAAAAACGATTTTGGGGAAAATAAACCCAGTTTGGAGGGGAAATAACAGATTTTGGGGAAAAAAACCTGATTTTGGGGAAAATTAACACAGTGTGTGTGGAGGGAGAATCCAATTTTTAGGGAAATGAACACAATTTTGGTGGAAAATACGGATTTTGTCGAAAATGAACCCAATTTGGGAGGAAAAAAATCAGATATTGGGAAAATAAATCCCATTTGGGAGGAAAAAAACCCTGATTTAGGGGAAAATGAACCCAGTAATTGGGTAAAAAGCAGAGATTTTGTGGAAAATGAACACAGTTTGGCGGGGAAAACCAGATTTTGGGGATAATGAACCCAGTTTGGGAGGAAAAAATCCGATTTTGGGGAAAATGAACACAGTTTGGGAGGAAAAAATCCGATTTTGGGGAAAATGAACCCAGTGTGGAGGGGAAATACCAGATTTTGGGGAAAGTGGACCAAGCAATTGGGAAAACCCCTGATTTTGGGGAAAAGGAATCCAGTGTAGAGTGGGAATAGAAGATTTTGGGGGAAATGAACACTGTTTGGAGGGGAAAACCTGATTTGTGTGAAAATGCACCCAGTTTTTTGGGGAAAAAAGGATTTTGGGGAAAATGAACCCAGTTTTGGAGGAAAAAAGCTGATTTGGTGGAAAATGAATCCAGTTTTGAGGAAAACACTTGCTTTTACAGAAAATAAACCCAGTTTGGGGGGAAAACAACGATTTTGGGGAAAATGAACCCAGTAATTGGGTAAAAAAACCCGAATTTGGGGAAAAAGAACACAATTTGGGGGGGAAACCAAATTTGTAGGGAAATGAACCAAGTTTTGGTGGAAAACACCAGATTTTGGGGAAAATCAACCCAGTTTAGGAGGAAAAAAAAGCAATTTTGGAGAAAATGATCCCAGAGTGGAGATGAAATACCAGATTTTGGGGAAAATGAACCCAGTTCGGAGGGGAGAACCTGATTTGTGTGAAAATGCACCAAGTTTTTTGGGGAAAAAAAGGATTTTGGGGAAAATGAACCCAGTTTGGGAGGAAAAAAGGTGATTATGGGGAAAATCAACCCAGTTTTGAGGGAAAAAAAACGTTTTTGAGGAAAATAAACCCAGTTTTGGGGGAAAAAAAAGATTTTGGGGAAAATGAACCCAGTAATTGGGAAAAAACTGATTTTGGGGAAAATGAACACAGTTCGGGGGTGGAAACCCAATTTGTAGGGAAATGAACCCAGTTTTGGTAGAAAACAACAGATTTTGGGGAAAATGAACCTAGTTTGGGATGAAGAAAACCCGATTTTGGGGAAAATGAACCCAGTGCGGAGGGGAAATGCCAGATTTTGGGGAAAATGAACCTAGTATTGATTCGAAATACCAGATTTTGGGGAAAATGAACCCAGTAATGGGGATAAAAACCTGATTTTAGGGAAAATGAACCCAGTGTGGAGTGGAAATAGAAGATTTTGCGGAAAATGAACACTGTTTGGAGGGGGAAATCTGATTTGTGTGAAAATGCACCCAGTTTTTGTGTGAAAAAAAGGATTTTGAGGAAAATGAAACCAGTTTGGGAGGAAAAAGCTGATTATGGGGAAAATGAGCCCAGTTTGGTGGCAAAACCCCATTTTTTTGGGATATGAACCCATTTTTGAGGGGAAAAAACGATTTTGGGGAAAATAAACCCAGTTTGGAGGGGAAATAACAGATTTTGGGGAAAAAAACCTGATTTTGGGGAAAATTAACACAGTGTGTGTGGAGGGAGAATCCAATTTTTAGGGAAATGAACACAATTTTGGTGGAAAATACGGATTTTGTCGAAAATGAACCCAATTTGGGAGGAAAAAAATCAGATATTGGGAAAATA
Organism: Tapera naevia; assembly: GCA_033556795.1. Classification (NCBI taxonomy): domain Eukaryota; kingdom Metazoa; phylum Chordata; class Aves; order Cuculiformes; family Neomorphidae; genus Tapera; species Tapera naevia. The sequence goes on along the minus strand of JAUMJJ010000198.1, from coordinate 2,633,078 downwards.
AATCCCATTTGGGAGGAAAAAAACCCTGATTTAGGGGAAAATGAACCCAGTAATTGGGTAAAAAGCAGAGATTTTGTGGAAAATGAACACAGTTTGGCGGGGAAAACCAGATTTTGGGGATAATGAACCCAGTTTGGGAGGAAAAAATCCGATTTTGGGGAAAATGAACACAGTTTGGGAGGAAAAAATCCGATTTTGGGGAAAATGAACCCAGTGTGGAGGGGAAATACCAGATTTTGGGGAAAGTGGACCAAGCAATTGGGAAAACCCCTGATTTTGGGGAAAAGGAATCCAGTGTAGAGTGGGAATAGAAGATTTTGGGGGAAATGAACACTGTTTGGAGGGGAAAACCTGATTTGTGTGAAAATGCACGCAGTTTTTTGGGGAAAAAAGGATTTTGGGGAAAATGAACCCAGTTTTGGAGGAAAAAAGCTGATTTGGTGGAAAATGAATCCAGTTTTGAGGAAAACACTTGCTTTTACAGAAAATAAACCCAGTTTGGGGGGAAAACAACGATTTTGGGGAAAATGAACCCAGTAATTGGGTAAAAAAACCCGAATTTGGGGAAAAAGAACACAATTTGGGGGGGAAACCAAATTTGTAGGGAAATGAACCAAGTTTTGGTGGAAAACACCAGATTTTGGGGAAAATGAACCCAGTTTAGGAGGAAAAAAAAGCAATTTTGGAGAAAATGATCCCAGAGTGGAGATGAAATACCAGATTTTGGGGAAAATGAACCCAGTTCAGAGGGGAGAACCTGATTTGTGTGAAAATGCACCAAGTTTTTTGGGGAAAAAAAGGATTTTGGGGAAAATGAACCCAGTTTGGGAGGAAAAAAGGTGATTATGGGGAAAATGAACCCAGTTTTGAGGGAAAAAAAACGTTTTTGAGGAAAATAAACCCAGTTTTGGGGGAAAAAAAAGATTTTGGGGAAAATGAACCCAGTAATTGGGAAAAAACTGATTTTGGGGAAAATGAACACAGTTCGGGGGTGGAAACCCAATTTGTAGGGAAATGAACCCAGTTTTGGTAGAAAACAACAGATTTTGGGGAAAATGAACCTAGTTTGGGATGAAGAAAACCCGATTTTGGGGAAAATGAACCCAGTGCGGAGGGGAAATGCCAGATTTTGGGGAAAATGAACCTAGTATTGATTCGAAATACCAGATTTTGGGGAAAATGAACCCAGTAATGGGGATAAAAACCTGATTTTAGGGAAAATGAACCCAGTGTGGAGTGGAAATAGAAGATTTTGCGGAAAATGAACACTGTTTGGAGGGGGAAATCTGATTTGTGTGAAAATGCACCCAGTTTTTGTGTGAAAAAAAGGATTTTGAGGAAAATGAAACCAGTTTGGGAGGAAAAAGCTGATTATGGGGAAAATGAGCCCAGTTTGGTGGCAAAACCCCATTTTTTGGGATATGAACCCATTTTTGAGGGGAAAAAACGATTTTGGGGAAAATGAACCCAGTTTGGAGGGGAAATAACAGATTTTGGGGAAAAAAAACTGATTTTGGGGAAAATTAACACAGTGTGTGTGGAGGGAGAATCCAATTTTTAGGGAAATGAACACAATTTTGGTGGAAAATACGGATTTTGTCGAAAATGAACACAATTTGGGAGGAAAAAAATCAGATATTGGGAAAATAAATCCCATTTGGGAGGAAAAAAACCCTGATTTAGGGGAAAATGAACCCAGTAATTGGGTAAAAAGCAGAGATTTTGTGGAAAATGAACACAGTTTGGCGGGGAAAACCAGATTTTGGGGATAATGAACCCAGTTTGGGAGGAAAAAATCCGATTTTGGGGAAAATGAACACAGTTTGGGAGGAAAAAATCCGATTTTGGGGAAAATGAACCCAGTGTGGAGGGGAAATACCAGATTTTGGGGAAAGTGGACCAAACAATTGGGAAAACCCCTGATTTTGGGGAAAAGGAATCCAGTGTAGAGTGGGAATAGAAGATTTTGGGGGAAATGAACACTGTTTGGAGGGGAAAACCTGATTTGTGTGAAAATGCACGCAGTTTTTTGGGGAAAAAAGGATTTTGGGGAAAATGAACCCAGTTTTGGAGGAAAAAAGCTGATTTGGTGAAAAATGAATCCTATTTGGAGGAAAACACTTGTTTTTACAGAAAATAAACCCAGTTTGGGGGGAAAACAACGATTTTGGGGAAAATGAACCCAGTGCGGAGGGGAAATGCCAGATTTTGGGGAAAATGAACCTAGTATTGATTCGAAATACAAGATTTTGGGGAAAATGAACCCAGTAATGGGGATAAAAACCTGATTTTAGGGAAAATGAACCCAGTGTGGAGTGGAAATAGAAGATTTTGGGGGAAATGAACACTGTTTGGAGGGGAAAACCTGATTTGTGTGAAAATGCACGCAGTTTTTTGGGGAAAAAAGGATTTTGGGGAAAATGAACCCAATTTTGGAGGAAAAAAGCTGATTTGGGGGAAAATGAATCCAGTTTTGAGGAAAACACTTGCTTTTACAGAAAATAAACCCAGTTTGGGGGGAAAACAACGATTTTGGGGAAAATGAACCCAGTAATTGGGTAAAAAAACCCGAATTTGGGGAAAAAGAACACAATTTGGGGGGGAAACCAAATTTGTAGGGAAATGAACCAAGTTTTGGTGGAAAACACCAGATTTTGGGGAAAATGAACCCAGTTTAGGAGGAAAAAAAAGCAATTTTGGAGAAAATGATCCCAGAGTGGAGATGAAATACCAGATTTTGGGGAAAATGAACCCAGTTCGGAGGGGAGAACCTGATTTGTGTGAAAATGCACCAAGTTTTTTGGGGAAAAAAAGGATTTTGGGGAAAATGAACCCAGTTTGGGAGGAAAAAAGGTGATTATGGGGAAAATCAACCCAGTTTTGAGGGAAAAAAGACGTTTTTGAGGAAAATAAACCCAGTTTTGGGGGAAAAAAAAGATTTTGGGGAAAATGAACCCAGTAATTGGGAAAAAACTGATTTTGGGGAAAATGAACACAGTTTGGGGGTGGAAACCCAATTTGTAGGGAAATGAACCCAGTTTTGGTAGAAAACAACAGATTTTGGGGAAAATGAACCTAGTTTGGGATGAAGAAAACCCGATTTTGGGGAAAATGAACCCAGTGTGGAGGGGAAATGCCAGATTTTGGGGAAAATGAACCTAGTATTGATTCGAAATACCAGATTTTGGGGAAAATGAACCCAGTAATGGGGATAAAAACCTGATTTTAGGGAAAATGAACCCAGTGTGGAGTGGAAATAGAAGATTTTGCGGAAAATGAACACTGTTTGGAGGGGGAAATCTGATTTGTGTGAAAATGCACCCAGTTTTTGTGTGAAAAAAAGGATTTTGAGGAAAATGAAACCAGTTTGGGAGGAAAAAGCTGATTATGGGGAAAATGAGCCCAGTTTGGTGGCAAAACCCCATTTTTTGGGATATGAAACCATTTTTGAGGGGAAAAAACGATTTTGGGGAAAATGAACCCAGTTTGGAGGGGAAATAACAGATTTTGGGGAAAAAAAGCTGATTTTGGAGAAAATTTACACAGTGTGTGGGGGGGAGAATCCAATTTTTAGGGAAATGAACACAATTTTGGTGGAAAATACGGATTTTGTCGAAAATGAACCCAATTTGGGAGGAAAAAAATCAGATATTGGGAAAATAAATCCTATTTGGGAGGAAAAAAACCCTGATTTAGGGGAAAATGAACCCAGTAATTGGGTAAAAAGCACAGATTTTGTGGAAAATGAACACAGTTTGGCGGGGAAAACCAGATTTTGGGGATAATGAACCCAGTTTGGGAGGAAAAAATCCGATTTTGGGGAAAATGAACACAGTTTGGGAGGAAAAAATCCGATTTTGGGGAAAATGAACCCAGTGTGGAGGGGAAATACCAGATTTTGGGGAAAGTGGACCAAGCAATTGGGAAAACCCCTGATTTTGGGGAAAAGGAATCCAGTGTAGAGTGGGAATAGAAGATTTTGGGGGAAATGAACACTGTTTGGAGGGGAAAACCTGATTTGTGTGAAAATGCACCCAGTTTTTTGGGGAAAAAAGGATTTTGGGGAAAATGAACCCAGTTTTGGAGGAAAAAAGCTGATTTGGGGGAAAATGAATCCAGTTTTGAGGAAAACACTTGTTTTTACAGAAAATAAACCCAGTTTGGGGGGAAAACAACGATTTTGGGGAAAATGAACCCAGTGCGGAGGGGAAATGCCAGATTTTGGGGAAAATGAACCTAGTATTGATTCGAAATACCAGATTTTGGGGAAAATGAACCTAGTATTGATTCGAAATACCAGATTTTGGGGAAAATGAACCCAGTAATAGGGATAAAAACCTGATTTTAGGGAAAATGAACCCAGTGTGGAGTGGAAATAGAAGATTTTGCGGAAAATGAACCCAGTTTGGAGGGGAAATAACAGATTTTGGGGAAAAAAACCTGATTTTGGGGAAAATTAACACAGTGTGTGTGGGGGGGAGATTCCAAATTTTAGGGAAATGAACACAATTCTGGTGGAAAATAAGGATTTTGTCGAAAATGAACCCAATTTGGGAGGAAAAAAATCAGATATTGGGAAAATAAATCCCATTTGGGAGGAAAAAAACCCTGATTTAGGGGAAAATGAACCCAGTATTTGGGTAAAAAGCACAGATTTTGTGGAAAATGAACACAGTTTGGTGGGGAAAACCAGATTTTGGGGATAATGAACCCAGTTTGGGAGGAAAAAATCCGATTTTGGGGAAATGAACACAGTTTGGGAGGAAAAAATCCGATTTTGGGGAAAATGAACCCAGTGTGGAGGGGAAATACCAGATTTTGGGGAAAGTGGACCAAGCAATTGGGAAAACCCCTGATTTTGGGGGAAAAGGAATCCAGTGTAGAGTGGGAATAGAAGATTTTGGGGGAAATGAACACTGTTTGGAGGGGAAAACCTGATTTGTGTGAAAATGCACCCAGTTTTTGGGGAAAAAAGGATTTTGGGGAAAATGAACCCAGTTTTGGAGGAAAAAAGCTGATTTGGTGGAAAATGAATCCTATTTGGAGGAAAACACTTGTTTTTACAGAAAATAAACCCAGTTTGGGGGGAAAACAACGATTTTGGGGAAAATGAACCCAGTGCGGAGGGGAAATGCCATATTTTGGGGAAAATGAACCTAATATTGATTCGAAATACCAGATTTTGGGGAAAATGAACCCAGTAATGGGGATAAAAACCTGATTTTAGGGAAAATGAACCCAGTGTGGAGTGGAAATAGAAGATTTTGAACAATGAACACAATTTTGGTGGAAAATACGGATTTTGTCGAAAATGAACCCAATTAGGGCGGAAAAAAATCAGATATTGGGAAAATAAATCCCATTTGGGAGGAAAAAAACCCTGATTTAGGGGAAAATGATCCCAGTAATTGGGTAAAAAGCACAGATTTTGTGGAAAATGAACACAGTTTGGCGGGGAAAACCAGATTTTGGGGATAATGAACCCAGTTTGGGAGGAAAAAATCCGATTTTGGGGAAAATGAACACAGTGTGGAGGGGAAATACCAGATTTTGGGGAAAGTGGACCAAGCAATTGGGAAAACCCCTGATTTTGGGGAAAAGGAATCCAGTGTAGAGTGGGAATAGAAGATTTTGGGGGAAATGAACACTGTTTGGAGGGGAAAAACTGATTTGTGTGAAAATGCACCCAGTTTTTTGGGGAAAAAAGGATTTTGGGGAAAATGAACCCAGTTTTGGAGGAAAAAAGCTGATTTGGGGGAAAATGAATCCAGTTTTGAGGAAAACACTTGTTTTTACAGAAAATAAACCCAGTTTGGGGGGAAAACAACGATTTTGGGGAAAATGAACCCAGTGCGGAGGGGAAATGCCAGATTTTGGGGAAAATGAACCTAGTATTGATTCGAAATACCAGATTTTGGGGAAAATGAACCCAGTAATGGGGATAAAAACCTGATTTTAGGGAAAATGAACCCAGTGTGGTGTGGAAATAGAAGATTTTGCGGAAAATGAACACTGGAGGGGGAAATCTGATTTGTGTGAAAATGCACCCAGTTTTTGTGTGAAAAAAAGGATTTTGAGGAAAATGAAACCAGTTTGGGAGGAAAAAGCTGATTATGGGGAAAATGAGCCCAGTTTGGTGGCAAAACCCCATTTTTTGGGATATGAACCCATTTTTGAGGGGAAAAAACGATTTTGGGGAAAATGAACCCAGTTTGGAGGGGAAATAACAGATTTTGGGGAAAAAAAACTGATTTTGGGGAAAATTAACACAGTGTGTGTGGGGGGGAGAATCCAATTTTTAGGGAAATGAACACAATTTTGGTGGAAAATAAGGATTTTGTCGAAAATGAACCCAATTTGGGAGGAAAAAAATCAGATATTGGGAAAATAAATCCCATTTGGGAGGAAAAAAACCCTGATTTAGGGGAAAATGAACCCAGTATTTGGGTAAAAAGCACAGATTTTGTGGAAAATGAACACATTTTGGCGGGGAAAACCAGATTTTGGGGATAATGAACCCAGTTTGGGAGGAAAAAATCCGATTTTGGGGAAAATGAACACAGTTTGGGAGGAAAAAAAATCAGATATTTGGAAAATAAATCCCATTTGGGAGGAAAAAAACCCTGATTTAGGGGAAAATGAACCCAGTAATTGGGTAAAAAGCAGAGATTTTGTGGAAAATGAACACAGTTTGGCGGGGAAAACCAGATTTTGGGGATAATGAACCCAGTTTGGGAGGAAAAAATCCGATTTTGGGGAAAATGAACACAGTTTGGGAGGAAAAAATCCGATTTTGGGGAAAATGAACCCAGTGTGGAGGGGAAATACCAGATTTTGGGGAAAGTGGACCAAGCAATTGGGAAAACCCCTGATTTTGGGGAAAAGGAATCCAGTGTAGAGTGGGAATAGAAGATTTTGGGGGAAATGAACACTGTTTGGAGGGGAAAACCTGATTTGTGTGAAAATGCACCCAGTTTTTTGGGGAAAAAAGGATTTTGGGGAAAATGAACCCAGTTTTGGAGGAAAAAAGCTGATTTGGGGGAAAATGAATCCTATTTGGAGGAAAACACTTGTTTTTACAGAAAATAAACCCAGTTTGGGGGGAAAACAACGATTTTGGGGAAAATGAACCCAGTGCGGAGGGGAAATGCCAGATTTTGGGGAAAATGAACCTAGTATTGATTCGAAATACCAGATTTTGGGGAAAATGAACCCAGTAATGGGGATAAAAACCTGATTTTAGGGAAAATGAACCCAGTGTGGAGTGGAAATAGAAGATATTGCGGAAAATGAACACTGTTTGGAGGGGAAAACCTGATTTGTGTGAAAATGCACCCAGTTTTTTGAGGAAAAAAGGATTTTGGGGAAAATGAACCCAGTTTTGGAGGAAAAAAGCTGATTTGGGGGAAAATGAATCCAGTTTTGAGGAAAACACTTGCTTTTACAGAAAATAAACCCAGTTTGGGGGGAAAACAACGATTTTGGGGAAAATGAACCCAGTAATTGGGTAAAAAAACCCGAATTTGGGGAAAAAGAACACAATTTGGGGGGGAAACCAAATTTGTAGGGAAATGAACCAAGTTTTGGTAGAAAACACCAGATTTTGGGGAAAATCAACCCAGTTTAGGAGGAAAAAAAGCAATTTTGGAGAAAATGATCCCAGAGTGGAGATGAAATACCAGATTTTGGGGAAAATGAACCCAGTTCGGAGGGGAGAACCTGATTTGTGTGAAAATGCACCAAGTTTTTTGGGGAAAAAAAGGATTTTGGGGAAAATGAACCCAGTTTGGGAGGAAAAAAGGTGATTATGGGGAAAATGAACCCAGTTTTGAGGGAAAAAAAACGTTTTTGAGGAAAATAAACCCAGTTTTGGGGGAAAAAAAAGATTTTGGGGAAAATGAACCCAGTAATTGGGAAAAAACTGATTTTGGGGAAAATGAACACAGTTTGGGGGTGGAAACCCAATTTGTAGGGAAATGAACCCAGTTTTGGTAGAAAACAACAGATTTTGGGGAAAATGAACCTAGTTTGGGATGAAGAAAACCCGATTTTGGGGAAAATGAACCCAGTGCGGAGGGGAAATGCCAGATTTTGGGGAAAATGAACCTAGTATTGATTCGAAATACCAGATTTTGGGGAAAATGAACCCAGTAATGGGGATAAAAACCTGATTTTAGGGAAAATGAACCCAGTGTGGAGTGGAAATAGAAGATTTTGCGGAAAATGAACACTGTTTGGAGGGGGAAATCTGATTTGTGTGAAAATGCACCCAGTTTTTGTGTGAAAAAAAGGATTTTGAGGAAAATGAAACCAGTTTGGGAGGAAAAAGCTGATTATGGGGAAAATGAGCCCAGTTTGGTGGCAAAACACCATTTTTTGGGATATGAACCCATTTTTGAGGGGAAAAAACGATTTTGGGGAAAATGAACCCAGTTTGGAGGGGAAATAACAGATTTTGGGGAAAAAAACTGATTTTAGGGAAAATTAACACAGTGTGTGTGGGGGGGAGAATCCAATTTTTAGGGAAATGAACACAATTTTGGTGGAAAATACGGATTTTGTCGAAAATGAACCCAATTTGGGAGGAAAAAAATCAGATATTGGGAAAATAAATCCCATTTGGGAGGAAAAAAACCCTGATTTAGGGGAAAATGAACCCAGTATTTGGGTAAAAAGCACAGATTTTGTGGAAAATGAACACAGTTTGGTGGGGAAAACCAGATTTTGGGGATAATGAACCCAGTTTGGGAGGAAAAAATCCGATTTTGGGGAAATGAACACAGTTTGGGAGGAAAAAATCCGATTTTGGGGAAAATGAACCCAGTGTGGAGGGGAAATACCAGATTTTGGGGAAAGTGGACCAAGCAATTGGGAAAACCCCTGATTTTGGGGAAAAGGAATCCAGTGTAGAGTGGGAATAGAAGATTTTGGGGGAAATGAACACTGTTTGGAGGGGAAAACCTGATTTGTGTGAAAATGCACCCAGTTTTTGGGGAAAAAAGGATTTTGGGGAAAATGAACCCAGTTTTGGAGGAAAAAAGCTGATTTGGTGGAAAATGAATCCTATTTGGAGGAAAACACTTGTTTTTACAGAAAATAAACCCAGTTTGGGGGGAAAACAACGATTTTGGGGAAAATGAACCCAGTGCGGAGGGGAAATGCCATATTTTGGGGAAAATGAACCTAATATTGATTCGAAATACCAGATTTTGGGGAAAATGAACCCAGTAATGGGGATAAAAACCTGATTTTAGGGAAAATGAACCCAGTGTGGAGTGGAAATAGAAGATTTTGAACAATGAACACAATTTTGGTGGAAAATACGGATTTTGTCGAAAATGAACCCAATTAGGGAGGAAAAAAATCAGATATTGGGAAAATAAATCCCATTTGGGAGGAAAAAAACCCTGATTTAGGGGAAAATGAACCCAGTAATTGGGTAAAAAGCAGAGATTTTGTGGAAAATGAACACAGTTTGGCGGGGAAAACCAGATTTTGGGGATAATGAACCCAGTTTGGGAGGAAAAAATCCGATTTTGGGGAAAATGAACCCAGTGTGGAGGGGAAATACCAGATTTTGGGGAAAGTGGACCAAGCAATTGGGAAAACCCCTGATTTTGGGGAAAAGGAATCCAGTGTAGAGTGGGAATAGAAGATTTTGGGGGAAATGAACACTGTTTGGAGGGGAAAAACTGATTTGTGTGAAAATGCACCCAGTTTTTTGGGGAAAAAAGGATTTTGGGGAAAATGAACCCAGTTTTGGAGGAAAAAAGCTGATTTGGGGGAAAATGAATCCAGTTTTGAGGAAAACACTTGTTTTTACAGAAAATAAACCCAGTTTGGGGGGAAAACAACGATTTTGGGGAAAATGAACCCAGTGCGGAGGGGAAATGCCAGATTTTGGGGAAAATGAACCTAGTATTGATTCGAAATACCAGATTTTGGGGAAAATGAACCCAGTAATGGGGATAAAAACCTGATTTTAGGGAAAATGAACCCAGTGTGGTGTGGAAATAGAAGATTTTGCGGAAAATGAACACTGGAGGGGGAAATCTGATTTGTGTGAAAATGCACCCAGTTTTTGTGTGAAAAAAAGGATTTTGAGGAAAATGAAACCAGTTTGGGAGGAAAAAGCTGATTATGGGGAAAATGAGCCCAGTTTGGTGGCAAAACCCCATTTTTTGGGATATGAACCCATTTTTGAGGGGAAAAAACGATTTTGGGGAAAATGAACCCAGTTTGGAGGGGAAATAACAGATTTTGGGGAAAAAAAACTGATTTTGGGGAAAATTAACACAGTGTGTGTGGGGGGGAGAATCCAATTTTTAGGGAAATGAACACAATTTTGGTGGAAAATAAGGATTTTGTCGAAAATGAACCCAATTTGGGAGGAAAAAAATCAGATATTGGGAAAATAAATCCCATTTGGGAGGAAAAAAACCCTGATTTAGGGGAAAATGAACCCAGTAATTGGGTAAAAAGCACAGATTTTGTGGAAAATGAACACATTTTGGCGGGGAAAACCAGATTTTGGGGATAATGAACCCAGTTTGGGAGGAAAAAATCCGATTTTGGGGAAAATGAACACAGTTTGGGAGGAAAAAAAATCAGATATTTGGAAAATAAATCCCATTTGGGAGGAAAAAAACCCTGATTTAGGGGAAAATGAACCCAGTAATTGGGTAAAAAGCAGAGATTTTGTGGAAAATGAACACAGTTTGGCGGGGAAAACCAGATTTTGGGGATAATGAACCCAGTTTGGGAGGAAAAAATCCGATTTTGGGGAAAATGAACACAGTTTGGGAGGAAAAAATCCGATTTTGGGGAAAATGAACCCAGTGTGGAGGGGAAATACCAGATTTTGGGGAAAGTGGACCAAGCAATTGGGAAAACCCCTGATTTTGGGGAAAAGGAATCCAGTGTAGAGTGGGAATAGAAGATTTTGGGGGAAATGAACACTGTTTGGAGGGGAAAACCTGATTTGTGTGAAAATGCACCCAGTTTTTTGGGGAAAAAAGGATTTTGGGGAAAATGAACCCAGTTTTGGAGGAAAAAAGCTGATTTGGGGGAAAATGAATCCTATTTGGAGGAAAACACTTGTTTTTACAGAAAATAAACCCAGTTTGGGGGGAAAACAACGATTTTGGGGAAAATGAACCCAGTGCGGAGGGGAAATGCCAGATTTTGGGGAAAATGAACCTAGTATTGATTCGAAATACCAGATTTTGGGGAAAATGAACCCAGTAATGGGGATAAAAACCTGATTTTAGGGAAAATGAACCCAGTGTGGAGTGGAAATAGAAGATATTGCGGAAAATGAACACTGTTTGGAGGGGAAAACCTGATTTGTGTGAAAATGCACCCAGTTTTTTGAGGAAAAAAGGATTTTGGGGAAAATGAACCCAGTTTTGGAGGAAAAAAGCTGATTTGGGGGAAAATGAATCCAGTTTTGAGGAAAACACTTGCTTTTACAGAAAATAAACCCAGTTTGGGGGGAAAACAACGATTTTGGGGAAAATGAACCCAGTAATTGGGTAAAAAAACCCGAATTTGGGGAAAAAGAACACAATTTGGGGGGGAAACCAAATTTGTAGGGAAATGAACCAAGTTTTGGTAGAAAACACCAGATTTTGGGGAAAATGAACCCAGTTTAGGAGGAAAAAAAGCAATTTTGGAGAAAATGATCCCAGAGTGGAGATGAAATACCAGATTTTGGGGAAAATGAACCCAGTTCGGAGGGGAGAACCTGATTTGTGTGAAAATGCACCAAGTTTTTTGGGGAAAAAAAGGATTTTGGGGAAAATGAACCCAGTTTGGGAGGAAAAAAGGTGATTATGGGGAAAATGACCCAGTTTTGAGGGAAAAAAAACGTTTTTGAGGAAAATAAACCCAGTTTTGGGGGAAAAAAAAGATTTTGGGGAAAATGAACCCAGTAATTGGGAAAAAAACTGATTTTGGGGAAAATGAACACAGTTTGGGGGTGGAAACCCAATTTGTAGGGAAATGAACCCAGTTTTGGTAGAAAACAACAGATTTTGGGGAAAATGAACCTAGTTTGGGATGAAGAAAACCCGATTTTGGGGAAAATGAACCCAGTGCGGAGGGGAAATGCCAGATTTTGGGGAAAATGAACCTAGTATTGATTCGAAATACCAGATTTTGGGGAAAATGAACCCAGTAATGGGGATAAAAACCTGATTTTAGGGAAAATGAACCCAGTGTGGAGTGGAAATAGAAGATTTTGCGGAAAATGAACACTGTTTGGAGGGGGAAATCTGATTTGTGTGAAAATGCACCCAGTTTTTGTGTGAAAAAAAGGATTTTGAGGAAAATGAAACCAGTTTGGGAGGAAAAAGCTGATTATGGGGAAAATGAGCCCAGTTTGGTGGCAAAACACCATTTTTTGGGATATGAACCCATTTTTGAGGGGAAAAAACGATTTTGGGGAAAATGAACCCAGTTTGGAGGGGAAATAACAGATTTTGGGGAAAAAAACTGATTTTAGGGAAAATTAACACAGTGTGTGTGGGGGGGAGAATCCAATTTTTAGGGAAATGAACACAATTTTGGTGGAAAATACGGATTTTGTCGAAAATGAACCCAATTTGGGAGGAAAAAAATCAGATATTGGGAAAATAAATCCCATTTGGGAGGAAAAAAACCCTGATTTAGGGGAAAATGAACCCAGTATTTGGGTAAAAAGCACAGATTTTGTGGAAAATGAACACAGTTTGGTGGGGAAAACCAGATTTTGGGGATAATGAACCCAGTTTGGGAGGAAAAAATCCGATTTTGGGGAAATGAACACAGTTTGGGAGGAAAAAATCCGATTTTGGGGAAAATGAACCCAGTGTGGAGGGGAAATACCAGATTTTGGGGAAAGTGGACCAAGCAATTGGGAAAACCCCTGATTTTGGGGAAAAGGAATCCAGTGTAGAGTGGGAATAGAAGATTTTGGGGGAAATGAACACTGTTTGGAGGGGAAAACCTGATTTGTGTGAAAATGCACCCAGTTTTTGGGGAAAAAAGGATTTTGGGGAAAATGAACCCAGTTTTGGAGGAAAAAAGCTGATTTGGTGGAAAATGAATCCTATTTGGAGGAAAACACTTGTTTTTACAGAAAATAAACCCAGTTTGGGGGGAAAACAACGATTTTGGGGAAAATGAACCCAGTGCGGAGGGGAAATGCCAGATTTTGGGGAAAATGAACCTAGTATTGATTCGAAATACCAGATTTTGGGGAAAATGAACCCAGTAATGGGGATAAAAACCTGATTTTAGGGAAAATGAACCCAGTGTGGAGTGGAAATAGAAGATTTTGAACAATGAACACAATTTTGGTGGAAAATACGGATTTTGTCGAAAATGAACCCAATTAGGGAGGAAAAAAATCAGATATTGGGAAAATAAATCCCATTTGGGAGGAAAAAAACCCTGATTTAGGGGAAAATGAACCCAGTAATTGGGTAAAAAGCAGAGATTTTGTGGAAAATGAACACAGTTTGGCGGGGAAAACCAGATTTTGGGGATAATGAACCCAGTTTGGGAGGAAAAAATCCGATTTTGGGGAAAATGAACCCAGTGTGGAGGGGAAATACCAGATTTTGGGGAAAGTGGACCAAGCAATTGGGAAAACCCCTGATTTTGGGGAAAAGGAATCCAGTGTAGAGTGGGAATAGAAGATTTTGGGGGAAATGAACACTGTTTGGAGGGGAAAAACTGATTTGTGTGAAAATGCACCCAGTTTTTTGGGGAAAAAAGGATTTTGGGGAAAATGAACCCAGTTTTGGAGGAAAAAAGCTGATTTGGGGGAAAATGAATCCAGTTTTGAGGAAAACACTTGTTTTTACAGAAAATAAACCCAGTTTGGGGGGAAAACAACGATTTTGGGGAAAATGAACCCAGTGCGGAGGGGAAATGCCAGATTTTGGGGAAAATGAACCTAGTATTGATTCGAAATACCAGATTTTGGGGAAAATGAACCCAGTAATGGGGATAAAAACCTGATTTTAGGGAAAATGAACCCAGTGTGGTGTGGAAATAGAAGATTTTGCGGAAAATGAACACTGGAGGGGGAAATCTGATTTGTGTGAAAATGCACCCAGTTTTTGTGTGAAAAAAAGGATTTTGAGGAAAATGAAACCAGTTTGGGAGGAAAAAGCTGATTATGGGGAAAATGAGCCCAGTTTGGTGGCAAAACCCCATTTTTTGGGATATGAACCCATTTTTGAGGGGAAAAAACGATTTTGGGGAAAATGAACCCAGTTTGGAGGGGAAATAACAGATTTTGGGGAAAAAAAACTGATTTTGGGGAAAATTAACACAGTGTGTGTGGGGGGGAGAATCCAATTTTTAGGGAAATGAACACAATTTTGGTGGAAAATAAGGATTTTGTCGAAAATGAACCCAATTTGGGAGGAAAAAAATCAGATATTGGGAAAATAAATCCCATTTGGGAGGAAAAAAACCCTGATTTAGGGGAAAATGAACCCAGAAATTGGGTAAAAAGCACAGATTTTGTGGAAAATGAACACATTTTGGCGGGGAAAACCAGATTTTGGGGATAATGAACCCAGTTTGGGAGGAAAAAATCCGATTTTGGGGAAAATGAACACAGTTTGGGAGGAAAAAAAATCAGATATTTGGAAAATAAATCCCATTTGGGAGGAAAAAAACCCTGATTTAGGGGAAAATGAACCCAGTAATTGGGTAAAAAGCACAGATTTTGTGGAAAATGAACACAGTTTGGCGGGGAAAACCAGATTTTGGGGATAATGAACCCAGTTTGGGAGGAAAAAATCCGATTTTGGGGAAAATGAACACAGTTTGGGAGGAAAAAATCCGATTTTGGGGAAAATGAACCCAGTGTGGAGGGGAAATACCAGATTTTGGGGAAAGTGGACCAAGCAATTGGGAAAACCCCTGATTTTGGGGAAAAGGAATCCAGTGTAGAGTGGGAATAGAAGATTTTGGGGGAAATGAACACTGTTTGGAGGGGAAAACCTGATTTGTGTGAAAATGCACCCAGTTTTTGGGGGAAAAAAGGATTTTGGGGAAAATGAACCCAGTTTTGGAGGAAAAAAGCTGATTTGGGGGAAAATGAATCCTATTTGGAGGAAAACACTTGTTTTTACAGAAAATAAACCCAGTTTGGGGGGAAAACAACGATTTTGGGGAAAATGAACCCAGTGCGGAGGGGAAATGCCAGATTTTGGGGAAAATGAACCTAGTATTGATTCGAAATACCAGATTTTGGGGAAAATGAACCCAGTAATGGGGATAAAAACCCTGATTTTAGGGAAAATGAACCCAGTGTGGAGTGGAAATAGAAGATATTGTGGAAAATGAACACTGTTTGGAGGGGAAAACCTGATTTGTGTGAAAATGCACCCAGTTTTTTGAGGAAAAAAGGATTTTGGGGAAAATGAACCCAGTTTTGGAGGAAAAAAGCTGATTTGGGGGAAAATGAATCCAGTTTTGAGGAAAACACTTGCTTTTACAGAAAATAAACCCAGTTTGGGGGGAAAACAACGATTTTGGGGAAAATGAACCCAGTAATTGGGTAAAAAAACCCGAATTTGGGGAAAAAGAACACAATTTGGGGGGGAAACCAAATTTGTAGGGAAATGAACCAAGTTTTGGTAGAAAACACCAGATTTTGGGGAAAATGAACCCAGTTTAGGAGGAAAAAAAGCAATTTTGGAGAAAATGATCCCAGAGTGGAGATGAAATACCAGATTTTGGGGAAAATGAACCCAGTTCGGAGGGGAGAACCTGATTTGTGTGAAAATGCACCAAGTTTTTTGGGGAAAAAAAGGATTTTGGGGAAAATGAACCCAGTTTGGGAGGAAAAAAGGTGATTATGGGGAAAATGACCCAGTTTTGAGGGAAAAAAAACGTTTTTGAGGAAAATAAACCCAGTTTTGGGGGAAAAAAAAGATTTTGGGGAAAATGAACCCAGTAATTGGGAAAAAAACTGATTTTGGGGAAAATGAACACAGTTTGGGGGTGGAAACCCAATTTGTAGGGAAATGAACCCAGTTTTGGTAGAAAACAACAGATTTTGGGGAAAATGAACCTACTTTGGGATGAAGAAAACCCGATTTTGGGGAAAATGAACCCAGTGCGGAGGGGAAATGCCAGATTTTGGGGAAAATGAACCTAGTATTGATTCGAAATACCAGATTTTGGGGAAAATGAACCCAGTAATGGGGATAAAAACCTGATTTTAGGGAAAATGAACCCAGTGTGGAGTGGAAATAGAAGATTTTGCGGAAAATGAACACTGTTTGGAGGGGGAAATCTGATTTGTGTGAAAATGCACCCAGTTTTTGTGTGAAAAAAAGGATTTTGAGGAAAATGAAACCAGTTTGGGAGGAAAAAGCTGATTATGGGGAAAATGAGCCCAGTTTGGTGGCAAAACCCCATTTTTTGGGATATGAACCCATTTTTGAGGGGAAAAAACGATTTTGGGGAAAATGAACCCAGTTTGGAGGGGAAATAACAGATTTTGGGGAAAAAAACTGATTTTAGGGAAAATTAACACAGTGTGTGTGGGGGGGAGAATCCAATTTTTAGGGAAATGAACACAATTTTGGTGGAAAATACGGATTTTGTCGAAAATGAACCCAATTTGGGAGGAAAAAAATCAGATATTGGGAAAATAAATCCCATTTGGGAGGAAAAAAACCCTGATTTAGGGGAAAATGAACCCAGTAATTGGGTAAAAAGCACAGATTTTGTGGAAAATGAACACAGTTTGGCGGGGACAACCAGATTTTGGGGATAATGAACCCAGTTTGGGAGGAAAAAATCCGATTTTGGGGAAAATGAACACAGTTTGGGAGGAAAAAAAATCAGATATTGGGAAAATAAATCCCATTTGGGAGGAAAAAAACCCTGATTTAGGGGAAAATGAACCCAGTAATTGGGTAAAAAGCAGAGATTTTGTGGAAAATGAACACAGTTTGGCGGGGAAAACCAGATTTTGGGGATAATGAACCCAGTTTGGGAGGAAAAAATCCGATTTTGGGGAAAATGAACACAGTTTGGGAGGAAAAAATCCGATTTTGGGGAAAATGAACCCAGTGTGGAGGGGAAATACCAGATTTTGGGGAAAGTGGACCAAGCAATTGGGAAAACCCCTGATTTAGGGGAAAAGGAATCCAGTGTAGAGTGGGAATAGAAGAGTTTGGGGGAAATGAACACTGTTTGGAGGGGAAAACCTGATTTGTGTGAAAATACACCCAGTTTTTTGGGGAAAAAAGGATTTTGGGGAAAATGAACCCAGTTTTGGAGGAAAAAAGGTGATTTGGGGGAAAATGAATCCAGTTTTGAGGAAAACACTTGTTTTTACAGAAAATAAACCCAGTTTGGGGGGAAAACAACGATTTTGGGGAAAATGAACCCAGTGCGGAGGGGAAATGCCAGATTTTGGGGAAAATGAACCTAGTATTGATTTGAAATACCAGATTTTGGGGAAAATGAACCCAGTAATGGGGATAAAAACCTGATTTTAGGGAAAATGAACCCAGTGTGGAGTGGAAATAGAAGATTTTGCGGAAAATGAACACTGTTTCGAGGGGGAAATCTGATTTGTGTTCAAATGCACCCAGTTTTTGTGTGAAAAAAAGGATTTTGAGGAAAATGAAACCAGTTTGGGAGGAAAAAGCTGATTATGGGGAAAATGAGCCCAGTTTGGTGGCAAAACCCCATTTTTTGGGATATGAACCCATTTTTGAGGGGAAAAAACGATTTTGGGGAAAATGAACCCCTTTTTGGAGGGGAAATAACAGATTTTGGGGAAAAAAACCTGATTTTGGGGAAAATTAACACAGTGTGTGTGTGGGGAGAATCCAATTTTTAGGGAAATGAACACAATTTTGGTGGAAAATACGGATTTTGTCGAAAATGAACCCAATTTGGGAGCAAAAAAATCAGATATTGGGAAAATAAATCCCATTTGGGAGGAAAAAAACCCTGATTTAGGGGAAAATGAACCCAGTAATTGGGTAAAAAGCAGAGATTTTGTGGAAAATGAACACAGTTTGGCGGGGAAAACCAGATTTTGGGGATAATGAACCCAGTTTGGGAGGAAAAAATCCGATTTTGGGGAAAATGAACACAGTTTGGGAGGAAAATTCCGATTTTGGGGAAAATGAACCCAGTGTGGAGGGGAAATACCAGATTTTGGGGAAAGTGGACCAAGCAATTGGGAAAACCCCTGATTTTGGGGAAAAGGAATCCAGTGTAGAGTGGGAATAGAAGATTTTGGGGGAAATGAACACTGTTTGGAGGGGAAAACCTGATTTGTGAGAAAATACACCCAGTTTTTTGGGGAAAAAAGGATTTTGGGGAAAATGAACCCAGTTTTGGAGGAAAAAAGGTGATTTGGGGGAAAGTGAATCCAGTTTTGAGGAAAACACTTGTTTTTACAGAAAATAAACCCAGTTTGGGGGGAAAACAACGATTTTGGGGAAAATGAACCCAGTGCGGAGGGGAAATGCCATATTTTGGGGAAAATGAACCTAGTATTGATTCGAAATACCAGATTTTGGGGAAAATGAACCCAGTAATGGGGATAAAAACCTGATTTTAGGGAAAATGAACCCAGTGTGGAGTGGAAATAGAAGATTTTGCGGAAAATGAACACTGTTTGGAGGGGAAAATCTGATTTGTGTGAAAATGCACCCAGTTTTTGTGTGAAAAAAAGGATTTTGAGGAAAATGAAACCAGTTTGGGAGGAAAAAGCTGATTATGGGGAAAATGAGCCCAGTTTGGTGGCAAAACCCCATTTTTTGGGATATGAACCCATTTTTGAGGGGAAAAAACGATTTTGGGGAAAATGAACCCAGTTTGGAGGGGAAATAACAGATTTTGGGGAAAAAAACCTGATTTTGGGGAAAATTAACACAGTGTGTGTGTGGGGAGAATCCAATTTTTAGGGAAATGAACACAATTTTGGTGGAAAATACGGATTTTGTCGAAAATGAACCCAATTTGGGAGGAAAAAAATCAGATATTGGGAAAATAAATCCCATTTGGGAGGAAAAAAACCCTGATTTAGGGGAAAATGAACCCAGTAATTGGGTAAAAAGCACAGATTTTGTGGAAAATGAACACAGTTTGGCGGGGAAAACCAGATTTTGGGGATAATGAACCCAGTTTGGGAGGAAAAAATCCGATTTTGGGGAAAATGAACACAGTTTGGGAGGAAAAAATCCGATTTTGGGGAAAATGAACCCAGTGTGGAGGGGAAATACCAGATTTTGGGGAAAGTGGACCAAGCAATTGGGAAAACCCCTGATTTTGGGGAAAAGGAATCCAGTGTAGAGTGGGAATAGAAGATTTTGGGGGAAATGAACACTGTTTGGAGGGGAAAACCTGATTTGTGTGAAAATGCACCCAGTTTTTTTGGGGAAAAAAGGATTTTTGGGAAAATGAACCCAGTTTTGGAGGAAAAAAGCTGATTTTGGGGAAAATGAATCCAGTTTTGAGGAAAACACTTGTTTTTACAGAAAATAAACCCAGTTTGGGGGGAAAACAACGATTTTGGGGAAAATGAACCCAGTGCGGAGGGGAAATGCCATATTTTGGGGAAAATGAACCTAGTATTGATTCGAAATACCAGATTTTGGGGAAAATGAACCCAGTAATGGGGATAAAAACCTGATTTTAGGGAAAATGAACCCAGTGTGGAGTGGAAATAGAAGATTTTGCGGAAAATGAACACTGTTTGGAGGGGGAAATCTGATTTGTGTGAAAATGCACCCAGTTTTTGTGTGAAAAAAAGGATTTTGAGGAAAATGAAACCAGTTTGGGAGGAAAAAGCTGATTATGGGGAAAATGAGCCCAGTTTGGTGGCAAAACCCCATTTTTTGGGATATGAACCCATTTTTGAGGGGAAAAAACGATTTTGGGGAAAATGAACCCAGTTTGGAGGGGAAATAACAGATTTTGGGGAAAAAAACCTGATTTTGGGGAAAATTAACACAGTGTGTGTGTGTGGAGAATCCAATTTTTAGGGAAATGAACACAATTTTGGTGGAAAATACGGATTTTGTCGAAAATGAACCCAATTTGGGAGGAAAAAAATCAGATATTGGGAAAATAAATCCCATTTGGGAGGAAAAAAACCCTGATTTAGGGGAAAATGAACCCAGTAATTGGGTAAAAAGCAGAGATTTTGTGGAAAATGAACACAGTTTGGCGGGGAAAACCAGATTTTGGGGATAATGAACCCAGTTTGGGAGGAAAAAATCCGATTTTGGGGAAAATGAACACAGTTTGGGAGGAAAAAATCCGATTTTGGGGAAAATGAACCCAGTGTGGAGGGGAAATACCAGATTTTGGGGAAAGTGGACCAAGCAATTGGGAAAACCCCTGATTTTGGGGAAAAGGAATCCAGTGTAGAGTGGGAATAGAAGATTTTGGGGGAAATGAACACTGTTTGGAGGGGAAAACCTGATTTGTGTGAAAATGCACCCAGTTTTTTGGGGAAAAAAGGATTTTGGGGAAAATGAACCCAGTTTTGGAGGAAAAAAGCTGATTTGGGGGAAAATGAATCCTGTTTTGAGGAAAACACTTGTTTTTACAGAAAATAAACCCAGTTTGGGGGGAAAACAACGATTTTGGGGAAAATGAACCCAGTAATTGGGTAAAAAACCCGAATTTTGGGGAAAAAGAACACAATTTGGGGGGGAAACCAAATTTGTAGGGAAATGAACCAAGTTTTGGTGGAAAACACCAGATTTTGGGGAAAATGAACCCAGTTTAGGAGGAAAAAAAAGCAATTTTGGAGAAAATGATCCCAGAGTGGAGATGAAATACCAGATTTTGGGGAAAATGAACCCAGTTCGGAGGGGAGAACCTGATTTGTGTGAAAATGCACCAAGTTTTTTGGGGAAAAAAAGGATTTTGGGGAAAATGAACCCAGTTTGGGAGGAAAAAAGGTGATTATGGGGAAAATGAACCCAGTTTTGAGGGAAAAAACCCCGTTTTTGAGGAAAATAAACCCAGTTTTGGGGGAAAAAAAGATTTTGGGGAAAATGAACCCAGTAATTGGGAAAAAACTGATTTTGGGGAAAATGAACACAGTTCGGGGGTGGAAACCAAATTTGTAGGGAAATGAACCCAGTTTTGGTAGAAAACAACAGATTTTGGGGAAAATGAACCTAGTTTGGGATGAAGAAAACCCGATTTTGGGGAAAATGAACCCAGTGCGGAGGGGAAATGCCAGATTTTGGGGAAAATGAACCTAGTATTGATTCGAAATACCAGATTTTGGGGAAAATGAACCCAGTAATGGGGATAAAAACCTGATTTTAGGGAAAATGAACCCAGTGTGGAGTGGAAATAGAAGATTTTGCGGAAAATGAACACTGTTTCGAGGGGGAAATCTGATTTGTGTGAAAATGCACCCAGTTTTTGTGTGAAAAAAAGGATTTTGAGGAAAATGAAACCAGTTTGGGAGGAAAAAGCTGATTATGGGGAAAATGAGCCCAGTTTGGTGGCAAAACCCCATTTTTTGGGATATGAACCCATTTTTGAGGGGAAAAAACGATTTTGGGGAAAATGAACCCAGTTTGGAGGGGAAATAACAGATTTTGGGGAAAAAAACTGATTTTAGGGAAAATTAACACAGTGTGTGGGGGGGGAGAATCCAATTTTTAGGGAAATGAACACAATTTTGGTGGAAAATACGGATTTTGTCAAAAATGAACCCAATTTGGGAGGAAAAAAATCAGATATTGGGAAAATAAATCCCATTTGGGAGGAAAAAAACCCTGATTTAGGGGAAAATGAACCCAGTAATTGGGTAAAAAGCAGAGATTTTGTGGAAAATGAACACAGTTTGGCGGGGAAAACCAGATTTTGGGGATAATGAACCCAGTTTGGGAGGAAAAAATCCGATTTTGGGGAAAATGAACCCAGTGTGGAGGGGAAATACCAGATTTTGGGGAAAGTGGACCAAGCAATTGGGAAAACCCCTGATTTTGGGGAAAAGGAATCCAGTGTAGAGTGGGAATAGAAGATTTTGGGGGAAATGAACACTGTTTGGAGGGGAAAACCTGATTTGTGTGAAAATGCACCCAGTTTTTTGGGGAAAAAAGGATTTTGGGGAAAATGAACCCAGTTTTGGAGGAAAAAAGCTGATTTGGGGGAAAATGAATCCAGTTTTGAGGAAAACACTTGTTTTTACAGAAAATAAACCCAGTTTGGGGGGAAAACAACGATTTTGGGGAAAATGAACCCAGTGCGGAGGGGAAATGCCAGATTTTGGGGAAAATGAACCTAGTATTGATTCGAAATACCAGATTTTGGGGAAAATGAACCCAGTAATGGGGATAAAAACCTGATTTTAGGGAAAATGAACCCAGTGTGGAGTGGAAATAGAAGATTTTGCGGAAAATGAACACTGTTTGGAGGGGAAAATCTGATTTGTGTGAAAATGCACCCAGTTTTTGTGTGAAAAAAAGGATTTTGAGGAAAATGAAACCAGTTTGGGAGGAAAAAGCTGATTATGGGGAAAATGAGCCCAGTTTGGTGGCAAAACCCCATTTTTTGGGATATGAACCCATTTTTGAGGGGAAAAAACGATTTTGGGGAAAATGAACCCAGTTTGGAGGGGAAATAACAGATTTTGGGGAAAAAAAACTGATTTTGGGGAAAATTAACACAGTGTGGGGGGGGGAGAATCCAATTTTTAGGGAAATGAACACAATTTTGGTGGAAAATACGGATTTTGTCGAAAATGAACCCAATTTGGGAGGAAAAAAATCAGATATTGGGAAAATAAATCCCATTTGGGAGGAAAAAAACCCTGATTTAGGGGAAAATGAACCCAGTAATTGGGTAAAAAGCAGAGATTTTGTGGAAAATGAACACAGTTTGGCGGGGAAAACCAGATTTTGGGGATAATGAACCCAGTTTGGGAGGAAAAAATCCGATTTTGGGGAAAATGAACACAGTTTGGGAGGAAAAAATCCGATTTTGGGGAAAATGAACCCAGTGTGGAGGGGAAATACCAGATTTTGGGGAAAGTGGACCAAGCAATTGGGAAAACCCCTGATTTTGGGGAAAAGGAATCCAGTGTAGAGTGGGAATAGAAGATTTTGGGGGAAATGAACACTGTTTGGAGGGGAAAACCTGATTTGTGAGAAAATACACCCAGTTTTTTGGGGAAAAAAGGATTTTGGGGAAAATGAACCCAGTTTTGGAGGAAAAAAGCTGATTTGGGGGAAAGTGAATCCAGTTTTGAGGAAAACACTTGTTTTTACAGAAAATAAACCCAGTTTGGGGGGAAAACAACGATTTTGGGGAAAATGAACCCAGTGCGGAGGGGAAATGCCATATTTTGGGGAAAATGAACCTAGTATTGATTCGAAATACCAGATTTTGGGGAAAATGAACCCAGTAATGGGGATAAAAACCTGATTTTAGGGAAAATGAACCCAGTGTGGAGTGGAAATAGAAGATTTTGCGGAAAATGAACACTGTTTGGAGGGGAAAATCTGATTTGTGTGAAAATGCACCCAGTTTTTGTGTGAAAAAAAGGATTTTGAGGAAAATGAAACCAGTTTGGGAGGAAAAAGCTGATTATGGGGAAAATGAGCCCAGTTTGGTGGCAAAACCCCATTTTTTGGGATATGAACCCATTTTTGAGGGGAAAAAACGATTTTGGGGAAAATGAACCCAGTTTGGAGGGGAAATAACAGATTTTGGGGAAAAAAACCTGATTTTGGGGAAAATTAACACAGTGTGTGGGGGGGGAGAATCCAATTTTTAGGGAAATGAACACAATTTTGGTGGAAAATACGGATTTTGTCAAAAATGAACCCAATTTGGGAGGAAAAAAATCAGATATTGGGAAAATAAATCCCATTTGGGAGGAAAAAAACCCTGATTTAGGGGAAAATGAACCCAGTAATTGGGTAAAAAGCACAGATTTTGTGGAAAATGAACACAGTTTGGCGGGGAAAACCAGATTTTGGGGATAATGAACCCAGTTTGGGAGGAAAAAATCCGATTTTGGGGAAAATGAACACAGTTTGGGAGGAAAATTCCGATTTTGGGGAAAATGAACCCAGTGTGGAGGGGAAATACCAGATTTTGGGGAAAGTGGACCAAGCAATTGGGAAAACCCCTGATTTTGGGGAAAAGGAATCCAGTGTAGAGTGGGAATAGAAGATTTTGGGGGAAATGAACACTGTTTGGAGGGGAAAACCTGATTTGTGTGAAAATGCACCCAGTTTTTTGGGGAAAAAAGGATTTTTGGGAAAATGAACCCAGTTTTGGAGGAAAAAAGCTGATTTGGGGGAAAATGAATCCAGTTTTGAGGAAAACACTTGTTTTTACAGAAAATAAACCCAGTTTGGGGGGAAAACAACGATTTTGGGGAAAATGAACCCAGTGCGGAGGGGAAATGCCAGATTTTGGGGAAAATGAACCTAGTATTGATTCGAAATACCAGATTTTGGGGAAAATGAACCCAGTAATGGGGATAAAAACCTGATTTTAGGGAAAATGAACCCAGTGTGGAGTGGAAATAGAAGATTTTGCGGAAAATGAACACTGTTTGGAGGGGAAAATCTGATTTGTGTGAAAATGCACCCAGTTTTTGTGTGAAAAAAAGGATTTTGAGGAAAATGAAACCAGTTTGGGAGGAAAAAGCTGATTATGGGGAAAATGAGCCCAGTTTGGTGGCAAAACCCCATTTTTTGGGATATGAACCCATTTTTGAGGGGAAAAAACGATTTTGGGGAAAATGAACCCAGTTTGGAGGGGAAATAACAGATTTTGGGGAAAAAAACCTGATTTTGGGGAAAATTAACACAGTGTGTGTGTGGGGAGAATCCAATTTTTAGGGAAATGAACACAATTTTGGTGGAAAATACGGATTTTGTCGAAAATGAACCCAATTTGGGAGGAAAAAAATCAGATATTGGGAAAATAAATCCCATTTGGGAGGAAAAAAACCCTGATTTAGGGGAAAATGAACCCAGTAATTGGGTAAAAAGCAGAGATTTTGTGGAAAATGAACACAGTTTGGCGGGGAAAACCAGATTTTGGGGATAATGAACCCAGTTTGGGAGGAAAAAATCCGATTTTGGGGAAAATGAACACAGTTTGGGAGGAAAAAATCCGATTTTGGGGAAAATGAACCCAGTGTGGAGGGGAAATACCAGATTTTGGGGAAAGTGGACCAAGCAATTGGGAAAACCCCTGATTTTGGGGAAAAGGAATCCAGTGTAGAGTGGGAATAGAAGATTTTGGGGGAAATGAACACTGTTTGGAGGGGAAAACCTGATTTGTGAGAAAATACACCCAGTTTTTTGGGGAAAAAAGGATTTTGGGGAAAATGAACCCAGTTTTGGAGGAAAAAAGCTGATTTGGGGGAAAGTGAATCCAGTTTTGAGGAAAACACTTGTTTTTACAGAAAATAAACCCAGTTTGGGGGGAAAACAACGATTTTGGGGAAAATGAACCCAGTGCGGAGGGGAAATGCCATATTTTGGGGAAAATGAACCTAGTATTGATTCGAAATACCAGATTTTGGGGAAAATGAACCCAGTAATGGGGATAAAAACCTGATTTTAGGGAAAATGAACCCAGTGTGGAGTGGAAATAGAAGATTTTGCGGAAAATGAACACTGTTTGGAGGGGAAAATCTGATTTGTGTGAAAATGCACCCAGTTTTTGTGTGAAAAAAAGGATTTTGAGGAAAATGAAACCAGTTTGGGAGGAAAAAGCTGATTATGGGGAAAATGAGCCCAGTTTGGTGGCAAAACCCCATTTTTTGGGATATGAACCCATTTTTGAGGGGAAAAAACGATTTTGGGGAAAATGAACCCAGTTTGGAGGGGAAATAACAGATTTTGGGGAAAAAAAACTGATTTTGGGGAAAATTAACACAGTGTGTGGGGGGGGAGAATCCAATTTTTAGGGAAATGAACACAATTTTGGTGGAAAATACGGATTTTGTCAAAAATGAACCCAATTTGGGAGGAAAAAAATCAGATATTGGGAAAATAAATCCCATTTGGGAGGAAAAAAACCCTGATTTAGGGGAAAATGAACCCAGTAATTGGGTAAAAAGCACAGATTTTGTGGAAAATGAACACAGTTTGGCGGGGAAAACCAGATTTTGGGGATAATGAACCCAGTTTGGGAGGAAAAAATCCGATTTTGGGGAAAATGAACACAGTTTGGGAGGAAAATTCCGATTTTGGGGAAAATGAACCCAGTGTGGAGGGGAAATACCAGATTTTGGGGAAAGTGGACCAAGCAATTGGGAAAACCCCTGATTTTGGGGAAAAGGAATCCAGTGTAGAGTGGGAATAGAAGATTTTGGGGGAAATGAACACTGTTTGGAGGGGAAAACCTGATTTGTGTGAAAATGCACCCAGTTTTTTGGGGAAAAAAGGATTTTTGGGAAAATGAACCCAGTTTTGGAGGAAAAAAGCTGATTTGGGGGAAAATGAATCCAGTTTTGAGGAAAACACTTGTTTTTACAGAAAATAAACCCAGTTTGGGGGGAAAACAACGATTTTGGGGAAAATGAACCCAGTGCGGAGGGGAAATGCCAGATTTTGGGGAAAATGAACCTAGTATTGATTCGAAATACCAGATTTTGGGGAAAATGAACCCAGTAATGGGGATAAAAACCTGATTTTAGGGAAAATGAACCCAGTGTGGAGTGGAAATAGAAGATTTTGCGGAAAATGAACACTGTTTGGAGGGGAAAATCTGATTTGTGTGAAAATGCACCCAGTTTTTGTGTGAAAAAAAGGATTTTGAGGAAAATGAAACCAGTTTGGGAGGAAAAAGCTGATTATGGGGAAAATGAGCCCAGTTTGGTGGCAAAACCCCATTTTTTGGGATATGAACCCATTTTTGAGGGGAAAAAACGATTTTGGGGAAAATGAACCCAGTTTGGAGGGGAAATAACAGATTTTGGGGAAAAAAAACTGATTTTGGGGAAAATTAACACAGTGTGGGGGGGGGAGAATCCAATTTTTAGGGAAATGAACACAATTTTGGTGGAAAATACGGATTTTGTCGAAAATGAACCCAATTTGGGAGGAAAAAAATCAGATATTGGGAAAATAAATCCCATTTGGGAGGAAAAAAACCCTGATTTAGGGGAAAATGAACCCAGTAATTGGGTAAAAAGCAGAGATTTTGTGGAAAATGAACACAGTTTGGCGGGGAAAACCAGATTTTGGGGATAATGAACCCAGTTTGGGAGGAAAAAATCCGATTTTGGGGAAAATGAACACAGTTTGGGAGGAAAAAATCCGATTTTGGGGAAAATGAACCCAGTGTGGAGGGGAAATACCAGATTTTGGGGAAAGTGGACCAAGCAATTGGGAAAACCTATGATTTTGGGGAAAAGGAATCCAGTGTAGAGTGGGAATAGAAGATTTTGGGGGAAATGAACACTGTTTGGAGGGGAAAACCTGATTTGTGAGAAAATACACCCAGTTTTTTGGGGAAAAAAGGATTTTGGGGAAAATGAACCCAGTTTTGGAGGAAAAAAGCTGATTTGGGGGAAAGTGAATCCAGTTTTGAGGAAAACACTTGTTTTTACAGAAAATAAACCCAGTTTGGGGGGAAAACAACGATTTTGGGGAAAATGAACCCAGTGCGGAGGGGAAATGCCATATTTTGGGGAAAATGAACCTAGTATTGATTCGAAATACCAGATTTTGGGGAAAATGAACCCAGTAATGGGGATAAAAACCTGATTTTAGGGAAAATGAACCCAGTGTGGAGTGGAAATAGAAGATTTTGCGGAAAATGAACACTGTTTGGAGGGGAAAATCTGATTTGTGTGAAAATGCACCCAGTTTTTGTGTGAAAAAAAGGATTTTGAGGAAAATGAAACCAGTTTGGGAGGAAAAAGCTGATTATGGGGAAAATGAGCCCAGTTTGGTGGCAAAACCCCATTTTTTGGGATATGAACCCATTTTTGAGGGGAAAAAACGATTTTGGGGAAAATGAACCCAGTTTGGAGGGGAAATAACAGATTTTGGGGAAAAAAACCTGATTTTGGGGAAAATTAACACAGTGTGTGGGGGGGGAGAATCCAATTTTTAGGGAAATGAACACAATTTTGGTGGAAAATACGGATTTTGTCAAAAATGAACCCAATTTGGGAGGAAAAAAATCAGATATTGGGAAAATAAATCCCATTTGGGAGGAAAAAAACCCTGATTTAGGGGAAAATGAACCCAGTAATTGGGTAAAAAGCACAGATTTTGTGGAAAATGAACACAGTTTGGCGGGGAAAACCAGATTTTGGGGATAATGAACCCAGTTTGGGAGGAAAAAATCCGATTTTGGGGAAAATGAACACAGTTTGGGAGGAAAATTCCGATTTTGGGGAAAATGAACCCAGTGTGGAGGGGAAATACCAGATTTTGGGGAAAGTGGACCAAGCAATTGGGAAAACCCCTGATTTTGGGGAAAAGGAATCCAGTGTAGAGTGGGAATAGAAGATTTTGGGGGAAATGAACACTGTTTGGAGGGGAAAACCTGATTTGTGTGAAAATGCACCCAGTTTTTTGGGGAAAAAAGGATTTTTGGGAAAATGAACCCAGTTTTGGAGGAAAAAAGCTGATTTGGGGGAAAATGAATCCAGTTTTGAGGAAAACACTTGTTTTTACAGAAAATAAACCCAGTTTGGGGGGAAAACAACGATTTTGGGGAAAATGAACCCAGTGCGGAGGGGAAATGCCAGATTTTGGGGAAAATGAACCTAGTATTGATTCGAAATACCAGATTTTGGGGAAAATGAACCCAGTAATGGGGATAAAAACCTGATTTTAGGGAAAATGAACCCAGTGTGGAGTGGAAATAGAAGATTTTGCGGAAAATGAACACTGTTTCAAGGGGGAAATCTGATTTGTGTGAAAATGCACCCAGTTTTTGTGTGAAAAAAAGGATTTTGAGGAAAATGAAACCAGTTTGGGAGGAAAAAGCTGATTATGGGGAAAATGAGCCCAGTTTGGTGGCAAAACCCCATTTTTTGGGATATGAACCCATTTTTGAGGGGAAAAAACGATTTTGGGGAAAATGAACCCAGTTTGGAGGGGAAATAACAGATTTTGGGGAAAAAAACCTGATTTTGGGGAAAATTAACACAGTGTGTGTGTGGGGAGAATCCAATTTTTAGGGAAATGAACACAATTTTGGTGGAAAATACGGATTTTGTCGAAAATGAACCCAATTTGGGAGGAAAAAAATCAGATATTGGGAAAATAAATCCCATTTGGGAGGAAAAAAACCCTGATTTAGGGGAAAATGAACCCAGTAATTGGGTAAAAAGCAGAGATTTTGTGGAAAATGAACACAGTTTGGCGGGGAAAACCAGATTTTGGGGATAATGAACCCAGTTTGGGAGGAAAAAATCCGATTTTGGGGAAAATGAACACAGTTTGGGAGGAAAAAATCCGATTTTGGGGAAAATGAACCCAGTGTGGAGGGGAAATACCAGATTTTGGGGAAAGTGGACCAAGCAATTGGGAAAACCCCTGATTTTGGGGAAAAGGAATCCAGTGTAGAGTGGGAATAGAAGATTTTGGGGGAAATGAACACTGTTTGGAGGGGAAAACCTGATTTGTGTGAAAATGCACCCAGTTTTTTGGGGAAAAAAGGATTTTGGGGAAAATGAACCCAGTTTTGGAGGAAAAAAGCTGATTTGGGGGAAAGTGAATCCTGTTTTGAGGAAAACACTTGTTTTTACAGAAAATAAACCCAGTTTGGGGGGAAAACAACGATTTTGGGGAAAATGAACCCAGTGCGGAGGGGAAATGCCATATTTTGGGGAAAATGAACCTAGTATTGATTCGAAATACCAGATTTTGGGGAAAATGAACCCAGTAATGGGGATAAAAACCTGATTTTAGGGAAAATGAACCCAGTGTGGAGTGGAAATAGAAGATTTTGCGGAAAATGAACACTGTTTGGAGGGGAAAATCTGATTTGTGTGAAAATGCACCCAGTTTTTGTGTGAAAAAAAGGATTTTGAGGAAAATGAAACCAGTTTGGGAGGAAAAAGCTGATTATGGGGAAAATGAGCCCAGTTTGGTGGCAAAACCCCATTTTTTGGGATATGAACCCATTTTTGAGGGGAAAAAACGATTTTGGGGAAAATGAACCCAGTTTGGAGGGGAAATAACAGATTTTGGGGAAAAAAAACTGATTTTGGGGAAAATTAACACAGTGTGTGGGGGGGGAGAATCCAATTTTTAGGGAAATGAACACAATTTTGGTGGAAAATACGGATTTTGTCAAAAATGAACCCAATTTGGGAGGAAAAAAATCAGATATTGGGAAAATAAATCCCATTTGGGAGGAAAAAAACCCTGATTTAGGGGAAAATGAACCCAGTAATTGGGTAAAAAGCACAGATTTTGTGGAAAATGAACACAGTTTGGCGGGGAAAACCAGATTTTGGGGATAATGAACCCAGTTTGGGAGGAAAAAATCCGATTTTGGGGAAAATGAACACAGTTTGGGAGGAAAATTCCGATTTTGGGGAAAATGAACCCAGTGTGGAGGGGAAATACCAGATTTTGGGGAAAGTGGACCAAGCAATTGGGAAAACCCCTGATTTTGGGGAAAAGGAATCCAGTGTAGAGTGGGAATAGAAGATTTTGGGGGAAATGAACACTGTTTGGAGGGGAAAACCTGATTTGTGTGAAAATGCACCCAGTTTTTTGGGGAAAAAAGGATTTTTGGGAAAATGAACCCAGTTTTGGAGGAAAAAAGCTGATTTGGGGGAAAATGAATCCAGTTTTGAGGAAAACACTTGTTTTTACAGAAAATAAACCCAGTTTGGGGGGAAAACAACGATTTTGGGGAAAATGAACCCAGTGCGGAGGGGAAATGCCAGATTTTGGGGAAAATGAACCTAGTATTGATTCGAAATACCAGATTTTGGGGAAAATGAACCCAGTAATGGGGATAAAAACCTGATTTTAGGGAAAATGAACCCAGTGTGGAGTGGAAATAGAAGATTTTGCGGAAAATGAACACTGTTTGGAGGGGAAAATCTGATTTGTGTGAAAATGCACCCAGTTTTTGTGTGAAAAAAAGGATTTTGAGGAAAATGAAACCAGTTTGGGAGGAAAAAGCTGATTATGGGGAAAATGAGCCCAGTTTGGTGGCAAAACCCCATTTTTTGGGATATGAACCCATTTTTGAGGGGAAAAAACGATTTTGGGGAAAATGAACCCAGTTTGGAGGGGAAATAACAGATTTTGGGGAAAAAAAACTGATTTTGGGGAAAATTAACACAGTGTGGGGGGGGGAGAATCCAATTTTTAGGGAAATGAACACAATTTTGGTGGAAAATACGGATTTTGTCGAAAATGAACCCAATTTGGGAGGAAAAAAATCAGATATTGGGAAAATAAATCCCATTTGGGAGGAAAAAAACCCTGATTTAGGGGAAAATGAACCCAGTAATTGGGTAAAAAGCAGAGATTTTGTGGAAAATGAACACAGTTTGGCGGGGAAAACCAGATTTTGGGGATAATGAACCCAGTTTGGGAGGAAAAAATCCGATTTTGGGGAAAATGAACACAGTTTGGGAGGAAAAAATCCGATTTTGGGGAAAATGAACCCAGTGTGGAGGGGAAATACCAGATTTTGGGGAAAGTGGACCAAGCAATTGGGAAAACCCCTGATTTTGGGGAAAAGGAATCCAGTGTAGAGTGGGAATAGAAGATTTTGGGGGAAATGAACACTGTTTGGAGGGGAAAACCTGATTTGTGAGAAAATACACCCAGTTTTTTGGGGAAAAAAGGATTTTGGGGAAAATGAACCCAGTTTTGGAGGAAAAAAGCTGATTTGGGGGAAAGTGAATCCAGTTTTGAGGAAAACACTTGTTTTTACAGAAAATAAACCCAGTTTGGGGGGAAAACAACGATTTTGGGGAAAATGAACCCAGTGCGGAGGGGAAATGCCATATTTTGGGGAAAATGAACCTAGTATTGATTCGAAATACCAGATTTTGGGGAAAATGAACCCAGTAATGGGGATAAAAACCTGATTTTAGGGAAAATGAACCCAGTGTGGAGTGGAAATAGAAGATTTTGCGGAAAATGAACACTGTTTGGAGGGGAAAATCTGATTTGTGTGAAAATGCACCCAGTTTTTGTGTGAAAAAAAGGATTTTGAGGAAAATGAAACCAGTTTGGGAGGAAAAAGCTGATTATGGGGAAAATGAGCCCAGTTTGGTGGCAAAACCCCATTTTTTGGGATATGAACCCATTTTTGAGGGGAAAAAACGATTTTGGGGAAAATGAACCCAGTTTGGAGGGGAAATAACAGATTTTGGGGAAAAAAACCTGATTTTGGGGAAAATTAACACAGTGTGTGGGGGGGGAGAATCCAATTTTTAGGGAAATGAACACAATTTTGGTGGAAAATACGGATTTTGTCAAAAATGAACCCAATTTGGGAGGAAAAAAATCAGATATTGGGAAAATAAATCCCATTTGGGAGGAAAAAAACCCTGATTTAGGGGAAAATGAACCCAGTAATTGGGTAAAAAGCACAGATTTTGTGGAAAATGAACACAGTTTGGCGGGGAAAACCAGATTTTGGGGATAATGAACCCAGTTTGGGAGGAAAAAATCCGATTTTGGGGAAAATGAACACAGTTTGGGAGGAAAATTCCGATTTTGGGGAAAATGAACCCAGTGTGGAGGGGAAATACCAGATTTTGGGGAAAGTGGACCAAGCAATTGGGAAAACCCCTGATTTTGGGGAAAAGGAATCCAGTGTAGAGTGGGAATAGAAGATTTTGGGGGAAATGAACACTGTTTGGAGGGGAAAACCTGATTTGTGTGAAAATGCACCCAGTTTTTTGGGGAAAAAAGGATTTTTGGGAAAATGAACCCAGTTTTGGAGGAAAAAAGCTGATTTGGGGGAAAATGAATCCAGTTTTGAGGAAAACACTTGTTTTTACAGAAAATAAACCCAGTTTGGGGGGAAAACAACGATTTTGGGGAAAATGAACCCAGTGCGGAGGGGAAATGCCAGATTTTGGGGAAAATGAACCTAGTATTGATTCGAAATACCAGATTTTGGGGAAAATGAACCCAGTAATGGGGATAAAAACCTGATTTTAGGGAAAATGAACCCAGTGTGGAGTGGAAATAGAAGATTTTGCGGAAAATGAACACTGTTTGGAGGGGAAAATCTGATTTGTGTGAAAATGCACCCAGTTTTTGTGTGAAAAAAAGGATTTTGAGGAAAATGAAACCAGTTTGGGAGGAAAAAGCTGATTATGGGGAAAATGAGCCCAGTTTGGTGGCAAAACCCCATTTTTTGGGATATGAACCCATTTTTGAGGGGAAAAAACGATTTTGGGGAAAATGAACCCAGTTTGGAGGGGAAATAACAGATTTTGGGGAAAAAAAACTGATTTTGGGGAAAATTAACACAGTGTGTGTGGAGGGAGAATCCAATTTTTAGGGAAATGAACACAATTTTGGTGGAAAATACGGATTTTGTCGAAAATGAACCCAATTTGGGAGGAAAAAAATCAGATATTGGGAAAATAAATCCCATTTGGGAGGAAAAAAACCCTGATTTAGGGGAAAATGAACCCAGTAATTGGGTAAAAAGCAGAGATTTTGTGGAAAATGAACACAGTTTGGCGGGGAAAACCAGATTTTGGGGATAATGAACCCAGTTTGGGAGGAAAAAATCCGATTTTGGGGAAAATGAACACAGTTTGGGAGGAAAAAATCCGATTTTGGGGAAAATGAACCCAGTGTGGAGGGGAAATACCAGATTTTGGGGAAAGTGGACCAAGCAATTGGGAAAACCCCTGATTTTGGGGAAAAGGAATCCAGTGTAGAGTGGGAATAGAAGATTTTGGGGGAAATGAACACTGTTTGGAGGGGAAAACCTGATTTGTGAGAAAATACACCCAGTTTTTTGGGGAAAAAAGGATTTTGGGGAAAATGAACCCAGTTTTGGAGGAAAAAAGCTGATTTGGGGGAAAGTGAATCCAGTTTTGAGGAAAACACTTGTTTTTACAGAAAATAAACCCAGTTTGGGGGGAAAACAACGATTTTGGGGAAAATGAACCCAGTGCGGAGGGGAAATGCCATATTTTGGGGAAAATGAACCTAGTATTGATTCGAAATACCAGATTTTGGGGAAAATGAACCCAGTAATGGGGATAAAAACCTGATTTTAGGGAAAATGAACCCAGTGTGGAGTGGAAATAGAAGATTTTGCGGAAAATGAACACTGTTTGGAGGGGAAAATCTGATTTGTGTGAAAATGCACCCAGTTTTTGTGTGAAAAAAAGGATTTTGAGGAAAATGAAACCAGTTTGGGAGGAAAAAGCTGATTATGGGGAAAATGAGCCCAGTTTGGTGGCAAAACCCCATTTTTTGGGATATGAACCCATTTTTGAGGGGAAAAAACGATTTTGGGGAAAATGAACCCAGTTTGGAGGGGAAATAACAGATTTTGGGGAAAAAAACCTGATTTTGGGGAAAATTAACACAGTGTGTGGGGGGGGAGAATCCAATTTTTAGGGAAATGAACACAATTTTGGTGGAAAATACGGATTTTGTCAAAAATGAACCCAATTTGGGAGGAAAAAAATCAGATATTGGGAAAATAAATCCCATTTGGGAGGAAAAAAACCCTGATTTAGGGGAAAATGAACCCAGTAATTGGGTAAAAAGCACAGATTTTGTGGAAAATGAACACAGTTTGGCGGGGAAAACCAGATTTTGGGGATAATGAACCCAGTTTGGGAGGAAAAAATCCGATTTTGGGGAAAATGAACACAGTTTGGGAGGAAAATTCCGATTTTGGGGAAAATGAACCCAGTGTGGAGGGGAAATACCAGATTTTGGGGAAAGTGGACCAAGCAATTGGGAAAACCCCTGATTTTGGGGAAAAGGAATCCAGTGTAGAGTGGGAATAGAAGATTTTGGGGGAAATGAACACTGTTTGGAGGGGAAAACCTGATTTGTGTGAAAATGCACCCAGTTTTTTGGGGAAAAAAGGATTTTTGGGAAAATGAACCCAGTTTTGGAGGAAAAAAGCTGATTTGGGGGAAAATGAATCCAGTTTTGAGGAAAACACTTGTTTTTACAGAAAATAAACCCAGTTTGGGGGGAAAACAACGATTTTGGGGAAAATGAACCCAGTGCGGAGGGGAAATGCCATATTTTGGGGAAAATGAACCTAGTATTGATTCGAAATACCAGATTTTGGGGAAAATGAACCCAGTAATGGGGATAAAAACCTGATTTTAGGGAAAATGAACCCAGTGTGGAGTGGAAATAGAAGATTTTGCGGAAAATGAACACTGTTTGGAGGGGAAAATCTGATTTGTGTGAAAATGCACCCAGTTTTTGTGTGAAAAAAAGGATTTTGAGGAAAATGAAACCAGTTTGGGAGGAAAAAGCTGATTATGGGGAAAATGAGCCCAGTTTGGTGGCAAAACCCCATTTTTTGGGATATGAACCCATTTTTGAGGGGAAAAAACGATTTTGGGGAAAATGAACCCAGTTTGGAGGGGAAATAACAGATTTTGGGGAAAAAAACCTGATTTTGGGGAAAATTAACACAGTGTGTGTGTGGGGAGAATCCAATTTTTAGGGAAATGAACACAATTTTGGTGGAAAATACGGATTTTGTCGAAAATGAACCCAATTTGGGAGGAAAAAAATCAGATATTGGGAAAATAAATCCCATTTGGGAGGAAAAAAACCCTGATTTAGGGGAAAATGAACCCAGTAATTGGGTAAAAAGCAGAGATTTTGTGGAAAATGAACACAGTTTGGCGGGGAAAACCAGATTTTGGGGATAATGAACCCAGTTTGGGAGGAAAAAATCCGATTTTGGGGAAAATGAACACAGTTTGGGAGGAAAAAATCCGATTTTGGGGAAAATGAACCCAGTGTGGAGGGGAAATACCAGATTTTGGGGAAAGTGGACCAAGCAATTGGGAAAACCCCTGATTTTGGGGAAAAGGAATCCAGTGTAGAGTGGGAATAGAAGATTTTGGGGGAAATGAACACTGTTTGGAGGGGAAAACCTGATTTGTGAGAAAATACACCCAGTTTTTTGGGGAAAAAAGGATTTTGGGGAAAATGAACCCAGTTTTGGAGGAAAAAAGCTGATTTGGGGGAAAGTGAATCCAGTTTTGAGGAAAACACTTGTTTTTACAGAAAATAAACCCAGTTTGGGGGGAAAACAACGATTTTGGGGAAAATGAACCCAGTGCGGAGGGGAAATGCCATATTTTGGGGAAAATGAACCTAGTATTGATTCGAAATACCAGATTTTGGGGAAAATGAACCCAGTAATGGGGATAAAAACCTGATTTTAGGGAAAATGAACCCAGTGTGGAGTGGAAATAGAAGATTTTGCGGAAAATGAACACTGTTTGGAGGGGAAAATCTGATTTGTGTGAAAATGCACCCAGTTTTTGTGTGAAAAAAAGGATTTTGAGGAAAATGAAACCAGTTTGGGAGGAAAAAGCTGATTATGGGGAAAATGAGCCCAGTTTGGTGGCAAAACCCCATTTTTTGGGATATGAACCCATTTTTGAGGGGAAAAAACGATTTTGGGGAAAATGAACCCAGTTTGGAGGGGAAATAACAGATTTTGGGGAAAAAAAACTGATTTTGGGGAAAATTAACACAGTGTGTGGGGGGGGAGAATCCAATTTTTAGGGAAATGAACACAATTTTGGTGGAAAATACGGATTTTGTCAAAAATGAACCCAATTTGGGAGGAAAAAAATCAGATATTGGGAAAATAAATCCCATTTGGGAGGAAAAAAACCCTGATTTAGGGGAAAATGAACCCAGTAATTGGGTAAAAAGCACAGATTTTGTGGAAAATGAACACAGTTTGGCGGGGAAAACCAGATTTTGGGGATAATGAACCCAGTTTGGGAGGAAAAAATCCGATTTTGGGGAAAATGAACACAGTTTGGGAGGAAAATTCCGATTTTGGGGAAAATGAACCCAGTGTGGAGGGGAAATACCAGATTTTGGGGAAAGTGGACCAAGCAATTGGGAAAACCCCTGATTTTGGGGAAAAGGAATCCAGTGTAGAGTGGGAATAGAAGATTTTGGGGGAAATGAACACTGTTTGGAGGGGAAAACCTGATTTGTGTGAAAATGCACCCAGTTTTTTGGGGAAAAAAGGATTTTTGGGAAAATGAACCCAGTTTTGGAGGAAAAAAGCTGATTTGGGGGAAAATGAATCCAGTTTTGAGGAAAACACTTGTTTTTACAGAAAATAAACCCAGTTTGGGGGGAAAACAACGATTTTGGGGAAAATGAACCCAGTGCGGAGGGGAAATGCCAGATTTTGGGGAAAATGAACCTAGTATTGATTCGAAATACCAGATTTTGGGGAAAATGAACCCAGTAATGGGGATAAAAACCTGATTTTAGGGAAAATGAACCCAGTGTGGAGTGGAAATAGAAGATTTTGCGGAAAATGAACACTGTTTGGAGGGGAAAATCTGATTTGTGTGAAAATGCACCCAGTTTTTGTGTGAAAAAAAGGATTTTGAGGAAAATGAAACCAGTTTGGGAGGAAAAAGCTGATTATGGGGAAAATGAGCCCAGTTTGGTGGCAAAACCCCATTTTTTGGGATATGAACCCATTTTTGAGGGGAAAAAACGATTTTGGGGAAAATGAACCCAGTTTGGAGGGGAAATAACAGATTTTGGGGAAAAAAAACTGATTTTGGGGAAAATTAACACAGTGTGGGGGGGGGAGAATCCAATTTTTAGGGAAATGAACACAATTTTGGTGGAAAATACGGATTTTGTCGAAAATGAACCCAATTTGGGAGGAAAAAAATCAGATATTGGGAAAATAAATCCCATTTGGGAGGAAAAAAACCCTGATTTAGGGGAAAATGAACCCAGTAATTGGGTAAAAAGCAGAGATTTTGTGGAAAATGAACACAGTTTGGCGGGGAAAACCAGATTTTGGGGATAATGAACCCAGTTTGGGAGGAAAAAATCCGATTTTGGGGAAAATGAACACAGTTTGGGAGGAAAAAATCCGATTTTGGGGAAAATGAACCCAGTGTGGAGGGGAAATACCAGATTTTGGGGAAAGTGGACCAAGCAATTGGGAAAACCCCTGATTTTGGGGAAAAGGAATCCAGTGTAGAGTGGGAATAGAAGATTTTGGGGGAAATGAACACTGTTTGGAGGGGAAAACCTGATTTGTGAGAAAATACACCCAGTTTTTTGGGGAAAAAAGGATTTTGGGGAAAATGAACCCAGTTTTGGAGGAAAAAAGCTGATTTGGGGGAAAGTGAATCCAGTTTTGAGGAAAACACTTGTTTTTACAGAAAATAAACCCAGTTTGGGGGGAAAACAACGATTTTGGGGAAAATGAACCCAGTGCGGAGGGGAAATGCCATATTTTGGGGAAAATGAACCTAGTATTGATTCGAAATACCAGATTTTGGGGAAAATGAACCCAGTAATGGGGATAAAAACCTGATTTTAGGGAAAATGAACCCAGTGTGGAGTGGAAATAGAAGATTTTGCGGAAAATGAACACTGTTTGGAGGGGAAAATCTGATTTGTGTGAAAATGCACCCAGTTTTTGTGTGAAAAAAAGGATTTTGAGGAAAATGAAACCAGTTTGGGAGGAAAAAGCTGATTATGGGGAAAATGAGCCCAGTTTGGTGGCAAAACCCCATTTTTTGGGATATGAACCCATTTTTGAGGGGAAAAAACGATTTTGGGGAAAATGAACCCAGTTTGGAGGGGAAATAACAGATTTTGGGGAAAAAAAACTGATTTTGGGGAAAATTAACACAGTGTGTGGGGGGGGAGAATCCAATTTTTAGGGAAATGAACACAATTTTGGTGGAAAATACGGATTTTGTCAAAAATGAACCCAATTTGGGAGGAAAAAAATCAGATATTGGGAAAATAAATCCCATTTGGGAGGAAAAAAACCCTGATTTAGGGGAAAATGAACCCAGTAATTGGGTAAAAAGCACAGATTTTGTGGAAAATGAACACAGTTTGGCGGGGAAAACCAGATTTTGGGGATAATGAACCCAGTTTGGGAGGAAAAAATCCGATTTTGGGGAAAATGAACACAGTTTGGGAGGAAAATTCCGATTTTGGGGAAAATGAACCCAGTGTGGAGGGGAAATACCAGATTTTGGGGAAAGTGGACCAAGCAATTGGGAAAACCCCTGATTTTGGGGAAAAGGAATCCAGTGTAGAGTGGGAATAGAAGATTTTGGGGGAAATGAACACTGTTTGGAGGGGAAAACCTGATTTGTGTGAAAATGCACCCAGTTTTTTGGGGAAAAAAGGATTTTTGGGAAAATGAACCCAGTTTTGGAGGAAAAAAGCTGATTTGGGGGAAAATGAATCCAGTTTTGAGGAAAACACTTGTTTTTACAGAAAATAAACCCAGTTTGGGGGGAAAACAACGATTTTGGGGAAAATGAACCCAGTGCGGAGGGGAAATGCCAGATTTTGGGGAAAATGAACCTAGTATTGATTCGAAATACCAGATTTTGGGGAAAATGAACCCAGTAATGGGGATAAAAACCTGATTTTAGGGAAAATGAACCCAGTGTGGAGTGGAAATAGAAGATTTTGCGGAAAATGAACACTGTTTCAAGGGGGAAATCTGATTTGTGTGAAAATGCACCCAGTTTTTGTGTGAAAAAAAGGATTTTGAGGAAAATGAAACCAGTTTGGGAGGAAAAAGCTGATTATGGGGAAAATGAGCCCAGTTTGGTGGCAAAACCCCATTTTTTGGGATATGAACCCATTTTTGAGGGGAAAAAACGATTTTGGGGAAAATGAACCCAGTTTGGAGGGGAAATAACAGATTTTGGGGAAAAAAACCTGATTTTGGGGAAAATTAACACAGTGTGTGGGGGGGGAGAATCCAATTTTTAGGGAAATGAACACAATTTTGGTGGAAAATACGGATTTTGTCGAAAATGAACCCAATTTGGGAGGAAAAAAATCAGATATTGGGAAAATAAATCCCATTTGGGAGGAAAAAAACCCTGATTTAGGGGAAAATGAACCCAGTAATTGGGTAAAAAGCACAGATTTTGTGGAAAATGAACACAGTTTGGCGGGGAAAACCAGATTTTGGGGATAATGAACCCAGTTTGGGAGGAAAAAATCCGATTTTGGGGAAAATGAACACAGTTTGGGAGGAAAAAATCCGATTTTGGGGAAAATGAACCCAGTGTGGAGGGGAAATACCAGATTTTGGGGAAAGTGGACCAAGCAATTGGGAAAACCCCTGATTTTGGGGAAAAGGAATCCAGTGTAGAGTGGGAATAGAAGATTTTGGGGGAAATGAACACTGTTTGGAGGGGAAAACCTGATTTGTGTGAAAATGCACCCAGTTTTTTGGGGAAAAAAGGATTTTGGGGAAAATGAACCCAGTTTTGGAGGAAAAAAGCTGATTTGGGGGAAAATGAATCCTGTTTTGAGGAAAACACTTGTTTTTACAGAAAATAAACCCAGTTTGGGGGGAAAACAACGATTTTGGGGAAAATGAACCCAGTAATTGGGTAAAAAACCCGAATTTTGGGGAAAAAGAACACAATTTGGGGGGGAAACCAAATTTGTAGGGAAATGAACCAAGTTTTGGTGGAAAACACCAGATTTTGGGGAAAATGAACCCAGTTTAGGAGGAAAAAAAAGCAATTTTGGAGAAAATGATCCCAGAGTGGAGATGAAATACCAGATTTTGGGGAAAATGAACCCAGTTCGGAGGGGAGAACCTGATTTGTGTGAAAATGCACCAAGTTTTTTGGGGAAAAAAAGGATTTTGGGGAAAATGAACCCAGTTTGGGAGGAAAAAAGGTGATTATGGGGAAAATGAACCCAGTTTTGAGGGAAAAAACCCCGTTTTTGAGGAAAATAAACCCAGTTTTGGGGGAAAAAAAGATTTTGGGGAAAATGAACCCAGTAATTGGGAAAAAACTGATTTTGGGGAAAATGAACACAGTTCGGGGGTGGAAACCCAATTTGTAGGGAAATGAACCCCGTTTTGGTAGAAAACAACAGATTTTGGGGAAAATGAACCTAGTTTGGGATGAAGAAAACCCGATTTTGGGGAAAATGAACCCAGTGCGGAGGGGAAATGCCAGATTTTGGGGAAAATGAACCTAGTATTGATTCGAAATACCAGATTTTGGGGAAAATGAACCCAGTAATGGGGATAAAAACCTGATTTTAGGGAAAATGAACCCAGTGTGGAGTGGAAATAGAAGATTTTGCGGAAAATGAACACTGTTTGGAGGGGGAAATCTGATTTGTGTGAAAATGCACCCAGTTTTTGTGTGAAAAAAAGGATTTTGAGGAAAATGAAACCAGTTTGGGAGGAAAAAGCTGATTATGGGGAAAATGAGCCCAGTTTGGTGGCAAAACCCCATTTTTTGGGATATGAACCCATTTTTGAGGGGAAAAAACGATTTTGGGGAAAATGAACCCAGTTTGGAGGGGAAATAACAGATTTTGGGGAAAAAAAACTGATTTTGGGGAAAATTAACACAGTGTGTTTGTGGGGAGAATCCAATTTTAAGGGAAATGAACACAATTTTGGTGGAAAATACGGATTTTGTCAAAAATGAACCCAATTTGGGAGGAAAAAAATCAGATATTGGGAAAATAAATACCATTTGGGAGGAAAAAAACCCTGATTTAGGGGAAAATGAACCCAGTAATTGGGTAAAAAGCAGAGATTTTGTGGAAAATGAACACAGTTTGGCGGGGAAAACCAGATTTTGGGGATAATGAACCCAGTTTGGGAGGAAAAAATCCGATTTTGGGGAAAATGAACACAGTTTGGGAGGAAAAAATCCGATTTTGGGGAAAATGAACCCAGTGTGGAGGGGAAATACCAGATTTTGGGGAAAGTGGACCAAGCAATTGGGAAAACCCCTGATTTTGGGGAAAAGGAATCCAGTGTAGAGTGGGAATAGAAGATTTTGGGGGAAATGAACACTGTTTGGAGGGGAAAACCTGATTTGTGAGAAAATACACCCAGTTTTTTGGGGAAAAAAGGATTTTGGGGAAAATGAACCCAGTTTTGGAGGAAAAAAGCTGATTTGGGGGAAAATGAATCCAGTTTTGAGGAAAACACTTGTTTTTACAGAAAATAAACCCAGTTTGGGGGGAAAACAACGATTTTGGGGAAAATGAACCCAGTGCGGAGGGGAAATGCCATATTTTGGGGAAAATGAACCTAGTATTGATTCGAAATACCAGATTTTGGGGAAAATGAACCCAGTAATGGGGATATAAACCTGATTTTAGGGAAAATGAACCCAGTGTGGAGTGGAAATAGAAGATTTTGCGGAAAATGAACACTGTTTGGACGGGAAAATCTGATTTGTGTGAAAATGCACCCAGTTTTTGTGTGAAAAAAAGGATTTTGAGGAAAATGAAACCAGTTTGGGAGGAAAAAGCTGATTATGGGGAAAATGAGCCCAGTTTGGTGGCAAAACCCCATTTTTTGGGATATGAACCCATTTTTGAGGGGAAAAAACGATTTTGGGGAAAATGAACCCAGTTTGGAGGGGAAATAACAGATTTTGGGGAAAAAAACTGATTTTGGGGAAAATTAACACAGTGTGTGTGGGGAGAATCCAATTTTTAGGGAAATGAACACAATTTTGGTGGAAAATACGGATTTTGTCGAAAATGAACCCAATTTGGGAGGAAAAAAATCAGATATTGGGAAAATAAATCCCATTTGGGAGGAAAAAAACCCTGATTTAGGGGAAAATGAACCCAGTAATTGGGTAAAAAGCAGAGATTTTGTGGAAAATGAACACAGTTTGGCGGGGAAAACCAGATTTTGGGGATAATGAACCCAGTTTGGGAGGAAAAAATCCGATTTTGGGGAAAATGAACACAGTTTGGGAGGAAAAAATCCGATTTTGGGGAAAATGAACCCAGTGTGGAGGGGAAATACCAGATTTTGGGGAAAGTGGACCAAGCAATTGGGAAAACCCCTGATTTTGGGGAAAAGGAATCCAGTGTAGAGTGGGAATAGAAGATTTTGGGGGAAATGAACACTGTTTGGAGGGGAAAACCTGATT
This sequence comes from Tapera naevia, assembly GCA_033556795.1. NCBI lineage: Eukaryota > Metazoa > Chordata > Aves > Cuculiformes > Neomorphidae > Tapera > Tapera naevia. The sequence continues at coordinate 2,589,946 of JAUMJJ010000198.1, read as the reverse complement.
TGTGAGAAAGTACACCCAGTTTTTTGGGGAAAAAAGGATTTTGGGGAAAATGAACCCAGTTTTGGAGGAAAAAAGCTGATTTGGGGGAAAGTGAATCCAGTTTTGAGGAAAACACTTGTTTTTACAGAAAATAAACCCAGTTTGGGGGGAAAACAACGATTTTGGGGAAAATGAACCCAGTGCGGAGGGGAAATGCCATATTTTGGGGAAAATGAACCTAGTATTGATTCGAAATACCAGATTTTGGGGAAAATGAACCCAGTAATGGGGATAAAAACCTGATTTTAGGGAAAATGAACCCAGTGTGGAGTGGAAATAGAAGATTTTGCGGAAAATGAACACTGTTTGGAGGGGAAAATCTGATTTGTGTGAAAATGCACCCAGTTTTTGTGTGAAAAAAAGGATTTTGAGGAAAATGAAACCAGTTTGGGAGGAAAAAGCTGATTATGGGGAAAATGAGCCCAGTTTGGTGGCAAAACCCCATTTTTTGGGATATGAACCCATTTTTGAGGGGAAAAAACGATTTTGGGGAAAATGAACCCAGTTTGGAGGGGAAATAACAGATTTTGGGGAAAAAAACCTGATTTTGGGGAAAATTAACACAGTGTGTGGGGGGGGAGAATCCAATTTTTAGGGAAATGAACACAATTTTGGTGGAAAATACGGATTTTGTCAAAAATGAACCCAATTTGGGAGGAAAAAAATCAGATATTGGGAAAATAAATCCCATTTGGGAGGAAAAAAACCCTGATTTAGGGGAAAATGAACCCAGTAATTGGGTAAAAAGCACAGATTTTGTGGAAAATGAACACAGTTTGGCGGGGAAAACCAGATTTTGGGGATAATGAACCCAGTTTGGGAGGAAAAAATCCGATTTTGGGGAAAATGAACACAGTTTGGGAGGAAAATTCCGATTTTGGGGAAAATGAACCCAGTGTGGAGGGGAAATACCAGATTTTGGGGAAAGTGGACCAAGCAATTGGGAAAACCCCTGATTTTGGGGAAAAGGAATCCAGTGTAGAGTGGGAATAGAAGATTTTGGGGGAAATGAACACTGTTTGGAGGGGAAAACCTGATTTGTGTGAAAATGCACCCAGTTTTTTGGGGAAAAAAGGATTTTTGGGAAAATGAACCCAGTTTTGGAGGAAAAAAGCTGATTTGGGGGAAAATGAATCCAGTTTTGAGGAAAACACTTGTTTTTACAGAAAATAAACCCAGTTTGGGGGGAAAACAACGATTTTGGGGAAAATGAACCCAGTGCGGAGGGGAAATGCCAGATTTTGGGGAAAATGAACCTAGTATTGATTCGAAATACCAGATTTTGGGGAAAATGAACCCAGTAATGGGGATAAAAACCTGATTTTAGGGAAAATGAACCCAGTGTGGAGTGGAAATAGAAGATTTTGCGGAAAATGAACACTGTTTCAAGGGGGAAATCTGATTTGTGTGAAAATGCACCCAGTTTTTGTGTGAAAAAAAGGATTTTGAGGAAAATGAAACCAGTTTGGGAGGAAAAAGCTGATTATGGGGAAAATGAGCCCAGTTTGGTGGCAAAACCCCATTTTTTGGGATATGAACCCATTTTTGAGGGGAAAAAACGATTTTGGGGAAAATGAACCCAGTTTGGAGGGGAAATAACAGATTTTGGGGAAAAAAACCTGATTTTGGGGAAAATTAACACAGTGTGTGTGTGGGGAGAATCCAATTTTTAGGGAAATGAACACAATTTTGGTGGAAAATACGGATTTTGTCGAAAATGAACCCAATTTGGGAGGAAAAAAATCAGATATTGGGAAAATAAATCCCATTTGGGAGGAAAAAAACCCTGATTTAGGGGAAAATGAACCCAGTAATTGGGTAAAAAGCAGAGATTTTGTGGAAAATGAACACAGTTTGGCGGGGAAAACCAGATTTTGGGGATAATGAACCCAGTTTGGGAGGAAAAAATCCGATTTTGGGGAAAATGAACACAGTTTGGGAGGAAAAAATCCGATTTTGGGGAAAATGAACCCAGTGTGGAGGGGAAATACCAGATTTTGGGGAAAGTGGACCAAGCAATTGGGAAAACCCCTGATTTTGGGGAAAAGGAATCCAGTGTAGAGTGGGAATAGAAGATTTTGGGGGAAATGAACACTGTTTGGAGGGGAAAACCTGATTTGTGTGAAAATGCACCCAGTTTTTTGGGGAAAAAAGGATTTTGGGGAAAATGAACCCAGTTTTGGAGGAAAAAAGCTGATTTGGGGGAAAATGAATCCTGTTTTGAGGAAAACACTTGTTTTTACAGAAAATAAACCCAGTTTGGGGGGAAAACAACGATTTTGGGGAAAATGAACCCAGTAATTGGGTAAAAAACCCGAATTTTGGGGAAAAAGAACACAATTTGGGGGGGAAACCAAATTTGTAGGGAAATGAACCAAGTTTTGGTGGAAAACACCAGATTTTGGGGAAAATGAACCCAGTTTAGGAGGAAAAAAAAGCAATTTTGGAGAAAATGATCCCAGAGTGGAGATGAAATACCAGATTTTGGGGAAAATGAACCCAGTTCGGAGGGGAGAACCTGATTTGTGTGAAAATGCACCAAGTTTTTTGGGGAAAAAAAGGATTTTGGGGAAAATGAACCCAGTTTGGGAGGAAAAAAGGTGATTATGGGAAAAATGAACCCAGTTTTGAGGGAAAAAAAACGTTTTTGAGGAAAATAAACCCAGTTTTGGGGGAAAAAAAGATTTTGGGGAAAATGAACCCAGTAATTGGGAAAAAACTGATTTTGGGGAAAATGAACACAGTTCGGGGGTGGAAACCCAATTTGTAGGGAAATGAACCCCGTTTTGGTAGAAAACAACAGATTTTGGGGAAAATGAACCTAGTTTGGGATGAAGAAAACCCGATTTTGGGGAAAATGAACCCAGTGCGGAGGGGAAATGCCAGATTTTGGGGAAAATGAACCTAGTATTGATTCGAAATACCAGATTTTGGGGAAAATGAACCCAGTAATGGGGATAAAAACCTGATTTTAGGGAAAATGAACCCAGTGTGGAGTGGAAATAGAAGATTTTGCGGAAAATGAACACTGTTTGGAGGGGGAAATCTGATTTGTGTGAAAATGCACCCAGTTTTTGTGTGAAAAAAAGGATTTTGAGGAAAATGAAACCAGTTTGGGAGGAAAAAGCTGATTATGGGGAAAATGAGCCCAGTTTGGTGGCAAAACCCCATTTTTTGGGATATGAACCCATTTTTGAGGGGAAAAAACGATTTTGGGGAAAATGAACCCAGTTTGGAGGGGAAATAACAGATTTTGGGGAAAAAAACTGATTTTAGGGAAAATTAACACAGTGTGTGTGTGGGGAGAATCCAATTTTTAGGGAAATGAACACAATTTTGGTGGAAAATACGGATTTTGTCAAAAATGAACCCAATTTGGGAGGAAAAAAATCAGATATTGGGAAAATAAATCCCATTTGGGAGGAAAAAAACCCTGATTTAGGGGAAAATGAACCCAGTAATTGGGTAAAAAGCAGAGATTTTGTGGAAAATGAACACAGTTTGGCGGGGAAAACCAGATTTTGGGGATAATGAACCCAGTTTGGGAGGAAAAAATCCGATTTTGGGGAAAATGAACACAGTTTGGGAGGAAAAAATCCGATTTTGGGGAAAATGAACCCAGTGTGGAGGGGAAATACCAGATTTTGGGGAAAGTGGACCAAGCAATTGGGAAAACCCCTGATTTTGGGGAAAAGGAATCCAGTGTAGAGTGGGAATAGAAGATTTTGGGGGAAATGAACACTGTTTGGAGGGGAAAACCTGATTTGTGAGAAAATACACCCAGTTTTTTGGGGAAAAAAGGATTTTGGGGAAAATGAACCCAGTTTTGGAGGAAAAAAGCTGATTTGGGGGAAAATGAATCCAGTTTTGAGGAAAACACTTGTTTTTACAGAAAATAAACCCAGTTTGGGGGGAAAACAACGATTTTGGGGAAAATGAACCCAGTGCGGAGGGGAAATGCCATATTTTGGGGAAAATGAACCTAGTATTGATTCGAAATACCAGATTTTGGGAAAAATGAACCCAGTAATGGGGATATAAACCTGATTTTAGGGAAAATGAACCCAGTGTGGAGTGGAAATAGAAGATTTTGCGGAAAATGAACACTGTTTGGAGGGGAAAATCTGATTTGTGTGAAAATGCACCCAGTTTTTGTGTGAAAAAAAGGATTTTGAGGAAAATGAAACCAGTTTGGGAGGAAAAAGCTGATTATGGGGAAAATGAGCCCAGTTTGGTGGCAAAACCCCATTTTTTGGGATATGAACCCATTTTTGAGGGGAAAAAACGATTTTGGGGAAAATGAACCCAGTTTGGAGGGGAAATAACAGATTTTGGGGAAAAAAACCTGATTTTGGGGAAAATTAACACAGTGTGTGGGGGGGGAGAATCCAATTTTTAGGGAAATGAACACAATTTTGGTGGAAAATACGGATTTTGTCAAAAATGAACCCAATTTGGGAGGAAAAAAATCAGATATTGGGAAAATAAATCCCATTTGGGAGGAAAAAAACCCTGATTTAGGGGAAAATGAACCCAGTAATTGGGTAAAAAGCACAGATTTTGTGGAAAATGAACACAGTTTGGCGGGGAAAACCAGATTTTGGGGATAATGAACCCAGTTTGGGAGGAAAAAATCCGATTTTGGGGAAAATGAACACAGTTTGGGAGGAAAAAATCCGATTTTGGGGAAAATGAACCCAGTGTGGAGGGGAAATACCAGATTTTGGGGAAAGTGGACCAAGCAATTGGGAAAACCCCTGATTTTGGGGAAAAGGAATCCAGTGTAGAGTGGGAATAGAAGATTTTGGGGGAAATGAACACTGTTTGGAGGGAAAAACTGATTTGTGTGAAAATGCACCCAGTTTTTTGGGGAAAAAAGGATTTTGGGGAAAATGAACCCAGTTTTGGAGGAAAAAAGCTGATTTGGGGGAAAATGAATCCAGTTTTGAGGAAAACACTTGTTTTTACAGAAAATAAACCCAGTTTGGGGGGAAAACAACGATTTTGGGGAAAATGAACCCAGTGCGGAGGGGAAATGCCAGATTTTGGGGAAAATGAACCTAGTATTGATTCGAAATACCAGATTTTGGGGAAAATGAACCCAGTAATGGGGATAAAAACCTGATTTTAGGGAAAATGAACCCAGTGTGGTGTGGAAATAGAAGATTTTGCGGAAAATGAACACTGTTTGGAGGGGGAAATCTGATTTGTGTGAAAATGCACCCAGTTTTTGTGTGAAAAAAAGGATTTTGAGGAAAATGAAACCAGTTTGGGAGGAAAAAGCTGATTATGGGGAAAATGAGCCCAGTTTGGTGGCAAAACCCCATTTTTTGGGATATGAACCCATTTTTGAGGGGAAAAAACGATTTTGGGGAAAATGAACCCAGTTTGGAGGGGAAATAACAGATTTTGGGGAAAAAAACTGATTTTAGGGAAAATTAACACAGTGTGTGTGTGGGGAGAATCCAATTTTTAGGGAAATGAACACAATTTTGGTGGAAAATACGGATTTTGTCAAAAATGAACCCAATTTGGGAGGAAAAAAATCAGATATTGGGAAAATAAATCCCATTTGGGAGGAAAAAAACCCTGATTTTGGGGAAAATGAACCCAGTAATTGGGTAAAAAACCCGAATTTTGGGGAAAAAGAACACAATTTGGGGGGGAAACCAAATTTGTAGGGAAATGAACCAAGTTTTGGTGGAAAACACCAGATTTTGGGGAAAATGAACCCGGTTTAGGAGGAAAAAAAGCAATTTTGGAGAAAATGATCCCAGAGTGGAGATGAAATACCAGATTTTGGGGAAAATGAACCCAGTTCGGAGGGGAGAACCTGATTTGTGTGAAAATGCACCAAGTTTTTTGGGGAAAAAAAGGATTTTGGGGAAAATGAACCCAGTTTGGGAGGAAAAAAGGTGATTATGGGGAAAATGAACCCAGTTTTGAGGGAAAAAAAACGTTTTTGAGGAAAATAAACCCAGTTTTTGGGGAAAAAAAAGATTTTGGGGAAAATGAACCCAGTAATTGGGAAAAAACTGATTTTGGGGAAAATGAACACAGTTTGGGGGTGGAAATCCAATTTGTAGGGAAATGAACCCAGTTTTGGTAGAAAACAACAGATTTTGGGGAAAATGAACCTAGTTTGGGATGAAGAAAACCCGATTTTGGGTAAAATGAACCCAGTGCGGAGGGGAAATGCCAGATTTTGGGGAAAATGAACCTAGTATTGATTCGAAATACCAGATTTTGGGGAAAATGAACCCAGTAATGGGGATAAAAACCTGATTTTAGGGAAAATGAACCCAGTGTGGAGTGGAAATAGAAGATTTTGCGGAAAATGAACACTATTTGGAGGGGGAAATCTGATTTGTGTGAAAATGCACCCAGTTTTTGTGTGAAAAAAAGGATTTTGAGGAAAATGAAACCAGTTTGGGAGGAAAAAGCTGATTATGGGGAAAATGAGCCCAGTTTGGTGGCAAAACCCCATTTTTTGGGATATGAACCCATTTTTGAGGGGAAAAAACGATTTTGGGGAAAATGAACCCAGTTTGGAGGGGAAATAACAGATTTTGGGGAAAAAAAACTGATTTTGGGGAAAATTAACACAGTGTGTGTGTGGGGAGAATCCAATTTTTAGGGAAATGAACACAATTTTGGTGGAAAATACGGATTTTGTCGAAAATGAACCCAATTTGGGAGGAAAAAAATCAGATATTGGGAAAATAAATCCCATTTGGGAGGAAAAAAACCCTGATTTAGGGGAAAATGAACCCAGTAATTGGGTAAAAAGCACAGATTTTGTGGAAAATGAACACAGTTTGGCGGGGAAAACCAGATTTTGGGGATAATGAACCCAGTTTGGGAGGAAAAAATCCGATTTTGGGGAAAATGAACACAGTTTGGGAGGAAAAAATCCGATTTTGGGGAAAATGAACCCAGTGTGGAGGGGAAATACCAGATTTTGGGGAAAGTGGACCAAGCAATTGGGAAAACCCCTGATTTTGGGGAAAAGGAATCCAGTGTAGAGTGGGAATAGAAGATTTTGGGGGAAATGAACACTGTTTGGAGGGGAAAACCTGATTTGTGTGAAAATGCACCCAGTTTTTTGGGGAAAAAAGGATTTTTGGGAAAATGAACCCAGTTTTGGAGGAAAAAAGCTGATTTGGTGGAAAATGAATCCAGTTTTGAGGAAAACACTTGTTTTTACAGAAAATAAACCCAGTTTGGGGGGAAAACAACGATTTTGGGGAAAATGAACCCAGTGCGGAGGGGAAATGCCAGATTTTGGGGAAAATGAACCTAGTATTGATTCGAAATACCAGATTTTGGGGAAAATGAACCCAGTAATGGGGATAAAAACCTGATTTTAGGGAAAATGAACCCAGTGTGGTGTGGAAATAGAAGATTTTGCGGAAAATGAACACTGTTTGGAGGGGGAAATCTGATTTGTGTGAAAATGCACCCAGTTTTTGTGTGAAAAAAAGGATTTTGAGGAAAATGAAACCAGTTTGGGAGGAAAAAGCTGATTATGGGGAAAATGAGCCCAGTTTGGTGGCAAAACCCCATTTTTTGGGATATGAACCCATTTTTGAGGGGAAAAAACGATTTTGGGGAAAATGAACCCAGTTTGGAGGGGAAATAACAGATTTTGGGGAAAAAAACCTGATTTTGGGGAAAATTAACACAGTGTGTGTGTGGGGAGAATCCAATTTTTAGGGAAATGAACACAATTTTGGTGGAAAATACGGATTTTGTCGAAAATGAACCCAATTTGGGAGGAAAAAAATCAGATATTGGGAAAATAAATCCCATTTGGGAGGAAAAAAACCCTGATTTAGGGGAAAATGAACCCAGGAATTGGGTAAAAAGCACAGATTTTGTGGAAAATGAACACAGTTTGGCGGGGAAAACCAGATTTTGGGGATAATGAACCCAGTTTGGGAGGAAAAGATCCGATTTTGGGGAAAATGAACACAGTTTGGGAGGAAAAAATCCGATTTTGGGGAAAATGAACCCAGTGTGGAGGGGAAATACCAGATTTTGGGGAAAGTGGACCAAGCAATTGGGAAAACCCCTGATTTTGGGGAAAAGGAATCCAGTGTAGAGTGGGAATAGAAGATTTTGGGGGAAATGAACACTGTTTGGAGGGGAAAACCTGATTTGTGTGAAAATGCACCCAGTTTTTTGGGGAAAAAAGGATTTTTGGGAAAATGAACCCAGTTTTGGAGGAAAAAAGCTGATTTGGGGGAAAATGAATCCAGTTTTGAGGAAAACACTTGTTTTTACAGAAAATAAACCCAGTTTGGGGGGAAAACAACGATTTTGGGGAAAATGAACCCAGTGCGGAGGGGAAATGCCAGATTTTGGGGAAAATGAACCTAGTATTGATTCGAAATACCAGATTTTGGGGAAAATGAACCCAGTAATGGGGATAAAAACTTGATTTTAGGGAAAATGAACCCAGTGTGGAGTGGAAATAGAAGATTTTGCGGAAAATGAACACTGTTTGGAGGGGGAAATCTGATTTGTGTGAAAATGCACCCAGTTTTTGTGTGAAAAAAAGGATTTTGAGGAAAATGAACCCAGTTTTGGAGGAAAAAAGCTGATTATGGGGAAAATGAACCCAGTTTTGAGGAAAACACTTGTTTTTACAGAAAATAAACCCAGTTTGGGGGGAAAACAACGATTTTGGGGAAAATGAACCCAGTGCGGAGGGGAAATGCCATATTTTGGGGAAAATGAACCTAGTATTGATTCGAAATACCAGATTTTGGGGAAAATGAACCCAGTAATGGGGATATAAACCTGATTTTAGGGAAAATGAACCCAGTGTGGAGTGGAAATAGAAGATTTTGCTGAAAATGAACACTGTTTGGAGGGGAAAATCTGATTTGTGTGAAAATGCACCCAGTTTTTGTGTGAAAAAAAGGATTTTGAGGAAAATGAAACCAGTTTGGGAGGAAAAAGCTGATTATGGGGAAAATGAGCCCAGTTTGGTGGCAAAACCCCATTTTTTGGGATATGAACCCATTTTTGAGGGGAAAAAACGATTTTGGGGAAAATGAACCCAGTTTGGAGGGGAAATAACAGATTTTGGGGAAAAAAACCTGATTTTGGGGAAAATTAACACAGTGTGTGGGGGGGGAGAATCCAATTTTTAGGGAAATGAACACAATTTTGGTGGAAAATACGGATTTTGTCAAAAATGAACCCAATTTGGGAGGAAAAAAATCAGATATTGGGAAAATAAATCCCATTTGGGAGGAAAAAAACCCTGATTTAGGGGAAAATGAACCCAGGAATTGGGTAAAAAGCACAGATTTTGTGGAAAATGAACACAGTTTGGCGGGGAAAACCAGATTTTGGGGATAATGAACCCAGTTTGGGAGGAAAAAATCCGATTTTGGGGAAAATGAACACAGTTTGGGAGGAAAAAATCCGATTTTGGGGAAAATGAACCCAGTGTGGAGGGGAAATACCAGATTTTGGGGAAAGTGGACCAAGCAATTGGGAAAACCCCTGATTTTGGGGAAAAGGAATCCAGTGTAGAGTGGGAATAGAAGATTTTGGGGGAAATGAACACTGTTTGGAGGGAAAAACTGATTTGTGTGAAAATGCACCCAGTTTTTTGGGGAAAAAAGGATTTTGGGGAAAATGAACCCAGTTTTGGAGGAAAAAAGCTGATTTGGGGGAAAATGAATCCTATTTGGAGGAAAACACTTGTTTTTACAGAAAATAAACCCAGTTTGGGGGGAAAACAACGATTTTGGGGAAAATGAACCCAGTGCGGAGGGGAAATGCCATATTTTGGGGAAAATGAACCTAGTATTGATTCGAAATACCAGATTTTGGGGAAAATGAACCCAGTAATGGGGATAAAAACCTGATTTTAGGGAAAATGAATCCAGTGTGGTGTGGAAATAGAAGATTTTGCGGAAAATGAACACTGTTTGGAGGGGGAAATCTGATTTGTGTGAAAATGCACCCAGTTTTTGTGTGAAAAAAAGGATTTTGAGGAAAATGAAACCAGTTTGGGAGGAAAAAGCTGATTATGGGGAAAATGAGCCCAGTTTGGTGGCAAAACCCCATTTTTTGGGATATGAACCCATTTTTGAGGGGAAAAAACGATTTTGGGGAAAATGAACCCAGTTTGGAGGGGAAATAACAGATTTTGGGGAAAAAAACCTGATTTTGGGGAAAATTAACACAGTGTGTGTGGGGAGAATCCAATTTTTAGGGAAATGAACACAATTTTGGTGGAAAATACGGATTTTGTCGAAAATGAACCCAATTTGGGAGGAAAAAAATCAGATATTGGGAAAATAAATCCCATTTGGGAGGAAAAAAACCCTGATTTAGGGGAAAATGAACCCAGTAATTGGGTAAAAAGCAGAGATTTTGTGGAAAATGAACACAGTTTGGCGGGGAAAACCAGATTTTGGGGATAATGAACCCAGTTTGGGAGGAAAAAATCCGATTTTGGGGAAAATGAACACAGTTTGGGAGGAAAAAATCCGATTTTGGGGAAAATGAACCCAGTGTGGAGGGGAAATACCAGATTTTGGGGAAAGTGGACCAAGCAATTGGGAAAACCCCTGATTTTGGGGAAAAGGAATCCAGTGTAGAGTGGGAATAGAAGATTTTGGGGGAAATGAACACTGTTTGGAGGGGAAAACCTGATTTGTGTGAAAATGCACCCAGTTTTTTGGGGGAAAAAGGATTTTGGGGAAAATGAACCCAGTTTTGGAGGAAAAAAGCTGATTTGGGGGAAAATGAATCCTGTTTTGAGGAAAACACTTGTTTTTACAGAAAATAAACCCAGTTTGGGGGGAAAACAACGATTTTGGGGAAAATGAACCCAGTAATTGGGTAAAAAAACCCGAATTTTGGGGAAAAAGAACACAATTTGGGGGGGAAACCAAATTTGTAGGGAAATGAACCAAGTTTTGGTGGAAAACACCAGATTTTGGGGAAAATGAACCCAGTTTAGGAGGAAAAAAAAAGCAATTTTGGAGAAAATGATCCCAGAGTGGAGATGAAATACCAGATTTTGGGGGAAATGAACCCAGTTCGGAGGGGAGAACCTGATTTGTGTGAAAATGCACCAAGTTTTTTGGGGAAAAAAAGGATTTTGGGGAAAATGAACCCAGTTTGGGAGGAAAAAAGGTGATTATGGGAAAAATGAACCCAGTTTTGAGGGAAAAAAAAACGTTTTTGAGGAAAATAAACCCAGTTTTGGGGGAAAAAAAGATTTTGGGGAAAATGAACCCAGTAATTGGGAAAAAACTGATTTTGGGGAAAATGAACACAGTTCGGGGGTGGAAACCCAATTTGTAGGGAAATGAACCCCGTTTTGGTAGAAAAACAACAGATTTTGGGGAAAATGAACCTAGTTTGGGATGAAGAAAACCCGATTTTGGGGAAAATGAACCCAGTGCGGAGGGGAAATGCCAGATTTTGGGGAAAATGAACCTAGTATTGATTCGAAATACCAGATTTTGGGGAAAATGAACCCAGTAATGGGGATAAAAACCTGATTTTAGGGAAAATGAACCCAGTGTGGAGTGGAAATAGAAGATTTTGCGGAAAATGAACACTGTTTGGAGGGGGAAATCTGATTTGTGTGAAAATGCACCCAGTTTTTGTGTGAAAAAAAGGATTTTGAGGAAAATGAAACCAGTTTGGGAGGAAAAAGCTGATTATGGGGAAAATGAGCCCAGTTTGGTGGCAAAACCCCATTTTTTGGGATATGAACCCATTTTTGAGGGGAAAAAACGATTTTGGGGAAAATGAACCCAGTTTGGAGGGGAAATAACAGATTTTGGGGAAAAAAACTGATTTTAGGGAAAATTAACACAGTGTGTGTGTGGGGAGAATCCAATTTTTAGGGAAATGAACACAATTTTGGTGGAAAATACGGATTTTGTCGAAAATGAACCCAATTTGGGAGGAAAAAAATCAGATATTGGGAAAATAAATCCCATTTGGGAGGAAAAAAACCCTGATTTAGGGGAAAATGAACCCAGTAATTGGGTAAAAAGCAGAGATTTTGTGGAAAATGAACACAGTTTGGCGGGGAAAACCAGATTTTGGGGATAATGAACCCAGTTTGGGAGGAAAAAATCCGATTTTGGGGAAAATGAACACAGTTTGGGAGGAAAAAATCCGATTTTGGGGAAAATGAACCCAGTGTGGAGGGGAAATACCAGATTTTGGGGAAAGTGGACCAAGCAATTGGGAAAACCCCTGATTTTGGGGAAAAGGAATCCAGTGTAGAGTGGGAATAGAAGATTTTGGGGGAAATGAACACTGTTTGGAGGGGAAAACCTGATTTGTGTGAAAATGCACCCAGTTTTTTGGGGAAAAAAGGATTTTTGGGAAAATGAACCCAGTTTTGGAGGAAAAAAGCTGATTTGGGGGAAAATGAATCCAGTTTTGAGGAAAACACTTGTTTTTACAGAAAATAAACCCAGTTTGGGGGGAAAACAACGATTTTGGGGAAAATGAACCCAGTGCGGAGGGGAAATGCCAGATTTTGGGGAAAATGAACCTAGTATTGATTCGAAATACCAGATTTTGGGGAAAATGAACCCAGTAATGTGGATAAAAACCTGATTTTAGGGAAAATGAACCCAGTGTGGAGTGGAAATAGAAGATTTTGCGGAAAATGAACACTGTTTGGAGGGGGAAATCTGATTTGTGTGAAAATGCACCCAGTTTTTGTGTGAAAAAAAGGATTTTGAGGAAAATGAAACCAGTTTGGGAGGAAAAAGCTGATTATGGGGAAAATGAGCCCAGTTTGGTGGCAAAACCCCATTTTTTTGGGATATGAACCCATTTTTGAGGGGAAAAAACGATTTTGGGGAAAATGAACCCAGTTTGGAGGGGAAATAACAGATTTTGGGGAAAAAAACCTGATTATGGGGAAAATTAACACAGTGTGGGGGGGGGGGAGAATCCAATTTTTAGGGAAATGAACACAATTTTGGTGGAAAATAAGGATTTTGTCGAAAATGAACCCAATTTGGGAGGAAAAAAATCAGATATTGGGAAAATAAATCTCATTTGGGAGGAAATAACCCTGATTTAGGGGAAAATGAACCCAGTAATTGGGTAAAAAGCAGAGATTTTGTGGAAAATGAACACAGTTTGGCGGGGAAAACCAGATTTTGGGGATAATGAACCCAGTTTGGGAGGAAAAAATCCGATTTTGGGGAAAATGAACACAGTTTGGGAGGAAAAAATCCGATTTTGGGGAAAATGAACCCAGTGTGGAGGGGAAATACCAGATTTTGGGGAAAGTGGACCAAGCAATTGGGAAAACCTATGATTTTGGGGAAAAGGAATCCAGTGTAGAGTGGGAATAGAAGATTTTGGGGGAAATGAACACTGTTTGGAGGGGAAAAACTGATTTGTGTGAAAATGCACCCAGTTTTTTGGGGAAAAAAGGATTTTGGGGAAAATGAACCCAGTTTCGGAGGAAAAAAGCTGATTTGGGGGAAAATGAATCCAGTTTTGAGGAAAACACTTGTTTTTACAGAAAATAAACCCAGTTTGGGGGGAAAACAACGATTTTGGGGAAAATGAACCCAGTGCGGAGGGGAAATGCCAGATTTTGGGGAAAATGAACCTAGTATTGATTCGAAATACCAGATTTTGGGGAAAATGAACCCAGTAATGGGGATAAAAACCTGATTTTAGGGAAAATGAACCCAGTGTGGTGTGGAAATAGAAGATTTTGCGGAAAATGAACACTGTTTGGAGGGGGAAATCTGATTTGTGTGAAAATGCACCCAGTTTTTGTGTGAAAAAAAGGATTTTGAGGAAAATGAAACCAGTTTGGGAGGAAAAAGCTGATTATGGGGAAAATGAGCCCAGTTTGGTGGCAAAACCCCATTTTTTGGGATATGAACCCATTTTTGAGGGGAAAAAACGATTTTGGGGAAAATGAACCCAGTTTGGAGGGGAAATAACAGATTTTGGGGAAAAAAACCTGATTTTGGGGAAAATTAACACAGTGTGTGTGTGGGGAGAATCCAATTTTTAGGGAAATGAACACAATTTTGGTGGAAAATACGGATTTTGTGGAAAATGAACCCAATTTGGGAGGAAAAAAATCAGATATTGGGAAAATAAATCCCATTTGGGAGGAAAAAAACCCTGATTTAGGGGAAAATGAACCCAGTAATTGGGTAAAAAGCACAGATTTTGTGGAAAATGAACACAGTTTGGCGGGGAAAACCAGATTTTGGGGATAATGAACCCAGTTTGGGAGGAAAAAATCCGATTTTGGGGAAAATGAACACAGTTTGGGAGGAAAAAATCCGATTTTGGGGAAAATGAACCCAGTGTGGAGGGGAAATACCAGATTTTGGGGAAAGTGGACCAAGCAATTGGGAAAACCCCTGATTTTGGGGAAAAGGAATCCAGTGTAGAGTGGGAATAGAAGATTTTGGGGGAAATGAACACTGTTTGGAGGGGAAAACCTGATTTGTGTGAAAATGCACCCAGTTTTTTGGGGAAAAAAGGATTTTTGGGAAAATGAACCCAGTTTTGGAGGAAAAAAGCTGATTTGGGGGAAAATGAATCCAGTTTTGAGGAAAACACTTGTTTTTACAGAAAATAAACCCAGTTTGGGGGGAAAACAACGATTTTGGGGAAAATGAACCCAGTGCGGAGGGGAAATGCCATATTTTGGGGAAAATGAACCTAGTATTGATTCGAAATACCAGATTTTGGGGAAAATGAACCCAGTAATGGGGATATAAACCTGATTTTAGGGAAAATGAACCCAGTGTGGAGTGGAAATAGAAGATTTTGCTGAAAATGAACACTGTTTGGAGGGGAAAATCTGATTTGTGTGAAAATGCACCCAGTTTTTGTGTGAAAAAAAGGATTTTGAGGAAAATGAAACCAGTTTGGGAGGAAAAAGCTGATTATGGGGAAAATGAGCCCAGTTTGGTGGCAAAACCCCATTTTTTGGGATATGAACCCATTTTTGAGGGGAAAAAACGATTTTGGGGAAAATGAACCCAGTTTGGAGGGGAAATAACAGATTTTGGGGAAAAAAAACTGATTTTGGGGAAAATTAACACAGTGTGTGGGGGGGGAGAATCCAATTTTTAGGGAAATGAACACAATTTTGGTGGAAAATACGGATTTTGTCAAAAATGAACCCAATTTGGGAGGAAAAAAATCAGATATTGGGAAAATAAATCCCATTTGGGAGGAAAAAAACCCTGATTTAGGGGAAAATGAACCCAGGAATTGGGTAAAAAGCACAGATTTTGTGGAAAATGAACACAGTTTGGCGGGGAAAACCAGATTTTGGGGATAATGAACCCAGTTTGGGAGGAAAAAATCCGATTTTGGGGAAAATGAACACAGTTTGGGAGGAAAAAATCCGATTTTGGGGAAAATGAACCCAGTGTGGAGGGGAAATACCAGATTTTGGGGAAAGTGGACCAAGCAATTGGGAAAACCCCTGATTTTGGGGAAAAGGAATCCAGTGTAGAGTGGGAATAGAAGATTTTGGGGGAAATGAACACTGTTCGGAGGGAAAAACTGATTTGTGTGAAAATGCACCCAGTTTTTTGGGGAAAAAAGGATTTTGGGGAAAATGAACCCAGTTTTGGAGGAAAAAAGCTGATTTGGGGGAAAATGAATCCAGTTTTGAGGAAAACACTTGTTTTTACAGAAAATAAACCCAGTTTGGGGGGAAAACAACGATTTTGGGGAAAATGAACCCAGTGCGGAGGGGAAATGCCAGATTTTGGGGAAAATGAACCTAGTATTGATTCGAAATACCAGATTTTGGGGAAAATGAACCCAGTAATGGGGATAAAAACCTGATTTTAGGGAAAATGAATCCAGTGTGGTGTGGAAATAGAAGATTTTGCGGAAAATGAACACTGTTTGGAGGGGGAAATCTGATTTGTGTGAAAATGCACCCAGTTTTTGTGTGAAAAAAAGGATTTTGAGGAAAATGAAACCAGTTTGGGAGGAAAAAGCTGATTATGGGGAAAATGAGCCCAGTTTGGTGGCAAAACCCCATTTTTTGGGATATGAACCCATTTTTGAGGGGAAAAAACGATTTTGGGGAAAATGAACCCAGTTTGGAGGGGAAATAACAGATTTTGGGGAAAAAAACCTGATTTTGGGGAAAATTAACACAGTGTGTGTGTGGGGAGAATCCAATTTTTAGGGAAATGAACACAATTTTGGTGGAAAATACGGATTTTGTCGAAAATGAACCCAATTTGGGAGGAAAAAAATCAGATATTGGGAAAATAAATCCCATTTGGGAGGAAAAAAACCCTGATTTAGGGGAAAATGAACCCAGTAATTGGGTAAAAAGCACAGATTTTGTGGAAAATGAACACAGTTTGGCGGGGAAAACCAGATTTTGGGGATAATGAACCCAGTTTGGGAGGAAAAAATCCGATTTTGGGGAAAATGAACACAGTTTGGGAGGAAAAAATCCGATTTTGGGGAAAATGAACCCAGTGTGGAGGGGAAATACCAGATTTTGGGGAAAGTGGACCAAGCAATTGGGAAAACCCCTGATTTTGGGGAAAAGGAATCCAGTGTAGAGTGGGAATAGAAGATTTTGGGGGAAATGAACACTGTTTGGAGGGGAAAACCTGATTTGTGTGAAAATGCACCCAGTTTTTTGGGGAAAAAAGGATTTTGGGGAAAATGAACCCAGTTTTGGAGGAAAAAAGCTGATTTGGGGGAAAATGAATCCTGTTTTGAGGAAAACACTTGTTTTTACAGAAAATAAACCCAGTTTGGGGGGAAAACAACGATTTTGGGGAAAATGAACCCAGTAATTGGGTAAAAAAACCCGAATTTTGGGGAAAAAGAACACAATTTGGGGGGGAAACCAAATTTGTAGGGAAATGAACCAAGTTTTGGTGGAAAACACCAGATTTTGGGGAAAATGAACCCAGTTTAGGAGGAAAAAAAAGCAATTTTGGAGAAAATGATCCCAGAGTGGAGATGAAATACCAGATTTTGGGGAAAATGAACCCAGTTCGGAGGGGAGAACCTGATTTGTGTGAAAATGCACCAAGTTTTTTGGGGAAAAAAAGGATTTTGGGGAAAATGAACCCAGTTTGGGAGGAAAAAAGGTGATTATGGGAAAAATGAACCCAGTTTTGAGGGAAAAAAAACGTTTTTGAGGAAAATAAACCCAGTTTTGGGGGAAAAATGATTTTGGGGAAAATGAACCCAGTAATTGGGAAAAAACTGATTTTGGGGAAAATGAACACAGTTCGGGGGTGGAAACCCAATTTGTAGGGAAATGAACCCCGTTTTGGTAGAAAACAACAGATTTTGGGGAAAATGAACCTAGTTTGGGATGAAGAAAACCCGATTTTGGGGAAAATGAACCCAGTGCGGAGGGGAAATGCCAGATTTTGGGGAAAATGAACCTAGTATTGATTCGAAATACCAGATTTTGGGGAAAATGAACCCAGTAATGGGGATAAAAACCTGATTTTAGGGAAAATGAACCCAGTGTGGAGTGGAAATAGAAGATTTTGCGGAAAATGAACACTGTTTGGAGGGGGAAATCTGATTTGTGTGAAAATGCACCCAGTTTTTGTGTGAAAAAAAGGATTTTGAGGAAAATGAAACCAGTTTGGGAGGAAAAAGCTGATTATGGGGAAAATGAGCCCAGTTTGGTGGCAAAACCCCATTTTTTGGGATATGAACCCATTTTTGAGGGGAAAAAACGATTTTGGGGAAAATGAACCCAGTTTGGAGGGGAAATAACAGATTTTGGGGAAAAAAACTGATTTTAGGGAAAATTAACACAGTGTGTGTGTGGGGAGAATCCAATTTTTAGGGAAATGAACACAATTTTGGTGGAAAATACGGATTTTGTCGAAAATGAACCCAATTTGGGAGGAAAAAAATCAGATATTGGGAAAATAAATCCCATTTGGGAGGAAAAAAACCCTGATTTAGGGGAAAATGAACCCAGTAATTGGGTAAAAAGCAGAGATTTTGTGGAAAATGAACACAGTTTGGCGGGGAAAACCAGATTTTGGGGATAATGAACCCAGTTTGGGAGGAAAAAATCCGATTTTGGGGAAAATGAACACAGTTTGGGAGGAAAAAATCCGATTTTGGGGAAAATGAACCCAGTGTGGAGGGGAAATACCAGATTTTGGGGAAAGTGGACCAAGCAATTGGGAAAACCCCTGATTTTGGGGAAAAGGAATCCAGTGTAGAGTGGGAATAGAAGATTTTGGGGGAAATGAACACTGTTTGGAGGGGAAAACCTGATTTGTGTGAAAATGCACCCAGTTTTTTGGGGAAAAAAGGATTTTGGGGAAAATGAACCCAGTTTTGGAGGAAAAAAGCTGATTTGGGGGAAAATAAATCCTGTTTTGAGGAAAACACATGTTTTTACAGAAAATAAACCCAGTTTGGGGGGAAAACAACGATTTTGGGGAAAATGAACCCAGTAATTGGGTAAAAAAACCCGAATTTTGGGGAAAAAGAACACAATTTGGGGGGGAAACCAAATTTGTAGGGAAATGAACCAAGTTTTGGTGGAAAACACCAGATTTTGGGGAAAATGAACCCAGTTTAGGAGGAAAAAAAAGCAATTTTGGAGAAAATGATCTCAGAGTGGAGATGAAATACCAGATTTTGGGGAAAATGAACCCAGTTCGGAGGGGAGAACCTGATTTGTGTGAAAATGCACCAAGTTTTTTGGGGAAAAAAAGGATTTTGGGGAAAATGAACCCAGTTTGGGAGGAAAAAAGGTGATTATGGGGAAAATGAACCCAGTTTTGAGGGAGAAAAAACGTTTTTGAGGAAAATAAACCCAGTTTTGGGGGAAAAAAAGATTTTGGGGAAAATGAACCCAGTAATTGGGAAAAAACTGATTTTGGGGAAAATGAACACAGTTTGGGGGTGGAAACCCAATTTGTAGGGAAATGAACCCAGTTTTGGTAGAAAACAACAGATTTTGGGGAAAATGAACCTAGTTTGGGATGAAGAAAACCCGATTTTGGGGAAAATGAACCCAGTGCGGAGGGGAAATGCCAGATTTTGGGGAAAATGAACCTAGTATTGATTCGAAATACCAGATTTTGGGGAAAATGAACCCAGTAATGGGGATAAAAACCTGATTATAGGGAAAATGAACCCAGTGTGGAGTGGAAATAGAAGATTTTGCGGAAAATGAACACTGTTTGGAGGGGGAAATCTGATTTGTGTGAAAATGCACCCAGTTTTTGTGTGAAAAAAAGGATTTTGAGGAAAATGAACCCAGTTTTGGAGGAAAAAAGCTGATTATGGGGAAAATGAATCCAGTTTTGAGGAAAACACTTGTTTTTACAGAAAATAAACCCAGTTTGGGGGGAAAACAACGATTTTGGGGAAAATGAACCCAGTGCGGAGGGGAAATGCCAGATTTTGGGGAAAATGAACCTAGTATTGATTCGAAATACCAGATTTTGGGGAAAATGAACCCAGTAATGGGGATATAAACCTGATTTTAGGGAAAATGAACCCAGTGTGGAGTGGAAATAGAAGATTTTGCTGAAAATGAACACTGTTTGGAGGGGAAAATCTGATTTGTGTGAAAATGCACCCAGTTTTTGTGTGAAAAAAAGGATTTTGAGGAAAATGAAACCAGTTTGGGAGGAAAAAGCTGATTATGGGGAAAATGAGCCCAGTTTGGTGGCAAAACCCCATTTTTTGGGATATGAACCCATTTTTGAGGGGAAAAAACGATTTTGGGGAAAATGAACCCAGTTTGGAGGGGAAATAACAGATTTTGGGGAAAAAAACCTGATTTTGGGGAAAATTAACACAGTGTGTGGGGGGGGAGAATCCAATTTTTAGGGAAATGAACACAATTTTGGTGGAAAATACGGATTTTGTCAAAAATGAACCCAATTTGGGAGGAAAAAAATCAGATATTGGGAAAATAAATCCCATTTGGGAGGAAAAAAACCCTGATTTAGGGGAAAATGAACCCAGGAATTGGGTAAAAAGCACAGATTTTGTGGAAAATGAACACAGTTTGGCGGGGAAAACCAGATTTTGGGGATAATGAACCCAGTTTGGGAGGAAAAAATCCGATTTTGGGGAAAATGAACACAGTTTGGGAGGAAAAAATCCGATTTTGGGGAAAATGAACCCAGTGTGGAGGGGAAATACCAGATTTTGGGGAAAGTGGACCAAGCAATTGGGAAAACCCCTGATTTTGGGGAAAAGGAATCCAGTGTAGAGTGGGAATAGAAGATTTTGGGGGAAATGAACACTGTTTGGAGGGAAAAACTGATTTGTGTGAAAATGCACCCAGTTTTTTGGGGAAAAAAGGATTTTGGGGAAAATGAACCCAGTTTTGGAGGAAAAAAGCTGATTTGGGGGAAAATGAATCCAGTTTTGAGGAAAACACTTGTTTTTACAGAAAATAAACCCAGTTTGGGGGGAAAACAACGATTTTGGGGAAAATGAACCCAGTGCGGAGGGGAAATGCCAGATTTTGGGGAAAATGAACCTAGTATTGATTCGAAATACCAGATTTTGGGGAAAATGAACCCAGTAATGGGGATAAAAACCTGATTTTAGGGAAAATGAATCCAGTGTGGTGTGGAAATAGAAGATTTTGCGGAAAATGAACACTGTTTGGAGGGGGAAATCTGATTTGTGTGAAAATGCACCCAGTTTTTGTGTGAAAAAAAGGATTTTGAGGAAAATGAAACCAGTTTGGGAGGAAAAAGCTGATTATGGGGAAAATGAGCCCAGTTTGGTGGCAAAACCCCATTTTTTGGGATATGAACCCATTTTTGAGGGGAAAAAACGATTTTGGGGAAAATGAACCCAGTTTGGAGGGGAAATAACAGATTTTGGGGAAAAAAACCTGATTTTGGGGAAAATTAACACAGTGTGTGTGTGGGGAGAATCCAATTTTTAGGGAAATGAACACAATTTTGGTGGAAAATACGGATTTTGTCGAAAATGAACCCAATTTGGGAGCAAAAAAATCAGATATTGGGAAAATAAATCCCATTTGGGAGGAAAAAAACCCTGATTTAGGGGAAAATGAACCCAGTAATTGGGTAAAAAGCAGAGATTTTGTGGAAAATGAACACAGTTTGGCGGGGAAAACCAGATTTTGGGGATAATGAACCCAGTTTGGGAGGAAAAAATCCGATTTTGGGGAAAATGAACACAGTTTGGGAGGAAAAAATCCGATTTTGGGGAAAATGAACCCAGTGTGGAGGGGAAATACCAGATTTTGGGGAAAGTGGACCAAGCAATTGGGAAAACCCCTGATTTTGGGGAAAAGGAATCCAGTGTAGAGTGGGAATAGAAGATTTTGGGGGAAATGAACACTGTTTGGAGGGGAAAACCTGATTTGTGTGAAAATGCACCCAGTTTTTTGGGGAAAAAAGGATTTTTGGGAAAATGAACCCAGTTTTGGAGGAAAAAAGCTGATTTGGGGGAAAATGAATCCTGTTTTGAGGAAAACACTTGTTTTTACAGAAAATAAACCCAGTTTGGGGGGAAAACAACGATTTTGTGGAAAATGAACCCAATAATTGGGTAAAAAAACCCGAATTTTGGGGAAAAAGAACACAATTTGGGGGGGAAACCAAATTTGTAGGGAAATGAACCAAGTTTTGGTGGAAAACACCAGATTTTGGGGAAAATGAACCCAGTTTAGGAGGAAAAAAAAGCAATTTTGGAGAAAATGATCCCAGAGTGGAGATGAAATACCAGATTTTGGGGAAAATGAACCCAGTTCGGAGGGGAGAACCTGATTTGTGTGAAAATGCACCAAGTTTTTTGGGGAAAAAAAGGATTTTGGGGAAAATGAACCCAGTTTGGGAGGAAAAAAGGTGATTATGGGAAAAATGAACCCAGTTTTGAGGGAAAAAAAACGTTTTTGAGGAAAATAAACCCAGTTTTGGGGGAAAAAAAGATTTTGGGGAAAATGAACCCAGTAATTGGGAAAAAACTGATTTTGGGGAAAATGAACACAGTTCGGGGGTGGAAACCCAATTTGTAGGGAAATGAACCCCGTTTTGGTAGAAAACAACAGATTTTGGGGAAAATGAACCTAGTTTGGGATGAAGAAATCCCGATTTTGGGGAAAATGAACCCAGTGCGGAGGGGAAATGCCAGATTTTGGGGAAAATGAACCTAGTATTGATTCGAAATACCAGATTTTGGGGAAAATGAACCCAGTAATGGGGATAAAAACCTGATTTTAGGGAAAATGAACCCAGTGTGGAGTGGAAATAGAAGATTTTGCGGAAAATGAACACTGTTTCGAGGGGGAAATCTGATTTGTGTGAAAATGCACCCAGTTTTTGTGTGAAAAAAAGGATTTTGAGGAAAATGAAACCAGTTTGGGAGGAAAAAGCTGATTATGGGGAAAATGAGCCCAGTTTGGTGGCAAAACCCCATTTTTTGGGATATGAACCCATTTTTGAGGGGAAAAAACGATTTTGGGGAAAATGAACCCAGTTTGGAGGGGAAATAACAGATTTTGGGGAAAAAAACTGATTTTAGGGAAAATTAACACAGTGTGTGTGTGGGGAGAATCCAATTTTTAGGGAAATGAACACAATTTTGGTGGAAAATACGGATTTTGTCGAAAATGAACCCAATTTGGGAGGAAAAAAATCAGATATTGGGAAAATAAATCCCATTTGGGAGGAAAAAAACCCTGATTTAGGGGAAAATGAACCCAGTAATTGGGTAAAAAGCAGAGATTTTGTGGAAAATGAACACAGTTTGGCGGGGAAAACCAGATTTTGGGGATAATGAACCCAGTTTGGGAGGAAAAAATCCGATTTTGGGGAAAATGAACACAGTTTGGGAGGAAAAAATCCGATTTTGGGGAAAATGAACCCAGTGTGGAGGGGAAATACCAGATTTTGGGGAAAGTGGACCAAGCAATTGGGAAAACCCCTGATTTTGGGGAAAAGGAATCCAGTGTAGAGTGGGAATAGAAGATTTTGGGGGAAATGAACACTGTTTGGAGGGGAAAACCTGATTTGTGTGAAAATGCACCCAGTTTTTTGGGGAAAAAAGGATTTTTGGGAAAATGAACCCAGTTTTGGAGGAAAAAAGCTGATTTGGGGGAAAATGAATCCAGTTTTGAGGAAAACACTTGTTTTTACAGAAAATAAACCCAGTTTGGGGGGAAAACAACGATTTTGGGGAAAATGAACCCAGTGCGGAGGGGAAATGCCAGATTTTGGGGAAAATGAACCTAGTATTGATTCGAAATACCAGATTTTGGGGAAAATGAACCCAGTAATGTGGATAAAAACCTGATTTTAGGGAAAATGAACCCAGTGTGGAGTGGAAATAGAAGATTTTGCGGAAAATGAACACTGTTTGGAGGGGGAAATCTGATTTGTGTGAAAATGCACCCAGTTTTTGTGTGAAAAAAAGGATTTTGAGGAAAATGAAACCAGTTTGGGAGGAAAAAGCTGATTATGGGGAAAATGAGCCCAGTTTGGTGGCAAAACCCCATTTTTTTGGGATATGAACCCATTTTTGAGGGGAAAAAACGATTTTGGGGAAAATGAACCCAGTTTGGAGGGGAAATAACAGATTTTGGGGAAAAAAACCTGATTATGGGGAAAATTAACACAGTGTGGGGGGGGGGGAGAATCCAATTTTTAGGGAAATGAACACAATTTTGGTGGAAAATAAGGATTTTGTCGAAAATGAACCCAATTTGGGAGGAAAAAAATCAGATATTGGGAAAATAAATCCCATTTGGGAGGAAAAAAACCCTGATTTAGGGGAAAATGAACCCAGTAATTGGGTAAAAAGCAGAGATTTTGTGGAAAATGAACACAGTTTGGCGGGGAAAACCAGATTTTGGGGATAATGAACCCAGTTTGGGAGGAAAAAATCCGATTTTGGGGAAAATGAACACAGTTTGGGAGGAAAAAATCCGATTTTGGGGAAAATGAACCCAGTGTGGAGGGGAAATACCAGATTTTGGGGAAAGTGGACCAAGCAATTGGGAAAACCCCTGATTTTGGGGAAAAGGAATCCAGTGTAGAGTGGGAATAGAAGATTTTGGGGGAAATGAACACTGTTTGGAGGGGAAAACCTGATTTGTGTGAAAATGCACCCAGTTTTTGGGGGAAAAAAGGATTTTGGGGAAAATGAACCCAGTTTTGGAGGAAAAAAGCTGATTTTGGGGAAAATGAATCCAGTTTTGAGGAAAACACTTGCTTTTACAGAAAATAAACCCAGTTTGGGGGGAAAACAACGATTTTGGGGAAAATGAACCCAGTAATTGGGTAAAAAACCCGAATTTTGGGGAAAAAGAACACAATTTGGGGGGGAAACCAAATTTGTAGGGAAATGAACCAAGTTTTGGTGGAAAACACCAGATTTTGGGGAAAATGAACCCAGTTTAGGAGGAAAAAAAAGCAATTTTGGAGAAAATGATCCCAGAGTGGAGATGAAATACCAGATTTTGGGGAAAATGAACCCAGTTCGGAGGGGAGAACCTGATTTGTGTGAAAATGCACCAAGTTTTTTGGGGAAAAAAAGGATTTTGGGGAAAATGAACCCAGTTTGGGAGGAAAAAAGGTGATTATGGGGAAAGTGAACCCATTTTTGAGGGAAAAAAACCCGTTTTAGAGGAAAATAAACCCAGTTTTGGGGGAAAAAAAGATTTTGGGGAAAATGAACCCAGTAATTGGGAAAAAACTGATTTTGGGGAAAATGAACACAGTTCGGGGGTGGAAACCCAATTTGTAGGGAAATGAACCCAGTTTTGGTAGAAAACAACAGATTTTGGGGAAAATGAACCTAGTTTGGGATGAAGAAAACCCGATTTTGGGGAAAATGAACCCAGTGCGGAGGGGAAATGCCATATTTTGGGGAAAATGAACCTAGTATTGATTCGAAATACCAGATTTTGGGGAAAATGAACCCAGTAATGGGGATATAAACCTGATTTTAGGGAAAATGAACCCAGTGTGGAGTGGAAATAGAAGATTTTGCGGAAAATGAACACTGTTTGGAGGGGAAAATCTGATTTGTGTGAAAATGCACCCAGTTTTTGTGTGAAAAAAAGGATTTTGAGGAAAATGAAACCAGTTTGGGAGGAAAAAGCTGATTATGGGGAAAATGAGCCCAGTTTGGTGGCAAAACCCCATTTTTTGGGATATGAACCCATTTTTGAGGGGAAAAAACGATTTTGGGGAAAATGAACCCAGTTTGGAGGGGAAATAACAGATTTTGGGGAAAAAAACCTGATTTTCGGGAAAATTAACACAGTGTGTGGGGGGGGAGAATCCAATTTTTAGGGAAATGAACACAATTTTGGTGGAAAATACGGATTTTGTCAAAAATGAACCCAATTTGGGAGGAAAAAAATCAGATATTGGGAAAATAAATCCCATTTGGGAGGAAAAAAACCCTGATTTAGGGGAAAATGAACCCAGTAATTGGGTAAAAAGCACAGATTTTGTGGAAAATGAACACAGTTTGGCGGGGAAAACCAGATTTTGGGGATAATGAACCCAGTTTGGGAGGAAAAAATCCGATTTTGGGGAAAATGAACACAGTTTGGGAGGAAAAAATCCGATTTTGGGGAAAATGAACCCAGTGTGGAGGGGAAATACCAGATTTTGGGGAAAGTGGACCAAGCAATTGGGAAAACCCCTGATTTTGGGGAAAAGGAATCCAGTGTAGAGTGGGAATAGAAGATTTTGGGGGAAATGAACACTGTTTGGAGGGAAAAACTGATTTGTGTGAAAATGCACCCAGTTTTTTGGGGAAAAAAGGATTTTGGGGAAAATGAACCCAGTTTCGGAGGAAAAAAGCTGATTTGGGGGAAAATGAATCCAGTTTTGAGGAAAACACTTGTTTTTACAGAAAATAAACCCAGTTTGGGGGGAAAACAACGATTTTGGGGAAAATGAACCCAGTGCGGAGGGGAAATGCCAGATTTTGGGGAAAATGAACCTAGTATTGATTCGAAATACCAGATTTTGGGGAAAATGAACCCAGTAATGGGGATAAAAACCTGATTTTAGGGAAAATGAACCCAGTGTGGAGTGGAAATAGAAGATTTTGCGGAAAATGAACACTGTTTGGAGGGGGAAATCTGATTTGTGTGAAAATGCACCCAGTTTTTGTGTGAAAAAAAGGATTTTGAGGAAAATGAAACCAGTTTGGGAGGAAAAAGCTGATTATGGGGAAAATGAGCCCAGTTTGGTGGCAAAACCCCATTTTTTGGGATATGAACCCATTTTTGAGGGGAAAAAACGATTTTGGGGAAAATGAACCCAGTTTGGAGGGGAAATAACAGATTTTGGGGAAAAAAACCTGATTTTGGGGAAAATTAACACAGTGTGGGGGGGGGGGAGAATCCAATTTTTAGGGAAATGAACACAATTTTGGTGGAAAATACGGATTTTGTCGAAAATGAACCCAATTTGGGAGGAAAAAAATCAGATATTGGGAAAATAAATCCCATTTGGGAGGAAAAAAACCTTGATTTAGGGGAAAATGAACCCAGTAATTGGGTAAAAAGCACAGATTTTGTGGAAAATGAACACAGTTTGGCGGGGAAAACCAGATTTTGGGGATAATGAACCCAGTTTGGGAGGAAAAAATCCGATTTTGGGGAAAATGAACACAGTTTGGGAGGAAAAAATCCGATTTTGGGGAAAATGAACCCAGTGTGGAGGGGAAATACCAGATTTTGGGGAAAGTGGACCAAGCAATTGGGAAAACCCCTGATTTTGGGGAAAAGGAATCCAGTGTAGAGTGGGAATAGAAGATTTTGGGGGAAATGAACACTGTTTGGAGGGGAAAACCTGATTTGTGTGAAAATGCACCCAGTTTTTTGGGGAAAAAAGGATTTTGGGGAAAATGAACCCAGTTTTGGAGGAAAAAAGCTGATTTGGGGGAAAATGAATCCTGTTTTGAGGAAAACACTTGTTTTTACAGAAAATAAACCCAGTTTGGGGGGAAAACAACGATTTTGGGGAAAATGAACCCAGTAATTGGGTAAAAAACCCGAATTTTGGGGAAAAAGAACACAATTTGGGGGGGAAACCAAATTTGTAGGGAAATGAACCAAGTTTTGGTGGAAAACACCAGATTTTGGGGAAAATGAACCCAGTTTAGGAGGAAAAAAAAGCAATTTTGGAGAAAATGATCCCAGAGTGGAGATGAAATACCAGATTTTGGGGAAAATGAACCCAGTTCGGAGGGGAGAACCTGATTTGTGTGAAAATGCACCAAGTTTTTTGGGGAAAAAAAGGATTTTGGGGAAAATGAACCCAGTTTGGGAGGAAAAAAGGTGATTATGGGGAAAATGAACCCAGTTTTGAGGGAAAAAAAACGTTTTTGAGGAAAATAAACCCAGTTTTGGGGGAAAAAAAGATTTTGGGGAAAATGAACCCAGTAATTGGGAAAAAACTGATTTTGGGGAAAATGAACAAAGTTCGGGGGTGGAAACCCAATTTGTAGGGAAATGAACCCCGTTTTGGTAGAAAACAACAGATTTTGGGGAAAATGAACCTAGTTTGGGATGAAGAAAACCCGATTTTGGGGAAAATGAACCCAGTGCGGAGGGGAAATGCCAGATTTTGGGGAAAATGAACCTAGTATTGATTCGAAATACCAGATTTTGGGGAAAATGAACCCAGTAATGGGGATAAAAACCTGATTTTAGGGAAAATGAACCCAGTGTGGAGTGGAAATAGAAGATTTTGCGGAAAATGAACACTGTTTCGAGGGGGAAATCTGATTTGTGTGAAAATGCACCCAGTTTTTGTGTGAAAAAAAGGATTTTGAGGAAAATGAAACCAGTTTGGGAGGAAAAAGCTGATTATGGGGAAAATGAGCCCAGTTTGGTGGCAAAACCCCATTTTTTGGGATATGAACCCATTTTTGAGGGGAAAAAACGATTTTGGGGAAAATGAACCCAGTTTGGAGGGGAAATAACAGATTTTGGGGAAAAAAACTGATTTTGGGGAAAATTAACACAGTGTGTGTGTGGGGAGAATCCAATTTTTAGGGAAATGAACACAATTTTGGTGGAAAATACGGATTTTGTCGAAAATGAACCCAATTAGGGAGGAAAAAAATCAGATATTGGGAAAATAAATCCCATTTGGGAGGAAAAAAACCCTGATTTAGGGGAAAATGAACCCAGTAATTGGGTAAAAAGCAGAGATTTTGTGGAAAATGAACACAGTTTGGCGGGGAAAACCAGATTTTGGGGATAATGAACCCAGTTTGGGAGGAAAAAATCCGATTTTGGGGAAAATGAACACAGTTTGGGAGGAAAAAATCCGATTTTGGGGAAAATGAACCCAGTGTGGAGGGGAAATACCAGATTTTGGGGAAAGTGGACCAAGCAATTGGGAAAACCCCTGATTTTGGGGAAAAGGAATCCAGTGTAGAGTGGGAATAGAAGATTTTGGGGGAAATGAACACTGTTTGGAGGGGAAAACCTGATTTGTGTGAAAATGCACCCAGTTTTTTGGGGAAAAAAGGATTTTTGGGAAAATGAACCCAGTTTTGGAGGAAAAAAGCTGATTTGGGGGAAAATGAATCCAGTTTTGAGGAAAACACTTGTTTTTACAGAAAATAAACCCAGTTTGGGGGGAAAACAACGATTTTGGGGAAAATGAACCCAGTGCGGAGGGGAAATGCCAGATTTTGGGGAAAATGAACCTAGTATTGATTCGAAATACCAGATTTTGGGGAAAATGAACCCAGTAATGTGGATAAAAACCTGATTTTAGGGAAAATGAACCCAGTGTGGAGTGGAAATAGAAGATTTTGCGGAAAATGAACACTGTTTGGAGGGGGAAATCTGATTTGTGTGAAAATGCACCCAGTTTTTGTGTGAAAAAAAGGATTTTGAGGAAAATGAAACCAGTTTGGGAGGAAAAAGCTGATTATGGGGAAAATGAGCCCAGTTTGGTGGCAAAACCCCATTTTTTTGGGATATGAACCCATTTTTGAGGGGAAAAAACGATTTTGGGGAAAATGAACCCAGTTTGGAGGGGAAATAACAGATTTTGGGGAAAAAAACCTGATTATGGGGAAAATTAACACAGTGTGGGGGGGGGGGAGAATCCAATTTTTAGGGAAATGAACACAATTTTGGTGGAAAATAAGGATTTTGTCGAAAATGAACCCAATTTGGGAGGAAAAAAATCAGATATTGGGAAAATAAATCCCATTTGGGAGGAAAAAAACCCTGATTTAGGGGAAAATGAACCCAGTAATTGGGTAAAAAGCAGAGATTTTGTGGAAAATGAACACAGTTTGGCGGGGAAAACCAGATTTTGGGGATAATGAACCCAGTTTGGGAGGAAAAAATCCGATTTTGGGGAAAATGAACACAGTTTGGGAGGAAAAAATCCGATTTTGGGGAAAATGAACCCAGTGTGGAGGGGAAATACCAGATTTTGGGGAAAGTGGACCAAGCAATTGGGAAAACCCCTGATTTTGGGGAAAAGGAATCCAGTGTAGAGTGGGAATAGAAGATTTTGGGGGAAATGAACACTGTTTGGAGGGGAAAACCTGATTTGTGTGAAAATGCACCCAGTTTTTGGGGGAAAAAAGGATTTTGGGGAAAATGAACCCAGTTTTGGAGGAAAAAAGCTGATTTTGGGGAAAATGAATCCAGTTTTGAGGAAAACACTTGCTTTTACAGAAAATAAACCCAGTTTGGGGGGAAAACAACGATTTTGGGGAAAATGAACCCAGTAATTGGGTAAAAAACCCGAATTTTGGGGAAAAAGAACACAATTTGGGGGGGAAACCAAATTTGTAGGGAAATGAACCAAGTTTTGGTGGAAAACACCAGATTTTGGGGAAAATGAACCCAGTTTAGGAGGAAAAAAAAGCAATTTTGGAGAAAATGATCCCAGAGTGGAGATGAAATACCAGATTTTGGGGAAAATGAACCCAGTTCGGAGGGGAGAACCTGATTTGTGTGAAAATGCACCAAGTTTTTTGGGGAAAAAAAGGATTTTGGGGAAAATGAACCCAGTTTGGGAGGAAAAAAGGTGATTATGGGGAAAGTGAACCCATTTTTGAGGGAAAAAAACCCGTTTTAGAGGAAAATAAACCCAGTTTTGGGGGAAAAAAAGATTTTGGGGAAAATGAACCCAGTAATTGGGAAAAAACTGATTTTGGGGAAAATGAACACAGTTCGGGGGTGGAAACCCAATTTGTAGGGAAATGAACCCAGTTTTGGTAGAAAACAACAGATTTTGGGGAAAATGAACCTAGTTTGGGATGAAGAAAACCCGATTTTGGGGAAAATGAACCCAGTGCGGAGGGGAAATGCCATATTTTGGGGAAAATGAACCTAGTATTGATTCGAAATACCAGATTTTGGGGAAAATGAACCCAGTAATGGGGATATAAACCTGATTTTAGGGAAAATGAACCCAGTGTGGAGTGGAAATAGAAGATTTTGCGGAAAATGAACACTGTTTGGAGGGGAAAATCTGATTTGTGTGAAAATGCACCCAGTTTTTGTGTGAAAAAAAGGATTTTGAGGAAAATGAAACCAGTTTGGGAGGAAAAAGCTGATTATGGGGAAAATGAGCCCAGTTTGGTGGCAAAACCCCATTTTTTGGGATATGAACCCATTTTTGAGGGGAAAAAACGATTTTGGGGAAAATGAACCCAGTTTGGAGGGGAAATAACAGATTTTGGGGAAAAAAACCTGATTTTCGGGAAAATTAACACAGTGTGTGGGGGGGGAGAATCCAATTTTTAGGGAAATGAACACAATTTTGGTGGAAAATACGGATTTTGTCAAAAATGAACCCAATTTGGGAGGAAAAAAATCAGATATTGGGAAAATAAATCCCATTTGGGAGGAAAAAAACCCTGATTTAGGGGAAAATGAACCCAGTAATTGGGTAAAAAGCACAGATTTTGTGGAAAATGAACACAGTTTGGCGGGGAAAACCAGATTTTGGGGATAATGAACCCAGTTTGGGAGGAAAAAATCCGATTTTGGGGAAAATGAACACAGTTTGGGAGGAAAAAATCCGATTTTGGGGAAAATGAACCCAGTGTGGAGGGGAAATACCAGATTTTGGGGAAAGTGGACCAAGCAATTGGGAAAACCCCTGATTTTGGGGAAAAGGAATCCAGTGTAGAGTGGGAATAGAAGATTTTGGGGGAAATGAACACTGTTTGGAGGGAAAAACTGATTTGTGTGAAAATGCACCCAGTTTTTTGGGGAAAAAAGGATTTTGGGGAAAATGAACCCAGTTTCGGAGGAAAAAAGCTGATTTGGGGGAAAATGAATCCAGTTTTGAGGAAAACACTTGTTTTTACAGAAAATAAACCCAGTTTGGGGGGAAAACAACGATTTTGGGGAAAATGAACCCAGTGCGGAGGGGAAATGCCAGATTTTGGGGAAAATGAACCTAGTATTGATTCGAAATACCAGATTTTGGGGAAAATGAACCCAGTAATGGGGATAAAAACCTGATTTTAGGGAAAATGAACCCAGTGTGGAGTGGAAATAGAAGATTTTGCGGAAAATGAACACTGTTTGGAGGGGGAAATCTGATTTGTGTGAAAATGCACCCAGTTTTTGTGTGAAAAAAAGGATTTTGAGGAAAATGAAACCAGTTTGGGAGGAAAAAGCTGATTATGGGGAAAATGAGCCCAGTTTGGTGGCAAAACCCCATTTTTTGGGATATGAACCCATTTTTGAGGGGAAAAAACGATTTTGGGGAAAATGAACCCAGTTTGGAGGGGAAATAACAGATTTTGGGGAAAAAAACCTGATTTTGGGGAAAATTAACACAGTGTGGGGGGGGGGGAGAATCCAATTTTTAGGGAAATGAACACAATTTTGGTGGAAAATACGGATTTTGTCGAAAATGAACCCAATTTGGGAGGAAAAAAATCAGATATTGGGAAAATAAATCCCATTTGGGAGGAAAAAAACCTTGATTTAGGGGAAAATGAACCCAGTAATTGGGTAAAAAGCACAGATTTTGTGGAAAATGAACACAGTTTGGCGGGGAAAACCAGATTTTGGGGATAATGAACCCAGTTTGGGAGGAAAAAATCCGATTTTGGGGAAAATGAACACAGTTTGGGAGGAAAAAATCCGATTTTGGGGAAAATGAACCCAGTGTGGAGGGGAAATACCAGATTTTGGGGAAAGTGGACCAAGCAATTGGGAAAACCCCTGATTTTGGGGAAAAGGAATCCAGTGTAGAGTGGGAATAGAAGATTTTGGGGGAAATGAACACTGTTTGGAGGGGAAAACCTGATTTGTGTGAAAATGCACCCAGTTTTTTGGGGAAAAAAGGATTTTTGGGAAAATGAACCCAGTTTCGGAGGAAAAAAGCTGATTTGGGGGAAAATGAATCCTGTTTTGAGGAAAACACTTGTTTTTACAGAAAATAAACCCAGTTTGGGGGGAAAACAACGATTTTGGGGAAAATGAACCCAGTAATTGGGTAAAAAACCCGAATTTTGGGGAAAAAGAACACAATTTGGGGGGGAAACCAAATTTGTAGGGAAATGAACCAAGTTTTGGTGGAAAACACCAGATTTTGGGGAAAATGAACCCAGTTTAGGAGGAAAAAAAAGCAATTTTGGAGAAAATGATCCCAGAGTGGAGATGAAATACCAGATTTTGGGGAAAATGAACCCAGTTCGGAGGGGAGAACCTGATTTGTGTGAAAATGCACCAAGTTTTTTGGGGAAAAAAAGGATTTTGGGGAAAATGAACCCAGTTTGGGAGGACAAAAGGTGATTATGGGGAAAATGAACCCAGTTTTGAGGGAAAAAAAACGTTTTTGAGGAAAATAAACCCAGTTTTGGGGGAAAAAAAGATTTTGGGGAAAATGAACCCAGTAATTGGGAAAAAACTGATTTTGGGGAAAATGAACAAAGTTCGGGGGTGGAAACCCAATTTGTAGGGAAATGAACCCCGTTTTGGTAGAAAACAACAGATTTTGGGGAAAATGAACCTAGTTTGGGATGAAGAAAACCCGATTTTGGGGAAAATGAACCCAGTGCGGAGGGGAAATGCCAGATTTTGGGGAAAATGAACCTAGTATTGATTCGAAATACCAGATTTTGGGGAAAATGAACCCAGTAATGGGGATAAAAACCTGATTTTAGGGAAAATGAACCCAGTGTGGAGTGGAAATAGAAGATTTTGCGGAAAATGAACACTGTTTGGAGGGGGAAATCTGATTTGTGTGAAAATGCACCCAGTTTTTGTGTGAAAAAAAGGATTTTGAGGAAAATGAAACCAGTTTGGGAGGAAAAAGCTGATTATGGGGAAAATGAGCCCAGTTTGGTGGCAAAACCCCATTTTTTGGGATATGAACCCATTTTTGAGGGGAAAAAACGATTTTGGGGAAAATGAACCCAGTTTGGAGGGGAAATAACAGATTTTGGGGAAAAAAACTGATTTTAGGGAAAATTAACACAGTGTGTGGGGGGGAGAATCCAATTTTTAGGGAAATGAACACAATTTTGGTGGAAAATACGGATTTTGTCGAAAATGAACCCAATTAGGGAGGAAAAAAATCAGATATTGGGAAAATAAATCCCATTTGGGAGGAAAAAAACCCTGATTTAGGGGAAAATGAACCCAGTAATTGGGTAAAAAGCAGAGATTTTGTGGAAAATGAACACAGTTTGGCGGGGAAAACCAGATTTTGGGGATAATGAACCCAGTTTGGGAGGAAAAAATCCGATTTTGGGGAAAATGAACCCAGTGTGGAGGGGAAATACCAGATTTTGGGGAAAGTGGACCAAGCAATTGGGAAAAACCCTGATTTTGGGGAAAAGGAATCCAGTGTAGAGTGGGAATAGAAGATTTTGGGGAAAATGAACACTGCTTGGAGTGAAAACCTGATTTGTGTGAAAATGCACCCAGTTTTTTGGGGAAAAAAGGATTTTGGGGAAAATGAACCCAGTTTGGGAGGAAAAAAGGTGATTATGGGGAAAATGAACCCAGTTTTGAGGGAAAAAAAACGTTTTTGAGGAAAATAAACCCAGTTTTGGGGGAAAAAAAGATTTTGGGGAAAATGAACCCAGTAATTGGGAAAAAACTGATTTTGGGGAAAATGAACACAGTTCGGGGGTGGAAACCCAATTTGTAGGGAAATGAACCCCGTTTTGGTAGAAAACAACAGATTTTGGGGAAAATGAACCTAGTTTGGGATGAAGAAAACCCGATTTTGGGGAAAATGAACCCAGTGCGGAGGGGAAATGCCAGATTTTGGGGAAAATGAACCTAGTATTGATTCGAAATACCAGATTTTGGGGAAAATGAACCCAGTAATGGGGATAAAAACCTGATTTTAGGGAAAATGAACCCAGTGTGGAGTGGAAATAGAAGATTTTGCGGAAAATGAACACTGTTTGGAGGGGGAAATCTGATTTGTGTGAAAATGCACCCAGTTTTTGTGTGAAAAAAAGGATTTTGAGGAAAATGAAACCAGTTTGGGAGGAAAAAGCTGATTATGGGGAAAATGAGCCCAGTTTGGTGGCAAAACCCCATTTTTTGGGATATGAACCCATTTTTGAGGGGAAAAAACGATTTTGGGGAAAATGAACCCAGTTTGGAGGGGAAATAACAGATTTTGGGGAAAAAAACTGATTTTAGGGAAAATTAACACAGTGTGTGGGGGGGAGAATCCAATTTTTAGGGAAATGAACACAATTTTGGTGGAAAATACGGATTTTGTCGAAAATGAACCCAATTAGGGAGGAAAAAAATCAGATATTGGGAAAATAAATCCCATTTGGGAGGAAAAAAACCCTGATTTAGGGGAAAATGAACCCAGTAATTGGGTAAAAAGCAGAGATTTTGTGGAAAATGAACACAGTTTGGCGGGGAAAACCAGATTTTGGGGATAATGAACCCAGTTTGGGAGGAAAAAATCCGATTTTGGGGAAAATGAACACAGTTTGGGAGGAAAAAATCCGATTTTGGGGAAAATGAACCCAGTGTGGAGGGGAAATACCAGATTTTGGGGAAAGTGGACCAAGCAATTGGGAAAACCCCTGATTTTGGGGAAAAGGAATCCAGTGTAGAGTGGGAATAGAAGATTTTGGGGGAAATGAACACTGTTTGGAGGGGAAAACCTGATTTGTGTGAAAATGCACCCAGTTTTTTGGGGAAAAAAGGATTTTTGGGAAAATGAACCCAGTTTTGGAGGAAAAAAGCTGATTTGGGGGAAAATGAATCCAGTTTTGAGGAAAACACTTGTTTTTACAGAAAATAAACCCAGTTTGGGGGGAAAACAACGATTTTGGGGAAAATGAACCCAGTGCGGAGGGGAAATGCCAGATTTTGGGGAAAATGAACCTAGTATTGATTCGAAATACCAGATTTTGGGGAAAATGAACCCAGTAATGTGGATAAAAACCTGATTTTAGGGAAAATGAACCCAGTGTGGAGTGGAAATAGAAGATTTTGCGGAAAATGAACACTGTTTGGAGGGGGAAATCTGATTTGTGTGAAAATGCACCCAGTTTTTGTGTGAAAAAAAGGATTTTGAGGAAAATGAAACCAGTTTGGGAGGAAAAAGCTGATTATGGGGAAAATGAGCCCAGTTTGGTGGCAAAACCCCATTTTTTTGGGATATGAACCCATTTTTGAGGGGAAAAAACGATTTTGGGGAAAATGAACCCAGTTTGGAGGGGAAATAACAGATTTTGGGGAAAAAAACCTGATTATGGGGAAAATTAACACAGTGTGGGGGGGGGGGAGAATCCAATTTTTAGGGAAATGAACACAATTTTGGTGGAAAATAAGGATTTTGTCGAAAATGAACCCAATTTGGGAGGAAAAAAATCAGATATTGGGAAAATAAATCCCATTTGGGAGGAAAAAAACCCTGATTTAGGGGAAAATGAACCCAGTAATTGGGTAAAAAGCAGAGATTTTGTGGAAAATGAACACAGTTTGGCGGGGAAAACCAGATTTTGGGGATAATGAACCCAGTTTGGGAGGAAAAAATCCGATTTTGGGGAAAATGAACACAGTTTGGGAGGAAAAAATCCGATTTTGGGGAAAATGAACCCAGTGTGGAGGGGAAATACCAGATTTTGGGGAAAGTGGACCAAGCAATTGGGAAAACCCCTGATTTTGGGGAAAAGGAATCCAGTGTAGAGTGGGAATAGAAGATTTTGGGGGAAATGAACACTGTTTGGAGGGGAAAACCTGATTTGTGTGAAAATGCACCCAGTTTTTGGGGGAAAAAAGGATTTTGGGGAAAATGAACCCAGTTTTGGAGGAAAAAAGCTGATTTTGGGGAATATGAATCCAGTTTTGAGGAAAACACTTGCTTTTACAGAAAATAAACCCAGTTTGGGGGGAAAACAACGATTTTGGGGAAAATGAACCCAGTAATTGGGTAAAAAACCCGAATTTTGGGGAAAAAGAACACAATTTGGGGGGGAAACCAAATTTGTAGGGAAATGAACCAAGTTTTGGTGGAAAACACCAGATTTTGGGGAAAATGAACCCAGTTTAGGAGGAAAAAAAAGCAATTTTGGAGAAAATGATCCCAGAGTGGAGATGAAATACCAGATTTTGGGGAAAATGAACCCAGTTCGGAGGGGAGAACCTGATTTGTGTGAAAATGCACCAAGTTTTTTTGGGAAAAAAAGGATTTTGGGGAAAATGAACCCAGTTTGGGAGGAAAAAAGGTGATTATGGGGAAAGTGAACCCATTTTTGAGGGAAAAAAACCCGTTTTAGAGGAAAATAAACCCAGTTTTGGGGGAAAAAAAGATTTTGGGGAAAATGAACCCAGTAATTGGGAAAAAACTGATTTTGGGGAAAATGAACACAGTTCGGGGGTGGAAACCCAATTTGTAGGGAAATGAACCCAGTTTTGGTAGAAAACAACAGATTTTGGGGAAAATGAACCTAGTTTGGGATGAAGAAAACCCGATTTTGGGGAAAATGAACCCAGTGCGGAGGGGAAATGCCATATTTTGGGGAAAATGAACCTAGTATTGATTCGAAATACCAGATTTTGGGGAAAATGAACCCAGTAATGGGGATATAAACCTGATTTTAGGGAAAATGAACCCAGTGTGGAGTGGAAATAGAAGATTTTGCGGAAAATGAACACTGTTTGGAGGGGAAAATCTGATTTGTGTGAAAATGCACCCAGTTTTTGTGTGAAAAAAAGGATTTTGAGGAAAATGAAACCAGTTTGGGAGGAAAAAGCTGATTATGGGGAAAATGAGCCCAGTTTGGTGGCAAAACCCCATTTTTTGGGATATGAACCCATTTTTGAGGGGAAAAAACGATTTTGGGGAAAATGAACCCAGTTTGGAGGGGAAATAACAGATTTTGGGGAAAAAAACCTGATTTTCGGGAAAATTAACACAGTGTGTGGGGGGGGAGAATCCAATTTTTAGGGAAATGAACACAATTTTGGTGGAAAATACGGATTTTGTCAAAAATGAACCCAATTTGGGAGGAAAAAAATCAGATATTGGGAAAATAAATCCCATTTGGGAGGAAAAAAACCCTGATTTAGGGGAAAATGAACCCAGTAATTGGGTAAAAAGCACAGATTTTGTGGAAAATGAACACAGTTTGGCGGGGAAAACCAGATTTTGGGGATAATGAACCCAGTTTGGGAGGAAAAAATCCGATTTTGGGGAAAATGAACACAGTTTGGGAGGAAAAAATCCGATTTTGGGGAAAATGAACCCAGTGTGGAGGGGAAATACCAGATTTTGGGGAAAGTGGACCAAGCAATTGGGAAAACCCCTGATTTTGGGGAAAAGGAATCCAGTGTAGAGTGGGAATAGAAGATTTTGGGGGAAATGAACACTGTTTGGAGGGAAAAACTGATTTGTGTGAAAATGCACCCAGTTTTTTGGGGAAAAAAGGATTTTGGGGAAAATGAACCCAGTTTCGGAGGAAAAAAGCTGATTTGGGGGAAAATGAATCCAGTTTTGAGGAAAACACTTGTTTTTACAGAAAATAAACCCAGTTTGGGGGGAAAACAACGATTTTGGGGAAAATGAACCCAGTGCGGAGGGGAAATGCCAGATTTTGGGGAAAATGAACCTAGTATTGATTCGAAATACCAGATTTTGGGGAAAATGAACCCAGTAATGGGAAAACAACAGATTTTGGGGAAAATGAACCTAGTTTGGGATGAAGAAAACCCGATTTTGGGGAAAATGAACCCAGTGCGGAGGGGAAATGCCAGATTTTGGGGAAAATGAACCTAGTATTGATTCGAAATACCAGATTTTGGGGAAAATGAACCCAGTAATGGGGATAAAAACCTGATTTTAGGGAAAATGAACCCAGTGTGGAGTGGAAATAGAAGATTTTGCGGAAAATGAACACTGTTTGGAGGGGGAAATCTGATTTGTGTGAAAATGCACCCAGTTTTTGTGTGAAAAAAAGGATTTTGAGGAAAATGAAACCAGTTTGGGAGGAAAAAGCTGATTATGGGGAAAATGAGCCCAGTTTGGTGGCAAAACCCCATTTTTTGGGATATGAACCCATTTTTGAGGGGAAAAAACGATTTTGGGGAAAATGAACCCAGTTTGGAGGGGAAATAACAGATTTTGGGGAAAAAAACTGATTTTGGGGAAAATTAACACAGTGTGTGGGGGGGAGAATCCAATTTTTAGGGAAATGAACACAATTTTGGTGGAAAATACGGATTTTGTCAAAAATGAACCCAATTTGGGAGGAAAAAAATCAGATATTGGGAAAATAAATCCCATTTGGGAGGAAAAAAACCCTGATTTAGGGGAAAATGAACCCAGTAATTGGGTAAAAAGCAGAGATTTTGTGGAAAATGAACACAGTTTGGCGGGGAAAACCAGATTTTGGGGATAATGAACCCAGTTTGGGAGGAAAAGATCCGATTTTGGGGAAAATGAACACAGTTTGGGAGGAAAAAATCCGATTTTGGGGAAAATGAACACAGTGTGGAGGGGAAATACCAGATTTTGGGGAAAGTGGACCAAGCAATCGGGAAAACCCCTGATTTTGGGGAAAAGGAATCCAGTGTAGAGTGGGAATAGAAGATTTTGGGGGAAATGAACACTGTTTGGAGGGGAAAACCTGATTTGTGTGAAAATGCACCCAGTTTTTTGGGGAAAAAAGGATTTTGGGGAAAATGAACACAGTTTTGGAGGAAAAAAGCTGATTTGGGGGAAAATGAATCCAGTTTTGAGGAAAACACTTGCTTTTACAGAAAATAAACCCAGTTTGGGGGGAAAACAACGATTTTGGGGAAAATGAACCCAGTAATTGGGTAAAAAACCCGAATTTTGGGGAAAAAGAACACAATTTGGGGGGGAAACCAAATTTGTAGGGAAATGAACCAAGTTTTGGTGGAAAACACCAGATTTTGGGGAAAATGAACCCAGTTTAGGAGGAAAAAAAAGCAATTTTGGAGAAAATGATCCCAGAGTGGAGATGAAATACCAGATTTTGGAGAAAATGAACCCAGTTCGGAGGGGAGAACCTGATTTGTGTGAAAATGCACCAAGTTTTTTGGGGAAAAAAAAGGATTTTGGGGAAAATGAACCCAGTTTGGGAGGAAAAAAGGTGATTATGGGGAAAATGAACCCAGTTTTGAGGGAAAAAAAACGTTTTTGAGGAAAATAAACCCAGTTTTGGGGGAAAAAAAAGATTTTGGGGAAAATGAACCCAGTAATTGGGAAAAAACTGATTTTGGGGAAAATGAACACAGTTTGGGGGTGGAAACCCAATTTGTAGGGAAATGAACCCAGTTTTGGTAGAAAACAACAGATTTTGGGGAAAATGAACCTAGTTTGGGATGAAGAAAACCCGATTTTGGGGAAAATGAACCCAGTGCGGAGGGGAAATGCCAGATTTTGGGGAAAATGAACCTAGTATTGATTCGAAATACCAGATTTTGGGGAAAATGAACCCAGTAATGGGGATAAAAACCTGATTTTAGGGAAAATGAACCCAGTGTGGAGTGGAAATAGAAGATTTTGCGGAAAATGAACACTGTTTGGAGGGGGAAATCTGATTTGTGTGAAAATGCACCCAGTTTTTGTGTGAAAAAAAGGATTTTGAGGAAAATGAAACCAGTTTGGGAGGAAAAAGCTGATTATGGGGAAAATGAGCCCAGTTTGGTGGCAAAACCCCATTTTTTGGGATATGAACCCATTTTTGAGGGGAAAAAACGATTTTGGGGAAAATGAACCCAGTTTGGAGGGGAAATAACAGATTTTGGGGAAAAAAAACTGATTTTGGGGAAAATTAACACAGTGTGTGGGGGGGGAGAATCCAATTTTTAGGGAAATGAACACAATTTTGGTGGAAAATACGGATTTTGTCGAAAATGAACCCAATTTGGGAGGAAAAAAATCAGATATTGGGAAAATAAATCCCATTTGGGAGGAAAAAAACCCTGATTTAGGGGAAAATGAACCCAGTAATTGGGTAAAAAGCAGAGATTTTGTGGAAAATGAACACAGTTTGGCGGGGAAAACCAGATTTTGGGGATAATGAACCCAGTTTGGGAGGAAAAAATCCGATTTTGGGGAAAATGAACACAGTTTGGGAGGAAAAAATCCGATTTTGGGGAAAATGAACCCAGTGTGGAGGGGAAATACCAGATTTTGGGGAAAGTGGACCAAGCAACTGGGAAAACCCCTGATTTTGGGGAAAAGGAATCCAGTGTAGAGTGGGAATAGAAGATTTTGGGGGAAATGAACACTGTTTGGAGGGGAAAACCTGATTTGTGTGAAAATGCACCCAGTTTTTTGGGGAAAAAAGGATTTTGGGGAAAAATGAACCCAGTTTTGGAGGAAAAAAGCTGTTTTGGGGGAAAATGAATCCAGTTTTGAGGAAAACACTTGTTTTTACAGAAAATAAACCCAGTTTGGGGGGAAAACAACGATTTTGGGGAAAATGAACCCAGTAATTGGGTAAAAAAACCCGAATTTTGGGGAAAAAGAACACAATTTGGGGGGGAAACCAAATTTGTAGGGAAATGAACCAAGTTTTGGTGGAAAACACCAGATTTTGGGGAAAATAAACCCAGTTTAGGAGGAAAAAAAGCAATTTCGGAGAAAATGATCCCAGAGTGGAGATGAAATACCAGATTTTGGGGAAAATGAACCCAGTTCGGAGGGGAGAACCTGATTTGTGTGAAAATGCACCAAGTTTTTTGGGGAAAAAAAGGATTTTGGGGAAAATGAACCCAGTTTGGGAGGAAAAAAGGTGATTATGGGGAAAATGAACCCATTTTTGAGGGAAAAAAAACGTTTTTGAGGAAAATAAACCCAGTTTTGGGGGAAAAAAAAGATTTTGGGGAAAATGAACCCCGTAATTGGGAAAAAACTGATTTTGGGGAAAATGAACACAGTTCGGAGGTGGAAACCCAATTTGTAGGGAAATGAACCCAGTTTTGGTAGAAAACAACAGATTTTGGGGAAAATGAACCTAGTTTGGGATGAAGAAAACCCGATTTTGGGGAAAATGAACCCAGTGCGGAGGGGAAATGCCAGATTTTGGGGAAAATGAACCTAGTATTGATTCGAAATACCAGATTTTGGGGAAAATGAACCCAGTAATGGGGATAAAAACCTGATTTTAGGGAAAATGAACCCAGTGTGGAGTGGAAATAGAAGATTTTGCGGAAAATGAACACTGTTTGGAGGGGGAAATCTGATTTGTGTGAAAATGCACCCAGTTTTTGTGTGAAAAAAAGGATTTTGAGGAAAATGAAACCAGTTTGGGAGGAAAAAGCTGATTATGGGGAAAATGAGCCCAGTTTGGTGGCAAAACCCCATTTTTTGGGATATGAACCCATTTTTGAGGGGAAAAAACGATTTTGGGGAAAATGAACCCAGTTTGGAGGGGAAATAACAGATTTTGGGGAAAAAAACCAAGCAATTGGGAAAACCCCTGATTTAGGGGAAAAGGAATCCAGTGTAGAGTGGGAATAGAAGATTTTGGGGGAAATGAACACTGTTTGGAGGGGAAAACCTGATTTGTGTGAAAATGCACCCAGTTTTTTGGGGAAAAAAGGATTTTGGGGAAAATGAACCCAGTTTTGGAGGAAAAAGCTGATTATGGGGAAAATGAATCCAGTTTTGAGGAAAACACTTGTTTTTACAGAAAATAAACCCAGTTTGGGGGGAAAACAACAATTTTGGGGAAAATGAACCCAGTGCGGAGGGGAAATGCCAGATTTTGGGGAAAATGAACCTAGTATTGATTTGAAATACCAGATTTTGGGGAAAATGAACCCAGTAATGGGGATAAAAACCTGATTTTAGGGAAAATGAACCCAGTGTGGAGTGGAAATAGAAGATTTTGCGGAAAATGAACACTGTTTGGAGGGGGAAATCTGATTTGTGTGAAAATGCACCCAGTTTTTGTGTGAAAAAAAGGATTTTGAGGAAAATGAAACCAGTTTGGGAGGAAAAAGCTGATTATGGGGAAAATGAGCCCAGTTTGGTGGCAAAACCCCATTTTTTGGGATATGAACCCATTTTTGAGGGGAAAAAACGATTTTGGGGAAAATGAACCCAGTTTGGAGGGGAAATAACAGATTTTGGGGAAAAAAAACTGATTTTGGGGAAAATTAACACAGTGTGTGGGGGGGGGAGAATCCAATTTTTAGGGAAATGAACACAATTTTGGTGGAAAATACGAATTTTGTCGAAAATGAACCCAATTTGGGAGGAAAATAATCAGATATTGGGAAAATAAATCCCATTTGGGAGGAAAAAAACCCTGATTTAGGGGAAAATGAACCCAGTAATTGGGTAAAAAGCACAGATTTTGTGGAAAATGAACACAGTTTGGCGGGGAAAACCAGATTTTGGGGATAATGAACCCAGTTTGGGAGGAAAAAATCCGATTTTGGGGAAAATGAACACAGTTTGGGAGGAAAAAAATCAGATATTGGGAAAATAAATCCCATTTGGGAGGAAAAAAGCCCTGATTTAGGGGAAAATGAACCCAGTAATTGGGTAAAAAGCAGAGATTTTGTAGAAAATGAACACAGTTTGGCGGGGAAAACCAGATTTTGGGGATAATGAACCCAGTTTGGGAGGAAAAAATCCGATTTTGGGGAAAATGAACACAGTTTGGGAGGAAAAAATCCGATTTTGGGGAAAATGAACCCAGTGTGGAGGGGAAATACCAGATTTTGGGGAAAGTGGACCAAGCAACTAGGAAAACCCCTGATTTTGCGGAAAAGGAATCCAGTGTAGAGTGGGAATAGAAGATTTTGGGGGAAATGAACACTGTTTGGAGGGGAAAACCTGATTTGTGTGAAAATGCACCCAGTTTTTTGGGGAAAAAAGGATTTTGGGGAAAAATGAACCCAGTTTTGGAGGAAAAAAGCTGATTTGGGGGAAAATGAATCCAGTTTTGAGGAAAACACTTGTTTTTACAGAAAATAAACCCAGTTTGGGGGGAAAACAACGATTTTGGGGAAAATGAACCCAGTAATTGGGTAAAAAAACCCGAATTTTGGGGAAAAAGAACACAATTTGGGGGGGAAACCAAATTTGTAGGGAAATGAACCAAGTTTTGGTGGAAAACACCAGATTTTGGGGAAAATAAACACAGTTTAGGAGGAAAAAAAGCAATTTTGGAGAAAATGATCCCAGAGTGGAGATGAAATACCAGATTTTGGGGAAAATGAACCCAGTTCGGAGGGGAGAACCTGATTTGTGTGAAAATGCACCAAGTTTTTTGGGGAAAAAAAGGATTTTGGGGAAAATGAACCCAGTTTGGGAGGAAAAAAGGTGATTATGGGAAAAATGAACCCAGTTTTGAGGGAAAAAAAACGTTTTTGAGGAAAATAAACCCAGTTTTGGGGAAAAAAAGGATTTTGGGGAAAATGAACCCAGTTTGGGAGGAAAAAAGGTGATTATGGGGAAAAGGAACCCAGTTTTGAGGGAAAAAAAAAACGTTTTTGAGGAAAATAAACCCAGTTTTGGGGGAAAAAAAAGATTTTGGGGAAAATGAACCCAGTAATTGGGAAAAAACTGATTTTGGGGAAAATGAACACAGTTTGGGGGTGGAAACCCAATTTGTAGGGAAATGAACCCAGTTTTGGTAGAAAACAACAGATTTTGGGGAAAATGAACCTAGTTTGGGATGAAGAAAACCCGATTTTGGGGAAAATGAACCCAGTGCGGAGGGGAAATGCCAGATTTTGGGGAAAATGAACCTAGTATTGATTCGAAATACCAGATTTTGGGGAAAATGAACCCAGTAATGGGGATAAAAACCTGATTTTAGG
Source organism: Tapera naevia (assembly GCA_033556795.1). NCBI lineage: Eukaryota > Metazoa > Chordata > Aves > Cuculiformes > Neomorphidae > Tapera > Tapera naevia. The sequence goes on along the minus strand of JAUMJJ010000198.1, from coordinate 2,545,617 downwards.
GAAAATGAACCCAGTGTGGAGTGGAAATAGAAGATTTTGCGGAAAATGAACACTGTTTGGAGGGGGAAATCTGATTTGTGTGAAAATGCACCCAGTTTTTGTGTGAAAAAAAGGATTTTGAGGAAAATGAAACCAGTTTGGGAGGAAAAAGCTGATTATGGGGAAAATGAGCCCAGTTTGGTGGCAAAACCCCATTTTTTGGGATATGAACCCATTTTTGAGGGGAAAAAACGATTTTGGGGAAAATGAACCCAGTTTGGAGGGGAAATAACAGATTTTGGGGAAAAAAACCTGATTTTGGGGAAAATTAACACAGTGTGTGTGGGGGGGGATAATCCAATTTTTAGGGAAATGAACACAATTTTGGTGGAGAATATGGATTTTGTCGAAAATGAACCCAATTTGGGAGGAAAAAAATCAGATATTGGGAAAATAAATCCCATTTGGGAGGAAAAAACCCCTGATTTAGGGGAAAATGAACCCAGTAATTGGGTAAAAAGCAGAGATTTTGTGGAAAATGAACACAGTTTGGCGGGGAAAACCAGATTTTGGGGATAATGAACCCAGTTTGGGAGGAAAAGATCCGATTTTGGGGAAAATGAACACAGTTTGGGAGGAAAAAATCCGATTTTGGGGAAAATGAACCCAGTGTGGAGGGGAAATACCAGATTTTGGGGAAAGTGGACCAAGCAACTGGGAAAACCCCTGATTTTGGGGAAAAGGAATCCAGTGTAGAGTGGGAATAGAAGATTTTGGGGGAAATGAACACTGTTTGGAGGGGAAAACCTGATTTGTGTGAAAATGCACCCAGTTTTTTGGGGAAAAAAAAGGATTTTGGGGAAAATGAAGCCAGTTTGGGAGGAAAAAAGGTGATTATGGGGAAAATGAACCCAGTTTTGAGGGAAAAAAAACGTTTTTGAGGAAAATAAACCCAGTTTTGGGGGAAAAAAAAGATTTTGGGGAAAATGAACCCAGTAATTGGGAAAAAACTGATTTTGGGGAAAATGAACACAGTTTGGGGGTGGAAACCCAATTTGTAGGGAAATGAACCCAGTTTTGGTAGAAAACAACAGATTTTGGGGAAAATGAACCTAGTTTGGGATGAAGAAAACCCGATTTTGGGGAAAATGAACCCAGTGCGGAGGGGAAATGCCAGATTTTGGGGAAAATGAACCTAGTATTGATTCGAAATACCAGATTTTGGGGAAAATGAACCCAGTAATGGGGATAAAAGCCTGATTTTAGGGAAAATGAACCCAGTGTGGAGTGGAAATAGAAGATTTTGCGGAAAATGAACACTGTTTGGAGGGGGAAAACTGATTTGTGTGAAAATGCACCCAGTTTTTGTGTGAAAAAAAGGATTTTGAGGAAAATGAAACCAGTTTGGGAGGAAAAAGCTGATTATGGGGAAAATGAGCCCAGTTTGGTGGCAAAACCCCATTTTTTGGGATATGAACCCATTTTTGAGGGGAAAAAACGATTTTGGGGAAAATGAACCCAGTTTGGAGGGGAAATAACAGATTTTGGGGAAAAAAAACTGATTTTGGGGAAAATTAACACAGTGTGTGGGGGGGGGAGAATCCAATTTTTAGGGAAATGAACACAATTTTGGTGGAAAATACGAATTTTGTCGAAAATGAACCCAATTTGGGAGGAAAATAATCAGATATTGGGAAAATAAATCCCATTTGGGAGGAAAAAAACCCTGATTTAGGGGAAAATGAACCCAGTAATTGGGTAAAAAGCAGAGATTTTGAGGAAAATGAACACAGTTTGGCGGGGAAAACCAGATTTTGGGGATAATGAACCCAGTTTGGGAGGAAAAAATCCGATTTTGGGGAAAATGAACACAGTTTGGGAGGAAAAAAATCAGATATTGGGAAAATAAATCCCATTTGGGAGGAAAAAAGCCCTGATTTAGGGGAAAATGAACCCAGTAATTGGGTAAAAAGCAGAGATTTTGTGGAAAATGAACACAGTTTGGCGGGGAAAACCAGATTTTGGGGATAATGAACCCAGTTTGGGAGGAAAAAATCCGATTTTGGGGAAAATGAACACAGTTTGGGAGGAAAAAATCCGATTTTGGGGAAAATGAACCCAGTGTGGAGGGGAAATACCAGATTTTGGGGAAAGTGGACCAAGCAACTAGGAAAACCCCTGATTTTGCGGAAAAGGAATCCAGTGTAGAGTGGGAATAGAAGATTTTGGGGGAAATGAACACTGTTTGGAGGGGAAAACCTGATTTGTGTGAAAATGCACCCAGTTTTTTTGGGAAAAAAGGATTTTGGGGAAAAATGAACCCAGTTTTGGAGGAAAAAAGCTGATTTGGGGGAAAATGAATCCTGTTTTGAGGAAAACACTTGTTTTTACAGAAAATAAACCCAGTTTGGGGGGAAAACAACGATTTTGGGGAAAATGAACCCAGTAATTGGGTAAAAAAACCCGAATTTTGGGGAAAAAGAACACAATTTGGGGGGGAAACCAAATTTGTAGGGAAATGAACCAAGTTTTGGTGGAAAACACCAGATTTTGGGGAAAATAAACACAGTTTAGGAGGAAAAAAAGCAATTTTGGAGAAAATGATCCCAGAGTGGAGATGAAATACCAGATTTTGGGGAAAATGAACCCAGTTCGGAGGGGAGAACCTGATTTGTGTGAAAATGCACCAAGTTTTTTGGGGAAAAAAAGGATTTTGGGGAAAATGAACCCAGTTTGGGAGGAAAAAAGGTGATTATGGGAAAAATGAACCCAGTTTTGAGGGAAAAAAAACGTTTTTGAGGAAAATAAACCCAGTTTTGGGGAAAAAAAGGATTTTGGGGAAAATGAACCCAGTTTGGGAGGAAAAAAGGTGATTATGGGGAAAATGAACCCAGTTTTGAGGGAAAAAAAACGTTTTTGAGGAAAATAAACCCAGTTTTGGGGAAAAAAATGATTTTGGGGAAAATGAACCCAGTAATTGGGAAAAAACTGATTTTGGGGAAAATGAACACAGTTTGGGGGTGGAAACCCAATTTGTAGGGAAATGAACCCAGTTTTGGTAGAAAACAACAGATTTTGGGGAAAATGAACCTAGTTTGGGATGAAGAAAACCCGATTTTGGGGAAAATGAACCCAGTGCGGAGGGGAAATGCCAGATTTTGGGGAAAATGAACCTAGTATTGATTCGAAATACCAGATTTTGGGGAAAATGAACCCAGTAATGGGGATAAAAACCTGATTTTAGGGAAAATGAACCCAGTGTGGAGTGGAAATAGAAGATTTTGCGGAAAATGAACACTGTTTGGAGGGGGAAATCTGATTTGTGTGAAAATGCACCCAGTTTTTGTGTGAAAAAAAGGATTTTGAGGAAAATGAAACCAGTTTGGGAGGAAAAAGCTGATTATGGGGAAAATGAGCCCAGTTTGGTGGCAAAACCCCATTTTTTGGGATATGAACCCATTTTTGAGGGGAAAAAACGATTTTGGGGAAAATGAACCCAGTTTGGAGGGGAAATAACAGATTTTGGGGAAAAAAACCTGATTTTGGGGAAAATTAACACAGTGTGTGTGGGGGGGGATAATCCAATTTTTAGGGAAATGAACACAATTTTGGTGGAGAATATGGATTTTGTCGAAAATGAACCCAATTTGGGAGGAAAAAAATCAGATATTGGGAAAATAAATCCCATTTGGGAGGAAAAAACCCCTGATTTAGGGGAAAATGAACCCAGTAATTGGGTAAAAAGCAGAGATTTTGTGGAAAATGAACACAGTTTGGCGGGGAAAACCAGATTTTGGGGATAATGAACCCAGTTTGGGAGGAAAAGATCCGATTTTGGGGAAAATGAACACAGTTTGGGAGGAAAAAATCCGATTTTGGGGAAAATGAACCCAGTGTGGAGGGGAAATACCAGATTTTGGGGAAAGTGGACCAAGCAACTGGGAAAACCCCTGATTTTGGGGAAAAGGAATCCAGTGTAGAGTGGGAATAGAAGATTTTGGGGGAAATGAACACTGTTTGGAGGGGAAAACCTGATTTGTGTGAAAATGCACCCAGTTTTTTGGGGAAAAAAAAGGATTTTGGGGAAAATGAACCCAGTTTGGGAGGAAAAAAGGTGATTATGGGGAAAATGAACCCATTTTTGAGGGAAAAAAAACGTTTTTGAGGAAAATAAACCCAGTTTTGGGGGAAAAAAAAGATTTTGGGGAAAATGAACCCAGTAATTGGGAAAAAACTGATTTTGGGGAAAATGAACACAGTTTGGGGGTGGAAACCCAATTTGTGGGGAAATGAACCCAGTTTTGGTAGAAAACAACAGATTTTGGGGAAAATGAACCTAGTTTGGGATGAAGAAAACCCGATTTTGGGGAAAATGAACCCAGTGCGGAGGGGAAATGCCAGATTTTGGGGAAAATGAACCTAGTATTGATTCGAAATACCAGATTTTGGGGAAAATGAACCCAGTAATGGGGATAAAAACCTGATTTTAGGGAAAATGAACCCAGTGTGGAGTGGAAATAGAAGATTTTGCGGAAAATGAACACTGTTTGGAGGGGGAAATCTGATTTGTGTGAAAATGCACCCAGTTTTTGTGTGAAAAAAAGGATTTTGAGGAAAATGAAACCAGTTTGGGAGGAAAAAGCTGATTATGGGGAAAATGAGCCCAGTTTGGTGGCAAAACCCCATTTTTTGGGATATGAACCCATTTTTGAGGGGAAAAAACGATTTTGGGGAAAATGAACCCAGTTTGGAGGGGAAATAACAGATTTTGGGGAAAGTGGACCAAGCAATTGGGAAAACCCCTGATTTAGGGGAAAAGGAATCCAGTTTAGAGTGGGAATAGAAGATTTTGGGGGAAATGAACACTGTTTGGAGGGGAAAACCTGATTTGTGTGAAAATGCACCCAGTTTTTTGGGGAAAAAAGGATTTTGGGGAAAATGAACCCAGTTTTGGAGGAAAAAGCTGATTATGGGGAAAATGAATCCAGTTTTGAGGAAAACACTTGTTTTTACAGAAAATAAACCCAGTTTGGGGGGAAAACAACGATTTTGGGGAAAATGAACCCAGTGCGGAGGGGAAATGCCAGATTTTGGGGAAAATGAACCTAGTATTGATTCGAAATACCAGATTTTGGGGAAAATGAACCCAGTAATGGGGATAAAAACCTGATTTTAGGGAAAATGAACCCAGTGTGGAGTGGAAATAGAAGATTTTGCGGAAAATGAACACTGTTTGGAGGGGGAAATCTGATTTGTGTGAAAATGCACCCAGTTTTTGTGTGAAAAAAAGGATTTTGAGGAAAATGAAACCAGTTTGGGAGGAAAAAGCTGATTATGGGGAAAATGAGCCCAGTTTGGTGGCAAAACCCCATTTTTTGGGATATGAACCCATTTTTGAGGGGAAAAAACGATTTTGGGGAAAATGAACCCAGTTTGGAGGGGAAATAACAGATTTTGGGGAAAAAAACCTGATTTTGGGGAAAATTAACACAGTGTGTGGGGGGGGGGGAGAATCCAATTTTTAGGGAAATGAACACAATTTTGGTGGAAAATAAGGATTTTGTCGAAAATGAACCCAATTTGGGAGGAAAAAAATCAGATATTGGGAAAATAAATCCCATTTGGGAGGAAAAAAACCCTGATTTAGGGGAAAATGAACCCAGTAATTGGGTAAAAAGAACAGATTTTGTGGAAAATGAACACAGTTTGGCGGGGAAAACCAGATTTTGGGGATAATGAACCCAGTTTGGGAGGAAAAAATCCGATTTTGGGGAAAATGAACACAGTTTGGGAGGAAAAAAATCAGATATTGGGAAAATAAATCCCATTTGGGAGGAAAAAAACCCTGATTTAGGGGAAAATGAACCCAGTAATTGGGTAAAAAGCACAGATTTTGTGGAAAATGAACACAGTTTGGCGGGGAAAACCAGATTTTGGGGATATTGAACCCAGTTTGGGAGGAAAAAATCCGATTTTGGGGAAAATGAACACAGTTTGGGAGGAAAAAATCCGATTTTGGGGAAAATGAACCCAGTGTGGAGGGGAAATACCAGATTTTGGGGAAAGTGGACCAAGCAATTGGGAAAACCCCTGATTTTGGGGAAAAGGAATCCAGTGTAGAGTGGGAATAGAAGATTTTGGGGGAAATGAACACTGTTTGGAGGGGAAAACCTGATTTGTGTGAAAATGCACGCAGTTTTTTGGGGAAAAAAGGATTTTGGGGAAAATGAACCCAGTTTTGGAGGAAAAAAGCTGATTTGGGGGAAAATGAATCCAGTTTTGAGGAAAACACTTGTTTTTACAGAAAATAAACCCACTTTGGGGGGAAAAACTCCGATTTTGGGGAAAATGAACCCTGTGCAGAGGGGAAATGCCAGATTTTGGGGAAAATGAACCTAGTATTGATTCGAAATACCAGATTTTGGGGAAAATGAACCCAGTAATGGGGATAAAAACCTGATTTTAGGGAAAATGAACCCAGTGTGGAGTGGAAATAGAAGATTTTGCGGAAAATGAACACTGTTTGGAGGGGAAAATCTGATTTGTGTGAAAATGCACCCAGTTTTTGTGTGAAAAAAAGGATTTTGAGGAAAATGAAACCAGTTTGGGAGGGAAAAGCTGATTATGGGGAAAATGAGCCCAGTTTGGTGGCAAAACCCCATTTTTTTGGGATATGAACCCATTTTTGAGGGGAAAAAACGATTTTGGGGAAAATGAACCCAGTTTGGAGGGGAAATAACAGATTTTGGGGAAAAAAACCTGATTTTGGGGAAAATTAACACAGTGTGTGTGGGGGGGGATAATCCAATTTTTAGGGAAATGAACACAATTTTGGTGGAGAGTATGGATTTTGTCGAAAATGAACCCAATTTGGGAGGAAAAAAATCAGATATTGGGAAAATAAATCCCATTTGGGAGGAAAAAAACCCTGATTTAGGGGAAAATGAACCCAGTAATTGGGTAAAAAGCACAGATTTTGTGGAAAATGAACACAGTTTGGCAGGGAAAACCAGATTTTGGGGATAATGAACCCAGTTTGGGAGGAAAAGATCCGATTTTGGGGAAAATGAACACAGTTTGGGAGGAAAAAATCCGATTTTGGGGAAAATGAACCCAGTGTGGAGGGGAAATACCAGATTTTGGGGAAAGTGGACCAAGCAACTGGGAAAACCCCTGATTTTGGGGAAAAGGAATCCAGTGTAGAGTGGGAATAGAAGATTTTGGGGGAAATGAACACTGTTTGGAGGGGAAAACCTGATTTGTGTGAAAATGCACCCAGTTTTTTAGGGAAAAAAAAGGATTTTGGGGAAAATGAACCCAGTTTGGGAGGAAAAAAGGTGATTATGGGGAAAATGAACCCATTTTTGAGGGAAAAAAAACGTTTTTGAGGAAAATAAACCCAGTTTTGGGGGAAAAAAAAGATTTTGGGGAAAATGAACCCAGTAATTGGGAAAAAACTGATTTTGGGGAAAATGAACACAGTTTGGGGGTGGAAACCCAATTTGTAGGGAAATGAACCCAGTTTTGGTAGAAAACAACAGATTTTGGGGAAAATGAACCTAGTTTGGGATGAAGAAAACCCGATTTTGGGGAAAATGAACCCAGTGCGGAGGGGAAATGCCAGATTTTGGGGAAAATGAACCTAGTATTGATTCGAAATACCAGATTTTGGGGAAAATGAACCCAGTAATGGGGATAAAAACCTGATTTTAGGGAAAATGAACCCAGTGTGGAGTGGAAATAGAAGATTTTGCGGAAAATGAACACTGTTTGGAGGGGGAAATCTGATTTGTGTGAAAATGCACCCAGTTTTTGTGTGAAAAAAAGGATTTTGAGGAAAATGAAACCAGTTTGGGAGGAAAAAGCTGATTATGGGGAAAATGAGCCCAGTTTGGTGGCAAAACCCCATTTTTTGGGATATGAACCCATTTTTGAGGGGAAAAAACGATTTTGGGGAAAATGAACCCAGTTTGGAGGGGAAATAACAGATTTTGGGGAAAGTGGACCAAGCAATTGGGAAAACCCCTGATTTAGGGGAAAAGGAATCCAGTGTAGAGTGGGAATAGAAGATTTTGGGGGAAATGAACACTGTTTGGAGGGGAAAACCTGATTTGTGTGAAAATGCACCCAGTTTTTTGGGGAAAAAAGGATTTTGGGGAAAATGAACCCAGTTTTGGAGGAAAAAGCTGATTATGGGGAAAATGAATCCAGTTTTGAGGAAAACACTTGTTTTTACAGAAAATAAACCCAGTTTGGGGGGAAAACAACGATTTTGGGGAAAATGAACCCAGTGCGGAGGGGAAATGCCAGATTTTGGGGAAAATGAACCTAGTATTGATTCGAAATACCAGATTTTGGGGAAAATGAACCCAGTAATGGGGATAAAAACCTGATTTTAGGGAAAATGAACCCAGTGTGGAGTGGAAATAGAAGATTTTGCGGAAAATGAACACTGTTTGGAGGGGGAAATCTGATTTGTGTGAAAATGCACCCAGTTTTTGTGTGAAAAAAAGGATTTTGAGGAAAATGAAACCAGTTTGGGAGGAAAAAGCTGATTATGGGGAAAATGAGCCCAGTTTGGTGGCAAAACCCCATTTTTTGGGATATGAACCCATTTTTGAGGGGAAAAAACGATTTTGGGGAAAATGAACCCAGTTTGGAGGGGAAATAACAGATTTTGGGGAAAAAAACCTGATTTTGGGGAAAATTAACACAGTGTGTGTGGGGGGGGGAGAATCCAATTTTTAGGGAAATGAACACAATTTTGGTGGAAAATAAGGATTTTGTCGAAAATGAACCCAATTTGGGAGGAAAAAAATCAGATATTGGGAAAATAAATCCCATTTGGGAGGAAAAAAACCCTGATTTAGGGGAAAATGAACCCAGTAATTGGGTAAAAAGAACAGATTTTGTGGAAAATGAACACAGTTTGGCGGGGAAAAACAGATTTTGGGGATAATGAACCCAGTTTGGGAGGAAAAAATCCGATTTTGGGGAAAATGAACACAGTTTGGGAGGAAAAAAATCAGATATTGGGAAAATAAATCCCATTTGGGAGGAAAAAAACCCTGATTTAGGGGAAAATGAACCCAGTAATTGGGTAAAAAGCACAGATTTTGTGGAAAATGAACACAGTTTGGCAGGGAAAACCAGATTTTGGGGATAATGAACCCAGTTTGGGAGGAAAAGATCCGATTTTGGGGAAAATGAACACAGTTTGGGAGGAAAAAATCCGATTTTGGGGAAAATGAACCCAGTGTGGAGGGGAAATACCAGATTTTGGGGAAAGTGGACCAAGCAATTGGGAAAACCCCTGATTTTGGGGAAAAGGAATCCAGTGTAGAGTGGGAATAGAAGATTTTGGGGGAAATGAACACTGTTTGGAGGGGAAAACCTGATTTGTGTGAAAATGCACGCAGTTTTTTGGGGAAAAAAGGATTTTGGGGAAAATGAACCCAGTTTTGGAGGAAAAAAGCTGATTTGGGGGAAAATGAATCCAGTTTTGAGGAAAACACTTGTTTTTACAGAAAATAAACCCAGTTTGGGGGGAAAAACTCCGATTTTGGGGAAAATGAACCCTGTGCAGAGGGGAAATGCCAGATTTTGGGGAAAATGAACCTAGTATTGATTCGAAATACCAGATTTTGGGGAAAATGAACCCAGTAATGGGGATAAAAACCTGATTTTAGGGAAAATGAACCCAGTGTGGAGTGGAAATAGAAGATTTTGCGGAAAATGAACACTGTTTGGAGGGGAAAATCTGATTTGTGTGAAAATGCACCCAGTTTTTGTGTGAAAAAAAGGATTTTGAGGAAAATGAAACCAGTTTGGGAGGGAAAAGCTGATTATGGGGAAAATGAGCCCAGTTTGGTGGCAAAACCCCATTTTTTTGGGATATGAACCCATTTTTGAGGGGAAAAATCGATTTTGGGGAAAATGAACCCAGTTTGGAGGGGAAATAACAGATTTTGGGGAAAAAAACCTGATTCTGGGGAAAATTAACACAGTGTGTGTGGGGGGGGATAATCCAATTTTTAGGGAAATGAATACAATTTTGGTGGAGAATATGGATTTTGTCGAAAATGAACCCAATTTGGGAGGAAAAAAATCAGATATTGGGAAAATAAATCCCATTTGGGAGGAAAAAAACCCTGATTTAGGGGAAAATGAACCCAGTAATTGGGTAAAAAGCACAGATTTTGTGGAAAATGAACACAGTTTGGCAGGGAAAACCAGATTTTGGGGATAATGAACCCAGTTTGGGAGGAAAAGATCCGATTTTGGGGAAAATGAACACAGTTTGGGAGGAAAAAATCCGATTTTGGGGAAAATGAACCCAGTGTGGAGGGGAAATACCAGATTTTGGGGAAAGTGGACCAAGCAATTGGGAAAACCCCTGATTTTGGGGAAAAGGAATCCAGTGTAGAGTGGGAATAGAAGATTTTGGGGGAAATGAACACTGTTTGGAGGGGAAAACCTGATTTGTGTGAAAATGCACGCAGTTTTTTGGGGAAAAAAGGATTTTGGGGAAAATGAACCCAGTTTTGGAGGAAAAAAGCTGATTTGGGGGAAAATGAATCCAGTTTTGAGGAAAACACTTGTTTTTACAGAAAATAAACCCAGTTTGGGGGGAAAAACTCCGATTTTGGGGAAAATGAACCCTGTGCAGAGGGGAAATGCCAGATTTTGGGGAAAATGAACCTAGTATTGATTCGAAATACCAGATTTTGGGGAAAATGAACCCAGTAATGGGGATAAAAACCTGATTTTAGGGAAAATGAACCCAGTGTGGAGTGGAAATAGAAGATTTTGCGGAAAATGAACACTGTTTGGAGGGGAAAATCTGATTTGTGTGAAAATGCACCCAGTTTTTGTGTGAAAAAAAGGATTTTGAGGAAAATGAAACCAGTTTGGGAGGGAAAAGCTGATTATGGGGAAAATGAGCCCAGTTTGGTGGCAAAACCCCATTTTTTTGGGATATGAACCCATTTTTGAGGGGAAAAAACGATTTTGGGGAAAATGAACCCAGTTTGGAGGGGAAATAACAGATTTTGGGGAAAAAACCCTGATTTTGGGGAAAATTAACACAGTGTGTGTGTGGGGGGATAATCCAATTTTTAGGGAAATGAACACAATTTTGGTGGAGAGTATGGATTTTGTCGAAAATGAACCCAATTTGGGAGGAAAAAAATCAGATATTGGGAAAATAAATCCCATTTGGGAGGAAAAAAACCCTGATTTAGGGGAAAATGAACCCAGTAATTGGGTAAAAAGCAGAGATTTTGTGGAAAATGAACACAGTTTGGCGGGGAAAACCAGATTTTGAGGATAATGAACCCAGTTTGGGAGGAAAAGATCCGATTTTGGGGAAAATGAACACAGTTTGGGAGGAAAAAATCCGATTTTGGGGAAAATGAACCCAGTGTGGAGGGGAAATACCAGATTTTGGGGAAAGTGGACCAAGCAACTGGGAAAACCCCTGATTTTGGGGAAAAGGAATCCAGTGTAGAGTGGGAATAGAAGATTTTGGGGGAAATGAACACTGTTTGGAGGGGAAAACCTGATTTGTGTGAAAATGCACCCAGTTTTTTGGGGAAAAAAAAGGATTTTGGGGAAAATGAACCCAGTTTGGGAGGAAAAAAGGTGATTATGGGGAAAATGAACCCATTTTTGAGGGAAAAAAAACGTTTTTGAGGAAAATAAACCCAGTTTTGGGGGAAAAAAAAGATTTTGGGGAAAATGAACCCAGTAATTGGGAAAAAACTGATTTTGGGGAAAATGAACACAGTTTGGGGGTGGAAACCCAATTTGTAGGGAAATGAACCCAGTTTTGGTAGAAAACAACAGATTTTGGGGAAAATGAACCTAGTTTGGGATGAAGAAAACCCGATTTTGGGGAAAATGAACCCAGTGCGGAGGGGAAATGCCAGATTTTGGGGAAAATGAACCTAGTATTGATTCGAAATACCAGATTTTGGGGAAAATGAACCCAGTAATGGGGATAAAAACCTGATTTTAGGGAAAATGAACCCAGTGTGGAGTGGAAATAGAAGATTTTGCGGAAAATGAACACTGTTTGGAGGGGGAAATCTGATTTGTGTGAAAATGCACCCAGTTTTTGTGTGAAAAAAAGGATTTTGAGGAAAATGAAACCAGTTTGGGAGGAAAAAGCTGATTATGGGGAAAATGAGCCCAGTTTGGTGGCAAAACCCCATTTTTTGGGATATGAACCCATTTTTGAGGGGAAAAAACGATTTTGGGGAAAATGAACCCAGTTTGGAGGGGAAATAACAGATTTTGGGGAAAGTGGACCAAGCAATTGGGAAAACCCCTGATTTAGGGGAAAAGGAATCCAGTGTAGAGTGGGAATAGAAGATTTTGGGGGAAATGAACACTGTTTGGAGGGGAAAACCTGATTTGTGTGAAAATGCACCCAGTTTTTTGGGGAAAAAAGGATTTTGGGGAAAATGAATCCAGTTTTGAGGAAAACACTTGTTTTTACAGAAAATAAACCCAGTTTGGGGGGAAAACAACGATTTTGGGGAAAATGAACCCAGTGCGGAGGGGAAATGCCAGATTTTGGGGAAAATGAACCTAGTATTGATTCGAAATACCAGATTTTGGGGAAAATGAACCCAGTAATGGGGATAAAAACCTGATTTTAGGGAAAATGAACCCAGTGTGGAGTGGAAATAGAAGATTTTGCGGAAAATGAACACTGTTTGGAGGGGGAAATCTGATTTGTGTGAAAATGCACCCAGTTTTTGTGTGAAAAAAAGGATTTTGAGGAAAATGAAACCAGTTTGGGAGGAAAAAGCTGATTATGGGGAAAATGAGCCCAGTTTGGTGGCAAAACCCCATTTTTTGGGATATGAACCCATTTTTGAGGGGAAAAAAACGATTTTGGGGAAAATGAACCCAGTTTGGAGGGGAAATAACAGATTTTGGGGAAAAAAACCTGATTTTGGGGAAAATTAACACAGTGTGTGTGGGGGGGGGGAGAATCCAATTTTTAGGGAAATGAACACAATTTTGGTGGAAAATAAGGATTTTGTCGAAAATGAACCCAATTTGGGAGGAAAAAAATCAGATATTGGGAAAATAAATCCCATTTGGGAGGAAAAAAACCCTGATTTAGGGGAAAATGAACCCAGTAATTGGGTAAAAAGAACAGATTTTGTGGAAAATGAACACAGTTTGGCGGGGAAAACCAGATTTTGGGGATAATGAACCCAGTTTGGGAGGAAAAAATCCGATTTTGGGGAAAATGAACACAGTTTGGGAGGAAAAAAATCAGATATTGGGAAAATAAATCCCATTTGGGAGGAAAAAAACCCTGATTTAGGGGAAAATGAACCCAGTAATTGGGTAAAAAGCACAGATTTTGTGGAAAATGAACACAGTTTGGCAGGGAAAACCAGATTTTGGGGATAATGAACCCAGTTTGGGAGGAAAAGATCCGATTTTGGGGAAAATGAACACAGTTTGGGAGGAAAAAATCCGATTTTGGGGAAAATGAACCCAGTGTGGAGGGGAAATACCAGATTTTGGGGAAAGTGGACCAAGCAATTGGGAAAACCCCTGATTTTGGGGAAAAGGAATCCAGTGTAGAGTGGGAATAGAAGATTTTGGGGGAAATGAACACTGTTTGGAGGGGAAAACCTGATTTGTGTGAAAATGCACGCAGTTTTTTGGGGAAAAAAGGATTTTGGGGAAAATGAACCCAGTTTTGGAGGAAAAAAGCTGATTTGGGGGAAAATGAATCCAGTTTTGAGGAAAACACTTGTTTTTACAGAAAATAAACCCAGTTTGGGGGGAAAAACTCCGATTTTGGGGAAAATGAACCCTGTGCAGAGGGGAAATGCCAGATTTTGGGGAAAATGAACCTAGTATTGATTCGAAATACCAGATTTTGGGGAAAATGAACCCAGTAATGGGGATAAAAACCTGATTTTAGGGAAAATGAACCCAGTGTGGAGTGGAAATAGAAGATTTTGCGGAAAATGAACACTGTTTGGAGGGGAAAATCTGATTTGTGTGAAAATGCACCCAGTTTTTGTGTGAAAAAAAGGATTTTGAGGAAAATGAAACCAGTTTGGGAGGGAAAAGCTGATTATGGGGAAAATGAGCCCAGTTTGGTGGCAAAACCCCATTTTTTTGGGATATGAACCCATTTTTGAGGGGAAAAATCGATTTTGGGGAAAATGAACCCAGTTTGGAGGGGAAATAACAGATTTTGGGGAAAAAAACCTGATTTTGGGGAAAATTAACACAGTGTGTGTGGGGGGGGATAATCCAATTTTTAGGGAAATGAACACAATTTTGGTGGAGAATATGGATTTTGTCGAAAATGAACCCAATTTGGGAGGAAAAAAATCAGATATTGGGAAAATAAATCCCATTTGGGAGGAAAAAAACCCTGATTTAGGGGAAAATGAACCCAGTAATTGGGTAAAAAGCAGAGATTTTGTGGAAAATGAACACAGTTTGGCGGGGAAAACCAGATTTTGGGGATAATGAACCCAGTTTGGGAGGAAAAGATCCGATTTTGGGGAAAATGAACACAGTTTGGGAGGAAAAAATCCGATTTTGGGGAAAATGAACCCAGTGTGGAGGGGAAATACCAGATTTTGGGGAAAGTGGACCAAGCAATTGGGAAAACCCCTGATTTTGGGGAAAAGGAATCCAGTGTAGAGTGGGAATAGAAGATTTTGGGGGAAATGAACACTGTTTGGAGGGGAAAACCTGATTTGTGTGAAAATGCACGCAGTTTTTTGGGGAAAAAAGGATTTTGGGGAAAATGAACCCAGTTTTGGAGGAAAAAAGCTGATTTGGGGGAAAATGAATCCAGTTTTGAGGAAAACACTTGCTTTTACAGAAAATAAACCCAGTTTGGGGGGAAAACAACGATTTTGGGGAAAATGAACCCAGTAATTGGGTAAAAAACCCGAATTTTGGGGAAAAAGAACACAATTTGGGGGGGAAACCAAATTTGTAGGGAAATGAACCAAGTTTTGGTGGAAAACACCAGATTTTGGGGAAAATGAACCCAGTTTAGGAGGAAAAAAAGCAATTTTGGGGAAAATGATCCCAGAGTGGAGATGAAATACCAGATTTTGGGGAAAATGAACCCAGTTCGGAGGGGAGAACCTGATTTGTGTGAAAATGCACCAAGTTTTTTGGGGAAAAAAAGGATTTTGGGGAAAATGAACCCAGTTTGGGAGGAAAAAAAGGTGATTATGGGGAAAATGAACCCAGTTTTGAGGGAAAAAAAACGTTTTTGAGGAAAATAAACCCAGTTTTGGGGGAAAAAAAAGATTTTGGGGAAAATGAACCCAGTAATTGGGAAAAAACTGATTTTGGGGAAAATGAACACAGTTTGGGGGTGGAAACCCAATTTGTAGGGAAATGAACCCAGTTTTGGTAGAAAACAACAGATTTTGGGGAAAATGAACCTAGTTTGGGATGAAGAAAACCCGATTTTGGGGAAAATGAACCCAGTGCGGAGGGGAAATGCCAGATTTTGGGGAAAATGAACCTAGTATTGATTCGAAATACCAGATTTTGGGGAAAATGAACCCAGTAATGGGGATAAAAACCTGATTTTAGGGAAAATGAACCCAGTGTGGAGTGGAAATAGAAGATTTTGCGGAAAATGAACACTGTTTGGAGGGGGAAATCTGATTTGTGTGAAAATGCACCCAGTTTTTGTGTGAAAAAAAGGATTTTGAGGAAAATGAAACCAGTTTGGGAGGAAAAAGCTGATTATGGGGAAAATGAGCCCAGTTTGGTGGCAAAACCCCATTTTTTGGGATATGAACCCATTTTTGAGGGGAAAAAACGATTTTGGGGAAAATGAACCCAGTTTGGAGGGGAAATAACAGATTTTGGGGAAAAAAACCTGATTTTGGGGAAAATTAACACAGTGTGCGGGGGGGAGAATCCAATTTTTAGGGAAATGAACACAATTTTGGTGGAAAATACGGATTTTGTCGAAAATGGACCCAATTTGGGAGGAAAAAAATCAGATATTGGGAAAATAAATCCCATTTGGGAGGAAAAAAACCCTGATTTAGGGGAAAATGAACCCAGTAATTGGGTAAAAAGCAGAGATTTTGTGGAAAATGAACACAGTTTGGCGGGGAAAACCAGATTTTGGGGATAATGAACCCAGTTTGGGAGGAAAAGATCCGATTTTGGGGAAAATGAACACAGTTTGGGAGGAAAAAATCCGATTTTGGGGAAAATGAACCCAGTGTGGAGGGGAAATACCAGATTTTGGGGAAAGTGGACCAAGCAACTGGGAAAACCCCTGATTTTGGGGAAAAGGAATCCAGTGTAGAGTGGGAATAGAAGATTTTGGGGGAAATGAACACTGTTTGGAGGGGAAAACCTGATTTGTGTGAAAATGCACCCAGTTTTTTGGGGAAAAAAGGATTTTGGGGAAAAATGAACCCAGTTTTGGAGGAAAAAAGCTGATTTGGGGGAAAATGAATCCTGTTTTGAGGAAAACACTTGTTTTTACAGAAAATAAACCCAGTTTGGGGGGAAAACAACGATTTTGGGGAAAATGAACCCAGTAATTGGGTAAAAGACCCGAATTTTGGGGAAAAAGAACACAATTTGGGGGGGAAACCAAATTTGTAGGGAAATGAACCAAGTTTTGGTGGAAAACACCAGATTTTGGGGAAAATGAACCCAGTTTAGGAGGAAAAAAAAGCAATTTTGGAGAAAATGATCCCAGAGTGGAGATGAAATACCAGATTTTGGGGAAAATGAACCCAGTTCAGAGGGGAGAACCTGATTTGTGTGAAAATGCACCAAGTTTTTTGGGGAAAAAAAAGGATTTTGGGGAAAATGAACCCAGTTTGGGAGGAAAAAAGGTGATTATGGGGAAAATGAACCCAGTTTTGAGGGAAAAAAAACGTTTTTGAGGAAAATAAACCCAGTTTTGGGGGAAAAAAAAGATTTTGGGGAAAATGAACCCAGTAATTGGGAAAAAACTGATTTTGGGGAAAATGAACACAGTTTGGGGGTGGAAACCCAATTTGTAGGGAAATGAACCCAGTTTTGGTAGAAAACAACAGATTTTGGGGAAAATGAACCTAGTTTGGGATGAAGAAAACCCGATTTTGGGGAAAATGAACCCAGTGCGGAGGGGAAATGCCAGATTTTGGGGAAAATGAACCTAGTATTGATTCGAAATACCAGATTTTGGGGAAAATGAACCCAGTAATGGGGATAAAAACCTGATTTTAGGGAAAATGAACCCAGTGTGGAGTGGAAATAGAAGATTTTGCGGAAAATGAACACTGTTTGGAGGGGGAAATCTGATTTGTGTGAAAATGCACCCAGTTTTTGTGTGAAAAAAAGGATTTTGAGGAAAATGAAACCAGTTTGGGAGGAAAAAGCTGATTATGGGGAAAATGAGCCCAGTTTGGTGGCAAAACCCCATTTTTTGGGATATGAACCCATTTTTGAGGGGAAAAAACGATTTTGGGGAAAATGAACCCAGTTTGGAGGGGAAATAACAGATTTTGGGGAAAGTGGACCAAGCAATTGGGAAAACCCCTGATTTAGGGGAAAAGGAATCCAGTGTAGAGTGGGAATAGAAGATTTTGGGGGAAATAAACACTGTTTGGAGGGGAAAACCTGATTTGTGTGAAAATGCACCCAGTTTTTTGGGGAAAAAAGGATTTTGGGGAAAATGAACCCAGTTTTGGAGGAAAAAACTGATTATGGGGAAAATGAATCCAGTTTTGAGGAAAACACTTGTTTTTACAGAAAATAAACCCAGTTTGGGGGGAAAACAACGATTTTGGGGAAAATGAACCCAGTGCGGAGGGGAAATGCCAGATTTTGGGGAAAATGAACCTAGTATTGATTCGAAATACCAGATTTTGGGGAAAATGAACCCAGTAATGGGGATAAAAACCTGATTTTAGGGAAAATGAACCCAGTGTGGAGTGGAAATAGAAGATTTTGCGGAAAATGAACACTGTTTGGAGGGGGAAATCTGATTTGTGTGAAAATGCACCCAGTTTTTGTGTGAAAAAAAGGATTTTGAGGAAAATGAAACCAGTTTTGGAGGAAAAAGCTGATTATGGGGAAAATGAGCCCAGTTTGGTGGCAAAACCCCATTTTTTGGGATATGAACCCATTTTTGAGGGGAAAAAACGATTTTGGGGAAAATGAACCCAGTTTGGAGGGGAAATAACAGATTTTGGGGAAAAAAAACTGATTTTGGGGAAAATTAACACAGTGTGGGGGGGGGGGAGAATCCAATTTTTAGGGAAATGAACACAATTTTGGTGGAAAATAAGGATTTTGTCGAAAATGAACCCAATTTGGGAGGAAAAAAATCAGATATTGGGAAAATAAATCCCATTTGGGAGGAAAAAAACCCTGATTTAGGGGAAAATGAACCCAGTAATTGGGTAAAAAGAACAGATTTTGTGGAAAATGAACACAGTTAGGCGGGGAAAACCAGATTTTGGGGATAATGAACCCAGTTTGGGAGGAAAAAATC
Organism: Tapera naevia; assembly: GCA_033556795.1. NCBI lineage: Eukaryota > Metazoa > Chordata > Aves > Cuculiformes > Neomorphidae > Tapera > Tapera naevia. Next base: position 2,527,109 of record JAUMJJ010000198.1, on the reverse strand, counting down.
CGATTTTGGGGAAAATGAACACAGTTTGGGAGGAAAAAAATCAGATATTGGGAAAATAAATCCCATTTGGGAGGAAAAAAACCCTGATTTAGGGGAAAATGAACCCAGTAATTGGGTAAAAAGCACAGATTTTGTGGAAAATGAACACAGTTTGGCAGGGAAAACCAGATTTTGGGGATAATGAACCCAGTTTTGGAGGAAAAGATCCGATTTTGGGGAAAATGAACACAGTTTGGGAGGAAAAAATCCGATTTTGGGGAAAATGAACCCAGTGTGGAGGGGAAATACCAGATTTTGGGGAAAGTGGACCAAGCAATTGGGAAAACCCCTGATTTTGGGGAAAAGGAATCCAGTGTAGAGTGGGAATAGAAGATTTTGGGGGAAATGAACACTGTTTGGAGGGGAAAACCTGATTTGTGTGAAAATGCACGCAGTTTTTTGGGGAAAAAAGGATTTTGGGGAAAATGAAACCAGTTTGGAGGAAAAAAGCTGATTTGGGGGAAAATGAATCCAGTTTTGAGGAAAACACTTGTTTTTACAGAAAATAAACCCAGTTTGGGGGGAAAAACTCCGATTTTGGGGAAAATGAACCCTGTGCAGAGGGGAAATGCCAGATTTTGGGGAAAATGAACCTAGTATTGATTCGAAATACCAGATTTTGGGGAAAATGAACCCAGTAATGGGGATAAAAACCTGATTTTAGGGAAAATGAACCCAGTGTGGAGTGGAAATAGAAGATTTTGCGGAAAATGAACACTGTTTGGAGGGGAAAATTTGATTTGTGTGAAAATGCACCCAGTTTTTGTGTGAAAAAAAGGATTTTGAGGAAAATGAAACCAGTTTGGGAGGAAAAAGCTGATTATGGGGAAAATGAGCCCAGTTTGGTGGCAAAACCCCATTTTTTGGGATATGAACCCATTTTTGAGGGGAAAAAACGATTTTGGGGAAAATGAACCCAGTTTGGAGGGGAAATAACAGATTTTGGGGAAAAAAACCTGATTTTGGGGAAAATTAACACAGTGTGTGTGGGGGGGGATAATCCAATTTTTAGGGAAATGAACACAATTTTGGTGGAGAATATGGATTTTGTCGAAAATGAACCCAATTTGGGAGGAAAAAAATCAGATATTGGGAAAATAAATCCCATTTGGGAGGAAAAAAACCCTGATTTAGGGGAAAATGAACCCAGTAATTGGGTAAAAAGCAGAGATTTTGTGGAAAATGAACACAGTTTGGCGGGGAAAACCAGATTTTGGGGATAATGAACCCAGTTTGGGAGGAAAAGATCCGATTTTGGGGAAAATGAACACAGTTTGGGAGGAAAAAATCCGATTTTGGGGAAAATGAACCCAGTGTGGAGGGGAAATACCAGATTTTGGGGAAAGTGGACCAAGCAATTGGGAAAACCCCTGATTTTGGGGAAAAGGAATCCAGTGTAGAGTGGGAATAGAAGATTTTGGGGGAAATGAACACTGTTTGGAGGGGAAAACCTGATTTGTGTGAAAATGCACCCAGTTTTTTGGGGAAAAAAGGATTTTGGGGAAAATGAACCCAGTTTTGGAGGAAAAAAGCTGATTTGGGGGAAAATGAATCCAGTTTTGAGGAAAACACTTGCTTTTACAGAAAATAAACCCAGTTTGGGGGGAAAACAACGATTTTGGGGAAAATGAACCCAGTAATTGGGTAAAAAACCCGAATTTTGGGGAAAAAGAACACAATTTGGGGGGGAAACCAAATTTGTAGGGAAATGAACCAAGTTTTGGTGGAAAACACCAGATTTTGGGGAAAAAGAACCCAGTTTAGGAGGAAAAAAAGCAATTTTGGAGAAAATGATCCCAGAGTGGAGATGAAATACCAGATTTTGGGGAAAATGAACCCAGTAATGGGGATAAAAACCTGATTTTAGGGAAAATGAACCCAGTGTGGAGTGGAAATAGAAGATTTTGCAGAAAATGAACCCTGTTTGGAGGGGAAAATCTGATTTGTGTGAAAATGCACCCAGTTTTTGTGTGAAAAAAAGGATTTTGAGGAAAATGAAACCAGTTTGGGAGGGAAAAGCTGATTATGGGGAAAATGAGCCCAGTTTGGTGGCAAAACCCCATTTTTTGGGATATGAACCCATTTTTGAGGGGAAAAAACGATTTTGGGGAAAATGAACCCAGTTTGGAGGGGAAATAACAGATTTTGGGGAAAAAAACCTGATTTTGGGGAAAATTAACACAGTGTGCGGGGGGGAGAATCCAATTTTTAGGGAAATGAACACAATTTTGGTGGAAAATACGGATTTTGTCGAAAATGGACCCAATTTGGGAGGAAAAAAATCAGATATTGGGAAAATAAATCCCATTTGGGAGGAAAAAAACCCTGATTTAGGGGAAAATGAACCCAGTAATTGGGTAAAAAGCACAGATTTTGTGGAAAATGAACACAGTTTGGCAGGGAAAACCAGATTTTGGGGATAATGAACCCAGTTTGGGAGGAAAAGATCCGATTTTGGGGAAAATGAACACAGTTTGGGAGGAAAAAATCCGATTTTGGGGAAAATGAACCCAGTGTGGAGGGGAAATACCAGATTTTGGGGAAAGTGGACCAAGCAATTGGGAAAACCCCTGATTTAGGGGAAAAGGAATCCAGTGTAGAGTGGGAATAGAAGATTTTGGGGGAAATGAACACTGTTTGGAGGGGAAAACCTGATTTGTGTGAAAATGCACCCAGTTTTTTGGGGAAAAAAGGATTTTGGGGAAAATGAACCCAGTTTTGGAGGAAAAAAGCTGATTTGGGGGAAAATGAATCCAGTTTTGAGGAAAACACTTGTTTTTACAGAAAATAAACCCAGTTTGGGGGGAAAACAACGATTTTGGGGAAAATGAACCCAGTAATTGGGTAAAAAAACCCGAATTTTGGGGAAAAAGAACACAATTTGGGGGGGAAACCAAATTTGTAGGGAAATGAACCAAGTTTTGGTGGAAAACACCAGATTTTGGGGAAAATGAACCCAGTTTAGGAGGAAAAAAAGCAATTTTGGAGAAAATGATCCCAGAGTGGAGATGAAATACCAGATTTTGGGGAAAATGAACCCAGTTCGGAGGGGAGAACCTGATTTGTGTGAAAATGCACCAAGTTTTTTGGGGAAAAAAAGGATTTTGGGGAAAATGAACCCAGTTTGGGAGGAAAAAAGGTGATTATGGGGAAAATGAACCCAGTTTTGAGGGAAAAAAAACGTTTTTGAGGAAAATAAACCCAGTTTTGGGGGAAAAAAAAGATTTTGGCGAAAATGAACCCAGTAATTGGGAAAAAAATGATTTTGGGGAAAATGAACACAGTTTGGGGGTGGAAACCCAATTTGTAGGGAAATGAACCCAGTTTTGGTAGAAAACAACAGATTTTGGGGAAAATGAACCTAGTTTGGGATGAAGAAAACCCGATTTTGGGGAAAATGAACCCAGTGCGGAGGGGAAATGCCAGATTTTGGGGAAAATGAACCTAGTATTGATTCGAAATACCAGATTTTGGGGAAAATGAACCCAGTAATGGGGATAAAAGCCTGATTTTAGGGAAAATGAACCCAGTGTGGAGTGGAAATAGAAGATTTTGCGGAAAATGAACACTGTTTGGAGGGGAAAATCTGATTTGTGTGAAAATGCACCCAGTTTTTGTGTGAAAAAAAGGATTTTGAGGAAAATGAAACCAGTTTGGGAGGAAAAAGCTGATTATGGGGAAAATGAGCCCAGTTTGGTGGCAAAACCCCATTTTTTGGGATATGAACCCATTTTTGAGGGGAAAAAACGATTTTGGGGAAAATGAACCCAGTTTGGAGGGGAAATAACAGATTTTGGGGAAAGTGGACCAAGCAATTGGGAAAACCCCTGATTTAGGGGAAAAGGAATCCAGTTTAGAGTGGGAATAGAAGATTTTGGGGGAAATGAACACTGTTTGGAGGGGAAAACCTGATTTGTGTGAAAATGCACCCAGTTTTTTGGGGAAAAAAGGATTTTGGGGAAAATGAACCCAGTTTTGGAGGAAAAACCTGATTATGGGGAAAATGAATCCAGTTTTGAGGAAAACACTTGTTTTTACAGAAAATAAACCCAGTTTGGGGGGAAAACAACGATTTTGGGGAAAATGAACCCAGTGCGGAGGGGAAATGCCAGATTTTGGGGAAAATGAACCTAGTATTGATTCGAAATACCAGATTTTGGGGAAAATGAACCCAGTAATGGGGATAAAAACCTGATTTTAGGGAAAATGAACCCAGTGTGGAGTGGAAATAGAAGATTTTGCGGAAAATGAACACTGTTTGGAGGGGGAAATCTGATTTGTGTGAAAATGCACCCAGTTTTTGTGTGAAAAAAAGGATTTTGAGGAAAATGAAACCAGTTTGGGAGGAAAAAGCTGATTATGGGGAAAATGAGCCCAGTTTGGTGGCAAAACCCCATTTTTTGGGATATGAACCCATTTTTGAGGGGAAAAAACGATTTTGGGGAAAATGAACCCAGTTTGGAGGGGAAATAACAGATTTTGGGGAAAAAAACTGATTTTGGGGAAAATTAACACAGTGTGGGGGGGGGGAGAATCCAATTTTTAGGGAAATGAACACAATTTTGGTGGAAAATAAGGATTTTGTCGAAAATGAACCCAATTTGGGAGGAAAAAAATCAGATATTGGGAAAATAAATCCCATTTGGGAGGAAAAAAACCCTGATTTAGGGGAAAATGAACCCAGTAATTGGGTAAAAAGCACAGATTTTGTGGAAAATGAACACAGTTTGGCGGGGAAAACCAGATTTTGGGGATAATGAACCCAGTTTGGGAGGAAAAAATCCGATTTTGGGGAAAATGAACACAGTTTGGGAGGAAAAAAATCAGATATTGGGGAAATAAATCCCATTTGGGAGGAAAAAAACCCTGATTTAGGGGAAAATGAACCCAGTAATTGGGTAAAAAGTAGAGATTTTGTGGAAAATGAACACAGTTTGGCGGGGAAAACCAGATTTTGGGGATAATGAACCCAGTTTGGGAGGAAAAAATCCGATTTTGGGGAAAATGAACACAGTTTGGGAGGAAAAAATCCGATTTTGGGGAAAATGAACCCAGTGTGGAGGGGAAATACCAGATTTTGGGGAAAGTGGACCAAGCAATTGGGAAAACCCCTGATTTTGGGGAAAAGGAATCCAGTGTAGAGTGGGAATAGAAGATTTTGGGGGAAATGAACACTGTTTGGATGGGAAAACCTGATTTGTGTGAAAATGCACCCAGTTTTTTGGGGAAAAAAGGATTTTGGGGAAAATGAACCCAGTTTTGGAGGAAAAAAGCTGATTTGGGGGAAAATAAATCCTGTTTTGAGGAAAACACTTGTTTTTACAGAAAATAAACCCAGTTTTGGGGGAAAACAACGATTTTGGGGAAAATGAACCCAGTAATTGGGTAAAAAGCAGACATTTTGTGGAAAATGAACACAGTTTGGCGGGGAAAACCAGATTTTGGGGATATTGAACCCAGTTTGGGAGGAAAAAATCCGATTTTGGGGAAAATGAACACAGTTTGGGAGGAAAAAATCCGATTTTGGGGAAAATGAACCCAGTGTGGAGATGAAATACCAGATTTTGGGGAAAATGAACACAGTTCGGAGGGGAGAACCTGATTTGTGTGAAAATGCACCAAGTCTTTTGGGGAAAAAAAGGATTTTGGGGAAAATGAACCCAGTTTGGGAGGAAAAAAGGTGATTATGGGGAAAATGAACCCAGTTTTGAGGGAAAAAAAACGTTTTTGAGGAAAATAAACCCAGTTTTGGGGGAAAAAAAAGATTTTGGGGAAAATGAACCCAGTAATTGGGAAAAAACTGATTTTGGGGAAAATGAACACAGTTTGGGGGTGGAAACCCAATTTGTAGGGAAATGAACCCAGTTTTGGTAGAAAACAACAGATTTTGGGGAAAATGAACCTAGTTTGGGATGAAGAAAACCCGATTTTGGGGAAAATGAACCCAGTGCGGAGGGGAAATGCCAGATTTTGGGGAAAATGAACCTAGTATTGATTCGAAATACCAGATTTTGGGGAAAATGAACCTAGTATTGATTCGAAATACCAGATTTTGGGGAAAATGAACCCAGTAATGGGGATAAAAACCTGATTTTAGGGAAAATGAACCCAGTGTGGAGTGGAAATAGAAGATTTTGCGGAAAATGAACACTGTTTGGAGGGGGAAATCTGATTTGTGTGAAAATGCACCCAGTTTTTGTGTGAAAAAAAGGATTTTGAGGAAAATGAAACCAGTTTGGGAGGAAAAAGCTGATTATGGGGAAAATGAGCCCAGTTTGGTGGCAAAACCCCATTTTTTGGGATATGAACCCATTTTTGAGGGGAAAAAACGATTTTGGGGAAAATGAACCCAGTTTGGAGGGGAAATAACAGATTTTGGGGAAAAAAACCTGATTTTGGGGAAAATTAACACAGTGTGTGTGGGGGGGGATAATCCAATTTTTAGGGAAATGAACAGAATTTTGGTGGAAAATATGGATTTTGTCGAAAATGAACCCAATTTGGGAGGAAAAAAATCAGATATTGGGAAAATAAATCCCATTTGGGAGGAAAAAAACCCTGATTTAGGGGAAAATGAACCCAGTAATTGGGTAAAAAGCAGAGATTTTGTGGAAAATGAACACAGTTTGGCGGGGAAAACCAGATTTTGGAGATAATGAACCCAGTTTGGGAGGAAAAGATCCGATTTTGGGGAAAATGAACACAGTTTGGGAGGAAAAAATCCAATTTTGGGGAAAATGAACCCAGTGTGGAGGGGAAATACCAGATTTTGGGGAAAGTGGACCAAGCAATTGGGAAAACCCCTGATTTTGGGGAAAAGGAATCCAGTGTAGAGTGGGAATAGAAGATTTTGGGGGAAATGAACACTGTTTGGAGGGGAAAACCTGATTTGTGTGAAAATGCACCCAGTTTTTTGGGGAAAAAAGGATTTTGGGGAAAATGAACCCAGTTTTGGAGGAAAAAAGCTGATTTTGGGGAAAATGAATCCAGTTTTGAGGAAAACACTTGCTTTTACAGAAAATAAACCCAGTTTGGGGGGAAAACAACGATTTTGGGGAAAATGAACCCAGTAATTGGGTAAAAAAACCGAATTTTGGGGAAAAAGAACACAATTTGGGGGGGAAACCAAATTTGTAGGGAAATGAACCAAGTTTTGGTGGAAAACACCAGATTTTGGGGAAAATGAACCCAGTTTAGGAGGAAAAAAAAGCAATTTTGGAGAAAATGATCCCAGAGTGGAGATGAAATACCAGATTTTGGGGAAAATGAACCCAGTTCGGAGGGGAGAACCTGATTTGTGTGAAAATGCACCAAGTTTTTTGGGGAAAAAAAAGGATTTTGGGGAAAATGAACCCAGTTTGGGAGGAAAAAAGGTGATTATGGGGAAAATGAACCCAGTTTTGAGGGAAAAAAAACGTTTTTGAGGAAAATAAACCCAGTTTTGGGGGAAAAAAAAGATTTTGGGGAAAATGAACCCAGTAATTGGGAAAAAACTGATTTTGGGGAAAATGAACACAGTTTGGGGGTGGAAACCCAATTTGTAGGGAAATGAACCCAGTTTTGGTAGAAAACAACAGATTTTGGGGAAAATGAACCTAGTTTGGGATGAAGAAAACCCGATTTTGGGGAAAATGAACCCAGTGCGGAGGGGAAATGCCAGATTTTGGGGAAAATGAACCTAGTATTGATTCGAAATACCAGATTTTGGGGAAAATGAACCTAGTATTGATTCGAAATACCAGATTTTGGGGAAAATGAACCCAGTAATGGGGATAAAAACCTGATTTTAGGGAAAATGAACCCAGTGTGGAGTGGAAATAGAAGATTTTGCGGAAAATGAACACTGTTTGGAGGGGGAAATCTGATTTGTGTGAAAATGCACCCAGTTTTTGTGTGAAAAAAAGGATTTTGAGGAAAATGAAACCAGTTTGGGAGGAAAAAGCTGATTATGGGGAAAATGAGCCCAGTTTGGTGGCAAAACCCCATTTTTTGGGATATGAACCCATTTTTGAGGGGAAAAAACGATTTTGGGGAAAATGAACCCAGTTTGGAGGGGAAATAACAGATTTTGGGGAAAAAAACCTGATTTTGGGGAAAATTAACACAGTGTGTGTGTGTGGGGATAATCCAATTTTTAGGGAAATGAACAGAATTTTGGTGGAAAATATGGATTTTGTCGAAAATGAACCCAATTTGGGAGGAAAATTCAGATATTGGGAAAATAAATCCCATTTGGGAGGAAAAAAACCCTGATTTAGGGGAAAATGAACCCAGTAATTGGGTAAAAAGCAGAGATTTTGTGGAAAATGAACACAGTTTGGCGGGGAAAACCAGATTTTGGAGATAATGAACCCAGTTTGGGAGGAAAAGATCCGATTTTGGGGAAAATGAACACAGTTTGGGAGGAAAAAATCCGATTTTGGGGAAAATGAACCCAGTGTGGAGGGGAAATACCAGATTTTGGGGAAAGTGGACCAAGCAATTGGGAAAACCCCTGATTTTGGGGTAAAGGAATCCAGTGTAGAGTGGGAATAGAAGATTTTGGGGGAAATGAACATTGTTTGGAGGGGAAAACCTGATTTGTGTGAAAATGCACCCAGTTTTTTGGGGAAAAAAGGATTTTGGGGAAAATGAACCCAGTTTTGGAGGAAAAAAGCTGATTTTGGGGAAAATGAATCCAGTTTTGAGGAAAACACTTGCTTTTACAGAAAATAAACCCAGTTTGGGGGGAAAACAACGATTTTGGGGAAAATGAACCCAGTAATTGGGTAAAAAAACCGAATTTTGGGGAAAAAGAACACAATTTGGGGGGGAAACCAAATTTGTAGGGAAATGAACCAAGTTTTGGTGGAAAACACCAGATTTTGGGGAAAATGAACCCAGTTTAGGAGGAAAAAAAAGCAATTTTGGAGAAAATGATCCCAGAGTGGAGATGAAATACCAGATTTTGGGGAAAATGAACCCAGTTCGGAGGGGAGAACCTGATTTGTGTGAAAATGCACCAAGTTTTTTGGGGAAAAAAAAGGATTTTGGGGAAAATGAACCCAGTTTGGGAGGAAAAAAGGTGATTATGGGGAAAATGAACCCAGTTTTGAGGGAAAAAAAACGTTTTTGAGGAAAATAAACCCAGTTTTGGGGGAAAAAAAAGATTTTGGGGAAAATGAACCCAGTAATTGGGAAAAAACTGATTTTGGGGAAAATGAACACAGTTTGGGGGTGGAAACCCAATTTGTAGGGAAATGAACCCAGTTTTGGTAGAAAACAACAGATTTTGGGGAAAATGAACCTAGTTTGGGATGAAGAAAACCCGATTTTGGGGAAAATGAACCCAGTGCGGAGGGGAAATGCCAGATTTTGGGGAAAATGAACCTAGTATTGATTCGAAATACCAGATTTTGGGGAAAATGAACCTAGTATTGATTCGAAATACCAGATTTTGGGGAAAATGAACCCAGTAATGGGGATAAAAACCTGATTTTAGGGAAAATGAACCCAGTGTGGAGTGGAAATAGAAGATTTTGCGGAAAATGAACACTGTTTGGAGGGGGAAATCTGATTTGTGTGAAAATGCACCCAGTTTTTGTGTGAAAAAAAGGATTTTGAGGAAAATGAAACCAGTTTGGGAGGAAAAAGCTGATTCTGGGGAAAATGAGCCCAGTTTGGTGGCAAAACCCCATTTTTTGGGATATGAACCCATTTTTGAGGGGAAAAAACGATTTTGGGGAAAATGAACCCAGTTTGGAGGGGAAATAACAGATTTTGGGGAAAAAAACCTGATTTTGGGGAAAATTAACACAGTGTGTGTGTGTGGGGATAATCCAATTTTTAGGGAAATGAACACAATTTTGGTGGAAAATACGGATTTTGTCGAAAATGAACCCAATTTGGGAGGAAAATTCAGATATTGGGAAAATAAATCCCATTTGGGAGGAAAAAAACCCTGATTTAGGGGAAAATGAACCCAGTAATTGGGTAAAAAGCACAGATTTTGTGGAAAATGAACACAGTTTGGCGAGGAAAACCAGATTTTGGGGATAATGAACCCAGTTTGGGAGGAAAAGATCCGATTTTGGGGAAAATGAACACAGTTTGGGAGGAAAAAATCCGATTTTGGGGAAAATGAACCCAGTGTGGAGGGGAAATACCAGATTTTGGGGAAAGTGGACCAAGCAATTGGGAAAACCCCTGATTTTGGGGAAAAGGAATCCAGTGTAGAGTGGGAATAGAAGATTTTGGGGGAAATGAACACTGTTTGGAGGGGAAAACCTGATTTGTGTGAAAATGCACCCAGTTTTTTGGGGAAAAAAGGATTTTGGGGAAAATGAACCCAGTTTTGGAGGAAAAAAGCTGATTTGGGGGAAAATGAATCCAGTTTTGAGGAAAACACTTGCTTTTACAGAAAATAAACCCAGTTTTGGGGGAAAAACTCCGATTTTGGGGAAAATGAACCCAGTGCGGAGGGGAAATGCCAGATTTTGGGGAAAATGAACCTAGTATTGATTCGAAATACCAGATTTTGGGGAAAATGAACCCAGTAATGGGGATAAAAACCTGATTTTAGGGAAAATGAACCCAGTGTGGAGTGGAAATAGAAGATTTTGCGGAAAATGAACACTGTTTGGAGGGGAAAATCTGATTTGTGTGAAAATGCACCCAGTTTTTGTGTGAAAAAAAGGATTTTGAGGAAAATGAAACCAGTTTGGGAGGAAAAAGCTGATTATGGGGAAAATGAGCCCAGTTTGGTGGCAAAACCCCATTTTTTGGGATATGAACCCATTTTTGAGGGGAAAAAACGATTTTGGGGAAAATGAACCCAGTTTGGAGGGGAAAACAGATTTTGGGGAAAAAAACCTGATTTTGGGGAAAATTAACACAGTGTGTGTGGGGGGGGATAATCCAATTTTTAGGGAAATGAACACAATTTTGGTGGAAAATATGGATTTTGTCGAAAATGAACCCAATTTGGGAGGAAAAAAATCAGATATTGGGAAAATAAATCCCATTTGGGAGGAAAAAAACCCTGATTTAGGGGAAAATGAACCCAGTAATTGGGTAAAAAGCAGAGATTTTGTGGAAAATGAACACAGTTTGGCGGGGAAAACCAGATTTTGGGGATAATGAACCCAGTTTGGGAGGAAAAGATCCGATTTTGGGGAAAATGAACACAGTTTGGGAGGAAAAAATCCGATTTTGGGGAAAATGAACCCAGTGTGGAGGGGAAATACCAGATTTTGGGGAAAGTGGACCAAGCAATTGGGAAAACCCCTGATTTAGGGGAAAAGGAATCCAGTGTAGAGTGGGAATAGAAGATTTTGGGGGAAATGAACACTGTTTGGAGGGGAAAACCTGATTTGTGTGAAAATGCACCCAGTTTTTTGGGGAAAAAAGGATTTTGGGGAAAATGAACCCAGTTTTGGAGGAAAAAAGCTGATTTGGGGGAAAATGAATCCAGTTTTGAGGAAAACACTTGCTTTTACAGAAAATAAACCCAGTTTGGGGGGAAAACAACGATTTTGGGGAAAATGAACCCAGTAATTGGGTAAAAAACCCGAATTTTGGGGAAAAAGAACACAATTTGGGGGGGAAACCAAATTTGTAGGGAAATGAACCAAGTTTTGGTGGAAAACACCAGATTTTGGGGAAAATGAACCCAGTTTAGGAGGAAAAAAAAGCAATTTTGGAGAAAATGATCCCAGAGTGGAGATGAAATACCAGATTTTGGGGAAAATGAACCCAGTTCGGAGGGGAGAACCTGATTTGTGTGAAAATGCACCAAGTTTTTTGGGGAAAAAAAAGGATTTTGGGGAAAATGAACCCAGTTTGGGAGGAAAAAAGGTGATTATGGGGAAAATGAACCCAGTTTTGAGGGAAAAAAAACGTTTTTGAGGAAAATAAACCCAGTTTTGGGGGAAAAAAAAGATTTTGGGGAAAATGAACCCAGTAATTGGGAAAAAACTGATTTTGGGGAAAATGAACACAGTTCAGGGGTGGAAACCCAATTTGTAGGGAAATGAACCCAGTTTTGGTAGAAAACAACAGATTTTGGGGAAAATGAACCTAGTTTGGGATGAAGAAAACCCGATTTTGGGGAAAATGAACCCAGTGCGGAGGGGAAATGCCAGATTTTGGGGAAAATGAACCTAGTATTGATTCGAAATACCAGATTTTGGGGAAAATGAACCCAGTAATGGGGATAAAAACCTGATTTTAGGGAAAATGAACCCAGTGTGGAGTGGAAATAGAAGATTTTGCGGAAAATGAACACTGTTTGGAGGGGAAAATCTGATTTGTGTGAAAATGCACCCAGTTTTTGTGTGAAAAAAAGGATTTTGAGGAAAATGAAACCAGTTTGGGAGGAAAAAGCTGATTATGGGGAAAATGAGCCCAGTTTGGTGGCAAAACCCCATTTTTTGGGATATGAACCCATTTTTGAGGGGAAAAAACGATTTTGGGGAAAATGAACCCAGTTTGGAGGGGAAATAACAGATTTTGGGGAAAAAAACCTGATTTTGGGGAAAATTAACACAGTGTGTGTGGAGGGAGAATCCAATTTTTAGGGAAATGAACACAATTTTGGTGGAAAATACGGATTTTGTCGAAAATGAACCCAATTTGGGAGGAAAAAAATCAGATATTGGGAAAATAAATCCCATTTGGGAGGAAAAAAACCCTGATTTAGGGGAAAATGAACCCAGTAATTGGGTAAAAAGCACAGATTTTGTGGAAAATGAACACAGTTTGGCGGGGAAAACCAGATTTTGGGGATAATGAACCCAGTTTGGGAGGAAAAAATCCGATTTTGGGGAAAATGAACACAGTTTGGGAGGAAAAAATCCGATTTTGGGGAAAATGAACCCAGTGTGGAGGGGAAATACCAGATTTTGGGGAAAGTGGACCAAGCAATTGGGAAAACCCCTGATTTTGGGGAAAAGGAATCCAGTGTAGAGTGGGAATAGAAGATTTTGGGGGAAATGAACACTGTTTGGAGGGAAAACCTGATTTGTGTGAAAATGCACCCAGTTTTTTGGGGAAAAAAGGATTTTGGGGAAAATGAACCCAGTTTTGGAGGAAAAAAGCTGAGTTGGGGGAAAATGAATCCAGTTTTGAGGAAAACACTTGCTTTTACAGAAAATAAACCCAGTTTTGGGGGAAAACAACGATTTTGGGGAAAATGAACCCAGTAATTGGGTAAAAAACCCGAATTTTGGGGAAAAAGAACACAATTTGGGGGGGAAACCAAATTTGTAGGGAAATGAACCAAGTTTTGGTGGAAAACACCAGATTTTGGGGAAAATGAACCCAGTTCGGAGGGGAGAACCTGATTTGTGTGAAAATGCACCAAGTTTTTTGGGGAAAAAAAGGATTTTGGGGAAAATGAACCCAGTTTGGGAGGAAAAAAGGTGATTATGGGGAAAATGAACCCAGTTTTGAGGGAAAAAAAACGTTTTTGAGGAAAATAAACCAAGTTTTTGGGGAAAAAAAAGATTTTGGGGAAAATGAACCCAGTAATTGGGAAAAAACTGATTTTGGGGAAAATGAACACAGTTTGGGGGTGGAAATCCAATTTGTAGGGAAATGAACCCAGTTTTGGTAGAAAACAACAGATTTTGGGGAAAATGAACCTAGTTTGGGATGAAGAAAACCCGATTTTGGGGAAAATGAACCCAGTGCAGAGGGGAAATGCCAGATTTTGGGGAAAATGAACCTAGTATTGATTCGAAATACCAGATTTTGGGGAAAATGAACCCAGTAATGGGGATAAAAACCTGATTTTAGGGAAAATGAACCCAGTGTGGAGTGGAAATAGAAGATTTTGCGGAAAATGAACACTGTTTGGAGGGGGAAATCTGATTTGTGTGAAAATGCACCCAGTTTTTGTGTGAAAAAAAGGATTTTGAGGAAAATGAAACCAGTTTGGGAGGAAAAAGCTGATTATGGGGAAAATGAGCCCAGTTTGGTGGCAAAACCCCATTTTTTGGGATATGAACCCATTTTTGAGGGGAAAAAACGATTTTGGGGAAAATGAACCCAGTTTGGAGGGGAAATAACAGATTTTGGGGAAAAAAACCTGATTTTGGGGAAAATTAACACAGTTGGGGGGGGGGGGAGAATCCAATTTTTAGGGAAATGAACACAATTTTGGTGGAAAATACGGATTTTGTCGAAAATGAACCCAATTTGGGAGGAAAAAAATCAGATATTGGGAAAATAAATCCCATTTGGGAGGAAAAAAACACCCTGATTTAGGGGAAAATGAACCCAGTAATTGGGTAAAAAGCACAGATTTTGTGGAAAATGAACACAGTTTGGCGGGGAAAACCAGATTTTGGGGATAATGAACCCAGTTTGGGAGGAAAAGATCCGATTTTGGGGAAAATGAACACAGTTTGGGAGGAAAAAATCCGATTTTGGGGAAAATGAACCCAGTGTGGAGGGGAAATACCAGATTTTGGGGAAAGTGGACCAAGCAATTGGGAAAACCCCTGATTTAGGGGAAAAGGAATCCAGTGTAGAGTGGGAATAGAAGATTTTGGGGGAAATGAACACTGTTTGGAGGGGAAAACCTGATTTGTGTGAAAATGCACCCAGTTTTTTGGGGAAAAAAGGATTTTGGGGAAAATGAACCCAGTTTTGGAGGAAAAAAGCTGATTTGGGGGAAAATGAATCCAGTTTTGAGGAAAACACTTGCTTTTACAGAAAATAAACCCAGTTTGGGGGGAAAACAACGATTTTGGGGAAAATGAACCCAGTAATTGGGTAAAAAACCCGAATTTTGGGGAAAAAGAACACAATTTGGGGGGGAAACCAAATTTGTAGGGAAATGAACCAAGTTTTGGTGGAAAACACCAGATTTTGGGGAAAATGAACCCAGTTCGGAGGGGAGAACCTGATTTGTGTGAAAATGCACCAAGTTTTTTGGGGAAAAAAAGGATTTTGGGGAAAATGAACCCAGTTTGGGAGGAAAAAAGGTGATTATGGGGAAAATGAACCCAGTTTTGAGGGAAAAAAAACGTTTTTGAGGAAAATAAACCAAGTTTTTGGGGAAAAAAAAGATTTTGGGGAAAATGAACCCAGTAATTGGGAAAAAACTGATTTTGGGGAAAATGAACACAGTTTGGGGGTGGAAATCCAATTTGTAGGGAAATGAACCCAGTTTTGGTAGAAAACAACAGATTTTGGGGAAAATGAACCTAGTTTGGGATGAAGAAAACCCGATTTTGGGGAAAATGAACCCAGTGCAGAGGGGAAATGCCAGATTTTGGGGAAAATGAACCTAGTATTGATTCGAAATACCAGATTTTGGGGAAAATGAACCCAGTAATGGGGATAAAAACCTGATTTTAGGGAAAATGAACCCAGTGTGGAGTGGAAATAGAAGATTTTGCGGAAAATGAACACTGTTTGGAGGGGGAAATCTGATTTGTGTGAAAATGCACCCAGTTTTTGTGTGAAAAAAAGGATTTTGAGGAAAATGAAACCAGTTTGGGAGGAAAAAGCTGATTATGGGGAAAATGAGCCCAGTTTGGTGGCAAAACCCCATTTTTTGGGATATGAACCCATTTTTGAGGGGAAAAAACGATTTTGGGGAAAATGAACCCAGTTTGGAGGGGAAATAACAGATTTTGGGGAAAAAAACCTGATTTTGGGGAAAATTAACACAGTTGGGGGGGGGGGGGAGAATCCAATTTTTAGGGAAATGAACACAATTTTGGTGGAAAATACGGATTTTGTCGAAAATGAACCCAATTTGGGAGGAAAAAAATCAGATATTGGGAAAATAAATCCCATTTGGGAGGAAAAAAACACCCTGATTTAGGGGAAAATGAACCCAGTAATTGGGTAAAAAGCACAGATTTTGTGGAAAATGAACACAGTTTGGCGGGGAAAACCAGATTTTGGGGATAATGAACCCAGTTTGGGAGGAAAAGATCCGATTTTGGGGAAAATGAACACAGTTTGGGAGGAAAAAATCCGATTTTGGGGAAAATGAACCCAGTGTGGAGGGGAAATACCAGATTTTGGGGAAAGTGGACCAAGCAATTGGGAAAACCCCTGATTTAGGGGAAAAGGAATCCAGTGTAGAGTGGGAATAGAAGATTTTGGGGGAAATGAACACTGTTTGGAGGGGAAAACCTGATTTGTGTGAAAATGCACCCAGTTTTTTGGGGAAAAAAGGATTTTGGGGAAAATGAACCCAGTTTTGGAGGAAAAAAGCTGATTTGGGGGAAAATGAATCCAGTTTTGAGGAAAACACTTGCTTTTACAGAAAATAAACCCAGTTTGGGGGGAAAACAACGATTTTGGGGAAAATGAACCCAGTAATTGGGTAAAAAACCCGAATTTTGGGGAAAAAGAACACAATTTGGGGGGGAAACCAAATTTGTAGGGAAATGAACCAAGTTTTGGTGGAAAACACCAGATTTTGGGGAAAATGAACCCAGTTTAGGAGGAAAAAAAGCAATTTTGGAGAAAATGATCCCAGAGTGGAGATGAAATACCAGATTTTGGGGAAAATGAACCCAGTTCGGAGGGGAGAACCTGATTTGTGTGAAAATGCACCAAGTTTTTTGGGGAAAAAAAGGATTTTGGGGAAAATGAACCCAGTTTGGGAGGAAAAAAGGTGATTATGGGGAAAATGAACCCAGTTTTGAGGGAAAAAAAACGTTTTTGAGGAAAATAAACCCAGTTTTGGGGGAAAAAAAAGATTTTGGGGAAAATGAACCCAGTAATTGGGAAAAAACTGATTTTGGGGAAAATGAACACAGTTCGGGGGTGGAAATCCAATTTGTAGGGAAATGAACCCAGTTTTGGTAGAAAACAACAGATTTTGGGGAAAATGAACCTAGTTTGGGATGAAGAAAACCCGATTTTGGGGAAAATGAACCCAGTGCGGAGGGGAAATGCCAGATTTTGGGGAAAATGAACCTAGTATTGATTTGAAATACCAGATTTTGGGGAAAATGAACCCAGTAATGGGGATAAAAACCTGATTTTAGGGAAAATGAACCCAGTGTGGAGTGGAAATAGAAGATTTTGCGGAAAATGAACACTGTTTGGAGGGGGAAATCTGATTTGTGTGAAAATGCACCCAGTTTTTGTGTGAAAAAAAGGATTTTGAGGAAAATGAAACCAGTTTGGGAGGAAAAAGCTGATTCTGGGGAAAATGAGCCCAGTTTGGTGGCAAAACCCCATTTTTTGGGATATGAACCCATTTTTGAGGGGAAAAAACGATTTTGGGGAAAATGAACCCAGTTTGGAGGGGAAATAACAGATTTTGGGGAAAAAAAGCTGATTTTGGAGAAAATTAACACAGTGTGGGGGGGGGGAGAATCCAATTTTTAGGGAAATGAACACAATTTTGGTGGAGAATATGGATTTTGTCGAAAATGAACCCAATTTGGGAGGAAAAAAATCAGATATTGGGAAAATAAATCCCATTTGGGAGGAAAAAACCCCTGATTTAGGGGAAAATGAACCCAGTAATTGGGTAAAAAGCACAGATTTTGTGGAAAATGAACACAGTTTGGCGGGGAAAACCAGATTTTGGGGATAATGAACCCAGTTTGGGAGGAAAAGATCCGATTTTGGGGAAAATGAACACAGTTTGGGAGGAAAAAATCCGATTTTGGGGAAAATGAACCCAGTGTGGAGGGGAAATACCAGATTTTGGGGAAAGTGGACCAAGCAATTGGGAAAACCCCTGATTTAGGGGAAAAGGAATCCAGTGTAGAGTGGGAATAGAAGATTTTGGGGGAAATGAACACTGTTTGGAGGGGAAAACCTGATTTGTGTGAAAATGCACCCAGTTTTTTGGGGAAAAAAGGATTTTGGGGAAAATGAACCCAGTTTTGGAGGAAAAAAGCTGATTTGGGGGAAAATGAATCCAGTTTTGAGGAAAACACTTGCTTTTACAGAAAATAAACCCAGTTTGGGGGGAAAACAACGATTTTGGGGAAAATGAACCCAGTGCGGAGGGGAAATGCCAGATTTTGGGGAAAATGAACCTAGTATTGATTCGAAATACCAGATTTTGGGGAAAATGAACCCAGTAATGGGGATAAAAACCTGATTTTAGGGAAAATGAACCCAGTGTGGAGTGGAAATAGAAGATTTTGCGGAAAATGAACACTGTTTGGAGGGGAAAATCTGATTTGTGTGAAAATGCACCCAGTTTTTGTGTGAAAAAAAGGATTTTGAGGAAAATGAAACCAGTTTGGGAGGAAAAAGCTGATTATGGGGAAAATGAGCCCAGTTTGGTGGCAAAACCCCATTTTTTTGGGATATGAACCCATTTTTGAGGGGAAAAAAACGATTTTGGGGAAAATGAACCCAGTTAGGAGGGGAAATAACGGATTTTGGGGAAAAAAACTGATTTTGGGGAAAATTAACACGGGGGGGGGGGGGGGAGAATCCAATTTTTAGGGAAATGAACACAATTTTGGTGGAAAATACGGATTTTGTCGAAAATGAACCCAATTTGGGAGGAAAAAAATCAGATATTGGGAAAATAAATCCCATTTGGGAGGAAAAAAAAACCCTGATTTAGGGGAAAATGAACCCAGTAATTGGGTAAAAAGCACAGATTTTGTGGAAAATGAACACAGTTTGGCGGGGAAAACCAGATTTTGGGGATAATGAACCCAGTTTGGGAGGAAAAGATCCGATTTTGGGGAAAATGAACACAGTTTGGGAGGAAAAAATCCGATTTTGGGGAAAATGAACCCAGTGTGGAGGGGAAATACCAGATTTTGGGGAAAGTGGACCAAGCAATTGGGAAAACCCCTGATTTAGGGGAAAAGGAATCCAGTGTAGAGTGGGAATAGAAGATTTTGGGGGAAATGAACACTGTTTGGAGGGGAAAACCTGATTTGTGTGAAAATGCACCCAGTTTTTTGGGGAAAAAAGGATTTTGGGGAAAATGAACCCAGTTTTGGAGGAAAAAAGCTGATTTGGGGGAAAATGAATCCAGTTTTGAGGAAAACACTTGCTTTTACAGAAAATAAACCCAGTTTGGGGGGAAAACAACGATTTTGGGGAAAATGAACCCAGTAATTGGGTAAAAAACCCGAATTTTGGGGAAAAAGAACACAATTTGGGGGGGAAACCAAATTTGTAGGGAAATGAACCAAGTTTTGGTGGAAAACACCAGATTTTGGGGAAAATGAACCCAGTTTAGGAGGAAAAAAAGCAATTTTGGAGAAAATGATCCCAGAGTGGAGATGAAATACCAGATTTTGGGGAAAATGAACCCAGTTCGGAGGGGAGAACCTGATTTGTGTGAAAATGCACCAAGTTTTTTGGGGAAAAAAAGGATTTTGGGGAAAATGAACCCAGTTTGGGAGGAAAAAAAGGTGATTATGGGGAAAATGAACCCAGTTTTGAGGGAAAAAAAACGTTTTTGAGGAAAATAAACCCAGTTTTTGGGGAAAAAAAAGATTTTGGGGAAAATGAACCCAGTAATTGGGAAAAAACTGATTTTGGGGAAAATGAACACAGTTCAGGGGTGGAAACCCAATTTGTAGGGAAATGAACCCAGTTTTGGTAGAAAACAACAGATTTTGGGGAAAATGAACCTAGTTTGGGATGAAGAAAACCCGATTTTGGGGAAAATGAACCCAGTGCGGAGGGGAAATGCCAGATTTTGGGGAAAATGAACCTAGTATTGATTCGAAATACCAGATTTTGGGGAAAATGAACCCAGTAATGGGGATAAAAACCTGATTTTAGGGAAAATGAACCCAGTGTGGAGTGGAAATAGAAGATTTTGCGGAAAATGAACACTGTTTGGAGGGGGAAATCTGATTTGTGTGAAAATGCACCCAGTTTTTGTGTGAAAAAAAAGGATTTTGAGGAAAATGAAACCAGTTTGGGAGGAAAAAGCTGATTCTGGGGAAAATGAGCCCAGTTTGGTGGCAAAACCCCATTTTTTGGGATATGAACCCATTTTTGAGGGGAAAAAACGATTTTGGGGAAAATGAACCCAGTTTGGAGGGGAAATAACAGATTTTGGGGAAAAAAACTTATTTTGGGGAAAATTAACACAGTGGGGGGGGGGGGGGAGAATCCAATTTTTAGGGAAATGAACACAATTTTGGTGGAAAATACGGATTTTGTCGAAAATGAACCCAATTTGGGAGGAAAAAAATCAGATATTGGGAAAATAAATCCCATTTGGGAGGAAAAAAACACCCTGATTTAGGGGAAAATGAACCCAGTAATTGGGTAAAAAGCACAGATTTTGTGGAAAATGAACACAGTTTGGCGGGGAAAACCAGATTTTGGGGATAATGAACCCAGTTTGGGAGGAAAAGATCCGATTTTGGGGAAAATGAACACAGTTTGGGAGGAAAAAATCCGATTTTGGGGAAAATGAACCCAGTGTGGAGGGGAAATACCAGATTTTGGGGAAAGTGGACCAAGCAATTGGGAAAACCCCTGATTTTGGGGAAAAGGAATCCAGTGTAGAGTGGGAATAGAAGATTTTGGGGGAAATGAACACTGTTTGGAGGGGAAAACCTGATTTGTGTGAAAATGCACCCAGTTTTTTGGGGAAAAAAGGATTTTGGGGAAAATGAACCCAGTTTTGGAGGAAAAAAGCTGATTTGGGGGAAAATGAATCCAGTTTTGAGGAAAACACTTGCTTTTACAGAAAATAAACCCAGTTTGGGGGGAAAACAACGATTTTGGGGAAAATGAACCCAGTAAATGGGTAAAAAACCCGAATTTTGGGGAAAAAGAACACAATTTGGGGGGGAAACCAAATTTGTAGGGAAATGAACCAAGTTTTGGTGGAAAACACCAGATTTTGGGGAAAATGAACCCGGTTTAGGAGGAAAAAAAGCAATTTTGGAGAAAATGATCCCAGAGTGGAGATGAAATACCAGATTTTGGGGAAAATGAACCCAGTTCGGAGGGGAGAACCTGATTTGTGTGAAAATGCACCAAGTTTTTTGGGGAAAAAAAGGATTTTGGGGAAAATGAACCCAGTTTGGGAGGAAAAAAGGTGATTATGGGGAAAATGAACCCAGTTTTGAGGGAAAAAAAACGTTTTTGAGGAAAATAAACCCAGTTTTGGGGGAAAAAAAAGATTTTGGGGAAAATGAACCCAGTAATTGGGAAAAAACTGATTTTGGGGAAAATGAACACAGTTCGGGGGTGGAAATCCAATTTGTAGGGAAATGAACCCAGTTTTGGTAGAAAACAACAGATTTTGGGGAAAATGAACCTAGTTTGGGATGAAGAAAACCCGATTTTGGGTAAAATGAACCCAGTGCGGAGGGGAAATGCCAGATTTTGGGGAAAATGAACCTAGTATTGATTCGAAATACCAGATTTTGGGGAAAATGAACCCAGTAATGGGGATAAAAACCTGATTTTAGGGAAAATGAACCCAGTGTGGAGTGGAAATAGAAGATTTTGCGGAAAATGAACACTGTTTGGAGGGGGAAATCTGATTTGTGTTCAAATGCACCCAGTTTTTGTGTGAAAAAAAGGATTTTGAGGAAAATGAAACCAGTTTGGGAGGAAAAAGCTGATTATGGGGAAAATGAGCCCAGTTTGGTGGCAAAACCCCATTTTTTGGGATATGAACCCATTTTTGAGGGGAAAAAACGATTTTGGGGAAAATGAACCCAGTTTGGAGGGGAAATAACAGATTTTGGGGAAAAAAACCTGATTTTGGGGAAAATTAACACAGTGTGTGGGGGGGGGGAGAATCCAATTTTTAGGGAAATGAACACAATTTTGGTGGAAAATACGGATTTTGTCGAAAATGAACCCAATTTGGGAGGAAAAAAATCAGATATTGGGAAAATAAATCCCATTTGGGAAGAAAAAAACCCCTGATTTAGGGGAAAATGAACCCAGTAATTGGGTAAAAAGCAGAGATTTTGTGGAAAATGAACACAGTTTGGCGGGGAAAACCAGATTTTGGGGATAATGAACCCAGTTTGGGAGGAAAAAATCCGATTTTGGGGAAAATGAACACAGTTTGGGAGGAAAAAATCCGATTTTGGGGAAAATGAACCCAGTGTGGAGGGGAAATACCAGATTTTGGGGAAAGTGGACCAAGCAATTGGGAAAACCCCTCATTTTGGGGAAAAGGAATCCAGTGTAGAGTGGGAATAGAAGATTTTGGGGGAAATGAACACTGTTTGGAGGGGAAAACCTGATTTGTGTGAAAATGCACCCAGTTTTTGGGGGAAAAAAGGATTTGGGGGAAAATGAACCCAGTTTTGGAGGAAAAAAGCTGATTTGGGGGAAAATGAATCCAGTTTTGAGGAAAACACTTGTTTTTACAGAAAATAAACCCAGTTTGGGGGGAAAACAACGATTTTGGGGAAAATGAACCCAGTAATTGGGTAAAAAACCCGATTTTTGGGGAAAAAGAACACAATTTGGGGGGGAAACCAAATTTGTAGGGAAATGAACCAAGTTTTGGTGGAAAACACCAGATTTTGGGGAAAATGAACCCGGTTTAGGAGGAAAAAAAGCAATTTTGGAGAAAATGATCCCAGAGTGGAGATGAAATACCAGATTTTGGGGAAAATGAACCCAGTTCGGAGGGGAGAACCTGATTTGTGTGAAAATGCACCAAGTTTTTTGGGGAAAAAAAGGATTTTGGGGAAAATGAACCCAGTTTGGGAGGAAAAAAGGTGATTATGGGGAAAATGAACCCAGTTTTGAGGGAAAAAAAACGTTTTTGAGGAAAATAAACCCAGTTTTGGGGGAAAAAAAAGATTTTGGGGAAAATGAACCCAGTAATTGGGAAAAAACTGATTTTGGGGAAAATGAACACAGTTCGGGGGTGGAAATCCAATTTGTAGGGAAATGAACCCAGTTTTGGTAGAAAACAACAGATTTTGGGGAAAATGAACCTAGTTTGGGATGAAGAAAACCCGATTTTGGGTAAAATGAACCCAGTGCGGAGGGGAAATGCCAGATTTTGGGGAAAATGAACCTAGTATTGATTCGAAATACCAGATTTTGGGGAAAATGAACCCAGTAATGGGGATAAAAACCTGATTTTAGGGAAAATGAACCCAGTGTGGAGTGGAAATAGAAGATTTTGCGGAAAATGAACACTGTTTGGAGGGGGAAATCTGATTTGTGTTCAAATGCACCCAGTTTTTGTGTGAAAAAAAGGATTTTGAGGAAAATGAAACCAGTTTGGGAGGAAAAAGCTGATTATGGGGAAAATGAGCCCAGTTTGGTGGCAAAACCCCATTTTTTGGGATATGAACCCATTTTTGAGGGGAAAAAACGATTTTGGGGAAAATGAACCCAGTTTGGAGGGGAAATAACAGATTTTGGGGAAAAAAACCTGATTTTGGGGAAAATTAACACAGTGTGTGGGGGGGGGGAGAATCCAATTTTTAGGGAAATGAACACAATTTTGGTGGAAAATACGGATTTTGTCGAAAATGAACCCAATTTGGGAGGAAAAAAATCAGATATTGGGAAAATAAATCCCATTTGGGAAGAAAAAAACCCCTGATTTAGGGGAAAATGAACCCAGTAATTGGGTAAAAAGCAGAGATTTTGTGGAAAATGAACACAGTTTGGCGGGGAAAACCAGATTTTGGGGATAATGAACCCAGTTTGGGAGGAAAAAATCCGATTTTGGGGAAAATGAACACAGTTTGGGAGGAAAAAATCCGATTTTGGGGAAAATGAACCCAGTGTGGAGGGGAAATACCAGATTTTGGGGAAAGTGGACCAAGCAATTGGGAAAACCCCTCATTTTGGGGAAAAGGAATCCAGTGTAGAGTGGGAATAGAAGATTTTGGGGGAAATGAACACTGTTTGGAGGGGAAAACCTGATTTGTGTGAAAATGCACCCAGTTTTTGGGGGAAAAAAGGATTTGGGGGAAAATGAACCCAGTTTTGGAGGAAAAAAGCTGATTTGGGGGAAAATGAATCCAGTTTTGAGGAAAACACTTGTTTTTACAGAAAATAAACCCAGTTTGGGGGGAAAACAACGATTTTGGGGAAAATGAACCCAGTAATTGGGTAAAAAACCCGATTTTTGGGGAAAAAGAACACAATTTGTGGGGGAAACCAAATTTGTAGGGAAATGAACCAAGTTTTGGTGGAAAACACCAGATTTTGGGGAAAATGAACCCAGTTTAGGAGGAAAAAATGCAATTTTGGAGAAAATGATCCCAGAGTGGAGATGAAATACCAGATTTTGGGGAAAATGAACCCAGTTCGGAGGGGAGAACCTGATTTGTGTGAAAATGCACCAAGTTTTTTGGGGAAAAAAAGGATTTTGGGGAAAATGAACCCAGTTTGGGAGGAAAAAAGGTGATTATGGGGAAAATGAACCCAGTTTTGAGGGAAAAAAAACGTTTTTGAGGAAAATAAACCCAGTTTTGGGGGAAAAAAAAGATTTTGGGGAAAATGAACCCAGTAATTGGGAAAAAACTGATTTTGGGGAAAATGAACACAGTTCGGGGGTGGAAACCCAATTTGTAGGGAAATGAACCCAGTTTTGGTAGAAAACAACAGATTTTGGGGAAAATGAACCTAGTTTGGGATGAAGAAAACCCGATTTTGGGGAAAATGAACCCAGTGCGGAGGGGAAATGCCAGATTTTGGGGAAAATGAACCTAGTATTGATTCGAAATACCAGATTTTGGGGAAAATGAACCCAGTAATGGGGATAAAAACCTGATTTTAGGGAAAATGAACCCAGTGTGGAGTGGAAATAGAAGATTTTGCGGAAAATGAACACTGTTTGGAGGGGAAAATCTGATTTGTGTGAAAATGCACCCAGTTTTTGTGTGAAAAAAAGGATTTTGAGGAAAATGAAACCAGTTTGGGAGGAAAAAGCTGATTCTGGGGAAAATGAGCCCAGTTTGGTGGCAAAACCCCATTTTTTGGGATATGAACCCATTTTTGAGGGGAAAAAACGATTTTGGGGAAAATGAACCCAGTTTGGAGGGGAAATAACAGATTTTGGGGAAAAAAACTTATTTTGGGGAAAATTAACACAGTGTGGGGGGGGGGGAGAATCCAATTTTTAGGGAAATGAACACAATTTTGGTGGAAAATACGGATTTTGTCGAAAATGAACCCAATTTGGGAGGAAAAAAATCAGATATTGGGAAAATAAATCCCATTTGGGAGGAAAAAAAACCCCTGATTTAGGGGAAAATGAACCCAGTAATTGGGTAAAAAGCAGAGATTTTGTGGAAAATGAACACAGTTTGGCGGGGAAAACCAGATTTTGGGGATAATGAACCCAGTTTGGGAGGAAAAGATCCGATTTTGGGGAAAATGAACCCAGTTTGGGAGGAAAAAATCCGATTTTGGGGAAAATGAACCCAGTGTGGAGGGGAAATACCAGATTTTGGGGAAAGTGGACCAAGCAATTGGGAAAACCCCTGATTTAGGGGAAAAGGAATCCAGTGTAGAGTGGGAATAGAAGATTTTGGGGGAAATGAACACTGTTTGGAGGGGAAAACCTGATTTGTGTGAAAATGCACCCAGTTTTTTGGGGAAAAAAGGATTTTGGGGAAAATGAACCCAGTTTTGGAGGAAAAAAGCTGATTTGGGGGAAAATGAATCCAGTTTTGAGGAAAACACTTGTTTTTACAGAAAATAAACCCAGTTTGGGGGGAAAACAACGATTTTGGGGAAAATGAACCCAGTAAATGGGTAAAAAACCCGAATTTTGGGGAAAAAGAACACAATTTGGGGGGGAAACCAAATTTGTAGGGAAATGAACCAAGTTTTGGTGGAAAACACCAGATTTTGGGGAAAATGAACCCGGTTTAGGAGGAAAAAAAGCAATTTTGGAGAAAATGATCCCAGAGTGGAGATGAAATACCAGATTTTGGGGAAAATGAACCCAGTTCGGAGGGGAGAACCTGATTTGTGTGAAAATGCACCAAGTTTTTTGGGGAAAAATAGGATTTTGGGGAAAATGAACCCAGTTTGGGAGGAAAAAAGGTGATTATGGGGAAAATGAACCCAGTTTTGAGGGAAAAAAAACGTTTTTGAGGAAAATAAACCCAGTTTTTGGGGAAAAAAAAAGATTTTGGGGAAAATGAACCCAGTAATTGGGAAAAAACTGATTTTGGGGAAAATGAACACAGTTCAGGGGTGGAAACCCAATTTGTAGGGAAATGAACCCAGTTTTGGTAGAAAACAACAGATTTTGGGGAAAATGAACCTAGTTTGGGATGAAGAAAACCCGATTTTGGGGAAAATGAACCCAGTGCGGAGGGGAAATGCCAGATTTTGGGGAAAATGAACCTAGTATTGATTCGAAATACCAGATTTTGGGGAAAATGAACCCAGTAATGGGGATAAAAACCTGATTTTAGGGAAAATGAACCCAGTGTGGAGTGGAAATAGAAGATTTTGCGGAAAATGAACACTGTTTGGAGGGGGAAATCTGATTTGTGTGAAAATGCACCCAGTTTTTGTGTGAAAAAAAGGATTTTGAGGAAAATGAAACCAGTTTGGGAGGAAAAAGCTGATTATGGGGAAAATGAGCCCAGTTTGGTGGCAAAACCCCATTTTTTGGGATATGAACCCATTTTTGAGGGGAAAAAAACGATTTTGGGGAAAATGAACCCAGTTTGGAGGGGAAATAACGGATTTTGGGGAAAAAAACTGATTTTGGGGAAAATTAACACAGTGGGGGGGGGGGGGGAGAATCCAATTTTTAGGGAAATGAACACAATTTTGGTGGAAAATACGGATTTTGTCGAAAATGAACCCAATTTGGGAGGAAAAAAATCAGATATTGGGAAAATAAATCCCATTTGGGAGGAAAAAAAACCCCTGATTTAGGGGAAAATGAACCCAGTAATTGGGTAAAAAGCACAGATTTTGTGGAAAATGAACACAGTTTGGCGGGGAAAACCAGATTTTGGGGATAATGAACCCAGTTTGGGAGGAAAAGATCCGATTTTGGGGAAAATGAACACAGTTTGGGAGGAAAAAATCCGATTTTGGGGAAAATGAACCCAGTGTGGAGGGGAAATACCAGATTTTGGGGAAAGTGGACCAAGCAATTGGGAAAACCCCTGATTTTGGGGAAAAGGAATCCAGTGTAGAGTGGGAATAGAAGATTTTGGGGGAAATGAACACTGTTTGGAGGGGAAAACCTGATTTGTGTGAAAATGCACGCAGTTTTTTGGGGAAAAAAGGATTTTGGGGAAAATGAACCCAGTTTTGGAGGAAAAAAGCTGATTTGGGGGAAAATGAATCCAGTTTTGAGGAAAACACTTGCTTTTACAGAAAATAAACCCAGTTTGGGGGGAAAACAACGATTTTGGGGAAAATGAACCCAGTAATTGGGTAAAAAACCCGAATTTTGGAAAAAAAAAACACAATTTGTGGGGGAAACCAAATTTGTAGGGAAATGAACCAAGTTTTGGTGGAAAACACCAGATTTTGGGGAAAATGAACCCAGTTTAGGAGGAAAAAAAGCAATTTTGGAGAAAATGATCCCAGAGTGGAGATGAAATACCAGATTTTGGGGAAAATGAACCCAGTTCGGAGGGGAGAACCTGATTTGTGTGAAAATGCACCAAGTTTTTTGGGGAAAAAAAGGATTTGGGGGAAAATGAACCCAGTTTGGGAGGAAAAAAAGGTGATTATGGGGAAAATGAACCCAGTTTTGAGGGAAAAAAAACGTTTTTGAGGAAAATAAACCCAGTTTTTGGGGAAAAAAAAGATTTTGGGGAAAATGAACCCAGTAATTGGGAAAAAACTGATTTTGGGGAAAATGAACACAGTTCGGGGGTGGAAACCCAATTTGTAGGGAAATGAACCCAGTTTTGGTAGAAAACAACAGATTTTGGGGAAAATGAACCTAGTTTGGGATGAAGAAAACCCGATTTTGGGGAAAATGAACCCAGTGCGGAGGGGAAATGCCAGATTTTGGGGAAAATGAACCTAGTATTGATTCGAAATACCAGATTTTGGGGAAAATGAACCCAGTAATGGGGATAAAAACCTGATTTTAGGGAAAATGAACCCAGTGTGGAGTGGAAATAGAAGATTTTGCGGAAAATGAACACTGTTTGGAGGGGGAAATCTGATTTGTGTGAAAATGCACCCAGTTTTTGTGTGAAAAAAAGGATTTTGAGGAAAATGAAACCAGTTTGGGAGGAAAAAGCTGATTCTGGGGAAAATGAGCCCAGTTTGGTGGCAAAACCCCATTTTTTGGGATATGAACCCATTTTTGAGGGGAAAAAACGATTTTGGGGAAAATGAACCCAGTTTGGAGGGGAAATAACAGATTTTGGGGAAAAAAAGCTGATTTTGGAGAAAATTAACACAGTGTGGGGGGGGGGGAGAATCCAATTTTTAGGGAAATGAACACAATTTTGGTGGAAAATAAGGATTTTGTCGAAAATGAACCCAATTTGGGAGGAAAAAAATCAGATATTGGGAAAATAAATCCCATTTGGGAGGAAAAAAACCCTGATTTAGGGGAAAATGAACCCGGTAATTGGGTAAAAAGCACAGATTTTGTGGAAAATGAACACAGTTTGGCGGGGAAAACCAGATTTTGGGGATAATGAACCCAGTTTGGGAGGAAAAGATCCGATTTTGGGGAAAATGAACACAGTTTGGGAGGAAAAAATCCGATTTTGGGGAAAATGAACCCAGTGTGGAGGGGAAATACCAGATTTTGGGGAAAGTGGACCAAGCAATTGGGAAAACCCCTGATTTAGGGGAAAAGGAATCCAGTGTAGAGTGGGAATAGAAGATTTTGGGGGAAATGAACACTGTTTGGAGGGGAAAACCTGATTTGTGTGAAAATGCACGCAGTTTTTTGGGGAAAAAAGGATTTTGGGGAAAATGAACCCAGTTTTGGAGGAAAAAAGCTGATTTGGGGGAAAATGAATCCAGTTTTGAGGAAAACACTTGCTTTTACAGAAAATAAACCCAGTTTGGGGGGAAAACAACGATTTTGGGGAAAATGAACCCAGTAATTGGGTAAAAAACCCGAATTTTGGGGAAAAAGAACACAATTTGGGGGGGAAACCAAATTTGTAGGGAAATGAACCAAGTTTTGGTGGAAAACACCAGATTTTGGGGAAAATGAACCCAGTTTAGGAGGAAAAAAAGCAATTTTGGAGAAAATGATCCCAGAGTGGAGATGAAATACCAGATTTTGGGGAAAATGAACCCAGTTCGGAGGGGAGAACCTGATTTGTGTGAAAATGCACCAAGTTTTTTGGGGAAAAAAAGGATTTGGGGGAAAATGAACCCAGTTTGGGAGGAAAAAAAGGTGATTATGGGGAAAATGAACCCAGTTTTGAGGGAAAAAAAACGTTTTTGAGGAAAATAAACCCAGTTTTTGGGGAAAAAAAAGATTTTGGGGAAAATGAACCCAGTAATTGGGAAAAAACTGATTTTGGGGAAAATGAACACAGTTCAGGGGTGGAAACCCAATTTGTAGGGAAATGAACCCAGTTTTGGTAGAAAACAACAGATTTTGGGGAAAATGAACCTAGTTTGGGATGAAGAAAACCCGATTTTGGGGAAAATGAACCCAGTGCGGAGGGGAAATGCCAGATTTTGGGGAAAATGAACCTAGTATTGATTCGAAATACCAGATTTTGGGGAAAATGAACCCAGTAATGGGGATAAAAACCTGATTTTAGGGAAAATGAACCCAGTGTGGAGTGGAAATAGAAGATTTTGCGGAAAATGAACACTGTTTGGAGGGGGAAATCTGATTTGTGTGAAAATGCACCCAGTTTTTGTGTGAAAAAAAGGATTTTGAGGAAAATGAAACCAGTTTGGGAGGAAAAAGCTGATTCTGGGGAAAATGAGCCCAGTTTGGTGGCAAAACCCCATTTTTTGGGATATGAACCCATTTTTGAGGGGAAAAAACGATTTTGGGGAAAATGAACCCAGTTTGGAGGGGAAATAACAGATTTTGGGGAAAAAAAGCTGATTTTGGAGAAAATTAACACAGTGTGGGGGGGGGAGAATCCAATTTTTAGGGAAATGAACACAATTTTGGTGGAAAATAAGGATTTTGTCGAAAATGAACCCAATTTGGGAGGAAAAAAATCAGATATTGGGAAAATAAATCCCATTTGGGAGGAAAAAAACCCTGATTTAGGGGAAAATGAACCCAGTAATTGGGTAAAAAGCACAGATTTTGTGGAAAATGAACACAGTTTGGCGGGGAAAACCAGATTTTGGGGATAATGAACCCAGTTTGGGAGGAAAAGATCCGATTTTGGGGAAAATGAACACAGTTTGGGAGGAAAAAATCCGATTTTGGGGAAAATGAACCCAGTGTGGAGGGGAAATACCAGATTTTGGGGAAAGTGGACCAAGCAATTGGGAAAACCCCTGATTTAGGGGAAAAGGAATCCAGTGTAGAGTGGGAATAGAAGATTTTGGGGGAAATGAACACTGTTTGGAGGGGAAAACCTGATTTGTGTGAAAATGCACGCAGTTTTTTGGGGAAAAAAGGATTTTGGGGAAAATGAACCCAGTTTTGGAGGAAAAAAGCTGATTTGGGGGAAAATGAATCCAGTTTTGAGGAAAACACTTGCTTTTACAGAAAATAAACCCAGTTTGGGGGGAAAACAACGATTTTGGGGAAAATGAACCCAGTAATTGGGTAAAAAACCCGAATTTTGGGGAAAAAGAACACAATTTGGGGGGGAAACCAAATTTGTAGGGAAATGAACCAAGTTTTGGTGGAAAACACCAGATTTTGGGGAAAATGAACCCAGTTTAGGAGGAAAAAAAGCAATTTTGGAGAAAATGATCCCAGAGTGGAGATGAAATACCAGATTTTGGGGAAAATGAACCCAGTTCGGAGGGGAGAACCTGATTTGTGTGAAAATGCACCAAGTTTTTTGGGGAAAAAAAGGATTATGGGGAAAATGAACCCAGTTTTGAGGGAAAAAAAACGTTTTTGAGGAAAATAAACCCAGTTTTTGGGGAAAAAAAAGATTTTGGGGAAAATGAACTCAGTAATTGGGAAAAACCTGATTTTGGGGAAAATGAACACAGTTCAGGGGTGGAAACCCAATTTGTAGGGAAATGAACCCAGTTTTGGTAGAAAACAACAGATTTTGGGGAAAATGAACCTAGTTTGGGATGAAGAAAACCCGATTTTGGGGAAA
This sequence comes from Tapera naevia, assembly GCA_033556795.1. Classification (NCBI taxonomy): domain Eukaryota; kingdom Metazoa; phylum Chordata; class Aves; order Cuculiformes; family Neomorphidae; genus Tapera; species Tapera naevia. Next base: position 2,495,946 of record JAUMJJ010000198.1, on the reverse strand, counting down.
ATGAACCCAGTTTGGGAGGAAAAGATCCGATTTTGGGGAAAATGAACACAGTTTGGGAGGAAAAAATCCGATTTTGGGGAAAATGAACCCAGTGTGGAGGGGAAATACCAGATTTTGGGGAAAGTGGACCAAGCAATTGGGAAAACCCCTGATTTAGGGGAAAAGGAATCCAGTGTAGAGTGGGAATAGAAGATTTTGGGGGAAATGAACACTGTTTGGAGGGGAAAACCTGATTTGTGTGAAAATGCACGCAGTTTTTTGGGGAAAAAAGGATTTTGGGGAAAATGAACCCAGTTTTGGAGGAAAAAAGCTGATTTGGGGGAAAATGAATCCAGTTTTGAGGAAAACACTTGCTTTTACAGAAAATAAACCCAGTTTGGGGGGAAAACAACGATTTTGGGGAAAATGAACCCAGTAATTGGGTAAAAAACCCGAATTTTGGGGAAAAAGAACACAATTTGGGGGGGAAACCAAATTTGTAGGGAAATGAACCAAGTTTTGGTGGAAAACACCAGATTTTGGGGAAAATGAACCCAGTTTAGGAGGATAAAAAGCAATTTTGGAGAAAATGATCCCAGAGTGGAGATGAAATACCAGATTTTGGGGAAAATGAACCCAGTTCGGAGGGGAGAACCTGATTTGTGTGAAAATGCACCAAGTTTTTTGGGGAAAAAAAGGATTTTGGGGAAAATGAACCCAGTTTGGGAGGAAAAAAAGGTGATTATGGGGAAAATGAACCCAGTTTTGAGGGAAAAAAAACGTTTTTGAGGAAAATAAACCCAGTTTTTGGGGAAAAAAAAGATTTTGGGGAAAATGAACCCAGTAATTGGGAAAAAACTGATTTTGGGGAAAATGAACACAGTTCAGGGGTGGAAACCCAATTTGTAGGGAAATGAACCCAGTTTTGGTAGAAAACAACAGATTTTGGGGAAAATGAACCTAGTTTGGGATGAAGAAAACCCGATTTTGGGGAAAATGAACCCAGTGCGGAGGGGAAATGCCAGATTTTGGGGAAAATGAACCTAGTATTGATTCGAAATACCAGATTTTGGGGAAAATGAACCCAGTAATGGGGATAAAAACCTGATTTTAGGGAAAATGAACCCAGTGTGGAGTGGAAATAGAAGATTTTGCGGAAAATGAACACTGTTTGGAGGGGGAAATCTGATTTGTGTGAAAATGCACCCAGTTTTTGTGTGAAAAAAAGGATTTTGAGGAAAATGAAACCAGTTTGGGAGGAAAAAGCTGATTCTGGGGAAAATGAGCCCAGTTTGGTGGCAAAACCCCATTTTTTGGGATATGAACCCATTTTTGAGGGGAAAAAACGATTTTGGGGAAAATGAACCCAGTTTGGAGGGGAAATAACAGATTTTGGGGAAAAAAAGCTGATTTTGGAGAAAATTAACACAGTGTGGGGGGGGGGGAGAATCCAATTTTTAGGGAAATGAACACAATTTTGGTGGAAAATACGGATTTTGTCGAAAATGAACCCAATTTGGGAGGAAAAAAATCAGATATTGGGAAAATAAATCCCATTTGGGAGGAAAAAAACCCTGATTTAGGGGAAAATGAACCCAGTAATTGGGTAAAAAGCACAGATTTTGTGGAAAATGAACACAGTTTGGCGGGGAAAACCAGATTTTGGGGATAATGAACCCAGTTTGGGAGGAAAAGATCCGATTTTGGGGAAAATGAACACAGTTTGGGAGGAAAAAATCCGATTTTGGGGAAAATGAACCCAGTGTGGAGGGGAAATACCAGATTTTGGGGAAAGTGGACCAAGCAATTGGGAAAACCCCTGATTTAGGGGAAAAGGAATCCAGTGTAGAGTGGGAATAGAAGATTTTGGGGGAAATGAACACTGTTTGGAGGGGAAAACCTGATTTGTGTGAAAATGCACGCAGTTTTTTGGGGAAAAAAGGATTTTGGGGAAAATGAACCCAGTTTTGGAGGAAAAAAGCTGATTTGGGGGAAAATGAATCCAGTTTTGAGGAAAACACTTGCTTTTACAGAAAATAAACCCAGTTTGGGGGGAAAACAACGATTTTGGGGAAAATGAACCCAGTAATTGGGTAAAAAACCCGAATTTTGGGGAAAAAGAACACAATTTGGGGGGGAAACCAAATTTGTAGGGAAATGAACCAAGTTTTGGTGGAAAACACCAGATTTTGGGGAAAATGAACCCAGTTTAGGAGGAAAAAAAGCAATTTTGGAGAAAATGATCCCAGAGTGGAGATGAAATACCAGATTTTGGGGAAAATGAACCCAGTTCGGAGGGGAGAACCTGATTTGTGTGAAAATGCACCAAGTTTTTTGGGGAAAAAAAGGATTTTGGGGAAAATGAACCCAGTTTTGAGGGAAAAAAAACGTTTTTGAGGAAAATAAACCCAGTTTTGGGGGAAAAAAAAGATTTTGGGGAAAATGAACTCAGTAATTGGGAAAAAACTGATTTTGGGGAAAATGAACACAGTTCAGGGGTGGAAACCCAATTTGTAGGGAAATGAACCCAGTTTTGGTAGAAAACAACAGATTTTGGGGAAAATGAACCTAGTTTGGGATGAAGAAAACCCGATTTTGGGGAAAATGAACCCAGTGCGGAGGGGAAATGCCAGATTTTGGGGAAAATGAACCTAGTATTGATTCGAAATACCAGATTTTGGGGAAAATGAACCCAGTAATGGGGATAAAAACCTGATTTTAGGGAAAATGAACCCAGTGTGGAGTGGAAATAGAAGATTTTGCGGAAAATGAACACTGTTTGGAGGGGAAAATCTGATTTGTGTGAAAATGCACCCAGTTTTTGTGTGAAAAAAAGGATTTTGAGGAAAATGAAACCAGTTTGGGAGGAAAAAGCTGATTATGGGGAAAATGAGCCCAGTTTGGTGGCAAAACCCCATTTTTTGGGATATGAACCCATTTTTGAGGGGAAAAAACGATTTTGGGGAAAATGAACCCAGTTTGGAGGGGAAATAACAGATTTTGGGGAAAAAAAGCTGATTTTGGAGAAAATTAACACAGTGTGGGGGGGGGGGAGAATCCAATTTTTAGGGAAATGAACACAATTTTGGTGGAAAATAAGGATTTTGTCGAAAATGAACCCAATTTGGGAGGAAAAAAATCAGATATTGGGAAAATAAATCCCATTTGGGAGGAAAAAAACCCTGATTTAGGGGAAAATGAACCCAGTAATTGGGTAAAAAGCACAGATTTTGTGGAAAATGAACACAGTTTGGCGGGGAAAACCAGATTTTGGGGATAATGAACCCAGTTTGGGAGGAAAAGATCCGATTTTGGGGAAAATGAACACAGTTTGGGAGGAAAAAATCCGATTTTGGGGAAAATGAACCCAGTGTGGAGGGGAAATACCAGATTTTGGGGAAAGTGGACCAAGCAATTGGGAAAACCCCTGATTTAGAGGAAAAGGAATCCAGTGTAGAGTGGGAATAGAAGATTTTGGGGGAAATGAACACTGTTTGGAGGGGAAAACCTGATTTGTGTGAAAATGCACGCAGTTTTTTGGGGAAAAAAGGATTTTGGGGAAAATGAACCCAGTTTTGGAGGAAAAAAGCTGATTTGGGGGAAAATGAATCCAGTTTTGAGGAAAACACTTGCTTTTACAGAAAATAAACCCAGTTTGGGGGGAAAACAACGATTTTGGGGAAAATGAACCCAGTAATTGGGTAAAAAACCCGAATTTTGGGGAAAAAGAACACAATTTGGGGGGGAAACCAAATTTGTAGGGAAATGAACCAAGTTTTGGTGGAAAACACCAGATTTTGGGGAAAATGAACCCAGTTTAGGAGGAAAAAAAGCAATTTTGGAGAAAATGATCCCAGAGTGGAGATGAAATACCAGATTTTGGGGAAAATGAACCCAGTTCGGAGGGGAGAACCTGATTTGTGTGAAAATGCACCAAGTTTTTTTGGGAAAAAAAGGATTTGGGGGAAAATGAACCCAGTTTGGGAGGAAAAAAAGGTGATTATGGGGAAAATGAACCCAGTTTTGAGGGAAAAAAAACGTTTTTGAGGAAAATAAACCCAGTTTTTGGGGAAAAAAAAGATTTTGGGGAAAATGAACCCAGTAATTGGGAAAAAACTGATTTTGGGGAAAATGAACACAGTTCAGGGGTGGAAACCCAATTTGTAGGGAAATGAACCCAGTTTTGGTAGAAAACAACAGATTTTGGGGAAAATGAACCTAGTTTGGGATGAAGAAAACCCGATTTTGGGGAAAATGAACCCAGTGCGGAGGGGAAATGCCAGATTTTGGGGAAAATGAACCTAGTATTGATTCGAAATACCAGATTTTGGGGAAAATGAACCCAGTAATGGGGATAAAAACCTGATTTTAGGGAAAATGAACCCAGTGTGGAGTGGAAATAGAAGATTTTGCGGAAAATGAACACTGTTTGGAGGGGGAAATCTGATTTGTGTGAAAATGCACCCAGTTTTTGTGTGAAAAAAAGGATTTTGAGGAAAATGAAACCAGTTTGGGAGGAAAAAGCTGATTCTGGGGAAAATGAGCCCAGTTTGGTGGCAAAACCCCATTTTTTGGGATATGAACCCATTTTTGAGGGGAAAAAACGATTTTGGGGAAAATGAACCCAGTTTGGAGGGGAAATAACAGATTTTGGGGAAAAAAAGCTGATTTTGGAGAAAATTAACACAGTGTGGGGGGGGGAGAATCCAATTTTTAGGGAAATGAACACAATTTTGGTGGAAAATACGGATTTTGTCGAAAATGAACCCAATTTGGGAGGAAAAAAATCAGATATTGGGAAAATAAATCCCATTTGGGAGGAAAAAAACCCTGATTTAGGGGAAAATGAACCCAGTAATTGGGTAAAAAGCACAGATTTTGTGGAAAATGAACACAGTTTGGCGGGGAAAACCAGATTTTGGGGATAATGAACCCAGTTTGGGAGGAAAAGATCCGATTTTGGGGAAAATGAACACAGTTTGGGAGGAAAAAATCCGATTTTGGGGAAAATGAACCCAGTGTGGAGGGGAAATACCAGATTTTGGGGAAAGTGGACCAAGCAATTGGGAAAACCCCTGATTTAGGGGAAAAGGAATCCAGTGTAGAGTGGGAATAGAAGATTTTGGGGGAAATGAACACTGTTTGGAGGGGAAAACCTGATTTGTGTGAAAATGCACGCAGTTTTTTGGGGAAAAAAGGATTTTGGGGAAAATGAACCCAGTTTTGGAGGAAAAAAGCTGATTTGCGGGAAAATGAATCCAGTTTTGAGGAAAACACTTGTTTTTACAGAAAATAAACCCAGTTTGGGGGGAAAACAACGATTTTGGGGAAAATGAACCCAGTAATTGGGTAAAAAACCCGAATTTTGGGGAAAAAGAACACAATTTGGGGGAGAAACCAAATTTGTAGGGAAATGAACCAAGTTTTGGTGGAAAACACCAGATTTTGGGGAAAATGAACCCAGTTTAGGAGGAAAAAAAGCAATTTTGGAGAAAATGATCCCAGAGTGGAGATGAAATACCAGATTTTGGGGAAAATGAACCCAGTTCGGAGGGGAGAACCTGATTTGTGTGAAAATGCACCAAGTTTTTTGGGGAAAAAAAGGATTTTGGGGAAAATGAACCCAGTTTGGGAGGAAAAAAAGGTGATTATGGGGAAAATGAACCCAGTTTTGAGGGAAAAAAAAACGTTTTTGAGGAAAATAAACCCAGTTTTTGGGGAAAAAAAAGATTTTGGGGAAAATGAACCCAGTAATTGGGAAAAAACTGATTTTGGGGAAAATGAACACAGTTCAGGGGTGGAAACCCAATTTGTAGGGAAATGAACCCAGTTTTGGTAGAAAACAACAGATTTTGGGGAAAATGAACCTAGTTTGGGATGAAGAAAACCCGATTTTGGGGAAAATGAACCCAGTGCGGAGGGGAAATGCCAGATTTTGGGGAAAATGAACCTAGTATTGATTCGAAATACCAGATTTTGGGGAAAATGAACCCAGTAATGGGGATAAAAACCTGATTTTAGGGAAAATGAACCCAGTGTGGAGTGGAAATAGAAGATTTTGCTGAAAATGAACACTGTTTGGAGGGGAAAATCTGATTTGTGTGAAAATGCACCCAGTTTTTGTGTGAAAAAAAGGATTTTGAGGAAAATGAAACCAGTTTGGGAGGAAAAAGCTGATTCTGGGGAAAATGAGCCCAGTTTGGTGGCAAAACCCCATTTTTTGGGATATGAACCCATTTTTGAGGGGAAAAAACGATTTTGGGGAAAATGAACCCAGTTTGGAGGGGAAATAACAGATTTTGGGGAAAAAAAACTGATTTTGGGGAAAATTAACACAGTGTGGGGGGGGGGAGAATCCAATTTTTAGGGAAATGAACACAATTTTGGTGGAAAATACGGATTTTGTCAAAAATGAACCCAATTTGGGAGGAAAAAAATCAGATATTGGGAAAATAAATCCCATTTGGGAGGAAAAAAACCCTGATTTAGGGGAAAATGAACCCAGTAATTGGGTAAAAAGCACAGATTTTGTGGAAAATGAACACAGTTTGGCGGGGAAAACCAGATTTTGGGGATAATGAACCCAGTTTGGGAGGAAAAGATCCGATTTTGGGGAAAATGAACACAGTTTGGGAGGAAAAAATCCGATTTTGGGGAAAATGAACCCAGTGTGGAGGGGAAATACCAGATTTTGGGGAAAGTGGACCAAGCAATTGGGAAAACCCCTGATTTAGGGGAAAAGGAATCCAGTGTAGAGTGGGAATAGAAGATTTTGGGGGAAATGAACACTGTTTGGAGGGGAAAACCTGATTTGTGTGAAAATGCACGCAGTTTTTTGGGGAAAAAAGGATTTTGGGGAAAATGAACCCAGTTTTGGAGGAAAAAAGCTGATTTGGGGGAAAATGAATCCAGTTTTGAGGAAAACACTTGCTTTTACAGAAAATAAACCCAGTTTGGGGGGAAAACAACGATTTTGGGGAAAATGAACCCAGTAATTGGGTAAAAAACCCGAATTTTGGGGAAAAAGAACACAATTTGGGGGGGAAACCAAATTTGTAGGGAAATGAACCAAGTTTTGGTGGAAAACACCAGATTTTGGGGAAAATGAACCCAGTTTAGGAGGAAAAAAAAGCAATTTTGGAGAAAATGATCCCAGAGTGGAGATGAAATACCAGATTTTGGGGAAAATGAACCCAGTTCGGAGGGGAGAACCTGATTTGTGTGAAAATGCACCGAGTTTTTTGGGGAAAAAAAGGATTTTGGGGAAAATGAACCCAGTTTGGGAGGAAAAAAAGGTGATTATGGGGAAAATGAACCCAGTTTTGAGGGAAAAAAAACGTTTTTGAGGAAAATAAACCCAGTTTTGGGGGAAAAAAAAGATTTTGGGGAAAATGAACCCAGTAATTGGGAAAAAACTGATTTTGGGGAAAATGAACACAGTTCAGGGGTGGAAACCCAATTTGTAGGGAAATGAACCCAGTTTTGGTAGAAAACAACAGATTTTGGGGAAAATGAACCTAGTTTGGGATGAAGAAAACCCGATTTTGGGGAAAATGAACCCAGTGCGGAGGGGAAATGCCAGATTTTGGGGAAAATGAACCTAGTATTGATTCGAAATACCAGATTTTGGGGAAAATGAACCCAGTAATGGGGATAAAAACCTGATTTTAGGGAAAATGAACCCAGTGTGGAGTGGAAATAGAAGATTTTGCGGAAAATGAACACTGTTTGGAGGGGGAAATCTGATTTGTGTGAAAATGCACCCAGTTTTTGTGTGAAAAAAAGGATTTTGAGGAAAATGAAACCAGTTTGGGAGGAAAAAGCTGATTATGGGGAAAATGAGCCCAGTTTGGTGGCAAAACCCCATTTTTTGGGATATGAACCCATTTTTGAGGGGAAAAAACGATTTTGGGGAAAATGAACCCAGTTTGGAGGGGAAATAACAGATTTTGGGGAAAAAAAGCTGATTTTGGAGAAAATTAACACAGTGGGGGGGGGGGAGAATCCAATTTTTAGGGAAATGAACACAATTTTGGTGGAAAATAAGGATTTTGTCGAAAATGAACCCAATTTGGGAGGAAAAAAATCAGATATTGGGAAAATAAATCCCATTTGGGAGGAAAAAAAACCCTGATTTAGGGGAAAATGAACCCAGTAATTGGGTAAAAAGCAGAGATTTTGTGGAAAATGAACACAGTTTGGCGGGGAAAACCAGATTTTGGGGATAATGAACCCAGTTTGGGAGGAAAAGATCCGATTTTGGGGAAAATGAACACAGTTTGGGAGGAAAAAATCCGATTTTGGGGAAAATGAACACAGTGTGGAGGGGAAATACCAGATTTTGGGGAAAGTGGACCAAGCAATTGGGAAAACCCCTGATTTAGGGGAAAAGGAATCCAGTGTAGAGTGGGAATAGAAGATTTTGGGGGAAATGAACACTGTTTGGAGGGGAAAACCTGATTTGTGTGAAAATGCACGCAGTTTTTTGGGGAAAAAAGGATTTTGGGGAAAATGAACCCAGTTTTGGAGGAAAAAAGCTGATTTGGGGGAAAATGAATCCAGTTTTGAGGAAAACACTTGCTTTTACAGAAAATAAACCCAGTTTGGGGGGAAAACAACGATTTTGGGGAAAATGAACCCAGTAATTGGGTAAAAAACCCGAATTTTGGGGAAAAAGAACACAATTTGGGGGGGAAACCAAATTTGTAGGGAAATGAACCAAGTTTTGGTGGAAAACACCAGATTTTGGGGAAAATGAACCCAGTTTAGGAGGAAAAAAAGCAATTTTGGAGAAAATGATCCCAGAGTGGAGATGAAATACCAGATTTTGGGGAAAATGAACCCAGTTCGGAGGGGAGAACCTGATTTGTGTGAAAATGCACCAAGTTTTTTGGGGAAAAAAAGGATTTTGGGGAAAATGAACCCAGTTTGGGAGGAAAAAAAGGTGATTATGGGGAAAATGAACCCAGTTTTGAGGGAAAAAAAACGTTTTTGAGGAAAATAAACCCAGTTTTTGGGGAAAAAAAAGATTTTGGGGAAAATGAACCCAGTTCGGAGGGGAGAACCTGATTTGTGTGAAAATGCACCAAGGTTTTTGGGGAAAAAAAGGATTTTGGGGAAAATGAACCCAGTTTGGGAGGAAAAAAGGTGATTATGGGGAAAATGAACCCAGTTTTGAGGGAAAAAAAACGTTTTTGAGGAAAATAAACCAAGTTTTGGGGGAAAAAAAAGATTTTGGGGAAAATGAACCCAGTAATTGGGAAAAAACTGATTTTGGGGAAAATGAACACAGTTCGGGGGTGGAAATCCAATTTGTAGGGAAATGAACCCAGTTTTGGTAGAAAACAACAGATTTTGGGGAAAATGAACCTAGTTTGGGATGAAGAAAACCCGATTTTGGGGAAAATGAACCCAGTGCGGAGGGGAAATGCCAGATTTTGGGGAAAATGAACCTAGTATTGATTCGAAATACCAGATTTTGGGGAAAATGAACCCAGTAATGGGGATAAAAACCTGATTTTAGGGAAAATGAACCCAGTGTGGAGTGGAAATAGAAGATTTTGCGGAAAATGAACACTGTTTGGAGGGGGAAATCTGATTTGTGTGAAAATGCACCCAGTTTTTGTGTGAAAAAAAGGATTTTGAGGAAAATGAAACCAGTTTGGGAGGAAAAAGCTGATTCTGGGGAAAATGAGCCCAGTTTGGTGGCAAAACCCCATTTTTTGGGATATGAACCCATTTTTGAGGGGAAAAAACGATTTTGGGGAAAATGAACCCAGTTTGGAGGGGAAATAACAGATTTTGGGGAAAAAAAGCTGATTTTGGAGAAAATTAACACAGTGGGGGGGGGGGGGGGAGAATCCAATTTTTAGGGAAATGAACACAATTTTGGTGGAAAATAAGGATTTTGTCGAAAATGAACCCAATTTGGGAGGAAAAAAATCAGATATTGGGAAAATAAATCCCATTTGGGAGGAAAAAAACCCTGATTTAGGGGAAAATGAACCCAGTAATTGGGTAAAAAGCACAGATTTTGTGGAAAATGAACACAGTTTGGCGGGGAAAACCAGATTTTGGGGATAATGAACCCAGTTTGGGAGGAAAAGATCCGATTTTGGGGAAAATGAACACAGTTTGGGAGGAAAAAATCCGATTTTGGGGAAAATGAACCCAGTGTGGAGGGGAAATACCAGATTTTGGGGAAAGTGGACCAAGCAATTGGGAAAACCCCTGATTTTGGGGAAAAGGAATCCAGTGTAGAGTGGGAATAGAAGATTTTGGGGGAAATGAACACTGTTTGGAGGGGAAAACCTGATTTGTGTGAAAATGCACCCAGTTTTTTGGGGAAAAAAGGATTTTGGGGAAAATGAACCCAGTTTTGGAGGAAAAAAGCTGATTTGGGGGAAAATGAATCCAGTTTTGAGGAAAACACTTGCTTTTACAGAAAATAAACCCAGTTTGGGGGGAAAACAACGATTTTGGGGAAAATGAACCCAGTAATTGGGTAAAAAACCCGAATTTTGGGGAAAAAGAACACAATTTGGGGGGGAAACCAAATTTGTAGGGAAATGAACCAAGTTTTGGTGGAAAACACCAGATTTTGGGGAAAATGAACCCAGTTTAGGAGGAAAAAAAGCAATTTTGGAGAAAATGATCCCAGAGTGGAGATGAAATACCAGATTTTGGGGAAAATGAACCCAGTTCGGAGGGGAGAACCTGATTTGTGTGAAAATGCACCAAGTTTTTTGGGGAAAAAAAGGATTTTGGGGAAAATGAACCCAGTTTGGGAGGAAAAAAGGTGATTATGGGGAAAATGAACCCAGTTTTGAGGGAAAAAAAACGTTTTTGAGGAAAATAAACCAAGTTTTGGGGGAAAAAAAAGATTTTGGGGAAAATGAACCCAGTAATTGGGAAAAAACTGATTTTGTGGAAAATGAACACAGTTTGGGGGTGGAAATCCAATTTGTAGGGAAATGAACCCAGTTTTGGTAGAAAACAACAGATTTTGGGGAAAATGAACCTAGTTTGGGATGAAGAAAACCCGATTTTGGGGAAAATGAACCCAGTGCGGAGGGGAAATGCCAGATTTTGGGGAAAATGAACCTAGTATTGATTCGAAATACCAGATTTTGGGGAAAATGAACCCAGTAATGGGGATAAAAACCTGATTTTAGGGAAAATGAACCCAGTGTGGAGTGGAAATAGAAGATTTTGCGGAAAATGAACACTGTTTGGAGGGGGAAATCTGATTTGTGTGAAAATGCACCCAGTTTTTGTGTGAAAAAAAGGATTTTGAGGAAAATGAAACCAGTTTGGGAGGAAAAAGCTGATTATGGGGAAAATGAGCCCAGTTTGGTGGCAAAACCCCATTTTTTGGGATATGAACCCATTTTTGAGGGGAAAAAACGATTTTGGGGAAAATGAACCCAGTTTGGAGGGGAAATAACAGATTTTGGGGAAAAAAAGCTGATTTTGGAGAAAATTAACACAGTGTGGGGGGGGGGAGAATCCAATTTTTAGGGAAATGAACACAATTTTGGTGGAAAATACGGATTTTGTCGAAAATGAACCCAATTTGGGAGGAAAAAAATCAGATATTGGGAAAATAAATCCCATTTGGGAGGAAAAAACCCCTGATTTAGGGGAAAATGAACCCAGTAATTGGGTAAAAAGCAGAGATTTTGTGGAAAATGAACACAGTTTGGCGGGGAAAACCAGATTTTGGGGATAATGAACCCAGTTTGGGAGGAAAAGATCCGATTTTGGGGAAAATGAACACAGTTTGGGAGGAAAAAATCCGATTTTGGGGAAAATGAACCCAGTGTGGAGGGGAAATACCAGATTTTGGGGAAAGTGGACCAAGCAATTGGGAAAACCCCTGATTTAGGGGAAAAGGAATCCAGTGTAGAGTGGGAATAGAAGATTTTGGGGGAAATGAACACTGTTTGGAGGGGAAAACCTGATTTGTGTGAAAATGCACCCAGTTTTTTGGGGAAAAAAGGATTTTGGGGAAAATGAACCCAGTTTTGGAGGAAAAAAGCTGATTTGGGGGAAAATGAATCCAGTTTTGAGGAAAACACTTGCTTTTACAGAAAATAAACCCAGTTTGGGGGGAAAACAACGATTTTGGGGAAAATGAACCCAGTAATTGGGTAAAAAACCCGAATTTTGGGGAAAAAGAACACAATTTGGGGGGGAAACCAAATTTGTAGGGAAATGAACCAAGTTTTGGTGGAAAACACCAGATTTTGGGGAAAATGAACCCGGTTTAGGAGGAAAAAAAGCAATTTTGGAGAAAATGATCCCAGAGTGGAGATGAAATACCAGATTTTGGGGAAAATGAACCCAGTTCGGAGGGGAGAACCTGATTTGTGTGAAAATGCACCAAGTTTTTTGGGGAAAAAAAGGATTTTGGGGAAAATGAACCCAGTTTGGGAGGAAAAAAGGTGATTATGGGGAAAATGAACCCAGTTTTGAGGGAAAAAAAAACGTTTTTGAGGAAAATAAACCCAGTTTTTGGGGAAAAAAAAGATTTTGGGGAAAATGAACCCAGTAATTGGGAAAAAACTGATTTTGGGGAAAATGAACACAGTTGGGGGGTGGAAACCCAATTTGTAGGGAAATGAACCCAGTTTTGGTAGAAAACAACAGATTTTGGGGAAAATGAACCTAGTTTGGGATGAAGAAAACCCGATTTTGGGGAAAATGAACCCAGTGCGGAGGGGAAATGCCAGATTTTGGGGAAAATGAACCTAGTATTGATTCGAAATACCAGATTTTGGGGAAAATGAACCCAGTAATGGGTATAAAAACCTGATTTTAGGGAAAATGAACCCAGTGTGGAGTGGAAATAGAAGATTTTGCGGAAAATGAACACTGTTTGGAGGGGGAAATCTGATTTGTGTGAAAATGCACCCAGTTTTTGTGTGAAAAAAAGGATTTTGAGGAAAATGAAACCAGTTTGGGAGGAAAAAGCTGATTATGGGGAAAATGAGCCCAGTTTGGTGGCAAAACCCCATTTTTTGGGATATGAACCCATTTTTGAGGGGAAAAAACGATTTTGGGGAAAATGAACCCAGTTTGGAGGGGAAATAACAGATTTTGGGGAAAAAAACTTATTTTGGGGAAAATTAACACAGTGTGGGGGGGGGGAGAATCCAATTTTTAGGGAAATGAACACAATTTTGGTGGAAAATACGGATTTTGTCGAAAATGAACCCAATTTGGGAGGAAAAAAATCAGATATTGGGAAAATAAATCCCATTTGGGAGGAAAAAAACCCTGATTTAGGGGAAAATGAACCCAGTAATTGGGTAAAAAGCAGAGATTTTGTGGAAAATGAACACAGTTTGGCGGGGAAAACCAGATTTTGGGGATAATGAACCCAGTTTGGGAGGAAAAGATCCGATTTTGGGGAAAATGAACACAGTTTGGGAGGAAAAAATCCGATTTTGGGGAAAATGAACCCAGTGTGGAGGGGAAATACCAGATTTTGGGGAAAGTGGACCAAGCAATTGGGAAAACCCCTGATTTAGGGGAAAAGGAATCCAGTGTAGAGTGGGAATAGAAGATTTTGGGGGAAATGAACACTGTTTGGAGGGGAAAACCTGATTTGTGTGAAAATGCACGCAGTTTTTTGGGGAAAAAAGGATTTTGGGGAAAATGAACCCAGTTTTGGAGGAAAAAAGCTGATTTGGGGGAAAATGAATCCAGTTTTGAGGAAAACACTTGCTTTTACAGAAAATAAACCCAGTTTGGGGGGAAAACAACGATTTTGGGGAAAATGAACCCAGTAAATGGGTAAAAAACCCGAATTTTGGGGAAAAAGAACACAATTTGGGGGGGAAACCAAATTTGTAGGGAAATGAACCAAGTTTTGGTGGAAAACACCAGATTTTGGGGAAAATGAACCCGGTTTAGGAGGAAAAAAAGCAATTTTGGAGAAAATGATCCCAGAGTGGAGATGAAATACCAGATTTTGGGGAAAATGAACCCAGTTCGGAGGGGAGAACCTGATTTGTGTGAAAATGCACCAAGTTTTTTGGGGAAAAAAAGGATTTTGGGGAAAATGAACCCAGTTTGGGAGGAAAAAAAGGTGATTATGGGGAAAATGAACCCAGTTTTGAGGGAAAAAAAACGTTTTTGAGGAAAATAAACCCAGTTTTTGGGGAAAAAAAAGATTTTGGGGAAAATGAACCCAGTAATTGGGAAAAAACTGATTTTGGGGAAAATGAACACAGTTCAGGGGTGGAAACCCAATTTGTAGGGAAATGAACCCAGTTTTGGTAGAAAACAACAGATTTTGGGGAAAATGAACCTAGTTTGGGATGAAGAAAACCCGATTTTGGGGAAAATGAACCCAGTGCGGAGGGGAAATGCCAGATTTTGGGGAAAATGAACCTAGTATTGATTCGAAATACCAGATTTTGGGGATAATGAACCCAGTAATGGGGATAAAAACCTGATTTTAGGGAAAATGAACCCAGTGTGGAGTGGAAATAGAAGATTTTGCGGAAAATGAACACTGTTTGGAGGGGAAAATCTGATTTGTGTGAAAATGCACCCAGTTTTTGTGTGAAAAAAAGGATTTTGAGGAAAATGAAACCAGTTTGGGAGGAAAAAGCTGATTATGGGGAAAATGAGCCCAGTTTGGTGGCAAAACCCCATTTTTTGGGATATGAACCCATTTTTGAGGGGAAAAAACGATTTTGGGGAAAATGAACCCAGTTTGGAGGGGAAATAACAGATTTTGGGGAAAAAAACCTGATTTTGGGGAAAATTAACACAGTGTGGGGGGGGGGAGAATCCAATTTTTAGGGAAATGAACACAATTTTGGTGGAAAATACGGATTTTGTCGAAAATGAACCCAATTTGGGAGGAAAAAAATCAGATATTGGGAAAATAAATCCCATTTGGGAGGAAAAAAACCCTGATTTAGGGGAAAATGAACCCAGTAATTGGGTAAAAAGCACAGATTTTGTGGAAAATGAACACAGTTTGGCGGGGAAAACCAGATTTTGGGGATAATGAACCCAGTTTGGGAGGAAAAAATCCGATTTTGGGGAAAATGAACACAGTTTGGGAGGAAAAAATCCGATTTTGGGGAAAATGAACCCAGTGTGGAGGGGAAATACCAGATTTTGGGGAAAGTGGACCAAGCAATTGGGAAAACCCCTGATTTTGGGGAAAAGGAATCCAGTGTATAGTGGGAATAGAAGATTTTGGGGGAAATGAACACTGTTTGGAGGGGAAAACCTGATTTGTGTGAAAATGCACGCAGTTTTTTGGGGAAAAAAGGATTTTGGGGAAAATGAACCCAGTTTTGGAGGAAAAAAGCTGAGTTGGGGGAAAATGAATCCAGTTTTGAGGAAAACACTTGCTTTTACAGAAAATAATCCCAGTTTTGGGGGAAAACAACGATTTTGGGGAAAATGAACCCAGTAATTGGGTAAAAAACCCGAATTTTGGGGAAAAAGAACACAATTTGGGGGGGAAACCAAATTTGTAGGGAAATGAACCAAGTTTTGGTGGAAAACACCAGATTTTGGGTAAAAAGAACCCAGTTTAGGAGGAAAAAAAGCAATTTTGGAGAAAATGATCCCAGAGTGGAGATGAAATACCAGATTTTGGGGAAAATGAACCCAGTTCGGAGGGGAGAACCTGATTTGTGTGAAAATGCACCAAGTTTTTTGGGGAAAAAAAGGATTTTGGGGAAAATGAACCCAGTTTGGGAGGAAAAAAGGTGATTATGGGGAAAATGAACCCAGTTTTGAGGGAAAAAAAACGTTTTTGAGGAAAATAAACCAAGTTTTGGGGGAAAAAAAAGATTTTGGGGAAAATGAACACAGTTTGGGGGTGGAAATCCAATTTGTAGGGAAATGAACCCAGTTTTGGTAGAAAACAACAGATTTTGGGGAAAATGAACCTAGTTTGGGATGAAGAAAACCCGATTTTGGGTAAAATGAACCCAGTGCGGAGGGGAAATGCCAGATTTTGGGGAAAATGAACCTAGTATTGATTCGAAATACCAGATTTTGGGGAAAATGAACCCAGTAATGGGGATAAAAACCTGATTTTAGGGAAAATGAACCCAGTGTGGAGTGGAAATAGAAGATTTTGCGGAAAATGAACACTGTTTGGAGGGGAAAATCTGATTTGTGTGAAAATGCACCCAGTTTTTGTGTGAAAAAAAGGATTTTGAGGAAAATGAAACCAGTTTGGGAGGAAAAAGCTGATTATGGGGAAAATGAGCCCAGTTTGGTGGCAAAACCCCATTTTTTGGGATATGAACCCATTTTTGAGGGGAAAAAACGATTTTGGGGAAAATGAACCCAGTTTGGAGGGGAAATAACAGATTTTGGGGAAAAAAACTTATTTTGGGGAAAATTAACACAGTGGGGGGGGGGGGGAGAATCCAATTTTTAGGGAAATGAACACAATTTTGGTGGAAAATACGGATTTTGTCGAAAATGAACCCAATTTGGGAGGAAAAAAATCAGATATTGGGAAAATAAATCCCATTTGGGAGGAAAAAAACACCCTGATTTAGGGGAAAATGAACCCAGTAATTGGGTAAAAAGCACAGATTTTGTGGAAAATGAACACAGTTTGGCGGGGAAAACCAGATTTTGGGGATAATGAACCCAGTTTGGGAGGAAAAGATCCGATTTTGGGGAAAATGAACACAGTTTGGGAGGAAAAAATCCGATTTTGGGGAAAATGAACCCAGTGTGGAGGGGAAATACCAGATTTTGGGGAAAGTGGACCAAGCAATTGGGAAAACCCCTGATTTAGGGGAAAAGGAATCCAGTGTAGAGTGGGAATAGAAGATTTTGGGGGAAATGAACACTGTTTGGAGGGGAAAACCTGATTTGTGTGAAAATGCACCCAGTTTTTTGGGGAAAAAAGGATTTTGGGGAAAATGAACCCAGTTTTGGAGGAAAAAAGCTGATTTGGGGGAAAATGAATCCAGTTTTGAGGAAAACACTTGTTTTTACAGAAAATAAACCCAGTTTTGGGGGAAAACAACGATTTTGGGGAAAATGAACCCAGTAATTGGGTAAAAAACCCGAATTTTGGGGAAAAAGAACACAATTTGGGGGGGAAACCAAATTTGTAGGGAAATGAACCAAGTTTTGGTGGAAAACACCAGATTTTGGGGAAAATGAACCCAGTTTAGGAGGAAAAAAAGCAATTTTGGAGAAAATGATCCCAGAGTGGAGATGAAATACCAGATTTTGGGGAAAATGAACCCAGTTCGGAGGGGAGAACCTGATTTGTGTGAAAATGCACCAAGTTTTTTGGGGAAAAAAAGGATTTTGGGGAAAATGAACCCAGTTTGGGAGGAAAAAAGGTGATTATGGGGAAAATGAACCCAGTTTTGAGGGAAAAAAAACGTTTTTGAGGAAAATAAACCCAGTTTTTGGGGAAAAAAAAGATTTTGGGGAAAATGAACCCAGTAATTGGGAAAAAACTGATTTTGGGGAAAATGAACACAGTTTGGGGGTGGAAATCCAATTTGTAGGGAAATGAACCCAGTTTTGGTAGAAAACAACAGATTTTGGGGAAAATGAACCTAGTTTGGGATGAAGAAAACCCGATTTTGGGTAAAATGAACCCAGTGCGGAGGGGAAATGCCAGATTTTGGGGAAAATGAACCTAGTATTGATTCGAAATACCAGATTTTGGGGAAAATGAACCCAGTAATGGGGATAAAAACCTGATTTTAGGGAAAATGAACCCAGTGTGGAGTGGAAATAGAAGATTTTGCGGAAAATGAACACTGTTTGGAGGGGGAAATCTGATTTGTGTGAAAATGCACCCAGTTTTTGTGTGAAAAAAAAGGATTTTGAGGAAAATGAAACCAGTTTGGGAGGAAAAAGCTGATTATGGGGAAAATGAGCCCAGTTTGGTGGCAAAACCCCATTTTTTGGGATATGAACCCATTTTTGAGGGGAAAAAACGATTTTGGGGAAAATGAACCCAGTTTGGAGGGGAAATAACAGATTTTGGGGAAAAAAACTTATTTTGGGGAAAATTAACACAGTGGGGGGGGGGGGAGAATCCAATTTTTAGGGAAATGAACACAATTTTGGTGGAAAATACGGATTTTGTCGAAAATGAACCCAATTTGGGAGGAAAAAAATCAGATATTGGGAAAATAAATCCCATTTGGGAGGAAAAAAACACCCTGATTTAGGGGAAAATGAACCCAGTAATTGGGTAAAAAGCACAGATTTTGTGGAAAATGAACACAGTTTGGCGGGGAAAACCAGATTTTGGGGATAATGAACCCAGTTTGGGAGGAAAAGATCCGATTTTGGGGAAAATGAACACAGTTTGGGAGGAAAAAATCCGATTTTGGGGAAAATGAACCCAGTGTGGAGGGGAAATACCAGATTTTGGGGAAAGTGGACCAAGCAATTGGGAAAACCCCTGATTTAGGGGAAAAGGAATCCAGTGTAGAGTGGGAATAGAAGATTTTGGGGGAAATGAACACTGTTTGGAGGGGAAAACCTGATTTGTGTGAAAATGCACGCAGTTTTTTGGGGAAAAAAGGATTTTGGGGAAAATGAACCCAGTTTTGGAGGAAAAAAGCTGATTTGGGGGAAAATGAATCCAGTTTTGAGGAAAACACTTGCTTTTACAGAAAATAAACCCAGTTTGGGGGGAAAACAACGATTTTGGGGAAAATGAACCCAGTAAATGGGTAAAAAACCCGAATTTTGGGGAAAAAGAACACAATTTGGGGGGGAAACCAAATTTGTAGGGAAATGAACCAAGTTTTGGTGGAAAACACCAGATTTTGGGGAAAATGAACCCGGTTTAGGAGGAAAAAAAGCAATTTTGGAGAAAATGATCCCAGAGTGGAGATGAAATACCAGATTTTGGGGAAAATGAACCCAGTTCGGAGGGGAGAACCTGATTTGTGTGAAAATGCACCAAGTTTTTTGGGGAAAAAAAGGATTTTGGGGAAAATGAACCCAGTTTGGGAGGAAAAAAGGTGATTATGGGGAAAATGAACCCAGTTTTGAGGGAAAAAAAACGTTTTTGAGGAAAATAAACCCAGTTTTGGGGGAAAAAAAAGATTTTGGGGAAAATGAACCCAGTAATTGGGAAAAAACTGATTTTGGGGAAAATGAACACAGTTTGGGGGTGGAAATCCAATTTGTAGGGAAATGAACCCAGTTTTGGTAGAAAACAACAGATTTTGGGGAAAATGAACCTAGTTTGGGATGAAGAAAACCCGATTTTGGGTAAAATGAACCCAGTGCGGAGGGGAAATGCCAGATTTTGGGGAAAATGAACCTAGTATTGATTCGAAATACCAGATTTTGGGGAAAATGAACCCAGTAATGGGGATAAAAACCTGATTTTAGGGAAAATGAACCCAGTGTGGAGTGGAAATAGAAGATTTTGCGGAAAATGAACACTATTTGGAGGGGGAAATCTGATTTGTGTGAAAATGCACCCAGTTTTTGTGTGAAAAAAAGGATTTTGAGGAAAATGAAACCAGTTTGGGAGGAAAAAGCTGATTATGGGGAAAATGAGCCCAGTTTGGTGGCAAAACCCCATTTTTTGGGATATGAACCCATTTTT
This sequence comes from Tapera naevia, assembly GCA_033556795.1. Taxonomy (NCBI): domain Eukaryota; kingdom Metazoa; phylum Chordata; class Aves; order Cuculiformes; family Neomorphidae; genus Tapera; species Tapera naevia. The sequence goes on along the minus strand of JAUMJJ010000198.1, from coordinate 2,476,367 downwards.
GAGGGGAAAAAACGATTTTGGGGAAAATGAACCCAGTTTGGAGGGGAAATAACAGATTTTGGGGAAAAAAACCTGATTTTGGGGAAAATTAACACAGTGTGTGGGGGGGGGGAGAATCCAATTTTTAGGGAAATGAACACAATTTTGGTGGAAAATACGGATTTTGTCGAAATGAACCCAATTTGGAGGAAAAAAATCAGATATTGGGAAAATAAATCCCATTTGGGAAGAAAAAAACCCTGATTTAGGGGAAAATGAACCCAGTAATTGGGTAAAAGCAGAGATTTTGTGGAAAATGAACACAGTTTGGCGGGGAAAACCAGATTTTGGGGACAATGAACCAGTTTGGGAGGAAAAAAATCCGATTTTGGGGAAAATGAACCCAGTGTGGAGGGGAAATACCAGATTTTGGGGAAAGTGGACCAAGCAATTGGGAAAACCCCTGATTTTGGGGAAAAGGAATCCAGTGTAGAGTGGGAATAGAAGATTTTGGGGGAAATGAACACTGTTTGGAGGGGAAAACCTGATTTGTGTGAAAATGCACCAGTTTTTGGGGGAAAAAAGGATTTTGGGGAAAATGAACCCAGTTTTGGAGGAAAAAAGCTGATTTGGGGGAAAATGAATCCAGTTTTGAGGAAAACACTTGTTTTTACAGAAAATAAACCCAGTTTGGGGGGAAAACAACGATTTTGGGAAAATGAACCCAGTAATTGGGTAAAAAACCCGAATTTTGGGGAAAAAGAACACAATTTGGGGGGGAAACCAAATTTGTAGGGAAATGAACCAAGTTTTGGTGGAAAACACCAGATTTTGGGGAAAATGAACCCAGTTTAGGTTAGGAGGAAAAAAAGCAATTTTGGAGAAAATGATCCCAGAGTGGAGATGAAATACCAGATTTTGGGGAAAATGAACCCAGTTCGGAGGGGAGAACCTGATTTGTGTGAAAATGCACCAAGTTTTTTGGGGAAAAAAAGGATTTTGGGGAAAATGAACCCAGTTTGGGAGGAAAAAAGGTGATTATGGGGAAAATGAACCCAGTTTTGAGGGAAAAAAAAACGTTTTTGAGGAAAATAAACCCAGTTTTTGGGGAAAAAAAAGATTTTGGGGAAAATGAACCCAGTAATTGGGAAAAAACTGATTTTGGGGAAAATGAACACAGTTTGGGGGTGGAAATCCAATTTGTAGGGAAATGAACCCAGTTTTGGTAGAAAACAACAGATTTAGGGGAAAATGAACCTAGTTTGGGATGAAGAAAACCCGATTTTGGGGAAAATGAACCCAAGTGCGGAGGGGAAATGCCAGATTTTGGGGAAAATGAACCTAGTATTGATTCGAAATACCAGATTTGGGGAAAATGAACCCAGTAATGGGGATAAAAACCTGATTTTAGGAAAATGAACCCAGTGTGGAGTGGAAATAGAAGATTTTGCGGAAAATGAACACTGTTTGGAGGGGGAAATCTGATTTGTGTGAAAATGCACCCAGTTTTTGTGTGAAAAAAAAGGATTTTGAGGAAAATGAAACCAGTTTGGGAGGAAAAAGCTGATTCTGGGGAAAATGAGCCCAGTTGGTGGCAAAACCCCATTTTTTGGGATATGAACCCATTTTTGAGGGGAAAAAACGATTTTGGGGAAAATGAACCCAGTTTGGAGGGGAAATAACAGATTTTGGGGAAAAAAACTTATTTTGGGGAAAATTAACACAGTGGGGGGGGGGGAGAATCCAATTTTTAGGGAAATGAACACAATTTTGGTGGAAAATACGGATTTTGTCGAAAATGAACCCAATTTGGGAGGAAAAAAATCAGATATTGGGAAAATAAATCCCATTTGGGAGGAAAAAAACACCCTGATTTAGGGGAAAATGAACCCAGTAATTGGGTAAAAAGCACAGATTTTGTGGAAAATGAACACAGTTTGGCGGGGAAAACCAGATTTTGGGGATAATGAACCCAGTTTGGGAGGAAAAGATCCGATTTTGGGGAAAATGAACCCAGTTTGGGAGGAAAAAATCCGATTTTGGGGAAAATGAACCCAGTGTGGAGGGGAAATACCAGATTTTGGGGAAAGTGGACCAAGCAATTGGGAAAACCCCTGATTTTGGGGAAAAGGAATCCAGTGTAGAGTGGGAATAGAAGATTTTGGGGGAAATGAACACTGTTTGGAGGGGAAAACCTGATTTGTGTGAAAATGCACCCAGTTTTTTGGGGAAAAAAGGATTTTGGGGAAAATGAACCCAGTTTAGGAGGAAAAAAGCTGATTTGGGGGAAAATGAATCCAGTTTTGAGGAAAACACTTGTTTTTACAGAAAATAAACCCAGTTTGGGGGGAAAACAACGATTTTGGGGAAAATGAACCCAGTAATTGGGTAAAAAACCCGAATTTTGGGGAAAAAGAACACAATTTGTGGGGGGAAACCAAATTTGTAGGGAAATGAACCAAGTTTTGGTGGAAAACACCAGATTTTGGGGAAAATGAACCCAGTTTAGGAGGAAAAAAAGCAATTTTGGAGAAAATGATCCCAGAGTGGAGATGAAATACCAGATTTTGGGGAAAATGAACCCAGTTCGGAGGGGAGAACCTGATTTGTGTGAAAATGCACCAAGTTTTTTGGGGAAAAAAAGGATTTTGGGAAAATGAACCCAGTTTGGGAGGATAAAAGGTGATTATGGGGAAAATGAACCCAGTTTTGAGGGAAAAAAAAACGTTTTTGAGGAAAATAAACCCAGTTTTGAGGGAAAAAAAAGATTTTGGGGAAAATGAACCCAGTAATTGGGAAAAAACTGATTTTGGGGAAAATGAACACAGTTCGGGGGTGGAAACCCAATTTGTAGGGAAATGAACCCAGTTTTGGTAGAAAACAACAGATTTTGGGGAAAATGAACCTAGTTTGGGATGAAGAAAACCCGATTTTGGGGAAAATGAACCCAGTGCGGAGGGGAAATGCCAGATTTTGGGGAAAATGAACCTAGTATTGATTCGAAATACCAGATTTTGGGGAAAATGAACCCAGTAATGGGGATAAAAACCTGATTTTAGGGAAAATGAACCCAGTGTGGAGTGGAAATAGAAGATTTTGCGGAAAATGAACACTGTTTGGAGGGGAAAATCTGATTTGTGTGAAAATGCACCCAGTTTTTGTGTGAAAAAAAAGGATTTTGAGGAAAATGAAACCAGTTTGGGAGGAAGAAGCTGATTATGGGGAAAATGAGCCCAGTTTGGTGGCAAAACCCCATTTTTTGGGATATGAACCCATTTTTGAGGGGAAAAAACGATTTTGGGGAAAATGAACCCAGTTTGGAGGGGAAATAACAGATTTTGGGGAAAAAAACTTATTTTGGGGAAAATTAACACAGTGGGGGGGGGGGAGAATCCAATTTTTAGGGAAATGAACACAATTTTGGTGGAAAATACGGATTTTGTCGAAAATGAACCCAATTTGGGAGGAAAAAAATCAGATATTGGGAAAATAAATCCCATTTGGGAGGAAAAAAAAACCCTGATTTAGGGGAAAATGAACCCAGTAATTGGGTAAAAAGCACAGATTTTGTGGAAAATGAACACAGTTTGGCGGGGAAAACCAGATTTTGGGGAAAATGAACCTAGTTTGGGAGGAAAAGATCCGATTTTGGGGAAAATGAACACAGTTTGGGAGGAAAAAATCCGATTTTGGGGAAAATGAACCCAGTGTGGAGGGGAAATACCAGATTTTGGGGAAAGTGGACCAAGTAATTGGGAAAACCCCTGATTTTGGGGAAAAGGAATCCAGTGTAGAGTGGGAATAGAAGATTTTGGGGGAAATGAACACTGTTTGGAGGGGAAAACCTGATTTGTGTGAAAATGCACCAAGTTTTTTGGGGAAAAAAAGGATTTTGGGGAAAATGAACCCAGTTTGGGAGGAAAAAAGGTGATTATGGGGAAAATGAACCCAGTTTTGAGGGAAAAAAAACGTTTTTGAGGAAAATAAACCCAGTTTTTGGGGAAAAAAAAGATTTTGGGGAAAATGAACCCAGTAATTGGGAAAAAACTGATTTTGGGGAAAATGAACACAGTTTGGGGGTGGAAACCCAATTTGTAGGGAAATGAACCCAGTTTTGGTAGAAAACAACAGATTTTGAGGAAAATGAACCTAGTTTGGGATGAAGAAAACCCGATTTTGGGTAAAATGAACCCAGTGCGGAGGGGAAATGCCAGATTTTGGGGAAAATGAACCTAGTATTGATTCGAAATACCAGATTTTGGGGAAAATGAACCCAGTAATGGGGATAAAAACCTGATTTTAGGGAAAATGAACCCAGTGTGGAGTGGAAATAGAAGATTTTGCGGAAAATGAACACTGTTTGGAGGGGGAAATCTGATTTATGTGAAAATGCACCCAGTTTTTGTGTGAAAAAAAGGATTTTGAGGAAAATGAAACCAGTTTGGGAGGAAAAAGCTGATTATGGGGAAAATGAGCCCAGTTTGGTGGCAAAACCCCATTTTTTGGGATATGAACCCATTTTTGAGGGGAAAAAACGATTTTGGGGAAAATGAACCCAGTTTGGAGGGGAAATAACAGATTTTGGGGAAAAAAAACTGATTTTGGGGAAAATTAACACAGTGTGTGTGGGGGGGGGGAGAATCCAATTTTTAGGGAAATGAACACAATTTTGGTGGAAAATAAGGATTTTGTAGAAAATGAACCCAATTTGGGAGGAAAAAAATCAGATATTGGGAAAATAAATCCCATTTGGGAGGAAAAAAACCCTGATTTAGGGGAAAATGAACCCAGTAATTGGGTAAAAAGCACAGATTTTGTGGAAAATGAACACAGTTTGGCGGGGAAAACCAGATTTTGGGGATAATGAACCCAGTTTGGGAGGAAAAAATCCGATTTTGGGGAAAATGAACACAGTTTGGGAGGAAAAAATCCGATTTTGGGGAAAATGAACCCAGTGTGGAGGGGAAATACCAGATTTTGGGGAAAGTGGACCAAGCAATTGGGAAAACCCCTGATTTTGGGGAAAAGGAATCCAGTGTAGAGTGGGAATAGAAGATTTTGGGGGAAATGAACACTGTTTGGAGGGGAAAACCTGATTTGTGTGAAAATGCACCCAGTTTTTTGGGGAAAAAAGGATTTTGGGGAAAATGAACCCAGTTTTGGAGGAAAAAAAGCTGATTTGGGGGAAAATGAATCCAGTTTTGAGGAAAACACTTGTTTTTACAGAAAATAAACCCAGTTTGGGGGGAAAACAACGATTTTGGGGAAAATGAACCCAGTGCGGAGGGGAAATGCCAGATTTTGGGGAAAATGAACCTAGTATTGATTAGAAATACCAGATTTTGGGGAAAATGAACCCAGTAATGGGGATAAAAACCTGATTTTAGGGAAAATGAACCCAGTGTGGAGTGGAAATAGAAGATTTTGCGGAAAATGAACACTGTTTGGAGGGGGAAATCTGATTTGTGTGAAAATGCACCCAGTTTTTGTGTGAAAAAAAGGATTTTGAGGAAAATGAAACCAGTTTGGGAGGAAAAAGCTGATTATGGGGAAAATGAGCCCAGTTTGGTGGCAAAACCCCATTTTTTGGGATATGAACCCATTTTTGAGGGGAAAAAACGATTTTGGGGAAAATGAACCCAGTTTGGAGGGGAAATAACAGATTTTGGGGAAAAAAAGCTGATTTTGGAGAAAATTAACACAGTGGGGAGGGGGGGGAGAATCCAATTTTTAGGGAAATGAACACAATTTTGGTGGAAAATAAGGATTTTGTCGAAAATGAACCCAATTTGGGAGGAAAAAAATCAGATATTGGGAAAATAAATCCCATTTGGGAGGAAAAAAACCCTGATTTAGGGGAAAATGAACCCAGTAATTGGGTAAAAAGCACAGATTTTGTGGAAAATGAACACAGTTTGGCGGGGAAAACCAGATTTTGGGGATAATGAACCCAGTTTGGGAGGAAAAAATCCGATTTTGGGGAAAATGAACACAGTTTGGGAGGAAAAAATCCGATTTTGGGGAAAATGAACCCAGTGTGGAGGGGAAATACCAGATTTTGGGGAAAGTGGACCAAGCAATTGGGAAAACCCCTGATTTAGGGGAAAAGGAATCCAGTGTAGAGTGGGAATAGAAGATTTTGGGGGAAATGAACACTGTTTGGAGGGGAAAACCTGATTTGTGTGAAAATGCACGCAGTTTTTTGGGGAAAAAAGGATTTTGGGGAAAATGAACCCAGTTTTGGAGGAAAAAAGCTGATTTGGGGGAAAATGAATCCAGTTTTGAGGAAAACACTTGCTTTTACAGAAAATAAACCCAGTTTGGGGGGAAAACAACGATTTTGGGGAAAATGAACCCAGTAATTGGGTAAAAAACCCGAATTTTGGGGAAAAAGAACACAATTTGGGGGGGAAACCAAATTTGTAGGGAAATGAACCAAGTTTTGGTGGAAAACACCAGATTTTGGGGAAAATGAACCCAGTTTAGGAGGAAAAAAAGCAATTTTGGAGAAAATGATCCCAGAGTGGAGATGAAATACCAGATTTTGGGGAAAATGAACCCAGTTCGGAGGGGAGAACCTGATTTGTGTGAAAATGCACCAAGTTTTTTGGGGAAAAAAAGGATTTTGGGGAAAATGAACCCAGTTTGGGAGGAAAAAAAGGTGATTATGGGGAAAATGAACCCAGTTTTGAGGGAAAAAAAAAACGTTTTTGAGGAAAATAAACCCAGTTTTTGGGGAAAAAAAAGATTTTGGGGAAAATGAACCCAGTAATTGGGAAAAAACTGATTTTGGGGAAAATGAACACAGTTCAGGGGTGGAAACCCAATTTGTAGGGAAATGAACCCAGTTTTGGTAGAAAACAACAGATTTTGGGGAAAATGAACCTAGTTTGGGATGAAGAAAACCCGATTTTGGGGAAAATGAACCCAGTGCGGAGGGGAAATGCCAGATTTTGGGGAAAATGAACCTAGTATTGATTCGAAATACCAGATTTTGGGGAAAATGAACCCAGTAATGGGGATAAAAACTTGATTTTAGGGAAAATGAACCCAGTGTGGAGTGGAAATAGAAGATTTTGCGGAAAATGAACACTGTTTGGAGGGGGAAATCTGATTTGTGTGAAAATGCACCCAGTTTTTGTGTGAAAAAAAGGATTTTGAGGAAAATGAAACCAGTTTGGGAGGAAAAAGCTGATTCTGGGGAAAATGAGCCCAGTTTGGTGGCAAAACCCCATTTTTTGGGATATGAACCCATTTTTGAGGGGAAAAAACGATTTTGGGGAAAATGAACCCAGTTTGGAGGGGAAATAACAGATTTTGGGGAAAAAAAGCTGATTTTGGAGAAAATTAACACAGTGTGGGGGGGGGAGAATCCAATTTTTAGGGAAATGAACACAATTTTGGTGGAAAATAAGGATTTTGTCGAAAATGAACCCAATTTGGGAGGAAAAAAATCAGATATTGGGAAAATAAATCCCATTTGGGAGGAAAAAAACCCTGATTTAGGGGAAAATGAACCCAGTAATTGGGTAAAAAGCACAGATTTTGTGGAAAATGAACACAGTTTGGCGGGGAAAACCAGATTTTGGGGATAATGAACCCAGTTTGGGAGGAAAAGATCCGATTTTGGGGAAAATGAACACAGTTTGGGAGGAAAAAATCCGATTTTGGGGAAAATGAACCCAGTGTGGAGGGGAAATACCAGATTTTGGGGAAAGTGGACCAAGCAATTGGGAAAACCCCTGATTTTGGGGAAAAGGAATCCAGTGTAGAGTGGGAATAGAAGATTTTGGGGGAAATGAACACTGTTTGGAGGGGAAAACCTGATTTGTGTGAAAATGCACGCAGTTTTTTGGGGAAAAAAGGATTTTGGGGAAAATGAACCCAGTTTTGGAGGAAAAAAGCTGATTTGGGGGAAAATGAATCCAGTTTTGAGGAAAACACTTGCTTTTACAGAAAATAAACCCAGTTTGGGGGGAAAACAACGATTTTGGGGAAAATGAACCCAGTAATTGGGTAAAAAACCCGAATTTTGGGGAAAAAGAACACAATTTGGGGGGGAAACCAAATTTGTAGGGAAATGAACCAAGTTTTGGTGGAAAACACCAGATTTTGGGGAAAATGAACCCAGTTTAGGAGGAAAAAAAGCAATTTTGGAGAAAATGATCCCAGAGTGGAGATGAAATACCAGATTTTGGGGAAAATGAACCCAGTTCGGAGGGGAGAACCTGATTTGTGTGAAAATGCACCAAGTTTTTTGGGGAAAAAAAGGATTTTGGGGAAAATGAACCCAGTTTGGGAGGAAAAAAAGGTGATTATGGGGAAAATGAACCCAGTTTTGAGGGAAAAAAAACGTTTTTGAGGAAAATAAACCCAGTTTTTGGGGAAAAAAAAGATTTTGGGGAAAATGAACCCAGTAATTGGGAAAAAACTGATTTTGGGGAAAATGAACACAGTTCAGGGGTGGAAACCCAATTTGTAGGGAAATGAACCCAGTTTTGGTAGAAAACAACAGATTTTGGGGAAAATGAACCTAGTTTGGGATGAAGAAAACCCGATTTTGGGGAAAATGAACCCAGTGCGGAGGGGAAATACCAGATTTTGGGGAAAATGAACCTAGTATTGATTCGAAATACCAGATTTTGGGGAAAATGAACCCAGTAATGGGGATAAAAACCTGATTTTAGGGAAAATGAACCGAGTGTGGAGTGGAAATAGAAGATTTTGCGGAAAATGAACACTGTTTGGAGGGGAAAATCTGATTTGTGTGAAAATGCACCCAGTTTTTGTGTGAAAAAAAGGATTTTGAGGAAAATGAAACCAGTTTGGGAGGAAAAAGCTGATTATGGGGAAAATGAGCCCAGTTTGGTGGCAAAACCCCATTTTTTGGGATATGAACCCATTTTTGAGGGGAAAAAACGATTTTGGGGAAAATGAACCCAGTTTGGAGGGGAAATAACAGATTTTGGGGAAAAAAACCTGATTTTGGGGAAAATTAACACAGTGTGTGTGGGGGGGGAGAATCCAATTTTTAGGGAAATGAACACAATTTTGGTGGAAAATACGGATTTTGTCGAAAATGAACCCAATTTGGGAGGAAAAAAATCAGATATTGGGAAAATAAATCCCATTTGGGAGGAAAAAACCCCTGATTTAGGGGAAAATGAACCCAGTAATTGGGTAAAAAGCACAGATTTTGTGGAAAATGAACACAGTTTGGCGGGGAAAACCAGATTTTGGGGATAATGAACCCAGTTTGGGAGGAAAAGATCCGATTTTGGGGAAAATGAACACAGTTTGGGAGGAAAAAATCCGATTTTGGGGAAAATGAACCCAGTGTGGAGGGGAAATACCAGATTTTGGGGAAAGTGGACCAAGCAATTGGGAAAACCCCTGATTTAGGGGAAAAGGAATCCAGTGTAGAGTGGGAATAGAAGATTTTGGGGGAAATGAACACTGTTTGGAGGGGAAAACCTGATTTGTGTGAAAATGCACCCAGTTTTTTGGGGAAAAAAGGATTTTGGGGAAAATGAACCCAGTTTTGGAGGAAAAAAGCTGATTTGGGGGAAAATGAATCCAGTTTTGAGGAAAACACTTGTTTTTACAGAAAATAAACCCAGTTTGGGGGGAAAACAACGATTTTGGGGAAAATGAACCCAGTAATTGGGTAAAAAACCCGAATTTTGGGGAAAAAGAACACAATTTGGGGGGGAAACCAAATTTGTAGGGAAATGAACCAAGTTTTGGTGGAAAACACCAGATTTTGGGGAAAATGAACCCAGTTTAGGAGGAAAAAAAGCAATTTTGGAGAAAATGATCCCAGAGTGGAGATGAAATACCAGATTTTGGGGAAAATGAACCCAGTTCGGAGGGGAGAACCTGATTTGTGTGAAAATGCACCAAGTTTTTTGGGGGAAAAAAGGATTTTGGGGAAAATGAACCCAGTTTGGGAGGAAAAAAAGGTGATTATGGGGAAAATGAACCCAGTTTTGAGGGAAAAAAAACGTTTTTGAGGAAAATAAACCCAGTTTTTGGGGAAAAAAAAGATTTTGGGGAAAATGAACCCAGTAATTGGGAAAAAACTGATTTTGGGGAAAATGAACACAGTTCAGGGGTGGAAACCCAATTTGTAGGGAAATGAACCCAGTTTTGGTAGAAAACAACAGATTTTGGGGAAAATGAACCTAGTTTGGGATGAAGAAAACCCGATTTTGGGGAAAATGAACCCAGTGCGGAGGGGAAATGCCAGATTTTGGGGAAAATGAACCTAGTATTGATTCGAAATACCAGATTTTGGGGAAAATGAACCCAGTAATGGGGATAAAAACCTGATTTTAGGGAAAATGAACCCAGTGTGGAGTGGAAATAGAAGATTTTGCGGAAAATGAACACTGTTTGGAGGGGGAAATCTGATTTGTGTGAAAATGCACCCAGTTTTTGTGTGAAAAAAAGGATTTTGAGGAAAATGAAACCAGTTTGGGAGGAAAAAGCTGATTATGGGGAAAATGAGCCCAGTTTGGTGGCAAAACCCCATTTTTTGGGATATGAACCCATTTTTGAGGGGAAAAAACGATTTTGGGGAAAATGAACCCAGTTTGGAGGGGAAATAACAGATTTTGGGGAAAAAAAGCTGATTTTGGAGAAAATTAACACAGTGGGGGGGGGGGGGGAGAATCCAATTTTTAGGGAAATGAACACAATTTTGGTGGAAAATAAGGATTTTGTCGAAAATGAACCCAATTTGGGAGGAAAAAAATCAGATATTGGGAAAATAAATCCCATTTGGGAGGAAAAAAAACCCTGATTTAGGGGAAAATGAACCCAGTAATTGGGTAAAAAGCACAGATTTTGTGGAAAATGAACACAGTTTGGCGGGGAAAACCAGATTTTGGGGATAATGAACCCAGTTTGGGAGGAAAAAATCCGATTTTGGGGAAAATGAACACAGTTTGGGAGGAAAAAATCCGATTTTGGGGAAAATGAACCCAGTGTGGAGGGGAAATACCAGATTTTGTGGAAAGTGGACCAAGCAATTGGGAAAACCCCTGATTTAGGGGAAAAGGAATCCAGTGTAGAGTGGGAATAGAAGATTTTGGGGGAAATGAACACTGTTTGGAGGGGAAAACCTGATTTGTGTGAAAATGCACGCAGTTTTTTGGGGAAAAAAGGATTTTGGGGAAAATGAACCCAGTTTTGGAGGAAAAAAGCTGATTTGGGGGAAAATGAATCCAGTTTTGAGGAAAACACTTGCTTTTACAGAAAATAAACCCAGTTTGGGGGGAAAACAACGATTTTGGGGAAAATGAACCCAGTAATTGGGTAAAAAACCCGAATTTTGGGGAAAAAGAACACAATTTGGGGGGGAAACCAAATTTGTAGGGAAATGAACCAAGTTTTGGTGGAAAACACCAGATTTTGGGGAAAATGAACCCAGTTTAGGAGGAAAAAAAGCAATTTTGGAGAAAATGATCCCAGAGTGGAGATGAAATACCAGATTTTGGGGAAAATGAACCCAGTTCGGAGGGGAGAACCTGATTTGTGTGAAAATGCACCAAGTTTTTTGGGGAAAAAAAGGATTTTGGGGAAAATGAACCCAGTTTGGGAGGAAAAAAAGGTGATTATGGGGAAAATGAACCCAGTTTTGAGGGAAAAAAAAACGTTTTTGAGGAAAATAAACCCAGTTTTTGGGGAAAAAAAAGATTTTGGGGAAAATGAACCCAGTAATTGGGAAAAAACTGATTTTGGGGAAAATGAACACAGTTCAGGGGTGGAAACCCAATTTGTAGGGAAATGAACCCAGTTTTGGTAGAAAACAACAGATTTTGGGGAAAATGAACCTAGTTTGGGATGAAGAAAACCCGATTTTGGGGAAAATGAACCCAGTGCGGAGGGGAAATGCCAGATTTTGGGGAAAATGAACCTAGTATTGATTCGAAATACCAGATTTTGGGGAAAATGAACCCAGTAATGGGGATAAAAACTTGATTTTAGGGAAAATGAACCCAGTGTGGAGTGGAAATAGAAGATTTTGCGGAAAATGAACACTGTTTGGAGGGGGAAATCTGATTTGTGTGAAAATGCACCCAGTTTTTGTGTGAAAAAAAGGATTTTGAGGAAAATGAAACCAGTTTGGGAGGAAAAAGCTGATTATGGGGAAAATGAGCCCAGTTTGGTGGCAAAACCCCATTTTTTGGGATATGAACCCATTTTTGAGGGGAAAAAACGATTTTGGGGAAAATGAACCCAGTTTGGAGGGGAAATAACAGATTTTGGGGAAAATAGCTGATTTTGGAGAAAATTAACACAGTGTGGGGGGGGGAGAATCTAATTTTTAGGGAAATGAACACAATTTTGGTGGAAAATAAGGATTTTGTCGAAAATGAACCCAATTTGGGAGGAAAAAAATCAGATATTGGGAAAATAAATCCCATTTGGGAGGAAAAAAAACCCTGATTTAGGGGAAAATGAACCCAGTAATTGGGTAAAAAGCACAGATTTTGTGGAAAATGAACACAGTTTGGCGGGGAAAACCAGATTTTGGGGATAATGAACCCAGTTTGGGAGGAAAAGATCCGATTTTGGGGAAAATGAACACAGTTTGGGAGGAAAAAATCCGATTTTGGGGAAAATGAACCCAGTGTGGAGGGGAAATACCAGATTTTGGGGAAAGTGGACCAAGCAATTGGGAAAACCCCTGATTTTGGGGAAAAGGAATCCAGTGTAGAGTGGGAATAGAAGATTTTGGGGGAAATGAACACTGTTTGGAGGGGAAAACCTGATTTGTGTGAAAATGCACGCAGTTTTTTGGGGAAAAAAGGATTTTGGGGAAAATGAACCCAGTTTTGGAGGAAAAAAGCTGATTTGGGGGAAAATGAATCCAGTTTTGAGGAAAACACTTGCTTTTACAGAAAATAAACCCAGTTTGGGGGGAAAACAACGATTTTGGGGAAAATGAACCCAGTAATTGGGTAAAAAACCCGAATTTTGGGGAAAAAGAACACAATTTGGGGGGGAAACCAAATTTGTAGGGAAATGAACCAAGTTTTGGTGGAAAACACCAGATTTTGGGGAAAATGAACCCAGTTTAGGAGGAAAAAAAGCAATTTTGGAGAAAATGATCCCAGAGTGGAGATGAAATACCAGATTTTGGGGAAAATGAACCCAGTTCGGAGGGGAGAACCTGATTTGTGTGAAAATGCACCAAGTTTTTTGGGGAAAAAAAGGATTTTGGGGAAAATGAACCCAGTTTGGGAGGAAAAAAAGGTGATTATGGGGAAAATGAACCCAGTTTTGAGGGAAAAAAAACGTTTTTGAGGAAAATAAACCCAGTTTTTGGGGAAAAAAAAGATTTTGGGGAAAATGAACCCAGTAATTGGGAAAAAACTGATTTTGGGGAAAATGAACACAGTTCAGGGGTGGAAACCCAATTTGTAGGGAAATGAACCCAGTTTTGGTAGAAAACAACAGATTTTGGGGAAAATGAACCTAGTTTGGGATGAAGAAAACCCGATTTTGGGGAAAATGAACCCAGTGCGGAGGGGAAATACCAGATTTTGGGGAAAATGAACCTAGTATTGATTCGAAATACCAGATTTTGGGGAAAATGAACCCAGTAATGGGGATAAAAACCTGATTTTAGGGAAAATGAACCCAGTGTGGAGTGGAAATAGAAGATTTTGCGGAAAATGAACACTGTTTGGAGGGGAAAATCTGATTTGTGTGAAAATGCACCCAGTTTTTGTGTGAAAAAAAGGATTTTGAGGAAAATGAAACCAGTTTGGGAGGAAAAAGCTGATTCTGGGGAAAATGAGCCCAGTTTGGTGGCAAAACCCCATTTTTTGGGATATGAACCCATTTTTGAGGGGAAAAAACGATTTTGGGGAAAATGAACCCAGTTTGGAGGGGAAATAACAGATTTTGGGGAAAAAAAGCTGATTTTGGAGAAAATTAACACAGTGGGGGGGGTGGGGAGAATCCAATTTTTAGGGAAATGAACACAATTTTGGTGGAAAATAAGGATTTTGTCGAAAATGAACCCAATTTGGGAGGAAAAAAATCAGATATTGGGAAAATAAATCCCATTTGGGAGGAAAAAAACCCTGATTTAGGGGAAAATGAACCCAGTAATTGGGTAAAAAGCACAGATTTTGTGGAAAATGAACACAGTTTGGCGGGGAAAACCAGATTTTGGGGATAATGAACCCAGTTTGGGAGGAAAAGATCCGATTTTGGGGAAAATGAACACAGTTTGGGAGGAAAAAATCCGATTTTGGGGAAAATGAACCCAGTGTGGAGGGGAAATACCAGATTTTGGGGAAAGTGGACCAAGCAATTGGGAAAACCCCTGATTTAGGGGAAAAGGAATCCAGTGTAGAGTGGGAATAGAAGATTTTGGGGGAAATGAACACTGTTTGGAGGGGAAAACCTGATTTGTGTGAAAATGCACGCAGTTTTTTGGGGAAAAAAGGATTTTGGGGAAAATGAACCCAGTTTTGGAGGAAAAAAGCTGATTTGGGGGAAAATGAATCCAGTTTTGAGGAAAACACTTGCTTTTACAGAAAATAAACCCAGTTTGGGGGGAAAACAACGATTTTGGGGAAAATGAACCCAGTAATTGGGTAAAAAACCCGAATTTTGGGGAAAAAGAACACAATTTGGGGGGGAAACCAAATTTGTAGGGAAATGAACCAAGTTTTGGTGGAAAACACCAGATTTTGGGGAAAATGAACCCAGTTTAGGAGGAAAAAAAGCAATTTTGGAGAAAATGATCCCAGAGTGGAGATGAAATACCAGATTTTGGGGAAAATGAACCCAGTTCGGAGGGGAGAACCTGATTTGTGTGAAAATGCACCAAGTTTTTTGGGGAAAAAAAGGATTTTGGGGAAAATGAACCCAGTTTGGGAGGAAAAAAAGGTGATTATGGGGAAAATGAACCCAGTTTTGAGGGAAAAAAAAAACGTTTTTGAGGAAAATAAACCCAGTTTTGGGGGAAAAAAAAGATTTTGGGGAAAATGAACCCAGTAATTGGGAAAAAACTGATTTTGGGAAAAATGAACACAGTTCAGGGGTGGAAACCCAATTTGTAGGGAAATGAACCCAGTTTTGGTAGAAAACAACAGATTTTGGGGAAAATGAACCTAGTTTGGGATGAAGAAAACCCGATTTTGGGGAAAATGAACCCAGTGCGGAGGGGAAATGCCAGATTTTGGGGAAAATGAACCTAGTATTGATTCGAAATACCAGATTTTGGGGAAAATGAACCCAGTAATGGGGATAAAAACCTGATTTTAGGGAAAATGAACCCAGTGTGGAGTGGAAATAGAAGATTTTGCGGAAAATGAACACTGTTTGGAGGGGAAAATCTGATTTGTGTGAAAATGCACCCAGTTTTTGTGTGAAAAAAAGGATTTTGAGGAAAATGAAACCAGTTTGGGAGGAAAAAGCTGATTATGGGGAAAATGAGCCCAGTTTGGTGGCAAAACCCCATTTTTTGGGATATGAACCCATTTTTGAGGGGAAAAAAACGATTTTGGGGAAAATGAACCCAGTTTGGAGGGGAAATAACAGATTTTGGGGAAAAAAACTGATTTTGGGGAAAATTAACACAGTGTGGGGGGGGGGGGAATCCAATTTTTAGGGAAATGAACACAATTTTGGTGGAAAATACGGATTTTGTCGAAAATGAACCCAATTTGGGAGGAAAAAAATCAGATATTGGGAAAATAAATCCCATTTGGGAGGAAAAAAACCCTGATTTAGGGGAAAATGAACCCAGTAATTGGGTAAAAAGCACAGATTTTGTGGAAAATGAACACAGTTTGGCGGGGAAAACCAGATTTTGGGGATAATGAACCCAGTTTGGGAGGAAAAGATCCGATTTTGGGGAAAATGAACACAGTTTGGGAGGAAAAAATCCGATTTTGGGGAAAATGAACCCAGTGTGGAGGGGAAATACCAGATTTTGGGGAAAGTGGACCAAGCAATTGGGAAAACCCCTGATTTTGGGGAAAAGGAATCCAGTGTAGAGTGGGAATAGAAGATTTTGGGGGAAATGAACACTGTTTGGAGGGGAAAACCTGATTTGTGTGAAAATGCACCCAGTTTTTTGGGGAAAAAAGGATTTTGGGGAAAATGAACCCAGTTTTGGAGGAAAAAAGCTGATTTGGGGGAAAATGAATCCAGTTTTGAGGAAAACACTTGTTTTTACAGAAAATAAACCCAGTTTGGGGGGAAAACAACGATTTTGGGGAAAATGAACCCAGTAATTGGGTAAAAAACCCGAATTTTGGGGAAAAGGAACACAATTTGTGGGGGAAACCAGATTTGTAGGGAAATGAACCAAGTTTTGGTGGAAAACACCAGATTTTGGGGAAAATGAACCCGGTTTAGGAGGAAAAAAAGCAATTTTGGAGAAAATGATCCCAGAGTGGAGATGAAATACCAGATTTTGGGGAAAATGAACCCAGTTCGGAGGGGAGAACCTGATTTGTGTGAAAATGCACCAATTTTTTTGGGGAAAAAAAGGATTTTGGGGAAAATGAACCCAGTAATTGGGTAAAAAGCACAGATTTTGTGGAAAATGAACACAGTTGAGCGGGGAAAACCAGATTTTGGGGATAATGAACCCAGTTTGGGAGGAAAAAATCCTATTTTGGGGAAAATGAACACAGTTTGGGAGGAAAAAATCCGATTTTGGGGAAAATGAACCCAGTGCGGAGGGGAAATGCCAGATTTTGGGGAAAATGAACCTAGTATTGATTCGAAATACCAGATTTTGGGGAAAATGAACCCAGTAATGGTCATAAAATCCTGATTTTTGGGAAAATGAACCCAGTGTGGAGTGGAAATAGAAGATTTTGCGGAAAATGAACACTGTTTGGAGGGGAAAATCTGATTTGTGTGAAAATGCACCCAGTTTTTGTGTGAAAAAAAGGATTTTGAGGAAAATGAAACCAGTTTGGGAGGAAAAAGCTGATTCTGGGGAAAATGAGCCCAGTTTGGTGGCAAAACCCCATTTTTTGGGATATGAACCCATTTTTGAGGGGAAAAAACGATTTTGGGGAAAATGAACCCAGTTTGGAGGGGAAATAACAGATTTTGGGGAAAAAACCTGATTTTGGGGAAAATTAACACAGTGTGGGGGGGGGAGAATCCAATTTTTAGGGAAATGAACACAATTTTGGTGGAAAATACGGATTTTGTCGAAAATGAACCCAATTTG
Source organism: Tapera naevia (assembly GCA_033556795.1). Lineage (NCBI taxonomy): Eukaryota > Metazoa > Chordata > Aves > Cuculiformes > Neomorphidae > Tapera > Tapera naevia. Next base: position 2,459,167 of record JAUMJJ010000198.1, on the reverse strand, counting down.
GGAGGAAAAAAATCAGATATTGGGAAAATAAATCCCATTTGGGAGGAAAAAAACCCTGATTTAGGGGAAAATGAACCCAGTAATTGGGTAAAAAGCACAGATTTTGTGGAAAATGAACACAGTTTGGCGGGGAAAACCAGATTTTGGGGATAATGAACCCAGTTTGGGAGGAAAAGATCCGATTTTGGGGAAAATGAACACAGTTTGGGAGGAAAAAATCCGATTTTGGGGAAAATGAACCCAGTGTGGAGGGGAAATGCCAGATTTTGGGGAAAATGAACCTAGTATTGATTCGAAATACCAGATTTTGGGGAAAATGAACCCAGTAATGGGGATAAAAACCTGATTTTAGGGAAAATGAACCCAGTGTGGAGTGGAAATAGAAGATTTTGCGGAAAATGAACACTGTTTGGAGGGGAAAATCTGATTTGTGTGAAAATGCACCCAGTTTTTGTGTGAAAAAAAGGATTTTGAGGAAAATGAAACCAGTTTGGGAGGAAAAAGCTGATTATGGGGAAAATGAGCCCAGTTTGGTGGCAAAACCCCATTTTTTGGGATATGAACCCATTTTTGAGGGGAAAAAACGATTTTGGGGAAAATGAACCCAGTTTGGAGGGGAAATAACAGATTTTGGGGAAAAAAACTGATTTTGGGAAAAATTAACACAGTGTGTGGGGGGGGGGAGAATCCAATTTTTAGGGAAATGAACACAATTTTGGTGGAAAATACGGATTTTGTCGAAAATGAACCCAATTTGGGAGGAAAAAAATCAGATATTGGGAAAATAAATCCCATTTGGGAGGAAAAAAACCCTGATTTAGGGGAAAATGAACCCAGTAATTGGGTAAAAAGCAGAGATTTTGTGGAAAATGAACACAGTTTGGCGGGGAAAACCAGATTTTGGGGATAATGAACCCAGTTTGGGAGGAAAAAATCCGATTTTGGGGAAAATGAACACAGTTTGGGAGGAAAAAATCCGATTTTGGGGAAAATGAACCCAGTGTGGAGGGGAAATACCAGATTTTGGGGAAAGTGGACCAAGCAATTGGGAAAACCCCTGATTTTGGGGAAAAGGAATCCAGTGTAGAGTGGGAATAGAAGATTTTGGGGGAAATGAACACTGTTTGGAGGGGAAAACCTGATTTGTGTGAAAATGCACGCAGTTTTTTGGGGAAAAAAGGATTTTGGGGAAAATGAACCCAGTTTTGGAGGAAAAAAGCTGATTTGGGGGAAAATGAATCCAGTTTTGAGGAAAACACTTGCTTTTACAGAAAATAAACCCAGTTTGGGGGGAAAACAACGATTTTGGGGAAAATGAACCCAGTAATTGGGTAAAAAACCCGAATTTTGGGGAAAAAGGATACAATTTGGGGGGGAAACCAAATTTGTAGGGAAATGAACTAAGTTTTGGTGGAAAACACCAGATTTTGGGGAAAATGAACCCAGTTTAGGAGGAAAAAAAGCAATTTTGGAGAAAATGATCCCAGAGTGGAGATGAAATACCAGATTTTGGGGAAAATGAACCCAGTTCGGAGGGGAGAACCTGATTTGTGTGAAAATGCACCAAGTTTTTTGGGGAAAAAAAGGATTTTGGGGAAAATGAACCCAGTAATTGGGTAAAAAGCACAGATTTTGTGGAAAATGAACACAGTTTGGCGGGGAAAACCAGATTTTGGGGATAATGAACACAGTTTGGGAGGAAAAAATCCTATTTTGGGGAAAATGAACACAGTTTGGGAGGAAAAAATCCGATTTTGGGGAAAATGAACCCAGTGCGGAGGGGAAATGCCAGATTTTGGGGAAAATGAACCTAGTATTGATTCGAAATACCAGATTTTGGGGAAAATGAACCCAGTAATGGTCATAAAAACCTGATTTTAGGGAAAATGAACCCAGTGTGGAGTGGAAATAGAAGATTTTGCGGAAAATGAACACTGTTTGGAGGGGAAAATCTGATTTGTGTGAAAATGCACCCAATTTTTGTGTGAAAAAAAGGATTTTGAGGAAAATGAAACCAGTTTGGGAGGAAAAAGCTGATTATGGGGAAAATGAGCCCAGTTTGGTGGCAAAACCCCATTTTTTGGGATATGAACCCATTTTTGAGGGGAAAAAACGATTTTGGGGAAAATGAACCCAGTTTGGAGGGGAAATAACAGATTTTGGGGAAAAAAACCTGATTTTGGGGAAAATTAACACAGTGGGGGGGGGGAGAATCCAATTTTTAGGGAAATGAACACAATTTTGGTGGAAAATACGGATTTTGTCAAAAATGAACCCAATTTGGGAGGAAAAAAATCAGATATTGGGAAAATAAATCCCATTTGGGAGGAAAAAACCCCTGATTTAGGGGAAAATGAACCCAGTAATTGGGTAAAAAGCAGAGATTTTGTGGAAAATGAACACAGTTTGGCGGGGAAAACCAGATTTTGGGGATAATGAACCCAGTTTGGGAGGAAAAGATCCGATTTTGGGGAAAATGAACACAGTTTGGGAGGAAAAAATCCGATTTTGGGGAAAATGAACCCAGTGCGGAGGGGAAATGCCAGATTTTGGGGAAAATGAACCTAGTATTGATTCGAAATACCAGATTTTGGGGAAAATGAACCCAGTAATGGGGATAAAAACCTGATTTTAGGGAAAATGAACCCAGTGTGGAGTGGAAATAGAAGATTTTGCGGAAAATGAACACTGTTTGGAGGGGAAAATCTGATTTGTGTGAAAATGCACCCAGTTTTTGTGTGAAAAAAAGGATTTTGAGGAAAATGAAACCAGTTTGGGAGGAAAAAGCTGATTATGGGGAAAATGAGCCCAGTTTGGTGGCAAAACCCCATTTTTTGGGATATGAACCCATTTTTGAGGGGAAAAAACGATTTTGGGGAAAATGAACCCAGTTTGGAGGGGAAATAACAGATTTTGGGGAAAAAAACTGATTTTGGGGAAAATTAACACAGTGTGGGGGGGGGGGAGAATCCAATTTTTAGGGAAATGAACACAATTTTGGTGGAAAATACGGATTTTGTCGAAAATGAACCCAATTTGGGAGGAAAAAAATCAGATATTGGGAAAATAAATCCCATTTGGGAGGAAAAAAACCCTGATTTAGGGGAAAATGAACCCAGTAATTGGGTAAAAAGCAGAGATTTTGTGGAAAATGAACACAGTTTGGCGGGGAAAACCAGATTTTGGGGATAATGAACCCAGTTTGGGAGGAAAAGATCCGATTTTGGGGAAAATGAACACAGTTTGGGAGGAAAAAATCCGATTTTGGGGAAAATGAACCCAGTGTGGAGGGGAAATACCAGATTTTGGGGAAAGTGGACCAAGCAATTGGGAAAACCCCTGATTTTGGGGAAAAGGAATCCAGTGTAGAGTGGGAATAGAAGATTTTGGGGGAAATGAACACTGTTTGGAGGGGAAAACCTGATTTGTGTGAAAATGCACGCAGTTTTTTGGGGAAAAAAGGATTTTGGGGAAAATGAACCCAGTTTTGGAGGAAAAAAGCTGATTTGGGGGAAAATGAATCCAGTTTTGAGGAAAACACTTGCTTTTACAGAAAATAAACCCAGTTTGGGGGGAAAACAACGATTTTGGGGAAAATGAACCCAGTAATTGGGTAAAAAACCCGAATTTTGGGGAAAAAGAATACAATTTGGGGGGGAAACCAAATTTGTAGGGAAATGAACTAAGTTTTGGTGGAAAACACCAGATTTTGGGGAAAATGAACCCAGTTTAGGAGGAAAAAAAGCAATTTTGGAGAAAATGATCCCAGAGTGGAGATGAAATACCAGATTTTGGGGAAAATGAACCCAGTTCGGAGGGGAGAACCTGATTTGTGTGAAAATGCACCAAGTTTTTTGGGGAAAAAAAGGATTTTGGGGAAAATGAACCCAGTTTGGGAGGAAAAAAGGTGATTATGGGGAAAATGAACCCAGTTTTGAGGGAAAAAAAACGTTTTTGAGGAAAATAAACCCAGTTTTGGGGGAAAAAAAAGATTTTGGGGAAAATGAACCCAGTAATTGGGAAAAAACTGATTTTGGGGAAAATGAACACAGTTTGGGGGTGGAAACCCAATTTGTAGGGAAATGAACCCAGTTTTGGTAGAAAACAACAGATTTTGGGGAAAATGAACCTAGTTTGGGATGAAGAAAACCCGATTTTGGGGAAAATGAACCCAGTGCGGAGGGGAAATGCCAGATTTTGGGGAAAATGAACCTAGTATTGATTCGAAATACCAGATTTTGGGGAAAATGAACCCAGTAATGGGGATAAAAACCTGATTTTAGGGAAAATGAACCCAGTGTGGAGTGGAAATAGAAGATTTTGCGGAAAATGAACACTGTTTGGAGGGGGAAATCTGATTTGTGTGAAAATGCACCCAGTTTTTGTGTGAAAAAAAGGATTTTGAGGAAAATGAAACCAGTTTGGGAGGAAAAAGCTGATTATGGGGAAAATGAGCCCAGTTTGGTGGCAAAACCCCATTTTTTGGGATATGAACCCATTTTTGAGGGGAAAAAAACGATTTTGGGGAAAATGAACCCAGTTTTGAGGGGAAATAACAGGTTTTGGGGAAAAAAACTGATTTTGGGGAAAATTAACACAGTGTGGGGGGGGGGGAGAATCCAATTTTTAGGGAAATGAACACAATTTTGGTGGAAAATACGGATTTTGTCGAAAATGAACCCAATTTGGGAGGAAAAAAATCAGATATTGGGAAAATAAATCCCATTTGGGAGGAAAAAAACCCTGATTTAGGGGAAAATGAACCCAGTAATTGGGTAAAAAGCAGAGATTTTGTGGAAAATGAACACAGTTTGGCGGGGAAAACCAGATTTTGGGGATAATGAACCCAGTTTGGGAGGAAAAGATCCGATTTTGGGGAAAATGAACACAGTTTGGGAGGAAAAAATCCGATTTTGGGGAAAATGAACCCAGTGTGGAGGGGAAATACCAGATTTTGGGGAAAGTGGACCAAGCAATTGGGAAAACCCCTGATTTTGGGGAAAAGGAATCCAGTGTAGAGTGGGAATAGAAGATTTTGGGGGAAATGAACACTGTTTGGAGGGGAAAACCTGATTTGTGTGAAAATGCACGCAGTTTTTTGGGGAAAAAAGGATTTTGGGGAAAATGAACCCAGTTTTGGAGGAAAAAAGCTGATTTGGGGGAAAATGAATCCAGTTTTGAGGAAAACACTTGCTTTTACAGAAAATAAACCCAGTTTGGGGGGAAAACAACGATTTTGGGGAAAATGAACCCAGTAATTGGGTAAAAAACCCGAATTTTGGGGAAAAAGGATACAATTTGGGGGGGAAACCAAATTTGTAGGGAAATGAACTAAGTTTTGGTGGAAAACACCAGATTTTGGGGAAAATGAACCCAGTTTAGGAGGAAAAAAAGCAATTTTGGAGAAAATGATCCCAGAGTGGAGATGAAATACCAGATTTTGGGGAACATGAACCCAGTTCGGAGGGGAGAACCTGATTTGTGTGAAAATGCACCAAGTTTTTTGGGGAAAAAAAGGATTTTGGGGAAAATGAACCCAGTAATTGGGTAAAAAGCACAGATTTTGTGGAAAATGAACACAGTTTGGCGGGGAAAACCAGATTTTGGGGATAATGAACCCAGTTTGGGAGGAAAAAATCCTATTTTGGGGAAAATGAACACAGTTTGGGAGGAAAAAATCCGATTTTGGGGAAAATGAACCCAGTGCGGAGGGGAAATGCCAGATTTTGGGGAAAATGAACCTAGTATTGATTCGAAATACCAGATTTTGGGGAAAATGAACCCAGTAATGGGGATAAAAACCTGATTTTAGGGAAAATGAACCCAGTGTGGAGTGGAAATAGAAGATTTTGCGGAAAATGAACACTGTTTGGAGGGGAAAATCTGATTTGTGTGAAAATGCACCCAGTTTTTGTGTGAAAAAAAGGATTTTGAGGAAAATGAAACCAGTTTGGGAGGAAAAAGCTGATTATGGGGAAAATGAGCCCAGTTTGGTGGCAAAACCCCATTTTTTGGGATATGAACCCATTTTTGAGGGGAAAAAACGATTTTGGGGAAAATGAACCCAGTTTGGAGGGGAAATAACAGATTTTGGGGAAAAAAACCTGATTTTGGGGAAAATTAACACAGTGGGGGGGGGGAGAATCCAATTTTTAGGGAAATGAACACAATTTTGGTGGAAAATACGGATTTTGTCGAAAATGAACCCAATTTGGGAGGAAAAAAATCAGATATTGGGAAAATAAATCCCATTTGGGAGGAAAAAAACCCTGATTTAGGGGAAAATGAACCCAGTAATTGGGTAAAAAGCACAGATTTTGTGGAAAATGAACACAGTTTGGCGGGGAAAACCAGATTTTGGGGATAATGAACCCAGTTTGGGAGGAAAAGATCCGATTTTGGGGAAAATGAACACAGTTTGGGAGGAAAAAATCCGATTTTCGGGAAAATGAACCCAGTGCGGAGGGGAAATGCCAGATTTTGGGGAAAATGAACCTAGTATTGATTCGAAATACCAGATTTTGGGGAAAATGAACCCAGTAATGGGGATAAAAACCTGATTTTAGGGAAAATGAACCCAGTGTGGAGTGGAAATAGAAGATTTTGCGGAAAATGAACACTGTTTGGAGGGGAAAATCTGATTTGTGTGAAAATGCACCCAGTTTTTGTGTGAAAAAAAGGATTTTGAGGAAAATGAAACCAGTTTGGGAGGAAAAAGCTGATTATGGGGAAAATGAGCCCAGTTTGGTGGCAAAACCCCATTTTTTGGGATATGAACCCATTTTTGAGGGGAAAAAACGATTTTGGGGAAAATGAACCCAGTTTGGAGGGGAAATAACAGATTTTGGGGAAAAAAACTGATTTTGGGGAAAATTAACACAGTGTGGGGGGGGGGGAGAATCCAATTTTTAGGGAAATGAACACAATTTAGGTGGAAAATACGGATTTTGTCGAAAATGAACCCAATTTGGGAGGAAAAAAATCAGATATTGGGAAAATAAATCCCATTTGGGAGGAAAAAAAACCCTGATTTAGGGGAAAATGAACCCAGTAATTGGGTAAAAAGCACAGATTTTGTGGAAAATGAACACAGTTTGGCGGGGAAAACCAGATTTTGGGGATAATGAACCCAGTTTGGGAGGAAAAGATCCGATTTTGGGGAAAATGAACACAGTTTGGGAGGAAAAATCCGATTTTGGGGAAAATGAACCCAGTGTGGAGGGGAAATACCAGATTTTGGGGAAAGTGGACCAAGCAATTGGGAAAACCCCTGATTTTGGGGAAAAGGAATCCAGTGTAGAGTGGGAATAGAAGATTTTGGGGGAAATGAACACTGTTTGGAGGGGAAAACCTGATTTGTGTGAAAATGCACCCAGTTTTTTGGGGAAAAAAGGATTTTGGGGAAAATGAACCCAGTTTTGGAGGAAAAAAGCTGATTTGGGGGAAAATGAATCCAGTTTTGAGGAAAACACTTGTTTTTACAGAAAATAAACCCAGTTTGGGGGGAAAACAACGATTTTGGGGAAAATGAACCCAGTGCGGAGTGGAAATTCCAGATTTTGGGGAAAATGAACCTAGTATTGATTCGAAATACCAGATTTTGGGGAAAATGAACCCAGTAATGGGGATAAAAACCTGATTTTAGGGAAAATGAACCCAGTGTGGAGTGGAAATAGAAGATTTTGCGGAAAATGAACACTGTTTGGAGGGGAAAATCTGATTTGTGTGAAAATGCACCCAGTTTTTGTGTGAAAAAAAGGATTTTGAGGAAAATGAAACCAGTTTGGGAGGAAAAAGCTGATTATGGGGAAAATGAGCCCAGTTTGGTGGCAAAACCCCATTTTTTGGGATATGAACCCATTTTTGAGGGGAAAAAACCATTTTGGGGAAAATGAACCCAGTTTGGAGGGGAAATAACAGATTTTGGGGAAAAAAACCTGATTTTGGTGAAAATTAACACAGTGTGGGGGGGGGAGAATCCAATTTTTAGGGAAATGAACACAATTTTGGTGGAAAATACGGATTTTGTCGAAAATGAACCCAATTTGGGAGGAAAAAAATCAGATATTGGGAAAATAAATCCCATTTGGGAGGAAAAAAACCCTGATTTAGGGGAAAATGAACCCAGTAATTGGGTAAAAAGCACAGATTTTGTGGAAAATGAACACAGTTTAGCGGGGAAAACCAGATTTTGGGGATAATGAACCCAGTTTGGGAGGAAAAAATCCGATTTTGGGGAAAATGAACACAGTTTGGGAGGAAAAAATCCGATTTTGGGGAAAATGAACCCAGTGCGGAGGGGAAATGCCAGATTTTGGGGAAAATGAACCTAGTATTGATTCGAAATACCAGATTTTGGGGAAAATGAACCCAGTAATGGGGATAAAAACCTGATTTTAGGGAAAATGAACCCAGTGTGGAGTGGAAATAGAAGATTTTGCGGAAAATGAACACTGTTTGGAGGGGAAAATCTGATTTGTGTGAAAATGCACCCAGTTTTTGTGTGAAAAAAAGGATTTTGAGGAAAATGAAACCAGTTTGGGAGGAAAAAGCTGATTATGGGGAAAATGAGCCCAGTTTGGTGGCAAAACCCCATTTTTTGGGATATGAACCCATTTTTGAGGGGAAAAAACGATTTTGGGGAAAATGAACCCAGTTTGGAGGGGAAATAACAGATTTTGGGGAAAAAAACCTGATTTTGGTGAAAATTAACACAGTGTGGGGGGGGGAGAATCCAATTTTTAGGGAAATGAACACAATTTTGGTGGAAAATACGGATTTTGTCGAAAATGAACCCAATTTGGGAGGAAAAAAATCAGATATTGGGAAAATAAATCCCATTTGGGAGGAAAAAAACCCTGATTTAGGGGAAAATGAACCCAGTAATTGGGTAAAAAGCACAGATTTTGTGGAAAATGAACACAGTTTAGCGGGGAAAACCAGATTTTGGGGATAATGAACCCAGTTTGGGAGGAAAAAATCCGATTTTGGGGAAAATGAACACAGTTTGGGAGGAAAAAATCCGATTTTGGGGAAAATGAACCCAGTGCGGAGGGGAAATGCCAGATTTTGGGGAAAATGAACCTAGTATTGATTCGAAATACCAGATTTTGGGGAAAATGAACCCAGTAATGGGGATAAAAACCTGATTTTAGGGAAAATGAACCCAGTGTGGAGTGGAAATAGAAGATTTTGCGGAAAATGAACACTGTTTGGAGGGGAAAATCTGATTTGTGTGAAAATGCACCCAGTTTTTGTGTGAAAAAAAGGATTTTGAGGAAAATGAAACCAGTTTGGGAGGAAAAAGCTGATTATGGGGAAAATGAGCCCAGTTTGGTGGCAAAACCCCATTTTTTGGGATATGAACCCATTTTTGAGGGGAAAAAACGATTTTGGGGAAAATGAACCCAGTTTGGAGGGGAAATAACAGGTTTTGGGGAAAAAAACCTGATTTTGGGGAAAATTAACACAGTGTGTGGGGGGGGGGGAGAATCCAATTTTTAGGGAAATGAACACAATTTTGGTGGAAAATAAGGATTTTGTCGAAAATGAACCCAATTTGGGAGGAAAAAAATCAGATATTGGGAAAATAAATCCCATTTGGGAGGAAAAAACCCCTGATTTAGGGGAAAATGAACCCAGTAATTGGGTAAAAAGCAGAGATTTTGTGGAAAATGAACACAGTTTGGCGGGGAAAACCAGATTTTGGGGATAATGAACCCAGTTTGGGAGGAAAAGATCCGATTTTGGGGAAAATGAACACAGTTTGGGAGGAAAAAATCCGATTTTGGGGAAAATGAACCCAGTGTGGAGGGGAAATACCAGATTTTGGGGAAAGTGGACCAAGCAATTGGGAAAACCCCTGATTTGGGGGAAAAGGAATCCAGTGTAGAGTGGGAATAGAAGATTTTGGGGGAAATGAACACTGTTTGGAGGGGAAAACCTGATTTGTGTGAAAATGCACGCAGTTTTTTGGGGAAAAAAGGATTTTGGGGAAAATGAACCCAGTTTTGGAGGAAAAAAGCTGATTTGGGGGAAAATGAATCCAGTTTTGAGGAAAACACTTGCTTTTACAGAAAATAAACCCAGTTTGGGGGGAAAACAACGATTTTGGGGAAAATGAACCCAGTAATTGGGTAAAAAACCCGAATTTTGGGGAAAAAGAACACAATTTGGGGGGGAAACCAAATTTGTAGGGAAATGAACCAAGTTTTGGTGGAAAACACCAGATTTTGGGGAAAATGAACCCAGTTTAGGAGGAAAAAAAGCAATTTTGGAGAAAATGATCCCAGAGTGGAGATGAAATACCAGATCTTGGGGAAAATGAACCCAGTTCGGAGGGGAGAACCTGATTTGTGTGAAAATGCACCTAGTTTTTAGGGGAAAAAAAGGATTTTGGGGAAAATGAACCCAGTAATTGGGTAAAAAGCACAGATTTTGTGGAAAATGAACACAGTTTGGCGGGGGAAAACCAGATTTTGGGGATAATGAACCCAGTTTGGGAGGAAAAAATCCTATTTTGGGGAAAATGAACACAGTTTGGGAGGAAAAAATCCGATTTTGGGGAAAATGAACCCAGTGCGGAGGGGAAATGCCAGATTTTGGGGAAAATGAACCTAGTATTGATTCGAAATACCAGATTTTGGGGAAAATGAACCCAGTAATGGTGATAAAAACCTGATTTTAGGGAAAATGAACCCAGTGTGGAGTGGAAATAGAAGATTTTGTGGAAAATGAACACTGTTTGGAGGGGAAAATCTGATTTGTGTGAAAATGCACCCAGTTTTTGTGTGAAAAAAAGGATTTTGAGGAAAATGAAACCAGTTTGGGAGGAAAAAGCTGATTATGGGGAAAATGAGCCCAGTTTGGTGGCAAAACCCCATTTTTTGGGATATGAACCCATTTTTGAGGGGAAAAAACGATTTTGGCGAAAATGAACCCAGTTTGGAGGGGAAATAACAGATTTTGGGGAAAAAAACCTGATTTTGGGGAAAATTAACACAGTGTGTGGGGGGGGGAGAATCCAATTTTTAGGGAAATGAACACAATTTTGGTGGAAAATACGGATTTTGTCGAAAATGAACCCAATTTGGGAGGAAAAAAATCAGATATTGGGAAAATAAATCCCATTTGGGAGGAAAAAAACCCTGATTTAGGGGAAAATGAACCCAGTAATTGGGTAAAAAGCACAGATTTTGTGGAAAATGAACACAGTTTGGCGGGGAAAACCAGATTTTGGGGATAATGAACCGAGTTTGGGAGGAAAAAATCCGATTTTGGGGAAAATGAACACAGTTTGGGAGGAAAAAATCCGATTTTGTGGGAAATGAACCCAGTGCGGAGGGGAAATGCCAGATTTTGGGGAAAATGAACCTAGTATTGATTCGAAATACCAGATTTTGGGGAAAATGAACCCAGTAATGGGGACAAAAAGCTGATTTTAGGGAAAATGAACCCAGTGTGGAGTGGAAATAGAAGATTTTGCGGAAAATGAACACTGTTTGGAGGGGAAAATCTGATTTGTGTGAAAATGCACCCAGTTTTTGTGTGAAAAAAAGGATTTTGAGGAAAATGAAACCAGTTTGGGAGGAAAAAGCTGATTATGGGGAAAATGAGCCCAGTTTGGTGGCAAAACCCCATTTTTTGGGATATGAACCCATTTTTGAGGGGAAAAAACGATTTTGGGGAAAATGAACCCAGTTTGGAGGGGAAATAACAGATTTGGGGGAAAAAAACCTGATTTTGGGGAAAATTAACACAGTGTGTGTGTGGGGGGAGAATCCAATTTTTAGGGAAATGAACACAATTTTGGTGGAAAATACGGATTTTGTCGAAAATGAACCCAATTTGGGAGGAAAAAAACCAGATATTGGGAAAATAAATCCCATTTGGGAGGAAAAAAAACCCTGATTTAGGGGAAAATGAACCCAGTAATTGGGTAAAAAGCACAGATTTTGTGGAAAATGAACACAGTTTGGCGGGGAAAACCAGATTTTGGGGATAATGAACCCAGTTTGGGAGGAAAAGATCCGATTTTGGGGAAAATGAACACAGTTTGGGAGGAAAAAATCCGATTTTGGGGAAAATGAACCCAGTGTGGAGGGGAAATACCAGATTTTGGGGAAAGTGGACCAAGCAATTGGGAAAACCCCTGATTTTGGGGAAAAGGAATCCAGTGTAGAGTGGGAATAGAAGATTTTGGGGGAAATGAACACTGTTTGGAGGGGAAAACCTGATTTGTGTGAAAATGCACCCAGTTTTTTGGGGAAAAAAGGATTTTGGGGAAAATGAACCCAGTTTTGGAGGAAAAAAGCTGATTTGGGGGAAAATGAATCCAGTTTTGAGGAAAACACTTGCTTTTACAGAAAATAAAACCAGTTTGGGGGGAAAACAACGATTTTGGGGAAAATGAACCCAGTAATTGGGTAAAAAACCCGAATTTTGGGGAAAAAGAATACAATTTGGGGGGGAAACCAAATTTGTAGGGAAATGAACTAAGTTTTGGTGGAAAACACCAGATTTTGGGGAAAATGAACCCGGTTTAGGAGGAAAAAAAGCAATTTTGGAGAAAATGATCCCAGAGTGGAGATGAAATACCAGATTTTGGGGAAAATGAACCCAGTTCGGAGGGGAGAACCTGATTTGTGTGAAAATGCACCAATTTTTTTGGGGAAAAAAAGGATTTTGGGGAAAATGAACCCAGTAATTGGGTAAAAAGCACATATTTTGTGGAAAATGAACACAGTTTGGCGGGGAAAACCAGATTTTGGGGATAATGAACCCTGTTTGGGAGGAAAAAATCCTATTTTGGGGAAAATGAACACAGTTTGGGAGGAAAAAATCCGATTTTGGGGAAAATGAACCCAGTGCGGAGGGGAAATGCCAGATTTTGGGGAAAATGAACCTAGTATTGATTCGAAATACCAGATTTTGGGGAAAATGAACCCAGTAATGGGGATAAAAACCTGATTTTAGGGAAAATGAGCCCAGTGTGGAGTGGAAATAGAAGATTTTGCGGAAAATGAACACTGTTTGGAGGGGGAAATCTGATTTGTGTGAAAATGCACCCAATTTTTGTGTGAAAAAAAGGATTTTGAGGAAAATGAAACCAGTTTGGGAGGAAAAAGCTGATTATGGGTAAAATGAGCCCAGTTTGGTGGCAAAACCCCATTTTTTGGGATATGAACCCATTTTTGAGGGGAAAAAACGATTTTGGGGAAAATGAACCCAGTTTGGAGGGGAAATAACAGATTTTGGGGAAAAAAACCTGATTTTGGTGAAAATTAACACAGTGTGGGGGGGGGGGAGAATCCAATTTTTAGGGAAATGAACACAATTTTGGTGGAAAATACGGATTTTGTCGAAAATAAACCCAATTTGGGAGGAAAAAAATCAGATATTGGGAAAATAAATCCCATTTGGGAGGAAAAAAACCCTGATTTAGGGGAAAATGAACCCAGTAATTGGGTAAAAAGCACAGATTTTGTGGAAAATGAACACAGTTTAGCGGGGAAAACCAGATTTTGGGGATAATGAACCCAGTTTGGGAGGAAAAAATCCTATTTTGGGGAAAATGAACACAGTTTGGGAGGAAAAAATCCGATTTTGGGGAAAATGAACCCAGTGCGGAGGGGAAATGCCAGATTTTGGGGAAAATGAACCTAGTATTGATTCGAAATACCAGATTTTGGGGAAAATGAACCCAGTAATGGGGATAAAAACCTGATTTTAGGGAAAATGAACCCAGTGTGGAGTGGAAATAGAAGATTTTGCGGAAAATGAACACTGTTTGGAGGGGAAAATCTGATTTGTGTGAAAATGCACCCAGTTTTTGTGTGAAAAAAAGGATTTTGAGGAAAATGAAACCAGTTTGGGAGGAAAAAGCTGATTATGGGGAAAATGAGCCCAGTTTGGTGGCAAAACCCCATTTTTTGGGATATGAACCCATTTTTGAGGGGAAAAAACGATTTTGGGGAAAATGAACCCAGTTTGGAGGGGAAATAACAGATTTTGGGGAAAAAAACCTGATTTTGGTGAAAATTAACACAGTGTGGGGGGCGGAGAATCCAATTTTTAGGGAAATGAACACAATTTTGGTGGAAAATACGGATTTTGTCGAAAATGAACCCAATTTGGGAGGAAAAAAATCAGATATTGGGAAAATAAATCCCATTTGGGAGGAAAAAAACCCTGATTTAGGGGAAAATGAACCCAGTAATTGGGTAAAAAGCACAGATTTTGTGGAAAATGAACACAGTTTAGCGGGGAAAACCAGATTTTGGGGATAATGAACCCAGTTTGGGAGGAAAAAATCCGATTTTGGGGAAAATGAACACAGTTTGGGAGGAAAAAATCCGATTTTGGGGAAAATGAACCCAGTGCGGAGGGGAAATGCCAGATTTTGGGGAAAGTGGACCAAGCAATTGGGAAAACCCCTGATTTGGGGGAAAAGGAATCCAGTGTAGAGTGGGAATAGAAGATTTTGGGGGAAATGAACACTGTTTGGAGGGGAAAACCTGATTTGTGTGAAAATGCACGCAGTTTTTTGGGGAAAAAAGGATTTTGGGGAAAATGAACCCAGTTTTGGAGGAAAAAAGCTGATTTGGGGGAAAATGAATCCAGTTTTGAGGAAAACACTTGCTTTTACAGAAAATAAACCCAGTTTGGGGGGAAAACAACGATTTTGGGGAAAATGAACCCAGTAATTGGGTAAAAAACCCGAATTTTGGGGAAAAAGAACACAATTTGGGGGGGAAACCAAATTTGTAGGGAAATGAACCAAGTTTTGGTGGAAAACACCAGATTTTGGGGAAAATGAACCCAGTTTAGGAGGAAAAAAAGCAATTTTGGAGAAAATGATCCCAGAGTGGAGATGAAATACCAGATCTTGGGGAAAATGAACCCAGTTCGGAGGGGAGAACCTGATTTGTGTGAAAATGCACCTAGTTTTTAGGGGAAAAAAAGGATTTTGGGGAAAATGAACCCAGTAATTGGGTAAAAAGCACAGATTTTGTGGAAAATGAACACAGTTTGGCGGGGAAAACCAGATTTTGGGGATAATGAACCCAGTTTGGGAGGAAAAAATCCTATTTTGGGGAAAATGAACACAGTTTGGGAGGAAAAAATCCGATTTTGGGGAAAATGAACCCAGTGCGGAGGGGAAATGCCAGATTTTGGGGAAAATGAACCTAGTATTGATTCGAAATACCAGATTTTGGGGAAAATGAACCCAGTAATGGGGATAAAAACCTGATTTTAGGGAAAATGAACCCAGTGTGGAGTGGAAATAGAAGATTTTGCGGAAAATGAACACTGTTTGGAGGGGAAAATCTGATTTGTGTGAAAATGCACCCAGTTTTTGTGTGAAAAAAAGGATTTTGAGGAAAATGAAACCAGTTTGGGAGGAAAAAGCTGATTATGGGGAAAATGAGCCCAGTTTGGTGGCAAAACCCCATTTTTTGGGATATGAACCCATTTTTGAGGGGAAAAAACGATTTTGGCGAAAATGAACCCAGTTTGGAGGGGAAATAACAGATTTTGGGGAAAAAAACCTGATTTTGGGGAAAATTAACACAGTGTGTGGGGGGGGGAATCCAATTTTTAGGGAAATGAACACAATTTTGGTGGAAAATACGGATTTTGTCGAAAATGAACCCAATTTGGGAGGAAAAAAATCAGATATTGGGAAAATAAATCCCATTTGGGAGGAAAAAAAACCCTGATTTAGGGGAAAATGAACCCAGTAATTGGGTAAAAAGCAGAGATTTTGTGGAAAATGAACACAGTTTGGCGGGGAAAACCAGATTTTGGGGATAATGAACCCAGTTTGGGAGGAAAAAATCCGATTTTGGGGAAAATGAACACAGTTTGGGAGGAAAAAATCCGATTTTGGGGGAAATGAACCCAGTGCGGAGGGGAAATGCCAGATTTTGGGGAAAATGAACCTAGTATTGATTCGAAATACCAGATTTTGGGGAAAATGAACCCAGTAATGGGGACAAAAACCTGATTTTAGGGAAAATGAACCCAGTGTGGAGTGGAAATAGAAGATTTTGCGGAAAATGAACACTGTTTGGAGGGGAAAATCTGATTTGTGTGAAAATGCACCCAGTTTTTGTGTGAAAAAAAGGATTTTGAGGAAAATGAAACCAGTTTGGGAGGAAAAAGCTGATTATGGGGAAAATGAGCCCAGTTTGGTGGCAAAACCCCATTTTTTGGGATATGAACCCATTTTTGAGGGGAAAAAACGATTTTGGGGAAAATGAACCCAGTTTGGAGGGGAAATAACAGATTTGGGGGAAAAAAACCTGATTTTGGGGAAAATTAACACAGTGTGTGTGTGGGGGGAGAATCCAATTTTTAGGGAAATGAACACAATTTTGGTGGAAAATACGGATTTTGTCGAAAATGAACCCAATTTGGGAGGAAAAAAATCAGATATTGGGAAAATAAATCCCATTTGGGAGGAAAAAAACCCTGATTTAGGGGAAAATGAACCCAGTAATTGGGTAAAAAGCACAGATTTTGTGGAAAATGAACACAGTTTAGCGGGGAAAACCAGATTTTGGGGATAATGAACCCAGTTTGGGAGGAAAAAATCCGATTTTGGGGAAAATGAACACAGTTTGGGAGGAAAAAATCCGATTTTGGGGAAAATGAACCCAGTGCGGAGGGGAAATGCCAGATTTTGGGGAAAGTGGACCAAGCAATTGGGAAAACCCCTGATTTGGGGGAAAAGGAATCCAGTGTAGAGTGGGAATAGAAGATTTTGGGGGAAATGAACACTGTTTGGAGGGGAAAACCTGATTTGTGTGAAAATGCACGCAGTTTTTTGGGGAAAAAAGGATTTTGGGGAAAATGAACCCAGTTTGGGAGGAAAAAAGCTGATTTGGGGGAAAATGAATCCAGTTTTGAGGAAAACACTTGCTTTTACAGAAAATAAACCCAGTTTGGGGGGAAAACAACGATTTTGGGGAAAATGAACCCAGTAATTGGGTAAAAAACCCGAATTTTGGGGAAAAAGAACACAATTTGGGGGGGAAACCAAATTTGTAGGGAAATGAACCAAGTTTTGGTGGAAAACACCAGATTTTGGGGAAAATGAACCCAGTTTAGGAGGAAAAAAAGCAATTTTGGAGAAAATGATCCCAGAGTGGAGATGAAATACCAGATCTTGGGGAAAATGAACCCAGTTCGGAGGGGAGAACCTGATTTGTGTGAAAATGCACCTAGTTTTTAGGGGAAAAAAAGGATTTTGGGGAAAATGAACCCAGTAATTGGGTAAAAAGCACAGATTTTGTGGAAAATGAACACAGTTTGGCGGGGAAAACCAGATTTTGGGGATAATGAACCCAGTTTGGGAGGAAAAAATCCTATTTTGGGGAAAATGAACACAGTTTGGGAGGAAAAAATCCGATTTTGGGGAAAATGAACCCAGTGCGGAGGGGAAATGCCAGATTTTGGGGAAAATGAACCTAGTATTGATTCGAAATACCAGATTTTGGGGAAAATGAACCCAGTAATGGGGATAAAAACCTGATTTTAGGGAAAATGAACCCAGTGTGGAGTGGAAATAGAAGATTTTGCGGAAAATGAACACTGTTTGGAGGGGAAAATCTGATTTGTGTGAAAATGCACCCAGTTTTTGTGTGAAAAAAAGGATTTTGAGGAAAATGAAACCAGTTTGGGAGGAAAAAGCTGATTATGGGGAAAATGAGCCCAGTTTGGTGGCAAAACCCCATTTTTTGGGATATGAACCCATTTTTGAGGGGAAAAAACGATTTTGGCGAAAATGAACCCAGTTTGGAGGGGAAATAACAGATTTTGGGGAAAAAAACCTGATTTTGGGGAAAATTAACACAGTGTGTGGGGGGGGGGAATCCAATTTTTAGGGAAATGAACACAATTTTGGTGGAAAATACGGATTTTGTCGAAAATGAACCCAATTTGGGAGGAAAAAAATCAGATATTGGGAAAATAAATCCCATTTGGGAGGAAAAAAACCCTGATTTAGGGGAAAATGAACCCAGTAATTGGGTAAAAAGCAGAGATTTTGTGGAAAATGAACACAGTTTGGCGGGGAAAACCAGATTTTGGGGATAATGAACCCAGTTTGGGAGGAAAAAATCCGATTTTGGGGAAAATGAACACAGTTTGGGAGGAAAAAATCCGATTTTGGGGGAAATGAACCCAGTGCGGAGGGGAAATGCCAGATTTTGGGGAAAATGAACCTAGTATTGATTCGAAATACCAGATTTTGGGGAAAATGAACCCAGTAATGGGGACAAAAACCTGATTTTAGGGAAAATGAACCCAGTGTGGAGTGGAAATAGAAGATTTTGCGGAAAATGAACACTGTTTGGAGGGGAAAATCTGATTTGTGTGAAAATGCACCCAGTTTTTGTGTGAAAAAAAGGATTTTGAGGAAAATGAAACCAGTTTGGGAGGAAAAAGCTGATTATGGGGAAAATGAGCCCAGTTTGGTGGCAAAACCCCATTTTTTGGGATATGAACCCATTTTTGAGGGGAAAAAACGATTTTGGGGAAAATGAACCCAGTTTGGAGGGGAAATAACAGATTTGGGGGAAAAAAACCTGATTTTGGGGAAAATTAACACAGTGTGTGTGTGGGGGGAGAATCCAATTTTTAGGGAAATGAACACAATTTTGGTGGAAAATACGGATTTTGTCGAAAATGAACCCAATTTGGGAGGAAAAAAATCAGATATTGGGAAAATAAATCCCATTTGGGAGGAAAAAAAACCCTGATTTAGGGGAAAATGAACCCAGTAATTGGGTAAAAAGCACAGATTTTGTGGAAAATGAACACAGTTTGGCGGGGGAAAACCAGATTTTGGGGATAATGAACCCAGTTTGGGAGGAAAAGATCCGATTTTGGGGAAAATGAACACAGTTTGGGAGGAAAAAATCCGATTTTGGGGAAAATGAACCCAGTGTGGAGGGGAAATACCAGATTTTGGGGAAAGTGGACCAAGCAATTGGGAAAACCCCTGATTTTGGGGAAAAGGAATCCAGTGTAGAGTGGGAATAGAAGATTTTGGGGGAAATGAACACTGTTTGGAGGGGAAAACCTGATTTGTGTGAAAATGCACGCAGTTTTTTGGGGAAAAAAGGATTTTGGGGAAAATGAACCCAGTTTTGGAGGAAAAAAGCTGATTTGGGGGAAAATGAATCCAGTTTTGAGGAAAACACTTGTTTTTACAGAAAATAAACCCAGTTTGGGGGGGAAAACAACGATTTTGGGGAAAATGAACCCAGTGCGGAGTGGAAATTCCAGATTTTGGGGAAAATGAACCTAGTATTGATTCGAAATACCAGATTTTGGGGAAAATGAACCCAGTAATGGGGATAAAAACCTGATTTTAGGGAAAATGAACCCAGTGTGGAGTGGAAATAGAAGATTTTGCGGAATATGAACACTGTTTGGAGGGGAAAATCTGATTTGTGTGAAAATGCACCCAGTTTTTGTGTGAAAAAAAGGATTTTGAGGAAAATGAAACCAGTTTGGGAGGAAAAAGCTGATTATGGGGAAAATGAGCCCAGTTTGGTGGCAAAACCCCATTTTTTGGGATATGAACCCATTTTTGAGGGGAAAAAACGATTTTGGGGAAAATGAACCCAGTTTGGAGGGGAAATAACAGATTTTGGGGAAAAAAACCTGATTTTGGTGAAAATTAACACAGTGTGGGGGGGGGGAGAATCCAATTTTTAGGGAAATGAACACAATTTTGGTGGAAAATACGGATTTTGTCGAAAATGAACCCAATTTGGGAGGAAAAAAATCAGATATTGGGAAAATAAATCCCATTTGGGAGGAAAAAAACCCTGATTTAGGGGAAAATGAACCCAGTAATTGGGTAAAAAGCACAGATTTTGTGGAAAATGAACACAGTTTAGCGGGGAAAACCAGATTTTGGGGATAATGAACCCAGTTTGGGAGGAAAAAATCCTATTTTGGGGAAAATGAACACAGTTTGGGAGGAAAAAATCCGATTTTGGGGAAAATGAACCCAGTGCGGAGGGGAAATGCCAGATTTTGGGGAAAATGAACCTAGTATTGATTCGAAATACCAGATTTTGGGGAAAATGAACCCAGTAATGGGGATAAAAACCTGATTTTAGGGAAAATCAACCCAGTGTGGAGTGGAAATAGAAGATTTTGCGGAAAATGAACACTGTTTGGAGGGGAAAATCTGATTTGTGTGAAAATGCACCCAGTTTTTGTGTGAAAAAAAGGATTTTGAGGAAAATGAAACCAGTTTGGGAGGAAAAAGCTGATTATGGGGAAAATGAGCCCAGTTTGGTGGCAAAACCCCATTTTTTGGGATATGAACCCATTTTTGAGGGGAAAAAACGATTTTGGGGAAAATGAACCCAGTTTGGAGGGGAAATAACAGATTTTGGGGAAAAAAACCTGATTTTGGTGAAAATTAACACAGTGTGGGGGGGGGAGAATCCAATTTTTAGGGAAATGAACACAATTTTGGTGGAAAATACGGATTTTGTCGAAAATGAACCCAATTTGGGAGGAAAAAAATCAGATATTGGGAAAATAAATCCCATTTGGGAGGAAAAAAACCCTGATTTAGGGGAAAATGAACCCAGTAATTGGGTAAAAAGCACAGATTTTGTGGAAAATGAACACAGTTTAGCGGGGAAAACCAGATTTTGGGGATAATGAACCCAGTTTGGGAGGAAAAAATCCGATTTTGGGGAAAATGAACACAGTTTGGGAGGAAAAAATCCGATTTTGGGGAAAATGAACCCAGTGCGGAGGGGAAATGCCAGATTTTGGGGAAAATGAACCTAGTATTGATTCGAAATACCAGATTTTGGGGAAAATGAACCCAGTAATGGGGATAAAAACCTGATTTTAGGGAAAATGAACCCAGTGTGGAGTGGAAATAGAAGATTTTGCGGAAAATGAACACTGTTTGGAGGGGAAAATCTGATTTGTGTGAAAATGCACCCAGTTTTTGTGTGAAAAAAAGGATTTTGAGGAAAATGAAACCAGTTTGGGAGGAAAAAGCTGATTATGGGGAAAATGAGCCCAGTTTGGTGGCAAAACCCCATTTTTTGGGATATGAACCCATTTTTGAGGGGAAAAAACGATTTTGGGGAAAATGAACCCAGTTTGGAGGGGAAATAACAGGTTTTGGGGAAAAAAACCTGATTTTGGGGAAAATTAACACAGTGTGTGGGGGGGGGGGGAGAATCCAATTTTTAGGGAAATGAACACAATTTTGGTGGAAAATAAGGATTTTGTCGAAAATGAACCCAATTTGGGAGGAAAAAAATCAGATATTGGGAAAATAAATCCCATTTGGGAGGAAAAAACCCCTGATTTAGGGGAAAATGAACCCAGTAATTGGGTAAAAAGCAGAGATTTTGTGGAAAATGAACACAGTTTGGCGGGGAAAACCAGATTTTGGGGATAATGAACCCAGTTTGGGAGGAAAAGATCCGATTTTGGGGAAAATGAACACAGTTTGGGAGGAAAAAATCCGATTTTGGGGAAAATGAACCCAGTGTGGAGGGGAAATACCAGATTTTGGGGAAAGTGGACCAAGCAATTGGGAAAACCCCTGATTTGGGGGAAAAGGAATCCAGTGTAGAGTGGGAATAGAAGATTTTGGGGGAAATGAACACTGTTTGGAGGGGAAAACCTGATTTGTGTGAAAATGCACGCAGTTTTTTTGGGAAAAAAGGATTTTGGGGAAAATGAACCCAGTTTTGGAGGAAAAAAGCTGATTTGGGGGAAAATGAATCCAGTTTTGAGGAAAACACTTGCTTTTACAGAAAATAAACCCAGTTTGGGGGGAAAACAACGATTTTGGGGAAAATGAACCCAGTAATTGGGTAAAAAACCCGAATTTTGGGGAAAAAGAACACAATTTGGGGGGGAAACCAAATTTGTAGGGAAATGAACCAAGTTTTGGTGGAAAACACCAGATTTTGGGGAAAATGAACCCAGTTTAGGAGGAAAAAAAGCAATTTTGGAGAAAATGATCCCAGAGTGGAGATGAAATACCAGATCTTGGGGAAAATGAACCCAGTTCGGAGGGGAGAACCTGATTTGTGTGAAAATGCACCTAGTTTTTAGGGGAAAAAAAGGATTTTGGGGAAAATGAACCCAGTAATTGGGTAAAAAGCACAGATTTTGTGGAAAATGAACACAGTTTGGCGGGGAAAACCAGATTTTGGGGATAATGAACCCAGTTTGGGAGGAAAAAATCCTATTTTGGGGAAAATGAACACAGTTTGGGAGGAAAAAATCCGATTTTGGGGAAAATGAACCCAGTGCGGAGGGGAAATGCCAGATTTTGGGGAAAATGAACCTAGTATTGATTCGAAATACCAGATTTTGGGGAAAATGAACCCAGTAATGGGGATAAAAACCTGATTTTAGGGAAAATGAACCCAGTGTGGAGTGGAAATAGAAGATTTTGCGGAAAATGAACACTGTTTGGAGGGGAAAATCTGATTTGTGTGAAAATGCAACCAGTTTTTGTGTGAAAAAAAGGATTTTGAGGAAAATGAAACCAGTTTGGGAGGAAAAAGCTGATTATGGGGAAAATGAGCCCAGTTTGGTGGCAAAACCCCATTTTTTGGGATATGAACCCATTTTTGAGGGGAAAAAAACGATTTTGGGGAAAATGAACCCAGTTTTGAGGGGAAATAACAGATTTTGGGGAAAAAAACTGATTTTGGGGAAAATTAACACAGTGTGTGGGGGGGGGGAGAATCCAATTTTTAGGGAAATGAACACAATTTTGGTGGAAAATACGGATTTTGTCGAAAATGAACCCAATTTGGGAGGAAAAAAATCAGATATTGGGAAAATAAATCCCATTTGGGAGGAAAAAAACCCTGATTTAGGGGAAAATGAACCCAGTAATTGGGTAAAAAGCAGAGATTTTGTGGAAAATGAACACAGTTTGGCGGGGAAAACCAGATTTTGGGGATAATGAACCCAGTTTGGGAGGAAAAAATCCGATTTTGGGGAAAATGAACACAGTTTGGGAGGAAAAAATCCGATTTTGGGGAAAATGAACCCAGTGTGGAGGGGAAATACCAGATTTTGGGGAAAGTGGACCAAGCAATTGGGAAAACCCCTGATTTTGGGGAAAAGGAATCCAGTGTAGAGTGGGAATAGAAGATTTTGGGGGAAATGAACACTGTTTGGAGGGGAAAACATGATTTGTGTGAAAATGCACCCAGTTTTTTGGGGAAAAAAGGATTTTGGGGAAAATGAACCCAGTTTTGGAGGAAAAAAGCTGATTTGGGGGAAAATGAATCCAGTTTTGAGGAAAACACTTGCTTTTACAGAAAATAAACCCAGTTTGGGGGGGAAAACAACGATTTTGGGGAAAATGAACCCAGTGCGGAGGGGAAATTCCAGATTTTGGGGAAAATGAACCTAGTATTGATTCGAAATACCAGATTTTGGGGAAAATGAACCCAGTAATGGGGATAAAAACCTGATTTTAGGGAAAATGAACCCAGTGTGGAGTGGAAATAGAAGATTTTGCGGAAAATGAACACTGTTTGGAGGGGGAAATCTGATTTGTGTGAAAATGCACCCAGTTTTTGTGTGAAAAAAAGGATTTTGAGGAAAATGACACCAGTTTGGGAGGAAAAAGCTGATTATGGGGAAAATGAGCCCAGTTTGGTGGCAAAACCCCATTTTTTGGGATATGAACCCATTTTTGAGGGGAAAAAACGATTTTGGGGAAAATGAACCCAGTTTGGAGGGGAAATAACAGATTTTGGGGAAAAAAACTGATTTTGGGGAAAATTAACACAGTGGGGGGGGGGGGGAGAATCCAATTTTTAGGGAAATGAACATAATTTTGGTGGAAAATACGGATTTTGTCGAAAATGAACCCAATTTGGGAGGAAAAAAATCAGATATTGGGAAAATAAATCCCATTTGGGAGGAAAAAAACCCTGATTTAGGGGAAAATGAACCCAGTAATTGGGTAAAAAGCACAGATTTTGTGGAAAATGAACACAGTTTGGCGGGGAAAACCAGATTTTGGGGATAATGAACCCAGTTTGGGAGGAAAAAATCCGATTTTGGGGAAAATGAACACAGTTTGGGAGGAAAAAAATCAGATATTGGGAAAATAAATCCCATTTGGGAGGAAAAAAACCCTGATTTAGGGGAAAATGAACCCAGTAATTGGGTAAAAAGCAGAGATTTTGTGGAAAATGAACACAGTTTGGCGGGGAAAACCAGATTTTGGGGATAATGAACCCAGTTTGGGAGGAAAAAATCCGATTTTGGGTAAAATGAACACAGTTTGGGAGGAAAAAATCCGATTTTGGGGAAAATGAACCCAGTGTGGAGGGGAAATACCAGATTTTGGGGAAAGTGGACCAAGCAATTGGGAAAACCCCTGATTTTGAGGAAAAGGAATCCAGTGTAGAGTGGGAATAGAAGATTTTGGGGGAAATGAACACTGTTTGGAGGGGAAAACCTGATTTGTGTGAAAATGCACCCAGTTTTTTGGGGAAAAAAGGATTTTGGGGAAAATGAACCCAGTTTTGGAGGAAAAAAGCTGATTTGGGGGAAAATGAATCCAGTTTTGAGGAAAACACTTGCTTTTACAGAAAATAAACCCAGTTTGGGGGGAAAACAACGATTTTGGGGAAAATGAACCCAGTAATTGGGTAAAAAACCCGAATTTTGGGGAAAAAGAACACAATTTGGGGGGGAAACCAAATTTGTAGGGAAATGAACCAAGTTTTGGTGGAAAACACCAGATTTTGGGGAAAATGAACCCAGTTTAGGAGGAAAAAAAGCAATTTTGGAGAAAATGATCCCAGAGTGGAGATGAAATACCAGATTTTGGGGAAAATGAACCCAGTTCGGAGGGGAGAACCTGATTTGTGTGAAAATGCACCAAGTTTTTTGGGGAAAAAAAGGATTTTGGGGAAAATGAACCCAGTTTGGGAGGAAAACAGGTGATTATGGGGAAAATGAACCCAGTTTTGAGGGAAAAAAAACGTTTTTGAGGAAAATAAACCCAGTTTTGGGGGAAAAAAAAGATTTTGGGGAAAATGAACCCAGTAATTGGGAAAAAACTGATTTTGGGGAAAATGAACACAGTTCGGGGGTGGAAACCCAATTTGTAGGGAAATGAACCCAGTTTTGGTAGAAAACAACAGATTTTGGGGAAAATGAACCTAGTTTGGGATGAAGAAAACCCGATTTTGGGGAAAATGAACCCAGTGCAGAGGGGAAATGCCAGATTTTGGGGAAAATGAACCTAGTATTGATTCGAAATACCAGATTTTGGGGAAAATGAACCCAGTAATGGGGATAAAAACCTGATTTTAGGGAAAATGAACCCAGTGTGGAGTGGAAATAGAAGATTTTGCGGAAAATGAACACTGTTTGGAGGGGGAAATCTGATTTGTGTGAAAATGCACCCAGTTTTTGTGTGAAAAAAAGGATTTTGAGGAAAATGAAACCAGTTTGGGAGGAAAAAGCTGATTATGGGGAAAATGAGCCCAGTTTGGTGGCAAAACCCCATTTTTTGGGATATGAACCCATTTTTGAGGGGAAAAAACGATTTTGGGGAAAATGAACCCAGTTTGGAGGGGAAAAAAAAGATTTTGGGGAAAATGAACCCAGTAATTGGGAAAAAACTGATTTTGGGGAAAATGAACACAGTTTGGGGGTGGAAACCCAATTTGTAGGGAAATGAACCCAGTTTTGGTAGAAAACAACAGATTTTGGGGAAAATGAACCTAGTTTGGGATGAAGAAAACCCGATTTTGGGGAAAATGAACCCAGTGCGGAGGGGAAATGCCAGATTTTGGGGAAAATGAACCTAGTATTGATTCGAAATACCAGATTTTGGGGAAAATGAACCCAGTAATGGGGATAAAAACCTGATTTTAGGGAAAATGAACCCAGTGTGGAGTGGAAATAGAAGATTTTGCGGAAAATGAACACTGTTTGGAGGGGGAAATCTGATTTGTGTTCAAATGCACCCAGTTTTTGTGTGAAAAAAAGGATTTTGAGGAAAATGAAACCAGTTTGGGAGGAAAAAGCTGATTATGGGGAAAATGAGCCCAGTTTGGTGGCAAAACCCCATTTTTTGGGATATGAACCCATTTTTGAGGGGAAAAAACGATTTTGGGGAAAATGAACCCAGTTTGGAGGGGAAATAACAGATTTTGGGGAAAAAAAACTGATTTTGGGGAAAATTAACACAGTGTGTGTGGGGGGGGAGAATCCAATTTTTAGGGAAATGAACACAATTTTGGTGGAAAATACGGATTTTGTCGAAAATGAACCCAATTTGGGAGGAAAAAAATCAGATATTGGGAAAATAAATCCCATTTGGGAGGAAAAAACCCCTGATTTAGGGGAAAATGAACCCAGTAATTGGGTAAAAAGCACAGATTTTGTGGAAAATGAACACAGTTTGGCGGGGAAAACCAGATTTTGGGGATAATGAACCCAGTTTGGGAGGAAAAGATCCGATTTTGGGGAAAATGAACACAGTTTGGGAGGAAAAAATCCGATTTTGGGGAAAATGAACCCAGTGTGGAGGGGAAATACCAGATTTTGGGGAAAGTGGACCAAGCAATTGGGAAAACCCCTGATTTTGGGGAAAAGGAATCCAGTGTAGAGTGGGAATAGAAGATTTTGGGGGAAATGAACACTGTTTGGAGGGGAAAACCTGATTTGTGTGAAAATGCACCCAGTTTTTTGGGGAAAAAAGGATTTTGGGGAAAATGAACCCAGTTTTGGAGGAAAAAAGCTGATTTGGGGGAAAATGAATCCAGTTTTGAGGAAAACACTTGTTTTTACAGAAAATAAACCCAGTTTGGGGGGAAAACAACGATTTTGGGGAAAATGAACCCAGTGCGGAGGGGAAATGCCAGATTTTGGGGAAAATGAACCTAGTATTGATTCGAAATACCAGATTTTGGGGAAAATCAACCCATTAATGGGGATAAAAACCTGATTTTAGGGAAAATGAACCCAGTGTGGAGTGGAAATAGAAGATTTTGCGGAAAATGAACACTGTTTGGAGGGGGAAATCTGATTTGTGTGAAAATGCACCCAGTTTTTGTGTGAAAAAAAGGATTTTGAGGAAAATGAAACCAGTTTGGGAGGAAAAAGCCGATTATGGGGAAAATGAGCCCAGTTTGGTGGCAAAACCCCATTTTTTGGGATATGAACCCATTTTTGAGGGGAAAAAACGATTTTGGGGAAAATGAACCCAGTTTGGAGGGGAAATAACAGATTTTGGGGAAAAAAACCTGATTTTGGGGAAAATTAACACAGTGGGGGGGGGAAGAATCCAATTTTTAGGGAAATGAACACAATTTTGGTGGAAAATACGGATTTTGTCGAAAATGAACCCAATTTGGGAGGAAAAAAATCAGATATTGGGAAAATAAATCCCATTTGGGAGGAAAAAACCCCTGATTTAGGGGAAAATGAACCCAGTAATTGGGTAAAAAGCAGAGATTTTGTGGAAAATGAACACAGTTTGGCGGGGAAAACCAGATTTTGGGGATAATGAACCCAGTTTGGGAGGAAAAAATCCGATTTTGGGGAAAATGAACACAGTTTGGGAGGAAAAAATCCGATTTTGGGGAAAATGAACCCAGTGTGGAGGGGAAATACCAGATTTTGGGGAAAGTGGACCAAGCAATTGGGAAAACCCCTGATTTTGGGGAAAAGGAATCCAGTGTAGAGTGGGAATAGAAGATTTTGGGGGAAATGAACACTGTTTGGAGGGGAAAACCTGATTTGTGTGAAAATGCACCCAGTTTTTTGGGGAAAAAAGGATTTTGGGGAAAATGAACCCAGTTTTGGAGGAAAAAAGCTGATTTGGGGGAAAATGAATTCAGTTTTGAGGAAAACACTTGTTTTTACAGAAAATAAACCCAGTTTGGGGGGAAAACAACGATTTTGGGGAAAATGAACCCAGTAATTGGGTAAAAAACCCGATTTTTGGGGAAAAAGAACACAATTTGTGGGGGAAACCAAATTTGTAGGGAAATGAACCAAGTTTTGGTGGAAAACACCAGATTTTGGGGAAAATGAACCCAGTTTAGGAGGAAAAAAAAGCAATTTTGGAGAAAATGATCCCAGAGTGGAGATGAAATACCAGATTTTGGGGAAAATGAACCCAGTTCGGAGGGGAGAACCTGATTTGTGTGAAAATGCACCAAGTTTTTTGGGGAAAAAAAGGATTTTGGGGAAAATGAACCCAGTTTGGGAGGAAAAAAGGTGATTATGGGGAAAATGAACCCAGTTTTGAGGGAAAAAAAACGTTTTTGAGGAAAATAAACCCAGTTTGGAGGAAAAAAAAGATTTTGGGGAAAATGAACCCAGTAATTGGGAAAAAACTGATTTTGGGGAAAATGAACACAGTTTGGGGGTGGAAACCCAATTTGTAGGGAAATTAACCCAGTTTTGGTAGAAAACAACAGATTTTGGGGAAAATGAACCTAGTTTGGGATGAAGAAAACCCGATTTTGGGGAAAATGAA
Organism: Tapera naevia; assembly: GCA_033556795.1. Taxonomy (NCBI): domain Eukaryota; kingdom Metazoa; phylum Chordata; class Aves; order Cuculiformes; family Neomorphidae; genus Tapera; species Tapera naevia. The sequence goes on along the minus strand of JAUMJJ010000198.1, from coordinate 2,430,621 downwards.
CCCAGTGCGGAGGGGAAATGCCAGATTTTGGGGAAAATGAACCTAGTATTGATTCGAAATACCAGATTTTGGGGAAAATGAACCCAGTAATGGGGATAAAAACCTGATTTTAGGGAAAATGAACCCAGTGTGGAGTGGAAATAGAAGATTTTGCGGAAAATGAACACTGTTTGGAGGGGAAAATCTGATTTGTGTGAAAATGCACCCAGTTTTTGTGTGAAAAAAAGGATTTTGAGGAAAATGAAACCAGTTTGGGAGGAAAAAGCTGATTATGGGGAAAATGAGCCCAGTTTGGTGGCAAAACCCCATTTTTTGGGATATGAACCCATTTTTGAGGGGAAAATCCGATTTTGGGGAAAATGAACCCAGTGTGGAGGGGAAATACCAGATTTTGGGGAAAGTGGACCAAGCAATTGGGAAAACCCCTGATTTTGGGGAAAAGGAATCCAGTGTAGAGTGGGAATAGAAGATTTTGGGGGAAATGAACACTGTTTGGAGGGGAAAACCTGATTTGTGTGAAAATGCACCCAGTTTTTTAGGGAAAAAAGGATTTTGGGGAAAATGAACCCAGTTTTGGAGGAAAAAAGCTGATTTGGGGGAAAATGAATCCAGTTTTGAGGAAAACACTTGTTTTTACAGAAAATAAACCCAGTTTGGGGGGAAAACAACGATTTTGGGGAAAATGAACCCAGTGCGGAGGGGAAATGCCAGATTTTGGGGAAAATGAACCTAGTATTGATTCGAAATACCAGATTTTGGGGAAAATGAACCCAGTAATGGGGATAAAAACCTGATTTTAGGGAAAATGAACCCAGTGTGGAGTGGAAATAGAAGATTTTGCGGAAAATGAACACTGTTTGGAGGGGGAAATCTGATTTGTGTGAAAATGCACCCAGTTTTTGTGTGAAAAAAAGGATTTTGAGGAAAATGACACCAGTTTGGGAGGAAAAAGCTGATTATGGGGAAAATGAGCCCAGTTTGGTGGCAAAACCCCATTTTTTGGGATATGAACCCATTTTTGAGGGGAAAAAACGATTTTGGGGAAAATGAACCCAGTTTGGAGGGGAAATAACAGATTTTGGGGAAAAAAACCTGATTTTGGGGAAAATTAACACAGTGTGGGGGGGGGGAGAATCCAATTTTTAGGGAAATGAACATAATTTTGGTGGAAAATACGGATTTTGTCGAAAATGAACCCAATTTGGGAGGAAAAAAATCAGATATTGGGAAAATAAATCCCATTTGGGAGGAAAAAACCCTGATTTAGGGGAAAATGAACCCAGTAATTGGGTAAAAAGCACAGATTTTGTGGAAAATGAACACAGTTTGGCGGGGAAAACCAGATTTTGGGGATAATGAACCCAGTTTGGGAGGAAAAAATCCGATTTTGGGGAAAATGAACACAGTTTGGGAGGAAAAAAATCAGATATTTGGAAAATAAATCCCATTTGGGAGGAAAAAAACCCTGATTTAGGGGAAAATGAACCCAGTAATTGGGTAAAAAGCAGAGATTTTGTGGAAAATGAACACAGTTTGGCGGGGAAAACCAGATTTTGGGGATAATGAACCCAGTTTGGGAGGAAAAAATCCGATTTTGGGTAAAATGAACACAGTTTGGGAGGAAAAAATCCGATTTTGGGGAAAATGAACCCAGTGTGGAGGGGAAATACCAGATTTTGGGGAAAGTGGACCAAGCAATTGGGAAAACCCCTGATTTTGAGGAAAAGGAATCCAGTGTAGAGTGGGAATAGAAGATTTTGGGGGAAATGAACACTGTTTGGAGGGGAAAACCTGATTTGTGTGAAAATGCACCCAGTTTTTTGGGGAAAAAAGGATTTTGGGGAAAATGAACCCAGTTTTGGAGGAAAAAAGCTGATTTGGGGGAAAATGAATCCAGTTTTGAGGAAAACACTTGCTTTTACAGAAAATAAACCCAGTTTGGGGGGAAAACAACGATTTTGGGGAAAATGAACCCAGTAATTGGGTAAAAAACCCGAATTTTGGGGAAAAAGAACACAATTTGGGGGGGAAACCAAATTTGTAGGGAAATGAACCAAGTTTTGGTGGAAAACACCAGATTTTGGGGAAAATGAACACAGTTTAGGAGGAAAAAAAGCAATTTTGGAGAAAATGATCCCAGAGTGGAGATGAAATACCAGATTTTGGGGAAAATGAACCCAGTTCGGAGGGGAGAACCTGATTTGTGTGAAAATGCACCAAGTTTTTTGGGGAAAAAAAGGATTTTGGGGAAAATGAACCCAGTTTGGGAGGAAAACAGGTGATTATGGGGAAAATGAACCCAGTTTTGAGGGAAAAAAAACGTTTTTGAGGAAAATAAACCCAGTTTTGGGGGAAAAAAAAGATTTTGGGGAAAATGAACCCAGTAATTGGGAAAAAACTGATTTTGGGGAAAATGAACACAGTTTGGGGGTGGAAACCCAATTTGTAGGGAAATGAACCCAGTTTTGGTAGAAAACAACAGATTTTGGGGAAAATGAACCTAGTTTGGGATGAAGAAAACCCGATTTTGGGGAAAATGAACCCAGTGCGGAGGGGAAATGCCAGATTTTGGGGAAAATGAACCTAGTATTGATTCGAAATACCAGATTTTGGGGAAAATGAACCCAGTAATGGGGATAAAAACCTGATTTTAGGGAAAATGAACCCAGTGTGGAGTGGAAATAGAAGATTTTGCGGAAAATGAACACTGTTTGGAGGGGGAAATCTGATTTGTGTTCAAATGCACCCAGTTTTTGTGTGAAAAAAAGGATTTTGAGGAAAATGAAACCAGTTTGGGAGGAAAAAGCTGATTATGGGGAAAATGAGCCCAGTTTGGTGGCAAAACCCCATTTTTTGGGATATGAACCCATTTTTGAGGGGAAAAAACGATTTTGGGGAAAATGAACCCAGTTTGGAGGGGAAATAACAGATTTTGGGGAAAAAAAACTGATTTTGGGGAAAATTAACACAGTGTGTGTGGGGGGGGAGAATCCAATTTTTAGGGAAATGAACACAATTTTGGTGGAAAATACGGATTTTGTCGAAAATGAACCCAATTTGGGAGGAAAAAAATCAGATATTGGGAAAATAAATCCCATTTGGGAGGAAAAAACCCCTGATTTAGGGGAAAATGAACCCAGTAATTGGGTAAAAAGCACAGATTTTGTGGAAAATGAACACAGTTTGGCGGGGAAAACCAGATTTTGGGGATAATGAACCCAGTTTGGGAGGAAAAGATCCGATTTTGGGGAAAATGAACACAGTTTGGGAGGAAAAAATCCGATTTTGGGGAAAATGAACCCAGTGTGGAGGGGAAATACCAGATTTTGGGGAAAGTGGACCAAGCAATTGGGAAAACCCCTGATTTTGGGGAAAAGGAATCCAGTGTAGAGTGGGAATAGAAGATTTTGGGGGAAATGAACACTGTTTGGAGGGGAAAACCTGATTTGTGTGAAAATGCACCCAGTTTTTTGGGGAAAAAAGGATTTTGGGGAAAATGAACCCAGTTTTGGAGGAAAAAAGCTGATTTGGGGGAAAATGAATCCAGTTTTGAGGAAAACACTTGTTTTTACAGAAAATAAACCCAGTTTGGGGGGAAAACAACGATTTTGGGGAAAATGAACCCAGTGCGGAGGGGAAATGCCAGATTTTGGGGAAAATGAACCTAGTATTGATTCGAAATACCAGATTTTGGGGAAAATCAACCCATTAATGGGGATAAAAACCTGATTTTAGGGAAAATGAACCCAGTGTGGAGTGGAAATAGAAGATTTTGCGGAAAATGAACACTGTTTGGAGGGGAAAATCTGATTTGTGTGAAAATGCACCCAGTTTTTGTGTGAAAAAAAGGATTTTGAGGAAAATGAAACCAGTTTGGGAGGAAAAAGCCGATTATGGGGAAAATGAGCCCAGTTTGGTGGCAAAACCCCATTTTTTGGGATATGAACCCATTTTTGAGGGGAAAAAACGATTTTGGGGAAAATGAACCCAGTTTGGAGGGGAAATAACAGATTTTGGGGAAAAAAACCTGATTTTGGGGAAAATTAACACAGTGGGGGGGGGAAGAATCCAATTTTTAGGGAAATGAACACAATTTTGGTGGAAAATACGGATTTTGTCGAAAATGAACCCAATTTGGGAGGAAAAAAATCAGATATTGGGAAAATAAATCCCATTTGGGAGGAAAAAACCCCTGATTTAGGGGAAAATGAACCCAGTAATTGGGTAAAAAGCAGAGATTTTGTGGAAAATGAACACAGTTTGGCGGGGAAAACCAGATTTTGGGGATAATGAACCCAGTTTGGGAGGAAAAAATCCGATTTTGGGGAAAATGAACACAGTTTGGGAGGAAAAAATCCGATTTTGGGGAAAATGAACCCAGTGTGGAGGGGAAATACCAGATTTTGGGGAAAGTGGACCAAGCAATTGGGAAAACCCCTGATTTTGGGGAAAAGGAATCCAGTGTAGAGTGGGAATAGAAGATTTTGGGGGAAATGAACACTGTTTGGAGGGGAAAACCTGATTTGTGTGAAAATGCACCCAGTTTTTTGGGGAAAAAAGGATTTTGGGGAAAATGAACCCAGTTTTGGAGGAAAAAAGCTGATTTGGGGGAAAATGAATTCAGTTTTGAGGAAAACACTTGTTTTTACAGAAAATAAACCCAGTTTGGGGGGAAAACAACGATTTTGGGGAAAATGAACCCAGTAATTGGGTAAAAAACCCGATTTTTGGGGAAAAAGAACACAATTTGTGGGGGAAACCAAATTTGTAGGGAAATGAACCAAGTTTTGGTGGAAAACACCAGATTTTGGGGAAAATGAACCCAGTTTAGGAGGAAAAAAAAGCAATTTTGGAGAAAATGATCCCAGAGTGGAGATGAAATACCAGATTTTGGGGAAAATGAACCCAGTTCGGAGGGGAGAACCTGATTTGTGTGAAAATGCACCAAGTTTTTTGGGGAAAAAAAGGATTTTGGGGAAAATGAACCCAGTTTGGGAGGAAAAAAGGTGATTATGGGGAAAATGAACCCAGTTTTGAGGGAAAAAAAACGTTTTTGAGGAAAATAAACCCAGTTTGGAGGAAAAAAAAGATTTTGGGGAAAATGAACCCAGTAATTGGGAAAAAACTGATTTTGGGGAAAATGAACACAGTTTGGGGGTGGAAACCCAATTTGTAGGGAAATTAACCCAGTTTTGGTAGAAAACAACAGATTTTGGGGAAAATGAACCTAGTTTGGGATGAAGAAAACCCGATTTTGGGGAAAATGAACCCAGTGCGGAGGGGAAATGCCAGATTTTGGGGAAAATGAACCTAGTATTGATTCGAAATACCAGATTTTGGGGAAAATGAACCCAGTAATGGGGATAAAAACCTGATTTTAGGGAAAATGAACCCAGTGTGGAGTGGAAATAGAAGATTTTGCGGAAAATGAACACTGTTTGGAGGGGAAAATCTGATTTGTGTGAAAATGCACCCAGTTTTTGTGTGAAAAAAAGGATTTTGAGGAAAATGAAACCAGTTTGGGAGGAAAAAGCTGATTATGGGGAAAATGAGCCCAGTTTGGTGGCAAAACCCCATTTTTTGGGATATGAACCCATTTTTGAGGGGAAAAAACGATTTTGGGGAAAATGAACCCAGTTTGGAGGGGAAATAACAGATTTTGGGGAAAAAAACCTGATTTTGGGGAAAATTAACACAGTGTGTGTGGGGGGGGAGAATCCAATTTTTAGGGAAATGAACACAATTTTGGTGGAAAATACGGATTTTGTCGAAAATGAACCCAATTTGGGAGGAAAACAATCAGATATTGGGAAAATAAATCCCATTTGGGAGGAAAAAACCCCTGATTTAGGGGAAAATGAACCCAGTAATTGGGTAAAAAGCAGAGATTTTGTGGAAAATGAACACAGTTTGGCGGGGAAAACCAGATTTTGGGGATAATGAACCCAGTTTGGGAGGAAAAGATCCGATTTTGGGGAAAATGAACACAGTTTGGGAGGAAAAAATCCGATTTTGGGGAAAATGAACCCAGTGTGGAGGGGAAATACCAGATTTTGGGGAAAGTGGACCAAGCAATTGGGAAAACCCCTGATTTTGGGGAAAAGGAATCCAGTGTAGAGTGGGAATAGAAGATTTTGGGGGAAATGAACACTGTTTGGAGGGGAAAACCTGATTTGTGTGAAAATGCACCCAGTTTTTTGGGGAAAAAAGGATTTTGGGGAAAATGAACCCAGTTTTGGAGGAAAAAAGCTGATTTGGGGGAAAATGAATCCAGTTTTGAGGAAAACACTTGTTTTTACAGAATATAAACCCAGTTTGGGGGGAAAACAACGATTTTGGGGAAAATGAACCCAGTAATTGGGTAAAAAACCCGAATTTTGGGGAAAAAGAACACAATTTGGGGGGGAAACCAAATTTGTAGGGAAATGAACCAAGTTTTGGTGGAAAACACCAGATTTTGGGGAAAATGAACCCAGTTCGGAGGAGAGAACCTGATTTGTGTGAAAATGCACCAAGTTTTTTGGAGAAAAAAAGGATTTTGGGGAAAATGAACCCAGTTTGGGAGGAAAAAAGGTGATTATGGGGAAAATGAACCCAGTTTTGAGGGAAAAAAAACGTTTTTGAGGAAAATAAACCCAGTTTTGGGGGAAAAAAAAGATTTTGGGGAAAATGAACCCAGTAATTGGGAAAAAACTGATTTTGGGGAAAATGAACACAGTTTGGGGGTGGAAACCCAATTTGTAGGGAAATGAACCCAGTTTTGGTAGAAAACAACAGATTTTGGGGAAAATGAACCTAGTTTGGGATGAAGAAAACCCGATTTTGGGGAAAATGAACCCAGTAATGGGGATAAAAACCTGATTTTAGGGAAAATGAACCCAGTGTGGAGTGGAAATAGAAGATTTTGCGGAAAATGAACACTGTTTGGAGGGGAAAATCTGATTTGTGTGAAAATGCACCCATTTTTTGTGTGAAAAAAAGGATTTTGAGGAAAATGAAACCAGTTTGGGAGGAAAAAGCTGATTATGGGGAAAATGAGCCCAGTTTGGTGGCAAAACCCCATTTTTTGGGATATGAACCCATTTTTGAGGGGAAAAAACGATTTTGGGGAAAATGAACCCAGTTTGGAGGGGAAATAACAGATTTTGGGGAAAAAAAAACTGATTTTGGGGAAAATTAACACAGTGTGTGGGGGGGGGGAGAATCCAATTTTTAGGGAAATGAACACAATTTTGGTGGAAAATACGGATTTTGTTGAAAATGAACCCAATTTGGGAGGAAAAAAATCAGATATTGGGAAAATAAATCCCATTTGGGAGGAAAAAAACCCTGATTTAGGGGAAAATGAACCCAGTAATTGGGTAAAAAGCACAGATTTTGTGGAAAATGAACACAGTTTGGCGGGGAAAACCAGATTTTGGGGATAATGAACCCAGTTTGGGAGGAAAAGATCCGATTTTGGGGAAAATGAACACAGTTTGGGAGGAAAAAATCCGATTTTGGGGAAAATGAACCCAGTGTGGAGGGGAAATACCAGATTTTGGGGAAAGTGGACCAAGCAATTGGGAAAACCCCTGATTTTGGGGAAAAGGAATCCAGTGTAGAGTGGGAATAGAAGATTTTGGGGGAAATGAACACTGTTTGGAGGGGAAAACCTGATTTGTGTGAAAATGCACCCAGTTTTTTGGGGAAAAAAGGATTTTGGGGAAAATGAACCCAGTTTTGGAGGAAAAAAGCTGATTTGGGGGAAAATGAATCCAGTTTTGAGGAAAACACTTGCTTTTACAGAAAATAAACCCAGTTTGCGGGGAAAACAACGATTTTGGGGAAAATGAACCCAGTAATTGGGTAAAAAACCCGAATTTTGGGGAAAAAGAACACAATTTGTGGGGGAAACCAAATTTGTAGGGAAATGAACCAAGTTTTGGTGGAAAACACCAGATTTTGGGGAAAATGAACACAGTTTAGGAGGAAAAAAAGCAATTTTGGAGAAAATGATCCCAGAGTGGAGATGAAATACCAGATTTTGGGGAAAATGAACCCAGTTCGGAGGGGAGAACCTGATTTGTGTGAAAATGCACCAAGTTTTTTGGGGAAAAAAAGGATTTTGGGGAAAATGAACCCAGTTTGGGAGGAAAAAAGGTGATTATGGGGAAAATGAACCCAGTTTTGAGGGAAAAAAAACGTTTTTGAGGAAAATAAACCCAGTTTTGGGGGAAAAAAAAGATTTTGGGGAAAATGAACCCAGTAATTGGGAAAAAACTGATTTTGGGGAAAATGAACACAGTTCGGGGGTGGAAACCCAATTTGTAGGGAAATGAACCCAGTTTTGGTAGAAAACAACAGATTTTGGGGAAAATGAACCTAGTTTGGGATGAAGAAAACCCGATTTTGGGGAAAATGAACCCAGTGCGGAGGGGAAATGCCAGATTTTGGGGAAAATGAACCTAGTATTGATTCGAAATACCAGATTTTGGGGAAAATGAACCCAGTAATGGGGACAAAAACCTGATTTTAGGGAAAATGAACCCAGTGTGGAGTGGAAATAGAAGATTTTGCGGAAAATGAACACTGTTTGGAGGGGAAAATCTGATTTGTGTGAAAATGCACCCAGTTTTTGTGTGAAAAAAAGGATTTTGAGGAAAATGAAACCAGTTTGGGAGGAAAAAGCTGATTATGGGGAAAATGAGCCCAGTTTGGTGGCAAAACCCCATTTTTTGGGATATGAACCCATTTTTGAGGGGAAAAAACGATTTTGGGGAAAATGAACCCAGTTTTGAGGGGAAATAACAGATTTTGGGGAAAAAAACCTGATTTTGGGGAAAATTAACACAGTGTGTGTGGGAGGGGAGAATCCAATTTTTAGGGAAATGAACACAATTTTGGTGGAAAATACGGATTTTGTCGAAAATGAACCCAATTTGGGAGGAAAAAAATCAGATATTGGGAAAATAAATCCCATTTGGGAGGAAAAAAACCATGATTTAGGGGAAAATGAACCCAGTAATTGGGTAAAAAGCACAGATTTTGTGGAAAATGAACACAGTTTGGTGGGGAAAATCAGATTTTGGGGATAATGAACCCAGTTTGGGAGGAAAAAATCCGATTTTGGGGAAAATGAACACAGTTTGGGAGGAAAAAAATCAGATATTGGGAAAATAAATCCCATTTGGGAGGAAATAACCCCTGATTTAGGGGAAAATGAACCCAGTAATTGGGTAAAAAGCAGAGATTTTGTGGAAAATGAACACAGTTTGGCGGGGAAAACCAGATTTTGGGGATAATGAACCCAGTTTGGGAGGAAAAAATCCGATTTTGGGGAAAATGAACACAGTTTGGGAGGAAAAAATCCGATTTTGGGGAAAATGAACCCAGTGTGGAGGGGAAATACCAGATTTTGGGGAAAGTGGACCAAGCAATTGGGAAAACCCCTGATTTTGGGGAAAAGGAATCCAGTGTAGAGTGGGAATAGAAGATTTTGGGGGAAATGAACACTGTTTGGAGGGGAAAACCTGATTTGTGTGAAAATGCACCCAGTTTTTTGGGGAAAAAAGGATTTTGGGGAAAATGAACCCAGTTTTGGAGGAAAAAAGCTGATTTGGGGGAAAATGAATCCAGTTTTGAGGAAAACACTTGTTTTTACAGAAAATAAACCCAGTTTGGGGGGAAAACAACGATTTTGGGGAAAATGAACCCAGTGCGGAGGGGAAATGCCAGATTTTGGGGAAAATGAACCTAGTATTGATTCGAAATACCAGATTTTGGGGAAAATCAACCCATTAATGGGGATAAAAACCTGATTTTAGGGAAAATGAACCCAGTGTGGAGTGGAAATAGAAGATTTTGCGGAAAATGAACACTGTTTGGAGGGGAAAATCTGATTTGTGTGAAAATGCACCCAGTTTTTGTGTGAAAAAAAGGATTTTGAGGAAAATGAAACCAGTTTGGGAGGAAAAAGCCGATTATGGGGAAAATGAGCCCAGTTTGGTGGCAAAACCCCATTTTTTGGGATATGAACCCATTTTTGAGGGGAAAAAACGATTTTGGGGAAAATGAACCCAGTTTGGAGGGGAAATAACAGATTTTGGGGAAAAAAAACTGATTTTGGGGAAAATTAACACAGTGGGGGGGGGAAGAATCCAATTTTTAGGGAAATGAACACAATTTTGGTGGAAAATACGGATTTTGTCGAAAATGAACCCAATTTGGGAGGAAAAAAATCAGATATTGGGAAAATAAATCCCATTTGGGAGGAAAAAAAACCTGATTTAGGGGAAAATGAACCCAGTAATTGGGTAAAAAGCACAGATTTTGTGGAAAATGAACACAGTTTGGCGGGGAAAACCAGATTTTGGGGATAATGAACCCAGTTTGGGAGGAAAAAATCCGATTTTGGGGAAAATGAACACAGTTTGGGAGGAAAAAATCCGATTTTGGGGAAAATGAACCCAGTGTGGAGGGGAAATACCAGATTTTGGGGAAAGTGGACCAAGCAATTGGGAAAACCCCTGATTTTGGGGAAAAGGAATCCAGTGTAGAGTGGGAATAGAAGATTTTGGGGGAAATGAACACTGTTTGGAGGGGAAAACCTGATTTGTGTGAAAATGCACCCAGTTTTTTGGGGAAAAAAGGATTTTGGGGAAAATGAACCCAGTTTTGGAGGAAAAAAGCTGATTTGGGGGAAAATGAATTCAGTTTTGAGGAAAACACTTGTTTTTACAGAAAATAAACCCAGTTTGGGGGGAAAACAACGATTTTGGGGAAAATGAACCCAGTAATTGGGTAAAAAACCCGATTTTTGGGGAAAAAGAACACAATTTGTGGGGGAAACCAAATTTGTAGGGAAATGAACCAAGTTTTGGTGGAAAACACCAGATTTTGGGGAAAATGAACCCAGTTTAGGAGGAAAAAAAAGCAATTTTGGAGAAAATGATCCCAGAGTGGAGATGAAATACCAGATTTTGGGGAAAATGAACCCAGTTCGGAGGGGAGAACCTGATTTGTGTGAAAATGCACCAAGTTTTTTGGGGAAAAAAAGGATTTTGGGGAAAATGAACCCAGTTTGGGAGGAAAAAAGGTGATTATGGGGAAAATGAACCCAGTTTTGAGGGAAAAAAAACGTTTTTGAGGAAAATAAACCCAGTTTGGAGGAAAAAAAAGATTTTGGGGAAAATGAACCCAGTAATTGGGAAAAAACTGATTTTGGGGAAAATGAACACAGTTTGGGGGTGGAAACCCAATTTGTAGGGAAATGAACCCAGTTTTGGTAGAAAACAACAGATTTTGGGGAAAATGAACCTAGTTTGGGATGAAGAAAACCCGATTTTGGGGAAAATGAACCCAGTGCGGAGGGGAAATGCCAGATTTTGGGGAAAATGAACCTAGTATTGATTCGAAATACCAGATTTTGGGGAAAATGAACCCAGTAATGGGGATAAAAACCTGATTTTAGGGAAAATGAACCCAGTGTGGAGTGGAAATAGAAGATTTTGCGGAAAATGAACACTGTTTGGAGGGGAAAATCTGATTTGTGTGAAAATGCACCCAGTTTTTGTGTGAAAAAAAGGATTTTGAGGAAAATGAAACCAGTTTGGTAGGAAAAAGCTGATTATGGGGAAAATGAGCCCAGTTTGGTGGCAAAACCCCATTTTTTGGGATATGAACCCATTTTTGAGGGGAAAAAACGATTTTGGGGAAAATGAACCCAGTTTGGAGGGGAAATAACAGATTTTGGGGAAAAAAACCTGATTTTGGGGAAAATTAACACAGTGTGTGTGGGGGGGGAGAATCCAATTTTTAGGGAAATGAACACAATTTTGGTGGAAAATACGGATTTTGTCGAAAATGAACCCAATTTGGGAGGAAAACAATCAGATATTGGGAAAATAAATCCCATTTGGGAGGAAAAAAACCCTGATTTAGGGGAAAATGAACCCAGTAATTGGGTAAAAAGCACAGATTTTGTGGAAAATGAACACAGTTTGGCGGGGAAAACCAGATTTTGGGGATAATGAACCCAGTTTGGGAGGAAAAGATCCGATTTTGGGGAAAATGAACACAGTTTGGGAGGAAAAAATCCGATTTTGGGGAAAATGAACCCAGTGTGGAGGGGAAATACCAGATTTTGGGGAAAGTGGACCAAGCAATTGGGAAAACCCCTGATTTTGGGGAAAAGGAATCCAGTGTAGAGTGGGAATAGAAGATTTTGGGGGAAATGAACACTGTTTGGAGGGGAAAACCTGATTTGTGTGAAAATGCACCCAGTTTTTTGGGGAAAAAAGGATTTTGGGGAAAATGAACCCAGTTTTGGAGGAAAAAAGCTGATTTGGGGGAAAATGAATCCAGTTTTGAGGAAAACACTTGTTTTTACAGAATATAAACCCAGTTTGGGGGGAAAACAACGATTTTGGGGAAAATGAACCCAGTAATTGGGTAAAAAACCCGAATTTTGGGGAAAAAGAACACAATTTGGGGGGGAAACCAAATTTGTAGGGAAATGAACCAAGTTTTGGTGGAAAACACCAGATTTTGGGGAAAATGAACCCAGTTCGGAGGGGAGAACCTGATTTGTGTGAAAATGCACCAAGTTTTTTGGAGAAAAAAAGGATTTTGGGGAAAATGAACCCAGTTTGGGAGGAAAAAAGGTGATTATGGGGAAAATGAACCCAGTTTTGAGGGAAAAAAAACGTTTTTGAGGAAAATAAACCCAGTTTTGGGGGAAAAAAAAGATTTTGGGGAAAATGAACCCAGTAATTGGGAAAAAACTGATTTTGGGGAAAATGAACACAGTTTGGGGGTGGAAACCCAATTTGTAGGGAAATGAACCCAGTTTTGGTAGAAAACAACAGATTTTGGGGAAAATGAACCTAGTTTGGGATGAAGAAAACCCGATTTTGGGGAAAATGAACCCAGTGCGGAGGGGAAATGCCAGATTTTGGGGAAAATGAACCCAGTAATGGGGATAAAAACCTGATTTTAGGGAAAATGAACCCAGTGTGGAGTGGAAATAGAAGATTTTGCGGAAAATGAACACTGTTTGGAGGGGAAAATCTGATTTGTGTGAAAATGCACCCAGTTTTTGTGTGAAAAAAAGGATTTTGAGGAAAATGAAACCAGTTTGGGAGGAAAAAGCTGATTATGGGGAAAATGAGCCCAGTTTGGTGGCAAAACCCCATTTTTTGGGATATGAACCCATTTTTGAGGGGAAAAAACGATTTTGGGGAAAATGAACCCAGTTTGGAGGGGAAATAACAGATTTTGGGGAAAAAAAACTGATTTTGGGGAAAATTAACACAGTGTGTGTGGGGGGGGAGAATCCAATTTTTAGGGAAATGAACACAATTTTGGTGGAAAATACGGATTTTGTTGAAAATGAACCCAATTTGGGAGGAAAAAAATCAGATATTGGGAAAATAAATCCCATTTGGGAGGAAAAAAACCCTGATTTAGGGGAAAATGAACCCAGTAATTGGGTAAAAAGCACAGATTTTGTGGAAAATGAACACAGTTTGGCGGGGAAAACCAGATTTTGGGGATAATGAACCCAGTTTGGGAGGAAAAGATCCGATTTTGGGGAAAATGAACACAGTTTGGGAGGAAAAAATCCGATTTTGGGGAAAATGAACCCAGTGTGGAGGGGAAATACCAGATTTTGGGGAAAGTGGACCAAGCAATTGGGAAAACCCCTGATTTTGGGGAAAAGGAATCCAGTGTAGAGTGGGAATAGAAGATTTTGGGGGAAATGAACACTGTTTGGAGGGGAAAACCTGATTTGTGTGAAAATGCACCCAGTTTTTTGGGGAAAAAAGGATTTTGGGGAAAATGAACCCAGTTTTGGAGGAAAAAAGCTGATTTGGGGGAAAATGAATCCAGTTTTGAGGAAAACACTTGCTTTTACAGAAAATAAACCCAGTTTGCGGGGAAAACAACGATTTTGGGGAAAATGAACCCAGTAATTGGGTAAAAAACCCGAATTTTGGGGAAAAAGAACACAATTTGTGGGGGAAACCAAATTTGTAGGGAAATGAACCAAGTTTTGGTGGAAAACACCAGATTTTGGGGAAAATGAACACAGTTTAGGAGGAAAAAAAGCAATTTTGGAGAAAATGATCCCAGAGTGGAGATGAAATACCAGATTTTGGGGAAAATGAACCCAGTTCGGAGGGGAGAACCTGATTTGTGTGAAAATGCACCAAGTTTTTTGGGGAAAAAAAAGATTTTGGGGAAAATGAACCCAGTTTGGGAGGAAAAAAGGTGATTATGGGGAAAATGAACCCAGTTTTGAGGGAAAAAAAACGTTTTTGAGGAAAATAAACCCAGTTTTGGGGGAAAAAAAAGATTTTGGGGAAAATGAACCCAGTAATTGGGAAAAAACTGATTTTGGGGAAAATGAACACAGTTCGGGGGTGGAAACCCAATTTGTAGGGAAATGAACCCAGTTTTGGTAGAAAACAACAGATTTTGGGGAAAATGAACCTAGTTTGGGATGAAGAAAACCCGATTTTGGGGAAAATGAACCCAGTGCGGAGGGGAAATGCCAGATTTTGGGGAAAATGAACCTAGTATTGATTCGAAATACCAGATTTTGGGGAAAATGAACCCAGTAATGGGGATAAAAACCTGATTTTAGGGAAAATGAACCCAGTGTGGAGTGGAAATAGAAGATTTTGCGGAAAATGAACACTGTTTGGAGGGGAAAATCTGATTTGTGTGAAAATGCACCCAGTTTTTGTGTGAAAAAAAGGATTTTGAGGAAAATGAAACCAGTTTGGGAGGAAAAAGCTGATTATGGGGAAAATGAGCCCAGTTTGGTGGCAAAACCCCATTTTTTGGGATATGAACCCATTTTTGAGGGGAAAAAACGATTTTGGGGAAAATGAACCCAGTTTGGAGGGGAAATAACAGATTTTGGGGAAAAAAAACTGATTTTGGGGAAAATTAACACAGTGTGTGGGGGGGGGGAGAATCCAATTTTTAGGGAAATGAACACAATTTTGGTGGAAAATACGGATTTTGTCGAAAATGAACCCAATTTGGGAGGAAAAAAATCAGATATTGGGAAAATAAATCCCATTTGGGAGGAAAAAAACCCTGATTTAGGGGAAAATGAACCCAGTAATTGGGTAAAAAGCAGAGATTTTGTGGAAAATGAACACAGTTTGGTGGGGAAAACCAGATTTTGGGGATAATGAACCCAGTTTGGGAGGAAAAGATCCGATTTTGGGGAAAATGAACACAGTTTGGGAGGAAAAAATCCGATTTTGGGGAAAATGAACCCAGTGTGGAGGGGAAATACCAGATTTTGGGGAAAGTGGACCAAGCAATTGGGAAAACCCCTGATTTTGGGGAAAAGGAATCCAGTGTAGAGTGGGAATAGAAGATTTTGGGGGAAATGAACACTGTTTGGAGGGGAAAACCTGATTTGTGTGAAAATGCACGCAGTTTTTTGGGGAAAAAAGGATTTTGGGGAAAATGAACCCAGTTTTGGAGGAAAAAAGCTGATTTGGGGGAAAATGAATCCAGTTTTGAGGAAAACACTTGTTTTTACAGAAAATAAACCCAGTTTGGGGGGAAAACAACGATTTTGGGGAAAATGAACCCAGTAATTGGGTAAAAAACCCGAATTTTGGGGAAAAAGAACACAATTTGTGGGGGAAACCAAATTTGTAGGGAAATGAACCAAGTTTTGGTGGAAAACACCAGATTTTGGGGAAAATGAACCCAGTTTAGGAGGAAAAAAAGCAATTTTGGAGAAAATGATCCCAGAGTGGAGATGAAATACCAGATTTTGGGGAAAATGAACCCAGTTCGGAGGGGAGAACCTGATTTGTGTGAAAATGCACCAAGTTTTTTGGGGAAAAAAAGGATTTTGGGGAAAATGAACCCAGTTTGGGAGGAAAAAAGGTGATTATGGGGAAAATGAACCCAGTTTTGAGGGAAAAAAAACGTTTTTGAGGAAAATAAACCCAGTTTTGGGGGAAAAAAATGATTTTGGGGAAAATGAACCCAGTAATTGGGAAAAAACTGATTTTGGGGAAAATGAACACAGTTCGGGGGTGGAAACCCAATTTGTAGGGAAATGAACCCAGTTTTGGTAGAAAACAACAGATTTTGGGGAAAATGAACCTAGTTTGGGATGAAGAAAACCCGATTTTGGGGAAAATGAACCCAGTGCGGAGGGGAAATGCCAGATTTTGGGGAAAATGAACCTAGTATTGATTCGAAATACCAGATTTTGGGGAAAATGAACCCAGTAATGGGGATAAAAACCTGATTTTAGGGAAAATGAACCCAGTGTGGAGTGGAAATAGAAGATTTTGCGGAAAATGAACACTGTTTGGAGGGGGAAATCTGATTTGTGTTCAAATGCACCCAGTTTTTGTGTGAAAAAAAGGATTTTGAGGAAAATGAAACCAGTTTGGTAGGAAAAAGCTGATTATGGGGAAAATGAGCCCAGTTTGGTGGCAAAACCCCATTTTTTGGGATATGAACCCATTTTTGAGGGGAAAAAACGATTTTGGGGAAAATGAACCCAGTTTTGAGGGGAAATAACAGATTTTGGGGAAAAAAACCTGATTTTGGGGAAAATTAACACAGTGTGTGTGGGAGGGGAGAATCCAATTTTTAGGGAAATGAACACAATTTTGGTGGAAAATACGGATTTTGTCGAAAATGAACCCAATTTGGGAGGAAAAAAATCAGATATTGGGAAAATAAATCCCATTTGGGAGGAAAAAAACCATGATTTAGGGGAAAATGAACCCAGTAATTGGGTAAAAAGCACAGATTTTGTGGAAAATGAACACAGTTTGGCGGGGAAAATCAGATTTTGGGGATAATGAACCCAGTTTGGGAGGAAAAAATCCGATTTTGGGGAAAATGAACACAGTTTGGGAGGAATAAAATCAGATATTGGGAAAATAAATCCCATTTGGGAGGAAAAAACCCCTGATTTAGGGGAAAATGAACCCAGTAATTGGGTAAAAAGCAGAGATTTTGTGGAAAATGAACACAGTTTGGCGGGGAAAACCAGATTTTGGGGATAATGAACCCAGTTTGGGAGGAAAAAATCCGATTTTGGGGAAAATGAACACAGTTTGGGAGGAAAAAATCCGATTTTGGGGAAAATGAACCCAGTGTGGAGGGGAAATACCAGATTTTGGGGAAAGTGGACCAAGCAATTGGGAAAACCCCTGATTTTGGGGAAAAGGAATCCAGTGTAGAGTGGGAATAGAAGATTTTGGGGGAAATGAACACTGTTTGGAGGGGAAAACCTGATTTGTGTGAAAATGCACCCAGTTTTTTGGGGAAAAAAGGATTTTGGGGAAAATGAACCCAGTTTTGGAGGAAAAAAGCTGATTTGAGGGAAAATGAATCAAGTTTTGAGGAAAACACTTGCTTTTACAGAAAATAAACCCAGTTTGGGGGGAAAACAACGATTTTGGGGAAAATGAACCCAGTAATTGGGTAAAAAACCCGAATTTTGGGGAAAAAGAACACAATTTGTGGGGGAAACCAAATTTGTAGGGAAATGAACCAAGTTTTGGTGGAAAACACCAGATTTTGGGGAAAATGAACCCAGTTTAGGAGGAAAAAAAGCAATTTTGGAGAAAATGATCCCAGAGTGGAGATGAAATACCAGATTTTGGGGAAAATGAACCCAGTTCGGAGGGGAGAACCTGATTTGTGTGAAAATGCACCAAGTTTTTTGGGGAAAAAAAGGATTTTGGGGAAAATGAACCCAGTTTGGGAGGAAAAAAGGTGATTATGGGGAAAATGAACCCAGTTTTGAGGGAAAAAAAACGTTTTTGAGGAAAATAAACCCAGTTTTGGGGGAAAAAAAAGATTTTGGGGAAAATGAACCCAGTAATTGGGAAAAAACTGATTTTGGGGAAAATGAACACAGTTCGGGGGTGGAAACCCAATTTGTAGGGAAATGAACCCAGTTTTGGTAGAAAACAACAGATTTTGGGGAAAATGAACCTAGTTTGGGATGAAGAAAACCCGATTTTGGGGAAAATGAACCCAGTGCGGAGGGGAAATGCCAGATTTTGGGGAAAATGAACCTAGTATTGATTCGAAATACCAGATTTTGGGGAAAATGAACCCAGTAATGGGGATAAAAACCTGATTTTAGGGAAAATGAACCCAGTGTGGAGTGGAAATAGAAGATTTTGCGGAAAATGAACACTGTTTGGAGGGGAAAATCTGATTTGTGTGAAAATGCACCCAGTTTTTGTGTGAAAAAAAGGATTTTGAGGAAAATGAAACCAGTTTGGGAGGAAAAAGCTGATTATGGGGAAAATGAGCCCAGTTTGGTGGCAAAACCCCATTTTTTGGGATATGAACCCATTTTTGAGGGGAAAAAACGATTTTGGGGAAAATGAACCCAGTTTGGAGGGGAAATAACAGATTTTGGGGAAAAAAAACTGATTTTGGGGAAAATTAACACAGTGTGTGGGGGGGGGGAGAATCCAATTTTTAGGGAAATGAACACAATTTTGGTGGAAAATACGGATTTTGTCGAAAATGAACCCAATTTGGGAGGAAAAAAATCAGATATTGGGAAAATAAATCCCATTTGGGAGGAAAAAAACCCTGATTTAGGGGAAAATGAACCCAGTAATTGGGTAAAAAGCAGAGATTTTGTGGAAAATGAACACAGTTTGGTGGGGAAAACCAGATTTTGGGGATAATGAACCCAGTTTGGGAGGAAAAAATCCGATTTTGGGGAAAATGAACACAGTTTGGGAGGAAAAAATCCGATTTTGGGGAAAATGAACCCAGTGTGGAGGGGAAATACCAGATTTTGGGGAAAGTGGACCAAGCAATTGGGAAAACCCCTGATTTTGGGGAAAAGGAATCCAGTGTAGAGTGGGAATAGAAGATTTTGGGGGAAATGAACACTGTTTGGAGGGGAAAACCTGATTTGTGTGAAAATGCACCCAGTTTTTTGGGGAAAAAAGGATTTTGGGGAAAATGAACCCAGTTTTGGAGGAAAAAAGCTGATTTGGGGGAAAATGAATCCAGTTTTGAGGAAAACACTTGCTTTTACAGAAAATAAACCCAGTTTGCGGGGAAAACAACGATTTTGGGGAAAATGAACCCAGTAATTGGGTAAAAAACCCGAATTTTGGGGAAAAAGAACACAATTTGTGGGGGAAACCAAATTTGTAGGGAAATGAACCAAGTTTTGGTGGAAAACACCAGATTTTGGGGAAAATGAACCCAGTTTAGGAGGAAAAAAAGCAATTTTGGAGAAAATGATCCCAGAGTGGAGATGAAATACCAGATTTTGGGGAAAATGAACCCAGTTCGGAGGGGAGAACCTGATTTGTGTGAAAATGCACCAAGTTTTTTGGGGAAAAAAAGGATTTTGGGGAAAATGAACCCAGTTTGGGAGGAAAAAAAGGTGATTATGGGGAAAATGAACCCAGTTTTGAGGGAAAAAAAACGTTTTTGAGGAAAATAAACCCAGTTTTGGGGGAAAAAAAAGATTTTGGGGAAAATGAACCCAGTAATTGGGAAAAAACTGATTTTGGGGAAAATGAACACAGTTCGGGGGTGGAAACCCAATTTGTAGGGAAATGAACCCAGTTTTGGTAGAAAACAACAGATTTTGGGGAAAATGAACCTAGTTTGGGATGAAGAAAACCCGATTTTGGGGAAAATGAACCCAGTGCGGAGGGGAAATGCCAGATTTTGGGGAAAATGAACCTAGTATTGATTCGAAATACCAGATTTTGGGGAAAATGAACCCAGTAATGGGGACAAAAACCTGATTTTAGGGAAAATGAACCCAGTGTGGAGTGGAAATAGAAGATTTTGCGGAAAATGAACACTGTTTGGAGGGGAAAATCTGATTTGTGTGAAAATGCACCCAGTTTTTGTGTGAAAAAAAGGATTTTGAGGAAAATGAAACCAGTTTGGTAGGAAAAAGCTGATTTTGGGGAAAATGAGCCCAGTTTGGTGGCAAAACCCCATTTTTTGGGATATGAACCCATTTTTGAGGGGAAAAAACGATTTTGGGGAAAATGAACCCAGTTTTGAGGGGAAATAACAGATTTTGGGGAAAAAAACCTGATTTTGGGGAAAATTAACACAGTGTGTGTGGGAGGGGAGAATCCAATTTTTAGGGAAATGAACACAATTTTGGTGGAAAATACGGATTTTGTCGAAAATGAACCCAATTTGGGAGGAAAAAAATCAGATATTGGGAAAATAAATCCCATTTGGGAGGAAAAAAACCATGATTTAGGGGAAAATGAACCCAGTAATTGGGTAAAAAGCACAGATTTTGTGGAAAATGAACACAGTTTGGCGGGGAAAATCAGATTTTGGGGATAATGAACCCAGTTTGGGAGGAAAAAATCCGATTTTGGGGAAAATGAACACAGTTTGGGAGGAATAAAATCAGATATTGGGAAAATAAATCCCATTTGGGAGGAAAAAACCCCTGATTTAGGGGAAAATGAACCCAGTAATTGGGTAAAAAGCAGAGATTTTGTGGAAAATGAACACAGTTTGGCGGGGAAAACCAGATTTTGGGGATAATGAACCCAGTTTGGGAGGAAAAAATCCGATTTTGGGGAAAATGAACACAGTTTGGGAGGAAAAAATCCGATTTTGGGGAAAATGAACCCAGTGTGGAGGGGAAATACCAGATTTTGGGGAAAGTGGACCAAGCAATTGGGAAAACCCCTGATTTTGGGGAAAAGGAATCCAGTGTAGAGTGGGAATAGAAGATTTTGGGGGAAATGAACACTGTTTGGAGGGGAAAACCTGATTTGTGTGAAAATGCACCCAGTTTTTTGGGGAAAAAAGGATTTTGGGGAAAATGAACCCAGTTTTGGAGGAAAAAAGCTGATTTGAGGGAAAATGAATCAAGTTTTGAGGAAAACACTTGCTTTTACAGAAAATAAACCCAGTTTGCGGGGAAAACAACGATTTTGGGGAAAATGAACCCAGTAATTGGGTAAAAAACCCGAATTTTGGGGAAAAAGAACACAATTTGGGGGGGAAACCAAATTTGTAGGGAAATGAACCAAGTTTTGGTGGAAAACACCAGATTTTGGGGAAAATGAACCCAGTTTAGGAGGAAAAAAAGCAATTTTGGAGAAAATGATCCCAGAGTGGAGATGAAATACCAGATTTTGGGGAAAATGAACCCAGTTCGGAGGGGAGAACCTGATTTGTGTGAAAATGCACCAAGTTTTTTGGGGAAAAAAAGGATTTTGGGGAAAATGAACCCAGTTTGGGAGGAAAACAGGTGATTATGGGGAAAATGAACCCAGTTTTGAGGGAAAAAAAACGTTTTTGAGGAAAATAAACCCAGTTTTGGGGGAAAAAAAAGATTTTGGGGAAAATGAACCCAGTAATTGGGAAAAAACTGATTTTGGGGAAAATGAACACAGTTTGGGGGTGGAAACCCAATTTGTAGGGAAATGAACCCAGTTTTGGTAGAAAACAACAGATTTTGGGGAAAATGAACCTAGTTTGGGATGAAGAAAACCCGATTTTGGGGAAAATGAACCCAGTGCGGAGGGGAAATGCCAGATTTTGGGGAAAATGAACCTAGTATTGATTCGAAATACCAGATTTTGGGGAAAATGAACCCAGTAATGGGGATAAAAACCTGATTTTAGGGAAAATGAACCCAGTGTGGAGTGGAAATAGAAGATTTTGCGGAAAATGAACACTGTTTGGAGGGGGAAATCTGATTTGTGTTCAAATGCACCCAGTTTTTGTGTGAAAAAAAGGATTTTGAGGAAAATGAAACCAGTTTGGGAGGAAAAAGCTGATTATGGGGAAAATGAGCCCAGTTTGGTGGCAAAACCCCATTTTTTGGGATATGAACCCATTTTTGAGGGGAAAAAACGATTTTGGGGAAAATGAACCCAGTTTGGAGGGGAAATAACAGATTTTGGGGAAAAAAACCTGATTTTGGGGAAAATTAACACAGTGTGGGGGGGGGGGAGAATCCAATTTTTAGGGAAATGAACACAATTTTGGTGGAAAATACGGATTTTGTCGAAAATGAACCCAATTTGGGAGGAAAACAATCAGATATTGGGAAAATAAATCCCATTTGGGAGGAAAAAACCCCTGATTTAGGGGAAAATGAACCCAGTAATTGGGTAAAAAGCAGAGATATTGTGGAAAATGAACACAGTTTGGCGGGGAAAACCAGATTTTGGGGATAATGAACCCAGTTTGGGAGGAAAAGATCCGATTTTGGGGAAAATGAACACAATTTGGGAGGAAAAAATCCGATTTTGGGGAAAATGAACCCAGTGTGGAGGGGAAATACCAGATTTTGGGGAAAGTGGACCAAGCAATTGGGAAAACCCCTGATTTTGGGGAAAAGGAATCCAGTGTAGAGTGGGAATAGAAGATTTTGGGGGAAATGAACACTGTTTGGAGGGGAAAACCTGATTTGTGTGAAAATGCACCCAGTTTTTTGGGGGAAAAAGGATTTTGGGGAAAATGAACCCAGTTTTGGAGGAAAAAAGCTGATTTGGGGGAAAATGAATCCAGTTTTGAGGAAAACACTTGCTTTTACAGAAAATAAACCCAGTTTGGGGGGAAAACAACGATTTTGGGGAAAATGAACCCAGTAATTGGGTAAAAAACCCGAATTTTGGGGAAAAAGAACACAATTTGTGGGGGAAACCAAATTTGTAGGGAAATGAACCAAGTTTTGGTGGAAAACACCAGATTTTGGGGAAAATGAACCCAGTTTAGGAGGAAAAAAAGCAATTTTGGAGAAAATGATCCCAGAGTGGAGATGAAATACCAGATTTTGGGGAAAATGAACCCAGTTCGGAGGGGAGAACCTGATTTGTGTGAAAATGCACCAAGTTTTTTGGGGAAAAAAAGGATTTTGGGGAAAATGAACCCAGTTTGGGAGGAAAAAAGGTGATTATGGGGAAAATGAACCCAGTTTTGAGGGAAAAAAAACGTTTTTGAGGAAAATAAACCCAGTTTTGGGGGAAAAAAAAGATTTTGGGGAAAATGAACCCAGTAATTGGGAAAAAACTGATTTTGGGGAAAATGAACACAGTTCGGGGGTGGAAACCCAATTTGTAGGGAAATGAACCCAGTTTTGGTAGAAAACAACAGATTTTGGGGAAAATGAACCTAGTTTGGGATGAAGAAAACCCGATTTTGGGGAAAATGAACCCAGTGCGGAGGGGAAATGCCAGATTTTGGGGAAAATGAACCTAGTATTGATTCGAAATACCAGATTTTGGGGAAAATGAACCCAGTAATGGGGATAAAAACCTGATTTTAGGGAAAATGAACCCAGTGTGGAGTGGAAATAGAAGATTTTGCGGAAAATGAACACTGTTTGGAGGGGAAAATCTGATTTGTGTGAAAATGCACCCAGTTTTTGTGTGAAAAAAAGGATTTTGAGGAAAATGAAACCAGTTTGGGAGGAAAAAGCTGATTATGGGGAAAATGAGCCCAGTTTGGTGGCAAAACCCCATTTTTTGGGATATGAACCCATTTTTGAGGGGAAAAAACGATTTTGGGGAAAATGAACCCAGTTTGGAGGGGAAATAACAGATTTTGGGGAAAAAAAACTGATTTTGGGGAAAATTAACACAGTGTGTGGGGGGGGGGAGAATCCAATTTTTAGGGAAATGAACACAATTTTGGTGGAAAATACGGATTTTGTCGAAAATGAACCCAATTTGGGAGGAAAAAAATCAGATATTGGGAAAATAAATCCCATTTGGGAGGAAAAAAACCCTGATTTAGGGGAAAATGAACCCAGTAATTGGGTAAAAAGCAGAGATTTTGTGGAAAATGAACACAGTTTGGTGGGGAAAACCAGATTTTGGGGATAATGAACCCAGTTTGGGAGGAAAAAATCCGATTTTGGGGAAAATGAACACAGTTTGGGAGGAAAAAATCCGATTTTGGGGAAAATGAACCCAGTGTGGAGGGGAAATACCAGATTTTGGGGAAAGTGGACCAAGCAATTGGGAAAACCCCTGATTTTGGGGAAAAGGAATCCAGTGTAGAGTGGGAATAGAAGATTTTGGGGGAAATGAACACTGTTTGGAGGGGAAAACCTGATTTGTGTGAAAATGCACCCAGTTTTTTGGGGAAAAAAGGATTTTGGGGAAAATGAACCCAGTTTTGGAGGAAAAAAGCTGATTTGGGGGAAAATGAATCCAGTTTTGAGGAAAACACTTGTTTTTACAGAAAATAAACCCAGTTTGGGGGGAAAACAACGATTTTGGGGAAAATGAACCCAGTAATTGGGTAAAAAACCCGAATTTTGGGGAAAAAGAACACAATTTGTGGGGGAAACCAAATTTGTAGGGAAATGAACCAAGTTTTGGTGGAAAACACCAGATTTTGGGGAAAATGAACCCAGTTTAGGAGGAAAAAAAGCAATTTTGGAGAAAATGATCCCAGAGTGGAGATGAAATACCAGATTTTGGGGAAAATGAACCCAGTTCGGAGGGGAGAACCTGATTTGTGTGAAAATGCACCAAGTTTTTTGGGGAAAAAAAGGATTTTGGGGAAAATGAACCCAGTTTGGGAGGAAAAAAGGTGATTATGGGGAAAATGAACCCAGTTTTGAGGGAAAAAAAACGTTTTTGAGGAAAATAAACCCAGTTTTGGGGGAAAAAAATGATTTTGGGGAAAATGAACCCAGTAATTGGGAAAAAACTGATTTTGGGGAAAATGAACACAGTTCGGGGGTGGAAACCCAATTTGTAGGGAAATGAACCCAGTTTTGGTAGAAAACAACAGATTTTGGGGAAAATGAACCTAGTTTGGGATGAAGAAAACCCGATTTTGGGGAAAATGAACCCAGTGCGGAGGGGAAATGCCAGATTTTGGGGAAAATGAACCTAGTATTGATTCGAAATACCAGATTTTGGGGAAAATGAACCCAGTAATGGGGATAAAAACCTGATTTTAGGGAAAATGAACCCAGTGTGGAGTGGAAATAGAAGATTTTGCGGAAAATGAACACTGTTTGGAGGGGGAAATCTGATTTGTGTTCAAATGCACCCAGTTTTTGTGTGAAAAAAAGGATTTTGAGGAAAATGAAACCAGTTTGGGAGGAAAAAGCTGATTATGGGGAAAATGAGCCCAGTTTGGTGGCAAAACCCCATTTTTTGGGATATGAACCCATTTTTGAGGGGAAAAAACGATTTTGGGGAAAATGAACCCAGTTTGGAGGGGAAATAACAGATTTTGGGGAAAAAAACCTGATTTTGGGGAAAATTAACACAGTGTGTGGGGGGGGGAGAATCCAATTTTTAGGGAAATGAACACAATTTTGGTGGAAAATACGGATTTTGTCAAAAATGAACCCAATTTGGGAGGAAAACAATCAGATATTGGGAAAATAAATCCCATTTGGGAGGAAAAAACCCCTGATTTAGGGGAAAATGAACCCAGTAATTGGGTAAAAAGCAGAGATATTGTGGAAAATGAACACAGTTTGGCGGGGAAAACCAGATTTTGGGGATAATGAACCCAGTTTGGGAGGAAAAGATCCGATTTTGGGGAAAATGAACACAATTTGGGAGGAAAAAATCCGATTTTGGGGAAAATGAACCCAGTGTGGAGGGGAAATACCAGATTTTGGGGAAAGTGGACCAAGCAATTGGGAAAACCCCTGATTTTGGGGAAAAGGAATCCAGTGTAGAGTGGGAATAGAAGATTTTGGGGGAAATGAACACTGTTTGGAGGGGAAAACCTGATTTGTGTGAAAATGCACCCAGTTTTTTGGGGGAAAAAGGATTTTGGGGAAAATGAACCCAGTTTTGGAGGAAAAAAGCTGATTTGGGGGAAAATGAATCCAGTTTTGAGGAAAACACTTGCTTTTACAGAAAATAAACCCAGTTTGGGGGGAAAACAACGATTTTGGGGAAAATGAACCCAGTAATTGGGTAAAAAACCCGAATTTTGGGGAAAAAGAACACAATTTGTGGGGGAAACCAAATTTGTAGGGAAATGAACCAAGTTTTGGTGGAAAACACCAGATTTTGGGGAAAATGAACCCAGTTTAGGAGGAAAAAAAGCAATTTTGGAGAAAATGATCCCAGAGTGGAGATGAAATACCAGATTTTGGGGAAAATGAACCCAGTTCGGAGGGGAGAACCTGATTTATGTGAAAATGCACCAAGTTTTTTGGGGAAAAAAAGGATTTTGGGGAAAATGAACCCAGTTTGGGAGGAAAAAAGGTGATTATGGGGAAAATGAACCCAGTTTTGAGGGAAAAAAAACGTTTTTGAGGAAAATAAACCCAGTTTTGGGGGAAAAAAAAGATTTTGGGGAAAATGAACCCAGTAATTGGGAAAAAACTGATTTTGGGGAAAATGAACACAGTTTGGGGGTGGAAACCCAATTTGTAGGGAAATGAACCCAGTTTTGTTAGAAAGCAACAGATTTTGGGGAAAATGAACCTAGTTTGGGATGAAGAAAACCCGATTTTGGGGAAAATGAACCCAGTGCGGAGGGGAAATTCCAGATTTTGGGGAAAATGAACCTAGTATTGATTCGAAATACCAGATTTTGGGGAAAATGAACCCAGTAATGGGGATAAAAACCTGATTTTAGGGAAAATGAACCCAGTGTGGAGTGGAAATAGAAGATTTTGCGGAAAATGAACACTGTTTGGAGGGGGAAATCTGATTTGTGTGAAAATGCACCCAGTTTTTGTGTGAAAAAAAGGATTTTGAGGAAAATGAAACCAGTTTGGGAGGAAAAAGCTGATTATGGGGAAAATGAGCCCAGTTTGGTGGCAAAACCCCATTTTTTGGGATATGAACCCTTTTTTGAGGGGAAAAAACGATTTTAGGGAAAATGAACCCAGTTTGGAGGGGAAATAACAGATTTTGGGGAAAAAAACCTGATTTTGGGGAAAATTAACACAGTGTGTGGGGGGGGGGAGAATCCAATTTTTAGGGAAATGAACACAATTTTGGTGGAAAATACGGATTTTGTCGAAAATGAACCCAATTTGGGAGGAAAAAAATCAGATATTGGGAAAATAAATCCCATTTGGGAGGAAAAAAACCATGATTTAGGGGAAAATGAACCCAGTAATTGGGTAAAAAGCAGAGATTTTTTGGAAAATGAACACAGTTTGGCGGGGAAAACCAGATTTTGGGGA
Organism: Tapera naevia; assembly: GCA_033556795.1. NCBI lineage: Eukaryota > Metazoa > Chordata > Aves > Cuculiformes > Neomorphidae > Tapera > Tapera naevia. The sequence goes on along the minus strand of JAUMJJ010000198.1, from coordinate 2,403,473 downwards.
TAATGAACCCAGTTTGGGAGGAAAAAATCCGATTTTGGGGAAAATGAACACAGTTTGGGAGGAAAAAATCCGATTTTGGGGAAAATGAACCCAGTGTGGAGGGGAAATACCAGATTTTGGGGAAAGTGGACCAAGCAATTGGGAAAACCCCTGATTTTGGGGAAAAGGAATCCAGTGTAGAGTGGGAATAGAAGATTTTGGGGGAAATGAACACTGTTTGGAGGGGAAAACCTGATTTGTGTGAAAATGCACCCAGTTTTTTGGGGAAAAAAGGATTTTGGAGAAAAAAGAACCCAGTTTTGGAGGAAAAAAGCTGATTTGGGGGAAAATGAATCCAGTTTTGAGGAAAACACTTGCTTTTACAGAAAATAAACCCAGTTTGCGGGGAAAACAACGATTTTGGGGAAAATGAACCCAGTAATTGGGTAAAAAACCCGAATTTTGGGGAAAAAGAACACAATTTGTGGGGGAAACCAAATTTGTAGGGAAATGAACCAAGTTTTGGTGGAAAACACCAGATTTTGGGGAAAATGAACCCAGTTTAGGAGGAAAAAAAGCAATTTTGGAGAAAATGATCCCAGAGTGGAGATGAAATACCAGATTTTGGGGAAAATGAACCCAGTTCGGAGGGGAGAACCTGATTTGTGTGAAAATGCACCAAGTTTTTTGGGGAAAAAAAGGATTTTGGGGAAAATGAACCCAGTTTGGGAGGAAAAAAGGTGATTATGGGGAAAATGAACCCAGTTTTGAGGGAAAAAAAACGTTTTTGAGGAAAATAAACCCAGTTTTGGGGGAAAAAAAAGATTTTGGGGAAAATGAACCCAGTAATTGGGAAAAAACTGATTTTGGGGAAAATGAACACAGTTCGGGGGTGGAAACCCAATTTGTAGGGAAATGAACCCAGTTTTGGTAGAAAACAACAGATTTTGGGGAAAATGAACCTAGTTTGGGATGAAGAAAACCCGATTTTGGGGAAAATGAACCCAGTGCGGAGGGGAAATGCCAGATTTTGGGGAAAATGAACCTAGTATTGATTCGAAATACCAGATTTTGGGGAAAATGAACCCAGTAATGGGGATAAAAACCTGATTTTAGGGAAAATGAACCCAGTGTGGAGTGGAAATAGAAGATTTTGCTGAAAATGAACACTGTTTGGAGGGGGAAATCTGATTTGTGTGAAAATGCACCCAGATTTTGTGTGAAAATAAGGATTTTGAGGAAAATGAAACCAGTTTGGGAGGAAAAAGCTGATTATGGGGAAAATGAGCCCAGTTTGGTGGCAAAACCCCATTTTTTGGGATATGAACCCATTTTTGAGGGGAAAAAACGATTTTGGGGAAAATGAACCCAGTTTGGAGGGGAAATAACAGATTTTGGGGAAAAAAACTGATTTTGGGGAAAATTAACACAGTGGGGGGGGGGAGAATCCAATTTTTAGGGAAATGAACACAATTTTGGTGGAAAATACGGATTTTGTCGAAAATGAACCCAATTTGGGAGGAAAAAAATCAGATATTGGGAAAATAAATCCCATTTGGGAGGAAAAAACCCTGATTTAGGGGAAAATGAACCCAGTAATTGGGTAAAAAGCAGAGATTTTGTGGAAAATGAACACAGTTTGGCGGGGAAAACCAGATTTTGGGGATAATGAACCCAGTTTGGGAGGAAAAAATCCGATTTTGGGGAAAATGAACACAGTTTGGGAGGAAAAAATCCGATTTTGGGGAAAATGAACCCAGTGTGGAGGGGAAATACCAGATTTTGGGGAAAGTGGACCAAGCAATTGGGAAAACCCCTGATTTTGGGGAAAAGGAATCCAGTGTAGAGAGGGAATAGAAGATTTTGGGGGAAATGAACACTGTTTGGAGGGGAAAACCTGATTTGTGTGAAAATGCACCCAGTTTTTTGGGGAAAAAAGGATTTTGGGGAAAATGAACCCAGTTTTGGAGGAAAAAAGCTGATTTGGGGGAAAATGAATCCAGTTTTGAGGAAAACACTTGTTTTTACAGAAAATAAACCCAGTTTGGGGGGAAAACAACGATTTTGGGGAAAATGAACCCAGTAATTGGGTAAAAAACCCGAATTTTGGGGAAAAAGAACGCAATTTGGGGGGGAAACCAAATTTGTAGGGAAATGAACCAAGTTTTGGTGGAAAACACCAGATTTTGGGGAAAATGAACCCAGTTTAGGAGGAAAAAAAGCAATTTTGGAGAAAATGATCCCAGAGTGGAGATGAAATACCAGATTTTGGGGAAAATGAACCCAGTTCGGAGGGGAGAACCTGATTTGTGTGAAAATGCACCAAGTTTTTTGGGGAAAAAAAGGATTTTGGGGAAAATGAACCCAGTTTGGGAGGAAAACAGGTGATTATGGGGAAAATGAACCCAGTTTTGAGGGAAAAAAAACGTTTTTGAGGAAAATAAACCCAGTTTTGGGGGAAAAAAAGATTTTGGGGAAAATGAACCCAGTAATTGGGAAAAAACTGATTTTGGGGAAAATGAACACAGTTTGGGGGTGGAAACCCAATTTGTAGGGAAATGAACCCAGTTTTGGTAGAAAACAACAGATTTTGGGGAAAATGAACCTAGTTTGGGATGAAGAAAACCCGATTTTGGGGAAAATGAACCCAGTGCGGAGGGGAAATGCCAGATTTTGGGGAAAATGAACCTAGTATTGATTCGAAATACCAGATTTTGGGGAAAATGAACCCAGTAATGGGGATAAAAACCTGATTTTGGGGAAAATGAACCCAGTGTGGAGTGGAAATAGAAGATTTTGCGGAAAATGAACACTGTTTGGAGGGGAAAATCTGATTTGTGTGAAAATGCACCCAGTTTTTGTGTGAAAAAAAGGATTTTGAGGAAAATGAAACCAGTTTGGGAGGAAAAAGCTGATTATGGGGAAAATGAGCCCAGTTTGGTGGCAAAACCCCATTTTTTGGGATATGAACCCATTTTTGAGGGGAAAAAACGATTTTGGGGAAAATGAACCCAGTTTGGAGGGGAAATAACAGATTTTGGGGAAAAAAACCTGATTTTGGGGAAAATTAACACAGTGTGTGTGGGGGGGGAGAATCCAATTTTTAGGGAAATGAACACAATTTTGGTGGAAAATACGGATTTTGTCGAAAATGAACCCAATTTGGGAGGAAAACAATCAGATATTGGGAAAATAAATCCCATTTGGGAGGAAAAAAACCCTGATTTAGGGGAAAATGAACCCAGTACTTGGGTAAAAAGCAGAGATTTTGTGGAAAATGAACACAGTTTGGCGGGGAAAACCAGATTTTGGGGATAATGAACCCAGTTTGGGAGGAAAAGATCCGATTTTGGGGAAAATGAACACAGTTTGGGAGGAAAAAATCCGATTTTGGGGAAAATGAACCCAGTGTGGAGGGGAAATACCAGATTTTGGGGAAAGTGGACCAAGCAATTGGGAAAACCCCTGATTTTGGGGAAAAGGAATCCAGTGTAGAGTGGGAATAGAAGATTTTGGGGGAAATGAACACTGTTTGGAGGGGAAAACCTGATTTGTGTGAAAATGCACCCAGTTTTTTGGGGAAAAAAGGATTTTGGGGAAAATGAACCCAGTTTTGGAGGAAAAAAGCTGATTTGGGGGAAAATGAATCCAGTTTTGAGGAAAACACTTGTTTTTACAGAAAATAAACCCAGTTTGGGGGGAAAACAACGATTTTGGGGAAAATGAACCCAGTAATTGGGTAAAAAACCCGAATTTTGGGGAAAAAGAACACAATTTGGGGGGGAAACCAAATTTGTAGGGAAATGAACCAAGTTTTGGTGGAAAACACCAGATTTTGGAGAAAATGAACCCAGTTTAGGAGGAAAAAAAGCAATTTTGGAGAAAATGATCCCAGAGTGGAGATGAAATACGAGATTTTGGGGAAAATGAACCCAGTTCGGAGGGGAGAACCTGATTTGTGTGAAAATGCACCAAGTTTTTTGGGGAAAAAAAGGATTTTGGGGAAAATGAACCCAGTTTGGGAGGAAAAAAGTGATTATGGGGAAAATGAACCCAGTTTTGAGGGAAAAAAAAACGTTTTTGAGGAAAATAAACCCAGTTTTGGGGGAAAAAAAAGATTTTGGGGAAAATGAACCCAGTAATTGGGAAAAAACTGATTTTGGGGAAAATGAACACAGTTCGGGGGTGGAAACCCAATTTGTAGGGAAATGAACCCAGTTTTGGTAGAAAACAACAGATTTTGGGGAAAATGAACCTAGTTTGGGATGAAGAAAACCCGATTTTGGGGAAAATGAACCCAGTGCGGAGGGGAAATGCCAGATTTTGGGGAAAATGAACCTAGTATTGATTCGAAATACCAGATTTTGGGGAAAATGAACCCAGTAATGGGGATAAAAACCTGATTTTAGGGAAAATGAACCCAGTGTGGAGTGGAAATAGAAGATTTTGCGGAAAATGAACACTGTTTGGAGGGGAAAATCTGATTTGTGTGAAAATGCACACAGTTTTTGTGTGAAAAAAAGGATTTTGAGGAAAATGAAACCAGTTTGGGAGGAAAAAGCTGATTATGGGGAAAATGAGCCCAGTTTGGTGGCAAAACCCCATTTTTTGGGATATGAACCCATTTTTGAGGGGAAAAAACGATTTTGGGGAAAATGAACCCAGTTTGGAGGGGAAATAACAGATTTTGGGGAAAAAACCTGATTTTGGGGAAAATTAACACAGTGTGGGGGGGGGGGGAGAATCCAATTTTTAGGGAAATGAACACAATTTTGGTGGAAAATACGGATTTTGTCGAAAATGAACCCAATTTGGGAGGAAAAAAATCAGATATTGGGAAAATAAATCCCATTTGGGAGGAAAAAAACCCTGATTTAGGGGAAAATGAACCCAGTAATTGGGTAAAAAGCACAGATTTTGTGGAAAATGAACACAGTTTGGCGGGGAAAACCAGATTTTGGGGATAATGAACCCAGTTTGGGAGGAAAAGATCCGATTTTGGGGAAAATGAACACAGTTTGGGAGGAAAAAATCCGATTTTGGGGAAAATGAACCCAGTGCGGAGGGGAAATGCCAGATTTTGGGGAAAATGAACCTAGTATTGATTCGAAATACCAGATTTTGGGGAAAATGAACCCAGTAATGGGGATAAAAACCTGATTTTAGGGAAAATGAACCCAGTGTGGAGTGGAAATAGAAGATTTTGCTGAAAATGAACACTGTTTGGAGGGGGAAATCTGATTTGTGTGAAAATGAACCCAGATTTTGTGTGAAAATAAGGATTTTGAGGAAAATGAAACCAGTTTGGGAGGAAAAAGCTGATTATGGGGAAAATGAGCCCAGTTTGGTGGCAAAACCCCATTTTTTGGGATATGAACCCATTTTTGAGGGGAAAAAACGATTTTGGGGAAAATGAACCCAGTTTGGAGGGGAAATAACAGATTTTGGGGAAAAAAACCTAATTTTGGGGAAAATTAACACAGTGTGTGGGGGGGAGAATCCAATTTTTAGGGAAATGAACACAATTTTGGTGGAAAATACGGATTTTGTCGAAAATGAACCCAATTTGGGAGGAAAAAAATCAGATATTGGGAAAATAAATCCCATTTGGGAGGAAAAAAACCCTGATTTAGGGGAAAATGAACCCAGTAATTGGGTAAAAAGCAGAGATTTTGTGGAAAATGAACACAGTTTGGCGGGGAAAACCAGATTTTGGGGATAATGAACCCAGTTTGGGAGGAAAAAATCCGATTTTGGGGAAAATGAACACAGTTTGGGAGGAAAAAATCCGATTTTGGGGAAAATGAACCCAGTGTGGAGGGGAAATACCAGATTTTGGGGAAAGTGGACCAAGCAATTGGGAAAACCCCTGATTTTGGGGAAAAGGAATCCAGTGTAGAGAGGGAATAGAAGATTTTGGGGGAAATGAACACTGTTTGGAGGGGAAAACCTGATTTGTGTGAAAATGCACCCAGTTTTTTGGGGAAAAAAGGATTTTGGGGAAAATGAACCCAGTTTTGGAGGAAAAAAGCTGATTTGGGGGAAAATGAATCCAGTTTTGAGGAAAACACTTGTTTTTACAGAAAATAAACCCAGTTTGGGGGGAAAACAACGATTTTGGGGAAAATGAACCCAGTAATTGGGTAAAAAACCCGAATTTTGGGGAAAAAGAACGCAATTTGGGGGGGAAACCAAATTTGTAGGGAAATGAACCAAGTTTTGGTGGAAAACACCAGATTTTGGGGAAAATGAACCCAGTTTAGGAGGAAAAAAAGCAATTTTGGAGAAAATGATCCCAGAGTGGAGATGAAATACCAGATTTTGGGGAAAATGAACCCAGTTCGGAGGGGAGAACCTGATTTGTGTGAAAATGCACCAAGTTTTTTGGGGAAAAAAAGGATTTTGGGGAAAATGAACCCAGTTTGGGAGGAAAAAAGGTGATTATGGGGAAAATGAACCCAGTTTTGAGGGAAAAAAAAACGTTTTTGAGGAAAATAAACCCAGTTTTGGGGGAAAAAAAAGATTTTGGGGAAAATGAACCCAGTAATTGGGAAAAAACTGATTTTGGGGAAAATGAACACAGTTCGGGGGTGGAAACCCAATTTGTAGGGAAATGAACCCAGTTTTGGTAGAAAACAACAGATTTTGGGGAAAATGAACCTAGTTTGGGATGAAGAAAACCCGATTTTGGGGAAAATGAACCCAGTGCGGAGGGGAAATGCCAGATTTTGGGGAAAATGAACCTAGTATTGATTCGAAATACCAGATTTTGGGGAAAATGAACCCAGTAATGGGGATAAAAACCTGATTTTAGGGAAAATGAACCCAGTGTGGAGTGGAAATAGAAGATTTTGCGGAAAATGAACACTGTTTGGAGGGGAAAATCTGATTTGTGTGAAAATGCACCCAGTTTTTGTGTGAAAAAAAGGATTTTGAGGAAAATGAAACCAGTTTGGGAGGAAAAAGCTGATTATGGGGAAAATGAGCCCAGTTTGGTGGCAAAACCCCATTTTTTGGGATATGAACCCATTTTTGAGGGGAAAAAACGATTTTGGGGAAAATGAACCCAGTTTGGAGGGGAAATAACAGATTTTGGGGAAAAAACCTGATTTTGGGGAAAATTAACACAGTGTGGGGGGGGGGGAGAATCCAATTTTTAGGGAAATGAACACAATTTTGGTGGAAAATACGGATTTTGTCGAAAATGAACCCAATTTGGGAGGAAAAAAATCAGATATTGGGAAAATAAATCCCATTTGGGAGGAAAAAAACCCTGATTTAGGGGAAAATGAACCCAGTAATTGGGTAAAAAGCACAGATTTTGTGGAAAATGAACACAGTTTGGCGGGGAAAACCAGATTTTGGGGATAATGAACCCAGTTTGGGAGGAAAAGATCCGATTTTGGGGAAAATGAACACAGTTTGGGAGGAAAAAATCCGATTTTGGGGAAAATGAACCCAGTGCGGAGGGGAAATGCCAGATTTTGGGGAAAATGAACCTAGTATTGATTCGAAATACCAGATTTTGGGGAAAATGAACCCAGTAATGGGGATAAAAACCTGATTTTAGGGAAAATGAACCCAGTGTGGAGTGGAAATAGAAGATTTTGCTGAAAATGAACACTGTTTGGAGGGGGAAATCTGATTTGTGTGAAAATGCACCCAGATTTTGTGTGAAAATAAGGATTTTGAGGAAAATGAAACCAGTTTGGGAGGAAAAAGCTGATTATGGGGAAAATGAGCCCAGTTTGGTGGCAAAACCCCATTTTTTGGGATATGAACCCATTTTTGAGGGGAAAAAACGATTTTGGGGAAAATGAACCCAGTTTGGAGGGGAAATAACAGATTTTGGGGAAAAAAACCTAATTTTGGGGAAAATTAACACAGTGTGTGGGGGGGAGAATCCAATTTTTAGGGAAATGAACACAATTTTGGTGGAAAATACGGATTTTGTCGAAAATGAACCCAATTTGGGAGGAAAAAAATCAGATATTGGGAAAATAAATCCCATTTGGGAGGAAAAAAACCCTGATTTAGGGGAAAATGAACCCAGTAATTGGGTAAAAAGCAGAGATTTTGTGGAAAATGAACACAGTTTGGCGGGGAAAACCAGATTTTGGGGATAATGAACCCAGTTTGGGAGGAAAAAATCCGATTTTGGGGAAAATGAACACAGTTTGGGAGGAAAAAATCCGATTTTGGGGAAAATGAACCCAGTTTTGGAGGAAAAAAGCTGATTTGGGGGAAAATGAATCCAGTTTTGAGGAAAACACTTGTTTTTACAGAAAATAAACCCAGTTTGGGGGGAAAACAACGATTTTGGGGAAAATGAACCCAGTAATTGGGTAAAAAACCCGAATTTTGGGGAAAAAGAACGCAATTTGGGGGGGAAACCAAATTTGTAGGGAAATGAACCAAGTTTTGGTGGAAAACACCAGATTTTGGGGAAAATGAACCCAGTTTAGGAGGAAAAAAAGCAATTTTGGAGAAAATGATCCCAGAGTGGAGATGAAATACCAGATTTTGGGGAAAATGAACCCAGTTCGGAGGGGAGAACCTGATTTGTGTGAAAATGCACCAAGTTTTTTGGGGAAAAAAAGGATTTTGGGGAAAATGAACCCAGTTTGGGAGGAAAAAAGGTGATTATGGGGAAAATGAACCCAGTTTTGAGGGAAAAAAAAACGTTTTTGAGGAAAATAAACCCAGTTTTGGGGGAAAAAAAAGATTTTGGGGAAAATGAACCCAGTAATTGGGAAAAAACTGATTTTGGGGAAAATGAACACAGTTCGGGGGTGGAAACCCAATTTGTAGGGAAATGAACCCAGTTTTGGTAGAAAACAACAGATTTTGGGGAAAATGAACCTAGTTTGGGATGAAGAAAACCCGATTTTGGGGAAAATGAACCCAGTGCGGAGGGGAAATGCCAGATTTTGGGGAAAATGAACCTAGTATTGATTCGAAATACCAGATTTTGGGGAAAATGAACCCAGTAATGGGGATAAAAACCTGATTTTAGGGAAAATGAACCCAGTGTGGAGTGGAAATAGAAGATTTTGCTGAAAATGAACACTGTTTGGAGGGGGAAATCTGATTTGTGTGAAAATGCACCCAGATTTTGTGTGAAAATAAGGATTTTGAGGAAAATGAAACCAGTTTGGGAGGAAAAAGCTGATTATGGGGAAAATGAGCCCAGTTTGGTGGCAAAACCCCATTTTTTGGGATATGAACCCATTTTTGAGGGGAAAAAACGATTTTGGGGAAAATGAACCCAGTTTGGAGGGGAAATAACAGATTTTGGGGAAAAAAAACTGATTTTGGGGAAAATTAACACAGTGGGGGGGGGGGGAGAATCCAATTTTTAGGGAAATGAACACAATTTTGGTGGAAAATACGGATTTTGTCGAAAATGAACCCAATTTGGGAGGAAAAAAATCAGATATTGGGAAAATAAATCCCATTTGGGAGGAAAAAAACCCTGATTTAGGGGAAAATGAACCCAGTAATTGGGTAAAAAGCACAGATTTTGTGGAAAATGAACACAGTTTGGCGGGGAAAACCAGATTTTGGGGATAATGAACCCAGTTTGGGAGGAAAAGATCCGATTTTGGGGAAAATGAACACAGTTTGGGAGGAAAAAATCCGATTTTGGGGAAAATGAACCCAGTGTGGAGGGGAAATACCAGATTTTGGGGAAAGTGGACCAAGCAATTGGGAAAACCCCTGATTTTGGGGAAAAGGAATCCAGTGTAGAGAGGGAATAGAAGATTTTGGGGGAAATGAACACTGTTTGGAGGGGAAAACCTGATTTGTGTGAAAATGCACCCAGTTTTTTGGGGAAAAAAGGATTTTGGGGAAAATGAACCCAGTTTTGGAGGAAAAAAGCTGATTTGGGGGAAAATGAATCCAGTTTTGAGGAAAACACTTGTTTTTACAGAAAATAAACCCAGTTTGGGGGGAAAACAACGATTTTGGGGAAAATGAACCCAGTAATTGGGTAAAAAACCCGAATTTTGGGGAAAAAGAACGCAATTTGGGGGGGAAACCAAATTTGTAGGGAAATGAACCAAGTTTTGGTGGAAAACACCAGATTTTGGGGAAAATGAACCCAGTTTAGGAGGAAAAAAAGCAATTTTGGAGAAAATGATCCCAGAGTGGAGATGAAATACCAGATTTTGGGGAAAATGAACCCAGTTCGGAGGGGAGAACCTGATTTGTGTGAAAATGCACCAAGTTTTTTGGGGAAAAAAAGGATTTTGGGGAAAATGAACCCAGTTTGGGAGGAAAACAGGTGATTATGGGGAAAATGAACCCAGTTTTGAGGGAAAAAAAACGTTTTTGAGGAAAATAAACCCAGTTTTGGGGGAAAAAAAGATTTTGGGGAAAATGAACCCAGTAATTGGGAAAAAAATGATTTTGGGGAAAATGAACACAGTTTGGGGGTGGAAACCCAATTTGTAGGGAAATGAACCCAGTTTTGGTAGAAAACAACAGATTTTGGGGAAAATGAACCTAGTTTGGGATGAAGAAAACCCGATTTTGGGGAAAATGAACCCAGTGCGGAGGGGAAATGCCAGATTTTGGGGAAAATGAACCTAGTATTGATTCGAAATACCAGATTTTGGGGAAAATGAACCCAGTAATGGGGATAAAAACCTGATTTTGGGGAAAATGAACCCAGTGTGGAGTGGAAATAGAAGATTTTGCGGAAAATGAACACTGTTTGGAGGGGAAAATCTGATTTGTGTGAAAATGCACCCAGTTTTTGTGTGAAAAAAAGGATTTTGAGGAAAATGAAACCAGTTTGGGAGGAAAAAGCTGATTATGGGGAAAATGAGCCCAGTTTGGTGGCAAAACCCCATTTTTTGGGATATGAACCCATTTTTGAGGGGAAAAAACGATTTTGGGGAAAATGAACCCAGTTTGGAGGGGAAATAACAGATTTTGGGGAAAAAAAACCTGATTTTGGGGAAAATTAACACAGTGTGTGTGGGGGGGGAGAATCCAATTTTTAGGGAAATGAACACAATTTTGGTGGAAAATACGGATTTTGTCGAAAATGAACCCAATTTGGGAGGAAAACAATCAGATATTGGGAAAATAAATCCCATTTGGGAGGAAAAAAACCCTGATTTAGGGGAAAATGAACCCAGTACTTGGGTAAAAAGCAGAGATTTTGTGGAAAATGAACACAGTTTGGCGGGGAAAACCAGATTTTGGGGATAATGAACCCAGTTTGGGAGGAAAAGATCCGATTTTGGGGAAAATGAACACAGTTTGGGAGGAAAAAATCCGATTTTGGGGAAAATGAACCCAGTGTGGAGGGGAAATACCAGATTTTGGAGAAAGTGGACCAAGCAATTGGGAAAACCCCTGATTTTGGGGAAAAGGAATCCAGTGTAGAGTGGGAATAGAAGATTTTGGGGGAAATGAACACTGTTTGGAGGGGAAAACCTGATTTGTGTGAAAATGCACCCAGTTTTTTGGGGAAAAAAGGATTTTGGGGAAAATGAACCCAGTTTTGGAGGAAAAAAGCTGATTTGGGGGAAAATGAATCCAGTTTCGAGGAAAACACTTGTTTTTACAGAAAATAAACCCAGTTTGGGGGGAAAACAACGATTTTGGGGAAAATGAACCCAGTAATTGGGTAAAAAACCCGAATTTTGGGGAAAAAGAACACAATTTGGGGGGGAAACCAAATTTGTAGGGAAATGAACCAAGTTTTGGTGGAAAACACCAGATTTTGGGGAAAATGAACCCAGTTTAGGAGGAAAAAAAGCAATTTTGGAGAAAATGATCCCAGAGTGGAGATGAAATACCAGATTTTGGGGAAAATGAACCCAGTTCGGAGGGGAGAACCTGATTTGTGTGAAAATGCACCAAGTTTTTTGGGGAAAAAAAGGATTTTGGGGAAAATGAACCCAGTTTGGGAGGAAAAAAGTGATTATGGGGAAAATGAACCCAGTTTTGAGGGAAAAAAAAACGTTTTTGAGGAAAATAAACCCAGTTTTGGGGGAAAAAAAAGATTTTGGGGAAAATGAACCCAGTAATTGGGAAAAAACTGATTTTGGGGAAAATGAACACAGTTCGGGGGTGGAAACCCAATTTGTAGGGAAATGAACCCAGTTTTGGTAGAAAACAACAGATTTTGGGGAAAATGAACCTAGTTTGGGATGAAGAAAACCCGATTTTGGGGAAAATGAACCCAGTGCGGAGGGGAAATGCCAGATTTTGGGGAAAATGAACCTAGTATTGATTCGAAATACCAGATTTTGGGGAAAATGAACCCAGTAATGGGGATAAAAACCTGATTTTAGGGAAAATGAACCCAGTGTGGAGTGGAAATAGAAGATTTTGCGGAAAATGAACACTGTTTGGAGGGGAAAATCTGATTTGTGTGAAAATGCACCCAGTTTTTGTGTGAAAAAAAGGATTTTGAGGAAAATGAAACCAGTTTGGGAGGAAAAAGCTGATTATGGGGAAAATGAGCCCAGTTTGGTGGCAAAACCCCATTTTTTGGGATATGAACCCATTTTTGAGGGGAAAAAACGATTTTGGGGAAAATGAACCCAGTTTGGAGGGGAAATAACAGATTTTGGGGAAAAAAAACTGATTTTGGGGAAAATTAACACAGTGGGGGGGGGGAGAATCCAATTTTTAGGGAAATGAACACAATTTTGGTGGAAAATACGGATTTTGTCGAAAATGAACCCAATTTGGGAGGAAAAAAATCAGATATTGGGAAAATAAATCCCATTTGGGAGGAAAAAAACCCTGATTTAGGGGAAAATGAACCCAGTAATTGGGTAAAAAGCAGAGATTTTGTGGAAAATGAACACAGTTTGGCGGGGAAAACCAGATTTTGGGGATAATGAACCCAGTTTGGGAGGAAAAAATCCGATTTTGGGGAAAATGAACACAGTTTGGGAGGAAAAAATCCGATTTTGGGGAAAATGAACCCAGTGTGGAGGGGAAATACCAGATTTTGGGGAAAGTGGACCAAGCAATTGGGAAAACCCCTGATTTTGGGGAAAAGGAATCCAGTGTAGAGAGGGAATAGAAGATTTTGGGGGAAATGAACACTGTTTGGAGGGGAAAACCTGATTTGTGTGAAAATGCACCCAGTTTTTTGGGGAAAAAAGGATTTTGGGGAAAATGAACCCAGTTTTGGAGGAAAAAAGCTGATTTGGGGGAAAATGAATCCAGTTTTGAGGAAAACACTTGTTTTTACAGAAAATAAACCCAGTTTGGGGGGAAAACAACGATTTTGGGGAAAATGAACCCAGTAATTGGGTAAAAAACCCGAATTTTGGGGAAAAAGAACGCAATTTGGGGGGGAAACCAAATTTGTAGGGAAATGAACCAAGTTTTGGTGGAAAACACCAGATTTTGGGGAAAATGAACCCAGTTTAGGAGGAAAAAAAGCAATTTTGGAGAAAATGATCCCAGAGTGGAGATGAAATACCAGATTTTGGGGAAAATGAACCCAGTTCGGAGGGGAGAACCTGATTTGTGTGAAAATGCACCAAGTTTTTTGGGGAAAAAAAGGATTTTGGGGAAAATGAACCCAGTTTGGGAGGAAAAAAGGTGATTATGGGGAAAATGAACCCAGTTTTGAGGGAAAAAAAAACGTTTTTGAGGAAAATAAACCCAGTTTTGGGGGAAAAAAAAGATTTTGGGGAAAATGAACCCAGTAATTGGGAAAAAACTGATTTTGGGGAAAATGAACACAGTTCGGGGGTGGAAACCCAATTTGTAGGGAAATGAACCCAGTTTTGGTAGAAAACAACAGATTTTGGGGAAAATGAACCTAGTTTGGGATGAAGAAAACCCGATTTTGGGGAAAATGAACCCAGTGCGGAGGGGAAATGCCAGATTTTGGGGAAAATGAACCTAGTATTGATTCGAAATACCAGATTTTGGGGAAAATGAACCCAGTAATGGGGATAAAAACCTGATTTTAGGGAAAATGAACCCAGTGTGGAGTGGAAATAGAAGATTTTGCGGAAAATGAACACTGTTTGGAGGGGAAAATCTGATTTGTGTGAAAATGCACACAGTTTTTGTGTGAAAAAAAGGATTTTGAGGAAAATGAAACCAGTTTGGGAGGAAAAAGCTGATTATGGGGAAAATGAGCCCAGTTTGGTGGCAAAACCCCATTTTTTGGGATATGAACCCATTTTTGAGGGGAAAAAACGATTTTGGGGAAAATGAACCCAGTTTGGAGGGGAAATAACAGATTTTGGGGAAAAAAACTGATTTTGGGGAAAATTAACACAGTGGGGGGGGGGGAGAATCCAATTTTTAGGGAAATGAACACAATTTTGGTGGAAAATACGGATTTTGTCGAAAATGAACCCAATTTGGGAGGAAAAAAATCAGATATTGGGAAAATAAATCCCATTTGGGAGGAAAAAAACCCTGATTTAGGGGAAAATGAACCCAGTAATTGGGTAAAAAGCACAGATTTTGTGGAAAATGAACACAGTTTGGCGGGGAAAACCAGATTTTGGGGATAATGAACCCAGTTTGGGAGGAAAAGATCCGATTTTGGGGAAAATGAACACAGTTTGGGAGGAAAAAAACCGATTTTGGGGAAAATGAACCCAGTGCGGAGGGGAAATGCCAGATTTTGGGGAAAATGAACCTAGTATTGATTCGAAATACCAGATTTTGGGGAAAATGAACCCAGTAATGGGGATAAAAACCTGATTTTAGGGAAAATGAACCCAGTGTGGAGTGGAAATAGAAGATTTTGCTGAAAATGAACACTGTTTGGAGGGGGAAATCTGATTTGTGTGAAAATGCACCCAGATTTTGTGTGAAAATAAGGATTTTGAGGAAAATGAAACCAGTTTGGGAGGAAAAAGCTGATTATGGGGAAAATGAGCCCAGTTTGGTGGCAAAACCCCATTTTTTGGGATATGAACCCATTTTTGAGGGGAAAAAACGATTTTGGGGAAAATGAACCCAGTTTGGAGGGGAAATAACAGATTTTGGGGAAAAAAAACTGATTTTGGGGAAAATTAACACAGTGTGTGGGGGGGAGAATCCAATTTTTAGGGAAATGAACACAATTTTGGTGGAAAATACGGATTTTGTCGAAAATGAACCCAATTTGGGAGGAAAAAAATCAGATATTGGGAAAATAAATCCCATTTGGGAGGAAAAAAACCCTGATTTAGGGGAAAATGAACCCAGTAATTGGGTAAAAAGCAGAGATTTTGTGGAAAATGAACACAGTTTGGCGGGGAAAACCAGATTTTGGGGATAATGAACCCAGTTTGGGAGGAAAAAATCCGATTTTGGGGAAAATGAACACAGTTTGGGAGGAAAAAATCCGATTTTGGGGAAAATGAACCCAGTGTGGAGGGGAAATACCAGATTTTGGGGAAAGTGGACCAAGCAATTGGGAAAACCCCTGATTTTGGGGAAAAGGAATCCAGTGTAGAGAGGGAATAGAAGATTTTGGGGGAAATGAACACTGTTTGGAGGGGAAAACCTGATTTGTGTGAAAATGCACCCAGTTTTTTGGGGAAAAAAGGATTTTGGGGAAAATGAACCCAGTTTTGGAGGAAAAAAGCTGATTTGGGGGAAAATGAATCCAGTTTTGAGGAAAACACTTGTTTTTACAGAAAATAAACCCAGTTTGGGGGGAAAACAACGATTTTGGGGAAAATGAACCCAGTAATTGGGTAAAAAACCCGAATTTTGGGGAAAAAGAACGCAATTTGGGGGGGAAACCAAATTTGTAGGGAAATGAACCAAGTTTTGGTGGAAAACACCAGATTTTGGGGAAAATGAACCCAGTTTAGGAGGAAAAAAAGCAATTTTGGAGAAAATGATCCCAGAGTGGAGATGAAATACCAGATTTTGGGGAAAATGAACCCAGTTCGGAGGGGAGAACCTGATTTGTGTGAAAATGCACCAAGTTTTTTGGGGAAAAAAAGGATTTTGGGGAAAATGAACCCAGTTTGGGAGGAAAACAGGTGATTATGGGGAAAATGAACCCAGTTTTGAGGGAAAAAAAACGTTTTTGAGGAAAATAAACCCAGTTTTGGGGGAAAAAAAGATTTTGGGGAAAATGAACCCAGTAATTGGGAAAAAACTGATTTTGGGGAAAATGAACACAGTTTGGGGGTGGAAACCCAATTTGTAGGGAAATGAACCCAGTTTTGGTAGAAAACAACAGATTTTGGGGAAAATGAACCTAGTTTGGGATGAAGAAAACCCGATTTTGGGGAAAATGAACCCAGTGCGGAGGGGAAATGCCAGATTTTGGGGAAAATGAACCTAGTATTGATTCGAAATACCAGATTTTGGGGAAAATGAACCCAGTAATGGGGATAAAAACCTGATTTTAGGGAAAATGAACCCAGTGTGGAGTGGAAATAGAAGATTTTGCGGAAAATGAACACTGTTTGGAGGGGAAAATCTGATTTGTGTGAAAATGCACCCAGTTTTTGTGTGAAAAAAAGGATTTTGAGGAAAATGAAACCAGTTTGGGAGGAAAAAGCTGATTATGGGGAAAATGAGCCCAGTTTGGTGGCAAAACCCCATTTTTTGGGATATGAACCCATTTTTGAGGGGAAAAAACGATTTTGGGGAAAATGAACCCAGTTTGGAGGGGAAATAACAGATTTTGGGGAAAAAAAACTGATTTTGGGGAAAATTAACACAGTGTGGGGGGGGGAGAATCCAATTTTTAGGGAAATGAACACAATTTTGGTGGAAAATACGGATTTTGTCGAAAATGAACCCAATTTGGGAGGAAAAAAATCAGATATTGGGAAAATAAATCCCATTTGGGAGGAAAAAAACCCTGATTTAGGGGAAAATGAACCCAGTAATTGGGTAAAAAGCACAGATTTTGTGGAAAATGAACACAGTTTGGCGGGGAAAACCAGATTTTGGGGATAATGAACCCAGTTTGGGAGGAAAAGATCCGATTTTGGGGAAAATGAACACAGTTTGGGAGGAAAAAATCCGATTTTGGGGAAAATGAACCCAGTGTGGAGGGGAAATACCAGATTTTGGGGAAAGTGGACCAAGCAATTGGGAAAACCCCTGATTTTGGGGAAAAGGAATCCAGTGTAGAGAGGGAATAGAAGATTTTGGGGGAAATGAACACTGTTTGGAGGGGAAAACCTGATTTGTGTGAAAATGCACCCAGTTTTTTGGGGAAAAAAGGATTTTGGGGAAAATGAACCCAGTTTTGGAGGAAAAAAGCTGATTTGGGGGAAAATGAATCCAGTTTTGAGGAAAACACTTGTTTTTACAGAAAATAAACCCAGTTTGGGGGGAAAACAACGATTTTGGGGAAAATGAACCCAGTAATTGGGTAAAAAACCCGAATTTTGGGGAAAAAGAACGCAATTTGGGGGGGAAACCAAATTTGTAGGGAAATGAACCAAGTTTTGGTGGAAAACACCAGATTTTGGGGAAAATGAACCCAGTTTAGGAGGAAAAAAAGCAATTTTGGAGAAAATGATCCCAGAGTGGAGATGAAATACCAGATTTTGGGGAAAATGAACCCAGTTCGGAGGGGAGAACCTGATTTGTGTGAAAATGCACCAAGTTTTTTGGGGAAAAAAAGGATTTTGGGGAAAATGAACCCAGTTTGGGAGGAAAACAGGTGATTATGGGGAAAATGAACCCAGTTTTGAGGGAAAAAAAACGTTTTTGAGGAAAATAAACCCAGTTTTGGGGGAAAAAAAGATTTTGGGGAAAATGAACCCAGTAATTGGGAAAAAACTGATTTTGGGGAAAATGAACACAGTTTGGGGGTGGAAACCCAATTTGTAGGGAAATGAACCCAGTTTTGGTAGAAAACAACAGATTTTGGGGAAAATGAACCTAGTTTGGGATGAAGAAAACCCGATTTTGGGGAAAATGAACCCAGTGCGGAGGGGAAATGCCAGATTTTGGGGAAAATGAACCTAGTATTGATTCGAAATACCAGATTTTGGGGAAAATGAACCCAGTAATGGGGATAAAAACCTGATTTTAGGGAAAATGAACCCAGTGTGGAGTGGAAATAGAAGATTTTGCGGAAAATGAACACTGTTTGGAGGGGAAAATCTGATTTGTGTAAAAATGCACCCAGTTTTTGTGTGAAAAAAAGGATTTTGAGGAAAATGAAACCAGTTTGGGAGGAAAAAGCTGATTATGGGGAAAAGGGCCCAGTTTGGTGGCAAAATCCCATTTTTTGGGATATGAACCCATTTTTGAGGGGAAAAAACGATTTTGGGGAAAATGAACCCAGTTTGGTGGGGAAATAACAGATTTTGGGGAAAAAAAACTGATTTTGGGGAAAATTAACACAGTGTTGGGGGGGGGGAGAATCCAATTTTTAGGGAAATGAACACAATTTTGGTGGAAAATACGGATTTTGTCGAAAATGAACCCAATTTGGGAGGAAAAAAATCAGATATTGGGAAAATAAATCCCATTTGGGAGGAAAAAACCCCTGATTTAGGGGAAAATGAACCCAGTACTTGGGTAAAAAGCACAGATTTTGTGGAAAATGAACACAGTTTGGCGGGGAAAACCAGATTTTGGGGATAATGAACCCAGTTTGGAAGGAAAAGATCCGATTTTGGGGAAAATGAACACAGTTTGGGAGGAAAAAATCCGATTTTGGGGAAAATGAACCCAGTGTGGAGGGGAAATACCAGATTTTGGGGAAAGTGGACCAAGCAATTGGGAAAACCCCTGATTTTGGGGAAAAGGAATCCAGTGTAGAGAGGGAATAGAAGATTTTGGGGGAAATGAACACTGTTTGGAGGGGAAAACCTGATTTGTGTGAAAATGCACCCAGTTTTTTGGGGAAAAAAGGATTTTGGGGAAAATGAACCCAGTTTTGGAGGAAAAAAGCTGATTTGGGGGAAAATGAATCCAGTTTTGAGGAAAACACTTGCTTTTACAGAAAATAAACCCAGTTTGGGGGGAAAACAACGATTTTGGGGAAAATGAACCCAGTAATTGGGTAAAAAACCCGAATTTTGGGGAAAAAGAACGCAATTTGGGGGGGAAACCAAATTTGTAGGGAAATGAACCAAGTTTTGGTGGAAAACACCAGATTTTGGGGAAAATGAACACAGTTTAGGAGGAAAAAAAGCTATTTTGGAGAAAATGATCCCAGAGTGGAGATGAAATACCAGATTTTAGGGAAAATGAACCCAGTTCGGAGGGGAGAACCTGATTTGTGTGAAAATGCACCAAGTTTTTTGGGGAAAAAAAGGATTTTGGGGAAAATGAACCCAGTTTGGGAGGAAAAAAGGTGATTATGGGGAAAATGAACCCAGTTTTGAGGGAAAAAAAACGTTTTTGAGGAAAATAAACCCAGTTTTGGGGGAAAAAAAGATTTTGGGGAAAATGAACCCAGTAATTGGGAAAAAACTGATTTTGGGGAAAATGAACACAGTTTGGGGGTGGAAACCCAATTTGTAGGGAAATGAACCCAGTTTTGGTAAAAAACAACAGATTTTGGGGAAAATGAACCTAGTTTGGGATGAAGAAAACCCGATTTTGGGGAAAATGAACCCAGTGCGGAGGGGAAATGCCAGATTTTGGGGAAAATGAACCTAGTATTGATTCGAAATACCAGATTTTGGGGAAAATGAACCCAGTAATGGGGATAAAAACCTGATTTTGGGGAAAATGAACCCAGTGTGGAGTGGAAATAGAAGATTTTGCGGAAAATGAACACTGTTTGGAGGGGAAAATCTGATTTGTGTGAAAATGCACCCAGTTTTTGTGTGAAAAAAAGGATTTTGAGGAAAATGAAACCAGTTTGGGAGGAAAAAGCTGATTATGGGGAAAATGAGCCCAGTTTGGTGGCAAAACCCCATTTTTTGGGATATGAACCCATTTTTGAGGGGAAAAAACGATTTTGGGGAAAATGAACCCAGTTTGGAGGGGAAATAACAGATTTTGGGGAAAAAAAACTGATTTTGGGGAAAATTAACACAGTGTGTGTGGGGGGGGAGAATCCAATTTTTAGGGAAATGAACACAATTTTGGTGGAAAATACGGATTTTGTCGAAAATGAACCCAATTTGGGAGGAAAACAATCAGATATTGGGAAAATAAATCCCATTTGGGAGGAAAAAAACCCTGATTTAGGGGAAAATGAACCCAGTAATTGGGTAAAAAGCACAGATTTTGTGGAAAATGAACACAGTTTGGCGGGGAAAACCAGATTTTGGGGATAATGAACCCAGTTTGGGAGGAAAAGATCCGATTTTGGGGAAAATGAACACAGTTTGGGAGGAAAAAATCCGATTTTGGGGAAAATGAACCCAGTGTGGAGGGGAAATACCAGATTTTGGGGAAAGTGGACCAAGCAATTGGGAAAACCCCTGATTTTGGGGAAAAGGAATCCAGTGTAGAGTGGGAATAGAAGATTTTGGGGGAAATGAACACTGTTTGGAGGGGAAAACCTGATTTGTGTGAAAATGCACCCAGTTTTTTGGGGAAAAAAAGGATTTTGGGGAAAATGAACCCAGTTTTGGAGGAAAAAAGCTGATTTGGGGGAAAATGAATCCAGTTTTGAGGAAAACACTTGTTTTTACAGAAAATAAACCCAGTTTGGGGGAAAAACAACGATTTTGGGGAAAATGAACCCAGTAATTGGGTAAAAAACCCGAATTTTGGGGAAAAAGAACACAATTTGGGGGGGAAACCAAATTTGTAGGGAAATGAACCAAGTTTTGGTGGAAAACACCAGATTTTGGGGAAAATGAACCCAGTTTAGGAGGAAAAAAAGCAATTTTGGAGAAAATGATCCCAGAGTGGAGATGAAATACCAGATTTTGGGGAAAATGAACCCAGTTCGGAGGGGAGAACCTGATTTGTGTGAAAATGCACCAAGTTTTTTGGGGAAAAAAAGGATTTTGGGGAAAATGAACCCAGTTTGGGAGGAAAACAGGTGATTATGGGGAAAATGAACCCAGTTTTGAGGGAAAAAAAACGTTTTTGAGGAAAATAAACCCAGTTTTGGGGGAAAAAAAGATTTTGGGGAAAATGAACCCAGTAATTGGGAAAAAACTGATTTTGGGGAAAATGAACACAGTTTGGGGGTGGAAACCCAATTTGTAGGGAAATGAACCCAGTTTTGGTAGAAAACAACAGATTTTGGGGAAAATGAACCTAGTTTGGGATGAAGAAAACCCGATTTTGGGGAAAATGAACCCAGTGCGGAGGGGAAATGCCAGATTTTGGGGAAAATGAACCTAGTATTGATTCGAAATACCAGATTTTGGGGAAAATGAACCCAGTAATGGGGATAAAAACCTGATTTTAGGGAAAATGAACCCAGTGTGGAGTGGAAATAGAAGATTTTGCGGAAAATGAACACTGTTTGGAGGGGAAAATCTGATTTGTGTAAAAATGCACCCAGTTTTTGTGTGAAAAAAAGGATTTTGAGGAAAATGAAACCAGTTTGGGAGGAAAAAGCTGATTATGGGGAAAAGGGCCCAGTTTGGTGGCAAAATCCCATTTTTTGGGATATGAACCCATTTTTGAGGGGAAAAAACGATTTTGGGGAAAATGAACCCAGTTTGGTGGGGAAATAACAGATTTTGGGGAAAAAAAACTGATTTTGGGGAAAATTAACACAGTGTTGGGGGGGGGGAGAATCCAATTTTTAGGGAAATGAACACAATTTTGGTGGAAAATACGGATTTTGTCGAAAATGAACCCAATTTGGGAGGAAAAAAATCAGATATTGGGAAAATAAATCCCATTTGGGAGGAAAAAACCCCTGATTTAGGGGAAAATGAACCCAGTACTTGGGTAAAAAGCACAGATTTTGTGGAAAATGAACACAGTTTGGCGGGGAAAACCAGATTTTGGGGATAATGAACCCAGTTTGGAAGGAAAAGATCCGATTTTGGGGAAAATGAACACAGTTTGGGAGGAAAAAATCCGATTTTGGGGAAAATGAACCCAGTGTGGAGGGGAAATACCAGATTTTGGGGAAAGTGGACCAAGCAATTGGGAAAACCCCTGATTTTGGGGAAAAGGAATCCAGTGTAGAGAGGGAATAGAAGATTTTGGGGGAAATGAACACTGTTTGGAGGGGAAAACCTGATTTGTGTGAAAATGCACCCAGTTTTTTGGGGAAAAAAGGATTTTGGGGAAAATGAACCCAGTTTTGGAGGAAAAAAGCTGATTTGGGGGAAAATGAATCCAGTTTTGAGGAAAACACTTGCTTTTACAGAAAATAAACCCAGTTTGGGGGGAAAACAACGATTTTGGGGAAAATGAACCCAGTAATTGGGTAAAAAACCCGAATTTTGGGGAAAAAGAACGCAATTTGGGGGGGAAACCAAATTTGTAGGGAAATGAACCAAGTTTTGGTGGAAAACACCAGATTTTGGGGAAAATGAACACAGTTTAGGAGGAAAAAAAGCTATTTTGGAGAAAATGATCCCAGAGTGGAGATGAAATACCAGATTTTAGGGAAAATGAACCCAGTTCGGAGGGGAGAACCTGATTTGTGTGAAAATGCACCAAGTTTTTTGGGGAAAAAAAGGATTTTGGGGAAAATGAACCCAGTTTGGGAGGAAAAAAGGTGATTATGGGGAAAATGAACCCAGTTTTGAGGGAAAAAAAACGTTTTTGAGGAAAATAAACCCAGTTTTGGGGGAAAAAAAATTTTGGGGAAAATGAACCCAGTAATTGGGAAAAAACTGATTTTGGGGAAAATGAACACAGTTTGGGGGTGGAAACCCAATTTGTAGGGAAATGAACCCAGTTTTGGTAAAAAACAACAGATTTTGGGGAAAATGAACCTAGTTTGGGATGAAGAAAACCCGATTTTGGGGAAAATGAACCCAGTGCGGAGGGGAAATGCCAGATTTTGGGGAAAATGAACCTAGTATTGATTCGAAATACCAGATTTTGGGGAAAATGAACCCAGTAATGGGGATAAAAACCTGATTTTGGGGAAAATGAACCCAGTGTGGAGTGGAAATAGAAGATTTTGCGGAAAATGAACACTGTTTGGAGGGGAAAATCTGATTTGTGTGAAAATGCACCCAGTTTTTGTGTGAAAAAAAGGATTTTGAGGAAAATGAAACCAGTTTGGGAGGAAAAAGCTGATTATGGGGAAAATGAGCCCAGTTTGGTGGCAAAACCCCATTTTTTGGGATATGAACCCATTTTTGAGGGGAAAAAACGATTTTGGGGAAAATGAACCCAGTTTGGAGGGGAAATAACAGATTTTGGGGAAAAAAACCTGATTTTGGGGAAAATTAACACAGTGTGTGTGGGGGGGGAGAATCCAATTTTTAGGGAAATGAACACAATTTTGGTGGAAAATACGGATTTTGTCGAAAATGAACCCAATTTGGGAGGAAAACAATCAGATATTGGGAAAATAAATCCCATTTGGGAGGAAAAAAACCCTGATTTAGGGGAAAATGAACCCAGTAATTGGGTAAAAAGCACAGATTTTGTGGAAAATGAACACAGTTTGGCGGGGAAAACCAGATTTTGGGGATAATGAACCCAGTTTGGGAGGAAAAGATCCGATTTTGGGGAAAATGAACACAGTTTGGGAGGAAAAAATCCGATTTTGGGGAAAATGAACCCAGTGTGGAGGGGAAATACCAGATTTTGGGGAAAGTGGACCAAGCAATTGGGAAAACCCCTGATTTTGGGGAAAAGGAATCCAGTGTAGAGTGGGAATAGAAGATTTTGGGGGAAATGAACACTGTTTGGAGGGGAAAACCTGATTTGTGTGAAAATGCACCCAGTTTTTTGGGGAAAAAAGGATTTTGGGGAAAATGAACCCAGTTTTGGAGGAAAAAAGCTGATTTGGGGGAAAATGAATCCAGTTTTGAGGAAAACACTTGTTTTTACAGAAAATAAACCCAGTTTGGGGGGAAAACAACGATTTTGGGGAAAATGAACCCAGTAATTGGGTAAAAAACCCGAATTTTGGGGAAAAAGAACGCAATTTGGGGGGGAAACCAAATTTGTAGGGAAATGAACCAAGTTTTGGTGGAAAACACCAGATTTTGGGGAAAATGAACCCAGTTTAGGAGGAAAAAAAGCAATTTTGGAGAAAATGATCCCAGAGTGGAGATGAAATACCAGATTTTGGGGAAAATGAACCCAGTTCGGAGGGGAGAACCTGATTTGTGTGAAAATGCACCAAGTTTTTTGGGGAAAAAAAGGATTTTGGGGAAAATGAACCCAGTTTGGGAGGAAAACAGGTGATTATGGGGAAAATGAACCCAGTTTTGAGGGAAAAAAAACGTTTTTGAGGAAAATAAACCCAGTTTTGGGGGAAAAAAAGATTTTGGGGAAAATGAACCCAGTAATTGGGAAAAAACTGATTTTGGGGAAAATGAACACAGTTTGGGGGTGGAAACCCAATTTGTAGGGAAATGAACCCAGTTTTGGTAGAAAACAACAGATTTTGGGGAAAATGAACCTAGTTTGGGATGAAGAAAACCCGATTTTGGGGAAAATGAACCCAGTGCGGAGGGGAAATGCCAGATTTTGGGGAAAATGAACCTAGTATTGATTCGAAATACCAGATTTTGGGGAAAATGAACCCAGTAATGGGGATAAAAACCTGATTTTAGGGAAAATGAACCCAGTGTGGAGTGGAAATAGAAGATTTTGCGGAAAATGAACACTGTTTGGAGGGGAAAATCTGATTTGTGTGAAAATGCACCCAGTTTTTGTGTGAAAAAAAGGATTTTGAGGAAAATGAAACCAGTTTGGGAGGAAAAAGCTGATTATGGGGAAAAGGGCCCAGTTTGGTGGCAAAATCCCATTTTTTGGGATATGAACCCATTTTTGAGGGGAAAAAACGATTTTGGGGAAAATGAACCCAGTTTGGTGGGGAAATAACAGATTTTGGGGAAAAAAAACTGATTTTGGGGAAAATTAACACAGTGTTGGGGGGGGGAGAATCCAATTTTTAGGGAAATGAACACAATTTTGGTGGAAAATACGGATTTTGTCGAAAATGAACCCAATTTGGGAGGAAAAAAATCAGATATTGGGAAAATAAATCCCATTTGGGAGGAAAAAACCCCTGATTTAGGGGAAAATGAACCCAGTACTTGGGTAAAAAGCACAGATTTTGTGGAAAATGAACACAGTTTGGCGGGGAAAACCAGATTTTGGGGATAATGAACCCAGTTTGGAAGGAAAAGATCCGATTTTGGGGAAAATGAACACAGTTTGGGAGGAAAAAATCCGATTTTGGGGAAAATGAACCCAGTGTGGAGGGGAAATACCAGATTTTGGGGAAAGTGGACCAAGCAATTGGGAAAACCCCTGATTTTGGGGAAAAGGAATCCAGTGTAGAGAGGGAATAGAAGATTTTGGGGGAAATGAACACTGTTTGGAGGGGAAAACCTGATTTGTGTGAAAATGCACCCAGTTTTTTGGGGAAAAAAGGATTTTGGGGAAAATGAACCCAGTTTTGGAGGAAAAAAGCTGATTTGGGGGAAAATGAATCCAGTTTTGAGGAAAACACTTGCTTTTACAGAAAATAAACCCAGTTTGCGGGGAAAACAACGATTTTGGGGAAAATGAACCCAGTAATTGGGTAAAAAACCCGAATTTTGGGGAAAAAGAACGCAATTTGGGGGGGAAACCAAATTTGTAGGGAAATGAACCAAGTTTTGGTGGAAAACACCAGATTTTGGGGAAAATGAACCCAGTTTAGGAGGAAAAAAAGCTATTTTGGAGAAAATGATCCCAGAGTGGAGATGAAATACCAGATTTTAGGGAAAATGAACCCAGTTCGGAGGGGAGAACCTGATTTGTGTGAAAATGCACCAAGTTTTTTGGGGAAAAAAAGGATTTTGGGGAAAATGAACCCAGTTTGGGAGGAAAAAAGGTGATTATGGGGAAAATGAACCCAGTTTTGAGGGAAAAAAAACGTTTTTGAGGAAAATAAACCCAGTTTTGGGGGAAAAAAAGATTTTGGGGAAAATGAACCCAGTAATTGGGAAAAAACTGATTTTGGGGAAAATGAACACAGTTTGGGGGTGGAAACCCAATTTGTAGGGAAATGAACCCAGTTTTGGTAAAAAACAACAGATTTTGGGGAAAATGAACCTAGTTTGGGATGAAGAAAACCCGATTTTGGGGAAAATGAACCCAGTGCGGAGGGGAAATGCCAGATTTTGGGGAAAATGAACCTAGTATTGATTCGAAATACCAGATTTTGGGGAAAATGAACCCAGTAATGGGGATAAAAACCTGATTTTGGGGAAAATGAACCCAGTGTGGAGTGGAAATAGAAGATTTTGCGGAAAATGAACACTGTTTGGAGGGGAAAATCTGATTTGTGTGAAAATGCACCCAGTTTTTGTGTGAAAAAAAGGATTTTGAGGAAAATGAAACCAGTTTGGGAGGAAAAAGCTGATTATGGGGAAAATGAGCCCAGTTTGGTGGCAAAACCCCATTTTTTGGGATATGAACCCATTTTTGAGGGGAAAAAACGATTTTGGGGAAAATGAACCCAGTTTGGAGGGGAAATAACAGATTTTGGGGAAAAAAACCTGATTTTGGGGAAAATTAACACAGTGTGTGAGGGGGAGAATCCAATTTTTAGGGAAATGAACACAATTTTGGTGGAAAATACGGATTTTGTCGAAAATGAACCCAATTTGGGAGGAAAACAATCAGATATTGGGAAAATAAATCCCATTTGGGAGGAAAAAAACCCTGATTTAGGGGAAAATGAACCCAGTAATTGGGTAAAAAGCACAGATTTTGTGGAAAATGAACACAGTTTGGCGGGGAAAACCAGATTTTGGGGATAATGAACCCAGTTTGGGAGGAAAAGATCCGATTTTGGGGAAAATGAACACAGTTTGGGAGGAAAAAATCCGATTTTGGGGAAAATGAACCCAGTGTGGAGGGGAAATACCAGATTTTGGGGAAAGTGGACCAAGCAATTGGGAAAACCCCTGATTTTGGGGAAAAGGAATCCAGTGTAGAGTGGGAATAGAAGATTTTGGGGGAAATGAACACTGTTTGGAGGGGAAAACCTGATTTGTGTGAAAATGCACCCAGTTTTTTGGGGAAAAAAGGATTTTGGGGAAAATGAACCCAGTTTTGGAGGAAAAAAGCTGATTTGGGGGAAAATGAATCCAGTTTTGAGGAAAACACTTGTTTTTACAGAAAATAAACCCAGTTTGGGGGAAAAACAACGATTTTGGGGAAAATGAACCCAGTAATTGGGTAAAAAACCCGAATTTTGGGGAAAAAGAACACAATTTGGGGGGGAAACCAAATTTGTAGGGAAATGAACCAAGTTTTGGTGGAAAACACCAGATTTTGGGGAAAATGAACCCAGTTTAGGAGGAAAAAAAGCAATTTTGGAGAAAATGATCCCAGAGTGGAGATGAAATACCAGATTTTGGGGAAAATGAACCCAGTTCGGAGGGGAGAACCTGATTTGTGTGAAAATGCACCAAGTTTTTTGGGGAAAAAAAGGATTTTGGGGAAAATGAACCCAGTTTGGGAGGAAAACAGGTGATTATGGGGAAAATGAACCCAGTTTTGAGGGAAAAAAAACGTTTTTGAGGAAAATAAACCCAGTTTTGGGGGAAAAAAAGATTTTGGGGAAAATGAACCCAGTAATTGGGAAAAAAATGATTTTGGGGAAAATGAACACAGTTTGGGGGTGGAAACCCAATTTGTAGGGAAATGAACCCAGTTTTGGTAGAAAACAACAGATTTTGGGGAAAATGAACCTAGTTTGGGATGAAGAAAACCCGATTTTGGGGAAAATGAACCCAGTGCGGAGGGGAAATGCCAGATTTTGGGGAAAATGAACCTAGTATTGATTCGAAATACCAGATTTTGGGGAAAATGAACCCAGTAATGGGGATAAAAACCTGATTTTGGGGAAAATGAACCCAGTGTGGAGTGGAAATAGAAGATTTTGCGGAAAATGAACACTGTTTGGAGGGGAAAATCTGATTTGTGTGAAAATGCACCCAGTTTTTGTGTGAAAAAAAGGATTTTGAGGAAAATGAAACCAGTTTGGGAGGAAAAAGCTGATTATGAGGAAAATGAGCCCAGTTTGGTGGCAAAACCCCATTTTTTGGGATATGAACCCATTTTTGAGGGGAAAAAACGATTTTGGGGAAAATGAACCCAGTTTGGAGGGGAAATAACAGATTTTGGGGAAAAAAACCTGATTTTGGGGAAAATTAACACAGTGTGTGTGGGGGGGGAGAATCCAATTTTTAGGGAAATGAACACAATTTTGGTGGAAAATACGGATTTTGTCGAAAATGAACCCAATTTGGGAGGAAAACAATCAGATATTGGGAAAATAAATCCCATTTGGGAGGAAAAAAACCCTGATTTAGGGGAAAATGAACCCAGTAATTGGGTAAAAAGCACAGATTTTGTTGAAAATGAACACAGTTTGGCGGGGAAAACCAGATTTTGGGGATAATGAACCCAGTTTGGGAGGAAAAGATCCGATTTTGGGGAAAATGAACACAGTTTGGGAGGAAAAAATCCGATTTTGGGGAAAATGAACCCAGTGTGGAGGGGAAATACCAGATTTTGGGGAAAGTGGACCAAGCAATTGGGAAAACCCCTGATTTTGGGGAAAAGGAATCCAGTGTAGAGTGGGAATAGAAGATTTTGGGGGAAATGAACACTGTTTGGAGAGGAAAACCTGATTTGTGTGAAAATGCACCCAGTTTTTTGGGGAAAAAAGGATTTTGGGGAAAATGAACCCAGTTTTGGAGGAAAAAAGCTGATTTGGGGGAAAATGAATCCAGTTTTGAGGAAAACACTTGTTTTTACAGAAAATAAACCCAGTTTGGGGGGAAAACAACGATTTTGGGGAAAATGAACCCAGTAATTGGGTAAAAAACCCGAATTTTGGGGAAAAAGAACACAATTTGGGGGGGAAACCAAATTTGTAGGGAAATGAACCTAGTTTTGGTGGAAAACACCAGATTTTGGGGAAAATGAACCCAGTTTAGGAGGAAAAAAAGCAATTTTGGAGAAAATGATCCCAGAGTGGAGATGAAATACCAGATTTTGGGGAAAATGAACCCAGTTCGGAGGGGAGAACCTGATTTGTGTGAAAATGCACCAAGTTTTTTGGGGAAAAAAAGGATTTTGGGGAAAATGAACCCAGTTTGGGAGGAAAAAAGGTGATTATGGGGAAAATGAAACCAGTTTTGAGGGAAAAAAAAACGTTTTTGAGGAAAATAAACCCAGTTTTGGGGGAAAAAAAAGATTTTGGGGAAAATGAACCCAGTAATTGGGAAAAAACTGATTTTGGGGAAAATGAACACAGTTTGGGGGTGGAAACCCAATTTGTAGGGAAATGAACCCAGTTTTGGTAGAAAACAACAGATTTTGGGGAAAATGAACCTAGTTTGGGATGAAGAAAACCCGATTTTGGGGAAAATGAACCCAGTGCGGAGGGGAAATGCCAGATTTTGGGGAAAATGAACCTAGTATTGATTCGAAATACCAGATTTTGGGGAAAATGAACCCAGTAATGGGGATAAAAACCTGATTTTAGGGAAAATGAACCCAGTGTGGAGTGGAAATAGAAGATTTTGCGGAAAATGAACACTGTTTGGAGGGGAAAATCTGATTTGTGTGAAAATGCACCCAGTTTTTGTGTGAAAAAAAAGGATTTTGAGGAAAATGAAACCAGTTTGGGAGGAAAAAGCTGATTATGGGGAAAAGGGCCCAGTTTGGTGGCAAAATCCCATTTTTTGGGATATGAACCCATTTTTGAGGGGAAAAAACGATTTTGGGGAAAATGAACCCAGTTTGGTAGGGAAATAACAGATTTTGGGGAAAAAAAACTGATTTTGGGGAAAATTAACACAGTGTTGGGGGGGGGAGAATCCAATTTTTAGGGAAATGAACACAATTTTGGTGGAAAATACGGATTTTGTCGAAAATGAACCCAATTTGGGAGGAAAAAAATCAGATATTGGGAAAATAAATCCCATTTGGGAGGAAAAAACCCCTGATTTAGGGGAAAATGAACCCAGTACTTGGGTAAAAAGCACAGATTTTGTGGAAAATGAACACAGTTTGGCGGGGAAAACCAGATTTTGGGGATAATGAACCCAGTTTGGGAGGAAAAGATCCGATTTTGGGGAAAATGAACACAGTTTGGGAGGAAAAAATCCGATTTTGGGGAAAATGAACCCAGTGTGGAGGGGAAATACCAGATTTTGGGGAAAGTGGACCAAGCAATTGGGAAAACCCCTGATTTTGGGGAAAAGGAATCCAGTGTAGAGAGGGAATAGAAGATTTTGGGGGAAATGAACACTGTTTGGAGGGGAAAACCTGATTTGTGTGAAAATGCACCCAGTTTTTTGGGGAAAAAAGGATTTTGGGGAAAATGAACCCAGTTTTGGAGGAAAAAAGCTGATTTGGGGGAAAATGAATCCAGTTTTGAGGAAAACACTTGCTTTTACAGAAAATAAACCCAGTTTGCGGGGAAAACAACGATTTTGGGGAAAATGAACCCAGTAATTGGGTAAAAAACCCGAATTTTGGGGAAAAAGAACGCAATTTGGGGGGGAAACCAAATTTGTAGGGAAATGAACCAAGTTTTGGTGGAAAACACCAGATTTTGGGGAAAATGAACACAGTTTAGGAGGAAAAAAAGCTATTTTGGAGAAAATGATCCCAGAGTGGAGATGAAATACCAGATTTTAGGGAAAATGAACCCAGTTCGGAGGGGAGAACCTGATTTGTGTGAAAATGCACCAAGTTTTTTGGGGAAAAAAAGGATTTTGGGGAAAATGAACCCAGTTTGGGAGGAAAAAAGGTGATTATGGGGAAAATGAACCCAGTTTTGAGGGAAAAAAAACGTTTTTGAGGAAAATAAACCCAGTTTTGGGGGAAAAAAAGATTTTGGGGAAAATGAACCCAGTAATTGGGAAAAAACTGATTTTGGGGAAAATGAACACAGTTTGGGGGTGGAAACCCAATTTGTAGGGAAATGAACCCAGTTTTGGTAAAAAACAACAGATTTTGGGGAAAATGAACCTAGTTTGGGATGAAGAAAACCCGATTTTGGGGAAAATGAACCCAGTGCGGAGGGGAAATGCCAGATTTTGGGGAAAATGAACCTAGTATTGATTCGAAATACCAGATTTTGGGGAAAATGAACCCAGTAATGGGGATAAAAACCTGATTTTGGGGAAAATGAACCCAGTGTGGAGTGGAAATAGAAGATTTTGCGGAAAATGAACACTGTTTGGAGGGGAAAATCTGATTTGTGTGAAAATGCACCCAGTTTTTGTGTGAAAAAAAAGGATTTTGAGGAAAATGAAACCAGTTTGGGAGGAAAAAGCTGATTATGGGGAAAATGAGCCCAGTTTGGTGGCAAAACCCCATTTTTTGGGATATGAACCCATTTTTGAGGGGAAAAAACGATTTTGGGGAAAATGAACCCAGTTTGGAGGGGAAATAACAGATTTTGGGGAAAAAAACCTGATTTTGGGGAAAATTAACACAGTGTGTGAGGGGGAGAATCCAATTTTTAGGGAAATGAACACAATTTTGGTGGAAAATACGGATTTTGTCGAAAATGAACCCAATTTGGGAGGAAAACAATCAGATATTGGGAAAATAAATCCCATTTGGGAGGAAAAAAACCCTGATTTAGGGGAAAATGAACCCAGTACTTGGGTAAAAAGCACAGATTTTGTGGAAAATGAACACAGTTTGGCGGGGAAAACCAGATTTTGGGGATAATGAACCCAGTTTGGGAGGAAAAGATCCGATTTTGGGGAAAATGAACACAGTTTGGGAGGAAAAAATCCGATTTTGGGGAAAATGAACCCAGTGTGGAGGGGAAATACCAGATTTTGGGGAAAGTGGACCAAGCAATTGGGAAAACCCCTGATTTTGGGGAAAAGGAATCCAGTGTAGAGAGGGAATAGAAGATTTTGGAGGAAATGAACACTGTTTGGAGGGGAAAACCTGATTTGTGTGAAAATGCACCCAGTTTTTTGGGGAAAAAAGGATTTTGGGGAAAATGAACCCAGTTTTGGAGGAAAAAAGCTGATTTGGGGGAAAATGAATCCAGTTTTGAGGAAAACACTTGTTTTTACAGAAAATAAACCCAGTTTGGGGGAAAAACAACGATTTTGGGGAAAATGAACCCAGTAATTGGGTAAAAAACCCGAATTTTGGGGAAAAAGAACACAATTTGTGGGGGAAACCAAATTTGTAGGGAAATGAACCAAGTTTTGGTGGAAAACACCAGATTTTGGGGAAAATGAACCCAGTTTAGGAGGAAAAAAAGCAATTTTGGAGAAAATGATCCCAGAGTGGAGATGAAATACCAGATTTTGGGGAAAATGAACCCAGTTCGGAGGGGAGAACCTGATTTGTGTGAAAATGCACCAAGTTTTTTGGGGAAAAAAAGGATTTTGGGGAAAATGAACCCAGTTTGGGAGGAAAATGGTGATTATGGGGAAAATGAACCCAGTTTTGAGGGAAAAAAAACGTTTTTGAGGAAAATAAACCCAGTTTTGGGGAAAAAAAAAGATTTTGGGGAAAGTGAACCCAGTAATTGGGAAAAAACTGATTTTGGGGAAAATGAACACAGTTTGGGGGTGGAAACCCAATTTGTAGGGAAATGAACCCAGTTTTGGTAAAAAACAACAGATTTTGGGGAAAATGAACCTAGTTTGGGATGAAGAAAACCCGATTTTGGGGGAAATGAACCCAGTGCGGAGGGGAAATGCCAGATTTTGGGGAAAATGAACCTAGTATTGATTCGAAATACCAGATTTTGGGGAAAATGAACCCAGTAATGGGGATAAAAACCTGATTTTGGGGAAAATGAACCCAGTGTGGAGTGGAAATAGAAGATTTTGCGGAAAATGAACACTGTTTGGAGGGGAAAATCTGATTTGTGTGAAAATGCACCCAGTTTTTGTGTGAAAAAAAGGATTTTGAGGAAAATGAAACCAGTTTGGGAGGAAAAAGCTGATTATGGGGAAAATGAGCCCAGTTTGGTGGCAAAACCCCATTTTTTGGGATATGAACCCATTTTTGAGGGGAAAAAACGATTTTGGGGAAAATGAACCCAGTTTGGAGGGGAAATAACAGATTTTGGGGAAAAAAACCTGATTTTGGGGAAAATTAACACAGTGGTGGGGGGGGGAGAATCCAATTTTTAGGGAAATGAACACAATTTTGGTGGAAAATACGGATTTTGTCGAAAATGAACCCAATTTGGGAGGAAAACAATCAGATATTGGGAAAATAAATCCCATTTGGGAGGAAAAAAACCCTGATTTAGGGGAAAATGAACCCAGTAATTGGGTAAAAAGCACAGATTTTGTGGAAAATGAACACAGTTTGGCGGGGAAAACCAGATTTTGGGGATAATGAACCCAGTTTGGGAGGAAAAGATCCGATTTTGGGGAAAATGAACACAGTTTGGGAGGAAAAAATCCGATTTTGGGGAAAATGAACCCAGTGTGGAGGGGAAATACCAGATTTTGGGGAAAGTGGACCAAGCAATTGGGAAAACCCCTGATTTTGGGGAAAAGGAATCCAGTGTAGAGTGGGAATAGAAGATTTTGGGGGAAATGAACACTGTTTGGAGGGGAAAACCTGATTTGTGTGAAAATGCACCCAGTTTTTTGGGGAAAAAAGGATTTTGGGGAAAATGAACCCAGTTTTGGAGGAAAAAAGCTGATTTGGGGGAAAATGAATCCAGTTTTGAGGAAAACACTTGCTTTTACAGAAAATAAACCCAGTTTGCGGGGAAAACAACGATTTTGGGGAAAATGAACCCAGTAATTGGGTAAAAAACCCGAATTTTGGGGAAAAAGAACGCAATTTGGGGGGGAAACCAAATTTGTAGGGAAATGAACCAAGTTTTGGTGGAAAACACCAGATTTTGGGGAAAATGAACACAGTTTAGGAGGAAAAAAAGCTATTTCGGAGAAAATGATCCCAGAGTGGAGATGAAATACCAGATTTTAGGGAAAATGAACCCAGTTCGGAGGGGAGAACCTGATTTGTGTGAAAATGCACCAAGTTTTTTGGGGAAAAAAAGGATTTTGGGGAAAATGAACCCAGTTTGGGAGGAAAAAATGTGATTATGGGGAAAATGAACCCAGTTTTGAGGGAAAAAAAACGTTTTTGAGGAAAATAAACCCAGTTTTGGGGAAAAAAAAAGATTTTGGGGAAAATGAACCCAGTAATTGGGAAAAAACTGATTTTGGGGAAAATGAACACAGTTTGGGGGTGGAAACCCAATTTGTAGGGAAATGAACCCAGTTTTGGTAGAAAACAACAGATTTTGGGGAAAATGAACCTAGTTTGGGATGAAGAAAACCCGATTTTGGGGAAAATGAACCCAGTGCGGAGGGGAAATGCCAGATTTTGGGGAAAATGAACCTAGTATTGATTCGAAATACCAGATTTTGGGGAAAATGAACCCAGTAATGGGGATAAAAACCTGATTTTGGGGAAAATGAACCCAGTGTGGATTGGAAATAGAAGATTTTGCGGAAAATGAACACTGTTTGGAGGGGAAAATCTGATTTGTGTGAAAATGCACCCAGTTTTTGTGTGAAAAAAAAGGATTTTGAGGAAAATGAAACCAGTTTGGGAGGAAAAAGCTGATTATGGGGAATATGAGCCCAGTTTGGTGGCAAAACCCCATTTTTTGGGATATGAACCCATTTTTGAGGGGAAAAAACGATTTTGGGGAAAATGAACCCAGTTTGGAGGGGAAATAACAGATTTTGGGGAAAAAAACCTGATTTTGGGGAAATTTAACGCAGTGGGGGGGAGGGAGAATCCAATTTTTAGGGAAATGAACACAATTTTGGTGGAAAATACGGATTTTGTCGAAAATGAACCCAATTTGGGAGGAAAAAAATCAGATATTGGGAAAATAAATCCCATTTGGGAGGAAAAAAACCCTGATTTAGGGGAAAATGAACCCAGTACTTGGGTAAAAAGCACAGATTTTGTGGAAAATGAACACAGTTTGGCGGGGAAAACCAGATTTTGGGGATAATGAACCCAGTTTGGGAGGAAAAGATCCGATTTTGGGGAAAATGAACACAGTTTGGGAGGAAAAAATCCGATTTTGGGGAAAATGAACCCAGTGTGGAGGGGAAATACCAGATTTTGGGGAAAGTGGACCAAGCAATTGGGAAAACCCCTGATTTTGGGGAAAAGGAATCCAGTGTAGAGTGGGAATAGAAGATTTTGGGGGAAATGAACACTGTTTGTAGGGGAAAACCTGATTTGTGTGAAAATGCACCCAGTTTTATGGGGAAAAAAGGATTTTGGGGAAAATGAACCCAGTTTTGGAGGAAAAAAGCTGATTTGGGGGAAAATGAATCCAGTTTTGAGGAAAACACTTGCTTTTACAGAAAATAAACCCAGTTTAGGAGGACAAAAAGGTATTTTGGAGAAAATGAACCCAGTAATTGGGTAAAAAACCCGAATTTTGGGGAAAAAGAACACAATTTGGGGGGGAAACCAAATTTGTAGGGAAATGAACCAAGTTTTGGTGGAAAACACCAGATTTTGGGGAAAATGAACCCAGTTTAGGAGGAAAAAAAGCTATTTTGGAGAAAATGATCCCAGAGTGGAGATGAAATACCAGATTTTGGGGAAAATGAACCCAGTTCGGAGGGGAGAACCTGATTTGTGTGAAAATGCACCAAGTTTTTTGGGGAAAAAAAGGATTTTGGGGAAAATGAACCCAGTTTGGGAGGAAAAAAGGTGATTATGGGGAAAATGAACCCAGTTTTGAGGGAAAAAAAACGTTTTTGAGGAAAATAAACCCAGTTTTGGGGAAAAAAAAAGATTTTGGGGAAAATGAACCCAGTAATTGGGAAAAAACTGATTTTGGGGAAAATGAACACAGTTTGGGGGTGGAAACCCAATTTGTAGGGAAATGAACCCAGTTTTGGTAAAAAACAACAGATTTTGGGGAAAATGAACCTAGTTTGGGATGAAGAAAACCCGATTTTGGGGAAAATGAACCCAGTGCGGAGGGGAAATGCCAGATTTTGGGGAAAATGAACCTAGTATTGATTCGAAATACCAGATTTTGGGGAAAATGAACCCAGTAATGGGGATAAAAACCTGATTTTAGGGAAAATGAACCCAGTGTGGAGTGGAAATAGAAGATTTTGCGGAAAATGAACACTGTTTGGAGGGGAAAATCTGATTTGTGTGAAAATGCACACAGTTTTTGTGTGAAAAAAGGATTTTGAGGAAAATGAAACCAGTTTGGGAGGAAAAAGCTGATTATGGGGAAAATGAGCCCAGTTTGGTGGCAAAACCCCATTTTTTGGGATATGAACCCATTTTTGAGGGGAAAAAACGATTTTGGGGAAAATGAACCCAGTTTGGAGGGGAAATAACAGATTTTGGGGAAAAAAACCTGATTTTGGGGAAAATTAACACAGTGTTGGGGGGGGGAGAATCCAATTTTTAGGGAAATGAACACAATTTTGGTGGAAAATACGGATTTTGTCGAAAATGAACCCAATTTGGGAGGAAAAAAATCAGATATTGGGAAAATAAATCCCATTTGGGAGGAAAAAAACCCTGATTTAGGGGAAAATGAACCCAGTAATTGGGTAAAAAGCACAGATTTTGTGGAAAATGAACACAGTTTGGCGGGGAAAACCAGATTTTGGGGATAATGAACCCAGTTTGGGAGGAAAAGATCCGATTTTGGGGAAAATGAACACAGTTTGGGAGGAAAAAATCCGATTTTGGGGAAAATGAACCCAGTGTGGAGGGGAAATACCAGATTTTGGGGAAAGTGGACCAAGCAATTGGGAAAACCCCTGATTTTGGGGAAAAGGAATCCAGTGTAGAGTGGGAATAGAAGATTTTGGGGGAAATGAACACTGTTTGGAGGGGAAAACCTGATTTGTGTGAAAATGCACCCAGTTTTTTGGGGAAAAAAGGATTTTGGGGAAAATGAACCCAGTTTTGGAGGAAAAAAGCTGATTTGGGGGAAAATGAATCCAGTTTTGAGGAAAACACTTGTTTTTACAGAAAATAAACCCAGTTTAGGAGGAAAAATCTATTTTTGAGAAAATGATCCCAGAGTGGAGATGAAATACCAGATTTTGGGGAAAATGAACCCAGTTCGGAGGGGAGAACCTGATTTGTGTGAAAATGCACCAAGTTTTTTGGGGAAAAATGGATTTTGGGGAAAATGAACCCAGTTTGGGAGGAAAAAATGTGATTATGGGGAAAATGAACCCAGTTTTGAGGGAAAAAAAACGTTTTTGAGGAAAATAAACCCAGTTTTGGGGAAAAAAAAAGATTTTGGGGAAAATGAACCCAGTAATTGGGAAAAAACTGATTTTGGGGAAAATGAACACAGTTTGGGGGTGGAAACCCAATTTGTAGGGAAATGAACCCAGTTTTGGTAGAAAACAACAGATTTTGGGGAAAATGAACCTAGTTTGGGATGAAGAATACCCGATTTTGGGGAAAATGAACCCAGTGCGGAGGGGAAATGCCAGATTTTGGGGAAAATGAACCTAGTATTGATTCGAAATACCAGATTTTGGGGAAAATGAACCCAGTAATGGGGATAAAAACCTGATTTTAGGGAAAATGAACCCAGTGTGGAGTGGAAATAGAAGATTTTGCGGAAAATGAACACTGTTTGGAGGGGAAAATCTGATTTGTGTGAAAATGCACCCAGTTTTTGTGTGAAAAAAAAGGATTTTGAGGAAAATGAAACCAGTTTGGTAGGAAAAAGCTGATTATGGGGAATATGAGCCCAGTTTGGTGGCAAAACCCCATTTTTTGGGATATGAACCCATTTTTGAGGGGAAAAAACGATTTTGGGGAAAATGAACCCAGTTTGGAGGGGAAATAACAGATTTTGGGGAAAAAAAACTGATTTTGGGGAAATTTAACGCAGTGGGGGGGAGGGAGAATCCAATTTTTAGGGAAATGAACACAATTTTGGTGGAAAATACGGATTTTGTCGAAAATGAACCCAATTTGGGAGGAAAAAAATCAGATATTGGGAAAATAAATCCCATTTGGGAGGAAAAAAACCCTGATTTAGGGGAAAATGAACCCAGTAATTGGGTAAAAAGCACAGATTTTGTGGAAAATGAACACAGTTTGGCGGGGAAAACCAGATTTTGGGGATAATGAACCCAGTTTGGGAGGAAAAGATCCGATTTTGGGGAAAATGAACACAGTTTGGGAGGAAAAAATCCGATTTTGGGGAAAATGAACCCAGTGTGGAGGGGAAATACCAGATTTTGGGGAAAGTGGACCAAGCAATTGGGAAAACCCCTGATTTTGGGGAAAAGGAATCCAGTGTAGAGTGGGAATAGAAGATTTTGGGGGAAATGAACACTGTTTGGAGGGGAAAACCTGATTTGTGTGAAAATGCACCCAGTTTTTTGGGGAAAAAAAGGATTTTGGGGAAAATGAACCCAGTTTTGGAGGAAAAAAGCTGATTTGGGGGAAAATGAATCCAGTTTTGAGGAAAACACTTGTTTTTACAGAAAATAAACCCAGTTTAGGAGGAAAAAAAGCTATTTTGGAGAAAATGATCCCAGAGTGGAGATGAAATACCAGATTTTGGGGAAAATGAACCCAGTTCGGAGGGGAGAACCTGATTTGTGTGAAAATGCACCAAGTTTTTTGGGGAAAAAAAGGATTTTGGGGAAAATGAACCCAGTTTGGGAGGAAAAAATGTGATTATGGGGAAAATGAACCCAGTTTTGAGGGAAAAAAAAACGTTTTTGAGGAAAATAAACCCAGTTTTGGGGGAAAAAAAAGATTTTGGGGAAAATGAACCCAGTAATTGGGAAAAAACTGATTTTGGGGAAAATGAACACAGTTTGGGGGTGGAAACCCAATTTGTAGGGAAATGAACCCAGTTTTGGTAGAAAACAACAGATTTTGGGGAAAATGAACCTAGTTTGGGATGAAGAAAACCCGATTTTGGGGGAAATGAACCCAGTGCGGAGGGGAAATGCCAGATTTTGGGGAAAATGAACCTAGTATTGATTCGAAATACCAGATTTTGGGGAAAATGAACCCAGTAATGGGGATAAAAACCTGATTTTAGGGAAAATGAACCCAGTGTGGAGTGGAAATAGAAGATTTTGCGGAAAATGAACACTGTTTGGAGGGGGAAATCTGATTTGTGTGAAAATGCACCCAGTTTTTGTGTGAAAAAAAGGATTTTGAGGAAAATGAAACCAGTTTGGGAGGAAAAAGCTGATTATGGGGAAAATGAGCCCAGTTTGGTGGCAAAATCCCATCTTTTGGGATATGAACCCATTTTTGAGGGGAAAAAACTATTTTGGGGAAAATGAACCCAGTTTGGTGGGGAAATAACAGATTTTGGGAAAAAAAACTGATTTTGGAGAAAATTAACACAGTGGGGGGGGGGGGAGAATCCAATTTTTAGGGAAATGAACACAATTTTGGTGGAAAATACGGATTTTGTCGAAAATGAACCCAATTTGGGAGGAAAAAAATCAGATATTGGGAAAATAAATCCCATTTGGGAGGAAAAAACCCCTGATTTAGGGGAAAATGAACCCAGTACTTGGGTAAAAAGCACAGATTTTGTGGAAAATGAACACAGTTTGGCGGGGAAAACCAGATTTTGGGGATAATGAACCCAGTTTGGCAGGAAAAGATCCGATTTTGGGGAAAATGAACACAGTTTGGGAGGAAAAAATCCGATTTTGGGGAAAATGAACCCAGTGTGGAGGGGAAATACCAGATTTTGGGGAAAGTGGACCAAGCAATTGGGAAAACCCCTGATTTTGGGGAAAAGGAATCCAGTGTAGAGAGGGAATAGAAGATTTTGGAGGAAATGAACACTGTTTGGAGGGGAAAACCTGATTTGTGTGAAAATGCACCCAGTTTTTTGGGGAAAAAAGGATTTTGGGGAAAATGAACCCAGTTTTGGAGGAAAAAAGCTGATTTGGGGGAAAATGAATCCAGTTTTGAGGAAAACACTTGTTTTTACAGAAAATAAACCCAGTTTAGGAGGAAAAATCTATTTTTGAGAAAATGATCCCAGAGTGGAGATGAAATACCAGATTTTGGGGAAAATGAACCCAGTTCGGAGGGGAGAACCTGATTTGTGTGAAAATGCACCAAGTTTTTTGGGGAAAAAAAGGATTTTGGGGAAAATGAACCCAGTTTGGGAGGAAAAAATGTGATTATGGGGAAAATGAACCCAGTTTTGAGGGAAAAAAAAACGTTTTTGAGGAAAATAAACCCAGTTTTGGGGAAAAAAAAAGATTTTGGGGAAAATGAACCCAGTAATTGGGAAAAAACTGATTTTGGGGAAAATGAACACAGTTTGGGGGTGGAAACCCAATTTGTAGGGAAATGAACCCAGTTTTGGTAGAAAACAACAGATTTTGGGGAAAATGAACCTAGTTTGGGATGAAGAATACCCGATTTTGGGGAAAATGAACCCAGTGCGGAGGGGAAATGCCAGATTTTGGGGAAAATGAACCTAGTATTGATTCGAAATACCAGATTTTGGGGAAAATGAACCCAGTAATGGGGATAAAAACCTGATTTTGGGGAAAATGAACCCAGTGTGGATTGGAAATAGAAGATTTTGCGGAAAATGAACACTGTTTGGAGGGGAAAATCTGATTTGTGTGAAAATGCACCCAGTTTTTGTGTGAAAAAAAAGGATTTTGAGGAAAATGAAACCAGTTTGGGAGGAAAAAGCTGATTATGGGGAATATGAGCCCAGTTTGGTGGCAAAACCCCATTTTTTGGGATATGAACCCATTTTTGAGGGGAAAAAACGATTTTGGGGAAAATGAACCCAGTTTGGAGGGGAAATAACAGATTTTGGGGAAAAAAAACTGATTTTGGGGAAATTTAACGCAGTGGGGGGGAGGGAGAATCCAATTTTTAGGGAAATGAACACAATTTTGGTGGAAAATACGGATTTTGTCGAAAATGAACCCAATTTGGGAGGAAAAAAATCAGATATTGGGAAAATAAATCCCATTTGGGAGGAAAAAAACCCTGATTTAGGGGAAAATGAACCCAGTACTTGGGTAAAAAGCACAGATTTTGTGGAAAATGAACACAGTTTGGCGGGGAAAACCAGATTTTGGGGATAATGAACCCAGTTTGGGAGGAAAAGATCCGATTTTGGGGAAAATGAACACAGTTTGGGAGGAAAAAATCCGATTTTGGGGAAAAT
This sequence comes from Tapera naevia, assembly GCA_033556795.1. Taxonomy (NCBI): domain Eukaryota; kingdom Metazoa; phylum Chordata; class Aves; order Cuculiformes; family Neomorphidae; genus Tapera; species Tapera naevia. Next base: position 2,362,267 of record JAUMJJ010000198.1, on the reverse strand, counting down.
GAACCCAGTGTGGAGGGGAAATACCAGATTTTGGGGAAAGTGGACCAAGCAATTGGGAAAAACCCTGATTTTGGGGAAAAGGAATCCAGTGTAGAGTGGGAATAGAAGATTTTGGGGGAAATGAACACTGTTTGGAGGGGAAAACCTGATTTGTGTGAAAATGCACCCAGTTTTTTGGGGAAAAAAGGATTTTGGGGAAAATGAACCCAGTTTTGGAGGAAAAAAGCTGATTTGGGGGAAAATGAATCCAGTTTTGAGGAAAACACTTGTTTTTACAGAAAATAAATCCAGTTTAGGAGGAAAAAAAGCTATTTTGGAGAAAATGATCCCAGAGTGGAGATGAAATACCAGATTTTGGGGAAAATGAACCCAGTTCGGAGGGGAGAACCTGATTTGTGTGAAAATGCACCAAGTTTTTTGGGGAAAAAAAGGATTTTGGGGAAAATGAACCCAGTTTGGGAGGAAAAAAGGTGATTATGGGGAAAATGAACCCAGTTTTGAGGGAAAAAAAAACGTTTTTGAGGAAAATAAACCCAGTTTTGGGGGAAAAAAAAAGATTTTGGGGATAATGAACCCAGTAATTGGGAAAAAACTGATTTTGGGGAAAATGAACACAGTTTGGGGGTGGAAACCCAATTTGTAGGGAAATGAACCCAGTTTTGGTAGAAAACAACAGATTTTGGGGAAAATGAACCTAGTTTGGGATGAAGAAAACCCGATTTTGGGGGAAATGAACCCAGTGCGGAGGGGAAATGCCAGATTTTGGGGAAAATGAACCTAGTATTGATTCGAAATACCAGATTTTGGGGAAAATGAACCCAGTAATGGGGATAAAAACCTGATTTTAGGGAAAATGAACCCAGTGTGGAGTGGAAATAGAAGATTTTGCGGAAAATGAACACTGTTTGGAGGGGGAAATCTGATTTGTGTGAAAATGCACCCAGTTTTTGTGTGAAAAAAAGGATTTTGAGGAAAATGAAACCAGTTTGGGAGGAAAAAGCTGATTATGGGGAAAATGAGCCCAGTTTGGTGGCAAAATCCCATCTTTTGGGATATGAACCCATTTTTGAGGGGAAAAAACTATTTTGGGGAAAATGAACCCAGTTTGGTGGGGAAATAACAGATTTTGGGAAAAAAAACTGATTTTGGAGAAAATTAACACAGTGGGGGGGGGGGGAGAATCCAATTTTTAGGGAAATGAACACAATTTTGGTGGAAAATACGGATTTTGTCGAAAATGAACCCAATTTGGGAGGAAAAAAATCAGATATTGGGAAAATAAATCCCATTTGGGAGGAAAAAACCCCTGATTTAGGGGAAAATGAACCCAGTAATTGGGTAAAAAGCACAGATTTTGTGGAAAATGAACACAGTTTGGCGGGGAAAACCAGATTTTGGGGATAATGAACCCAGTTTGGGAGGAAAAGATCCGATTTTGGGGAAAATGAACACAGTTTGGGAGGAAAAAATCCGATTTTGGGGAAAATGAACCCAGTGTGGAGGGGAAATACCAGATTTTGGGGAAAGTGGACCAAGCAATTGGGAAAACCCCTGATTTTGGGGAAAAGGAATCCAGTGTAGAGAGGGAATAGAAGATTTTGGAGGAAATGAACACTGTTTGGAGGGGAAAACCTGATTTGTGTGAAAATGCACCCAGTTTTTTGGGGAAAAAAGGATTTTGGGGAAAATGAACCCAGTTTTGGAGGAAAAAAGCTGATTTGGGGGAAAATGAATCCAGTTTTGAGGAAAACACTTGCTTTTACAGAAAATAAACCCAGTTTGCGGGGAAAACAACGATTTTGGGGAAAATGAACCCAGTAATTGGGTAAAAAACCCGAATTTTGGGGAAAAAGAACACAATTTGTGGGGGAAACCAAATTTGTAGGGAAATGAACCAAGTTTTGGTGGAAAACACCAGATTTTGGGGAAAATGAACCCAGTTTAGGAGGAAAAAAAGCTATTTTGGAGAAAATGATCCCAGAGTGGAGATGAAATACCAGATTTTGGGGAAAATGAACCCAGTTCGGAGGGGAGAACCTGATTTGTGTGAAAATGCACCAAGTTTTTTGGGGAAAAAAAGGATTTTGGGGAAAATGAACCCAGTTTGGGAGGAAAAAAGGTGATTATGGGGAAAATGAACCCAGTTTTGAGGGAAAAAAAACGTTTTTGAGGAAAATAAACCCAGTTTTGGGGAAAAAAAAAGATTTTGGGGAAAATGAACCCAGTAATTGGGAAAAAACTGATTTTGGGGAAAATGAACACAGTTTGGGGGTGGAAACCCAATTTGTAGGGAAATGAACCCAGTTTTGGTAAAAAACAACAGATTTTGGGGAAAATGAACCTAGTTTGGGATGAAGAAAACCCGATTTTGGGGAAAATGAACCCAGTGCGGAGGGGAAATGCCAGATTTTGGGGAAAATGAACCTAGTATTGATTCGAAATACCAGATTTTGGGGAAAATGAACCCAGTAATGGGGATAAAAACCTGATTTTGGGGAAAATGAACCCAGTGTGGAGTGGAAATAGAAGATTTTGCGGAAAATGAACACTGTTTGGAGGGGAAAATCTGATTTGTGTGAAAATGCACCCAGTTTTTGTGTGAAAAAAAGGATTTTGAGGAAAATGAAACCAGTTTGGGAGGAAAAAGCTGATTATGGGGAAAATGAGCCCAGTTTGGTGGCAAAACCCCATTTTTTGGGATATGAACCCATTTTTGAGGGGAAAAAACGATTTTGGGGAAAATGAACCCAGTTTGGAGGGGAAATAACAGATTTTGGGGGAAAAAAACTGATTTTGGGGAAAATTAACACAGTGGTGGGGGGGGGAGAATCCAATTTTTAGGGAAATGAACACAATTTTGGTGGAAAATACGGATTTTGTCGAAAATGAACCCAATTTGGGAGGAAAAAAATCAGATATTGGGAAAATAAATCCCATTTGGGAGGAAAAAAACCCTGATTTAGGGGAAAATGAACCCAGTACTTGGGTAAAAAGCACAGATTTTGTGGAAAATGAACACAGTTTGGCGGGGAAAACCAGATTTTGGGGATAATGAACCCAGTTTGGGAGGAAAAGATCCGATTTTGGGGAAAATGAACACAGTTTGGGAGGAAAAAATCCGATTTTGGGGAAAATGAACCCAGTGTGGAGGGGAAATACCAGATTTTGGGGAAAGTGGACCAAGCAATTGGGAAAACCCCTGATTTTGGGGAAAAGGAATCCAGTGTAGAGTGGGAATAGAAGATTTTGGGGGAAATGAACACTGTTTGGAGGGGAAAACCTGATTTGTGTGAAAATGCACCCAGTTTTTTGGGGAAAAAAGGATTTTGGGGAAAATGAACCCAGTTTTGGAGGAAAAAAGCTGATTTGGGGGAAAATGAATCCAGTTTTGAGGAAAACACTTGTTTTTACAGAAAATAAACCCAGTTTAGGAGGAAAAATCTATTTTTGAGAAAATGATCCCAGAGTGGAGATGAAATACCAGATTTTGGGGAAAATGAACCCAGTTCGGAGGGGAGAACCTGATTTGTGTGAAAATGCACCAAGTTTTTTGGGGAAAAAAAGGATTTTGGGGAAAATGAACCCAGTTTGGGAGGAAAAAATGTGATTATGGGGAAAATGAACCCAGTTTTGAGGGAAAAAAAACGTTTTTGAGGAAAATAAACCCAGTTTTGGGGAAAAAAAAAGATTTTGGGGAAAATGAACCCAGTAATTGGGAAAAAACTGATTTTGGGGAAAATGAACACAGTTTGGGGGTGGAAACCCAATTTGTAGGGAAATGAACCCAGTTTTGGTAGAAAACAACAGATTTTGGGGAAAATGAACCCAGTGCGGAGGGGAAATGCCAGATTTTGGGGAAAATGAACCTAGTATTGATTCGAAATACCAGATTTTGGGGAAAATGAACCCAGTAATGGGGATAAAAACCTGATTTTGGGGAAAATGAACCCAGTGTGGATTGGAAATAGAAGATTTTGCGGAAAATGAACACTGTTTGGAGGGGAAAATCTGATTTGTGTGAAAATGCACCCAGTTTTTGTGTGAAAAAAAAGGATTTTGAGGAAAATGAAACCAGTTTGGGAGGAAAAAGCTGATTATGGGGAAAATGAGCCCAGTTTGGTGGCAAAACCCCATTTTTTGGGATATGAACCCATTTTTGCGGGGAAAAAACGATTTTGGGGAAAATGAACCCAGTTTGGAGGGGAAATAACAGATTTTGGGGAAAAAAACCTGATTTTGGGGAAAATTAACACAGTGGTGGGGGGGGGAGAATCCAATTTTTAGGGAAATGAACACAATTTTGGTGGAAAATACGGATTTTGTCGAAAATGAACCCAATTTGGGAGGAAAAAAATCAGATATTGGGAAAATAAATCCCATTTGGGAGGAAAAAAACCCTGATTTAGGGGAAAATGAACCCAGTACTTGGGTAAAAAGCACAGATTTTGTGGAAAATGAACACAGTTTGGCGGGGAAAACCAGATTTTGGGGATAATGAACCCAGTTTGGGAGGAAAAGATCCGATTTTGGGGAAAATGAACACAGTTTGGGAGGAAAAAATCCGATTTTGGGGAAAATGAACCCAGTGTGGAGGGGAAATACCAGATTTTGGGGAAAGTGGACCAAGCAATTGGGAAAACCCCTGATTTTGGGGAAAAGGAATCCAGTGTAGAGTGGGAATAGAAGATTTTGGGGGAAATGAACACTGTTTGGAGGGGAAAACCTGATTTGTGTGAAAATGCACCCAGTTTTTTGGGGAAAAAAGGATTTTGGGGAAAATGAACCCAGTTTTGGAGGAAAAAAGCTGATTTGGGGGAAAATGAATCCAGTTTTGAGGAAAACACTTGTTTTTACAGAAAATAAACCCAGTTTAGGAGGAAAAAAAGCTATTTTGGAGAAAATGATCCCAGAGTGGAGATGAAATACCAGATTTTGGGGAAAATGAACCCAGTTCGGAGGGGAGAACCTGATTTGTGTGAAAATGCACCAAGTTTTTTGGGGAAAAAAAGGATTTTGGGGAAAATGAACCCAGTTTGGGAGGAAAAAAGGTGATTATGGGGAAAATGAACCCAGTTTTGAGGGAAAAAAAAAACGTTTTTGAGGAAAATAAACCCAGTTTTGGGGAAAAAAAAAGATTTTGGGGATAATGAACCCAGTAATTGGGAAAAAACTGATTTTGGGGAAAATGAACACAGTTTGGGGGTGGAAACCCAATTTGTAGGGAAATGAACCCAGTTTTGGTAGAAAACAACAGATTTTGGGGAAAATGAACCTAGTTTGGGATGAAGAAAACCCGATTTTGGGGAAAATGAACCCAGTGCGGAGGGGAAATGCCAGATTTTGGGGAAAATGAACCTAGTATTGATTCGAAATACCAGATTTTGGGGATAATGAACCCAGTAATGGGGATAAAAACCTGATTTTGGGGAAAATGAACCCAGTGTGGAGTGGAAATAGAAGATTTTGCGGAAAATGAACACTGTTTGGAGGGGATAATCTGATTTGTGTGAAAATGCACCCAGTTTTTGTGTGAAAAAAAGGATTTTGAGGAAAATGAAACCAGTTTGGGAGGAAAAAGCTGATTATGGGGAAAATGAGCCCAGTTTGGTGGCAAAACCCCATTTTTTGGGATATGAACCCATTTTTGAGGGGAAAAAACGATTTTGGGGAAAATGAACCCAGTTTGGAGGGGAAATAACAGATTTTGGGGAAAAAAAACTGATTTTGGGGAAAATTAACACAGTGGGGGGGGGGGAGAATCCAATTTTTAGGGAAATGAACACAATTTTGGTGGAAAATACGGATTTTGTCGAAAATGAACCCAATTTGGGAGGAAAAAATCAGATATTGGGAAAATAAATCCCATTTGGGAGGAAAAAAACCCTGATTTAGGGGAAAATGAACCCAGTAATTGGGTAAAAAGCACAGATTTTGTGGAAAATGAACACAGTTTGGCGGGGAAAACCAGATTTTGGGGATAATGAACCCAGTTTGGGAGGAAAAGATCCGATTTTGGGGAAAATGAACACAGTTTGGGAGGAAAAAATCCGATTTTGGGGAAAATGAACCCAGTGTGGAGGGGAAATACCAGATTTTGGGGAAAGTGGACCAAGCAATTGGGAAAACCCCTGATTTTGGGGAAAAGGAATCCAGTGTAGAGTGGGAATAGAAGATTTTGGGGGAAATGAACACTGTTTGGAGGGGAAAACCTGATTTGTGTGAAAATGCACCCAGTTTTTTGGGGAAAAAAGGATTTTGGGGAAAATGAACCCAGTTTTGGAGGAAAAAAGCTGATTTGGGGGAAAATGAATCCAGTTTTGATGAAAACACTTGTTTTTACAGAAAATAAACCCAGTTTGGGGGGAAAACAACGATTTTGGGGAAAATGAACCCAGTAATTGGGTAAAAAACCCGAATTTTGGGGAAAAAGAACACAATTTGGGGGGGAAACCAAATTTGTAGGGAAATGAACCAAGTTTTGGTGGAAAACACCAGATTTTGGGGAAAATGAACCCAGTTTAGGAGGAAAAAAAGCAATTTTGGAGAAAATGATCCCAGAGTGGAGATGAAATACGAGATTTTGGGGAAAATGAACCCAGTTCGGAGGGGAGAACCTGATTTGTGTGAAAATGCACCAAGTTTTTTGGGGAAAAAAAGGATTTTGGGGAAAATGAACCCAGTTTGGGAGGAAAAAAGGTGATTATGGGGAAAATGAACCCAGTTTTGAGGGAAAAAAAAAACGTTTTTGAGGAAAATAAACCCAGTTTTGGGGAAAAAAAAAGATTTTGGGGATAATGAACCCAGTAATTGGGAAAAAACTGATTTTGGGGAAAATGAACACAGTTTGGGGGTGGAAACCCAATTTGTAGGGAAATGAACCCAGTTTTGGTAGAAAACAACAGATTTTGGGGAAAATGAACCTAGTTTGGGATGAAGAAAACCCGATTTTGGGGAAAATGAACCCAGTGCGGAGGGGAAATGCCAGATTTTGGGGAAAATGAACCTAGTATTGATTCGAAATACCAGATTTTGGGGAAAATGAACCCAGTAATGGGGATAAAAACCTGATTTTGGGGAAAATGAACCCAGTGTGGAGTGGAAATAGAAGATTTTGCGGAAAATGAACACTGTTTGGAGGGGAAAATCTGATTTGTGTGAAAATGCACCCAGTTTTTGTGTGAAAAAAAAGGATTTTGAGGAAAATGAAACCAGTTTGGGAGGAAAAAGCTGATTATGGGGAAAATGAGCCCAGTTTGGTGGCAAAACCCCATTTTTTGGGATATGAACCCATTTTTGAGGGGAAAAAACGATTTTGGGGAAAATGAACCCAGTTTGGAGGGGAAATAACAGATTTTGGGGAAAAAAAACTGATTTTGGGGAAAATTAACACAGTGGGGGGGGGGGGGAGAATCCAATTTTTAGGGAAATGAACACAATTTTGGTGGAAAATACGGATTTTGTCGAAAATGAACCCAATTTGGGAGGAAAAAAATCAGATATTGGGAAAATAAATCCCATTTGGGAGGAAAAAAAACCCTGATTTAGGGGAAAATGAACCCAGTAATTGGGTAAAAAGCACAGATTTTGTGGAAAATGAACACAGTTTGGCGGGGAAAACCAGATTTTGGGGATAATGAACCCAGTTTGGGAGGAAAAGATCCGATTTTGGGGAAAATGAACACAGTTTGGGAGGAAAAAATCCGATTTTGGGGAAAATGAACCCAGTGTGGAGGGGAAATACCAGATTTTGGGGAAAGTGGACCAAGCAATTGGGAAAACCCCTGATTTTGGGGAAAAGGAATCCAGTGTAGAGTGGGAATAGAAGATTTTGGGGGAAATGAACACTGTTTGGAGGGGAAAACCTGATTTGTGTGAAAATGCACCCAGTTTTTTGGGGAAAAAAGGATTTTGGGGAAAATGAACCCAGTTTTGGAGGAAAAAAGCTGATTTGGGGGAAAATGAATCCAGTTTTGAGGAAAACACTTGTTTTTACAGAAAATAAACCCAGTTTGGGGGGAAAACAACGATTTTGGGGAAAATGAACCCAGTAATTGGGTAAAAAACCCGAATTTTGGGGAAAAAGAACACAATTTGGGGGGGAAACCAAATTTGTAGGGAAATGAACCAAGTTTTGGTGGAAAACATCAGATTTTGGGGAAAATGAACCCAGTTTAGGAGGAAAAAAAGCTATTTTGGAGAAAATGATCCCAGAGTGGAGATGAAATACGAGATTTTAGGGAAAATGAACCCAGTTCGGAGGGGAGAACCTGATTTGTGTGAAAATGCACCAAGTTTTTTTGGGGAAAAAAAGGATTTTGGGGAAAATGAATCCAGTTTGGGAGGAAAAAAGGTGATTATGGGGAAAATGAACCCAGTTTTGAGGGAAAAAAAACGTTTTTGAGGAAAATAAACCCAGTTTTGGGGAAAAAAAAAAGATTTTGGGGAAAATGAACCCAGTAATTGGGAAAAAACTGATTTTGGGGAAAATGAACACAGTTTGGGGGTGGAAACCCAATTTGTAGGGAAATGAACCCAGTTTTGGTAGAAAACAACAGATTTTGGGGAAAATGAACCTAGTTTGGGATGAAGAAAACCCGATTTTGGGGAAAATGAACCCAGTGCGGAGGGGAAATGCCAGATTTTGGGGAAAATGAACCTAGTATTGATTCGAAATACCAGATTTTGGGGAAAATGAACCCAGTAATGGGGATAAAAACCTGATTTTGGGGAAAATGAACCCAGTGTGGAGTGGAAATAGAAGATTTTGCGGAAAATGAACACTGTTTGGAGGGGAAAATCTGATTTGTGTGAAAATGCACCCAGTTTTTGTGTGAAAAAAAAGGATTTTGAGGAAAATGAAACCAGTTTGGGAGGAAAAAGCTGATTATGGGGAAAATGAGCCCAGTTTGGTGGCAAAACCCCATTTTTTGGGATATGAACCCATTTTTGAGGGGAAAAAACGATTTTGGGGAAAATGAACCCAGTTTGGAGGGGAAATAACAGATTTTGGGGAAAAAAAACTGATTTTGGGGAAAATTAACACAGTGTGTGTGGGGGGGGAGAATCCAATTTTTAGGGAAATGAACACAATTTTGGTGGAAAATACGGATTTTGTCGAAAATGAACCCAATTTGGGAGGAAAAAAATCAGATATTGGGAAAATAAATCCCATTTGGGAGGAAAAAAACCCTGATTTAGGGGAAAATGAACCCAGTAATTGGGTAAAAAGCACAGATTTTGTGGAAAATGAACACAGTTTGGCGGGGAAAACCAGATTTTGGGGATAATGAACCCAGTTTGGGAGGAAAAGATCCGATTTTGGGGAAAATGAACACAGTTTGGGAGGAAAAAATCCGATTTTGGGGAAAATGAACCCAGTGTGGAGGGGAAATACCAGATTTTGGGGAAAGTGGACCAAGCAATTGGGAAAACCCCTGATTTTGGGGAAAAGGAATCCAGTGTAGAGTGGGAATAGAAGATTTTGGGGGAAATGAACACTGTTTGGAGGGGAAAACCTGATTTGTGTGAAAATGCACCCAGTTTTTTGGGGAAAAAAGGATTTTGGGGAAAATGAACCCAGTTTTGGAGGAAAAAAGCTGATTTGGGGGAAAATGAATCCAGTTTTGAGGAAAACACTTGTTTTTACAGAAAATAAACCCAGTTTAGGAGGAAAAAAAGCTATTTTGGAGAAAATGATCCCAGAGTGGAGATGAAATACCAGATTTTGGGGAAAATGAACCCAGTTCGGAGGGGAGAACCTGATTTGTGTGAAAATGCACCAAGTTTTTTGGGGAAAAAAAGGATTTTGGGGAAAATGAACCCAGTTTGGGAGGAAAAAAGGTGATTATGGGGAAAATGAACCCAGTTTTGAGGGAAAAAAAAAACGTTTTTGAGGAAAATAAACCCAGTTTTGGGGAAAAAAAAAGATTTTGGGGATAATGAACCCAGTAATTGGGAAAAAACTGATTTTGGGGAAAATGAACACAGTTTGGGGGTGGAAACCCAATTTGTAGGGAAATGAACCCAGTTTTGGTAGAAAACAACAGATTTTGGGGAAAATGAACCTAGTTTGGGATGAAGAAAACCCGATTTTGGGGAAAATGAACCCAGTGCGGAGGGGAAATGCCAGATTTTGGGGAAAATGAACCTAGTATTGATTCGAAATACCAGATTTTGGGGATAATGAACCCAGTAATGGGGATAAAAACCTGATTTTGGGGAAAATGAACCCAGTGTGGAGTGGAAATAGAAGATTTTGCGGAAAATGAACACTGTTTGGAGGGGATAATCTGATTTGTGTGAAAATGCACCCAGTTTTTGTGTGAAAAAAAGGATTTTGAGGAAAATGAAACCAGTTTGGGAGGAAAAAGCTGATTATGGGGAAAATGAGCCCAGTTTGGTGGCAAAACCCCATTTTTTGGGATATGAACCCATTTTTGAGGGGAAAAAACGATTTTGGGGAAAATGAACCCAGTTTGGAGGGGAAATAACAGATTTTGGGGAAAAAAAACTGATTTTGGGGAAAATTAACACAGTGGGGGGGGGGGGAGAATCCAATTTTTAGGGAAATGAACACAATTTTGGTGGAAAATACGGATTTTGTCGAAAATGAACCCAATTTGGGAGGAAAAAATCAGATATTGGGAAAATAAATCCCATTTGGGAGGAAAAAAACCCTGATTTAGGGGAAAATGAACCCAGTAATTGGGTAAAAAAGCACAGATTTTGTGGAAAATGAACACAGTTTGGCGGGGAAAACCAGATTTTGGGGATAATGAACCCAGTTTGGGAGGAAAAGATCCGATTTTGGGGAAAATGAACACAGTTTGGGAGGAAAAAATCCGATTTTGGGGAAAATGAACCCAGTGTGGAGGGGAAATACCAGATTTTGGGGAAAGTGGACCAAGCAATTGGGAAAACCCCTGATTTTGGGGAAAAGGAATCCAGTGTAGAGTGGGAATAGAAGATTTTGGGGGAAATGAACACTGTTTGGAGGGGAAAACCTGATTTGTGTGAAAATGCACCCAGTTTTTTGGGGAAAAAAGGATTTTGGGGAAAATGAACCCAGTTTTGGAGGAAAAAAGCTGATTTGGGGGAAAATGAATCCAGTTTTGATGAAAACACTTGTTTTTACAGAAAATAAACCCAGTTTGGGGGGAAAACAACGATTTTGGGGAAAATGAACCCAGTAATTGGGTAAAAAACCCGAATTTTGGGGAAAAAGAACACAATTTGGGGGGGAAACCAAATTTGTAGGGAAATGAACCAAGTTTTGGTGGAAAACACCAGATTTTGGGGAAAATGAACCCAGTTTAGGAGGAAAAAAAGCAATTTTGGAGAAAATGATCCCAGAGTGGAGATGAAATACGAGATTTTGGGGAAAATGAACCCAGTTCGGAGGGGAGAACCTGATTTGTGTGAAAATGCACCAAGTTTTTTGGGGAAAAAAAGGATTTTGGGGAAAATGAACCCAGTTTGGGAGGAAAAAAGGTGATTATGGGGAAAATGAACCCAGTTTTGAGGGAAAAAAAAAACGTTTTTGAGGAAAATAAACCCAGTTTTGGGGAAAAAAAAAGATTTTGGGGATAATGAACCCAGTAATTGGGAAAAAACTGATTTTGGGGAAAATGAACACAGTTTGGGGGTGGAAACCCAATTTGTAGGGAAATGAACCCAGTTTTGGTAGAAAACAACAGATTTTGGGGAAAATGAACCTAGTTTGGGATGAAGAAAACCCGATTTTGGGGAAAATGAACCCAGTGCGGAGGGGAAATGCCAGATTTTGGGGAAAATGAACCTAGTATTGATTCGAAATACCAGATTTTGGGGAAAATGAACCCAGTAATTGGGATAAAAACCTGATTTTGGGGAAAATGAACCCAGTGTGGAGTGGAAATAGAAGATTTTGCGGAAAATGAACACTGTTTGGAGGGGAAAATCTGATTTGTGTGAAAATGCACCCAGTTTTTGTGTGAAAAAAAAGGATTTTGAGGAAAATGAAACCAGTTTGGGAGGAAAAAGCTGATTATGGGGAAAATGAGCCCAGTTTGGTGGCAAAACCCCATTTTTTGGGATATGAACCCATTTTTGAGGGGAAAAAAACGATTTTGGGGAAAATGAACCCAGTTTGGAGGGGAAATAACAGATTTTGGGGAAAAAAAACTGATTTTGGGGAAAATTAACACAGTGGGGGGGGGGGGAGAATCCAATTTTTAGGGAAATGAACACAATTTTGGTGGAAAATACGGATTTTGTCGAAAATGAACCCAATTTGGGAGGAAAAAAATCAGATATTGGGAAAATAAATCCCATTTGGGAGGAAAAAACCCCTGATTTAGGGGAAAATGAACCCAGTAATTGGGTAAAAAGCAGAGATTTTGTGGAAAATGAACACAGTTTGGCGGGGGAAAACCAGATTTTGGGGATAATGAACCCAGTTTGGGAGGAAAAGATCCGATTTTGGGGAAAATGAACACAGTTTGGGAGGAAAAAATCCGATTTTGGGGAAAATGAACCCAGTGTGGAGGGGAAATACCAGATTTTGGGGAAAGTGGACCAAGCAATTGGGAAAACCCCTGATTTTGGGGAAAAGGAATCCAGTGTAGAGTGGGAATAGAAGATTTTGGGGGAAATGAACACTGTTTGGAGGGGAAAACCTGATTTGTGTGAAAATGCACGCAGTTTTTTGGGGAAAAAAGGATTTTGGGGAAAATGAACCCAGTTTTGGAGGAAAAAAGCTGATTTGGGGGAAAATGAATCCAGTTTTGAGGAAAACACTTGTTTTTACAGAAAATAAACCCAGTTTGGGGGGAAAACAACGATTTTGGGGAAAATGAACCCAGTAATTGGGTAAAAAACCCGAATTTTGGGGAAAAAGAACACAATTTGGGGGGGAAACCAAATTTGTAGGGAAATGAACCAAGTTTTGGTGGAAAACATCAGATTTTGGGGAAAATGAACCCAGTTTAGGAGGAAAAAAAGCTATTTTGGAGAAAATGATCCCAGAGTGGAGATGAAATACGAGATTTTGGGGAAAATGAACCCAGTTCGGAGGGGAGAACCTGATTTGTGTGAAAATGCACCAAGTTTTTTGGGGAAAAAAAGGATTTTGGGGAAAATGAATCCAGTTTGGGAGGAAAAAAGGTGATTATGGGGAAAATGAACCCAGTTTTGAGGGAAAAAAAACGTTTTTGAGGAAAATAAACCCAGTTTTGGGGAAAAAAAAAAGATTTTGGGGAAAATGAACCCAGTAATTGGGAAAAAACTGATTTTGGGGAAAATGAACACAGTTTGGGGGTGGAAACCCAATTTGTAGGGAAATGAACCCAGTTTTGGTAGAAAACAACAGATTTTGGGGAAAATGAACCTAGTTTGGGATGAAGAAAACCCGATTTTGGGGAAAATGAACCCAGTGCGGAGGGGAAATGCCAGATTTTGGGGAAAATGAACCTAGTATTGATTCGAAATACCAGATTTTGGGGAAAATGAACCCAGTAATGGGGATAAAAACCTGATTTTGGGGAAAATGAACCCAGTGTGGAGTGGAAATAGAAGATTTTGCGGAAAATGAACACTGTTTGGAGGGGAAAATCTGATTTGTGTGAAAATGCACCCAGTTTTTGTGTGAAAAAAAAGGATTTTGAGGAAAATGAAACCAGTTTGGGAGGAAAAAGCTGATTATGGGGAAAATGAGCCCAGTTTGGTGGCAAAACCCCATTTTTTGGGATATGAACCCATTTTTGAGGGGAAAAAACGATTTTGGGGAAAATGAACCCAGTTTGGAGGGGAAATAACAGATTTTGGGGAAAAAAAACTGATTTTGGGGAAAATTAACACAGTGGGGGGGGGGGAGAATCCAATTTTTAGGGAAATGAACACAATTTTGGTGGAAAATACGGATTTTGTCGAAAATGAACCCAATTTGGGAGGAAAAAAATCAGATATTGGGAAAATAAATCCCATTTGGGAGGAAAAAAACCCTGATTTAGGGGAAAATGAACCCAGTAATTGGGTAAAAAGCACAGATTTTGTGGAAAATGAACACAGTTTGGCGGGGAAAACCAGATTTTGGGGATAATGAACCCAGTTTGGGAGGAAAAGATCCGATTTTGGGGAAAATGAACACAGTTTGGGAGGAAAAAATCCGATTTTGGGGAAAATGAACCCAGTGTGGAGGGGAAATACCAGATTTTGGGGAAAGTGGACCAAGCAATTGGGAAAACCCCTGATTTTGGGGAAAAGGAATCCAGTGTAGAGTGGGAATAGAAGATTTTGGGGGAAATGAACACTGTTTGGAGGGGAAAACCTGATTTGTGTGAAAATGCACCCAGTTTTTTGGGGAAAAAAGGATTTTGGGGAAAATGAACCCAGTTTTGGAGGAAAAAAGCTGATTTGGGGGAAAATGAATCCAGTTTTGAGGAAAACACTTGTTTTTACAGAAAATAAACCCAGTTTGGGGGGAAAACAACGATTTTGGGGAAAATGAACCCAGTAATTGGGTAAAAAACCCGAATTTTGGGGAAAAAGAACACAATTTGGGGGGGAAACCAAATTTGTAGGGAAATGAACCAAGTTTTGGTGGAAAACATCAGATTTTGGGGAAAATGAACCCAGTTTAGGAGGAAAAAAAGCTATTTTGGAGAAAATGATCCCAGAGTGGAGATGAAATACGAGATTTTGGGGAAAATGAACCCAGTTCGGAGGGGAGAACCTGATTTGTGTGAAAATGCACCAAGTTTTTTGGGGAAAAAAAGGATTTTGGGGAAAATGAATCTAGTTTGGGAGGAAAAAAGGTGATTATGGGGAAAATGAACCCAGTTTTGAGGGAAAAAAAACGTTTTTGAGGAAAATAAACCCAGTTTTGGGGAAAAAAAAAAGATTTTGGGGAAAATGAACCCAGTAATTGGGAAAAAACTGATTTTGGGGAAAATGAACACAGTTTGGGGGTGGAAACCCAATTTGTAGGGAAATGAACCCAGTTTTGGTAGAAAACAACAGATTTTGGGGAAAATGAACCTAGTTTGGGATGAAGAAAACCCGATTTTGGGGAAAATGAACCCAGTGCGGAGGGGAAATGCCAGATTTTGGGGAAAATGAACCTAGTATTGATTCGAAATACCAGATTTTGGGGAAAATGAACCCAGTAATGGGGATAAAAACCTGATTTTGGGGAAAATGAACCCAGTGTGGAGTGGAAATAGAAGATTTTGCGGAAAATGAACACTGTTTGGAGGGGAAAATCTGATTTGTGTGAAAATGCACCCAGTTTTTGTGTGAAAAAAAAGGATTTTGAGGAAAATGAAACCAGTTTGGGAGGAAAAAGCTGATTATGGGGAAAATGAGCCCAGTTTGGTGGCAAAACCCCATTTTTTGGGATATGAACCCATTTTTGAGGGGAAAAAACGATTTTGGCGAAAATGAACCCAGTTTGGAGGGGAAATAACAGATTTTGGGGAAAAAAAACTGATTTTGGGAAAATTAACACAGTGTGTGGGGGGGAGAATCCAATTTTTAGGGAAATGAACACAATTTTGGTGGAAAATACGGATTTTGTCGAAAATGAACCCAATTTGGGAGGAAAAAAATCAGATATTGGGAAAATAAATCCCATTTGGGAGGAAAAAAACCCTGATTTAGGGGAAAATGAACCCAGTAATTGGGTAAAAAGCACAGATTTTGTGGAAAATGAACACAGTTTGGCGGGGAAAACCAGATTTTGGGGATAATGAACCCAGTTTGGGAGGAAAAAATCCGATTTTGGGGAAAATGAACACAGTTTGGGAGGAAAAAATCCGATTTTGGGGAAAATGAACCCAGTGTGGAGGGGAAATACCAGATTTTGGGGAAAGTGGACCAAGCAATTGGGAAAACCCCTGATTTTGGGGAAAAGGAATCCAGTGTAGAGTGGGAATAGAAGATTTTGGGGGAAATGAACACTGTTTGGAGGGGAAAACCTGATTTGTGTGAAAATGCACCCAGTTTTTTGGGGAAAAAAGGATTTTGGGGAAAATGAACCCAGTTTTGGAGGAAAAAAGCTGATTTGGGGGAAAATGAATCCAGTTTTGAGGAAAACACTTGTTTTTACAGAAAATAAACCCAGTTTGGGGGGAAAACAACGATTTTGGGGAAAATGAACCCAGTAATTGGGTAAAAAACCCGAATTTTGGGGAAAAAGAACACAATTTGGGGGGGAAACCAAATTTGTAGGGAAATGAACCAAGTTTTGGTGGAAAACACCAGATTTTGGGGAAAATGAACCCAGTTTAGGAGGAAAAAAAGCAATTTTGGAGAAAATGATCCCAGAGTGGAGATGAAATACCAGATTTTGGGGAAAATGAACCCAGTTCGGAGGGGAGAACCTGATTTGTGTGAAAATGCACCAAGTTTTTTGGGGAAAAAAAGGATTTTGGGGAAAATGAACCCAGTTTGGGAGGAAAAAAGGTGATTATGGGGAAAATGAACCCAGTTTTGAGGGAAAAAAAAGATTTTGGGGAAAATGAACTCAGTAATTGGGAAAAAACTGATTTTGGGGAAAATGAACACAGTTTGGGAGTGGAAACCCAATTTGTAGGGAAATGAACCCAGTTTTGGTAGAAAACAACAGATTTTGGGGAAAATGAACCTAGTTTGGGATGAAGAAAACCCGATTTTGGGGAAAATGAACCCAGTGCGGAGGGGAAATGCCAGATTTTGGGGAAAATGAACCTAGTATTGATTCGAAATACCAGATTTTGGGGAAAATGAACCCAGTAATGGGGATAAAAACCAGATTTTGGGGAAAATGAACCCAGTGTGGAGTGGAAATAGAAGATTTTGCGGAAAATGAACACTGTTTGGAGGGGGAAATCTGATTTGTGTGAAAATGCACCCAGTTTTTGTGTGAAAAAAGGATTTTGAGGAAAATGAAACCAGTTTGGGAGGAAAAAGCTGATTATGGGGAAAATGAGCCCAGTTTGGTGGCAAAACCCCATTTTTTGGGATATGAACCCATTTTTGAGGGGAAAAAACGATTTTGGGGAAAATGAACCCAGTTTGGAGGGGAAATAACAGATTTTGGGGAAAAAAACTGATTTTGGGGAAAATTAACACGGGGGGGGGGAGAATCCAATTTTTAGGGAAATGAACACAATTTTGGTGGAAAATACGGATTTTGTCGAAAATGAACCCAATTTGGGAGGAAAAAAATCAGATATTGGGAAAATAAATCCCATTTGGGAGGAAAAAACCCCTGATTTAGGGGAAAATGAACCCAGTACTTGGGTAAAAAGCACAGATTTTGTGGAAAATGAACACAGTTTGGCGGGGAAAACCAGATTTTGGGGATAATGAACCCAGTTTGGGAGGAAAAGATCCGATTTTGGGGAAAATGAACACAGTTTGGGAGGAAAAAATCCGATTTTGGGGAAAATGAACCCAGTGTGGAGGGAAATACCAGATTTTGGGAAAAGTGGACCAAGCAATTGGGAAAACCCCTGATTTTGGGGAAAAGGAATCCAGTGTAGAGTGGGAATAGAAGATTTTGGGGGAAATGAACACTGTTTGGAGGGGAAAACCTGATTTGTGTGAAAATGCACGCAGTTTTTTGGGGAAAAAAGGATTTTGGGGAAAATGAACCCAGTTTTGGAGGAAAAAAGCTGATTTGGGGGAAAATGAATCCAGTTTTGAGGAAAACACTTGTTTTTACAGAATATAAACCCAGTTTGGGGGGAAAACAACGATTTTGGGGAAAATGAACCCAGTAATTGGGTAAAAAACCCGAATTTTGGGGAAAAAGAACACAATTTGGGGGGGAAACCAAATTTGTAGGGAAATGAACCAAGTTTTGGTGGAAAACACCAGATTTTGGGGAAAATGAACCCAGTTTAGGAGGAAAAAAAGCAATTTTGGAGAAAATGATCCCAGAGTGGAGATGAAATACCAGATTTTGGGGAAAATGAACCCAGTTCGGAGGGGAGAACCTGATTTGTGTGAAAATGCACCAAGTTTTTTGGGGAAAAAAAGGATTTTGGGGAAAATGAACCCAGTTTGGGAGGAAAAAAGGTGATTATGGGGAAAATGAACCCAGTTTTGAGGGAAAAATACACGTTTTTGAGGAAAATAAACCCAGTTTTGGGGGAAAAAAAAGATTTTGGGGAAAATGAACCCAGTAATTGGGAAAAAACTGATTTTGGGGAAAATGAACACAGTTTGGGGGTGGAAACCCAATTTGTAGGGAAATGAACCCAGTTTTGGTAGAAAACAACAGATTTTGGGGAAAATGAACCTAGTTTGGGATGAAGAAAACCCGATTTTGGGGAAAATGAACCCAGTGCGGAGGGGAAATGCCAGATTTTGGGGAAAATGAACCTAGTATTGATTCGAAATACCAGATTTTGGGGAAAATGAACCCAGTAATGGGGATAAAAACCTGATTTTGGGGAAAATGAACCCAGTGTGGAGTGGAAATAGAAGATTTTGCGGAAAATGAACACTGTTTGGAGGGGGAAATCTGATTTGTGTGAAAATGCACCCAGTTTTTGTGTGAAAAAAAAGGATTTTGAGGAAAATGAAACCAGTTTGGGAGGAAAAAGCTGATTATGGGGAAAATGAGCCCAGTTTGGTGGCAAAACCCCATTTTTTGGGATATGAACCCATTTTTGAGGGGAAAAAACGATTTTGGGGAAAATGAACCCAGTTTGGAGGGGAAATAACAGATTTTGGGGAAAAAAAACTGATTTTGGGGAAAATTAACGCAGTGGGGGGGGGGAGAATCCAATTTTTAGGGAAATGAACACAATTTTGGTGGAAAATACGGATTTTGTCGAAAATGAACCCAATTTGGGAGGAAAAAATCAGATATTGGGAAAATAAATCCCATTTGGGAGGAAAAAAACCCTGATTTAGGGGAAAATGAACCCAGTAATTGGGTAAAAAGCACAGATTTTGTGGAAAATGAACACAGTTTGGCGGGGAAAACCAGATTTTGGGGATAATGAACCCAGTTTGGGAGGAAAAGATCCGATTTTGGGGAAAATGAACACAGTTTGGGAGGAAAAAATCCGATTTTGGGGAAAATGAACCCAGTGTGGAGGGGAAATACCAGATTTTGGGGAAAGTGGACCAAGCAATTGGGAAAACCCCTGATTTTGGGGAAAAGGAATCCAGTGTAGAGTGGGAATAGAAGATTTTGGGGGAAATGAACACTGTTTGGAGGGGAAAACCTGATTTGTGTGAAAATGCACCCAGTTTTTTGGGGAAAAAAGGATTTTGGGGAAAATGAACCCAGTTTTGGAGGAAAAAAGCTGATTTGGGGGAAAATGAATCCAGTTTTGAGGAAAACACTTGTTTTTACAGAAAATAAACCCAGTTTGGGGGGAAAACAACGATTTTGGGGAAAATGAACCCAGTAATTGGGTAAAAAACCCGAATTTTGGGGAAAAAGAACACAATTTGGGGGGGAAACCAAATTTGTAGGGAAATGAACCAAGTTTTGGTGGAAAACACCAGATTTTGGGGAAAATGAACCCAGTTTAGGAGGAAAAAAAGCAATTTTGGAGAAAATGATCCCAGAGTGGAGATGAAATACCAGATTTTGGGGAAAATGAACCCAGTTCGGAGGGGAGAACCTGATTTGTGTGAAAATGCACCAAGTTTTTTGGGGAAAAAAAGGATTTTGGGGAAAATGAACCCAGTTTGGGAGGAAAAAAGGTGATTATGGGGAAAATGAACCCAGTTTTGAGGGAAAAAAAAACGTTTTTGAGGAAAATAAACCCAGTTTTGGGGAAAAAAAAAGATTTTGGGGATAATGAACCCAGTAATTGGGAAAAAACTGATTTTGGGGAAAATGAACACAGTTTGGGGGTGGAAACCCAATTTGTAGGGAAATGAACCCAGTTTTGGTAGAAAACAACAGATTTTGGGGAAAATGAACCTAGTTTGGGATGAAGAAAACCCGATTTTGGGGAAAATGAACCCAGTGCGGAGGGGAAATGCCAGATTTTGGGGAAAATGAACCTAGTATTGATTCGAAATACCAGATTTTGGGGAAAATGAACCCAGTAATGGGGATAAAAACCTGATTTTGGGGAAAATGAACCCAGTGTGGAGTGGAAATAGAAGATTTTGCGGAAAATGAACACTGTTTGGAGGGGAAAATCTGATTTGTGTGAAAATGCACCCAGTTTTTGTGTGAAAAAAAAGGATTTTGAGGAAAATGAAACCAGTTTGGGAGGAAAAAGCTGATTATGGGGAAAATGAGCCCAGTTTGGTGGCAAAACCCCATTTTTTGGGATATGAACCCATTTTTGAGGGGAAAAAACGATTTTGGGGAAAATGAACCCAGTTTGGAGGGGAAATAACAGATTTTGGGGAAAAAAAACTGATTTTGGGGAAAATTAACACAGTGGGGGGGGGGGAGAATCCAATTTTTAGGGAAATGAACACAATTTTGGTGGAAAATACGGATTTTGTCGAAAATGAACCCAATTTGGGAGGAAAAAAATCAGATATTGGGAAAATAAATCCCATTTGGGAGGAAAAAAACCCTGATTTAGGGGAAAATGAACCCAGTAATTGGGTAAAAAGCACAGATTTTGTGGAAAATGAACACAGTTTGGCGGGGAAAACCAGATTTTGGGGATAATGAACCCAGTTTGGGAGGAAAAGATCCGATTTTGGGGAAAATGAACACAGTTTGGGAGGAAAAAATCCGATTTTGGGGAAAATGAACCCAGTGTGGAGGGAAATACCAGATTTTGGGAAAAGTGGACCAAGCAATTGGGAAAACCCCTGATTTTGGGGAAAAGGAATCCAGTGTAGAGTGGGAATAGAAGATTTTGGGGGAAATGAACACTGTTTGGAGGGGAAAACCTGATTTGTGTGAAAATGCACCCAGTTTTTTGGGGAAAAAAGGATTTTGGGGAAAATGAACCCAGTTTTGGAGGAAAAAAGCTGATTTGGGGGAAAATGAATCCAGTTTTGAGGAAAACACTTGTTTTTACAGAAAATAAACCCAGTTTGGGGGGAAAACAACGATTTTGGGGAAAATGAACCCAGTAATTGGGTAAAAAACCCGAATTTTGGGGAAAAAGAACACAATTTGGGGGGGAAACCAAATTTGTAGGGAAATGAACCAAGTTTTGGTGGAAAACATCAGATTTTGGGGAAAATGAACCCAGTTTAGGAGGAAAAAAAGCTATTTTGGAGAAAATGATCCCAGAGTGGAGATGAAATACGAGATTTTGGGGAAAATGAACCCAGTTCGGAGGGGAGAACCTGATTTGTGTGAAAATGCACCAAGGTTTTTGGGGAAAAAAAGGATTTTGGGGAAAATGAATCTAGTTTGGGAGGAAAAAAGGTGATTATGGGGAAAATGAACCCAGTTTTGAGGGAAAAAAAACGTTTTTGAGGAAAATAAACCCAGTTTTGGGGAAAAAAAAAAGATTTTGGGGAAAATGAACCCAGTAATTGGGAAAAAACTGATTTTGGGGAAAATGAACACAGTTTGGGGGTGGAAACCCAATTTGTAGGGAAATGAACCCAGTTTTGGTAGAAAACAACAGATTTTGGGGAAAATGAACCTAGTTTGGGATGAAGAAAACCCGATTTTGGGGAAAATGAACCCAGTGCGGAGGGGAAATGCCAGATTTTGGGGAAAATGAACCTAGTATTGATTCGAAATACCAGATTTTGGGGAAAATGAACCCAGTAATGGGGATAAAAACCTGATTTTGGGGAAAATGAACCCAGTGTGGAGTGGAAATAGAAGATTTTGCGGAAAATGAACACTGTTTGGAGGGGAAAATCTGATTTGTGTGAAAATGCACCCAGTTTTTGTGTGAAAAAAAAGGATTTTGAGGAAAATGAAACCAGTTTGGGAGGAAAAAGCTGATTATGGGGAAAATGAGCCCAGTTTGGTGGCAAAACCCCATTTTTTGGGATATGAACCCATTTTTGAGGGGAAAAAACGATTTTGGCGAAAATGAACCCAGTTTGGAGGGGAAATAACAGATTTTGGGGAAAAAAAACTGATTTTGGGAAAATTAACACAGTGTGTGGGGGGGAGAATCCAATTTTTAGGGAAATGAACACAATTTTGGTGGAAAATACGGATTTTGTCGAAAATGAACCCAATTTGGGAGGAAAAAAATCAGATATTGGGAAAATAAATCCCATTTGGGAGGAAAAAAACCCTGATTTAGGGGAAAATGAACCCAGTAATTGGGTAAAAAGCACAGATTTTGTGGAAAATGAACACAGTTTGGCGGGGAAAACCAGATTTTGGGGATAATGAACCCAGTTTGGGAGGAAAAGATCCGATTTTGGGGAAAATGAACACAGTTTGGGAGGAAAAAATCCGATTTTGGGGAAAATGAACCCAGTGTGGAGGGGAAATACCAGATTTTGGGGAAAGTGGACCAAGCAATTGGGAAAACCCCTGATTTTGGGGAAAAGGAATCCAGTGTAGAGTGGGAATAGAAGATTTTGGGGGAAATGAACACTGTTTGGAGGGGAAAACCTGATTTGTGTGAAAATGCACCCAGTTTTTTGGGGAAAAAAGGATTTTGGGGAAAATGAACCCAGTTTTGGAGGAAAAAAGCTGATTTGGGGGAAAATGAATCCAGTTTTGAGGAAAACACTTGTTTTTACAGAAAATAAACCCAGTTTGGGGGGAAAACAACGATTTTGGGGAAAATGAACCCAGTAATTGGGTAAAAAACCCGAATTTTGGGGAAAAAGAACACAATTTGGGGGGGAAACCAAATTTGTAGGGAAATGAACCAAGTTTTGGTGGAAAACACCAGATTTTGGGGAAAATGAACCCAGTTTAGGAGGAAAAAAAGCAATTTTGGAGAAAATGATCCCAGAGTGGAGATGAAATACCAGATTTTGGGGAAAATGAACCCAGTTCGGAGGGGAGAACCTGATTTGTGTGAAAATGCACCAAGTTTTTTGGGGAAAAAAAGGATTTTGGGGAAAATGAACCCAGTTTGGGAGGAAAAAAGGTGATTATGGGGAAAATGAACCCAGTTTTGAGGGAAAAAAAAACGTTTTTGAGGAAAATAAACCCAGTTTTGGGGGAAAAAAAAGATTTTGGGGAAAATGAACTCAGTAATTGGGAAAAAACTGATTTTGGGGAAAATGAACACAGTTTGGGAGTGGAAACCCAATTTGTAGGGAAATGAACCCAGTTTTGGTAGAAAACAACAGATTTTGGGGAAAATGAACCTAGTTTGGGATGAAGAAAACCCGATTTTGGGGAAAATGAACCCAGTGCGGAGGGGAAATGCCAGATTTTGGGGAAAATGAACCTAGTATTGATTCGAAATACCAGATTTTGGGGAAAATGAACCCAGTAATGGGGATAAAAACCAGATTTTGGGGAAAATGAACCCAGTGTGGAGTGGAAATAGAAGATTTTGCGGAAAATGAACACTGTTTGGAGGGGGAAATCTGATTTGTGTGAAAATGCACCCAGTTTTTGTGTGAAAAAAGGATTTTGAGGAAAATGAAACCAGTTTGGGAGGAAAAAGCTGATTATGGGGAAAATGAGCCCAGTTTGGTGGCAAAACCCCATTTTTTGGGATATGAACCCATTTTTGAGGGGAAAAAACGATTTTGGGGAAAATGAACCCAGTTTGGAGGGGAAATAACAGATTTTGGGGAAAAAAACTGATTTTGGGGAAAATTAACACGGGGGGGGGGAGAATCCAATTTTTAGGGAAATGAACACAATTTTGGTGGAAAATACGGATTTTGTCGAAAATGAACCCAATTTGGGAGGAAAAAAATCAGATATTGGGAAAATAAATCCCATTTGGGAGGAAAAAACCCCTGATTTAGGGGAAAATGAACCCAGTACTTGGGTAAAAAGCACAGATTTTGTGGAAAATGAACACAGTTTGGCGGGGAAAACCAGATTTTGGGGATAATGAACCCAGTTTGGGAGGAAAAGATCCGATTTTGGGGAAAATGAACACAGTTTGGGAGGAAAAAATCCGATTTTGGGGAAAATGAACCCAGTGTGGAGGGAAATACCAGATTTTGGGAAAAGTGGACCAAGCAATTGGGAAAACCCCTGATTTTGGGGAAAAGGAATCCAGTGTAGAGTGGGAATAGAAGATTTTGGGGGAAATGAACACTGTTTGGAGGGGAAAACCTGATTTGTGTGAAAATGCACGCAGTTTTTTGGGGAAAAAAGGATTTTGGGGAAAATGAACCCAGTTTTGGAGGAAAAAAGCTGATTTGGGGGAAAATGAATCCAGTTTTGAGGAAAACACTTGTTTTTACAGAAAATAAACCCAGTTTGGGGGGAAAACAACGATTTTGGGGAAAATGAACCCAGTAATTGGGTAAAAAACCCGAATTTTGGGGAAAAAGAACACAATTTGGGGGGGAAACCAAATTTGTAGGGAAATGAACCAAGTTTTGGTGGAAAACACCAGATTTTGGGGAAAATGAACCCAGTTTAGGAGGAAAAAAAGCAATTTTGGAGAAAATGATCCCAGAGTGGAGATGAAATACCAGATTTTGGGGAAAATGAACCCAGTTCGGAGGGGAGAACCTGATTTGTGTGAAAATGCACCAAGTTTTTTGGGGAAAAAAAGGATTTTGGGGAAAATGAACCCAGTTTGGGAGGAAAAAAGGTGATTATGGGGAAAATGAACCCAGTTTTGAGGGAAAAAAAAACGTTTTTGAGGAAAATAAACCCAGTTTTGGGGGAAAAAAAAGATTTTGGGGAAAATGAACTCAGTAATTGGGAAAAAACTGATTTTGGGGAAAATGAACACAGTTTGGGAGTGGAAACCCAATTTGTAGGGAAATGAACCCAGTTTTGGTAGAAAACAACAGATTTTGGGGAAAATGAACCTAGTTTGGGATGAAGAAAACCCGATTTTGGGGAAAATGAACCCAGTGCGGAGGGGAAATGCCAGATTTTGGGGAAAATGAACCTAGTATTGATTCGAAATACCAGATTTTGGGGAAAATGAACCCAGTAATGGGGATAAAAACCAGATTTTGGGGAAAATGAACCCAGTGTGGAGTGGAAATAGAAGATTTTGCGGAAAATGAACACTGTTTGGAGGGGGAAATCTGATTTGTGTGAAAATGCACCCAGTTTTTGTGTGAAAAAAGGATTTTGAGGAAAATGAAACCAGTTTGGGAGGAAAAAGCTGATTATGGGGAAAATGAGCCCAGTTTGGTGGCAAAACCCCATTTTTTGGGATATGAACCCATTTTTGAGGGGAAAAAACGATTTTGGGGAAAATGAACCCAGTTTGGAGGGGAAATAACAGATTTTGGGGAAAAAAACTGATTTTGGGGAAAATTAACACGGGGGGGGGGAGAATCCAATTTTTAGGGAAATGAACACAATTTTGGTGGAAAATACGGATTTTGTCGAAAATGAACCCAATTTGGGAGGAAAAAAATCAGATATTGGGAAAATAAATCCCATTTGGGAGGAAAAAACCCCTGATTTAGGGGAAAATGAACCCAGTACTTGGGTAAAAAGCACAGATTTTGTGGAAAATGAACACAGTTTGGCGGGGAAAACCAGATTTTGGGGATAATGAACCCAGTTTGGGAGGAAAAGATCCGATTTTGGGGAAAATGAACACAGTTTGGGAGGAAAAAATCCGATTTTGGGGAAAATGAACCCAGTGTGGAGGGAAATACCAGATTTTGGGAAAAGTGGACCAAGCAATTGGGAAAACCCCTGATTTTGGGGAAAAGGAATCCAGTGTAGAGTGGGAATAGAAGATTTTGGGGGAAATGAACACTGTTTGGAGGGGAAAACCTGATTTGTGTGAAAATGCACGCAGTTTTTTGGGGAAAAAAGGATTTTGGGGAAAATGAACCCAGTTTTGGAGGAAAAAAGCTGATTTGGGGGAAAATGAATCCAGTTTTGAGGAAAACACTTGTTTTTACAGAATATAAACCCAGTTTGGGGGGAAAACAACGATTTTGGGGAAAATGAACCCAGTAATTGGGTAAAAAACCCGAATTTTGGGGAAAAAGAACACAATTTGGGGGGGAAACCAAATTTGTAGGGAAATGAACCAAGTTTTGGTGGAAAACACCAGATTTTGGGGAAAATGAACCCAGTTTAGGAGGAAAAAAAGCAATTTTGGAGAAAATGATCCCAGAGTGGAGATGAAATACCAGATTTTGGGGAAAATGAACCCAGTTCGGAGGGG
The DNA here is from genome assembly GCA_033556795.1 of Tapera naevia. Taxonomy (NCBI): domain Eukaryota; kingdom Metazoa; phylum Chordata; class Aves; order Cuculiformes; family Neomorphidae; genus Tapera; species Tapera naevia. The sequence continues at coordinate 2,336,090 of JAUMJJ010000198.1, read as the reverse complement.
AGAACCTGATTTGTGTGAAAATGCACCAAGTTTTTTGGGGAAAAAAAGGATTTTGGGGAAAATGAACCCAGTTTGGGAGGAAAAAAGGTGATTATGGGGAAAATGAACCCAGTTTTGAGGGAAAAAAAACACGTTTTTGAGGAAAATAAACCCAGTTTTGGGGGAAAAAAAAGATTTTGGGGAAAATGAACCCAGTAATTGGGAAAAAACTGATTTTGGGGAAAATGAACACAGTTTGGGGGTGGAAACCCAATTTGTAGGGAAATGAACCCAGTTTTGGTAGAAAACAACAGATTTTGGGGAAAATGAACCTAGTTTGGGATGAAGAAAACCCGATTTTGGGGAAAATGAACCCAGTGCGGAGGGGAAATGCCAGATTTTGGGGAAAATGAACCTAGTATTGATTCGAAATACCAGATTTTGGGGAAAATGAACCCAGTAATGGGGATAAAAACCTGATTTTGGGGAAAATGAACCCAGTGTGGAGTGGAAATAGAAGATTTTGCGGAAAATGAACACTGTTTGGAGGGGGAAATCTGATTTGTGTGAAAATGCACCCAGTTTTTGTGTGAAAAAAAAGGATTTTGAGGAAAATGAAACCAGTTTGGGAGGAAAAAGCTGATTATGGGGAAAATGAGCCCAGTTTGGTGGCAAAACCCCATTTTTTGGGATATGAACCCATTTTTGAGGGGAAAAAACGATTTTGGGGAAAATGAACCCAGTTTGGAGGGGAAATAACAGATTTTGGGGAAAAAAAACTGATTTTGGGGAAAATTAACACAGTGGGGGGGGGGAGAATCCAATTTTTAGGGAAATGAACACAATTTTGGTGGAAAATACGGATTTTGTCGAAAATGAACCCAATTTGGGAGGAAAAAATCAGATATTGGGAAAATAAATCCCATTTGGGAGGAAAAAAACCCTGATTTAGGGGAAAATGAACCCAGTAATTGGGTAAAAAGCACAGATTTTGTGGAAAATGAACACAGTTTGGCGGGGAAAACCAGATTTTGGGGATAATGAACCCAGTTTGGGAGGAAAAGATCCGATTTTGGGGAAAATGAACACAGTTTGGGAGGAAAAAATCCGATTTTGGGGAAAATGAACCCAGTGTGGAGGGGAAATACCAGATTTTGGGGAAAGTGGACCAAGCAATTGGGAAAACCCCTGATTTTGGGGAAAAGGAATCCAGTGTAGAGTGGGAATAGAAGATTTTGGGGGAAATGAACACTGTTTGGAGGGGAAAACCTGATTTGTGTGAAAATGCACCCAGTTTTTTGGGGAAAAAAGGATTTTGGGGAAAATGAACCCAGTTTTGGAGGAAAAAAGCTGATTTGGGGGAAAATGAATCCAGTTTTGAGGAAAACACTTGTTTTTACAGAAAATAAACCCAGTTTGGGGGGAAAACAACGATTTTGGGGAAAATGAACCCAGTAATTGGGTAAAAAACCCGAATTTTGGGGAAAAAGAACACAATTTGTGGGGGAAACCAAATTTGTAGGGAAATGAACCAAGTTTTGGTGGAAAACACCAGATTTTGGGGAAAATGAACCCAGTTTAGGAGGAAAAAAAGCAATTTTGGAGAAAATGATCCCAGAGTGGAGATGAAATACCAGATTTTGGGGAAAATGAACCCAGTTCGGAGGGGAGAACCTGATTTGTGTGAAAATGCACCAAGTTTTTTGGGGAAAAAAAGGATTTTGGGGAAAATGAACCCAGTTTGGGAGGAAAAAAGGTGATTATGGGGAAAATGAACCCAGTTTTGAGGGAAAAAAAACGTTTTTGAGGAAAATAAACCCAGTTTTGGGGAAAAAAAAAGATTTTGGGGATAATGAACCCAGTAATTGGGAAAAAACTGATTTTGGGGAAAATGAACACAGTTTGGGGGTGGAAACCCAATTTGTAGGGAAATGAACCCAGTTTTGGTAGAAAACAACAGATTTTGGGGAAAATGAACCTAGTTTGGGATGAAGAAAACCCGATTTTGGGGAAAATGAACCCAGTGCGGAGGGGAAATGCCAGATTTTGGGGAAAATGAACCTAGTATTGATTCGAAATACCAGATTTTGGGGATAATGAACCCAGTAATGGGGATAAAAACCTGATTTTGGGGAAAATGAACCCAGTGTGGAGTGGAAATAGAAGATTTTGCGGAAAATGAACACTGTTTGGAGGGGAAAATCTGATTTGTGTGAAAATGCACCCAGTTTTTGTGTGAAAAAAAGGATTTTGAGGAAAATGAAACCAGTTTGGGAGGAAAAAGCTGATTATGGGGAAAATGAGCCCAGTTTGGTGGCAAAACCCCATTTTTTGGGATATGAACCCATTTTTGAGGGGAAAAAACGATTTTGGGGAAAATGAACCCAGTTTGGAGGGGAAATAACAGATTTTGGGGAAAAAAAACTGATTTTGGGGAAAATTAACACAGTGTGGGGGGGGGAGAATCCAATTTTTAGGGAAATGAACACAATTTTGGTGGAAAATAGGGATTTTGTCAAAAATGAACCCAATTTGGGAGGAAAAAAATCAGATATTGGGAAAATAAATCCCATTTGGGAGGAAAAAAACCCTGATTTAGGGGAAAATGAACCCAGTACTTGGGTAAAAAGCACAGATTTTGTGGAAAATGAACACAGTTTGGCGGGGAAAACCAGATTTTGGGGATAATGAACCCAGTTTGGGAGGAAAAGATCCGATTTTGGGGAAAATGAACACAGTTTGGGAGGAAAAAATCCGATTTTGGGGAAAATGAACCCAGTGTGGAGGGGAAATACCAGATTTTGGGGAAAGTGGACCAAGCAATTGGGAAAACCCCTGATTTTGGGGAAAAGGAATCCAGTGTAGAGTGGGAATAGAAGATTTTGGGGGAAATGAACACTGTTTGGAGGGGAAAACCTGATTTGTGTGAAAATGCACGCAGTTTTTTGGGGAAAAAAGGATTTTGGGGAAAATGAACCCAGTTTTGGAGGAAAAAAGCTGATTTGGGGGAAAATGAATCCAGTTTTGAGGAAAACACTTGCTTTTACAGAAAATAAACCCAGTTTGGGGGGAAAACAACGATTTTGGGGAAAATGAACCCAGTAATTGGGTAAAAAACCCGAATTTTGGGGAAAAAGAACACAATTTGGGGGGGAAACCAAATTTGTAGGGAAATGAACCAAGTTTTGGTGGAAAACACCAGATTTTGGGGAAAATGAACCCAGTTTAGGAGGAAAAAAAGCAATTTTGGAGAAAATGATCCCAGAGTGGAGATGAAATACCAGATTTTGGGGAAAATGAACCCAGTTCGGAGGGGAGAACCTGATTTGTGTGAAAATGCACCAAGTTTTTTGGGGAAAAAAAGGATTTTGGGGAAAATGAACCCAGTTTGGGAGGAAAAAAGGTGATTATGGGGAAAATGAACCCAGTTTTGAGGGAAAAAAAACGTTTTTGAGGAAAATAAACCCAGTTTTGGGAAAAAAAAAGATTTTGGGGATAATGAACCCAGTAATTGGGAAAAAACTGATTTTGGGGAAAATGAACACAGTTTGGGAGTGGAAACCCAATTTGTAGGGAAATGAACCCAGTTTTGGTAGAAAACAACAGATTTTGGGGAAAATGAACCTAGTTTGGGATGAAGAAAACCCGATTTAGGGGAAAATGAACCCAGTGCGGAGGGGAAATGCCAGATTTTGGGGAAAATGAACCTAGTATTGATTCGAAATACCAGATTTTGGGGAAAATGAACCCAGTAATGGGGATAAAAACCTGATTTTAGGGAAAATGAACCCAGTGTGGAGTGGAAATAGAAGATTTTGCGGAAAATGAACACTGTTTGGAGGGGGAAATCTGATTTGTGTGAAAATGCACCCAGTTTTTGTGTGAAAAAAAAGGATTTTGAGGAAAATGAAACCAGTTTGGGAGGAAAAAGCTGATTATGGGGAAAATGAGCCCAGTTTGGTGGCAAAACCCCATTTTTTGGGATATGAACCCATTTTTGAGGGGAAAAAACGATTTTGGGGAAAATGAACCCAGTTTGGAGGGGAAATAACAGATTTTGGGGAAAAAAAACTGATTTTGGGGAAAATTAACACAGTGTGGGGAGGGGGAGAAACCAATTTTTAGGGAAATGAACACAATTTTGGTGGAAAATACGGATTTTGTCGAAAATGAACCCAATTTGGGAGGAAAAAAATCAGATATTGGGAAAATAAATCCCATTTGGGAGGAAAAAAACCCTGATTTAGGGGAAAATGAACCCAGTACTTGGGTAAAAAGCACAGATTTTGTGGAAAATGAACACAGTTTGGCGGGGAAAACCAGATTTTGGGGATAATGAACCCAGTTTGGGAGGAAAAGATCCGATTTTGGGGAAAATGAACACAGTTTGGGAGGAAAAAATCCGATTTTGGGGAAAATGAACCCAGTGTGGAGGGGAAATACCAGATTTTGGGGAAAGTGGACCAAGCAATTGGGAAAACCCCTGATTTTGGGGAAAAGGAATCCAGTGTAGAGTGGGAATAGAAGATTTTGGGGGAAATGAACACTGTTTGGAGGGGAAAACCTGATTTGTGTGAAAATGCACCCAGTTTTTTGGGGAAAAAAGGATTTTGGGGAAAACGAACCCAGTTTTGGAGGAAAAAAGCTGATTTGGGGGAAAATGAATCCAGTTTTGAGGAAAACACTTGTTTTTACAGAAAATAAACCCAGTTTGGGGGGAAAACAACGATTTTGGGGAAAATGAACCCAGTAATTGGGTAAAAAACCCGAATTTTGGGGAAAAAGAACACAATTTGGGGGGGAAACCAAATTTGTAGGGAAATGAACCAAGTTTTGGTGGAAAACATCAGATTTTGGGGAAAATGAACCCAGTTTAGGAGGAAAAAAAGCAATTTTGGAGAAAATGATCCCAGAGTGGAGATGAAATACGAGATTTTGGGGAAAATGAACCCAGTTCGGAGGGGAGAACCTGATTTGTGTGAAAATGCACCAAGTTTTTTGGGGAAAAAAAGGATTTTGGGGAAAATGAATCCAGTTTGGGAGGAAAACAGGTGATTATGGGGAAAATGAACCCAGTTTTGAGGGAAAAAAAACGTTTTTGAGGAAAATAAACCCAGTTTTGGGGAAAAAAAAAGATTTTGGGGAAAATGAACCCAGTAATTGGGAAAAAACTGATTTTGGGGAAAATGAACACAGTTTGGGGGTGGAAACCCAATTTGTAGGGAAATGAACCCAGTTTTGGTAGAAAACAACAGATTTTGGGGAAAATGAACCTAGTTTGGGATGAAGAAAACCCGATTTTGGGGAAAATGAACCCAGTGCGGAGGGGAAATGCCAGATTTTGGGGAAAATGAACCTAGTATTGATTCGAAATACCAGATTTTGGGGAAAATGAACCCAGTAATGGGGATAAAAACCTGATTTTGGGGAAAATGAACCCAGTGTGGAGTGGAAATAGAAGATTTTGCGGAAAATGAACACTGTTTGGAGGGGAAAATCTGATTTGTGTGAAAATGCACCCAGTTTTTGTGTGAAAAAAAAGGATTTTGAGGAAAATGAAACCAGTTTGGGAGGAAAAAGCTGATTATGGGGAAAATGAGCCCAGTTTGGTGGCAAAACCCCATTTTTTGGGATATGAACCCATTTTTGAGGGGAAAAAACGATTTTGGGGAAAATGAACCCAGTTTGGAGGGGAAATAACAGATTTTGGGGAAAAAAACCTGATTTTGGGAAAATTAACACAGTGTGGGGGGGGGAGAATCCAATTTTTAGGGAAATGAACACAATTTTGGTGGAAAATAGGGATTTTGCCAAAAAATGAACCCAATTTGGGAGGAAAAAAATCAGATATTGGGAAAATAAATCCCATTTGGGAGGAAAAAAACCCTGATTTAGGGGAAAATGAACCCAGTAATTGGGTAAAAAGCACAGATTTTGTGGAAAATGAACACAGTTTGGCGGGGAAAACCAGATTTTGGGGATAATGAACCCAGTTTGGGAGGAAAAAATCCGATTTTGGGGAAAATGAACACAGTTTGGGAGGAAAAAATCCGATTTTGGGGAAAATGAACCCAGTGTGGAGGGAAATACCAGATTTTGGGAAAAGTGGACCAAGCAATTGGGAAAACCCCTGATTTTGGGGAAAAGGAATCCAGTGTAGAGTGGGAATAGAAGATTTTGGGGGAAATGAACACTGTTTGGAGGGGAAAACCTGATTTGTGTGAAAATGCACCCAGTTTTTTTGGGAAAAAAGGATTTTGGGGAAAATGAACCCAGTTTTGGAGGAAAAAAGCTGATTTGGGGGAAAATGAATCCAGTTTTGAGGAAAACACTTGTTTTTACAGAATATAAACCCAGTTTGGGGGGAAAACAACGATTTTGGGGAAAATGAACCCAGTAATTGGGTAAAAAACCCGAATTTTGGGGAAAAAGAACACAATTTGGGGGGGAAACCAAATTTGTAGGGAAATGAACCAAGTTTTGGTGGAAAACACCAGATTTTGGGGAAAATGAACCCAGTTTAGGAGGAAAAAAAGCAATTTTGGAGAAAATGATCCCAGAGTGGAGATGAAATACCAGATTTTGGGGAAAATGAACCCAGTTCGGAGGGGAGAACCTGATTTGTGTGAAAATGCACCAAGTTTTTTGGGGAAAAAAAGGATTTTGGGGAAAATGAACCCAGTTTGGGAGGAAAAAAGGTGATTATGGGGAAAATGAACCCAGTTTTGAGGGAAAAAAAACGTTTTTGAGGAAAATAAACCCAGTTTTGGGAAAAAAAAAGATTTTGGGGATAATGAACCCAGTAATTGGGAAAAAACTGATTTTGGGGAAAATGAACACAGTTTGGGAGTGGAAACCCAATTTGTAGGGAAATGAACCCAGTTTTGGTAGAAAACAACAGATTTTGGGGAAAATGAACCTAGTTTGGGATGAAGAAAACCCGATTTTGGGGAAAATGAACCCAGTGCGGAGGGGAAATGCCAGATTTTGGGGAAAATGAACCTAGTATTGATTCGAAATACCAGATTTTGGGGAAAATGAACCCAGTAATGGGGATAAAAACCTGATTTTGGGGAAAATGAACCCAGTGTGGAGTGGAAATAGAAGATTTTGCGGAAAATGAACACTGTTTGGAGGGGAAAATCTGATTTGTGTGAAAATGCACCCAGTTTTTGTGTGAAAAAAAAGGATTTTGAGGAAAATGAAACCAGTTTGGGAGGAAAAAGCTGATTATGGGGAAAATGAGCCCAGTTTGGTGGCAAAACCCCATTTTTTGGGATATGAACCCATTTTTGAGGGGAAAAAACGATTTTGGGGAAAATGAACCCAGTTTGGAGGGGAAATAACAGATTTTGGGGAAAAAAAACTGATTTTGGGGAAAATTAACACGGGGGGGGAGAATCCAATTTTTAGGGAAATGAACACAATTTTGGTGGAAAATACGGATTTTGTCGAAAATGAACCCAATTTGGGAGGAAAAAAATCAGATATTGGGAAAATAAATCCCATTTGGGAGGAAAAAAACCCTGATTTAGGGGAAAATGAACCCAGTACTTGGGTAAAAAGCACAGATTTTGTGGAAAATGAACACAGTTTGGCGGGGAAAACCAGATTTTGGGGATAATGAACCCAGTTTGGGAGGAAAAGATCCGATTTTGGGGAAAATGAACACAGTTTGGGAGGAAAAAATCCGATTTTGGGGAAAATGAACCCAGTGTGGAGGGGAAATACCAGATTTTGGGGAAAGTGGACCAAGCAATTGGGAAAACCCCTGATTTTGGGGAAAAGGAATCCAGTGTAGAGTGGGAATAGAAGATTTTGGGGGAAATGAACACTGTTTGGAGGGGAAAACCTGATTTGTGTGAAAATGCACGCAGTTTTTTGGGGAAAAAAGGATTTTGGGGAAAATGAACCCAGTTTTGGAGGAAAAAAGCTGATTTGGGGGAAAATGAATCCAGTTTTGAGGAAAACACTTGTTTTTACAGAATATAAACCCAGTTTGGGGGGAAAACAACGATTTTGGGGAAAATGAACCCAGTAATTGGGTAAAAAACCCGAATTTTGGGGAAAAAGAACACAATTTGGGGGGGAAACCAAATTTGTAGGGAAATGAACCAAGTTTTGGTGGAAAACACCAGATTTTGGGGAAAATGAACCCAGTTTAGGAGGAAAAAAAGCAATTTTGGAGAAAATGATCCCAGAGTGGAGATGAAATACCAGATTTTGGGGAAAATGAACCCAGTTCGGAGGGGAGAACCTGATTTGTGTGAAAATGCACCAAGTTTTTTGGGGAAAAAAAGGATTTTGGGGAAAATGAACCCAGTTTGGGAGGAAAAAAGGTGATTATGGGGAAAATGAACCCAGTTTTGAGGGAAAAAAAACGTTTTTGAGGAAAATAAACCCAGTTTTGGGAAAAAAAAAGATTTTGGGGATAATGAACCCAGTAATTGGGAAAAAACTGATTTTGGGGAAAATGAACACAGTTTGGGAGTGGAAACCCAATTTGTAGGGAAATGAACCCAGTTTTGGTAGAAAACAACAGATTTTGGGGAAAATGAACCTAGTTTGGGATGAAGAAAACCCGATTTTGGGGAAAATGAACCCAGTGCGGAGGGGAAATGCCAGATTTTGGGGAAAATGAACCTAGTATTGATTCGAAATACCAGATTTTGGGGAAAATGAACCCAGTAATGGGGATAAAAACCTGATTTTGGGGAAAATGAACCCAGTGTGGAGTGGAAATAGAAGATTTTGCGGAAAATGAACACTGTTTGGAGGGGAAAATCTGATTTGTGTGAAAATGCACCCAGTTTTTGTGTGAAAAAAAAGGATTTTGAGGAAAATGAAACCAGTTTGGGAGGAAAAAGCTGATTATGGGGAAAATGAGCCCAGTTTGGTGGCAAAACCCCATTTTTTGGGATATGAACCCATTTTTGAGGGGAAAAAACGATTTTGGGGAAAATGAACCCAGTTTGGAGGGGAAATAACAGATTTTGGGGAAAAAAAACTGATTTTGGGGAAAATTAACACGGGGGGGGAGAATCCAATTTTTAGGGAAATGAACACAATTTTGGTGGAAAATACGGATTTTGTCGAAAATGAACCCAATTTGGGAGGAAAAAAATCAGATATTGGGAAAATAAATCCCATTTGGGAGGAAAAAAACCCTGATTTAGGGGAAAATGAACCCAGTACTTGGGTAAAAAGCACAGATTTTGTGGAAAATGAACACAGTTTGGCGGGGAAAACCAGATTTTGGGGATAATGAACCCAGTTTGGGAGGAAAAGATCCGATTTTGGGGAAAATGAACACAGTTTGGGAGGAAAAAATCCGATTTTGGGGAAAATGAACCCAGTGTGGAGGGGAAATACCAGATTTTGGGGAAAGTGGACCAAGCAATTGGGAAAACCCCTGATTTTGGGGAAAAGGAATCCAGTGTAGAGTGGGAATAGAAGATTTTGGGGGAAATGAACACTGTTTGGAGGGGAAAACCTGATTTGTGTGAAAATGCACGCAGTTTTTTGGGGAAAAAAGGATTTTGGGGAAAATGAACCCAGTTTTGGAGGAAAAAAGCTGATTTGGGGGAAAATGAATCCAGTTTTGAGGAAAACACTTGTTTTTACAGAATATAAACCCAGTTTGGGGGGAAAACAACGATTTTGGGGAAAATGAACCCAGTAATTGGGTAAAAAACCCGAATTTTGGGGAAAAAGAACACAATTTGGGGGGGAAACCAAATTTGTAGGGAAATGAACCAAGTTTTGGTGGAAAACACCAGATTTTGGGGAAAATGAACCCAGTTTAGGAGGAAAAAAAGCAATTTTGGAGAAAATGATCCCAGAGTGGAGATGAAATACCAGATTTTGGGGAAAATGAACCCAGTTCGGAGGGGAGAACCTGATTTGTGTGAAAATGCACCAAGTTTTTTGGGGAAAAAAAGGATTTTGGGGAAAATGAACCCAGTTTGGGAGGAAAAAAGGTGATTATGGGGAAAATGAACCCAGTTTTGAGGGAAAAAAAAAACGTTTTTGAGGAAAATAAACCCAGTTTTGGGGGAAAAAAAAAGATTTTGGGGAAAATGAACCCAGTAATTGGGAAAAAACTGATTTTGGGGAAAATGAACACAGTTTGGGGGTGGAAACCCAATTTGTAGGGAAATGAACCCAGTTTTGGTAGAAAACAACAGATTTTGGGGAAAATGAACCTAGTTTGGGATGAAGAAAACCCGATTTTGGGGAAAATGAACCCAGTGCGGAGGGGAAATGCCAGATTTTGGGGAAAATGAACCTAGTATTGATTCGAAATACCAGATTTTGGGGAAAATGAACCCAGTAATGGGGATAAAAACCTGATTTTGGGGAAAATGAACCCAGTGTGGAGTGGAAATAGAAGATTTTGCGGAAAATGAACACTGTTTGGAGGGGAAAATCTGATTTGTGTGAAAATGCACCCAGTTTTTGTGTGAAAAAAAAGGATTTTGAGGAAAATGAAACCAGTTTGGGAGGAAAAAGCTGATTATGGGGAAAATGAGCCCAGTTTGGTGGCAAAACCCCATTTTTTGGGATATGAACCCATTTTTGAGGGGAAAAAAAGGTTTTGGGGAAAATGAACCCAGTTTGGAGGGGAAATAACAGATTTTGGGGAAAAAATACTGATTTTGGGGAAAATTAACACGGGGGGGGAGAATCCAATTTTTAGGGAAATGAACACAATTTTGGTGGAAAATACGGATTTTGTCGAAAATGAACCCAATTTGGGAGGAAAAAAATCAGATATTGGGAAAATAAATCCCATTTGGGAGGAAAAAAACCCTGATTTAGGGGAAAATGAACCCAGTACTTGGGTAAAAAGCACAGATTTTGTGGAAAATGAACACAGTTTGGCGGGGAAAACCAGATTTTGGGGATAATGAACCCAGTTTGGGAGGAAAAGATCCGATTTTGGGGAAAATGAACACAGTTTGGGAGGAAAAAATCCGATTTTGGGGAAAATGAACCCAGTGTGGAGGGGAAATACCAGATTTTGGGGAAAGTGGACCAAGCAATTGGGAAAACCCCTGATTTTGGGGAAAAGGAATCCAGTGTAGAGTGGGAATAGAAGATTTTGGGGGAAATGAACACTGTTTGGAGGGGAAAACCTGATTTGTGTGAAAATGCACCCAGTTTTTTGGGGAAAAAAGGATTTTGGGGAAAATGAACCCAGTTTTGGAGGAAAAAAGCTGATTTGGGGGAAAATGAATCCAGTTTTGAGGAAAACACTTGTTTTTACAGAAAATAAACCCAGTTTGGGGGGAAAACAACGATTTTGGGGAAAATGAACCCAGTAATTGGGTAAAAAACCCGAATTTTGGGGAAAAAGAACACAATTTGGGGGGGGAAACCAAATTTGTAGGGAAATGAACCAAGTTTTGGTGGAAAACACCAGATTTTGGGGAAAATGAACCCAGTTTAGGAGGAAAAAAAGCAATTTTGGAGAAAATGATCCCAGAGTGGAGATGAAATACCAGATTTTGGGGAAAATGAACCCAGTTCGGAGGGGAGAACCTGATTTGTGTGAAAATGCACCAAGTTTTTTGGGGAAAAAAAGGATTTTGGGGAAAATGAACCCAGTTTGGGAGGAAAAAAGGTGATTATGGGGAAAATGAACCCAGTTTTGAGGGAAAAAAAAGATTTTGGGGAAAATGAACCCAGTAATTGGGAAAAAACTGATTTTGGGGAAAATGAACACAGTTTGGGGGTGGAAACCCAATTTGTAGGGAAATGAACCCAGTTTTGGTAGAAAACAACAGATTTTGGGGAAAATGAACCTAGTTTGGGATGAAGAAAACCCGATTTTGGGGAAAATGAACCCAGTGCGGAGGGGAAATGCCAGATTTTGGGGAAAATGAACCTAGTATTGATTCGAAATACCAGATTTTGGGGAAAATGAACCCAGTAATGGGGATAAAAACCTGATTTTGGGGAAAATGAACCCAGTGTGGAGTGGAAATAGAAGATTTTGCGGAAAATGAACACTGTTTGGAGGGGGAAATCTGATTTGTGTGAAAATGCACCCAGTTTTTGTGTGAAAAAAAAGGATTTTGAGGAAAATGAAACCAGTTTGGGAGGAAAAAGCTGATTATGGGGAAAATGAGCCCAGTTTGGTGGCAAAACCCCATTTTTTGGGATATGAACCCATTTTTGAGGGGAAAAAACGATTTTGGGGAAAATGAACCCAGTTTGGAGGGGAAATAACAGATTTTGGGGAAAAAAAACTGATTTTGGGGAAAATTAACACAGTGTGGGGGGGGGGAGAATCCAATTTTTAGGGAAATGAACACAATTTTGGTGGAAAATACGGATTTTGTCGAAAATGAACCCAATTTGGGAGGAAAAAAATCAGATATTGGGAAAATAAATCCCATTTGGGAGGGAAAAAACCCTGATTTAGGGGAAAATGAACCCAGTACTTGGGTAAAAAGCACAGATTTTGTGGAAAATGAACACAGTTTGGCGGGGAAAACCAGATTTTGGGGATAATGAACCCAGTTTGGGAGGAAAAGATCCGATTTTGGGGAAAATGAACACAGTTTGGGAGGAAAAAATCCGATTTTGGGGAAAATGAACCCAGTGTGGAGGGGAAATACCAGATTTTGGGGAAAGTGGACCAAGCAATTGGGAAAACCCCTGATTTTGGGGAAAAGGAATCCAGTGTAGAGTGGGAATAGAAGATTTTGGGGGAAATGAACACTGTTTGGAGGGGAAAACCTGATTTGTGTGAAAATGCACGCAGTTTTTTGGGGAAAAAAGGATTTTGGGGAAAATGAACCCAGTTTTGGAGGAAAAAAGCTGATTTGGGGGAAAATGAATCCAGTTTTGAGGAAAACACTTGTTTTTACAGAATATAAACCCAGTTTGGGGGGAAAACAACGATTTTGGGGAAAATGAACCCAGTAATTGGGTAAAAAACCCGAATTTTGGGGAAAAAGAACACAATTTGGGGGGGAAACCAAATTTGTAGGGAAATGAACCAAGTTTTGGTGGAAAACACCAGATTTTGGGGAAAATGAACCCAGTTTAGGAGGAAAAAAAGCAATTTTGGAGAAAATGATCCCAGAGTGGAGATGAAATACCAGATTTTGGGGAAAATGAACCCAGTTCGGAGGGGAGAACCTGATTTGTGTGAAAATGCACCAAGTTTTTTGGGGAAAAAAAGGATTTTGGGGAAAATGAACCCAGTTTGGGAGGAAAAAAGGTGATTATGGGGAAAATGAACCCAGTTTTGAGGGAAAAAAAAAACGTTTTTGAGGAAAATAAACCCAGTTTTGGGGGAAAAAAAAAGATTTTGGGGAAAATGAACCCAGTAATTGGGAAAAAACTGATTTTGGGGAAAATGAACACAGTTTGGGGGTGGAAACCCAATTTGTAGGGAAATGAACCCAGTTTTGGTAGAAAACAACAGATTTTGGGGAAAATGAACCTAGTTTGGGATGAAGAAAACCCGATTTTGGGGAAAATGAACCCAGTGCGGAGGGGAAATGCCAGATTTTGGGGAAAATGAACCTAGTATTGATTCGAAATACCAGATTTTGGGGAAAATGAACCCAGTAATGGGGATAAAAACCTGATTTTGGGGAAAATGAACCCAGTGTGGAGTGGAAATAGAAGATTTTGCGGAAAATGAACACTGTTTGGAGGGGAAAATCTGATTTGTGTGAAAATGCACCCAGTTTTTGTGTGAAAAAAAAAGGATTTTGAGGAAAATGAAACCAGTTTGGGAGGAAAAAGCTGATTATGGGGAAAATGAGCCCAGTTTGGTGGCAAAACCCCATTTTTTGGGATATGAACCCATTTTTGAGGGGAAAAAACGATTTTGGGGAAAATGAACCCAGTTTGGAGGGGAAATAACAGATTTTGGGGAAAAAAAACTGATTTTGGGGAAAATTAACACGGGGGGGGAGAATCCAATTTTTAGGGAAATGAACACAATTTTGGTGGAAAATACGGATTTTGTCGAAAATGAACCCAATTTGGGAGGAAAAAAATCAGATATTGGGAAAATAAATCCCATTTGGGAGGAAAAAAACCCTGATTTAGGGGAAAATGAACCCAGTAATTGGGTAAAAAGCACAGATTTTGTGGAAAATGAACACAGTTTGGCGGGGAAAACCAGATTTTGGGGATAATGAACCCAGTTTGGGAGGAAAAAATCCGATTTTGGGGAAAATGAACACAGTTTGGGAGGAAAAAATCCGATTTTGGGGAAAATGAACCCAGTGTGGAGGGGAAATACCAGATTTTGGGGAAAGTGGACCAAACAATTGGGAAAACCCCTGATTTTGGGGAAAAGGAATCCAGTGTAGAGTGGGAATAGAAGATTTTGGGGGAACACTGTTTGGAGGGGAAAACCTGATTTGTGTGAAAATGCACCCAGTTTTTTGGGGAAAAAAGGATTTTGGGGAAAATGAACCCAGTTTTGGAGGAAAAAAGCTGATTTGGGGGAAAATGAATCCAGTTTTGAGGAAAACACTTGTTTTTACAGAAAATAAACCCAGTTTGGGGGGAAAACAACGATTTTGGGGAAAATGAACCCAGTAATTGGGTAAAAAAACCCGAATTTTGGGGAAAAAGAACACAATTTGGGGGGGAAACCAAATTTGTAGGGAAATGAACCAAGTTTTGGTGGAAAACACCAGATTTTGGGGAAAATGAACCCAGTTTAGGAGGAAAAAAAAGCAATTTTGGAGAAAATGATCCCAGAGTGGAGATGAAATACCAGATTTTGGGGAAAATGAACCCAGTTCGGAGGGGAGAACCTGATTTGTGTGAAAATGCACCAAGTTTTTTGGGGAAAAAAAGGATTTTGGGGAAAATGAACCCAGTTTGGGAGGAAAAAAGGTGATTTTGGGGAAAATGAACCCAGTAATTGGGAAAAAACTGATTTTGGGGAAAATGAACACAGTTTGGGGGTGGAAACCCAATTTGTAGGGAAATGAACCCAGTTTTGGTAGAAAACAACAGATTTTGGGGAAAATGAACCTAGTTTGGGATGAAGAAAACCCGATTTTGGGGAAAATGAACCCAGTGCGGAGGGGAAATGCCAGATTTTGGGGAAAATGAACCTAGTATTGATTCGAAATACCAGATTTTGGGGAAAATGAACCCAGTAATGGGGATAAAAACCTGATTTTGGGGAAAATGAACCCAGTGTGGAGTGGAAATAGAAGATTTTGCGGAAAATGAACACTGTTTGGAGGGGGAAATCTGATTTGTGTGAAAATGCACCCAGTTTTTGTGTGAAAAAAAAGGATTTTGAGGAAAATGAAACCAGTTTGGGAGGAAAAAGCTGATTATGGGGAAAATGAGCCCAGTTTGGTGGCAAAACCCCATTTTTTGGGATATGAACCCATTTTTGAGGGGAAAAAACGATTTTGGGGAAAATGAACCCAGTTTGGAGGGGAAATAACAGATTTTGGGGAAAAAAACCTGATTTTGGGGAAAATTAACACAGTGTGGGGGGGGGGAGAATCCAATTTTTAGGGAAATGAACACAATTTTGGTGGAAAATACGGATTTTGTCGAAAATGAACCCAATTTGGGAGGAAAAAAATCAGATATTGGGAAAATAAATCCCATTTGGGAGGAAAAAAACCCTGATTTAGGGGAAAATGAACCCAGTACTTGGGTAAAAAGCACAGATTTTGTGGAAAATGAACACAGTTTGGCGGGGAAAACCAGATTTTGGGGATAATGAACCCAGTTTGGGAGGAAAAGATCCGATTTTGGGGAAAATGAACACAGTTTGGGAGGAAAAAATCCGATTTTGGGGAAAATGAACCCAGTGTGGAGGGGAAATACCAGATTTTGGGGAAAGTGGACCAAGCAATTGGGAAAACCCCTGATTTAGGGGAAAAGGAATCCAGTGTAGAGTGGGAATAGAAGATTTTGGGGGAAATGAACACTGTTTGGAGGGGAAAACCTGATTTGTGTGAAAATGCACCCAGTTTTTTGGGGAAAAAAGGATTTTGGGGAAAATGAACCCAGTTTTGGAGGAAAAAAGCTGATTTGGGGGAAAATGAATCCAGTTTTGAGGAAAACACTTGTTTTTACAGAAAATAAACCCAGTTTGGGGGGAAAACAACGATTTTGGGGAAAATGAACCCAGTAATTGGGTAAAAAACCCGAATTTTGGGGAAAAAGAACACAATTTGGGGGGGAAACCAAATTTGTAGGGAAATGAACCAAGTTTTGGTGGAAAACACCAGATTTTGGGGAAAATGAACCCAGTTTAGGAGGAAAAAAAGCAATTTTGGAGAAAATGATCCCAGAGTGGAGATGAAATACCAGATTTTGGGGAAAATGAACCCAGTTCGGAGGGGAGAACCTGATTTGTGTGAAAATGCACCAAGTTTTTTGGGGAAAAAAAGGATTTTGGGGAAAATGAACCCAGTTTGGGAGGAAAAAAGGTGATTATGGGGAAAATGAACCCAGTTTTGAGGGAAAAAAAACGTTTTTGAGGAAAATAAACCCAGTTTTGGGGGAAAAAAAAGATTTTGGGGAAAATGAACCCAGTAATTGGGAAAAAACTGATTTTGGGGAAAATGAACACAGTTTGGGGGTGGAAACCCAATTTGTAGGGAAATGAACCCAGTTTTGGTAGAAAACAACAGATTTTGGGGAAAATGAACCTAGTTTGGGATGAAGAAAACCCGATTTTGGGGAAAATGAACCCAGTGCGGAGGGGAAATGCCAGATTTTGGGGAAAATGAACCTAGTATTGATTCGAAATACCAGATTTTGGGGAAAATGAACCCAGTAATGGGGATAAAAACCTGATTTTGGGGAAAATGAACCCAGTGTGGAGTGGAAATAGAAGATTTTGCGGAAAATGAACACTGTTTGGAGGGGAAAATCTGATTTGTGTGAAAATGCACCCAGTTTTTGTGTGAAAAAAAAGGATTTTGAGGAAAATGAAACCAGTTTGGGAGGAAAAAGCTGATTATGGGGAAAATGAGCCCAGTTTGGTGGCAAAACCCCATTTTTTGGGATATGAACCCATTTTTGAGGGGAAAAAACGATTTTGGGGAAAATGAACCCAGTTTGGAGGGGAAATAACAGATTTTGGGGAAAAAAAACTGATTTTGGGGAAAATTAACACAGTGTGGGGGGGGGGAGAATCCAATTTTTAGGGAAATGAACACAATTTTGGTGGAAAATACGGATTTTGTCGAAAATGAACCCAATTTGGGAGGAAAAAAATCAGATATTGGGAAAATAAATCCCATTTGGGAGGGAAAAAACCCTGATTTAGGGGAAAATGAACCCAGTACTTGGGTAAAAAGCACAGATTTTGTGGAAAATGAACACAGTTTGGCGGGGAAAACCAGATTTTGGGGATAATGAACCCAGTTTGGGAGGAAAAGATCCGATTTTGGGGAAAATGAACACAGTTTGGGAGGAAAAAATCCGATTTTGGGGAAAATGAACCCAGTGTGGAGGGGAAATACCAGATTTTGGGGAAAGTGGACCAAGCAATTGGGAAAACCCCTGATTTTGGGGAAAAGGAATCCAGTGTAGAGTGGGAATAGAAGATTTTGGGGGAAATGAACACTGTTTGGAGGGGAAAACCTGATTTGTGTGAAAATGCACCCAGTTTTTTGGGGAAAAAAGGATTTTGGGGAAAATGAACCCAGTTTTGGAGGAAAAAAGCTGATTTGGGGGAAAATGAATCCAGTTTTGAGGAAAACACTTGCTTTTACAGAAAATAAACCCAGTTTGGGGGGAAAACAACGATTTTGGGGAAAATGAACCCAGTAATTGGGTAAAAAACCCGAATTTTGGGGAAAAAGAACACAATTTGGGGGGGAAACCAAATTTGTAGGGAAATGAACCAAGTTTTGGTGGAAAACACCAGATTTTGGGGAAAATGAACCCAGTTTAGGAGGAAAAAAAGCAATTTTGGAGAAAATGATCCCAGAGTGGAGATGAAATACCAGATTTTGGGGAAAATGAACCCAGTTCGGAGGGGAGAACCTGATTTGTGTGAAAATGCACCAAGTTTTTTGGGGAAAAAAAGGATTTTGGGAAAATGAACCCAGTTTGGGAGGAAAAAAGGTGATTATGGGGAAAATGAACCCAGTTTTGAGGGAAAAAAAACACGTTTTTGAGGAAAATAAACCCAGTTTTGGGGGAAAAAAAAGATTTTGGGGAAAATGAACCCAGTAATTGGGAAAAAACTGATTTTGGGGAAAATGAACACAGTTTGGGGGTGGAAACCCAATTTGTAGGGAAATGAACCCAGTTTTGGTAGAAAACAACAGATTTTGGGGAAAATGAACCTAGTTTGGGATGAAGAAAACCCGATTTTGGGGAAAATGAACCCAGTGCGGAGGGGAAATGCCAGATTTTGGGGAAAATGAACCTAGTATTGATTCGAAATACCAGATTTTGGGGAAAATGAACCCAGTAATGGGGATAAAAACCTGATTTTGGGGAAAATGAACCCAGTGTGGAGTGGAAATAGAAGATTTTGCGGAAAATGAACACTGTTTGGAGGGGGAAATCTGATTTGTGTGAAAATGCACCCAGTTTTTGTGTGAAAAAAAAGGATTTTGAGGAAAATGAAACCAGTTTGGGAGGAAAAAGCTGATTATGGGGAAAATGAGCCCAGTTTGGTGGCAAAACCCCATTTTTTGGGATATGAACCCATTTTTGAGGGGAAAAAACGATTTTGGGGAAAATGAACCCAGTTTGGAGGGGAAATAACAGATTTTGGGGAAAAAAAACTGATTTTGGGGAAAATTAACACAGTGTGGGGGGGGGGAGAATCCAATTTTTAGGGAAATGAACACAATTTTGGTGGAAAATACGGATTTTGTCGAAAATGAACCCAATTTGGGAGGAAAAAAATCAGATATTGGGAAAATAAATCCCATTTGGGAGGAAAAAAACCCTGATTTAGGGGAAAATGAACCCAGTACTTGGGTAAAAAGCACAGATTTTGTGGAAAATGAACACAGTTTGGCGGGGAAAACCAGATTTTGGGGATAATGAACCCAGTTTGGGAGGAAAAGATCCGATTTTGGGGAAAATGAACACAGTTTGGGAGGAAAAAATCCGATTTTGGGGAAAATGAACCCAGTGTGGAGGGGAAATACCAGATTTTGGGGAAAGTGGACCAAGCAATTGGGAAAACCCCTGATTTTGGGGAAAAGGAATCCAGTGTAGAGTGGGAATAGAAGATTTTGGGGGAAATGAACACTGTTTGGAGGGGAAAACCTGATTTGTGTGAAAATGCACCCAGTTTTTTGGGGAAAAAAGGATTTTGGGGAAAATGAACCCAGTTTTGGAGGAAAAAAGCTGATTTGGGGGAAAATGAATCCAGTTTTGAGGAAAACACTTGCTTTTACAGAAAATAAACCCAGTTTGGGGGGAAAACAACGATTTTGGGGAAAATGAACCCAGTAATTGGGTAAAAAACCCGAATTTTGGGGAAAAAGAACACAATTTGGGGGGGAAACCAAATTTGTAGGGAAATGAACCAAGTTTTGGTGGAAAACACCAGATTTTGGGGAAAATGAACCCAGTTTAGGAGGAAAAAAAGCAATTTTGGAGAAAATGATCCCAGAGTGGAGATGAAATACCAGATTTTGGGGAAAATGAACCCAGTTCGGAGGGGAGAACCTGATTTGTGTGAAAATGCACCAAGTTTTTTGGGGAAAAAAAGGATTTTGGGAAAATGAACCCAGTTTGGGAGGAAAAAAGGTGATTATGGGGAAAATGAACCCAGTTTTGAGGGAAAAAAAACACGTTTTTGAGGAAAATAAACCCAGTTTTGGGGGAAAAAAAAAGATTTTGGGGAAAATGAACCCAGTAATTGGGAAAAAACTGATTTTGGGGAAAATGAACACAGTTTGGGGGTGGAAACCCAATTTGTAGGGAAATGAACCCAGTTTTGGTAGAAAACAACAGATTTTGGGGAAAATGAACCTAGTTTGGGATGAAGAAAACCCGATTTTGGGGAAAATGAACCCAGTGCGGAGGGGAAATGCCAGATTTTGGGGAAAATGAACCTAGTATTGATTCGAAATACCAGATTTTGGGGAAAATGAACCCAGTAATGGGGATAAAAACCTGATTTTGGGGAAAATGAACCCAGTGTGGAGTGGAAATAGAAGATTTTGCGGAAAATGAACACTGTTTGGAGGGGGAAATCTGATTTGTGTGAAAATGCACCCAGTTTTTGTGTGAAAAAAAAGGATTTTGAGGAAAATGAAACCAGTTTGGGAGGAAAAAGCTGATTATGGGGAAAATGAGCCCAGTTTGGTGGCAAAACCCCATTTTTTGGGATATGAACCCATTTTTGAGGGGAAAAAACGATTTTGGGGAAAATGAACCCAGTTTGGAGGGGAAATAACAGATTTTGGGGAAAAAAAACTGATTTTGGGGAAAATTAACACAGTGTGTGGGGGGGGAGAAACCAATTTTTAGGGAAATGAACACAATTTTGGTGGAAAATACGGATTTTGTCGAAAATGAACCCAATTTGGGAGGAAAAAAATCAGATATTGGGAAAATAAATCCCATTTGGGAGGAAAAAAACCCTGATTTAGGGGAAAATGAACCCAGTACTTGGGTAAAAAGCACAGATTTTGTGGAAAATGAACACAGTTTGGCGGGGAAAACCAGATTTTGGGGATAATGAACCCAGTTTGGGAGGAAAAGATCCGATTTTGGGGAAAATGAACACAGTTTGGGAGGAAAAAATCCGATTTTGGGGAAAATGAACCCAGTGTGGAGGGGAAATACCAGATTTTGGGGAAAGTGGACCAAGCAATTGGGAAAACCCCTGATTTTGGGGAAAAGGAATCCAGTGTAGAGTGGGAATAGAAGATTTTGGGGGAAATGAACACTGTTTGGAGGGGAAAACCTGATTTGTGTGAAAATGCACCCAGTTTTTTGGGGAAAAAAGGATTTTGGGGAAAATGAACCCAGTTTTGGAGGAAAAAAGCTGATTTGGGGGAAAATGAATCCAGTTTTGAGGAAAACACTTGTTTTTACAGAAAATAAACCCAGTTTGGGGGGAAAACAACGATTTTGGGGAAAATGAACCCAGTAATTGGGTAAAAAACCCGAATTTTGGGGAAAAAGAACACAATTTGGGGGGGAAACCAAATTTGTAGGGAAATGAACCAAGTTTTGGTGGAAAACACCAGATTTTGGGGAAAATGAACCCAGTTTAGGAGGAAAAAAAGCAATTTTGGAGAAAATGATCCCAGAGTGGAGATGAAATACCAGATTTTGGGGAAAATGAACCCAGTTCGGAGGGGAGAACCTGATTTGTGTGAAAATGCACCAAGTTTTTTGGGGAAAAAAAGGATTTTGGGAAAATGAACCCAGTTTGGGAGGAAAAAAGGTGATTATGGGGAAAATGAACCCAGTTTTGAGGGAAAAAAAACACGTTTTTGAGGAAAATAAACCCAGTTTTGGGGGAAAAAAAAAGATTTTGGGGAAAATGAACCCAGTAATTGGGAAAAAACTGATTTTGGGGAAAATGAACACAGTTTGGGGGTGGAAACCCAATTTGTAGGGAAATGAACCCAGTTTTGGTAGAAAACAACAGATTTTGGGGAAAATGAACCTAGTTTGGGATGAAGAAAACCCGATTTTGGGGAAAATGAACCCAGTGCGGAGGGGAAATGCCAGATTTTGGGGAAAATGAACCTAGTATTGATTCGAAATACCAGATTTTGGGGAAAATGAACCCAGTAATGGGGATAAAAACCTGATTTTGGGGAAAATGAACCCAGTGTGGAGTGGAAATAGAAGATTTTGCGGAAAATGAACACTGTTTGGAGGGGGAAATCTGATTTGTGTGAAAATGCACCCAGTTTTTGTGTGAAAAAAAAGGATTTTGAGGAAAATGAAACCAGTTTGGGAGGAAAAAGCTGATTATGGGGAAAATGAGCCCAGTTTGGTGGCAAAACCCCATTTTTTGGGATATGAACCCATTTTTGAGGGGAAAAAACGATTTTGGGGAAAATGAACCCAGTTTGGAGGGGAAATAACAGATTTTGGGGAAAAAAAACTGATTTTGGGGAAAATTAACACAGTGTGTGGGGGGGGAGAAACCAATTTTTAGGGAAATGAACACAATTTTGGTGGAAAATACGGATTTTGTCGAAAATGAACCCAATTTGGGAGGAAAAAAATCAGATATTGGGAAAATAAATCCCATTTGGGAGGAAAAAAACCCTGATTTAGGGGAAAATGAACCCAGTACTTGGGTAAAAAGCACAGATTTTGTGGAAAATGAACACAGTTTGGCGGGGAAAACCAGATTTTGGGGATAATGAACCCAGTTTGGGAGGAAAAGATCCGATTTTGGGGAAAATGAACACAGTTTGGGAGGAAAAAATCCGATTTTGGGGAAAATGAACCCAGTGTGGAGGGGAAATACCAGATTTTGGGGAAAGTGGACCAAGCAATTGGGAAAACCCCTGATTTTGGGGAAAAAGAATCCAGTGTAGAGTGGGAATAGAAGATTTTGGGGGAAATGAACACTGTTTGGAGGGGAAAACCTGATTTGTGTGAAAATGCACCCAGTGTTTTGGGGAAAAAAGGATTTTGGGGAAAATGAACCCAGTTTTGGAGGAAAAAAGCTGATTTGGGGGAAAATGAATCCAGTTTTGAGGAAAACACTTGCTTTTACAGAAAATAAACCCAGTTTGGGGGGAAAACAACGATTTTGGGGAAAATGAACCCAGTAATTGGGTAAAAAACCCGAATTTTGGGGAAAAAGAACACAATTTGGGGGGGAAACCAAATTTGTAGGGAAATGAACCAAGTTTTGGTGGAAAACACCAGATTTTGGGGAAAATGAACCCAGTTTAGGAGGAAAAAAAGCAATTTTGGAGAAAATGATCCCAGAGTGGAGATGAAATACCAGATTTTGGGGAAAATGAACCCAGTTCGGAGGGGAGAACCTGATTTGTGTGAAAATGCACCAAGTTTTTTGGGGAAAAAAAGGATTTTGGGAAAATGAACCCAGTTTGGGAGGAAAAAAGGTGATTATGGGGAAAATGAACCCAGTTTTGAGGGAAAAAAACCACGTTTTTGAGGAAAATAAACCCAGTTTTGGGGGAAAAAAAAAGATTTTGGGGAAAATGAACCCAGTAATTGGGAAAAAACTGATTTTGGGGAAAATGAACACAGTTTGGGGGTGGAAACCCAATTTGTAGGGAAATGAACCCAGTTTTGGTAGAAAACAACAGATTTTGGGGAAAATGAACCTAGTTTGGGATGAAGAAAACCCGATTTTGGGGAAAATGAACCCAGTGCGGAGGGGAAATGCCAGATTTTGGGGAAAATGAACCTAGTATTGATTCGAAATACCAGATTTTGGGGAAAATGAACCCAGTAATGGGGATAAAAACCTGATTTTGGGGAAAATGAACCCAGTGTGGAGTGGAAATAGAAGATTTTGCGGAAAATGAACACTGTTTGGAGGGGGAAATCTGATTTGTGTGAAAATGCACCCAGTTTTTGTGTGAAAAAAAAGGATTTTGAGGAAAATGAAACCAGTTTGGGAGGAAAAAGCTGATTATGGGGAAAATGAGCCCAGTTTGGTGGCAAAACCCCATTTTTTGGGATATGAACCCATTTTTGAGGGGAAAAAACGATTTTGGGGAAAATGAACCCAGTTTGGAGGGGAAATAACAGATTTTGGGGAAAAAAAACTGATTTTGGGGAAAATTAACACAGTGTGTGGGGGGGGGAGAAACCAATTTTTAGGGAAATGAACACAATTTTGGTGGAAAATACGGATTTTGTCGAAAATGAACCCAATTTGGGAGGAAAAAAATCAGATATTGGGAAAATAAATCCCATTTGGGAGGAAAAAAACCCTGATTTAGGGGAAAATGAACCCAGTACTTGGGTAAAAAGCACAGATTTTGTGGAAAATGAACACAGTTTGGCGGGGAAAACCAGATTTTGGGGATAATGAACCCAGTTTGGGAGGAAAAGATCCGATTTTGGGGAAAATGAACACAGTTTGGGAGGAAAAAATCCGATTTTGGGGAAAATGAACCCAGTGTGGAGGGGAAATACCAGATTTTGGGGAAAGTGGACCAAGCAATTGGGAAAACCCCTGATTTTGGGGAAAAAGAATCCAGTGTAGAGTGGGAATAGAAGATTTTGGGGGAAATGAACACTGTTTGGAGGGGAAAACCTGATTTGTGTGAAAATGCACCCAGTGTTTTGGGGAAAAAAGGATTTTGGGGAAAATGAACCCAGTTTTGGAGGAAAAAAGCTGATTTGGGGGAAAATGAATCCAGTTTTGAGGAAAACACTTGCTTTTACAGAAAATAAACCCAGTTTGGGGGGAAAACAACGATTTTGGGGAAAATGAACCCAGTAATTGGGTAAAAAACCCGAATTTTGGGGAAAAAGAACACAATTTGGGGGGGAAACCAAATTTGTAGGGAAATGAACCAAGTTTTGGTGGAAAACACCAGATTTTGGGGAAAATGAACCCAGTTTAGGAGGAAAAAAAGCAATTTTGGAGAAAATGATCCCAGAGTGGAGATGAAATACCAGATTTTGGGGAAAATGAACCCAGTTCGGAGGGGAGAACCTGATTTGTGTGAAAATGCACCAAGTTTTTTGGGGAAAAAAAGGATTTTGGGAAAATGAACCCAGTTTGGGAGGAAAAAAGGTGATTATGGGGAAAATGAACCCAGTTTTGAGGGAAAAAAAACACGTTTTTGAGGAAAATAAACCCAGTTTTGGGGGAAAAAAAAAGATTTTGGGGAAAATGAACCCAGTAATTGGGAAAAAACTGATTTTGGGGAAAATGAACACAGTTTGGGGGTGGAAACCCAATTTGTAGGGAAATGAACCCAGTTTTGGTAGAAAACAACAGATTTTGGGGAAAATGAACCTAGTTTGGGATGAAGAAAACCCGATTTTGGGGAAAATGAACCCAGTGCGGAGGGGAAATGCCAGATTTTGGGGAAAATGAACCTAGTATTGATTCGAAATACCAGATTTTGGGGAAAATGAACCCAGTAATGGGGATAAAAACCTGATTTTGGGGAAATGAACCCAGTGTGGAGTGGAAATAGAAGATTTTGCGGAAAATGAACACTGTTTGGAGGGGGAAATCTGATTTGTGTGAAAATGCACCCAGTTTTTGTGTGAAAAAAAAGGATTTTGAGGAAAATGAAACCAGTTTGGGAGGAAAAAGCTGATTATGGGGAAAATGAGCCCAGTTTGGTGGCAAAACCCCATTTTTTGGGATATGAACCCATTTTTGAGGGGAAAAAACGATTTTGGGGAAAATGAACCCAGTTTGGAGGGGAAATAACAGATTTTGGGGAAAAAAAACTGATTTTGGGGAAAATTAACACAGTGTGGGGGGGGGGAGAATCCAATTTTTAGGGAAATGAACACAATTTTGGTGGAAAATACGGATTTTGTCGAAAATGAACCCAATTTGGGAGGAAAAAAATCAGATATTGGGAAAATAAATCCCATTTGGGAGGAAAAAAACCCTGATTTAGGGGAAAATGAACCCAGTAATTGGGTAAAAAGCACAGATTTTGTGGAAAATGAACACAGTTTGGCGGGGAAAACCAGATTTTGGGGATAATGAACCCAGTTTGGGAGGAAAAGATCCGATTTTGGGAAAATGAACACAGTTTGGGAGGAAAAAATCCGATTTTGGGGAAAATGAACCCAGTGTGGAGGGGAAATACCAGATTTTGGGGAAAGTGGACCAAGCAATTGGGAAAACCCCTGATTTTGGGGAAAAGGAATCCAGTGTAGAGTGGGAATAGAAGATTTTGGGGGAAATGAACACTGTTTGGAGGGGAAAACCTGATTTGTGTGAAAATGCACCCAGTTTTTTGGGGAAAAAAGGATTTTGGGGAAAATGAACCCAGTTTTGGAGGAAAAAAGCTGATTTGGGGGAAAATGAATCCAGTTTTGAGGAAAACACTTGTTTTTACAGAAAATAAACCCAGTTTGGGGGGAAAACAACGATTTTGGGGAAAATGAACCCAGTAATTGGGTAAAAAACCCGAATTTTGGGGAAAAAGAACACAATTTGGGGGGGAAACCAAATTTGTAGGGAAATGAACCAAGTTTTGGTGGAAAACATCAGATTTTGGGGAAAATGAACCGAGTTTAGGAGGAAAAAAAGCAATTTTGGAGAAAATGATCCCAGAGTGGAGATGAAATACCAGATTTTGGGGAAAATGAACCCAGTTCGGAGGGGAGAACCTGATTTGTGTGAAAATGCACCAAGTTTTTTGGGGAAAAAAAGGATTTTGGGGAAAATGAACCCAGTTTGGGAGGAAAAAAGGTGATTATGGGGAAAATGAACCCAGTTTTGAGGGAAAAAAAACGTTTTTGAGGAAAATAAACCCAGTTTTGGGGAAAAAAAAAGATTTTGGGGAAAATGAACCCAGTAATTGGGAAAAAACTGATTTTGGGGAAAATGAACACAGTTTGGGGGTGGAAACCCAATTTGTAGGGAAATGAACCCAGTTTTGGTAGAAAACAACAGATTTTGGGGAAAATGAACCTAGTTTGGGATGAAGAAAACCCGATTTTGGGGAAAATGAACCCAGTGCGGAGGGGAAATGCCAGATTTTGGGGAAAATGAACCTAGTATTGATTCGAAATACCAGATTTTGGGGAAAATGAACCCAGTAATGGGGATAAAAACCTGATTTTGGGGAAAATGAACCCAGTGTGGAGTGGAAATAGAAGATTTTGCGGAAAATGAACACTGTTTGGAGGGGAAAATCTGATTTGTGTGAAAATGCACCCAGTTTTTGTGTGAAAAAAAGGATTTTGATGAAAATGAAACCAGTTTGGGAGGAAAAAGCTGATTATGGGGAAAATGAGCCCAGTTTGGTGGCAAAACCCCATTTTTTGGGATATGAACCCATTTTTGAGGGGAAAAAACGATTTTGGGGAAAATGAACCCAGTTTGGAGGGGAAATAACAGATTTTGGGGAAAAAAAAACTGATTTTGGGGAAAATTAACACAGTGTGGGGGGGGGGAGAATCCAATTTTTAGGGAAATGAACACAATTTTGGTGGAAAATACGGATTTTGTCGAAAATGAACCCAATTTGGGAGGAAAAAAATCAGATATTGGGAAAATAAATCCCATTTGGGAGGAAAAAAACCCTGATTTAGGGGAAAATGAACCCAGTACTTGGGTAAAAAGCACAGATTTTGTGGAAAATGAACACAGTTTGGCGGGGAAAACCAGATTTTGGGGATAATGAACCCAGTTTGGGAGGAAAAGATCCGATTTTGGGGAAAATGAACACAGTTTGGGAGGAAAAAATCCGATTTTGGGGAAAATGAACCCAGTGTGGAGGGGAAATACCAGATTTTGGGGAAAGTGGACCAAGCAATTGGGAAAACCCCTGATTTTGGGGAAAAGGAATCCAGTGTAGAGTGGGAATAGAAGATTTTGGGGGAAATGAACACTGTTTGGAGGGGAAAACCTGATTTGTGTGAAAATGCACCCAGTTTTTGGGGGAAAAAAGGATTTTGGGGAAAATGAACCCAGTTTTGGAGGAAAAAAGCTGATTTGGGGGAAAATGAATCCAGTTTTGAGGAAAACACTTGTTTTTACAGAAAATAAACCCAGTTTGGGGGGAAAACAACGATTTTGGGGAAAATGAACCCAGTAATTGGGTAAAAAACCCGAATTTTGGGGAAAAAGAACACAATTTGGGGGGGAAACCAAATTTGTAGGGAAATGAACCAAGTTTTGGTGGAAAACACCAGATTTTGGGGAAAATGAACCCAGTTTAGGAGGAAAAAAAGCAATTTTGGAGAAAATGATCCCAGAGTGGAGATGAAATACCAGATTTTGGGGAAAATGAACCCAGTTCGGAGGGGAGAACCTGATTTGTGTGAAAATGCACCAAGTTTTTTGGGGAAAAAAAGGATTTTGGGAAAATGAACCCAGTTTGGGAGGAAAAAAGGTGATTATGGGGAAAATGAACCCAGTTTTGAGGGAAAAAAAACACGTTTTTGAGGAAAATAAACCCAGTTTTGGGGGAAAAAAAAAGATTTTGGGGAAAATGAACCCAGTAATTGGGAAAAAACTGATTTTGGGGAAAATGAACACAGTTTGGGGGTGGAAACCCAATTTGTAGGGAAATGAACCCAGTTTTGGTAGAAAACAACAGATTTTGGGGAAAATGAACCTAGTTTGGGATGAAGAAAACCCGATTTTGGGGAAAATGAACCCAGTGCGGAGGGGAAATGCCAGATTTTGGGGAAAATGAACCTAGTATTGATTCGAAATACCAGATTTTGGGGAAAATGAACCCAGTAATGGGGATAAAAACCTGATTTTGGGGAAAATGAACCCAGTGTGGAGTGGAAATAGAAGATTTTGCGGAAAATGAACACTGTTTGGAGGGGGAAATCTGATTTGTGTGAAAATGCACCCAGTTTTTGTGTGAAAAAAAAGGATTTTGAGGAAAATGAAACCAGTTTGGGAGGAAAAAGCTGATTATGGGGAAAATGAGCCCAGTTTGGTGGCAAAACCCCATTTTTTGGGATATGAACCCATTTTTGAGGGGAAAAAACGATTTTGGGGAAAATGAACCCAGTTTGGAGGGGAAATAACAGATTTTGGGGAAAAAAAACTGATTTTGGGGAAAATTAACACAGTGTGGGGGGGGGGAGAAACCAATTTTTAGGGAAATGAACACAATTTTGGTGGAAAATACGGATTTTGTCGAAAATGAACCCAATTTGGGAGGAAAAAAATCAGATATTGGGAAAATAAATCCCATTTGGGAGGAAAAAAACCCTGATTTAGGGGAAAATGAACCCAGTACTTGGGTAAAAAGCACAGATTTTGTGGAAAATGAACACAGTTTGGCGGGGAAAACCAGATTTTGGGGATAATGAACCCAGTTTGGGAGGAAAAGATCCGATTTTGGGGAAAATGAACACAGTTTGGGAGGAAAAAATCCGATTTTGGGGAAAATGAACCCAGTGTGGAGGGGAAATACCAGATTTTGGGGAAAGTGGACCAAGCAATTGGGAAAACCCCTGATTTTGGGGAAAAGGAATCCAGTGTAGAGTGGGAATAGAAGATTTTGGGGAAATGAACACTGTTTGGAGGGGAAAACCTGATTTGTGTGAAAATGCACCCAGTTTTTTGGGGAAAAAAGGATTTTGGGGAAAATGAACCCAGTTTTGGAGGAAAAAAGCTGATTTGGGGGAAAATGAATCCAGTTTTGAGGAAAACACTTGTTTTTACAGAAAATAAACCCAGTTTGGGGGGAAAACAACGATTTTGGGGAAAATGAACCCAGTAATTGGGTAAAAAACCCGAATTTTGGGGAAAAAGAACACAATTTGGGGGGGAAACCAAATTTGTAGGGAAATGAACCAAGTTTTGGTGGAAAACACCAGATTTTGGGGAAAATGAACCCAGTTTAGGAGGAAAAAAAGCAATTTTGGAGAAAATGATCCCAGAGTGGAGATGAAATACCAGATTTTGGGGAAAATGAACCCAGTTCGGAGGGGAGAACCTGATTTGTGTGAAAATGCACCAAGTTTTTTGGGGAAAAAAAGGATTTTGGGGAAAATGAACCCAGTTTGGGAGGAAAAAAGGTGATTATGGGGAAAATGAACCCAGTTTTGAGGGAAAAAAAAAACGTTTTTGAGGAAAATAAACCCAGTTTTGGGGGAAAAAAAAGATTTTGGGGAAAATGAACCCAGTAATTGGGAAAAAACTGATTTTGGGGAAAATGAACACAGTTTGGGGGTGGAAACCCAATTTGTAGGGAAATGAACCCAGTTTTGATAGAAAACAACAGATTTTGGGGAAAATGAACCTAGTTTGGGATGAAGAAAACCCGATTTTGGGAAAATGAACCCAGTGCGGAGGGGAAATGCCAGATTTTGGGGAAAATGAACCTAGTATTGATTCGAAATACCAGATTTTGGGGAAAATGAACCCAGTAATGGGGATAAAAACCTGATTTTGGGGAAAATGAACCCAGTGTGGAGTGGAAATAGAAGATTTTGCGGAAAATGAACACTGTTTGGAGGGGGAAATCTGATTTGTGTGAAAATGCACCCAGTTTTTGTGTGAAAAAAAGGATTTTGAGGAAAATGAAACCAGTTTGGGAGGAAAAAGCTGATTATGGGGAAAATGAGCCCAGTTTGGTGGCAAAACCCCATTTTTTGGGATATGAACCCATTTTTGAGGGGAAAAAACGATTTTGGGGAAAATGAACCCAGTTTGGAGGGGAAATAACAGATTTTGGGGAAAAAAAACTGATTTTGGGGAAAATTAACACAGTGTGGGGGGGGGGAGAATCCAATTTTTAGGGAAATGAACACAATTTTGGTGGAAAATACGGATTTTGTCGAAAATGAACCCAATTTGGGAGGAAAAAAATCAGATATTGGGAAAATAAATCCCATTTGGGAGGGAAAAAACCCTGATTTAGGGGAAAATGAACCCAGTACTTGGGTAAAAAGCACAGATTTTGTGGAAAATGAACACAGTTTGGCGGGGAAAACCAGATTTTGGGGATAATGAACCCAGTTTGGGAGGAAAAGATCCGATTTTGGGGAAAATGAACACAGTTTGGGAGGAAAAAATCCGATTTTGGGGAAAATGAACCCAGTGTGGAGGGGAAATACCAGATTTTGGGGAAAGTGGACCAAGCAATTGGGAAAACCCCTGATTTTGGGGAAAAGGAATCCAGTGTAGAGTGGGAATAGAAGATTTTGGGGGAAATGAACACTGTTTGGAGGGGAAAACCTGATTTGTGTGAAAATGCACCCAGTTTTTTGGGGAAAAAAGGATTTTGGGGAAAATGAACCCAGTTTTGGAGGAAAAAAGCTGATTTGGGGGAAAATGAATCCAGTTTTGAGGAAAACACTTGTTTTTACAGAAAATAAACCCAGTTTGGGGGGAAAACAACGATTTTGGGGAAAATGAACCCAGTAATTGGGTAAAAAACCCGAATTTTGGGGAAAAAGAACACAATTTGGGGGGGAAACCAAATTTGTAGGGAAATGAACCAAGTTTTGGTGGAAAACACCAGATTTTGGGGAAAATGAACCCAGTTTAGGAGGAAAAAAAGCAATTTTGGAGAAAATGATCCCAGAGTGGAGATGAAATACCAGATTTTGGGGAAAATGAACCCAGTTCGGAGGGGAGAACCTGATTTGTGTGAAAATGCACCAAGTTTTTTGGGGAAAAAAAGGATTTTGGGGAAAATGAACCCAGTTTGGGAGGAAAAAAGGTGATTATGGGGAAAATGAACCCAGTTTTGAGGGAAAAAAAAAACGTTTTTGAGGAAAATAAACCCAGTTTTGGGGGAAAAAAAAGATTTTGGGGAAAATGAACCCAGTAATTGGGAAAAAACTGATTTTGGGGAAAATGAACACAGTTTGGGGGTGGAAACCCAATTTGTAGGGAAATGAACCCAGTTTTGATAGAAAACAACAGATTTTGGGGAAAATGAACCTAGTTTGGGATGAAGAAAACCCGATTTTGGGGAAAATGAACCCAGTGCGGAGGGGAAATGCCAGATTTTGGGGAAAATGAACCTAGTATTGATTCGAAATACCAGATTTTGGGGAAAATGAACCCAGTAATGGGGATAAAAACCTGATTTTGGGGAAAATGAACCCAGTGTGGAGTGGAAATAGAAGATTTTGCGGAAAATGAACACTGTTTGGAGGGGGAAATCTGATTTGTGTGAAAATGCACCCAGTTTTTGTGTGAAAAAAAGGATTTTGAGGAAAATGAAACCAGTTTGGGAGGAAAAAGCTGATTATGGGGAAAATGAGCCCAGTTTGGTGGCAAAACCCCATTTTTTGGGATATGAACCCATTTTTGAGGGGAAAAAACGATTTTGGGGAAAATGAACCCAGTTTGGAGGGGAAATAACAGATTTTGGGGAAAAAAACCTGATTTTGGGGAAAATTAACACAGTGTGGGGGGGGGAGAATCCAATTTTTAGGGAAATGAACACAATTTTGGTGGAAAATACGGATTTTGTCGAAAATGAACCCAATTTGGGAGGAAAAAAATCAGATATTGGGAAAACGAACCCTGTTTTTTTGGGAAAAAAAACGATTTTGGTGAAAATGAACCCAGTAATGGGGAAAAAAAAATGATTTTGTGGAAAATGAACATACTTTTGGGGGGGGAAATGAACCAAGTTTTGGTTGGAAAAAAAACAGATTTTGGGGAAAATGAACCCAGTTTGGGAGGAAAAGATCCAATTTTGGAAAAAATGATCCCAGAGTGGAGATGAAATACCGGATTTTGGGGAAAATGAACCCAGTTTGGAGGGGAAAACTTGATTTGTGTGAAAATGCAACAGTTTGGCGGGGGCGGAGGGGGGGGGGGAGTTTGGGTTTGAGTTTTTCCTCCCAAACTGCGTTCATTTTCCCCCAAAACTGGGTTTATTTTCCTGAAAAACGGGCTTTTTCCTCACCAAACTGGGTTCATTTTCCCCATAATCAGCTTTTTTCGTTCCAAACTCGGTTCATTTTCCCAAAAATCCTTTTTTACCACCAACACTGGGTGCATTTTCACATGTCAGGTTTTCCCCTCCATACAGTGTTCAATTATTCAAAAATCTTCTATTTCCACTCCACACTGGTTTCATTTTCCCCAAAACCGGGTTTTATTCATCCCAAACAAGGTTCATTTTCCCCAAAAATCTGAATTTTTTTTTCCACCAAAACAGGGTTCATTTCCCTACAAAATTTTTTTCCCAAAATATGCGTTCATTTTCCCAAAAATCCGTGATTTTCACTCAATTACTGGATTCGTTTTCCCCAAAATCTTTTTTTCCCCCAAAAAAAACTGGGTTCATTTTCATCAAAAACGGGTGTTTTCCATCCAAGACTGGGTTCATTTTCGAGATAATCACTTTTTCCCTCCCAAACTGGGTTCTTTTTCCCAAAAATCATTCTTTTTCCCCATTACTGGGTTCATTTTCCCCAAAATCCTTTTTTTCCCCCCCAAACCTGGGTAGTTCCCCTCCACACTGGGTTCGTTTTCACCAAAAGCAGGTTTTCTTCATTATTACTGGGTCCATTTCCCAAAATCGATTTTCCCAAATCGATTATTAACCCCAAACTGGGTAATTTTGCCTGAAATCGGTTTTTCCCCAAAACTGAATTCATTTTCCCAAAAATGGGGGTTTTTTTCATCCCAAAAGTTGTATAATTTCTCCAAAACCATGTTTTTTTCCCCCAAGTTGAGTTTATTTTCTCCATAATCGGGTTTTTTTCTCCCAAACTCGGTTCATTTTCTCCAAAATAGGGGTTTCTTTCATCCCAAACTGGCTTTCAATTTCTCACAAATGAGGATTTTCCCATCTAACTGGGTTCATATTCACTAAAATTGGGGTTTCCCCCTAACTGGGTACATTTTCCCCAAAATCAAATTTTTCCGCCCAAAACTGGGTTCATTTTGCCTCAAATCATGTTTTTCCCCCACTAACTGTGTTCATTTTCCCCAAAACCATGTTCCCCCCCCCCCCCAAATTGGGTTCATTTTCCCTCAAATTGGGTTTCACATCCCAAACTCGGTCCGTTAACCCCAAAATCAGGATTTTTTCTCCCAGACTGGGTTCATTTTCCTCATAATCGGGTTTTATACCCCCAAACTGGGTTCATCTTCCCCAGAATTGGGTTTTTTTTTCAAAAGAACTGGGTTCATTTTCCCTAAAATCATTTTTTTCCCCAAACACAGGGTGCATTTTCCCACAAATCGGGTTTTTTCCCTCCAAACTGGGTTCATTTTCCCCAAAAACGCTTCTTTCCCCTCCAAACTGGGTTCATTTTCCCCAAAATCAGAATTTTTTTCCCCCATTACTGGGTTTATTTTCCCCAAAATCAGATTATTTTTCCCCCAAACTCAGTTCATTTTGCCCCAATATTGGGGTTTTCCCCCAAAACTGGGTTCGTTTTCCCCAAAATTGTGTTTTTCCCCAAAAACTGGGTGCACTTTCACACAAATCAGGTTTCCTCCCCCAGAACTGGGTTCATTTTCCCCAAAATGATTTTTTTTCCATCCAAACTGGGTTCATTTTCACCAAAATCGGGTTCTTCCCCCAATATGGGTTCATTTTCACCATAATCACTTTTTAACCTCCCAAACTGATTTCATTTTCCCCAAAATCTTTTTCCCCCTCAAATTGTGTTCATTTTCCCTAAAATTGTGTTCCCCTCCCCCCCCCCCCAAAATGGTTCATTTTCCCCCAAATCAGGTTTTTCATCCCAAAATTGGTTCATTTTCCCCACAATCAGGATTTTTTCTCCCAAACTGTGTTCATTTCCAAAAGTAGTGGGTTTTTTTCCCCAAAACTGCATTCATTTTCCCCAAAACTGGGTGCATTTTCCCCAAAATAGGGTTTTTCCCACCAAACTGGGTTCTTTTTCCCCAAAATAGGTTTGTTTTTTTTTTCCTGCAATGAAAAATCTCGATTTTGGGGCAAATGAACCGAGTTTGTGAGGTAAAAACCTGATTATGGGGAAAATGAACTCAATTTGGGAAAAAAAAAACGATTTTGGGGAAAGTAAACAAGGTTTGGGATGACAAAAACCCGATTTTGAGGAAAATGAACCACTTTGGGGGGAAAACCAGATTTCAGGCAAAATTAACCCAGTTTTGGGGGAAAAAAATTAATTTTGGGGAAAAATAATCCAGTTTAGGGGGAAAAAGTAATTTTGGGGGGAAATGAACCCAGTGTTGAGGGGAATAAACCCGATTTTGAGGAAAATGAACCAGTTTAGGGAGGGAAATCCTGATTATGGGGAACATAGACCAAGTTTGGGATGAAAAAAACCCCAATTTTGGGGAAAATGAACTCAGTTTGGGAGGGAAAAATAAAGATTTTTGGGAGAATGAACCCAGTTTGCAGGGGGAAAAAAACCCCGATTTTGGGGAAAACGAACCCAGCAATAGGGAAAAATCCTGATTTGGGGGAAAATAAACCCAGTGTGGATGGGAAATACCAGATATTGGGTAAAATGAACCCAGTAATGGGGAAAAAGCCTGATTTCGGGAAAATGTACCCTTTGTGTGGCGGGGAAATACCAGATTTTGGGAAAATGAACCCTGTTTGGATTGGAAAACCTGATTTGTGTGAAAATGCAACCAGTTTGTGGGGGGAAAAAAAAGGATTTTGGGGAACATGAACCCAGTTTTGGAGGGAAAAAGAGATTTTGAGGAAAAGAACCCATTGTGGAGGGGAAATAAAAGATTTTGGGGAAAATGAACCCAGTAATGGGGAAAAAATCCTGATTTTGGGGAAAATGAACCCAGTGTGGAGTCAAAATAGAAGATTTGGGGGTAAATGAACCCTGTTTGGATCGGAAAACCTGAATTGTGTGAAAATTCACACAGTTTTTGGGTAAAAAAAACTATTTTGGGAAAAATGAACCCAGTTTGGGAGGAAAAAAGCTGATTATGGGGAACATGAACCCAGTTTGGGGGGAAAAAAACATTTTTGAGGAAAATAAACCCAGTTTTGGGGAAAAAAACGATTTTGGGGAAAATGAACACAGTTTTTGGGGAAAACCCAATTTGTAAGGAAATGAAGACACTTTTGGTGGAAAAAAAACATTTAGGGGAAAATGAACGCAGTAATTGGGTAAAAAACAAAGATTTTGTGGAAAACAAACACATTTTCTGGGGAAAACCAAATTTGTAGCGAAATCAACCCAGTTTTGGTGGAAAAAAACAGATTTTGGGAGAAATTAACCTGGTTTGGGATGAAGAAAACCCAATTTTGCGGAAAATGAACCCAGTGCGGAGGGGAAATACCAGATTTTGGGGAAAATGAACCCAGTAATGGGGAAAAAGCCTGATTTTGAGGAAAATGAACCCAGTGTGGAGGGGAAATACCAGATTTTGGGGAAAATAAACCCAGTTTGGAGGGGAAAATCTGATTTGTGTGAAAATGCACCCAGTTTTGAGGGGGAAAAAAAGGATTTTGGGGAAAATCAACACAGTTTCGGAGGAAAAAAGCTGATTATGGGGAAAACGAACACATTTTTTTGGGGAAAAAACCGATTTTGGTGAAAATGAACATACTTTTGGGGTGGGGGGAATGAACCAAGTTTTGGTGGAAAAAAAACAGATTTTGGGGAAAATGAACCCAGTTTTGGGAGAAAAAATTCCAATTTTGAGGAAAATGAACACAGAGTGGAGATCGAATACCGCATTTTGGGGAAAGTGAAACCAGTTTATAGGGCAAAACCTGATTTGTGTGAAAATGCACCCTGTTTTGGGGGGGGGGGGGGGGGGGACGATTTTGGCGAAAATGAACACAGTTTGGGAGGAAAAATGCTGATGATGGGGAAAATGAACCCAGTTTGTGGAAAAAAATCGTTTTTATGGAAAATGAACACAGTTTTTGGGAAAAAAAAAGATTTTGGGGAAGATTAACCCAGTAATTGAGTAAAAAATCCGAAATTTGGGGAAAATGAACACACTTTGGGGTGGGGGGGAAACCCAGTTTGTAGGGAAATGAACCCAGTTTTGGAAGGAAAAGCCCGAATTTTGGGGAAAATGAACCCAGTTTTGAGGGGAAATAGCAGATTTTGGGGAAAATGAATCCAGAGTGGAGATGAAATACCAGAGTCTGGGGAAAACGAACCCAGATTGGAGGGCAAAACATCATTTGTGTGAATATGCACCCAGGTTTTTTGGGGGAAAAAGGATTTTGGGGAAAATGAACCCAGTCTGGGAGGAAAAATGCTGATTTTGGGGAAAATGAACCTGGTTTGGGATGAAGAAAACCCAGATTTTTGGGAAAATGAACATGGTTTGGAATGAAAAAAACCCGATTTTGGGGAAAATTAACCCAGTGTGGATGGGAAATACCAGATATTGGGTAAAATGAACCCAGTAATGGGGAAAAGCCTGATTTGGAGGAAAAAGAACGCAGTGTGGAGGGGAAATACCAGATTTTGGGGAAAATGAACCCTGTTTGGATCGGAAAACCTGATTTGTGTGAAAATGCAACCAGTTTGTGGGGAAAAAAAAGGATTTTGACGAACCTGAACCCAGTTTGGGAGGGAAAAGAGATTTTGGGTAAAATGAACCCATTGTGGAGGGGAAATACCAGATTTTGGGGAAAATGAACCCAGTAATGGGGAAAAAACCCTGATTTTGGGGAAAATGAACCCAGTGTGGAGTCGAAATAGAAGATTTGGGGGTAAATGAACCCTGTTTGGATCGGAAAACCTGAATTGTGTGAAAATCCACACAGTTTTTGGGGAAAAAAAAAATATTTTGGGAAAAATGAACCCAGTTTGGGAGGAAAAAAGCAGATTATGGGGAACATGAACTCAGTTTGGGGGGGAAAAAAACATTTTGAGGAAAATAAACCCAGTTTTGGGGGAAAAAAAACGATTTTGGGGAAAATGAACACAGTTTGGGGGGGAAACCCAATTTATAGGAAAATGAAGACACTTTTGGTGGAAATAAAACATTTAGGGGAAAATGAACGCAGTAATTGGGTAAAAAACAAGATTTTGTGGAAAACAAACACATTTTTGGGGGGTAAACCAAATTTGTAGCGAAATCAACCCAGTTTGGTGGAAAAAAACAGATTTTGGGGGAAATTAACCTGGTTTGGGATGAAGAAAACCCAATTTGCGGAAAATGAACCCAGTGCGGAGGGAAATACCAGATTTTGGGGAAAATGAACCCAGTAATGGGGAAAAAGCCTGATTTTGAGGAAAATGAACCCAGTGTGGAGGGGAAATACCAGATTTTGGGGAAAATAAACCCAGTTTGGAGGGGAAAACCTGATTTGTGTGAAAATGCACCCAGTTTTGGGGTGGAAAAAAGGATTTTGGGGAAAATCAATACAGTTTCAGAGGAAAAAATGTGATTATGGGTAAAATGAACCTAGTTTTGGGGGGGGGAAACCGGGAAACCCCGTTTTTGAGGAAAATAAACACACTTTTGCAAAATAAAAAACGATTTTGGGGAAAATGATCCCAGTAATGGGGAAAATAACCCTGATTTTGGGGAAAATGAACCCAGTGTGGAGTTGAAATAGAAGATTTTGGGGTAAATGAACCCTGTTTGGATCGGCAAACCTGATTTGTGTGAAAATCCACCCAGTTTTTTGGGGAAAAAAAAGTGTTTTGGGGAAAATGAACGCAGTTTGGGAGGAAAAAAGCTGATTATGGGGAAAACGATGCCAGTTTGGGATGAAAAAACCTCATTTTTGAGGAAAATAAACCCAATTTGGGGGGAAAAAAAAGATTTTGGGGAAAATGAACAGTTTGGGGTTGGGAACCCAGTTTGTAGAGAATTGAACCCAGTTTTCGAAGGATAAAACCCAGACTTGAGGGAAAATGAACCCAGTTTGGAGGGGAAATACAAGATTTTGGGGAAAATTAATCCATAGTGGAGATGAAATACCAGATTCTGGGGAAAATGAACCCAGTTTGGAGGGCAAAACATCATTTGTGTGAATATGCACCCAGTTTTTTGGGGTAAAAAAGGATTTTGGGGAAAATGAACCAAGTCTGGGAGGAAAAATGCTGATTTTGGGGAAAATGAACCCGGTTTGGGATGAAGAAAATCAAATTTTGGGGAAAATGAACATGGTTTGGAAAGAAAAAAACCCGATTTTGGGGAAAATTAACCCAGTGTGGATGGGAAATACCAGATATTGGGTAAAATGAACCCAGTAATGGGGAAAAAGCCTGATTTTGGGGAAATTGAACCCAGTGTGGAGGGGAAATACCAGATTTTGGGTTAAATAAACCCAGTTTGGAGGGGAAAACCTGATTTGTCTGAAAATGCACCCAGTATTGTGGGGAAAGCAAGGATTTTGGGGAAAATCAACAGAGTTTTGGAGGAAAAAAGCTGATTATGGGGAAAATGAACCCAGTTTTGGAGGGAAAAAAAACCCCGTTTTTTTGAGGAAAGTAAACCCAGTTTTTGGGGAAAAAAAAGATTTTGGGGAAAATGATACCAGAAATGGGGAAAATAACCCTGATTTTGGGGAAAATGAACCTAGTGTGGAGTCGAAATAGAAGATTTGGGGGTAAATGAACCCTTTTTGGATCGGAAAAACTGATTTCTGTGAAAATGCAACCAGTTTGTAGGGAAAAAAAGGATTTTGGGGAACATGAACACAGTTTGGGAGGGAAAAAGAGATTTTGGGGAAAATGAACCCATTGTTGAGGGGAAATACCAGATTTTGGGGAAAATGATCCCAGTTTGGAGGGGAGAACCTGATTTGTGTGAAAATGCACCAAGTTTTTTGGGGAAAAAAAGGATTTTGGGAAAAATGAACCCAGTTTGGGAGGAAAAAAGCTGATTATGGGGAACATGAACTCAGTTTTTGGGGAAAAAAAAAACATTTTTGAGGAAAATAAACCCAGTTTTGGGGAAAAAAAACGATTTTGGGGAAAATGAAAACAGTTTGGGGGGGAAACCCAATTTATAGGAAAATGAAGACACTTTTGGTGGAAAAAAAAAACATTTAGGGGAAAATGAACGCAGTAATTGGGTAAAAAAACCAAAGATTTTGTGGAAAACAAACACATTTTCGGGGGGGTAAACCAAATTTGTAGCGAAATCAACCCAGTTTTGGTGGAAAAAAACAGATTTTGGGGGAAATTAACCTGGTTTGGGATGAAGAAAACCCAATTTTGCGGAAAATGAACCCAGTGCGGAGGGGAAATACCAGATTTTGGTGAAAATGAACCCAGTAATGGGGAAAAAAATGATTTTGGGGAAAATGAACATACTTTTTTGGGGGGGAAATGAACCAAGTTTTGGTGAAAAAAAAAACAGATTTTGGGGAAAATGAACCCAGTTTGGGAGGAAAAGATCCAATTTTGGAAAAAATGATCCCAGAGTGGAGATGAAATACCGGATTTTGGGGAAAATGAACCCAGTTTGGAGGGAAAAACTTGATTTGTGTGAAAATGCAACAGTTTGGCGGGGGCGGGGGGGGGGGGGGGGGGGGGGGGGGGAGTTTGGGTTTGGGTTTTTCCTCCCAAACTGCGTTCATTTTCCCCCAAAACTGGGTTTATTTTCCTGAAAAACGGGCTTTTTCCTCACCAAACTGGGTTCATTTTCCCCATAATCAGCTTTTTTCGTTCCAAACTCGGTTCATTTTCCCAAAAATCCTTTTTTATAACCAACACTGGGTGCATTTTCACACGTCAGGTTTTCCCCTCCATACAGTGTTCAATTATTCAAAAATCTTCTATTTCCACTCCACACTGGTTTCATTTTCCCCAAAACCGGGTTTTATTCATCCCAAACAAGGTTCATTTTCCCAAAAATCTGAATTTTTTTTCCACCAAAACAGGGTTCATTTCCCTACAAAATTTTTTTCCCAAAAAATGTGTTCATTTTCCCAAAAATCCGTGATTTTCACTCAATTACTGGATTCGTTTTCCCCAAAATTGTTTTTTTCCCCAAAAAACTGGGTTCATTTTCATCAAAAACGGGTGTTTTCCATCCAAGACTGGGTTCATTTTCGAGATAATCACTTTTTCCCTCCCAAACTGGGTTCTTTTTCCCAAAAATCATTCTTTTTCCCCATTACTGGGTTCATTTTCCCCAAAATCCTTTTTTTCCCCCCCAAACCTGGGTAGTTCCCCTCCACACGGGGTTCGTTTTCACCAAAAGCAGGTTTTCTTCATTATTACTGGGTCCATTTTCCCCAAAATCAGATTTATTAACCCCAAACTGGGTAATTTTGCCTGAAATCGGTTTTTCCCCAAAACTGAATTCATTTTCCCAAAAATGGGGGTTTTTTTCATCCCAAAAGTTGTATAATTTCTCCAAAACCATGTTTTTTTCCCCCAAGTTGAGTTTATTTTCTCCATAATCGGGTTTTTTTCTCCCAAACTCGGTTCATTTTCTCCAAAATAGGGGTTTCTTTCATCCCAAACTGGCTTTCAATTTCTCACAAATGAGGATTTTCCCATCTAACTGGGTTCATTTTCACTAAAATTGGGG
This sequence comes from Tapera naevia, assembly GCA_033556795.1. Lineage (NCBI taxonomy): Eukaryota > Metazoa > Chordata > Aves > Cuculiformes > Neomorphidae > Tapera > Tapera naevia. Next base: position 2,295,088 of record JAUMJJ010000198.1, on the reverse strand, counting down.
TTTCCCCCTAACTGGGTACATTTTCCCCAAAATCAAATTTTTCCGCCCAAAACTGGGTTCATTTTGCCTCAAATCATGTTTTTCCCCCACTAACTGTGTTCATTTTCCCCAAAATCATGTTCCCCCCCCCCCCCCCAAATTGGGTTCATTTTCCCTCAAATTGGGTTTCTCATCCCAAACTCGGTCCGTTAACCCCAAAATCAGGATTTTTTCTCCCAAACTGGGTTCATTTTCCTCATAATCGGGTTTTATACCCCCAAACTGGGTTCATCTTCCCCAGAATTGGGGTTTTTTTTCAAAAGAACTGGGTTCATTTTCCCTAAAATCATTTTTTTCCCCAAACACAGGGTGCATTTTCCCACAAATCGGGTTTTTTCCCTCCAAACTGGGTTCATTTTCCCCAAAAACGCTTCTTTCCCCTCCAAACTGGGTTCATTTTCCCCAAAATCAGAATTTTTTTCCCCCATTACTGGGTTTATTTTCCCCAAAATCAGATTATTTTTCCCCCAAACTCAGTTCATTTTGCCCCAATATTGGGGTTTTCCCCCAAAACTGGGTTCATTTTCCCCAAAATTGTGTTTTTCCACAAAAACTGGGTGCACTTTCACACAAATCAGGTTTTCTCCCCCAGAACTGGGTTCATTTTCCCCAAAATGATTTTTTTTCCATCCAAACTGGGTTCATTTTCACCAAAATCGGGTTCTTCCCCCAATATGGGTTCATTTTCACCATAATCACTTTTTAACCTCCCAAACTGATTTCATTTTCCCCAAAATCTTTTTCCCCCTCAAATTGTGTTCATTTTCCCTAAAATTGTGTTCCCCCCCCCCCCCCCCCCAAAATGGGTTCATTTTCCCCCAAATCAGGTTTTTCATCCCAAAATTGGTTCATTTTCCCCACAATCAGGATTTTTTCTCCCAAACTGTGTTCATTTTCCCAAAAGTAGTGGGTTTTTTTCCCCAAAACTGCATTCATTTTCCCCAAAACTGGGTGCATTTTCCCCAAAATAGGGTTTTTCCCACCAAACTGGGTTCTTTTTCCCCAAAATAGGTTTGTTTTTTTTTTTCCTGCAATGAAAAATCTCGATTTTGGGGCAAATGAACCGAGTTTGTGAGGTAAAAACCTGATTATGGGGAAAATGAACTCAATTTGGGGAAAAAAAAACCCGATTTTGGGGAAAGTAAACAAGGTTTGGGATGAAAAAAACCCGATTTTGAGGAAAATGAACCCACTTTGGGGGAAAAATCAGATTTCAGGCAAAATTAACCCAGTTTTGGGGGAAAAAAATTAATTTTGGGGAAAAATAATCCAGTTTAGGGGGAAAAAATAATTTTGGGGGAAATGAACCCAGTGTTGAGGGGAATAAATCCGATTTTGAGGAAAATGAACCCAGTTTAGGGAGGGAAATCCTGATTATGGGGAACATAGACCAAGTTTGGGATGAAAAAACCCCGATTTTGGGGAAAATGAACTCAGTTTGGGAGGGAAAAATAAAGATTTTTGGGAAAATGAACCCAGTTTGCAAGGGGAAAAAAACCCCGATTTTGAGGAAAACGTACCCAGCAATAGGGAAAAATCCTGATTTGGGGGAAAATGAACCCAGTGTGGATGGGAAATACCAGATTTTGAGGCTAAATGGACTCAGTTTGGAGGGGCAAATCTGATTTGCACGAAAATGCACCCAGTTTTGGAGGGGGGGGGGAAGATATTGGGGAAATGAACGCAGTAATGCGGAAAAAAACTGATTTTGGGGAAAATCAACCCAGTGTGGAGGGGAAATAGCAGACTCTGGGGAAAATGCAGCCAGTTTGGAGGGGAAAAACTGAATTGTGTTAAAATGTGCCCAGGTTTTGGGGGGGGGGGGGGGAAGGATTTTGGGGAAATTATTTTAGAAAAAAATGAACCCAGTTCGGAGGGGAGAACCTGATTTGTGTGAAAATGCACCAAGTTTTGGGGGAAAAAAAAGGATTTTGGGGAAAATGAACCCAGTTTGGGAGGAAAAAAGGTGATTATAGGGAAAATGAACCCAGTTTTGAGGGAAAAATAAAGTTTTTGAGGAAAATAAACCCAGTTTTGGGGGGAAAAAAACGATTTTGGGGAAAATGAACCCAGTAATTGGGAAAAAACTGATTTTGGGGAAAATGAACACAGTTTGGGGGTGGAAACCCAATTTGTAGGGAAATGAACCCAGTTTTGGTAGAAAACAACAGATTTTGGGGAAAATGAACCTAGTATTGATTCGAAATACCAGATTTTGGGGAAAATGAACCCAGTGTGGAGTGGAAATAGAAGATTTTGCGGAAAATGAACACTGTTTGGAGGGGAAAATCTGATTTGTGTGAAAATGCACCCAGTTTTTGTGTGAAAAAAAGGATTTTGAGGAAAATGAAACCAGTTTGGGAGGAAAAAGCTGATTATGGGGAAAACGTGCCCAGTTTGGTGGCAAAACCCCATTTTTTGGGGAAAATGAACCCAGTTTTGGAGGAAAAAAGCTGATTTGGGGGGAAATGAATCCAGTTTTGAGGAAAACACTTGTATTTACGGAAAATAAACCCAGTTTGGGGGGAAAAAAACGATTTTGGGGAAAATGAACCCAGTAATTGGGTAAAAAACCCGAATTTTGGGGAAAAAGAACACAATTTGGGGGGGAAACCAAATTTTTAGGGAAATGAACCAAATTTTGGTGGAAAACACCAGATTTTGGGGAAAATGAACCCAGTTTAGGAGGAAAAAAAGCAATTTTGGAGAAAATGATCCCAGAGTGGAGATGAAATACCAGATTTTGGGGAAAATGAACCCAGTTTGGGGGGGAAAACCTGATTTGTTTGAAAATGCAACCAGTTTGGCGGGGGGGGGGGGGGGGGGGGGTGTAGGATTTTGAGTTTGGGAAAATGAACATACTTTTGTGGGGGGGAAATGAACCAAATTTTGGTGGAAAAAAACAGATTTTGGGGAAAATGAACCCAGTTTTGGGGGAAAAAATCCGATTTTGAGGAAAGTGAACACAGAGTGGAGATCAAATACCGCATTTTGCAAAATGAAACCAGTTTATAGGGCAAAACCTGATTTGTGTGAAAATGCACCCTGTTTTGGGGGGGGGAAAGGATTTTGGCGAAAATGAACACAGTTTGGGAGGACAGATGCTGATGATAGGGAAAATGAACCCAGTTTTGTGGAAAAAATTCGTTTTTATGGAAAATGAACCCAGATTTGGAGGAAAATAAAAAAGATTTTGGGGAAGATTAACCCAGTAATTGGGTAAAAAATCTGAAATTTGGGGAAAATGAACACACTTTGGGGTGGGGGGAAACCCAGTTTGTAGGGAAGATTAACCCAGTTTTGGAAGGAAAAGCCCGAATTTTGGGGAAAATGAATCCAGTTTTGAGGGGAAATAGCAGATTTTGGGGAAAATGAATCCAGAGTGGAGATGAAATACCAGAGTCTGGGGAAAATGAACCCAGTTTGGAGGGCAAAACATCATTTGTGTGAATATACACCCATTTTTTTGGGGTTTAAAAAGGATTTTGGGGAAAATGAACCCAGTCTGGGAGGAAAAATGCTGATTTTGGGGAAAATGAACCTGGTTTGGGATGAAGAAAACCCAGATTTTGGGGAAAATGAACATGGTTTGGAATGAAAAAGACCCGATTTTGGGGAAAATTAACCCAGTGTGGATGGGAAATACCAGATATTGGGTAAAATGAACCCAGTAATGGGGAAAAAGCCTGATTTGGGGGAAAAAGAACGCAGTGTGGAGGGGAAATACCAGATTTTGGGGAAAATGAACCCTGTTTGGATCGGAAAACCTGATTTGTGTGAAAATGCAACCAGTTTGTGGGGGAAAAAAAGGATTTTGGGGAACATGAACCCAGTTTGGGAGGGAAAAAGAGATTTTGGGTAAAATGAACCCATTGTGGAGGGGAAATACCAGATTTTGGGGAAAATGAACCCAGTAATGGGGAAAAAACCCTGATTTTGGGGAAAATGAACCCAGTGTGGAGTCGAAATAGAAGATTTGGGGGTAAATGAACCCTGTTTGGATCGGAAAACTTGAATTGTGTGAAAATCCACACAGTTTTTTGGTAAAAAAAAACTATTTTGGGAAAAATGAACCGAGTTTGGGAGGAAAAAAGCTGATTATGGGAAACATGAACCCAGTTTGGGGGAAAAAAAAACATTTTTGAGGAAAATAAACCCAGTTTTGGGGGAAAAAAAACGATTTTGGGGAAAATGAACACAGTTTTGGGGGGAAAACCCAATTTGTAGGGAAATGAAGACACTTTTGGTGGAAAAAAAAACATTTAGGGGAAAATGAACGCAGTAATTGGGTAAAAAACAAAGATTTTGTGGAAAACGAACACATTTTCGGGGGGAAAACCAAATTTGTAGCCAAATCAATCCAGTTTTGGTGGATAAAAACAGATTTTGGGGGAAATTAACCTGGTTTGGGATGAAGAAAACCCAATTTTGCGGAAAATGAACCCAGTGCGGAGGGGAAATACCAGATTTTGGGGAAAATAAACCCAGTTTGGAGGGGAAAACCTGATTTGTGTGAAAATACACCCAGTTTTGGGGTGGAAAAAAGGATTTTGGGGAAAATCAACACAGTTTAGGAGGAAAAAAGTGATTATGGGTAAAATGAACCTAGTTTTTGGGGAAAAAAAACCCGTTTTTGAGGAAAATAAACACACTTTTGCAAAATAAAAAACGATTTTGGGGAAAATGATCCCAGTAATGGGGAAAATAACCCTGATTTTGGGGAAAATGAACCCAGTGTGGAGTCGAAATAGAAGATTTTGGGGTAAATGAACCCTGTTTGGATTGGAAAACCTGAATTGTGTGAAAATCCACACAATTTTTGGGGAAAAAAAAAGTATTTTGGGAAAAATGAACCCAGTTTGGGAGGAAAAAAGCTGATTATGGGGAAAATGAACCCAGTTTGGGGGGAAAAAAGCAATTTTTGAGGAAAATAAACCCAGTTTTGGGGAAAAAAAAACGATTTTGGGGAAAATGAACACAGTTTTGGGGGGAAAACCCAATTTGTAGGGAAATGAAGACAGTTTTGGTGGAAAAAAAAACCAGATTTTGGGGGAAATTAACCTGGTTTGGTATCAAGAAAACCCAATTTTGCGGAAAATTAACACAGTGCGGAGGGGAAATACCAGATTTTGGGGAAAATGTACCCAGTAATGGGGGAAAAAGCCTGATTTTGGGGAAAATGAACCCAGTGTGGATTCGCAATACAAGATTTTGGGGAAAATGAACACTGTTTGGGAGGAAAAAATCAGATTTTGGGGAAAATGATCCTGGTTTGGGATGAAGAAAACCCAGATTTTGGGGAAAATAAACCCAGAGTGGATGTGAAATAGCAGATATTGGGTAAAATGAACCCAGTAATGGGCTAAAAGCCTGATTTTGGGGAAATCGAACCCAGTGTGGAGGGGAAATACCAGATTTTGGGGAAAATAAACCCAGTTTGGAGGGGAAAACCTGATTTGTGTGAAAATGCACCCTGTTTTTGGGGGAAAAAAAAGATTTTGGAGAAAATCAACACAGTTTCGGAGGAATAAAGGTGATTATGGGGAAAATGAATCCAGTTTTGGGGGAAAATAAACCCAGTTTTGCGAAAAAAAAAACCCAATTTTGGGGAAAATGAACCCAGTGTGGAGTCGAAATAGAAGATTTTGGGGTAAATGAACCCTGTTCTGATCAGAAAACCTGATTTGTGTGAAAATGCAACGAGTTTATGGGGAAAAATGGATTTTGGGGAACATGAACCCAGTTTGGGATGATGAAAAAGAGATTTTGGGGAAAATTAACCCATTGTGGAGGGGATATACTAGATTTTTGGGAAAATGAACCCAGTAATGGGGAAAAAACCCTGATTTTGGGGAAAATGAACCCAGTGTGGAGTCGAAATAGAAGATTTGGGGGTAAATGAACCCTGTTTGGATCAGAAAACCTGATTTGCGTGAAAATCCACCCAGTTTTGGGGGGGGGGAAGTATTTTGGGGAAAATGAACCCAGTTTGGGAGGAAAAAAGCTGATTATGGGGAAAATGATCACAGTTTGGGGGGAAAAAAACTATTTTTGAGGAAAATAAACCCAGTTTTGGGGGAAAAAAAAAACGATTTTGGGAACCTAATTTGTAGGAAAATGAAGACAGTTTTTGTGGAAAAAAAAAACATTTTGGGGAAAATCAACGCAGTAATTGGTTAAAAAACACGGATTTTGTGGAAAATGAACACATTTTTTGGGGGGAAAGCAAATTTGTAGCGAACACAACCCAGTTTTGGTGGAATAAAACAGATTTTTGGGAAAATGAACCTGGTTTGGGATGAAGAAAACCTGATTTTGTGGAAAATGAACCCAGTGCGGAGGGGAAGTACCAGATTTTGGATAAAATGAACCCAGTAATGGGGAAAAAGCCTGATTTTGGGGAAAAGATGGGCTGAAAAGAGTTGATAACATCACCTTTTCCACCTGTCCCTGGCCCAAGGAGGGGCCAGCTACAACCTTGCCTTTCCCAACACATTTGCCTGTAGTCAGGCAGAATGCAGGTACTACAACCACCCCCAGAGAGTCACTTAGAAAGCTCTTCACAGCCTAACTCGAACCTTTCTGGATGTAATGTGAGCACGTTTCTCACCACAGTTACTGTAAAGAGGGAGAGCACATTATTCTCATCTGTTAGACACCTTAATTTTTCAAGTAAGCAAAGTCTTAGCACTTCTCCTTGTCTCTATTCTCCAAACAACATCAGTTTGTCAAATCTCTCCTTAGAGGCCATGTTATATAAACCTAAGACCACAGGCAAAGCCAGTGGCTGCCACAAAACACCATCATCATAAATTCTGCTCTTCTTTTAGTCAGTTGTCAAGAAGGAAATAAAAAGACAAATAACAACTGCAAAATTCTGAAGGCAGAAATGAGAAAGGAAGTCAGCAAGAAGAAATGCCTAACTTATCTTCCACCTTGTCCTCCATCAGAAATTGCTCTGTTGAATCCTCTCACCTATGTGGAACTCAGGAACTCATCCCTTCCATTTCTGGGAGATGCCTGCAGAGATTTCCCTGTGCTGGTTCAGAAATGGCATGTACTCCTGCATTTTGGGACCTTCCAGATTTCCTCTCACATCACAGAACCCAGATCACCATCCCATCAGTAGGACTATAGCATTTCATTCAAAGAGAAACCTCAAAACCTTGACAAATGGATTCCAGCCCACAAATCTCTGTAGTAAATGGGCTGTATATTTAATGTAAGAACAGATACTGCAGTTGTTACTTATGTTGGCTTCCCTCACAACACTTCTGAGGGCTGCAAAATTCTCGCAGCTCTGTCACTTCTTTCTCAAGCTTCTCCATCCTTTCAAGCAGACCCTTAATGTGAGTCAAAGCTTCACAGTCCCCTTTGGGTGTGTGCACACGGATGTTGTGCCTAAAGATGATATTCTGCTCTTCGTTTTCCTCAGCCTCCCCAGGGTCCAGCTGAACCTCACTACTCTCTTCATGCTGTAATTGATCTGCCGACACCTTGATCTGGGAGGACGTGGGCAGGTCAATCTTGTAGGAATGGCTGAAGGATATTCTTGGATCACTGGTGCAGTTGTGAGATGCAGGTTGTTGAATGGCAGATGTCTGAAGAGCACAGCACAGCAATACTCCCACTGGGAAGGCAAGCCAGCTCTGGAAATACATCTGGTAGACCTTCAGAGGCAGCACTTTCTCCTTAAACAGCACAGCTGCTTTCAACAAGAGGAAAAAAGTAATAAATGTCATCATAGAGCTGTTTTTCATGATTTTCTGAAAGACAAACTGTTTTGCCCTGATTCAATACTAGATTGGTCAATACCTGCAAAAAGAGGTCACACTGGATGAGTTAGACACAAACTAGAGCCCCCAGCCAGGGGCTTTAAGTTTCCAACTTTCAAATGAGACTTGGTATTATGGTCCACCACAATTATTAGCCATGCCATAGCACTTTTCCTTCCCCCACAGTTACAACAGACAAAGTCTCCCAGCTGTGATCTGGATCACCTTTCCGGCCATGGTAATGTTCAACAGCCTGTATGGTTTTCAACTAGAAGCTTGATAACTGTGCACAAAACATTCAGAGAGCTGGCACAGATCTTTCAGTACAAGAAGTTCAGGAGATAGTTTTGTTCCTTTTACACACCTCAGACCATGAGGTCTCATGTTGATGATTTCTGATTTAGTCCACAACTTCAAAAAGGCCCTTTAGATTTAAAGTACCGAGTTTTAGCCATAAGACTCAAATTATACATGAAATTAAACCCCTTATTTTCTTCTAATGTAGTGCATAGCCTACACTGTTGTCTAGATTGGGGAGAATTAAAAGATTTCCTCAATTTGAAACCAATATTTTGGCATTCTGTGTGCCTGAACACTGCATTCACTTGAGTGATATCAAGTTTACTTTGCTTCGACTCAATTGCCTGATTTATTATCTCAGCATTGGCAAGGTTCATTTAGAAGCTACTAAAGCAAATTTGTTAACACATGGAGTGAGAGGATGTGCTGTAAATCCATTAGTTTTCCTGTACTTTTATTTCAAAAGTATTTCTACCCTGCACAAATAAATCGGAAGACCTGGTTTTCAGCCTGATTAAGTCTCAAAGGTAAGACTTAACAATAAATAAATAAAAGATTACTATTTAATTTCGTTGACATTTAGAGGTCAAAACTGGAGTCCTAACATTCAGTTTAAAGTCTTCAAGTAAATTCTTTATCTGAAGAAAAACTGTTTGCTGTAAAAGTTTTGTGCTATCAACCAAGCAAGAATTTTGGACTTAAGAAATGAACACCTCCTAGACAAGAATAACAGAAAGGAAGAAACTGAACAAACATGGGTGGAAGGACAAAAATGTAAAATCAGAAACCTAAATTTATCAGTTGACTTATTCAGCATTACACACTGAATTTTGGCATTAATGGTTGATGCCAATCTGTACAGGAGGTGATATATCCTTGGTTAAATACTGAGAATTTCGTATCACAGCACGCAAACACGAAATGCCACCATATGTGACTGACTAAGCAGTCATGTTATTCATTGCACAAGCAGAAGAAAAAACATAACTTAAGTGCTAAATTCAGTAACGTGATAACTCAAAAGCATTTGGACAATACATAGTCATAGTAACAGCACATCTGAACCCAGACAATAAATAGTGCTGCCCCAGATAATGCTCTTTTAAGTAATAGACTCCACTCGTGAAGCTTTCATTAAGCTTTCAGCTCCTCTTCCATCTCCATTATAATCACATTTCTGAAAGTCAAACAACCCTGGGTTATGATGAAAATTAACTGTTTCTGTGAAACATCGTTGTATGTTCTAAAGGTGTCCCAAAACTTTGGAAGTATTCCTACCACTAGGTTCATGCCTTACCATTGCCAGCACAGCTTCAGGAAGTTGTCCGTGCTCAGAAACATGAAGCTTTAGTAGTTACACTCCCAAACAAACCCCCACCACCACTGGAAATAGAGATTACACGTGCTTGTGCCTATATAACAGGCCACTCTAGTGCGAGCTCATCTCTCTTCATGGAAAATCATCACCAACATCAACCAAAATTGGGTCATGGGGCTCAAAATTCAGCCTGTAATTCTTTCTCTTATACAAATTAAATAAAATAAGTGAGTCATGTCTCAATTCCCAAGCAGTAATTTGTTTGGGATTTTCTTTGTCTGTTCAGTACTTATCTACCACAGTTAACCTGCAGTAGGAGAAAAGAAGGGGGGGAAGTATGTTACTCTTCTGAGGCAGGGCTTCTTCCCTGTCTGCATCTACTGACGTCTTGCTGATACCTGCTTGTGAGCGAAGATGCAGCTTTCCCACCCTGACCCAGCTGCTACTCCATTCCCCAAGACTCCTCTCTCTCAAAGGCCACAGACCACTTTTTCTTTTTCTCCTGTGCAGCTTTCTGGAACAAATCAAGTCCTAAGAGATTGCTTCAAAGCTCTGAACAAATTTAATTCTACCAGTTCTCACTATTGACCACTGTAGAAAACCCCCACGGCTTTGTTTTGTGGGTTTTATTAACAGTCCCTTGGAGATGAGGACCCCAAACCAGTGCTCCCTCAACCATACACACACAAAATCCCTTGTCTCAGCAGCAAGTGCTGAGTGGCATTCTGTTGTAACATGAAGTCATCACTAATTAGGGCTTCATGAGAACCACAAATCGATCTCAGATTATGTTCCTGGGCCTGGAGATCATTCAGGAGGAAAGAAACCCTGAACATAAGCATTTCTGTCAAGTATGATCAAAGAGGAGGACAGCTTTTTTGGCTTCCTCTCCATGTAACAAACAGATCTTCCCTTGCTGTTAAAAAGAGTGGGTTTAACTGATTCTTCGTGGAGAGTATCACATCATAATATATATCTGGCAATCACAGCAGTTTAAGGAAATGACAGACTTAGGAAAGAATGCCTAACAGTCACAGCTACCAGGGGACTTTCTCCTAAGGAAATAGTTGAAAGAAGCCCTGCTCACATCTCTTCAGCATTCGCAGAGGAAAGCGTGGGATGATCAAAGCTGGAGACAACTTAAAGTATTTATGTGAAAATTTTCAACAATCTAACTTTTTCCATCCTGCAGGTCAGTTCTTGAAGATTTGTCGTTCAGGCTTTGTCTGAAAAAATCTGATAAAGACATGGATGTAGATACTTCACAGGGTTTCACCTGGGCAAAGTGGAGATGGGATTGAGGAGGGGAAGGGGGACTTGTAGTGACATGAAAAAGAAAATGCAGGCCTAGGATAGCTTCAGGGTTGCAGAAGGCAGGTAGAATTACAAAATCAAAGATTGAGAAAATGGACAGAGTAGAATATCCAAGCAGCAAGTCATACAGTGCAACATTAGAGGCAACACATATTGAAGATAAATAGCCAGAGAAAAAGGAGCTGCATTGAGAGGAGGCACAGGCCAAGACCTGAGCTTTCTAAGTACCAAGAGACAGTATACCACGCAATTTTTTTTCAGCACAGCATTTTTCACATAAGGGCTAGAACAGAAGCTGCCAAGTTGTACCATGGTACTAGAGACTTGAGTTCTGGCAGCTTCCTAACTGCCAAGTTAGAAAATTGGCTTCCTAAAGCCAGAGATTTCTTGGAGAACACAAGAGAAATAACAAATATTAGAAGACAGGTCAGAAGGTACTTAATAAGTTCACAGAAGTGCTCCTGATATCCAAGCAATCACCACTTACTTGAATAAGCCTCAGGACAAGCAGCAACAGAGTTGTCTGACCAACACTAGGAAGCCTAGATACTCCCACTGAGGCTGAAGAGACACAAGCATTACCAGTCATGGATATTCATCATGCGCTCTGCATGGATGCTGGCCACACTGTTTAGAGCATGGAGATGACGATGCAGGAGCTAGGCTGTGTGCAGCAGCAGTCTGTGGAGAGAAGCAAATGCACCTGCAGGGGCACAAGGCAAAGCCATGTTCTTAGATACAGAAGAAGATGCAGCAGCACAGAAGCTGATAAACAGCTCACCTCTGAGCAAGTGGAAATACAGTTGTGCTCCTTACATCTTGCACTATTTTAGCAATAAAGAATGGCACAAGTCAGTAACACCAAAGGACTACCTAAACACGACTTTAAGCCCGAATTATACCCGACTTAAACCCAAGTTTAAGACCGATTTATACCCAACTTAAGGCCCGACTTATACCCGACTTAAACCTGAATTTAAGACCGAATTATACCCGACTTAAACCCAAGTTTAAGCCCAACTTATACCCAACATTAGACCCGACTTATACCCGACTTAAAACCAAGTTTAAACCAGACTTATACCACGCTTTAAGCCCGACATATACCCCAATTTAAGCCCGACTTATACCCGAATTTAAGACCGACTTATACCTGACTTAAACCCAACTTTAAGACCAACTTATACCCGACTTTAGGCCCGACTTATACCCCACTTTAAGCCTGGATTATACCCGACTTTAGGCCCGACTTATACCCCACTTCAAGCCCGAATTTTACCCCATTTTAAGCCTGACTTACATCTGACTTTAAGTCCGACTTATACCCGACTTAGGCCCGATTTATAAAACACTTTAGACCCGACTTAAAGCCAATTTTAAGCCTGACTTAAACCCAAGTTTAAGACCGACTTATACCCGACTTTAGGCCCAACTTATACCCCATTTTAAGCCCGACTTATACCCCACTTAAGGACCGACTTATACACGACTTAAAACCAAGATTAAGCCAGACTTATAGCCCACTTTAAGCCTGACTTATACTCCAATTTAAGTCCGACTTATACCCGAATTTAAGCCCGACTTATACCCGACTAAAACCCAAGTTTAAGCCCGACTTATACCCGACTTTAGGCCGGACTTATACGAGACTTTAGGCCCAACTTATAAATCACTTTAGGCCCGACTTATAAAACACTTTAGGTCCGACTTAAAGCCAATTTTAAGCCCGATTTATACCCGACTTAAACACAAGTTTAAGCCCGAATTTTACCCCAATTTAAGCCCGACTTAAACCTGACATTAGGCCTGACATACACCAATTTAAGCCCGAATTGTACCCCACTTTAAGCCTGACTTAAACCCGTCTTTAGGCCCGACTTATACCTCACTTTAAGCAAGACTTATACTCGATTTTAAGCCCGACTTAAACCCGACTTATACCCGACTTTAGGCCCGACGTATACCCGACTTAAACCCAAGGTTAAGCCCGACTTAGACCCCACTTTAGGCCCAACTTATAAACCACTTTAGGCCCAAATTAAAACCAATTTTAAGCCTGACTTATACCCGAATTAAACCCTAGTTTACGCCCGAATTTTACCCCACTTTAAGCCCGATTTAAACCTGACTTTTGGCCCGATATATACCCCACTTTAAGCCCGACTTAAGCACGATATTAAGCCTGACTTATACCCGAGTTAAACCCGACTTTAATCAAGACTTATACCAGACTTAAACCCAAGTTTAAGCCCGACTTATACCCGACTTTAAGCCTGACTTAAGCCCAAGTTTAAGCCCAATTTATACCCGACTTAAACCCAAGTTTAAGCCCAACTTATACGCCACTTTAGGCCCGACTGAAAGCCAATTTTAAGCCCAACTTTTACCCGACATAAACCCAAGTTTAAGCCCTAATTTTACCCCACTTTAAGCCCAACTTAAACCCGACTTTTGGCCCAATTTAAACCCGACTTATACCCCAATTTAAGCCCGCCTTAAACCCGTCTTTAGGCCCGAATTATATCCCACATTAAGCCGAACTTATACTCGACTTTAAGCCTGACTTATACGCGACTTTAGGCCCGATTAAACCCCACATTAAGCCTGACTTATACCCGAATTTAGGCCAGACTTATACCCCAATTTAAGCCCGACTTATACCCCAATTTAAGCCCGACTTATATACGACTTATGCCTGACTTTAAGCCCGATTTATAACCGAATTAAACCCAAGTTTAAGCCCGACTTTTACCCGACTTTAGGCCCGACTTATACCCCACTTTAAGCCCAACTTATAACCCACTTTATGCCCGACTTTAAACCCAATTTATACCCGACATTAGGCTCAACTTAAAGCCGATTTTCATCCAGACTTATACCCGACATAAACCCAAGTTTAAGTCCGACTTATACCCGAATTTAGGCCCGACTTAAACCCAATTTTAAGCCCGAATTATAAAGCACTTTAGGCCCGACTTTAACCCAAGTTTAAGCCCGATTTATACCCCACTTTAGGCCTGACTTATACCCGACTTAAACCCAATTTAAGCCCGACTTATACCCAACTTAAACCCAAGTTTAAGCCCGAATTTTACCCCACTTTAGGCCCGATTTAAGCCCAAGTTTACGCCCGATTTATACCCAACTTAAACCCAAGTTTCAGCCCGACTTATACCCAACTTTAAGCCCGAGTTATAAACCACTTTGGGCCCGACTTAAACCCAATTTTAAGCCCGATTTATACCCGACTTAAACCCAAGTTTAAGCCTGAATTTTACCCCACTTTAAGCCCGACTTATACCCGACATTAGGCCCAACTTATACCTCAATTTAAGCCCGACTTATACCCCACTTTAAGCCCGACTTAAACCCGTCTTTAGGCCCGACTTATACCTCACTTTAAGCCAGACTTATACCCCACTTTAAGCCCGACTTAAACCCGTCTTTAGGCCCGACTTATACCTCACTTTAAGCCAGACTTATACCCGATTTTAGGCCCGACTTAAACTTGAATCATACCTGACTTTAGGCCCGACTTATACCCGACTTAAACCCAAGTTTAAGCTCGACTTATACCCCAATTTAGGCCTGACTTATACCCCACTTTAGGCCCGAATTATACCCCAATTTAGGCCCAACCTATACGCCACTTTAGGCCCGACTTAAAGCCAATTTCAAGCCTGACTTATACCCGACTTTAGGCCCAACTTATACCCCAATTTAAGCCGGACTTAAACCCAACTTTAAGCCCGACTTAAACCCGAATTTAGGCACGATTTATAAACCACTTTTGGTCAGATTAAAGCCAATTTTACGCTTGATTAAACCCAAATTTAAGCCCGAAATTTACCCCACTTTAAACCTGACCTAAACCCGACTTAAACCCGACTTTAATCACGACTTATACCCGAATTAAACCCAAGTTTAAGCTCAATTTATACCCGGCTTTAGGCCCGATTTATAAACCACTTTAGGCCCGAATTTAACCCAATTTTAAGCCCGACTTATACCCGACTTAAACCCAAGTTTAAGCCTGAATTTTACCCTAATGTAAGCCCGACATAAACCCGACTTTAGGCCCTACTTATACCCTACTTTAAGCCCGACTTACACCCGAATTTAAGCCCAATTTATACCCGACTTTAGGCCCGAATTATAAACCACTTTAGGCCCGACTTATAAACCAATTTTAAGTCCAACTAAAACCCAAGTTTAAGCCCGAATTTTACCCCACTTTAAGCCCGACTTAAACCCGACTTTTGGCCCTACTTATACACAACTTTAAACCCAACTTAAACACAAATTTAAGCCTGACTTATACCCGACTTAAACCCGATTTTAATCCCGATTTATACCCGACTTAAACCCAAGTTCAAACCCGATTTATACCCCACTTTAAGCCCAATATATACCCCACTTTAAGCCCGACTTATACCCGACTTAAACACGATTTTAAGCCCGACTTATACACGACTTAAACCCAAGTGTAAGCCCGACTTTAGGCCCGATTTAAACCCAATTTTAAGCCCGATTTATAAACCATTTTAGGCCCGAATTAAACCCAAGTTTAAGCCCGACTTATTCCCCACTTTAGGCCCGACTTAAGCCCGACTTAAACCCAAGTTTAAGCCTGACTTATACCAGACTTAAACCGACTTATAACCGACTTTAGGCCCGACTTATAAACCACTTTAGGTACGACTTAAAGCCAATTTTAAGCCCAAGTTATACCCGACTTAAACCCAAGTTTAAACCCGAATTTTACCCCACTTTAAGCCCGACTTAAACCCATCCTTAGGCCCGACTTATACCCCAATTAAAGCCCGACTTATACCCCACTTTAAGCCCAACATAAACCTGTATTTAGGCCCGACTTATACCCCAATTTAGAACCCGATTTATACCCGAATTTAAGCCCGACTTATACCCGACTTAAACCCAATTTATACCTGAATTAAACCCGACTTTAAGCCCAAATTATACCCGACTTAAACCCAAGTTTAACCCCGACTTATGCCCGAATTTAAGCCCGAATTATAAACCACTTCAGGCCCGACTTATACCCCACTTTAAGCCCGAATTTTACCCCACTTTAAGCCCGACTTATACCCCCCTTAAACCCGACTTTAAGCCCGACTTATACCCGAATTTAGACCCGACTTAAAGCCAATTTTAAGCTCGACTTAAACCCAAGTTTTAGCCGGACTTATAACCGAATTATACCCGATTTAGGCCAAAATTAGAAACCACTTTAGCCCCGACTTAAACCCAAGTTTAAGCCCGATTTATACCCGATTTAAACCCAAGTTTAAGCCCAATTTATACCCGAATTTAGGCCCGACTTCTACCCCACTTTAAGACCGACTTATACCTCACTTTAAGTTCGACTTACCTGAATTAAACCCAAGTTTAAGTGCGAATTATACCCGACTTAATCCCAAGTTTAAGCCCGATTTATACCCGAATTTAGGCCCGACTTATAAACCACATTAGGCCCAACTTAAAGCCAATTTTAAGCCCGAATTATACCCGACATAAACCCAAGTTTAAGCCCGAATTTTACCCCTATTTAAACCCGACTTTTAGCCCGACTTATACTCCAATTTAAGCCCGACTTATACCCCACTTTAAGCCCGACTTAAACCTGTCTTTAGGTCCGACTTATACCCCACTTTAAGCCTGATTTATACCCCACTTTAAGCCTGACTTATACCCGACTTTAAGCCCAACTTATACCTGACTTAAACCCAAGTTTAAGCCTGATTTATATCCGAGTTTAGGCCCAACTTAAACCCGTCTTTAGGCCCGACTTATACCCAAATTTAAGCCCTACTTATACCCAAATTTAAGCCCGAATTATACCCGACTTAAACTCGATTTATACCCGACTAAAACCCGACTTTAAGCCCGACTTATACCTGATTTAAACCCAAGTTTAAGCCCGATTTATACCCGACTTTAGGCCCGGCTTATACCCCACTTTAAGGTCGACATATACCCAATTTAAGCCCGACTTATACCCGACTTAAACCCAACTTATACCTGAATTAAACCCGAATTTAAGCCCGAATTATACCAGACTTAAACCCGATTTCTACCCAACTTAAATCCGACATTAAGCCCGACTTATACCCGATTTAAACCAAAGTTGAAACCCGAATTACACCCGACTGTAGGCCCGACTTAAACCCAAGTTTAAGACCGAATTATACCCCACTTTAAGCCTGAGTTATACCCCACCTTAAGCCCGACTTTTACCCCACTTTAAGCCAGAATTATACCCGACTTTAAGTCCAACCTATACCTGACTTAAACCCGACTTTAAGCCCGACTTATACCCAACTTTAAGCCTGACTTATAAACAGCGTTACGCCCGACTTAAGCCGATTTTAAGCCCGACTTAAACCCAAGTTTAAGCCCGAATTTTACCCCACTTTAAGCCCGACTTAAACCCAACTTTTGGCCCGACTTATACCCCACTTTAAGCCCGACTTGAACACGATTTTAAGCCTTACTTATACCCGATTTAAACCCGACTTTAATCCCGACTTATACCCGAGTTAAACTCAAGTTTAAGCCCGACTTATACCCGACTTTAGGCCCGACTTAAACGCAATTTTAAGCCTGACTTATAAACCACTTTAGGCCTGAATTAAACCCAAGTTTAAGCCCAACTTATACCCGACTTTAGGCTCGACTTAAACCCAATTTTAAGCACGACTTATAAACGACTTTAGACCCGAATTAAACCCAAGTTTAAGCCCGACTTATATCCCACTTTAGGCCTGACTTATAAACCACTTTAGGCCCGATTTAAAGCCAGTTTTAAGCCCAACTTAAACCCAAGATTAGCCCGAATTTTACCCCACTTTAAGCCCTATTTAAACCTGAATTTTGGCCCGATTTATACCCCAATTTAAGCCCGACTTAAACCCCACTTTGAGCCCAACTTAGACCCGTCTTTAGGCCCGACTTATACCCCACTTTAGGCCTGACTTATAACCGAATTTAAGCCTGACTTATACCCAAATTAAACCCGACATATACTCGACTTAAACACGACTTTAAGCTCGATTTATACCTGACTCAAAACCCAAGTTTAAGCCCGACTTATACCCGACTTTAGGCCCGATTTATACCATACTTTAGGCCCGACTTATACCCCACTTTTAGCCCGACTTATACCCAAGTTTAAGCCCGATTTATACCCCACTTTAGGCCCGATTATACCCCACTTTAAGCCCGATTTATACCCCACTTTAAGCCCGATATATATCCGACTTTAAGCCCGACTTAAACCCGACTTTAAACCTGACTTATACCCGACTTAAACCCAAGTTTAAGCCCGACTTATTCCCGAATTTAGGCCCGATTTATACCTTACTTTAAACCTGAATTATACCCCACTTTAGACCCCACTTAAAACCAAGTTTAAGCCCGATTTATACCCCACTTTAAGCCCGATTTATACCCCAGTTTAAGACCGACTTTAAGCCCAACTCATACCCGACTTTAAGCCTGATTAAACCCCTCTTTAAGCCCGACTTATACCCCACTTTAGGCCCGACTTATACCCGACTTAAAACCAAGTGTAAGTGCGATTTATACCCCACTTTAAAACCAAAATATACCCCAATTTAAGCCCAACTTATACCCGACTTTAATCTCGATTTATACCCGACTTAAACCCATGTTTAAGACTGACTTATACCCAATTTTTGGCCCGATTTAAACCGAATTTTAAGCCCGAATTAAACCCAAGTTTAAGCACGAATTTTACCCCACTTTAAGCACGACTTAAACCCGACTTTTGGCCCGACTTCTACCCCAATTTAAGCCCGATTTATACCCCACTTTAAGCCCAACTTAAACCCGTTTTTAGGCCCGACTTATACCCCACTTTAAGCCCTACTTATACCCGAATTTAAGCCTGAATTATACGCGACTTAAACCCGATTATACCCGACTTAAACCCGATTTTAAGCCAGACGTATACCCGACTTAAACCCAAGTTTAAGCCCGATTTATACCCGAATTTAGGCCTGACTTATACCACACTTTAAGCCCGACATATGCACCACTTTAAGCGCGACTTAAACCCGACTTTAAACCCGATTTCTACCTGACTCAAAATCCAAGTTTATGCCCGACTTATACCCGACTTTAGGCCTGACTTATACCCCACTTTAGGCCCGAATTATATCCCACATTAAACCCGACTTATACCCCACTTTAAGCCCGACTTATACCCAACTTTAAGTCCGACTTATAAACCACTTTAGGCCTGACTTAAATCTAATTTTAAGCCCGACTTAAACCCCAGTTTAACACCGAATTTTACCCCACAATAAGCCCGTCTTTAACACGCCTTTCGGCCTGAGTTATACCCCAATTTACGCTCGACTTCAACACAACTTTAAGCCCGACTTATACCCAACTTAAACCCAAGTGTAAACCCGGTTTATACCCCACATTAAGCCCGACTTATGCCCGTCTTAAGGCCCGACTTATACCCAAATTTAAGCCCTACTTAAACCCGAATTTAAGCCCGAATTATACCAGACTTAAACCCGATTTCTACCCAACTTAAATCCGACTTTAAGCCCGACTTATACCCGACTTAATCCCAAGTTTAAGCCCGACTTATACCCGACTTTAGGCCCGACTTATACCCCACTTTAAGCTCGACATATACCCCACCTTAAGCACGACTTATACCCGACTTTAAGCCCTACTTATACATGACTTAGACCCGAATTATACCCGACTTAAAACCGACTTTAAGACCGACTTATACCCTAATTAAACCAAAGTTTAAACCCGAATTGTACCCGATTTTAGGCCCGACTTATACACCAATTTAGGCCCGAATTATACACAAATTTAAGCCCGACTTATACCTGACTTAAACCCGACTTTAAGCCCGACTTATACCCAACTTTAAGACCGACTTATAAACCGCTTTACGCCCGAATTAAGCCAATTTTAAGCCCGAATTGAACCCAACTTTTGCCCCGACTTATACCCCACTTTAAGCCCGACTTAAACATGACTTTAATCTTGACTTATACCCCAGTTAAACCCAAGTTTAAGCCCGATTTAAACCAGAATTTAGGCTCGAGTGAAACCCAAGTTTAAGCCCAACTTATAAACCACTTTAGGCCCGACTTATACCCGACTTTAATCCCGATTTATACCCGATTTAAACCCAAGTTTAAGCCCGACTTATGCCCTACTTATACCCCACTTGGGCCTGACTTAAACGAAATTTTAAGCCCGACTTATAAACCACTTTAGGCCCAAATTAAACCCAAGTTTAAGCCCGACATATACCTAATTTTAGGCTCGACTTAAACCCAATTTTAAGCCCGACTTATAAACCAATTTAGGCCCAAATTAAACCCAAGTTTAAGCCCGACGTATACCCCACTTTAGGCCTGACTTAAACTGGATTTAAACCCAAGTTTAAGCCCAACTTATACCCGACTTTAGGCCCGACTTATAAACCACTTTAGGCCCGATTTAAATCCAATTTTAAACCCGACTTAAACCCAAGATTAGCCCAAATTTTACCCCACATTAAGCCTGATTTAAACCTGAATTTTGGCCCGATTTATACCGCAATTTAAGCCCGACTTAAACCCCACTTTGAGCCCGACTTAGACCCGTCTTTAGGCCCAACTTATATCCCATTTTAAGTCCGACTTATACCCGAATTTAAGCTCAACTTATACCCGACTTAAAACTGACATATACCAAACTTAAACCAGACTTTATGCCCGATTTATACCTGACTCAAAACCCAAGTTTAAGCCCGACTTATACCCCACTTTAGGACTGACTTAAACCCGACTTAAACTCAATTTTAAGACCGACTTATACCCGACATTAGGCTTGATTTATACCCGACTTTAGGCCCAACTTATAAACCACTTTAGGCCTGACTTAAAGCCAATTTTAAGCCCGACTTAAACCCAAGATTAAGCACGAATTTTACCCCACTTTAAGCCTGACTTAAACCCGTCTTTAGGCCCGACTTGTACCCCACTTTAAGCCCTGCTTATACCGGAATTTAAGCTCGACTTATACCCGACTTAAACGCAAGTTTAAGCCCGACTTATACCCGACTTTAGGCTTGACTTATACCCGACTTAAATCTGACTTATACCCGATTAAACCCGACTTTAAGCCCGATTTATACCCCAATTTAGGCCGGAATTATACCCCACTTTAAGCCCGACTTATACCCCACTTTAAGCCCGATTTATACCCGACTTTAAGTCCACTTATACCCGCCTTATGCCCGACTTTAAGCTCGACTTATACCCAACTTTAGGTACGAATTTTGCCCCACTTTAAGCCCAACTTAAACCCAACTTTTGGCCCGATTTATTCCTCACTTTAAGCCCGATTTGAACACGACTTTAAGTCTGACTTATACCCGACTTAAACCAACGTATAAGCCCAAAATATACCTGACTTTAGTCCCGATTTATACCCCACTTTAGGCCCGAATTATACCCCACTTTAAGCCCGATATATACCTGACTTTAGGCCTGACTTCTACCCCACTTTAAGCCCGACTTAAACCCGACTTTAATCCCAACTTATACCCGACTTAAACCCAAGTTTAAACCCGATTTATACCCCAGTTTATGCCCGACTTATACCCCACTTTAAGCTCGACTTATACCCGACTTTAAGCTCGATTTATACCCGACTTAAACCCGATTTATACCCAACTTTAAGCCCGACTTATAAACCACTATAGGCCCGACTTAAATCCAATTTTAAGCCCAACTTAAACCAGAGTTTAAACCCGAATTTTACCCCAATTTAAGCCCGACTTCAACACGACTTTTGGTCCGACTTATACCCCACTTTAAGCCCGACTTAAACACGACTTTAAGCCCGACTTATACCCGACTTAAACCCAAGTGTAAGCCCGACTTATACCCAACTTTAGGCCCGACTTAAACTCAATTTTAAGCGCGACTTATACACCATTTTAGGCCCGACTTAAACCCACCTTTAAGCCCGACTTATACCCCACTTTTGGCCTGACTTATACCCGACTTAAACCCAAATTTAAGCCCAAATTATACCCCACTTTAGGCCCGATTTATACCCGACTTAAAACCAAGTGTAAGCGCGATTGATACCCCACTTTAAACGCGAAATATACCCAACTTTAAGCCCGATTTATACCCGACTTTAAACCCGATTTATAGTGGACTTAAACCCATGTTTAAGCCCAATTTATACCCGATTTTTGGCCCGATTTAAACCGAATTTTAAGCCCGACTTAAACCCAAGTTTAATTCCGAATTTTACCCCATTTAAGCCCGATTTAAACCAGACTTTTGGCCCGAATTATACCCCAATTTAAGCCCGATTTATACCCCACTTAAAGCCCGACTTATACCCGACCTTAAGATCGACTTATACCCGACTTAAACCCAACTTATACCCGACTTAAACCAGATTTTAAGCCCGATTTATACCCGACTTAAACCAAAGTTTAAGCCCGAATTATACCCGACATTAGGCCCGACATATACCTCACTTTAAGCCCGACTTATACCCGACTTAAACCCAAGTTAAAGCCCGACTTATACCCCTCTTTAGGCCAGACTTATACCCCACTTTAAGCCCGACTTATATTTGACTTTAAGCCCGACTTATACCCGCCTTAAACTTGACTTTAAGCCCGACTTATACCTGACTTAAACCCAAGTTTAAGCCCGACTTATACCCGACTTTAGGCCCAATTTATACCCGACTTTAAGCCTGAATTATACTCGAGTTTAAACCCGACTTGAACCGGAATTTAAGCCTGACTTATACACGACTTAAAACAAAGTTTAAGCCCGAATTATACCCCAATTTAGGCCCGACTTATACCCCAATTTAGGCCCGACTTATACCCGAACTTCAAGCCTGACTTATACTCGACCTAAACCCGACTTTAATCCCAATTTATACGCGAATTAAAGCCGAATTTAATCCCAAATTATACCCGACCTAAACCCACGTTTAAGTCCGATTTATACCCGACTTTAGGTCCGATTAAACCCAAGTTTAAGCCCAATTTATAAAAAAATTTAGACCTGACTTAATCCCAAGTTTAAGCCCGACTTATATCCGACATAAACACAAGTTTAAACCCGATTTATACCCGAATTTAGGCCCGACTTATACACCATTTTAGGCCCGATTTATACCCCACTTTAAGCCCGAATTTTATCCCACTTTAAGCCCGACTTATAACCGACTTAAACCCAATTTTAAGCCCAACTTTTACCCCTCTTTAGGCTAGACTTATACCCCACTTTAAGCCCTACTTATACCAACTTTAAGCTCGACTTATATCCGACTTTAAGCAAGACTTATACCCGCCTTAAACCCGACTTTAAACCCGACTTATACCCGAGTTAAACCCAAGTTTAAGTGTGATTTATACCCGACTTTAGGCCCGATATAAACCCAAGTTTAAGCCCGACTTATAAACCACTTTAGGCCAGACTTAAACCAAATTTTAAGACCGACTTATACCCGACTTAAACCCAAGTTTAAGCTCGACTTATACCCGATTTAAACCCAAGTTTAAGCCCAACTTATACCCGAATTTAGGCCTGACTTCTACCCCACTTTAAGACCGACTTATACCCCACTTTAAGTTCAATTTATACCTGAATTAAACCCAAGTTTAAGTGCGAATTATACCCGACTTAATCCCAAGTTTAAGCCCGATTTATACTCAGCTTTAGGCCCGACTTATAAACCACATTAGGCCCGACTTAAATCCAATTTTAAGCCCGAATTATACCCAATTTAAGCCCAACTTAAACCCAAATTTGGCCCGAATTATACCCCACTTTAAGCCCGACATAACCCGTCTTTAGGCCCGACTTATACCCAAATTTAAGACTGACTTATACCCCCCTTTAAGCCTGACTTATACACGACTTGAAGCCCGACTTATACCCAACTTAAACCGAAGTTTAAGCCCGACTTATACCCGAGTTTAGGCCCGACTTAAACCCCAATTTAAGCCTGACTTACACCCCACTTTAAGCCCGAATTATATTCGACTTAAACCCAAGTTTAAGCCCGATATACCCGACTTTAGGCCCGACTTATATCCCACTTTAAGCCTGTTTAATACCCCACTTTAAGCCCGACTTATATCCAAATTTAAGCCCGATTTATACCCGACTTAAACCCAAGTTTAAGACCGACTTATACCGGACTTTAGGCCCGACTTATACCCGACTTTAGCGCCGACTTATACCCCACTTTAAGCCAGATTTATACCCCACTTTAGGCCCAACTTATACCCCACTTTAAGCCCGACTTAAACACGATTTTAAGCCTGACTTATTGCCGAGGTAAACGTGACTTTAATTACGACTTATACGCGAATTAAAGCCGAATTTTATCCCGAATTATACTCGACTTAAACCAAGTTTAAGTCCGATTTATACCCGACTTTAGGCCCGATTAAACCCAAGTTTAAGCCCGATTTATAAACAAATTTAGGCCCGATTTAATCCCAAATTTAAGCCCGACTTATACCCGACATAAACCCAAGTTTAAGCCCGACTTGTACCCCACTTTAAGCCCGACCTATACCCCACTTTAAGCCCGACTTATACCCGACTTTAATCCCGATTTATACCCGACTTAAACCAAAGATTAAGCCGGACTTAAACCCCACTTTAGGCCTGACTTAAACCCAAGTTTAAGCCCGACTTATACCCCACTTTAGGACTGACTTAAACCCGATTTAAACCCAAGTTTAAGACCGACTTATACCCAACATTAGGCTTGACTTATACCCGACTTTAGGCCTGACTTATAAACCACTTTAGGCCTGACTTAAAGCCAATTTTAAGCTCGACTTAAACCCAAGATTAAGCACAAGTTTTACCCCACTTTAGGCAGGACTTAAACCCGACTTTTGGCCCGACTTCTACCCCAATTTAAGACCGACTTATACCCCACTTTAAGCCCGACTTAAACCCGTCTTTAGGCCCGACTTGTACCCCACTTTAAGCCCTGCTTCTACCCGAATTTAAGCCCGAATTATAACCGACTTAAACCCGACTTTAAGCCCGACTTAAACCCAACTTTAAGCCCGATTATACCCCACATTAGGCCCGACTTATACCCCACTTTAGGCCCGACTTATACCTCACTTAAACCCAAGTTTAAGCCCGACTTATACCCGAATTAAACCCACGTTTAAGCCTGACATATACCCTAATTTAGGCCCGACTTATACCCGATTTAAACCCAAGTTTAAGCCTGATTTATAATCGCATTTATGCCCGACTTATACCCCACTTTAGGCCCGACTTATACCCTACTTCAAGCCCCACTTATACCCCACTTTAAGCCCGATTCATTCCCCACTTTAAGCTCGACTTATACTTGACTTAAACGTAAGTTTAAACCTGACCTATACCCCACATTAGGACCGACTTATACCCCACTTTAGGCCCGACTTAAACCCAATTTTAAGCCCGAATTATACCCCAATTAAACCCAAGTTTAAGCTCTACTTATACCTGACTTTAGTCCTGATTATACCCCATTTTAAGCCCAACTTCTGCCCCACTTTCTGCCCGACTTTAAGCCTGACTTATACCCTACTTTAGGCCCGACTTAAGCCCGATTTAAATCTTGATTTATACCCGACATAAACCCAAGTTTAAGCCCGACTTATAACCGACTTTAAGCCTGACTTTAACCTAATTTTAAGCCCGACCTATACCCCACTTTAGGCCCGATTTATACTCGACTGAAACCCAAGTTTAAGCCCGACTTATACCCAACTTAAGGCCCGACTTATAAATCACTTTAGGCCCGACTTAAACCCAATTTTAAGACCGACATATACCCGACTTAAACCCAAGTTTAAGCCCGAATTTTACCCCATTTTAAGCCCGACTTTAACCCGACTTTTGGCCTTACTTATACTCCAATTAAAGCCCGACTTATACCACATTTAAGCCCAACTTAATCCCGTATATAGGCCCGATTTATACCCCACTTTAAGCCCAATTTAAACCCATCTTTAGGCCCGACTTATACCCAACTTAAACCCAAGTTTAAGCCCGACTTATACCCGACTTTAGGACCGACTTATACCCGAATTTAAGTCCGAATTATACCCGACAGAAACCCAAGTTTAAACCCGATTTATACCCGATTTTAGGCCCTAGTTATACCCCACTTTAAGCCCGACTTATACCCCGCTTTAGGCCCGAGTTATACCCAACTTTAAGCCCAACTTATACCCGACTTAAACCCAACTTTAAGCCCGACTTATACCCCACTTTAAGCTCGACTTATACCCGCCTTTAAGCCCGACATATACTAGACTTAAAGCCCAATTTTAAGCCCGACTTATACCTGACTTAAACCCAAGTTTAAGCCCGAATTTTACCCCACTTTAAGCCTGACTTAAACCCAAATTCTTGCCCGATTTATACTCCAATTTAAGCCCGACTTAAACCCGTCTTTAGGCCCGACTTATACCCCACTTTAAGCCCGACTTATAACCGACTTTTGGCCCGACTTATACCCGACTAAAACCCAATTTTAAACCCGACTTATACCCGATTTTAGGCCCAACATACACCCAAGTTTAAGCCCGACTTATACATGACTTAAACCCAAGTTTAAGCTCGATTATACCCGAATTTAGGTCCGACGTATAAACCACTTTACGCCCAACCTAAACCCAATTTTAAGCCCGAATTATACCCGACTTAAACCCAAGTTTAAGCCAGAATTTTACCCCACTTTAAGCCCAAATTAAACCCAACTTTAGGCCCGATTTATACCCCAATTTAAGCCTGACTTATACCCCACTTTAAGCCCGACTTAAACCCGTATTTCGGTCCGACTTATTCCTCACTTTAAGCCCGGCTTATGCCCCACTTTCTGCCCGACTTTAAGCCCGACTTATACCCTACTGTAGGCCCGACTTAAGACCGACTTTAATCCCGATTTATACCCAACATAAACCCAATTTTAAGCCCGACTTACACCCCACTTTAGGCCCGACTTAAACCCAATTTTAAGACCGACATATACCCGACTTAAACCCAAGTTTAAGCCTAAATTTTACCCCATTTTAAGCCCGACTTTAACCCGACTTTTGTCCTTACTTATACTCCAATTTAAGCCCGACTTATACCCCATTTTAAGCCCAAATTGATCCAAATTTAGGCCTGACTTATACCCCACTCTAAGACCAATTTTAAGCCCGTCTTTAATCCCGATTTATACCCGACTGAAACCCAATTTTAAGCCTGAATTATACTCGACTTAAACCCATGATTAAACCTGATTTATACCCCACTTGAAACCCGACTTATACCCGACTAAAACCCAAGTTTAAGCCCGACACAAACCCAATTTTAAGCCCGAATCATACCCAACTTAAACCCAGATTTAAGCCCGACTTATACCCCATTTATGCCCGACTTATAAACCACTTTAGGCCCGACTTAAAGCCCAATTTTAAGCCCGACTTATACTCGACTTTAAGCCTGAATTATACCCAAGTTAAACCCAAGTTTGAGCCTGATCTATACCAGATTTAAACCCAAGTTTCAGCCCGACATATACCCGACTTTAGGCCCGACTTATACCCCACTTTAGCTCGACTTAAACCCAAGTTTAAGCCCAATTAGTACCCCAGTTTAAGCCCAACTTATACCCCACTTATCCCAACTTGAACCTGACTTAAACCTAAGTTTAAGCCCGAATTTTACCCCAATTTAGGCCCGACTTATACCCCACTTTAGGCCCGACTTATACCCTACTTCAAGCCTGACTTATACGCCAGTTTAAGCTTGATTTATACCCCACTTTAAGCTCGACTTATACTTGACTTAAACCCAAGTTTAAGCCCGACTTATACCTCACATTAGGCCCGACTTATACTTCACTTTAGGCCCGAATTATACCCCATTTTAAGCCCGAATTACACTCTACTTTAGGCCCGACTTAAACCCAGTTTTAAGCCCGACTTACACCCGAATTAAACCCAAGTTTAAGCCCGACTTATACCCGACCGAAACCCAAGTTTAAGCCCGACTTATACCCGACATTAGGCCCAACTTATAAACCACTTTAGGCCCGACTTAAACCCAATTATAAGACCGACATATACTCGACTTAAACCCAAGTTTAAGCCTGAATTTTACCCAATTTTAAGCCCGACTTTAACCTGACTTTTGGCCTTACTTATACTCCAATTTAAGCCCGACCTATACGCGACTTTAGGCCCGACTTATACTTCATTTTAGGACCAAATTATACCCCAATTTAGGCCCGGCTTATACCCCACTTTAGGCCCGACTTAAACCCAGTTTTAAGACCGACTTATAAACGACTTATACCCGACTTAAAACCAAGTTTAAGCCCAAATTATACCTGACTTTAGGCCCGCATTATACTCCACTTTAAGCCCGATTTATACCCCACTTTCTGAAAAAATTTAAGCCCGAATTATACCAGACTTTAGGCCCGACTTAAACCAGACTTTAATCCTGATTTATACCCGACATAAACCCAAGTTTAAGGCCGATTTATACCCAACTTTAGGCCCGATTTAAACCGAATTTTAATCCAGACTTATAAACCACTTTAAGCCCGACTTAAACCCAACTTTATGCCTGACTTATACCCCACTTTAGGCCTGACTTATACCCGACTTAAACCCAAGTTTAAGCCTGACTTATACCCGAGTTTAGGCCCGAATTATAAACCATTTTAGGCCCGAATTAAACCCAAGTTTAAGCCCGACGTATACCCGATTTAGACCCGACTTATACCCCAATTTAAGCCCGACTTATACCCAACTTAAACCCTATTTTAAGCCCGAGTTATACCCCACTTAAACCCAAGTTTAAGCCCAACTTATACCCCACTTTAAGCCCGACTTATACCCCACTTTAAGACCGACTTATATCCGACTTAAACCCAAGTTTAAGCCTGACTTATACCCCACTTTAGGCCCGAATTATGCCTGACTTATACCCCACTTTAGGCCCGACTTTAACCCAACTTTAGGCCCGACTTTAACCCGACTTTAGGCCCGACTTAAACACGACTTTAAGCCTGACTTATACCGGACTTAAACCCAAGTGTAAGCCCGAATTATACCAATCTTTAGGCCCATCTTAAACCCAATTTTAAGCCCAACTTATAAACCACTTTACGCACAACTTAAACCCAAGTTTTTAAGCCCGATTTATACCCCACTTCAGTCCTGACTTATACCCGACTTAAACCCAAGTTTAAGCCCGACTTATACCCAACTTTAGGCCCAACTTTAACCCGAATTTAGGCCCGACTTATAAACCACTTTAGGCCCGACTTAAAGCCAATTGTAAGCCCGACTTAAACCCAGGTTTAAGCCCGAATTTTGCCCCTCTTTAAGCCCGACTTAAACGCGACTTTTGGCCCGACTTATACCCCAATTTAAACCCAACTTATACCCCACTTTAAGCCCGACTTAAACCCATCTTTAGGCCCGACTTAAACCCCATTTTAGGCCCGACTTATAGCCCACTTTAAGCCCGATTTATACCTCATTTCAGCCTGACTTATACCTGATTAAACCCAAGTTTAAGCCAGAATTTTACCCCACTTTAAGCCCAACTTAAACCCATCTTTAGGCCCAAATTATACCCAACTTAAACCCAGGTTTAAGCATGACTCATACCCGACTTTAGGCCTGACTAATACCCCACTTTAAGCCGAACTTATACCCGAATTTAAGCCCAACTTATACCCGAATTTAAGCCCAACTTATACCCGACTTAAACCCGACTTTAAGCCCGACTTATACCCTACTGAAACCCAAGTTTAAGCCCGACATAAACCCAATTTTAAGCCCGACTTATACCCGACTTAAACCCAAGATTAAGCCAGAATTTTACCCCAATTTAAGCCCGACTTAAACCTGACTTTTGGCCCGACTTATAGCCGAATTAAACCCAAGTGTAAGCCCGACTTATACCCGACTTTAGGCCTGACTTATACCCCACTTTAAGCCCGAATTCAACACGACTTTAAGCCCGACTTATACTCGATTTTAAGCTCGAATTATACCCGACTTAAACTCGAATTATACCCGACTTAAACTCGATTTATACCCGACTTAAACCCGACTTTAAGCCCGACTTATACCCGACTTAAGGCCCGACGTATACCCCAATTAAGCCCAACTTATACCCCACTTCACGCCCGACTTATACCCGATTTAAAACCAAGTTTAAACCCGATTTATACCCCACTTTAATCCCAATTTATACCCCAATTTAAGCCCAACTTATACCCGACATTAAGCCTGACTTATACCTGACTCTAGGCATGACTTATAAACCACTTTATGCCCGACTTAAAGACAATATTAAGCCTGATTTAAAACCAATTTTAACCCGAATTTTACCCCACTTTAAGCCCGAATTCAACACGATTTTAAGCCTGACTTATATCCGACTTAAACCCAACTTTAATCCCGATTTACACCCGACATAAACCCAAGTTTAAGCCCGATTTATACCCGACTTTAGGCCCAACTTAAACCCAAGATTAAGCTCGACTTATAAACCACTTTAGGTCCGACTTAAACCCAATTTTAAGCCCGACTTATGCCCAACTTAAACCCAAGATTAAGCCCGACTTATACCCGTCTTAAACCCAAGTTTAAGCCTGACATATACCCGACTTTAGGCCCAATTTATACCCCACTTTAAGCCCGACTTATAACCGACTTAAACCCAAATTTAAGCCCGACTTATACCCCACTTTAAGCCCGACATATACCCGACTTTAAGCCCGATTTATACCCGACTTAAACCCAAGTTTAAGCCCGACTTATACCCAAATTTAGGCCCGATTTATACCCAATTTAGGCCCGACTTATAAACCGCTTTAGGCACGACTTAAAGCCAATTTTAAGCCCGACTTATACCCCACTTAAACCCAAGATTAGGCCCGAATTTTAGCCCACTTTAAACCCGACCTAAACCCGACTTTTGCCCCGACTTATACTCCAATTTAAGCCCGAATTATACCCCACTTTAAGCCATAATTAAACCCGTCTTTAGGCCCTACTTTTACCCCACTTTAAGCCCGACTTATACCCGACTTAAACCCAAGTTTAAGCCCGACTTATACCAGACTTTAGGCCCGACTTGTACCCCACTTTAAGCCCGACTTATACCCGACTTTAAGCCCGACTTATACACGACTGAAACCCAATTTTAAGCCCGACTTTTACCCAACTTTGAGCCCAATTTATACCCCACTTTAAGCCTGACTTATACCCAAATTTAACCAAAGTGTAAGCCCGATTTATACCTGATTTTAGGCCCAACTTAAACCCAATTTTAAGGCCGACTTATAAACCACTTTAGGCCCGACTTATCCCAAGTTTAAGCCTGACGTATACCCCACTTTAGGCCTCACTTATACTTGACTTAAACCCAAGTTTAAGCCCGACTTATACCCGACTTTAGGCTTGACTTATACCCGACTTTAGGCCCGACTTATAAACCACTTTAGGCACGACTTATACACCACTTTATGCCTGATTTAAAGCCAATTTTAAGCCAGGCTTAAACCCAAGTTTAAGCCCGAATTTTCCCCACTTTAAGCCCGAATTAAACCCGTCTTTAGGCCCGACTTATACCCCACTTTACGCCCGACTTAAACTCGTCTTTAGGACCGACTTATACCCGACTTAAACCAAAGTTTAAGCCCGACTTATACCCGACTTTAGGCCCGACTAATACCCCACTTTAAGCCCGAATTATACCCGACTTTAAGCCCAACTTATATCCGACTTCAACCCGACTTTAAGCCCGACTTATACCCAACGGAAACACAAGTTTAAGCCAAACATTAACCCAATTTTAAGCCTGACTTATACCCGACTTTAGGCCTGACTTATACCCCACTTTAAGCCCGACTTATACCCCACTTTAAGCCTTCACCTTGGGAAGGTTGACTTAATCTACTTTTCATTTCTATCACCGCCAAGCCAGGGCTAGCACTACTCATCCTGTAAAGTGTGACGAGGTGCAACAAGCACTTGTAAAATGAAAACTCCCCAATACCTTCTAAGGAGAGTTACACCCAAGGGTATCTTCCAGGTGCTACTAAAAGCTAATTCTGCTCAAGTTTAAAGAGAAAAGAGTGAGGGGGCAGGGCTTATCCAGAACAGAACTTAGCAGAAAACATTTCTGCATTTCATATGTTTTTCACCCATGTTCTCCCCTGTGGCATGTTGCAACAAGATGAATTCACCTCTCCGTGAAGCTCACCTGCACATTCTCAGCTGGAAGCTTCTGGACTCCATTTATAGAGATGTAAATCTTAATAAACTTATCTGACTGATCCCAACCTGCAAGCAAAAAAAAAGGAAGTTCTAGCTTTCCTCCATGAATTTCATGCATTCCATTCCAACTCCCTCTGAAAAAGGACCTCTGCCTTATTGAAACAATCTTCAGAGGGATAAGGGAAAACCATGAATTATTAAGGAGCAAAAGGAGGTCCTCACATGCAGTTCTGTTTCCTAATTCCTGCAAATTCTGACAAGAGCCACGTATCAGTTTGAGTGACATGGTTTAGTAAGTGGACAGGTACGGTTGGACTCAATTATCTCAGAGGTCTTTTCCAACCAGATGATTCTATGAAGAATTTGAATACTTCTGACTGCTGTAAATGCCGCTCCATCCTGTTCTGGCTCAGCCGTGCTTCCTTGTTACAAGCTGGTTTTCTATTTCTTGCTGTTTCCTCCTGCTCCTTGTATCTCTTCCTTCAGCCGTGCTGCCTCAGGGCTCACCGGCCTGTTCCTCTTGCGTACTTCCAGGGAAGCATGAAGCGCAGAATACAACTTCTGTTTCCCCGTTGCTGTGTATGAGGAGCCTTCTGGAAAAGCCTGTTCACCAGTTGGTTCTCTGTGCTGGAAGCCTCAGTCTAGCACAGGTGAGCGTGTAGCTCTTTGGGATCGTGCCAATGTGTTGGGCTGAACGTGGAACAGGTTACCCCTTGTGAACCAGGGCTTTATCCTAACGGACTTTCTGAGACTCACTGTGTAGCATGGACACATTCTGGACAGCTTGTCTGCCATGCCGCTGTGTAGTAGTGCTGCTTGAAAACAACCAGATGGAGTGAGCTGTATCAGAACACCTAAGACAGTGGCTGTTTAGTACTGCAAACAGGTTTAAGCTCTTTCTTAAGTACATAGCTTATGAAAATAAGCGCCTTATTCCCATTTGTTCATATTTCCATTTATTTTACAAGGCATCCTTCACACAATGATAACAAGGTACTGATCCAAATAATTCTGTAACATTTAAAAAAGTAAACATTTGTTGTGACCATGTATATTGAATTGCACTTTTGTTAATAAGTATTATAAGTTATTATAAGTTAATAAGTATTATATTTCCATATGATACTTTATATAATATGTGGATTTATTACACGAGTACTGGCAGTACTGAATCGTTCTCAGTTAAAAGTCTGATGTCGCTATGATGCCCTTTTCACCTGACTCTTCAGGAAAGTATAGTTTTCAAACTTGGGGCACATCCAGATAACAAATGCAACTCCAAACCTGGAATACTTTGCTGTGATGAAGTCACAGCTTTGTAGCTGCTCTTTGTTTTCAATGTGAATCCACTCTGAATGGTGGACCCCGAGGGATGTTGATCGGGATAATGCATGAGTAGACACTTCTCTGCATTCATGTGCCATCTTTTCCCAGTGTGAAGAAGCCAGAGAATCTCTAAGGATCTAGGAATCTAAGAAACTTTAAGGAGCTAGGCCGATTAATCAATGGGGCAGGAGTGCAGGTGGTGTTCTGCTCAATTCGTACAGTGTTAGGAGGTGTATACTGCAAGCAACAAGAAAGTCCACGCTGTTAACAAATGACTTAAAGGCTGGTGTCGAAACAAAAATTTTGGTTTCTATGATCATGGAGAAACTTTTACTGCATCTTGCCTGCTAGATCCAGATGGGTCCCAACTAATCAAAAGGGGCAAAAGGATTCTATCCCAGGAGTTGGCAGGGCTCATTAAGAGGGCTTTAAACTTGGCCCGAAGGGGGAGGGGGATGTAACCAGGCTCACCAGTGATGTGACTGTACGGAGTGAGTCATCATCAAGAGTGAAGTCAGTAACCCAACTTAAGTGTATGTACACTAATGCACGCAGTATGGGCAATAAACATGAGGAGCTAGAAGTCCTGGTCCAGCAGGAGAGCTATGATATAGTTGCTATCACGGAAACATGGTGGAATGACTCTCATAACTGGAGTGCTGTCATGGAAGGCTACAAACTCTTCAGGAGAGACAGGCGGGAGAGAAGGGGTGGAGGGGTGGCCCTGTATGTAAAGGAAACTCTTGACACTGTAGAAGTTGAGATTAGTGATGATCAAATTGAGTGCCTATGTGTCAGGGGTCACCATTTGTCAAAGACGGCGGGAGACTTAACGACACGCATATGGTGTTTGATTAACAAGTCTCAATCTTTATTAGCAGTACTTCTACCTAAATAGTTTAGTTAATGAGCTTCATACATATTACAAAACTTTAGTTCCTTATTGGTTACAGACTTTATCATTGCATAAGTGTCACATACATTCCTGTAGTTTTAGAAATCCATCTGGTCCCGTGGGAGACATCCTATTATCTCCCTTGCCTAAGCTTCACTGCACAACAAGGGCCCTGCACTCAAGGCCTAAGCAGCTTGCTTTTCTCAGGCTTATGTCTGCTTTCAGTGAACCAGGTTTCAGTAAGTCTCTCCACACCTATGGGTAAGAGTCAGAGGGGCAATCAAGACTGACATCCTGGTTGGAGTATATTACAGACCGCCCGATCAGGAGAAAGAGGTGCATCTATTGTTGTTTAAGCAGCTGGAATTTGCCTCAAGATCAGCTACCCTTGTTCTTTTAGGAGTCTTTAATCTCCCAGATATCTGCTGGGAACTTAACACAGCCAAGAGGAGGCAGTCCAGAAGGTTCTTGGAATGTATTCAGGATTGTTTTCTGTTACAGCTGGTGAGTGAGCCTGCCAGGGGTGAGGGTCTCCTTGACCTGCTGTTTACAAATAGAGAAGGGCTGGTGGGTGATGTTATGGTCAGAGGCTGTCTGTGATACAGTGACCATGAGATAATCGAGTTCTCCATAAACAATGAAACAAGGAAGGGCATGAACAGGGCGCCCACACTGGACTTTCAGCGGGCAGATTTTGGATTATTTAAGGAACTAGTCAGGGGAGTATCCTGGGAAATAGCCCTTAAAAACAAGGGGGTCCAGGAAGGCTGGAGTTACTTCAAGAACAAAATCTTGAAGGTGCAGGAGCAGGCTTGTGCCGATGCGCCGTAAGATGAGCTGTAGAGGCAGACTGCCGGCCTGAATGAGTAAGGAGATTCTGAAGGAGCTAAGCGAGAAAAAGAGGGTGTATCGCCTTTGGAAAGAAGGGCTGGTAAATCAGGTTATGTTCAAAGATATCGTTAAGTCATGTAGGAAGAAAATTAGGGAGGCAAATCCCAGCTGGAGCTCAAATTGGCCACTTCTGTTAAGGACAAGAAGAAGTGTTTTTACAAATATATTAATGGCAGAAAGAAAGGCAGCAACAACCTCCACTCCTTATTTGATGTCAAGGGAAATATAGTAACTAAAGATGATGAAAAGGCTGAAGTTCTTAATGCCTTCTTTTCCTCCATTTTCAACACTAAGACAGATTGTTCACTGGACAACTGGCCTTCTGAAGTGGTGGATGGGGTCAGGATGGAATATAGCTCCCCTGTAATCCAGGAAGAAGAAGTTAGAGACCTGCTGAGCCACTTTGGTCCTCATAAGTCTATGGGGCTGGATGGGATCCATCCTAGTGTGATGAGAGAGCTCGCAGATGAGGTTGCTAAGCTACTTTCCATCATTTATCAACAATC
Source organism: Tapera naevia (assembly GCA_033556795.1). Lineage (NCBI taxonomy): Eukaryota > Metazoa > Chordata > Aves > Cuculiformes > Neomorphidae > Tapera > Tapera naevia. The sequence continues at coordinate 2,259,354 of JAUMJJ010000198.1, read as the reverse complement.
CTGGCTCACTGGAGAGGTCCCGGATGACTGGAAGTTGGCCAATGTGACACCCATCCACAAGAAGGGCCGTAGGGACGATCCAGGTAATTACAGACCTGCCAGTCTGACCTCGGTTCCAGGTAAAATTATGGAGCAGATAATCCTGGGTTGCAACCATGCAGCACCTGCAGAATGACCGAGAGATCAGGCCCAGCCAGCATGGATTTGGGAGAGGCAGGTCCTGTCTGACCAACCTGATCTCCTTTTATGTCCATGTGGCTCAGCTGGTGGATGAGAGGATGGCTGTGGATGTGGTATACATGGACTTCAGCAAGGCCTTTGACACCGTTCCTCATAGTAGGCTCCTGGAGAAGCTGACAGCCTGTGGCTTGGACAGGAGTACTCTATGTTGGGTTAGGAATTAGTTGGTTGGCTGAGCCCAGAGAGTGATGGTGAACGGTGTCTCATCCAGTTTGCAGCCGGTCATTAGTGGTGTCCCCCACGGGTCAGTGTTGGGCCCAGTCCTGTTTAACATCTTTGTTGATGATCTGGATGAGGGGATTGAGTCACAGACGTCACAGACGATACCAAGCTGTGAGGAAGTGTCGATCTGCTGGAGGGTAGGAGGGCCCTACAGGGGGACCTTGACAGACTTGAGAGATGGGCTGATTCCAATGGGACGAAGTTTAACAAGTCCAAGTGCCAGGTTCTACACTTTGGACCAACAACCCCATGCAGTGCTATAGGCTGAGGACAGAATGGCTGGAGAGTAGTCAAGTGGAAAGAGACTTGGGAGTGATGGTGGACAGGAAACTCAACATGAGCCAGCAGTGTGCCCAAGTGGCCAAGAAGGCCAATGGTATCCTGGCCTGCATCAGGAATGGTGTGGGCAGCAGCACTAGAGAAGTTATCATCCCCTTATACTCAGCACTGGTCAGGCCTCCCCTTGAGTACTGTGTCCAGTTCTGGGCCCTTCAGTTTAAGGGAGATGTTGAGATGCTGGAGTGTGTCCAGAGGAGAGCAATGAAGATGGTGAAGGGGCTGGCACACAAGCCCTGTGAAGAGTGACTGAGGGAGCTGGGGTTGTTTAGCCTGGAGAAGAGGAGGCTCAGGGGAGACCTTATTGCTCTCTATAACTACCTAAAAGGAGGTTGTAGGCAGTCTCTTCTCTCAGGCAATCAGTGACAGAACAAGAGGACATGGTCTCAAGCTTCGACAGGGGAGGTTTAGGCTTGATATTAGGAAAAAATTTTTCACTGAAAGGGTCATTCGCCAAAGGAATCGTCTGCCCAGGGAGCTGGTGGAGTCATTGTCCCTGGAGGTGTTTAAAAACAGATTGGATGAGGCGCTTAGTACCATGGTTTAAATGACGAGTAGGTGCTAGTGTTGGGTCTTAGGTTGGTCTAGATCTCAGAGGTCTTTTCCAACCTTGTGATACTGTGATACATCAGCACCGCTGACCTGCGCATGCCCCAAGTATGGGCAGGGATGTTCTGGGCTGCCTGGTGCCCACTGCACCTTGGAGACAGGTAACATGCGACTGGGCGCCTGCGCCAGGGCACCCTGCCTGAGGAGGCCCTGGACTCCATGGTTGTAGAGAATATTTTAGAAGAATCGGGGCATTCTGTGATCCTTGAGGCCTTGTATGTACAACGCTGCCTATGTGTTAAATTGCAAGGACACAGCGACCTTGATGAACAACAAAGAGGAGGCAGGCTAAGAAGTAAACAAGATAAGAGGAACAAGAATGAAAAGTGCTAACTGAAAAAGAGGGGCGGGCAAGGTATCTGGTAACAGCACATGGACAGAAACTTTTAACCAATTAAGATAGCGAATATACCAAGTGAACAACACATAGCAGCCAATTATATGTACACTTATAGTGCATGGACACAGATTGTGAGTATAAAATAACGTGTGGAAGCACAATAAAATGAGCACTGACTCTACCTCCATGAGGATACATCTTTGACTCCGGGGCTCTCCGCTACATTTGGTGCCCAAACAAGGAACAGGCAGCCTCGGCAAATGAAGCTTTCTCAGAGACAGCAGCTCCCAGGGAACGAGATGGTCGAGGGGAGAGGAACGAGCTGTATATGCTTTGATACAGAGACAGCGGCTCCCGGGGAATGAGACAGTCAAGAGGAGAGGAACAAGCCGTATATGCTTTGATACAGAGCAGCGACAGAGGAGAGCCGGACAGGAGAGGCGAGGACAAGCAGTTACCGAGAAGTCTCCAGAGCTGCTCTGCTGCATGATGTATCGTCAGACTGGCTGTGGTTTGCCTGGAGAGCAGAGGGTTGTTCAAACCTGAACAGGCACCCCACGGGATCTCCTTTGTGCTCTGGTCACCATTGTCATTTGCTTCAGCCTTCCAGCTCTCCACCAATGCCACGGAGCTGCTCAGCACTCACTCGAACACCCAACGCCTTCTCCGTCCCGCACTAGGAAGGTGCCTGCTGGTCCCCAGCCACAGGGGAACCCTTTCACAGGACGGACACTCCCCACGCCCGAGTCACCTTTGACTCTACGGAGGATCACAACAAGACATAGAAGCAAATAGAAATTGAGCCACTCTGAAATGTCGTATGGGAAGTTTGTGAAACACAGAGGTGGTGAGGCCAGCTGCCTTCAAAACAGAATGCCACGTCATTTCTGAAAGGAATTTTAAATGAATACTTGTTAAAAATATGTTCCTGCAAGCAATGACTCACAGACAAAGGCCCAGGGTTTGCTGACAGTGCTGAAGCTGCCGTTACCACACCCCCAGATTTTCACCTTGCTGCCCCCAGCTATCTGTACTCCTTCGCCCTTTGCTACAATACTGTTACCTTCATGGAACTCTGCCATCAGTATCCATGCAGAGCCTTTAGTTGAGCCATTTGGGCCACAACCCTGGGCTCGTTTTCCATAAGGAAAGTGACCAGAGAAGGGGTGAAGAGGGAAGGCACTGTCAGACTCAGGAGCACGGCAGTTACACACAGAGCCAAGAAACTACAATTTGAAAACCAGAGGATATCATCTTCTTCAAAGATGCTATTAAAACCAGAAATCTTGTAACTTTCTGTCGGTTGGAGAACATCTGAAAGCAGCGTCTACTTTTGTGGCCCAGATGAGTAACCGAGACAGTCCTCAAGCTGCAAAAATCCAGGTCTTTGCTCTCATTTGTCACAAAATGCAGTTTAAAAGAGCACCAATTTGTCCAGAAAGGCTAAAGCAAAGGAAGGAAAACCCAGGAGGCCTCAAGAGGGGGACTCTTTCCATCTCCCTGCTCCCCTCCAGCCAAAGGCTGCATCACACCCGGCTCCTGTTTGCCTGTGCCTGCTCCGCCCCAAGCCATGATGCCCAGAGCTCCGTCAGGGACAGGCACCATTTTGTGTGTTCCCTCCTCCCACTTTAGGGCCCCCTATATGGCCCCGTGTGTGTCCTCTCCTGCCATTTTGTTCCCCTATAGGGCCCTGTGTCCCCCCCCCTCGCTTTAGGGCCCTCAATAGGCCCATGTAGGACCCTTTGTACCCCTTTTAGAGCCACATGTAGTGTCCCTATGGTGTCCTGTGTCCCCCCACTTTAGGCCCCCTGTGCACTTTTCCCCCCCTGCCCCCCCCAAACCCCTATAGGGCCCTGTGTTCCCCTCTATAGGGGCTCTAAAGCATCACGATGACTCGTTTCTTGTGGTGGTGTTCCAGGTGCAGAGGGACGAGCTATGTGCCCAAGGGTGACGACAGAGAAGTGAGTGAGCACAGGAAGGAGCGAGACCTTCATCATCTCTCAATTTCACACCCTGAATACAGGATGGGATCCTCTGCTGGTGTGTCTGGGGTGAGCTGCCCCTATACCGACACTTTTAGAGACTCTTGGAGAGCCTCAATTTCACCCAATCTAAACCTCCCCTAGCACACCTTGAGGCCATTTCCTCTCATCATATCACCTGGCAATAACAGAGAAGAGACCAACACCCATCCCACCACAAGCTCCTTTCAGGCAGTTGTGGACAGTGATGAGGTCTCCCCTCAGGCTCCTCTTCTCTATGCTAAACAACCTCAGTTCCCTCAGCCGCTCCTCATAGGACTTGTTCTGCAGCCCCTTCCGCAGCCTCATTCTCATCTCCGCATGTGCTGCAGCCCTTCAATGTCCTTCTTGTAGTGGGGAGCCCAAAACTGAACCCAGTACTCGAGATAGAGCCTCACCACAAGGTTCCGTAGCGGCGACAAAGGGCACGATAGGGGTCTCTAGGGGGCCCTATATGCAGGAATTATTGTGCATTGTAAAAGCTCTATAAAGGTTTCCACAGGGGAGACAAAGGAAGAGACAGGGGCTTTAGAGGGGGCTCCATATGAGGGTTGCATTGGCCGTTATATAAGCTCTATAGGATGTTCCAATAGGGCTATACCAGGCCTCATAGGGGATCAAGAGGGAGAACTGCAAGGAGTACACAGCGAGTGATAAGTGCTCTATAGGGGGCTCCATAGCGGGGACTTAGGGGGCGCAATAGGGGCTCTATGGAGTATTCCATAGGGGACAGAAAAAAGCGACACTGGGGCTCTAGAGGTGGCTCCATGTGTGGGCCTTATTGGTAGGTATAAAAACTCTACAGGGGTTTCCTTAGGATCTAGACAGGGTGCGAAAGGGCAATAGATTGGGCTCTCTACCTCGTACAGAGAGAGCGACAAGTGCTCTCTAGGGGGATCCACAGCAGGGACTTAGAGGGTGCGATAAAGGCTCTATAGAGGGCTCCATTGGGGAGAGAAAGGATGAGATAGGGGCTCTAGTGGGGGCTCCATACATGGTAAACAAGGTTCAATAGGTGCTCTACAACGGGCTACATAGCGGTGTCTTTGAGGGTGCTCCATAGAGGGTTTCAGAGCGGACACAAAGAGCGAAATAGGGGCACTCGAGGTGCCTGTTAGAGGAGAAACCCCTTTCCTCTAAGCGCCGTGGGGTGATAGTGGAGTAGGGGGTGCTCTGTGGGGCAGGAGGAGAGCAAGGGAGGCTCCGAATGGCAGGAAAGGGGAATTTGGTTTCTCCCTAATGACACATAATAGCACCAGCACCTAAGGGGCCAAAGGGTGGGAAAGTGCTGCGGCGCCCATTGGAGGGGAAAACTCCTTCCCCTCAGCCCCCTGGGCAATGGCAGGGCAGGAGGGTGCCAGCTCCTGTCTGTGGGGTTGGAGAAGAGCGAGGGGAAGCTCAGATTGGCAGGAAGAGGAGAGGAATTCAGATGTCAGAGAGGCAAAGTATCACCTCATGAACAGGTCCAGGTGAATCAGCCTTGCTCTGGACCCTGAAAGGCATCCTTGAATGAGCTGTAGCCCAAGGGCTCAAGCAGCCACGGGAAGAAAAGGCAAAAGGAGAAGAGTTACATATTACACTCTGTCTGCACTTTAAGTTCTCATCAGGCTCATGGATGGTGATGAACCATCTACAGGAAACCGGCAGCAGATTGTGGAGCTGGATGGTTTCTTCCTGGCACTGCCCGCACTGGACAGTGGAGAACTCCAGTCGGTACTTGGAGAGGCAGACAGATGGCTGAGCCACATTGGTACTGTAACTCTGCAGAGTGTGGGAGGAGAGGGAACACACCAAAGAGGGATCGGTGGAGGGATGGCTCAGATAATAGACACACTGGGAAGAGAAGACAGGTTCTCATGCATAAGAAAGTGTCAGACAACATCAGTGTCTAGTTTTCTTGTATCCAAAGGTCTCCTACCCCAGGATGCACCAGGTCCTTCAGAGGACATGCAGGGATGTGTTCCCCCCGCACAGCTCCACAGATGCCCTTTGCGCAGCACGAGCACAGCTCTGCCGCTCACAATGTCCCCTCTGCAGCAAGAGCCACAGTGATTAAACAGAAGCTCTTTTTCAAGCCACTGTGGATGAAGTGAAGAGGTCGCGCTCCCAGCAGGGCTGGTAGCTCCTGGCACAGCGGGAGTGGAGGGCTACAAAACTGCTGGCCCCACTGCAAATGCAGAAGCAAGGCTGATTCCTCCCACTTACCTCCTGCATTTGCAAGCAGAAATGTTCTGCCTCCATGAACTGCATCCATTTCTTGATCTTCATCATGCTCCTAGTCTCCACAGCACCTTCTGTCTCCACAGCAATGGATGGTAGTGGCTGGAAAAGAAGGATCGTGGGCTGCAGCAAGCAGCTGGCTGGTCTGGGCGAGACCCCTCTGCTGCAGGCTCCATCACCTCATCAAGCCAGGACCAGCAGAGATGGGACCTGGCTGCAAGTCAAGCAGGAGTCTCTCCACACCATCAGCTGAGTGTTGGTCTAAGCCCACCCACAGACGAGAAACGGGCACCATCTGCACTTCTTCACACCAGCTTCCCAACCAAGCTGGGTGCACCCAGCACTCAGTCCTGGCATAGACCTCAAAGGGCACTCTGCACCCACATGCCAGCCTGGCTTCATTCCTGCTCAAGGAACAACCTAGAAACCTGATGTCTGCACAGATTAGGTTCTCCGTGACAAAACCAAGAACATCTGCCAGGGAAACATATTAAAAGCAGGAAAGTTAGGACCTCAAAATTGCTTGAGACAAACATCTCATTTCAGATGGTGCTTAGGTTTCACCTCACGCACCCATCAGTGGAGGAGAGCTGAGGATCTCTGCTTGGGCATTCTTCTCAAAAGGCACCTTCCTGATAAAGGCAGCTGAGATGTCTTTTCTGGTTTTAACCTCAGAGGTGCGACCTTTCAAAAGGGAGGTGGTCCCTAGCCTTTGGACCCCTGTTTATAAACAAGGGCTTTGCAATTGCTTTTGAAGCTGAAGAATAACCGCTGCGTCACCAGTGGGAAGATGTGCTCTGTGCTGTGCGCTTGACTTAAGCAGAATCTGCCAGAATATTTATGGGACACCTTCACACCTGATCAGAGGCTCCATCACAAGATAAAGCACTGGGCAGTACAAAGTCTTCTCATCTTTTGATGCTCTTTCTGTCATGCCCGTGTTTTTAAACGAGCAACACGTTGCCAGCCGCATATTCCCAAAGATGCTGACCACACCTTTTTCCTAGGCCTACAGTCTCCCACCTCCCCAGGGAGGTTATACAGCAATTGTCTTGATATAGTGACACAAGCTGAAGATGAAACTGCAATCCAGATTTATCCTTTGAAGCAATTTTGGATCATGCTTAGCCACATCCACTCGTATTTCCCTGGTTTGTTTCTGCATACGTGGCAACAAAGCAGGAAATAAAGATGATTTCATGCTTCTACCAAAAGCATTCAGCCACACCATTCTTTACGTCTACAGGGCATCGTTTCTCCTGATTCAGAAAAAAATGTGCAGAGTTATAACACTACAGCTGCTGGTATTTGGATGTGAGCAGCTGCAAGGCCACTCCTTCAACCTAATGTCAACATCAGAACCCCTTGTGCTCTCTTGCACCCTTATCTATTGCCCCAGGATCAGCCTCTGTCAGAGGTGCAGAACAAGGTGCCAGCTCCCATCAGTGCCAAGGTCAAGCTACAAAGCAGTGAGGTTCACCAGGAAGGTCAGCAGATCAAAGGTGACTCTGTCTGCAAAGCCCTCTTTTGTGGCCGTCACTGCCGCAGCGGCTGATGGGGGAAGGCAGAAGAGTGGAAATGAGTGGCTCTGGATGGGGCTGGGAGGATGGTACCTGGAGATGAGGGCTTGGCATGGCCCAAAACAAAAAGGACACTGGGAGCCTTCACATCACAACGCAGAGAAAAGCCTCCTGTGATGATGTATAAAAGAAGAAACCAAAGAAATCCCAAATCCAGCTGACTTCAGGGGACTTTGGGCTTCTCTGAGTATAACTACCCTAAACAATCCTGCTGCTCCCCTGCAGAAGACCCGTGTCCAGTGCTGTCAAGCTTGAGGCTGTCAAAGAAAAGGATCACCAGGCAAGTGGCCAACACGTGGCCCCAGAGGAAACCCCTTCCACACAGACTGCGCTGTGATGTGCTTCTTTCTCTGTTATTACAAAATAGATGTGTTGTTCTAGCATCAAAGCCAGATTTGCCCTTTAGCTTGTAATTAAACCCTAATCCCATTTACCAGGAGATGACAAATGTCTCCAGGCAGAGCTTGCAGTCCTGCTCCCCTCTCCCCGCTCACCTCCCTCCCCTCAGCATCGTAGGGTCTATTGTGAAGGTGCTGTTAGCGGAGAGACAAACACATAACCACTCGGGGGAGGTTATATGTGGTGCTTTATTTTGAGGCCCCGGGAACCAGGGGTACGCACCCAAGTTTGGTTCCAAAACCGTTACAGTGCAACCGCATTTTATTCTCTACATGTTACATAGCCTAATGTATATTCAACAGGTTACAGCTAATACATATGCATATATAGATTATTTCATCGGCTAATTATTATTACTTTAACATGCATGTTCAAATCTGGTTGCAGAGATTCATATGGTTTTCCAAAGAGGATTTCATAGGGGCTCACCCCCATCCCACTCCTGGCTTTAATTCTTATTCTCAAAAGCAGTATTGGCAATGCTTTTGGCCATTTAATTTTGGCTTCCTGACATATTTTGCTAATTTGCCTTTTAATTGTTTGGTTCGTCTTTTCTCTTGTGCACTAGATTGTGGCCTCCACGGTGTGTGGAGATTCCAAGAAATCCCTAACATTTTACTTATTTCTTGAACAATGGTGGCCACAAAGTGCGGTCCCTTATCTGATGATATACCTAAAGGGACCCCAAACTTAGGAATAATTTCCTTTAGTAGCCACTTTACTGTTTCTTTGGCTTGGTTAGTGCGACAGGGAAAGGCTTCAGGCCATCCAGAAAAGGTATCAACCCCGACTAACAAATACCTGTATCCCTGATCTTTTGGTAATTATACAAAATCGATTTGCCAATAGTCACCTGGCTCCATACCTACTTTGATATGCCCCATTTCTGTCCTTTTCCTGACTACTGGATTATTTTTCAAACAAACTTCACATTTTGACTTTATGGATTTTGCCATTGTTAACATCTGTGTCGAGATTACTCCACGTTTCAGATATGTTACCAATGCTTCTGCTCTCCAACGACATTTCTGGTGCTCTGTCTGTAAAATCATTCTCATAATGGCAGGAGGCATGACTATCTGTCCAGTTGTAGTTACATACCATCCTTCTGGATTCAGTTGAGCTTTCACTAGCTCTTCTAGTTTCTTATCTTCTTCTGAGTACTTTGGTTTCTGAGTGAGATAATTTTGTAAGGGGCTTACCTTCATCGGTATTAAGGCCATCATAGTCTGTACCTGTCGTGCCACTTGTCGAGCTGTTTGATCTGCTAACGTGTTCCCTTCAGCCACTTTGGAGTCCCCTCCTTGGTGTGCTTTACAGTGCATGATTGCCACCTGCTTGGGTAATTGTACAGCAGCTATTAAATTTAAAATTTCTGTTTGATATTTTATATTAGTACCTTGTGATGACAATAGTCCACGCTCCTTCCATAAGGCTCCATGTATGTGAACCACTCCAAATGCGTATTTTGAATCAGTCCATACATTTATTCGTTTGTCCTTACTTAATTCTAAGGCTCTTGTCAGGGCTATTATTTCTGCTCGTTGGGCTGAGTTCCCTGCTGGAAGGGCTTTGGCTTCTATTACTGTATTTTGTGTGGTTACTGCATAACCTGCGTATCGCGTTCCGTTTCCTACAAAGCTGCTACCATCAGTAAAAAGTTCCTGGTCGGGTTGGTCAAGCGGAGTATCTTTCAGGTCTGTCCAAGTTGCATAGGTATGCTCAATAACCTCTACACAATCGTGTCCCAGAGGACCATCTTCTGTGGTTGCACCTAGAAAAGCTGCTGGATTTAACACATTAGTTCTTTTCAAGCTCACATCAATTTGCTCAGTAAGTATGGCCTGGAACATCATCATTCTGCTAGGGGAGAGCCAATGCCCCCCCTTTTTGTTCTAAGACAGTTAACACCATGTGGGGTACGTATACCTCAATATGTTTTCCCAAGGTTAATTTCCTAGCTTCTTGTATTAAAATCACTGTTGCTGCCACAGCTCTTAGGCATGATGGCCAACCAGCACTTACGGGGTCTAATTGTTTGGAAAAATATCCCATTGGTCATTTCCAGCTTCCCAGTCTCTGTGTTAAGACCCCCAGTGCTAGTCGTCGCCTCTCATGGACAAACAATTGAAAGTCCTTAGTTAAGTCTGGTAGGCCTAATGGTCAAGGCCTCTTTCAGTTCCTTAAAGGCTCTTCGTTGGGGTCCTTCCCAAATAAAAGTTGGTGATTTTGGGGTTCCGGGATCGCATAAATTGCTTTAATGCGATCCATTCCCAATCTCCTTTTCCCTTGTGTTCTCTCACAACCTAGGTATAGTACAGACAATTTGAGCCTTCTCCTTTGAGACTTCATATCCATTCATGCCTAATTGATTTAGAATCTCAATAGTTACTTGCATGCATAGTGATTCCTGTTTCGTCGCAATGAAGATGTCATCTACATACTGCAACAAGAGATACAGAGATCTTAGTACCTGAATCCCTCCTTGCGTTGTCCAGGATTCCAGTTCTTTTGCTAATTGTTTTCCAAGAGCGTCGGATTATTCTTAAATCCTGCAGAAGCCTTGTCCACGTCAGCTGCGTTTTTTGTCCATTATGTGGGTTTTCCCATTCGAAAGCAAAAAGCTTCCTGCTAGCTTTGTCAAGGGGAATGCAGAAGAAGGCATCTTTAAATCAGTTACTGTAAACCATTTCTATTTCTCCTTCACAGATGTTAACAATGTGTATGAATTAGCTACCACCGGGTGCACATCCTTTGTGATACTATTAATTGCCCATTTTCAAAGGTAATTTTAGCATTCGATTTAGACAGTAAATCTGCCCTACAGAGAAACTGGGCAGTCTGGCACATATAAAAATTCATGTGTCAATTCCTTCCCTCCAAATTGTAGCTCCAGGGGTCGCATAAATGGCCATATTTCCTCTTTCCCTGTGGCTCCCACTACTGTAGTTGTTCTATTCCCTATTTTTCCATACAGATCATTTAAAACCAAGTACGTTGCACAAGTATCTATTAAGAATTCCACTTCCTCCCCTCCGAGCCTTATTTTCACCAAAGGCTCATCTGATTCTAGTCAGCTCTGATTTTCGTATTCTCCTAAGACCATTATTCTTGCTACATCAGCATTTCCACCTGGGGTCCCTGGCTGTAAATTCTGTCTCCTTGGTGGGCATTCCCTTTTCCAACGTCCCTCTTGTTTACAATACGCACCCTGATTTATGCCCAGCCTGCTTAAACTGGCTCCTAAATCATTAGTTGAAGATCCTAATCCCCTTCCCCACCCTCTTATCATTCCTATTCCTCTGCCCTGACTTCTAAAATTACTCTGGCCTCTGCCTTGTACCACTGCCAGCAGGCTCCGCTGTTGCCTTTGAACATTCTCTCTCTCACGATTATTATAAACCTTCCAAGCTACTTCTAACAACTTATCCAAATCGCGCAATTCCGCACCTTCCAACTTCTGCAGTTTTTTTCCTTATGTCATCTTGTGACTGTCCTAAGAAAATCAAAGCCAACTGCACTTTAGCCTGCTCTGTTTCCACATCTAGGTCAGTATGTTTCCTAGCCACCTCCTTCAGTCGTCCCAAAAACGCGGACAGGGACTCTGTATTTTTTGTCTAACATTATACAATTTTGACCAATTTATTGTCTTGGGCATAGCATTCTGCACCCCAACTACCATCCATTCCTGATTATCTCCTTAGACTCCTCATCCCTGCTGGAGTATTATAATCCCATATGGGATCTTCTACAGGAAAACTCTGTTCAACCATCCCAGTGACTATGCCCTGCCTGATATCCTCCCTGACCCGATCACGTGCAGTGCTTAATACCATTTCCTTCTCCGTGGAATCCATCGAAGTATCCAACAATACCTGAATATCATCCCAGTCAGGGTTCTGAGTTTTTAAAATCATTTTTACCACCCGGGCCACTTTACTCGGGTTTTCCCGATAAGCCCCAGACGATTGTTTCCAAAGCATTAAATCTCCTGGCGAGAAAGGTATTTTAACATATATTGGTACCTCTGCCCCAACCCCTTGTTGGAGCAGTGGCAACAAAGTGCCAGACATCTGGTGACAGGTTCCTTCCCCCTCCCCCGGACATCTCGTTGCCGCGTTCTATAGGAAACTGGGGTATTCTCCTCACAGTCATATTTTAATACACCCTAACAGAGATAATTTAGGTATTGGTGACATCTTAATTCTAAATTAATATTAGACATACACAAATTAAAAGAACATATACCAGACTAGACAAAATAACACATAACACATATAAGAGGTGGATTACCAGTCCACTGCAAATAACACAAGCTTCCAAGCTTATATACCAGACAGATTACCAGATTACCAGACCAAACCATATAACAGATAAATTACCAGACCAGACCACTGTTGCCGAACCTGCAGGGCTTTTGCTTCTGTCTGACGGACGGTGACTCGGCTTTACACTTGGAGCTCCAGAGCCCAACCAAGCACAGCTTCCGCCGCGTCTAACAGGCAGGCTTTTATCTTACCAGACATTTACTTTACCTGACCCTATTTTACCTTACCGGTCTAACAGGTAGACTTTTACTTTACCAGACCCCAGAGAATGGTACCATTACCTGATAAAAAGAATAAAGCATCATGTCTTACCAATACCTCTGGTCCATCAAGGGCAGCGGAGGTTGGTTGTGGGTTGAGGCCTCCCAAGAATCACCCGGTGCTGGCTGGAGCAGGATCAAAGCACAAGCCACCTCAGCAATGCCCATGAGGTCCCATCTGGGTTGCCAAAACTGTGAGCGGAGAGACGAACACATAACCACTCGGGAGAGGTTATATGTGGTGCTTTATTTTGAGGCCCCTGGAACCAGGGGTACGCACCCAAATCTGGTTCCAAAGACCATTACAGCACAACCGCAATTTATTCTCTAAATATTACATAATCTAATGTATATTCAACAGGTTACAACTAATACATATGCATGTACAGATTACTTCATCAGCTAATAATTATTATTTTGGCGCTAGCTTCTTCTGTTTTTCTTAGTTAACTCTGGTATACAAGGTCTTCTTATCTCAACCACAGGCCCAGTCTCTTTATCTCAACTGCAGGTGTAGGCTTAGCTTGGATAAGTTTCAGGTACTTCACACAGTTCTCATAAGGAAAGAAAAACTTTTCGTCTAAATAACTGCTACTTCTAACAATCACTAACACACGCTTAAAGTAATAGGATTTAAAACCACTAAACCACTATATTTAAAACTATTATATTTCTATTTCTGCCTAATTAATATCAGACTAATAAAATTTCACACTTTTCCAACACCAGCATAAGGCTACCTTTCTACAGGGGACAATCTTAGAAGAAAGGTTGAAATAGATACAAAAAAGGCAGATAGAAACATAATTGAAGCTTTGGCTGAAGAGACAATCAGACTGCTGAGAGACAGGAAAGGTTTGAACTCCTTGAAGCGCAAAGCAGCAGCTGGGAAGGTGAATGTTCTCTGAATGAAGAAAGAATGAGGGGAGGAGAAAACCAAAGGATAATGGAAAGGGCCTTTGTCTGGAGATTTTGAGTCTGCACAGATGACATCAGAAATGGCCTTTGGGTCAGGAAAGGTGAAGGGATAGGAAAGATGGGGGACATTAAATGCAACATGGAACAGGAAGAAGAGCGGTGAGGAATTTCGAAGGGAAGGTCAATATTTCTTTGGAATATCCCCTTGGAAATGGTCATGGGGCTCGTAGAGGTCTCTTGTGAGTGAGGACAAGCAAGGGTTGCACTCATCTGTGAAAGAGGACAAAAGTGCAGCTCAGGGAATCCCAGGCTGCACAAGCTGGCTTTGGACACAGCAGGGGTTCGGCTGTTGCTGAGAGGGATGACCCAACATCAAGGCCTTCTCTGTTCCTCACTCAATTGCCTGGGAAATCCCCTTTTCACAAGGGAAGTTGAAAGCAAGTCGTCGTTGCATTTTCATACTGCCTGGTCTAATGGCTGCCAAAAGGTTGCGAATACTCCTCGGGCACAAGGGGACCCTTATTCAGGATCACAGCTCAAATGTTACTGGGAGAAGGTCCTTTCATTAACAATGATTGGCATGCTCAATTTGCTCCAGAAGCTTTGGGGGTGGGTCAGGAAAGTGCTTTCCAAGCCTTTATGTCAGTCCCCAGTGAGGGAATACAAAAGGCTTATACTCGGGTTATGCAAAAAGTGGGAGAGCCATATGGGCAGTTTATTGATCAGCTATATGCGGCATTGCAGAGTGCCTCAGATTTAGATGCAGCCACCTGGGACAAACTCATGGACACTCTTGCCTATGATAATGCTAATGAAAAAACTCGGAAGGCATTAGCTCATTTACAAAAAGGCGCTGGAGTTGCAGCCATGTTAGAAGTGGTAGAAAGTATGCTCAGAATTGAGCAAGCCCAAGTCATGGCTGCCACTGTTGGGGCTGCCATAAAACTTCCAGTAGGAGCGCAACAAAAACAAGAAGTGTTTTAAATGTGGAAAGTTGGGGCATTTTAGAAGTGGATCATCGGGACTGGGAGCGAGACTGTCGGTACTGGGCAAGACGGCGCTTGCCCTGGTGTTAATTGCCAATACTGTTGCCTTCCACAATATTAACCCAAGACAAAATATGTGGGTTACTTTTTCAAATGAAATAGGTCCAGATTCTTTTTGCTTAGCTTTAGTCACCACTACTGATCCTTTTTGCACTTGTCTTATAGGAATACCATATTTTAATCCAGGTGACTTTCTGGGATATGGGGTTACGCCTGATATATTAAAGGAAGAAAAGGTGTGGAGAAGTTGTAACCAGACATACAATTGTCAGCAATCTCCCCAGGCTGTTTGTAGTAAAAACGGGACTGCTCTGGTTGGAACGGCAACTGCAGATGTTATTTGGCAGCTGAACATCACATTGGGTGACTCTCCACAAGAGCTGGATTTGTTAGGATCTATGCCAGGTAACTCATCATGCGTTATGTTTAAAGGGTCATTTGAAACAGAGATTAACCAATATAACAGATATCAGCAAATCTGGGGGAACTCGTCTTGGACAAATGTTACATGACCAAACCCTGGGTATGATTATACAAGCAAAGGTAGTTGGTGTAATGGAGCTGTAGCAGCAGAAACATGGGGAGCAAAAAAGGAAGTCACCACAAAAAGAGGCCGACCTAAGGCTTTACCTCCGGGATACTTTTTAATCTGTGGAGATAGAGCCTGGCCAGGGATACCTATGAGGGCAGTGGGTGGGCCCTGTTATCTCAGAAAATTGACAATGTTTGGGCCTGAAGTAAGATTTCTTCTGAATAAAACCTCAGGCCAAGAATGACAAGAAGCCAAGCAACTGGGGCCGAACTGTAACGATGAGGTATTTTATTGGGATCAGGTCTCTAACGTGTTTGCCTCCATCTTTGCTCCTGTGGGGACCAGGAAAGCATTGCAATTGGTACAACGTCTGAGGTGTTGGGAAAAAAAAAGAAATGAATATTACGTCTCCCATTTTATCACAATTAATAGCTGATGTAGATGGAATTAGGCATGAATAACAGAATAGGGCTGCTATTGATTTTTGCTTTTGGTGCAAGGACGTGGCTGTCAGGAATTTGAAGGAATGTGTTGTCTTAACCTATCTGATCATTCGGAGTCGATTCATAGAAGTCTACGACAACTCAAAGATAATTTCAAGAAACTCACAGTAACTACATCTCCATTGAGTGATTGGCTCCATTCTCTAGGCATCACAGGATGGTTGAAGGACTTGGTGATGCAGGGTTTGATGATCATTTTTGCAGTAGCAATTATATTGTTAATAATGGGATGTGTGTTCAGCTGTATTAAAAAGGCTTTGGTGAAAGTGATGAATCAAGCCTGGCTCGTTCATAAACAAAAAGGATTTGTAGGATTCTTGCAAGATAATGGACACATACTGAACGAGCCAAGTCCAGGGGAGGTGCTAATGAAATGACCTTGACTGAGGAACTTGCAGATGTTGTTAAAAAAAAAACAAAAGAAAAGTTAGAAATGAGAGTGTTACGTTGGCAAGGCAAGTCAGTATGTGTGTGAACAGCTCGTTAACAGCTTATTTTATCCAACTATGTTAAGGTGCAAATGCATGATCACTATGTATGTACCAATCACAAGTTGACAAGTATCTTAACTATTGTATATAATCAAGGGGTTTATTTGTAATAAAGTGAGATCTGCTTGATGATCATATTGGTCCATATGCTACTTACTAGTTACTCCGAGCCCTCTCCTCGACAAGGATACACATTTTTTTACAAGGTTTAAAAATACTGTTGATGTGGAAAAGACAGACACTCATAGAAACAGAAAAGATGGATGGATCAGAAAATGAAAGCAAGAAAAGCACTTATGATTCTAGAAGTTTTACAAAGAGCAACACTACTGCACAACTGCTATTATATCACTTGACAATTCATTGGAAACCATATTCTATCATATCTTTGTACAAAAATCAATTGATAAGAATAAAATACAATACGGCCCACTCTATATCAATACTCTCATATATAATAATTCGGGTGGAATATTGCAAGAAGCATAGCACACACAACCCATTATTCTTAGTCTTCATATCACTGAACTTGTCTTGCTAGTTCTATTTATTTTTCACTGAAGTAATTCTTTGGGAACTTCAAAGCAATTAGGTCAGGAGCACATGTTAAAGGGTGAAGAGTTTCAATGTTGAAGCAATGTAAGATAACTATAGATCACAAAATCTGTCTTGGAATAATGCCATCAAGAACAAAGCAAATTGAAGCTTTGTTTTCAAAAGATAAGAATGCAATGGAATGCATCACTAGCTCCTCTTATTTCCTGCACTGTCTACCTAAATGAGACTCCCTGCTCGCATATTTCAAAGTCACTGGTTAATTATCCTGCAGCAAAACCACATTTTGGGTACTGTGATTTGAACATAATGATGTGACTATAATTTGAACAAATTAGAAATATGTAAAGTTGAATACTTGATTTCAGATATAAGCCAGTAATTCAAAACATAACAAATCATTTAGCAGGGATGTTGCCACTGTGGCTGAGGAAAACTGCTAATTGCAGTGCCTATATCTCCCCCAGATTTGCTGTCCTCCAACTCCAAATCAAGATCCAATGGCAAAGATAATGAATTGGAAGTTGTATTTCCCAGACTTTTAAACCATATGGACAATACTGAGTAAGAAAGGAACAAGATGGTCTAAGTAGACATAATCTGCATCGTCAATTTATTGTTTTCTATGCACTCCCTGTACAACAGAAAGTAATATGCCAGTGTGTAAAGTTATACAGAAAATATGAAATTATAGAAAAGATAAGGAGATCATCAAACACAAAATGAATGTTGATGAATATTTCTTTTAAAAATACGCTGTTAGTGTTATCCTGATAGTTTTTGCAAACGTGATGAAAGTCTCTTTGCTATCAATTCACCCAATTCTAACATATTTCTGGTATTTTCGATACTGTGCAAGAATGATATTTTTCCTCAATGGAGTGTCATGATTCTGGATAGATTTTAGACATTAGCATTTACAAACCCTTCTGGGAGCTCTCCCTGGGGCAGCTGCTCTCAGGTGCTCAAGGTTAATATCCCTGAATGTTCTTTCACTGGGAGACAAAGCATCCCTATGAAAAAGGCCTTCTCCAAACTCAGCAACACAAAGGGAAATAACAATGGTTATTCTACAGCTCCCTGAAATTGCAGGCAGCCTTTTATTTCCTACCTTCAGTGTGATTTCAAATCCTACAGTGACATTGGTTTTGCCATTCCCAGATAAAAATACAAGCGTGGGTCAAGTGTATTGAAAACGTATATTCAGCAGCACTGTTCAGCCATGAATACTGTTCAACAGCAACGAAAAGGAGTGGATGAATACAGGTCAAATGTGTGATTTGAGAACTCAGATGAAAACTACCTTTCTAATTGCTTGTTCCCTTAGCAGATGGTTTGATCACAGAGGTAAATCGACACTTTCACACACATCAGTTTGCCAATAGGAAAATCTAAACATGGCTTCAGCAAGCCAAGTGTGTTTTTACATGCAGCTCCAAACACACACCAGGAAGAGCAATCGATACACAGATTTAAGCAACTCTCTCCTTACTTTCTGTTTTTCTTATTTAGTTACTTAAGTCATACTGAATTACTAAACTCATATGCACTGAACTACTAAGAGCAGTAACAGTTTTGAGTCCTGCTACTCTTAGCGCATCATCACAAACGGTAGTTGATTTTTCTTTTCTTTTCTCTACATTGCACTTACATGGTACCACTTCAGAGGTTATTGAAATTACTGTTCATGCCCTGAATATCTGGTTAAACAGAAATGTGGGATTCTAATTATTAACTAAAATGAAAGGAGAAAAAATGACAACATAAAGGATCTTATTTTTAATTCTCTTTGCAAACCTCAGTAGTTAAAAGCCAGATGAATAGAAATCAGTTAAGGTTCATTACAGTTACAAACCATCCAGAGAAAGACAGAAGTGCTGGTACATTAACTTTTATGCTTGTGACCCAGTAAATAACGTTCCAGTTAGAGCTATGACGTCTTGCAACCCAAAGCTCATATAATCCCTAAAAGAATATATTAAATTGGGGGGGGGAGTAAGTGCTGCTAAATCCAGCTCTGAAGGATGAGAGACTATTTCTTTAACTATCACAGATGCGTATTCAAAATTTTTAACCATGATGACACTATTTAAATAAGTGAGAAAACAAGGCCGTCTGTCAAATCTACAGCAATCCAATTGAAAAATCGAATTTATGATGAGTCTAACGCAGATGACATGCTTCCATTTTCTCTTCACACATAGGAGACACTAGATTTTCAGTTAGCTTGTATCATTTAACCAATGCATCTGTAATTCAGATGCAAGCGTTGAGTCTGTCACCTGAACAGACAGCAGAGGTGGAGGTACGGGCTGAGGCAAGGAGTTTGACATTGTATTTGTCCCCCCAAAAGGATTGATATCATATTGTAATCCTGTTTCTCTTACAGGAAAGAATGATGGAATTCATTCAAATAATATAAATACAGTAAATTACATCTAGAAAATGGATCCACCTTATGTTGTTATAATTATTGACTTATATGCTAATGATTAAAAATTCATTCACTGTGGGAGTTGGATGAAAGGGATTCCTTTTTGAGGTATATGCAGGTTGCTTTAGGACAAGCCTAAACCGACGAACACAGACAACTCATTGAAAATACAGGGGACTCTTACTCTTCTTTAAGCAGCAGCATGGAAGTTGCACAGCTGGGTAGTCAGTAACTGCAATTTTGAATTAAAAAGGCAATTAATGAACTACAGATTAGCATTGTAAGACTGGATTCAGATATTAAAAAGAACATTTCATACGTTCTCATCTGCTACAGGTGGATCTCCCATGTGGACAAAAATGAATGTCCATTGATAACAGTGTCTGGCAAACTTCTCGGTTCCAGGACTTAGAATATTTTCAGTATTTACAGTCAATAACAGAATGATAGAGTTTTGTCTCCAGTTCAAAATACAGTACTTCAGGTTCCTCAATGCTCTGTGATAAATTCAGGTTATAATTTAACCTCACTTTCTCACTACTTTACAGCTTTTTCTAAAGAAAACTTTCAGCAATGGTTAACATCAAGGTGAGGTCAAGCCAGGAAACGGAGCCAGAAGTTCTAAGTCAGGGTCACAATGAGACCTGCTCCACCGTTCTTGTCAGCAAAGGAGCTGACTTTGGACTCATCCAACTGAACACCAACTTAGCCAATGAAAAACCCAGAAAAAGGATGCCCTCCAGGTCCTGACCACTGCACTGAGGTGCAGAAACATGGAAGTTCAATGCTCCTCCCACATCAAAATAGAGAGAGATTCCTATATAGCACACTTCAGCACAGCCAATATCTGATACACTTTCTGGAGGTGCTTCTCAGTCTCAGGAGTCAATCAGCTTCCCAAGCCACATTATACAAGTGCTGAAGGGGAATGAACCTAGGTCAACCAGCTGCACACATGTGAAGCATAGGAGATTGAACCCAAACTATCAAAATCCCTGGCTATCAGCAAAGCCATTTGAACCTGCTTCTCCATTTCTGATTGTACCTGAGCTCCCCAGCTTTGAAATTCAGTTACCTTTTATTCACCTTTGGGAGCTTTAAAGATCCAGTCATGCTGGGTAGAACTTTGACAAGTGTTGTGTACACCACTCAAAGCACTCTATGAAGAGCATCATATAGATGCAAAGCAGCATAAGTAAACTAGTATATTTAAGAAGTATTTTTGCATTTAGACTGCTATTAGAGCTTCAGAAATTCTGCCTGTGGAATCCAAAGACAAGTCAGTAAGGTTACCATATGCAGATAAAACTACTTAACATCACTGGTATAACTAGTCCAGAGACAGCTCTCTCAGTGATATAAAACAATCACTCTCCCTGCTCCTACTCCTGATATTCCCTTAAGTCCTTTATTACAACAAGTGAATCTATTAGGTTTTCCATGCTTCATTTCCCAGTCTACAAAATAGAAAAAAACAAAATCCAATCCACAGTATCTTTTTCAGAATAACACCATCAATGAGGCATTTTGCTGTCATAAGATACAGAGCATCACTAACTGATACTGACTGCAAAATACAGGGAGCCTTACTGTTATAACAGCTCCCGCTCACTTAGTAAGGGTTTTGCCTGAGAACAGAAAGCTTTGTAAATTCACTGATTATCTCATGCGTTCCAAGCCTACGTCTGCCACTGAATTCAGTTAAGTGCATTCATTTATGATCAAGCCCAGGACACTTTACAGTCACGGGGTTCGTCTCTGCTCTCCCTGCAGAAAACAGAAAAGAGTGCAGGTCACAGACTACTGTGGAATCGCTGCCTAGTGTGATAACACGATTCTGCACATGCAATTTTTAGAAGATGATGAGAATGAACATGAAAAAAGGGATCCCTCGTCCTTGAAGCACGAGCAGATCATCTGATTATTTGTGCTTTACATACATTGTTATAAGATGAAGTGTCAGAGTAAAACATTTTTTAATAGCAGGTTTATTGTTGAGCAAGGTTTTAGACTCATGTGGAAGCGCTGTGATGTGATGCTAGAAATCCCAAATGACTATTCCTCAGGGAGGCAAGGAGCAGACTGCCGGGATGTCTGTGGAATCTCGACCAGAAGCAGCTTTTTTAGAAGCTTCATTTTACAGCGCTAGCTGGTAAAAGAAGGCGCTACCTCTACGCCAAAGTAGTCCTTGCAGCAGGAGACCACTGAGAAAGCCCATGAAACAGAAGAAAGTCTCCTAAAGGAGCAGGAGCTGATCCTATCTTTCCTTGTTTTTATAACCTGCAAGACAGGAAGGTCCTGCCGGAAAATCCTTTTTCCTCTGGAACTTCTTCATTAATGAGCAAGCCCTGGATGCTTTACAGTCACTTGGTTAGTCCCTGCTCTCCCTGGAGGAAACACAAAAGAGTGCTGGTCACAGACTGAGCTGTGGAATCGCAGCCTGGTGTGCTGACACGATTCAGCACAGGGCATTCGCAGAGGCTGATGGGAATGCACACGTAAACAGGAATCCCCTCGTCCTTGATGCACAAGCAGATCATCTGATTTTTTGTGCTTTTAATACATTGTTAAAAGATGAAGTGTCAGTGTAAAACATTTCCCTAAGAGCAGGTTTATTGTTGAGCAAGATTTTAGACACGTGTGGATGCGCTGATATTCATATGACTGTTCCTCAGGGCGGCAAGGAGCAGAATACTGGGATATCTGTGGAACCGTGGCCAGAGGCAGCTTTTTGAGAAGATTCAGCTTACAGTGCTAACCGGTAAGAGAAGGCGCTACCTCTGGACCAAAGTAATCCATGCAGCCCGAGTCTGCTTAGAAAGCCCATGAAAAAGAGTGAAGGCTGCTAAACGAAGCAAGAGCAGATCCACTCTTTACCTGTATTTATAAGGCTGCGAGAGAGCAAGAGCCTGCCGGGGAAATCCTTTATCCTCTGGAAGTTATTCATTGATGAGCTAGCCCTGGATGCTTTACAGCCAAGGGATTAGTCTCTGCTCTCACTGGAGAAGACAAGGTCACACATTGTGCTGACTAATTGCTGTCTGGTGTGGTAACACATTTCTGCATAACCAGTTCACAGAGATCACTTCCTGTGCTTTTAAAGAATCAGTGCACAAGAGGCTGATGAGAATGCACTGGAACACAGCGATCCCTCATCCTTGAAGCACGAGCAGATCATCTGCAGTCTATCCTGCAGCACATTGTCCACTGCTGCTCTCCCAGGGAAATAGGCATTCAGAATATTCTATTACTGCTTTCCCTGATTAAATGAACTGAAGCAATGAGGATTCATTGCCTGCACCCACTACCAGAGAAGGCATCATGCAGAAATACTGGAGAGAGACAAAAAATGATGTAAGGATTAATTATGGAAAAACAGCCATTAAAATGGCTCAGGCTTGAAGCATAGCTCACCGTAGTCCATCCTATCTGTGGCCCTAAATCTTTAAAGTATAAGGTAGCAGTTGTGCCAACAGGGAGATGCTGCAGGATTTCCTCATCCCTCAGAGACTTTCCTTCTGAGAAGGAAAGAATTAATTACATCTCAGTGAAATTCAAGTCAACTTTGGTAGCATACTAGCTTTATATTGCACTTTAATCAATCTGTGTGATATTTTGAGGTGGCGTAGGTTTATTGTAATCTCAATAAACAAACTAAGAATATTTATACTTAATTTTTATTTATCCCTGTAATCACATATAAGCCTGAATCCTCTATTTGCACCAAGACAGTTAGGAGAATTCTCTGTCCTTTGTGCCTGCCTCATCTAGTAGGCTCGCTTCATTACTGCTACAGGAGAATTTGCTGATGGGTCACTGTCCTTTAACATAGTTCACTGACCTCCTAGTCAGGTGCACCTCCATCTCTCTCCCCTCTTCTCCCCTCTTCTCATTGCTCATCGTCAGACAAACAGAAGTAAGGATAAGATGAGATTGGAAGGCTCTCCTACAGGGATTCTCATTACCTCCTTTTTTCCCAAACAACCAGCTAGGAGGTGATTCCATAGGATTTGAGCTTTTAATGCCTGGATTTTGAGGGGGTCTCCAGAAGGCCAGCATTTTTCATAGCAAGTGTCACAAAATCAGTCCATAGAGGAATCTGACAAGGTAGATTTTTGAAGAAGGAAATAAAATACTCATAATGGCTGTTTTCCATGAACAAATTCTACACAATGAACTAATCTTCACCAGCATACTTTTAAGGGATCGTTTAAATAAAATTATGCTTAATGGAAGAAAAAGCAGAAAGTGCTACATTTTATATTGAATGCCAAGAATGCTAACACAGTTTGGCAATTACACTTTCTTTTGTGCACCCAGGCCATGTACTAAAGGCTTCTACCTACTAATGCATTAATGAAGTCAGCCAGCTGGCATCAGTTTTGTCAGCAAATCCTACATCCATGGCAATGTGTTTTGCATTAACTTACCTCAAAAGAACTGTAATTCCTGACTGAGAGCAGAGGATTATGTGAATTGATAGCTCTAACTCATGGCCCTTTTGCATACTCCAATCTGAGCATCATTATGGAGATCATTTCACTGCAGCTAAGGGAAATTAGTATCTAGACTCTGTGCTACCTGTCTTGAAAGCAAAAGTGCTCGTCAGTCAGAAAGTGCTTTGGAACAATGTGTAGACTCCTGAGTTAATTGCCAAGCTCCAGGCACGTGAGTGGAACTGTTCAATGCTTTCACAGAACTAAATTTGTTCTGGATTCTCTTTGGCCTTCATAAAGCTAATTAATACAGCTGGAAATGCAGTCTTAAGAGCTAATACTCATGCAAAGTACACCTTTTGTGCCAGGCCCTTGCTCAGAACTTTGTTACTCTAGTCCTCACGAGTACTTACTTGGATCAAGTTTTATCGACTGCCTTGCCGGATACCACCGAGGATCTGTAAGACTGTGTGATACACAATGTTTGGTTTAGAGCATCCACTATTATAGCAAATGTGACACAACAAGAAAAGATTTAGTTAAAGATTTTTAGGACTATTTATTCAACATTAACATCTGTGACAAATTACGCAATAGAAAAAATACAAAGGTGTATAAGGAGAGTATAAAAAATGATACTGAAATCTCACTGTGATTGTATCCATGTGCAGGTTACCTAGGATTATGTGTGTGTACATGACATGTTTCAAGTTATGTAGTTTTATCCTATTTATACACTGGATATTTTGATGTGATGTGAACTGCTGCAAAAGTTATACTCACATAATTTATGGAACATCAGTTTGATCTCCCTAATTGTGGCATTTGGTTCCAGCTAGGCAACAAAAACATTTCATATGTAAAATATGTATTTTGAAAAACAACTACAAGGTCTAAGACCTTGACTGTGACTCAAACAATGTCACAGTATAGCTTTTTTACAGGTGGCTAGGATTAGTATGGGTGACTCAAAGTACTTCTTATGGGAAAAAGGGAGGACAATTTGTGGTATCTGTTTCACAGGCAGCTTCTCTACCAGTGATCAGGAGTTTCTACAACAGCAGTGACAGTCTAAAAGCTTGTGAGTTAGACAGGCAGAACTGTCACCATCTTACTGAAGCAGCTGAAGTTGTGCTCTTCATCCAAAAGCTCCTTTTGGAAAAGGATTTAAGTACTATGTAGTCACTATAAAGCGCGCATAATGGTTGCCTCTTAAGTGGTCAAAGAAAGGCTACCAGGAGATGAAATATCCTTCATAAACACTAAGTTTACTTAAGAAAAGTTAGTAATTTTTAAATAGCCACCTAGCATTTAAAACAGATTTTTGTTTTACCTTATCTAGGAAGCATAGTTGTTCCATTGTCTTCCAATCAAGGATTTCCACCTGACAGGACACAAAATGATCATTACTAATCATTGGCTAAATAATCTCTAAACTCTTAGTTGATTCCCAAAATCACAATCATTGTTCAGAGTGAAACACCATTTTTCCCCGGTCTGTGGACTGTGTTAAAACCAATTTTGATGGGCTCAAGAGAGAGCTTTAATCATAGCCATGTTCTCAGAGCACTTAACTTGCAAAAAATACTATTCTTGCCACATAAATTGTCTTCTTGGATATACTCAGAAGCAGAAGTAGCTAACTTATTGAGCAAAACATATTGATCTGGGGTATTTTCTTATGCTAGAGTGAAAGACAGAGAAGTTTCAGAGGAATCACTAAAGAACAGAATTGTTATGATTTGTAAAACTAGAAAGAGGGTTAGAGAAAAAAAATTAATATGCATATATAGGCACGTAAGCAAATATTTGGAGTACACACAGCTTGAAGATTGATGTGCATTGTTCCCAGAATATTTAAATCTTAAGGAGAGTGGAAAATATTGGTGGACATAATGAACAGCTGCAGCTAAAGATCTGGGTTTCACAAAGCCATAAGAGGTTGTTACAGGAATGTTTAGTGTTACTCTTGCCTCTCAAACCACCCGTATTAGTAATTATTAGCATTCTATATTCCAAACAGTGGTTTAGCTACTGCTCTGAAAGGGAAAAGGCAGTTTATTTCTGTGATCAAATGACACCTTGGCAAAAGGCTATGATTTTAATCAACAGCCAAGCAGAAAAGTCCCCAGATGTTTCAAAGCCCAGTCGCAGTAGGCTAAAAAAAAACCCTAAAATAGAGTGATGGTGTTTTAATTTCAGTTGTTCTCATCAAACACTTTGTAATGGAACTTTGTGGTATAGCTAAGACTGAAAGTTCAAAGCTTATCTGTCACACTAAACAACTGGGACTATCATAACTTAGCACCAAAAAAGTTTGTTGCTTTTTTTTTAAATAAATATGTAGCATTAATTATGTTTGGTATTAACTGGCCAAGTGGATAGATTAACATTAAACTTCAAATATGACTCCTTGCTAAAAATAGGAGTCACAGTCCAGGATCTTTCTAATAGGGTTGCTTTGAAGAGATCACTTGGTTAAAGTATCTTATTTCCTTCTTTTACTTGGCCCAAATTGTTCTTTCTTGATTGGTGCAGCAATGGAGCACTTCAGCTCCAGCCAGAAGTATCAAAGTTGATCTCCACAAGGAATACTAATCCAGTGACGTTTTCTACTTGTGCATTGTAAGCTCTAAGTGGGACATGAAGGCAAGTAATCACTTTTCCTCCTTTGTGATATGTAACAAATGGGTAACAGATCATTGCGATATTGTATGTTTCCCCTTAATTTTTTATATTTGAAATAACACAAATTTCAGGTGTTAATGTCTCTGTTTGTGTGACATCTCCATCGGAAAGCAAACAAAGTGGACTCCCTTCCCAGAAGGCTGTTCTTGAAATACAGCATTCTGACTCTCCCAGTGCACAGACCAATTACTGTGGGGGCTGTACTGCCACTTCTTGTCCATTCTGATGCCAAATTGCTCCAAAGGTTATTGAAACCTTTGGCATATCTCAAAGCTCTTATGTCAATGAATACCATTGGGCTGCTCTACAGAATGCAGCAGCAATCACAGTTTTAGCAGTCTCCATTCCATAACCACTCCTAGCATATACATCTTGGGTCAGAATTCCTCAGCAACAATTTCAGCCTATGGCCTTCAGTGGCTGTCTTAGAGAAATCTTCTCTAGACCAGAATGTAGTGACTGTGGGAAAGGGAGAAGACAGACACAGAGACTGTGATTATCCTGTACCAGAAGCGTTGACTTTGTATTTAATAGTTTTAATGGATTTCTCCTCAATTAGTTTATCCACTCGCCTTTTAAACCTGTGTAAACCTTTTGCATGTGCAGTGTCCTGAGACAGGGAGTTCCATAGCTTAGCCACAAGCTGCATGAGGAATTCCCAAAGTTGAACCAAGGCAAGCGTTTAACCACAAAGTGAAATTTCATTATCTTACCTTCGGAGTGCTGTTCCTTATTCTGTAAGTAGTCTTACCTCCCTGAAGCTCTTATTTCATAATACTAGAATCTTATTACATTATTTCACTGTGCAGAAAGAGAGGAGATAGTGACACTCATTCTCAAAAGGTTTTATACAACCAAATTTCACTTCAGTAAAATTTAGATGTCTAACAGATAAAGGTTCACAAGTTACACTAGGTATTTGCGCTTCACCTTCCTAAGTTCTGTTCCTATGCAAGCCAATGAGAACCACCATCTGAACAGTGTTGAAACTCAGTATATTTTTTATTTCTTCCACCTGTTTCAGATTTGTTAGTTAGGCATGCTTGCATCTAAATCCTTGAGGACCTTGATCCAGTAAGCAACTTTATCCCAAGGTCAGCACACTGCACAGCATTTAGATTATTTCTGAATGAAACTAAACTGTCAGCAAAGAAGATGCACTACGTAATAGTCAGACACTGCCAGGAAGTGGGAAAATTACTTTAGACCATCTTCTGCCATTCCCTATTCCTCCCATAGAAGGAATAAAGAATTAAAGAGATACTAAAAAGTACAAACAGGAGAGGACTTGAGTGTATTCCAATGAAAATGGCAGTCTCCTAGCAAAAAGAAATCCTAAATTCCTGTCTCTCTGGGCTGCTTCAAGCATTGCTCCCTTCCATTGCCATTCTGTTCAGCATTTCCCTACAGTGGATACCTTTTGGGACACCACTCAGTGAGGTAAACTTCAATATCTTAACCAAGTCGTCATATCCACTCTTGGAGGTGGGTGCCTAATCTGAAGGCATGGCAAAGCCCAAGTCGCTTTGTGAACCTGGTCCTGAGGACCTGTCACAGTGTAGAGCTGCAAATGGTCAACCTTTAGACAGACAAATCCATTTCTATAATTGACAGGGGATAAAATGAGTCTGTTGGGAAAGGTCAGGAACGGAAAGGAAGGTGTATTGCCTTGGAGAGAGGGGCTGGTTTATTTTTCGCAAGAAGCTGTTAGAGATTTATGCTTTCACAAGTGAATTCTGGCTCTTGAATGCCTATGAAAGCTTTCCAGATTTTACTAGCATGACATCTTCCAGGAGGATACACAAGATGGGAAAGGAACCTGCACCAGTTAATACTGACTCAGAGGGTATTTACTTTCACTGGCTAACACACAGCCACACGTTGCCAATTTCCCAGTCATACTCAAGAGTATCACTGTCACTATGCAGCAGACTGGAGTGCCTCCACCTAAGAACCTAAGCCAACTTTGGCTCAATACTAGGTAGACACCCAGGTTTTTCAATACCACTGCATAGCATTCTCCATGTGCAAGAGAATATTCATTGCCTTAGGGCTTTAGTTTACGCGATTATTTTTAACAATGACAACATTCAGGTAGAAGAGTTTTATAAATTCTTTGTGAGATCACAATCATTTCTTTGCATCAGCACTGTGATTCGCAATGTTGAATTTCATTATCTATAGTTCCACTACTACTCTCCATGGGTTATTCGCTACATGGATGTCAAAATGTACATCCAGTGCTTCCTTTTGATATGGAATTGAAGAGACTGAAGAGAGATTTTTTTTTCCTTTCTTTTTACCTGGAGTCATCAAGGATGGGTCTGCTGTCTTTTGACCAAGACTGGAAAGTCTAGAGCCCTCATATTGACAGGCGAACTCACAAGATTTGTATTAATCTTTTTTAAAATATACCTCAAAGAAGTCAAATTCTTCCTAAAATAAGACTTTTGATTTCTAATCTAGCCTTCAGATTCTGAGTAGTTCCAGGCACTGCCAAGAATTATTATCATATTTTCCTACACAAAATTAAAAGTTTCTCTCTCAATTCTCATAAAGAAAAAGGACTAATTTCTCTTTTAAGTGAAGCGTAACAATTGAGTGTAGAAAATGTTGGTAAGTGTATGGAGAAGTGGTGAGGGAAGAGAAAAGGAGAATTTTTTTCCCTATCATCTCATCTCTCACTGTGATAATAATCTTATGTGTTACTTGTGAAAACAGAGCAGATGTCTTCAAATAGCAGAGCAATTTTCAGCAGCATCCCCTTAAATGACTGTTCAAGTATCTCATATGTGGCCTTGTCTCGTTCAGGCATCTCTTGGAGGATACGGAATCTTAAAATCCTCTGCAGTCCTCTTTTTGGCTCTTGCATTCAGTGCTCTTACTTGAGGCTTTAGACAGCATAGCTCTAAGTGGGAGAAATCTTTGTAACAGGAGCTGTGACATCTCAGCTATGCTAGCTAGGCAGCAGTCATCCCCCTGCCTCGGCCCCTTGCATTCAGAGGGTTTTCAACACAGTCAAAAGGGGGAGAAAGTATAAATGCCAGCAACGGGGGACAGCACATTATTGCTTTTTAGACTGTATCACATATGTCATTTCAATCTATCCTCAGAGAGTGAAAGCTCCAAAACATTCTTGGTTACCACTGTGTACAAAAGGCACTTCCCATCCAAACCAGTTAAGTGAGCAAAAGTACAACTGTGGCTCTTATGAAACTAATTTTCCACAGTATTTCCACGGAGCACATTTCTTCAAGCATCTTTCCTCCAGGAAACTAGAGCACCATGCTCTTTTCTTTCTATGAAATGCTTTTGAAAACCTAAACCTGTCAGGTAGAAAGAAAGGGTATAATTCATTAGCCTAACTTCAGAACTCTCTGCTACAGATATTTACATCTAAGCATGTCACACAGACACTCTTTTTAAGGAAAGGAGAAAAGCAGGCACTTTTAGGATAAACTGCATCATAAGCTCTGAAACACATCTAAAATAGGTCAGAAGAATTGTTCTCTAATCAATTTAGAGAAATAAGCACTCCTAGAGAATATTTTTTACCTAGATACAAGTCTCCATTATAAACATCTAAATTTTTGGAGGCTAATCTGAAATTATCAGGTGCACTACTTTCCGATATGCACATATTTCTTTAAACTGTAGTTATTCTTGCTAAGCATCTCCTGACCTATTAGAGATAAAAAAGCTGAGGTGAAATTAGAAACATACCAATACCTGATGTAAACAAGACCTATTCTAGCATTATTACAGAGTAAGAACTGTAGAGGCAGCCATCGAGTCACAGGTCTAGGAGTACAGCAACCTGATTTTGTATACCAGTTCTAATACAGACATCTCACATGTAGACAGAAATCACTCAGCCACTCCAGGGTTTTTTGGCTTCCATCCATTAGGTTTAGCATACTTTAGCTTAACTAGGATGTTGCTCATAATTCTTGGTACTAAGTTTGAACACATCCAATTCAAAATGAGGAGCTAAAGGTACTTCCAAAGCCGACTCTGCTTTTCACTGGCTTCTTAATAGTCACTTTAATATAACGTTGCCTACTTTTTAAGTGTTTCTGTCTTTATCTGACTGAGAAAGGCTCATAAAGAAAAGGAAGGGAAATAACAGCCAGTGTCTTAGCACTCACAGCCACAGAATCACAGAATAGTTTAGATTGGAAAAGACTTTTCAGACCACCAAGTCAAACCACAAACCTAACACTGTCAAATCCATCACTAACGCACATCCCTAAGCACCACATCTATACATCTTTTAAATCTCTCCAGGGATGGTGACTCAGCCACTTCCCTGGGCAGTCTGTTCCAGTGTTTGGCAACCCTTTCAGTCAGTCGGATGTTCTTGCCCATCTTTTTGGAGGTCTGTTTACCAAAGAGTAATTTTACCCATGGATTACGGAGAAGACCTTCCTACATACTCAGAAACCCATGAAACAGATTGTGTACCAGGCATGATCAAATGCACAAACTCAACAAAACAGAAAGAAATATTCCACCAATAAAACTCTGCTAAACTTCTAAAAGTCATATTCTAAAAAAATCAGACAGTGGTATTTTGGTGATTGTAAAGTGCTTTGTGATTCTTACAAGGCAGCAATAAGAGCACAATAGTAACAAAGGAACAAATGTTTTAGAGATGTACAGGGAAAAGTACAGAACTATACAGTACCTGAAACAGGGAATGCTAATGTTTGTAACGCCAACTGGTTTTCGTCCAGCCAGTCTTCATTACGTGATGTCCTTTTTCTAGAGCTAAGATAATTAAATATTAGCAAATCCTACAATGCAATAAAGGAACATTGCATTGCCATACATTTCTCTTAGAAAGATTTATGCTGTGCGCTGTTCAAAAACCCTCTGCAATCCCCAAATTTCACCTGCTTCCACAGAATTATCACCATCAAAACTACTTAAATAAAATATCAAAGAATAAATTCCACAAAAAGAAAAGGCCTCTATGGGAAAGCCAGGGGCTGATCTGGAAGACCCAACAGGATGGCATTTACAAGTGTAAATATTGGGCAAACCTATGAAGACGTATAGAGATATGCGCTCTTTCACAAGCCAATTGAGTTTGGATGGTTTAACTTCTAGGCAGGTTATATTAAAGAAAAAGAAAACAAAATTACTGCTTTTCCAAATAAGCTGATATATTAGTATATTTCACTTCCATATGCTTTGTATTGTACAATGAAGAAAACGTTTCAAACACAGGAAAGTAATCTGATGTGGAAAAGTACTCAGAACACAAAGAACATACAAACTAACCTTCTGTACCAAAACCATTCCATCAGATCCTCAGGACGACAGAAGTTATGCAAATTGGTTCTATTAGCTAAGCATGCAGCCTGGGGAATGAAAATCTGTTAGAAACACAGCGCAGATTCCTGTGCTGACAGCAAAATTGCAATTTGTGGTGTATGGTACCCTTTAATGTAGTTATGAAAAACAAGAAAAGAAAGACAAAAGAACACCACCTCTCCTTGAATCTCCAAAACAGGAGGACTTCAGTGGCCAGAGGGTGGCTTCTCAGAAATTTGGTCTTTAAAAAATCCCCAAACCATAGCCCTTTATGTCACCTGGCATGCCTTCACCGCAACCCGTTGGTGTGAAACCAGAATGATGCCTTGGCACTGGGTCTTGTTTCACTAGCATGGTAAAGTAACCAAATCAAACCAGCATTTGCTTTCTTCCCGTCACAGTTACAGCCCAGCTGGAGTCATTAATTCCGCTCAGCCTGCAGAGCAGCTAATCAAGCCTTGTCTGTAAGGGGACGGCAGTGGGCCTGCCAGGACTGCACCGCGGGGCTATGACTGCCCAGCAGAGCCATACGTGCCTCAACACCAACGCCAACACCAACATTCACCAACACCGAGCTCTGTCCCTGCCCGCCGGGCCGGGACGCCGGGCGCACCCGGGCGCGCGCGGCGGGGCCGCCAGAGGGCGCTGGCGGGGCACGCTCTGCCTCCCGGCGCGCTCCCTCCCACCCCGGGCCCGCCCCGCCGCCCATTGTCCTCGCGCCATGTGACCGGGGACGGTTAGAAAGCGGCCCCCGCCTCCCCCGCCTCCCCCTGCCGTTCTTTGTGCTGAGTCACGGCGCGGCGCTGCCCGGTGCCGCGGGGAGCGCGACAGGAGCAGCAGCAGCAGGCTTCCCCATGGGGACGGACGGCGCCCGCGCCCTGCTGGAGCGGGCGGGCACGCTCACGCTGCAGACCGGCAACCTCCTCAACTGGGGATGCCTGCGCAAGAAGTGCCCGGCCACCCCCGGCGAGGAGGTGAGCGGCGCGGGTGCCGCGCTGCGGGGCTGGCACGGAGGCGGCCGGGGGACCGTGGTGGGGGATCTGGGTGCCCCTCCCCCCCCCCGCCGCCCGCGGTGCGGGAAGCCCCGAGCCATCAGACCGCTCCGCTGCCATCAAAGCCCGGGGTGGGGTGCGTGTTCGTGGCGCCGGGGAGCGCGGCCCAGTGCCCGGCACGGAAAGGAAGAGGGGTTCGCGCCTTCGGCGGCGGCCCGGCCCCCCCCCCGGCGCCCGTGTCCCGCGCGACCCCGCCCTCAGGATGCGTGACGGGAGAGGCAAGACAGGCTTTTCCATTCTAATTTTCATGGAATGGTTTGGTTTGGAAGGGACCTTAAAGCCCATCCAGTTCCAACCCCCCTGCCATGGGCAGGGACGCCTCCCCCCAGACAAAGCTGCTCAAGGCCCCATCCAGCCTGGCCTTGAACACTTCGAAGAAAGGAGCATCCACACTCTCCCTGGGCAACCTGTGCCAGTGCCTCTCCACCCACATGTGAAGAATTTCTTCTTTATGTCTAATCAAAATCTTCCCCCTTCCAATTTAAAGCCATTCCTCCTCGTCCTGTCCCCACAAGCCCTTGTAAAGAGTCCCTCCCCATCTTTCCTGTAGCCCCTTCAGGTACTGGAAGGCTGCTATAAGGTCCCCCCGGAACCTTTTTCAGGGTTTTGAGTCTCTGAAGAAACCAGAGCTTGTTTCGGGGTGCAGGGAGTGAAGAGTTAAAACGCTTAAAAGTTTGAGCTGCCTGTGAGGGCGAAGAAGACCCTTTATGCTCCTTTAAGAGGACAAAGATGGGATATATAGGAGCTTGCATGGCAAGCAGTGAAAATTCTTTTCTAAACTAAAATAAATTATATTTCTTGGCGGTGACAGGTCTCAGGAAAATTAGTCATTGCTATTTTATTTAAAGACTAAAGTGGTCATTCTTTATTAAAACTGAAAGAACTTTTTAATCACCACTTTAAAACATTAACTTTTAGCAGTCAACACTTAAAATAATCCTGATAAATGGCTGGAGAGCCTGTGGCCATGGACTTCAGAACCACTGTAGTTGCTGTCTTGTCCTGACATGGTAATCTGAAAATGGTTGTTCAATAATCAGAGGAACTATGGGTTTGGCTGGTTTATATAGTGGCACTGTTGATATTCTGGAAGTAGGTTGATTGCATATTAACCATGCACAAATGGTGAGAAAGGTGACTGGGAGGATGATGTAATAAGAAGGAAAAATTCTTCATCCTTTTGTTTAGTTGTTGTGTGGTAGTAACTTTTTATTTTGCCTGGTTGCTTATTACAACATCCTGTGATCTATGTGAAATAAACCTTGATTTTGTAGCAAAGGGATAGTTGTATCATGATGGGCACCCTTGTGCAAGTAGTTTCTGGAGGGATAGTAAGTAAAGAGTGGCCAAGGGTGCACACCTAATCAGTTAAGGTATTTAAATTCATTTTTTTACAAGGAAATCTGCATGTCAACATAAGGCTGCCTGCTTTCCAGAATTGCTGGAATTCTGGAAGCAAATAACTTGCTTTAATTATCAGAAAGTAACTGGCTTTTAACTCTTCTATTTGGTGTAGTTAGTGTGTGTATTTCTGAGTGACAGAATGTAACCTAAACCTTTGCAGATTATGAACCTTAACGTGAGGAGTTTGGGGATGTAACTGTATTTGGAAAAGCTGTTCAGAGCAGTCAAATATGCTGTGATTTTCACATGTGTTGAGGGCAGGAATGTGTGCCTTAGAGACAGAGCCTTGTGCATACTGACTGCAATAGAAATATGAAGTGTGACAGCTGCAGAGTAGCAATATATAGAATATACACATTTAGCACTGTCTCACTGCCCCTCAGAAAGGAAAAGATAACGTTCTAAGTTGCATCAAGACAGGCTAAAGAGTTTCAGCATTGTGGATAGCTCTTTGGGGAGGCAGTCAGTTCTTGCCTTTTGACTCAGTTATTTTTTTCATGCCATTTTAAATGACTGGGGAACAACGTACAGAATTTGTATTCATAAAGTATAATTACTGTATTATATCTTAAACTTTGTGATATCCAGTTTTATGGAGGAAGTTGGCTCCTAGTTTGTGCGTGGTACTAAAGGCTCTATGAATTAATGTTAGCTGTTGCAGGAGTGCCTCGCTTCTAACAATGACACAACACTTGTGCTGTTATCTGACTGCATTGTAATATAACAATCTCTGCACAAAAAAAAAACAACCCACCAACAATAAAAAATACCCAAACAAATACCACAAAACCTAATTCTTGCTTGCTTAGCATATCTTTTCCTTTAAGGATTACATTAATCTGAGAAATGAAGTACAGTACTTGTATTACTGCTGAAACTTTGTAAAAGAGAAAAACTTAAGTAAACAGGTTTGAGCAAGTTTCAGATTGAAGCTATGAAGGAGTAATCTCCTGTGGTTGAACTCATGGTGTCATTAGTTCACCTGCTCAGTCTGTCCTGCACACATATGAATCACTATATTTATGTGCAGCTGTAACATACCTACACTTCAATGTGAAAAAATATTTTGTAGGTGCGGGATTGCATTCAGAAAACACTGACTGAATGGAGCTCAAAGATTGGACAAGACCTAAATCAGGTAGGAGAGTTGTTAGGTGTATTATGTGTTACATGTGAAAACAAAGAACTGTGTAGTTGGTCACACCTTTTAAAATATGAATTGGTCTATTAAATTTCTGTAAAAGTATCTGCAGCTCTAGACATCTTGAAAGAGGATTTCTCAGTGCCTCCCCACTTTTTTTAATAATTAGTAAATTTGTTTATAAATAACAAAATTAAGAAGCCTGTTGATGGCAAATAAGACGACTCCTAGCAAAATAAAAGTCCTAGTCCATAAGACTTCAAGTTAATTGCTGGGACATTCACAAACAAAAGAATCTATACCTGAGAAGTTTGCTAGCATGTTCGTAAAAACACAGTGCAAAATTATTTAAGCTATGGAGGTGATAAACTAGATAGCTGAAGATCCTCCTGTTTGGAGGGGAACTCTGAAGTGTAGCCTTGATTGTCTCTGAAATATTTCTGAAGATGCAGAAGTGGTAATTTTTCTCTTAAGAGCTAAAGATTTCCACATAATTTTAGAACAAGTCATGGGCATCTGACATCAAGATCTCAGTGTAGTTGCCTGCTCCCCTTTCACTATTGCTTCTGAAATTCAGAAAAGCAGTAATAAGTTCCCATGAAATACATTATTTGCTCTGTGAAATATTAGCATGTTTCATTAAAAAAAAGCCTGAAACAAATTTCCAATCGTTTCCTTGAGTTTTGTTACCTGTTCTTGTGTAATGGTGGCGTGAACTGCACCTTGCTGCATTCCATGCTGGAGTGTGGTGAGGCAGTTATTGCTGAATGATTTGTGGAAGATCTAATGATTGCTCAAGAGGAGAACATTTGTCTCCAAGATATTTAGAGTTAATTGTTTAGCGTAAGCTAGGTTTTCTGTCAAAACATGTCAACTTCATAATTATGTTGTGAATTATATTGGTTTCCAGTAATTAAAAAAAAAAAGTTGACTTTTTTTAAAACACGTAGAGTAACTCGAAGGCTTACTTAAGGATTTTTCTGGTCAGGCAGCAAAAATTACCGAAGAAGTGTTCCTTGGGGATAGGGTGGGGATTGTGTGTATAATACGAATTCTTATATAGGTAAAGACTTAAAGTCACCTTGTGCCAGCTGACATTAGATGTCAGCCTAGTTTTAAATGAGGTCAGAGGGTGAAATCTCTGAAACATGTCTAATTTTTAGTTTCAAAATTATTTTTTTAAATCTGTGCTTTACAGCATTTTCACTATAGACTTTTCATAGGCTTTAATGAAATTGCAAAACACTTTTATGTAAAGATTTTCCCACCCAATAGGCGAAACTCCTAATTCTGAGAATTGTTTTTTTAAAGCAAAGCAGTTTTAATTGGCACAGAGATCTGTTCTCTTCAGAAAATCAGAACACTACTAAATCTTATTCCAATAATTCTTATCAGCAATTTGTATTTTTTATTAGGGACATGCAGGTCTGTTCATAAAACTTTGTTTTCCTGACCTCCCCTCAGGGATAAAGAGGCATTGGGTTTTACTTTCTTTCTGTCATTGTATTTTTATACTATTTTTGTTTCTAACTGCTGTAAGGCTTTTTTTTAATTACTTAATATTCTCAGGAACTTACTTTCTCCTCCTGACTAGTTGTTCTTAAGTGTCGTGTATACTTACTACAGGAAATACTGGAGGTTCTGGAATGTACGGTAGCTCAAGCTATGGAAAAAATAAATCCTGAAGAAAGGGATGAGTTGAAGGTATCAGGTAAGAACATAGAAATCCTATGGCATAAAAAGGTTTCATGAGCAATTCTAACAAGATGTTCGTATAAGTATATTTTCTTCCACTGTGTTTTCTAATTGCAAAGTCAAATTACATCAATGCACTCGTGTGCTTTGGCCAATCTAGAAGTTGGGTGAGGAAGATTTGAATTCATAATTTAAGTTTTAAAACAGCTTGGTGTTTTTCTAGTTTGTCTTGCGTCAAGACATTTTACGTGTATTTTGTGAATGTTTACTTTTCTGAAGCAAAATACTACAGATTATACTGTAATTAAGAAATAGCATTGGAAGTACATTTATTTGCATAATTTTTTCAGGTTGAATATGATGAACTTGGAGGCTAACACTAGTTACATTTTGAGTAATCCAAACTAACACTAGTACATCTTGAGTCTCAAGAAGTTGTGAAGAGGTCTGTTTGTACTATGGCATTTGGGGTTTTTATAGAGATTGTTATGGTTATTACTTAGTGTTTTGATGCTTAAGACCTAGCTCTACAGCTTATTAGATGATCTAAGTGAATGATTTCTTGTTCTGAGACTGCACAATAACTTCTACATTTAAAAGAACAGTGTCTTTATTGGGTAGTCACATTTTAGAATGTTGGGTTTTTTCCAG
This sequence comes from Tapera naevia, assembly GCA_033556795.1. Lineage (NCBI taxonomy): Eukaryota > Metazoa > Chordata > Aves > Cuculiformes > Neomorphidae > Tapera > Tapera naevia. Next base: position 2,221,934 of record JAUMJJ010000198.1, on the reverse strand, counting down.
TTTTTGAAGTAATTGTTGTGTATCCTAAGAACACTTTACCCAAGAACTCTTGCATAGTGTATCTAGTAAAAGTAAATAGCTATATATTTAATAATAGCTGGTGTGTTAAGTTATTGATTCCACTTTCTTTGAAAATAGCAAAACTTTTCATCGTTGGATCAAACTCTTTGTCAGTCAGAGATGCAGTTGACCTGGGTAAGTGTGCAACTCTTCTGGTAGAGTTTTTTTGCTTTAGTATTTACAAATAGAAGTATAACCTTTTCTGTCTAAGTGGGGCATTTAGTGACTGTTGCAAGTATATCCCGTTTTCCTATTGAGAGACTTAGATAATCAAGTCTATTTACCTGTTAGTTCAGTCAGCCAACATTAAATTTGGATCACTGTAACCTCTGGTCCACAAACTCAAATCTGATTCCTTCCTGCCAGGAGAAGCAAGTCTTTATTCTTTATCACAGAGCTTGTTAAATGAGTGAATAGCATGTGATGTTTTGGTAACAGTGATACAATATTACTTACCAATTGTTGTAGTTGCCACTTGTTTTTAGCATGATTAACTTCACTACTAACAGTGCAGTATTTCAGATATTACTTAAAAGTAAAACAATGCTGCAAGCAGCTAATGAAATAATAAAGTTTTATTGAAAATACAATACAATGGCTGTAGTGATACATGAAAGTAGCAGTAATTGAGAGCAGCACTGAACTGGAAGATTGTTGGGCATGAGGGATTACCAAAGAATGAAGGGTTAGATATCACTCTTTTCTATTAATACTCCAGTTAACACCTCTTTATTGTAAGTTGTATTACTATTTGTTATAAATACATTGATATAATCCTCTTCCAGAAGAAAATAATTTAGCTACTTAGTTTTATTCTTTTTGCTGTGAAGAGTCCTCATGACTTATGTCTTGAAACTTGGCTTTCAGTTCTGTGTTTGATTCTTTGCTAAAAACATTGTGTTACTATCCTTGACGGCTGATACACTCAGTTTTAAATGGTGAATGGGAAGCTAGCAGAGTGAAAGAGGTGTGTTTTTTGCTGAATTTGAAGAGTCATACTACTTATGTTCATATCTCACAAAAGATTTTGCAGTGTCTCTGTTCTTCTTCCTCAGCATGTTCTGCCCTTGGAGTTGCTCAGTTAGACTCAGTCATTATTGCCCCACCTCCCATTGACGATGGAACTACCTTCTCTTTGGAGTATTTGCAACCTTATTGGCAAGAACTTGAAAATCTAGTTCAAAACAAAAAGATTGTTGCCATAGGTACCTCTGACCTTGATAAAACAATGTTAGAGCAGCTGTATCTGTGGGCACAGGTGAGAACAAACTTTCTAATTGTAGCATTTCTAGGACAGAGTAACTGTTGTTGGCTGCTATGTTATTATAAACTTGTTATAAATGGGCTTATATACCAAAAAATATTAATTAGCCCTGTTATTTTCAGCATCTTATGGATGGTCACAATGTTGTTCAAAGTGAGGGAGGCTCGAAGTGTGACTTTCAGTTGTTCGGTGTTCTTATGTACAGACCAGCAAAAGTGGTCTCTCCAGGAGCAGGTGCTCTGAAGTAGTGAAGGTTTGAGTTTTGAATGCTTTTATATTCATGAAGGAGTATAAACAGGACTCTTAAACCTTCATAATATTCCAGTGATTCTAAAAACACAGCTGTCTGCTCTTTAAGCTCTATTATGCATGGAAGGGTTTTCCCTTGGAAAAATTTGAATGCTAAGCCTATATGTAAAGGAGACAGGCTGTGAATGAGGTGACACAGTATTTTGTTGTCCAATGTGACCAGCTGCCTCTTAACCTTTGAGTGATGGAGGTCTGTACCCATGCACATGTGTGCCCATGCTCATGTAAGCTTGTGGGTTTACTGTTTTCTTGTTAGTTCTTTGAATACTCCTTTTACAACACTACTTTGTGGTATGTGAGCATACTGAATCTGTATAAGAGGTCCTGCTGAGAGTCCTGATTTGTGCTCCTCGCTGTTTCGTGTATACCGAGAGGAGGATAACTGAGTGGATTAATGGCCACCTGCACGGTGATCATGAATGCAGTTTGTGATGAGCAAAGAAGGAGTCAGTTGGAAGAGTGTCTCTTTTAACTTTATCTGATTTAGGCACTTACTTGAAGGCAGGGACTTCAGATTATATATTCCTAACAAAGTTGTCTAGTGGTTTTTATTTTTCAGTTGAAGTCTTTTTCAACTAATGCTGCTATAATGTTTTTTACTAGAGAAGTGAAAAAAAAATTGTTGCTGCTTAGGGAGCATGGCCGAAGCCATAATAGGTTAGTACTCATCTTGCTGTGGCAGCATGTGAAGTTAGATCCTATTCTTGTTTTGGGCTCTGTGCTGCAGGGAATTGTGGATGTAGAGTAGCCTGTTCAGCTAAAATAAGAGCAATATTTTTTCCTTATGAAAGTATTCTGTTACTTCCAGGTGAAACCAAGTAGTAATCAGGTGAACCTGGCTTCCTGTTGTGTGATGCCACCTGATCTCACAGCATTTGCAAAACAGTTTGACATACAGCTGTTAACTCACAATGACCCAAAAGGTAAGGCTTTACCAGAAGACTTCTAAATGTATTTATGCAGTACAAAACCAGCAATCTTTCTCTGAACTTCAAAGTTCACTACATTTGAATGCTGAACAAAGGATTCCAAAAGTTTCTCCTCTATAAAATATTTGTTAAGTTCTTGCTTGTGCTTCAAGAAAGGGAGGAAAAATGCTGTCTTACAGCCTTGTATAGTTTATTGACATCATTTTAATCAAAGAAATAAAGTAAATGGAGCAACAGACTACTGAGAAATTTGTACTATGTATGTTCAAAAAATCTTACTTGCACAGAACATAGAATGAAATGACAGTTGTATTGCTGCAGGCCAGTAAATGACAAATGGAAGTCCACTTGTCCGAACTTGTCTGTGAAATGGCATGCATAAAAATATTGGTCAGTTTACCAAACTACTCAAAAATCATGTTAGACATGAAAAAATCCTGCCTAAGGCATAATAATTTTACAAAGCAGTGACTTCTTAAAATAACATTATTACAAAAAGAGTTGGTGTAAATTCTTGACTTGTTTTGTGCAATGATTCATTTACTAAATGCTTCCAGGACTTAGAGGCTTTCCTTTAGACTCTAGAACTCTGAGTTACCATCTCCCTAGAATAGTCTTAGATATTGTATTAATTTCTCTCAACACAATCTAATCTTTACTCTAATAATGTCTTAAATATTTTGATGCAGTTGTAAGCAAGAAGCCTTTAGTTAATTCCTTCCCTGCGTTCTTCCTCAGGACCAGCTACTCATGATGATCATACTTCTCCTTTCTTCCCATTTCCACCTCAAAGAAAAAAAGTACTTGAAAAGCCTTTATGTAGTATATGCTTTATAGTTCTGCTGTTACAACTAATGAATTTCATCAGTGCTTGAGCATATATCAGCACTGCTCTGGCAGCGTACACAATGAATTGCCATTCAATCTGACAGTTTCCATGTCCTGTGAAGTCCAAAGTGCAATGTGGATTCAGTTAGTACTCTCTATTGAGAGTCATAAAATGAAGGAGAGAGGATTTGTATAGAAAACAAAGCAAGTAGTGATTCCCTTGTGCCTTGTTTGCTACGCTTAACTTTTCTGTAATGGTCAGCTGAAGAGTAATGAGACTTTTGGGATTTGGGAACAGTCCTCATCAAAGAGACTTCCCTTGACTGACTTTCCAGAGGAAAGTAGGAGTATTTGTACTTGCCTGCATTTTCTGCTTTGTAGGATTTAAGCCTGTTTTCTTAATGCTTTCTGGGCTTGTGGTTGTTATGAGCCCAGTTATAGGAGATGCTATAAATGTTGGCTTTCTAGTGACTGCAGAGATGGCTGAGAATGCTCAGTACTTTGCTGATTTCAGCCTTAGCGCTACTCGTCTCTGGTTTGCCTACTTAGCCTCTCAAATTAAATTTTCATTTCTTCCTGCTAATGGCTCTGCTGATTAACTCCATTTGATATTCTAGGAATCTTAGTTAATTAGTTTTGTGGTAAATAGTGTTGCAAGAAAAGTGTCTGGAAGATTTCCTCTGTAGTAGTCATCTGCTTTTATTCTACATGCATTCCAGAAGAGTGGATCTGTGGAATATCTGGCACTGCTTAAGATCCTTAGCTGTAGGAAAAGGCTTCTCTTGCTAAGTGTTGCTTTTTGCAGCTGTTTATATGCCGTTATTTAAAGCATGAATATCCCTTTTTAACTTCAGAATTACTTTGTGAAGCAAGTTTCCAAGAAGCTCTTCAGGAAAGCATCCAGAACACGAAAGCACACGAGTGGATTCCTTTATGGCTTCTCCGATATTCTGTCATTGTTAAAAGCAGAGGAATTATCAAGTCAAAAGGCTATATCATGCAAGCTAAAAGAAATGCCTCTTAAAACACTTTTTTTTTTTTTAAATGGCTTACTGTTCTAATTTCTTGGGGATGGGGGGGAACATTGCTTTTTTCATAGAAACACTTTCACAGCATTTGTAAAAAAGACCAAAAGTTGTAATTATTCAGTCTGATGTCAGCAGGAGTGTCTGAAGTGTTCTAACATTATCTTCCTTTCTTAACCTATTGACCAGTTCATTTGAAATATGAAATATTTTTGTTTTTTTAATTGAAGTTATCTATGGAGAAACAGTTTAAAATATTTTTCTTTGTATGACCAGTTCACTGTAAAATTATCATTATATTTTACCTGCTATTGGGTAGTATAGAGAAACTTATATATTTTTTATTTTTTGAAAAAATGCATTTCTTTTAAATAATAGTTACTTGTCTGGTAGTTATATAGATTTCAAGCATTCATGAACTAGTTTTTATAGAAAATTGACATCTTTTATGAAAAATTACCCCAAAAAATTAAATTAGTATCTCATTACTTGATGTGTATATATAGGCAAGTCTGCTGTTTAATTTGTGTAGATGGGAAAATTGGTTTATTTTTAATATAGTGTAAAATATCTCTGATTCAGAAAAAAATGAATCTTACAAATTACTTTCTGACTATTACTTGAATTCCTTCTGGCTTCTTTGTGCCTCAGTATGCTTTGTTTAGTGTTTGCACAAGTGTTGATGGCATTTTTACTGCTTGAAATGGGAAGTGTATTATTGGGTGAATGTTCAAAATAAGAATTGAAAGTGATGAAAAAGCTTCTTAATGAAAAATTGAACTGTGCCTGTCTTCTCAGCTGTGGGCTTGTTTTCTGATATTTGTGAACTACACAACCAGAATTGCCCAAGTCAGAACAGACAGTAAATGTTGAACCTGCTCACCTACAGGAATGTGTAACATGCATGACTTCTCCTAGATAACCCCAAGAGATTTTGGTGCTGAGTGCCATTCAGAAATGTAGGCAAGGGTTAGATTGAAGTTAGGTGTGTTTCTGTTTGGCACTGGCTTTTGAATCCTAGAGAGACTGTTGCAGCTGAGGCAAGGCTTCAGGTTTAACATAGTCTTTCTATCAAAGAGGCCTTTTCATTTCTTTGGCCTTTAAATTGGAATAGATAGCAAAAGCTCAGCTTGTAGTTCAGCAGGAGCTTGGTACTAAAATAGTTATTTTCCTTTTAATTTAATGCAGGAGCAGGGCTTCACACCAGTAGTACTCCTTAACTTAGTTGAACGTACTTTGAGCTTTGGACTGTAAGGGAGTGCATTCTCACCAACATCAAATTCTGTCAGGTAGGCAGCGATTGAGATTTGAATGCTTGCTTTAGGCATTCAAATTAGTTGTCAGCTTCCTCTAATCCATTCCACTAAGTTCAAAGATGTTTTTCAAGATATCTTTTGAGTTCTCAAATATCTTAGCTGTAGGTGGCAAATACTGGGAAATTCCACTGGACTTCTTCAGTTCTCCTGATGGGGAGAGAGAGAGGCGGGGGGGAACTGGAACTAGTAATGCATCCAAATAAAAGTTTGATATTTTTTCCTCTCATGTAGTCTTTTTTTTTTTAAGTGCTGGATTGGTGTGTATCAGGGTTTCAAAGTGACACGGGTCTCTGTTTAAGCTTCCCTGCCGGCTCTGCCTGGTGTGCTGCTGATGCTGACTGCTGTGTGCATTCCCTCTGTGTGTGGCTGGTGATGCTCTGTGTTGTTTTGGACTGGCACGTGTCTTCAGTTTTATAAATGGAAATGCTACCAACTGAGGATTGTGCTAAAACACTGTGCAGGCTGCGCTCTCGGGCAGTTCTTTCCTTTCTGTAAGTTGCTCGCAGCTCGCTCGCTGTAGGGAACTGCTCCAACATACGAGAACCTGAGGACGCGGCCCCGTTTCTGTCGAGCCGCTGACAGCCTGACAGTGCGTGGGGTTGTCTCGTGACTTGTGTCAGCTGGGAGGTGCCGCTGCCTTCCGTGAGGCACCTGAGCGTTTGAATTAAAATCTGGCATTCTCGCCGGCTTTTGCTCTGTGCTTTGTGCGAGCCCTCCCCATCCCTCAGCAGCGCCCCGCGCGCTCCTCCCCGCTGCAGCCTTGGCCCCGCCCGGCGCTGCCGGACGCCGCCGCTCCCGGCTCCGCCCGCTTGCAGGCGCCGCTCTCCCGGCGGAAGGGGCGGCCGCGGCTGGCAAGATGGTGGCCACCAGGCGGGAAGCGGCGCGGCGCGGGGGGCAGCGGGTCGGGGGCGGCGGCGGCAGCGCCCCCGGAGCTGGGGACGCGGCGGAGGTGAGGGGCGGCCGGGGGCGGGCAGCGTGGGCAGCCGTGTGGCACCCGCCGGGCCGGGCGGGGCAGCGGCCGCCGCCGTCGTCGTGTGCGGCCCCGGTACCGCTTCGGCGCGTGTCACAGAGCCACAGTGACCCCAAGGACCATCGAGTGCAACTCCTGTCCCTGCACGGGACGCCCCCAACGTTCACACCTGTGTCCGAGGGCCCCGTCCAAATGCTTCTGGAATAGTGCCAGGCTTGGCGCCCCGGCTGCTTCGCTGGGGAGCTGTTCCAGTGCTCCACCACCCTGAGCGTCGCCTCGGGCTGGGCTCCCGTGGCCGCCTGGGTACAGGCAGCAGTCACTGTTGCATAAAGTGGAATGTTTTGATTTAAGCTAAAGTATAGTTAAGTTTCACCTACATAATTGTATTTTTTGCAAGTTAGGCAGAATGTCCCTCTGAGAGCATGTTTTCTTTATAGCATGTTTTTTTTTTTCAAATAGTGCTTTTCCAGGCACTGTTCAGAAGGAAATTGTAACATCTTGTGTTAAGTATGATCTGTGCTGAACAGATGTGTCTCCTTCTATAATCACTTCTGTTTGCAGTCTTTCCCTATTTAAAATGCAAGGCCAGACAGAACTGGCTCCAAAGCTCCAATGAGCAAGAGATTTGGCTGTTGTGAAGTTCCTAAGAACATTAAAATTAGTCGTTGAAAGGAAACAGAATATGCATAAGACTTCTGGGAAAATATATACATAATGCGTGTAAGTGGGAAATACATTCTGTAACTAACTCTTTTCTCATTACGCGTGATTGATGGGAATCATTCTCTTATGTGTCCGATGCTGAAATAAATGATGCTGCTTTCTAACGCTCCAAAACAAGTCTTAGAGAGTTTATTTGCCAGCATTTTCAATATCAGCCTGCCTCTTTGATCAGAAAGTGTTGGTTTATGTTTCTGAATGTATGTGTTTGCATTTCTGAACGGATGCATGTGTTTCTCCTGCCTTGACCAAAGGACAGTAGGCAGATACACAAGTGGTGGCATGTTAACACTTCTAATAGATAGAGTTACCCAGCGACATGTAAATGTATTGTCAGCTTGAGCAGATCTGTTCAAAAAGATTTAGTGATATGTGTGGCACCCTTCTCGTGTGGTTGTTCTGTGTGTCAATAACACGCTTTTTCTTATCCCTTTCTAGATGGCACCTGCCGAAATCAGTACTCCTGTGTCTGTCAGGATGACTAGAAGGCGAACTAAATCAGTTCGTAAGCCAGAGGTAATTCAGGAATCTCAATTTGAAGAGCTGGAACATACAGAAACAAAGTCAGATGTCAGTGATAGCTTAGAGATGCAAATTACTAGAAATGAGAACACAGCTGTTCATTCAGCACAATCAGTTGCTGAACCACAAGCTGGTGGGGATGTGTCAGAAACAGAATCCAGCTGCTCTACTGTGTCTGGTCTTCAAACACCTTTGTTTGCAAGAGTAACAAGAAGACGACAAATTGTAGTTCCTTCTCAGCCAGATTCTCCTGACAAAAAAATACAAGACAAGACAGCTTTTCTAAATAAGTTAAGCAAGATTATGGATGAAGACGATGTCTCTGAAGCCGAGTCTTGTTCCTCTGCCACTTCTAGTGTCCAGATGCCTAGTGTTACCAGAACTACAAGAAGGAGGGAAAGCAAAAAGAAATTGCAACCAGTTACGGTTCGTGAAGCTCAAAGTGAAGATACTTCTGATGCAGAGTCGTGCTGCTTAATTTCTTACGTGGAACCATCCATCACTACCAAACGAATTACTAGGAGTATGCAGAGGAAATTGGAAGCAGCAAATACTAAGCAGAAAGATAACAGAATTGTTTCAGAAGATGAGAAATTAATTGAGGACACCAATAAATTTGAGCCAGTAATAATTTCTGATTGTAGACCTGCTGCAGAACTTCTCTCTGACACAGAAGATGTGTCCTCTGTCACTGAGGATAATAAAGAACCCACTTTGCCTTCCAGATCTGCAGCATTAAGTGAAGATGTGAAAGAACAGGTTTTGAATGATGTGACACCCAACAGTCTTACAAAAATGAAGCAAAGTGACACTGAATTGCCTGGAAAAAAAGCAGTTAAAAATACAGAGTCTGTTGACGTAGGTGATTCAAAGGAGGCACGTGACCAAATTCAAAAGCAACCCAATAAAATACTTATGAGGAAGGGAATATCAAAGTGCATGACTCTTTCTTTGACTGACTGCATGAGATCCAAACAACTGTTAGAATACAGAGGGCAAATAACACCCTATGGAAGTAAGAAAATTCCAGAATGCAAAAAGGCCGATGCTGAGACAGATGCACAGCGGTCTGTCAACCATGATGGTAAACTAAGAGAAGATGACCAGTCCAGTGCAGCAAGCAGTCCACAAAAGGACATAGCTGTTGCGCAAAGAAATGATAGTGCTGCTGGATCCAGAATGCTTGAAATTGGTGTGGATGGTGGTAAAGACCAAACAGGAGAATATGCTGAGTCTGTATCCCACAGCAGTGAAAGATCAAGCAGTGGAAACAATTCTGTTACACTGGTTTTGAGCAAAGATGAAAGTGATGAATCTGAAAATAACGATGTGGTGGACATAGATACAGTTGAGGACAATCTGTGTATAGAAGAGGCAGATGAGAAGACTCCTTCCGGCAACAAATCCTTAAAAGACAGTTCACTGCATGCTGAAGGGCTTTTTGTAATTGATACTGAGCCTGGCATGAGTTCCAGCCAAAAGTATTACCTAGATGAGGTAGACAAAGATAGTGATTCTGAAAGTAAGCAGGAAGGAAGTGAAAAAGATGAAAAATCTTCAGATCTGGAAGAGGCTGAAGAGGATTTGATAGATGAAGATGAGAAAGATGAAGATGATGATTTGTTAAAAACTAAGATTGACTTGTAAGTATCTTTTTGGGTATAACTAAGGGATCTGCATTTCATTCAAGCATATGCATATCATATGTACATTAAGTGCTAAATGACATGAATAAATAAGGGTGTGGTCCCATCACATAAGTCATATTGACATGGAAGGTGGGGTAGCATGGATTACAAATATAGTCCATAAATTCAGGGTTTAGCTTTTTTTTTGGTTTTGTACATAGCAGAACAGAACTCTGAAATATTTAAGCTTCTGGAGGCCTTGTATGCGTTAAACCAAAAATGTCAGGCTGACTGAACTGCTTATGCAGGTCATAGTTAAGATTCTTAAGATTTTTTTTTAGTATGGCTATAAAGAACAAAAACTGCAGTAAATTTCTTACACCTTGCTTAATGAGATCATGCTTTTTAATCCTAGACAGTTGCATATGCTTTTGTGTTTTCAGTTCTTGTTGTGCTGTGGGATGGTGACACTTCAAGTGAAATCAGCCCAGCATAGAGTAATTGAGGTTGGATGGGATCTCCTGAGCACTTGTAGTCCAACTTCTGCTCAAATTGCTGTATATGCTTTGTATGTTTAAAGTGTAATACTCTGTCTAGGTTGGATAAATAAGTCTTAATTATCTAAAACCTTCAGGTAGGCCAGAAGTCTTACAAAAATCTAGCCAAGCTTTCAGTGTAGAGCTGCTACGGAAAATTAGTCACAGTTTAATAGAAAGCTATAAAGGGCTTGTATTAATAAGCATTCAAGCTACAATAAATATCTGTTGTACCTCTTTGGTTATTACCATATTTCTTCATAATACTTGATAGCTTTTAAGCATTCTTGTCATCAGAAACCTCCTTTTGAGTCAGCCATCGTACACTGTGTGGGGATATGTTCCTCTGGCTGTCTGAATGAAGTACTGAAAAATTGAAACATACCAGCTTTGAGATGTTTAACAGGATTATTCCTAGTACTGCTGTACAGACAAGGGCTTAGACATTCCTGTGGTGAATTCTAGCCTTTTTATAGTTTTCTCTGAGAGTTGACAGTGTTTTTATCACCCATATGTTTGCGCTTTTGTGGAGTTCTTTTATCTTTAGCTAGGAACTTCTCAATGTATAGAAAAAGAATGCTGTTCATGAGTTCTTTTGGCAAGGTTGAGTGAATTAAGAACTCAATTTTATGGAAGATAGTAATGTCCAAGATAAAAATACAGCATTAAAGGTAATAGGAAAGATTTGTGGAAGTGATTCTCAGGTATTGTTCTTTAATAAAGTCCCACTCCATGTAATGACATGTTTTTTTTCACCCTCATCTTTCTTTCACCAGATACTGAGACTTAAAATCATTGTAGAACTGAACCTAAGTGGGAAGAATAAGAAAAATATTTTTTCTGTTCGTTTTTCTCAGAGGACAGTAGAAGGTTTGACTGCATGGTTGTTACAATATTCTAATCATTAAGTATTTCTCTTCTAGTTTACATCTTTCCAGCAGCATAGACCCTGGTTTGAATATCAAGAAGCTTGGAGGTTTATATATTAGTTTTGATGCAAAAAAACAGAAGCCTAGATCAGGTGTAATTAAACAACTGAAGGAGAAAAAGAAGGACAAGGTAATGTGTTTATGATTATGCAGTTGCCTGTGACTACAGTAACACAAAGATGTTAATATAATAAGATTGGTTTACTTGTTTTTAAAGTAGTATCTTGTTTTGTGGTTTGCTGAGAGCTTCCATATAGTTTATAGCAAAGTGTGGATTTAAATTTGATTTTAAGGGCAAGTATGTAAATGTATTTGACACTTCAAAAACTGAAAAGCAGTGCAAATACCAGCATTATCTTTTAAAATAAAACAAAAGCTGATGATGCCTGCAGTTTTGCCTAATGGTACACAAGCTGAAGGTCTGCTAACACGATATTTATAGAATTAGGGAATTGTTTAGGTTTGAAAAGACCTTTTATGATCATTGAGTCCAACCATTAACCTGACCACTGAGCCATGTCCCTAAGTGCCAGAACAAGAATGAATTTCAGTATATAAAAGTCTATACTCTCCTTAATAGGGAATTAGCAGTTTTATTTCAAAAGCACCCTTTGATATGAAAGAAATGTGTTAATTTCATTAAGGTTATTTTCTCACTCATGCTAACCCTCTATTATAGAGCATATGCTATTTCACATCTTCCAAAGCTGGCCAGATGCTCTCTGTTGTTGGCCAGGGTTCTCTTTTGAAGATCCCTACTACCTTTGTTGTGGATCAGAGAAGCTCAAGTATTGTATTATAGTACTTGCTTAGATTCTGCGTGATTCTCTTGGTCGGTTCTGTAGATACGAGGAAGCTGTAAAATTTGTGTCAGTGAGATGACTGTCTAACGTCAAATTCTTCAGCTCTTGCAGAATAGTGTAATAACTCCAGATTTTGAAAAAAAGGAATGTGTCCCACCCTTCAGGGAATCGCTTCACCAGCTAAAGAAACAGCGCAGGGTAAGTGAAGAGCTGATAGTGCCTCAAATAACAGAGCAAGCTGTGGTCGAAAGCCCCGTGCTGGGACTGTGTGCTTGCACAGGCCTCACTGAAGCAGAGTGATGAACTGCAATTTAGTGTCTTCCTCGAGCCGTCCTGTGAAAAATGATCCTTGGAGTCACCAGGACTGTGAAGTGAAAGGTGTGCTCAGATTGTACAAATCTGTCATTAATACAGAGCTGATTGCCTTCATATTTTAAGGGTCATAAAATACACTTTTTTAAGGTACAGAGTTACGTTCCAAGTGCTTTATCCATGTTTTGGTGGGGAGAGTTCCATGCTTTACCCTGTCCTATGTACTGAACGCAAATTTGCTATTTTTTTTGTATTGTATCCTAGGCAGAACGAGAGAAAACGACAGGTGATGGCTGGTTTGGTATGAAAGCCCCAGAAATGACAAGTGAACTGAAAAATGATCTTAAAGTTTTGAAGATGAGAGCTTCATTGGACCCTAAGCGTTTTTATAAGAAGAATGATAGAGATGGTCTACCCAAGTACTTCCAGGTAAGGAAGCAGAAGAAGGTGACATTATACTGATGAAGTTTTCTTATTCCCTACGTATTTTATAGGTAGCCTCTATGTTGATTTAATTTCATAGCTTAATTATTAAAGTATTTTGATTATTTGGCTGCAGTTTGCAACTGCTTAACTCTCTTACATGCATATACATGCTGTGTTCTTTTCATTACTGTTGCTCTGTGGACTAGATTTTCACTTTTTTTTTAAAGTGTTGGCCTTTTTTAACAAGGTATAGAAAATAATTAGCATTTATTTTCTCACTAGCTAATACAGTTTGAATGGAGACAGCTAGCTTTGTGATCAGCCAAAATTTCTGCTGCTCTAGCATTCAACTTTGCAGTTTACGTAATAAAAATAATTACTGCAGAAACCATAGAAATAGGTTTCCATCTACTTGCACCTGTTTGAACCGCTAGCATGCTTGAGGAAATTGTTTTAATTTCTTAAAATATTACTTCATTCTGACGGGTAGGTCTTGTCTATTTTGAAGTTTTTGGGCATCAGAAAACTTAGACGGACGTGTTCCACATAATGAGATCTGTGCAGTTCTGTTTTCACCACATGAAACATGTACTTCATGTATTTCCACTCCTAACCTGAGTCATCAGAGCTGGCTAACATGCCAGTTGGAAAAAATGTGATGCATTCCAGGATAGAGCCCTTGTATTAAAGCTGGATTAACTGCTATGTAGTTCATCTAGCAAAACTATCACAATTACAGAGGTGGGGAAGAGTTAAGATGGTCATAAGGGTGTCCTTTCCTTGGTAAAATGTTTAAAAGTTAAGACTTGAATTATTTTTATGAATACAAGTGTTTATGCAGCAGTCTAGTGTTGAAAACTACTTGGCCTTAAGGCCCAGGCCCTCCTCTGTGTGCTAAACAGTGAGCCAAAAGGTGACTCTGCATACACAGCATTGCTTAATTCTTTTGGTATTTTGAACTTTCCTAAGATACAGTTCTGATCTTCTCTGTAGGCGTCTACACTTGTCACAGGGGATTTAAATAAAAACAAACAGAAAAATGAACTTTTGCTGTACAGTAAGAATGTTTCCATTTCTGTTTTCTAGGTTGGAACTGTGGTTGATTCTCCCATAGAATTTTACCATAGTCGAATCCCTAAGAAACAAAGGAAGAGAACAATTGTTGAAGAGCTGCTTGCAGATTCTGAGTTCAGAAGGTATTTAAAAATTGTTTTGTAATTTGAATATTGTAAGAGAGGAGTTTTATTTTTAACGATACAACTTTATTTGTTGTTTTTATTCAGCTTAAATGAGTTTTTTTATACTTTAAAGAGAACTTCAGTCTGTTTTAGCACTTGAGCAGCACTGTCATTGAGAATATGTAAGAGACGGGAGATAATTAGACTGAGACAGCATATTTTTTATCATCGCAAAAGGGTTTTATTCAACTTGGGTCATTATTTTTGGCGGGCACTCTTAAAATAATGTCAATGCTGAAGAGATAACAATCAGCCCTATTCTGGTTCACTTTTAAAAAGAAATGTCCACACAGGCTTATGCCAAAAGTCAAGGGCTCTGAATGAGGGATTTACGCCTGTGCATGAACTTTTTGTTGCTATTTAAAGACTGATTAATTTTCCTTGGCATAATTGATAGAAGAGTGCTGACTCAAATGGAAGCTGATGTGATTTCATTTTATAAGCATGTCAGTTTGCCAGCTGTCATAGGAGTCAAAGTTGCAATGGAAGTCTTACTTGAAGAATATGATTGGATTAATTAATGTTTGCCTAACCTACAGTTCCTGGAGCAGATCCCTTAGTTGATCCATTTTGATAATGGTTATTACATGACGTTAATCTGCACTGTTGTCAGATCCTGACATGTTTTCTTGAAAGTAGTACATGATTTGGGATTATAAGGTTAATTTCAGGCTTATAAATGAATTATTAATGTTGAGAAGGCAAGTTAGTATTGCTATTTCTTAACTAGTTTTCTGTCTCAACCTGATTTATAACATATTTATTAGAAGCAATTTTTTAAAATTAATGTCTTTGAAATTTGATGAGTTAATTTGTGTTGTGGCTAATTAAAGGCTTTCACCAGATACTTCAGCATTAGTGCAGATATTTGTCAGGTTTCAGCCTTGCAATTTAAATCCTCAGTATTGCTCAGTTTGCAGTGATCTGTTGTGGCCTATAGGTATGTAAGAATCTGTATTAGAGGAGCTATCAACTCATGTTCAGTAAGTAGATCCTGTTCATTGTTTATTACTAATCTCATCTCAGTCTTGAGTAAGGTTGATTATCTTGAGTTTGCTGAGAAGGTGGTATAAAAATGGGTAGAATTTGTCAATAATACTGTCAGAATTGATGAGTCTTCCCACTATGAACAGTAGCAGTGTTTTAGCAAACTGTCCAAAGTGTGGTTGTATATGCAATGAAAATCCCCTGGTTAATTCAAAATTAAAGATTTTTCAATCAAATTTACTTCCAAAACAAATTTACATACATTTATCATTAATCCAAGTGTTGATTTCCCCTTACTTATGCGTAAGTGTTTAAAATTAAAGAAATCTGACTCAGAAATTATGAGATAACTCAGTTTGGCAAATTATGTATGTAGAGTACTTTCCATGTTATCTTTCCTGAACTTTGGTTTACAATGCTTAAAAGTAAATTATCTATTTTGTTCAGATATAATAAAAAGAAGTATCAGGAGATCATGAGTGAAAAAGCAGCTTTTGCAGCAGGGAAGAGGAATCGGAAGAAGAAGAAATTTCGCAATTAAGACTTCAAGAAAAATAGCAAGCTGGAACAACTTATTCATTATAAAACTTTTTACAGTATGCTTTGGTTGTGTTGCTTTTTTTCTTTAAGATTGCAGGTCATGTGCGAATTGAAGTTTAGGCAGTGTCCTGCAGTGAGAATCTGGTAGGGAGCTTTATCAAATTGTCAGGTACCTAATTTTAAATTAATTTAGATTTTAAAAGTAAATTCATTTTTATTAAAATTAAAGTTTACTTTAAAAGATAATTATATGAAAACATATAGTTAATTCTCTGCACTAAGTACAGCTTCATGGATTGTAGCCTTTTCAGGCTTCAGTCGTTACATCAAAAATTAGTAAATTCAGTTTAGATTTATGTGTATAATTTACCGTGGCACCCATTATGTGCCACAACAAATTTTTCCATGTCTTGTCAGAGATGCTGCTGGCCAAATCTGTAAGAGAAAGTATTGAGAAATAGTTTGGTTGTGAAGTGTTTATTTTAACAATGACCATAATACGACTGAGAATATCCTGGAATTCAGCATACACCACACTTATGTATATTACAACAGAAATAATATCTATTGTTTAAAAAATAATAAAGAAGATATAAAATGCATATTTTTAAATAAAAATAATGTCAGTATGTATTACCAGTAGGTAAAATTTTAATATTAGGTCATATGTTGCTTTAATTAAATTTTACCATTTGATAATGATCTTTTTGAAAATACCTTGGCAGTGGGGTCTGTTATCTGGGGTGTAGAGTGCACATGGTGTTCTGAGCCGATGTGGAATAGTCAGAGTGAGCGTGGATGGCTTCTGCTACCGTTATAGGACCAGAGATGGCATCAGTTTGGTTCCCCTTTAGTGATGGTTCATAACATTTTATGGTTGTGAGAGCTGCTTGTTTAGTTTTTAATGACCTGGTTATTATAGTGCTGTTACAGTTAGTGTAACTCAGTTACTGCCCTTACATAGGAGAAAAACAGATCATAGAGAAAATAAAACTGTCACTACATTCTCTTAGGTGGATTGGGTGAGAAAGACGTAGAAGTGATTATCAGAGGACCAGTGATGTTGATTTTTTTCTTACCATAAGAGCACTGGATTTTAAGGGTCGTAGATTTTAAACAAGAAGTATACTCTTGACCAGTGTTTAACCAGGAAATTTTCTGAGAATGAGTAGCAGGCATTTTTTTAAGGATTGGTCGTTTGTGCCAATAAACAGCTAAAGTGAAGTGCGTATCATGGTATATATTTGATAACCAACTGAAGTTTGAAAGAAATTTTCCTCTAATTCTTTGGGGGTGTTATATTCTTGTGAAGTTGACCACCATGTTTTGCTACAAGAGACAGCCTGGAATCTAGATTCCTTAGAGTCATGACTGCCTGGAGATGGATGGTGTGCAAAGCAAAGTGGTTCCTGTGGGAGGTATCAAAACACATACACATAGAACCAGCGGTCACCAAGTCTCAGCTAACATGCAGACACTATCTTAATACAATTATATGTATGCTAATATCTTGATTCTGTGTAAGTGATAAATAAAACCAACTATGGTGTCTTGTTCTCTGCATGAGGCATGGAAGCTCAAAAAATTAATACTCAACACTGAGGAAAGAAAACAGTAGTCGTCATTCTGTTGCATCCTGGGATGTTGAAATGCAGATCTGAAAAAACTGTACAACTCAAAAACCTTAAAAGAGAAAGGCAAGATTTGGTGTTGCACAGCAAGCAACACCCTGATGTCTGTTGCTCAGGCTGCTCAGTAGTGGTTACAGAAGTTGCTTCGGGGCTGCGGGGATTTGTTTTGCGTTCTGTATCACTTCCCTTCCTTTGATTCTTCTGATGTCTTCTGTTTTGCCACACACTGTGCCCAGCAAGTGTCTGTGGTGTCCTGTGTGCGCCAGGGGTGAGATGCGCTGGACAGTGCGTGCTGGGCTGCAGCCAGTACTTGCAGGCTGTGCTTGCCAGTCACTGCCTGAGCGTGAATTGTATGGCTGGATGGCATTCTTGAGGGAGTCACTGTGCTGCAAAATGGTGATAGTTGATGTTCCCCATGGTGTTTCATTTCAATTATGTGATTTTTCCTTTATTGCTTTAAAAATAACACATTATCATAGTTCAAAAAAGACACCCCAGTCACACATGTGAGATTAGAAGTAATTTATCAGAAAATCCACAAGTCATGAACTGGATGAATTTGTAATTAATTCAGTCCTGAGCAAAATCAGGGAGGTTTCAGTGCTGCTACTGGTTTGTATTTTACCACCCGAATTTTTTTAATTGGATTGCTGTTATTAAGATAGCTCTTCACCTTGTGCCTGTAAGTGTGCGTGGGTTAGGAAGGAAAGTGGTATTAATCCAAGTGTTCAGTGCTTCAGTTTTGTGTGCTCATGTTGTGGGCTTGTGTAGCTTGGAAATCGCGTTAACCATAAACGCGCTGGGGACGCCCGGGAAGGTCACTGCTTTGTTTTCCAGTGGAGCCACTTTTGGAGGAGCGACACGGGAGGCTGGGCTGTGGATGCTGACAGGTTTGCCGCGGTTGTTGCAGGGGTTTGCGCGGTGGCTTTTCTGGGGTTTGCGGTTTCAAAATCCCCGGTGCCGTATGTCCCCGCCCGTGTCCGTCAGGAATGGGAGGCGGGCCCGGAGAGCGTCGCTGGTGGGTGGACCGGATTGCTGCGGCGGCGGGCTGAGGGGAGGGAGCGCAGACGGGAGAAAGGGCGTGTGGTGCAACAAAAAGATGTCGTGCGACTCCGCCGGGACTCGAACCCGGAACCTTTGAATCCCTTCAACCCGCTAGAAGTCCAATGCGCTATCCATTGCGCCACGGAGCCACCTGTTGGAGTTTTTGCGCACCACCCAGAGAGCCTACGCGCGCCGCGACCGCCCCGCGCGCACCCGGGAGAAAGGGAGGGGCCCGCGTGGAGCTCTGGGGTGGGGGGCGTACGGGGAGCTCAGTGACGAGGCCGGGGGCTGTTGCGGGGCGCTCTCCGCGGGCGGAGGCTGTGCTGCGGGGAGCTCCGCGCCGCAGGGAGGCTGCGGGCGGCGCGCGAGCCGCTCTGCGCCGCGGGGGGGCTGCGCTTAAGGCAGCCGCCAATACGTTCTGTTCTGGTTTTGTTTTTAGCCGGTGCCCCGGGCAGTGCCCAGCAGCGAGCCAGGCGCTGCGGATATTCAATTGCTGCTGCAGTGATGCCCAGGAACTCGGCGAGGGTTACTGGGAGGGTCCAGCAGTTCCAGCGTGGACCACACTGGAGTTACCCCCCAAGCTGGCAGTGTTTGTGGAACCCGAATAAACACAGACCAAGAATCACCAAGCCATACGCGATTCAGAGTAGTTCTCATGGAATTTACACGCTCTATGTCGACATGGGCTTGCTACAACTCTGCTGTTATGGACAGACCTCCTGATAGTGCTCCTGGTAAAGGAATGCAGAAGCGTGGAAAGATTGTGTTCTGTCCTCAAGGTCTTACACTGCATAAAAGAAATAACTTTCGAGTTTAGGAGCTGAATTGATCTTCAGAATATGAATGTGCAACTCAAATAAACCTCTTGTAAGTAACTAAGAATCACCAGAACCCTCTTGCAATTTGTGAGTACCTGGGCACATTTCTTGTGGGGTGCAGAGTGTCAGTCCACTGGCGTGGTTTGGTAACACCGGACTTGGAGGCAGCACTGCACTAAACGACTGCAGACAGTGAAGAATCAGTTTGCTGCAAGAAGACCAGTTCTGAGGGTGTACAAGAACCCTGACGCTCATATGGTTGTTATTTCCTCTCATTTTTTTGTTTTGGTTAGTTGGTTTACATAGGCTGTTGGTCCTATTCCTGCTGAAGGACTGACTGGGAAAGTGTTGGGGAATTTTCCAGCGATATTTCAAATTATTCAAGTCAGTTTCCTCTTTTATTCTGTAAATGTATTCTCAATGCAAAATCCATCTTTTCGGCAGCAGATGGAGCTGCTGCATGAAAAGGACAGCTCTCAGTTCATTAATTAACTTAATGGGGTTGTGTTAGCCAAAACCAGCAGATCAGATTAACCTTTGCTGGCGCCTGCACCTGGATCCATCCTTTGGACTTTTCTGTTTTTCTGGGGCCGGCTGAAGTCCAATTTTGTTGCAAGATGGCTTTCATCTCAGTTCTTCAACTTTATGTTCTGTTTCAGGGTGTAGAAGTTTCTTGAGTACAGCTGTGCTGGTTTAGTTACTGGCAGAAAATTTTCACTAAACTCAGCTGGATGCCATTTTGCTAATTCTAAATAAGAGGAGAAACTGAGGTAGGAGTACCTTGACACAGCAAGTGCATCAACAGCAGGACAAAAATAGCACTGTCCTACAGCACTCTTCTTTGATAGAAGAAAAATATAGAAATTAGTTATGAAATCAAAGTGTTCTTTGAGAGACGTTTTACTTGGGTTTCAGCATTAACTTCTGTCATTGTGAGAAGAAAAGGCATTATGTACTCTATAGCCAGTTAATTTTTGTAAGGTGAACTTCAGTGAATTTATTACAAGGGCAATTTCCAAATTTACAGAGATTTCACAGATATTTGTGGGAATACCATCATCTTTTTCTAAGAACCTTTAGAGTAAATATACTTGTTGAGAGCCAGAGATTGTGGATGGCAACAGAGAAAGAGGTTGTCCTGTATTGATTACCTAAATGGGACGCTTACACAACCTGTACGTTTCAGGTTTTTTTCCTTTCTCTCCCTTTAAGTGGAGATTGTTACAACCCTACTGCTATAATGATTCCTCTGTGTAGTGCAGCAAGAGCCAGCACTCTTTTAATTGGCAAGAAAAATGCTGGGATGCACAGCAAAACAAAACAAATGTATCACAAGGAGAAAACCAAACAGATATCTTC
This sequence comes from Tapera naevia, assembly GCA_033556795.1. NCBI lineage: Eukaryota > Metazoa > Chordata > Aves > Cuculiformes > Neomorphidae > Tapera > Tapera naevia. The sequence goes on along the minus strand of JAUMJJ010000198.1, from coordinate 2,201,740 downwards.
CATATAACTGAATTATTCTGACATAATAGTCTGAGTCGATGTTAAGGCATGCATTTTAATTAACTGTGAGTTTGTGATGGACTTTGTTTCCTACCAGCTCTGGCAGAAGAGCCACAGCTGGAGTGAGCTGGGGCAGGAGGATAAGAACAGGGTGGAGAAGAACTCACGGAAGTTTCTAGGTTCTGGAGTGCATGGATACACTGCATGGCTCCAGCTTGTCAGCCATTCCAAAGTCAGTTGATGGACCTCTCAGGAGCACTGTGTTACCAGGCAAGTTCTAGGTCTGCATGTAGAAAGTGCCGAGCATTTACCTTCCACTCAGAACCCTCCTCCTGCTTTGCACGTCTTTATGGACACCACCCCTGTGTTCCCTATCTCTTCATGCCGCAGAGAGAGGCGGGCTAGGGGCAAGGTACTGCAGGAGGTGCACAAGGGGATGTAATCACAGAACGACTTGAGCTGGACGGGACCCACAAGGATCACTGAGTCCAACTCCTACCCCTGCACAGGACAATCCCAGCATTCACAGCATGTGTCTGAGGCCATTTTCCAAATGCTTCTGGAATATTGTCAGGTTTGGTGCCGTGACTGCTTCCCTGGGGACCTGTTCCAGTCCTCCACGATCCTCTTGAGTGCGGAACCTTTTCCTAATATCCAGCCTATAAACCCTCCATGACACATCTTCCTGCCATTCCCTTGGGTCCTATCATTGGTGACCAAAAAGAAGAGATCAGCGCCTGCTCCTCCTCCTTCCCTTGTGAGGGAACTGCTATGAGGTCCCCCTCAGGCTCCTCTTCCCCAGGCTGATCAGACCATATGATGATACCAAGCTGGGAGGAAGGGTTGATCTGTTAGAGGGTAGGATGGCCCTACAGAGGGACCTGGGCAGATTGGAGAGATGGGCTGATTCTAATGGGATGATGTTTAATAAGTCCAAATGTCGGGTACTTCATTTTGGACACAACAATCCCATGCAGAGCTATAGACTGGGGACAGAGTGGCTGGAGAGTAGTCAGGCAGAAAAGGACCTGGGAGTGCTGGTTGACAGGAAACTCAACATGAGCCAGCAGTGTGCCCAGGTGGCCAAGAAGGCCAATGGCATTCTGGCCTGCATCAGGAATAGTGTAGTGAGCAGGACCAGATACGTTATTGTCCCCCTGTACTCGGCACTGGTCAGGCCTCATCTTGAATATTGTGTCCAGTTCTGGGCCCCCCAGTTTGGGAAAGATGTTAGGATACTGGAATGTGTTCAGAGGAGGGCAACGAAGATGGTGAGGGGGCTGGAGCACAAGACCTATGAGGAGCGACTGAGGGAGTTGGGGCTGTTTAGTCTAGAGAAGAGGAGGCTCAGGGGAGACCTCATTGCTCTCTACAACTACCTAAAAGGAGGTTGTAGTCGGGCAGGGGTTGGTCTCTTCTCTCAGGTGACCAGTGGCAGAACTAGAGGGCATGGACTTAAGCTTCGTCAGGGAAAGTTTAGGCTTGACGTGAGGAAAAAGTTCTTCACTGAAAGGGGGATCTGCCATTGGAATGGGCTGCCCAGGGAGGGGGTGGAGTCGCCGACCCTGGAGGTGTTTAAGGGGAGACTGGATGAGGCACTGAGTGCCATGGTTTAGATGATGGGTTGGTGTTAGTGTTGGTGTTAGTGTAGGGTTATAGGTTGGACTTGATGATCTCAGAGGTCCTTTCCAAACTTGTGATACTGTGATCAAGTGACTTCAGCCGCTCCTCATACAATTTCCCCTCTAAACCCTTCACCAGCTTTGTGGCCTCCTCTAAACACTTTCCAGTAGCTTGATGTCGTTTTTGTACTGCGGGGCCCAAAGCTGCACACCGTTCTGGAAGTGGGGCCGCACCAGTAAGTACCGGTTTGCACAGTCAGAACTGGTCAGCACCAGTAACCAGCTGCTCACGCCCCTGCGGCACAGACCACCCCCGAGGTTGCAGTACCGCGTTGTGACCGCCCGGAGGCAGCAGCGAGCACACCGAGCTGCAGTATCGCGGTTCCGCCGCGGGGTGGGGGTTTGTCTGTGTGCATCACTGATGCTATTTTTATTTTTTTTCATGGTGGTCAAGAAAAGTTTCTGAAGCATTGCTGAAAGCACCCTGACCCTGATGCTATCCTTTTTAGCCATGGAATTGCAAATCGTGCCTTCGTTAAGACCTACCCTGATCAAGATCATAGAACCATAGAACAGTTTGGGTTGGAAGGGACCTTAAAGATCATCCAGTTCTTTGGTCTAATGTTGGGTTCCACTGGCATTCCAGACTCTGACAGACCCATAGGAAACAGTACTGCTTTTTTAAATTAATCTGTAGCTGTAGGCTCTCCCTCAAAGAATAAGGTTACATTTTAGATCCAGTAAATCTCAATTATCTTAATGGGGCAACTACTATCCATACAAAAGATGGAAAGACAAGGTTGGATTCCTAGAAAATGTTAGCTTCCTCCTTCGCCAGGACACCTCAGAGAATACATCCTCCATACAATGCATACAATGGAAGTTGTCCTTATAATAACTACTTTACCTTTTGAAATACATTAAAACTTGTCACAGTTTAGACCTAACCTGGCTAAATTTTTGGCAGCTAAAATTGTGCAGTTAGGCTCCCAAATTCCAACCCCCCAGGCCCAGTGGAAGGGAGAGGAAAATGAGAGGAAGGCAGCTTCAGATTGGAAACTAAAACTACAGCTTAATGACATAATGGTAATAATAGTAATAATGATTAAAATAATTAGACAGGAATGAAATATGTGCAACTATCGGAGATTGCACCCTCCACCCCAGCCCTTGATGACTGTTCATCACCACAATTGCTGTAGAGCACACACAGGGAATTGGTCCGCAGCAAGGAGGGAGCTGAACTCAGGAACTGGATTTGGGAACACAGGGATCCAGAATTAGGAGCAATCAAGACAAACAAGGTCGGCACTGGATGTCAGCCATTGCAGAAGAGAGCAAGACCCTCATGATAGCTCTCAGTTTTATATCAAGTATGATGTATATGGGATACAATACTCTTGTTGGTGGGATTGGGGTCACCTGTCCTGTCCACAATCCCTGCAAGTGCGGCCCTTTTTCCTAGCTCGATGATGGCCTTGGTTATTAGGGGAATAAGTACAAACACTGGCCTTTCTACATACCAACACTCCATGTTATCACTTTTATAGAGAAAATGTCTAGAAAACATGCAGGTAGCTTTCAGAAAATACAGTTACTTTAAACTAAGGCCGAGCCCAATTAACACAAACCCTAATAAAAATAAAAAGGAAAAACTGAGCCAGTCCAGAAAAATGCACTGCATTCAAACCCTACAGCAGTGTGCCTCCAGTGGCAGCTGCCCCGTCACTGGGAGGCACTGCTGCCATTGGCCTCGCTGCCCACGGCTGGGGCCCGGTGGGAGCAGGCAGCCCTCGGTTGACCCTGCAGTGCGTCCCTCAGGCTCCCTCACAGCCCCTTGCCTGGTGCAGTGGGAACACGAATGCAGCCGGGAGAGACTGCGAGTGTTCATCAGTCACACAGGTGACAAGTCCCGGGAACAAGCCTGCACCAGGGCTGAAGTCCTGCTGCCCTCCTGCCCCGGAACACCTTGGCTGTTGTTCCCAGAGCCGCACTCCTCAATGAGAGGACAGTGGATGGTTGGCTCCTGGAGCCACGGGCTGCTGGGCAGAGGGGGAGGCAGCCAAAAATGAGGAGTGGGGTGCCAGACACTAGAAAATAGGAAAAAAGTGACAACTGGCTGGACTGTGGGGGCATAGACAGAAAGCGATAGGCAGAGAACAGGACAGCGAGAGAAAGACTGGATCAGGGAGCCTGGCAGAGATGGAGAAAGAAGTAGCAGGTAGAGAGGTAGCAGCAAGAGAGAGGAGTAGGACAGAGACTGACAAAGAAAGACAGGGAGAATCATGGAGATGCAGAAAAAACTGGGCCAGGCAGCATGACAGAGAGGGAGACAAAGTAAATAGGATTAGGGAGTTGGAGAGAGAGATACAATGAGAAATGATGGCACAGGGAGCAGGACAGCATACAGAGAATAAAAAAGGAAGAGGGGAGCATGAGAGCAATGGAGTGGGAGATGTGGAACAGGACAGATAAAAGGACACAGCAACAGAAGAGGAGCAGGACACAGGGACAGAAAGGGAAAAGGAGGGGCAGCGAGCCTGATGGAGAGTGATGGAAACAGGAACAGAGAGAGAGGGAGACAATAACAGAGAGAGATAATGATGGGAGAGAGGAAGGGGCAAGAAGCAGGACAGAGGGTTAAAAAGGGAAAAGACAAGGGAGAAGGACTGAGGAGCAGAGACAGAAAGGTACTGGGAAAAGGATGGTGGGATGGAGGACAGAGAACAGGGAAAGGGACTAAGTTATACAGAGAGAGATGCAGATTGGGACAGAGAGATAGAGAAGGTAAAAACAGCAATGGGCTGGACAACCTGCTTCTGACAACCTGTCACTCCTGATATCCACTTCCATGGCCTCAGAAGTGGGACACTGCACAAGACAGAGGAATGGGAGAGTGAAAAAGGCAAGAGAACTTCTTAAAGAGGACAAAATAGGGAGCAAAATAGTGGCAGGGAATGGAATAGGGAGCAGACAGAACAAGGGAGCAACAAAGGAGACAGGACACTGGACAGAAATTGAGAGGAAAAAAGATACGGAAAACTGGATATAATGATGGAAGAAAAGCAGGAACAGAACCCATTATTTATTACACAGTGTGGCTAATGATCTACCAGCCTGAACAGAACTGCTTACGATGGTGGCTTAGCCTGTATCTGGTCCAAGTTAGCATCAGTTTCTTGGCAGGGTACACAGGACTAAAACGCATGATAAAACATGGAGGGAAAAATGTGTTTACAGGAGTAAGCTAAATGGATTATGTGCACAAGACTCAATATTACTTTTAATCCTAGCTTGTATTGTCAATTCATAATTTGATCTCTGAATTTAATTTCTGAAAATTCCATATTTATCTATATTCTTTCATTAAAAAATAAATCACATTATCTCAGTGATAGACACAGGGTTTATTGAAGACATTGTGAACACAAGGAGAGACTTCTTTTTTGCTGGTTCTTTGGAAAATTTACATTGAGCTTGAAATTGAAAAAGAGTAGTACAGGAAAACAAGAAAACTTTACTGCAGATTACTTCAGTGGATACAGCATGTTAGGGTATGCATGGGTACCCAGAACACAGGATTGGTCTTGAATCTGGTGGAGAAAAAGCCTTGACTGCTTTGGTTATCTGGCTTTTCCAAATCAACAGTGAACCTAAGTTCAGTCCTGTGTCTGTACAATGAAAACAGGGAAGACATTTCTACATTAAACATATTTAAACTGCTTTATCCTCTATGCAAGATTTAATACATTGCCTTATCTTGCTGTGTTTCTTGGGCATTGTGCAGTATTTTCATTGCTCAGTATAAATGCATTTGAAGAGTTTTTACTACTGATGACTTCAAGTATTTTTGGTGTGAAAGAAAACAAAGAAAACACCATGCATGAGGTAATTTCGTTTTAATAGTCACTGAATTTCCAATATTTGAAAATAAAAATAATTGTGTAAGTGTAGGAGTATGCAGCCATTAACAAGGAGACAGCATTTGTAGGCTCTTCAATACTGCTTTTTGGTATTTCATGGATAAAAACATTGAGCCTAAGGTTTCTCATCTGTAAGTTCTTGGGGGCTGGAGGGAGAAGGAACCTGACACTCTTAGTGAGTTGCTTGAGAATTACAGCTTACGGTTACTCAATGTCTTCTGGTCTCACAGGATGAGGCAGAGGTATAATTGATTTCTTCTCTGTGTCTCTGGAAAGAGCTTTTCTCATATCTGTCGCAAAAGAAAAAAATATAAAATTCAGTCATCGTAAAAACCCATATTCAGTAATGCTCTATTACAGTAAGATAATTTTTAATCAATAATATTTCACAGACATAGATCTGAAATTAGAAGGGACCCGTGAGGATCATCAAGTCCAACTCCCTGCTCCTCACAGGGCTATAGAAAACTACACCATATGACTACAAGCGTTATCCAGTTGCTCCTTGAACTCTGACATGCTTGAGGCCGTGACCACTTCCTTGGAGAGCCTGCTCCAGTGACCAGCCACCCTCTCAGTGAAGAACTTTTTCCTCATGTCCAATCTGCAGCCCTATTCCATTCCCTCATGCCCTGTTGGTGGTCACTAGGAGATCAGCATTACCCGTCTGCTGCCCTTTATGAGGAAGGTGTTGACTGTGATAAAGGTCACCCCACAGCCTTCCCTTCTCCAAGCCAAACAGGCCAAGTAACCTCAGCCACTCCTCATAAGCCTTGCCCTCAAGACCTTTCATTATCTTTGTCACCCTCCTCTGGACACTAACAGTCTCATGTCCTTAATGTTGTTCAGCAGCAATGTTATCAATTGGAATATAACAATACATGAAACTCAACTGAATGGGAAGGAAATGGCAGGCTAGAGGGACAAATATATGATTTAAGGCATCTGCAGCAGTGCCCGTCCGCAGGCCCTGGATTTCATAGTACTTCTGCACATCCAGTGAATAGTGCAAGAACAGAAGTCATACAGCATGGCCACGTAACCCTTTGGGAAGGACACTTGAAGGAAGAAGGTCTAGAAAGAGGAAGCAGCTGGTACTTCAGTTGTGTTAACAGAACTAACATATTTTATTTCCCTGTTCTTTCCCTTTTAAGTTGAAAATGCCACCCAATTCTCTGCCACTGTTGACCATTAACACTTGGGAACCTGAAGTTAGACATCTGAGAAAAACAAAGCTTCAAGTCCCAGTTATGGGAAGAAAAGAGGAAAGCACTGCTAATTCCTTCCCCCAATAGCACTAGCAAAACACCCAGCCACTGGATGTAAGCATTCCTCAGATGGAAAATTAGATAACAAATTGCACTTTTATCTTAGCTACAGGATAAATGGCTTTGTACTTAGTAATTTTTTTTTTTTGGTAGGGTTTTTTTTTGCCACAGATGCTACAAGATGTGTAAGCTGCAAGATTAAATTTTCTAACTTATAATTTTCAGTAGGAAAAGCTATCTAAAGGAGTACACAAAAGTCCCATTCATCAATGAGTGTCTGAACTGTTTTTACACGGAAAAAAAAGAAGCCCAGGAACCCCCACCATGAGAATCTTTCCATTCAACTCGAGACAGCACACAGTACTTACCATAAGCATCTTCATCTGGCTCTCCACTGCTAGCAGAGTAGTACTCTAGCACTGTCCGGTACACACTGTAGCCTAGTTGCTTATACATATTTACCGCAACCTGATTTGAAACTCTCACAAAGAGATCAACGAAAAATCCACCCTTTCTTTGGAAAAAAACAAACAAATAAACAAACAAAATCACAGTAAGGAATAGCAGGCAAACGTGTTTCTAAATAATAACCCATAACTTGTAATCAGACCTGGAGCAAGTCTGATGATGTGGTACAACGCTAATCAAACATCTTTCACGCTGTAATAAAAGATGCACTACTTTACCAAGGGACAAACCAAGTACAGGCACCAATTTTATTTCATTTTTGTCACACAACCACTCTTCTATACTAGCCAGCTGGGTCAGAATTATGAACAGAAAGAACAGGGCAAGCTAATCACCCACACAAGCCTCATATCCATAAGAAATTATGTAAGGAAAAAAACCCAAACAACAAAACCATCACATTTCAGATTGCATTGGCTTAGGGACCGCCTCCTTCAAAGTGCTGGGTGGGGGGTATCAGTCACAACATTCAGTTCACAACAGGGAACAGCCCTTCTCCTCACAAGGCAAAGTTTTCAAACCATCATACTATTTTCTGGTTTTACCAACTGCGATGGGGTTGCCCTACTAGCATGAGCTGGGGATATTTCCCCGTGGGTTCATCTGAGGGTAAAATTTTCTGCAGATACAAGGAACTGAGCACAAGATGGAAAGTGAGCCAAGATACTGTCTGGTGTACAAAATTTTTTCAAGATTGTGCCTGAGGAAATTGCACAAAGCCCAGGATTACTGAACAAGTATGTTGGAGGCCCTGTGGGAAAGATTAACATTCCCATAACGTTAATGTTTCATGAAGCACTTGTCCGATCAAGATATTGACCTCTTATGCAGTATCTCCACTGGAATTCAGGCTACTTCCTACTGATTCTGGCAAATTAGCTTTCATAGAAACCCTGAGATTTTAAACTGCCAAGCAACATTCATAAATCTTGTTCTCTAACAATGGGGAATTGCAGTGAATCGGAACATTATTTAAAGCAAAATTCTAGGTTTGTTTCATGCAAATCAAATATGTAAGGCATGGAGAGATGTTAGCAGAAAGATGACTTTAAGATAAGCATGGTACTCACTTTTCTGAAATTTCTTCCAGTAGTTCCATCAGTTTGGCAGCCAAACCCAGCCGTCGAAACTCGGGTGCAACAGAGAGAGCAGTAACGTGTCCGTGCCACTCTTCCCTAGCCACAGAGCCTTCTGCTTTACCCATTACTGTGAACACACAGAGGATCAGTGCAGTGGCACCTTTGTTATAACACATTGGCCACAGCTACACATCTTTACAAAAGAACCACACAGTGACTACACAGTGTATAAATAAACATTGCAATGACACGGTAAAGGCTCAAACAGGGATGTGTACACCTTATCACTCTCTGATTCGTCAACCACTACAAATGTAATTTTGCTCAATTATTACAGAAGTTTCTTGACTAATATAAAAAACAACTTTTGCAAATTCATGACTTCCAAATGCAAGTTGTACACAACTCCTGTGAGTCATTAACTGAGCAAAATTCAGGATTTGACTAAAGTAACAGAGGACTAGAAGCCCCAAACAGTCTCACCATCCTGGCAAGTACTGGAGACTGCTGGTGACTGTGAGGGAATAGAGCTTAGCAAGTTTTGCCAATCTGGCAATAGAAAGCCAAGGCCCTGCAAACACTGTGTATCTACAAAAGAAAAGGGGGGGGGGGGAGGGGGCAGGACAGTGTTTTGGTGGGCTTCTTCGTAGCTCCTCTCCTTTCCTCATGGAGCCAAACCAGTGTTGGGTCAGACTTCCACATGGTACTCCTATAAACACCACAGTCAGTGCTAATACAGAACTGATGCAGTGGGTATGGACAAACCTGTAAAGCAAGTGCTTTATCTTTACTGTGTTAAATACTTTATTTCTCAGGTTCCTGCAAATTCTGCCTCCTCCTCAAATAGAGGGAAAAAAACCTGGATAAAATAAACAAAACAGCAGCTCTCTTTGGAATCATTTCTGGAAAACACGAATATTCCACAGCAAACAAGCAACTGACATCAATTCCCAGAGCCTTTCCTTGCAGGATGATGCAAAACCCAAGCCCAGCAATTTCACTGACTGAGGCTGACGCTGGGGAGGTCAGGGTTGAGCGCAGGGACTTCATTCCAGGATCGCAGAGATGCCTGTGCGCATACGTTCACCTGTGTAAAACCCAGCTGGGCATTACTCCAGTCAAGACGCCTTGCCATGCTAGGGGCATCAAACAGAACCACTGCCAAGTCCCACAGAACACCCTTAGACACTTACGGAATGGGAACATGACACATACATTTGGAAATACCTTTATCGACAATCTGGACGAGGGGATTGAATGTACCCTTAACAAGTTTGTGGATGACACTAAGCTGGGTGAAAGTATTGATCTGCTTGAGGGTAGGGAGGCTCTGCAGAGGGATCTGAACAGGCTGGATCGATGGTCTGAAACCAACAAGATGAGATTCAACAAGGCCAAGTGCTGGGTCTTGCACTTGGGCCACAACAACCTCATGCAGGTGTTACAGGCTTGGGTAAGAGTGGCTGGAAAGCTGCCTGGTGAAAAGGACGTGGGAGTGTTGGTCAACAGCAGCTGAACATGAGAAATAGTGTGCCCAGGTGGCTAAGAAAACCAATGGCATCTTGGCCTGTATCAGAAAAAACATTGCCAGCAGGACCAGGACGTGATTGTGCCACTGTACCCAGCATTGGTGAGGCTGCATCTTGAATCATGTGTTCAGTTTTGTGCCCCTCACTACAAGGACATTGAGGGGCTGGAGCGTGTCCAGAGAAGGGCAATGAAGCTGGTGAAGGGGCTGGAGAACAAGTCTTATGAGGAGCGGCTGGGAGAACTAGGGTTGTTTAGCCCAGAGAAAAGGAGGCTGAGAAGAGACCTTATCACTGTCTACAAGTGCCTGAAATGAAGTTGTTGTAGTGAGGTGGGAGTTTGTCTATTCTCCCAAGTGACAGGTGAGACGACAAAAGGGAATAGCTGTAAGTTGTTCCAGGGTTCAGACTAGACATTTGGAAAAATTTCTTCACCAAAAGGGTTATCAGGCACTGGAACCACTGCCCAGGGAGGTGGTTAGTCACCATCTCTGGAATTGTTTAAAAGACGGGTAGATGAGTTTCTCAGGGATATGGCTGGATTCAACCATCTCAAATATACTTTCCAAATAGGCGATTCTACGACTCTATGAAAGTGCTCAGGGCAAATAAGGCTCCGGGGTTCCGACCCCCAGCCTTGCCCCGCGGACCCCGCACTCACTGTAACCCATGAGCTCCCCGCCGGGTGCCTCGGCGACGATGAAATACTCGGGCCAGTGCGCCAGGTACTGTAGGTAGAAGGGGATCCCGTACTGCGGCGCTGGGTTAAGGAGCCAAGGTGTGTCCGCCCCGCCCGCGCCGCCCCCTCGGCCCCGGCAAGGATACGGTCTCGGTGAGCGGGTCCAGGTTGCTGCGGTGGGAGAGCAGCGCTCACCGCGGGCTCCCCTGGGGCAAGGGGAGCGGCGAGAGCGCGAGGGGCACAGCGGGGATGGGGAAGGGGGGGCGGCGCTCACATGTTGTTGAAGCGGAAGAGGTCGTCGCAGGTGAAGGCTCGGAGCGTCGTCATGGTGATGCTGATGTTTGCTGCTGGTCCTGATGACGACAACGACGATGATGATGATGATGACGATGCTTCTGCTGACGCTACTCCCGCCGCCTGGAAGCGCTCCTGCTGTTTCCACTCCGGTCGTTTCCACTCTCGCCGCTCCCCGGAAGCGCTCCCGCCGCTCCAGAGCCCTTCCGCCGGGAGGTGGCTACGCGCCCCTGCCCCGCCCCGCGGAGGCGGTGGAGGGCGGAGAGCAGCGGGGTGAGGGGCGGGCGCGGCGGGGTGGGTGGGTACTCGGGTCCCGGCTGAGGGGTGCAGGGAGCGCCTATGCGCGTCCAAGGGCAGCGCCGCGGGGAGCCCAGAGAATCACAGAGTGACCCGAGTTGGAAGGGACCCACTAGGATCATCGAGTCCAACTGTTATCCCTGCACAAGACAACCCCAACAGGGTATTGTCCAACTGCTTCTGGAATATTGTCAGGCTTGGCGCCGTGACCGTTTCCCTAGGGAGCTGTTCCAATGCTCCACCATCCTCTGGGTGAAGAATCTTTTCCTAATATCCGACTTAACCCTCTCCTGCCACATCTTCATGCCATTCCCTCCAGTCGTATTTTTGGTCACCAGAGAGAAGAGCTCAGTGCTTGCTCTTTCTTCGCTTTCCCTCGTGAGGAAGCAGTAAATTGCTATGAGGTCCCCCCTCAATCTCCTCCAGACTGAACAGACCAAGTGACTTCAGCCACTCCTCATACGATTTCCCCTCTAAACCCTTCACCAGCTTTGTGGCTTCCTCTGGACACTCTCCAGCACGCATAGACTGGTGTTGCACACAACAGGACTGTAATGTGGAAGAGCACCACAGACACAACAAACACCACTCAGATCAGGGAAGGTGCCAACAGACAAGAAGCCCTATGGTGCCACAACAGCGTGGCACAGATGCTCTACAGTAGAGCTGGAAAATGCAGTAAGACGCCATGGCCTGTGACAGAAAGTCACTGTCAAAATTGGGCTGATTGATGCTCAAGAAGCCAGGTAGTAAGACCTCAGAAGAGGTTTCTTCCCTGGAAACAAAACACTCAAGATGAGAAGAGTTGCTGATGGTGCCCAGATCATTGCTGCAGAGATGACCATCCAGAGACATCTATGAAGCAAAACACACAAGACAGATCCACGCTTCTGGATTCAACTGCTAGACCACAAGCACACAACTGGCATCATGACAATGAGGCAGTGCAGTCAAGACCCTACAGACACCTGCTAAGGTCTGCACCAAGCTCACTGGGCAAGGGGTGACCATCAAGACGTAAGGAAAGTAAGATACAGGGGACAGACTGCACGAATGACACCACAGTGTAGACACAGGTTGGAACTGCCCTGCCCAGCACATGCTTACCTCATAAAGAATGAGCCCCACGCCCTCTCTCTACACCAAAACATGACTGATCCCTCTCCACTGCAGTGACTCATGAACACTTCACCTGTCCCGCACTGTAGTCTCTTTCCACCCCATCCACCTATATCATTTGCCTTTCAGTTTGACTCTCAGAGATCTGGGGGTCAGAACCCATCCTCAGGAAGGACCACACCATGTAACGAGGATGTTGCTGCAATCAGTAGGTGCCTCTTCTTCATCTGCAAAAACACAGTGCTGGAGGTCACTGCCACACCAGCCTACATCAACTTCTTCCACAAAAACACTATCCTAGAGGCACCATGGACTTCACTCACCTGTTCCGCACCTAGAACCAGAAGTTGTGACCAGCACTTCCTGTGGCACCTGGAAAACCAAAGAGATATATGACCACTGCACTCGTAAGCATTCACCTACTCCACAGGGCCTGCTGTGCCACTCATCTCACATCCACCAGCTTACCTCAAACACTCGGCCACTCCCAAAGAAAGCCCACTGCTGCACCTGCAAAATGAAAGGGAAACACATCACTGAGTTACCTCACGCTGCTTTGCAATTGAATTTGATCCTGGCTGACAGGTAGGTACCTCACCTTCTCGGACTGCTCCATGCATGTCTTCACCCCTGTTGGGACTATATGTGGTAACTTAGAAAAAAACCCAAAAAAAAGAGGAAAAAAACACATGCTGAGATACTGTTCGAAACCATGGCTGACCCACAGCGATTCCTCTGTCTTGTTCCTTTACTTTGGCCAGTCAGCTGCCCCAGTATGATTTTTCAGGGTGTCACCACCTGTAAAACCCAAGTAACAGGAGATATGTCTAACTACAGCAACATGACACCTCAAAAATAACCACCACCTCAGCCCACTTCATCACTCACCTTGCCTGAGTTCCAGTGCAAACAGTCTGCTTTATGTGTTGCTTCATACCTTCTAAACAAAGCTAAAAGAAAAAGCATAACCTACTGAGACCCAATAACAGTAGCACCTGCCCTCCCGTGCTACATGCCAGCCCACCTTCTTAAAGCACTGTGCTTACCTTCTCTGTTGTCCTTTGACATGCGGCTTGTCATGCATGAAATAAAAACAAGTCACCCAGATGTGGACTGATGGCTTGAGGAGGCCAATTGTCTTGTTTCCTTTTGCATATGCCTTCTAAATTTCAACTACAGCCTGCAAAACCCCAGACATTAACACCCATGTATGCGAGCTTTGACATATTCACACGGCACCTGCTCAACCACCGCACAAACAGCTGCTCTCAAGAAGCCTGTTTCCCCCTCAGCAGCTGGGAAAGGCTACAGGAATGACTCTGCACCAGCTGCTGATGGCTCCTCACCCAGACATGGGACATATGGTTTGTGAGAAGAGAAACTAGAGAGATCAGCCTATTACTGCAGCACTGGATGGCTCCACTGCCCCAAACTCTATTGCTGCTGGTACCCACAGGCAGGACAGCCCCAACTCAAATGTGTGCGCAAACCAACACCACACACAGGCACTACAAACAACGTGACCAAAAGATGCAAAAAGACTATGCACAAGAGGGAAAAACATCACCAGCCAAGGTCTGTGGTGCTGTGACAGCAGAGTACCTTCAGTAAAACAGGATTTTTTATACAAATCCTATGAAGAAGATCACTCTCAATAGCAGGAAATATACCAGCCCTGAATGGACAGGATGCTGGTTCAGGTGGTCGGCCCAATGCACTGCAGTACCGGCATTTTCCTAGATGGAGGACTCAAACCAAGTGTACCCAGCAGCAGCCCCGGCCCTGCAGCCTGGGGTTCACCCTCCTGCCACTGCCAGATGCTCAGGTTCGCCATGAGTAACAGTCATGAAGTCAAAGTGTTTTCTTGTGTTCCAGTGGGATTCGGTGTGTTTTAATTTGTGCCCATTGCCTCTTGTCCTGTCAGTGAGCACTGCCAAGGAGAGACTCTCCCTCCTCTCCATTGCATCCCATCAGGTATTTATGCATGTGCATACAACTACCCCTGAGCCTTCTCTTGTCCAGGCCGAAGAATCTCAGCCTCTCCTCATATGACAGATGCTCCAGTCCCCTCATCATTTTTGTGGTCCTGTGCCAGACTCCCTCCAGGTAAGTCTATGTCTTTCTTGTACTGGGGAGTCTAGAAGTGGACTCAGTACTGCAGGTACAGCCACACCTGTGCCAAGTAATTTGTTTCAGAAGTCCAGGGAATGTCCGTTCTGCCAGCATTGTCTATGTGGGTCTATCCAAAGTTGAAAAAAAACCTCACAACACTTTCTTCTCAGCTGCTCTTGCTGCACACCTAGTGAATTATACACACTGATGGAAAGGAATAATGGGCTTAAATATAATGGATATGAAATAAACATGGTCCCTTAACTCATTCTTAAGGGAAAGCTACACATTTTCACTTGAAGTGAGTCATCCTAATTGAACATTTCCATGCTTAAGTGAGTGTAACAGTGCAGAAAACCCCATTCTCTCAAGCTGACATTGTTACTGTGGGATGGTACCTAAATCCTCCGAGCAGGCAAAGGCAGCCAATAACAGCACAGGCCCGTGTTCTGATCACAGGGAAAGGCTTTTCAGCTGCCCTGGGCAGCAGCACAGCAGGAACCAAAATGCAGCTATTAACACATTTCACACACCAGACAACCTGCCCCAACATACAATTTAAGTGACATTGACAAGCAAAATGAAAAAAAACAACCACACTTCTCTTAAAAAAATTTATTAGAATACAGCAGTGACTGTCAGAAGTAACATTCTGATCATATAAATTTATAGTGAGAAAACAATGCATTGTGCGGTCCTCAGTTCTTGCCCATATTGTATTTGAAAAACTAATCATTCTGGAATTCAGAATGTTTAGAAGATACCAGCTTTGTTTGGAATGAAGCAAGTGACTGGACAAGGTGAACAGTAGTGCTTAATGATGTACAGAATAAAAAGATTTTGAAAGCTTTTTTTCCTCCACACCTTTTTAATTCTATTGAGAAAGGCACTGAAATCCTCTTCCATGAGAGCACAGAACGCTACAGCAGCACCAGAAACACTTTGTATGTTTCTTTAAGCCTTAAATTTGCCAATATGTTCACGAGCTATGATCATCCTTTGAATCTGAGCAGTTCCCTCATAAATCTGAAAAGAAGAATTGCAAAAATGTTAGCTGGTGATTTTTTAAAAGGTTTTAACAGATCTCCACTTTTAAACCTTCACGACACTAATCCAGTGTGGATTAGCATGTCCAGAAAAGACAAAGAAAACAGAAAATTCCAGTGTGACAGAGTAACTACAGTGGGCTAAATGGAATAAATCACACACCACATATTGAGAGACACTCTTGTGCTCTCAGGTGCTCTTATCTAAACACAATAAGGTTCTCATGAAAATAAACATAAGTAAATATGAGTGGATTTTGTTGTTAAAAAAAGGCTAATCACTACAGACTGTGTACCACTTCTGTAAATAGAACACAGGCAAGAATCCTTCCATGATACTCAACAGTGCTGATATCTAAACCAAACTATTCTACCCAGCTTATGGTATCACAGTTTCAAACAGAAGGTTTAGAGCACCGCAACAAATGATGAAGAGACTGGAAACAGAAAGGAAAAAAAACCCCAGCAACCCAACCAAACAATGCTCCAACAAATGAGAAAAAGGTGAAACAGCTGCTTTACTGTTAAGGCTGAGAGGAAAACTAAACTATAGGCAGGCACCAGTCCAGGATGGATGCAGAAGGTCAGAGGATTTCTATCACTGAAGGCTTTCAAGAACAGCATTAGACATAAACTATCTCTACTTACAGGGTACCAAAGCAAGCATTGGTATTTTGATTATTTTTTTCCACCATGTCTTCTTCTAAGGGTTCAAAAGCTTCAAAATCAAGTCCAAGAATTTCAAAGTGTTACACATTGGGAAAAAAAAACCAAGGAAAAAACATAATTTATTTCTCTTACGTAGGTTGAGTTGTTGGTCCAGCACAATGACTGTTGTATGCAAGCATCTGCCCAATTTGAATGACTCTCTCGTTAAATTGAAGGATTACTGTTTTAATTCTAAAAGCTTTTTTTTTAAGCATACATCATGATTTGAAATACATAGCCATTAGTTTATTTTATATAAAATTAATGCATTATTATAAAGATCACATTCTCTCTTTTACTTACCTGGTAGATTTTAGCATCCCTCATTAGTTTTTCTACAGGATACTCAGTATTAAATCCATTTCCTCCAAAAATCTGTACGGCATCTGTAGCTACTTGGTTTGCAATGTCACCAGCAAACGCCTTCGCAATGGAAGCATAGTACGTATTCCTGCGGCCAACATCAACCTCCCACGCAGCTCTCTGGTAAGCCATCCTAGCGAGTTCCACTTTCATTGCCATTTCAGCAAGCAAGAAAGACACTGCTTGGTGCTATGAATGATGAAATAAAGGTGGTTAACATCACCTGCTTCAGTTCTGTAGCATCCAAAGAAAAAATATAATCTTCTTAATACAGTGATCTCTCCAACAAACTCAATACCTTGTACCAGAAGACTTCCACAGATTATGGGTCAGGCTCTCACAATCATATGTTGAAATACACTCTTAAGTTTTTAATTCTCAAATCCATTTATTCATAGGGATTAAATACTGAATTACAAAGTTTTTCTTTACTATTTATGAGATTGGTATTTACCTTGCTGTTTATTCATACTTTCTTTAAAATTGGTAAGTGTTATGATTGGCAATGTGTTCTAATAGTATTAATATCGTGAGTCAATCCACATACCTCAGGGGTTTTCACCTTTTCCAAAAATCCCAGCTTATGAGCACTGAAGAACTTATGCCCTGGTAGTACATGACTTCCAGGTTTTTGGGCAGAGTTTTCTATCTGCTTTTACTACTATCATTGACAATTATAGAAAAATTCTTGAAGTTACCACATAGCTATTTTTACTTAAATGGTGCTGACCTATATGCAGAGATCTAATATAAAAATTAAGGAATAATGATATTGAGGAATAAGAATCTTGAAAAATCAGTAGTTGTACATCCAGTGTGAATACACGGCTTTTATTTGTATTCTGTCTCTCTCTCCCCACCCCACCTCCACTTACTTCAACAATTTGTTTCCCAAAGGTTTTTCTCTCCAAAGCGTATTTGGTAGCTTCATCAAGTGCTCTTCTTGCTAATCCAACAGCACCAGCTGCCACCTGAATTGAATACAGCACAGAATAAAAAAAAAAAAAAATCAGAAATTCCCACTGTAATTTATAGTTAAGTTATTTCTGATACTTACAGGTGGTCTGGTCTTGTCAAAAGCTCCCATTGCAATTTTAAAGCCAGCTCCCTCAGCTATCAGTACATTTTCTTTTGGGACTCGCACATCTTCAAAAACAATACCTCTTGTGTCTGAGCAGCGCTGACCCATGTTCATTTCCTGAAAAAAGAAATTTACAGAGGTACAGCGAAATTAGGTTATTGAAAGGTACGGTTATGTTTTCATTCTTTAGTTGACTCAAAGCATAAAGTATGCTTTTCTCCACCCAAAAAACGCTTCAATCACCACAGAAATGACAAATACTAGTTTTGCACTTGCAGACCACCATTGCCTGTCTAAGTTGGGAAGTTTCTCCTTATCTGAAATCAGTTCTGTAACTGTAATCAGTCTTGTCTTTCTCTAGTTCAGCTCTATCCTTTGAGATGAGAGTTGAAAAAGAATCTAATATACAAGCAGTACAGGTGTACTACAAGTAAACAAATAAATGAGTATCTCAAGTTTTCAGATTCCTTTCCTAATGTTCAACATCCAGTTTTGCCTGTACCAAAAATAGTACTTTTTTTTTCTTTAAAGAAAGAACTAGCACTGGTGTCTCCAAGGCCTCTTCCTCAAGCAAAAGCAGCTAAAATTAAAGGACACTGTGTTTCTGTATGCTGTGAAAATGAGATCATTGTATATAACTGTATGAAATTGTTCAGTTGCATAACAATCTTTTTTCTTTAATGGTAATTTGTTGCATTAATTATAATTTCCAGCTTGTCAAATAAGAGATACAGTCTTCACCTTCCTTCCTATTTGGATTCCAGGGCTATTTGCTTCCACAATGAATCCAGTAAAGGCTTTGCTTGCAGGAGCTTTTGGATCTCGGTCGGTACGAGCTAGCAAAAAATACCTAGTGGAAAATGAAGAAGTTGGATGCAGTTTATCCTCACAATTAACAACCACATACTTCTTTAAACTAACATTTTAAATGTTTTCATCTGCTTTTCTACCACATAATAAATTCAATCTGTAAGCTAAATAGCCTTTTTTTTTACTTTCTCAAAAATAAACAAGATTTCATAAAATATTATAAAATTACTTAAGATCAAAATGCAAAAGATTCTCCACCTTTTACATGTATTCAAAGTCTTTATGATATTATCAGTTTCTTGAATAGTACCAAAAACCCCTACTTACAGCACGTACATAAATATTAATGTTAAGGAAATACATTTCTGCATGCAAAGTGTTATGTTATGGCCTAATTTCAAAGATCTTAACTCTATTCTTTTAGTGTAAGTTGTAAACAATATTTCTCTTAGAAATTAAAACACTTGTAAATCATGTTTATGGACATAAGTAATGTCAAACGGTCTGCCTTGAACAAAGAAATTGGTAACTAGAATAAATATATAAATGCATAAAGTTTTTCCACTTGAATTAAGAAGAACATGTGCGATGCAAATCAGTGTGACATGAAACATGATGAAAGAAGTTTGTATTATCAAGCACACTCCATGGGCACCACAACAATATCTGGAATCTTTGGTAGCCGGAAAATGTCTTCCCTTCAGAAAATAAAATGTATCACCACAATCCAACAGTGCCTCCAGTTCCACTAGACATGAGAAGTGTTTCTAGGAGGATCAGAAGTGACTGATCTCCATCAGCACAAGTACACAGCAAGGTAGGTAATAATACTCAAGTACTTTGCAAGTGATATTGTACTGTTGCTGTCCTGCTCTGAAGAAAAATCAGAATTGTTTGTTTGATAGCAGCAGGATTCAAGAGGCCTTCTTGAATGAGGAGTTGTCATATCATTGCTCTTTTTCCTTTCTAGGCTTTGCACAGCACCAAGACTGCATTCTTGTATCCTATTCCGATAAACTGGTCAGAGATTAAAGTGTCATGTGTTGAAACACCATGCACATTCAGAATTGTAACAGATCTTTAAAGAATTTAACTTGGGAGTGGGGAAGCCACTACATAATGTACCAATAGAAGATGTAACATGAGTTAATAATGAACACACCAGTTTGCTTTCCCACCATTTGTGATCCACATCTTCTGACCATTAATAACATATTCATCTCCTTTTTTCTCAGCCTTTGTTTTTATACCAGCCACGTCAGAGCCTGCTCCAGGCTCCGTTACACAGTAAGCCTAAAAGAAAATAAAATGCAGGATCTTGAGGCATAAATTATTGCAGACTACGTGCACTAAACCGACCTGTAAAAGGTTTAAGTGAACTGCATGGTACAACCCAAAACCTTAAATCAAAAAACCCTCAAAACTATCCAACCCCAACCCCCAAAATGCATACAATTCTCTTTTAATCAAACAGAACCATTCTGTAACCTTTAAGTCATTACTTCCTCAGGCTTCACAAACTCTGATGAGAAAGCTGAGGATCTTTAAAATCTGAAAGTAAGGGCACTGAGTAGCATTTTATGTTTACAGTGTCCTTCATTTTTGTTCAATTTTAATGCACTGCACATTACATTTAATGCTTTCTATGTAACAGGTGCTGTTTATATAATATTTAAGATCACAAACAGTTTAATTCCTATCTAAATTGAGTTTCTCCTTACACAAACCTTGTATTTTTCTTAAACACCTACACCCCCCCGAAAGGGAAATAAAAGGAATTAATTTTTGTTAAGTGACTTAGGATAGGGATGATTTTCCAAGTAATATCTTCTATTTGCTTATTGAACGTGTCTCATTAGCTATTCTCTGACTTTCAGTAAATGGTGCTGTTTATTTACAAATCAAAATGGGATCAGTTGTGAGTACATCAGTGGGTTTTTTTGGGGGGGGGGAGAAAAAAAGAAAATAAAAGTTAAAAAAAGCAGCAATAGCGATTAATATGGTTTAGGCATATTCTACAATGTAGTAGTTACACTTACACACATCAGTGGTTCCTCTGTCATTCTTCCTAAGTATTTTTTCTGCTGATGCTCATTTCCTGCGATGATTACTGGCATTTGCTGAAAGGAAAAAGTTTGACCATTAGTCTATCTTTTTACAGTGCACAGACTCTACTTTAAAGGACGTAAGAAAAGACAGAACTTACCCCTAGGGAATTTGCTTCAATGGCAGTCTGAACCCCTGTACATCCATATGCTAACTCCTCCGTAATAAGGCACGCTTCAAAAGTGCCAAGGCCAAGACCACCTATGGTTGAAATATTTCATTTACTAAAATGAGTTTAAATTTTAACTCATTAGTAATGTACACAAATTAATTAACAATCTATTCCCCCTCATACCTTTAATTGTGTACCGCATTTGATCAGACATTCTCATGCAAGCTTTTTAAATAAAGTTTTGTCAGAAGAGTAGCGGGTGATTTGAAAATCACAGATGACACTTCCAGGGTTACTGTGTGATTAATGCGAGACCACTTGCACAAACTGGCAAGAAATGTACTGCTCGGATTGTTTTACTACTTTACATTTGAGAATTAAGAGTTCTTAGGAAGTAGAGAAGGGGCTCCTGAGCTACCATAGCACTCAGGAAAAAGTGTGTGTATTTGTCAGACAACCAAGTGACCTCTTTCGGACGGAAGCAGACACTTTGGGAAGTACATACAAATACCTGAGGAAGTACAGACAACTGTACTTCCTCAAAAACATTTTCCTGAGCCTTTAGGTAACTTCCTCAGCCAGAGAGATGCCTCTCCTTGGTATCTTTGTTCTGCCCTTGTCAGGCATTTCTTACCTGAATTTGTCCAGTCTTGTTTTGAATCTGTGTAAAATTTCAGCATCACCATCATCCAGGGCAATGAACTAACTGCATATTGCATGCCATCTGCTGACTGAATTTGATGCCTTTTGGTTATATTGAAAGGGACATTGAATGATCAATCCCTTTTCACACTCTCTGTGACACTGACATTTAAGTCATTGTCACATACAGAAGCCACATCTCACACAGAAGATACATCTTTTATTATCTTTCTCATTCTTTTAGGAATTCGCCATTTCCACAACACTGTATTGAGATGGAAGGATCTGACTACCTAATGAATGAAAGAGGCATGTGCAATTTGGATTCAGGCAGCAGCATAACTATGCCTTCTGCTTTTTTTCTTCACTCCCTTAAAGGTCCATTCTGACCTTAAATTTTACGATTTTGACTGCTTCTGAGCATTTTGCCAATGTTCACAGAACTATACACTATAAACCCAAAACTCACTTTTTTTGAAAGGAAGTAACTTACTCAGCAGATACCATTCCTCTGCCAAGTTTGGATTGTTTCTTTCCCTTCACATGTGCATCACAATTCTTTTATGAAGTGCATTTGCCACTTTAACAACCACTCAGTTTCGTGGCCTTCTTCTGCACTTCTTTGCACTAGCCTCATCTTTTCTACACTGAATAACTTAGTCTCACCAGCAAACTCTGTCACTTCACTATTGACCCCTTTTCCAGTTTCTTTCTATATATTCCAAGTATCACAAGATTTAGCAAGGCTGTGCTGCTATTTTTTTTCACTATGAAACCTAATGAGTTTTAAAACTCACATATTTATTAGCTACTTCTGAAAACTCCCAATGATTTTATGAGGCACAACATCCTTTCACAAAACCCCTGCTCCAGCATATCATATCTGTGTCCGCTATTTCTGTACTTCATCTTACTTGCTCTTAATTTACATGGCGTACCAGGCTTACTAGTACGTATTTTCCCAGACTTCCCTTGGATACCTTTTAAAGCAATGATGTCCAATCTGCCACTTGTAATTTTTCATTTAATAACCAAGGAGGATGATCCAAAATGTGCAGTCACTCAAGGAAACCTCTTTCTCAAGGGTATATCCAGAAGACAGGATTGCTCACCCACAAGGGTGAGGGCTCACTCAATGCATCCATTCATTGAAAGGAGGGTGAGGGCACTCGGTCCCAGGGAAGTTACCTTGGGTGGCATCCCAATCCCAAGGGGAGGGACCCAACTGCTAACCCGTGGCTCTGAGGAGGATCAGCTCTCCAGCAGGACTCTGTTTTATACCATACTGTAACAATTCCCTATCCCTCCCTGCCATTGGCACAGGGCAAGAGAAACTTGGGGTTTTCAAACAGTCCATCACCAGTGCCAGTGAAAGAACGCCTGCCCCCTTTCTCCTTGAAACCTGAATAAAGTAATCAGATTTCAACTACCAGAAAGCCCCAGTCTTTCTGTCTTTGGCATTTCTCAGGTGCTCGGCAGGCCCTGATCTCTGTCAGGCCATTGGCAGTGTGGTGTCACACTTGCCAGATATACCCTCTGGTTAGTCTTCCAAAGAAAAGTGACTGCTATGGACCCTTCCGTAACTTCTTTTTTCACACAACATAAATCCAAAAAATAACATAAGAATATATAAATAAGAATATAACATTTTCCATGGTTACTCAAACATTGCCGAAGCACCGCTGTACTGCACCTAATCTAAATTGACAAAATTGTCTTTCTGGAATAAACTCTTCAATTGCTCCAGCAGAGAGTAGAACAAAATATGACCTTCTAATCTATCTACCTAATCAGAAGACACAGTGCACCAAGGGAACATTAAGCAGTTGTAATCACTGTAAGAAAATCTGGTCATAAATTACTAAATCATAATCTGTATAATTTGTCTCCTGATTACATCCACAACTCATAAGACTTGTATGTGTCAACCTGCTTACTGATTACATTTAGATTATTGAAGTATGCAACTGTTTATTTTATACAGAATCCATAATTACTTCATTTTACAGATTAAAAAGAATGTCTCCTTACCACAGCTTTCTGGTATGTGTGAATTCATAAGGCCAAGTTCCCAAGCCCGCTTTATAAGTGGAACAGGATACTGAAATAGACAGAGAAAAAAAATCACCTTCTGATTTATCACAGTCAACATTTTAAATTTTATGCATGTTAAGACAAAAATCTATTTTTTGCCTTTATACTATGGTACATTTACCTCTCCAGTTTTGTCATATTGTGCAGCAACAGGAATAATTTCCTCCAACGCAAATTTACGAGCAGTAGCTTGAAACTCTTTCTGTTCATCAGTAAGTTCTATTTTAAAACAAACAAACAAACAAACAGAGGACACAAATTCTCCCCTATCCTTAATTTTGCCAGTTGTCAGGCTATGAGAAAAGATAAAAACAAGACTGTCCTTCCACGACAACCCAAACCACCACTTCCTGGGCCTTTCCAGAACACAAAAAACCTCACTACTTCTCTTCCTCTTGGGAGCAAACCTCCACTGTTCTCATCAATGCTCACAATGCACTTACCTACTTACTTCTGATGAAACTGTCCACAAAATATTGAAAAAGGTGTAGAGAAGATTGCGTAACATAAGACATATTACCAAAAGAAACAAGAACACCTTTCTAAATAAATGGAGGAAGAGAAGAAGGCAGATGCCACCTGCAGCTCTTGGCTGTACAGTCTCAAACAGCTGCAGACTCACTGAATCTGCTTTATGATATAATAGGTCAAGATGAAGATGAATTTCTTTATAACATTTTCTTATAACCAAGTTCAACTATGACTACATTTAGTTACTGTAACACTGAAAATGGCAATGTCAGATAATTATTCAAAACTGACACTTTGGCAATAAAAAAGCTTCAGACAGACATGAGTTAAAAAAAGAAGAAAATCTAACAAACACTACATACATACCTGACTTGCCTGAGCTGATGAAAAAACCAATGTTGATTTCCATTTTTTTTAATAACAGAAATCTACTCAGAATAAACAACTTCATTTTAAATTCATGTTGAACTACAATATAGGATTTTTTTTTCATCTCACAATTTGCCCTTAATTGTTGTATTTCTTCTCAAAAATGCAATTCTTACCAAAGCTAAATCCAGCTCCGGATTTGCCCATGTGTAAGTTCTGAGCAGGTTTACTAGAATATGACCTCCATCCATGGCGGGCAATGGTTTGAAGCATTTGCTAAAGATAAAAAGAACACAAGGTGTAAGGCCTTTACAGCTCAAGTTTCTTAAAGCTACTAGCCTGACTGCAGCACAGCTACAAATGTAGAACCTCTCTTCAGAAACAATGCCACATCGCAAATCATACAAGTACTACAGTGATAAAGAATTCTTGGATCCCTTAAGTTTTGTTCCTGCGGCAAACAGTGCTCACGTTAACTGACAGCTATGCCAGGAATCCCAGGCTTTAACAGCACAGAGCTTGAGCGAGCTGCCGTATCCAGTTATAAATATTGCACAATCGATGATTTTAAAATAGTTAAGCATGATTAAAATTTTTGTTCACAGAGACATAGCAACATGTACGTCTTTCATTTACACATGCTCATCAAACCTGATTTTTTGCCCACTAATGAATATTCCATCTATCCAATGATTACCATGTTATCCAATATTTTTCACTTTTTTACAAACATTTAGTTGTATAATTTCTAGAAAGACCCACATCCATAATGTGCAAAAACAAATTAGCATAAACATTACAAAAAGGCTTACTATTGATTTTCCTACGTAAAAATTTAGAAAGAAAATAAAGCATGATCAGGCCAGCCACTTATTTTGTAACATTAAAAAAATTTAATTAATTACATTAGTGCAAAAATATCACATAAATTTTACAGCAAACTCTAGAAAAGAAGGACATGACATAGCTGGGGAGGCAACAAGTAGCTTCAAAATGAAGATGTGGTAGATAACTGTGCTCTTAAAAATAAGAATGCTACACAGAGATAGTTAAAAAGTCACACCACAAGAATTATGATGAACACCGGAAATAATGAAAACAGTGAAAAAAGTACTTCCAGAGGATAGTGATAACATAACTCTGAAACACAGAAATACCACTGCTGGGTATTGAAGAGGGAGAGGCTATGATGTAACCAAATGTTAAACTCTTAAGTCAGTTTATTAGTAGTTCAGGATTGCATTTTCCAGTAGGCAACACTGCATGTATCTACAGTGTTCACAAGCCACAGACACTGCAAACAATATCTTGTGAAATTTTATGTAACTGCTATTACTCTGCCAACTGCTACCAACACCATCAACAAACAGCTAGAAAGACCTCGATCCTCCAGAATGGTTTATACCTTACTTTGTTTGAAAAAAGACAAGATGAGTTTTAAGAAAAGCCACATTATTGTAATAAATGTTCTTCTTTCTTTTAAGGAGCAGCCCTCAACAGTCATACACAGGTTTGCCACCAAAAAGCTCTGTCTACACAAGAAAATGTACCAAATTGTCAAAGTTATACTGGAGAAGTTATGTCTGTTGTATTTTTTGTACCAGAGTAGCATACAAGGTCAACACTGAAGGTTACTGTAGAAACACTCAACACTTCCCCCACAAACAGAAATACAAACTGGACAGGTGGGAATCATAGCTGGAAGCTGAATGAGTGATCAAGTGACAAAAGATCATGGTTTGCTACATGCAAGATCTTGGATGACAGATGACCCTGTGCATATGCTGTCAGCTTTCCTGTGGCTGAACTGGGAGGAACAGTTTGATTTAGTGACCACTGCCCCTGACACTCAAATGCAACTCCTACTGCGTTTCCTTGCACTACTGCATAAGATCTCCCACAATCAGAAATATGATTATTAAAGTGGCATTGGAATAATCTGCTGTCACTAAAAGAGTATGACATGGATAGACTGAATGTGACGCAATCTTTATTACCTTAATGCCAAAAGAACAAAAGGACCTGTTCAAAAAGCTGCACATCCAGAAAAAGAGAGGACAACAATTGGTAAGGTCACTCCACAAAAAATGAAAAGAGTTGTCAAGATCAGTTTGTTGCTGGGGTAAGGTGTCAAGGAGGCTGAATGTGAAATACCAAAGCTATATGGCAGGTACGAACTGCTGGCGTCCCTTGCCAAAAGCATTACTTTTGATACATAAAACACCAACTGGCTCCAGATAGAGACTTCTTCCCTCACTGACACTGTCACAGCAGCTGTTGGGGCTCTTGATCAAGCTGCCTTAATGCTGGGGAAAAAAACCCCGCTGCTGCCAGGAAGCTCTGATGAAGGGTCCTTCAACAAACTGGGACTCAAGAATAACTCTGGACATGGGGAAACAAAAAAAAAAGGCTATGTGAATGCATAAGAAGGTACTACTGGAGTTTTGAATTTTTACTTCCTAGGTTTAAGTTGGGAGGATGTTGCTGATTCAACACAACAGAACACTGGTAGTAAAGAATGATAGAATGGTTTTGGTTACAAGGAACCTTAAAAACCATCCAGTTCCAACCCCCTGCCATGGGCAGGGACACCTCCCACCAGACCACGATCCAACCTCACCTTGAATGCCTTCAGGGCAGGGGCATCCACACTTGACCTGGGCAACGTGTGCCACTGTCTCACCAGCCTCATTGTGAAGATTTTCTTCCTAATGTCTAAGCTAAATCTTCCCCCTTCCAATTTAAAGCCTCTTCCCCTCATCCTGTCACTCCCTGCCCTTGTAAAAGGTCCATCCCCAACTTCCTTGTAGCCCTTTGAGCTACTGGAAGGCCGCTATAAGGTCTCCCTGAAGCCTTCTCTTGCCCAAGGTGAACAACCCCAACTCTCTCAGTCTATCCTCGTAGCAGAGGGGCTCCAGCCCTCTCATCATCTTCGTAGTTTCGTCTGGACCCGTTCCAACACTTCCATACCCTTCTGCTGTTGGGGATTCCAGAACTGGACACAGCACTCCAGGTGGGGTCTCACGAGAGGGCAGCAGAGGGGCAGAACCCCTACAGTACCTCACACGGGCATAGAGCCGCACGGGCAGAAAACGCAGGGAGGAACATCTGTACCTGGGGGACGGCCCTGGGGGAGCTGGAGCCCCGCGCTGGGGAGCGGCGGCGCCAGCCAGGCGCGGGGCTGCGCTGGAGGCTCTGCTCCGGGCCTCGGGCAGAGGGAGCGCCCCGGGGCCGCGCAGCCGCCCCGCTGGGAACAGCAGCCCGGGCACCGCCGTGAGGCCGCGGAGAAGACTGCGGAGGCCGGGAAAAGCGAGCGCCGAGCGCACTTCAGCCCCGCGGTCCCCCGGGCTCCCGAGCGCTGCCGCGCTCCCCGCCCGCCCGGCCTCCCCCGCCCCCGCGGAGCGCCCGCCCGGCCTCCCCCTCCTGCCGCCACAGCGCCCCGGCTCCCCCGACGCTCAGCGCCTGCGAGCGCCGCCCGGCCCGGCCAGTCCGGCCGCTCACCCGCGCGGCGCTCAACCCGGACATGTCGGCGGCGGCACCCGGCGAAGCGACAGAGAGTCGGGGCGCTGGGGCAGGCGGGGGCGGTGCCGCGCAGGCCGCGAGAGGGGCCGGGCCGGGCCGGGCCGCTCCCCTCGGCCGGGGCAGGGGGCGGTGCAGCGGCCCAGCTGAAGAGCAGCCCGCGCCCTCCAGTGACGCCACAAACCTCGGGCTGGCGCGGCCTGAGCTGCGCGGGGCGGGGTCTGCCCGGGCCCAGGCACTTCATCGAATCACAGAATGGCTTGAGTTGGAAGGGACTTTAACGCCCATCCAGTTCCCACCTCCCTGCCATGGGCAGGGACGCCTCCCACAGACCAGGCTGTTCAAGGCCCCATCCAACCTGACCTTGAACACTTCCAGGGAGGGGGCATCCACACCTTCCCTGGGCAGCCTGTGCCAGTGCCTCTCCACCTTCAGGGTGAGGAATTGTTTCCTAATGTCTAATTTAAATGTTCCCTTTTCCAATTTAAAGCCATCCCCCGCCCCTTGTCCTATCACTACTTGCCCGTGTAAAAAGTCCCTCCCCAGCTTTCTTGTAGCCGCCTCAGGTACTGGAAGGCTCATATTGTCAAACGAGCACCACCCACTGGCATAGCCGGGCTCTTTGATTTCCTTACACATGTGAACTCCCACCACCACTCTGTTCGCAGTGTGGTGGTGATGTGTCCTGAGTTGGTGGCTCTGTGTTCCCAGTTCTGGCTGATGCTAGGGCAAAAGCACTGATTTTGTAAAGTGTCTGCTGTGCATAAAATACACTCTTTTGAAAATTATTGTTTCATTGTCATAAAGTAGTGTTGTTTAGGCTTTCATTAAAATATGAGAAATAACTACTTCAGTTTATCCATGAGTTACTCTTTTGGTATTAAAGTTTAACAGAATTGCCAAAACATAAAGCACTTCTCTGCAAGCTGTATTTTGGGTAGCATTTTATTTTGCATAACAATTCCAAGTAAGGTATCCCAAATAATTTAGCATTGTTATTACCTTGGTATGTTTGTCGCTTAATTACTTATTTTGTTTCTGATAGCTGAGAGTACTGATTTCATACTTAATACCAAGGAAGCACTTCAGTCGGAAGCTAAGCCATGTAAGAATTTTTGGCATGTATATCAGCTGATTGAAAAGAAGCTGATTGTCATATTGTATAGGTTTTACACTGGTGTGGCTCCAGGGTTTTACCAAGTGGAGGCGTGGAAGCAGCTTTGAGTTAGGGCACAGGCTAATGATTTCCCCCTCCAGTGTCAGTGGATCATTTTTTCCTGTACTTTAAGGGCAGCTGAGTAAAAGGCATAAGCATAAATTACAACTTTGTTACTTCAGCATGTCATGTAGATTTTTGTAGGTTCTTCCTATTATAAATAGAGTTTAAAGTACACCGTGCTGCTCGATTGTATGGTTGTGGGGCTTTTAAATATCAGCCCTCAGGTCTGCATTTTATGTTCTGTTTTATGTTGGGTTCTGTTCCATAGGTCACGTTTCTGAATATGGTGTGGGAATTTAGTTACTGAGCAGTCTATTTTCTTTTCATGTATTATTTATGTATTATTCATATGGTTTGTTTATACACGGTACCTCTGTATTCCTCAGCTAATCTATCATCACAACAACCCTTGCATATATAAGGAAATATATTAATCTAATTTTAATGTTTTAAAAGTTTTATTTTGGATATGTGGCATGGATTTTACTGTGCATACTCCACCTAGGATTATATGCACAACAACATTCTAAAGATGGGTAGAAGAGTTCCAAATCTGTACAAAAATCTGATGCTGCCACTAATATACATGTTCATGGAAGAGGCAGTGCACTGTCTCTTGTCATGCTCTTTGTTTCAGTGATTTAAGAGAAAAATTTCTTAGTGTCTCCATAGCTATTTATTTTCCAAACTGAATAGTCCTCTTTGGGTACTTTCTACAATATCTTTGTTTTGTGGTGAAAGTGTCAGAATCATAAAGTGGCTCATGTTCTTGCATAAATATGAGAGTATAAGTTCTGTTCTCTTCTCATTTTCTATAATTTTCTGGTACTCTGTTTTGACTTCCTCTGAACACTGAAATGAAAATTTTCATACATTATATATGATAACAAAACGATTCCTGGGATGTAACAGTCAACTCAACACTCACCTTTGTATGTAATTAATACTCTACACCCCTTTTCTGTATCATTTTACATTTATCTACCCCAAGTTTATCTGAAATTATTTCAGTCTCATAAATAAATTACTGTTTGCAGCAAAATTTTCAAATTCAGTGTTCCTCTCCTTTTTCACATCATTGCTGAGTGCCTGGAACAGCAAGAGTCCCTACATATAAGTCTTTGAGATCTTATGGGTGGGATCCCAGCACTGGAACAGATTTTTGTTTAGTCTTGACATTGTTTAAAAGTATTTTTTTGTGAGGGTATGTGGAAGGAAAGTGTCTGCTCCTTTAAGAGTATGCAGTCAAGAACATTTTCTATGCAAAAAGGCAGAACAAGAAAAGGTAGAAGACATAAACAAGAACATAATGAAACATAGCCCTGACAGACAAATGGTGAGGGAGGCAGTGATGAGACACAAACCTAATCAGTCAAACTACTTCATGAGGAAATGTTCATTTCAGTAAGATTATCTAATCAAAGGTCTTGTCAAATGAGATACCACAAAAAAGTGAGACACAAACTTGACAGGCAAACATAATAGCGATAAAGACGAGAAACAAACTGGTTCTTCTTAAATTGCAGGCAAACTGGGACTTCGCACCTGTTAAGGGTATGAACCTGAGAGTCCAGAGTGTTGGAAAGAGATCTGTGGAGCTATGCAAGCTACTGAAGAAATGTGCAGGGGAAGGGCATCTGTAGGAACTATGAAAGAATAGACAGGATGCGGCATAAAACAAGCTGGTTGTGTGTAAATGAGGGCGGTCAGTACACTCGTCTGACTGAGCTGGGCACCTTGTCGCCTCAGTCTTCTTAATAAATCCAGTCTTCTTATTAAATCTTTTCTGAACTGTCTCCTTTTGTAATATCACTATCTACCCCGTGGGGAAGTGTGTTGTAAGGATAAAATGCCAGCTACTGAGAGTCCTGGGTGAGTGGACATGGCACCAGCAAATGGAGTCAGAATGGGAATATGTGTTCCTCTGGTCTGTGGTGACAGCTACTGGAGTGGGTGGAAGCTTCTGCTGCCAGCTGTTGAGGTGGAAACACCACGTGTCCCAAAAACCTGCTACTGGGAGGGGCTGGTGTGAGCCAGGTGAGTGAGACACTCAGCACCAGCAGCTGGAGTGGGTCCGTGGTGTCACGGCTCATGTGTCTAATGGTGTTTGCTGTGGGTAGCAAATGCCAGTATCTTTCCCAAAGCAGGTGTGCATCGCATTTGCTGGTGAATGTCCCTGGTGAGTAGGAGATGCTGGATCCGGGCAGGAGTGTCGGGCAGGTAAGGATCTGTGCTGTTATCCCAGGAGCCGTGAGATTTGGCATGTCTGTGGGATGAGTGTGAGTGCTATGCATCTGCAGCAAGTATCAAGCTGGAGCAGCCAGTGAGCAGATGGCCCCGGAGGCAGGTGAGAGAGCTGGGAACTGGGCAGGGCTGCTGGGCAGACAGAAGAGCTGGAAATGTGCATGTGCCTGTGCAGCCAGAGAGCCTCGTGTGTGTTCCTGCACAAGGGACCTTTGGTCTCTGCCTGCCGAAGGGGAAGAGGGGAAGTGGCTGCTCACACTTGTGTCACATGTAGGTACTGTGCGTATATACTACTGAAGGAAGTGCCTCATCCATGGCAGTTCATGTGATAGGCCGTGTCAGTGTCCTGCTTGTGTCTAGGACACGTGCACATCTCCACTGCTGGTCAAACTTGTGGATGGGAAGGTGACAGCCACTTACTTTCACCTGGGCAGAGGCTCTGAATCCTGAACACTGGCTTGGGCTCCAGCAGCCGGGCAGGTGTATCTATACAAAGCCTACTTTCCAGAATGGACATTGGAATCTCAACCAAGTACACAATAAAACCATAGATAATGGAGTTTGTATAACCAGTCCTACAAATAAATATATTAAATATATATGTATCCAGTACTAGAAGACAAAACTGCCTATGTGAAATTCAATGATTATTGGAGGAATTGGCCCGAACTGAGACCTCTGGGAGGATGGATAAGGTGCTACACATGCCAAAGTTAGTTTTTTTTAAGACTAGCCAAGGCAGGTAGCTCTACAAGACCTAGTGTTGCACTGGCTGTGAGGAGGCACAACTGCTTGCTGTCTGTAATGCTGGTTTGTGTTTCAATATAGGCATAGGAACAATGTCCATAATCTACACATATTAATTTACTCATAAATGAAACAATCATGTGCTTTTGAGAGTTTTGAGCCAGTTGTTGAAGGTTGCCTTGATTTGCAAGTCTCCAACAGGACATTTTCCTTAAATTGCTGGTCTGTAAAAGATGTAAACAATGGCCTATGGCTGCACTTCTGTCACAAATCACATGAGGTGGTTTCAAATTTTTGTCAAGACAAGATACTCTGTGTATTGGGCTTGGCGATGTTTCCCTAACAGTGGGCTAATGGATAAACAGCGATGTGACATTCAGATACTGTGTCCTTTTGCTGATGTGGTGACTTGGGCTGTCACAACTGAAGAATGATATCAGCAACCAGATGAATTGCCCTCTGAGTGGCTGCTTCCCCACCCAGGTGAAGTGAAGGTCGGTGGCTGTGGAGGGGATCATGCCTAGCTGCGTGTGTCTGGATTTTTGGCTCGAGTGTGAACACCCCCTGAGAACCAAACCTGAGATGTTTATGTTTCAGTGGCCAGGATGAGGGGGGAACCCGGTTCGCTGTGAGTGGACAGCGGGATTTGGCCCCTGAGTGGCCTTGCCTATGGGAGAGTGTCCAGAAGAGGCCATAAAGCTGGTGAAGAATCTAGAGAGGAAGTCATATGAGAACCGCTGAAGTCACTTGTTCAGCCTGGAGAAGAGGAGACTGAGGGGGGCCTCATAAAGGAAGGAGGAGGAGCAGGCGCTTCTCTCTGGTGACCAGTGATAGGATCCGAGGGAATGGTAGGAAGATGTGCCATGGGAGAGTTAATTTGGACGTTAGGAAAAGGTTCTTCCTCCAGAGGGTGGTGGAGCACTGGAACAGCTCCCCAGGGAAGCAGTCACGGCACCAAGCCTGACAAATATTCCAGAAGCAGTTGGACAACATACGCAGCCACACGGTGTGAATGTTGGGGTTGTCCTGTGCAGGGGTAGGAGCTGGACCCTTCCAGCCCGGGTCGTCCTGTGATTCTGTCCCCACTGCCTCTTAACTGCGGGGCGCCCTTGGCCGCGGGGCTCAGCACGAGCGGCCCGGACAGCTCCGCGCGGCGGCGCCGGGACCGCCTGCCGCCTGCCGCCAAGCGGGAAAGCCTCGGGCGCAGAGCACGGAGAGGGGGCATCTCTTGGTGGGCACTAGCACGAGCTGCCCAGGGAGGCGGCTGAGTCACCATCCTTGGAGGTGTTTAAAAGACGAGTAGATGAAGCGCTTAAGGGTATCGTTTAGTAGTGGATAGGTGCGATTGGGCGCGATGATCAGAGTATCAGAGAATCCCTTGGTTGAAAGACCTTTGAGATCATTGACTTCAACTGTACCAATCCATTACTAAACCATAACCCTGAGCCGTCCACCCGTCTTTCGAACACCCTTAGGGATGGAGACTCAACCACCTCACTCAGGAGAAGAGACCGACGCCCACTTCGCTACAACCTCCTTTCAGGCAGTTGTAGAGTGATAAGGTCTCCCCTCAGCCTCCTTTTCTCTGGGCTGAACAACCCCAGTTCCCTCATGTAACTCCTTATAACCCTTGTTTCTCCAGCCCCTTCACCAGCTTCGTTCCCCTTCTCTGCACACACTCCAGCCCCTCAATGTTCTTCTTGTAGTGAGGGACCCAAAACTGAACACCAGATTCGAGGTGCGGCCAAAGGACTCAAAGGTGTTTTCCAGCCAAGCGGTTCTCCGATGGATTCCCACCCGGGCAAGGGCAGCGGCATCGGCCGGTCCGGCCGCCGGCAGCGCCTATCCTGGGGGCGAGGTTGGAGCCGCCCCCGCCCCTTGCCGAAGTTGCTGCCTGGCGCCGTGCCCGGGCGGTCCCGAGGAGGGGTCGGCGGAGTGGGTGCGTCCCCGTGGCCGCGCTGCCGCCCCTCCGCCCGCCCCCCCGCCCGGTTCGGGCACCGCCCCCGGGGCTCGGCGCAGGCGTCGGCCGCGGGGCCGGCGGGCCGGGAGGGTCGGTGCTCCGAGCGGCGGAGCGGGAGGGAAGGAAGGCGAGAGGCTGCCCGGCTGCCTCTCATGCCTGCGCGGCAACAAAGAGCGCGCTGAGCGGCGGGCGCAGGCGCCGCGCCCGTGCCGGCGCGGGGGGCACCGCGAGACCATGGCGAGGAAGGGAGAAGCCTCCACGCCACTCTACGGTGAGCGCGGGGCGCGGCGGGCGCTGTGCCTCCCCGGCCCTGCTTGCGGCGCAGCGGGAGTTCGTGTCCCGCAGGGGCGGCGCTGAGCGGGGCTCGGGCCGGCGCCGCCGCAGCAGGTGCGGTGCGGCCGCTTCGCCCGCGCTCTGCGGAGGAGCGGGCCCGGTGCCTGCCCGCGGGCCGGGGCCGGGGCCACTGGGGAGGCCGGGCGGCAGGTGCGCAGCGGCGGGGGGGCCGGGCCGGAGCGCTTTGCGTGGGGCCGCTGTGCCGGGCACCGTGCCTACGGTACCGGGGCCGCTCTGGGGGGTCTGGGGCTGCGTGCCCGCCGTGCGCACAGTGCCAGGGCCGCGGTGCCGGGGCTGCTATGCCCGCCGTACCGGAACCCGCGGTACCGGGACCGCTTTGCGGGAGCGGCGGTGCCGGTGCCGGAGGGACCCGGAGCCTCGCAGCGCAGCCGGGGTGCCCGGCCCCAGCCCGCTCCGCTCTCGGTGCGGCGGGGAAGGTCACTGGGGGCAGAACTGCATCCCGGGGCTCCAGCCCTGCTCTAGCTGCTCCCGGGAAGCTGGATGATGTGCGGCAGAGGATGCGGGGCTTGCGAAACGTCTAAGCCTGTTTGAAGGTGTCTGTACACAAACCGTTTTCCTCTTCCAATGTGCGCGAGATTTCCATGGCAAAACAAATCTAGAGAGTAGCAAACCTCCCTGGAAACAGGGCTGCGCTTCCGTGAGTCCCGAAGGCGGCCGGTAACCGGCTGAGTTACACTGATGGGCAAAACCAGCTCGGTAAAGCAGCACTTGCCTCGGTGCCACCGCATGCTGCGTGGCACGAGTGCAGCTTGGGGAGCTGTTCTGGAGTCACCTCTGTGCTCCGAACCACGAGGTGGCTAAAGGAAAGCTCACAGATGGGCTTCCTTCCCTAAATGAAAAGGTGAAAAAAGCCTTTAGGGAAGGATAACAAGCTAGAAAGTTGTCGGAGTGTATCAGTCTAAATAGGTGATTATGTAGTTATTTAACTTCTGAGAGAATCTGTTCCTGCTCCTATGGAACTCAACTGGTGTTGCAGGTCGCTGTGCAGGGAGTAGGCCTTGGAACATGGATATTCAGTAGTGATGGTAGGCAGATAGGAATGGAAATATCCTTTTGAAGGAAGAGAAGGAATACAGGATTCGGGAAGGGAAAATACCTTTCAAGTAGGGTTCAGTTAGTGCAGTCTGTTTGTGCTTCCTCACTTGTCATTTGTAAGCAAGAACGCCGTGGTAAGACAGTTGTGACTGGAGGTACTGAGTGCTGTGTTGTGATGTTACAGTCATTTTTTAACTTCATTTCTCAAAGCATGTTGCTCAGGTAGGAAAGGGTGATCCTTTAGTTATTCAGCTTTAGGGAGGAGGGCAGTGTACCTATAATCAACTTGTATTTATGAACAATTATTCAGACCAGAATTTTTGCTCTTTTAACTGTTTTATGTCATAAGAGTGTTTACTTCCTTTTATCTCATTTGAGTGTGGATTTTGTTAGGGGGAGTGTGTATTGTGTTATGATATTTGCAGGAGTGTTGAGTAATTGCTTCAGTCTTGTACTGGGAGCAACATTTGGATTCAGATTTGTTTTCCCTGTTAGGTCACTTAATGGTAAAGACTTACAAAAAGGAAGTGCAACATTTCCGAATTCAGCATATACAATGTGATTTTCCTGTTAAATTAGATTGCTGTAATAGTTATTGTCTTGACTTTCTTGTCAGTGCCAGTTAACTGGTTATTTATTAGCCCACAGATACAGGTATCCTAAACCTCTCTCCTTGGAATCTCAAGGATTCCTCAGAGTTTCAGCATTTATGAAGGACAAAGGCAAGCTCTTCTCAAAAATTTTGGTCTTTTAACTTGTGGCATCAGTCTATGTTCCTTAGAAGAGGCTATTCAAGTCCATGGTTGACAGCTCATGTTAGGCTCCGTAAACAGCTTTGCGACTAACTCAGTATTCTCTTCAATGTAAAAAGTATCTTATCAGGTGAGTGTTTATTAAACTAGTTATTGCTGGAAGCAATTTCACACCAGAGTGTGAATGTGGCTCCATAGAAGGTTTTGAAAAGCCCGTAGGCATTCTGAGGCCTGTTACTCTTAAGCTCTGACTTTTGTGTTCTCTGTATGCATGTGTGAGAAGGATCTAAGTTCATCTTTGGAAACAAGCTTCTTAGTGGTTCCTAAGTTTAGTCTTCATTGGAATAACTGTAAGCTGGCTCCGGGGATTGTGTGAAGTTTTCCCTTAAAATGGGTTAAGTATGAAGGATTTGTCAAGAACAATAACATTGTCTTAATTGAGGCCTCTCCAGCAGAGGACTTCCAAATGAGAAAAAACAAATTTCTTTCCCAATGGGAAGATTATCACTGAAGCTAAGGAGGCAAATTAATCATTATTTCCTTTATTCCCATTATAGATGATTTTTGAGGTTGTGGGATCTTTTATTTTTTAACCAAAGTAGCATTTTCTTTCATGTAACTGCAGTATTAAGGGCTGTTGTGTGACTGTTGATATCAGTGGTAAGATTGTTTTTGACTTCATTGCAGCATCAAGCTCTTTGCAGTGATTGTACCATAAGCAATTCTCTGTGGTGGTGAACTGTAGTTCAGTTGTCAGCTTGCAAATCACTGAAGTCCAAACAGATGATGATATCTTTCAAGAAAGCTTTTATCACTATTTTAAGCAATATTATTGAGAGGAAATACCATATTTTATTACATTTAACTCAGATTTAGCTAGCTAGCTTTTTTATATCTGCGTGTTTAGATCCTCTCTAGGAAGAACTACTTTCCTGTGATTTCTTTTACCAGCAGTGGGTGCAACCAAAACTTGAGTCTGTAACTGGGGTTCCTGGTTACTGCTGTGAAGCAATCATGTCAGGTTTTTTTACTAAAAGGAATTCTGTTTATTTTCCCAAGTTAAGGAGGTTCTTCTGTTTCCCTTAAAAGAGCCTTTGATGAACTATGAAACTTTCTGTCAGGATATGTTATTACTTGTAGCTTGGCCTGCATTTCCTTTTCCTAATTTCATTCAGTTACGTGTGACATGCAGGAAGGACATCCTTAATCTAAGGAAATAGACTATTTAGGCATAGCAGTGTCGTATGTGTGGAAGCTATCAGCTGTGACACTGCTGCAGATAAAACCTCCTTTGCTCCTGCATGTTTTAGGTGGGGTAAATAATTTACTCTTTGAGCATACCTGCTGAATCCAGGTACAGAGCTTCAGTGATGTCTGATTTTGCTGACATCCTAGTTCTAGGTAAAACAATTCACTGTGCTCTAGGTAAAACAAAAGGGACTGGGGAGAAAACCAGAGAATTTTAAAAACAGCACTCTGTAGTATGTCTCCTGTTGTTTATTACTGTAGATGAGTCCTTCTGATTGAGAACTTTCTCTGCTAGCATGCTGCTTTGTCTTTTGCCTGGTCCTGTGGCAATGTCTTCCACAACATCCTTGTCTCAAGAGTTAAGAGTCAATGGCTCAATATCCGAGTAGAAACGAGTAATGAGTGGTGCCTGTATTAGGATCAATGCTGTTTAATGTCTTTGTCAACTACGACAGACAGTGGGATCGAGTGCACCCTCAGCAAGATTGCAGACAACACCAAACTAAGTGTTGTGGTTGATTCACTGGAGGGAAGGGATGCCATCCAGAGGGACATGTACAGGCTTGAGGAGTGGACCTGTGTGAACCTTAAGTCCAGCAAGGCCAAGTGCAAGGTTCTGCACCTGAGTTGGAGCAATCCCCAGTATCAGTACAGGCTAGGTGGAGAATGGATTGAGAGCAGCCCTGAAGCCCAAGCAGGACTTGGTGCTAGTAGTGAGAAGGTAAACATGAGCCAGCAATGTGCACTTGCAGCCCAGAAAGCCAACTAAATGCTGGGCTGCATCAAAGGAAGTGCGAACAGCAGGTTGAGAGAGGTAAGTCTTCCCTCTACTCTGCTCTTGTGAGACCTCACCTGGAGCACTGCATTCTAGTATGGGGCCCCTGACATAAGAAGGTCGTGGATCTGTCCAGAGGAGGGCCACAGAGATGATCAGAGGGTTGGAGCATCTCCCTTATGAGGACAGGCTGATAGAGTTGGGGTTGTGTAGTCCAGAGAAGAGAAGGCTCTGGGGAGACCTAGCAGCTTTCCAATACTTAGAGGCCTACAGGAAAGCTGGGGAGGAGCTCTTTATCAGGAAATGATAGGAGAAGGGGCAGTGGTTTAAATCGAAAAAGGGTAGAATTAAGCTGGACCTAAGGCAGAAATTTTTTACAATAAGGGTAATGAGATGATGGAACAGGTTGCCCAGAGCAGTTGTGGATGCCCCATCATTGGAAGAGTTCAGTGTCGGGTTGAATGTGGCTTAGGTAACGTTATGTAGCAAAAGATGTCCCTAGCCCTTGCCTGTTGGAGGAGGGCAGGGCTAGGTGATCTGCGAAGGTCCTTTCCAGCCCAAAGCATTATACATACCACTTCTGTATTTGTAACAAGCACCTGTTGTCCCAGGTTGTTTAGCTGTCTAAAATTCTTATGCTGTCCTTCTACTTTACCTGGGTAGTAATTACATGAAGAAGGTGGTGTGTTGACTGTGATGATATTCTGAACAGTAGATAAATAAATAGAATTTGATTATTTTTTCAAAATTTTTCCTTTAAAACAGTAAATTCCATGAGTGCCTGAACTCAGAAAACCAGTTTTCCTGTTCTCATGTCTTGTGGCTGACTTTGTTGTCAAAGTCAAGCAAGTTTTGGGGGACATTTAGGCAGTGGCCTCCTCCCTGTGTCTTTGATCCTCTAAAGTCTAATAAAGTATTTGCTTAACCTTTTGTGCCTTAAGGCACAGACAGGGTAGTCTTTCTCTGCCTCCTGCTGGTTTTCACAAACTTCTAGCAGGTTTAATGGAAACTGATGATGGAATCATAAGTTATTGGAAAGTATAAACAAAATGTACACAGAAGGTTTATGCAGTCACATTGCAGATGTATTGAAAAGTAGATCTAATAAGCAATCCTTACAATACTTCCAAAAGAGTGTTTTGTTGAAAAAAATACAAATATCGCAGCAGGTACTTTGGTTGAGGTAAAAGTGACAGATCAATTTTACGCCATTTTTGTGGCTACTGTTTCCGTCTTGACTTCGTAAACTTAAAATGAATGCAATAGGGGATGCATACAAGACCATCAAAGTTTGTGTAGGTGAACTGGCTTTCTAATATCTCAAAGTATGAGGAACACTTCTTCCAATAGCAGAACTAGGCTCTAAATCAGGTGTCTAATGTGGATCGCTGTATGCGTACTCTGAGCTGTAGGATATATTTATTACCTGTAGTCAGGAAGTTCATGATCACGTTGGATGTTCTTTGAGTTTGTTTTCTTAGAATAGGT
Organism: Tapera naevia; assembly: GCA_033556795.1. Lineage (NCBI taxonomy): Eukaryota > Metazoa > Chordata > Aves > Cuculiformes > Neomorphidae > Tapera > Tapera naevia. The sequence continues at coordinate 2,162,210 of JAUMJJ010000198.1, read as the reverse complement.
AAGACAAATCAGAAATCGTTCATTGAACAATCACTGTGGTATAAAGAAAGAACTAGAAATGCAGTGCGATTTTATTTCAAGTTACCTTTTTGTCATTACAAGATTTTAACTCAAGTTTATCTCTAAAGAAATCAAGAGAAAGTTGTGACCCAAAACTTGAGGAAGCATAGGACTGATAATCCTAACTTTTTCTTATGCATATTAATTTACAGTATTAGAGAAAAAATAAAGATCCCTGTTGAACTTTGTGAGAATGAACACAAAGGTTTGCCATGATCTTCTAGATAAATTATGTTTGATTATGTAAGTGTGCATTTCAGGACAGTTTAAATACACCTTTTCATAATCTGTACTTTGAAGACTTTGAAAGTGTATTATTGACGACAATGGGATATGATATAAATATGTATCTAGACAGCGTTAAAGACATAAACTATTTTTATTGGACTGCAGTGACTATCTCTATTAATGGGTATTTAAAAAAATGTTTTTACTCAATAGAATAGAGACTTTCTGAACAACTGTGTGGTTTATTGCATATTATGGTAAACCCCTGATAACAAAGATAACAGGATGTTCTTAGTTTTTTGTGCACTTGGGGTATTTCAGAAGCGTACTTTGGTAATAGTGATACCTTCATGGAATTCCTACATTGTGCTGATCTCAGAAACAGCTTAAACATCTTTTCCTCAGTTGGATTGTCATGGAGACTTTAATGGGATGACCTGGATTTATAACGCTAGGTGTATTTTAAGTTTTTTGCAAGAGGTCTTTTCTTGACGGACTATTGATGAGATGGAAACAGTAGCTCAGTTAAATTTACAGACATCTCTCTTCATACAACAATAAGTGCTCACCGTATTAATAAAAGTAGCTGCGCTAAATTAACATAAATTCAATGTGTTTTTTTTTAAATATGGAAAGTGCTGCATAACAGAATTGGTTAGGTTGGTAAGTGAATGGGCAGTAAAACCAGTAGGATACAGTCAGTACGAATTGCTCATCTAGCAATTCTGATCTGGTACTTACTCGTATTTCTTCAGCAAAATTAATTACTACAGTTTCCAGTCCAATTAAGTTTCTAAAGTATGTGAAAGCATCCAGGCTCTGATTTATCATCCTTTTGACCTTCAGTATTGCACTTCTTTCATCTTATCGACTTAAGCTAAGCCGTCCTTGGAAGTAAGGTATGAACGAGGATGACGCAATCAGAACATCTTTAAAAAAGGAGATTAATGTAACTGTTATGCGCAGTTATACACTTTTCAGTTGATTACTTATTGCTGAGTGGTATGACTGTAACTGGGCATTACCCAGAAAGAAATAGTTTAATAAGATAGGCTTCTTTATGACAAAAACATTCTTACATCTTTTAACAAGCAGGATATTAACATACAGTTAATTCTCCCTGCTACAATACGATATAACAATGGTGTAATGAAATTAACTCTGGCTTTTGCAGAGTTTCTACATGATACAACTCTAGGAAAATGTAGTTAGCTAACAGGGTTGTCAGACAGGAGGAGGCAGAGCTCAAACCCACTGGCTGTAGTGGAAACTCCTGTGTCATCAAAGCAAGGTCTTATGTATGTGTATGGCATTTTTAAAGCCTTCAGTTTTCTTCTTACCTGGGCTGCATGCTCTAAAAAAGCAGGCCTTGCACAGAAACGAAGTGCAGCTCTTGGAGTCAGAATTTGGACACTTACTGTGACTTGGTAGTTTTGTCAGAGTTGATGAAACCTTGTGGTTAGGAATCAATTGATATTTCTGTGCTCTGAGAGCACAAATAGACCATGGCTGCCTTGAGCAGTCCCACCAGGGGCTTCCACTTTTGTCCTCTGAACCGAGGGTTCCATTCAAGCTCAGACTGGTGCCTTTGGTTCCTGCCTGACCTGTATTCCCAGTCCTGTTTCTGCAATGCTACGTGGGATCCCTGGACAGACCTCAGCTTGTTGTCTGTCTTGCCTGGTGATTGCTGAAGTGTCTGTAGGACCTTTTGAGGACACTGCTTTGCCAGCCTCTGGTGCTGTGGGTTTGGTTCATTGCACAGTCTGGGCTTTGGGCATCCTGCATCCAGACTGGTCTTTTCTTAGGATGCTTTTTCACACTCTGTAGCCCGTCTCCACATGATTTTGTCTTCTCTAACACCAAAAGATGATCCTTTTGCATTAAGTGGCATTTTGTGCATTTGCCACAAAGCAATTTTTTACAAATCAACTTGATAAAAAGAAATTAAAGAAACCTCCTCCTGTCATCTGCAGAGACACCAGTGATTGTGTGAGGGTGAGAACTGGCACTTTTCTGATACCTGTTTTACATGGTTATGCACTGGTGTGCTGGCAGTTGAATATCCTCAGCTGTTCATTTATTTCCAAGCTTCTCTAATTTTCAGTCTGCTACAGTCTTAAATGTAAAATAAAACCAAAATCAAATGTAACCCTAACTGTTTTTCTCTCATGTGCATACACGTAGTGTACTTGTTTGCAGCTTCACAGAAGCCTAGCAAGAAAACTGAGACACGAGGGGAGCCTTGGTTAGTTGGGAAGCAGAGTGCCTTGAACTTATCCGGCTGCAGCTACATCAATAAATGATAAGTTTTTGTGTCAGTGGGAAATCCTGACAAAAAAAAGTTTGAGCTTTTTAATTTTTTCTTCCTCCTTTAGTCCAAGATGACTACTGAATTCAGTCTGAATTCAGGGGTTTGTGAATCAAGTATTTGCAAACCCTTTCCCACTTCCCCAAGTGCTAGCTCAGCTGAGTTCCCAACCCTTCACAGAAAAAGAACAAGCCTTAGGCTTTAGTGCTTAGCTTGCTGTGTTTGGGGAAAGGGCCTAAACATTTTTACATGGTGAATGTGGTCATTATGACACAAAATGTATCTATGGTCCTAGTAGCAGATTTCATGCCCAGTGAATCAGAACTTTCTGGGAAGCCAAGGCTTTGAAGTGTCTTCCAGGACTTGCTCAGGTCCCTTGCTGTGGTTGGGCTGTTGCCTGCTGTCTGAAATCTGGATCTTCACAGGTTTGGGCTGGAAGATTGCAATTCTGTACTTGAGAAAAGATAGGTATTTATGACATGTAGAGTTAATTCTTACCATGCTCAGTACGGATTGAAAATAAGGCTTTTTTCACCAACCCCTGCAGACCTTTGGCATTTAGGAGAAATTCTTAAAGACGCCCCTCCAAAGTGGTAGGTGCATTTTTAGTGCTGCTGGATTTTCCTGCATAGCTTCTCTTTGTCATAATTGCTTTTCATAATCTGTCATTGAAATAACAAAATACAATATCAACATAACTATTGTCATGCTTGAAATTCCTGGGCTAGAATGTCATCACAACTCTATTGTAGCAAATTTGTAGCAAATTTTGGAGCTTCTCATGATGTGGAACAGTGGAGCTGGGACAGTTTTCTGGCTCATTAGAGGTGAGGGAAGGGATGGGAAATGAAGAAAAGTTTGTGATCTTATAAGGCAATTAGGCTGTAATAAGAGAATTTCGCATCTGAAAATCCTGTTTGTGGGCAAAGAGGGAACAAACCGTAATCACCTGGTCAGAAGAAAAATTACTATTACAGTTAAACCAAACAAAACCAAACCTGGAGATGATTTAGTGAATTCAGTAACTGATCTTCACTTGGATGTGTTTGCTGTGCTTTTGCTCCTGAAGTGTGAAAGCACACAACATTCGCAGTTGATTACTTGTGTTTGCTGTTTGTTTTTCCTGTTTCTAGTGGCTGGCTCAGAGGCAGTCAGGTTTACAAAATCGCTAGTGTGAGTATATAGTTTTCCGTGGCACCTGAGTGTTCAGCCAAGGAGACAGCATCACGCTAATGACTGTTAGCCTAGTACAGTGGTACAGAAACATCTAGTGTAAATTAAGTTGCCTTTGAACTACTAAAGCACATAAACGTAAGAGCTTTCCTGTGAGATCAGGAACAAGATGTGTTTGATGAAATATGACTGTGCTTCGTTTAACACAGTGAGAATAAATGCATCTCCAGATTGTTAATGACCCTGTTTTGTTACAGTGGAAACTGAGCAGAACGCAGTGGCTGCCCATCATACAACCTGTACGCAAGCCTGGACATTTAGGTTTTCACATGTAGTCTTTCCTTGCTGAAATTGTATTGTTGCCTTTGGGACTTTGAATGATGTGTTTCGCTCATAGGCTGAGGAAGTGGTGAAGGAGTACCCAAGAAAATCATGGAAGAGGACAAACATAAAAACCTTTTGAAGTTCCCTCCAACTTTTATTGATCACTTGTGTGGGAGGTGATCAAGTCTCATCAAGTTTGGGAGCCAGAAGCCCCAATGAAAAGCAGTATTTTTGTAGGATGCCTCTGTCTCCAGCAACCAGAAGGAAATCTCTCCAGCTTGTAGGATAATCCCATACAGCCTACTGCTGATGTAGAAATTCAGTGCTGTCCACGTGCTTGTACAAATTATGGGCAATTTTTATGGGCAGGGTTGGAATGCTCCTGACTGTTCCTTCTAATTGAGGAAAGACCACTCTGCAATATTTACACATTCCCAGGCTCGATCCATGTCAGTGAAATCATCCTTTCCCTTGTCAATTGTGCTGAAAGGAGCTACAACAAATGACTGTTCCTTGTGTGTACTCTGTTGAGCAGCCACTTAGAAGTCAAAACTCTTTTATTGTGCCAAAACCTGAACTCATGCCTTTGGGTGACCTCTGACACTGCCAAGACAAGGAAGTTTGGCCTAAGGAGATCCTCTGCCTGCAGAGCACCAGTGGCTGAGGTTCTCAGATGATGTTTGGTGTGTTACTTCTCTAGCAGCAAGTCCCATGCTTGTACCTATTTCTTAAACCAGGAGATAATCCATTACAATGTACTGTTTAGTGTGTGCTGATAAGGATGGGAACCTGTTTGTGCTTCAGGAGCACATGTCGCCAAAAAGAGGAGCTCCAACTCATGAGTGGGCCAGAATTCTGCTTCATCCTCTCTTCTGCACAGCTAATGATACCTAGAACAATGTATATTTTTCATGTTCATAAGTCCTACAGATTCGGCGTGACCGGCGGCAGGAACGGTAAGTACTGCAGCCGGGTGCTCAGTCTGGGCGGGTGGCGAATTCCTGGTGAAAGGCAAAAGCTCAGGAGAGGACCCCGGCAGGGCGACTCTCTCTGAACCCCAGAAGCGGCAACTGTCACGTGGGCCGACCGCGTGGTAGTGGGGGCGGACCCGGAAGAAGCCGCGGGGCATCTAAGCATATGTCTGGGAGCGCCAGCGACCAGGAGCGGGCAAACAGGGTCACAGTATACAGGGTCACAGTAGAGGCAGTTTGCGCGGCAGTTCAAGCAGGCACTCTCTGACAGGTGGTTGACTTCCCACTCCCCTGCAGCAATGGTGATCAGGCGTGGTAAAGCCTCTGCCACCAGGAGTGTAGGCATCGAAACGGAAGCAGTATTACGCGACGCAGCTGCCCGGACTCGAGACTGCAGGGAGTGTCTCAGCCTACTTGTGGTTCCTGAGGACCATAACAAAAATACCAAAAATGCTTGTCTGAGGTGCGAACAGATTCAAGATCTGCTCCTTATGGTTGCAGGTCTTAAGGATCAGGTGGAAAGATTGAGAAGTATTCGTGAAAGTGAAAGGGAGATAGACTGGTGGAGTAGAACCCTCTCTCCTCCCACTAATCCTCAGGAGGCTGAGGAATGCCATATTCCTCATCAACAGGACAAGGGGAGTGACCTGGTTGGTGAGGAGGACTGGGAGCAGGTCTGCTCTCGTGGGGGTTATAGACCTCCCTTTCAAATGCCACCTTTCCAGCTGCCCCTACAAAACAGGTTTGGGGTGTTGGAATTTGATGCTCAGGTGGAGGATAGTCTGACAGAGAGCTCACCTGAAGAGGCTGAACCTCACATTGCCCATCAGACAGGTCAGGACCTCAAGTAAGAAAAAGAAAAGGAGGGTCATTGTAGTGGGAGACTCCCTTCTGAAAGGGACGGAGGGCCCTATTTGTAGGATGGACCCAACTCATAGGGAAGTCTGCTGCCTTCCCCAAGCCCAGGTAGGCGACATCGCCAAAAGACTCCCGGACCTAATTAAACCCTCTGATTATTACCCGCTTCTGGTGGTATAGGCTGGTGGGGATGAGCTAGCAGAAGAGGGTCAAGGGTAGTTAAGAAGGAATTCCAGGAGCTAGGACTGTCAATAGATAGGGCAGGAGCACAGGTGGTGTTCTGCTCGGTTCCTCCGGTGGCAGGGATGTATACAGATAGAAACAAGAGAATATATGCAGTTAATAAATGGCTTAGGGGCTGGTGCCGGCAGATGACTTTTGGGTTCTTTGATCATGGGGAAACCTTTACGGCACCTGGCCTGCTTGACCCAGATAGGTCTCGTCTAACTCCGAAGGGTAAGAGGATTCTAGCTCAGGAGCTGGCAGGGCTTGTTGAGAGGGCTTTAAACTAGGCATGAAGGGGGAGGGGGAAGTTACTAGGCTCACCAATAATGTTCCTGTGTAGGATGAGCCATCTCAAAGGGTGTTGTCAGTAACCCAACTGAAGTGCATGTACACAAACGCACGCAGTATGGGAAACAAACAGGAGGAGCTGGAAGTCCTGGCCCAGCAGGAGAGCTATGACATAGTTGCTATCACGGAAACGTGGTGGAATGACTGTCATAACTGGAGTGCTGCCATGGAAGGCTACAGGCTCTTCAGGAGAGACAGGCGTGAGAAGAGGGGTGGAGGGGTGGCCCTCTACACTAGGGAAACCCTGGATGCTGTTGAAGTCAAGATCAGTGATGACCAGGTTGAGTGTCTATGGGTAAGAGTCAGAGGGGCAGTCAAGTCTGACCTCCTGGTTGGAGTGTGTTACAGATCGCCTGACCAGGAGGAGGACTTGGATCTTCTATTGTTTAAGCAGCTGGAGGCTGCCTCTAGATCGGCTGCACTTGTTCTTTTAGGAGACTTTAACCTTCCGGATATCTGCTGGGAATTTAACACTACAGAAAGGAGGCAGTCCAGGAGGTTCTTAGAGTGTATTGAGGACTGTTTTCTGTCACAGCTGGTGAGTGAGCCCACCAGGGGTGAGGCTTTTCTTGACCTGCTGTTTACGAACAAAGAAAGGGTGATGTTACTATCGGGGACTGTCTGGGGTGTAGTGATCATGAAATAATTGAGTTCTCTCTAAACAATGTAATAAGAAAAGCCAGGAACAGAACATTGATGCTGGACTTTTGGCGGGCAGATTTTGGATTATTTAAGGAACTGGTCTGGAAAGTGCCCTGGGAAATAGCTCTTAGTGGCAAGGGGGTCCAGGAAGGCTGGATGCACTTCAAGAATGAAATCTTGAAGGTGCAGGAGTGGGCTGTCCCCATGTGTTGTAAGATGAGTCGTAGGGGCAGACGGCCGGCCTGGATGAGCAGGGACCTTCTGAAGGAACTAAGTAAGAAAAAGAGGATGTATCATCGATGGAAAGAAGGGGATGTAAGCCACGTCATGTTCAAAGGTGTTGTTAAGTCGTGTAGGAGGAAAATCAGGGAAGCAAAAGCCCAGCTGGAGCTCAAATTGGCCACTTCCGTCAAGGATAATAAGAAGAGTTTTTATAAATATATCAATGGTAGAAAGAAGGGCAGCAGCGACCTCCACTCCTTGTTGGATGTGGAGGGAAATATAGTAACCAAAGATGCAGAGAAGGCTGAGGTACTTAATGCCTTCTTTGCCTCAGTTTTTAACAGCAAGGATGTCAGCTCGCTTGACAGTTGGCCCTCTGAGGTGGTTGATGGGGGCAGGGTGAAATATGGCCCTCCTGCAATCCATGAGGAGGAGGTTAGAGACCTGCTGAGCCGCTTGGACCCTCATAAGTCTATGGGGCCGGATGGGATCCATCCTAGGGTGTTGAGAGAGCTGGCGGATCAGCTTGCTAAGCCGCTCTCCATCATCTTTCAGCAGTCCTGGCTCTCTGGAGAGATCCCGGAAGATTGGAAGTTGGCCAATATGACGCCCATCCATAAGAAGGGCGGTAAGGATGATCCAGGTAATTACAGACCTGTCAGCCTGACCTCGGTCCCAGGTAAAATCATGGAACAAATAATCCTGGGTGATATCATGCAGCACTTGCAGAACGGTCAAGAGATCAGGCCCAGCCAGCATGGGTTTAGGAGGGGTAGGGTCCTGCCTGACCAACCTGATCTTTTATGACCATGTGACTCGCCTGGTGGATGAGAGGAAGGCTGTGGATGTGGTATACCTGGACTTTAGCAAGGCCTTTGACACTGTCTCCCACAGTAGACTCCTAGGGAAGCTGGCAGCCCGTGGCTTAGATGGGAGCACTCTGTGCTGGGTTAGGAATTGGCTGGATGGCCGAGCCCAGTGAGTGGTGGTGAATGGTGTTTCATCCAGTTGGCGGCCGGTCACCTGTGGTGTCCCCCAGGGATCGGTATTGGGTCCTGTCCTGTTTAATATCTTTATTGATGATCTGGATGAGGGGATTGAGTCCATCATCAGCAAGTTTGCAGATGATACCAAGCTGGGAGGAAGGGTTGATCTGTTAGAGAGTAGGAAGGCCCTACAGAGGGACCTGGACAGATTGGAGAGATGGGCTGATTCTAATGGGATGATGTTTAATAAGTCCAAATGTCGGGTACTTCATTTTGGACACAACAATCCCATGCAGAGCTACAGACTGGGGACAGAGTGGCTGGAGAGTAGTCAGGCAGAAAAGGACCTGGGAGTGCTGGTGGACAGGAAGCTCAACATGAGTCAGCAGTGTGCCCAGGTGGCCAAGAAGGCCAATGGCATCCTGGCCTGCATCAGGAATAGTGTAGTGAGCAGGACCAGAGATGTTATTGTCCCCCTGTACTCGGCACTGGTCAGGCCTCATCTTGAATATTGTGTCCAGTTCTGGGCCCCCAGTTTGGGAAAGATGTTAGGATACTGGAATGTGTTCAGAGGAGGGCAACGAAGATGGTGAGGGGGCTGGAGCACAAGACCTATGAGGAGCGACTGAGGGAGTTGGGGCTGTTTAGTCTGGAGAAGAGGAGGCTCAGGGGAGACCTCATTGCTCTCTACAACTGCCTAAAAGGAGGTTGTAGTCAGGCAGGGATTGGTCTCTTCTCTCAGGTGGCCAGTGGCAGAACTAGAGGGCATGGACTTAAGCTTCGTCAGGGAAAGTTTAGGCTTGATGTGAGGAAAAAGTTCTTCACTGAAAGGGTGATCTGCCATTGGAATGCGCTGCCCAGGGAGGGGGTGGAGTCGTCAACCCTGGAGGTGTTTAAGGGGAGACTGGATGAGGCACTGAGTGCCATGGTTTAGATGATGGGTTGGTGTTAGTGTAGGGTTATAGGTTGGACTTGATGATCTCAGAGGTCGTTTCCAACCTTGTAATACTGTGTGTGATACTGTGTGATACAGGGCCACTTGTACACAGAGCTTCTAGGCTTGCACCAGCTGATGTGCGATGAAATCTGGTTGCTGAATTATGAAGTGTCCTTCATAATCAGTGTGCTTTGAAATAAATCAATATGCTGAATATTAGCACTGATGTTTATTATTTAAGATTATTTGTACTAGATGTTACAGTAAAATTAATTGTTTTTACATCATATTTTTCTACAAGAGTAAAAATTTCTTGGATGTGATCAGGGTGCTGAAAAACATCTGACTAACAATGTAGCAAAATAACAGTATTTATTTTTAGATTTTTTTCCCCCAGCAGAATGATAAATAGTTCCTATGCTGCTGCTTTGCTCTGACAAAAGGCAATGAGCTGTATTTGTGAATACCCCTTTTTGTTGGTGTCAGTACAATGCGATGTCTGTGCTAGCATCTAGACAACTGCTATAAACAGGAAAATGATAATGAGTGCCATGTGCCTGTGACCAGTACACTTGAACTCATGTAATATTTACCCTCATAAGGAATTCAAAGGTTTGAGTGGGATTTGTGAGATAATAAAAAGTGCTTAGACACACATGTACATGTATTTGGGAAAATATGTACATAGTAGGTACATGCATTTATATTTCCTTGTTAGCATTTTTCTAGCATCTGTCAAGGTCCTTGCTACACCCAGAGAAAATAGCAATAGCAGAATTATTATACCCATGAATGCGTGGTTTTATTTGGAAAGGAAGCAAGATAATATGTACATATGTTATGCGTCTCTGTGTAGTTTGTGCTGAGTAGACCCTTGCTAATTTATGCTGCTATGCTCTCCACAAAAGGCTGTGTCCTGTGACAAAGGAAATGTCAAATTAGTCCAGTGTTTTGCCACACTCTTGAGGCCAGTCGCCTTTCTGGGACTTCAGCCTTCCTGTCTGAGGGAGGACATCCATCTCAGCAGCATCTTGAAGCTTACTTTACAGTAGTAGAAAAAATAATAAAAAGAGCTCAGCTACTGGAAACTACTGGCTTTTTCTGCTGATCTCTTTGTAATGAAAAGTTTCACTTTCAACTGAGTGAATCAAAAATCTGTAGGTAGTGAATAAGCGGTTTGGGATGCTGAAAAACAAAACAAAAACAGCCTCAAAAGAAGTGAATCTGTAGTTAGGGTAGTATGAAGATAAACAAAGAAACCTAGAATTCTGAGCCATGAACTGTCAATGGAGTTGTACAGCACGCGTAAGAATGCGGCTTTTCAAGCAGGAGATGAACCCCCTGCCGCCAAGAGGTCTTTTCCAAGACTTTTCCCTGTTATGTGTGCTGTAACTGCTGCCAGAAAAAGATGTGTGAGAAAGCCTATGAATATTCTTTATTTATATTCTATCTCACTGAAAGGTGTAAGGAAAATATAAGAAAGGAGGACACACTAAAGGAGTAGTCTGGGGAAGTGTTTTTTTTTTTTTCTACCCCCAGAACTTCCTACCTCCATTCATTGACTAGCAATGGCTCATAAGGTAGCTGTATTTGCAAGTCAGGATGGGAGCTTATATCCAGGCAAGTATTAAAGTGGAGTTAATACCTTCTCGCAGACAGTCTTAGTTCATTCTATAGCACTTTGTACAATGCCACAGTATAAACATGAGCATTAAGGAACATCTGTGAACTTGTTGAACAAACTAAGGCAATGCTGGAATTGACCTAGGATAAAGGCTTATGGACATGCTAGAGCTAGGTTGTAGTCTCTCCTGCCTTTCTTGTACTTACATGTGCTGCGAGATATACGTTTTGCACAGCAGTGATCCAGGAGGTCTCTGGTCACAGTAGCATTTTTCTGCTTCTCGTACACTGAGCTGTACTGACCAACTGTCTGGCAGGTTAACAGCACGCACCAGATTCAAAGCAAAACAACACTGGAATGGCTACATCTGATCCGTGTGGAAAAATCCCTCATGTTTGCAGATATTAGTAAAAAAGGCAAACGAAAAACTCCTGTACTCCTCAGGCATTATGAGTAAAGTCTCTCTGGCTGACTCTTACTGGTAGAGTAAATATGCACAGATGCAGGCTCAAGTGCTGGCATGCAGTTGCGCGTGCCATTCAGCTGTTAGCACCTTCAGCAGCAGAGTTCTGTTAGTCACTGCTGAATTGTTCTACCAGGAGCTAAGGGATATCTCCAAATCAGCTGTCCTTGTCCTTATGTGTGATTTTTAACTTCCCAGATGTCAGCTGGGAATATCATGTGGCAGACACAGACAGGCCCAGGAAATTCCTGAAGCACATGTGAGAGAACTTCTTGGTGCAGGCACTAAGGGAGTTGACTAAGAAAGGTGCCCTCCTAGACCTGTGCTTGATCCTAGGTTTCCTGAGGCACCATCTCTGACATTAGTGTCTCAGACTCATTTATGATGGTACAGTGTCAGATTACAGCAGTTACATCCTGACAGTCCAGACTCCCCCACCACTCCATACTCCTCATGCACTGTCTGTGTGGCAGTTGTCCTAGTGGTGAGGTGGGGGCTGGGGTCTTCTAATTCTTAATGTGTTTTTCACCTCGTCTCTAGGAAGGCCATCTCTTTTCTTATCTCCAAGGTTTGCAGATGGTTGTAAGTCCCTTATTTTCTGGTTTCACCCAGCTCTGGGGCTTGCTGGTGTGCAACTCATATTGAGTTCAACCTTTCTGGGTCAAAGCTAACAGCCTGTGGCCTGATGATTCACCACTTCTCATGTCAAGCAAGTCCTGCTGTGTCATGTTTCCTCCCAGTTTTGAGAGGCTTCACCAGGAGTTCATTTTTACAGCATAATGCTAAGCAACTAACTCTAAAAGGTTGTATTGATCGTATTTCAGGCTGAAATGATTAGTTTTCCTTAACAGTAAACAGAGAGGGACTCATGGGCTGAGTGGTGACTGGACATGGGGACCACAAAGTCATGGAGTTTCAAATCACTGGTGATAGGAGAAAAACTTCTAGCCAAACTTTGGCCCTGGATATGGAGAGAGCAGACTTGGGGCTGCCGAAGGAGCTGGTTAATAAGGTATTGGGATCTGTGAATGCTAGCCTTTTCTTAAGAGCCAACAGAAGCAGACATTTCTGGTGTGCGAAGTTAAGCAAGTGAGGCAGAAGGCTGCCTTGAATTAGCAGGGATCTTCTCGAACTTAAGTGGGAAAGGAAAGTATATGGACATTGTAAGTAAGGGTGGGTGATACAGGAGCACTACAGAGCTATTGCTCACCACTGTAGGGAGAACATTAGTGCTGCCAAAGCTCTATTGGTGTTCAAGCTGTCCAGCACTATGAAGGTCAACAAAAGACTTTTTAAAATATATTAACGAGATGATCAGAGATAGTATTGGTCCATGACATTGTCACCTCACAGATCAGGATATAGACAAAGTGGAGACATTTAATATCTTCTTCTTTGCTGTCTTTGACATTGTTGATGGGCTCTGTGTTGGAAGACTGTGACTGGGGGGTTGATAAACGCCCAACCAACTCTGAACTTGTTCAAGACTTGCTGCTCCAGCTGCATGCACATAAGGCTGTGGGGCCCGATGGGATTCATTCCAGGGTACTTAAAGAGCTGGCTAGTATTACTGTGGGAACTCTCTCCATTATTTTTCAATAGTCATGGGAGTCTGGAGAGGTCCAGTTGACTGGAAGCTGGCAAATGTGGTCCCAGTTTTCAAGGAAAGTAAGAAAGAAGACCTTGGTAATTACAGACCTGTCAGTCTCACTTCAGTGCCTGGTAAAATTCTGGAGATTATTCTGGGAGTTACTGAAAACACTTGAGACAGTGCAGTCATTGATCAGAGCCTGCTCATATTCTTGTGCAGAAAGTTCTGTCTAACTACCTTAATTTCCTTTTATGACAAGGTCACTCACCTAGTTGACCAAGGGAAGCTGGTAGATGTGGGTTTTTTTTTTATTTCAACAAAGCTTTTGATACTGTCTATCACACTTATCCTTCTGGACAAAATGTCCAGCCCTCAGCTAGACAAGTCCATAATACGATGGGTGAACAACTGGCTGATGGGTCGAGCTCAAAGAATTGCAGTAAATTAAGTGACATTAGGCTGGCAGCCAGTCACCAGTGGGCTCTGGCTCACCAGGCCACAGGATTCAAATGTACATTAAGTAAATTTGCTGGTGGTACTAAGTTAGGGGGGGCTGTGGACTCTTTCAAGGGTGGAGAGAACTTAAAGAGAAATCTGGATAGACTGGAGAGCTGGGCAGCAACCATGTGAAATTTAGCTAGAGTCTGTAACTTGCACTAGCCTATATAATCTTTAACCATTTTCTCTCAAATATTTAAGGGCAAAATCTGATAGTTACATGTCAATACCAAAGGTTTGTAATTACTGTCTTTAGAAGGCATCCTGCAGTGAATTTGCTAGGAAGTATTGAATTTGCCTGTGCAGTAACAACCAAGTCACTAAATAAGGGCAACTTAATGACAGTGGTCCTTAATATAGGCTGCTATGTATTTTAAAAGATCTACTTTTTCTCTTGTTTATGGCTAGAAGTCACTTCTAGCCTGTGTAAAAGTGAAACCGAGAGAGGAATGGTTTCTTTTCTCACTGTGCAAGCCCTTAAGGTGTTCTGGAGTGCAGGAGGCAAGGGCTGGACTGGAGCCCGTGTAGCTGTACTTCTTTGGCTGTTTCAGCTGTGTTTGCACTGTCCTGCCCTATCTGCTCATCCTCTCAAACAAATCTGATAAGCATTTGCAGACCCTTAGGGTAGCTGGACATTATGTTAAATCATGTCTTCCTGATGTTAGTGTAGTTTAATTTAGGTATCAGTCATAATTAGTGTAATTTAAGGGCAAAGCTATATATGCCTGTTTCCCCTTCTCCATCACTGCAGGGTGGTGTGCTGGACATGATTTCCTCTTACAATTGGGCTTGATTTGCTTTTCAGCTGTGTCCTCATCTTTCCTTTTTCAAAGATAAGTGAAAGCTAACTATTTGATTAGAAGATTAAATTATGTAATCATACTTTTGTGTGCTACGTTTAGTGACAACTGCATGTTACATTGTCTCTCTCTGCTGCTTTGGTTGTATTATAAGAGCAGTTGCAAGTTGCACCATGGTCACTTGCAGCTTCCTCCTGACCATTTGAGACACAACCTCTCAGCCAAGTGCTGTGAGTGCTCCTAGTGTAGATGCCTCTAAGTAATTGTGAGCTTGTGTTCCTGCAAGGATAAAATTTATGCAAATTATGAGTATAGGTGACAAGTTTGTGTACTATAACTGTTACATGTATACAGGCACCATCTGTGACTGCTCTGCACTTTGTGTCCTGAGTGTTGGTTTTGCCTGTCCTTATTGTCTGTTTGTCTCTACGTTCTATCCATGTCTTTCTGTTACAGTTTTGCTTGAAAGTACAGTTTTAGATTGTTGCCTGCTCCTTTCCTCTGTTTTAGAGGAATTCTGTGGATTTTTCTCCTCACCCTCACTGTACTGTTTTCAGCACTACAGCAAAATAAAAGTGAAAGGCAAGGTATTTGATGTTTTCTTTTCTGTTACATTTGCATTGTATGTCACCACCACAACTGTAATTGCTGGTGGCCAAAAGTTAATCATATTTAGAGTACAAGATTTCTATCAGGATGAATTTGTACTTGACTTCCAGTTGTGAGTCCTTTGTAAGGCATGATTTTTCCCTGTAGGGAAAACTGCCATTTTCTTTTGGGAAAACCTCAGTGGTGATAAACATTGGTCAGCAACTTGTTGGAAGTGATTTTGTTCATTTGTTTTGCACCTTTTGTAGAACTAGGTAGAGAGAACATTGCAGCAGATGTTCTATACAACTGGAAGTTATTTGCCAGTTCTTTCCAGATCTTCTGATGAGTTAAAATGCTGAATCTGTAATAAAATAAACATTTTGGCAATGAGGAAATCTTCATCTGAAACACCGAGTATGATAAATGTTGTCATAGACTATCACATTAGAAAAGGATCAGGAGATATTTAATGGGTAAAGGAAGCCTCCTATTTTCATTGGTTACCTTTTAATGGCTTATATGTTTCTCAAGACAGAAAACATGTATATTATATGAAAAGAAGCTTGCACTTCAGAACCATTTCCTCCCTCACTTTTATTGAATAAGTAATGCACTTGGAGCAATTGTCAGTACAATTTTATGGAGACAACTCTGGTGAAGTGTCAGAGTATGCCAGAAATAATAGGTCTTAATGCCTAATGATCTGAACTCCTTTTGATTCAATGTACTTATTTCTGGTGATGCACTGTGTGAAACAACTGAAACACTTCTAACACTGGGAGTATGAGTAGGCTGGAATGTGAACTGTGGGACAGATTTTTGCTTGAATTCTCTAGTGAGTGGGAACTATTTAAAGAGTGTGTGTGTGTGTGTGTGTGTGTGTGTGTGTGTGTAGAAATCCAGGCATGGAGGTAAAGAAAATGCCATCTTTTTTTTTTTTTTCCTTTAATTCTGAATGATGGCTTTTGTATGCATTGTGAAAACACATAATTGCTCCAGAATTCCAGCACAAGCTGGATAACAACTAAAGCAGGACTCTGCAGGGTAGGTTTCGAAATCATAGTGAGGGAGACGGGGACTGTACCTTGATGTAAAATAATTGGCAAACGCATAGCTAAAAATGTGTCACAGGACTAGAGAGGTCACTGGCAAACTGACTTCACTTTGATATATCCAGATTTCTTAGTGCAGTAATCCACAGCGTTGACAGCTTTTCACTTTTTTTTTTGGTCTATGGTGAAGCAGTAAGAGAGACTGGGGCTAATTATTGGTATGTCTAAAGAAGTCTGGGATTGAAAAACATTGACTTCCATTGCTAGACTAGAGTGAAATAGTAACTTGTGTCAGCCTACTGGCATGTGGACTTAGAAGGTCTGTCTTCTGTGTCCTAGTATTCCCAATTTGTCACATTTAATCTATGTTAATCTTCTCAATTTTTATAGAGGCTTTGATTAGATTTAGTGATTGAGTTCTCACATAGAAGGTGCTCTAAGAGGAAGAATGTTTGTTAGCCTTCATTTTGTCTGTTCGTAATAGGAAAATACATGCTTGTGGTTCAGGTAATTTTTTTCCTGCAAGCAAGTTCATTATTGCATTTCCTAAAGTATTTAGGATATAGGTGTATTATCATCTTAAACTGCATTTTGCCAGTACATGCTTGATATCTACATGTTTCTGTCAAGAAATCCTGGGGGGCTTGCTGTGTTTCTTTGTATGATTCAGGAAGAATTTCATTAGTGTATTATCCAGAAGTCAAAACCAAGGAGTAATAAAACTATGAAATTCTCATCTATACACAGTTCACTAGGATTGTAGTTTGTCTTATTTGGATTCACTTTATAGGAATGTTCTGTTTGGTCAGAAAATTCTTAGGTGCATTAGAAGAAATTATCTCCCCTATAAAGAAAGAAGAAGAAAGCTCTCTCATGTGAAGATGGGCTGAGAGAGCTGGGATTGTTCAGCCTCGAGAAGAGATGGCTCTAGGGAGACCTCATAGCAGCCTTCTAGTACTAGAGGGCCTACAGGAAAGATGGGGTCACACTTTTTTTAGCAGGGCCTGCAGTGATGGAACAAAGGTGAACAGTGTTAAACTAAAAGAGGAGAGATTTAGATCAGATATAAAGAAAATACTTCTCATGCTGAGGGTAGTGAAACACTGGCATGGGTTGCCCAGAGAGGTGGTGGGTGTTCCATCTCTGGAAAGATTCAAGATCAGGTTAGATCAAGGTCTGAGCAACCTGGTTGAGTAGGAGATGTCCCTGCTTTATTGCAAGGTGGTGGGACGGGATGGACTTTAAAGGTCCCTTTCAACCAAACTTTTCTCCGATGCTGTAAGATTATTGCCAATAGTTAAGATCAAGTCATGTTATGGCTTGCAAGGAATTCTATCCTGAAAACATGCTTGGATTTGATCTTCTTCCATTTCAATTCATGCCATTCTTATTTACAATATTGCTGTGCCATACGTTGGAATAGTTTATTCCATTTCTCAGCTCTCAAGATAACTGCAGTCCAATTTTAACTTAATGCCCTTAGATTGCCTACTAAGTATAACTTGTGGTGGGCCTTGTCTTTAATGACAGATATATGAATAAATCTGCTATTGTTCTTGGACACCAAATTGGTCTTTCGCTTTCCTTACGGTTTGTCCTTCCTTGTATCCTACTGCATCATCTCATTCCTGTCTCCCTTGCCTACCTGATTAGATGTTTCTGTTTCCTCTTGCCTTGTAGTTCACCCATCTTTTTATTTTTTTCTCTCTTCTTTTTTTTTTTTTTCCCCTCCAGAATAATTTTTGTTCCAATTAATCAAGCTCCGTTAATTGCAATTTAGATGGAGATCTGGTATTGTATCTTTTAAGCCAGAGGGCAAATATTGCCATGGCTGCATTGGCAGGGGAGGAAGTCTTGAAAGCTGAAAATATTACAATTCTAAAACATTTGATCAGTCTGCTTTTAAGTGCAGTAAGATTTTTAAAACAAAAAAAAAAAAAACCCAACCAACCTAAAACCCCTGCCATCCCAGGAGCAAAACTCACAAAAAGAGAAACATTGCTATTGCGGAGACCACAGATCTTTTTAACAATAATATTGAGCAATTGGGGAATCTGAATTCACAAACATTTATAATAGTTTCACAGTGTAAAATGTAACTACTGGTGGCATGAATCTCACCTTTCCTGAAGGCTGCTGCAAATCTGGTTTCCTCAGGCTTAGCCTCTTTTTGCACTTAGAAATTCTGCTCAGGTGGACTTTGATGGCTACAGATATTGTCCAAAATTTCTGGATCCCTTATAGCTTCTACCCTCCGTGCTCCACTTCAGGAATGCTGAACGTAGGCCTGTCGTGGGCCTCTGTTTGAACCATTGCGTAAGCGCTGCGCTGTGTGGGTGCCGGAGGGCCAACACTCCTGGAGGTGCAGGCTCACAGGGCATATTCTGCCCATTGCACTTGGTGCACATGTTTTAAATTGGTGCTTTCAGGATACACCAGGCCTTCTGTGTGTTTGATTAGCAGCTGTTACACAGCCTGGAGGTACTGGACTTAACCCATGTAGTAGTGCAGGATTTTCTTCTTTCTCAAAGTTCCCTGCCTTCCATGGCGAAGCTGTTGGCTCACTTGGAAAGCTCTTGTGTACTTGGGCCAGACTGTTGCTGTGGATCAGCCAGGGATCAGTTCCCAGGAAGTCGTGTAGGGGTGTCACTGTTAAGATACGCATTAGGTATCAATGATTGTTGATTCTGACCATCCATAAATGGGATCTAGAGTGTTCCATGTTTCCCATGTTCAAGAGAAACACAGTTGCTCAAAGACTAAAGCGAAAGACTACCATTGGCATTTGTGGAATCAAATATTTCAGAGGGAAAAATTTGTGGGTGTTGTCATCTATTAATGGAAAACACTCTAGATGTTGAGGAGGCTACTGAATCTACCAACCTCCCAATGTCTAGCAACCCAAAAATGTTTTTTTCTTGATCAAATTTTAATCATCTGTGTGGATGATGTTATTCTGATTCAGACTGTAGAATCCCATGTGACCAGTCAACACACCCCCACACTGGGAAAACGCTCAGAGGAGATGAGCAAGAATGATGAGCTTTTGGGAAAAACAGGGAAATGACCAACATTTACTGTAAACAAAGCTGAACTCAACCTCAACCCAGAAAAGGGCTACAGGGTAACCTTTGTTTTAGATACACAGTGGGTAATATAGTTGCCTAAACTGCCTTTCCTGAGATAAATAGTAGCTAGTGATGTCTTCCTGAGCTCACCAGACTGGCACTGGACACGGACAGCGTATGGTGTGTCATAAAGTATAAAACTGGAACAACCAACAGAAGGGTCTTCGAGGAGGGCCACGGGCTTGAGCTAGCTTTGACTTACATCTCTTCCAGCACTGTGAGGATGGAGCATATAGAGACAGGTAATGGGAAGCATGTTTGTATTGTGACCCAACTGTATATTGCAGTTGCTGGTTTTTGCTTGTGTTGTGATTTCCATACATGGCTTCATCTCTCTGCTAAACCCATGGAATGCAAAATATCTTCAAATAAGTAAACTTGATATTAAACATTAAACCCTCCTGGTGTGGAATATCTAAAGTAACCTGCTCAGAGAGTATTGAACTCTGACACTAATGGACTTGTGACCCCCACAAGGGAAGAAAATCCCCTATTTTCAATGATGGCTTTAAACCCGTTTATGTGTTATATATGCTTGTGAAAATATTTTACTTGAGTTGCGGGCGTCACATTTTCTTGCAAGTCCAAAATATGCACTTTTAAAGGCTACAATTTAAGTCTATGGTGGCTACAAATGATAAACATCTTCCTCATTTTGTCTGCTATTCCAAAAAATAAA
The DNA here is from genome assembly GCA_033556795.1 of Tapera naevia. Lineage (NCBI taxonomy): Eukaryota > Metazoa > Chordata > Aves > Cuculiformes > Neomorphidae > Tapera > Tapera naevia. The sequence continues at coordinate 2,142,502 of JAUMJJ010000198.1, read as the reverse complement.
TATCCTGAAGCTTTAAAACCTAGTTGGCTTTCATAACCACATTAAAAAAATAGTAATAATTTTCTTGCATCTGTAATTCTATAGATTTTTAAAGGTTTTACCAGTTTAAATTTGTAATGTTGTAAAACAGTATATGTACTATTCAGCATTGACCTGGGCTGAATATTAAAACAATAACCTTTTTCTCTGAAATAGCTGTGATATTCACTGGTAGCAAAATTTATCAGAAATATGCATTGCTGAGGTGCAATATAGAACAATGCAAAGAACAAGATGAAACAGCTTGTCCTGAGGACCCATGCTCTTCTCAAGGAAGAGGACTCACACACGTACCCGAAGTAGTCTGGAAGGTTGGTTATCAGCCAGTTCTTCTGACCTTCCAGTCACTAGCATAGTTTTCTGTCTCACCTATCATTTCTGTATCGCTCTGAACTTGTATTTATACCAGAAAGAAAAATTCTGCAGGATCAGCAATTTGTGGTGTTTGTCTAGAAATGCAATTTGCCTAAATCATTTTGCGGGAGGAAGTAAGTTTATACAAATCTCAGTTTTCTATTTTAATCTCATGCAATGATTATTCTTAGAGTGAATAAATATTAAATTGCAGTTACCATTATCAGAAAGCTAATAAAATTCTGCTGAACTAACATCAAGTTCAGGATGAGACTTTAGAGGAAGTCACAGTACAGTTCTTTGCTAAATAGCACATAAAGCAGATAATGCTACTGGAAGTGAGAAATGCAATTTCATCTGAGGAAATGACAACTGTTTAATTTCAGAAAGGTTACAGTATTTAAGTGAGTTCCTTGCAGAGTCATTGTGGTGTAGAAGAAGAAGAAGGGAGCAATCGAGGTATTACTGGGCTGCATCATTATGCTTTCTGACTATCTGCAGTTCCCTTTTCTGCCCCCCTGCTCAAGCAGGGCCACTGAGAGCCAGTTGCCCAGGACCGTGTCCAGATGGGCTCTGAATATGTCCAAGGATGGAGACACTGCCACCTCCCTGGTGGTATGCAGTCACCCTCACACTGAAAAAGTTTCCTGATGTCCAAAGGGACCCTCCTGTATATCCATGTGTTCCTGTGTCCTCTGGTCCTGGCACTGGGCACCACTGGGAGAGCCTGGCTCTGTCCTCTCTGCAGCCTCTCTGTAGGTGTTTATGGATGTCGATGAGATTCCCCAGAGCCTGCTCTGCTCCAGGCTGAGCAGCCCCAGCTCTTCCAGCCTCTCCTCATGAAAGAAATGCTTTAGTCCCTTCAGCATCTGTGTGGCCCCTCACTGGATTATCCCTAGCATGGAAATTTCGAAATTAAAAAGTTAGTGTGGATTTAACACACCATGTGCAAATAAGTTTGCATACAAAGCCCTGAATTAGGAATCACAATTCACTGTATGCTAAAGAGAAGGTATATACTTAAGCCCACTTTTAAATGCTTTCCTGAATTGGTCCATGCCTAAGAGGACAGAATCATATAATGGTTTAGGTTGGAAGGGACCCCAAAGATCATCCAGTTCCAACACCCCTGCCAGGGGCAGGGACATCTCCCAGCAGACCAGGCTGCTCGAGGCCCCATCCAACCTGGCCTTGAACGCTTCCAGGGAGGAGTCAACCGCACCTTCCCTGGCCAACCTATGTCAATGCCTCACAGTAGATGAATATCATTGTGTCACTACTAAGAGCCCCACTTTACACAAAGTAGAGGTTGGATCAAGTTTGAATATGTAACTTTAATGCTAACATTTATTAGCTTTTGAGATCCTGATATTTTAGTATAAACTGTGTATATCTACAGAGGGTGTTGAAGCCTTTGGCTTACTTGGTTTGTGCCCTGGACGCATGTATAGCCATGTAACATATAAATATGAACGAAAAAAATTGGGAGTTTTTGATTAGAAATTTTTGTTTTATTAAATGTTGCTCCAGTTACAACCAGATGGATTTATTGGAATCTGTATTTCTTATAACTTGAGGCATCCAACTGAAACAACAGATGACTGGGAAATGACTGCTGTTTAGCAGGACTTTTAACTTGATAAATGTGACTGGTCTCTAGAAGAGTTGTGTTTTACAGTGAAATTACTGCTAGGAATGAGCCCAGGGACTTCATGACGTGCAGAGATCACTGGCACTATAAGCTCACGTACATGCTAAACCTATGCTAAAGCATAGGTTTAATACCTGTAAAAAAGAACTAATATATATTCAAATAAATGTACAATCTCAATATTGACTATAATCTCAATATTATGTGTGATGATTAGTTGAATGTGAGTGAATGAATATAAAAATGTATAAAGAAAATTTAACAGAGAAGGAGAAAATAGTACAAATAAAAGCAATGAGTTATACTTGCCATAGGAAAAGCACTCTCTTTTAGCTACTTCACAGTATTAATAAGAGAAACAGATACAGCAGATGTTTTCTCTTTGTTTCTCTGTGTTTGTATGTTGTAGTTGTAACTGAAATAGTGTTTGCATAGAGTTTGAACACATGCATTTTGGAAACAAATCAAATTCTGGCATGTCAGAGACTCATTAAAAAAGAAAAATGTTTTAGGGGAATATGTATTGATTTTCTTTGAAACAAACCAAACAAATCCCCAAAATTCACTTTTGGGGCAGGAATTAATCTGGAAACTGGATGCAAGTCTAAGCCAACTTTCACTGCCTTACTAAAACTCTGGCAGCAAATGTGTAGCTGCAATGACACAGAAGAGTCTAGGGAAGCATCACAGAACTTGATGTTACCATTATCTTCAGAGTTACTGTCTTGACCAAGTGTTGCAGAATTTCACCTAGATACTTGGTCTCTTTCGTGTAAGACAATGTCAATGAGAAGTTTGAACCGTACTGAGTTCAAAAGCACAGCTGTTCAGTGCAACACAATGGATGCAGCAATATGTCTGTATATTTCTGTCATAGTCGGCCCATCAGATCCATCCACTGATCTCCAGACTTGCTTATCTGTCTTCTATACTTGAGCTGTGGTGCTGTTAGTGCAGTGCCTTGCAGTGAAAGTGAGCCAAATGTTTTTGCTTAGAGGTAGTTTCCAGTCTCACCACAACCCAGATGTTACTGTGAATCTGCAAGAACGCTGCCATTGGGACGAGGGAGAGGACAGGAGCTTCTTGGACAGGACCAACCTCTTGAGTTTTTAACCTGTTCTTAAGCTGACTAGACAGGTAAGAAAAGATAAAGAGAAAATATACACTAAGGATTACAAAAAATAGAAAACTGTCAATTGCATCTAAATCTACAAAATTTTAACCTGCTCTGCTCCTCCTCTGATAAGGAAAAATTGACCTACAGATTTTTCTTGTTTGTTGTCTAAAGGTTAAAAAGTTATTTTATTTGATTGTACAATTTAATGTATTGATCAACTAATACAGTCTTCAAATGTAAAGATGATCTTCACTTAAATTAGAATTTAACTTCCGTGTCTCTATTGTGATACATTATGTTAGTACTTCAGGAACAAGCACTTTTTTTTAAATGTAAGATTTCTGTTAAGACTTGCAGCTCACATTGTTTCTCTTAACCTCTCATTTCAAGTATCAAATGCAACGTCTTGGTGACTTGCCTATCACCCCTCTTTTCCATGGATTCACACTTTGAATGCAGGTGTAATTAGCGTGCTATGGCCACACACATGTGACAGACATAAGGGCATTGTAGGGTCACGCTGTCACTTCTCACGTATTTGAACTGAGACAATTTCTCTGAAGGATGAGGTCAGACTAATAAAAGTGTTCATTGTCTTGGAAGTTTGGTAAGGCATCAAACCTGGAGAGACAAGCTGCAAATGTTTGTAACAATTTAAGTTGTTAAGTTGGTACCCTAGAGAAGATAGGATCGGTCCAAGCTTCAGACTCCTCTCGTACTCCTCTCTGTTGCTGTGTAGTGTCTGACAGTTCATGGGAACTGCTTTCTAAGAACACTTCTAGTGATGGAAGACTGATGTTAGTGTAACTTTTAACTATCCTGAACTAGGAGCATATACTTGCCTGATTACTGACTGTTTTATGATGGTCAAAACTATTTGCGTGCATCTTACTTGCTAATAAAATATGGTAAGTTGAATATTAAATCTTACTTAGAGACGAGACTTTGGTGTCAATTCACAATTTACCTCTTAAAAGGTGCTGACTATGAAACTATAGGAATTATGTAAATATCTGAGTATAAAAATAGATTTTTTGTTATTTAGCCTCAGCAGCTGTAATGATCTTGGTTGGAAGGGTGTTGTACACCAGGGAGCTAGTAACGCACGTAGCTATCAGCCTGAGAAGGCACTGTGCTGCAGGAATAGCTGGGTCTTCAGGCCTAGGACATGCTGCACGGATCCTTTGACTGCAGGATACCCTGGGCTGGCTGATTGCAGTGAAGGAGACTGCAGACAACTCGCACTTGGCACCAGCAGTAACCACCCTCTCACCACCTGCATGGCCTTGGCTTTATCTTAAAGTGAAGCAGCATGTTCTCATGTGAACATCCTTTTGTTTGATAGTAGAAATGATGAATTGAGTTGTTTTCTTCCGAGCAAATCCTGTAAGACATCTGCAGACCAAAATGCAGATGAACTTTCCCACAGATGACAGCATGCCATGCTCTGATTTGAGGTCTATTTCCAACACTATGCAACCCAGGGTTCCCAGCACCTGAAGGGATGTCAGATCATCAAATATCCTCTTTTTCCTTCTAATGTTAGTGTCGATAATGGTATTTTAGTCAATACCAGTGGCATTATACTTTTCTTTTTTGTTTATTGTTAACAAGATTGTGTTTGTTAACAATACAAAGTGGCTCTTCAGCTCTTCTGAATACCACGGACTTACTGGGCTGTTTTCAAAGAAGTGTATAGTGTTAGTACCTTGATGGACTATAAGCATTCTTTTCTATCTTCTGTGACTTAAAAGGGCTTAGCTGGAACCAGTTCTGCAATATTGCATGTTAAAAAAACAGGCCTCAGTGGAAATGAAACGGTGTTTCAAAATATTGTACCAGATAGGAAGTGTTTTAACTCCAGGTTTATACAATATCTCATGCGTTAGAGCCTCCAACTTAATTTCAGTTTTGCGACATTTCTGTAGTAATGTGTAGTAGCTTAGTAGACAATGGAAACATTGTTCAAAGAGGGTGGTAGCAGTTGTAACATCCTCATTTCGCTGAGGCACTAGTTGTAATTGCCAGTGAATTTACATCAGTTATTAAAACATATGTTACTGTGTCTATGTAACATCTGCTTTTTGCTTTTTGCTTTGTACCCTTTTTGAGCTGGTAAACAATCTGTGTAATACCCATAAAAATAGAGTTTGGTGTTAATCACTTGAAGTGGCAGTGAGCCTCCATTTTAGACAATACAGTTTTTAAACATAAAAACTAAGCAAGTCTGTGATTAGTATTTCTCATGAGAACAGAATTTACAGTCTGTGGTGTGATATCATGCAAGCCTAATGAAGCCGGTGGGAGCTGCATGGAACAAATGAAGCAAGTCAGGACACAAATCTAATCTTAGCTAAATAAAGTAAAAACCATAGCAAGTCAAGTGAAGTTAGGGAGCTGTTCAGATTTATACCATATTATTTAGACTAGAAGTGTGACTGATACTACTGTGACATTAGCAATAGAATCCAGTCCCTGAGTATGAAAGTCTCCTCATACTTTTGATATAATCTCAAAACTTGGTCATGTGCTAATTGAAACAGAAGTGTTAACATGCCCAATAATATAGAAAGAGGGCAAAATTTTGGAACGTGAAGAGGAATTCAGAAGCTTACATAACTGCGTTTTTATGCTGATACTGATTCTGGAGTTGACCTGAGGCCTTTTTTTTTTTTTTTTCAGTAGCCTCAGCCTGTGGTAGACACCACAAGGTCGTGGTTTCAGATTCAGACATTTATGTTACAGGACCTGCAGCATGGCAATTTACCTTTTTTTTTTTTATTATTTTTACAAGATATGTTTTATTTCTATTGTCTTCACATCTGATTGTCTGCTTGGAAATTTCTGTCAAAATTTGGGGTCCTTAGATTTATTCTACCCACAAAACCACTGTTTTACTGCAATACTAACAGAGTTTAATCTAATTAAATATTAATTAAATCTTGAAAACTCTTTAAAGCCTTAGACCAGTCTTTGACTGTTTTAGTCATTATCATCCTCTGCCTTTTCCAAATGAAAATCTACTTTCCATTTCCTCCATGAGAGGTGCATTTCTTGTGTTGATGGCAGTGACAGGCACAGTGGGTATATGGGTATTGAGACTTGGGTGCTGTTCTTCTGGGTGCCACTCAGCTGTAGTACTGTGTTTGCTTTATCTCTCCATTATATATCTTTAGAAGTCTTGTTTCTAGAACAGAATTAAGTCTCTGTGCTGTTTTGACTACTCTCAGAATTCCCTCTTGTTATAACAGATCTTACTGAACACCAAGATTCTTAAATTGTCATACACGTTTATCGTAATGGAAGGAGGAAAACGTAGAGGTTCAGGAGATGACTGGAAAAGTTCTGCTAAGCCTTTAAAAGAAATGTAAACAGAACTGATGACATTTCATTAATAATTTCCACCTTTATTTCAGTGAGGTATGCTGTTGAATATTTCTCAGTCTTTGCACTTCCTTAAGGATCTTGCCTGTGGTCTGTCATCCATGGAACTCAGTAGGAATTTCCCTGCTAGAATTAGAGTGATCCTAAAACCTTCTGGCAGTGAAACTAGAGAAGAAACAATTGGCTTTAGAATCACAATGTTCACATTCACAATGCTGAATTATACACAGGAAAGGAATGTATATCTAAATGAGTAATTGTTTTCCACTTAGAACATAAACAGTCCCTTTCTGATATGTCCTTTTATTAATCTCTCTGCCAACATAGTGTTATTTCTACAGAATAGCTCTTTGTTTTCAAATTAGTTTCTGGTAACCTTCCCTCATTCACAACATTGTTTGAATTCTGATTTCACTCTTTCCAGTTACTGTATTTTCTGGAATAGACTGCCAAACAGAACGTCTCTTGACTGGCAAAATATCTTAGGGGACATGAAGAGCTGCTTTTGTTTTAATGGAGGATGGTACAGTGTAAAGGACTCCAGTCAGCGGAGATTAGACTAGTGCTGCTGCTCACTGAGATCGTTGATTAGTGCTTTGCACTCTAAGGTACAGCAAGCAAATTTTGTATTCAGTGGTGCCTTTATTTGATTGCTCTACATGTACTTTCTTAGGTAGCCTTTTGATTTCAGACCAGCTCTCTTCATTAAACAAGTTAGTATTAATATACACAAACACATTGTGATTTTCAGTTCTTTCATATGTTTGTATTTTAAAGCAGTAACAGAATTTACAGCAGTTCTGTTAGGATTTGTCCAAATTCTACATAAATGCTTAATTAAAAAAAGGTCCTAATATGCCTGGAAGCAATTACAAACTCCTTTTACTGTTGTTGGGAAGAGGAGCAAGTCCAAATTTTTTTGTCTATGTATTTTCTTTAAGCCATGTGAAAGTATGAGTTGTTTGTTTTGGTTTTAGGTTTTTTTACTTAACCAATTGGAACTTATAAAATGTGATCCTTAATACTATCGTTTATTATACTTCAATGTTTTTCTTCTTTTCATGATGTGCAATGGACTGCTACAGCATAATTTTTAAAAATACTTTTGTATGACATCATCCCATGGCAGGTTTGATGTATATTGAAACAGAATATCTTGAAGAAAATGTATTCTTTAACATGCTATATGATCTTTTCTTCTTGCTTCTGTGTTCTTCCCTATAGAACTCATGGCCATCTTTAAAATTCATACTCCTGATTCAGCTGATACAATGGCTGTTTCACTTATGATATACAGGTAGTTTGTAAAGATCATTACAACTAGCAATGAAATTTTTAACTTTAGAGAAATTTTCAAGAGTAAAGTCTATTGTTTAAAAAAATCTCTGAGTGGAAGCTGCATTAACTGTTGCAAGAAAAAGATCTTCACATGATGTGTTTGATGAGATTAAACTGGTTAATGTCATTGACTTGTAGTTACTTTCACTAGTGGCCTGATGAAACACATGAGTACTTTTTTGTTTTTGCATCTCTCTCAACCAGTTTGATTAAAGGAATATCTCATCCTAAAAGTTATGTCTATTAAATCTTTAGATCTCTGGGCTATAGTGCCACAACTCTTATGGATTTTCAGGAGAGAGAAGATTGAATGAAAATGAACCTCAGGGGCTCTAGAAGCAGATATGGATCTGACACATAACGTCTAGAATATAGGTTAGGGAATATAGTCTGGAACTGCAGTAAGCAAAACAGCTTAAATAATCTATACTTCACAGATTTCAGGTAATCAGAATAGCTGGCTAGTTAGAGTCGGGATGATGGAGCTGTATCCCTTGGAAAAGATATGTTGATTTTTAAGATTTTAAGTTTCAGTATTCTATCAAATAATGATTTCTTTTTCCTTATGCTTTGATTCTGAATGTTTTCTTCAAGACAGCATTTTTTTTTGCTCCTTGATCCACATCACCTCGAATGGGAGGAAAAATGGGTGATATTAGTTGGGAGTAAAATGACAAATCCAAACAGTAATTCAGTCAAGTGGCATCCTAAAGCAAAAGAGTGTAATTTGAATGGTTTGGGAACACCACCATAACTAACACTGAATTACAGCCTGCTCAATATATGGTCTGTGCATACCATATATATGAAACATTTTTATATCTAAGGTTGAGCAGAGTGAAAACCAGTCATCCAGGAGCAGCCCTGTGGCATATATGGCACAGTAGAATGAGAATAAAATTGTGGTTAGGAAGAGAAGGGGGAAGAATTTGGGGTTCAGGATGGAGAATTATTGAAGGGCATGTGAACTAGGAAAGTCAGGATTTAAGGACATACGGTACAGAACGAAAAGGATTACAGGGCCTGGAACATTGGAGGTCACAGATTACTGGAATATAATTATGAGTCCTTGTGCATGCTCTGCTTATACTTCAGCCAGAGGAATTACGTGGAGATCTGCCTGTTACTAAGGGGTTGCAGTCTTAACAGAACAGTCATTTCTGCTGAACTGGGAAGGAAGCGTGCAGTCTGCCAGTGAAGTAAGGGTGGTGCAAGTGTTATCATGCAATAACAGGTAGACACATGTCATCCTGGAGTGTTGAAATCTTGCATTTCAGAGTCACGGTAAAGAAGATCCTTCCAATTACAATTTTAGTCTATATATGTGCGTGCTTACGGACACGCATGGAAACAAATTGTAGGTAAAGTACAACCATTGCAAAATTGCTAGTATGGTTTTTTTTTTAGCTTCTTTAGTGAGTGCTGGTAATAAATTCATGTATTTAACATTTATGTATAGTGTAGAACAAGTACAGTGTCTTTTCCTTGCTTTCTTTTTCTAAAGAGATTACTGCATTAACAGAATGCTAAGGAGAGCATGGTATAAACACGCACTGTGAAATCTTCCCTTCACGCAATGACGGTTCGGTTTTGCGATACCTTTGCTTCATATCAACCAGAGGCTCATTGGAATGAATATGACAATGTGGTGGCTCATTGTAGAAGGCAAATTCAGACTGCAGACTGTGAAATTTATGTTGGTGTCCCTCAAGGTTTCGAGGGGATAGATGAATGTGCTAGGTAATGCATTCTGTAAGCTCAATTCTAACTTAAGCATGGTACCTAAAGGCCATGAAAAGAGTGCTGGACCTGCCCTATCTGCAGGTAAATTTGTCCTGAGGGCATTCTGTTAGTGTTCCGTTGGGAAAGAGTGGAATTCTTCATGGCACCTGTAACAGAGTTCCTAGCCATGGAAACCTGCCTTACAGCTATGAACTGCAGTGCAGCAAAGCGTGTTAGCAGCAATGTTGTAGCTGAGTGTTGGGCGTACGTGCTCTGCAGCATTTGGCAGGAGCCAAAGGCAGACTGTCCATCTTTCTGGTACCTGTGTACTAGACTTCATACCTGGCAGAGAAAGTGTAAGTAACCTGGGTGTTAATGCGTGCCATTTTAAATACAGTTTTTATCAGAACATATAGCACTAATAATAATTTATTAGTTAGCTTATTATTATGATAATATTCCTTGATATTTTTCAATGTCAGATACCTCTAATAGAAAAAAGCATTGCAGTGCATTCAGCAACAAAAATGTAAGGCTCAGTTTTCAGGATTTACTTTGCTCCTAATTCATAAGATTTCACAGTTTTCCCAGGATGCTACAACTTTGTCCTCATAGTCTTTTATAAGAACAGGTACTCTATTTTCTGGTTATAATCTACACAATCATTAATATTTACCAATATAAGTTATCAGTTTATAGGAATATGAGGAAACTAGAGACTAGCATTTAGACACCTGGGCCTAATATTGAGCATTTTGAGCTAAGAAAATAGTACTAGAAGTTCCAGTCAGCAAGTCCTTACATCCATTATGATGATCCAATATTTTAAAAACAGTTTTTAAAATATTGAGGACATCTGCAGTGCATAAAGCTGGACCAGGGACTGTAAAATGCTCTTTTCTCAGTGACTTTTTTTGTAAGGAGTTGAGGCATGTTTCACTTCTGAGGCTGGGAAGGAATTTTGTGGTCTTTCACCAGAGTAAAAAAAATTCTTAGTTTTTGTGGGCTTCCATCTTTTCTGGGTTTTGCAGCTCTCTTAACACACTTTCTCAGTGTTGCTAAGATTAATAATTTATTCTGAGATACTCCCCAAATCATATTTTACCTCCTACTTTGGTCTGGTTTTGATTTGTTTTTTAGATGTTTCTTCTACATAAGTCTGTTAAGTGTTCATGTGTTAAATAGTCATGTGCACAGTGGGTTGTGATTCCTCCCCTAGAAGCAGGAATACACTTCTGGTGTCATTTGTGTATGAAATGTGAATAGTAGTCTGGGGTTGCCACAAAACCTGTAAGGGTACCTCTTGCCTCTCAGATAAACCAGCATTTACATTTAACAAAGTGCTCAGTTGTTGGATCCTGAACATTCTCTTCTTGAGATGCCTCTAAAGCGCATGGTAGCTTTCCTGTAACAGAAGCAGATGCTTTGATTAGCACTGAGGAGCCTTTTGAACAGCACATTGAACAGCACGTTTTGAACAGCACATTGGTTAGTCTGTAGGAAGCATGGTAGAGGTGTACCTACAGATTTTATCTTTTGTAATCACCTCTTCTAATTCCAAATACATTACAGGTGATCCTCATCTAATGGAATTCTTATATATGGGTTTTACTCCTATAATCATTTCAGTCTAGACTGAGCATTCAGGACTGTTACTTATGCTGTTGTGGCTGTGAATCTACACCCAGGATTATATTCTTCAGCCTTTTGGGTTCTAAAGTGATATACCAATAGCAATAGAAAATATGTTCCCAGTTGCATCGTGAACTGGGAAATCTGCAAACCAGTTGTAATAAACTGAGTCTTATACATTGAGCACATCATATATTTTGCTGTTGACACAGAGGAGGAATGGGAGCCAGCTCTGTGTGCTTTAAAAAGAAACTTTGACACCTACTTCTTGCAGGAACAGATTGTTTCATCCAAAGACTTTTCTCATAATGCACAATGCTCTGTACAGAGGCCTGGGGATGGATGCATGTCTGCAGAATATCATGGCAAGTTACCCTGTGCACAGGCTAAAGAGTCACCATATATCAGGGGTTTTTTTCCAGATATCTAGCTAATGTGAAGGTTTTCAGACTTAATCCTCTTACATTCAAAATCACTCAAATGTATTTCAGATCACTGTTGAAATCATATTCTTTTTTATTGTAGCACCTAATAATTGAATGCACGGAGACATTGTTTTCTGCGCCAGTGTAACAATATCTCATTAAATGTGTATTTTGGAAATGTTGACAAGTTCCTTTTAAGAAAAAAACCCTTTAACTAATGTTGGATTACTTAATTATTAACAGTCTTATTTCCTAGGAATAGAACCTGGCTTAATGCATGCAGGCCAGCTTGGCATAACATATTTTGCCTTTAGGGGTCTATAGAGACAGAAAACATCAGTAGTCACAGTCCCCATCTTTTGTTCAAGAACACATTTGGCTTTGTTTAAACTCAAACTTGATTCCAGAGGATTTTTTGTGAAGACAAAATAGAGAATATAGTGGAAGTCTGTTTTTTATTAATAAGCGGAAAAAACTTGGAACAAAGGATCACTTCTGACCATTTCTAAGCAACTGTAAGGGATTTATTTTCTCAAATAAACTCTTAAATTAAATCTGCCTGTGTTATCATTTTGTGAATATATCCACTGTTCCAGATACACAGAGCCCTTATTAACACCGATAAGACTGCAGAGCACATTCTACAGTAAATGGCACTACTGACATAAATGAAGGCAAAATAAATGAAAATGTGGATGCCTATTAAAATACTGGATATAATTAACATAATTTTACAAACTCCACTTGTAACTGCCTATCAAATGGTTCAAAAAAACCTATGGAGAGCTGGTGCTTTGTTCATTATACCAGACAGTGTACTGTACATAGACTGCTTTCAAAAAGGCAGGCATTCATCACACTGCATCTTATGCACAGTGTTACATAGACATAAATTTTAACCTCTGACAAAGCAGCAATGGTCACGAGTCACCAAATCTCCATCTAAATGATTTTCTTTATATCATTCTTTATTTTAAAAAAGAATGTCTCTACCAAATATGTATACCTATACAGAGAACAGACAGAGAATTAACAAGTGTCTGATGGTAAGGCTTTTTAATCTTATCCACAGCACACTCATTTTCTGGACAAATCTGTTGTTTGCCTAACATTGCAATCAGTCTAAAACATAACCAGTTATTTTTTGTATTCAAATATCATACGAGACACGAGTAAACAAGTGCAAAAATTGGTCATGCAATTGGGCAGTTGGAATTTGACACAAAACTATGTGTGCATGGTTCAAAGAACGCCCTTTGTAAAGGGAATATAAAACATTTTCTAAATTTTGGAAATGCTTTAAACTGTCACCATGCTCGTTATATGTTAAATTGCCCAGACTAACGTAGTGTCCTTTGCCAGTTATTGCTCTGCACAGATGATCCATTGGTGTTTTAGCACGGTTTGGGTAAAACAACCCTTCCAATCATTGTGGAGGGTATTACAGTATCACAGTATCACAAGGTTGGAAAGGACCTCTGAGATCATCAAGTCCAACCTATAACCTAACACTAACACCAACCATCATCTAGACCATGGCACTCAGTGCCTCATCCAGTCTCCCTTTAAACACCTCCAGGGTAGGTGACTCCACCACCTCCCTGGGCAGCCCATTCCAATGGCCAATCACCCTTTCAGTGAAGAATTTTTTCCTCACATCAAGCCTAAACTTTCCCTGACGAAGCTTAAGTCCATGCCCTCTGGTTCTGCCACTGGTCACCTGAGAGAAGAGACCAACCCCTGCCCGACTACAACCTCCTTTTAGGTAGTTGTAGAGAGCAATGAGGTCTCCCCTGAGCCTCCTCTTCTCCAGGCTAAACAGCCCCAATTCCCTCAGTCGCTCCTCATAGGGCTTGTGCTCCAGCCCCCTCACCATCTTCGTTGCCCTCCTCTGAATTCCAGTATCCTAACATCTTTCCCAAACTGAGGGGCCCAGAACTGGACACAATATTCAAGGTGAGGCCTGACCAGTGTCGAGTACAGGGGGACAATAACTTCTCTGGTCCTGCTTACTACACTATTCCTGATGCAGGCCAGGATTCCATTGGCCTTCTTGGCCACCTGGGCACACTGCTGGCTCATGTTGAGCTTCCTGTCCACCAGCACTCCCAGGTCCTTTTCTACCTGACTACTCTCTAGCCACTCTGTCCCCAGTCTGTAGCTCTGCATGGGATTGTTGTGTCCAAAATGAAGTACCCGACATTTGGACTTATTAAACATCATCCCATTAGAATCGGCCCAGCTCTCCAGTCTGTCCAGGTCCCTCTGTAGGGCCATCCTACCCTCTAACAGATCAACCCTTCCTCCCAGCTTGGTATCATCTGCAAACTTGCTGATGATGGACTCAATCCCCTCATCCAGATCATCAATAAAGATATTAAACAGGACAGGACCCAATACCGATCCCTGGGGGACACCACTGGTGACCGGCCGCCAACTGGATGAAACACCATTTACCATCACTCTTTGGGCTCGGCCATCCAGCCAATTCCTAACCCAGCACAAAGTGCTCCCATCTAGGCCACGAGCTGCCAGCTTCCCTAGGAGTCTACTGTGGGGGACCGTGTCAAAGGCCTTACTGAAGTCCAAGTATACCATATCCACAGCCTTCCTCTCATCCACCAAGCAAGTCACATGGTCGTAAAAGGAGATCAGGTTGGTCAGGCAGGACCTACCCCTCCTAAATCCATGCTGGCTGGGCCTGATTTCTTGACCGTTCTGCAGGTGGTGCATGATTTCACCCAGGATTATCTTCTCCATGATTTTACCTGGGACCGAGGTCAGGCTGACAGGTCTGTAATTACCTGGATCATCCTTACGGCCCTTCTTGTGGATGGGCGTCACATTGGCCAACTTCCAGTCTTCCGGGACCTCTCCAGAGAGCCAGGACCGCTGAAAGATGATGGAGAGCGGCTTAGCAAGCTCATCCGCCAGCTCTCTCAGCACCCTAGGATGGATCCCATCCGGCCCCATAGACTTATGAGGGTCCAAGCGGCTCAGCAGGTCTCTAACCTCCTCCTCATGGATTGCAGGAGGGCCATATTGCACCCTGCCCCCATTAACCACTTCAGAGGGCCAACTGTCAAGCGAGCTGACATCCTTGTTGTTAAAAACTGAGGCAAAGAAAGCATTAAGTACCTCAGCCTTCTCTGCATCTTTGGTTACTATATTTCCCTCCACATCCAACAAGGAGTGGAGGTCGCTGCCACCCTTCTTTCTGCCATTGATGTATTTATAAAAACTCTTTTTATTGTCCTTAACAGAAATGGCCAATTTGAGCTCCAGCTGGGCTTTTGCTTCCCTGATTTTTCTCCTACACGACTTAACAACATCCTTGAACATGACCTGACATATATCCCCTTCCTTCCAACGATGATACATCCTCTTTTTCTTACTTAGTTCCTTCAGAAGTTCCCCCTCTTTTAAGAGAAAATGTTTTACTCGTGGTAAGTGTGTTTGAATTTCTGCTATGTTGTTTTCATTGCTGCCATGCAGCAGGAGCTGTCCCCAAGGTTTCGGCAGTGCTGCCCAGGGCATCTCTCCAGTCAGAGCAGGGCGGGCAGCCCATAGCAGCACCGAGCTGAGGCCAGGCCACCAGGGCGGTGGGTGAGGCCACCCATGGTGCTCTCAGGGCCATGGCACCTACACTGCGCTCAGTCATCTGTGGTCCAAACGCGGTGTCTGAGGCAGAGACCCGAACTGGGGCAGAAAACATCTTGTGCTCTTTCCAGTTTTTCAGTCTCTGTTTAAGAAATCCATGGTTTTATTTCAGACATAAACTGAACAGATACATGAGGAGAACTACAGAAAACGTGTTGCAATATCTTGCCAAGAAAGATTAATGCAATAGTGGTGTCCAAAGGCTCATTAAGGAGGCTGAGTAAAATATTACGATTTCTCCAAGCTATGCAGGGAGTTTTCTGGATGTATTTCTGTTTTCTCTTGCAAGCAGCTAATTGTAGCTTTGTGCATTTTCTCAGGGGCTGGAGGGCTGAGGCTGGAGTTTCCAAAGCTCGTGCATTAAATTGCTAGAGACCATTTTTCCAGACACTTTGTGCTACTTTGTACGAATGTACTTTATAAATTTGTGTCCCCTTTTCCCCCCAGGATAGTGGACTGAGGTGGTGAGTATTTGTACATTCTAGTGAAAAGCAAAGGTTGAGAGACAGCAGTTTTTTGAGTGAATCAGAATGTCTGGCTTGCAATTTTTAGAAATTATTTAATTTCTTAGTTTTATTGAAAGAAGCATTACTTCATATGTATAATTCTGTCAGCAGATTACACCAAGGATGACCTGATGTCATTTCTCCGATTCTGAACTGACACACACTACACAGTTCTTATGCAAATACGTCTACTGAAATAGAAGGAAAACCGATTTTTTAATCCTACCTCCAGTACTCAGTTTATACCTAGAAGAAATTTTGACTTTTTTGATTAAGTTGTAACTTGAAGGTACTACAGAGGCTATAATAGTTGTTTTCTAGTGGGTGCTTATAAAAAAATAAAAGGCAATAAGAGGCAATTTTAAATCACTATTTGATCTTAGGTCTTAAGGGAACCTCTGTGAAAATGTATGAATTGTCTCCCTTTTGAAGTAATTAATCTCATAGAACCAAGCTTCTGTCTCAAAGAAAATTATAGTCATTATCAAAGGTCAGAGTCCACTGGAGTGCTAAATATTGAGTGGAATAAATTTTGTTAGTCCTGAAAATGTATTGTAGAGGAGTATTAGTAGTCTAATTTCCCCATAACAATAAATTGCAACTTGTTCTAGAGCTGAAGGTTATTTTATGCCTTCCTTTTGATTTCAGTATCAGACTCATTAAATTTGTAATAATAACGATGGGGTTTTTGTTGATGTTTCTGAAGAACCCAGAAGATTATTTTCAAATTCTTATGTTCACCTGCAGGAATACAGTTCCTCCTAAAAGTGGGGTCCTCATTGTGAAAGTGAGCTCAGCAGTTGCTGTGTGTGCTCAACTGGAGTTGAGCTGTAGGGCTGTGGAAATGGAAGAGTAGTGCATGTCTTCTATGCCAGGAACAGGGTAGACCACACTGGGAGAGGAATCCCCAAGACATGAAGTGACAAAAAATAGCAATAAAGCTGAAGTAACTGTTTACAAAATGTGGACACCTGAACTCTTGTTTTCAAGACACAAGATGTATTTTACAAAGTTAAAAAGAAAAGAAAAAAAAAAGAAGAAAGGATAGAACCTTGTTTTGCCTTCTGAGAGATGGATAAGTAATCATGATTGAAAAATTAAACATTTGTTACATTTGGAGTCATGGAACTACATGAAACACCATAGCTATGTACATTTTATGTTGGACATTTTAGCAACATGTTCCATTAGGACTTTTTATGTCTAGTTTCACAGAGAATATTAGCTCACCAGACAAATTCAGCTAACTGAACCCAGGCAGCCACTGGCCGTTCTTTGTTTAAATCAGCAGCCACTAGAGAAAGCCTGGTGTGCGGAGGAGGACGGATCTTCAAAACTGCTGTCAAGGCTCTGATTATTGCAGTTTCAAGATGACTTTTGTGAGTTAGACACTGGTTTATTCAGAATGTTGTGGGTCTGATTATCCTCTTGCTTACAAAGTTATTGAATGCATTTATACAAAT
This sequence comes from Tapera naevia, assembly GCA_033556795.1. Taxonomy (NCBI): domain Eukaryota; kingdom Metazoa; phylum Chordata; class Aves; order Cuculiformes; family Neomorphidae; genus Tapera; species Tapera naevia. The sequence goes on along the minus strand of JAUMJJ010000198.1, from coordinate 2,125,211 downwards.
AAAATAGTAGCAAATAGATGATGTATACAAAACCAGAATAATTCAGCTTTTGTTTCCTCCACCTGACATTTTTGTATATGAAAATGCGTATAATTGTACTTCCTTTCTCATTAGAAACAGTGCAGTGATCTAATTATTAATGGTAAATGCTGATAGAGAATACCTTCCTTCTGAGGTTATGAAAGTGTTATTTTAATGATTCATAGAAAAGGTCTCAGTTGGTGCAGTGTCTACACGCAGCATTTTGCAGATAAGAACTAGAAGAGGTCACAGTGATACGTAATCGTGTAAAGCATTTGGGGCTACACACTCAGCTAGGAGAAAAAAATCATTGGCTAGCTGTTGTCCTAGGTCAGCTGGAATAAAACAGCCTAGAAATTAAAACCTCTGGCATTTTCTGATCCTGGGTAAGAAGCAGCTGATTTTTATTTCAAAGCATCACTTTTTCCAGTTAAAGCATCATCCAAGACTATGTTTTAGATGCTGCTTTTTCTAAAGCACTAGAGTGTGTTTCAAGACCAACACCCTTCCTGGCTGGATTAATAAGGAAAAATGTTAGGAAAAGGAGCTATTTAGCAAAAAGATAACAGCTTGCTTTTCTCTAGAGTTCATCCACTCTTCTGGGCCCAATCTCACTTTGATAAAATGTCTCATAGATCTGCGGAATAGTTGAGGTTGCTGAGAAGAACTCTTCCCACACACTTTGCTCCATTTCAGAAACATCTTTGCTATCTTTGCTGTGTTTTTGCTTGGAAATTCCACAGAACTTGTGGCTGCAGTCGTCTCAGGACAAGAATAAGAAGTGGAAGCTGGGAGACAAAAGAACAGCCATGTTTTCATCCCTAAGGAATTGGGGCAACAGCTAATAAGCGCATTGAAGTAGGAGCATTAATGAAGCTGTGTCAGTGATCCATACTGCTGGCAAACTGTTTGATGTTTAGAGAAATGTAAAACCTCCACCGGCTATCAGTATTCTTGATCATGTGGCAGAATTGCAGTTTAGTGTCACTTAAGTTGTGGTGAACTGTATACATTTTCAGTCCCCTTTCTGTGAGTAGTTGTTTGACAACTCCTGTATTCTAAAATCTGCCTGTGTTATCACTAATATCAGAAGAATGTCAGATGCAAACCTTTGAAATTTGGTCATATCATGCTGTTCGAACAGATTCTGATGTTTTGTCTAGGCTCAAGTAAGTGACCATGGACAGCATTTTAATTGTATAAGGACCACTTCAGGAAAATGCATTGCACAGTTCTTGGACAAACAGATAGTCAGCTGGGTGTATGATGTGTTGTCATTCACTTTGTCTTGTGGCTGTGACATGGAGAACATGATGCTTCTTCAGAAACGTGACTAATTGGGACAATGCAATAATATCTGTTTTAAAGTTTTGGATTGTTAGAGCCTAATTTAGTGCTTGGTTTTCTTACCATGATAGAAGCAAAAGAGTCAGCTTTCTCCATCAGATTGTCACTGACCTTAAGATTCCCAGACAGTTCTCTTTATGATATGTTTGTACATAATGCTTTTGGCCTGGAGTGCTTGGGAAGCAAAGGAGTCAGTGTGATGGGCAAAACTGGCACAGAAGCACATAGTACTTTGGTCTTGAAACCTCCTTAAACCCTTGTCTTTCACTGTGTTGTGTTTTTGTCCCCCTTTTCTTTCGTCATGTCCTTCAGTTAGACTTATGGAGGTGATACTTGGTTTGTGAGCTGTGTGAAATGCCCTCAGCTCCACTGTAGTCAACAGCAGTCATTTTTGAAACTGAGACTGAATGTAGATGGAAAACTGTGACTTGTATGTGAAGATTTGTGTCCCTGTAACTGTATAAAGAAAATGACTGTTGTGTGATGAGGTGACCTTCTCATCTCACCTGTAACCTCCTCTTCCCTCTTCACCCCTCAGTTTTTTGCAAGTCATGAGCCAGTATCAGTAATACAAAGGCAGTACTGGATTGAGGTACCATAGAACCTGTCCCAGCTTAGCACCCTCTGTCCAGTGGCTAAACTGGGCAGCTTTTAGTCCCAATCACCTACCACAGGAAGGGAAATGGGAAGTGAGAGACTTGTGGGCTGGAAACTAGCACTAAAACAGGTTTAATGCAACAACAACAATAATGAAAGGAAGATAACAATATTGATAAGAGAACAGTAAAATATATACAAGCATACAAAGTTGATGACCAAACATTACTGCTTATCCTACAGGGCAGGTGTGGGGAAGGTCGCGGACTGAGCTTGGTGGCAGGTGGGAACTGGACTCGGGAAAACATGGGTGGGATCAGGGACAGACAGACAGGTCCTCCCTGAATGTCGGCCGTTGAAAAGGAGGAGCGACCCTGAACATGACTTATGGGGGTCACCTGTCTCCTGTCACGCCTTGAAGCAAACTTTACCATCCATTGCCAGCAACTCTGGGATGGCCTTGATTTAGATGGGAATATGTGTGGGCAGTGGCCTCTTTTAACAGCCGATTACCTTGGTGAGAACTTTCGGGCTTTTCACTTCCAGAGACAACCACTGTTTGAAAACTATGTTGATAAGTTTCAGCTGCTGAAATTTTGAAATAGGCTTAGCTGAAAAGTCAGAGAATATATTCTGCTTTAGCCCAAACCAGAACAGAATAATAGAATTGTTTGGGTTAGAAGAGACCCTTAAAGGTCACTAGAACACCCCCCTGCAGTGAACAGCGACATCTTCAGCCAGATTAGGTTGCTCAGAGCCCCATCCAACCCAGTCTTGAATGTTTCCAGGGATGGGACAAATACCATTTGGGTTTCAACACTTTGCTTAGCTCATGAGTGAACCCTGTGTGACCTGTGACTTCCTAATTAACCCCTTGAACCTTTTGAGTTGCGGCTGTCTGTGGACAAATAACCACAGTTGTAGTGCTCAGCCAGTGTTCACAATGTAATTCCAAAACGTCCATTGTATATGCTTTTGCATTTCCAGAAAAATAGGGAATCTAGTGGAAAGCTGATGGAGAATGACAGGAGGAAAGGAATGTGTGGACATGAAAATGAATTGGAAGAATTGTGTGGGAGTGGTTAGAGAATGTAAACGACAGAGCATTTCAACTAGTGACATTTGTTCTGCTGTTGAACCCCAACGTTTTTGCCGGTGTTCTGAGAATTATGGAGAGGGAATGAATTCACACTAGTGTAATGCAGTAACAAGTAGACAGCACCATGAAGAGTTATTCCCTTTGGTGTGTAGCTTATCGGAGAATTTACTGTGCATTAATGAAAATTTGCCTGTTCTGGTTGCTATTTGTTACTGCAGTTCCTTTTTGTGAGTTGGTCAAAAACCTGTTGCAAAATGTATTGCTTTGAAATCCAGATGACTGTCATATGATAGAGCAAATGGTTTTCATTACCGTTAATGACTTTCCTTTTGCATTACTCTTAGCGATGCAGTCCAAGTCACAAGTTAGATCTTTTTGAAGCTTTGCATTCTGGGAATTTCTAATAAGATGAATGCTAAGAGTACTTTTAGCATCTGGCAGAAAAAAAAAAATCTCTGTAATAGCATAAGAAGAAATTTTTCATTGAAATATTTAAAGGAAGGAAAAATGATTTTTTCCTATGAGTAAGAAAAAATATTCTAGTCTGACTGTACATTACCTATGAAATATTACAGTAGGGACAGGATTCTTAGTTGATCCACTGGGAGGTACCCAAATGTATACGTAATTGTGTTCTTTCTGACAGTAACTCATACAGCTTCATGGAGGACCTTTCTGTTCATGCGTAAGGGAATGCCTTCCAGCCTCCTGTTCTACAGAATCGGTCTGAATTTAGGTTTCTTGCATCTTGAGTTGGAACAGTCTCTTTGTTTAGTGGGAGACGAGCATCATCATCTGACATCTATGTTTCTAAGGAAACAATGCGTTGGTTTAGGTTTTTTTGATAGAAACTCCAGGGAAGGATGCAGGGATGTGCATTTTGCCCAGAATTAGGTACCCAAGTAGCTCTTGAGCTATTTATTCAGTGTTTTTCTACCGGCTAGTTAATCATCCTCTGCCTCAGGGTGCTCAATGGCACTATCGTGTTTTGATAGATGTCTATTTTGTTGTTAGATGGCCAAAGTGACACAGAGTTGTGGATTCTACTGTGAGAACCCAGAGTCCCGCTTTAGCTGACTTTAATCACCTAATGTTAGCATTTCTTAAGCTATTTTATTGTCCCCGATTCCTCTACTTGCACCATTTTGTTCAACCTAAACAAATGTTTCATATACAAAGGCAAAGATTTTACTCTGGTTTGGGATATTTACTTTATTAATTTGTAATGCTCGAAGTACCCAAGCTCATATGCAAGTGTGGGCACATGAAGAAACAACCAAGGGAATTTCTCTTGCCATACAAGGTTGTTGTGGCCCAATCTGGGACGTGAGGGGTGGACCCTGGATCACCCCTGTAAATATCGGGACTCCCCCCAGCTGATTAAGGTAAAAAGATAACACCACTCATTGATCTAAAATATATTTATTCTCACAGGCAAAAAATCTTGGGAATAGGAAAAGTGTCGGCTTGTCAAACCCTCAGTAGGGACAGCAAGGAGGAGGAAAAAAAAGGAGAGGAGGAAAAAAAAGAAGGAAAGGAAGAAAATAAAGAGGAAATAAAAGAAAACCAGATTCACTACCCAAAAGGTCCAGTGCTGAGGATGGTGGACACAGCAGAGTATTGTTCATAGTTTTTGGTCGGCCTGCACAGTGCTTTTTCTAGGAAAGTTCTGGAACTGAGTTGAGGGGGGCTGCTCCTTCCAGGGGGTTCTCTGGGCAGCAAACGCAGCTGGGCTGCTTGCAAGAGTGAGATAAAGTGTTGAAGGACACTGCCTCTGCTCCTCTGCTGCAATCTCAACAATGGTTTTAGGTGGCCAAACAAGTGGTTTAAGGCAGCTGAGAAGAATCGGTCTCTTTCAAATGTTTCCAACAGACATGACATACATAATCTAGCCCATGATTTAATATAGAATCAAGACATTAAACTGTAGTACAATTATTTAATGCAATGATGTTGCTAACTCACGTTTCTATGTGTGACATACATGCACTGAGACTTTTATGCTGAATTCTCAGTTTTTAAAGGATGAGTTCATTTAATTGTTCTTCTGGAAAAAGAATCTGTCTGCATGAATGACTAATAGGATATTAAAAAACTCTCACAACCCAAAGTCAGAAAAAACTGTGTTTTTTAGTATTTAAAAATGGAGGTCAGAGTGAGCAGTATTGATCCCCTCATCAGCTTTTCTGGGTGAAGGAGCGACAAACAGAAAGACTCACACTGTCATGACAAAAGATATTTCAAAGAAAGTTACTGTTTAGTATGGTTTGCTAGACTGTAGTAAAGCCTTTGACATTTTTTTCCCACAGCATTATCTTAGAGAAGCTGGCAGCTCATGGCTTCGACAGATGCACTGGGTAAAAAAATGGCTGGATGACTGGTCCCAGAGATTTCTGGTGAATGGAGATAAATCTCATTGGTGACTGTGGGATTCATATTGGATTTGGTTCCATTTAATATCTTTATCCATTATCTGCGTGAGGGGATCAAATGCTCCCTCAGTTTGCAGTTGACACCAAGTTGTGCGGGAGTGCTGATACGCTTGAGGGCAGGAAGACTCTACAGAGGGACCTGGTCAGGCTGGATTAGTGATGATAAGGGCAATAGGATGCAGTTCAACAAGGCTGAGTGCTGGGTCCTGCACTTGGGCCACAACAAACCCGATTAACACTACAGGATTGGGGAAGAGTGGCTGGAAAGCTGCCCAGCAGAAAGGCACCTGGGAGTGCCTTGAGGAGCGACTGAGGGAACTGGGGCTGTTTAGTCTGGAGAAGAGGAGGCTCAGGGGAGACCTCATTGCTCTCTACAACTACCTAAAAGGAGGTTGTAGTCGGGCAGGGGTTGGTCTCTTCTCTCAGGTGACCAGTGGCAGAACCAGAGGGCATGGACTTAAGCTTCGTCAGGGAAAGTTAGGCTTGATGCGAGGAAAAAGTTCTTCACTGAAAGGGTGATCGGCCATTGGAATGCGCTGCCCAGGGAGGTGGTGGAGTCGCCAACCCTGGAGTGTTTAAGGGGAGACTGGATGAGGCACTGAGTGCCATGGTTTAGATGATGGTTGGTGTTAGTGTTGGTGTTAGTGTTAGGTTATAGGTTGGACTTGATGATCTCAGAGGTCCTTTCCAACCTTGTGATACTGTGATACTGTGAGTGCTGATTAACAGCTGGCTGAACATGAGCCAGCATTGTGCCCAGGTGGCCAAGAAGGCCGACAGCATCCTATCTTGTATTAGAAATGGTGTGGCCAGCAGGAGTGGGGAAGTGATTGTGCCCCTTGTACTTGGCGCTGGTGAGGCTGCACCTTGAATCCTGTCTTCAGTTTTGGTCCCCTCACTGCAAGAAAGACATTGAGGGGCTGGAGCATATCCAGAGAAGGGCAGGGAGCTGGCGAAGGTTCTGGAACACAGGGTTATGGGGAGCAGCTGAGAGAGTTGGGACTGTTTAAACTGGAGAACAGGAGGCTGAGGAGAGAACACATCTCTCTCTTCAGCTCCCTGAAAGGAAGTTGTGGTGAGGTGGGGTCTGTCTCTTCTGCCAAGTGTCAAGCGATAGGACGAGAGAAAATGACCTCACATGGTGCCAGGGGAGGTTTAGACTGGATATTACAAAAAAACTTCTTTACTCTTAGGGTTGTCAAGTACTGGAAGAGGCTGCCCAGGTAAGTGGTGGAGTCCCCATCCCTGGGGGTATTTAAAACCTATGTGGATGTGGTGGTTAAGGATATGGTTTGATGGTGAGCTTGGCAGTGTGAGGTTTGTGGTTGGGCTTGATGATCTTAAAGGTCTTTTCCAATGTAAGTAATTCTGTGACTTATTACACAAGATAGGAATCATAAGTGTGCGTATCACTGTATGATCTCATAACAAACAAGTTACACCTGAATATTTAAAATGGGGAAAAAACTCTGTATACCTGTATGCCAGGTGCAAGACTTATTGGAAGAGCTGTTGTTATACTAATGTCAACCTTTTGACTGAATAGACTGCTTCTACACATTTCTGTCCTATGGTAATAATCTATTATATTACTAAGATCATTAGGCTGTTTATGAATCAGGAGCATTACGTATGGCTTACAATATACTGTAAAATTGCTTTAAAAAAACCCTTTAAATAAAATTAAATTTTGTGCTACTAAACAGTTGTGTGTCATAAACATTTATTTGGAATCTTTGCAAAATGGGACACTAAACCTTGCAAAGATTTGGCTTTCATATATGTTCAAGAAGATTCTGCTTCCAAAAGGTTAGACAAATTGTGCAAGAATTGTGTTACTTGATTTTTTCCTACTCCTACACAGGGATTTTTTCAGTTGTATTGACTTCTATAAGATTATTTTACCAGTGACGTTCAGGTGCTGGTATTTCCCTTACTGCTTACACATAGTAGGTTAACACAAGCTGATAAGTGTCATTCCTCTTCCTTCATGCTATCAGACTGGCTTGGAGTGGGAGGGCAATGCATGGATATCTTTCTGTTCACAAAACAGCCTACTTGCTTTGTGAAATTCCATTCCAACTGGAGAAATCCAAGACACTCACTTTATTTTGAAATCTATTTAAATAGTATTTTTGTGTATCTGTGCTTGCTGGTGAAAATGTGCTAGCAACACAGGAGTCCACAGTTAATTTCTCACACAGCTTGCTGAAGTGATCCGGGTACAGTAACATGGATAGAGATGAAGAAAACTACTATGGAAAACATGGTAATTTCCCTGCTTTCTTATGACAATTCGTAAGGACCTGATCTAAATCTAATTTATTTCAACTGAGTTGTTTCAATTATCTTTAACAGGCTTGGATCCAGCCCAAACCACTTTTTTATAACTTTTTCAGTTGTTAGCAATATCCTGTTTTTTTTCCAGCATGACATTCTAAAGTTTACTTAAATTTCAGTTAAAAAGTAAACTTTATGTATATATTGCTGATTTTTATTTTAGATAAGTAATTGAGATTTGGTTTGGTTTGGTTTTTTTTTTAATTGTTACAGTAATGAAGTGCAACAATTAAATGTATCTGCAGTTTGGAGTCAGAATTGGTAAATTAAATAGATTGTGAAATGATATTGTAGTAGCTTTTAATGATATTGTGATTTAACATACAGAAGTTTCCTGTTATAAAGCAGCCTGTGAAGTAGATCTGCTTAATCTGTGAAGACTGAATCCTACCTAAAAAAGGCAGTCATTATCTCACACCACTGCTTTCTTCCTTATGGCTACCAAACTCCTAAAGCTTGGAATTTGCTTTCTAAATAAGACTGGGCTTTTATAGCTAAGGACCTATTTTTCTTTTACCAGGAGCTGTATAAATACAAATAACAAATACTTTCAACCTCACCCACAAAGAATCTTCTCCTTTTTTTTTTTAAATGGTGGTGATTAAGTAGGGAATTTGATATCTAATTTGGAAAAATTTGTATGAAGTGAACAGCATTTTTCTTTTTTTCCGTAGTTCCATGAAGCTATAATCACAGTTGCTGTGTCATATGTTTTGGTAAGGAATATTCCAATGATGCTACCGACTACCTCTGTCAGTCAATTTTAGTGTATTTTTGACTCAGAATAACTAACTTTTCCTATGTAAACTACTGTATTTGGTAACATATTAACATCAAGAGCCAAGTGGCAGAGGACAGTTTGAGCAGTGTTACCCTGCACCCTGCCATGATAAGCACACTGACAGCAAGGAATGGTTCTTGGAAGAAGTCTGCGGTACTGAAATAATTTTACTGCTGTTCACAATTGTTGCTTCCTCACAGCATCCCTCTGCTGGCCAGATGGAGATGAAAGTCTCCGTTTGAATTAGAGCTCATTTTCTGGACTGCTTTGTCTGGTTTTATTTTTTTTTTGCCTATTAATTAGTTGTTATTAGTTTTCATTGTAGCAGTATGTGGAGTTCACCTGCTACATTTGAATATGCTCCTAAATAAATGAATCTTTAGACATGCATTTTCTTTGTTCCATTTCAGAAGCACACAGGTATGAAATAAATAACAAAACCTGAGCCATTTACAAAGTTGTATATTGTTAATAATGATCATATTATGGAAAGAAGGACACATGTGGAAACACATTGCATCTTCCCCAATGAGTTACATTGGAAAACAACTCTACTTAATGTAGATGTTCTGGAAGCTCAGTAGATTGCCCTGCCAACAAATTTTTTCAGAACAGCACAGGCTGACTGGAGAGACATCTATAAGTGAAATATAAGTGTGTGGCGTCCTTGCTGAAAGTCTGTCAGGTTTTTGAAAATCTAGCTTGTTGTCATACCAAGGAGATCAGAAATCACTCCTTTCTATCTGGAAAGTAACCTATGCATAATGTGAGAAAAGATAAAATCGAACAAGGATGTTAAAGTACATTTGAGGCGTGCTGGGTCTTAGCTGGATGTAACCAGACAGTTACAGCAATGCAGGGTTAGGTGGACTTCAAGGGATCTGTTTGGCTGTCTCTCGGCTGAGTAGCAGTATGTTTTCCTATTCTCTTCCCAACAGGTGTTTTGTCTCACCCATTCTTAAGAGCTTAGGGTGAGGAAAATACAGAAGTTCTTGGAAACAATTCAGAAGTGCTTGAAAACCTGTTCCGGTGTATAAATGCCCTTGTGCTCTGAAAGGTTTCCCAATGCCTTATCTAAGACACCTTTGCTGTAAGTGAAAATAGCTTCTCTCTCTGGTAGAAAGCAACTGATTGTTGTTGTTTTTTCACGGTATTTGATGACTGTTGTTTTGTGCTCCTCCCCTTAATCACAGTCATTGAAGGTTGCATTAATTTACTGCTTTTTGTAAACGGTGTATTCTTTTAAATCAGTCCTCCTACTCTCTCCAGTTTGTCTGTATCTTCTGAAATTCTAGTGCTGTGGTCTAGAAATAATTATTCATCTGAGACCTTGAATGTCCCAAGCACAAGGAACAGTGACTTCAGCAGTCATGCTCACACTTCTTGTATGAGTTGTGCTTTTTGTTGCAAATACATCACTTTACTGACTCATTTTCTATTTCCAGTCTGCTGTAATCCTTCAGGGTTCTTCCAATCAGCATTGCTGAAAGCAGTTTTTTGTATGGATTTTTGAATGGAATTTGCCTTTATAATGTTCATCAGTTTACAAAAATCACTTTGAATTGCTAAATTGTTTATCAAAATCCCTTTGTTTCTGCATCCAGAAGTATGTTAACACTTGTCACCTACATAGTTACAAAGCGTTCATATATTCATATATAAAGCTATTCAAAATACTGAATAGCTTTGGAGAGCAGAATCCTCCAGCAGTGAGACTGAGCTGACTACTATAATAAAATTAAGAAGTGAGAACTTGGGGTCTTAATGGATGATCCCGTGAAAGTGTTTGCTCCAAAAAGCAAGTAAACTTTAAGAAAGAATTTTTAGGAATGGACTAAGAACAAACAGGAGAAGTCACTATATGATTGTATAAATCACAGCCAATATTTATGGTGTATCCTGTGCAGTTCTGGCTCTTCCCTTTCTGGTCAGATATAGCAGCACTGAAAAAGATGCAGAAAAGGAACACAAGCATGACGAAAAATATGGAATGGCTTATGTATGAGAGACAATTGAACAGACTGCCAATATAGACGGAAGATAGACAAGTGAAGAGGAATATAATAACCTGTAAAATTTTTAGTAGTATACCATGCTGCCATGCAGGTATCAGCTGACTGATGGCAAGCTTAAAACAGGTAGTACTTCAATGTTTCATTAACCTGTACTACTCTCTGATATAGGGCATTACAGATCGTTAAAGTGTTAAAAGAGATTTATTAAATGAGAAAGAATTTAATCCATAACCATTAAATACAAAGTCAATACCTTTGGTTCAGGAATGTGCTGTTGTGAATCTCTGTAATCACAATTTTAGGGAAATACCTCTATGTTTTCTTTGGTTTTGCATTTCTCCTTATGTATTCACGATGGCCTCATGTTATGTGCAGGGTGTTGGTTCAGTGGATCTTCCTTGTGGGCTGATGTGGCTGTTTGTACAAGCTGAGGGGTCGTGCACGAGCAATGAACAGTGCTCACTTAAGTAGGTCTTGTGGCCAGAACTTGTCAATAAGGAGTAATGTTACAAACTCTGAATTGCTCTGGAGAAAAATTATTTTGTAGAAATACTTATTTTGTAGAAATTACTATGCAGAAAGATTTTTCCAAAATATAAGTTTTGGCCCAGCATTGGGTATTGTGTATGGTACGCTCGCTCTCTGGACCATGGTGGCTTCCTTTAGTACCCGTGTAACAGCCTAACTCTGCTCCCCCGCACTGCTGGCACACATCACTCCACCAAAGCTTTAGCTTTCCCAATCTTATATATGTTAAAATGTATTTGTTTTAGGAGCTGGGTAAGGTGGGCTTGAACACTTCAGATGAAGGGCAAACAGAATTTTATTATCTGATGTGTTTGTTGTACTTGTCTCTGTGTATTTTAATAAGGTTTTTCTGATAAAAAGCAAGAACAAAGTCTAGCATTTAGTTAATAAGTAAATTCTGCTGAATTCTTCTCTAATTGAAGAAAAGTATTTTTTCTTTGGGTGGGAGAAGACTTAGGCTGTTAACACCCTTTAATACAAGATGCTACATTCAGAAAAGGAGATCTTTAAGAAAGCAATGAGAAAGCACTCTGAAACAGTAATTTGTATTGTAGCATTGACATTTGAATGAAGTAATTTTTCATTGCATAGAGTTTGCTTCAGTAAATTTCCATGATTTCTGAATTAAAAAAAAAATCCCATAAAGCTGAATAGCTAGCTTTAAAAGGAAAAATCCAAATGCTGGCCTGCTGAATGAAGGACTGCTACTTTCTCTTTATACAGTAGCTTGAAGCTTTAAAATTTAAAATCTGTCAATTTTTTTTTGCTCTTTCCCAAGTGAAATCATACTGTAGTTCATCTATTCAAGTCACATTTCAAGCACAGATTGATAGGTTTGTATTTGGTGGTTTGCTTGTATGTAGAGGGAATCAACTGGAACTATGCTAATCAGAAGAGCCATGTGAAAAAAGTGGATCACATTTGGCTCCTTGATTCTGTAAACTCTGGCCAAATGTTACTGCCTGTTTCTAGGAGGGACGTGGCTTTAGCTGCTCGTTATGGGATCCATATAACGCAACAGCCAGGCTCAGGGATCTGTGCCTAAGCAGCTTTAACTTTAAAACCTGCTCTGCTTCCTACACTGGAATATGTGTAGAGTGCATCCACCTGAGAGTTAGAGAAGGCATTTGAAAGATACGCTGTTCTGCCTGCCTTGCAGTGCTGTACCTTGTCTCTAGCTTTGGAGAAGCTCAGGCAATCACACTCCCTGTGCAGAGTCGTGTAAGAGCAAGGTCAGCACTGCATTTCTGCAATCTCCAGCTGTGCTCTGTCATCTGATAAACCTAGAGCAAAAAGGGGTGAACCTGTAACTCTGTGTCCTGTCACCCAAGCAATGAGAAGTAAGAATAACTCTACAAGTCTCTAAATATAGCAGTAAGTAAAGACATGACTCCAAACTGTTCAGTTAGAGGAAAATCAGAAGGGCTAAGGCTGGAGCTCCAGAGATGAGGAATCTCTCATTTGCTGCCAAATACGGCGTTTGACTGAGACATAGTCCTCTCAAATATCAGCAGCTTTCTACTATGAACACTTTGCACAGGCGTAGTGGTAGGATGTATGTTAAAGGTAATTTATTATGTAGTAAAAGTGAGACCCTCAAAATTTTTAAGCTAGAATAAAAATGTTTTGATCTCATCTACAAAAACTAGGTAATTGTATTGATGAATTACTGATACTGCCTGTATAAAATCTTTTTAACAGAACGGGTTAAGTAGGAAGACTGCTGTTAACACCCCCGTCTCTATAGATTTGATTTTAAATAAGGGTATATTTTCATACTGTTTTATTTTAAATGCAGGTGAACCAAGGAAATTTGACCCGAAATTCAGAGGACCTATTCATAACAGGTAAATAACTTAACTCGTTCTATTTGTTGTTTTTGGTTTTGCAGTGAACAGGGGGTACCAAATTTTGTTAACAAAGCTTGTGTATTTGATTCTGCAGTTCTTTTAAATCTGGAAGACAATCCTTAGCACCTCTGAGGATGTATGATTACTGGGGAATATTTGACTGTGTGCTCTGAAGTTCTTTCAGTTTGAATGGCAATTCTGTATGCCTCGTGCCTGCTGTCTTACCTGCTGCTGATAGAAGTAGGCCCATTTGAGGAGGGGTTATGTTCTGTGGTGCCATGGCCATGCGATGCCACCTGTCTTGTTCCGTACTGCAAAGGACTGGAACTCTGGTGCACTCTATTCTTCATTTTGCAGCTGGTTTTCCTGCTCCCATAGTCACCTCATCAAGTGATTTACTTAGTTCTCTGCAGAGGATGGCTTGGACGTGCACCATTGCATTTGCACTGTGGCTGGCCAGCGAGGTGAATCCCTAGCAGAAAATTGCTAGCGCTTGAGCAGTGACAGCAGCAGAGTTCTGTCAGCAACGTGGCCGGCTACTGGCCCAACTCAGCCCTCAAACCCTTACTAGAATGAAGGGTTTTTAAATGCATGAAGTGTCTCTGAAGTGAGTGAGACTCCCTATAGCACTGCAGACTGCAGAGTCAGATCCCAGAATATTGCAGTGTGATGGTATTTTTGAGCAGTCTGTTACTGTGCTTTTCCCTCATGTGCAGAGAAGCATTGAAACTCTGGTGGTGGGATGCCAGAAGGACTTCTCTTGTTTTAGTTTACTGCATGATACAGTTAGTGAAAAATGGGTTTGCTCTGCAGCTTTCTGTTAGATCTGTGCAGTTGCTGCAACAGCTTCTGTAATTCCAGATTTATTTATGTGCTAATTCCAATTGTACATTCCACAGCAGCTTCTTAAGAAGACAACCAAATGAATACAACGCAACACTACTACGCCACATATATTCACTGCATTTTACAATGCTTTGGTGATACAGTATAGTTGGAAACAATATAAATATAAAATAATAATATAATAATATAATTTAAAAATACAATTTAAAAAAGATCAGTTCCCTAAACATTCAGGGTATGGTTTTGCTGTACAGTAGACCATAAGGCAGTGGTAGCTGCACTCATGCTTATTGAGCATACTTCGCAATGTGGTGCGCTCAGATTCAGATTCAGCCTTCCGTTTCTGCAGGATACCCAAATGACTTGCCTGACCTGTTGGAGTCATCCTTGCAGCACTGTGCAGGACACTGTAGTCTTGCCCTTGAAGGAGGTGAAGGTGATTTTTAAATTTTTTTAAAGACAATGGATGAACTGGGATTTGTAAATTCATTTTTCAAATTACTAAGTTTAAATAATTAAGAAACTGCATTCTTTCAAGCAAATACTCTCTGGTTCCTATGAACTAAACACCTTCTCATAAGATACTCCAAAAAGTTCAGTAGGAAGAAAATTAACATATTGCCTGAATTTGTTTCTGACTTTGGGGCTTTCCATTTGTGTGTAGGAGAAGAGATACTAAGAAGCTGAAAGCATACATTTTTGTCCAGACAAAGGAGTGCCAGGAATGACTACATGGGTGGGGATAGAGCTGTTGGTACGACTTGTTGCAACTGTTGTAACTCCATATACGGTGTGGGTGGGAAAACACCTATCTTTGCTTTCTGTTGATAAAATAATCTTTCTTGCTCTGGATTTTGTTGTCAGTTTTCATTGATCAGAGAAATAGTTTGTCTTCATTTTTGAAAAATGAAGAGGGTGGGTTTCAAGGGAGATAGGCTACAAATTGTACACATCTGCATTGCAAGGTGCAGAGACAGCTGGAAAAGGTCACTTCTCATTGTCATAACTACTGAAGCTGATACGTTTTTGTAGGTGCTGTAAAGTAAAAACGATGTTTTGAAGTTGTTGAGCACCAAGCTATCCCCCATAACACTAAAAGCCTGAAAAACTGAGAATCAGAAAGCCAAGTATTACTAATGGTGTATTGTTGTCTACTAAAGAATGGATTCCTTTCAGCATTTTTGTCAGATGGACCCTTTGCAAGGAGATTCAGTTAGCTGAACGTTTGTGTTTTGGTTTGGTTTTTTATTATTTTTTAAACAGAGCAGAGCTGTTGCCAGTGATTTAAGTGTAGGTCAGTGGTGTATAGAAGGCAATGTGTCTAGTACTTTGCTAGTACCATCATTCTCAAGGGAGTTGTGGGTAGAGTTTGGTATCTTTCATACAAAGATCTTTTTATTAAAATGGATGAAAATGCAGTGGCTGTGTTGGTTGATTCTGAGCCAACCAACTCAGAAAAATCCAAAATGATGTTATCAAGATGGTGTCTTTTATTGGTGTGACTACATACTTCAGTCCTTTCATTTTTTTCCATTCTTATTCCGCAGCATTCAAGACTGTCTGCCTCTGTTCTCCATAGAAGCGCTAGTGTACAGTGGAAATATGAGTTGGAAAAGTGGTCTGTGTCTTTCTTAAAATGAGTTCTGAAATATACTTCCATGTTACAGAGCCTCCTTCCAGAACAATCTGGCTTGACTTCACTAAATAGCGAAGCATGTGTTACTTCATAGCAGGTTCAGTAGTGTGAAAGTAGACTGAAATTGCTCGGAATGCATCTAAGAAATTATGAGGAATTTGTCATTGTTTTTCCAGATGTAACTGCAACATAGAGAATAAGTTCTAAACTAGCATTTACTACCTTTAGTGAGAAGAATGAATTAGAGAACCACAACTTATTTATAAGTTTTATCTTTCTCAGCAGGAAATTTATGAGAAAGAAAAGCACTGGAGCCTTGTCGTACTCTCACTTGAACACACACACTGTTCTTGTCTGAACAAGATGTATTCTTTTCCTTTCTGAAAGATAATAATTATAAAAAGAAATGGAAATATTTCTTTAGGGAGTTGATCCTAATTTGAGAAGTATTTTTATGATACTGCCAGTGAGACTTCATGTGAAATGTGTATAGGAATGGATTTAAGTGACAACTTAGGGATGTTATTAAGTGTTCATCTATGTGCATTGCTACCAGAAAATACTTGTAAGGTTTTATGTATTGTATCCTCCAAGTGAGTACACTTACAGGTTGAAGCCGTAGCCCTGAAATTTCTTGGCTCAAAATGATGTAGCAGGAGTTTTGTTAGACAACTTTGTACAGGTAAACAGAAACTCCTGGTGTTCCCTGTCAACCTGAGCCGGAGGTGTCTCCCTTCCTCGCACCAGATCTGATGATAAGTTTAACTCGTATGAGACACATGGCGCAGTGTATTTTAAGTCTTAAGTTATCCCTGATTCCTCAAGGGCAGAAATTTCCTTCAAGCCAAGGTGTGAACACTTGTCTAGTGGTCTGTCTGTCTGTCTCACTGTCCCGTTGGCATTGGCACAATCTCTCGTACTGGACTTCAGGCAGATTTGTCACATGAGAGGAGAGCTCTGTTCAATGGTCTTAATACTTCACGCCAATGCCAGATGAAGGGGAACGTTGTGGGGAAGGCTTGTGAAATTAAGGGTTAATAAGGAATTTAAACAGAATGTGTTATGCTTTAAGAATAAAAAAGCATTTCTTGAGCCTCTCGAGCAAACTCTGCAGTTGCACAGTGCTGGCCGCAAGACCTTTTGTAGGTGCTAATGTACTGATAGTGCTGCTTAACTAACAAACATTGTAGTTTCTTGCTAGGGCAGCATCTTGAGTGAACTTGCACTTACGACATGTTGGGCAGGAAACTGCCAAACAGAGAGGTTCTAGTCGGTCATTAAAGACTAAGTGCAGGAATAAGTGGCTTTTATGCACTCTTGCTCTGTGTGGATGATTTTATCTTGCATTCATTTATTTGCTAGGATACCATTACACATGCACAAAATATTATTTGCATGCACTGCCACACATAACACAGTGAAAGAAGCCAAGAAACCGGTATGTTTTGGAGATACAGTGGGAAGCAAATCAGGCTCCGTAAATTAAGCTAAGTGACAGCAGTAAGCAGCAAAAAGTGATGTGCAAGCCTGAACTGTGCACTTAACCAAATGAAGGTCTTTTATTACGTCAACTGAAAATGATGCATCTTATGGTTTTATCAGCAATTTATCACTATGGAAACTCCTGCTTTTGAATACACAGACTCACTGTGTTTTGTTTCAGATTATGAACCTAGTTAGCTAAAAAGTACCAAAACCCGTCAAAATTTCCAGTGCTGGCTATTAGCAAAAGCATTTTTAATAATTGCATCTATACTGTAAGAAATTTGAAGTGCTTTTTCTCATTAATATTTGAATACCTACACATAATTATTATATAAAAGTATAATAGCGCTACCTGTAAGAAAGATTATAGATCCCATATGATCAGCAGTGTTCTCAATTCCTATTCTCAGAATTGTATTTCCATTAATCCATCTTCCTTAGGGTTCAGTTTAACAGTTCAGTCTCCTGAGTGATTTTGCTCTGCTTTGTTAGCCTAGAATAAACTGAAAAGTTGCCGTAACAGGTCGTCGCCTTAGTTTTAAAAATTTCTTATCAAATCTGTTTTGAGTCAAAGCATGGCTGGATATTTTCTGATTAGGTTTCAGTAATAAGCATGAGCTTACAATATCTGCTGTTTATAAAAGGCAATTCCTATTGTTCCAGTTCCTGAAGCTTTGGAAACTCCCAGAATCTTCACAATACAACCTTGTATCTACACAGAGTTATTCTGATTTATTCATTTAAGATGTTTCACATTTTTTTCCTCTCCTGCAGAGCCTTGTATTTATGAGGTAATGTTATGATCTCATTGAAAGTGAGCTACTTGAGCTAACAATAATGTTATATGGAGCCAGGGTTTCACCCATCGAATCTAGGAAAGTAAGCAGTTATTTTGTATGGACAACAGTCAGTCTGTGGGAACTGTTTCAAAATTTTCTGAAGCCACATAAAAGAGGATTTATGTGTTTTTAGATCATTTATATAACAGCAGTACTTGGCAACAGTATTTTTTATTAGGTACTGTGTAGAATTCTTTGTGTTGCAAAGATCAAAATCCTGCATTCTGGTAAAGTGGTTTTGGGTACTCATTCGTAGTGGCTCTGTAAGACTTTAAAAAGAAGCTTTTGCACAAACAGGTGTAACCTTTAATTGCATTTAGGCACCATAAAATGAGACGTAGGAGGACTGGACTGGAAGAGGTTTTTGAGATTATAGGAGTTGTAATTAAAGTATTTATGTTGCCATATTTCTCCTGAGACATCTTAAATTAAATATCGAACCTCTTAAAAACAGCTCTGATGAGGTGAGAGCCAAGCTTCAGCAGTGTCAGAACTGCTTCCGAACAGAGGCTGGGAAAATGAACAGCATTGTTTTAGCATCGCTGCTTCTACTTTAAGCAGCTGTCCCTTCTGAGGTTGCTGTCATATTGACCTTGAGTCTTGTACTACCTTGGCCTCACTAAACTTTTATTTCAGCGAGATGTCCAAACTCTGTCTCTCTAAAGAAGTGTACAGGATTTTTCATTCCTGGAAACACTTTTCAATTTCTCCCAGCTCTTTAAAAGACCTGCTGTATTTATCTTCTTTATGCTGGACTATAACGGTTCTCTGTAAGAGGAAACGTAGACTGGAAAATGGAAGGAATGGTAGATGCTAGAAATGACTGTGTGTCAACTGAAGATAGGATTCTGCAGACAGGAACCCTGCCTCGATGAGGCAGTTACAGTTCATACATCTATAGATCGTACAACCTGTTCTTCACCAAAACTGGCTTAGGTAAGCAGGAGGCTATTGAAAACCTTCAGAGAAGGAGGCTGTAGGCAGCACACCCTTTTACAGTAATTCACTCCTTCGTTAATTAAATCCTGGTGAGACCATTAGCTGCAAATCTTTCTCAGCCAATGAGGCCTGCAAAGACTGGTGAGATAGTAACTATTTTGCTTCCACACATGCTTAGAAACAAGGGCTTGTGAAGCTGGCTTGTGAAGGAGAGAACTGCCCAGTCCAGCTGGAGCCCTCAGAGTTGATGGTCTCCACAAGTGTGTACTGACCTTTTCCTGCTCACTTGGGAGTGTCCTACTTCATGTTAATTAGGCTCCTGAAACTGCTCTGATCAAGGTCAGACACTGGAGAAAAATTAGTCTAGTGCTGCACGTATCCACTCCTCTGCCTACCTGAACTTAATATGCAGACCAGTACATCGAAGACAGGAATTTAATTGGATATTCACAGGTTACTCATTGTGTCAGTTTTCAGACTGGAAAGCACTGTTCTGTGTTGGCTTCTCTGTAAAACAATGTATGTCTCTCTGCAATGTTAGGGGGTTTTGTGCTCTCTGTAGAACATGTTTTGGTTGCACTAAATGAGGTCAAGCAGTGGTGTTAGAAATTCATGTGGAGAGCAGGGGTAGTTGCATATAGGCTTCTTCTCATTTCACACTGTTATTTCTCCATTCATAAGCTATTTATAATACAGGTAAGTTAGACAGAATCTTTCATCATATCGTTTGCAGTATCTGATACCAGTTTTAGGAACATGCTGAGGCAGATGTCCTGTAGTATCTTATCCCTAAGTGATCTCATGGATTCGGTGTTGTAAGGTATTATTTATTTTAAGACTATGTAAACCTGTTCCTCGATATGTTTTTATTGCTGTGTACAATGCAAAAGGCATACAAAATTCTTTACTGGTCTTGCTGCAAAAGCAGGGCCTTTGCACATCAAACATGATTTTGTGAATAAGGCTTCTGCTAAGTGCAGCTGCAGATGTCTTATTCAGATTCTAAAATACTCTGTAACACTCGGTGTTTTCACAGGGTCATCCTAGACACCTGATTTTTAAACAGTGTTTCTTTCTGTCCCCAGGCACTGTACAGATGTTGTTTGCTGTGTGATCTTCATAGTCGTGATTCTGGGTTACATTGCATTAGGAATTGTGGGTAAGTAAAGGCAGGTGTGGTAGTGCTTTCTCATGGACAGGGGAAGCAACTTTGTGGATGGTAGAATTTTTAACTTAGATGCCCCTTTTGCATATATTTGTATAAAGCTTTCTAACCAATAAACACTGCCTTGCCTGTAAGCAAATAAGGGATTAACATTCCGTGTGTATTGTAATTAGGGAGAAGTTCTAAGCCATGTGTTTACTGATAAAAAATGAAAAATTTACTTTGTTCAAGTAAAAAAGACATGCTTTGATAATTTTGCTATCATAAAGTAACTCTGGTGGAAAAAAATCACTTTCATTTGTCATTTATCTGACTGCAAAAATTAGAGATAAACACTGGTTTTAAGAGGCTTTTTGTTCTGAAAATTATTGCTGAAAGAACATTACTATTCATATAAATAGTAAAAGGAGAAGTGAGAGATATCACTTCATTTATTGTGGGATTGGAGGTTGTTTGCACATCAAGATATTCATTAATAATAGCCATGTTTTTGTTTGAGTGAGAGAGTTG
The DNA here is from genome assembly GCA_033556795.1 of Tapera naevia. Lineage (NCBI taxonomy): Eukaryota > Metazoa > Chordata > Aves > Cuculiformes > Neomorphidae > Tapera > Tapera naevia. Next base: position 2,104,781 of record JAUMJJ010000198.1, on the reverse strand, counting down.
TATGGATGCCTGTGTGTGAAAGAACAGATGAGGCTGTGAAAGTGTGCTTACTGTGGATCTGCAAGTTCAGGATCCTACTGTATTCTGAGTATGCAAATTCATCTGTGTACTCTCTCATCACAGTTCTGGCTATTGCTTCGATCCTGCAGGCCCTTTCCTTTGCTATGAAATGAAGCATCTTGCTGCCCTCATGACCTAATTGGATTGTTCCCACTTTTCTTCATTCCAAAGTGACCCTAATGTTCATTTGATTTGAGAAGGTGTTTGGCACAGAACTGGTCACGCAACTTGCAGTTACAGGAGATTGGAGAGGGACTTACCAGAATATACATGCAATATATATCTCTGCTTACTAAACCTGCTGTGTTTAACAGGATACTGCATAACAGGAGGCAAATTACTAGTCCTGAGAAGTAGCAGTAGCTGCAGGACTGTGCCCAGCTGTTGCAGACCTGCCGTGCCTCCCACTGGTGCTGGGATTGTGCCATGTCCGAAGGACATCCCTCTAATATCTGTGCTGTTGTCTCTTCCTACCTGATTGACTGCTTCATTTGTGTTCTGCTCTCTCCTTCTGTCACTGCTTAAATGCAAAGCCAGAACTGAAGAAGCTGGACTCAAATGAGAGCAATGTTGGTTGTTTTCTTGAGCATACGAGTGCTCTGGTGGCTGCTGACCTGCCCCTGTACAGTGTTCTGAAGTACTGATACCTGGACAAAGGAAAATGAGAGGACTGGCAGTTTCTAGCTGTATAGTATTCTTGTGCTGCTAGATCTTGACTCTCTATCCAACACTATATAAGCCTTAATTTTTTGGCTGGATTTTTGTACCAGTGTTGTATGTGCAGTTTCCAAAGAACCCCATGTGCTAAATGTTGCAGAAGTAGACAGCAACAGAAGAGGACAGGCTAGTTCCTTGCTTCTCTGTGTCTGTAATCTCAGACAGTGAGGTTGCTGTTATGTAAGACTGTGAATTGATCACATTCCCTGCTCTGCATGTGCAGTGGTTTCCTGCTGGACACAAGGGAGTCTGAACAGCCTTTTTTGCAAATCTTAGATATTTGTTAGAACTAGAACCTGTTCCTGGAACCAGATACTGCATTAGTAGCTGGTGACTTTTTCTGTTTCTTACAGACAAGTTTTGAATTTGCAATCTAGAAACATTTCATTCAGCTCCAAATGCAGATTCACATGGTCTCTTCTTTTCATTTTTCCTTGTACCATGCATCAGCTATTCTTTTTACTCTAATTTATTTCAAAGTAAAAGATGAGATCAGCTTTGGTACAGTTCCAGGGACCAGTCCTGTACAAAATACATGAGCCAAAGACGTTCACATTAAGAGAAAATAGATTATAAATCAATCCTTAGTCATTAGTTATGTTTTGTGGCATGTTATCGGCAGAAAAAGTAGATTTCTGCAATTTCTTGAATATGTGTGAGTGCCACTCTGGATCCCTGATTAGTTTGGCTTGAGAAGGAAGCAATAAATGCAGGTTCTTCACAAAACTGTTGTGACTGAAAATCTAAGTCAAATTTTGCCCTCCATGTTGTATGGAAAGCTCACATAAGCTTCAGCTATGTGTGTGGCTGTGTAAAAGTGGGGTAGAATATTTTGTATGTCAGGGAAGTCTGAGTAAAAGGTAATCCTCCTTGAAAGATGAAACCAAATTATTTTAGATACCAGCCTTTCCTAGTTCTGCTTCAGTGATGCCTGCTATTGAGTGACTATACTGAATAGAAATACTCTGCGATTTTCCTTCTTATCTTTTTTTAACTTTACAGAGGAACTAATAGTTCTAATTTATCATTCCGTGTAGTTTTCCTTCCTATCAAACTGACTTAACTCTTCATGTTTATTTCAGAGACACTGGGCTTATCCAGGCAATAATTTAAAAATGTTTAGCCTCAATTTATTTTAATTCAGAAAAGTGAATATAAAAGGCACCAAATGAGTTAGCTTGGAAAAGAGCCTCACATTCCAAAGGACTTTTGGTTATTCTCTGCTAATTTCCACTAATAATTGAGAAATGCACTGCGAAAGATGAGTAATGAAACTTGAGACCAAAGATTGATACAAACCCAGTGAAACCAAGGGAGCCTTTTGAAGTATTTCAGCAGAATTCTATTTTGCATCAGAACTAAAAAGAACGTGAGGAGGATGCACTGCTCTACCCATTTGATGAGTCAAGTTCTATTCTTGTTGAGTGTGTTAGCCCACCCAAACAGGTTGAAGGAAGTAAGCCTGGATCACATTGACCCTTCTTAGGGAGTAATCCTTAATAAGGCTGTGAGAAAGAAAAAAAACCCTAACCAACATTAACTTGCAGTGTTTATCTCCTTTCTCCTAAGTTTGTCTGAGGAGTGAAAAAGCATTCCAAGTTTATTATGGTACTTAGGAAAGGGGTATTTTGGCTGTGAAGACTACTTCCACGTTATCTATATGAATTAGATATAAGTCTTGCTACAAAATTCTTGTCAGTACTTTGAATGTGACATGGTAAGGTTTCTCTCTACTGCTTCCTGTTTTGCTACTGTCAAAAAATACAGTCAAAATAAAGTCAAAAATACAGTCAAAATTAATAAAGTGCCAAACTAATTTAAAAATCTAGTTTTGAGGCTGGGAATGCACTGGTTTGTTAGAGTCATCTAACAGCATGCAAGTAAAATCTGAAAAGTGTTTAAGGTCTGTGTAAGAGCTTGATCCATTTGGGCCCAGGCTTTTACATGTATGAAAAGCCAGGTCATATTAAAGTAGAAGGAAAAAGTGGAAGGAAGTGTACATGGGTGTAATCTGCAGACTCACCGTGGTTACCAGAGAGCTGCCTGCTTTCTGGTGTGATGTCCACAAGTGTGTTATCAGCTACTATAGGAGTTGATGCCTCCTAAATATTCCTATTAAGTAGTGCTACTGAAATGAAAAACTAAGTGAGGTTTAGCACTCGTGATGCACTTTAGCTTTCTCTGAGCATCAGAACAGTTAATCTGAAATGCAGTTAATCTGAATGTTCAGAAATGTTTGATACCAAGCAGCAGGTTAATTTGCAAGCTCCAAACCACAGGAAAATTAACATAGTTTAGAAAGAACTAGCAGATTGATTTTGGTAACCTAAATCCATTCCAGGTGAAAGGTAGAGTTACAGGGTCTCTGTAACTCTTTGCGAGTCATTGAAGATATCCAGACATTTCAATAAATTTGCAGTCTGTGGCTTTGAGACCTCATATAGGGTCTGTCTCTATTGCACATATCATTATTGTTATCACAGTATCACAGTATTACAAGGTTGGAAAGGAGCTCTGAGATCATCAAATCCAACCTATAACCCTACACTAACACCAATACTAACACCAACCCATCATCTAAACCATGGCACTCAGTGCCTCATCCAGTCTCCCCTTAAACACCTCCAGGGTTGGCGACTCCACCACCTCCCTGGGCAGCGCATTCCAATGGCCGATCACCCTTTCAGTGAAGAACTTTTTCCTCGCATCAAGCCTAACTTTCCCTGACGAAGCTTAAGTCCATGCCCTCTAGTTCTGCCACTGGTCACCTGAGAGAAGCGACCAACCCCTGCCTGACTACAACCTCCTTTTAGGTAGTTGTAGAGAGCAATGAGGTCTCCCCTGAGCCTCCTCTTCTCTAGACTAAACAGCCCCAACTCCCTCAGTCGCTCCTCATAGGTCTTGTGCTCCAGCCCCCTCACCATCTTCGTTGCCCTCCTCTGAACACATTCCAGTATCCTAACATCTTTCCCAAACTGGGGGGCCCAGAACTGGACACAATATTCAAGATGAGGCCTGACCAGTGCCGAGTACAGGGGGACAATAACGTCTCTGGTCCTGCTCACTACACTATTCCTGATGCAGGCCAGAATGCCATTGGCCTTCTTGGCCACCTGGGCACACTGCTGGCTCATGTTGAGCTTCCTGTCCACCAGCACTCCCAGGTCCTTTTCTGCCTGACTACTCTCCAGCCACTCTGTCCCCAGTCTATAGCTCTGCATGGGATTGTTGTGTCCAAAATGAAGTACCCGACATTTGGACTTATTAAACATCATCCCATTAGAATCAGCCCATCTCTCCAATCTGTCCAGGTCCCTCTGTAGGGCCTTCCTACTCTCTAACAGATCAACCCTTCCTCCCAGCTTGGTATCATCTGCAAACTTGCTGATGATGGACTCAATCCCCTCATCCAGATCATCAATAAAGATATTAAACAGGACAGGACCCAATACCGATCCCTGAGGGACACCACTGGTGACCGGCCGCCAACTGGATGAAACACCATTCACCACCACTCACTGGGCTCGGCCATCCAGCCAATTCCTAACCCAGCACAGAGTGCTCCCATCTAAGCCACGGGCTGCCAGCTTCCCTAGGAGTCTACTGTGGGAGACAGTGTCAAAGGCCTTGCTAAAGTCCAGGTATACCACATCCACAGCCTTCCTCTCATCCACCAGGCGAGTCACATGGTCATGAAAGGAGATCAGGTTGGTCAGGCAGGACCTACCCCTCCTAAACCCATGCTGGCTGGGCCTGATCTCTTGACCGTTCTGCAAGTGCTGCATGATATCACCCAGGATTATCTGTTCCATGATTTTACCTGGGACCGAGGTCAGGCTGACAGGTCTGTAATTACCTGGATCATCCTTACGGCCCACATTGGCCAACTTCCAATCTTCCAGGACCTCTCCAGAGAGCCAGGACTGCTGAAAGATGATGGAGAGCGGCTTAGCAAGCTGATCCGCCAGCTCTCTCAACACCCTAGGATGGATCCCATCCGGCCCCATAGACTTATGAGGGTCCAAGCGGCTCAGCAAGTCTCTAACCTCCTCCTCATGGATTGCAGGAGGGCCATATTTCACCCTGCCCCCATCAGCCACTTCAGAGGGCCAACTGTCAAGCGAGCTGACATCCTTGCTGTTAAAAACTGAGGCAAAGAAGGCATTAAGTACCTCAGCCTTCTCTGCATCTTTGGTTACTATATTTCCCTCCACAGCCAACAAGGAGTGGAGGTCGCTGCTGCCCTTCTTTCTACCATGGATATATTTATAAAAACTCTTCTTATTATCCTTGACGGAAGTGGCCAATTTGAGCTCCAGCTGGGCTTTTGCTTCCCTGATTTTCCTCCTACACGACTTAACAACATCTTTGAACACGACGTGGCTTACATCCCCTTCTTTCCATCGACGATACATCCTCTTTTTCTTACTTAGTTCCTTCAGTAGCTCCCAGGGCTCCTTCAGAGCTATTTCCCAGGGCACTTTCCTGACCAGTTCCTTAAATAATCCAAAATCTGCCCGCCAAAAGTCCAGCATCGATGTTCTGTTCCTGGCTTTTCTTATTACATGGTTTAGAGAGAATTCAATTATTTCATGATCACTACACCCCAGACAGTAACATCACCCACCAGCACTTCTTTGTTCGTAAACAGCAGGTCAAGAAGAGCCTCACCCCTGGTGGGCTCACTCACCAGCTGTGACAGAAAACAGTCCTCAATACACTTTTGGTTATTCTTACCAAAGTGACCTTGAGGAAAATGGCAGTTTCACAAATGACTAAATATAATGTCACAAAGTCAGGAGGAAACAGAGTAATACATAGAAGCAAGTTCAAGGTGGTTTGTGTAGATCAAAACAGAAAGTGTGTGCTAAGTGAGCTCCTGACATTCAGCATGTAGTGCAAGAGGGGGAAGGCTGGGACTAAAATCTTTGTGATACCTGTAATCTTTTCCACATAATTCAAGCATAAGGAAAAGTTTGGGAGAAGATCAATGGCCTTTTCCACCAATTCTCTAGCAACCTCATGTTCAGGTGTCAGCTCAGGGTAGTAAGATAGAATTACATTCTGGCATTATATCTTACTTTCAGCTAATGCTTAAAAATAATTAGTTAGGGTAAAATCATCAGTTAGCAGTTGGGACAGTTCACAGGCTAATCACTGGCTGGTTATGAAGGAATCTTGGTCAGGTCTGCACGCTACTGCTTAGAAATAACCAGACTAATAGTGGTAGCTGTTGTGTACTCGATCCCCAGAGGGAAATAACAATGCAAGTGGAAATGACTTGAAGAAGAAATACTGTTTTGAAGTGGAGAAAAGAAGTTTAAAAGATCAATGCAAATCTCTCTTTCCATTCAGTGCTATTGCCAGGTACAGACCTAATAACTGAAAAATGGAACAATTGCCAAGTGAGAGGTCAGGAAATGTTTTCATTTACAAAGTGAGAGTTTGTCTCCATTCTTAGTACAAATGGAGTCGATTAGATTCAGTCATAACTTATGTAATTCCGGCGCACACCCAAGTAATCCCAGTAATTTAAAAGTCACTGTGGTTGATAATGAACACTCAGATTTGTCTATGTAGTAAGCTCCTCTTCTTCCTCCTTTTAATAACCATTATTTTTAAAGCCCATTACATCATATTTTGGATACAACACAGATACATGTGCTCTGAAGGTAAAAAAAGTGAAATGGATTACTTTTTCACTGATTCATCCATATTTTAGTTCAGTGTAGGTTTTTTATGTTTCAGCTTTTCACTAGAAAACCTACAAAACAATACTCTTCAGTGGTGATCAACAAAGATTAAAATGGTACATTAGAGGCGATACATTTTCATGCCAGTCAGTGTCGACTATCAACTGTGTGCACTTGGCTAAAATGTTAAAAGATATACCTGTGTTTGCAGCTTGGGTGCACGGCGACCCCAGGAAAGTGATTTATCCAACGGACAGCTATGGGCAGTTCTGTGGTCAGAAAGATACCCTCAATGAGTGAGTACTGAATCCATCCACATAACTTTATTACTTATGCACTCTGAATAAACTGTGAAGTTTCACATCTCTCTGTCTGCTAGAAGTTCTTGTGGGAAGTTGACACTCTTACTCTATTTATTCCAAATAAAGTTGAGAAGTTGATTAGTTGCTCAGTGCAAATTTTAGACCCAAATTATTACTGTAATGCAATTGCTTCAGAGCTGATCTTTGGTAAAGTATCAATAGAACTTAAAGATTGCATCAGTAATCGTATAGAAAGTGATGAGCTGGCACAGTTTCTAACTGCCTAAGTTTGGATAGTGGAGTGTCAGACAGCTGAGCTGATCCCAGTTTCAAAGGGAACTTGAGCCTGTAGTGATGCTATAGAATGGTTTTGAGGGCACAGTCATATTCAGCAGTTGGTGGGAGATCCGCATGCTGGCGGAAGATCAGAGGATATGTCCTGGACCAGAGGATACAATGGAGAGATGTGGGAACAGGACTTGTGCCAAGCCTGCAGAGAGGCAGCCTTGTTAGCTTGAGCACACTTCATGGTTAATGCTGACATCCTGCTCCCAAGGCAGAGCTCCCTCGGTGCTGCATCGCTACAGTGGGTGTCAGCGGTGGCTAAAACACCACTTACTGGGTTCTCTGGCACAGCATAGGCTGCAGTGGGGCCTATGCCCCATTATTTCTCTCAGGGAAGCCGTATGCTCCTGACATAGCTTAGCTGACTTTGAAGCCACCATACCCTCTTCACTAGAGCTATCTGATAATTCTCTGTTATAGCAAAGACTAACAGCATATCCTCCTGTCTTCAAAACCCTGGTGTTTAAATCCACAGGTCTTGGGATAATAATTTTTCAATAAATCCAAACTGAGGTGACAGCTACATCAGGGTCTCAAGTTCCAGAAGCTGTCAGGTCTGCGGATTCTGGCGAGCAAAGCCCTCCAACTGTTTATATCAAAGGAGGTTTATCAGCAGTAGTAGCAGGTGCTGTTACCATTGGGTTTCCTGGCCTGGAGCTTTCGGTTTCCAAGCATAAAAAGCTTTTGATTGATTTTGGTGCCACCTTCTGATCACTAAAAAGTAGGCAGCTTTTCCAGTGTAGTATTTGCTGATAGTATTTTTGCATGCAGTACATACACTGTGTGTTCAGTGTAAGCAAAGGGACCACAGTGGTTTTGGAGGAGTATTTTACAGACTTCTCAGAGGCAGGACTACAGATATCTATAACAGTGCCTGGGGTTGTTTCAGCTTAAAAACTTGCTGTGGAAAAAACTTCTCAGAATTGGCATTCTTTAGAACAAATACTTCTGATTTCAGAGATGTCTCAGCATAGAGCATTCAGGGTCTGCTTCAGATTTGTTTCTTTGTCTTGAGTGTGCAATATGACCATTCACAGTACTAGAATTTAAATATCAATATATGCTATAAATTTTGGATTGGTAGGATGTATAATCACCCATATTTGTAACATTAATTATCTTATATCCACTTCCATAGGAACAAGACCATTTTATTTTACTTTAACATTCTGAAATGTGCCAGCCCCATAGTGTTAATAAACCTACAGTGCCCTACAACACAGGTGAGTGAAATGCAGAGATAAAATATTTCCCTTGATTCTTAGTCATGGTGCTTAAGAACTAGACATACATTTGTTTGGATTTAAAAATTGCTGTTCATATCCTTCAGAATGGAATATGTTTGTATTATAGATGATGTGTAGCATATGGTCTCTGTAGCCTGTGGCAGTCAGAACAAATAGAAATGCACAAGATTGTCCATTTCGGATAAGAGTAGACAAAAAGAAAAAGCCTGTTTAGTTGAATACAGCAATTTGTTACTGATGAACACAGGAAGCTCTCCAGTGGTAACATGCATGAAAATAATAATTTTGATTGACATCTACAATTTTCCAAACTAGACATGTTCAACAAAATGTGTCTATCCCCAGTGACAGGAGTATCTAAATGTGGTTAAAGCCTCTGGCACTTTCAGAAGTGAAGATCCTGAAATCTTATTCTTGCCTTATTGCCACGATTTGTTCTCTCTTAGTTGTGCTGCAGCTTCTCAGGCATTGAACTTGTGGAGGTTAAAATTGCCCTCTTGATCCTTTTCACATGGGATCATTTCACTGACCTGGTTTGCTGAATGGTTGCACAAGCAGTTATGTCTTCTTATGGGGCAAAAACTTATGGCATAGGTCAGAGGAATTAAACTGCAGGTGACAGAGTATGGTCTCAGCCATTTAGATAACATTCAGTGAAGTCCAGTATTAATTTGGATGAGGATAATTGTATCGTAGCCAATTTAATGATTACAAATGTTAATTATATATTTATTTGACTATCATTTTAAAATGTTTCCCATTCCAGCTTGCCCTTACTCCTGATCCCTATCCTTGATAGATGTTTCTGGCCTATCAGTTAGTGTGACCGTATGGACTATTTGACACAGCTGAAGAGATGGAAATCTCCAGCAAGGAAGAGCAAGAACCCTCTTAACACTGACCAGTTGCTGTCAGAATGGAAACTTTCTCTATCAGCAGCAGATTTGCTTCAGGAATCCCCATCTGTCCACACGCAGACACCGACACTGTTGCCCTGCAGTCTTTAGACTCTGTTACTGGAACAATTCAGCCTGTTCAGAAATACTGAGGTCATTGTGTGGGATTTGACTGGTGCTGTGGCCAAGTTGGCAGTGGTCATGAATCAAGTAAGGTGAAATAATTGTTGAAGGAGAGTTTGGGGGAGCAGAGCAGTTTTGTATGTTTTCGAACATACAACATCTCTAAAAATGGAGAATGTTTTTGAATGCTGTTTGCTACTGCAGATGGTTAATTCTCTGGTCTTTTTGTGAAAATGCTGAAGAAATGTTTGTTTGATAATTCCTCTTTGGAACTGCAGACAGAGTCTTTCATTCCAGTCTCGTGGAGAATCAGATAGGAGGAGAAAAAAATGCCAAGAACTGGCATGGGAAGAGCTTCAGTCCTTGAATAAGACTGTGGATTTGCAGACTGTTATTACAATTCTCTGAGTCCATATGCAGCACATTTCATTGCCTGTTTCGTAGATGGGAAACTGAGGTTATGGTAAAGCTTACACTTGTAAGTCACATGATGCTGCAGCAAGGATAAAACTCTTCCTTCTTTGTTCCTTAGCCCGTGGGTAGACCATAGGGCTGTAGTACTTATCTAGGAAGACCCTCTTGCAGCATCTGCCCTGTTCTAAGGTTTAGTACAAGACCTTTTCCCAGAATTCCTTTAAGTGAACCCAAATGGCAGAATGCTCTTGAGGCGAAATACAGTTTTGTGCATGGTATTTCTCTGGAATTTATCTAGCAGAGCTTTGCAAAGGGTACACAGCTTTGGAAACAGAGAATGGCTCCCTAGAAAGGCTGAAAGTTGCTAAAAAGATGGACTTAGAACTCCCTCACAGCATTTAGGAACACTGTACACTTGTATTCCAGTGACTGGCAGAGCCTTCAGAGTCTGTGTATTGGGGCAGCCACTTCTCTATTACGTAAATGTAAATCCTAATTTAAGACTGGATGCATTCATCAAACCTCAGTCTTCACTTGATTTTTCACATAAATCCAGTTAATACAGGCTGTAACTTAAGTGGTGTGAATTTCCTTCCTGGCATGGGCACCCCTCTTGCTTTGTAATTAGGGGACATTCATCATTAGTCAGTAGTAAAAAGTTCCCTTTGAGTGATTTACACCCGATAGACCTAAATGATGTCTGTGGAGTTGTATTTGACTGAAGAGACTGTGTAGAAGGGTCGAACGATTTAGCTGTTCTCCTTGTAAATGTAATAGAAATAAATGCATGTATCCTATGAAAGTAGCTGCTGCATCACCTTGCTCATTTACACTGCTGCTGATGGAAGTAGAGGAGGATCTGACAGATTTTTAGCCAGTGTTCAAAAGAAATATGTATTTTTTTCAACAGACTGAAAGCTCTGTATATCTACCAGAATATGTAGAACCTAAGAAGATAGAGTGGCTTGATATGCCAGATATGAGGAGAGCTCTTGAAAGTGTAGAATACCAAATATTTTTAGAAGTATTCACCTAGGGAATCAAAAAGAAGTCTTATGTCCCTTTCTAAATTCTGCAGTAAACATTAGTGAGTACAATTCTATAAAACAGTGTACTTTTATACGTGGCCTTTTCCTTGCTTTTTAGTTGCACTGACTTCCCTTACCCTTCTCTACCCCTAGTGTATCTTCCCTCATTTCTGTTCTTTTCTTGCAGCTTTGTGTCTCAAAGTGCCCAGACAGGTTTGCAACCTACATTGATGTTCAGGCTTCCTACAGATATAAACCGGATCAGTGGAATTACTTCAAGCAGTTCTGTAAACCTGGTTTTAACAATCCCCGCAAGGTGTGTATGATCAGTAGGTGATGGAATACATTTTTTCTTCAAGCAATATGTAATATACATGATTTTTCTGAGCTACATCTGAATCACTCTGATTTCACCATATAAGAAATTGTCCAATATATATGGTTTAACAGTGATTTCGTCGGGGCAGAAGGTCTTGTATGCACACCAAATCCCCTGTTCTTTAAATTATTACTGTTTGCTTAAAAGAGTATCTGCAGCTACCCCTGTATTACTGTGGGGAGCAGTATTCTCTAGTACAGGGGTGCCAAACTCATAGCCATGTGGGCCAAATCTGGCCCTCCACCTTGTCTTATGTGGCCTGGCACCTTGTTTCTACTCAGCAGCAGTGCTGAGCAACTTGCCCCTGCTCTCCTGCCAGTGCCCTGGTCATGGCTCACGTATGCAGCTTGCGGCAGGAGCAGGAGAATGGCTGGAGCCGTGAGTCTGACACCCCTGCTTGAGCACTTAGGTGCTCTTCAGCAGCAGAGCAGAGTAACTGAAACCAGTTCTTAAGCTCCTGTAGCTACTTAGTAGTTTAGCTAGGGAAATTAATCTGTCCTTCATGTAACTGATTTTGCACTCAAACGTGCTGTGTTATTTCTCCCATCTTTAAAACACCTTGCAATTCAGCTGCATTGTGAACTTCTTACTCTTCTTTAAGAGAAAAGGCAAAGGGGAGGCAAGAAGCAATTGCCCAGTCACTTCTGCCTTAAATGCTGATCCAAAGCTAACAGATCTTTTTTGCCACTAGAAAAGAAAATAAGACTAATGTTTTCCCAAACCACAATGAAAGTTTGGATTCTCACATTGTGCATGTATCTTGCAGCTCCACCATCAAGCTTGGGGACCAGTCTATAAACCCAGACTGGTTAGAAATTAAACACATGTAGTTATTCTGCTGTGTCTTCAGCATTACTATTTTTCCCCTTTTCAGTCTGTTGCTCAAGTCCTACGTGATGAAGATTGTCCTTCGATGATCATTCCAAGCAGGCCTTGTGAGTGGTTCTACTTCTTACACACATTTTAGCAGTTTATAAGCATTCATATTGAGGCACATCTCTAGTCTTAAAAGTGTTTTATGGCAAGGTCACTAGGAGCTGTCATCTGACAGTGATGTCCATTCAATTTTAAACAGTTTGAAAGTATAAAGTTTTATTATTGCTTTTTCTAGCTGCCATCCATAAACATTCAGTGTGCGATTGGGTCAATCTGAGCTCTTTCTTGCTCTTCAGTTGTCACTGATAACAAAAGCTTTACAGCTCAAGTTATGCCTTTCAAAACATGTGAGCAAGCAATGACATTGACACCAAGAAAATGCCACAAATGTCAGAAGGTTCCACAACCAGCTGCTGGGCTTCAGAGATACTTGAGCCCAGTTACGATGCAACTCAGAGTCGCAGTGTTGGCTATGCAAGGTGTACAGAGGAATTAAGGGGCCAAAAAAAAGCTTTTGTCACTATTGTCAGCAGTTATTTCTGTGTAGATAACTCCAGATCTCAGAACTCATCTCGCCTGCAGAAGTGGAACACCAAGAGTATCTGTCCCTGAGCCAGAAGCTCATGCAAATAAGAAGTTGCTGTTTATTTTTCCATGCTTTAGAATAGAAGTCATATAAACCAGGGATGGGTTATTAAGTATGGATTAAATTTAAAAAAAAAATCAAGAATTTGTATGAAAACTGGTGTACTGACCCAGAAGACAGAAAATAATTTGCAAAGAAGCAATTCTTTTAGACCACAACAAGAGGCAAAAATTACAGAGGGAGGAAAAGAGATGTTAATTATTTCCTCAGACAGATTGGCGAGGTAGATATTCTGGGCTGATTATTGAAGCCTGGCAACAGTATTTATTGGAACATGATCAAGAAAGCGCAGAATTGTTATATGAAGTTGAAGTTCAGCTGTGTAGGAGGACCAACCTGCTTTTCCCTTTGGAATGAAAACCAGAACTTTTTTCAGTGAAGAGCAGGGTAACATAAACAAGTATGTGAACATCTCTCCTTTTCTCTCCCTTTTATAAGCTCCTCCTCCCTCTGTCTATCCAATAGTTGCTGTCTTTTTTTAATTGCTTCTTCACGAGTATCTGGTGATATCTAGTGGTACTGGAGCTTGTCTGGCATTTGAGGAATTGATATTTACTGGTGCTAATACCATTTGTGACCAGTCATGTTGAGTCTGTCCCTGGGGACTGGTTTCATTATTGAAATATTTGAGAAGCTGCAGTTTTTGTAAGCTGTCCAGATACTGACAGAAAGTTCCATTGTTACAAATTCTTGAACTGCTACAGATACTGCTGTTGTTATTTGGTAGCACCTAGAATCTCTGATTGAAAGCTATGATCTCATGATGCCTGAGCTTGGACAAAAAGCCCCAGAGCACAAAAATAATGATCTTGAATATAATGGCTCTTCCAAGATTTGTCAAAGTCAACATATCATTAGATAATCAATTGAAAAACAATGGACTGTGAATTGGAAATGATTTAAATATGTTACAAAAGACAAGTGGTGGACATGGAGCTTGCCATGAAGTGTAAAATACATGCTTTGTTTTGATGTTTTGAATAGTTCTTAAGCGATGCTTCCCAGACTTCTCCACGAAGAATGGTGTGCTGACCGTGGCAAATCAGACTACGTTCAGAGATGGAAGAGGGAAAACAAGAAATGTAACTGATCTCAGGGAAGCTGCAAAGTAGGTTTTACCCTTCTCATGTGCTTTTGGTTTGGATTCTGAGGTTGTGAAATGATTTAGGAATTGAACAAATAATCAGAATGTGTTGTAGCAAATGACTGAGGGTACTTAGGCAAGACTTGCTAGTAAGTGGTCTCTATGCTTGGGCACTTGAAAAGTTCCAGTATGGAAAACCAGTGCTGTGGTATCCAGAAATAAGCAAGGAGCCAGAACTTTCAGTCTGATTGTCTCCGAGTGACTGTCAGATTTTAAATAATTCTTCTTGTTTTTCCTAGCAAAAATTAGTATTTAAAGAAAGGTAGAGAATGTTCAAAATGAAGTCCTCATGCTGCAGGACTTGGGCCAGCCAGTACTGGCCTCATTTCTTCCTTCCTACGATGGCCTTTCCACTAACAGGACTGTCCCAGTACTTTGGGCTTCTCATCTCATCAGGGCACTCTTGTTTTCAGTACGTGTCCAAAGGTCTAAAGGCAATGTGCTGGGCTCTGATGCATGACACCTCCTCCCTTACAGATGGACAATAAGCATCTCCAGTTCTGGGCACTAACCATGATGAGAGAGAACTGCTGCAATAGCCTCACTTTGTCAGCCTCACTGCTGTCAGTCCTCAGCCTGTCTGAAGCACAGGGGTACCTTTTCTTACCTCCTGATCCAAGGCTGTCACATTCTAGCACCTTACCAACACTGATAACACCCACACCTTATTAAGTTCCATTCTTCTGGCATCTGCAACTACACTGTCTTTTCTTTGATAAGAAGATCCTTCATTTCTTCCTAGGAAAACATTAGTACAGACAAGCAATTTGCAGGATAGGAAGACAGTTCCATAAAGGCAACTTTTTGCTTCACTGAGCTGTTTTCTGCTTCTGTGCTATTAGCAGTTATGGAGTGGCAACTGTTTGATTCTTGGTACAATGCAGATCTTAACAGTATACACTTGGCTTGTGACATAATAAGCATTTGTATATGGCAATAGGTAATACTCATAAAGCCTTTTTAATAAAGCTTTTTCAGGAGCTGTATAGACAATTTTACACATTTTTTTTCTTCAGTGTAAATGTGATCGATGTTGGCTTGATTACGGAACTGAAGCTGGAGGATAGTAGCATGCTCTTATCACTAGCAAAGATATTTCAAATTCTTTAACTGAGCCTAATTGTTGTTGAAATAAACTTTGCCTTTATGCCTAAAGCAACCTTTTCTTTGGTTTCTCTTTTCTCAGTGGCATCAATAATGTCCTGGATGCAAGATCAGTTGGAATGAAAATTTTTGAAGACTATGCCATTTCTTGGTATTGGATTTTAATGTAAGATTTTTATGGGTATTTTTAATTTTTTCAAACTCACTTTGGATTGTGCAGGGAATTAAAAAGTAGATCATAGAATCATAGAATCATTTAGGTTGGAAAAGACCTTTAAGATCATCAAGCCCAACGATAAACCCACACTGCCAACTCCACCACTAAGCCATGTCCCTAAGCACCACATCCACACAGCTTTTAAATCCCTCCAGGGATGGGGACTCCACCACTTCCCAGGGAAGACTCTTCCAGTGCTTAACAAGTCTTTCAGTGAAGTAATATTTCCTAATATCCAGTCTAAACCTGCCCTGGCACAGTTTGAGACCATTTCTTCTCATCCTATTGCTTGTCACTTGGGAGAAGAGACCAACACCTGCCTGGCTGAAAGCCTACTTTCATGGAGCTGCAAAGGGCGATGAGGTCTCACCTCAGCTTTATTTTCTCTAGACTGAACAGTCTCAGTTCCCTCAGCCGTCCCATAACCCCTGTATTCTAGACGCTGCCCCAGCTCTGTTCACCTTCTCTGGACACACTCCAGCCTCTCAGTGTCTTTCTTGTAGTGAGGGGCTCAATACTGAGCACAGGGCTTGAGGTGCGGCCTCACCAGCACCAAGTACAGGGGAAATGTACGTGTTTGTTACCGATCCTGCTTTTAAACTGTAGGAGCAACTGTGATTTCCTTTCATATAATAAAGATGTTATGATTCTGTACATGAGGTAAGGCTAGCACAGCATACATACATAGAGTGTTAGTTGATCTGGTGTACCTTTTTAATATCCTGCTAGGCATTAAAACGGGAGGTACTGTCTTCTGTTGCGGGACCCATCTGCAAAACTGAAAAATCTTAATTAAGAGGCATTCAGAGCAATTGAAGTTGCTAAGTGTCATCAGTATATATATATATGTAAAATACATAATTTCTGAATTCATACTAATTGTCTATAGTTAAATCCATTATAATCCATAAATCTGATGCATCAGGCAACGCAACGTTAGGAACAAGAAGTATTGAACAATCTTGCAATTAAGACTTACTAATCACCAGTTAGTAAAAATGCAGCACTGAAACAAAAGAAGTTGCTGTTTTTCAGAAGCAAATATGTAAGTATATTTGTTTTCTTAGCCCATTAGTACTGTTTTTGATGGACCAGAGTGTTGATCAATTTAAACAGAAGCAGAATTCTTTGCCACGTAAGAGCCTATGACATGCACAAATCAGCAGAAATTATATAAGCCTGCATGCAAATGCACAACAATAAATGCATAAGATTTTGATAATAAACATAATATGGCAAATTAGTCAGTTCAGAAACATAAGATCTCAGCTTTTAGAGCTGTTCAGTCACTAGTGGGAGAAAGTCTGATGCTGTGCTCACAATAGTCAGGGGCAAGAAATTCACTGGTAATCAGCAAGTTTTATTCTCTCTAGATCTCTTATTGAAATAAGACTTACAGTGCAGACACTTTCAAAGGAGATATCACTGAATAGTTAGGCTAGAGAGAGAACTGGCCATTTTTTGAACAGAAATTCTAAATACTGAAGCCGGTTTCCACATTTCAAATATAATATCTTGATAAAGAGTTGTTGCTGCTTTTAAAGTAGTTGGATAGAATTTTCTTCACATTTCACACAAAATGATCATAACACATGTCAAATGATTTCTGGACAAGCATATTTAAGGGCCAGACTCTGTGTGATGGCAATGAAAGCCTGACAGTGAGAGGAGGCTGGATTCAAAACTCAATATGGAATTGCTCTAGTTTTTTAGCATACCCAGGAAGAACTACTGCTTTCAGCCTTAGTTTAAGGGCACTAGTCCAGTGAGGGCACTTGTTACCATGTACTCAGTTTTGATGTTACTAGTTATCTGAAGATAACTTTAGATAAAGGTAACTTACTGCTTTCAAGAATAGAGTTATAAGCTCCAGAACTACAACCTTTTTCAAGGAATACGTTCTGAATTTCAAACAAGCCATTCAGAAAGGGAAACTACATTATGCTAGGAAGCCTTTAAAGGGCTAAGACTTAAGCCAGCTTACAAAGGTTTAACTGATTAAGCTGATGTTGTTTTTCTCGTCCCTCTGCCCATCTGGCTTAGTTTGCCCAAAACATCTGGTTTTGATTATTTATGATCAGAATGACCTATTTTTTTTATCTTTGGTGACTGACTAAATAAGCTGGGAGTGTTCAGAAGAGTTACTGAATACAGGCAAGAAGAAGTTTTATCTTTTTGTATTTTTTGTATTAATACAAAATTCTAATGTAACATGTACTAAAAATTCTGAAAAATTAAATGTTCTGTGACACATTTGAGCTGGATGTTTATTGCATGGTATTATTATTCACATTTCTTTCTTCATGTTGCTTTAGAAGGCCTTGCTGAGTAAAAAGACATTTTGCAGTCATTTTTGCCTTTCTGACTTGCTTTCTGGGACTGAAAATAAAACAAATATATCCTTACCACAGATTTGATAAAGAGAAGACACTCTGTAGATGTCATTCCTAGGGACTCCATAGACAGCTCATAGCAATTTCTTTTTTTGGATTACAATGCTCTGATCATTTCCTCTTCTAATGGAAGGTTTTACTCCTATTTTTTTCCCTAGGAAAGCTCCTAGAAAGTTAGTTTACTGCCATTGTTTTTTTGCAATTAGGGAATTTTAATGCAGGATATAAAATAGCAATCTCTTTACTCATAGGTATTCATCCAGTTTAGCCTTCTGTACTGTAGACCAGATTATGGCCTGAAAAAGGCAATGAGCTGTTCAGCTGATGTGAATGACCAGAAGGGCATTGTGTCATACTGGTCCCATTCAGTCAACCTGAGAACTTGGTGTATACAAACATTTCTGCTTCTGCCATGCAAGATCCTCATCTATGAGCTATTTGTTTCTAATAGTAGACAGTAGCCATGAGGGTGTATTTCATAAGCAAGATTTCAAAATGCATTTTTGCATTCTATTATGTGAGATGAAGTGACCCTCATTTTAAGTGACAGGCATGCAAGAAAGTGAAGATTCTCACACTTGTTTTCCTTATCTTTCTATTTCTTGTCTTTCTAGTGGGCTGTTCATTGCAATGATTGTGAGTCTGCTCTTCCTTGTGTTGTTGAGGTTCACGGCTGGGGTTCTCTTCTGGATTTTCATCTTTGGTGTGATTGGAATTATAGGTTATGGTAGGTGTAATCTTTGAGCCTCTAAGGCTATTTTTCCTTATTTCTTAAATTTGGGCAAGCAAAGTCTCTAATTACATCAACTAAATAGTACAATTGGGAGAATTAATACCTAGTTTTAGACAAAGTTAAGTGACAAGGGCTTAAATAGCAGGGAAATTTAGTAAGAATCCAGCTGTGCTGATACTTAGCACCAGATGTAGTAACCTGAATTATCTACCCGCCATAGGCTGACTCTATTCACTTGTACTGATATTTCTTTTCAACATATGTGATGTTATAATTGACTGGTCTCACAGTAATGCATCTTTGTTTTTTGCTTACCTGACATGCTGAAGACTAAACGCTTGGCTTGTAAAAGATTTTGTTTAAAATCTTGTCTTTGCACTCTTCAGAAATACTCATTTTATATTGATTTTTTTTTTAAAGGCATCTGGCATTGTTACTGGGAGTATGATCACCTTAAAGGAATACCTGGATCTGACCTCACTGTTTACGATATTGGATTCCAGACAGACTTCAGAGTTTACCTGCAACTGAGGCAAACATGGCTAGCATTTAGTAAGTGCCCTTAAAACTTGATATTGTTAATGAATATTCAGGAGAATCATCACTATCTTGCTACAGTTTCTGCCTCATTAAATCTCTTCCTACTGCATATGTCACTCAGAGAATTAAGCAAATTTCTTTTTCTTTGTATTGTGCAAAAATCTTACTTCTTCGCAAGGAGACTACTATATTTGTAAGGGGAGATAAGGCAATTGCACTAGTGACGAAATTGAAAAATGCTTGAGTTATTAGTGTTCCACTTCCTGTGTGTTCAGTCTCCATAATGGGGAAGTAGAAGGCAATAACTAAGTTAATCTTGATGAAGTTGCATAAGGAAGGGCATTTTTCTCTCAGTCTTTGATGGCCCCAGAAACGAGATTAATATCTCTACAGATGTTTATAGAACTGCTTGCATTCAGGTCACTGAATTTGCTTGGAGGCTGATCTAAGACTGTGGAATGAACTGTCACAAATTTCATCACCTTTATTTTAAAAAGTCCTTCATTGCCTTCTTGTAGAAAGGCAGCGTATTTAAAACAAAATCCTGCTGGAACAAGACAGCCTACAGCATACACATCCCTCTCCAGGGAGGGAGGGGTGCAAAAGAGAACAAATACCTTTCACTATTACTTGCACTGCTGTTTTTGCTGTATTAGAAGGCACATAGTCCCTAACTGATGATGAAAGGGACAAAATCCAAAACACTGCCTCTCCCAATCAGTAGCTAAGTTAATAGAGCTGTAATTTACTGCTTAAATCTCCTTCTCTGCTTTGTGTCTTTGTTTAACTCTGTGTTGAAACATTGAGCTCATGAGGCATCTTCTACATTTTCAGTATGCTGTCCCTAGATTAGGACTTTATAATGTTTTTCCTTGTAACTCTGCAATTATTCCCCTGCCTGATTCCGAATAACCAATGTATAGCTTATCTAGAGGTCAGTGTTGCTTTCAGATGAGTAAATTGAGGTAATCAGGAATTAAACTACTTTTCCAAAGTCACCCAGCAAAACAGTAAAGTGTCCTTGAGGAAAACATAGGCCCTCTTTTTCCTGTTCGAGAACTCATTGTGTACTGACACTGCTTTCCTTTTGCACAATGTTTGGGACAAGCTACATTAACTTAACAGAGCTGAACTGGAATGAGACCAACTTTGAAGAAACCTGGTGATGTATTCCTTCATGGGAGACCATGTCAAAAATAGGTGCTGAGATACACATAACAAAAACTTTTTTCCAGACAACTCTGTGACTCTGAGCACTACACTGGTCACTTTCCACCTGTACCTCTGATGGCAAGGAATACTGGTAATACTTGGGATCACAATTTAGCATCATCTGTGACTGTCTGGGCCTGGATTCTTAGACCTTGTCTAAGCTGTGGGACAATTCCAATGTCCCTTTGCAAACCTCCAGACAAGCCAAGGCTTAGGGGTACCATCCCTTCCGTCGTCCCCTCCCTCCACAATACTTCTTGGTTTCAACTGGAGGAGACAGATCCTACGGTCTGCAAGCATCCACAACTGCTAGGCTAGTTTAACTGTCCTCTAACCATCTGAACCACCCAGAATTAATGGATATATCTCAGAGTCAGAGGAGATTTGCTTCAGCAATTAAAGGCTCTCTAGATGAAGTCCAGAGAATTTTTTTTACTTTCTACTGGAGAAATAGTTTTGAACTGACACAAGCAGAAACCAGGCTGAAGCAGACTCTTTAAACCCAGTCTGTGTTGCAATTCAAACAGTGCTCATAACTAAGAGAGGAAATATTTTGGAGCACGGTGCACTCAGCTCTCTGACCTCAGAGAAAGTTTGTATTAATGCAGCAGCACAACTGGAATGTGAAAAGAATTTGTCCTATCTTAGCCTCTTCTCTATTTTTTGCTTCAGTCAGGTGAAAGGTTAACACTAGATTAATACTCAAACAAATCTATTGATTTAAGTACATCTAAATGTTAGAATAACATATATCAGAAAAATGCACTCTTTGTGAAAAAGTTGACACTTCATCTCCTTTTTGTTTATTTTATTATATCTAAATACTACAAATTAGCAGCATTAGGGTATAAACATACAGAATGCTTGTGGACAAAACGTAGGTTTTGTTAAGGATGAACTGTATTGAGGGCAAAATGCAGTCACATTTAAGTAAATGATTGTCTTTGGGAATGATATGTTCCATTTCTCTTGTAAAATCATAAATGCAAATGTCATTGTCCTACACAGTCTAACTAACTCTCAGCATGCAGAAATTCCCTACACTGAAACTTAAAAAAAATATGAAATGGGATTGGAGATTGACAGTGCAGTGACAGAAGAGAGAAGTGTTCTAGCAGAGAATGTTATGGAGTTCATGAACCATAGTGTAAGATACAAGGGGAAAAAAGTTTACAGAGGCAACATATTTGTTTGATTCTTGATCAATCTAACTGTGTTTGTTTGTTTGTTTACAGTGATAATACTTTGTGCTGTTGAGGTCATAATCATACTGATGCTGATCTTCCTAAGGAATCGGATACGGATTGCTATTGCACTGTTGAAGGAAGGTAGTAGGTATGTTTGTCTGATTTTAGTGTGTTTTGAATTTTATTAAAAGGCCTCTAGCATGCACTCTTCTTGAGTTTCACCTTGCACTACTTGCCCTTGCTTATAATTTTCTTCCATCTCCATTGACTTTATGGTTCTCAAGAATCAAGGTTTGGGGTTTTTGTAATCGGATTAAGAAATACTGAAGTTCTGCATTCAGCCAGGTACCTGTTTCCTGTCTTATGCTGCTATGCAGTTAGAGAGTTGAAATCAACTTAGGCAGCACTAAGTTATACTCTTTAATTCCTGTTCATTAATAACCAGGAACACTTTTAACACTCTGCAACACTTTTGTTAGCAACCTTGACAGGTACAAGGATTTCAGAAAGTTCATAAACTTCCTATTGAGAATTAATAGCATTTTGTAGTTTTTCAGCAACATGAAAGGTCACTTGAAGGGTGTTTTTACTCTCATGCATAATGCATGAGGTTAAGCACTGTATGTAATTACTGTAAACCTAACAGACTATGCCCTTTATTCAGGAAGATGAAAAAATAAGCTGCTAATGATGGAAACCAATTTACATTTTTCAATACCTTTTAACTACTCTTTCAAAAACGTTACAATTATAAGGCTAATAACTGACTTAAAATCCTTGGTTAGAAACAATTAACAGTTGTTACTCAGTGTGTTGGAGTAACTGCCTGTGGTCTTAGTGGTAACTAAGATGCCCACCACTAATTGTTGAAAACTACTAATATGTAGGGATTAATTCTTAGGCAGCATAAGGCTGTGTCCTCCTGTGTGGGTCTTTTATGTCTCTGAGACTGATGTGTTGCTCTTAACCTCTTGATTGCACATGACATTTCGCTTGTATTCCCCTCAGCATTTATTAGTTTACCAGCAGGAACTGAGTAAATTTATCTCCTTTTACATTCTGGAAGCTGCCTCCTATAAAACACAACATGAGAAGCGTCAAAAGTCGTAGGAGAAATACTACAGGAAATATTAAGAGACAAAAAGGCTTGTGATACGCTTACACAGCCACTGGAAAGAAACTTTAGAGTAACAGGAAGAGGTGGGTGCCATGACTGTAAAGAGAACCAACCAGTAGGCTTCAGTGAACAAAACACATACTTTCTGGAATCACATCCAATGAGATACCCAGCCAGAAGTGTTTGCTTCTGATAGCTGCAGCCACAGAGGCTGTATCTACTCACTCTCTTCCAAAGGAGGAGTCCCTGGCAGAGGAGGAGCTGGCATGCTCAGGTTCCTGCTCGCTAGTCGCATTCTAGCCAGAAGAAGTGTAAGTAGAATGTCAGCCTTCAGAACATTAGCCTTGTTGTTAAAAGGAGCTCTCTAAGCTGCCGTCAGGAAAAGGCCATTATTCTTTCTGTCTGCCAACAGCCAAAGGCAAGGACCAGTTTTTTATGGCACATGCAAGGTACAGGGAAAGTCACATAGTCACCAGAAGGTACTAGATTTCCTGGCAATCCAAAGACAAGTAAAATGTCCCTGCCCCAAAATGGTTAGTACTTAAGGCAGGAAAGGGGCTGGGAACAGAGTCCTCAAGCATAACCTAGCAAGAAGTACTTAAAGGTGTGTAACACCTGAAGGAAGAGCGTGGGAGCTGAGCAGAGTGGGACAATAAAGGATAATGCCTGCAGGAGTCAGAAAGGAGATGTGAATGGAATGGGTTTGTGACTTGAAAAGAGCTGGATCTGTGAAACAGTAATGGAGAAGGAGAAAGTAGAAGACAGGCTTGAACATGGCAAATGGATAAAGTTGGTTGTAATGAAGTGATATGCGTGACAAAGTGAAGATGTGAAGATATTTGAAGAAAGAACCAGCACAAGATTGTGCTACTGCTATAAATAAGTGTCTCAAAGTAAAAAGGATGATGCTAGAAAAGGACTGATAAAAAGCTTCTTTCTTAAATCATTGCAGCTTACTGCTATGTTTTGTTTCTTTTATAGGGCTATTGGCTATATAATGTCTACATTGTTCTACCCGATCGTCACCTTCATACTCATTGCAATTTGTATTTCGTATTGGGCTGTGACAGCTGTGTATCCTGTCTGTGTACCTCTGCAGGAACTGTCATCTGCTCTGCAAGGCCAGATAATTCTCTACTGTCTCACCCTAACTCAGCGTTAAGGGGTCTGTTTGGCCACTTAGCACTTACTGCACTGATACACTCTCCCTCAATGCACATTTCCATGTGCAAACGGGACAGTGAATTTCATTTCATCAAAAAGAACTGGACTAAAATCCATGCCAAGGCAGTGGGATCATACAAGGCCTTGTGTACTAAATAAGGTTGACTTTAAGGGGTAAGAAAGCACCCTCAGCAGAGTGAATAGAGCCGGTAATGTGCCACACGTTCTATAGGCCTGATGTTAATGGTCTCTTCATTGGCTCAGGGTGGGGTGGGCTCCAGGTGTGTCTTCTTCAGAAAAGTATAGGAAAGAGCAAGAGAACATCCAGTGCACTGGGTCCTCTCTGAACTGCACAATAGCAACCACTGTCCATTTGTTCCCAGGGCAGCAAGGCTTTAGCAAGGTGTCAGAAAGGGGAGAACTGCTTTTTGAAAACAACATGTTCTTTCACAGTCAGTAATTGCTGTGCAGGATTATATTGATTTATCCTTATGCTCTGTGTCTGCTTCCACCAAATTACCAACTGTTAAAGAACTACTGCATAACCTGCCTTGTCAAAAGTAGATGTGCAGGAGAGATTTGAGTCAAATGTCAAGGTTGTTCCCCTTGCCCATTCTGATCAGGAGTTATTACAGCTTGGGGATAGAGTTTGCCCTAGGTATCTGAGTCATGAGAGTATTGTCTTGTCATTCCACCCTTTGTATACATCTCTGCACAGCAAGAGCAGTTTTTCTGTTATCTGCATAAGCTCTTTAGAGCTAGTGGTTACACACTGCAGAATCCAAAGTTGCTCAAAGCCCACAGTTCTGTGATTCCTCCTTAATATTTTGTTCAGTTTTCTGGCTACGTCAGGAGAACCTGTGTATAAAGTAATGGCCAATCAAACACTGTGCAAGTATGCAAACCTTACTTGTGACCCAGAGGTAAGTGTAATAAAAATTTACCTAGAGTGAAAGCTGTACTAATATTTCTTAGTTACTGTTAAATGCAGTGCTAGTAGAAAATGTGCATATTTTATGTAATGATTTCTTGTGTGAAATCTGAAAATAGTACTTAATGTTCAGATAACACTTCTTCGTTCAAAGCAATTTACAGACATAACCTAATTTTTCTGTTAAACTGTCCTGTGAGGCAGGTATATATTAATCATTCTAATTTGTAGTGTGAGATAGGAAGACGCAGAAATACAGGTTTACTTGGAAAGGCACTCTTGAGTTCATGAGGGTTCTATTTAATAGTCCTCAAAAGATAATGGAGGACATTGAAAGCTGTGCCTCAAACTTGCCCAAGGACCAGCCACGTTTTGAAGCAGAGGCTTAACTTCTCTTAGCCTTGATAAAGTTCCAGAAATATTTGTCTTTTTTTTTCTTGTTTTATCTTCAGTCAAATGTTTTGACTTGGCTGTGGGATTGAATTTAAGAATTTTTTGAAATCTAGAAAAAAATATCAAATATCAATATATTAGAATTATTTTCACATGCTTAAATTTCAATCTGTGTGTACTGCTGTGGTTGTGTATATCCCAACCAATTTCCCACCCTGCTGATGGCTGAACACTAAAAAAGAAAGGGGTTAGAAATTAACTGGTTTTATTTCATGCACAAGTCGAGAAATTGTTTGAAATGAACAACGGAAATAGGGAAAAGTATTTCAATGTAAAGACCAGTTCAGTTTTAATGCCCTGAGATAGATAAAGGAAGTTGTGACAGCTTGTATGAAATGGCATAGCTCGGTTGGTTTCAACTCAGCTGTGGTGATTTACACAAACTACAGAGTTCTCTGGTCTTCAGATTTTCTTTTAAATGTGAGCAAGCTTTCTTTAATGAAACTGAAGTGTTCATGTATCTTAAAAGTAGATATCTGAAATTCACTTCCCCTTTATGCAGGTGTCAGGCATGTGAACAGCTCTACTAGCTGCCTAGTTTGAGGTTAAGCACCTGCATTAGGCATAAGTATGAATCTTTACATATGTAAACAGGTTCCATAGTATTGGAGTGCTAATGAAACATCAAGCAGAATTATGTTATTTGTATGAATCTGCTAAACTTTAGACACTGTGTACACAGAATTCATTGCTTATCATTATGTTATTTTTCTTTCTACACAGACTTTTAACAAAACCAATGTGACTAAGTTGTGTCCAGGTGCTCAGTGTACTTTTGCTTTCTATGGAGGAGAAAGCCTGTACCATAAGTACATCTTCATCTTCCAGTTAGCCAATGCCTTTGTCTTTCTCTGGCTGGTGAACTTTGCAATTGCACTGGGTCAGTGTACCCTTGCTGGTGCCTTTGCCTCTTATTACTGGGCCTTTCGAAAACCAGCTGATATTCCACTGTGGCCACTATTCTCTTCATTTGGACGAGCAATACGGTAAGACTGTGGAACTGGAGATGAGCTTTGTCATGTACCAGCAAATGCTCTTTTTACATCTAGGTATGTCAGACTTAGAATCTCCAGTGAAAATGATTAGTCAGTGTTGTGGTTTAACCTCGGCTGGCAGCCAGACCCCACCCAGCCAGTCGCTCACTTCCAAGAGAATTGGAAGGGGGAAAGTGTGAAAACATGTGGGCTGGTATAAAGACAGTTTAATAGGTAAAACAAAGCTGTGCACACAAGCAAAGCAAAAACAAGGAACTCATTCACCACTTGCCATTGGCAGGCAGGTGTTCAGCTGTCCCCAGGACAGCAGGGCTTCGTCATGCATAGCGGTGACTTTGGAAGACAAAATCCATCACTCCAAATGTCCTCTCCTTCCTTCTTCTTCCCCCAACTGTTATTGCCGAGCACGATATCATGTGGTATGGAATATCCCTTTGGTCACTGGGGTCAGCTGTAGAGGCTGTGTCGCCTCCCAACTCCGTGTGCCGCCCAGCCTGCTCGCTGGTGGGGCAGGATGAGGAGCAGAAAAGGCCTTGGCACTGTGCAAGTGCTGCTCAGCAGTAGGAAAAACGTTCCTGGGTTATCCTGTTTCCAGCACAAATCCAAAGCATAACACCGTGCTAGGTTCTACGAAGAAAATTAGCTCAGCCCAAACCAGTGCCTTCAGGAGAATGTAGTTGCTGGGGGACGCTGAATCCTATTGCCCTATAGTGGCAAGGCTCCTCCAGTTCCATGCCCCCAGGTCCAACCAATTACAATGCTAAGCAGGCATTCCCAGGAGGTGCCTGCACCTAAATACATGTATACAACACATATGTATACACAGCTGGGCACACAGTTCAACAGACAGACACAGCACTAACACAAGCACCACCAGCACCAATGGTTTTATCTCGCTGGGGGATCAGGATGAATGTCCCTTATTATATGTAGTTCCCTTTAATGGACCTTCCTCCAATTATAAATTTATTTCTATATCCACACACAGACAGGCACATGCAATATAATTGCACATATACACATATGTGCAGCATAACAGTACTTCATTTTGTTTTAGATACCATACAGGTTCACTGGCATTTGGAGCCTTAATTCTTGCAGTTGTCCAGCTTATTAGGGTAATACTGGAGTACTTGGATCACAAACTGAAAGGTAAGATTTATGAATCTGCTCTGGTTTATTAAGACCTCCTCTGGTAAATTACTTCCTCACTTTCCCAAGATGTTCTTTCAGCACTGAAAAGAGATTAATTCCTCATTATTTTTAGCCATCGTAGTTCTGTTCAAAGCCAGTGAATTTGTGCTGATTTACTCAAGTTGAGTCTTTGTCCTTGGGAACTTACTGCAAAGTTCATGTGGGATGTGGATCTGATCTGCTTGAAAGCTAGTGAGCTCAATTTAGTCGAGAAAGAGTACATACCCAGAAGAAAAGAAATAAAGTTTCTGTTTTTGTCACACGTTAAGATTTTCTTCTGAGTAACTTTGCATGTGCTAAGGACTATTCTTGAATTAATGTATGATGTACTCTCTCCTTTTTTACCAGGTACACAGAACTCCTTCACTAGATTTCTACTCTGCTGCCTCAAATGCTGTTTCTGGTGTTTGGAAAAATTCTTAAAATTTATAAACAGAAATGCTTACATCATGGTATGTGCTGTCTCTGCATGTGGTCTCCCCTATCTGGGACACTAAAGTACCCTTACCACTACTAGCTGGTCAACAGCCAGCAGTGGTAGAATCTGCTGAATAAATAATGGGATTTATGGGAGTTTTCAGGAAATGCATGTGGTTCTACCATGAAAAACTAAGATCTGTTTTTTCCTTCTTCTAAACTCAGTCCTTGTCCATCCTCCGCACCCCTGAAAGTAAGTGGAAAGGGGTGGCATAACTGGTTAATTCCGCCTCTGATTCAGCAATTGAAATCCTACTTTCAACAGGAATACTAGCTTGTTTCATATTTCATCTTGATGACAGATCTGTTTGGAGGCAGTGTTTGAATAAGGAGGTCAGAAGGCAAGTCTTATCTCCATTTCCTCCTGGAAGATAAAAGCACAGACTCTACTAGAAGCAGCAGTAATATTACTCAAAAATAAGCTTTCTTAGCTTCCAGAAGAGAAATTCTATATTTTCTCTTAAATAAACATGCATAGATTTCAGCCTCGGATGTTCTGACTTGAAGCAATTTCAGTGATTCAATGGTACAGTTATGGACTGTCTCAAAGGAGGTGGCTACAGTGGGTCCATTGTAACTCATGTTCATGCAACTGATGTTTCAAATTAATGCTACCTTGAAGAGGAGGTATTCTTTCTCACAGTCTTGTTTACAGTTGGTAAACTGGCTGCACTAAGAGCTGTTCTAGTCTGTCTTGCCCTTGTGGACGCTATTCCAGGAGGAAGAAGTGGATTTGTTCCTGAGTAACTTTAGCTGCTTTACTGTATGCTGATGTAAATCACTGACTCTGGTACTGGTATTGCTGATTGCTTCTTAACTGAGCGCAGCGTCAGGTCCAAGGAGGTACCTACAGGGGCTGACTCATTGCTGCACTACCAGTGCCTGTCCTTTCCACTGACTATAAATGTAGCATAGGAAACGAGCCAAGTGAGATGAACCCCTCAGCAAGTACCT
The DNA here is from genome assembly GCA_033556795.1 of Tapera naevia. Taxonomy (NCBI): domain Eukaryota; kingdom Metazoa; phylum Chordata; class Aves; order Cuculiformes; family Neomorphidae; genus Tapera; species Tapera naevia. The sequence goes on along the minus strand of JAUMJJ010000198.1, from coordinate 2,076,240 downwards.
TCTTTGCTCTACTTGGCAAACTTAAGTACCGAGTCTGCTGCCTGCAGGATCACAAGGAGTGGCATGCTCATTGCCAGGTGATTTGAAGGGGAACAGTGGATAGTTTGCAGTTCCAGCCTGGTGGGAAGCATTGAGAGGTATCAGGTGACCAAGGGAAGTGCTTCATGTTCATCTGAGTTTCAAGGCCACGTTATCAGAGAGAACTGTGCATTACAGGCAGTAAGATTCTGGCATACAAGGAAGTATCCTCATTATTTAAAATACTTAACAGCTACTATTGTTTTGCAGATTGCCATATATGGTAAAAACTTCTGCACCTCGGCAAAAGAAGCATTCTTTTTGCTCATGCGGAATGTGGTGAGGTAAGGAGCCATCTCCCAATCCTTGGAAACATCAGGATATCTTGCTATTGCACTCTGAAGACACGATTCATCCCTCTCCCATGTCTCCTCCAAAGCTGCTTCTGTCCTCAGATGTGGCCCTTGCTTCACACACTCAGTGTTGTAACAGCAGGGCAACCATCACAGTAACCTATGCAAAGCTGATATAATCTAAACAGTGTTCTTGTAACTGATCTTTTAAATTCATAAGCATCCAGTAGATTGTAGTAGTGCCTCCAAGGAACCAATGGAGACCCTGAGAGGAGATCTATGAAAATGCAGAAGGTCGAATGCTCATCATCTGCCATTTGTGTTTCTTAAGCTTTGGTCCACTCACTGTCTGTGAAAAGGAAAGCAAAAAGACCTAAGCCTTCATATTCATCCAGAGAGCTTGAGGGGTGTCAGAGAGTGACAGGAAAGAAGGAAAGAAGAGAGAATACTTTACTTTCAAAACTGTTATCTCTAACATAACTAGATCTGCCCTGGTGCTGGGAACGCCCCTGACCCTCTTCCCCACTACCAAGACTGCTGCCAAACTCCCTGTTCTCATCAGTACTTTTCTTCATTGCTCCTGGCTCTTCCTGTAGCTCTGTAAGATAAACAAAAATAATGGGAGAATAACTTAGGAACAGGCCATGCTGATGCAATAGCAGACAATGTAATTACTGAGCAAGAGTCACAGTAAAACTGGCTGGGTCGTTTAAATTATTAAGTGAAGGACTGGGAGGAGGAGAGGAATGGAGTGAGGCTGGAAGACAGAAAAATGGCAGCGATGCTTAAGAAAGACGAGAAAAGGCTTGGAGATGGGAGAATGGAGAGCATTCACTCTGCTCCCCTGCGTTAATATTGGTGCAGTGTTGTCCACATCATGTAGTGCCTGTGCAATGGGAAAGAGAACCTGCCTTTGTTTCCTGTCAGAACATTGTCTCACTATCCTTTATGCATATAATTGTATTGTTTCCAATGGAGAGTTTTTTTATCTTGTGTGTTTTGCTAATTCTGGATTCTGACAGGTTAATGATGATTTGTTCTCCATAATATTTCTTAACGTTTCTCTTCCATGGTAGTCTATGATGTATATTACCATACCCACAGCCTTCAGTGCTGTCAAGATGCTGGTAATACAAAGCTCATTTTTCATCCCATTATTTACCTGCTGTTTCTGATAAGACAGGCTGGCAAGATTCCAAGCAGAAACTCTCTGCTGTTGCTTTTAATGAGGGCTGCAGATTTAGGGTCAATTTTTCTGTCTGCCTTCATTCATTCACCTGTGACTGTCTCCCTGCTTTGAGGCCTCCTGCCTTCAGTATTGTGCCATGATATCTTAAAATAGTAATTTTTTCATGTTATGGGGTCATGAAATGTGGTTGGATAGGACCAAGTGAAAAGAAGACCCACCAGCAACCTACACAAACATGGCTTTTTGTTTTGGTGTGTACTTTGCCTCTTCTGGGCTGGCTTATCTGTGACCCTAGAGGAAGGCAGAAATAAAAATATTGTGATGTTTTGGTTTGGCTTTTTTTAACCAGCAAAAGCAATAAACAGTCTTCAAGTGCTGTAGCAGAATTACCGTGCCAAGGCCAGTATTGCTGTGCCAAGACCTAAGTCAGCAAGGGGCTCAGTGCTTTTTGCCTCATGGGATTAGGCTGTAGCAAAGCCTATCTCTATGTTGCATTTCTGCATTGTTCTGTTGTCAGCCTGTGAAACCAGCAGAAGGTAGTTTCTTGGTCATATTTTGTCAATTATCCATAGATCTAAGGAAAGAGAATACAAATGTCTGGTTTGTGACGATTGTGTATCATTTGTCCCTTTCTGAACAGAGTTGCCGTTCTGGATAAAGTTACAGACTTCCTTTTGTTCCTGGGGAAGATTCTTGTTGCTGGTGGTGTAGGTAAGCTAATCAAATTTTTCCAAATGGTACTTTCTGTTTTCTGCAACCTACAAGTATGCCTGCCATATTCATATATGCTGGAGGTTCTCATTGGTCTGATTATTTGGGAAGCTGTTCCTGTATTTCTAGGATTTGCAAGATTGAACTGAAATGTATTTTTTCCTTTTTACCCTTTTCTTCTTGCCTGGTGTGTTGTTGACAACATCTTTTCCATAATTGCTTTTACTGCTCTTGCATGAGTTGTTGCTGCAAGGACTTCTGCAGCCAAAGCATCATAGCGAGATCAACTCAAGTGCACATCCAATAAGTCAGCCACAATCGTTTCTTCTTTCATAAGAACTGAAAAAAATTGCAAATGTGATTCACCTGGTAGCAGACAGAATGTGTACAGGAGGAGGTGGTGCAGGTCTGCAGGATATGGGCTTGTAGCTCTGCTGTATTCAAGCCCATTGTAGCTATAAGCTATACTAAGAGAAATTGAATATTTCTGACATCCCCATAGGGCTTTCTTAGTTATCAGTAAATATAAAAATGTATTATACATGTTTTCTTGTGACAGAAAAGTGATTCTTTTTTTTTAATGAAGTACTACTTCCAGAAATTCAAGTTGTTACTATTCCCTTACGGATTTTCTAAATTGTCACAGCAATTTAAAAACATTTTACAAATAACCATCTTATGTATTCTGGATACTTTAAAAGATTACTGATAAATTATATTTTATTCAAAAGTTGAAAATTAGTACCAGGAACATATATAAAATATTTTGTCATTACTGTCGAATTACTTTCAAACTTAGGTAGCAGGTTTGATTTGAAACATTTTCTGAAATGTAGGCCATGAAATACTAAAATTAGTTCATGTCTTCATCCTCTGCAAGAATATATCCCTTGGGAGATTTTTGTTGTAGATGGATTGGTCTGTTGTAAACTTATTGCTGTGCTTATCACTAGCACTGCCATTTCTCCTTTTATCCTGAAATAGTTAGGTATTTCTTCAAGCAATAAAACGTAAAACAGCAGAATTTTTCTCACTCATTTTTTATTTTAGAAAAGATCTGCCCAGTTGTCTTTGTTATCCCATGTCATTGTCTTGTTTATTGTTATTTATTGATTTTGGTATTAAATCCAGTAAAATGATGAAACAAAACTATTCATTAAAGTCCTTCTAGGCCCATGAATATCTTTGAGGTAGTTGATTCATTTACATAACTCCTCTGTCAGAATAAAGACCCAGTAGATAATTAGAATTGAACAGTTTATTCTTTACAAACTCTTAATTAAATCAGGTTTGGATCAGTTGTGTGTTTTGTCTCATTCATTCTTTAGGTTTTAGGAAATCAGAATAAGGATAGGAATCACTGATCTTCTCTGCTTCTTGTAGGTGTCCTGGCGTTCTTTTTCTTCACACAGAGAATACCAGTTTTTGCACAGGAAGCACCGACGTTAAATTACTACTGGGTACCATTGTTGGTAAGGCAACCAACTGATCTCCTGAACAGTGAGGGCAGCTTGAGGTGCTCAGACTGCTCAGGGCATGGTCTGGTAACAGCTCCCATTGCCATCCTCTCAGCAGCTGAAGTACCATCCGCTGAAGTGAGGACTGACCTGCCACGCTCTAGACAGGCAGAAGTGGCACTGTGGTGACTCTGCACCTTCAGAAACAACAGGTTTCACAGCTGCTTTGCTCAGGCCTGCTAGACAGCAAAAGCTGGTGGTGAGGCACCAATGCCAACATGGCGTCTAAAGGAATGGACCAGTGATGCATCTCTTTCTCCCTTTGCAGCTTCCCTAGACTCCAGAATATCTCCAGGATGAGTGTTTCTTTAGAAAAATCTTGAAGGAGTTCATAATGTTCTTGGTATTGATTCTCTTTGGGCGTTGAAATGGCTCCAATTTTGCAGTCAGAAAACTAGCAGCTACTGCCTGTTATGACACAGAATATTGAATCTGTGACCCCGTTTCACAGCAGTAGTGACCTTTGGAAGAATCACAGAACTGCCATTAAATCTTAATTTTGCTTAGCAGATTGGGCTTCTGCTTCTGACTTATGTTAACACTGCCACATTGGTGCTAAACTGAATTTGGGTTTTTATTGTGGTTTTGTTTTTGTAGACAGTCATTATTGGCTCCTACCTGGTTGCACACGGGTTCTTCAGCGTCTATGCAATGTGTGTCGACACGCTTTTCCTCTGCTTTTGTAAGTACTGTGCTTTCTTTCACAAATACCTGCAAGTTATGGGAAGAGGAGTAGAAAACCACCTTATCTGTTCTTTACAGAATTCTGGTGACTTGGTTACAGACTGTGTGAAAAATGAACTACTTTTGCTCTTTAGACTGGCTCCTTGATGCGTTCTTCAGTGCAGAAATGTTTCAGTATTCAAATTTAATTAGTTTAAATAGTGGAAGGTAGCTATATGGTTCATGAGGATATCTGGGTTTTGTTTTTCAGATGTCTCTTAACTTTCTAGTCTAGAACTATGTCGTATTTATATGGAGTTACGGACTTTGGCCCCAAACAAATATGCTCACAGGCAGACAAAGCACTAATAACATTCCAAGAAATAAGCTAAACCATGAATAAAGAAACATATAAATGATTACTGTTATTTAGAATGAAATGGATCAAACTAATAAAATTCCAAAAGTTAGTTTGTGCACTCAAAAATCAACAGATTTTCTTTTACCTTTATTCCAAAGACACGTGGTATATACTGCCATGGACATACACAAAGATTTGTTTCCTCTGCCCTCATTGGCCATTCCTTACAGCTGGTACTCTCTGCTTGGCTTCACAGATAGAGCTGTCTGCCTCAGCAGGGCTACAGTTGCAGTGACTGTGCTTCACTGCCCACTCCCTCGAGATTGCTTGTCAGTGTGAAATTGCTCACTGGTCTATGACTGCTGCATGGAATAAAAACTGGGCTGAACCCAGGCCAGTGATGTAGTCATGACCTTTTGTGGGAAAAAAAGTAATATGTCTGCCTCGTAGTTTTAAATTCATATTCTGTTTTGCTTCTCATGCTTCTTTTCAGTAACAGACAGTAGGGGTTTATAAAGAATATTGTGTACTTGTGGCATCGGGTTTTCAAGAGAACTTTATCTTAGGCAGTGAAAAAGAGTCCAGTTTTAAAAAGTGCTCAAGTCCACAACTCTCTTTGGGACAAATTTTCTGGCAAGAAGTAGCCAAAATGCCAGACTTTGGTGGAGGCATGAATGTTTGGGAAAATTTTCACATATTTTACCAAACCAAACGACAGGAGAACAAAACGGATACATTGCTATCATTTTAAAATGGCTAGGTGTTCGTATCACTGCTTTGTGTAAAACTTCTGGTTTGAGAAAGTAGCAATCTTAGAGTGTCCTTCATCAGCTTAACAATACAGTTACGTTGCCTTGATTCAGATATTTTTTTAATGGTGGGTCTTTTGCTCTCTCCTTTCTTCAATCCTTTATGTGTGTGTGGTGATACTGCTGTTTGGTCTTTTGGTTGATTTTGCTGTGTAAATTCAGGTGAAGACCTGGAAAGAAATGATGGATCTACAGCAAAACCCTACTTCATGTCAGCCAGCCTTCACCGAATTCTAGGGAAGAAGGAACTAAGCCCTAAGAAGGCAGTGGGATAACAAACACTAAACCTCAACATCAAAACAGTGTCACTTTTAAGCAAAACGTGTACAAAGTAGGCAAAAGTAAAAACTGTAAATGATGCTTCTGGTTAATGGGTGATTCTTTTTTCCTTTTGCTTATATCTAAAAAAATGAGCAACATTGGTAACATTTAACTAGTTTAAATGCTTAAACTAACAGCTGTGAAAACAAGGCCACATTTTTAGTTTATAGAGTGCCTATGAAAAGGAAAATGTAAATTTGAAGCTTTTTTAAGTCTATAATGATGTTTTAATAACTTTTGTAACACAAGTTGCTGCCTTAGATGACAGCAGTTTTGATAATGTTTCTTTTTATAAGTGTATATTTGTAAAAGAAATTCAGGCGATTTTTTGAAAGCACTAACATATAACCTAATCAGCCATAAAAAGATAGTTCGAGACTCTCTAGTTAACTGGGAGATGGTACTAAATTTGTAAATATGGTGCTATGATTGTATTTTTTTGTACAAGCTGGTTCACAGCTATTTAAACTGTGATTATACATGCATTAATGATTCCCTACACTGAAAAATGTAGTGATATTTTAATCACATCCACAACTGCATCTTTTAAGAAACGATGCTACCCTGCGGGTCCCGATGGAGGCAGTCAGAGCAAACTACAGCTGACACTGCTTAAAGTGGAGTGTTCTGTGAGTTGTACTTAAAAGATGACATAACTGCAAGAAGGTCCCACTGCACTTGAAGTGATTTGTGGTTCACACAAATGAGGTTCCATCTGGTACAAGATGGTGAATGTATCATTTTTAGCTGATGTCTAAGAGAGATGCACTTGTGTTAATATCCACTTATCTCTAATGAGTCTCTGATTGTGTTCTACATTATGAGGAAGTTGAGATTCACTGAAAGGAAAACCAAATGCAGTCTTTTTTTCCATGGAAAAAAGTCTTGGTTGTACCTGTGCACAAGAAATTCCATTGCCTCTGCCTGGCTCAGAAGGCCTTTGTAAGGAGATGTTGCAATGACCATGTGGGTGCTGAGGGCCCAGCGTGCTCTTCCTGCAAGTCTCCAGGCTCTCAGTGGCTCACACAGTAAGGTGTTAAGATGTTGAACTTGAGTCTTCTCATGATGTAACATGAATTATTTAGCTACTGAAAGATGCTCCAAAAGATTTAATTTGCTTTTTGATTATTAAATTTGCCTGGTCATTAATACAAGATCTATTGGTAGAAAGCACATTAACATTCTGTTCAGTTTTATGACTTCCTGTTAGTAGAACTGTCACTGAGGTCAGTAACAGCTCTGCTCGTGGAAAAAGTCTGACCCTGTTACTGCCAGGAGCTGAGTTGAAAAGGTTCTGGTTTATGAGTCTCATGGATGCCTAAGGACCCAACCATACTGAAGCCTGCCGCTGGTTTTCCTGCTCCTACTGTACTGAATCAGATATTCCATTACGGTCTGCTTTCCAGGAGTGGCATGTGCCATACCTCTGCCTGACCTGTTATGGGAGCGCAGTGCCTGGAAATACATTTCTAGCCCCAGGAGTCTGTTGGTTTCACAAAGAGAAAGGCAAATTCTTTTCCAGATGATTTAAATGCAAGTTTTTAGGGAAAATTTGCTGATGATCCACATCCCAAACTGATTTTGCTCTCTGACTTACAACTCCAGTTTGCAGTGACTGTAATCACTCCAAAGGCAGGAATACTGCAACAGATCTGGGGGCACCTTGATGCACAAGTGATCCCCACCCACATGCTTCCAGCCATGGGCAGGGCAGGATCTTGAAATCCTGTGAGCTGAGGTGTGAGGGACTGGACCCCCATCCACATTCTCTGTGACCCAGCGGGCACTGTAGCCCTTTCCTCTGAAGGAAAAGTGAATCGTTCAGTTTAGGACTCAAATGATGTAAAAGAAAGGTGTACAGTTTCAAACATAATTGCTGACTGTGGGCGCCTCTGGTTTTTACTAACTCCCCTTGACATACCCTGGAGTAACCTGTTAACAAGGGCTGAGAAACCCACCCTGAGAAAGCAGCCTTGACTGGTGATGTTTTTCATTGTGGTCTTCATTCCTTTCTCATGCTGTGCACTGCATTGAATATAGAACCCCCATTATTCTAATCACATCTGAAACTAAGTAACTTTTTGGGGGTATGTGTCACCATTCTGTGATTTAAAAAGCTGCTGGTCTGATTACAGTTCATGTGCTAAAGATTTTTGTGGGTGTTTTAATACTACTGTGTGATTAGTTTACAGCTGGAGAAACTGCTTAAGTAATCAGTATTTCTACTGGTCTCGAGTGTCTTACTGGGAGCTCAACTGAAAAAGCGTATTGCTGAATGCAGCATGCTTTTTTATCATATGAATGTAACCATAGAGTTTACTAGAAATAAAACATAATAGAAATAGTATACAGTTATTTGATTAGAAGACTTTTGTAGCAAACCTATGCATTTACTAAAAGGATTTCTAAAAGTGAAAGTTTTAAATTGTATTATTATTTATATACAGTAAAAAAAAATCTATGTTTAAATTTGCTCCTCTCACTATTTTGTGAAATTACTTAGAATGTAAGTGACCATCATTTCTGAGAAGAAAATTTAAAAGCCATTTTCTTAAGGATATAATTATGAGAACTGTGAAAATGCAAAGCAATACCATGTAGATTTTGTAATCAATAAATTGAATAAATAAATCATAATTATTTAATATTAAAATTGGCTTTTTAAAAATAAATTGCTATTAAGGGAACAATTTAAGTAGAAATGAATGCAAATATTTACTTGGGAAAGAATCACTTAAAATATTTTAAGACTAACTTATTGTGGTTCCTAACTAATCCTGTGGGCCAGTCTGCAGACTTACACCCAGAGGAGGTACCAGTAGTGGTGTTTATGGATTTGGACATTTACCTTGTTGCTTGATTTAGTATGAAATTTAAAATTCTGTTCTTCCCCTTAGTGAGTGGGACATGTGGCTGTCTGTAACACGGTGAGATGGGTCAAATTCACTTTGCTCCCAAGCCACTAGGTGTGGGTGCCAAGGTGCCTGCTGTTCGGTGAGGTAGGGCCAGCCCTGGATGGAGGGATGAGAGCTGGTGCTTGGTCTGTGCTTGCAGGGCAGCAGGGAAGGAGAGCCTGGACTTGGGAGCCTGCCGGGAGCCCAGTGGGCTGCAGTGCGGAGGGCTCGTGGGTGGAGGTCCTGCCTGGCCTAGAGCTGCGTGCCTCTGCTCCAGGAGAAGCTTTGGAAAGGCAGAGTGGCCCTGCAGAAAGACCCTTTCTCATAAATCGAGAGAACTTGAAGATCTCAAACAAGCAGAGTGTAGAAACTGAGGAATTGTAGAAAACACCCACTATCACACCCATGCCATCATGTTCAGTTTAGTTCTGGTTGGGTCCATTGTGTGTCCTGTGATGTATGAATGGATGGCTTTCATTTACATGATTTATACCAAAGTTTTAATGTCAAGCCTTTGAATTTTGTAAAAAAAGAAAAAAAGAAAAAAAAGTGGCCCCAGAAACAAAACAAAGAAGAAAAAAGATGGGATCCCTTCTTATGCTGAGAGTTTTTCTCCAGTAGTACTCAGCAGCTGATTCTGGGCTGTTCTGGGGATGCTGAGTCGTCTGTAAATGTTGGTATTTACAGTATGAAATGTTGTATTGTCGCGTGTTCTGCTGTAGAACATGTGGCGGCTTTGGCAGACGCAGTGTCCCGCTGGTTCTGGAACAGTCAGTGGCTGTTCCTTGAGAAATGGGCTGCAGGGATGGGGTTGCGAAGAACAGATCAGCTGTTTGTGGGAGCTTGGAATGTCTCCCTTTGGCCGGTCACTCAGCCTGGACAGCTGTGGCCTCGCTGACAAAGTGCCTTACTGGCTGCTATTTTACCTGGCTTGTATTTTGAGGTTTATTCACACCGTGTAAAACAGAAAAGCTGGATAGGAAAAAACAGTACTTGGTTTATTTCAAATTAACTGGTATCAAATGGATTGTAGAGAAGCGGTCGGGTATCTCGGAATTGTGTGAGGCAGCACACAATATTTCCTTTGTGCTCTTGTCAGATCATGGAAGCAGTCTCTGGTCTGGGGGAAGCACACGAGAGTTGTGTTGCAAGTAAATAAAACCAATGGAAGACTTTGGTTTTAGTAGTAGATTTTTTGGATAGCTTTAATCTGTGATAGAGTGAACTCTGGGCAGGACCTGTCCTACTCTCAGTTATCAGCGGCTGGACACATGGTACCTGTGGCACCGCTGGGAGAGCGGAGCTCTGGCTGCCAAAGCCGAGGGAAAAAAGTTGGCAAATACATGGAATGTTGCTGTAACACATCTCTTTGCATGTCCGTGAGCATTGAGTTCATTCTCCATTTCAAGACTGATAATTTGCTATTCTGGAAGTGTTTTATAAATTATTCTAAATTTTCTAACTTTTGATACAGGCGATGATTTTTGAGGTAATACAGAATTTGTACTACGCGGTAATCAATTAGAAAGATAATTAACTGTTCCTTCATGTTCAGTAACACCAGTGTGACCAATACTGTAATTGTCTGTTACTCCACGCGACAGAAAGTCCAAGTGTTTGTCCCAAATAAAGGATTGTAAAGTCACAAAAAGGCTCTCTAAGAGGCTGAAGGGCGGCTGCTGTTTCATTACGGTGATTGCTAAGGGGATGCCGTTACTGCGACAGCCGAACGAGCGGCAGCGCGGGGCCTGTGCTTTGCCGGAGCGCTCGGCGCTCTCTCTGCTGTCAATGCGCGGCCGCAGAAAGGCTCGGGCACCGACCGGAGCCCGCACCTCTCGCACCGAGCCCGTGCGCACCTGCAGGGAAGGCGCTGGGCGGGCAGGGAGGAGCGATCGGTGCTGCGGGCGGGTGCTGCGGGAGGGCGCCGTGGGCAGGGTGGGTGCTTCGGGGGGCGGGAAGGGGCGGTCGGTGCTGCGGGCGGGTGCTGCGGGCGGAGCCGGGCGGGGCGAGCAGAGTAAGTGCTGCGGGAGATGGGACGGGGCGGGGCGATCGTTGCCGGCAGGGCGGGCGCTTGTGGGCGGGGCGATGCCCGGTGGGGCGGGCAGGGCGGTCGCTGCGGTGCTGGATGGCGGGGGGCGTGGACGGTGGGTGCTACGGACAGCGGAGAGGGGCGAGCCGAGCAGGGCGGGTGCCGCGGCGGGGCAGTGCGTGTGCTGCGGGCGCTGCAGGAGTTGTGGGTACGGTAGGGTGGGTGCTGGGGGCGGGGCGATGCCGTGCAGCGGGAGATGGTGGGGGCGGGAGCTGCAGGCGGGGCTGCGGGAGGGCGGAGCGGGTTGTCTGGGTGTTGTGGGCTTTCGTTGCGGGCAGGGTAGGTACTGGGGCGCTGCGGTGCGGGGGGCTTCGGTCCTGCGGGCGGGGCACAGTGAGCTCTGCGGGCCGGAGAGGCCACGCGGCGCTCGTGGAGGAAGAGAACGGCGTCAGCTTGGCCGGTAGCAGCGGGTGTGGCTTGTGAGGTTCGTTATTTAATGCTTTTGAACCACGTTGTAATAAAATGTGGGGCTTTGGCTGAACCTGTTTTGCGATCTTCTTATACCAGAGAACGTGTATTTTAAATCAGCCACGTTCCTACTTTGTAATTCGTTATAAATCTTTTTCTGGGTGTAGGAGAATCGCCAAGAGCCATCTTTTCTGTAGTTGTGCGAGGGCAGCTTGGCTTCCACAGCTTCCAGGGAAGACAGTGCTACAGGGGCCGGGTCCCAGCCTGGCCAGTGGTTATCAGCAAGGGGAACGTGGGGCAGCTCTGCCTGCCCAACAGCTTTCACAGAATCATAGAATTGCTTGGTTGGAAAAGGCCTTTGGTATCATTGAGTCCAACAATACCTGTCTGCTACTAAACCATATCTACCTCTTTTAAACACCTCCAGGGGTAGGGACTCAGCCACCTCCCTGGGCACTCAACCACCTCCCTGGACAGCCTCTGCCAGTGCCTGACTACCCTATTGGTGAAGAAATTTTCCTGATGTCTAGTCTGAACCTCCCGTGGTGCAACCTGAGGCCGTTTCCTCTCGTGCTATCACCTGTCACTTGGGAGAAAGGACCAACACCCACCTCACTACAACCTCCTTTCAGGCAGTTGTAGACAGTGATAACGTCTCCCCTCAGCCTCCTCTTCTCTAGGCTAAACAACCCCATTTCTTTCAGCTGCTCCTCATAAGCTTTGGGGGACTGTGGGTTCCCAATCCAAAACAGAGCAAAAGGTTTTTCAGGGGTGAGGCTGGATTTCAGCAGAGGCAGCACTGGAGCAGTGACTTGGAGGCAGGACAAAGGGAGCATTTGGGCTCAAGGGTAAGTGATAAGGTGTGCATTATAAGTTGTTCCAGACATGGGGAGATGCCTTTAAGGATGCTTTGGAATTCAGCGATCCTCGCAGTGAAACCTGGGGATGAAGTTGTTGAATAAGCACAAAAACCTACGGTATTGACTGCTGTGGGCCTCTGGACTTTGCTGTCATTTTGGGCAAAGTGGCAGCTGCTGTGGAGGAGATACAAGCTAGACCTGCATCAGTGGAGAAAGCATGGCTCTGCAGTTGGGATTAGCGAGTAGATGCTCACAGGGTACACAGAAGCTTTACATTCAGAGTTGCAGCATACATCATTTAAGGGAAAACGAGCAGTGTGTTAGGCTTACACAGCTGGATGGTGTTTCTTAGAGTTAAAAGCTGTCAGGTCTGGTGGGGCAGGTGGTGCATTTGTGTCGTCCATCTCATCAGTCACTGGCCATGCACAGTGGTACCGGTGCAGCACAGCGCTGCTGTGCAGGAGCCCTGAGCTGGCCGTGCCTCAGCAGGTGGATGACAGCAGATGGAAGAGTGGGGTTGTGACAAGGCAAATGCTGACAGGGAGTGGCTCAGCCCGGGAAGTTTAGATGTGGGCAATTTCAGTCCAGCCTAGAGAGTGAAAGGTGAGCTGTAGGAGTGCCCTTCAGAGGGATACTGGTGTTCCTTGAGCCCAATTCAGCAGCTGGGCAGCTGGAGGCCATGCAGCATAGGAAAAGGAACAAGCCTAGCAGATGTCACTTGGAAGAGCTGAAAGACACTTCTGGTTTACAGTAAATCTTCATGAAAATATACACTTGTTTTCTTCTTTTTTTTTTTTAACATTTGATCAGATGCAAATTCGGTGGATGAAGTCTGCATGCTTTTTGTTCTGTAAAGCATCACAGTAAAGCTCAGTACTGACCATGGCTATAAACAACAGTAATAATAAAGCACTGTGCATGTTAAAGAGCAATATTGTTGTTTAATCAGGTGATCCTGTGTCACCCTGCAGAATGTGTCATAGCATACCCAGATGCTGGAAGATGCATTTGTAATGTAGAAGTTGTAAGGGGATTTTTGGAGCATAGAGGACCTTTACTACGTGTCTCATGTGCATAGTTATTTTAATTAAATCTGGATTATTATTTTTTAAACTACATCAGTATCTCCTGTTAACACAGATGGTCTGTTGGAAATGACTGCAGCTATTGGTTATATTGTCCTCCTTCAGAAAATTCAGGCTTACTAAGGAAATTGCTTTCTTGCCTCCTCCTTTTAAATGTGTTTTCAGGCTGGTGTGTTTTCTTGCTATTCATATTACATTTAAAATTAATGCTGACTGCATACCATAGAAACTTTATTCCATAGCCAGATGAATTTGAAACCTTGCCTGAGTTTTCTCTCGGGTGCCAGCAGTCTGATCTCCAGTCTTTTTGAGGGTTCCTGCTTCTTTTGCAAGGTTTGTTCTTTCTGGTTGCCTGTTACTCAAGGGGAACATCATACCGTACAAGCCTTCCCTGCAAGCCTGGGGTGCGGTCAGTGGCTCAGTTCACCATTCAATGGGATGCAGAAAAGCCACTCAATTTCAATCAATGGATATTCTCCAGGAAGCACAGAGCTTCTGTTGCCCTTCCTCTGGGAGCTGTCCTTGCTGGCATTGGCACCTGCTGCACAACAGGGAGAAGGGACCCCGTCACTTGGCCACAAGTGTGCTGCAACTGGTCTGGGGCAGAAGAGTGGTGGGGTCTGCACTGGTGCGGTCTGCCCGACGTGTCCGCTGAAGAAGGAAAAGATAACAGAGCTGACCTTTTACAACGAAGCAGACCCTGGCCATAAGTGCAGGATGGAAATGTTCCTGCTGTTGTCTCGGCCAGCGACTGATGTGTTCCATCTGTGATGTCTTTGCAGTTCGACTTTGTAGATGAACATTGCTGTTGGTGTATTTGCTTCTAAGACTTGGCATGCTACTTTCCAAATGCACATGTAACCAGATGGCTGGGAGAGGGAAAGGAAAGGATTGTTTTATAGAGAACTTCATAATGTAGTTTCTGGCTGCCATCATTATCGACACAACTGACCATATCAATTTCCTGTCTTGAACTAATTTCCCTTTCATCAAGTACCAAGTTTTCATTTCTGTTGGTTTGGTGGGGCTCTGCAGTCTGAATTTTTTAATTTTGCAGTCTGAAAGAGCCCAAGTTTGGAAAAGAATCAAAGTAGCCCCAGGAGAAGGTTGTGTGCCTAATTTACTTCACATGATAATGTCTAAAGGGTTTTTCTTGCAGTTTGTTTTTATTCTTTTTCTAGTTTATGCATTTTCAATTTCTTACAGAAATATTGGTATGGTTTAGCTCATAAGTAGGCTATTCTGTGAGAACACTAACGGTGGTCCAAAACAGTTTAAGAAATCATAGAAGTGGTTCTAGGTCACTGGAGCTTAAAAAAAATAGTTATCTTTGTGAATTTAATACTAGTGGCTCTTGATGTCCAGCAGTGGCAGCTCTTTCTGAACTGATGTTGTGACTGGAAATGTGTAACTGCATGTTTAAACAGCCCCTCTGGAGTGTGTCAGCATTTCCATCCGCTACCAGGACGCCTGTAGGTATTCCCACAGAGTCACTGAAGATCAAAATCTATATTGAAAGGTAACTTTTCTATGAATTTAGCTATGTATCACATGGATACACAGATTTTTTTTTTTGTCTTTAAATCATATTTTGGGTGCTTTTGTCCATGTTACTGGAATGTTAGTATTTCTGCTAGTTATTTTTTAAAACAGTAAAAAACTTGTCTGTTAGGTCTTCCTTCATTCAGTAAATTACAGTTTACATCCCATTTAAATGACATTCCTAAGGTTATCTTTCTTGGATGACCTGCTAACTCACATTAAAAAAAACAACAACAAAAAACAAACCAAGCATTTCTTTTTGTGACTTTTTAAATGGAGTAGCTGTCTTGCAACTGCAATGGCTGAATTTTAAAATAAGAACATGTACAATTTCTTAATACACTGGTGTACTCTTACTTGTTGTAGGTTTTCCGTATTTTGGTAATAAACTTTGCAGGAGGTTTGGAGCAGGAGGCAGCTTTTCCCCATGAGGTCAACTTGGGAGATAATCTTGGTAAGGTTGGTGATGGGAGCTGTTCTGTTGTTCTTGGAGGAGGATGGAGCTGGTTCCTGTGGAGATGTGGGAGGGCTTTAAAAAAAAACCAAAACAACACAACAACAAAAAGCCCCACAAGACAGCAGTGTCCAAAGGAGAGCTGATCCATAGTACTGTGCACGTCCAGCTAGGAAAAGCTCCTTATGAGAAGGGTAGGGAAGAAGTCCAGGGAGAGCTGTGTGAAAAGAGGAATGTCTGATCTGCAGGCAGAAAAGGAAACTGTGATATCTTTTCTGGGGGCTGCTGTTGCCTTGCTGTGTGCTTATTTGTGTGGGGAAAAAAGAAATTAGAAGGAGTAGAAGGGGAAAGCTGAACGCTGTAAGGGAGACGACTGATGGCCAGAGAGTCAAACATTTGACTTTAGCAGCATAGGTGGAGTAACCAGTCCTGGGAATGATTACAGACAGTAAAGCTCACGTCTTACGTCACACTTCAAACAGCCAACTGCCTCAACCTAAGGAGTAAATGCTTGCTTCATTTTTCCTTTTTATTTTTTAACTTCAGGACTTCACAGCTATTGGTAACAGATGAAGTGAGTACACTTTAAAGCACAAACCAAATGGAAAGACAGCCCCCACACACACAAATGCACACATTCATATAAAATAACATTTTTAATGCATTGTCTAAAGAATGAACTGGTCTGAGCTATGCTCTGATTTTTTTTTTCCACTGATCGATTTTACCCTGTGCAATACCCATCTGCCAGCACATCCTGGTACCATCCCTTCTGAGGATGTAAACATCTGCTTAGAACAATGACATGGTTGGGGAGCTTTTGCATCTTAATATTTGCACAGATAACCTCTCTCATATAAAAACATTAGATACTGACATAAAAGCAGTCACCATGGGAGTGAGTTGTGCTGGAGCAGGCAGTGTGACAATAAAGGAGCAAAAAAATGGTTGTCCTTGTTCTCTTGGATGCTGCAGCCAGGGAGACAGTGACAAAAGTGTGTTTCCAGAAGTTAGTTTTTTGCACACACAGAAGTCATCAAAATCTTCTGCACACTTCCATTAATATAAAATGAGAAAGAAACTGACTGTATCAGGCAAAGTTGCAACTGTATAGCTCAGTGTTTAAATTACATCTGCCGTGTTTTTTCTTTCTTTTTTTTTCTTTTTCTTGCAGAAATTGTGTTGTTTCCTTTTTGGTATTGTTTTGAGCCACTTTATCAAAGTCTACTTTCAAAAGTTTCTTTATACAGATGTGTATTTTCACTGCTTGCTTTGCTGCATTTGAACTTTTTAGAATAGTAGACTGGAAGACTTACTGACAAAGCCCAGGGCAACTCATTTAAGACTGCTCCGTAGCCGTGCCAGACATGGCTTAAAGAATTTTATTTTCCCTAACCCTGATCCTACTGAAATAAGCTGTAGCTCCCTCATGCTGTAAGTATATTTCATATTAATACACTGACTGTGGTTGTCCTCACCAACATGTTTTTTATGAAGAAGGGAGAGATCAGTATTCTATGTGAAGGCACTGCATTGCACCAGAAGCCAGCCAGATGAGAAGATGTTAAACCTCAGATGACTTTTCTTGAGTTGCCGCCTTTGACAACAGCAAGTCAGCAGGTTAGAGACAGTACTGATTCTAAAATCTTTGCCATATTTTTCATCTCATATGAATATATTTGGAAAATACAGGGTACATTGCACAGACTGAAACTGCTAGGAAACAATGTCCAAGACGTTATAAATAGACAAAGAATGGGGATTTGGTTCTGGGATTTTGGTTTCTAGGGTTTACACTTGAAACCCCCTCACCTTGACCACCCTTATCACTCCACAGAAGCTCTGTGGCTGGGCTGGACTCCCGAACAGTTCAACAAATACACCATCTTCTTGATGCATCTCTGGGGATGCATCTCCGGTTCTGAAACATGTCCTTACTCTGAGAGCCATAATGGTAAAATGCTTAGAAACTATACGGACATCATTGCAACAGCTTTGAACAAAGAATTAAGCCCTGACTAAGCTTCTAAGCCTGAGTTTAGAGGGAAATATGTTTCCTTCTTATGAATACTCTGGCTGGTATCTTGGGTTGCTGTAGTTTTGCAACACAGCCCTTAAGCAGCATGAGAGAACTAAGAAAGTGCCAGGCAGTACAGTCAATACATTTCTCAAACAGCAAAGGTGTCACATCTCTTCCCAATCTCCCCACTGGACTAACACAATACAGACAGAAAAAAACATGTCCAGGTGAAGAGGAAAGGTGGCCGCACAAGCATTTACACTGGTCTAAGAAACAACAGCCCAATGTAAAAACTGCCTCAGTTTAGCCCCAGTTCCCAGCTTGATTAGCAGCTAAACATGAGCAGTTGTGATCCCAATCCCACCATTTGCTCACAGGGAAATGAGATCAAAAACTAAAACAGCTTTAATGAAACAATAATAGTAAAAGGTAAGCTATTAAAATAAAGTAGTAAAAAACACTTGTACCCATCACACATAATCATGCTTTATTTTGCCTGTGTAGGAAGAGTAATTCTTTCCTTCTTAGATCCACTAAGTAGTTAGTTAGCTACAGAACAACAGTGCTAAATAACATATTCATCCAGGAAAGTCTGCATTTTTAGCTCTGAAAAAGCTGGGATTTGTATATTCTAAAATCACCTCATATTCTAGGTTACCATCGTAATTTTCTAACAGTAAAAGTGCTGAATGTTGCAGCACAGCAATGCAATACATAACCAGCTACCTTTTAGCTTTATTGTTACTTAGGAAAATATACTGGCAGGCTCGGTGCTTTATCCAAGGCACCCATCCTAGCTCTGTTCTGTTGCAACAGAGCAGTAAGCATGCCACAGCTGCTGACAGAACAGCTCTGGAGAAGTCTCCTGTGTGACTGCACTCTTGCTGTTTCAGCTTAGTATAGCAGTCCAGAATCAAGGGCATGTTTTTCATAACCAGCAAATACAGTGAAAACATCAGTTACATTTAAACAAAGGTACTGAGAAAGCCACATAAGCTACAGAATAATCTTTTTGCAAGATACCTGTCCAGAGGTGCCATTCTGCATTACTGTACCTATCCACATCAGAGAAGAGCTGCTGTTGCCTGTCTATTGGTTCCAGTATAACCCTGACAGGTTGTACCAACAAGCTCCTGCACCTAGAAATATCAAAGCAGATTGTGTGTTTAGGTTCAAGCAGTCTCCTCTGTACTAGACCATCAGAGAACATGGTGACAAAACAGCTCCATTACTCAGCCTGACTTAGAAGGACCTATTCTAATTGAAGTACAGATTTTGAAATTAATAGAAAAATAAAAGTTTGGGCCAAAATGCTCTTCCAGGAACTGAGAGTGAACACCATACCCCTTTCTACATCTAGAAATAAGCAAAGATCAAACACAGCTAGTCCTATATCAGAAAGCTGAAGTAAAAGTTTATTTTGTCACATCATGTAAAGTATTTTGTTTATAGCTTAACTTGCATTCTATTCAAGGTTTCTCCAACTGCAGCTCTACTACAACAAAACAGAAGATGGTCATAAACATAAAAAAATTGAATAACTTCCAAATAAACAAATCAGAAAAAAGTGCTACTTGTACTTCAGTGGTTTACATACTTTATCATATGCACAGTGATTTTTCAATTTTGTCTTTTTATTGTTGATCCAACTCCATAAGATGCAAATATCTTGGCAAGTCTGTCAAATATCAGAACTGCATGTAATAGAATTTCTGTATAACTTGAGATAAATGTAAACAATGCAGAACTTGCTGCCCTCAGTACCAGGAAAACAGAAAGCAAGGGGTTTCAAAACAAATTGTAAATATGCAACTCGGCAATGGTCTGTATGACCAACCACCTTATGTTTTGTTAATAGAAACATTGGTCGAAACAGCTGATTTTCAGGGATGAGGAAATATATTTATTCCAACTGCTTACTCGTAAATACTTATTTCAGTGCTCTCAGTGGCTGTGGGAGAAGGGGGAGGCAAAGGAGAATGTACCATGGAAGAGGATGCAGTAGTAACAGGTAAGTTTTGCATAACCTAGGAATATTTTAGAGATTGAAAAAGCTCTTCTGCTAAGAGGGTTGTTTTTCAGGAGCTTGGGGTTTGTTTTTTTTTTTTCCTTCTCTGGCATCCATTTCATAGATGATCAGATTCCAAGCCATTTGATTCTGAGAGTTTATATTTTCCTAAATCAGGATCAAGTGTGGAATATAAAAAAAGTCCTTAAAGAGAATAAGAAAGTCTAAGTGTTGATGATGCACCAGCTGGGCATAATGATGGATGCCAGGATAGAGAATTAATTCAGATAATAATTAAGATTTATTTTTCTCTTGGAGACTACTCATGATGTGTAATTGCTATAAACCAGAATGTAGAAAACATTCAAGAGGGAGTTTTTTTAGCATATACAGAAGAACTAAGAACGTCTCAGTAAGTTTTTAGTTTATACAGCATGTCAGTCTTTTCCCTACAGGAGAGAAAAAATAGCTATCATACCTTTGTATTGCCATGATTACTACCAGACTTAGTAAAAAAATCTGTAAACAATTTTAAAGTGGTAGTCTTACAACAAACACAGACCTCCAGAGTCTGAGATTATAGTGTTCCGAGTGACACAATCTCAAACATACCTGCTTTTTCAAATTCAAGTGGTTGATGGAAGCACTCACCCAGTACCTGCAGTATTCCAGTTTCTTTTGACTTCCAGAAACAAAGACACTGCACAAATGTTACCTTGCTCAGAACACGTTCTGGACGCAGCATTTCTGAAACAGGGTGAGCACCAAACCTATAACTGAAAATGCCTCCTCTTAAAGGAAAAAGTATTCTGCTTGGAACCAGGATAGCTACACAAGACAACAGGAGGTCACACTCTAAAGTTAACATTGGAATTGTACTCCTTTATTGTGTATGAAAGCCAGTTACTGCAGCAGTACCCACACAGTACTGCAGCAGATACCTACTACAGTGTCTTGTTCTCATGTTCTACCCAAGAACACCTGAAACAGTTAACAGATCGGTTTGTTTTCAGTAATATTCATTTTTTTTAAAAAAGGAAAAAGGAGAGCTAAAATGTGCAAACATCAATTTATTAACAACTTGGAGAAAGTTTGTGTTTCTTCTGTATTAATCTTTTGCTATCTTTGCCTGTCCCTAGACATTACTGTTCTGGAGGCTCATTTGCCATATGATCACCCTACCTTGTAGGCTAAACACTTCAGGATCAGCAGGAACATATTAGAAATACAGCTCCCTGCAAAAGCATCCACATAGCAGAGCAGTAGGTAGAGCTCTATATTGTTCTGTTCAAGACAGGTCACTTTTAAGCAAGAAGTTAAGACCAATTTGTTTCATATGGTAATTTCAAATGTTTCAATTTTAAATTGAACCTGTGCAGTCCCCAAAGGTGCTGACTCAGCATACTACCTGTTCCTGCCATAGACATACCTACATTCTCGTCCTGTAAAGAGACCCCACAAATTGCCTTAGCATGGCAACATCCAAGTTACTCTCTGAAACAGCAAGCACCAGTAGAAATGATGGCTCTAGGGTCTGATGAGCAAAACAGCAAAGGCACAAATGCAAACCAGTGCACAACCAGGAGCAAGACAAGCACTCAAACTTCCAACTCAGGCTACAACAACAGACTCAGTCGAGAGCAGCAGATTAAACCACCCTTAGTACTGCTTCGCCAGGCTCACACAGTCAATCCCCAGACAGCTGAAGTTGGGCAGCAGCACCCCTCTGGCATTCCAGGTCCAGATCTTCAGCTATGTATCTTTCCAGGTGCACATATAAATAGCTGCTCAAACATTCACAGTAGCAAAAGAAATTTCCCTGCTTCCTATTTTCATAGGAAAATGGGAAAACTGCTCCCCATTTACTTTGCACTGCCTTTGGAACTGAACAGAAGAGGGTATTTAATAAATAAGCTTACTTTGTTTCAGGCAACCTGAAGTTGCTTATTCCTTCAAATTAGAGTGACTAATTACTTTTCTTTAAAGAGACTTGATGTAATTGAAGTGGCATTTCAAAACAACACAACTGAAGAGTATTTTAAATTGCCAAGTTATGTTAAGATATAAATTAGCATTTTTTAGCATTTAACTAGTAAAACTTCAGCAGTAAAGTTGTTCTACTTGCATATCAGACTCCACAAATGATCAAAAAAACAGTCTGTCTACTGCTATGTGTGCAGTTTGGGGTTGCACAGATCCCGTGGAGCTAGCTTTGGTTATCAAAATGAGATACTGAACTCTGCATTCCAGAGTACTTCACTAAGAAGTTACGTATTTTAGAACATAGCGTAAAGTCAGTCAAGTTCTACAACACTCCATGTCTTTAGAGGGTTTTTTTTTGTGAAAACAATGTGGCATGATATTAGTCCAGACAAACCACTGTGCCAGTTCAAATAGATTGCCTTTGCCACTCAGATTAGCTCAGGCATCTGTGAGAAGCACTTGGAACAGTGCCAACATTTAATTTACAGCACCTGAGTAATTCAGAGCTTGCCATTAAAGTTATGCTCTCAAAATCCATCATCTTTCCATGGTGGCAGGGAAAATACTCCTTGTTTCCACATGGAAATGGTTCAACCAGCACAGTTAATAAATTTTATAGAACAGAGACACTAACTCACATTTGGGAGAGTGAGTCATCAAATCAGCATATCAGAACATGCTCTGCAATTAAGTCTTAGCGCATTAATAGTATAAAGCACAGTAGATTCACGTATTTGGCTGAATCCAGTCTCTGTTCATATACAGTTTGATACACATCAGTTAAAATACTGACCTAGGTTTTTTTTTTACTTTAAAAATGCAGACCTGTTTAGGTATTGCATATTAAGTTCTGCTTAACAAGTTCACAAGGTAAAAGTGTTGAAGAAAATGAAAACTGAAGTAGCAAAAACTCAAAATATTAAAGCAGATGTGAAATTAGGTTCTCCACTTGACAACTGAAATCACAGTTAAAAAAAAATCTATCCTACACATCCATCATTTCTTTCACCCTTCAGGTATTCTCTGACAGGCAGCACTGTTACGTATGTATTTATATAATGGGTGTTTCAAGACCCATCTAAGCAGATTTTTTTAAATCATTTGAGACAGGTGAGTGCTCCTGAGTTTGGTGCCATGCACCCAAGTATACCAGGGACCTTCTCCCAGTTGGAGATTTAAGTGCTTGACAAATGATCACAATTCATCCATAAACACAGCAACATTTTTGTTGGCATGCTACAGCAGAAACTTTATTCAGTTCATTTGAAAATACTTGCAACCAAAATTAATTTTAGTAAACTCACTGAAATAAGCTTTAACATATATGCTGTATACAACTCAAATACAGGTAATACTTTTAGCAATAACTTACAGATACAAACTAATGATAAACTACAATTTCACAAAGAATTGTAAACATGTTGCACAATTGTCAGTCCTTTCTTTTAGGCAAAGTGCTCTTTTGATGACAAATAAATTAACACACACATAACTAGAGTGGACTACTTCCAGACAATACAAAAAAGTGTTTAATAAGGCTTGTAAACAATGTAATAGTAATTTATGCAGAATCCGTAAAAGTGTCTTGCAGGCTGAATATACTTACATACCTGGGCAGCAAAAAATGATCTTGAAAATGCTTTAGATGTTAAATAAAAAGTAAACATTAACATCTTTCTAATGATATTTTTATATACAATAAATGACTGAAGGTTACATCCTCAACAGCTTATATCCCTGACAGAAAGGAATTAGGTGTGACTTATTGGCAGTTGTGTCATTGAATGGGGTAGCAACGGCTGGAGTCCAAGAGCTGTAGGTGAATGAGCTACCAAAAAAAAAAAAGAAAAGAATTATTTACTGGTCAGCTTTGTTAGGGGCAGAAAAAGATCATAAACCAGTAAATCCCATTGGATGATAACAGCTCCCTGGTCCCAACCAGCACAGCATGCTCCATTTTCCCTGGCCCAGTTCAGACTCCTCCATCCACAGCCCACCTTACACCACTGCTTTGGAAGAGAACAAGCTCAGGCCCCATGTGCAGCTCAGCCCAGTTCTCC
The DNA here is from genome assembly GCA_033556795.1 of Tapera naevia. Taxonomy (NCBI): domain Eukaryota; kingdom Metazoa; phylum Chordata; class Aves; order Cuculiformes; family Neomorphidae; genus Tapera; species Tapera naevia. Next base: position 2,052,895 of record JAUMJJ010000198.1, on the reverse strand, counting down.
CCAAACCTCACAGTCTCATCATCCCAGATGTGAGCTAAAATAGTTAACTGGCTGGGTCGTAAGACACACAGAGACCAAAGTGTACTTCTGACTACCAGCCCCTTCCCTTCCTCCATGTGTTCTGTGAGGGAAGCTTAAGTTTCCAGTGAAGCTGCTGGATTGAGTATAGCTACAGCTCTGGGGAAGAGTTGGGGAGTGGGTGGTAAACAGATTTCATTAAAATTATTCATATTATCAAAAAACGTATGGATATCTGTCTGGTTTCTTATTACTAGTATACACAGTCTGGAGGAGGCCCAAAAAGTGTCCCTCATACCAGTTCCTCGGGTATGCTCTTAGAGTGAAGGGCTACTGTCTAAAGAGGCACCCTTCTTAACCAGGTGTAGACAGCAAGCATAGTATTAAGATATTCTATAAAGAACACTAAAGAAACTTAATAGACTTTTAGTTTCTAATCAATATTTGGCAAACTGTTTTTGCTACAGTTAATGATGATTTTAACCTGGATACGCAAAGTTGTTATACCTACCATCTATATAGCTGTGTAAAGCAGTTAACATGGTCCCATCCTGGGGTACATACGCAGAGTATGCCATTTCTTCTAGCATGGGTGGAGACAGCCTGGAGGGCTGAACTGCTGTGACAGGAGCCGTAGATGAATGATTAGGACTAACATGCTTCTTATGGCGTGCTCTGCAATTTTGAAACCACACCTGAAAAGGAGGGAAAATTTACATCATGTTGAAAGAGAATGCCATCTATCAACATTAGCATAATAAACCCCTCAGAGTTCTAATTTCAGCTGAATTCAGTTAGTTTGCTGGGTCTTTAAATGTAACACTGACAGCGTGAGTGAAGAAGGGCTCATTCTAAGCCTACGTGGTATCTTAAACAAGTGCAGTCAAGTAAGGAAAGCTTCTATAGTGAGCAGTCCATGAAGGACAGACATGGTGAGGGGCAGCACAGCCATAGGGCCCACATCCTTCCAGGCTGAACAGCAGCATCCCTGGCCCTGACCCTTGTCCCTACAAACGCAGCAGGACACAGCTGTCTCCCTGTCTGAAAACTACTGGGAGCGACACAGGCTTTTCATGGGACACCCACTGAGAGGTGTGTAAGCTTCCACTTTAAGGCTTGATCAGAGCTGCCACATACCTCATTTCTCTAGAAACACCCTGTCAGTCTTTCAGGCTAGAATGAGCTAAGGGAACTGCCAACATTTTTATTTATATAAACCTATAAATATAAAATGTTATATGATATAAAAAATCATATTCATGTATAAAAAGAGCATACTTATAATGCTGAGAGGCATCTTCAAGCAAAGATTCTAAGTTTGCATTTCTCTGGGCTTTGGATGGCATGGGTATATATTTTAACTCCGCTCTCTAGAATAGAATACTGGACATTCTTTTACTCCTACGAGTCATACCACAAGCCATTTTCAAAAAGACTGCAGGTCTTAAGAACAGGCTATTAAAGTCAGCAATTTATATTTACAAAAGGATAGCACCAATTTATGTACTATTTACACTGAACTTTCTTCCCAAAAAATTATTAATCCTCCACACAAAGTGCAAGTGGAATACATCAAGTTTTCCAAATTAACATGTTTGTTTTAGATCTATTCTTGATCAAGTATGTTGTCTGAAGTTAGGTTAAAACTGCCAGATTAGATCTTTTTTTATTTCAAAATAACTATGTGGAAAAAATTGTCAGTAAGCATTTCCAATGGATGAGTACCAGACTGTTATTCACGTAATTTAGTGCAGTTACCTGGATAACACGCCTGCTCAAGCCCGTTCTTTCTGCCAGTTTCTGAAGAGTTTGTGCATCTGGATTATTGTCCTGAGCAAACTGTGCTTGCATAACCTGAAAAGGCAAGACAAAAGATTGCAGTTCATTGTGTGCAGCCTGAGAGCAGCATTAAACACTCCTCTCAGACCATGGTCCTACTCCATGACTAATTTCAGGATACTGTTGTAATTATTAGTCCTCAGACAGCCCCCAGTACACTAAGGAAAAAAAAAATAAAGTCCCCCAAAGCCAAAATGCAAGCCTCTTATTCTGCTTAAACCCAGCTAAGTCATTTACCAGAAATGAAAGAAATGAATTCTGCTCAGCAGTAGTGAAAACTGGAGGAGGTGCACTCTTACAATTGTGCTAGAAGTACTGTGGGAGGAAATTCACGACAAAGCAATTCAAATGTGCTTGACAAAGAAAACTTCTATAGCAGCAGACCAGAGTGCACAGATGAAAGGAACTCTGATCCACCTCTGAACTTGTCAGTCACTATCTGCAACTTGTATTCCATGGAGCAACTTAACTCCCTCCACCTGCATGGGGGATGCAGGCAACTGCAAAATGCTTTGTGCCTTGTGCACCTTTAACTGACCCAAGGAGCACACAGGCTCCACTCTGGCTGTCCTGCACTATGGAATTGTTTGGGTAAACTCATCATCTTACAGAAAATTAAATGAACACTTGTCATTGGATCTGAATTACATTTTTGTGAGAAAGTAGATGTCAACTTTGCATATATCCTGAACAGCTTCAGAGCCTGTAGGAGTTTACCTTATTAAAGGAGTAAGACTTCATCAATTTTTGCAGGATATCTTCAGAAACTTAGTAAAGTGTATTTTCTCATGTCTGGATTTTGTCCCTTGATGGTCTGCAAATTTTGCCTGGCTTCATCTTTGAAAATTCAAACTACTTCTCTCCACATTCAGAAATGCTGAAACTATTTACTGTCCTACTGTTTCATACAAAGACTTCAAAAAGCATGGACATCCTTTTGTGCAAGTACTTCACGAGATGTCTTACTATGCGCTGCCACTCTGATAGTTACTTAATCCTCTGATGCTTCTCTTGCTAGAAGTAAAGCCTTACACCAGCATCAAGGACAGGTATAGAGAGAGATGCACTGAGCACATAGCAAGGGTCATTAAATAAAGAGGCCCCAAGATCTCAAACATTAGCTGAAGCAGGCTACTTTTATTTAAAACAGGCAAAGGAGGGGAACTTGGAAATTTCAATGAGAGCAAACAGGAGGAAGCTCCAAATACAGCTCCTACTCTAATGGTTGGGCCTATTTTCCATTCAATTGCTGCTGGAAAAGAAAGTTTCTTTTTGCCAAAGCTCAAGCTTGATGACCAGAGCTCTTGCTCTGCACCCGTGTCAGGTTATTGCCAACATACTTGTTTTATACTAACAATACAGTCTGTGTCCAGTCATGGCAGAAATAGCAAACTCAGCTTTGAACAGACACATGTAATGTTATATAGCACTGTTTAAATGACTCACGTACGTTAATATGCCTCACAGTTACTTTTTTCCTCAACTGCTTGTGCCATAAACAAAAGGAAGACAGATCAACAAAACAAAACTTGGACTGAAAGAGTAGAAAACAAATGGCATAGTGGCCATGTGTGACCAGAAATTCAAAGACAAGTTATAAACTGAAAGCAGGGATGAGAAGACAGGATTGGGTAGAAAAACACAGCTTCCTTCCTGCCACAGATTAGAACTTTCAAATCTGATCCCCCCATTACCCCTTTCATGGGGAGCTGACCCTGGTCATGCTGTTTTTCCCCTAGAAAGCTAGCTGAAGTGGTTTGATTGAAATAACTCATATCTGAGGTAGTCCAGAGCAAACTCTTCCAAGGCAGCAAGACCAGAAGCCTCCAAAGCAGAGCAGATGCGAGCAATCATCCTTCTAGGCAGGTTTGATCCTGCAAAAAGCAGTTTGGTTCAGTACTTCCATGCTTCCTAGCTCCCACTTCCTTTAGCCCTGACCACACAAAGGAATAGAGCGAGTGACTGAGCCAGTATAAAGGGCTATTGGAAAAACATGCTTCAACAATGCATACTCAAGAACAATTTGGACAGTACAAGAACTGCTGCCAAGTACCTCAACTGCACTTTCCCTGTATTTCACCCACCCAACTCTATAAAAAAGTGGGGGTATTTTCCCCCACTTTTGTGGGGCATTAAATACTGAAGCCAGGTCTTGAAATACAACACCAAGATTATACTGACTTTAGCATATCTTTAAGAGGCAAAGCTCAAAGACACTTTGAAGAAACCAGTACATGAAGCACTTTGGAAGGGCTGCGAGAAGGAGAAAACGAAAAGGAAGAAAAGCAAAAATGCATCCCTGTCGATAGCCTCTCTTCCCAGTGTACAGAAGTACAGCCAAGACTATAACAGATCTAAAAAGCAAGTATTTTGGGGAACTCTCTTAGGAGGAAATAAATGTGCAACTATTCACCATCTTCTCTCTAAACCAAAGCAAAACAAGAAACAGTTATTGACAGTACACAATCTGTGTTCATGTGAATATAAATAGGAACCCAGGACCCTTATCTGTTTTGAGAACAGTCTTTTGCAGCCCTCATTATGCATTACAGAAAAATTTCCCACTTCCAATCCTGTTAACATTCAGTCACACTCAGTACCCATCTTTAGTAAAACTCTTCACATTACATAATTCCAAAAATATTTTGTCTTTATTGTGTGTGGCGATGTAAATGTCTGATTAAATAGATTTCATTGAGCAATCAAAATAGAACCACCTTTTTGTTTCCTCTGCAGAATTACTGGCTGCCCCCAGGGAAATAAGAAGCTTGAAGAGTAACTATTTCATATTAAACTGCTGAAGCTAACAAACAATTCCAGAAACATGCTGTGTCTTGATAGTTTATGAAATAGTTTAAGGCATTGCAAGCTTTTTCTTCCTCCCATATGCATTTGGTTTCCTACCAGCTCAGAACCTATATCCTGCGTAAACCTGAACTATGTAAGTTTTTAGCACTGCCTCTACCTGGAGTTGGTCTGCTGTGAAGCTGGTCCGAGCTCTTTTTGCTGGTTTTGGATGATTAACATCTTGTTCTGTTAGTAATGCTCCTTCCACACTAATCCCATTACCTGAAGCATTAAAAAAAAAAACAACAAACAACAACACTGTCTGCTAAACATTCAAAATGATGGTACTGCTAAGTCAGACTGTACTCCAACAATAACCAACAGTAGTTGGCCAGTTGAATCGCAACTTTAAAAAAGCCAAGATCAAAGCTAAATTGATCTGGCACCATTGCCCATTACACCCCAACTGACTCCCTTGTGAGTGAGGGAAGGAATAGATCCAGCATGACAGTTTATCAACTACATATGCTCTTGCTTTCTTTTCCTTAGGATAGAAAACAAGTTATACAATCACAAAAAAAATTAAAACATCAAAATAATTTGTACATTATTTTAATTCAAGAACCTGTGCTTCCAGCCTCAGTAGCGCTAGGTAATTACCTCTTAATAAGAAGATGAAGCAAACCCCAATATTTTAATTAAAAATAAGCCACAAACATAGTTCTTAACAAAAGCAGTACGTTACCATTTTCAACTTCTCTTTTCAGATTGTCCAACATGCAGTCGTAATGTACTCTACAAAGGACTTTCTCTTCAACCAAAGCAAACTCCTCTCCAGTAGAAAGCTGTCTTTTGCAGGAGAAGCACGCAAAGCATGCCAAGTGGTACACATTTCCTTTAGCTCTTCGAACCCAGTCAGTAGAATGAATGTGCCTCCCGCAGCGGGAACAGCGGGTGCCGTACCGCCTGCAAATAACAAGGGCAACAGGAGACAAAGGCACAGACACGAACTGCCCTGGGGAAAGAGGGTGACTCCAGGAGGGTGAGAGGCAATGGGGATGTGGCAGCATGGCTGAGACCCGCAGCACATAGGCAGACCATGAGGGATGAGGGAACAGCATAACTGTGTTTGCATTGCAACCAAATCAGAAAGTTTGTATCTGATAGCTTACGGCAAGACCACTACTGACCTACAGAAGCTGATAGTTTCCTAAGTCAAAGAGTAAAACTGAAACATCTTAACTGCCACACAAATTCACACTTTTCAGCTTCCCTTTTATTAAAATAATTACTTTTCAGAAAGCTGAGAGTGGAAGATGGAAGCATCCGACATTATGTTCAAAATTCTCCCATTTAAATACATTTCACATTACTGTAGTGGTAGTCTGAATTATTATGTTTAGCTACACTAACCATTCAGTCCCCTTCAGTAGAAGAAGGGGGAAAAGCCTGAATCTTCATAGTTATTTCCTCAAATACCATTACATTATGATTTTAAAAGAAATTCAAATATCTGCAAGTATTTACATTACTACATTATAACATTCCTCTTCCAAGAGGAAACTAGACACCAGAATATGTTGATTATGTGGGTAAGAATTTGTCCTGAAAATCTTTGCAGACTTGTAAGTTATTTTTTTGAAGTCACACAGTATTCAGCCTGCTCCCACCCTCTCTCTGTGTCAAAACTGCCTCATAGAACAGAATCCATTCACTACACACGGGGAATACCACAAATAGCTTGGTCTGAGGAAATACGAGCAATCACATAAAAATTAACAGCAAATTTTTTTTGCTACTTTCAAGACTTAAGATTTTGTATCACAAATACTTTCAATACCAACATGAGTAAATAATATTCTTCCTTACAGGATTAGACCTCAACCTAGAAAGCTTCATGTTCTAAATCAAACTGATCATAGAAAGGGATAACTGAACTGCTAAAAGCCTCTTTTAAAGATCATGGGATTTATTCTGGGTTCTTTTTGTAGTTCCATGTGATAACCTAAGTCTCACACCAGTGAAGTGCTAGTCCAAACAGAATATCATCTCACCTCTATCTTCTACTCTCAGTTGACATTACCCAAGGAGAATTCATTACATATACAACAGATGCACAGCCTTACCATGACAGGCACTCTGTCTTACCCTTATTTTTTCCCTGTATATACAGCAGTAAATTATTATATAAATGCATAAATTATGCATAACGAGAGGGGCAGAGGGGTAGACTTGTTGGCTGTTACATCTGACAGACTTGGGGTTTCCCAAGTCTCTGTGAAAGAAATGGCAGAGAGTTTAACTACTGAAAATAAACCTAGCAAATAAAACCCACAGACCCTAAACGTGGATTCAGTTGTGGCTTAAGTGAAAAAGCAACAACTAAGTGTGACATGTTATCTAAAAAAAAAAACCATATTCCTGTATGATATACCTGAAATAATCAAGTTTGCAGAAGATATCTTTATCCTTGATATAACAGCTGGTATGCCTTCCCAGTGACGTTCTGCAAACACTGCATGAGAGGCAGCGCACGTGCCAGCAGAGGTCATTTACCTGCAAAGTACAAAAGAAGAATACCCCTCAACATCTGTGCTACCAAGATTTATTTCATATTTACAGAAATTATTTTTTCCATCCGCACAGACAAGGCAAAAAATTATGTGCACCATGATTCACAGAAAAATTATCTTCAAGGCAAAATAATTTTCCTATAGAACTCCATGCATATTAAGGATTAATTTGGTGGAAGTCTTCAGAATAGGCTTTCACGGTGTTGTAATTAAAAACACCCGAAGAGGAAGCAAGAGATTCGGGTTCTGCATGGATATTTTGTGCCCAGTCCTGCTCTTACAGTGTTAGTGTAACAGAGCAAGTTCTGGCCTCGTATGACCTTGGGAAAGCGGCAAACTTACATGCTTTTATTTCCCAGCCTGTAAAATGTCTTGCCCAACAAAAGACAAACCTTGCATAGTGATCTGACATTTTAAAATGCACATATTGAAGGAAAAAAAAGAAAAGTCTGTCAAATGGAAACATGCCGTAAAGCACAGCTTCATTTGCCAGGTTTCTGTTAAAGCAGATTGAGTGAATGGTGTGAATTTCAAAATATCAGCAGTTGTTTTAACAGTAAATTAAACAATTCTTCAAGGGGCAATACCCATAGTGAAACTAGACAGTTGTGGAACGCAGCAGAAATCATCAGTTTTGAAAGCAAACGCAATTTTTGGGTAAATAAACTGAGTGCAATTATTCTAATTTCTTCATTCCTACAAAGCGAATTCTGCTGTGTAGACATTACATATCAGCTAAATAACTTAATTTGAAAACATGACTCCCTGTGACCATAAAAATTAAGCAATAGCCCTATGGATAATCCCATGCTGAAGAGGAATTCCATAAACAAACAACAAGTAAGATTTTTTTTTTTTAAATTTGGAGCCAATTTCTCATACCAAGCAGTCCATACATTGCCTGTTGCAAAGCAGCAGATTTGAGAGAATTCAGGATGTGCCTTTCATCAGAACACTGCCTGATAAACCACAGGGAGCATGAAGTATCGGCTCCAGCACTCATGCCAGAATCGTTCACTTCAGTCACTCTTCAGGCTGTGGCACTGCAGTTTGCAGTTGCCCAACGCTCTCCCAGCTGTGATCTGTGCTGGCAGTCATCCTCCCATACGCTGACAAATTTACAGCACAATATGCGAAACTGTTGATAACGGCTGTCACCAAATTGATCCTCCCAAGTGTTTCTTAAAACAGCTGCGCTGTAGGCACAGGGCAGCAGCCCCTGGGTCTGCAGTCCCCACACCATAGGCCAGTAGCCTCCCTCCCCACGTGAAGACTCCCCAGGGGCTCTGCAGGGCCCCATCAGGCCCACACCAGCCCTGTGAGCCACCATCCCAGCCACACAAAGCTTGCCTCACTGCCACCGCTTCAGAGAGTAATGCTCTTGCACAGAACAGGACATCAATAGCTTTGTTAGCGGTCCCATTTGGTGTCACTCATCTACATTCCTGCTTATTAATTTAGAGGGCTGAAGTTGGAAGACATCCTCACAGCCATCAGGGAGATACCAGTGTACTGGTAGAGATTTCTCTATCTCCCTACCCACATAGGAAACAGTGAAGACAAATTCAAAAACTTAAGGCTGCATCATTTAGAGGTCTTTCACTCCAAGCCACCTTATCCTAGTTTTGCAGAGAGGAGACAGCCGGGATCAGTAAAGGAGCCATCAAAATGTCCCTCTGGTTACTGGGACTTGGAACCAAGCTCTGGTTTGTTCTATCCACATCCAAGCGCAGCCTGCTGTGAAGGGCACTGGGATTTACTGGAACAAAAGGAGCACATCAGCTCCCCGTACCTCTTTTTTACAAGCCGCAACCCAGCATGTGTGTCCTGTGACCTCCTCCCTTGACTTTAGACCCAAGCAAACGATCTATCGTTAACAATGAGGAGCTTTCAGTGGTGTTACTGACTTCCGCTTTGCAGGGTGTACAATAGCTTTATTTAAGGTTGCATCTAACGGAATCAAGCGACGTCTTGCATTATAGTCTAAGCTCTCTTTTAAAAGGAGAGCAAAACTCCGATCCAGAATAATTTTAATGGCTGTAATACAGAAGGAAAACAGTCCCCTACCAACCATGCTAACATTTATGTTTAAAGTCACATGGTTGTGTTTGTTTTCAAATTCTCTTATCCTGTCCTGGATTCTAGAGCTGGCAAAGTTACTCTGCCACCACACAGCTCACTTCCTTCAAGAAACAGCACCAGAGCGCCTTTTACAGAAATAACTGATGCCTTGTGAGAAGCACGGACACTTTCCACCTCAAAATCCACGATATTGCACTAGAGTATTTATTTGAACTAATAACGAATGAGTCACACCACCACCGCTTAAGCAGGAACGTAAAGCCCAGGAATGGGGTTATCCCTGTTTTGAACCCTAACTTATCCTCCCCACTCGGCAAGTCAGGAAAGCACACCACCAGCGTGAGGAAAATCGTTGCCCAAAGCAGTCAGGACCCCAGTTTTCCCCCCAAGGCCCGGCTCCCACAGACCAGAGCGCATCTTGCCCCAACGGTATGCCCTGCTCGCCAACCGAAGTGGATGCTATTCCCGGCGGGAAAGGGACCGGGACACGGCGGCGGCGCGGGGAGAAAACGCAACTCTGGCGCAGAAAAGCGTTACTCAAAGCAGGCAAGAACCCAGCTTTCCTCCAAGGCCCGGCTCCCGCAAACAGAAATGCGCCTCACCCCACGCTTCGCCCCGCTCCCGGCAGGAAGGAGACCTGGACACGCCGACAGCTCACAGCTCCCGCCTCACAGCCCTTACCTTGAGCAGGTACTTGTCCACGATCTCCAGGCCGCAGCTGGTACACACGCACTTACCGGGGCCGCAGCCGGAGCCCGAGGCCATGGACCGCGGCGAGGAAGAGGGCGAGAGCGCGGCGGAGGAAGAGCACGAGTCCTCGTCGGCCGCTGCGGGGCTCGCCTGCGGGAAGAGCGCAGTCAGTTCCACGGCTCCGCTTTGGGGGCTCCCGGGGTTGGAGGCGGTGGGAGACAGAATTTCTCCGCGGGGCAGCGCAGCTAAGGAGCCGGCGCCGCCCCACACCATGCCGTCTACATCCCAGCCCCATCCCTATCCCCTTCTCCATTCCCGCACACCTTCTCCGCGCGGCTGCCGAGCGCGGGCAGGTCCTTGTCCTCCAGCCTGCAGACGAACATCGGGTCGCTCTTCCAATACATGGCACTGTCCCTACCGCATCCCGCGGCGCGGCGAGGCTGCGGCGGGCACCCCGCGCCAGGTCTCTGCTCTCAGTGCCTGCAGGGGGGTGAAAAAAGTTTTTGTTTTGGAGTGGGTGGGCCCCGCCAGCGGGACCTGCCTCGCTGGCCTCACCTCCCTGCGCAAAACCCGCCTTCCCAGCGCGGCGGGATCGCCCCCTCCGCCCGCGAGACCGGGCTTCGTGCGGGGGGGTGGAGGAGTGGGGAGCCCAACGACCATAAACAACAAAAAACAGCAACGAAAAAAAACTAGAGGACACCCACCCCCACTTGTCTTCATCGTTTACCACAGCTTCCCTCACAACCCCAGTCCAAACAAAGATTCGCATTACAGCCTTGTATTAGCAAGAAAGACAACCGCATGGAAAAGCGGGAGCACGCGCGGATGGGAAAGGTTTTTCGACACTGCCGACACCCAAAGCCCCAGCATGTTCCTATAGCTTAGACTCACAACTCCCAAATCCACTCTGCTCCTGCCTGTGCTGCCGGGATCCTATGATAAAACTTTCCTCATTAAGCTCAAAGTGGAACACCTGAGCGCTACGATGGTTCCGAGACCAAGCCTGGAAGGGCGCGGGGACTGTAATTAATGCCGGTGTCCTCGGTGGCACCCTGAACTAAGGGTGCGGGGAGCGGGCTGACCGCAGCTCCCGGGAAACCAGGACATGCCTCTGGGGCACTGGCAAGCTTTTTGCACAATTACAAACCTTGCCTACAGAGCTCACTCAACCCAAATACTGCTGGTGTGCTCAGGACGTGTCAGGAGAAGAAAGCAACAGCTTTGTCCGTCGCAGGTGAGGTAAATATGGGTGACCGCTGCTCTAATTTAGCCAACCAGGTGGTTTTAATTAAACTTGTCGTTACGTTTCCATCTTTTCTCCCTCTCTTTGTTTCAGCTCTACCTGACGATGGATGCAAGACGTGTTGCAGAACCCCGGTAAAGCAAGGAGAGAGACCTGCCCATGCGCCAGTTTGATAAAAGGGAATTCTGTTTTGGATAAGCCCTGTATTCTTCACTCCCTAAAAATTATGATCGTTTCAAACCCCAGACCCGATTCCGCAGGATCTCAACCGAACGAGTCGTGATGCCGAGACCAAATAAATCCGGAACGTTCCCAGTCACTCGTTTATTCCGCGCCAAACCCCATCTCACCCTGGGCAGAATCCCGCCTGAATTCAGCCCCGCCGCTCCCAACCGCGGGGTTGGGCTTGTTCCTGGCCAGGGCAGCGCGACCGGCAGCCACGGCTTTCGGGGGTCTCCCCGGTGGGCCCGGGTCTCCTGAGCCGCCTCCAGCTCGGCTCCTCACCGTTGCCGGCCCGCGGACCCGGGCTCACCGGCCCCTCGCCGGTTCCGCCGGTTCCCTTTCCCGCTGAGCCCGCCGAGACCCCCGCCCGTTCCTGCCGCAGGGACCCCAGCCCCGGCGACGGGGTATTCCTCCGGTGAGCACGGAGACAGCACCGGGACCCTCACCGGAGTCTCCTCTCTGTTCTCTGCTCCCCGCGCGCTGTGGGGTGGCACGTGCCGGGACCGCCGCTCCTGAGCGGAGCTCCCCGCCGGGGCCGTGGGAGCTGTAGCCGGCGGCACGACAGAAGGCGGGCACCTGCCGGGGGCCTCGGCGGCGGCGGCCGAGCTGCTGCCGTCGGTTCTTTCTCAGCGCTGTCAACGAGTTGGTTCCGGGCGGTCCTCGCGCTCGCTTCGCAGAGGGCTGCGGTTTCGATGTCTATAGAGTAACTCCCCTCCGGTACGCGCGCGCCTTTTCTCCCGGAAAAACGCGGCGACAGCGGTAACGCGTAGAGGCGGAGGAGAAGACGCACGAGACGTCTCTTGGCGTTTCGTATGATTTTCGGGGCCCGGCTCCGCCCGACGACGAGCGGGCACTGGCAGCCAGGAGTGCGACCCCCCCGTCGAGCTGCCCCCTTCCCCCTGTTCCCCCTCCTTGCGGTCCCCTCAGCTCCTGCCACGGCACGGTGAGGGGCGCCCCGACAGCCGGCGCAGAGTCAGTTGGGTCGCAGAGCCCGGTTCTTGCTGTGGTCCGGGTTCCTCGCAAGAGGTGAACGGTTTTGTCGAGCTTGTTGGACAGAAGCGTTATTTCCCAGAGGTCAGAAACGCTGTGGTGTTGGTGAACGTGGAAAGTGCGTGGGCTTGGTTAACCAAGGCTCCACCCGTGCTTCGTCTGTACGCTTTTTTTCACCGATCTCTCCGAAGCCCAGTCTGAATTTAATCGTTTCAGTTACACACCCTCGATATTTTTAGCGAGTATTCCCAGCTTTTGGGGAGACGAAACCACAGAGGCACGCAGGCTTTAGGGAATTTTCGATTTCTGCGCTTCCTTGTTTCCGTGCTCACCGGAGGGATGCGCGGCTCGAGCGCTGCTTTAATCCCGCAGCTCCTCGCAGTGGGGCGGAGGGTTCGGCGGGGAGAGGCTGCGGGAAGGGTAACCGGCCCCCGCTGCGAGCGGAGCGGGGGCTTCCACGGGACCCTCCGGCGGTGGGGAACTGCACCTGGCTCGGGTTCTTCTCTTTCACGAGTCACGCAAGGATGTGTGTGTGTGGGAGTGCTAATCAGATGCACAGAGAGAGCTCTTAAATATTTGACGGCAAAGCACAGCACGAAGGAAATGCTGAACGCGGAAAGTTAGGATTGTTCTAAGGAGAAGGTGCTGGTGCACAGGCTTCTTAACCAAAGACGGCACCGTAGCGCAAGTGCATGCGGCTGGATGCTTCCCTCTGGAAGATGCTCCAATAAACCGGTCCTCTCGTTAAAACACGGTGTACTGAGAAATTAAAAAAGGCGTTGTGGTCAGCTTACGAAAAATGGGCACTGAGGCGAGGGACGGGCCGCCCCTCTCCGCTTGGTCTCATCGGGCACAAATGCGGCATCCCCGCTCGTACCCCCATCCCGCAGCCTCACCGCACGCTCCTCGCTGGCCTCCCGGGCTCCCCGCGCTCCTAGGGGAAGCTCCACCGGGGCCGTGCGGTCCCCTCCCCTGCAACTCGGCCTGAGACAACTCGGAGGGGACAGCCTGGCAGCCGCTGCGGGACAAAGCTCACTTCCCCGCAAGCTTCCTTCCTACACGCACTTTGGTACTTGCACACCTGCCAGCATGCAGAGGTTTTCCATCTGCAGACTTCTGCGGGCTGTGGCAGGGAATGAAGGCAGCGCTCCCGGGCTCTCTCTGTGTGAGTCTGCATCCCACGGGCTCTGGCCGCTTGCAAAAGCTGCAGGGTTTGGAGTAGCCCTGAATTCTTAATTCTGGGCTGGCTTAAAGAGAAGTAAATGAACCGAGTCTCTTACCAACAACTTGTTTTCCAAATAAGTGCAAGGGTCTTTTCTCCGGTTTGTGGGTTCACGATCTTCCAAAGCTGGAAACTACACATATGGCTTTCGTTCATAGCTGTTCCAATGTGGAGCTCTGTGCTGCTTGCTTAATTGTGAGTGACCAGATCAGTCAAAGGGGAAAGTTTCTGTTTCCTAATTGGATTCCTCAGCCAGTGGATAACCCACCAACACCCAGAACTCGATGCAATTTGCCTTTTTTTGTTTGTTTCTTTTTTTTTTTTTTTTTTTCTCTTTCCCTACAGGGAAAACAAAACAGCGGCCTGGGACGTGGAGGCGGAGGACAAGAAGGGAGTTCGTGGGATGCAGCCCGGCATCTTGTTAGAGTACTAGCTATCGCAGCGCGGGAGGAAGCGCAGGGAGCAATTTCAGCACCCCCAGTGTGTAACGGCAATAATTTTGCTTCGTTGACTCTACTTATTTCAGCTCCTGGTCCCTGTACCGCGAACATGCTGGATGAAACCTGCACATGTTCGAATTTAAGTGCTGCACCGATGTATTTCTGAAATCGTGGTGAAGTCTTTATCTGGAAGTTGACTTTTTAAGCCTCTGTGCTAACTGTGTCACGCTGCCGTTCCGTTAGGGAACGTGCTGGGGACAGAAGAAATTAAAAGCAGGGATCAAATGATGTAAAAGAGCATTTTTCCCTTAACATGCTGGAGGGGCAAAACCAGCAGGGTGGGCTGTTTGTAAATACGTGGCTTTCACATCAGTGCCTATTTTCGGCTGTAAAGATGTTCTTTTTGCGGCGAGCATGGTCACTCCATGCCAAGGGGCACCAAAAGTACGGCTGAGCTGCCCGCCTAGTTCCTTTCTCTTTCGAGGATGCGGTGAATAAACGCTTCTCTGACCCGAGCGCGGCGCCCTCGGGGCAAGCCGCAGCAAGGCAGTGGGAACCTCGAACCCTCCCAGCACCCTCCGAAAAGCCGGTTCCCCGAGTGGTGCCCCACTTCTTGTGGGGGCCGGAGTCCCGTCCGGTGGGACGCTGTCAGAGTGTCCGTGGGGCTGCGCGCGTCCTCCACACCATGCGGTGCAGCTCCCGTCATGGCCCTCGGTCTTGCACGGTCCCGCACTGTTCCCTTCCCCCCCACCCCCCCAGGGTCTCGCACTGCCCTTTGTTCCGCACTGCCCCCTGCACCCTTGGATTTCACAATGTTCCCAGACCCCACTACCACCCCCCCCTCGCATCACCCTCCTCGGGGTCCCCAGACCCACAGTACACACACACACACACCCGCCCTCTCTAGGTCCCACACTGTCCCCATAGGATCCCGCACTGGCACCACCCCACCTCTCGGGTCCCGCACTGTCACCAGCCCCTCACTACCTGTCTGTCCCTTGCCGGAGTCCCACACTGTCCTCAGCCCCGCAGTACACCACCCACCCACCCTGGGGTCCTGCACTGTCCCGAGCCCTGCACTATCCCTTCTCCACGGGTCCCGCACTATCTCCTCCTTAGCCTCCTCCGAGCCGCCCCCCACGCCAGACTCAGCTCATGAGAAGACAGGCAAAGTTTCCCGCTTTCTGCGAATGAGAACTGCACGCACACAGAGCAGAGCAAAAGCCCTTCAGAGGAAAATGATACTGGCTACCTCGGGATCAGATCCTGCCGCATTCCGGTGCCCATGGCTGTGCTAGTTCAGCAGGGTGCTTGATGCAGCCCTGTCCAGTCTCTTCATGTTGACACCATGCATAGAGCACATTGAAGCCGTAGAGATGTGCTTGCTCTCATCAAAATTAATTGGGGGAATTGCTAAGTGGCTGGATTTTGTTTTTTCAGAGCTCAGCTGCAGACTTCTCCTCAGGTACCGCTTAGCCTCGTGAAAACCAGGCCCACCTCTGACGCTATGATGGCCCTGTCTCCCTAACGAGTGGTCACTGCTGGAAATTTTAGCTGTTACACAGGGGTATGAATGACTTGGGTTCCTGTATGATGAAGGCAGGGATGCTTCTCAGAGCATGTTGCAGGGAGCAGCTTATTGCATGTTTGGTGGTAGGGTTTTCCTTTGGTGTATCACTATGAAGGATTGCTCTTTGCAATACAAATTAAAGGGCAGGTTTGCTCTGATTCAAGATGTAAGTTTTCAAAGCCTTCTCCGGCTAATTTATGACTTTACATGTGGATAACACATTCAGAATGTGTATTAAAATGAAAATGTCTGTTAAAAGCCAAGCACATGTAGGACTGCCTGGCTGGAGATGTTTTGCTTGCTAAGTGGACAAGTTGAGGAGAAAGCTCATGAAAAAAGTGATTCATTCATAGCAAGTCTGAAAACCACAGCAAACCTCCAGAAATGAGATCTAGGTTTACTGCCCACAGGTTACAATTGCCGAAGTGTTTGCATGTGTCTACAAGTAGGGAATCCAGATCTATAATTTTGTGACTGGTGTGTACAAAGTGCTACTGCAATGCTCTGAAATAAAATCCATTTCTTTCAAAAGCTCAGAGGCTGCTGGTATTCAGTGTAGTGTTTTAAGTAGAAATAAGGGATCTTATTCTTCTTTGTGTTCATCATTTTTCCACTGATATGGCTCCATTAACCCTTGACTGACGTAGAACTAAGTAGGGAAATTTTATTTGGTGCCATGGGGCTGTTGCAGAGGAGAATGAAATACCTGGACATCCTATGTATCTGCCCCGACATCTGCTTTTATTGAGTTCAGTGCTTAAAAGCAGGCCCCAAAATAGGTAGAAATACTATGTGAGTTTGACTCAGATCCCTTTGGCTACCTGCTTGTTCCTGGAAGTTTTCTAAGATGAACTAATCTCTTCACACATGAAAGCACACTGGTCAGTATTTAAAGTGCATCTTCGGTCTGTGAGCACATTGCAGTTTTAGGAAAAGGCATTGCATTGTGGTACCTTGGCTGTGAGTGTGGAGCCAGTCCTATTCCTACTGTGGCCAGCAGCACCCCTGGCTACTGTGTTTCTGCTTTCAAAGGGCATCAAGGATGAGTTTCACTGAGCATCTGTAGAAAAAAAGAAGAAAGCAGCAGAAGAGATCAGATACTTAAACAGCCAACATTTACTGTCTGCACATACAGGAGAGGTCTTGTTCACCTCTCTGCTCTGCACAAATCTGCTTGTCCCCATTGCGGGCCCGGGGAGCCAGCACCCTCTGTATGACACCCTTGATACTCTTTGTACTCCACAATGAAAATCTTACAGCAGATGAATTTATTTACTGGTGATCTAATGATAATCTTCTGTTCATTGCTTCGGCTTGAGATTGCATGAAGAAGAACAGGATGGAGGGAATCACTGGAGATTTTAAAGGCAACTCTTTATTTTAGTCTGTGCAAACAAACATTCAAAAATGAGTCAGCTCTGTCTGGTTACCTGCAAAATGTTTTACATAAAGCAGTATTTCACCATCTAATGTTTTGCTGTTCCTTAGTAGCATTTGGGTGTTGGTGCTTGAGTAGGAGAAAAATTATTTATCTGACTCTTAGGGAGAGAGGGTCTAAAGGGATGATAGAAAACTTAGAATTCCATGGAGCACTGACTTGCCATCAGGGTTATATAGACTATAAAAGTGATACTGTTCTACTGCTGTGTTATATACAGTGCCTATCTAAGTTGTTTTAGTGTTTATACTCTGCAGGGTTTTGCTGTGTTTCCATGTCTGCTTTGCACTGTTAATTTGGGAGACTGCATAAAAAAAAAAATCATAGTTCAGTATGGAAATTACATTTATCCTGTCTTTGTTGCATTCCATTTGGTGCATCTGGGGTTCATGCCAGTGTTTTGGGGGGGATTTTCATACTGATGGCTGATCATGCCCCACATTCTCATGGATGAACAGGCCAGGCCAAGTGATGCTGCTTTATGTCTGAATGTTGGTGTAAAATGGGATATGCAGGATCCCATAGCAAGCGTCTGAGACAGCTAAAATTCTGCAGAGGGACAAGAGGAGAACATATGGATTCTATTCAGTACTAGAAGCTATGAATGTGCTGTTCAGCTATGATATGTATGCCGAGGTGGTATAGACAAGATGAATGGGGTCTGACAAAACAGCTGTTACATCTAAAGACCAATGAAGGTGTTGTTATAATGAAGGATTCCTTCCTGTAAGGAATGAATAGTGAAGGTAGGTTTACAATGATGAGTGGTGCAGCAGATAAATGAAATAGTGCCTGTCTAACCACAGGCAGAGGCAGTAGCTAGGACTTATCCTTAATCAAATGGTGACTGCTCTGGTCTATGACAACTCTTCTTGAGTGGACGCAGGGTTCACCGATATGCTTGGCAAACTGACAAGCAAGGTTCCTTCCTCACTGCCTGCTGCTTTGTGTATGATTAAAGTCTCTCCCTGCAATATTTCTTCATCTATGCTGTCATTTGCCATCCGAAGAATATGAGGGTAATGTTGGCTGTATCTCTGGTGCATCCCAGTGGAGCATCATTTACTCTCTGTGCTCAGGTATTGGGCTGGCTGAAGATCAGCAGCTATGTGGCAGATCCCCTTTCTTGGACTTCTCACATGCCCTTCATGCAGCTGCAGGCTCCTGCTCTTGTCAGGCTCCAGGAGCAGCCCTGCTGTGCAGGCTCACATGTGCTTGCTCAGGGTGAGGGGCTTGTCCATCTATGCAGAGGGAGATGTCTGGGCACCACTTGGAGAAAAGTGAGGTGAGAGTGGAGACCTGAAGTGCAGGAGAGCAACTAGACCATCCAATAAATCCTCTGCTTCATGCTGTTTCTCTTTTCTGCTTTGTGGCAGGGTCATGACTTCTAGGCCAGCACTTAGCTGATGACTCTGGCAACAGCTGTAGGTGGGACTGGTGTACATCAATGGGAAGGTATCTACACTGTCCTCTGCATGTGCAGAGGTGGGCTGATTTGGAAGACCTAGTTGTCATGTGTACGTGATACAGTGTGACAGGAAGCGCCCAGGCTCAGCCATCTGGTGCTGTCACATCACCTGCAGCTCAGGCATGACCTGACCATCTCATACCTCTCCTGCATGGCCACCAGCCCTGCAGTCCTGTCCTCTCCATACAGCTGCAGTGCCCTTGGTATGGTGGCAAATGCCAGTCCTTCGCTGGCAGTGCTGTACTCAGCACCCGAAACCCAGTCCCACTGCTCTGCTATTGCTCTACGCACAGCAGTGCATGCATTTGTCTTTTGGTGGTGCCTCTTGAGTGGGTGTTTTGAGGCCCTACCCCACTAGTGTCTGGGGCAACATGTCTGATTGTTACCTGGGCATCTGCTATACCTTAGCTAGAGAGGTCAATCTGGGCTCTATGTGGGTGCTTAAAAATGAACAAAGTGGCTGCCTTGGAGAGAGGTGCCCTGCAGAAGCGTTGGTACCAAAAAAGAAGGAGGTGTCAGCACAGGTCAACAAAGTATTTCTAAATTGGTTTTAACAAGTGTCAGACCTTCCACATCCTCAGGCTTATGTTTTTCTATATATTGTACATTGCAGTTAAAGTTTCCTTGCAGTAATTATTCCAAATAGCAAATTCTGAGTAATCATCTGCACAGTCCCAATGTTGCTGAGCAAGTTCCTAACCAGAAATCCGGCAAAGCAGTCAAAGTATTTACCCTGGAATCAATGGGGACTGTGTGCCCTACACCTGCCTCACACCAAATGAGAAGATTTATGTTGTTTTGATCTAGAATTATTTAAAGACAGGACTTAAAATCACTTAGTTTGTTTTGTGTACTTCTTATTTAACATTGCAAGTGAAATAAATCAGAGTGGGATTAATACATTGTAGTTTTTTGTTACTAATTTTAAGATTAAGACCTCAAATACAGTAAGAATTTTATTCATGTAGAAAAATTGTGCTTTAAAATGGGTATGTAAGAGAAATGGAATTTATTCTCAGGATCATTTTTAAGAAATAATGGTACTTATATTCCTGGATCCTGCTTTTTTTTTTTCTGCAGTTGATGTCACTAAAGACATCCTACTCAGTGCAACAGTAACATCCTTTCTTTCTAGCTTTGCTGTCTTTCAGGGTTTGTAAAGACGCTACAGTAAACAGACTGTTTTTACTATAAGTGAGTATTAGAATCAAGTATGTTTGATTTCGCAAACAAACTTGCTTTTATCCACTGTGTGTAAGCACCGGTCACATTTTGATAATAAGAATAGGTAACGTGGGGTAGCCTCCTGTGCCGTGTACCTTCATGGTTTCACTGACCACAACATCTCTTATTTTTGTCGCAGGAAATGAGGCAGGCAACACCTTCTGCCTCACTTTCAGAGAACAGCTGTACACTGGTGACAGAAACAGCATTTTTAAGATAGTTGAGATTAGATGCTCCCACAAAATGTATTCATTAGTGTTTTTATTAGTCTTTAGCAAGGTACATATTAACATGTGCAAGGATACTCCATTTGGCTTGGTCCAGTGGAGGGAAGAGCTCTCGTCTTTACCAGCACCGTCCTCCTACACTGAGAGCCTATGGGCCACAACAGTGAAGGATTTGTCTGTTCATGACCCTTTTTCTGTTGTTTTACATGTGAGGTAATACTCAGGCAAACACACAAGCTCGTGGATCTGATACAACGTGCTTTAAAGACCATGATCAAGAATGAAGAAAGAAACAGAATTAGAGCAGTTCAGTGGAAAGAGGCAATGCTTTAAATATGTTCTGACCTACATACATATGCTTCCCTCCATTTCAACTCCCAAATCAAAACAGTTATTTTAGGGAAGCATTGGAAGAGTAACGGATCCAGTTAAGGGTATCTTCCTCTGCAAATGGCATACCAGAGGTAGGGGTTGTTTTAAGGTTATATGTGTACAGTTTGCAATACTAATAAACAGTCCCGGGGATAGATTGTGTAAACACACATGGATCCAAGAGGGGGTTTCATAGTCTGTTTTTCACCGTCTATTCTGCGCTCTGCCCTGCAATCTGAAACCCTGGATTTTAGCAGCTGTGTCTTTTCTAAGAGTTCAACAATCTGCAATGTTCATCTAAAAGAAAAAAATTTAGACCCCTGCTGGCCTCATATCAGGCTTACCCTGCTCAGGGGAAGACAGAAAATCTGTTGATTTTGATGGGTACAGGCCTGGGCCCGCTGCCATCAGC
The DNA here is from genome assembly GCA_033556795.1 of Tapera naevia. Classification (NCBI taxonomy): domain Eukaryota; kingdom Metazoa; phylum Chordata; class Aves; order Cuculiformes; family Neomorphidae; genus Tapera; species Tapera naevia. The sequence continues at coordinate 2,032,078 of JAUMJJ010000198.1, read as the reverse complement.
ACAGAACATTTTCTAAACCAGTGGGTCCTGGTATAAGTAGCTTTTAGTGCCTCCAATGTTGGTTCTTCCATATCAGACACTTACCTCTGATGTGGGTGTTCAGGGATGGTAGGTTAGCCATGCTGGGCAGCTGCTGGCACTGGGGTGGCCTGGGAGGACTTCTGGAGGTCGCAGGAGCAGAGGGTGCTGATTCTTGTGGTGGGGCATGAGCGTCACGTCTTGTGTGCTGGTTTTTTCCTTGGCTATTTGTGTGTGTCACACAGCAGTGAGCCAGAGCATGGCAGATGGAGTGGATTCTTTCACAGAGAAATGGGTGTATAATGCTGCAGTATAGATCTCTGTATGTGCTGCTTCTACAGTGTGGGTATGTACCTATTTTGAAGAGAAATGATGCCTGTTTTACTTGGCTAGATGGAACTTTGCCTCTGGGATATTTTGAGCTTTTTTGGCTTGCTGTGTACACAGCAGACCAGTTTTGAGTTAAACCATCCCTCCTGGATTGGAATCACAGTGACTCAATTTACTGTATTTTCAGATACTTCGTACTCCTCTTAATTTAGTCTTTCATGTCTAAGAAAGGCCACCTTAGACAAATGGTTTAGTTCATATAACATGTTAGTTACACTTTTGGATGCAAAAGCTACTTGTATATTTAGTGATGACAAGTATAGAAGTTCTGTGTTCAAAAATCACATTGCAGCACTATTCGTGTAATAGTCTCGTGATCCTTGTGCTGTCAAAGTACCCACTGCCTTCAGCCTACATAATGACCACAAGATTGGGCTTCTCTCTGCAGATTTTAAATTTCTCATGGAAGAATGCATGTATACAGATGAAATACATATGTTTGTCTGCAAAGGAATGGTTGTGCTGACATTTTGGATATGCTGAGTGAAAGAGTATAATCCATAAGTACGAGTAAATGCCTCAAAGTGCAGCAGTGCAGGTGCAGGGCTTTTAATTTTGTACCAAAGTTTATGATTTCAGCCTTTTGTTCTGGAACAGTATTTTTTTTTCTTCTACATTTCCTGTGATCTCAAATTCAGAAATCAAAATTGGAAGAGAACAGTCTGATTAATGAAATCAAACCACTTTGTTGAAATGTTGGTCTTAGAGTTTACCGTTTGTTGGACAACGTTACTTTCAAAACCTGAAAAAAAAATAGGTAGAAATACGGTATTTTACTGGAAATGCTTTCTCTTCATCTTTATTTTAAAACTGATATTCCTCCAAAGTGGCATGTTTTCACCAAGACTTTTTCACTTCTGGCCAGCTGGTGTTTTCTGAGGTACATGTGTCCATCAGAAATTCTCTGAAGGGTGCTACTGTAAAGTCAGAATTGGTTTTTTTCTCGAGATGAGGCACAATTACTTTAACCAGATAGCTGACTTTTGCCTGTGTCAATTTCCCTCAATGAGTCTTTTTTCTAAACATGGGTGGGATCCAGCTGTGTTGTGGAGGAAGGGATGGGATGGCTTTGCTAATGCAGGAGAGGAGCTGTGGCCAAGATGCTGTCCCCAGTAAATCGCTGCCTTGGCAGAAGGCCAGGTCAGAGCTGTGTGCCAGCCCTGCTACTACCTACACTGTCAAAAGAGAGACATGCACTTAAAAAAAAAAAAAAAAATCTTATATTTTCTAGTTAACCAGTTCTGGAGGCTTAGCAGATTAGATAGCAGTCATCCTAGCTTCATCTAATTTCAGCTGATGTACAGTCACAATCTTTTCCTATAAAGTATCAGGGATCATGATACATTGCTTCTGAAATTGAGGGCATTTTTCTATCATGTTGAGTAGGTTAAGTTTTGCTGCAGTGTTATGGACGCAGAAGAGGAGGAACTTGTGCATTTTCTCCAAATCTGTTAGCAGTGTGCAGAAAAGCAGCAGACTGGCAGTCAGAGAACACATGTGGGACACATCATGAACGCTGGTGTGTGTGGTTTATCAGGGTCAAGATTGTTGTAGAGCTGGCAGGGCTGGAAATACCTCCAGTGCCCGGGGGGCATAGTCCACTCACCTGATGGACAGACCCATGGTGTGGTGACTCCTCCTGCCTGTGTCACAAGGGACTTGCTCAAGGGACTTGCTCCAGACCTGCAGATGCGTGATGGAGGGGAGAGCTGAGTGCTAAGTCCATGTGTGCCACAGGTGCCTTGCATGAACAGCAGTGTTTATTCTTTGCAAATTATACAACCCTTTGCTGAAGAGCTGTTGAGGACTATTCCTTTGCTGCCCATAGAGTACTTGGAAAGCCTCACCTTGAAGGCATTATTGATCTTGATCCAAAGCCAATGGAAGTATCTGCATTACATTTAACGGCCTCTGGAACAAGCACTTATGGAAATGTAATGTCTTATTTATTGGGTTGTTTGATACAAGAGCATCAACAAAGGAAAGTTGTTTAAATGTGTCCAAATTACTGGCTCTTGAGCATCAATTTGCCACCTTTTGGTTTGGGTATTTTTTTAGGGGGGCTGCGTTTTGGGTGGATGGATGATTTTTGACCTGAAAGTAAGAAGTCAGGCTTTAAGAACTAACATGTATGAAAGAAGGAAGCCCTGACAGCTCTCAGTCAGTGTGCTATGAGAGATGATCCCCCAGCCAGACTAACTCAGCCTACAGTTCTCCTTCCTGCAGAAAGAGCCCTGCACCATGTTCCCCTCAGACCTTAATGAGTTTAGTCTGCAGGATTTCCTCTTCCGGTGACATTATCAGAAGAAATTACCCTGTGCCATTACCTGTGGCCAATGAAAGTTGACAGGCCTCCCCCTGTTCTCCTCTCTTGGACTGCCTGTGACTCCTTAAGACAGGAAAGTATTGTCTGGACTTGACCCTTTGAAGTCTCTCACCTCCACCTACCAGCTCGCTGCAATTTCAGTGTTGTGGTCCCCTGTCCTGTATGCTTGGAGGCTCTGGATGCCGTTGTAGTTATTACAGCTGGTTGCCATGGGTTCAGGTGGGGGGCCTGCTTGGTGAGAGCCTGAAGAGGAGCTTGCAGTGGGTCCCTGGCATCCCTCCCGCTGAGCTCTGGGTAGCCAGGGCTGGTCTATGGCCTGACAAGGAGGAGTGTAAGTTGAGAAAGCTGAAGGTATGCAGTTCAATTATTTCTCAGATGATGCTTATCTTCAAAGATGTTTAAAGAAAGGAAAATGTGTTGGATAAGAATGGTCACTCCAGTGGTAATAGACATCTCAGCAAGTGTCAGATTGAGGCTCTCATGTCTCTTTCCACTGATGTCCTGCTTACCAGCTAGCGCCCAAACCTGGCTGAGGGGGACCTGCCATTTGTCCTGCTGCTGAGCTCAGGGGGAGAAGGGTGCCTCTGGATCCCCCAGCTCTTGTGCAGCACATGCCTGGGGAGCGCATCGCAGCTTGGCAGCTCCTTCGGGCACGGCTGGGGCTGGCCCTGGTGCCTGCTGTCTGTACTGTGGACTGGCACGTTGCAGGGATCCAGTTACATGTAGCCACTGTGCCTGAACACCCTCATCCTGAGGGTCTTGTCTGATGGACATGAGCAGTCTTGTGGCAGGCTTGTGATACTAACCCAGAATTTTGGTCTCTTTGAAAGAAAAATGATGCATGTTTTTTTTTTCCATAAAACTCTCAAATGTAACTCTTCCAAGAAAGACTATGCATGACTTCTGTCATGTATTTTTTACAGCAGGCAGAGTGGTATTTCTCTGGGCTTTGCTGCTTGGGGTGCAACAGCATCCCGCTGGTCCTTCTGCATCCAGGCAGAGGGGTCCAGTGGCATGAATGATGGGGAGACCTGGGAATTTACCACCCACAAACCAGTTTGTCATATGTGCAGCCTGGCTAACGCCGATGCTACTCAGTCCTGTATCATCCTGTAGCATCCTGTAGCATCCTGTAGCAGAAAAACCTAAACATATACTGGTTTGTTTGGTATAAAAAATTCATCCTAACCATAGTCTGTGAACTCTGAATTGAGTCCTTGGCGAATGAGGGTTGAAATTGGAAGCAGTTAGGTAAGCTTAACACATGAGTGTATTCTGTGTTTGTATCTATAACTGTTCAATATCTTATAAACTTTACCACAAAAGCAAACAACACATCTCTCAAGGGAGTGGTTTTCCAATGATAATGAAAAATAAGTTGTGTGGCATCTGAGTACACAGAACTATAGCCAAACATCACTTTGTTATTGAGTTGTTTCCTTTTCCTCGGATTTTACATTTAAACATTCATTGCATGGCTGTATCATCTTGAAAATTTCAGAGAGCACACCTCAGGATTGTTTTCTTTGTTTAGGACTCTGCTGGCTTCACTTTATACCTTTTGGTTATGTCCATGGGAGACTTTCTGTGGCTGTGTTGGAACAGCACCACACTCTCTGAGACTCATCTGCAGGGAGGTAACTTGGCACAGCTCTCTAGCTTTAAGGTGGATAACGGAGGATATATTGGGGATTACTGCTTCCTGTGGAACATTTCTCTCCGTGGCTGCTGTCTCTCTAGAACAAAGGGCCTTTCCTTCTCCTAGGTGAGGCAACAAGTATTGAAGTCTGACTGGGGGACCTGCCGTGGATTTGCGTTGCTATTGCTGCTTCTCATTCTACAGCTTTTCTGGGGCTTCATTAACCCAGTTACTTGATTCACAGCTTGCAGAATTAATATGTTCTGCTGCAGCTGGGAGGCCTTCGTGTAATGCTTGATCTTGGTGTAATTTTCAGTCAGTTTGGTAATTTTATTGGGCCTCAAAGTATTTTGTGGCTGGAGGAAATGCTTGATGTAAAACTCACAGCTTCATCTGGTAGTGATTTGTCATTTACCATGTTTTGGGCTTGCTGCCAGCTCAGCAAGAAAGGAAGATGAGGGAATAAAATGATTATTAGGAAAAGGCTTAGAAACATTGCAAATGAAATAAACAACGAATAGCTTAAAACTAAGGTGAGGATATATATAATCAATCATGGGAATCATGGGGGCAGGCAGCAAAATATTTCAGGTTTCCCCTGGACTGGAGCCCTTTTCACACTGAGAACATTTCAGTGTTATCCTTCAAATAGATGTGATCAAGTAGATCACAAAGGCAAAATTTCTTGTGAACCTATAAAGCAGTTCCTATCTCTAATCTGTGTATCTTTATATGGGGTGTCTATTATAAGTGGTTAAAAAGCCTGTTACTGTGACACCTACATTTTATGGTGGGAGCTGAAGGTCAGGGTGGTACGCAAAGAGGCAAAAAGGGCAGACACTGCCTGACCCACAGAAGACGCGACTGCAATAGTGTTTGGGAGATGCTGTCCCTGTAAGGGCTGTTTTGCAGGGCTCCAAAATCCCAGCAGATTATCTGGTCACTGCCAGTGGATTTACTATCACCAGCAGGTGGGAGACGGATTGTCAGTGCTGCTGCAAGCTGGCCCTGGGATGCCTTCTCCTGGTCGTGGACCTGTGGGGCTGGACTGTAGGCCCCCGGCCCTCTCCCTGCATCCAGCAGTTACTGGTCTGTTTCCATGAAGCTGGGGCTGAGTGGGAGTACCTGGTAATTTCAGAAGCCACGTGTATGAGCCTGGGAATAGACTGGTGTCCCTCACCTACTGAATAGGTGGGAGAATATTTTCAAATGGAGTGCCTAAATCCATAGCCAGTTAAAAGGAGTCCTGAGTTTTAGTTAGTGGAAGTTTTGTTGTTTTTTTTTTAGTTAGTGGAAGTTTTCATTTTGTAGGGCTGATTGAGCCATACAGGTGATAAAATTTATTCCATACATCAGCTGTCAATGATCATATTTAATTTGTGGAGGGAGCTGTTTCTTCACCCTTCCACTACTGAGTTTTGGTTTAACATGCACATTTAGGCAGAATTTGTGATATTATGTTGTGAAAAAATTAAAGGTCAAAGAGTGAGGATCATTCAACAAATACTTTTCCAAATATCAGGCACTTCTGGGCTTGTAAATTGTTTTAGAGACAGCTCTGCAGCTCTGTCAGCAGCCAGTTGTGAAGGGAATTTCCCACAACTTTTAATATGGTCCTAATTTAATATTTTTTCTTTTCAGCTATGTGAGATAAGTCAGTAAAATTTCATAGAGGCACAAACAGGGCTGTAGGGAGATTAATGACTTGCCTAAGGTCCTACAGGAGCAGGGTCTGCTAGTGCAGTGCCCCCCCAGCAGCACATCTGGTGCACACAGGCAGTGTAGGATGTTCCAAGGATGCTCCAAGGATGTTTGGGACGATCACTCTGCACTCTGGCTAGGCAAGAGAGTGATGACACTGTGTGGAAGGGACCTTGCCAAGCACTGGATCAGGAAGGCATAGGGGCAGCCAGAGAGGCATCCTTTCAGTTGCTCATCTAGGTAGGTTTGGGGGGGACAGACAGAGCAGAAGCAGTTTTTTCAATTCACACTGGTACAGTAGTCAGGGGTGAGTGATGAAGCCTGGGCCCCCAGCGAGAGCAGCAGCACTGTAGCCCTGCTGCATGGCACCTGATGTGCAGATGTGGGCTTCTTATCTTTTGGAAGAAAGAAGCTGAACAAAGCAACAGCTGTTCTGGTAAACTTGTACTTCTCCAGGTTCCACCTCTGCTTATGATACCCCAGTTTTCTCAGTCCAGATATGCTCTCCACCAATGAAGTGCAAGGACTGCATTTGCTCTTCTTTATCTATTGTCCTTATCATGGTTATCCTTCCCATGGTTACTACTGCTACTTCCATCCCTTACTCTACTTTCCAAATCCACTCTTCTTCCTGCCTTTAATTTTTTTCCTGCTTTGAGATGCATATTGCCTGAGCTACTTTTCCCCTGCTGTGCTAAATTGGTCCTTGAGGAAGGCAATGCCTTCCATCATCACATATCATTGCTGATTTTTCCTTACAGAAAGGAATGGCTGCTGTCGAGGGGATCCTGGCTTTGACGAGAGGCAGCTTCAAGTCTGTTATGGTTGTAGTCTTCAAATACATGAGCAACAGAAATTTTCTTGCCTTCTAGTCTTTTTATTCTTTCTTGAAGGTGCAGTGGTACACTGAGAATAAGGAACTTAAAGTGAGCTGGCAGTGGCTTCTTTTTGATATCAGCATGCTGAAATAGGGGTCTGTCTTATTCAGAGGGCAGAATACTGTTGCTTTTCACGTGAGATACAACCCTGTTCTCCCCACCCAGAGCTTTAGCTGGTGTTGAATGCTTGTATGCTTTTAATGGTGGTGAACAAATGAGGTTGTAATTTTTGATATAAACACAGAAGCTATTAAACAGTGAGCCTAGAAGAGGACTAAAATCAAGGAAATGTTAAGTTTTATTCTAACCTTTGAGACTGACTCCCTTGGTAGTAGCGTACACAGTGCTATGTATAAATCTAACTTAAGTAGCGTTAATATGAACAGAAACCTGCAGGGACAGTGTGCACTCGAAGAAACGTCTGTTCGTTGTGCTTGAACTTTTGGTTAGTGAAAGACAGGATCCATTTAGATAAGGGAAGGAAGACTGCTAAGATGCTAAATAGAAATAGGAAAGCAGTTATAATTTGGAAATGGGTTTGTATTCCATATCTGTAAAGCAGTAAACAAACATACTTTTTGATATTTGGGAAATGTGAATTTCTTTTTGGTGTTATAATCTAATAAAAGTGTGGATACAGCTTTCCTAACCATGAAGATATAGATAGTCATCACACTGAAAACTCTTCTTTGTCATATTTTGGTAATTTGTTACCCTATTTTCAATCACTTGAAGTAATTTGCATTAAGTGGAGTCTAGAAATATGATACACGTATGGCAGCTGTTTGAGCAATTTGGAAGATCTGTGGAGTTCAGTCTTTAACATGAATTTTAGTATGTCTGGGTGCATTGAGGCTGTGTAAGAAGCAGAGAAATTAATATGATTCATCCAGGTTTGTTCTGTGCTGGGGTCCATCATGATTGCTGTGGTTTAACCTCTGGCAGCCAAGACCCAACTCAGCCACTTGCTCACTCCCTGCAGTGGGGTGGGGGAGAGAATTGGAAGGAGGAAAGCGCAAAAATGCATGGGTCGAGATAAAGACAATTTAATAGGTAAAGCAAAGCTGTGCACATAAGCAAAGCAAAACAAGGAACTCATTCACCACTTGCCATTGGCAGGCAGGTGTTCAGCTATCCCCAGGACAGCAGGGCTCCGTCATGCATAGCGGTGACTTTGGAAGACAAAATCTGTCACTCCAAATGTCCCCTTCTTCCTTCTTCTTCCCCCAACTGTTATTGCCGAGCACGATATCATGTGGTATGGAATATCCCTTTGGTCACTGGGGTCATCTGTAGAGGCTGTGTCCCCTCCCAACTCCGTGTGCCGCCCAGCCTGCTCACTGGTGGGGCAGGATGAGGAGCAGAAAAGGCCTTGGCACTGTGCAAGTGCTGCTCAGCAGTAGGAAAAACATTCCTGGGTTATCAACCCTGTTCTCGTCACAAATCCAAAACATAGCCCCATACAAGATACGATGAAGAAAATTAGCTCCACCTCAGCCAAAATGATGCATCAAAGTTAAAAATAAGAGTTAATGGGAAGTCAAGGTGCTGGAAGGAAAAAGATGCGTAGTGATCCCATTAAAAAAAACAAAACAGAACAGTTGCACCTTCTGAGAGACATGGGTGTTCTCAATTTGCACCCACTGGTTCCTTCAAATAGGGTCTGGCTGATTAGCACCTAATACCCAACAGCTAATGAGAAGGTGTGTTCACCTCTTTGTTTGTTACGGACATTCTGTGTAAATGTAGGCTACAGAGGTCTACATGGGAGCTTTGAAAGATTAAGAGATGAAGTTAAATGATATGAGAGCTGGCTGGTCTTCATGTGGCCCTATCCTTGGACGCAGTCAAACCTGATCTGCTCTGAAAGTGTCCGTGCCTTGAGAACAGGCTGCCAGATCACCTTCCAAGGTTTACTCCAAAGACAATAATTTTCTGATTATGATAAGAGAAATACAGAAAAAAAAAGTGACTTATTCCTTTATCCTGCATTTCTGCGAGACTATCCCATTTTGATTAACTGCCTGGAAAGATCTGTGACTATTTAATGATATGTTTATGACTAATTCATGATTCCTCCAGATGAGTGAGTCAAAATCGAGGCTAGCTGGCTAGGAGTTACACACCCTATCTGAAAATTAATTTTCATTTATTTTCTTAATCTGAACAACAGAACTTGTGTAATTTTTTTTTTTGTCTTCTAAAATCCAATGAGAATGCCATTTCTAAGCCTCCCTTAGTAGAATAATGGTAACATGCTTTGGAAACAGGAAAACTTGAAAGAAAATATTTACATTTCTAAACAAAATATCTGTCCAAGCAGGTAATCGCTCAGAGAAAGACAGAGGGAATGTCCCAAGGCAGACAGCAGCCCGTGAAGTCATGCAAGCAGTAAGAATAGCAGGGAAGGGTAACAACTTTGTGTCTATCTATATACTGAAAGAATAGAGCATTGTGTTTTTCACTGCACTGTAAGTGGGTAATAGAATAAATGCAGATTAAGTGGGAAAGTCCAGGAGGACTTTCTGGGCGCATAGGAGTTTTTTCACACTGAAAAAAAAGTCTTACTACTATTTTCACGGAACGATAGGACAAGCTATGGTTGGAAGGGACCTCTGGAGACCGCCTAGTGCAAACCTCCTGCTCAAGCAGAGTCAGATACACCAGGCTGAGTTTGAATGTCTCCTCAGATGAAGAGTTCACTGTCTTCCTGGGAAATGTGTGCCAATGTTTGACCCTCATGGTGAAAAAGTGTTTCCTTATGCTCAAATGGGGCTTCCTGTGTTTCATTTTGTGCCCATTGCCTCTTGTCAGTGGGCTACTTCTTCTTCTTCCCCTCAGGTATTTATGCACATGGATAAGATCCCTTGACCCTCTCTTCTCTAGACTGAAGAGTCCCAGTTCTCTCAAACTCTCCTCATGTTCCAACTTAGGAAACCATTTCCCCAATGTTTAAGATGCAACAAAATTTTTCCTGTAAAGGGAATTTCAACTCTTTCCTCAGGTCTGCCAGCCTCATGTAAGCTCGGTTTGTGCAGCATTGAGCGGTTCTTCAGAGGGCTCAGTGTGCCCAGCAGGTCGTGCCCACAGTTGGCAGCTTTCCTGGTGAACTAGCCACAGCGAGTGGCTGGTGGGGTCTCTGCTTTGAGGGTGCTTCTGAGCAGAGCTCCCAGACAAGCTCCTGCCTGGGCTGGCCTCTCCTGCAGAATTACTCAGCTCAGCTGCTTTGGACATGTTCAGGATATATACTGTCAGCCTCTTAACTCGGGTTTCTTCATTTTCTCTGGAAATTGGATGTCATAGGTAAGCTGTTCCAGACTGAAACCTAGGTTGTGATCCATTGGTTTTCTAGAGTAGTCAGCTGAGAGGGGAGAGAGCTGAGATCAATAAGCACATGGAGCCTCTGTGGGCACAGGGACATTCTCTTTATGTAGAAAACCAGTTAAGAATTAAAATTCATTAGAAAAAGAAGAGCCACAAAAATGAGACTATTTCTGATGACAGGATCAACTTCTATCAAACAATCCGTGTTTCAGAGTTTGCTTCCTTAAGAGGCAAAAAGCAATCTTGATTTAAAACAAATAAATCTCTCTTTTTTCCTGTTTGCTTATGCCACTATTCCCACTATGTAATCCGAGCACAAAGGAAAGCACACTGCTAAGCTCTCTGAAGTCATCATTTAGCATCTGCATGAAGAACTTTAAAAGAAATAATACTAACAATTTGAACGTATATAAGGAGTCTTGGAAGATTATATCACAGATAGGGAAAATGCTTAGGATTTTCTTTCTGTATGTGTAGTGCCTTTGCAACCTACTCACAACATTATTCCCTGCACGAGGGCCCCCTAATTATTTCATCATGCGCAGGAAATTCTGGTAGGTCATATATAAACAGCCCGAGGCAGAGACCTCTCCATCAGATAGAGCGTGACATCTGACATCTGGGCAGCCTGCCGTTCGCATGCCACAATTAGCCAGGCAGCCCAAACATGGACCAATGCAGGGGCAACGGGGAGCAAGGGGCCAACTGCTGGTAGCAAAGGTCCCCCCTAATCCAAACCTAAAACTTCTGCATCCCTTTCCTGATGGCCATGTCCCACCCCTTGCCTGGCTGAGCCCGCAGCAGGCTCAGTCATGGTGCGGTGCCAGCCTGTCCAGGTGGGGTGGAATCCTGACCCTTCTCTGCACAGAGGATCTCCCCAAGGATGGGGCAATGCGTGCACCCCTTTGTCTGCATGTACCTCTCGGGCAGAGCTGGACTCCACAGTGGCAGTGCCACAGCCAAGCTGGTGCACAGAGGGACTGCACAATCACTGCTTCAGCTGGGGTTCAGTCCTGCACCACGCTCAGAGCACCTCCTGCCACTCGTGTGCCCTTGGTAAAGGTGTAAAATCCCAATGCTGCCAGCAACCCTGGAAGAGTTGGAAGTAGGAGACAGCTAAAAATCAAGTGACTGTGATGGATTAGTGTTCTGTGTCAGATATGATCCATGACTGCTTATTTTTTCTTCTCATTGTGCTTATTTTTATCATTCCTCAACAATAAGGCAGATTATTTTTCTTTAATGATTAATGGTCAGTGGTGTTTTCTTGGTGGAGAAAATAGTTTCTAAGTGAAATTGTTCAAGTAGCAGTCTAGGGAGGAGTTGGAGAAGTGCAGGGAAAGTGCATGTCAGCAGTCACCACTCTGCCCTTCACTACTTCTTACTTGAAATTCCCCGCGACTCCACAGTCCCTTTCCTGTGCTGGCTTACCTAGGCCATCCTGTGTGTCCAGGAGAACTGAAGCAGCATTGCTAGCTCAGGCACTTGGTGAGGCCATCAGTCTTTCTGGGATGAAAGTAATAGACCACATGAAAAACAAAGGAAAATTCTCCGAAGGAACATTTTAGGGAAACAACAGTTCTTAGTGTGACAGGTATTTTTCCTTGAAGTGTATATTTCTACTGTCTTCAAATATGCAACTCTATTTCATCATTATTGTTACTGTTTGGACTATTGGATTCTGGTTTTGTATGTCTTGGCTGTTTTGAATCAAATGAGAAACTTTTTAACATATTTTTTTGTCTTCAGCTTTAACCTTAAGCCCAGTCCTTGAAAAATCTATGTTCAGCAGTTTTCTGCACTCTGCCCAAATTTATTTAGACAGGAAAATGTTCTTTCCATTACTGCATTTAAGGGCACAATAAATTCCACAAGTTTTAAGAAGTTGTGGGGAATAATATTTGAAAGCAGACCTTTAGTGTTAATACAAGACTACTGAGGCTTGAGCTCTGCTGAATCTCTCAGTGCAAAATCATCAGGCAAACAATTCATAACCAGTCTTTCGTCAAATTTCATTCAGTAACACTAAGGATTTCCTGAAAAGTCAACATCTTTTCCTTTGAATATGTGACTGAATCAGATTAAGTTTGTTTGCTGAAATCAGCTATTTTGAAATGAAAGTGTGTCACTGACTGAAATATCTTCCATTTTTTCCTGCTGTTTTCTGATACACTTTTTAGATTAGTTATATTCGTAATCAGATAATTCCTCATTAACTCTTTTTTTTAATGCACCATTCCTTTTTGCATCAGCATAAACTTCAGTATACACATGTTCGTTTTTAATTTTAAGACTGTAATGTAGAACACTTTTTGCATTTAGTGGAATTTTAGAAATTATTCTCTGAAGTGGACTTTTGCAACCTCCTTCTTAAGACTCTTGGATAATCCTGACTTTCTGTATCTGTGCTTACTCCTGACTTGTGGGATACTATTTACCATCCCTTTGTTTCAGGGTTAATAAAATGAAATCCTTAAGACTTTCAGTATTTCTAGCAAATGAAAATATTATTTCAAACTGCCCTTGTCCTTATGGGTGATTTTAACTTCCCAGATGTCAACTGGGAATATCATGCAGCAGACACAAATAGGTCCAGGAAATTCCTAAAGCACGTTGGAGAGCACTTCTTGGTGCAGGTACTAAGGGTGCTGATGAGGAAAGATGCATTCCTGGATCTGTTGTTTGCAAACAAAGAGGGACTCATGGGCCAGGTGGTGACTGGTGGTGATGTTGATCACAGTGACCATAAAGTCATTGAGTTTAAACTGTTGGTGACAGGAGAAAAGCTGCCAACAAAACTTTGATCCTGCATATGGAGAGTGCAGTCGTGCGGCTGCTGAAGGAGCTGGTTAATAAGGCATTAAGTCCATGAATGCTGGTCACCTTTTAGGAGTCTTTTCTTAAGAGCACAGAAGGAGGCAATTCCAAAGTGTAGGAAGTCAAGCAAGCAGAGCGATCCGGACAGACTAGAGAGCTGCACAATCACCAACCATGTGAAACTTAGCAAGAGCAAGCGCTGGATTCTCTACCTCAAAAGGCATAATCCTGGTTATACGTACACATTGGGAGATGAGAGACTCAAGAGAAGCCCCTTGGAAAGAGCTCTTGTGGTTTGGGTTGATGTCATGTTGTATATGAGTCAACAGTGTGCCCTGGCAGCCCAAAGGGCTAACTGTGTCCTGGGGTGCATCAAGCACAGCATTTTGAGCCAGTCAAGGGAGGGTATTGTCCCATTCTGTACTGCTCTGGTGTGGCCTCATCTCAGGTGCTGTGTGCAGTTCTGGGTGCTTCAACACAAGGACATCAGACTGTTAGAGTGCCCAGAAAAGGGAGATCAAAACAGTGAAAGGTCTTCAGGTTCAGTCTTATGAGGAGTCACTGAGGTCATTTGGCTTTCTCAGCTTGGAGCAGGGAATCCTGAGGATGTCCTCATCACTGAAGGGTGCCCTCATGGCAGTCAACACCTTCCTCAAGGGGCATAGCGGAGGAGGAGATGCTTATCTCCTCTGGTGACAAGTGACAGAGCATGAGGGAATAGAATGAGGCTCAGTCAGGGACAGTGCAGACTAGAAAAGGTTCTTCACTGAGAGGGTGGCTGGTCACTGGAACAGGCTCCTCAGGGAAGTGGTCATGGCCCCAAGCCTGTCAGAGTTGAAGGACTGTCTGGACGATGCTTTTAGTAATTTGGTTTAGTTTTAGGTGGATCTGCAAGAAGTAGGGAGTCGGACTCGATGATTCCTTTCAACTTGAGTTATATGATTTTATGAATCTATGAATTGTTGCAAACAATTTCTAAGGTGAAATTCTGATCTACTTAGAACTTCCTCTGCCCTATTTTACAGCCTGGGACCTAGACTTTTAGCTGGAAGCAAAGTAATTTTTTTCATTGATCCATAAACAAGAACAGTATCCCATTAAGTTCAGGCTAATATTACCAATGGCAAGTGATGGTGAATTGCCAAAGTTCACAGCATTCTGTTTACTGATGTCTTGAAAATTGCCAAGTGAATAGATTACTTCCACCTTCAACTATTACAGAATCAGTAGTGGCCACAGAGGGGGAAAACCCCCTCTCTCAATGATGTTTTTAATCACTTTTCATTGCAAATAGGGCCTAGTGTGCTATTCACAATGGAAAAGCTCATTTCCCCACCAAGATTCAGCTATCAGCATGTGTTACTATTATATTTGCTCTGATCTACACTCACAAATACAGAAGACTCCGGCAGCTTCTGCAGTTACCTTCTCATTTTCTGTGTTTTAAAAATTTTCACAGACATTTGTGGGTTTGTTTTTAGAAGCTATTCTGGAGTTATTCTTTTGATTCCCTCTGTTGTGCACTGTTGTACATCTGACAGGTCATGATAGGCAACTGGGGAACTTCTGCATAAGCCCCCTAAGCCTTGTAGCAATTATTACTGATCCTTGTAAATGACTCTGCTCCTGCCAGGAAGGGCAAAATGGCTTCTGGATTTGTGGGTGCAATGTTACCCTCGCAGCCCCTTTCACAGGCCTGGTCAAGATCCAGTTAGGGATGTAATTTTCAGTCTGCCTAAATAAGACTGTGATAAATAAGTTTACAACAAAAGTAAGAAATGTGGGTCATGTTGTGATCGCTGTTCCTGTTGCTTCTCCTGTGTTCTGATCGATATATCTCAGATATGGTGCATCATAAAGTCTTATCACATAATACATAAATAGAAATATTTGCTTATTTCCACAGTAAGCCTGTCAGTAGCCGAGAGACTGTGCATACAGGAATATACACAGCTATACTTTGCCAGTTTGCCTTATTTGTTAGGAAACTGAGTGGAATGCTTGGTCCATTTTTTCCTGAGTAACCTTACAGAGAGAGAACACTTTCCATTTCCTGAGCAGGAGAAACTTGGGAGAGGTGGCCAATGCAAAAATATCTCTCTCTGACTGGTGTTTTAGGTTCTGCCAGGTGTCTTTATAAAAACAGGTCACACGTTTGTGCATGCTCCATGGTCTGTTTCGGAGATGACTTCTGCATGCTGTCATTGTTCTGGATGCATGACAGGGTCACACAAAACAGGCTTTTGATGGTCTTGAGGGAGAATCATGGCTTTATCTAAAGTAGCACCTTCTCTGAATTAGCAGTGCTGTCAGTGCTGACTCAAGTTCCCAGAAGAGTGTTGATGCAGCCAGAATGAATGTGTTTGTCACTTGACAGCAGTGAAAAGCAACTCCATGCAACTGTGCAGGGGACCCTCAGAGGCCTTTTAAACTCTGTCTTTAGTTTTAATTTGCAGGCAGATTATATGTTCTTACAGTTCTGTCATGATGATTGGCTGTTAGTTGTTTTTATTCTTGATTTTGCTGGGAAATGTTATTATGGGAAATCAGAAGAATTAACTGGAAACATGCTTGTTGCTCATGGTAGGCTCTGTAAGCCACTCAAAAATGAAAAGTTGAATGTAGTAGGCTTGTGACATACAAGGCGATTACTTGAACGACTCGCTGGGACTCAGCAGTCTGTAAAAGTGGCCTCTCTGGCATCTGTTGGGACTGAACCAGGCTGCTCCAATGGCATAAAAACAGGCAGAGTTGTCTGTGGATGTGAACTGTTCAGGAGAAGAGTTCATTACCAGAAAACCTGGCTCTGTGTTCTGAAGCCACGGTTGTCTTCAGGCAACCTGGGGCACAAGAAAGGTGGTGTCACACTTGGTGAGGCAGAAAGGTCCTGGACTTTCTGCTCTGAGAAAGGGTTTCTTAGGCATCGAGTGATTCCCATGAGCTGTCCAGGAGATCAGAATTTGTGTAGCATGGGCAGTGTTTGTAGGTTGCTGAGAGGTGAAAACATGGAAAGTACTATACTAAATTCAGTACTAGAGTTTTTGAGCCTCAGTCATGCGTTTTAATTTTTTTGATCATGCAGGGTTTGTACACCTGTTCTGTCCTTGATCCTGAGAGGACCAAAACATTGATATATCCTTTAGTACACTGGGCTGAAATATTAAGGTGACCGTGGGGGAATTTTCATTCTCACATCACAGAACCTCATTTTTATGTCTTTAGTGCACATACTCTTTTTAACTTTCTGCCAAGTGGACATTAGTGCATACAAACCCCTCTAACAGTTTTCTAGCTACACTGCTATTTCACCCAACAGAGCTGTGTTGCTTGGTAACTAACACCCATCCCTACCAATGAGAGATGCTGATGAGTGATGGCTAAGGCTGTGAAACCCCTGTATCCCAGGGGAACACCTGGATCCTTGACACTGCGGCTGCACAAATGATGGGCTTATAAGCAACTTGGTATCACTGCATCCCTAGAAGTTGTGCGTTTGTTTGCCTAGTGCATTGACTTGGCGCTCATATCAACAAGAAGTAGTTGAGTTCTGAGATAATTATACTTCTGAGAGCATGGGTACATGAGAGTCACCACACAGCTCATTCCAGATAAGCTAAATAAACAGGTTGTAACTGATTCCTCTCTGTTTTGCTCTTTTGCTCCTGCAGCTCACCTGGCTGCACTCAGTGTGGTATGCTGTCTGGTGGGAACAGCACACACCCTGCGTTGCCCGGTATTATGCTATCTCATAACTCCTTTCTACGAGACAGGAATGTGGAAATCTGATGGAACTGAGATGGGTCTGTCCAGCTCAATGAACGTTAAACTTTCCGATTCCATTTCAGAAAACCACTCAGGAAAAGTTTTCGCGTTGCATACTTCAGTAATGCTGAAACCCATGGGATTCAAGCGCCCATTACATCCTGGCCTGATTACTGCTTGAGTTCAGCACAAGCTTCGGGTATTTTAGAGCTGGCAATTGGGCCACATGTTTGACACGTGGTTATTTATCAAGAGAGCCAAATATATTCTGTTCTGGGGCTTCTGCCTATTCCATTCTGCATTCAGGGAGACTTTTTTCTTCCCAAGGCAGCACGAAATTTTAATTAAATTTTACTGGTTCTTTAAAGCATATAGGAAACTAGCTGTGTCTGAGGCAAAATTCTGAGTAAACTGTGCTGTATTTCTGGGGAAGACAAGGATATTCCCTTCAGATGTTTGATTAGCCAGTCTTGCACGGACTCATGATCCTATCAATCAGCAGATCTGTGATCTTTCTTAAAGCAGAACCTTTTTGCATTTTTTCACCTTGTTTCACATTGTTTGGTTTCTGAAATTAGCTGTGTAATTCTCATTGTTTTTCTGCAAGTGTAGAACTGCCAGGTAGATCTGCTTGGTTCTCTGTCAGTAGCATGCATTTTTGGTTGTAAGAGTGAAACACTTGGCTTAAATGAAGCCTTTGTTCATGTTATAGCACATATGGATGGTACCATTTAGGGCAGTGATATGATAGAGAAAAAGGGATGCTTTTTGTCACTCTGCCTCTAACCTCTATGAAGCTCTTAAATTCAGCACCCCAGGAAATCTGTGGCACCCTATGAGGATGTGGTAGGTGATAGTCTAGACTTCAGCAGTGTGCGTGGGAACAGGGTTTTGTCCAGCATTTTTGTGGAACCCGCAAGTATTGAAAGAAAGCAGTGGCATGGGTAGACATGAAATGCAGTGTCATGGCATCTGGGTAGCCCTTGTGAAGATCTCAGTCTGGACTTGGTGCTGACTGCCTGTGCCTTTAAAAATCATTCACTAATAAAAGTTGAAATTTAGTCATAGTAATTATGTCATCAGCACCATCTGTTGGAAATAGTTGAGGCTCAAGATGCTGAAGCTTTCAGAGTAATTTTGCCCTTCTATACCAGAAAGTGTGTGCAAAGAATACCTCCTGTGGTTGTCTTGAAGATCTTTATCTTCTTTTAATATTTTTTCTCTATCTCTGCCCTGAAGTCCTATAATTATTGCTGAAGAGGAATAAGAAATGTGTAGTCTTTCATAGGCATTACATGAATTTATGCATAGAGAGAATAATTATTGGGATGGTACAGGAAGGATCTGTATTCCTATTTAAAAGTTCTAAAGACACATAGGCTGAAGTTAAAACGTAAAATAAAAATCTTTCATATAGATGAGAATTTCATGAATGACTTTCCATTTTTCCCTCTTCTTTAATGAAGTACACAAGTAAAATTGCAGATTCAAACACTTCTGAGTAGTGGGGCAGGCAGGGGGTTGATTAGAGTACTCTAATTATAACTAAAGACAGAAATAACATAGGCTCCTGTTTTGCCTAGATGATATATGAATTGAGCCACCTCATATAAATACAGCATGTCTCCCCTTATTTTCTTATGGCAGATGATACAAAACTGACAATAAAACATACTGCTCTTTCAGATCCTCAAGAACTGGACACCTCAGTCTGTCTCCCAACTCCTGGACCTGTTCACCAACTTCTTGGTGATGTGAAATGGTATCCAACAGGGATGTAGCAGCAGGTATTTAACACTGAAACGGTTCTTGGTGTATTTAATCTAATTTCAGCTGCAGCCTGATACTGGGCTGAGAACAATATCTTGCTTAGGGCTCTGTGTAACTCCAGTTACTTCGACTTGGGCATTTCGGTGCTTCCATATGTTGTGCTGCATTAGTAGTTATAGGTAAACAGAATTCCTCTGACTGGAATAGGGAATGCTGCTTCTGTGATGGTATTATGAGCTCCTTATGTGTATTTTAATATTTACTCAAACTTCAGTCTCTGTCCAATTCCCTAGGAAGCACAGGCCAGGAAAAACTGCTTTTTGTTTAACCATAGTCAGAACAACATACATACATACATAACATGCATTTATTACCCTGCACCTACCCTGTTAAGCACTCTCACGAAGCTTCCTTCAAGTAGTGGCGTTCTCGGATCTCCCAGAGCAGGGCAGCAGTGGTGCCAGGGAGGAGGGAGTCAGTGCGCTGCTCCCAGCTCATCCATCAGCAAGCACCTTATTCTGCTCAGTGGGTATCTGTGTGATATGGGGACTCTATTTAAATAAGGGCTTGCATTGCCAATCCTCTTTAAAAAACACCTCTTCTAGTCTTGTTTTGTCTCCTGATGAACATATTCACTGCAACAGGCACCTTGAGCCCTGAAGCAAAATCCTAACACTAAGGGAAAGAAAAATGACAAATAGTTTTGTTATGTGTAATTCTCTGTCAATATTTCTGTAACTCAATTCCCCAGGTAGCTATGGGTAATGTTGCAGAGGAGAAAAAGAACCCCCAAAATTGGCTCTGAAGGGAACAAGCAGATGGGCATTTATAGCAAAATAAAGAACAGGATGAATCAGGACGGTAAAATGGGAGGTGAGGAAGCACTGGGATCAGAGAAAGGATCTGTCTCTTTGGCTGACAGCAGCTGTTCCAGCACAGTTATACAAATCCTTGCTGGTGTGGAGGGGCTGGCCAAGCTGCTGTCACTCCGCTCTCACCCTGGCTTTCATGCCCTCACCCTGGCCTGTGGCCATTCTGGTGCAGGCCTGGCCCTGGTGTGGGACCGCGGTGCTGAGCAGGGCTTGCTGGTCAGCTGGGTGGAGGGCAAGGCTGCCAGTCCTGTTTCAAGGCTGTGCCCTCGGCTTTCCTGAGCAGGGTGTGGATCATGGCTGGCCCTACCAAGCAGCAACTGGCCTTGCCACACTTCTGAGTGCGGGCCTCCGGGGGGTGTGCAGAGGCAAGCTGGAGCCAAGCACTGTGAGGACAGAGCTGCAGGAGGCGATGCCTGTTCGTCACGGCAGACATTGCTAGAACAGAGAGATGGAGTCACAGAGCAGCAGAGAAGAAGAAATCTGGCGTGCAGCCCACAACAACTGATCTCTTTCTTAATTTTTAATTTCCCCAGGGAATCACATGTTTATTAAAATGTTACAATCTATTGTCTTGCACTTCCTTTAGGATAATCCTAGAATTGGCCAGAAAAATCCATTCCTGTAGAGCATACATTGTAAATCCTACTTTGTTTAAATAGTTCATAGTAGAACTTGGCGAAATTCAACATTTCAGCTTTGTATTCATGGGTTTGTGTGAATAGTGCGACTTTGCTCAAAATGAGAGTATCCATGAGCACATGCTGCATAGTTCTTTAAACCCCAGGAGAAAACGAATATGTGCGATACATGTGGTTAAGTGTAGCTGTGGAAGTAGCCCAAAAAACTGTTACATAAACCATGATTTTTCATACTTTTTACTGCGGGACACAAAGCAGCAGAATCGATGTTTTTTGCTTGACATTTCATGCAGAATCAGAATGACTTTAGGTTGTTGCACAAGAACAACTAGAAACTTTTCAAATTAATGAAATGTTTTCCATGCAAGTGTTTTCCTTGGTTTAAACATGTACATTTCAAAGTTCAGTCTGCTTCTCTCTGACTGTGGCGCTGCAGGCTCCCTTGTGTGGGAGTGGGGCCCCTCGTGGTGGTGCTCCACCAGACTCACAGCCTCCAAGTCCAGAAGCATAGCAAGCTCATGGGTTATGCTTCTGTCAGCAGGACCCCACTGCCTGTGAGGGGGAGGGTTTTGACAAGGAAAGAAGAATATGGGAGAAAGAAGGAAAATAATTCATGGTAAATTATAAAAGGAATGCAAAATTTAATAATCTTGCCTCCTTATTTTCTTGTGATACTTGCAGACTGAGTTAGAAAGAACTGTTTATTGTACTGCACAGGAAGGATGCCCTTAAAGTGGCTGAACTGGAAGAAACGCAGGTGTGTGCCACCTATGGTGTGTCACTGCAAGTCCTCACCTACGTAAGCCTCCCCCTAAGATGACAAGGACTGCAAATCCATCTCGCCATTTGGCAGAATAATTTAGAGTATGTAGCAGTTGTGGTGTGGCCTGATGGCTGGTTGGAGCAGACATCCTCTAATAAACACTGTAGTACCTTAGTGGTCTCATTAATTGCGATAAGGGGGTATTTTGCAAATTATGGGGACAGTGAGGGTAGTCCAGGTAGAGGAGATACTGATAGTAGAGAACGCAAGTATATTTTAGAGGAGTCTGCTACTTGTTAGAAATTTAAACCACAAAATGTACCCTTAATTCCTCAGTCTTTTTCAGGTTAAGACAATACAACACGCAGCTCACTTATTATAGTCAAAGCATTTGAGCTACATTCTCTTCCTTGGCTATGTCCTTGCTTATGCCTTAAGTCCATATGATTTAGATAATAATGAAGTCATAGAAATTACTCTTGTATTCAGTAAAATAGTTGGTTATGGTTTTTTTTTGTCTGCTGATTAAGGTCTCAAGATGGGTTAAAATCCATTTCTGCTTCAGTGGTCACTGGAACTTCAAAGACAAGTATCTTCCCTAAAAATGATGCATTTATGAAGTTTCTGTCACATGGTCATCTATTTGTTTATGATTTAGATTTATAATTTTTATTTATTTATATTACATGTATAATTTGTATTTATTTTTGACCAGTCTATCAAATAGAAGGTGCCCTTTTGTGTCTTATTGTAATGGGCGAAGGTTTGCCATTGTGTTGGAGTTCCTGTGTTCTTTCCAAGGAACTAGCTGGTGAAAAACTCTCATTGTATGCTAAAAGACTAAAGACTGCAAATCTGAGCAACATATGGTAGGTATTTTCACTCACACCAGCTGAACTTTTACAAAAGGATATAAGTAGCCTCTTGCGCCAAAGAACTCTGATAGTCTAAGAACTGATTAAGAGTTGATAGAAATATTTTAAATCATTTACCAGCTTTTCTGAACTACTCATAAATGGAACTTCCATATAAAGTCTGATTATTTTTTTTTTTACTTCCTAGTAGGAGCTTAAATTCTGTGTTTATTTGGAACTGATATAGCATAGAAATAATCACAAGACAATAAAAATACAGTGGTGTAAATTAAAAGCATAAATCCCTGGAATAGAGCGATTACAGTGTAGCCATAGGAAAAAGTTAAGATTTACCAGTAAAGGTTTCCATTTTTGTACCTGTGCTGATAGTCTATGTGCTATAAGGAATGCCATAACGTAGAAAGTGGCATATTAAAGTTATGGCTAAACTGAGCCTATAATGATCTACTGTAAAAAGCCCTTTGAACATATGAACTACTGAGCACCCCAGGCAAGTCCTTCTGCCTTTCTTTTCTGCTTCAGACCACAGTATATTTCTGGAAGGAGTATTCAGTTATTTCTCCAAGCTGTTGTGCTTTCTGTTTTGCTTTTTCAGTCGACAACTAGTGAATTCAAGTTGTGTGTGGTATTTACTCTTGTTTAAAATGAGTTGAAGAGTGGTGAGAATTCTGCTAGCTGGGAGAACCTGCTCATTTAAAGCTGCCCGTTATAAGACCTTGCTGTATGGAGGCCAAATAAATCTAACAGACTAATTTTGGCTGTATCCTTTTATAGTTTAAGGGATTAGTTCTGCTGAGCTGTATGATTGTCTCCTCCTCCTTCCTTTTTTCCTTCTGCCTGCAGAAATCGCTTGCTCTTTTCTGTGCCTGTTATCAGCCTGTGCTGTGCTGCTTCACTGTGGAGCTCCAGAGAATGCAGCCTGGATTTCCTGCAGGAGCAGCTGCCAGCCCGCAGCTTTCTGCTGCCGCAGCTGGAGACCAAGACAGCTTCTTTTTCGGCAAAAGTCATCATTGTAAGGGGACTCTCTGGACAGTTGGGACAGGATTCTTCCTGTGTTTCCAGTTTTATGGTAGCAGAGGATGGCTCTTTTAACTTTACAACTCTGTTCTCATAGTCATTGAACCATATGATTACTATTCGTGGTAAATGTTGATACCTTTCTGAGATTCAAATAAGGATTAGGGCTTATTGTGCTATGCACTTTAATGAATATATGTAATAAAAAGTTTTCCTTGTTCCAAAACCATAGCAAGGGAGACTGCAGGGGGGGACTTGAGATCATCTTTTCCTATCTTTCCAAAACATACTCCTTTTTCCATCTCTGGCCTTCCCTTTGGCTATAAGAGGCAATGCCCTGCAAATGCCTCTTATACTTGCTAATGTTTTATGTTACTTGTAGGGCTGAGGAGTGACATTGGATTGCTAATAATGATGGGAATGCCAGTTGCCAGTGCAACGTATCATTACTTCAGGCTCTCTCTGCTGTCCCTTTGCCTTCTCTTGGCAGTGCGTGCTGTTCCTATCTGCTGTGGTTGCTGGAGGCTTTGGCAAGGAGTTCTGGGATGACTCACCAGAGGAGCAGCAGAAAGAGAGAGAAAGCAGATGAGAGATGACATTTTTTGGTTTAAATATGAGTTTACATGAGAAATTACTCTCTATTGATCTGGGAAGGAAAGCAGATTGGAATTGTGTCCTATGGTTGACTTCAGTGCCTGCCCTTGGGCTGGTTATAATGCAAGGGAGGGGATTTGATCTGAAGCAAGACAAGACTTCCCATATAGCTGGGCTTTATTATCCTCAGTAAGTACTGGGTGTGTTGAGGTTTACTGGGGATAGGTCTTCACAGCCCTCCAAACAAAACATCATACCTTCAGTGTTTAAAGGATCATTGTATCATTGAGTCATAGAATGGTTTGGGTTGGAAGGGATTACAAAGACCATTCAGTCCCCTTCCCCACCATGGGCAGGAACACTTTCCACTGTATCAGGTTGCTCAAAGACCCATGTAACTTGAACACTTTCAGGGATAGGGCAACTTCAGCTTGTCTGGGAAACCTGTTCCTGTGCCTCCCCATCCTCACAGTGAAGAATTTCTTTATTGTATCTAATCTACACACACTCTCTCTCAGTTTAAATCCATTGCCCTTGTCCTATCAGCACATGCCCCAGTAAAAAGCCCCACTCCAGCTTTCTTGCAGGCCCTTTTTAGGTACTGGAAGTCTTCTATAAGGTCTTATAGCATAAAAGATGAAGGCATAGAGATCTATGTCTATAAAATTCTCTACTTCTATGTGACTCTGAAGATCCAAGTCCTGAAATAAAGTCTTGGGAAAGAATACATGTCTACAATATCACTGAAGGTCTTTCAGTATCCATGAAGATCTCTCTGCAATATATCTTTCAATGTGTAATGTACTGAAGGACAACATCCTTGTCACCCGGGACCATATGCTCTCAGTCATACTTAAATGTCATGTAAATAAGTGCCTTGAGTTTTACACTTGGCTGTGATTTTGCCAGCAGTGTTGTTGCAGTGCAAGCTGGTGAGAAGTAGCGACTTCGGCCAGTGAGAGCCCGCCCTCTTGCTCTTCCACCCATTTTATTCTCTCCTAGAACTTGGAGTCAGTGGTTTCCAGTGGTCAGGAGAGCCAGCAAATTCAAAGCTGAATCTGGGAGTGGCAAACAGGAGAGGCTGGCTTGGGACTGCAGTGGTAGCAACTTCTCCTGTGGGGGGTGTGTATTTGTCTGAAATAGTGCTGCACACTAACAGTGTGGTGACTACAGAGGAAAATTAAGGGCTAACGTGTATAGAAACTGGATTTAGTCTGAGGCAAAATCATGTTGGGAAAGGATGATACAAGAGGTTTTATTGTGATAGTGCTGGGTCTTTGCTGTAGGCCCTCAGGGTTGAATTTGGAAAGAAATCTCCCCAGTGTTACTAGAGAGATCAGTAATACCGGTAATTTTATCTTTAAGGGAGACTCTTAAATTTCCAAATACAGATTGGACAGCAAATGTAACTGATAATTACCGGGTCCAGATATTTCTGCTTGTGCTGTTCTCTAGGTTTCTTTGCATGTGGAAGAGTTTAGGAATTTATTTAAATCGAAAGTGTAAAAACTACCTGAAATCTGTATGGCAGACACAGAAAAAATATCATGGTGAATGACTCCAGACTAAACTGGATAAATATCTCAAAAGGACACTATAAATAAATAAAGAGCCTGAAAGGAAAAGAAAAAATATTAATCCCACAAAATTTGTGCCTTAAGAAATAAGAATTACAAGGTAGAGTGAAGATTACCAAAGGCTAGGTGAGCTATATTTTTATGAGGAAAATTCAAATTTTCTTCAATAAAGTCTGCACTGAGACTGGAAAAAGAAGTAAAAAGTATCATAAACTGATATAATACTAAGATAATGCTTTGTCCAAATTTCCCATGAATATTATTATAGCCTTGTGGGCAGATGCTGGGTAGCTAATGACACAAAAGGATAGGGAAAAAAGTCGGGATTAGAGACAGCCTGTGGTGGGTTGACGCCAGACAGGAACTAAGTGCCTTCCAACCTCTTGCTCCCTCCTCCTTACCCCACAGCAGGATGGAGGGCAGAATCAGGAGCACAAAACCCAGAGAAAGTAAAAGGTATAGATAAAGGCAGTTTAAGCGAAGGGAGGATTAAAAAAAAAAACAACAAGAAAACCCAAGTGATGTAAAGGCAAACACCAACTCCCTCCAGCCAATTGTTGCAGTGTGTTTTAGTAAACAGTCTGCTTGAGGCGATACTGTGTGGTCAGGGATTAGTGGTCAGGTAACTCCTGAGCAGAATGAGAAGTGCACAGGAGGTGGCTGACAGCTTCGGGCTTGTTAGCCAGGCCAACAGGGCAGAAGCAACTTTACTTCAGAAAGGATGAGGAAAGTAGTGGGGGTAAATGACAAATGGGATAAAATACAGCATGAATTCAGCAAAGGCAGGTCATCCCAGACTGACATGTCATCTTTTGCTTAAAGAATGATTGTATTCCTTCTTTGTGCAGTCCACATCCTTTGTGATATTCAAAAATCCAGCTGGACACGGGAATGGGTAACTGGCTCTGGGTGTTCCTGGGTTGGATCAGATGATCTCCAGAGGTCCCTGACAACTTCAGCCAGTCTATGGTTCTGTGAAAAGGAGCACGCTCAGGGTAAGGAAGTGACATGGTTATTGTGCTGGATGTGCTGATCTTGTCAGCCTCTTCTGAGGGCTGTGTAATCATCCATGGAGGCCTCCCAGAGGGACCAGCTTACCCAGGATGTGCAGCACTGTTATGGTATTGCATAATCAGAAATGGGCAGCTGGGGCCACGCAGACTGTATCTAGGGTCATCACCAATATTCGTGGGTTTTGCAGAAGGGTGTGCTGGGTAGTGCTTGGGTTCAGAAAACTGCTGTTCAGAGGCTTTTGGTGACTCAGTTGCTGTCATTAGAGCATCTAGATGAACTCCAGGCCTGCTGCATTGATTCATCCTGGCTGTGCTTTGGCAAGTGACATGCAGGACCCCTTCCAGCTCAGGTGCCAAGAGGTGCTGGGTGAGGTCCATTCGTATTCCAGGTCTGTATCCGAACACCTTTATGATAATGGAGGAAGAAACTAGGTAGAACTGTTTGAAATTATTTGTTCAAAATATTTTTTTTGAGGGACCATCTTTCTTTCAATTCTTTTACTCTGCCAAAGCACAAATTTACTCAGGGAATAGTCACGTACTGTTAAGTACTAGGGATGTTATCTCTGACTGGAGAAGGATTTCTCAAATGACTGAAAGATGGAATATATTTTCCTTGGGTAATTCAAAGAACCCCCCAAAAAAACTTTGAAAAAAAAAAATGTTCACGAAAATGAAAACTTTGTCACTTTTGTCATTTCCCCTGCCCCAGGAACTGAAACAACCCTTGGCCAACCATAGGACTCTGCAGTTCCCTGCTCTGACACAACAGTGCCACACTCTTCTTAGAGGCACAGCCTTGAGCAGTAACAGTTACATAACTGTCCACTAACAGATGGTGGCATTGGAGCCTAAATGACTCACAACTGAAATGCTTTAGTCTTAAATTTCTCCCTGATGTTAGTCCATCAAAGCAAATTAATTTGGCCTCCTGAGCCAGCACCCTCTTAAACTTTGCCAGTCCTCTTTGCCTTGTTGCTGTTGCTTGAAAATATTGTTTAGAACAAGTCCTCTTCCTATCCCCTCCAGATGTGTACAGAGAGCATGGTCAGTGGGCAAAAACTGTCCCCAGAAGAGCTGTCCCCACCTAGAAATTTGCACTCAGCCTGGAGATATTTTTTATTAACTGTGGGTCTGATAAAGCTGGAAGGTTTTTAGAGACAAATATATAATTTTCACATGTTTGAATTTGCTAATTTTTGCTTAGATCAAATTCTGCCAATTCTTATGAATGCTCTCTTCTCTGGAGAAGGAAAAGCAATACAGTTGGAAGACTCAATCCACACACTGAGAGACTATCACTTGACTATCTTTTCTTACTCCTTTTTTTAAAGAACATTTACTACTAGAATGTTGGTTTTTTTCCAGTATATCCAATGTTTTAAAAAAATAAGACTTGTACTCACTGAGGTCTACAAACATTTAGCAGCAAAACTTCTGCTCAGATTAATAAGCAGTGGATGTCTTGGCAAATGACAGCCCAGCATGGGCCCTCCTCTCCCAGTCACTGGCTGAGATTCAGACCAGGCCAGTAACCACCTGCTGCTCTCTCTGGCGGAATGTGGTGTAGCTGCCCCATGTGAGCCGGGTGCCCTGAGAGAATGTGTGATCCTCCCACCTACAGTCTTCTGAGCTGATCTGCAGTCCCAAAGGCGAGGCTGTGGGTTCGAAAGCAAGTGGGCTGAGAGAATCATGGGGAGGATTAGGCAAGTGTCAGAGTGGGTTTGGAAAGCTTTCCCTACCAGCATCACACTTCACATTTATTATTTCCATTGTAGATGCTTTGGTCAGTACCAGCATCCCACTGGGAGAGTGCTGCACAGCTTTGTCTTACAGGCAGGGAGAGAAACAGAGAAACTGTTCCTCCACCCTTTTTATTTACCTCCCACCCAGAAATAACTCAAGTAAATTTATTGGAGTGACTCCAGTTAAAAGTTGGAGAAATAGGAAAGTCTTTGTTTCATGCAGTTCCTCAGAAATGCCATTTCTTGTGGCTTACGTCACCTTACAGTGTCCCATGAATTATTATGCAATGTAGGAATACTGCATGGATTGGAAATGTTTCTAACGCTGTAATACTAAAGTCAAAGCAAAGTGGAAGAAAAAATGACAGACTGAACATGTGGGCACATGTGGGGGTGCTGGGGTTTGTCCTTGTGCCTACCATTTGGTCCCACAGGCCTCGATTTGATGGTTTTAAGAAGCAGAAGTACCCTGCCAGGAATTTCAGATGCTTTTTCCCTTGTGTTCCAGGAAGGAATATAAAACCACAACACTGGTGCTGAAACAAACAGTGGACAGCGGTAATTTGACAAGGAGTCATTCTTCTAATCCGAGAGCCCAGTTTATGGTGGGGGGCCAAGTTCCTGCTTATCTTGGTGCCCTCCTGTCTTTCTGTAATGCAATGCTGCATTTCCCTTGCAGAAGGGGAGAAAGTTGTTACATCTGGGAGTGATGTTATTCTTATTGCATTCGTGTGTTGCACTGCTGTATAGACCTTGAAAATATACATCCAGCCATCTGATCCAGCTTTTTTTTCACTATACGCATTCACTTACTCTTTAGCTCTGAGACATATTGACTTAATTCTCTCTGTTTTCTAGTGCTGTGTGTGGTTTAATCACATCCCCAGGAAGAGGTGTAATTATTAAACCACAGGAAAGTTAATGACTGATATTTGCTCTTCAGCATAACCAATTTTGGTGTCCAGGGTTTGGCATGTAATCCAATGGGAAAACCAGCTTGGAGACATAATCCTCAAACCACACATGATTTTCCAGTGATTTATACATTGTTTTTTGCATACTCCTTAGAACAATAGTTTTGCTGGTTATTTTAGAACAGCATGTTTTTTCAATCAGGCTGTGCGGTGCTTACCATGCAGCAGAAGGTCGTACCTGCTGAAAATTCTTCCCTGGAATTATCCCATGTTTTATATGGGGGATGGGTATTTTACCACATACAAACTGTATTTTACATAAAATTTGCATACTTGTATAAATGTTGCCTACAGTACTTGTCATTACACAAATGCATAATTCAGGGTGGGGTTTTTTTTGTTAAATCAAGAGTTCCTAATGTACTTTGCTCACTATGAATAAAATCCCTCAGAAATTAGCTAACAGTTCCTCAACACTTTCTTTTCTGAAGGGATTTCCTTGCAGTCTCGGAAGAACAGTTGGTTATTAGTAACTCTCTGTATGTCTTATGAATTCTCTTTAACTGAAGATCCACTAAACTATATCAAATTTTGTATTGGTCAAAATGAAAGATACAGAACCCATTAGAAAATGGCACTTCTGCATTTGGTTGGTATTTTATTTAGGAAATTATGACCTGCAATCGGATCTCTGCTTTTTTGTCTATGATGTTCATTAAATGATAATAATAAAAGCTTAGAAACCGGGCCCGTTTAATCATCTTTGTTAGTCCCCACAGGGAGTTTGCAAACAAAACAAGAAACTGTGAGCCATGAGTACCTAGGAGCTGCTGCACTGATCCTGTCGCCTCTCACACACACTGAGCCTGCCCTTGTGTTTATTGCTCATACAGATCAGTAAATCAGTCACTGGAAAGAGACTGTATGTATGAAGGATTAGGCAGCAGTCCAAGTTTTGCTTTAGGGTTGAAGGAGACTTGTGCAGGGGTTGTGCTTTATTATGAATAAAGTTGTGAGGTGCAAAGGGAGGGGCACACCAGTGATGGATAGTGTGTTCAGGAAATATTTGTGTGAAATCAGAGAAAACATCCCTGGAATAAGGTGATATTCTGTGTGAGTAAAGGTATCAGAACTGCAATGACTAAATTCAAAACACTCCTGGCTGTTTAAAAGGACTGGTTAATTGTTCTGGAAATGGAGGATAAACAATATTATCTGGAGTGAAAATGGCCATAGTTTTTCTGTTTCGTGGAGCTGAACACACTGGAATTCAGCTGTAGAACTACTCAGTTGCACACAGGTACTTCTGCTTCTTGAGCATTTGTGAAGCTTCTATTCTTGCTGTACATGAAATTCACTTTCTCTCCTTTTTCAGATGTTTAGTCTGAGCTTTGTATGGACTGTTCCTACAAACTACAGAAACTTTAAAGGGCTTGTTCTGGGTTCACGTACAAACTCAACACTAGTGGTGTTTTACCACTTTTGCTTTAAAGACTGTTCCTGATTTTATGAATTTCAGTTCAAGAATGACAAGATTCCTAATTTAAACTGGTCTTGTTGTTGAGAACAGGCTTTAAATTTCTGCTTAGGAATTTATGGTTATTTGTGTGTGGAAGGGAATGCAAAGCTCTTCCACATCCCAGAGGCAGACTCTATGTGGGTGTAAAGATTGCACATAATCTGGACACTGGAGAATCAAGCTTTGGGATAGAAATTCATCCTCCCTCAGCACAAACGCCTCATCAACCTCCTCACCCTGGCAGCCTTGGGAAGACAGGCAAAGTGTCCCCATCACCAACACGATTTCCCCACTCTACAGGTCCAGGTAAATTGTATCAGTGATCCTCAAAGGAGGTGTTTCTCCCACACATCCCCTTTGATACCAACAGGGGCAAGAGAGTTGGCCTGGGGGTTATGGGGCTATGCAGAACCTTAACTCAAGAAAATCAGGTGATTTCTCAATGAAAAATGTGCATGGCACAGGATTTTTTTCCCATGTTTTAGGGAAGATGAAATCTAGGAATGTGCATTTGGGTTTTGTACAAATGGGGCTCAAAAGAAAAGAATTGGGGAGCAAGGAAGCAGTTCTTCAGTTAGAAAGTTTGAAAGTTGTTTTTGAAGCAAGAGAACATGTTGGGTTTTTTTTTCCACTCTATAAATAACTCTTGGCAGGCAGAAACAACCTTGATTGCATGAGATGAAGTAGAGCAACCAGCAGGCTCTACAGCAGAATAAATGGCACTGTGCCAAGAGCTTCATCAAATGAATAATAGCTTCCACTTGACAATCAGTAAAGTGCCTCTTCTCCTGTGGATTTAGTTTTTAATGATGATTAGAGAGGATGGGCCCCTAAAATTTCTCTGGTAGAAATGACCTCCTATTAATTTCTGTTACTTGAAATGCTGAATTTCAAAGCTATTTTACAGCTTCAAAACCAAAGGCACTGACATAAAGGAACTATTATCTTTGTAATTGTAGCAACAAGTACTAAATTTGTCATTGATTAACAGAGACTTTTTAACTTTATGATCCTTCTGTTGGCTGTGTCCCTTACATAACATCCTGAGCTTTCCAGATTGCTGTCCTTTGAAAGTAAAATGTTTGTTAGAGTATGAAAGTATATCTTCTGGACTAGAAACCCTTTCTATATTACTGCCCTTTTCTAATTTAATTCCTTCATGTGTGTTTTTCTCACATTTGGTCATTGTGGGTAGCAAAGGGCATCTTTCAGTATGTGTCACGCAGGAAAGTCCTTCCCAGGCACGTGTGTTTCCAGGTGGGTAGGTGTGCTGTGTCGGTGGGCTGCCTCACAGTCAGCAAGGATGAATAAGTAAACCCCAGTTGTCGTTTTCCACATGAACAAAGGGCTCTTTCTTTTTTTGGGGGGGGATTTAATGCAGCAGGAGTTCTATTACCTTGAAAACCTGGACCTGCAAAGATCTTCCATGCCTCCGCTCCTTGTTTTTTTTTTTTGTTTTGTTTTGTTTAAAGCAAAGTTGTAGAAAGAAACTTTGGCAAATGCTGTCAAAGCCTCCATGATGCTGTTTTAGTGGAGTGTTATAAGAAAGGCTGATTAGGTCTTTCCTCTTGATTAAAATGTAGAAGTAAATTACCGTCTAGTCTCGGATTTATCCTTGGGCTGCCACTGCTGGTGGTTTGGGCCAACACATGCTGCACAGTGTTTAATAACACAGCATAATTTTGCAAAGCTCTAAACCACTTTGTACAATTGTCCCAGTGTTTAAAATGTCCTAGAGGTGCCCATTTCCTTGCTAGCAAGGAGCCAAGAAGCACTCCAGCACCGTGAAATGTCGGTGCTGCCTAGCGCCTGCTGCCCCTTGCCTCTGGGAAGGATGGTGGAGGCAAGGAGCCTTTTCTTCAGCCCTACTGCAGGCTCAAAGTGGCCACAGGCTGTCCCATGGGCCACCTCAGGGGAAAAACTCCCTGGGAAGGTCAGCTGGCCCTCCATGCTTCCTGTGGGAGGCAGAGAACAGGATTGATGAGAGTAAGAAAGAAGGAGCAAATATTAATTAATGATCGTGCAGCAAACAGCTGTTACTAAGTGAACAAATTAAGTGCATGAAGGAAGTAAAGTACATTTTCCTTTTCACATGCAGAGAGGGTTTTGGAGTGTTGCCTCGTGTGTGCCACGCTGTGATGGAGCATTGACAGGGGACGATATAAGGAGCACCATAGTCAGTGCAGGTACTTGGATGTGTCACACAGGGATGGGGCTGCCGCAGTCTGAATTGTGCTCACAGGGAGCTCTGACAGCTATCGATGATCTTTAGCAGAGTGCTGCACAGAAAAAATGATGAGAAAAGACTTAAGGCCACTATCCAGATTTCTGGATATAAAGTTAGGATGTGAGCAACTGCTAAAAAGAAAAAAAATAAGGTAGTCAGTTGCAACCACTGTTCGGAATATTTTTAAATATTTTGTGCTGGATTTCAATTTTTTTTTTTTTTTGCATTATATTTTTACTGTAAGTGATCATATTTTCACAGCAAAAAAAAATATGCTTTGAACAAAAAATTTGGAACTTTTCATTTAGACTATTGAAATGGGATGTTGAATTGCATATTGAAACTGACCATTTGTCATAACCAACCTTTTTACCTACATTAAAAAATCAGGGCTGATGAATCAGCATATTTTTAAAGTAAATGTTTCTCTAAGAAGTCTTGGCAAGCAATGTGAGTTTACAGAGCAAAGCATGCAAGCAGAGATTCTCATTTATTTCTAGAACTGGTCGTTCTATATGTGTACCGTGGGAGTGGGGATTTTCTTCAGTTTTGCCATGAGTGAAAATTAGTTTGCAAATCTTTTTTGTAGATACATGTTTTGGCTGACTTTGGGGGTTGCATGATATTGTGTGTTTTGCCAAGTCAACGAAATAACTAAAACTAGGCTTTTTGGAGTAATAGCTGTGTCTGTGGGTTCGTGTATAGGATGATGTCAGCCTTGCCTAATATTTGCATAAAAGGTGCCGTGTTTGTGACCCCTGAGATGTGAAATTACACGGCATTTCCGTACAAAGCACAGTGATGGGAAGGAGCAAGAGCAGGGGCGAGGTCCTGGCTTCCCTCTGCAAAGTGAGTGTCGGTGGGGGTTGTGGCTCTCCCCGGGGGCTGTGGGAGAGCCTGGGGGAAAGGGGCTGTGCTCCACCTGGAGGTCCTGTGCACAGCAGGGGGTCAGGACTGGGCAGCACAGGGTGAAGGGCACCCAAGTGGCTGGCACGGTGGAGGGGCAAGGGCCTGGTATCGTGGTTTGGTTTCGATACAGCAATCCTACCTGCAGTTAATCACTGGCTGCAGCTTTTGGATGCCTCTTTTCTACCCCGAGTCTCAGGGACTTCTAAGCAGAGCTGGGCAGTTTGTGGGTTACCGGCGGTCACCGCCTGCAACATGTAACACGGAGCTGCTCAGAGAAGGGTTCGCTATGATGGGTTTGCAGTGACAGGAAATGGTATCAGGGGTGCAATTCCCTGGTAGCAGCTCTGCTCACTGCACTGGGGTGTGTCCCTCCACCCAGGCTTTGCAATGGGATTAGTCTGAGTTTTTTATCCTTTATCTACTAGAACCTCTATTAAACATTTGCACAATTATATTTTTATGATTAGTGGTAGAAGTTGGCTTTCACTTAGGGAGTAGTGCCCTATCACTTCATCTAGAGCTCTCTCACAAATGATGTGTGATCAGCTAACAGTGTTTAAACTACATTTCTGTGCTATCAGACATGTACTCTAAGGAATTCTCACTGGAACTATTTGAGCTCTTACCAAGGTTTGGAGAATACAAAAGAATACGCAGTGCTGACAACACCAAATTGCTTTGTGAAATGCCACAACACTTCAAAAACAGTTTCCTGCTTTAAATTCATGGGAATGTGGCACTGTCTTGGACATTGCTGTGTGATGATTGTTAGTAAATACTTCTTTTGCCACGATGATGTATATGTGGCCAAGACAACACCAGGCAGCATTGGAGACAGTAGTGTAACCTTGGTTTGTGGTTGAGGGGCTGGGAAGGAAAGCAGAGGCAAAGAAGCATTGAGAAAATCAGGTAATGCTAGTAAGAAAACTTGTTTTTCTCTCATCAACAGGCAGAGGCTTTGTAGCATGTACTGTAGATCTGCAAAGTTCATTCTCAAACGAGATGGTAACAAGAAGAGTGCTTTTTAGAAAGTCCCTCTACTGATAAGTGTCCTTTGCATATGCAAGCATCTTTAAGAAAATCCAGCATTTTATTTAGAAATTCATGAGCCATTTGTCCTTCTTTTTTGTGCCTGCCTTCATCACAGAAGGACTTCTCAGCATTTACATCGGGCCTTCAGTGTAAATGCTTGCACTGTTGGGACACACTTGGTAAGGCTGTGGCAGCCAAGTGTTTGTGGTTTTACATATAATTAAATATACCTGTGCTATCTCAACGACACTAGCATTGTCCATAGAGCTTTAAATCGCTGTACTTCTGTGAAAGCTAAGTAAGGCTATGGATAACAGCCTACCAGGGATGCTGCCAAGATTGAGTCAAATTCAACCCAAATATGTTGAAGTTTATCGTTTCAAGGTAATGAGTGTAGTTTTAGCTCAAGGCAAAGACAAGAGCTGAAACCAGGTGAAAGTGGCTTTAAACCAACACAGGATTTCTCTAGTGTGTTTGATTTTTTTTTAGTTTGGGTATTTTTTTCTTATTTAAGTTTAGTTGAATAAAAGAATAAAAATACTCTCTAGGAATAATAAGCTTTGAAGTGTTTCGTTCCAGTCGCATGGTTTGGATATTTAGAGCAGCCTGGAACCCAGAAAGTGGTCAATATAATTTATTGCAGGTATTAGGAATAAAAAATGAGAAATTCTTATTAGTTCCTCTTGTGGAAACTAATTGGACTCATTTTAAGAGCGTTGTCATAAATATAGATATGTTTTGTAGGTGATCGTGTTTTAGAGTTAATAATTTTCCGCAAGATATCTAACTCTCCTGTATAACTTCATACTTTGTATAATCATTATGAACAACTATAATTATTTTGTAGAAGATTCTTCACTCTTTCAGTCTCCATTTTTACCTTAATGAAAAAAGTAATCCTTCAGTTATTTCAAAGACTTGTAAAGCCCTGAAGTCCTCTGAAATCCAAACACACAGGAAGAAGGAATCAAGAATCGAACTGTCCACAACAAACCTACAGCAGCTTCCTCAGCCAGAAACAGATATGCTCAGAAGTTTTGTAGTGCTGCAAGTTGTGAGCTGCTACATGAGTTGCATAATAGAATTACAGTCTTGAGGCTCATTCTTTTTGTAACTGTGGCTAATTTTCATGTTGTAGAGCAGGTCCTTCTAGGACAGATAGTTATCAGCTGGAGATCAGGACACAGACATTTCAGAATTCCCTATGAATTGAATCTACTTTTTTATTATTACAGATTTAGCATATTTGCTATAGAATTTATAGGACTGAGCCATATTTAGCCACCAAAGTGAGAGGCTACCTTCTCAGTAACTGGAATATGTGTTAACATTACAATAAAATGCTCCAGAAGAGCCTCTGCAAGGTTTTGAAGGGTTGCTTGATCATTTTTGATGCCTAAGTCTTTTATTTCCTCTTAATAAGCAGATTTATTTTTTTTTGTTGGAATAGGCAGAAGATCTTGAAATTAATAGAAACTCAACCAAGTAAAACTAAGACCAAACATGAAAATTGGAGGGCCAGATTTTCAGTAGTGGTTAATTAGCTTATTTCATTGACTTTGATGCAGCTTTTGAGCTGAGAGGGTGGACTCTAGCATATCTGTAACCCAGAGGGCCTCCATCTGCCAGTGAATTAGCTAGCAATCAAGACTGAAATGAAAGCCCAGTTGTTAGTGCCTCTGCTTTGGCATAACACCTCCACATTGCTCTTCCAGAAACATTTCAGATGTGAACTTGAACCTGGAAGAACTGTGTTTGTGTTTGAGGTGTAGGTGGCCCTAAATTAGCATTGTCTTCTTTCTCTGAATGGCTGGAGGTGAATCCTGTCCTTGCTGCTGAAAAGACGACTAAGATTTAGCTCCATTGAATAAGCGACAGCAAAGTCTTTAACTTCAACAGGCTTTTTTATTGGTGATACAAAAGCTTCTTTTTCAAAACTGCTTGTGAATTTTGGATTCTCCAACGTGATGTTCCCGAAACAGTGCCTAAGCGGATGCTTAAACCTCATTGAGCATGGAGTTTAATCCTTGCTGTTCACAAGTGACTACTTTTTACTACAATAAAATTGGCCAAAATATCCTAATAGTTTCCTGAAGTCAGAATGAATTTGTCTCAAAATGGTGAACTGCAGGACTGTAGTATCTAGCAAGTGGGATGAAACAATAGTTATTCAATATTCCCAAGGAGCCCTGAGTAACAAATGAATATGTTCAGGGTTCTGCTTTGTTAATATGGAAGTAATAAGATGTTTGATGAGAAATTTAAGATCAGAACTTGCTGCCCTTGCTCTTGCTATGGTAATAAAAATGATTCTATTTCCCAGTATCATCATACTGATCTTCTAAAATGTGAAAGCAGTGCATGATGCAGCTCAGTAATTCACCCCAAAGAAAACAATGCTTAATTACCTTAAATAAAAGCTGCCTTTTGCAGGAAATTTAAGCCCTAGACAGCCACGTTTAGGCAATCTGGTATTTATCAGTGAACAAGGCCCCTTGTGGGGTATGGAAGTGTTAGCCACAATGTATGGGGAAGAACTGATTGATCCCTGACTGTCCACATCTGTGGGTGGGTCTCTGGAGGGTGCTCAGCCCTGACCCACCCCTGATGCTTCTAAGTCCCTGGTTTAATCCCTATCTTTGCCCATGTTTTACCGTACATTTTAGTGAGAGCACAGACAACAACAAGCTGTTAGAAAACCTTACTTGCTATAGAAAGCTCAACCATTCAAAGACATGCCGAAATTTAGGCTGATTATTTGCTAAATAATAGTCAGAGCTGCATTCGAGGGAAAAATGCATATCCAGGGCCCCTGCTGTTACCAGAGCTGTAATGAGCTGAATTCTGCTCATTGCGGCCGTGATGTGCTGGCACCTACCTGTCAGTGTAGCCTTATTCGGTGGCTGCCCCGACGTCTACGAAGCCCTCTACCCTTTGCTCAGTCACATGTATTATTTTTTTGGTAGCAGCAATACTTGACCTCTATTTGCTACAGATGAAGCTGATATCTCGTTCTCACCAGAAACAGCTGGTTCCTCTTGCTCCTGGGACTTCCCTTTGCCTCTACCTGTGTGGTACCATCCCCTTGCTCAGTGATGAGTTCAACGAGTGGGAAATATAAGAAAAGCATAGCTTTTCTAGTTAACTGAGAAAGAACTCCAGTGATTCTTGCAGGTTAGGTTCACTGAAAATCATATGGCTTCAGTTTTCAAGCAGCACGTAGTCCTTGTCCCTGTGTAATTCTGAACTCTGCTCAAGGCTTCCTGGGCCATTGCAGTCTGTGACAAATGCACAATAGTCATTGAAGTTATGCCTATGACACTGCTCACAGAGGACTGTGGGGTGGGTTTTAGCCACCTCTCTGCACTAGCGGTGGCACACAGCATTGCTGGCCCTCTCTCGGTGAAGCTCCTGGGATGGTCACAGAATCACAGAATCATTTAGGTTGGAAAAGACCTTTAAGATCATTGAGTCAAATCCGTAACCTCATACTGACAAGTCCACCATTAAACTATGTCCTTAAGCGCCATCATCCACATGGCTTTAAATCCCACCAGGGATGGTGACTCCACCACTTCCCTGAGCAGCGTGTTGTGGGGAGTCAACCAGTGCTTATGGCTCTGTGCAAGGGAGGGAAGAGCAAAATCATAAAGTTGTTTCCCAAACCACTCAAATCATTCTCCTTGCTTTGGCACTGATTCTTAAGCCAGGGCATACACTTCCCTCTCTATTCAAACAGTATTTTAGTATGTGTTGAAGGTTAAGAACATGCTTAAGTTCTTTCCTGCATTGGGAAACTCAAAACAGATAAAATGTCTTGTATAAGGATGAGCAAGGCAGAAGGATGGTTGGCATAGCAACAGCTGAAAAATTCCCCCAGTGCAAAAAGCTAGAGCAGAATGAGGAGAGCAGTGCTTCTTCCCACTCTGCTTGCTTGGCTGATGGCTTCAGGCATGCTCAGGCAGGCTATAGATCTGCCTAACCACCTAAACGTGGTCAGCTTTCATACCTTGCTCAGTGCTGGATGAATGGTTAGAGACATAGGAATGTGTCTTTTTTCTTGGTTGCTTTTGCTCATCACTGTATTATATTTAATTAAACTCCAAGTGGACAAAATTTAGCCTTCACTGAGGACTTTTTTTTTTGTGATCATCCCTGCCAATAAAGTTAATTGTATGCATTTGATGATGGCTTTGTCTCTAGACAGAAAAATACCCAGTGCAGCTCTGACAGGTTCTCAAGAAGACCACTATACATTCTAAACTGACTGATTTGCATGCTTTTTGCACATACTTGTCATGGGTACTTTTGTATTTGCCCAACAACAAGCATAGAATCGTAGAACATCTTGAGCTGGAAGGGACCCATGAGGACCATCAAATCCAACTCCTTACTCCACACATGGCAACCTAAAAGTTTGTTGTCTAAAGACCTCTTGAACACTGGCAGCCTTGGGGCCATGACCACTTCCCTGTGGAGTTTGTTCCTGTGACAATAATATTTTACTTAGGGTGTTGATTTTGATGGAAGATTGTAAACACTCCAGAAAATCACTCCAGCAAAGCACTATCTAAGCAAAGATTTCCATAAGTTTTAGATTTCTTTAACTCTTGCCCCTCTGTAATATGCTTTACACATACAAAAGGAGTCTTTTATCAGTTTTGTTTGCAGAGTTAAAGGGATTGAATGAGGAGCCAAGTTTGCTTTAAAGATTGAGCCCCTGGCACAGCATTATTAACCTGGCTGTGTTCCTCTCCTGGTGATAGGATGCAGTCTCCAGATACACTGGAGTGACCATCTGACAATGTGAATTGTCCTCTGCTGATAAGCACTTATAAATTCTCCGGGTTCCCTCTGCTCTCAAAAGGGGATGGTGGACGAGGTGTGCTGCGTCACGTAATTCGTCTCTGCTGGGTTCAAGTGTTGACTAACTTCTCTTTAACACAGATTTTGTAAGGCTATGTGTGCACTAGTGTGAATAGCAGCAAAACTGAACCTTATTTTCATTCCCACTGTTGAATCCAATTTTTTCTTTGTAGTGTCCTGTACAGATGATAAGCTTTTATGTTTGTGTTGAGAAACAAATACAGGGGTAAAGTCTCTCACAGCATCACTAATAAATAAAATTGTTATTTTTTGTTATTGGAAGTAACAAGTCTGCAGTGTTCTGTGTTGGTACTTAGGCAATTGTTCTGTAGGTAAGGTTGCAGCACTCAGAAGTATATAGCCTAATTCCTGGGGTTTAGGACCAATAGAAATAATTAGTACTGAGTGAGGATGACTCTCTTGTTCAGCTGTTAACATTCACTTTTAACACTGAAAAGCAGATAGGTGCTTGGCAGTCAAAAATGCTGAATGATTTGAATTCTACAGGATATGCCATGATGAACAATGCTATTGTGACCTTGATGTTTATTGGGCTGGATTTGCAATACTACAGTTTTTAAAAAAATCATTTCCATATGAGTACTGGTGTGAGATTTTACTTTCTGAACATAGCCTCCTGAGTTTGTCATGGTTTTCACTGCCATGGAGCTATGAGCAAGAACATATCTGTTTTCAATTCGTTGCCAGAATGCTCACATACTTAGACTGTGCAGTTCAAATTGATTTATTTTTTGGATATGAAGTTGCAGTTACAAAGTTTTATTGAATAGTCATCATTGGTAAAGAAAAAGCTCAGACACACTGCAGAGAGACTAAATACCTCTGAACACAAGGGCTTTGATTTGAGTGATGAAATAGAGAGCTGTTTTCTATCAGCCCAAGGAGAAGGGCCTGGGACACTCTGCTGTCAACCTTCTACAAGATCTCAGTTTCATACTGAGTGCTGTGCTATAGGAGTAATGGATGTTTCATGGAATAAGGTCAACATCACCCTGTGATTTCTTGCCATTGTCTTTCTTTAGAAGGAACTCTATTCATTAGCCAGGACACTGTCACGCTGTGTGTCATTGTAACGCGAGCTGGACCATGGATGGTTACGGCCAGAGGACAGCTTTAAACACTTCTGTGCCTCTGCTTTTCTGCTGTTTCTTGCTGGACTGTACATGCCTTTGGACATGGATTAAGTGTGGAGAATGGGCTTGTGTTTGGCAACCTAGCCAAAGACTGGGCATCAACGTCCAGTCTCCAGCTGTGGCATGGCTTCTTGTGTGCCCTTGGGTTAAATGGTTCACTCACTTGCTACGCCTCAATTCATGCTCTGAAAAACGGTGCACGCTCTTACCTCTTGGGAGTTTCGTAAGCAAAAATACATCAAATATAGTAAGTTGTGCATCTTCTATGAGAATGCAAAGTACTACACAAGTCTGGAACTATGACCACGCCTCCCTGGGTCCCCTGGGTGTTCATAGCAGGAGTTCACAGTCACTCAGCAGAGAGGAAAGGTTCACCTTAACAACTGTGTATTTCTGATGCTCACATTCATCTGTCATCTTTGCTCAGTCTCCCAGTATGATTAAGTCATCCAGGAATGGGTTGAAAGGGCTAGGTTTGTGATTAAAACAGGAACACATGGCCGTGTTTGCTTTTACCTGTTGCAGAACATGGAGTGTAGGGCATGTAAGACATGATTTGGATGTAAACTTCCAAGAGGAATGGACTAATCATTTAAGCATGCTCACTTGCTTTTTATGCAGCTGTAAGGTTACCAGAGGACTGATCACATCTCTGTGACTGTTGGGATTCTGGGATGTCGATGACATTTCCTTTCACTGACAGCTTCTCTTCTATTCATTTGTAAAAATGCATACTTTTTTAGTTTGTTTAAAGCAGTTCTAGTTATGTTTTTCCCTCAGATTCTTTCTCAAACAACCACAATTGAAAAGAACAGCATCTTGACAGCATTTTGGCTTCAGACTTTGACAGGTATTGAGTAAAAATGCATTGCGAAAACTGTAAGCTCACAGTATTTACATCCAGAGTGAATGGCTGATAATAAGGATTACAGTGTTAAGTTTTGTACCTCTGAGTATCAATTGCTTTTTGCAGCTCAAACCCCAATGTGTGTTTGCTGGATTTTTCTAGGTTAGGTTTTGTCCATGGATGTGCAGCTTTTCTGTTCAAGAAAAGCTGTCTATAACTCCAACTGGTATTTTCCTGGGTAAGCAGCAGACACCTCAGGGTCTTTCCCTATTAATTGTTCACTTGTCAGCAGGTGCTCTGTGTCTGTGTTCTGATGTGAAGGCAGTGCCATGACCCATGCCTGTGTCCCAGTGTGTAAGCGGTGCTGTGCTCTGTGCCTGTGTTCTGGTCCAAAGGCAGTGTCATGGTTTGTAACAGTGTAGAATGTCTTTAAGGTGATGAGGTGTCTTCTCCTGGGTGGCCCGGGGGCTTCCCAGCTGGAACCCACTGTGCCCCATCCCAACCACTGGCAGCAGTGACCCGCAGGTTTTCCTTGGGTAAGACTGTAATTTCAATTCCCTTTTAAAAGCTCAGCCTACTTCAGAGACCTCTTTGAGAAGTTTTGATATCTGATGCTTGTGAAGCAGCCACCCAAAGTTCTGCTCTGAGACATCTTTCCAGAGCACCGTGCCAGTGCAAGAGACGTGGATAAGGCCAAGGTGTCTGATACCATGGGTGTCACCAACACGCGTTTTATCTGCTGCTTTGGGAGAATTAGGCATCGCTCTTTGAGAGTAAAGCTCAACCTCTGTTAAAAGGGCAACTGTAATTCACTGTGTTGAAAGATGGGCAAAATACAGCACCAAGAAATGAAGAATATATTAAAAGCCACACAGATAATCTAAAGGAATGCAGAAGATAGAAATCCAGTCTCCCAAGTTCTAGGCCTCAGCTATGCTCACAAACATGCTCTACTCTCATTTGCTAGTATTGTCATCAGGAGCTGATTTATTAAAATCACTCAAGGTCACAGTGCTCCCTATAGTAAAAATGAGACAATGCAACAGTCCATTGTCTGCTGTGCTTGTCATGATTGGATATAATTGTTTGTGTTAGCAGTTACGTTTATTTATAGACCTAGGAAACTCTCTTTGCAGTTTGTTTTTGCTCACTCTTATCACTCAGTCAAGTAACTAAACATTGATAACCCATTGGAAATTACCATCTACCCTCAGTTTACTCCAGGACTGACCTGAGTTCAGGGAGTGTTTCGGTACACACCTCAGACTGTCTCCGTGGAAGCCTTCATCACTCTGACTCTGCCAGTTCTCTGGGTTCGATTTAGTACTGCATTCCAGTAACTGGGACAGATGTGTATGGTTACAACTCTGTGTTTGGTGGTGGTGGTACACAGAGTTTGTCTGCCAGCATAATGGAAAATTTCTGAGCTCTCCCTGTTAATGTCTGACAAAAGTTCCATGAGATTGGTGGACAAAAAAACTCGCTTATGCTTGTGCCATGTACTGCTCCTGGTTTGTCTTTAATCCTTTTTCTGGCCAGGAACAGAATTGTGGTTTTCCCCCGGAAGGACCCTATGCTCGGATAATGGAGAAACCTGTTCTGAGGGCTCTGTTTGACAGCCTGAGATGCATTCCTAAAGAGGAATACTTGTAGCCCCTTTCCAAACCAATGCTGAGTGCATTTGTTATCCAGAGATACACTGGCAGCGAGTTCCCCAGGAACTGGGGACTGTGAAGAGTGTCTCCATTTGTGAAGAGTGTCTCCATTTGTTTTTTGGAGCGTGCCACCTACTGATTTCTTCCTCCTCTGCCTCCTTTGCGGTGGAAGGGGCCCTGCCTGGCACTCAACATGTCATACATACCAGCATGTTGCCCACCTGGTCACAGCTGGGGCTCCATCTCCACTTGGCTGTACAGTATTTCCCTGCCTAACAGCTGATTGGGAAGCCAGCTGTTTTCTTAAAGGCATTTTTAACACTCAGAGAAGAGACTGGAAGAACCACTGGACTCAGCCAAGTCAGGCCACAGGAGAGTTCAGTCCAGTGGCTGCTCCAGACTGGGAAACTCTAAGCAGTCAGAAAAGATTTTGCTGCTTTTTAATTATTTAAGCCACCATTTACATTTTCATTTTCATGGATAACAGTGGTTCAGTCGTGTTCAGGGGCAGGGGGAATTAATTTTACAGAAAACATCAGCACTGTGCTCTCAGCTGGTCTGGAAGGAAGAGGGAATGCTGCTGGAAGCAGCCCCGCAATTAATGTTGTTATAGATGTGATTATTGGTATCTATTTATACCAAGAGTTTCTGATTACATTACCACTACAGAACATCATTTCTCCTGTAATATGTTAAGCTTTGGTAAAGATGCCTGTTGAGGACGAGAGGAAATGACCCCAGGTTGTGCCAGGGGAGGTTTAGACTGGGTGTTAGGAAGAACTCCTTTACCGAAAATGTTGTCAAACACTGGAAGAGCCTGCCCAGGGAAGTAGTGGGGTCACCATCCCTGGTGGGATTTAAAAGGCATGTGGATATGGCGCTTAGGGACATGGTTTAGTGGTGGGGTTGGCAGTGTGAGGGTAAGGCTTTGGCTTGATGATCTTAAAGGCCTTTTCCAACCTAAAGGGTTTTGTGATTCTGTGATCATCCCAGGAGCTCCACCGAGCTGTCCTACAGGGCCAGCAAGGCTGGCTCAGTGCCCCTGGGCCTGAGCCCACGCTGGAGGCCATGGTGCAGCCGAGCACCTGCTGCCAGCCCAGCCCTGCTTCGCCTCCTCCTGATCGCCTGGAGCGTTGAGGTGTGAGGGTGGTAGCGGGGCTGCAGGGGTGCGGGGGTGGTGCGGGGCAGTGTGGGGGGTGCAGGGGCAGCCGCAAGGGAGGTGTGGGGCTGTGGTGCGGCGGGGCCGGCTGCGGGATCGTGGTGGGTGCTGGAGTGCCGGAGGCGCGGGGCATCGCGAGGGAGGCTCAGGGCTGTGGGGCAGCTCATGGCATGGTGGGGCTAGGGCAGGTGGGGCTGCGTTCCTGCACTCCAAAATTGGGAAAAAGTGAAAAAGAAAATGAAAAAAATATTTCTTTGGGGGATCTAATGGAATCCATAGACCTGAAATTATTTATCACAGAACCATAGAACGGTTTGGGTTGGAAACGACCTTAAAGATAATCCAGTTCCAATCCCCTACTGTGGGAAGAGACACCTCCCAGCAGGCCAGGCTGCTCAAGGCCCCATCCAAACTGGCCTTGAACACCTCCAGGGCAGGGGCATCCACACCTTCCCCAGGCAGCCTGTGC
This sequence comes from Tapera naevia, assembly GCA_033556795.1. NCBI lineage: Eukaryota > Metazoa > Chordata > Aves > Cuculiformes > Neomorphidae > Tapera > Tapera naevia. Next base: position 1,987,608 of record JAUMJJ010000198.1, on the reverse strand, counting down.
CAGTGTCTCACCACCCTTGCTGTGAAGAATTTCTTCCTAATGTCTAATCTAAATCTTCCCCCTTCTAATTTAAAGCCGTCTCCCCTCGTCCTATCACTACTTGTCCCTGTAAAAGTATGTCCTGGTAAAAGTGTGGCCCCCCCTCCAGCTTTCTTGTAGCCCCCTTCAGGTACTGGAAGGCCACTCTAAGGTCTCCCTGGAGCCTTCTATTTGGCGGAACATTTTTCGCCCAGCTCTAATTTTGCTATTTTAGCTGATATTAACATGAAAACTGCTGAACAAACAGCTCTGAGTCACCACAGCTGTAGCTGTGAGGATCGACATTGCTGCCACACAGAGATTGTATTGCCTGCTCCTGTCATTTAAGATTTGTTTTCCCATCTTTTAAAATGCATTTTTCCAATTAATTTGTGAGTCACTTTAGTTTTCTATCCTCTGCATTCATAACAGTAATAATAATTCCAACAATTATTATAACAAAAGCACAAAGAACTGGTTGTTACAATCAATTATAGGAAAAATCTGAGGCATATCTGACATGAAACTCACTGAATATAATGTGCCTCTATATGACAACCAAAGCTATTTGAGTAAGAATCTATGTTCAATTTCTTGTAAATCTTCATTTTCCTATACCTAATTTATATTTAATTTCTGAGCAATTAATGTCACAATTTTATTTTCATCCTTACTACTTTGTTTTTACTATTTAATTTTGCAAGACTAACTTTTCACTTGGGAACTTCCAGGCTTCAGACTGTGCTGACAGTGAGCCTATTTTCCCTCTGGGCTCATGGCTCCTGGGCTATAACACTGCAGAAAATTCAGCTCCTTTGGCTTCTCTTGAACCAAGCCTCTGGGGACGAGGCTCCTTTCGGAAGAGGGCCCTGCTAACCTCCAGCACCTGACACCAGCAGGTTCCTTGTCTGTTGTTGCTGGAACCCTGTGCCCTTGGAGGTGGGTGCCTGTCTATGCACTGTCCCTTTCGGAGCCAAGCAGCTCAGGGAGGCTGAGTGCTCTGCCCGTAGTGGCACCTCACCTTGATTTGGTGCATTTGCTTCAAACACAGGTGAAGATTATAAAGACGTGGTATGGCTGGCCAGGGGCACTGGGATTTTGGAGACAGTGCCGAACTGTGGACTACTGGTGTAGGACTAAAGGACTGATGTAGCTGCAAAACACAGAAAATAAACTGCTTCAAAGAGAGACCCTGAGTTTAGAACCAGACATCTCAGGATGTGTAAGGGGAAAGGGATGGTGGGCTAGCCACTCCAGAAAAAAATTGCCTTGAAACTCGGCTGTCTGTGAAATTAAATTGACTTTACATTGCTTTATGGTGTGTTAGTTAACAGTGGTTGTTGTTCAAAAGCAGAAATTGCAGATAATTTCTAGAGGAGAAACACATTCACGTCTAATACTGGCAAAGTGAAAACCCACTGTAGAGTGCTGCCAGTCTGATCCTGGGCTGTAGGATCAGTTTCCTCCCTGTCAGGTTGCTGGAGTGGGAGTACTTGATCCTCCAGGCATGATGACATCTGATTCCCTTTAAACAAAAAGGGAAGTTAGAGTTTTACAAAGTGTTTTAATTATCATCCCTAAAGCCCTTTGCTGCCTTAGTGAAGAGTAAGCTGTGCTGAGCTTCGGGCTGGTTCTCAGAGCTCACAGCCAAGATAACCAGCACAAAGGCAGAGCCATAAGGTCCAGGGAGAACGGCAGGTCTCAATCTCTGCCTCTCTACTCTCATTTTCCTATGTGGAATAGTTACACTTTCCAGAGTCACAGCGCTGTGCTGCTGCCAGGACCACTGATTTCCTTGACATCATCTCTGCTCAAGGTTAATAGTTTTTTGTTTAAAACTACTAACAGCATTCTCTGTGTGCACTGGGACTCAGATGTCTGAATTACAATGTCAACAGCCTCCACTATTTTACTTCTGTGGAATGAGCTGTAGTTACCAGAACTCAAATTACTACCTCTGCTTCTGCTTTTGCTCAGATCTCTCTTGTGCTACCTTTCTTGAAATCTAATCTGCTCGTCCTTTCCTTTTTTTCCATTGGGCCCATTCCTGAAGCTACCATGAACGTAACTGTGTGAACTGCGGATGCTCACACAACTGCTTTGTTAATGAAAATCAAACGATCTAGGCTGCAGATGGTGAAGGCAAATAATCATAATCATCAAGCTATTTTTCTTTCTTTTCAATAGTAATGATTTGGGGGTTGGAGCAGAGACACCTTTGCTGTGCAGTAGTAAAACCAGCTGGCATGTTCAGGGGACGGCAAGGGTGTTTGCCTTTTTATTGTCTCTGTTTTGGAGACAGGTTTTATATCTCCATATGCCACTTTGATTGAGTTATCTTTATTGTTTGCCTCTTGATTTTTTTGAAAATTTCCACTTTACTCTCTGACCATGGAAAACAGATGTGCTAGAAATTTTCCATGACAGGAAGTTCAAACTCAGTACAAAGATTCCTCCTTGGAAAATGACTGAGGAAGTAGGTTTTACTGTGTGCCTGGAAGATCAACAGACCTGAAGCCCCATCAGTCAATGACAGAAGATTCCAGAGTCAGGGAGCTGAAAAACTCCATTTTCTTTCCCAGAATAGTTAAACTCAATGGCAATGGATAATTAGATGGTATGGAACTCTCAGGGTTTCTCAATTCCTGAGCTGTATAAGACCCCAATTAGATGAAAACAGAGTGAAGGATGAAGGAAGATGTTAGGGGAACTAGGCTGAAGTGAGTCTGCTGTTGACAAACTTGTTTAAAGAACCTATGCTGTTGAGATTAACTTCAGTGACTGATAACCTTAGCTGAGTGATTTATAAAGATGTGTAAGAATGTCTGACACTTCAGACTGCCTGAAATTTCTGCTCTGAATTTTTTATTGATTCCAGATCTAAAATAGTGCAAGCCACTTACGTAACTCTTAGAACACCCTTGGTAGGAGTGGCTATATATCCTATTCTTAAACAACTCTGCATGAAAAAGGGGTTTTATTCGACTCTGCAAAGAGGCTGGAGAACTCTACAATGATATGTTGCATACCCTTGAAAATTAGCAGAAGTGGGAAAAGAAAGGTAATGCAACAGTAAATCACAGATTCAAGGGGAGGGAGCTAGAATGGTAAATCCAAAATTATTGAATGAGAGTTCATTACTATGTGCTGTAAGTACTGTGTGATTAAAGAACTGTGCCAGAGTGCCTGTAGTATGCTGGTATAATCACATTGATTTTTTCACAGCTATGCCAATGTAATGAAAAGGAAAGTATGACCCTAGAAATGCTAATGGTTAGATGTTAGCAACTGAAAGGAAACAATCCACTTATGTGCCTTCCAATGACACAGAGCTCCTGGCAAAGTCAGCAGTTAAAACTGGCGTATTGCTTCCAGGGATGCCTTCTGTGGATGGGAATGTTGGAGAGCAGCAAGGGCAGTGGCTCAGAGTGTTTCCTCCTGCTATGCTTGTCTTTCATCAGGTCCCTGCTCCCGACACTGCCAGAGAGTTATGCCTGATAGTACCATAGAGTTCAGTCCTTCAACCGTAGACGAAGAGTGAACATCTGAGGTCAGTTATTCAGAATGGCTCTTCAACTACTGGCAGCATCTGTGCCACATTCATGGGAAGCACAGAGGTTTAAGAGCTTAGTTGTATCCATGCTCTTCTGTAAGACTGCTAAGCTGTAACAAGCTGTACAGCACTTTTGCAAGCTTTACATTAAATTCGATGATAATAAACCAAAATCTTTTAGAAGACCTGTACATGTCAGCACATTTTTGTAGTATCTCCTGTTCCACCAACAACGGAATTTCAGCAACTGTCTCTTAGTGATACCAGAAATTCCTGGTGCATTTAGGAAGCCCAGTGAACAAGAACATGAAATGCAATTGTAGACACCTGTAAATAAAAACATCATTGATGTTACACGGTTGGCGAAGGCACACCTGTCCTTATCGCGTACTACTTTTTCAGCCCTATGCAGGCAGTGACTGCGCTCAGGCAACGTGTCTGTTAGCTGGCTTTAGTTGGCATCATAAAAGGTCTACTCACTAGAAAACCTATAACCATTGTAAGGGATTTTCAGCCTTACTGGCTATGCGTTCTTTTGGAAGGATGCAGGCTAGCATACAGATACCTTTCCAGACCAATATTAACTGGAGAAGCTGAAACCAAAGTCGAGAGAATGGATGTCTTAAAGTCTCTAAAGCAAATCTTCATTTTGCTTGTGTTTTAACTCCCTATGGATTGGTCAGTTCGTTGTGATCGGTAACTTCTGTTCATCTGATATCCTAAGCTGCCTTCTTGAGTCACTTTTTCTCTTTGGTTTCTAGTTGCTAGTTCTTTTTTTTAAAGCTCCACTTAACTCCTGCTGGCATTACGTGCCACTACATATTGTGTCAGAAGTTTGCTTAACTCCACACAGAAATATGTGGCAGCAGATTGATCCTAAAGAGCTCATTGCTTTCACTGATTCTCCAGCTTGACACTTGGCAAGCTATTTGGAGACCTATTTTTCAAAAGGGATTGTGGATGCTACCAGAAGAGTTAGGGCATTTGAAGGCAAGACTCAACAGTCACATGATTTGCCAACTATGTATAGTGCCAAAGTAAAGCTATCATATTAAATGAAAATATTTTTTTTCACATATTTATTGAAGCTAGAAATGACTAGTACATTCAGTGGTGCAAAATATGGGACTAAACTCTGTTATTGTTTTCTTCTTAAAATGCTTTGTGTTCCTTCTTCCTAAGGAAACTTCCTGCTGTTGTGTAAGTTTCAGCTCTTTGAGCTCTGCCTCCAGATGCTCACAGAATTAAATGTTTGATGCCAACCCTCATTAATAGCAGTGGGTGCTTCTGGTCAGAACCCTCATTCCAAGGGGGAAACATATTGCTTTCTTTTGGAACTTATTAAAAGGCTGCTTGGTTGAATGGATGCAGCCACATCTAACCTCCATGACAGTAACCACCCTGGATTTAGGCTGGTGCTGTGACCGTGTGTCAGAGAATGAGGTGCAGATCTTACTTTTCCATGGTAACTGCCAAAACAATTCTTGCATGGACCTTGCCAACGATGGATTCAGTGTCATTGCTTTCCCTCTTTAGACTGGGTGCCTAAAAACCCACAGGCTGCCCTTTTGCATGAAAGCCAAGCAGCGGGGCCCAGAAGTGGCAGGGAAATTCACTGGGATTTTGTGAACCCACCAGGAGCTCACATGCACTTAAAATCCTCAGGCTAGAGATGACGCTGCTGTTTTTCTCCTGGGGATAACCTGGGAGGCTGAACACCTCCAGGCTGAGCAAGGAACGCAAGCTGGCTGGGTGCAGGCAGGCTTCTGTCCTCAGGGAGGGCTCTGGCAGGTACCTGCCTCTGGCAGGTTCCTGCGCTGGGGAGAGGGAGGAGCCCATGGGGAAGGGCCCAGGGAGTGCCAGATATCGGGATAGGAGTGAGGCATACATGTGAGCTGCTCTGTGCCTTTCACAGTGTTCATCTTCCCAGAGGGTTCATCATTGTGTGCAAACAGGTATATCACACTGGGACATCCAGCTCCATTTTCCTGCCTTTCCTGGAATGCAGCGTTCATAGTGTTGGCAGATGCATGTAGGTAAGTCATTATCTGGAATGAGCTGAGTGGTCCTGGTACCAGGCTTTCTCCCTGGCCCTGTGAGGGCTTTGTGTTCTGGAGGTGGCACAGAGCAGGCTCTGGTAGTGCGTAGCTGGCCACGGGGATTGCCAGATGCAATTTGGGTGGGTGCTTGAAATCCTGTAGTTCTGGAGAAAGGTCGAACCCTGGAGAGAGATGCTCGTGTTCTGTGGACTGACAGGCAGCATTGAGCATCCCAGAGCGCAGCAGGACTTGATAAGTTCACCACAATGCACTTCTCTGTGTGCATTCACCCAGACCTGGGATTTCTGCCTCTGTGTATGGCAGGATCAGCAGGTGTGCCCCCCTTCCTGGCCTGACAATGCAGCACTTAATGGGAAGAGCTGTTTGGAAAATGGATTTTTATTCTAAGGGGGGGACAGCAAAAATGTTACTTAACAATTTTTTGGGGTCACTTCTATGCCTTTTGAACTTTGCATTGTTAGACACTGGCACAAGTAATTTTTTTTGTTATGATAAAAATGTATTGTGCAACAATAAGTTACCTAAAAATGTCTGGATTGGGCTTCCTTAATAGGTAGAACACTGTCAATGGAGAAAAAAGTGGAGGTCAATTATCAATTTGGCAGGTCTGGCCATTTGAAGGAATGTCTTTAATGAAGAGCAGATCAAGAGCAGTAACTGCACTACAGAAAAGCCTTAAGTCTTAAAATAGACTTCAGAAATTGGTTGAAAACAGCACAAGGACAAACTGACAAAGGACTACTGCCCTGACTATCTGGCAGGCTTCAGGTGATGATCTGGTTCTTGTTACAGGCAGGTCTTAAAATTCCAGAATGTCACTTCACTTGCTTAAACCATGGTAAACTATCCTAAAAATCGGGCAATATATTAGTAATAGTTTTAAGAGAGTGATTTGGGAGTAGCACCTCCCCCTCCCCTCTTCCACGGGCCAGGTTCATGCAAATGGAAGTCCTTCTGATGGGCTTCTTGCTGGGCCTCTCCTTTGGGAGCCTGAAACTCTCTAGGAGCTGCAGATCTCCAGTTCTGCACATAGCTCTGCATCCCTCCTGAGGTGCCCAGCGCTGCACGCCTGCAGCACCTGTCCATGCCAAGTGCCTGCTCTGTGCAGCGGGCATGGCGGTCCCACGGGCAGCCAGGGCTGGGCAGACTGGGTAGGAGAGCTGGCAGTTATTCTAAAAGCATTTTCCCTAAAACTGAGATGCCAGCAGCCTGTGTGGCAGTGTGCCAGTGCTGAGGAGGTGGTCGCAGGTCCCGAGCTCTCCTACCTGCATCTTCTGGGTCAGCACAGCACCACCAATGAGTAGGTATGTCTGGGGCATCATCCTCTGGCTCTCCCTCTGGCACAGTGTCCCTCTGCATAAAGGGGGACCAGAGTCACTGCAGAGGAGAGAGAATGAAATGTGGGTTACTAACTGGCTCTTTGGCCTTGGAAAAGGGTGTTTGGCAGTGCTGCGACCTGTTCCCGGTGTCCCAAGCTACTCCTGTACAGTGCCTAACACAGAACGTAAAGTTGTCTTGCAGCCAGACATGTGAAGCAAAGATGTGGGCTTATTTTTTTCCACTAAGAAGTGCCCAGAAGTTAGGGTTTGAAGTACCTGGTTGCTTGTTACCTTGGCCCAGGTCCAATAAAGCATATCAGCAATATGATCTTCATTAAGTGAAGGTCTGTGCTCTGCCAGACTGCAAAAGTATCTGCGTGCTGTGAGTCATTCCACCAGAAGTGGACCCTAAGTGACCAAAAGTGTATTGCACTCTGTCAGAAATAAAGTTTGGACAGGAAACAGAAGTTTTTGACTTCAGCAGACAAATTGAACCCCTTGTGAAAAGAATTTGTAATTTCAAGTGGAAAATGTGGAAGGAAAGAAGAATGTACAAGTAATGCCAAGAAACAGACTCACTTCTCTGGTACAAAATATGAGGAAGTCTTTCCAGCTGATGGTGGGGGACCTAAAAGCTCTGCAGTGTTCACAAGTTAGCAAATTGAGTTGTCTTTTCATTCTGGGTAGTATCATAAATTTTCCAGTAGATTTTGAAGACCCTACAGTATGTTATAAAATCCCATTTGGATGACAAGAGCAAGAACATAAAGCAGATTCTAAGTTTGTCGGGCACATATATTCATGTTTCAGTGGTGAAAACAAACAGAACAGACATTTCTTTTGAACTTAGCTGTAGGTGTATACAATGAGCTCATAGAGATCCAGGTGCAGCCATTAAGGAAACATTTGATATTGTGAAGCTCCTTGAACTTCAAATACTGGTACTTCTAGAAAGTGTGCTATTTAATGCAAGTGTAAATATCAGGCAAGAAAGGGAACTACTTTTTATAGCTTGGGAAGTCATGTGCTTTCTCAATGATAAATACAATTAACTGTTTCCTACACTTTGCACACAATGAGTGGGTTTTAATGATGTAGAAACTGTGACATTATCCCTCTATACATTGCTGATATATGAACCTGTGACATCACTCACCTACCAAAAGCCATGCTTGAACACTCTTCTGCCTACAAAACATAACCCTCCTGCTTCTGAGCTTGTTCCCAGCTGTTTCTTTGCAGAGATCATCTTGGTGATTTTCCTGTCTTTGTACCTCTGAACTCAGAAAAGCATCAAACCCGTTTAACATGCCAAGAGTTGGCTGCTGAACAGGATGGAGTGGGCCCATGGATGGCCAGTATTGGTCCCATCAGGGACCCTGAAAGCTGTGCCTGGGGAGGACTGACTGCTGCTGGGCAGTTTCCCTGCCTTCTGCAGGGACTTGACTTGTTTCTGTCAGCAGTTGAGTTTCAGCGTGTTGCACTTGGTATGTGCCTCGTACGAAAAAGCTGGCAGTTCGTGTTTATGAATATGTTGAGGACCATTCTTGGATAAGGAAATTAGTTTTGTTTGGACTAAGCAAAATATTAGCACAGTATTAATAAGGAAGACAGACCTCCTTCTGCACTCCAAATTAATTAGTTTCAACATTGTAAAGTAGGAATTCATTTTTTTTTTCACTGTTTTGTCTCCTTTTTAAAATGGTTTCCAACTTCTAGTGATCTCTAAAGTTGATAAAGTTGGCAGTAAATAGTCTTCCTTTTTAATGGTGTTAAGTGTTGGACGCATCAGCATAGTTTAATGTATTTGTGGGGAGAGCTAAATGACAGATAGTTGGTTGACAAAACTTTAGACAAAACTCTACTCTCTGCAGATATTTATCCAGCAAAACACCAACACAAAATCTCTTCAGATTTTAAAAGCTATGTTTTTCAATTTCTAGTATTAAAGAAAACTTCTCAAAACTATTGCCTAAAACTCTTACTTTTTTGCTTTCATTGATGTATTTAGATCCTGAGATGTATTGATCATATCTCTTAAGTTCCTTTGTGCAAGACTAGAAATAAATTACTCTAGGTCAAGTTCTGTTTATACAGTGGACTGTGCTTGCAGAATTACCTTCTTGACTTAATAGCTTCCTTTTGGATGACATTTCTGCCAGAAAGAAGACAAATTGTCTGAGGTCAGCATGCAGATCAGCTCAGAGTGTAAGAGGAAATTGTAGTGGATCAGCTAAATTGCAGCAGATCAGGCCAGCAATGGCAGGCAGCATGATGCCGGCCAGTGGCAGGCACCATGGGAGTGCAGCTCCCTCCCCTCATGCAGCAAGAGCCCTTCAGTTTTTTGGATACTGTCATGCTGCAGTTTTTCCTGTTCGGGCTGTTCTTCAGCCTGAGGATTTTAACTGGCACAGCGATGATGAATTAGATCAGCATAGCTTATGCTTTCAGCTTAATGTTGATGTGTTTGGTGATCCCCCAATCTCCTTGTATTAAACCTAGCAATTACCTGGCTGTATCACGTTCCTCTGCAGATGTTACACAGTGCAATTTTCCCTGCGCCTTCCGTCCCACTCATTCCTGCAACCTTCTTTGAAACTGTTGTCTTACAAATAGTTGGGAGGTGAAACCTCACTGCTGAGTCTGCTCTTGTAATTGCACAACAGCTGTGATACTGAATTGTTTTCCCAATGTGTAACATCAGGTAACTCTACTAAAGAATCTGATGCAGATCCCGTAATCCTACTCTTGGTGAACTTGATGCTGTTCCATATACATGTCTATGTTACATAGAACATATTTTATGTATATATGTGTTACCTATATAACACAACATTTGTTTTACGTATATGTATCAAACCAAATAAGTATGAATTGATTGAGAATAGTTGCTGAAGTGTGGGGCTTTAAATTGTATGAAATTTATGATAAGAAGACAATCAGGGCTGCAGGCACTGATAGAAGTGGCAACAAAACCTGTGCATTTTGCACATGTGCTTAAAAAAGGAAGCTAAAACTTGACTCCGTGCCTGTCTTTGTTGTATACATTGTTCATTCAGGTGGGGGTCAGTGTATTTCTCTGTTGCATTACTTGTCACTGCACCTTAGTTCTATTTAAAGTGCGCCTCCAAAGCCTGTGCACATGAGGGGAAAAACACCAAAGTCCAACTGTGTCATATTGAAAACAATAGAGTTACCTTTTCCCTTGACAAATCCTTCTATTTATTGTATATTCTACAAGAGAAGAAATACAAAAGTCTCCTTTTAATTAAGCTCTTTATCCTTTGAAGTTATTTTGGATTTTTTTTTCACATTGGTGATGTAATTAATGTAAATAATCATCTATCTATGAAAGGAGTGTGTCTGTCAAAAGCTAAAATAAAAAACATCCGTCATTTTGAAGTGATTAACCTTCTCCAGATGTTTAAATCATCAGATTTCAGGAGTTTCCCTTTGTTGTGATAATGATATAGTATCCAGAACAAGAATGTTTACTTTTTTGTATGGGTCAAACACAGATTTTTCACAATCCTATTAAAGCTTGCAGTTTATTGTAATTGTATGTGCAGATGAAAGCATACACAGTTATTTTTTTTCCCTTAATTGTAAACTGCTGCTTGTAATTTTACTGTACTGCTTAAACAAAAGGAGTGAACTTGAAAGGACCACCACTACCCACTTGTGTAATCAATTTATAGATGTCAAGTCTGTACAGAGATGGTTATCCCTCTCTGTTTGAGGAGCGGTGACATGCTACCACCCTGCAGCCCACCCTCTTCCCCTCCTCTGCTTTGGGGGGAGATGCCTGGGCATACAGTAGATGTAGCTGATAATATTAAGTGACAGTTCTGAACCGTTGTCGTCAAATGTGTTCAGCTTTAGACTTCAGGGAGGAAATCAAACATGCGTTCCTCTCTAATGCAATGGACCTCATGGCTGATCAAGAGAGCTTTACCCATCCTCAGCCAGCTCTCTATGGTAACTGGAGCCACAAAGCCTTGCTGGAAGTGAAGGGGGAGTTGCAGGCAAGGAAAAGCGCTACACATGGATGAAGCAGGTCATTTCCTTTCCCTTCTGTAGTCCTTGCAGAGAACACCCTTCAATTCATAAAACTAGCTAACATATGAGAGAAATGTGCAGATATTGTGTGTCACTACCCTGGCAAACTTTTCTCAGAGCTGACAAAATACACATGGAAAAAACTCTGAGCAGGCTGCTGGATGATGGCAATGAGCCGACATATTTGTTTTTAACAAAACCTCTCTTGAAATACAGATTTTGACAAAATTATTTTCCCTAGGAAAATAATAGATAGTTGCTCCAGGTAAATAACTACCTTTTCTTCCCCAAGACTTAGTTTGAGCTGAAATGTTAACAAAAAAAATGCTTAGAATTTAATGATGGAGGGTTCTTGTCAAATTAATAAGTACGCCCTGCGAGTCCACAGCATTAGATGGACAAGGCAGGGGCAGTCTGGGACTCTGTCCCTCAACACCTTCCCCTTGGGGCTTGTTTTAGCACCTGTCTGCTCAGCAGCTCCAAGCAGATTTTCTTAGAAACCGTTACAAACCTGTCAGGGTAATTTCTGCGTTGCCCCACCCAGAACTCACATTTCTCGAAGGCTGTGCTTGGATGGGGTTTGCAAGGGGGAAGCTCAGCCGTGTGACAGCCTCTCGCGTGCGCTATGGAAAACGTGCCTTTCCCCAAGCATTATCTCATCCCCCTAGCTGGCATTGACTCCATGGGAAAAAGGCAGATAAGCAAAAGCTGCATTTTGTGGAAGATGAGAAATCAGAATTTCTCTCTGTTCTCTCCAGGGCCTCCCTAACATACTATACATGATTAAGTCTCTAAAATGTTTTTCTGATTTTTGTATCTGGCTCCTCTGATTTGATCTTGCCTCAGGCAAGGTGAAAGAGAAAACTCACTGAAATGCAGGTTTCTAATGGTATAAGTTGTCCTGAAGTTAAGTTTTCAGTGGCACGCGACCTTTACGGGGTCACAATGTACTTGTTTAGGATGGCCAAAATAATTTATTAAGGACTTTATTTGCAAATAAACCAGCTTGTTCCACCAGAGACTTCTGCTGGAGCCAAAAATCTGGAATTGTAAGCCAGTTCAGCTGAGGAGCTGAAGTGCACAAAGAGAAAAAATACACACATGTAAAAACTTTCGAGTGCTGATCCCTGAGTGGTCAGAAAGGGGAGAAGGGACACGGGATGGGAGGGCAGGGTGGTGGCATGGGCAGTAGGGTGGCAACTGGTCCTGGGAGGGGAGGACCAGTGAGGGCATAGGGACAACAGGAGGAGAAGGCATGGATAGATGGAGTGTTGAATGGTACTGGTGGAACTGTCCTCCTCCAGAGGGTTATGGATCTGCCCTGCGGCCCAGGCATAATCTGTCTCACATTGCTCCCCTAGGCAGCATAATCCCCATCCCCACGCGTGTGGCCTGGCAGCAGCTCTCTCAGCACTACATCCCCTTCTCCAGAGGAGCCTCGGTACACAGGCAGAGACTGCAGCTAACCCTGCCTACGCCACCGAACTGTCCTCGCCAAACAGTGATGGCTGTGGGTGCTGGCACAGGGCTCATGCGAGATGTCAGCAACTCATGTGGGATAACGTTCTTAACAGAAGGGGTAGGATTTGGACACCCCAGTTTGCCTTATGTTTTGCATGGTCTTTAATAAAGCCCTGCTGCCTTTTGAGGGAGTGCTGGCCCTGCTCCCTGGGCAGGAAGAGTAGTGGCTGGGTGTGGGGCATCCCCGGCCAGCTGCGGTGTCTGAGGCACCACTGTGCACTGAAAGGGCCCTGCTGCTCCAAGCCAGCTACCGTGGCTTTTCGAAGCGCTGAGCAAAGCTTCTAACTGGAAATTTGGAACCTGGGGCTTCTTCCCAAACTTGTTTCAACTTTTTCATTGCTCTTGTGTTATTTTTGTCATGCCAAACTTGCTTGTAATTTTAATTACCTTAGACAGGAGAGATGGATGAAGGACAATTCTCCCGGGTCATGTTTTGCATCATTTTGCGCATTTTTTTCTTCTCCAGTTCTATTGGCCTGATTGTAGTGGATGCATTAGTGCAGTTCATGAAACTGGTAATGAACAGAGAACTTTGTTGTTTTCCTGAGCCTTTACCCATATCTGAAATGGACACTTTGGGCAGCCTGGCACTGGCCTGAGCATTTGCTCTGCTGAATGAGTCTGACTCCCCATCCTCGCACCTTCTGTGCAGCTCAGCTGCTCTGCCAGCTTAACAGGCACAAAATCCTTGGTGTTAAGCGTGGGCAGGAGGATTGGGTCAAATCCTTCACTCCTCCCAGTGTGCTTGCATCCTCCATAGGAACTAGCAGGCTTCAGAATATATGTAATCAATTATGCAAATGCTCACGTTACAGACTGGGTGAGCTGCTCAGATATGCAAGTGCAACCAGGCACATTTGTTTAAGTGCAAGGAAAGTGGTTGGAGGGATTTGGTTCTTAGCACTAGGATCGACTGGAAATAAAACAGTTCTCAGAAAGTTCATGTTTCCTTGGGTGAGTATTCCACCCGGGTTGAATTGACTCTCCTGACCACTGCCCTGATGCTGCTTTCAGGGGAAGGCGCTTGTTGGCTCTCTACAAGAATGTGCTGTAAATACAGGTGTAAGAAAGAAAATAGTTTCTGCCATTGCATTTTGGCTTCGCTGTGAATTCCCTGAGTCTTGCTAACATATTTTTGTTTTGTTTTTTTTTTCCAGAATAATGCTGAAACAGATTCTTCCCTTTTCTAAAGTAATTTATTTTTGTGAGTCTTCCATTACCTCATTCATATAAGCTTGCTAATTGGACTGAAATATGAGCCAGCTGTGCAGCTATTTATCCCCTTGATATACTGGACCCTCCAAAATGACAGCTTTGAAGAACAAATGACTGCTGAACAGAAAGTGAGTTACAAACCTACACTAAAATAGCTATTCTGTACAGTAGCCTTTAACACCTGGAAAAATTAGTTCTGATATCTTTTCTCTCCCTGGTTTTGCACACAGTAGCAAGTAGTACTTTTTCAATGCAGTGTTACATTGCACGGCACAGTTTGGCTTCTGTACTCCCCGGGCCTGTCACACACCATTGCTGTCGCGGATGTGGTAGCATTTCAGTGCTAAACTGCCTGTTTTAGAGATGTGCCAGTAGACCGTGGAAGCATGTTTCATTTGTTTAACTGATATAGAGTTTCTGCGTGTGAACACACTCTGAAGCAACGTTCAGTTATTTCAGAGTAGTAGTAACTAAATAAGTAAATTTGTTTGGGTTAAAGATATACGTGGCTTCCAAAGGATGAGTGTATGTGTTTCTGAACCCCCGAGTGCCTGTGTGTGCTTCATGCCGGCACCTGAGCGGGGCTGGCACTGGAGAGGGCTGTGCTGCCTTTCTGGTGCTGTGGGCTGGAGGAGCTTGGGTGATGGGGTGAACCCCAATGGTCTCTAAGGCATTTACCCCTTGTACCAGGACCCCCTCAGTTGTGCTGCACACCTCTAGAACAAATCTGGGAGCAGTTGTAAAATATGATATGCCAGAAAAACATATGATTTCTGGAAAGAAGTGGTATAGATGATGCAAGCTCTTGGATTGAGTCTAGTTTTCAGACAAACAAAACTCCAAACTCCAGCAACTACACAGCCATCAGTGCTTTCAATTGACTTCAGTCATTTGAGAAAGTCACTTCATCCCTATTTCCCATGTAAATGCAGATTTGTTGTGTGCTATGAAGTCCAGTTAACATCACAGCCTGGTTCTGCTGCCTTCTTTCAACTTCATACTTGGAATTGAAGTTCACACAATATTTTCATGCCCCATCCCGGCATCGCAAAAAAAGAAAAAGAGGGGTTAAAAAAAAGGAAAGAAAATACTGAGGAAGGAAAGGGGTGGGAGGAGAAAAGACACACACAAAATGCAGTTCACTTAAAAATATCTCTGCTTGATGGAGGCTAAAAGGTGGCAGCTGTGCCAAAGTAGTGGACCCTAAATCGCTGAGCAAAAGAGAGCAGGGAAAGCTCTGATTGCTCCCGGTACTGTGGTGAATGTGCGCTCTCAGCCATAAATCAAGCAAGCTTAAAAAAAAAAAAGACTCAATCAAGGCAATAATGGCCTCCACTTCACAATCAGACAAGTGCTCCTACTTCAGAAATCCTACCATTTAGGGCTGATTGCTAACCCTGGCCTCATTTCTAATCTAAAGGGCGAGTAATAATTTGGAAAAGGAATTATAACAACTTCCCAACCATTTGGTAAATCATTATTATTTTAAAGGGGTGTTGGGAGGCTGTTGCTGTTTGTCAGACATTTTCCCTGCTGCTGCTCTACCACTTCCACTGCACTGATTCTTGCTGATGTCGAACTAGAAGGAAAGAAATACATAGTGAAAATATGTAAGAAAGAAAAGCCCAGAGCAACATTTTGATCACAGTGCTTTGTTGAGTTACAAGTTTCGATGAAGGCACACAAAGAGAGACAAAACAGCTCCTTCTTTGTTACTGTACAGTGCCCAGAGCCTTCCATCAGAATGAAGGGCTGCATGGAGTGGGGATGCTTTCCCACCCCAGGAGTTCTTGCTGGAGTTGCCTTGAGTGGGAAGCTCTCTGCCTCAGAAACGCCCCGAGTACACAGGGGAGGGGGTACCAGGGTGCTGTGAGGCCCTGAGTGCTGCAGCAACCTTCTTGCAGGCCAGTGAAGCGATGCTGGGACAGCAAGGGACTCTCCATGCGGAGCTGCCATGTTCTCAGATTGTTCCAGGGCTGCCTTAACCGCCACTGTCAGTGCTCAGGGGCTGCCCAGACTGACAGGGCAGAGGCTTTACTGGTCTGGCCCCAGTTACACCGCTCCTCAGATGCAGTGTCACCAGAGACAATATTAATCAATTAAACAATTAACCAACAGGCTATTTTAAAAGGAAATGCAAGTTATGTTAGTGTTTTATTTATTGCACTTGTTTTCCTGTTTCAAGCATGCAGAACTGCATACGTAAATATTTCATTATTTATGTAAATATTTATTCAAACATCATCTGAGGGTCTGCTGTGATTTTAACATACACTTTTTCTAGGAAGAAAGCCCTGAGTGAGAGGATTTGGACAATGTGCATTCCTTTTGTGAATCCCAGGAGCACAGAATACAGGAGTCTGCCTGGTGTCTTTCTTCTAAATGACAAAGCATTTAAAAACAGATGCAATGTGATGCAGAACGAAAAAGACAAGGGGGACCTGTGTCCAACTTCACCAACATTAGTTAATCCTGCTGAAATTGTGACAATGTTTTGATAACAGCAGGCATTTGTTATCAAAATACCTCTTATTTTAGAGAATTGGAGACAAAATGGGATGGTGTAATTTCCCTCATGACTGAGAAGTTGTGTGAAAGGGACCATCAGTAGGTTTTGGAGGATGGCAAAATTTCGTTCACTGACTGGGAGTTAAATGCAGTACAGGCTTTAATGCACATTGTAAGCATTACCACTCGTTTGCCTCGTGAAGGTATCTGCTGCCACGGCTATTTAAGTCTGTCTTTAAACATGATTTGAAGAGAGACTGATTCAAGAATTTTCAGTGACCTAGTGAAATCTGAACTGCTTATTGCTGGACAAAAAATATAATGCTTCCATCGAAATAACAACTTGGAATGTGTTTTATTAAATAGAGTCCATCTAATATTACCCTGGAATGCTGGGGATTTGAAAACACATTCTTGAATTTGAACTTTCATATCTAAGTAATAGGAATGAGGGGAAAATGGTAATTTGTAACATTGCATATTTTGGGCCGAATTCTGATCCTGTGCAGAACCCGCCATGGCATTCCTGCATATATTTTTCCAGAAGTGTTGTGTCCTTGGATGCTCACAATCATTCCAAAGTGAAAATGGTGTAGGGAAAACACAGAGATCCTGCACAGAATTCTAGGTAAAGTTGTGGTATTTTGCTGTCTCCTCGCACCTCTGTTTCTGCAACATTTCTGCCATGAATGTGTTTCCAGAGAGAGAAAATGAAACCAGCTTCATTGTCACTGGAAAGGTTCTAAATAAAATATACCATTGAGGGATGCAAAATAACAGGAAAAAGTAGATTACATGCATAAACTGGGCGCATTTCACTTGTAAATATTCCTTGATTTTTGTTAGCAATGTTATGCAAAATATTTAAATCAGCAGATTATAAAAG
Organism: Tapera naevia; assembly: GCA_033556795.1. NCBI lineage: Eukaryota > Metazoa > Chordata > Aves > Cuculiformes > Neomorphidae > Tapera > Tapera naevia. The sequence goes on along the minus strand of JAUMJJ010000198.1, from coordinate 1,970,469 downwards.
AACAGTACTGCCAGTTTAGCATTGATACAGGATTGATCAGGAACGGGAACACTTCTTCTAGAGCTATGGGATCCATTTACATCTCTGTTAGTGGAAAATCAATGGTCATTCCCAGGAAAAGGGTTTATTCCAGTCCAGCTGTCTGGTATTTCAGGAGTTTAAAATACACAGCACGGGTGGAACAAACCCCAAGGACTGATTTGCCTCTTCGGAAGATGGTGGTGAGTCCAACAACCGGCCCTGGAGACCGCTCAGACAGGCCAAAGCGGGGCCCAGCAGCTGGCTGGCTGGGACATTGAAGTGTGGTGTCATTTGTGTTGGGGGCCCTGAGTAAGGTGGCCATGATCCATTGTCTGAGTTGGGAGTTCTCAGCACCTGTACCTGGAGCAATATTCTGTCTTTGCCCCTCGCCATCAGCGCTGCATTGGTGGATGACTGAGTCACGCAGTTTGGCTTGCAACCAGCTGGGCTGTATCGTGGGCATCCAGGGCTGGGAAAGCAACGCTGCGCCATCACATTCCCACTAAGGAGAACGAACCTGGGGAATAAGAGCCATTCCAGTGAGACAGACCAAATAAACTGTGTGAGAATGTTTAGCGTCTGGAGAGTTGCAGACACGGACAGCCCAGCTCAACGCCCCAGTGTCACTGACAGAATGATCCCATGGAGAATGGGATGACAGTTTCTGTGTCAGTCTTGAGCGGGATGCTTCCCGTTTTCGACAGCTGCCTGAGCAGTTCATGCACCCGGAAAAACGCGCTCCTGCTAACACATGTGTCACGGCGAACGCGGGGCCGGAGCGGCTGCGGGAGGGCTGCTGCCCGGGGCGGGGCGGGAGCGGGAGCGGGGGAAGGGGTGGCTGCTGCTGCCCGTAAGGAGCGAGCCCCGAGCGCTGGGACCCCGCACGGTCTCTGCGCGGGACACGGGAGGAGGCAGGTTTGCGCCTTCCCGCAGCGACGGGTCCGGGTCCGGCTCCGTGTGCGGCTCCGTGTGCGCGTCCGTGTCTGTGTGCAGGATTGGGATCAGGTCCGTGTGCAGGGCCATATCCATGTGTGGGACCGGGTCCGTGTGCGGGATCGGAACTGTATGCGGGGCCGGGTCCGTGCGCAGGGCCCGTATGCAGGATCAGGATCGAGGCCGCGTGCGGGGCTGGGGGTGTGTGCGGAGCCAGGTCGGTGTGCCGGGCGCTGCCGTTCCTCACCGAGCCGGGGCCGCCGAGCGATTGCCGCGACCCGGGGAGCGGAGTCCGCATCTTCGAGCCGGCACCGCGCTCTCTGATCATCGCGTTTCCAGTGCCACATTAAAAATACCGTAAAATAGCATTTAAACGGTACTCAGAGAACGCAAACGGGGAATTCGCATTTAGGGACGTGAAAGAGCGCGTTATGTTCTATCTGGCGCAGCCCCGACACCTGACTGCCACCACACTCAGCTCGGGTTGCCCTGATCCCTCTCATTCTCTGCAAACCCTGTCTGGTGCTTGGATTTTCCCTTGCTGCCCTGGCCGCGCTGTATCGATCTTAACGGCAGCGTAGCGCTGGAATTCATTGATGCGTGCCTGCTGAGGGGAAAAACCGCTGAGGAGATGTGCGTTTATCCGGCGATGGAACGGTTAAACAGCCAGATTGTTTGCTTCTAGTATTCTTCTTCAAAAAAATCTAATTACACTCACTACAAAGCTTGATTACAGTGGTATTTGAGGAGAGGAATTACGTTTTTTCTGATAAAAATTCAATTGGCTTTGAGAACAATATTTCTTTCCATGGGGTCATGCAGAATGAAAACAAAATAAGATGTATTTCTTTTCCCCAATATAAAAATAATCCAAGTATTGCATCTGCTCAGTTACCATAAACAAACCACATCCAGAAAGCAGAATAAAAGCTTAAGTGTAGTTTCTGTGTGGAACTGGGATATTGTTATCTGCTTTTAAAAAAGTTGAAAATGCTCTGCTCTTGATGTCTGCTGCAGCCACACCAGAGCTGGTGAGTTTAAGATAGCAATTTTTACAGGCTTTACTTTCTCTTTCTGTAAAGAAATCAAGCAGGCAGATAGGAAAATTGAAGCCTATGATTATTTATTTTTTTATAGAATCAACTTTCCTTTCAAAAGGAATAAAATGCACAGCACACAACACTGGTGTTGCTTTCAACCACAAAGTTAAATGTCCTCCTTAATATCACATTATGTAAAATTGAATTGACAAGACATTGTGAAGTAATTGTGTATTTTCAGTAACCAGAAGAACTGAAGACTTTCTAAGACTTCAGGGCATGGTATATTCAAGAGTACAACGCTATTTTAAAAAACTGAGACTGAATTTTATACAATTGCATGCTGCTGTTAAGTGCATAGATCCAAGGAAATTCAAGTAAAGCATTAATAGCAGCGGCGACTGAGAGCTGATAACCCGTCCTATCCTGAGGATTTTAACTCCATTTGAAAACAGTGATTTCTACTGCAATCTGATGCTGTTACTGTTATCTTCTTGTAAACTGATCTAAGTATTCAAATTTCAGAGGAAGAAGCTGCTTCAAGCAAATACTTGTACTTGTGACATCTGTGGTTTGCATCTAAAGCATTATAGCGCAGTGAGTCCCGTGCTGAAGTGCCTGCTGGATGCTGTTTGTGAGCAGGACTGGCTTCTGCCTGGGCTCTAATGCAAGGAATGGCAACTTGAAGCGACTTTCTGGTATGGATGCCAAATGTTATGGGTGAGAAATGATCATCAGTAACCAGAATGAATGAATGCAGCTGCCTCCCCAGAAACACCTAAGTGCAAAGTGAAAGATACTGTAATTTTCAATGTTCCAATATTTTAACATCGCAAAAGCTAATATGAAAGTTGGGCTCAAAATACTCTTTAGTTAATTGTGGCTAAGCAACACTTAAAAGCCATAAAGATTTGCGAATTTTAGGAATTTTGTTGTTTGTCACTGATTTTCTATTCTGCCATGAACCCCTTAACTACTTTTCCGAAGGTTCTGTGCAGGCTTTCTGTCCACTGGGATCCCTGTAGTCTGCAGCTGAATATTGCATTTAAGGCATAACAGAATTAGTTACAGGAGCTGGAAATAAAATAATGCTTGACAAAATGAATCTCAAAAGGAACCTGTGAAACCTGGATAAGACTAGGGAGAAGCGTGGTTATCTCCTGGAATGGGGACCAATAAGGGCAGTGGTGCAGGGAGCAGAGCAGTCCTGGCATTCAGCACTTTCAGGGCAAGGCTGCAGGATCCCTAAAACTGCCCCCAGACATTTAGAGGGACAAAAAAAAACCCAACCCACCAAACCTTAAATAACTGTTTGAAGTTTTAGGCAGGATTCTCTAGTTTCACTGAAAATCACACAACTATGCATTTTTCTTGTCATGAGGTCTTGTTTTGTTTTTTTTTGTATGACGACTACAGCAGTCTTCAATAATTGGAGTTAACAGGTATAAAGTAACAAGATGGCCATAATTAGGGTCAGCTTTCTGGGTTAAGACTGTCAAAAAATGTTCCTGAATTTGGTAGCAATTTTAAAGGAACGTGGTATGCCATCGCACAGCAGTGCCATGTTTCTGAGAACACAAATCCTGCATGGGCTGTTACAAACTGCCAAGATTCGGGCATTATTGTAGCGCTTAAAGTAAAACAGAGCTTCCCAAAAATTAAGTAATTGCATGGAACACCCTTTCCTCCCAATGTGCAGCCCCATGGCTCTGCCCTTGAAAACACAGTGGAGTCCTGGGTTATGCACAAAACCAGTACCCATACTCCCTCTCCCACCTTACACAAGTGTAGTCACAACTGTACAAAGCTGGAAATTAACCTCTGAATTCCGAGACAGGCTGCTTCAGACGCAGCAATGCTGACTCTCTGGGCTGGGGTTGAAGACTGATGCAGTTTCTTCCCATCTTTTATTTTTCAGTGCTAAATTTTATCTTCCCACATGCTGGGCAAGGTGACACTGCTGAGGAGTGTGTGGGGCAAGGTGAGAGCACTGCAGAGTGTGTGGGGCAAGGTGATACTGCTGCAGAGTGTGTGGGGCAAGGTGACAGCCCTGCAAAGTGTGTGGCAATGGCTCCATTCATTAATAGCATCTGCAGTCCCTTTTGGGACTGCCAACAGACCAGAGCCAGACCTTGCCAGCACCACTTTGGATGCACAAGGTGGTTCTGACTGCTCTGAGCAATCCCTTTGCAATCCACCCACACCTTGATGCGTGGTAGAGCCAATTCCCCACACCCTGAGGAGCTGCTGGCTCCACTACTGTGGGCACCTTCAACTGCTCCCACCTGTGACCCTGCTTTCACACAGGCTGTAGGACCCTGGGTTTGCTCACCCCTATCTCCATGGTGACAGCTTCACCATGGCCATACCACCTACTCTGAGCCCAGGAGCCACTCTGAGCCCACCATCACTTGGTGCTTACTGCACGCCTCTCAGCAAGCAGCTCCTCAGCATTAGAAATGATCCCTTCTGGTTCAGTCAGAACTGAACAAGGATTAGTCCACTCAAATAAGCATGAGATTTGAGAACTTTTCTACTTTTGAAGGTTTCTTGCAGTATTTCAACATCTTACATACACAGTCACCTCACAAACTGATGTTCTTCTATCTTCAGAACTCATCACCACTGCCTCGCCCCCTCCAAAAAGGAGGAAAATTGTGGCAAATGCTCTTTTTGATGTTCCCCCAATTGTGCTTGCAGCCAGCAGCCAAGGGCAGCATCAACCACATAGCATCTCCCTTGACACAACCTCAGTTTTCTTACATGGATGGAATGATGCTGGCCACTCATCTTTCCATGCCTCAGCCAGGTGCTGAGGTCCTTCTAGCCACCAGAAATTGTTTGAAAGCACACACACTGAACTGCTCAGGTTATACATTATGAATGCCACAAGCAACACAAAAGGCTCAAGTTTATTTTTTCTGGCATGCCTGCTGCTGGAAATGTCACCCAACAGGTCTTCCAGAATCTATTTAAAGCCCCAATTACTTTTCCATTTAGCTGCCACCTTGTATGTAATTTTTTTTACAGTGGAATGAAAATGTCCCCAAGACACAAGCTTATGTAATGGAAACACGACTCCCTGCTCTGTGAATGAGGAGATACTGTGCCAAATAAACTATTTTCTCCGGTCAGGACCTTGTTTTGCAGTGTTAGCAATTACTGGGGTCATAAATGGCAGGGCAGCCTCAGGATCCAACGCTGCTAAGGTTCACAAATTCACCATTGTTCTGCAAAATACACCCAGAGTACTGTGTGGCTTTTCCAGTGGTACAATACAGGAACGCACACATTATTGCATTGGTTTGTGTTTAACATTTATTGCGTGCCAGTGGTTCACAGCCCAGGAAGCAAGCCTGTAAGGGTACATTCTGGCTGACTTTCTGCCCAACAGCTGGAATAGGAGCTGGGCACTGGCTACACGGAATGAGATGTAAGGGAGCAAACAGACCATCAACGTACAGAGCTGGCTAAAAGACGCAAAGAAAAATAACACTTAACAGCCTCTGGCCAAGGGAAGCACAACATGGGAACATAGCAGGCTGGAGCCTGACACAGAGCAAAGTGCAGGCAAACAGCAAGCGTTGCTGCCCACTGCAATGGCCAGGAAGAATCTGGGACACAGTGGCTGAAGCCAGCACAGAGCAGGACCCAGTTTCTAATTTTCTCTTCTAACCTCCACACCAGAAACCACTCCTCAGCTGGCTGACATGTGGCTTTGTCCCATTCCAAGAAGGTTGTTTGTATTGCTGCACAGTTTGGCAAAGTTCCTACAGAGATTAAATCCCTTCAGGGATAACAATCAGGTTTTTAAGAGTTTCTCTGCTCTGCAAAAATCAGAAGGTCTGAACTCAGCACTGGGACATGAAACACTTCCACAGAGGATATGGCCAAAGGCTGTACCACACCAGTTATTTCTGTGATAACTGATGGACAGAGTAAAAGACTGTTAATTCAACAGTACTGTTAAAAAAAATCCACCCAAAACCTTCTAAGATTTTGTTCTCTGTGCTTCTATGTCATTAAACCTGTGCACAATTCTGTTAATAATTATCTTTTTTTCTGGTAAAAGAGTGTTACTACTTAGAACAGAGCAGTATTTCTATCTCTTACAAAGAGCATTACAATTATTACTCAGTTCGTCTAGATCGTGATATCAGTAAAAATATCAAGATTGTTTTCTGTATCATCCTCGGGCTCCAAATGATCCTTGGGAGAAGCGTGTACACCTTGTTCATGAACCTTGTTCCTTTTCCTCCTGTGAACATAGAGAGAGTGATTCCTCTCTGTCCCCTTGGAAGGCGATTCATTTACACTGGTGGCGGTTTGCAAAGTCAACTCTAAGCTTTTATAGAACCTAGAAAGAAACAATTCTGTCAGTATTATTTTTGTAGGTTTGCTCAGGATCTGCAAAACTATGCAAATGAATGCTTTTGCAATATCACCAAAACATGCCAAGAGAGAAAAATCGTTACTGACATTGAAATGTTCTAGCCAAAACAGGAAGGACAATCAGAAATACTAGCGCACGTCCTTGCGTGTGCTGTGTCACTCCGCTCTGCAATGCCTGGATGTTAGCAATCAGTTGGTGGAGGCACTCACATGCCATCAAGACTCTGTTAACCTTACAGAAACTATAAATGGTACCAGTTTAAACTGCTAACGCTGTCATTCATCAGATATCAGATGGACTACTAATATGAGCAGTCACTGCCAACTTTAACCACTACAGAGAAACCCAATGGACATATAAAAAGAAACTGCTGAGTACATGTAGGTGCCTCACCAGTGTCCAGGTCCCTCACACTCTGGCACTTCTGCCTATTCTGTTCCTCAGCTTGAGACAAATGTAAAGACCCAAAACATGTGTAACATTCCGCCACCCGCAAAAATCATCAGTTTTGGAAACTATATAAAGCATTCAATGGATTAAAGTGTGCACTGTCATCTGAATCCTGCTGAGACGGCCACTGCGTTAGAATAACAAATGCCGTTACCATTAGAACAGAAACTCAAACCCTACTCAGTAACAAAGTCTGCAAACTCACATTGCTTATAGGTTTTTGGTTAAATAATTTATAGTATTCAAAGCTCAAACAATTAATTGGAACTGTATTTTAGATTTCGTGGGAGCTGTCCAGTTTGTTTGGTTTGGGGTTTTTTTTTCACATATAACCTGTTCTATGCATTTTTGGATTTAGACATCCTGAATAGGACTGGTGGAATCCAACAAACCTGTCAATCCTCCTTATATTTTCTTCCATTTTCCGATTAGCTACATGTATTAGAAATTCAATATATTCTTCAGAGACCATCAATTTCCCCTTGTGGCTCAAGGGAACTTCTAAGCAATGACTGCTCCGGACTGCCTAAAACACAAACAGAAGGATTTCTCTAGAATAAATTTTTTCTTTTATGAAGGTTATTTAAATAATACGAGGAATTTGTTTCAGGAAAAAAAAAAACACATATCCACACAATTGGTTAGTCTGCTGTCAAATGAAGCAGAAGGATATTTCTGTGCTACAGCATGTCCTGTGACAGCAGTCAATCCCATTACAGTTCAGATTTTGGCTTGTAAAAAACCCAAGGTTAAAAGTAATGATGTGATTTTTTTACATTCCTTATAGGTCAGTAGAAAAGTCCTCACCATCATAATTTTTCCTCCTCTGCCAACCGTAATACCAGAGTTCCTGAACCCAGAATCGACAGCCACTGAATGCTGTGGAACAAATAAATATCTTAAACAGGTCTTACATACTATCATAGCAAGGAGTAATTCCAGATGGGTTGCAATGCAGCTCATAATCTCAGTTTTGCAAAAAACTTATTCGAAAAACCATCTCCCAAAACTAATGCAAGAATAGTTTCGTGGTTGGTTTTCAGAGAGCTCCAGTCAATCCTGACTGTCTGATCCTAACCCATCAGCACAGATGGGACATGATCATCTCTCCAGGCACTGCACTGTGTTCTGGTGGTTGTGCTACTCTTGTATAGCTAGAAAGGCAGCAGTACTCTAAAAGGAACTAAACAGCTCTCTTCTATGTTAATGAAGGAACAAACACATCATGCACTACATTCTGGAGTCAGTCTAGGAATGCAGAAGGCAAAAGTACTACTCATTGAGCTGCAACACTGGAGCCAAATGGCCTGGCTGGCAACAAAATCCCATCTACAAAAAAATACATTGCTTTCAGCCCACAAAAGCAACCCAGCCTCATTGGGAAAAATATTTTACCAGGCAACCTGCTTCAGCTCGCAGACTAAATCACTATTGAGTAGTTTTTATTTTGAAAAGGAAAGCAATATCTCTACTCATTTTAAAGCTGTGTTTTCTTCATCAGCTTACTTTTAATACCCTGGTTATTACACAATAGAGCATACCCGGGACTACTCTGAAGTGCTACAACTTGCTCAGGAGCCAACACTTTTACATTTGCAGCAAGAAATATAACAGCACAACAATGTGACACTGTTACTCAATGTAATTTTACCAGAAGTTGTGCATTGTGCAGCTCTTGACACTGCACATGAAGAACAAATGGTTCGAACTTGAACACAACATCACCAGTAGCTTTCTCTAGTGCTGCCATCTGGAAAAGACACCAAAATATTTATGTTAACACTGCAGATGGATACTGTTGCTACAAAAAAAGAAAGCAAGCCATAGCTAGTCCCTGTGTGAAATAAGCATTAAAATGCAGCACGTGAATTCCAAGTAATTGGGTTTATTCAGCTGCTTTTGATTTTTCATTGCTCCATAATACATAGAAATCCCATGGATTTCCATAATTCAGTTTGCTAAACTGATGAGGTCTGATAGCAATTCATACCAAGAGAGGCTTTAAAGATGTGCACTTTTCTGTGTATTTCTACATGCAAACAGATCGATGCAGTCAGAACAACATGGGCAGAGGGTTGTATTACTGCAATCACATGAAACCCGAGTATGTCTATCCAGTTATTTTAAAGCTGTTACTTAAAATTAAAAACATTAACTTCTGAAGCACATTCTTCAACTTCAGAAAACTCTCTCGGTTTCAGCTGATCAAATTCATGGCCTAACAAACTTGATCACATTTTAATCCTAGTTTAAATAATAACGCCTAGCCTATTATATAAGGCTTATAAAGGTAAAAAAAATCTGAGGTTGAAATTAGAGGCACAAACCCACAAGACAAGAAAAAAAGAGGGAAGTAACATCATAATTATAAAATGCAAGACATTACCTTCAAACCCCCCAGTTCTGCTAATAGAACGAGACGGTAGTGGCAATTTTTCCCAGATTTGCAAGTGTGGAGAAAGCTGTATGGAATTCTGCCCGGCTATGGCTCACCGGTACAATTTCCCTACTTTTCTAGGCTATGCTTTTGCTGAGCAGCCTTAAGGGCTGATATTACTTTTTTTTTTCTCCATCAGAAAGGTTGCTTTGAGGCAGTTATATCACTTATTTAATTTTATGATTATTTAAGCATACGCGCCATATCCCCATTGTTTGCCTTCACTTGCTCAATTCACAGCACTAAGAAATGTCCTTTGTTAACTTGAGAAATGTCAGCTGTTTCCCTGTCATTTGCTGTTCTGTCCAGCCCTTGGCATCTTTCTTGTAAAATGAAAATATTCAATAAAATAATCATGAAATAATCAAAATCATATGCTTTTTAAAGACAAGATGGCATAAAAGAAAACTGCTGAAGTATCACTCTCTCCTTTCCTTGAAACATTGAAAACTATTTAAATGCATTTCTGCAGAATCTCCTCTGTAAATGTTCTCAAAGCTGATCTTTCTGAACAGCCAAGTTTGTCAGGTTTTAGGAAATGCTGAGGTAACCCGAACTATGCTGAAGCTTGAGAGGAACAGAAATGCTCAACGTTGCATCCTGCAGTGTCACATGGAAACACCTCAGCCCACCTCAGCTCCAGTGGGCCTGGAGCGAAGCTGCACTGACACTGCTCCCGAGGGGAACGCACTGGCCTGCCAGTATAGCAGGTGGCTCCTGCATCCCACACTGGGCTCTGCGGGGCGTGGGGCTCCTCCAGCAGCCCAGCACAGGCTAGCTGGACACACTAAGGTGGGATCTGCTCCAGCAGTGTCAGCTTCAGCTAGAACACCTGTACCTGCAGCAGACAGCATTCCCGGGACCAGCCACGTCTGCCTGTGTCTCCTTGTCGAGCATGTTTTCATGATCCATTTTCAGATGCGCTCTCGTGCTGAAAAACTCTGCTCTGGCTGTCTGAGCAATACAGAATCCTGCTCTAGCGAAATGATTGGCATCCATGGTGGCTGGAACCCAGGTGAGGCAGACCTGTCCCCAGACAAGTATTGCAACAATATTCAAGAAGCATTGGGTCAATGCCCTCATACACATGGTGTGAATTTTGTGCTATGCAGGAAAAAGATCCTCATGGGTCTCTTCCGACTCAGGTGATTCTATGATAATACACTCTTAGCTGCTATCAGTGTGGGAGATGTTGGTGAGCGCAGTTTTAAGAATCTCTGTTTCCCTGAAAAGGCCAAGTCACTCGAGAGAGACTACGGAGGTGACTTTTCAGCGTGCAAAGGACAAGTTGAGAGCCAATCTGACAGCAGTCAGTGGTGCACATCAGTGTTGCCCTGAAGCTGCCTCACAATGCTTGCTTCCTGAGAAGGCTCTGGCCATGCAGACCAGAGGCAAAGCCGTGTGTGCCTGAGTCCTGGTGGGAGCAAATGCTCTAAACACCCACATCCTAAAGCAGTAAGCGGTAGCTGCCCCAATCCTGCTGTGCATACTTCCAAAATGGCTCAGCTGAAGGCACTTGAGACTCTCTCCAAAGGAGCACCAGGAAGTCTTACACAGCTGTGGAATTAGAAGCTTGTAGTTGTGTCCCATCAATGACCCTGCCAAGATTCTGCCAAAAGGCAGGCACTTCCTAACACATTGTTGTGGCATGGCATTATCCTGCCTCTGTGTCCTGCAGGAATGCTGTTGCGTCATCTCAATGCTACCTGACACAGAACTTCTACCAGTAAAATGCCTGGCTTCATACATTAACTGTTAGTCTGGTTACCAGTGAGGAATACATGCCCTGTATTACACCCAGTGGTGCCCACTAACAACTGGGTCATTACTGCCCAAAGACTAGCAAGCACTTTCCAGAAATGAAGCTTATTTCACTTCTGGACAGGACAGCTTTCATTCTGAATAGGGCCAGGGCTTTGCAAAAATGAGACTCACTGCTTCTGTGATTTTTAGAAACCATTTTTCAAAAGTCAGTGTTCTGCTACATAAGCAACACCTATTTCTGACTTCTTCTTCTGGAGCTATTGCAACGTGTGGATTACATGACTCCTGGTCACTGAAGTTTCATATTAGCTGCATTTACAACTATGCAGACAGTTTGATATTAAGCTTGAAAACATTCTCCTCAAAATAGGTCTTAATGATTTGTTAATTAGAGCACCCAGAGAACTGTTTATTTTGAAATCAGAGTGTCAATTCATCTCAGTAACAGGAAGAAAAAACCTAAACATTCCTTTACATGCCATTTTTTCCACACCATTAGCAACCCTTCATTACATAAACACAGAAGTCATATCGTATTGTCCTCTTACCACATCGTCTTTAACGCACATTTCATGTGTTACCATGAGCCATGTGCAGTTTTTCTTCTGAATCTCACAGCTGTTTATATCCTGGAGAATGGAGAGAAATTATTAAAGTGGCACTACAGATACATGGTCTTCAATCTTGTACTTGTGTAAAGAAAACAGTCCCTCAGCATAAATAACGTTGCTTTTAAAAAAAGCATGTTTCCTCAAGGTGCAGAAATGTACTCACATAGTAGTTTAAAACTCACTTATCCATGCTCCTCTCTATTCCCAGTCAGATAAAGTGGTGAGACCGTGGTCTCTCACTGGGAGAGTTAAATTCCCATCAACTAATACGAAAAATTAAAGCAGAAACAGCTAACGGGACCATGGCAGCCTAGAAACCCCCAGCAGCCTCCACACCCGGGATCAGAGAATGGCATGGTTGGAAAAGACCTTTGAGATCATCGAGTCCAATCGTACCTGCCCACCACTAAACCACAGCCCTGAGCACCTCGTCTACCCGTCTTTTGAACGCTTCCAGGGATGGGGACTCGACCATCTCCCTAGGCAGCTGTTCCAGCGCCTGACCCCGGGACCCCCGGCAGCGCCGGGACGCCCCCGCCCGGCATTGCGGTGGGACCCCGGCAGCCCCAGCGGTGCTGCGGCGGGACTCACCGCGGCCCTGCCTTGCGCCAGGACGAGGCGGCCCGCGCAGGAGCTGGTGGTGCAGAACGGGTCCCGCGCGTTGAGCAGCTGCACCACGGCGGCGGCGCGCTCGTCCAGGGCGCCCTTCCTGCTGCCGTCCGCCCGCGCCAGCCGCTGCGCCTTGCACCGCGCGAAGGCCGCCATACCGACCGCAACCCGACTGCGCCGCGGCCGCCGAGCCTGCCCGATGGGAGCCCGCCAGGGCCAAACCTCCACGGGCGCGCGCGGGGCGTGGGGTTCGCGCCGTCGCTCCCGCCCCCCGGCTGCCCCCACCCTCAGCGCCCATCGGCCCAGGCGCGCGTTCCGCTGCGGGTAGAAGCGGAGGTAGGTGCCGAGCGGGGCATCCCCGCGGTCTCTGGGACGGCGGAGCGGGGCCGTACCCGGCGCGAAGGGCCTGGCTCCGCAAGCCGAGACGGCCACGGTGCTGTGAGCCGAGCCAGCCCGGTCGGCAGGAGGGAGCCACAGGGCCTAGCGGCGAGGGGTGTATCGGGGCAGGGCCTAGTAGCGAGGGGCGCGCCAGGGGGCGGGGCCTGACAGGGAGAGGCGGGATGGAGGGGCGGGGCCTGGGCGGTGAGGGGCGCATTGGAGGCGGGGCCTCGCAGCGAGATGCGCCCGGGTCAGCGGGGCCAGGCGGTGAGGAACGCGCCAGGGGCAGTGTCTGGCGGTGCGGGACGTCCCAGTGGGCGGGCCCTGGCGATGAATGACGTGTAAGGGGCGGGGTCTGACGCTGAAGAGCGAAATAGTGGGCGGGACCTGGTGGTGAAGGGCTAATCAGGGGGAGGGGTCTGGCTGCGAGGGGCGTCTCCGGGGTGGGGCGCTCCTAGGCCTTGACCCCGACGCCTCCCCATCCGGCAAGGCGGTCCAAGCCAGCGGGTCCCGGGCAGCTGCGGCTGGGATGCTCTCACCAGACGCTCGGGAGCCTTTGGAATTGTGTCCGCCCGCCTGCGGCCCTTCCAGCAGGACAGGGGCGCTTACGGCCCTCTGGAGGCGCCTCATCCTAACGGCCCCTCGTCAGGCTGCGGAATCGCGTATTGAAACCCATGGATGCCTTTATTTCTGAGCAGAATAACAGCCACCTTTTTAGTTTGGTTTGTTATCATGGCGTATAAAAGCGGCCCATATTGCAGGTATTGCCTGGCAGAGTGGATTTTTGCCATGGCCCAAGGGAAATGTCGGTAGCGTGCATCCCTGTGCTCTTCCTGGCTTGAACAGGCAACTAAAACTGAGCACACTCCTTGCAGACTCTTGTCAGTTAGGAGGGAGGGTAGTGATGAAATCAGATCTTTGTGAAAGCTGCAGTCATCTTTGGGAAAAGCTTGACTCGGGCTGCAGCCCTGAAGTTCCATACCTTGAGTTGGCCAGCACTGGGATCCCTTGGTGTCTTTAAGGTTCCTATGTACCTCTGCTGTCCTGTGATTATTTGCGGGGAAGCCAGTAAAATGCCTCTGTCTGAGCTGAACTGATTCGTGATAGAACTGTGTGTAACTGTGCTTTGGTGGGAGTACTGTGATCGTGGTGTTTTGTTGGAACACGTCAGGAATGAGTGTGGTTGGCGCAGTCACAGCTCCCCATGTTAAGCTCTCCTTGCTGCCTGCAGTGCCTACGAGCTGTGAGCTGTAGTGCAGGGCTGTCACACACAGGGACAGTGGCAGAATCCAGCTGGAATTAAGGACTGGAATCTTAAGTGTCTGCATTGCAGTCTTTTCTGGCTTGTTTTAGTGTCCTAGGGCATCTTCTGTTTGTGATAGCTGATGAAGAGATTTTTATTGCCTTTTTTTACCTGGAAGTTCAACAGTCTGCAGGAGCAGTGACTGGAATGTCACTTTGTTGGACAACCCAATCAGCCTCTGTGCGGCAGGCTGTTTCTCCAGAATGTAATAGTAAATTGTCCATGTTTTCCCTGAGAGTACTGCACATCTCTAGAGATGTGACAGCAGTGTACTGTTTCCAGGAGCTGCTGTTGAAATACTCCTATGGAGAAATTATTTGCATGTGGTTCTCTTAATACCCATGAAGTCCTGCAAATGATAGTGTTAATGTTCTACCTTTTGCAAGATTTGGGAAAAAAAACTAAACCACCTCCCCACTGCTAAATTTAAATAAAGAGTGAGGCTTGCTTTAATCAGTTGCTTGAGAGGCTGTTTTTTGATTTCTTTATTTTGAAAATGCAAAATACATTATGAAGACAATACAATTTTTTTTTCTGCAGATATTTTGATGGCTATGGCAGCCACAAGAAATCTGATGAGAGCTGTCAGGGTTTTTGAATTTGGTGGCCCTGAAGTGCTTAAACTCCAGTCAGATGTCTTAATTCCTGTTCCCAAAGAAAATCAGGTATATATGAGTTCTGTAAATTTAAATAACTATATTGAATGATAATACGTGCACTTAGAACAGAATGAAGAATACAACCCAAAACTTTTCATCTTGAATATTTAGTTTTTGATCAGTGTATTCATACTTTCTGAGATGACATGTTTAACAAGTGTGGGCTTTTTACTGTTATATGGGCTACATAATCCATAGAAAGGATTTACTGAAAATAGCCTCGGTTCAGATTTTTGCTGACTCTGTTAAGAATTTAGTTAAAATGCCATGATCTTGTGCTGTGAATTCAAGTTCTAAATCTCTTTAATAATTTCTTAAGAAGCATCTTTTCTTTGAGGTGTTAATTAAAGTCCATGCCTGTGGGGTAAATCCTGTCGAGACGTATATTCGTTCTGGGACTTACGCTAGAAAACCAGCTTTACCCTACACTCCAGGTTCTGACGTGTCCGGTGTAATTGAAGGGGTTGGGGAGCATGTGACTGCATTCAAGGTAGGTATACTATTGTTTATGGGATCCTCTGTGGGATTGCTGTGCTGCTATTCCTGTTTTTATGGCTTACAATCATGCAGTCTGTTTGGGGGGAAATCACCTTTGCTGGCTGGTGATGGCATACTGCAAGGTGACCCCAGCAGTCCAGTCTGCAAACCATAGGGAGGTCTTTAACCCTGCTGTATCCCAAGAGTTACAGGGTCTCAGAAGAGGCTGCCTCTGTTTGTCTGCTGGAAGCAGTGATATCACGTATACAGGACTTGTGGTTCAGAACTGTTTTTATGACACTACACAAGCAGTTGAAGTTGGGTGCTGCCTGTTTGAGGGAGTAATTTCATACAGAACTGAAAAAATGCCTATAAGGTTATTTTGGGAAATGGAAATACTTTTATTTTACTCACTTATGAAACTGTTCAAATACTTTATTACTCCAGTCCAGTAATTTTACTACTTAGATGTTCTCAGAGGGAAGTCTTGGGACAGGAGCATGCGCTTATCAGTTTGCTGAAAGACATCTATAGAATTTGTTTAGTTTTTGAGTCTGTTCTTCTGTTGAAGTCATTAGCTCTTGGTCTCAGACAAACATAAAATTGTAGTTAAAATCGTGCTGGAATTTCTGTAACTGTTATGGGACTGATGAGAGATTTGGTTATCTACAGAGAAGATATCTTCTTATCAGTAGTTTGCTATTTCTGCTGTGTTGACTTTTTATTTCTTATGGAAATTGTGGTGTTCTTTGCTTGGATGAGAGAGAAAGCTGATGTGATCCGTGTGTGCCATAGATGGACATCCAGAAAATGCTGAGTGGCCAAAATCATTCATTCTCATGCTCCTACTGCTTGGGACACCATTGTGCTGCCCTGCAGCAGTTACTGCTTGCTGTCTGCAGGCCAGAGCGACCCTGTCCATAAGCTGGAGGTCACCATGCTGCAGCAGAAGAATCAGAGCTGCATACATGAGCCTGCCATGGGCCTTGGCGTTACTCTGCCAGGGGCCAGGCTGGGTGCTGAGTTGGCCCCACAGCTGGTGCTGTGCAGCAACACTGGGTGCACACAGACAGCATGCTGCCCAGGGCCTGTGTCTGCATTGCCCGTGGGATCACAGCTTGAGTCAGCCCTGCTGTGAACAGCAGCAATATTGAGGTGCCATTAAGGAAATATCTCTTTTCCGCATTTAAGCAAAAATAATGGAGAAATGTTTCTTTTGTGTTTGTGAAAGCTTTTTGAGGTTTTGCATTTGGAATCTGTGTATGGAATTCTTTAGTGTTCAGGTTCATTAAGATTAATATTAATGGGACAGTAGGCTTGTGTGTTACACTGTGAGGTGAAGGTTGTAATTATGACACTTAAATCTAAGTATATGAAATTATATGGCTTGTGTTGCATTGATTGTATGTATTAGCATTTATAAAAATCCTCTGTGTGACAAATGTAACTGGTTATTTTTAATAGGAGAGCTGTTAGAAATAGCCTAAACTTCTGTGAACTGGTTCTTAATTTATATTAAAGAAAGCATAAGGGAGGTGATTAATTTCTCTGTTTTCTTTCCCTCTTTTATAGAAGGGTGACAGGGTTTTTACCATTGGTACGATCTCTGGAGGATATGCAGATTATGCAATTGCTGCAGCTAACAAAGTATTTCCTTTGTCGGATAAATTGGACTTTAAGCAAGGAGCAGCACTGGCAATACCCTACTTCACTGCTTATCGTGCTCTTTTCCAAAAGTAAGATGCCACATCTAAGTTTATTCATTTTGCTTGTGAATACTTAAAATATTGAAGCCCATACTTTCATTGTCCTGAAAAATGAGGGGAGATCAACTAGTGGGAAACGTTTATAACTCTGAAGTTAAATTAGTTACACTGATGCATTGTCAGATTATTGTCGCCTAGAAACTGGTGGATTGTGTTCTCCTGCTATGTATTTCTTCTTAAAAGAACAGACCTGGAAAGGCTTCTCCGATAAGATTCATGTTATAAAATGTATAAATCTCAGTGCCCATTGTTATTTTAGTCAGGGAAGAAGAACAGGAATATTTCTGATTTCTTAATTAGACCCAAATCTCTTCTTCCTGAGCCAGAGAGACTCCACGTACAGTCCTGTCTGTACCATATGACAGGGTAAGGAGTTAAAGCTAGGCTTCATGTCAGCTAGGTCTGGAAATCTGTTTTTTTTTAACAAACAATTAGAACCAGCATGGTTTACTTAAAGATATCTGTGACAGGCGAAGATCTTGAACTGAGGTTCAGTACCAGACTATGACTTGCTGCCAGCTGCGTTTTGATGTAACTGCATATTACTTAAATTCATAAATGATGTAGTTTATTTTGCCTCCTTGTTTTCCCAAAGAGGCTGATAGTACCTGTTTAGCCATAACATGAATTAGAAATAATATTGTGTGAAAGATGAGATTTGTTGTCAGTATATGCAATCTGATGCATAATGATTATGTACTGCAAACCTCATGCCAATATTTTCTGTTTTCCACTCAGAGGGCGTGCCAAAGCAGGGGAGACTGTGCTAGTGCATGGAGCCAGTGGGGGGGTAAGTATTTGGAGAAGGCAACTTATAAGAAATGCTGCTTTCTGTCTTTGCATCTGCTTTTGTCTGTGATATGATTTATGGTCACATTTATATCAATTAATGGATTAACAAAATTAGGTTTTTATTGCAGAGACTTTAGATGCTTTTTTGCTTAAAACAAACCCTGTGATTCCAGCTAACTAAGAAATTATGTGAGTGAGTCTGTAACGCCCCTCATACAGAGGGGCACATAATAATCACGTTGCTGCCCATGGAAGGAGGTGTTGAAGCTTTGTAACTGGTGTTCCTGAGATCAAACTAATAGCAGAAAGTGGTAATTAAAATATGTACAAGTTGTCCTCTGAGTAGCAATTGCTGATGCTTAGCAACTGTGCATTACTGGGATGGTTTTACCTATTAGCTAACAGCTAGCTGCATGAGGAGAGATACTGGATTATTCATATTCATGGCTGAATATTATGTGGAATTGAACATACAGTTTTCTTTGGTTGTACATGACAAGCTAACTTTAGATTTCCTTCACGCCTCTACTTGGCACTTTGTTATTCAGCTTCTGCTGATGCAATAAATGGGTATTTCCTTAATTACTTGATAGATGGAAAAAAGCGATTATCACAGTCTTGTATAAGGAAGGATTAGATCTCATTTGAAGGTGCTAGAATGGCATTCAGCATTGTAGCCTCTTTTTTTTTCCTTACACTAAAGGTAGTGTTTCTATTTTTATTTTATGTTTCTTGAAAATGTATATTGCCTTTGGTTTGCAGAGGTGTATAATGCAAATCTTGGTGGATGTGTAACCTTTGTTAGAGGAACTGTTGTGGAAGCAGTGAGATGTGTGTAGGTATGAAGCATACACTGAAGAGAAAAGATGGCTTGTGCTGCTTCATTTCTTTCAAGTGATGCTGACTTCTATAATGATTCCTAAATATGTGCCTCCTTTTGAATTTTTCTCTGAAAATCAGTCTGCCCATGATGTATTTTAATTAAGGATGTTTGTTTTTTCATTTGCCTGGAGAAGTAGCGGATACCCTATCCTTGAAAGTGTTCAAGGCTAGCTTGGGTGAGGCTTTGAGCAACCTGACCTAGTGGAAGGTGTCTCTGCCTGTAGCAGGGGGTTTGGATCTGGATGATCTTGAAGGTCCCTTCCAACCCAAACCATTCTGTGATTCAGTGATTCTAAGATTAAGTTGAAAACTAATGATCTGTTATTGAGAAAGCAAGGTCACCTTTTGCAACAGTGTGGGTAGATCCTGGCCAGACAGATGGCCCTAGTAGATTGTCCGAGAAACCTCTCCGTTTATTTGTGTGTTACTCACACACACACACATTTAAACATCAGAGCCACAGAGTGGAGTTATTATGGTCACTTTGTTTGTGTATTTATTTATTTGTTTTGTCTCCAACCCCAATATAAAAGTGTGTGTGTCTGAACATATCCTGGAGGAGGTGTCCAGCTGTGGCTGGTGCAGGGGCTGCCAAACTGGTAGCCTCTGGAAGCTGACCCATTGGGACTGAATCCTGGGCAGGCAGTGTCCATGTTCCCTCAGTTCACTTTCCCATGCTGTTGCTGTGACACAAAGCTAACCCAAGAGATAGCATTGCTGTGCCTGGATGACCCTTTGCTCCAGTGCCAGGTTTTTATGGAGGCATCCTATACCTCTAAGCATTCTCTGGAGTGCAGAGCTGATAAGACTCTAAGAATTTGCTTTCTAAAGGAATCATTTAATCTGTTTGTGAAAAGTGCAACAATAGTGTTAGTAGAGTTTCTGCTTGCGGGTTTTCTTTGCAGTCTGTAATGCTGTTATCAATAGCAGGTGATTCTGTGAAGGGAAGAATTTCCTTGGCTTTGTATTGAATATCTGTGGCCCATCTTTAACAAACAGACCACATTCTACATGGATTTATATTAAATGCTGATATCTCTTAAAAATTCACAAAATTTTACACATCTCTGTAAATGTATTTTCATTATTTGGCTATTTTCAAGATCCAAATTACTTAGTATGGATAAAATAATGTTTCCAGGCCAGCTTTCTAAATGGGTAAGTTGCAAGTTGCTAGTGGAATATATGAAATTCAAAATGCTAAGAAAGAAAGAGAAAAAAGACTAATTTTTTCCTTGTTGTGTTTTTTCCTCTCGCTTCCCACCTCAGGTTGGAATAGCAACATGTCAGATTGCCAGAGCTTATGGTTTAAAGGTTTTGGGTACAGCAGGATCTAAGGAGGGCATGAACATTGTTCTGAAAAATGGCGCTCACCAAGTGTTTAATCACAGAGAAGCGAATTACATTGATAAAATTAAGGTAAGCATGGTGATGCAGTATGTGTTCTTCTTACTAACAAAATATAAACAGTTGTGTGCAGAAGTTTTTTAAAGTAGCTTTATGTGGGAACAATAGTGTGCTGCCTTTTTCATTTCTACACAAGGAAAAACTTTCCCAGGCTGGAAAAGCTGAGCTTTCTTCACAGGTAATGGCATTTAGAAACTCTTGCATTCCAGCAGATTCCAATATGGTAGCCTTAGAACAAAAGCTGTATTTAAAATTTAATCAATAAACTATAAAATGTATATTATCTATATGAAAAAAACAGTGGTACCCAAGCACTAGTTGGAGTGATTTAAATAACTGTATTATGTCCTATATAGGAATACACAGGAATGGAAGGAGTTAATATAATAATAGAAATGCTCTCTAACGTCAACCTTGCTGCTGATTTGCAACTGCTGTCCTGTGCAGGAAGGGTAATGGTAAGTGGTTTTGTTACTGACTTTGTTCACGTAACACTGCAGTTGAACAGTTACGACTGGAATTTTCTCTTAACTCATTTGTAACAGGTTGTGGGCTGTAGAGGTCCCATTGAGATAAATCCCAGAGACACGATGACTAAGGAATCAAGCATAGTTGGAGTCAGTCTGTTTCTTGCAACTGAGGTAAGAACGTTTTCATTTTAAAGTGTGTTTTGTTGGCATATTTCAACACCTATCTATTTCCTGTTAAAACCTCTGTAGGGATGAATGCATTATTTCACTGTTAGTAATTTGTATGTTCATTACTTTACATTTTGATTTAGTCTCAGAACACCACAAAATATTTTTGGGTTTAACACCTACATGTATAGTCAATACTTCTCTAGAATGTAAAGGCCTTGTGGTAAATGCTGTCCTTATTGCATGCAGGAGGAGATGCATGAATATGCAACAGCACTTCTTGGTGGCGTAGAAGCTGGCTGGCTGAACCCAGTTGTGGGCCCGGAATATCCACTGGAGCGAGTAGCGAAGGCTCATGAAGACATTATACACAGCAGTGGTGCACGAGGAAAGATGGTGCTCCTTTTGTGAAGTCTTTTTTCCATTTCCTTTGTAGCTGTTTTAACTGCACCTTTGCTTACATGATTCGTTGAATGTATGGTATAAAACATACTTCTGATCAGGTTCAACAGTAACAGAAAATGCTGACTTACATTATTTAATTACATTAATTAATTACCAATCTATTTTCTTTTTGTAATTAGCAGAGTTGTGTATACTTTAAAGTAATTTTCTAGATTTTTTGGCTGGTGTGGAAATAATAAATTTTCTCTGCTGGTGTGGCCCTGTGGTGCAAGGGAAGTGAATACCTTAGGCAGGATTGGATCTCATGCTCTTTGGGAAGTTACAGTGTGGCTGCTGTGGGCAGTACAAAATGAAGCCTGTTTTTTCAGCAGATACACATACGTATAGAACAAACTATATGCATATAACCAGGACTTTGTAAAATCTTTAGCCACAAAATTTGTCTTATTCATCTTTTGTCACATGATATACTTGGAATAAAAGCTTTTTACTGCCAAAATAGTTCACTTCTCAGCTTATGGCAAGGAATCTGTCAAATGAGAACTGCTCGGAAGCAGAGGCAGTTTTGTTTTGATATGTCTGACTTAGTGTCTGAGGTGCAAGTGTCCTGGTTAATCCAGAGGAACCGTAATTCTGGAGTTGCTTGCTGTTATTGTATTTTATACTTCGCAGCTGATCATACTGGGAGAAGCAGCTGATTACTTGGTGGTAAATGGCTAGGTGGTGAGGATTTAAATTCTTCCTGCAAACTTTATTAAATTTAAAGCCATCTGAATTCCAGTCTATAATGACGAGAAAAGAAGGGCTGCACAGCTTTCGTGGGTGCTGAGAATTCGTGTTAGTTCATAAATGAATGTGTATACATTGTTGACCTATTCCAAATACAATCCAGTTAAGAAAGAACAATTTCTGTGATGTATTGACAGTTTTTTTACGCTCAAAATAATGTTTGGTGTTACAGGCACTTCCTTTTAATGATATAATTCTCTAATACGCCATGAAGTTATCACTTGCAGAAGAGTTTTCTCAACTTCAAAGATGAGCTTTTCTGTTCCTTTGAGGAAAAGTGAGTCCTTACTAAACAGAAACTTTTTAGAGTTATTCTTGTCTGTGAAAGTTACTTGCTTTTTAACATTTGGCCTGGATTTGTTTGGTGTCATAATATCATAAATCAGCACATGTTCTCTGAATCCGCATGTGGTTTCCTCAGGCATTGCACTACCATCTTTGAAGCTGTAATTTTTTTTGTTTCTGAACAGGCATTAATTTCTACTGATGTTTTGCTTAATCTGAACTAAGGAAATAATTGGCAAAATATTTTGAAATGCCTGGATTTTTCCCCTATGTTTGTGATTCCCTGTTAAAATATTAAGGTAAGAGAGGAGATTTTTACAGGGAGGCTTATGGAAATAATTCAGTTAATACTGATGATAAAAAGGCAAGGTCTCAGTGTCAAATAGGGAAGTAATGTTCTTCTAATGGAAGTTAAGTAATGTAAGGAAAACTTTGTGCAGCACCAAGTTGGTCCCTGTGGAAGTGCATCTCTGGTGTTTACATTAAATTCTCAGTTGAGAGACCACTCCAAGTCCCAGATTCAGATTTGCAATATCAGCCTTTTTCAGGTATGGAAAGGTCTCTTAATGCCATATTTGGGACTGCTCGGCAAGTGATGATTTAAACTTACATGTGAGTAAATACGCTGGATCATTGATTTAAGTCCTTGTTTCATTCAAGCTGTTTGTCATATGATTGATTTGGTGAACTTCTTGAGATCCATCTTCTACAGCAGGCTGTTTCTTTTGTGCAAACATAAATGTGATGTCCTTTTGCTATTATACTGAGTCGTTTAACTGTTCCTTGTTCATGTAAACCTTATCACGATTGCATCAAATGGATTGTTTTGCCAGGGAGGAAGATGGAGTGTTTCTGGAGTTAATGATTTCAAACTAATATTTCAATAAGTTCTTTTGAAAATAGTTGCTGGGGAAGAGAAGGATTATGCAGACTTGGCTGTAGGAGTGCATTACCATGGTCCCTCCCTACCAGTGCCCCAGGTGTAGCAGGGTCTGTCACAGCTGCAGGCTGTGTGGATGCCCCAGTGGACAAACCCTGGCTTCCCTGCAGGTCACACTTCCCATAGGGGTATGGAGCTGCACTCCCACTTGATCTGAATTTGAGGGTTTAAGAATGATTAACCTACTGTAAGTGATGTGGGTAAGTAGTTCTTAGCTGAATTTCAGGTAAAAGGTGCTGATTATTTCTGTTCCTTCTGGCAGGATGGCGGTAGGTAGGGAATCTGGGATTCCACTTTGCAGCGCTGTTAGAAAAAGTGAAGCAGCCCTTAATGTGAAGGTACTAAATAGCAGATCAAAGCAGTTAATGGTGGATATGATGATGGAGATGATGCGCGTATGAAAATACACTGGGTTTTTTTAGTACATAGTATGTTTTAAAATCTGCAGTTCTTTTTAATGTGGCCTTTGCTCAGAGGATGTTACAGGAATGAGGGCCTTATGGTTTACTTCTTTATTGCTTCGTGCTGCCTCTGCGCTGGAGCTAAAGCTCAGGGATGAAATTTGGAGCAGTTTCCCTGTCTACGCAGCTCCTGCTGTTCACAGGGCAAGGACTGTTAGGGGCTCCTCGCCAGAAGGTGTCAGAGGAGTTCTTCCGTTTGGCTTACGCTGCGGACTTGAAGGCTGCAGCGGGGATGGAGCCGGGCGGGGCAGGCGCTGGCCGCGGCCGCAGCCGTTGCCACGCGACGGGGGGCCCCGCCCCCAGCCTCGCTGTGCCACGCGAACGCGGCCGGTAGAGCCGGTCCTGGAGGCGCAACGATGAGTGCCCCGCAGACGGGGTGAGCGGGGAGGGGGCGTGGGTTGGGGAGGCCAGGCCGTCCATCCCCTTTCCGTGGGGGCGGTGGGGGCACAGCGGGGGACACACGGAAGCAGTGGCTAGGGGGGCCGAAGGGCTCCCTTCCACTCCAGCACGGTCTGCGCGGAGCTGGGCTGCTCCCACCCTTGG
The DNA here is from genome assembly GCA_033556795.1 of Tapera naevia. Classification (NCBI taxonomy): domain Eukaryota; kingdom Metazoa; phylum Chordata; class Aves; order Cuculiformes; family Neomorphidae; genus Tapera; species Tapera naevia. Next base: position 1,946,486 of record JAUMJJ010000198.1, on the reverse strand, counting down.
GGACTGGAGCTCGGGGTCCTCTGTCCCTGCAGCTGTGCAGAGGCGATGCTCTGGGTCTCGGGGTCCTCTATCCGTGCAGCCTGTGTGGGGGTGATGCTCCAGGTGTCTGGGACCTTTGTCTGGGAACGGGGCGCCCCCACTGGCTGCAGGTGTTCCTCTCGTTGGTGTTTGATTTTGCATCCACAGTCTGTGGGGTTCCAAGCATCCAGATTGCCCCGAGATGGTGTGAGTTGCAGATTCTGAGGACCTCTGCACATCTGCATAACACAATTTAACACATCTTGTTCTAGTGGGTGATGGTGTGGATAAAGAAATAATGACATCATTTGCTCATAGTCCGATCACAAATCAGTAACAGAGCAGGAGCCTTTTGGCTTTCATTGCCAAGTTGTGTTCAAGATTGAAACCTGTATCATAATTGATTGTTTAAAAACTTTTGAAAAAAGTGTTGTGCATGAAAATCGCTTTTATGAAGAAATATATGGGACTCCAAACAAAACACTTAAAACCTTGTTCTTGGAAGATTTTTTTCACTCTAGTTATCAGAAAAGGCAATTTTGGACTCTGGATGATGTTTGTGAATTCATTTTTTTAAAAAATATTAGGCCATGACTATAGCAAGGATATATCAAAGAATACCTCCAATCTGTATCTGACAGAGAAAACAGTGGAAACTGCAGAGATGTGACTTACAAAGAGCTTGCTGAAGTGGATGAGGACAGGCTACCACATATAGGGTTTGCCTATGCTCCTCACCCATTTCCCTCTGGAAACCATCCAAGAGTGCTAGGCTAGTACAGCAACCAAGTGATCCATAAGATCACAAAATAATTCACTCTGGAAGAGACCATGGGAGTTCTCTTGTTCAATCTCCTGCTCATGGGGTCAGCTGTGACATTAGATCAGGTTGCTTCATTGCCAGCTCCTTCAGCTTCTCCTCACATGCTCAAGCTCCACCATCCTTGGTGCCCTCCTGTGAGCGCAGTCTGATGCATCCAAGGCTTCCTTGCACTATGGCCCAAATCTGGATGCAGCCATGCAATGGTGTCTAATGGGTGCCAAGAAAAGGGACAATTGCTTCCCTTCTTCTGCTGGCTGTGCTCCTCTTAGTTCAACCCAGAGTGCTGCTGGCTATTCTCACTGCCCAGGCACATGGCTGACTCACCTCATTCAGCTTGTCTCCCCCAAGACTGGCTGGTCCTTTGCAATAGAGCTGCTCCCAGCCTGGCTGTCTCTAGCCTGTGCTGTGCAAGTTTCAAGTTGTCTGCTGACTTCAGTGAGGTTTGGTTCAGTAGCTGGGTTCCAACATGGCTTCTCATATGCACAGCAGCAGAGGTTGAAATCTATAAATGCAGAAGCCTGAGCTGTGCTTAGAGGTGCAGTCCAAAGGTGGTGCAGCTGAGGGTCCATCGGTGACCCAGCTCCATGGCAGCAGCTCCCTGTGGTTGGAGAAGGGCCATGGTCTAAGGCTGCGGTTTGAAAAGTCAGTTCACAGGTGACAAAGCAAGAGCCTCCTTTTGGGGATTGTTTTCCTGGCTTTTCATCTTCTGGCCCTTTTTCTCGGAGAGAGAGAGAGGAACCCAAATGCAGCATAGCCACTGGCCATAGTGACTTGGCTCAAGCTTGGAATCATCAAACAAAATAAACATTTACGCTGGATAGTGTGACAAAGTCAGCAGTTGTCTTCTGAATGCCTGTACTGGTGGGTAGATGGCAAAATCCCTTCCTCTGTGGTGGAACTGTGCCATCTTTGGATTCCCAGGCCCACATGTTCCAGCTGGGTCAGTCTCAGCTAGGATTCACAATGTCCTGACCTTCAGGACTTCATGTCGGATTCCAGTTCTGCAGAAAACCGCTTTGCTGCTGTCTGCTTACCTCTGTGGAGACCCTGAAGGGATTATTTTTGGAAGTAGAATCTACTACTCTATGGTGGCTGAAGAGTTTCCTTAGGGACAGAATTGCAGGCAGTGGCTAGGTGTCTAGAAAGTCTCCTGGGAGGAATTTTTGCTCCTAAATGTAACATGCTGGGCAAGGCCCCTGCCTTGTGGGGTGCTGGACTGACAGCCCATGTTTGATTTTGTTCTGTCTGGAAGTTGGCTGAGCCTTTCTTATTTATGTCCCCAGCAGAAGCAGTGCCAGATCCAGTAGCTTGTTAGAGTGAGGAGTGGCCTCCATCAAGGCTGGACTGTTTGTTTAACTGGAGGGGCAACAAACTCCAGTAGTCATACAAAACACAGGAGCTGTAACTCCCTGTGACTCTACCAATCAATAACTAAAGCGTTGATGCTCTCTTAGATTATTTCTTCGATGAACAGTCAGTGATTTAATAGCACTGTAAATCATTAACTGTGAAGATTTGCTTTACAAAACTGATGCAGGATGCCTACTGTGACTTTGTCCTCTGAAATGAGCAAGAGTGGTTTTAAAGATCATTTTGATACGCAGCACAGGCTCTACACACAGTGTGTTATGTGCTGTAAGCTGATCAAAACCAGATGCTGTTAATAAATGGCAATGATAATGCAATGAAAATCCAGTAGAATAGAGAGTTCCAAATGGAGAGTTGCTTAATTTACTAAAATCCTAGTCACTGGCTCTGGTGTGTTTTGTGTTTTGTGTACTTGGTCATCTGCACTCCTGGAATCCCTGCAACTGCAGATGTAATTCCTTATGGGGGCTTTGGTCTGATATGTGTCTTATTTTGGCCTACTCTACGTATTTTTCTGAAGCAAAACAAATTGTGGCTCTTTTGGTTTCTGTGACTCTGTTCTGCAGGTTAATTTGGGTACTTGTACTTGCCTTTATTAATTTATTACTTTTGTTCACGGGTAAAGAAGAGTTGGCTCCAGTGACAATAATTTATTTTCCTGAATGGGCAGTTAAGGTGTTATCCAGGAGTGCAGATGGTACTGAAGGGGGAGTGGTCAGCACCCAGTCTGGATGGATGGAAGGCCAAGCTGTGAGGCACAGCCAGACCTGGAGATGGTACATCTCTGCCTCTCAGGGCCCATGGTTGGCCACCAGGTAGAGAGCTTCCTTTATATGCAAAGTTCTCCAGAGTGCCCGTAGAGAGTGTGTGTTCCACACACGTGATGGTCTTTGGTAGATGGTGTGCCCTAGGGAAGGAATTTACCTAGGTTTGGTAACTTACCCTGGCTGCCCTTGGACTGGGAAGTGCACCTGCACCCCATTGGCTGGAGTGCTGAGTGGGTCTGATCCTTTGGTGGCAGTGGGATACTCTAAAGGGACTTGGACCAAGTGCCCATATTGCCCGATGGACTTGCCTAAAAGGGGGAGGGTGAACTGGTCAGCTGGAATGAGCAGAAAACCGTGCAGCAGCTGCCTGTTGGCGCAGGCTAGCAGGGCCAGACCCTGCTTCTGCAAGTGGTTTGAACTCAAGCTTCAGCCAGTGCTCAGGTGTTCTGTGCAGCTCTGCTCTATTGGGCGATGCGACATTCACCTGGGCAGAGGGCTCAGGCTTCTCTGGGCACTCTGCCTCTGCCAAAGCCCAGTGGACCTCTTTCCATTCTTTCCAGTGGTTTCATGGGCTTTGACTCAGGCCCAAAACATTTCCTGATTTCCTCCAATGCCTTCTGAACTTTGAGTTTAATTCAGCATTTTTGAGGACCAGCCTGTTCATAATTTAAATGAGAAATTACGTGTGAAGAGACTTCTTTGACACTGAAGTGCTGCATCACTGTGTTGAGATGGGAGCTGCGTTTTGACTAGTTATATGATCCATGAAATATTGGATGGAAGTGAGTAAATTAAAAGTAATTGAGTTTCTCCTCTGCCTCAGTGTGCAACTGCCGGGTAATACCATTAGTCAACACTTAGCACAGTTGATGTAATCTGGTGGTTTCAAATGCAACTGCAAACAATGGATTAAAAAAGTAATGTAAAACGGTTGCTATAGTGCCAGTGTTTGATCAACATACATAACAGGGTAAACTAAATTGTTTGTTTAAAGTTTAATCTGTTGTTGGTAGGCTACCTGTGAAATTATTGTGGAGCCCAGATAAAATTCCTGTAAATCCATGATCTCTTTACTTTTTTTGATAATTTTTTCCAAATTTTTCTTTCTTCCCCTGAGCATGCTGTTGTGCGTGGTAACTTGGCCTAAGAATAGACATTTGTGTTGAATTGTCCTGTTGAAAGATAGGTAACAGAGGTACAGTGGCATTTAAATTTAAAGCCACAGGAAACCAGAGATCAATCTCTTGTTATGTAATTAAAAAATGTCCTGCCTACAGAGCTCAAAGGTCAGGCAGGTCACTGCAATGCGTGGCTGAGTGTGTAGGTTTTACCAATGTGAATTGATTTGGACTATTAAAAACTTCAGCTGACTGTAACTTACTTTGTTATTCGTCCTCTTTCCAGAGGGTGGCATACAATAAGATTGTGCTAAGAACTCTTTAAAAAGATATCTGCTAATTATGGATGCTTCTGTTTTTGTGTTTTGGGTGCAATTTTTGGAAGCTCTGATCTTTGGCAGCTGGGATGATTTATCTCTGTTGGTGTTCCAGAGGTGTGTGGCATTTCTTGTGTAGAGCAGGTCTGAGTCTAAGTGTTTGTTGATCTGGCAGTTCTTCACCGCTAAAGAAAAGACAGATGCAATTTGTTCTCCTTGGATTTATCAATGTATACATTAGAGACAATCTTTAGTATATTGGCTTGGGAACTGGAAAGGACTTGAGAGGCTTTTGCATTTCATATTGGGCCCCTATTTATTGCTCCAAATACAGAAGAGGACTTGTGCACCTGACATCAGGGGTCTTTTGAGGGATGAAGGTTAGCAGCAGGTGGCATAGCCCAGTCGTGCCAGTACAGCCACATTGCCCCAGGAGTCTTTTAGACTGAGCAGCACTTCAAAGCCGTTGTGGTACCAGCTGGTTGGTCTCTTTGAAATCTTGAGAGTGTGATCTGGCAAAGGAGATCCAGGTCCTTGGCTCTGACATGTTCAAGCTGATATTGAACTGAGCGATGAATTGTCCAGTGCCTGTGCTTTCTAACCCAGGAGGGGCTGGGTTCTAGAGGGAAAGGCACCGTCCCTCACCACCTGACTCTCTTCTGACACTTGGGTCTGCAGGAGGAGTCGCTTCTGTCCTGCCAGTGCAAAGTGTGCCCTCTACGGAAGGGCCAAGGTGGTGAAGAGGTGGCAGATGGCTGAATGCTGGAGCAATAGCATGGTGGGACTCCTGCAGACAGATGAGTCTGCTTGCTGGTCCAGCTTTGTTGCAATCTTTTTGGTTTTCTGCAGAATGCCTTTGGGTTTTATTTAACTTGAGGAAATCGGTCACATAGAGCAGATCTGCTGATTTTTGGTAAAATGCAGTAGGTATATACAGAGAGGGAAAGAAAAATTTGTCTTCATCAATGCAAGCTGTACTTAAACTGTAGCCACATGGCGACAGCCAGCAAAAATGTACTACACTACCGTGTGCTTCCTGGCCTGTAAATACCATGATTGTTATGAATCTTGCCCTGCACAAACTTTGTGCAATTGAATTTATGAATATGTTTGCAGGATAAGCATTCTTGGTTGTTTTTTTAAATAATAGCCTGGAGTCACTGTTGTGTTCACATAAACGGTCCTCAAAATAGGAAGGACAGTTCCTAATCTTGCTGTCATGGATTGTTTTTTCTAAGTGGTTTCTGAGTTCTGGTGGTGTAAAAGCCAAATGAAGAACTGTTTTTTGAAACAGGCTTTTTTGTTCATAAGCAAATTAGTGGTTGGCTGGGTAACATTTTCATGGACACTTAGCTGAATCCCAATTGAGAAAATGGCTCAAAACGGGGTTAGATTTAAGCCTATCTTTTCACACGTGAAGTTGAAGCAACTTACTTTTCTGTGTAGGTGTTCAAAATGACAAATATGATATACAGTCTCTTTGATGGTGGGGACATTAAAGAAGAGGAAATTGCTGTAAAAAAAAAAGGATGGAAATGTGAATACAGAAGGAAGCTTTAGCTGAAAACACAAATAAATAGTCCCTTCATCACAGCAAAGGTTTGCATCCAAGTTAATAACATGTATCCTAACTTTCAAGCCAGTGAAAATAATACGGAAACAGTGTCCTGTCTTGAAAATATGTTTTGGTTCTAGCAGTTTCTGCTAAACTGAGTAGACTGAAGAAAGCATTTTTTTGATGTTAGGTATCAGACAGTAATGGCTGAGAGCTGGCAGTGAGGACAACAGGAAAATTCCTTTGTATCTGTAAAACTGGATAAGTCATCTTCCTGGAGCTGGAGGCTGGACTAGATGGCTCTGGAGGTCCCTCCCAATCCAAGTTATTCTTATGGGTCTTTGCACAGGCTACCAGGAGCTCAGTCACTGCCATGCCTATCACCAGTTGGGAGGTGGCAGGAGGAAGGGGAGAATGAGGTGTATGGTGGGGCAGTGCAGTGGTACAGGGGTTCTGGGATGTCTCCCTCTGACAGGGCCCGTGGCAGGGCAACAAGGGAGCTAGGGTCAGTGCCTGCCAGACGCAGCCAGGAATCCAGCTCCAAATGTTGTACGGCATGATGGTCAGAGTTTATTACCTGAGAAGGTTGTTGCAAGGGTCAGTCTCAGAGGACATTTTCAGGGCTGAGCTCTGTTGGACCCTGTGCCTTGGCGGTGGGATGTCGGTCAGTGCTAAGCTGCTGTGTCTTATGTAGAAGTCAGTTGTTTCTGATAGGAACATTCCGCAGATGGTAAAATGTTGCTTTTATGTAATTGAACGGGCATTTATCTGACAAAATGCTGGGCATGATTCATCAAGACAGCATTTTGTGTAGCACCCTATTGGATAAGTCTATAACTTAAGCTGTAATAATTTGTCTATCAAGGGGATTATATGTATCTGTATTGATTTTATTTTAGAATTCTGCAAACCTACAATAGCCTTACAGACAAGCACCTGGTTGGATATTTCAGCAATGCCAGGATACGACAACATCTTCAGAGAGCAGGACTGGTGAGACTAAAAAGTTTCCTTTTCTGAGCAAAAAAAAGAGAAGAATTCTTTGTTTCTTTTGATACTGCACAAGCCAAACCACTGATGATTCTGTTGTTTTTTTGTTAGAGGTATATATTGACACTGGTGAGTAGTAGACCAGTTAACCAAACACGTGACATTTTGCTCTGCCAGACCACAGCCGTGTGATCACACTGAGACTGAGGGTGCTGCATTATTGTCTACTCTAGGTCAGCTAGATATCGCAGGGGCACAGGGCTGTGGTGCCTAAGGCTGCATTACTGAAATTAGAATGACAGAAAGGCAAGTAAAATGGAGCTCAGAGCTTAGCTCCCTGTGCTAAGCAGTTTCAAAGACACTGGCCACAGCTGAGGAAATGCTGTACCTGGCATTGAGCACGTTTCAGGACATTAAGGTTCAAAGGCCATCTTGGGCTGTGAAGGTGCTGGCATGAGGGCTGCTGGTGAATGATGATTCCACACTGGAAGGGATGTGCTAATAGCCAATACAGAGGCCGTACTCCATAGGATATCAAACTTAAGCTTCCTTTGCACCTTCTGTAATGCAGCAGTCATAGTGCCTGTCTGCCTGAAACTGGGAACAGTAACTGACATGGATTGATGATGTATGTAAACATTGGAGAGCCTTGGATTAGCCTTGAGCTTCTGCTCAGTAATGCAGTTCCAGTAAGTTATTACACATGGCACTATATTATTGCACAGTGCTAGTGATGTGAGGATACTTGTCAATTTGCTTGTATTTCACATCCAGGCAGAAGAAAATATTTCATGGAGAGGTTTTGATAAATTCAGATTTTTTTATGTCTTTGCTCTATATTTCTTTTTGCTCATTGAGTTTTCCTCTGCAGGATCTTCCCATTTGCAAATATACAAACTCATATTGATGCTCTTAGGAATTTATTTTTAAACTGTGAAATCTAAGCATCTTTGGCTCTACTATCTGTTTAAATAACTTTATTGTTATTTTTCAAAATGTTTAATGGAAAACTGAAGGATTTGATAAAGGTGAATGTGCTGAATAATTTTAAAAATACCCGTGCACTCCTAGGTGTGATTCTATCACAGGCAGATGCAACACTCACATAGTAGGAAGGCAAATATTTAATTCCCCTTCACTGACTTGGGCGATGGCCCATGAAGAGTAAGTCTGAGCCCTCAATTGTTAGAAAATGTGACTACCGCTCTCCTGCTCTCATTGTTTGGCTGATAGGGTCCATGAGGTCAAAGAAACTACAATTCTGTGCTGGGAAGGTGAGCTCCAGCACAACAGCAGAAAGCAGACCGGAAAGAAAAAAGTAGTCTTTCTGGGAAATTGCACTTGATTTATAAACATACTTTAGTCTGTCTTCTCTTCTTTTTGGTCACATTATATTTGTTTACCGCAGATCTCAAGAACTGGAAGAATAATACCCGAGAAAGAATATCGGATAAATGTTCTGAGGAGAGATCACAAAAAATGTGTGCAGGAGTGCATGGCTCGAACCATATTTCATGAGGCCCTTAACATGGAGGTATGCATTTACTAGGCATGTATAAGCCTTTTCAGATACCTCCCTGCAGACAGCTAGTGGCTGTTAGCTCATACCGACTGTTTTCCATAGCTGTGCCCTCCTTCTCTCTTGAAAGACTCTCTCCTGCTGGGAAAAAGGGCAATCTTTGTGCTTGACATCCCCCAAGTGGAACCTCTGCTGGCCTCTAGCAGTTAGACCATACTGCCATTAGAACAGACACCATCCTGGCTCACTTACTGCACTTTGGTGGTCATCAGATTCTGGGATGATAGTCACAGGCTAGTTTACTTAAACAAGTCTAATAAAAATGAGGTACTTTCAATGTGGGTTTGTATCTTAACCAAGTACACGGTTTGGGCATATTCCTGCTACGTATCAAGACAGTAGCTTGTCCCTAAAACTTTACAAATGCTCCGTTGTTCCCTTGCTGATGTTAGTACACATGGATTGAATCAGCAGTAGTTTCATAGCTGGGCTCAATGAGGGTAATGGCCAGGGAGCAAGTGAGTGATAAGCAGAACAGAAGCCAGTGCTCTTACATTCATTGACATCTCCTAATCTCCGTTAATGAGATTTCTCTTTCTCTGATGTTGATAGCATCACCATCAGCTGAAAATAGAAAGGGAACTTGAAAATTCTATGAGGAAGGAGAGGGCGCAGAAAGTCAAGGTAAGGCTTGAGTGATACCAGGTACTGATGGGACTTGGCTGTTTGGCCCTATGTTAAATGACAGCCCTGAGTCAGGCCAGGGATTCATTGAGTCGAATGTCCTGTCTCTGATGTTTATAGAAAAGGTACTAGAAACAGGCAAGAGGAGAATGATCCTGCCCGAGGTTACATCATCTTCTTCCTGTATTCAGCAGCTCAGGATCTTCCTTTCATACATATGTTTCCTTTGGAAGCTACTTATTATTTTGGTTCTGCAGTGTTCTTGGTTGTGGAATTTAGTTGTAAGTTGTATGAAATGGTACTTCCTTGAATTTCTGCACAATAATTAATGTATCTGCTGTCTGATAATTCTGTTTGATGTTCCATTGTTATAAAAAACTTTAATAACTGTTCCCCTTTTCTGAGGCATTTGTTGTTTTACATACATTTTTCATATTCCTTCTCGGTTTTGCAAGCTGAAGACCCTCAGTCTACTGAATCTTTCATACATGAGCTATTCCAGGCTTCTCATTACTGTTTCCATCTTTTTACCTTGTCTAGTTCTACTATTTCTGTTTTGAAATAGGGAACCAGAACTGGATGAATAATTTAAGATTATTTCTTCTTGTAATTTGAGACACACTATCTTCTTTTGACTGCTGCTGAGCACTACATTCATTTTCAGTCATTTGCCTCCCCATGTGATGCTTATCTGAACGAGCATGTAAGTAATGAAAAGAGGTTTCAAAAGTCTTTACTTTGGTGTTGTGTAGGTGGAGCTTGATCCTGTAGTTGTTAGAGTCATGGAAATACCACAGAAGTCAATGGTTCTTCTCCCCGTGAAGTAACTGGAACTCATAAGGGAAAGATTTTCTCATTTTGGCTGAAATATAGTTAACATCCTATCTCTTCAATAGGAGCATACATACATTGAGAAGAGTGCCCTAAAATGCTAACTGCCTCTTTCAGCAGTTGAAGAGCAGTGTCAAATCTTTTTAATTTTAAATAATAACATTTGTGAGCAAATAATCAGATAAAGAAAGGAGGAAATGTTAATGAAAAACATTGCTCACTATGGTGATTGCGACGGTATTATTTAATGACTGAACACCTGCTGGTAGAAAGTCACCCCTGTGGAAGCAGTGACTGAGGCATCATATTAAGGGATTCTAGACTTGGATAATTTTGGAACCTAAACCAAAACCACTTTCTTTAGTGAGAAGCATAAAGGAGGTGTCTGCAGATATGTGATCTGTGTCTTTGCTGTGATGCCATGCTAGGACACACAATCCTGGCTGCAGTTAGCAGTGTAATTTAGTTCTCACCTCATACATCCAGTGAATTCAGCTGAGTAGCTAATCTAAAATGAAAGGAGAAACCCAATAACTGGGCAAGTGAGTATGAGAAACATAGCTACCCACTTCTAGGAGAGTAATCAGCCCAGTGTGGAGCTCTTGAGAAGAAAAGGCAGAGAGGGGCAGAGTCAGAACAAGGAAATGGCAGATGCACTCAAATTTTAAAAAGAAAGAGACCTTCAACCAAATCAAGAATTGGGAGTTACACAGGAACAGGCAGATGAATTGAATTTGGGGAGTTCTGCAGCTGTAGAGGGCTGCAGGAAAATGAGATGGGGATGGGAAAAAGTCTTTTTGCTCTTGCCTCTCTCGTTCTCCCCTGTATTTCCTTTCCTTCCTTAACTGGGTGTTCCATTTGTTCTGGGCAATTTAATCATCATAGCTGTCTGATGAAAGACAGATGGAAGGCAAGCTGAGACATTGCTGTTGAGACTATTTAGCACCCCTGAGATGTACATTTCTATTCTTTTAGGTGGAACAATCCAGAAGATTAGCGGAGGGTGCTGGCCCTATGCACTTCCCACATCCACCACTTGGTCCACAAAATCATTATAGGCTCCGTCCTTTAACAGCAGGAGAACCAGCTGGTTGCTCACAATTGGTGAGTTCACCAAAAGCTCTTTATGCTATAATGTAAGCACACACAGTCAAAAGTATGCACATATACCTGTGATGTCTGTGCCTAATCTAGAACATTGGTTGTCCTGATTGTTCCACATGAGGGCCTCATCCTCACTCGAGGCTGATTTCTTGTTTGCAGGATTGAGGCTGATTTCCTGTTTGCAGGATTGTGTATTTTAAGAGAAATCTCCAGAAGCTGATGTTGCAGGAGTGGCACATCAGAGTCTAGAACAAAACAGCTTTTCTTTGTGGTAAATCTGCTTGAGTCTTTTCCTTTTATGTGCCTTGTCACTCAAGGTTAGGCTGGCATCAGTACTGTAAGTAGTGTCAACCAATACTGTGGCTGTAGGCAAGTTTACACATGTTGTAAAACCATGAAAGCAAGGGAGGTCTTTTGGAGAAAACAGTTGCAGAGGTGAAGTGAGACTAAAGTTCATTCCAGAAGGCCGTGCTTTGGAGTGCTAGCTCAGAAGCCTCTCAGTTGGCGGGCAGAGAAGAAACTAATATGCTCTTGAAATAGAATGATGCTAAAGTCTGAAGTCACAATGCTTTTTTAACTGGTTATCCATTTCCATAATGATAATTGGTGCAGACTGAATAGAGACGTTCAGTCCTGAGTGATGTTCTCCTCTCCATCCCATACAGAGGGCACGTAAGCCTGTAGTTGACAATAAGGATGGACTTTCTTCTCTTCAACACCAAGCCCAGGAGTTTGTCTTTTCCAAGACAGTGAGTTAATGCAGAAATAAGAATTCAAAAAGTGCTGAATATTTAAGAAAGATAGGCACACTTTTATGGTGCGCTCTTTCACTGTCCATGTGCATAGCATGCCACTACAGTTCCTCTCAGTTCATTGCATTTGTTTGAAAGCTGCACTGAGAAGAGACAGTAGCAAAAATTATGTTTATGGCCAAGAGTTCTTTTGGATGCTCCAGTTTGTGGATGCTCAATTAGAGATGCTTAAAGGGGTCTGGCTCTTTGGAGGCAGACCAGAAAACTTAATTTCCTAATGATACCTAAGAATCACTCATCATTTCAAAATATTTTGATCAGTGCAGTTTTTTTTTCATTATGGTGTAGCTCTGCACTGGAAATGACCCACTGAGATTTTGTAGCTGTTTTCTTTTTCCTTTTCTAGACTTCAGGAAATAGGCAACAGCCTTTTCACCTCCCGCCACTTTGTAGCTGTGCTCCTGTAGGGTCTGTTCCAAAGGCTTCAAGGGCTGAAGAAAAGCACCACGCACTTGAGTACGATCAGCAGTTTGCCAGTGGGGTGAGGCCAGATTTCAGTCTGAAAATAATACAGTTTTAGGAAGAGCTTTATAATACTGCTTTAATACTGTAGTTCCCAGAACTGCATATTATGGGCAATATGCATGTGATTATCAGCTTTTATTTAAACTCTCCTTTTTAACCTGCCCTTAATTTTCAAGGCATTGTACAGTTCTGGATCACAGCACAGAAAAATGTGGTGACTTGTATAGTATAAAATCTCTCTGCATGCAAAATTTTCTCCCTCTACACAGATTTTCTGTTATGTAGAGAGGGAAGCAGGCACCTGGGTAAAATCAATAACTCAGGAATGCTTTCACACAGTCTTACAAGTTTTCTTCTTCATCTACAGCTGAAAAGTAGCAAAACCCATCTTTTTTTACCATTCCTCTTACTAAGTTACACTAGTGGATTAAGAGAATGAGAGCTTTTTGGTGTAGCCAGACATGATATTAATATTTATACAGTTACTTTCTGGTGATATTTGGACTTGTATTCAGTTCTAGAAAAAGCATTATATAATTGACTTTATGGTAGGAGTTCCACAAACTGGAGAATTTTGGAATGGGGCTGTGACCTTTGACCACTGACTGACAGACACTGCATGTATTGCTCTGTATTGCTATGCATTTGCTCTGTTGATTTACATGGTTTCTTTATGCTCACAACTGGCAAACCAGCTAAACTGGTCATAGAGCATGAAGATGATGCAGAGCACAGATCCAGAGCATGCAATTTTTGCAGAATTTATTCTCTAGAGATAGTTTGCTTTTCAGGGCCCTGGTCCTCTGTTTGCAATTTGTCTTGAAAGAGAACTAAGCCTCCACTACTAAGGCAAAGAAGCATTTTGAACCAAGTTTTGTGTAACTGGTGCCAAATAATGTTACTGTTGGAAGATGCTGGCTGGCTGCTTTGGAATTTGCTTGGCAGCTGAGAGAATGCAGCAATGGTGTGGGGTTGTGCAGTATGCTGCCTGCTTGGGAGCAGAACTCTGCATGGTTACAAGTAGTAGTATGTGGTTTACAATGTCGTGTATGTCTATGAGGGTAATGTTTTCAAGCAATCTGTCTGTTGATTTGCAAATTAAAACCAAAGGGTTTAGCACAGACATGTTTTCATGAATATAATGGCAAGCACCAAGTTAAGAAATTGTATGAGTGTTACTAAATGTAAAAAGCAGTCGAACCATGATTAATTAGTCCAATATGCTTGGTAGCTGTTTTTGTGTAACCTGTTTAACCTGGTTAAAATGTTTTTGCAGGGAGAGAGGAGTGGGTTAAGACTTAAGAATTCAGTGGAATATGTAACTAGTATATCCCCATATAAACTCCCAGTCATCAACAAGTATGTTATACCAGTGCCACCTCCCTTCCCTCCAAAAGGAGACAAGAGCATAAATGCAGTGAGAAGTGGGATGCTCAGAAGCAGACGATTTCATCCCATCACTGCACAAGATTACAGAAAGCAGTTTTTAACAAAGGTGAGTTATCTCTGTCTGCTTCTGTTTATGTATTGTTATGTTACCTTCCCTAATGGTGTATTTGCCTACAGGTGAAAAATGTGGCTACCTAATTTGCATAAAGATTCACTGACTTTTTGGAAGAAAAAGAATATAACTATTAAAATACATAACTGCCACCCTTCTCTCTGTATACTAAAACAATTGGTGTTTTTCATCAGTTGGGAGGAAAAAAGGTGCTTGAAAAAAAAAGCATAGCAACTCTTATTTACAGCCTTCCATCTTAGTCAGTCTGATCCAGTCTCTGACCGTATCTAGTGCCAGAACTTCAGCAGGACAGGGGAAATGCCATGAGTGTATGAAAACTTCTTTTGTTGTGCTCTATCTCCAGCCAATCTTGACAGCTGCAAGGAAATTGTAGGAACCCAGGACTGGGAGGAACAATGTGGGTCATCAAACCCTGTCCCTGTCATTCTGGGCAATTCAACGCAATGGATTTTCAATCCCAAATATTTTCCCACCCTTCTGCATGTTACAAAACACTTCCCAGTTTAAACACCTCGAAGCCTGTCTTAAAGGGTTGGAAGCTTCCAGTGTATGCTGTGTATGTACGATCTTTGTGTTCACCTTTTGCTAGAGCTGGAAGCCAAACGCACTTTTCGTGTATTTTCTGCTGCAGAATTCTGGAGAATTCCCTAAGCACTCATTACAGAGCAATGTGCTTGTTACCATGGTCTTCCTAGGAAAACCTTTGCATTTAGCTCATGGTGATACTGACTACAGAGCTGAAATCAAAGTTTATCAGCAGCATTGTGGAGGAGAAAACATTTGTGTCTACAAAGGCAAGCTGTTGGAAGGAGGTAAGGATAAAGAATCAGAGAGTTCGTATTGATTCTAGTAACAGCTTTTTTATTGGCTAAAATGTTGATGTGATACCAAAATGGTTTCAGCTGAGCTCAGTCAAGATGTGTGCATCCAGGGATTTTTATACTGTCTGCCTATACTATTTTTATACTATCTACTAAGTGGTGTTACGATTACTTTTGCAAATTATGAAAGAATGAATTTAGAGAGCTGATTTGACAAAATGCTGTAGCATAGACTAATATTATGTAGAGATATGTGCTTAATAGAGCAGTTGTAGCAGTAAACTGTCCTTAAATGGGAGTTCTTTGTTTCTGACTTGCAATAATACATCAATGCATGTTGCTTATTATTCCAGAAGGAAAAGTACATAGTGGGGGCCAATTCCCATTTCCTTTACATAACTGCAATTCCATCACATCAGTAAAAGGTGAATTGTGTTCTGGGAAGCTGGTAAATGACTGGGAGATTTACACTAAGGAGGAAGAGTGATCCCACAGATTATACCCTTCATTCGAGCTTGCAGGATCCACTGTGTGTGCATTAGCATTTTGACTGGATATGAGAAGATGGTGCAGAGATTCCTGTGCTTCCTTCCATCTGTCCCCTGAGGTCATGGGTGCACTGCAGTGTGCCTGCAGGGAGGTGTCCTTTGCAGCTGTGTCCCAGCTGTGCAGAAGGTGTCCTTTGTGTGCAATCCTATTGTCATTCAGTCCTGCGTCATTCACACCTATTAGGGAACCTACTGGAGTACAGTGGGGCTTCTGCCCTGCTGAGATGTGCTCAGGTCACTTTGGAAGGTATACTCTGACTTGTGGGTGAAGGGAGTATAACCCACTCCCGCTGTCATGGGGCTAGGTGGCAGTTTCAGTGCCCTTCAGGCCTGGATGCTGAGCAGTACCCTAGCAGAGCAGCTGAAATGGCTTCAGGCACACGCTAGAATCCTAAACTTTCTATGCATGATGTAACCTCCTCTAAAGCATGTGACAGTTAATTTTCTGAGATGGGAAGCTCTGGTTTTGGTTCTGCTGTAGCAGTGAGTGGCCTGACTGCTGAGGCACTTGCTTGTCATGGGGATGTCCCACTTGATACTCCTGGGTTGGGAGAAAACAAGGCTGGTGTGGGAACCAGCTGGGAACCAAGTACCTGACCTCAAAGTGCTGGATGCTTTGATGGTGATGCAGACGAGACACAACAATTCCAACAGGCTGACAGTAAGGCATAACCCTTTCTTTTGATCCCTTTCCTTTCTGTGATTACAGAGACCTTCCAGTTTGTCTCAAAGAGGCACCATAATTTCCCATTCGGCCTCACCTTTTTCCTCAATGGGATACAAGTGGACAGGTTGAGCTGTTGCTGTGAGTACAAACATCTCAGGCTGGGAGGCAGACATGGATATTTCAGTTTTCTCAATGTGGAAGGAGGATCTCCTTGCCACAGGTATGGAGATGCATATGCTTTGCTCACAAGGACTTAACAGCACAGTTTTTTAGAGTGTTTATCACTTACTTCCTCTTTTTCAGTCTTTCTGGCACCCCACAGCTCTATAGAACCTGGTCTGTTTCTCAGCTCCTCTTGAAATGTGCAGAATTGAGCCTGTCCCTCAGGGTCCCACATCCAAGGATGCCATCCAAGTCAGCTACCTTTGCACGGCCTCATCAGTCACTCTGTGAAGTATGCCCAAGAGTGGACAATGTTTGTGCTGGATCTGTTGACTTACCAGGAGGCAGTCAGCACTTCCTCAGCAGTCCACTGTGGAGATGTAGCTGTGGGTGGTATACATGTGATATGTGTGTATTTCTGGTGGAAGTGACAGTGGAATAAATATTGGGAGAGCTACTGAGTTCCCTGCAGTCTTCAGGGCTTTCTTTGTGATTGTAAGAACAGGATAATTTATTTTTAAACAGATTTACCTGTAAGGTGGGATTCTGCTGTAATACTCTGGCTGCTGAATAAGACAGTATTGAATGTTAGCCAGGTTTCAAACAAAAAATGTGTGCAGAAGGTTCTTGGTTTGGGGCAAAAGTCAATGCTTTGAGCAACAGGTGTGGTTTTGCCAAGAAGCCTTACATTTAATAAAATCTTGTGACCAATAAACCATGCTAGACAAGTAAACTTCTGCCCACATGGGTAACTTTAAAACTTTTTGTTCTTTTCATAAGTAGTTTTTAAAAGAGCAGCAGGCAGTTGGAAAAAGAGACCATCCGCAGAGCTATACTCTATTTTTTGGATAAGGACTGAATTCTAAGAAAAAAAATCTGCTTTGTTGTAACATGTTTTTCCTACTACAATCTAACATTTAAAATTATTTATTTAACTATATTACTTAGTATGTTCAATAGAGTGAAAAGCATCTGAATTCAGAATGGATATAGTAGCAATAGGATTTAGGAAATGCCAAAAGTTCAGCTTTGCTGTGATTTCTAGAAAGACATAAAGTGACTTTTCTGAATTAATGTAGTTTTCCAAAAATTGATTTATTTCTTCCTGAGTCATCCTCACCTTCTGTTCTTCTTCCCCTCTTATTGATATTTCAATTTTCTTGTCTCTTGTCAGTCCAGCCAACCTTATCTGGTGATTTAAAACCATCTCTATTAACCAGATACTCCCCATAAATGACAAGTATTTTCATATCTCCTTCAGATCAAATGCAGTTGTGTTTGACTCCTATTTTGAGTATAGCACCGCATCCAGACATTAAATACCCACTCTGATACCAGCTGATTTTCCCTGTTAGGTTAAGTCTTTCGTTCACAAACAGGTGATGCTGCAGTGATTTCTATGCTGATATCCTTGCACAGAGAGTTTTCTGCTGGCCTAGGTCCAGCATTTCCGTGCAGTAAGAGTGCTTCGATATCTCAAAGGGCCCTGAAAAAAATACCACGAACAAATAATTAAGTTGGACCCTTTTCCAGAAACTGTCACACTGTTGCATTTACATTTTATGTCCACAAACTGACAGGATTTCTAGATTGACTGATTGTAGGGAATTTCACTGTAGTTTGTGAACAGCTGGAATGGGAGAGGAATTTCAATCAAGCCTTGCATAAAAAATCAGTTTTGGTGGAGGAAAGGTTTTAAAGACATAGCTGTCTATGAAGAAAATATGTTTTTCCAGAGAGACTTGTGATTTGGGAGAGTTCTGGTTTCATCCTCTGCTTGCCGACTGGAATCGGCATTCTACATGTAGCTTGGCAGTCTGACACTTGTGGGGGGTGTGGTGTGGCTCTTGGCATCTGCAGCTAAAGTGAATCAGGAGTAGGAACTTTGGCCTCTTACATGAGCCGCCTGACTGCAGAAGCTGTCACTCCAGGTTATACAAGAGGACCACTCTCAACAAACCATTCAAGTGCTTTTTTTTTCTATTGTTTGGGTTTCTGTTAGGTAGGAAAAATAGAACTGAAACTGAAAAGTATTCAAATTCAATCTCCCTCTTCCACCACAGTTGTTAGACAAATCTTAAAAAAAAAAAAAATTGGAGCAAATATGACTCTAGTCTGAGCTAGACTGCCTTTCTCAGTGATTATTTTTTAAAGATCATGTTTGGTGTAGCTTGAGATTAATGGACAGTTTTGATAATTTCTGTTTTAATCTGTTTATTCTTCAATCGTTGCCTTTAAGTACAGATAATATTACTCTCCTTTAAGGAGGAACTGTTTCTATGTTCATGGACCGCTTGAGGATTTTAGGGTGCTTCTCCAAGTAAGTCATTATCAGTAACCCTGTTGTCTGAGTTGCAATGCAGAGGCAGATGAGTACCCAGTTTTACTGCTGATAAAGAGCTAAACAGTGCACTGTTGTCTGCTGCCCTTCCATTGTTCACAGAAAGAAAAATGTGATACTTTCCAATTCTCCCTGTTTTTTTTTATAGGTGCATTATTGCAACGGGTGTGGCCAAAATGCTTTTCCCTCTCAGGAGAAAGATGGAGAACTGTGAGAAAAAGCATGGGGATTCCTGGAGAGATGGAGTGCACAATGAGCCAAGTAAAAGCAGTGTTGAGCAGGAAACAAGCAAAAGTTCAGTGTTGGTCATCTTACCATGTCATGAAAAGAGCGTGGAAACTAGTGAGGACAAAATGGAGACTGGACATGACTACAGAAAAGAAGAAAAGAATATGTGTGATTGTGAGAGTGAAGATAGTCAGGAATACACTGGTAAAAATGGTACAGTATTCAAAAATACAAGAACGGGATGAAAAATGGGAGAGGTTGATTCTGGAGAAGGTATGGGATTGTGGACCTTGAACTCCTCCTGGAGCATCCTGTCTTAGGACACCTCAGGTGTGAGAATAGTGGTGAGGACTGTGTTTGGGCAATAAAATTGGTGGGGCACCTTTCAGCCAAGCAACAGGATGAAAGGGTTGTGCAAGGGCCAAGAAAGTGAGTAAGGAAGAGACAGAAGCCTGAAGTAGATGGGAAAGCAGGAGGAACATGGGGCATGGTGAAGGGACAAAAGTGAAGAAGGACAACAGCAGCAGGTGGAGGAGAAGTAGAGAAGGAAGAAAAGGGACTGAGTGCGTGTAGGGAGACAATGAATTTGAGGTGAGCACCTAAGGGAGACAGGATGTCAGGATAACGTGAATGGAGAGAAGAGAGTGGCAATAGGGGCAAGAGATGGAGAACCTCCTGCTTCCTAATGGGAGTGATGAACTGTGAAGGGGAGAAGGTTGGATGCTGGGTGCAGAAGGGGAGAGAATGTGGGAAGAGCATGTAGCAGCAAAATGTCAGCAAACTTTCCTCCAGATGAACTCTTTTGGTCTTTTCTCCTGTCTGTTGCCAGTGGGAATGAAATACTTTGTCCACCTAAGGCTCTTCCCAGTCCCTTCTCGACTGCACTGCCCTGGGTACTGCTTACCTGACACATGCCCAAACTCCAGCTTTCTCGCTTGTCTGAACATTTATTCCTTCTGCTCCAGGTCTACCACTTGCCCTTTTTGCTTCCTCTGCTCTGGCCCTGCTGGGGCTATCCTTTCCCTTTACTAGGTGCTCCTGTTGCCTCTTGTAGCTGGCTGACCTTGCCCCTTTTGCTTGAGTCCCGTCTCATTTCTGTTGAAAAAGATTAAAAAAAACCCCAAGCTTGAGAGAGGCTTCCCTTGCTCAAAGTTTGCCCAAGAGTGTTTCATGTGACAGACGAAGGTATTTATGGTATAAAAATGATGCGTGGCAGCTCCAGATATATGATCAGAATGCACCATTTCCCAGGGCTGCCTAAGGCCAATCCCTGTGGCCATCAGGCTGTCTCAAGCCCTGCCTGTCACTACAGAAGAGGTGGTGAGCTCAACCTGTGCCTTCACTTACTCCTCATTATAATGCGTTTTTCAGAGTAAGTCAAATTTAGAGAGGTATTTTAATTCTTATTTCTGATTCCTATTTTTACTTTCATAATTCTGCAGTGCTACTGCTCAGCTTCCTCATTAGTCCCAGTGGATGTGTTTTTGTGATTAATCAAGCCTTTTTCCTTCCAGGAGGTGGGCACCTTTCTGACAGTTACCTAAGGAGGCCTCACCTCCAACAATGTAGTTGGAATGTCAAATGATTTTTAATACAGAATATAAATCTCCTTATTCCCTAATTCTCACTGTCTGGGTAATTGTTTATTTGCCTAATTGGTTCTGCATCAGATACTCTTCTGTCCTTGGCATTCTGTCCCTTGAGTACTTGAGAAGCATTGATGGGAAGAAAAAGAGATGAGCAGTAAAACTGGAAAGGTGAGAAATGATGGCCCTGAGGGACAGCTGGTGTGGCAGCAGTGGCAGCTCTCACTCACAATTTAGCTTTGTGGCCTCGCTGCTGTATGTGCAGTGAGCTCGCAGTAGCAGTGGAATGACTGACTTTTAAATGGAAATCACTGACACCCCTGTGTGTGCTGGTGCCTGGGATTTTAAGTAGTGCAGCCTTGGCTGGAAAGAGGAGGATTCTTTAATGCATATGCATGAAGAAAGTCTTTACCTGTAGATCTGAGCATAGTTATCTATCAAACGTTAACAGCTCATCAGGCTGGAGCACCTATCCCTTTGTGCGTAGCAAAGGGAACTGGTGACCAGTTGTTTTAGTGACAAATATTAAAACAAAACAATGTTTGCTATTTTCAGACACACGATCTGCACGCTTCCTATCACCCATCAGTACTCAGTGCAGCAATGAAAATGACTCTCAAGCTGAAATTATGAAAGATGATGTTGAGGATGAAGAGGAGTATAATATCAAAAGGGCATCTGATAATGCAGCACATGCACTATATGGGAATCAGAACAGGGAGAATAAACAGCTCAGAATAGAGGAGAATTGGGAAACTTCTGCACTGGGTAAGGAAGAAAGAGATGAAACAGAAAATGCAAAACCAGAAGATCTAACAGCAAGGGAAGACACTGGAATTTTTCATGAAAATATAATGGCAATACAGCATCAAAGTCCTGAAGTTAATGAGGAATGCAAACAGACTGGCTCAGTAGAAAGTGAGACAGGGGAAGATGTGGAGGAGAATGCAAATACCAGGAACGATGGAGAGGAAAATCTTCTAGTGCCTTTGGAAAATAATACGGCGGACATGGAGGATAGCAACGAAGAATCTCCTCAAAGGGACAACCAAAGTGGTGAGTGTTATCCGTCTGCACAATTGTGAGTGACTAGCACATGCAGGGCTTCGTGTATTTACCTTTATACTCAGTCATGACATGATGCAGCATGGGAAATGCAGTTGCTGGACTGGTTTCCAGCAGCTAGGATACCTTGTACTGCTGTGAGCTGAGTAAACACCCAGAATGTCACGTTGGATTATTGTTTCTTCTCTAGTGTTTCTAGTGTAGGGCTTTGACTATTCTTTTTTACTCTAGTAGTTGGATTTTGCATATGATGCAATTATTATAAAATCCAAACATGATTTATTACCTGTAGAAGAATCTGTGTGCCAGATTGGGGGACTCTGCTTGTAATGTGGAAGTACTAGATTCAAAAAGAACACCAAAATTTACCATAGGAATTGTGGTGCCGCAGATGAAAATTAAAAATATGTCAGTTGATCTGCGGTTGCGTTGCTTCGCCTTTTCATGGGCTTGTTGGCAAGGAGCACATCAATTAGTTGTGTGACACCTCTCTTTTATTGTTGATAAAATGGGCATCTTGCAGTTTCAACTTTACCTTTATGGATAATGGGCTGTTAATAAAAGCCTGGCCACATGAACAAGGCTTTGCATTATTATATATGAGGAATGGGAAAAAATGTAAGCCTTTGCTTTGCAGTGTCATCCAGGTCATGGGGAAATGGCTTGGGTGCTGTTAAATTGGGCAGTATAAAAGCATAGTCATCTGCACCTGTGCTAATGTATAGGACACCCAGCAACCATAGTAGATAGAATTTCCAGTTGTCTTTCTGTATGGCTGGACTAGCAGTGGAACAGAGAATGCTTTTCCTTTATCTTAACAGAAATTAGGGTCTATTTCTATTGCTTTCTGTTCAGTGTGGTACATCTAAGGTAGCTGTGTGTGGAATAACCAAAGTGAATACTGGTGCTTAATGCATTGCAAGTCTACTGCTGCAAGGTTGCCTTGGCTGTCTTGTGCATTGCTTTTGCTTTGTTATGCATTCAGAATGCAGACAGCAAAGACTGTAACAAATGGATTTCCAAGAAACTATGTGTAGAGGAATGACAGAAAAAGGTAATATCCTTTTTGAGATAAAATGAGCATGCTAAAGAAATATTGAGGGGTAACTGCAGTCACATGGGACTTAGCTTGTTCTGGGCACTGGTCACAGTTGCTGCCATGATAAAGATTCTAATTCAAAAATTTAAGAATGTCTATAGTCTTAAAAGAAATGCCAGATGCTTGCAATTCCTGCTACTACAGTCCTCCAAAAGCCTGAGTGCTGAAAGCCTCCAGAGACACCTGGAGGGCTGAAGAGCTTTGTCCTTTACTGTGACTGCAGAATTTGTTCTCAGTTCATTCTTGGGCCTCCCAGGTTTTGTTTCAGATGAACTTCTCTTCAGTGCTGGTCATTCTCATCAGCCGTCCAGCCGCCTTTTGGTTGGGACTGTTGCAGCAATGTTTCAGCTTTGCCCCAGTGAGACCCATTGTGCTCTGCTTGTGACAGGGTTTCTCCGATCCAGTGCTGGCATTAGCAGCATGTAACTAATTTATTAGAAAAAAACTGTATATGCTCAAGAAAACAAAAGGTGTGAAATGCTTCTCTGGGGTTGTACAGTTGCAGGCTAAGTCTGGGCAAATCACAGCTGGTGGTGTGACAGGTCTGTTACAAGTATGGGAATACCTGGGATGGGCTCCTGCTGTGCATTTTCTGATTTTGCTGTGCTCTTTGTGAGGAGGAGATATTGCTGATCCCAAGAGAGAGAATTATTGTGAGCAGTATTTGTCATCCTTTCCTGGGTTCTGTGTTTTGATAGACTGTCAGTTCCCTTTTGTCAAATGTTACACAGGCAGTACTCTGCAAAGAATGGAAACTGTCAACTACTCAGACTTAAGGCCTGTAATCAGGTCAGAGTAAAATAGATGCACCACACCAATACACTTGGTATTTCAGCAAGACAAAGAAAGTGCTGTCTGTACCTGTGTGTGAGGCAGCCAAAGGATGTCCTGGAGGGGAAAGCTTCTTGTCTTCTCTGCAGAGCTGAAATGTTAGAATGATTCAAACACGTTGTGTGCTATTGCAGAGAGACCTTTGTCAGAATCTTGGGTCCCAGGTGAAAACTTATAAATGCTCTCCTGAGACCTTTCCTGCTCAGTTTTCATGGTTTCTTGCAGAGCAGATCTTAGTGTTTCGCCCAGTTGAAATGTGACAGCAAGGAGTGAAGCCGTCTCTGCCCTTTGGGACCTGTGGTAAAGGCAAAAAGGGGTTTGTGCTGAGCAAGTGTCTCCTGTACTGTAGACTGAAATAGTCTTTTAAAAGTTTTCTCACAATTTCTGTTCAAAGCTGTGTGGGTGCAAACTATTGATGGGGTAGGAAGGATGAGTGTAAGCATGAAGTAGGAGGAAGCACAGGAGGAAGAATAAAAAAAATAAAAGAAGAAGAAAAATAGCATATACAAGGGTGAGGAGAAAGACAGAATCAATGGTGTAGAAAAAAGCAGCCTCCTAGGAAAAAGGTGAGAAAGCACAGGATGTGCGCTAGTAAGAGAGAGGCAGGGATTTTGTAAGAGTGCAAGGTTATGGCTGGGCAGATAGTATTAATTCTTCTCACTGCAAGCCAGTGGGAACAACACCTCTCCTGTTCTTGGACCTTTCAGTGCGCTTACTGACTCTGAAGCAGCAGACAGATTAAATCCCATATACACTGGTACATGTATAAAAAAATCAGTCTCATAAGACTTGATATCCGTTTTTCTTAGTAAACTGGAGGAGGGAACATTCCGTCATGTGCAAGTATGCATGATTTCAGTACATGACGCTCAGAAAATGACAGTGATCCATAGAATCATAGGATGGTTTGTGTTGGAAAGGGCCTTAAAGATCATCCAGTTCCAACTCCTCTGCCATGGGCAAAGGTACCTTCCATTAGATCAGGTTGCCAGGAGTGGGACATGCACAGCTTCTCTGGGTAACCTATTCTAGTGCCTCACTACCCTCAGACTGAAGAATTTCTTCCTTATATCTAATCTACCTTCTTTCAGTTAAAAGCCATTGGCTTATCACTACATATCTTTGTAAAAAATCCTTCTCTGTCTTTCATGTAATTCCCCTTTAAGGACTGGAAGGCTGCTATAAGGTCTTTCCCAGGAGCCTTCTCCAGGCTAAACAATCCCAACTCTCTCATCCTGTCCTTGTATGGGAGGTGCTCCAGCCCTCTGACCATTTTCATATCCTTCTCTCGCTTGCTTGGACAGGTCCTTATGTTGGGGACACAAGTGCCTGATGCAGGACTCTAGGTGGGGTCTCACAAGGGCGGAGTAGAGAGGCAGAATCCCCTCCCTCATCCTGCTGGCCACGCTTCTTTTGATGTAGCCCAGGATACCATTGGATTTCTGGGCTGCAAGCACACCTTGCCAGCTCGTGTTGAGTAGCCTGGGATAAAATTCAGACCTTGTTGAGGTAAGAATGCTAATTCTGCCATAGCTTCAGTTGTTTTGGGATTTCACCTGAGACCTGAATGAGCAGACTAGAACAATGGGATAACAGACTGTTCTTCTGCAGCACCCTTTGGCTGGATTTAATTAATTAATTTAGTTTGTAAGCCAATTCATTGCTAATTAGCTGTGTCAATCCACATTTATCTTGCTTTGCACTGCAATAAATTACCTTTCTCTAGCTTTCTCTATTACTTGTGTATTTTTTTCATCACAAGTTTTTCTCCTGTAAATGAGATTGTCTTGCATTTTATTTCCAAATTTGCCCAGCTCTTAGTTTTTCTGATCCTTTCAGTGGCTAATGATTTTTTATTTTGCTTTTAATATATTCATCATACTCGGTGCGTCATTCAGTAGCTTTATTGCATTTCTGCTACTCTACCTATGAAGAACATGATACTTTTTTTATGGTAACATGCTCCTATGATTCCTATCTTAAATTCTCTCATGGCTTAAAAAACACTGAGCAAACGCAAAAGGAGATTCATGAAGTTAACCTCTGTCTGCTTAAAGAGAACTTTATTAGTTGTGAATTCCATTTTCTGTCTCATAGTACGATTGTTTTATTTTAGAGTATGGTGAAGATATTGAAGCAGATGGAGAAGATAAAGGAGAGAGGCAGACTGGTGATGAAATGAATGGAATGTCACAGTCATCATCTGACGATATAAGCCATAATTTAGACTATGAAGAGGAGAACAGAAACTCATCACAGAAGGCACAGCAGGCCTCTGACAGTGAAGAAGATGAAAGTGACGAATATTCTGGTGGTGCTTCAGAGGATGATAAACAAGGTTAGATTTTTCATAATGAGACTTAGAGAAGTTGATCTAATGCATATTTTACATTTTGTGCCTGTTCAGTATGTGTGTTGAGTCTGCATCGGAAAACCATGCAATTCCTACTGAATTGGTAAAAGATGGCTATTTTATCTGTTCTTATTAATTCTACCATCTATCACTGAAATAAACCCAAACCCAGTGGCATGTGCCAGTTCACAGCAGGCATTGCTGAAGTATTTAGTTGCAGAAATGGGGATGGAACCAGGCAGCGAATTAGCTCTGAATACTTAAGAACCTGAGAAGCTGTGACCATTTGCACCTCCTAAGGATACTCACTTATATCTGAGGAGTCACCAGGAAACCCAGCATTCCACCTTGTGTTTTAGAAGTGCTGTCTTTAATGGCCCTGAATGATCAGAACCTCAGCTTTGCCCTCGGGTACATCACTGACTTGGTCCTGGCTCCAGGAAGGAATGCCATCAGCTTGGCTGTCTGTTCTGCCACAGCGATCAGGCAGTTTGGGATGGTCCTTCTTCAGGTCTGGCTGTCAATGACTAAGAGTCAGAGTCTATTTACTGCTGATGACATTGGGATCCTGATCTGGCTTTGTCCAGATTTGGTTTTAATACTATAAAGAAAATGATAACATTTTTGCATTGGTTTTGTTAAACAATCTGTTGAACACAAAATGCCTGTGTTATTTCATTCCTATTTCCATTCCCGCACCACCACACCCCCCCCCCCGCCCCCAAAGAGAAGAGGTGGAGAGCAGGAATAAAAAGGATGTGGGCTTTTCTCAACTGGGATGTAATAATAAATGTATGAAAAATAAGAATTTGTTGGTAATTTTGAGGACAGGAGGAGCTTCATGTTTTAGTGAAGGACGCGTATTCACTCAAAATAGTCTGCGTGGAAATATTTCAGCCAACTTTATTAACAACTACTAGTTCTATTTTTTAGGACATTATTAGAGTTCCTTTATGTCTTATCAGTGAAAGATTTTTCTGGATATTCATTATTAAAAATATTTGTCTTAAATTTAACTCCACTCTTTTTATTTGTTGCCTTTGTGTGCATCCTTAAGCAGTTATTTTCCCTTCTTTATGTTTACATTTACAAATCAATGGCATATCTCTTGCCTCAGTCATCATTTTGCCAAATCTTGCAGTTTCTCTCATGTAACTAGCCCAAATAACTCTTTAGCATCTGCTCTTTTCTGCTTACCTGAACTGCTTCTTTCCTAGTGTATCTAGTTGTGACCCAGAAATTAATATATTGTCTCGAGGGAAATATCTGCAAAGGAACTCTCTTCTTCAGCCCCTTGAATTTTCTAGTAGTGTAGGAGCAGTGCTCAATATTGAATGCAAAGCCCCACTGAGGTGTGAAGTTCAGTGCTCTATCATGCACCTTGCAGAATCTGGTACTGGTGACAGGGCTAGCAGAAATAGGGTGTCACTACATTAGCAATTTAGTCCACAAGATGTGTACATTTTAGGTGCGGATTTGTTTTGCATCTGCTCACAGAGTCAAGTACAGCACCCAAACTATGCCGCTGGTGTCCTCGGTGCTCCTTGCTGCGTGGCAGAATTGATGCTGAAGCTCCTTGCAGACCCTCCAGTGTCTAACACTGCATGCAGAGCGAGTGCTGAGGGTTGGGAACTGGTGTGAACTTCATTGCCAGATGAGACAGGATGTGGAAGTGTGATCCTGGAGTTGTAATAGATTGCAGCAAATCCAACTTTGGTCTGTTCCTCTTTGGCAATGTAGCTGTACTCATAGTGTGCATTCGGAACAGCTCTGCTGCCAATCTGTATATTCTGTTTCCAGCTCTCATCTTCCTTAAGTCTTGCTGGGTGCATGAAAGCTGTTCTGGGAGTTACTTACCTATTGTATCTCTTCGCCCTAAGGTATGCTCTGTTTCTCATTGCTTTAAAACTGTGTGGCTGTCTGGAGTGGTAAGGCTTACAACTCAGTATGAGCTAGCGACTTTGTGTAGCCCTAATTACGCAAACAGCCTGTGGCTTGATCTCTGCAGTTAGAGCAGTCAGGGTTGAAACTTTCAGTCTGTTAATTACACGTCTCCTGAAGTGAGTCCATAGAGACGTTTACTAGTTTGATCTGATCAAGTGGGTCTTCCTGAGAAGCATTACTGGGGCATCATGCTGTTGATAGTAACTTGTTTTCTCTTGGCTTGCAGGGGATAACTGAGCTGTGCTGCCTTTAGATCTGGTAGTTACAGTTCATTTCTTGAATTTGTCTTTCAGCACATAAGTAATGATTTCATTTACAGAGCTATTAAATGGTTGTGGCTGCTGTTAATTTCCATGGGTGCTCAGACACCTGTGATCACTGCTCCACTGGTACAGATGTGAATGGCTTCAGCTAAAACATTTAGGAAAGTCCCGATTTTGTTCCTTTTCCCTTCTTTTTGTTTTCATTTTGTTGTTAGGTGGATTTTTGATGCGGATGATCCCTACCACGCCATGTGTTTCCATGGAATTTAACACTAATTTTTGCTAGCTTCAACTTTCATCTCCCTGTGACCTGAAATTCCGTGTGCTCTGTACATTTACTCTGCCTTGAATTAATTTGCTGAGCCTTAGACCTGTAATTTTTTTGAAGAAGAACTCCTTTGCTTTCTGTTAAGTTCATGTGTTAGTGTTGGTGGACCAAGATTTTCGATGGAAAGCTTTTGGGCATAGACGCTATGATTTTATGTTTCAGTAGTCAGTACACTAATCCACTTGTAACCTATGAGTGCTGCTACAGTAGAAATGACTTGCTAATAGTATAGATCTGGATTTGTATTAAGTACATGCCATGGTCAGGTTTTGTCTCATCTTAGTTCAGTATATCATTACACTTGATCAAGAGTATCTGAGTTCATTAGGCTCCTTGGGTCAATTCAGTCAGCACATAGAGTTTTAGGATAATATCCAGGTGCCAAAGGTGTTACTTTTACATACACTATTATGAATCAGACATAAATCAAGAGCGTGTAAGAGAGACCTTGGCATTCAGATCCCTGTGACCTGTAAGCCTGTGAATAAATTGAAAAGAATCCCGGACAATTCCCATAGTACAATATGTAAACTGCATGTTTGAGTTTTTCTGTCTCTGAATGGAGGTAAAAGACCCGTGAGGGCTGGAAGTGACTTAGAGTCATGACGGGATGTTGGCTGCCAGGAAATTTGTGCCTGAAATCCATTGCAGTAGAGATCTAGAGGATCTCACACTGGGTACCACTTGTTATCCTCGCTGCCAGTGTCTGTGATGATGCCCACGTTAGAATGAGCACACCTTGCCAGCTCATGTTGAGCTTGTTATCAACCAACACCTCCAGGTTATTCTCCTCTGGGCTGCTCTCAATACATTCTCTCCATCTCAGCCTATATTTGTGCTGCTGTGACCCATGTGTGGAGCCTTGCACTTGGCCTTTTTGAACTTCATGAGATTGGCATGGGCCCATCTCTCAAGCCTGTCCAGGTCCCTCTGGATGGCATCCCTTCCTTCCAGCCTATTGAAGATCTGTATGAATGCTTTGAGGCAAGGCAGTATTTCTGAGTTAAGTAGGCAATTTGGATCAGACTAGCGACCAGGTCAGTCAGTCTTACTGTGCTTATTTTTGTGCAACTGGTTTTCATCTAGCAGAGTTCCTAGTAACATTAGAAGTATCCGACAGATCAGCCCAGAAGCACATCTTCCACAGTCGTCTTTGTCTTACAGAAGCAAGAGAAGATGCTGTTCATAAACACGAGAGTCTGTTTTCTGTATTTCACTCATTTCTTAGCTCTCCTGCACTCTGATTGGTTGTATAATAGATATTAGAAAAAACTGCTTCTCTAGTTATTTTGTATCTGTTTATGGATCTGATGTCTCTGAGTTTGTCTAGTCTATTTTTATATCTGCTGGCACTGCCAGCTGCTCAGGCTCCTGTTGCAGCAGGTTTGCTGCTTCTGTCCTGTCCATTCCTTACGAAGCCCAGGATTCTGAGTTCCTTTAATACGTGCTGTACTGCAGAGTGGCCCAAAGGCAGCCAGTTCCTCAGTGTGGGAGCATTAACGTTTTGCTCATGGCTCCTTGTTTTTATTTTCAGAGAAATCAAAATAAGCTGTTGCTTGAAAGACAAGATATCATACTGTGTAACACCTCTTTATCTAGGCTGTGGGTCTTGATTTAGCCAGAAACACGTTGAGTGGTTTGTTGTGGCAATTGATTTCTTTCTCTGTATTTTTGTAATAAAAGACCAAGTCAGGATTCAAATCTTCTTTTCCCACTGGCTGAAACCCCTGCTCCTCTACTCTCATACAAAATACTTTGCCTAATAAAAATGCCATAGGCTGATTCTGGGAAGATAATTGGTGAAAATACTGAAAAGTGTCTGCGTTCTTACTTAGCCTTGACATAGAACTTGTCTGTAGATGTCTAGAAACTGAAACTTGGAACTAGTGTCTCTGCATAGATGAAGCTGGTCAGTGTACTGCTTTATGTCACATACGTTAATAAGATCTAGAAGTGTTGTGATTGTCTCTTTTCTGATCTGAAAGATATGCTTGACATATGTATTGAGTACGGGGAGTTCACTGAGTTACTCCCTTTGGTCAAAGACTTGATTTTTCCAAGCTGCAGAGGAGCGGTCTGAAACATATAACCACTGGCATCATCCAGTCAGCATCAGGAATTTACCAAGTCTCACATTAACAAACAGTCATAACAAACAAAAGCGGGCAGCTGTTTCAGAGATGTACCTAAATGTGGTTCCCAATGGACACAGAATACTGATGATAGAGGCCATTTGACAGTAAAACCAAGTGTTAGATTTGACTTTATGCTGTCAACCAATACCAGTGCAAACTAGCAAGCTCTCTGTGTGAAGGACTAAGCCAATAACTGCAACAGAACAGGAAAGAGACAGAAAATGGATAGAATTTGAAGGGAGAAGCCTGGATTGCTGAAGGGAAGTGCTCTCAGAGGAGGTGCTGAAGAGATCAGACTGTGTACATAGCTGGAATACTGCTCATAAAGAGGCTGTTCGGTATTACTAGGTTGAAAGCCTTTCACTTAATCATTGAGCAAGTCATAAAGTAAAAATGGAACTGGCAGCACAATCTTAAGAATCATTTCAAATGTCTGACTTGACTGTGAAGCATTACAATCATTGCATTTACAGAGCAGAAAACACTTCCCCACTTATCTATGGATAAGCATAGATTTTCAGTCACTTCAGTTTGGGAAATTGAAAAATCATCAGAAATGTAATTGGGAACATCACATTTTTTTTTTTTAAGTAGTCATAGCACAATAACAATTTTATGTCCATAAAACAACATTGTTGCTTGAATGTTGAACCTCTCTCAGCTTGCCTGACAAAAGCAATCTCATTGTTTTGTGAAAATGTGGAATATTGCCGCTCTGTGTTTCAGTAGATGCTCCTGTGTGAATTTTCTCACGCATTTTTAATAGTTTTCTCCATTTGGTTTTAATCTACTTGAAAAAAAATATTGCTGGTGAAGATTTACATGGCTCCATTTGGGTATGCCCTAATTTTAATTTTTTAAATATTAAACCAAGCTGAGGTAGCTGGATGACTTTTTCTCCCCTTTTGCTTTTTAATGATTTCTTTCTTACTTCCTCTTTTGTAACTTTGCGGCAAAGAAGGTGAGGTTGGTCGTTGATCAGGGACATGGATTAAATTTTATTCATCTGAAGGCTTTTTTTATGGAAGTGTTTTCCCTTTCCCTTTCCTTTTTAGGCTATCACACCCTTTTTGTGTCCTTCTCTTTCCTTACTTGAATAAAATTGGGTGATCGCTAGCTTCTGTTGTCATGTATAATTAATGCTTTTTTGACAGTTATAATGGTCCTAGGTAAAGAATCCAGGCTGTGAAAAAAAATGGCTACCAGTCGAGAAAATAGCTGTGGAAAACAGGAATCTAGTGAGTTTTTCTTTGCTTCTAGGTAGCGAGGGGCCTCCTTGAGAAATGTGTGATCAAGACAGGTATGATGGGACTGCTTGCATAGGATGAGAATGACATCTTTCTTCCAGAAGGTGTACGCAGGGGCTGGAGTTTCCTTTTGTTCTGGTCTGCCAATAGCTGTCTTCTTTTCAGAAATTCTTTCTCAGATGAGATCGCTTCTTCCTTGGTCTCATCATCTGACTGCAAACAACTGTCTATAGCATTTAATTTCAAAGTCCAGTGGTCCTTGTGATGGTCTTCACAAGCATCCATGTTTCTGATGCATAGACCAGGGTAGAGAACATGTAGTTCTTGGGCAACCTGACTTCTGTGTCAACTGTCCCTCCAGTTCAGGGCTCAAACATGTTTACTTCCCAAGAAGATGGTCTTTGGGAAGCCTGGAATCTCCTAGTTGTTGACTCTCAGGTTTGCATGCAGACTCTTTTTTGAATACTTCAATGCTGAAACATCTTCAGAGTTGCCAGTATCATTTCTGTCCAATGCAGGACCTCACTTTACAGAAGGGAATGCTTTACAAGCAGGAGCCAGAGTAAATTAATTCTTCTCTCTGCTAGTGAAGTAGATACATATGTAGACTATACAACACACAACACAGCCTTTGATTTATTTTAGACAAACTGAACAAAGCATCTATTTTACAGGGAATCGCAAAATCTGTTGCATTAGACTCAGTCCAATAGTAGCAACCGGACAACTCAGACACTACACTTTTGTGGAGAGGTAATATTTGACTCTGAGTTGGGACGACAGTTTGGGATGTTTTATTTCATTTTGTACCAAAGCTTCCATTTGAAATCTTGTAAATGATTACATGTTACTGGTTTTGACAGTGGGCGTGGGCTCTCCTAGATTCAGTAGGCAGGATTTTCAGTGTGAGTGCTGTAAAAATATGATAGTGATTGATAACTGATTAATACATGTATGTGTAAAAGAAGAAAAAAAACTTTAAATACAAGGAAACTATTACTAAACGTAAGTAGCAAACCTGGTGCAAAATGCATATTGAATAAAGGCATGACTTCTTGTATTGCAAAATGTAGAGTTTTTAATTTTAAAGTGTTGTCTAGTGTTCAGGGAATGTGTGGCTTGGAGGAGGAAACAACCTGCTGTGCCCACTCCTCCTCTTTCTTAACCTCCATTCTTTCTCTGGAACTGCTCTTCTCAGCCTGTTGTTTCTTCTTCTTGTTCCTGTACTGGCTGCAGCTTCTTGAGCTGCCTTGTGCACCTTCTGCTTTCCTCTGCAGCAGACTTGCCCCATATCCAGCTCTGAGGGGCAGCGAGGCAAGAGTGGCAGTGGGGAGCAGCAAGGCCAGTGGAAGAGTTGTGGGAAACTGGAAACAAGCTCCACTCTGCTGGTAGAGATGGGCTGGACAAATAGTGTCTTCCACACCTGTTTGTCACCTGGAGGCATCTCTGGCTGCCATTCCGGAGATGGAGTCTGTTTGGGTAGGTGATTGCCCAAACAGGCAGGAAAAAGCAGTAATGATGGAGTGCAGCAGTGGCACAAGAAGGTGAAATAAGTCAAAACCAGCAGGAGAAGGTTTTGGGGACCACAGCCTTTGCCCAGTTTGAGAAGAGATAGCTTGGGAAAGACATTGCTTCTTGCTCCTTTCACTGACATAAGACTTATCATTTTCTAAAGAGTAGGAACCTGCCCTGTTTGTGCCAAGTACCGGTGCAGCACAGGCTGCAGGGTGCCTGCTCAGGAACAGATCCTGGAGCACCAAGTTCAATGGGGGCACTGTCATTAAATTCTCAGTGGCAGGAATTATTCCCCTTACTGTAATTACAGAATCCATGGGAAGCAATTATCCATTTTGCATGAACAACTCAGTGTTCTTCCTGTGTGTGCATGTTTTACATGAGCAATTTACCACTTGTTTCTCAATTTTTGAATGTTGCTGTCAAGCTTAGCGCTATTTCATAAACACACCTGAACTCCCCGCTATGCAGGTGAGGGAAAGAAGGAGAGTATGCAAGGCAGGCAGAATTATCAGGCATGATAGCTGGTCATTCATCAACATGTTTTCTTTAATTAGTTGTGCCAGATGCCAGAATGGCAGCACTAGAAACGTGGTCAGAGCACAGATGTGTTATGAGAAACAGCACGGCAAGTTTTCTTCTCATCACCATGCTGATGTCCCTTCATTGTTTGGGAGAGACAGCATCTTTAATAATAACTCTATAAAACAGGCTTAACACTATCACAGTTCTCAATAAAACTAATGTTTTGATTATTTCTTAGTAGGACCAGGTGGAGCTTTCTTGGCAGAAGGAACAAAAGCACCTGATGTGCAGAAGGCAGCAGAACAAGTGCTACAAGAAGGGCAGATGGTAGAGGAGAGAGAAGCACTTGAGAAGGAAGATTTTGTTGCTGAGGGAGGAGATGCTTGCACTGAAGAGGCAAGAGAAAAAATGGCATGGGCGGGAGATTTCCTGCCTGAGGAAGACACAATGGCTGTGCAGCAGATGGAGAGTCAGTTTGTGGTGGAGGAATCCACACTTGAGGAGAGCACCATGGCAGAAGGTCACAAAGGAATGGGAACAGGAAACAGAATTGATCCTGATGCAAAGGTGGCATGCGGGGAGCAGGAAGCTTTGATGGAGGGGGTGGAGAGTGAGGCAACACTGGAAGTGCGGGGAGAGAAACTGGCTGGGGCATTGCTAGGCAGGGAGGCAGATAGAGTGGCGTCTGAAGGGGAGGAGGTGGCTGTGGAAGTCTTTCAGGGAGAAGAGGCCACAGAAGAGGCTTCTGAGGCAAAGGAGGCTGTGGGAGCCACAGGGCCTCTGGTGGAGGAGGTGGTGGGTGAGACGGTGTCTGAGGCAGAGGAAGCCATAGAGGAGGAAGGTTCTGTGTCTAAGGGAGAGGAGGCTGTGGAGGATGTTCCCTTGGCAGGAGAAGGGATTGCCACGGTAGCTGGCTCTGAAGGAGATGAGGGTGTAGAGGAAGCCGTTTCTGAAACAGAGGAGGCCATGGCGAAGCCTGGGACTCTTCTGGAACCATTAGGGGATAAGAATATTCACACAGAAGAAGCAACCCTTAAGGGAAAAGTCTTTGTAAACCCTAATGAAGGCTTTGTAAACCCAAATGAAGGCTTTGTAAACCCAAATGAAGGCTTTGTAAACCCAAATGAAGGCTTTGTAAACCGGAATGAAGGCTTTGTAAACCGGAATGACGACTTTGTAAACCGGAATGAAGGCTTTGTAAACCCAAATGAAGGCTTTGTAAACCGGAATGACGACTTTGTAAACCGGAATGACGACTTTGTAAACCGGAATGAAGGCTTTGTAAACCCAAATGAAGACTTTGTAAACCCGAATGAAGGCTTTGTAAACCCCAATGAAGACTTTGCAAACCTGAATGAAGCCTTCGTAAACCCTAATGAAGCTTTTGTAAACCCAGAAGAAGACATCATAAACCCAAAAGAAGAGATCATAAACCCAAATGCAGAATTTGTAAAGCCAAATGAGTTTTCCTGGCTGAAAGCAGCAGGGGAAGAGCAGATGGAGATGGGAAAAGCTGCCGTAGGAGCAGCAACGTCTTACACTGACAAGACATCAGAGGAAGAAAGGAATTCTCTCATGATTGCAGAGGCTGCAGTGGATGAGTCTATGGAGCCTGACAAGAATCCTGTGTGGCAGGTAGCATCTGGATTCGATGCACTGGTGGATGCTGGAGAGGATCGCATAAGTGAAAGGACATCTCAGTGGGAGGAGAACACAGCAGCGGGGGAAGAGGAGGGTGCAGCAGAAACACATTCAAGTGAAATCCCATCTCTAGGCAGCAAAGCAAAGACGGAGCATGCAATGAAAGAAAAACCTGGTGGAGGAGTGATGGGAATATCTGCAGAGAAAGGCAGAGAAGAATCAGGAGGCGGAAAGGGGGTCATGAGTGCCACAGTAGGTCCAAGCAAGCTGGAAGCTGGGATGGAGGGATCACTGGAGTGTGCAAAAGAGAGAGAGGAGTGGGTTTCTGGTGAGGGGGCAGTGGATGGAGCAGCGCTGCCTGCCCCAGTGCTTTGTGTGGGCAGAATGGGGGAGGCAGGGCTGGTGGCCTTTGCTGTGGTGAGTGGCCAGGCTGGGCTAGGGACTCTGACTGAGGCAGCGGTGGGGCAGGAGGTGGCTGGAGGTGGCAGGTTGGGTGAGGGGACGGTGGGGCAGGAGAAGGTGGTGGGAGCAGTGTGGAGTGAGCTGAGTGTGACAGGGATGGCAGCTGCTGAGGGAGTGTCAGCTGAGGGAAGGGGCACAGCCTGGGAGACAGAAATGGACAGGGAGGGAGGGGTGGCTGATGGAGCCATGGCCTGTGGGCGAGGAGCAAACTGGGAGGTAGCGCTGGGGTGCGAGGAAAGGATGCCAGCACCAGCAGAGGCCAAGGGCCAGGATGAGGCAGGTTGGGAGTGGGACACAGCACATGTGTCCGCGCAGCATGGAGAACCATGTGGAGCAATGTCCCAGGCACAGCCAGCAGTTCTTGGGATAGGAGCAGAGGATGGTGAGGGTTGGCCACAAGAGAGGACAGAGCAGTCAGGCATGAAAGCTGAGGGGGAACAGCCAGGTCTCTGTGAAAACATGGGAGAGAGAGAGGGAGTGGATGTCTTTGAGAATATATGGAACACTGGAGTCAGGGAACAGAGGAAGGACAGTCCTGTTGGAAGGAGCCCTGTTGCTCCAGGAGCCACTTATGCATTTGAGAGGAGCTGTGATCCCTGCGAGGTGAGTCCTGAGTGGGTTGGCTGCTCATCTACATACCTGTTCCAAATCCTCAGACTGGTCCCTGCCAGAGGCAGAGGATGCATCACTTTATTCTGTTTCTTACACTTTCCTTAAATATCTGCTGCTGGAAGTGGGGTGAGGGATAGAAAATCCTTTTGGGTGGCAGCTTCTGCATTCTTTTTTGTTCCTGAAATTTCTTTTCAACTACCTTTGCTCTGATGCTAAGACTCACAGCCCCTCAGTTGTCTTACCTTTAGCCACGTAGAGGAGCTCTCCACCACCCAATGGGCCGCTCCTCTGCCCGCACTGGTGGCAGAAGCTGAGCCTCAGTAGCATCGCTAGCTGGGGCACTTCGGGTCAGCAGCAGCACTCTGCTCTCTGGTCACTCTGGCATCTGCTTGTAGGAAATCTGTTACAGTAGTATCTCAATAGCTGAAAATTTAGCACGTTTTCTGTAAAGCTAATGTTTTTCTCATTGTTTTGTAGGATATTTCAAACCCAGATGCAGTTCCTGTGCCCTCAGTCTAGCCCCCGGATGGGGAAGAAACTCTACTCTAAGCTTTTTCTGCAGCTCCTTCAGTGCTATTTTCTGCAACATTTACATAAACCACTGTATATTTGTGCCGGTTGGGATGTTCACACCTTTATTTTACTCCACGGCTACCACAACCATCTGTCATATTTTACTAGAGCAGCTTCTCAGTGTGCAGCAGACAACAAAAGGGCAGAGTCTGTGTTCTCAGATTGGGAAATAGAACTGAAATGAGCAGTATTTTGAATGGATTGTTAATGTAAGCCACTTAATGTAAGTTTATGTAAGATCAATATACTTCAGGTAAGAAATGGGACCAAGTCATTCGTGTTTGTTCTTGAAGATGGTTGCATTTGCTTCTTCAATCTGGATACAAGGAATTACTTTGAAAGAGAAAAGGAGACAAACCCCTCGGTTTTAC
The DNA here is from genome assembly GCA_033556795.1 of Tapera naevia. Taxonomy (NCBI): domain Eukaryota; kingdom Metazoa; phylum Chordata; class Aves; order Cuculiformes; family Neomorphidae; genus Tapera; species Tapera naevia. The sequence goes on along the minus strand of JAUMJJ010000198.1, from coordinate 1,909,276 downwards.
AGTCCTCAGCGTTCAAATGAAAGCATTACATCAAATGATGCTGAGTGGTGTGGTTGAAATGTGTATTCTATGCAAGCTATGCAACATTTACTTACAAGTACGTATTTGGAATATCCATAAAATTAGAGGTGGCTTACTCATTGGACCAAGGCATTTTCAATGTTGTTCAATATTAAAAAATATTAATACAAATATTTAAAAAATGCAGTAAATAGATGAACTGTGTGTACTTTACCTTTGAATAGATCTGGTATGATAAAGTATTCAGAATTTAAATTCATGCTAATGGCTTTCTCCAAAGGTTTGTTTTTTCTGTATACATATGCACATCTGCCAATTTACTTGGGTCTATAAAAAAACCCTGTACCAGTCTATGTAGTTCCTTGAAGTCTTGCAAATTCTTTCACTGTAAGGATCATACTTGCCAGTCAAGTAGGGCCTGGTCTTCAGTATTTATCTCTGCTTTTTAACTCCATGACTGATACTAACGTTGGGTTGAATATTTGTGCTGCTAAAGCTGTGTCGTGCAGATAACTGTGGAAAAGCAAATACCTGTGGACTATGAGCATGGCTGTACCCAAGCCATTTACAAATGCTTATTCATCCGCATGGGCTGCAGTTCCAGTGTTATAGATGAACAAAGGCAGAGGGAGGAGTGCAGGCTTTTGCCATGGCAGTGGTTCCCTGGAAGGATCGGGGTTAAAACTAAGGCTGTACTTGGAGGGGTCACGAGCCACACTAGCTTATTGTACACTAAGCTGCTTTACTAAGCAGAGAAAATGTGAAAGGGAAGAGGTTTGATTCATTTGTTGTAGGTAAGTGCCAACATGATCTGCAGACCATCGTAAAATACTCTTTAATAATACTGTCTGCAAATCAAGAGCACCAGGAGTGGGGTCCCCACTGTTATGGGAGCTGCAGCCACACAGGAGACAGTGCTGCCCCATTCTGGATGAGGGAAGGGTTCCCTCTGGGCTATGGCCCTGCCTCAGTGCTCCCTTTCCAGGGGTGGTTCTAAAGCATGTGCTGAGCTATAGGAGGGCAGGCAGAGGTGGGACTGGAGGCACCCTGGGGCAGGCAGTTGTCAGGGATGAAAGCTGTCTCTGAAGCTGGTTTCTCCTCTTGGTGAAGCCTCTTGCCAGCTGCCAACCTGCACTCCCATATAGATAGAAGCTTCCTTTAAAGGAATCCAGCTTTCAGAGCATGCTGAAGATAATTAAGTGGTCATATGAGTTTGCTGCAGCAGCAGGAGAATTAACGAGATCCACTTCAGCCATTTAGAAAATAAGGCAACAGTTGGTATCAAGAGGCAGCTGAACTTCCAAGGCACTCTTGGGCTGCACAAGACTCGAGGCATCAGGGACGTCCCAGATGCACAACACGGTAGTGATTGTAAGGAACTGGGAAGCTGATAATTAATTAATTAAAACGCTTAAAATATTTATAAATGGTCCTTGTGCATATGAGTGTAACAGTTAGGGAACTGGATCCTTTGGTTAGTGACATGCCAACTCATACAAGTTCTTGTATTGCTCTAAAAATCCTTCACTTCAGATACTCTGTTTTTATATATTGATAGAAAAAAAGTCAAATTTCCCAAGAACACTCTGCAGTTTCTGGGCTCCTTTCAGATTGGTGGGATCTTTTTCTCTCATGTTTTTTTTCACTGATTGGAGTATTTACAGGATAGATACAGGCAAACTTTGGCCTGAGGTAAGGAAATGGCCCTTACCCCATCCCAACAGTTCTCCCCTCAATTTAACAGTTGGTTTCCCCTGCTCATGCACCTCAGTTTCCCTCCGTTTTTTTTTGTATGCTGGCAGTGCCACCTGCAGCTCCCTGGCACAACATGGCCATGGATGGCAAGAACCAGCTTTGTGCCTGGGACACTGCATTACTCTTCATGTGTCTGAGTCCTTTAAGGCAACTGATTCCTAAGGTGGTCAGCAGACTTGAACCAATTAAGGAATTGAGCTGAATTTGGCCATTTCAGCTTCAAGGAACCGCCCTGCTGCTGTAGGTGTGGCTATGAAAGATGTACCATTACTTTACTTTTAAAACACAACTATACCTGTGATCTGAGTAGGTGGAACTTTGGTAAGAAGAAGCAAACCCATTGAAAGATAATTTTATAGTTTTGGAAAGGCTACCCATGGTAATTTCTGCTCTTCTGCCCATTGTTATTTAAAAGTTAACTTCAAAGTGAAGAGATGTAGGTGGCGCTTATAGAAAAACAAGATGTGTTCCAGAGGAAAAAAAAAAAAGGCTAATTATTGAACTGAACATGTGTGAGAAAAGCAAACTATCTAACAGTCTTGCCACTGGCAAAACTCATTTTTGGCTCATCAGAAAGGCTTTTTTAAACTCCTTAAACTGTCAGGTATTCTCAGTAGCTTGTCATTGGATACTGATGGTGCCTCAAATGTATCTTTACTGGTTTACATAGCTGAAAACATTCCTTCTGACAGTCTGCAGTCTAAAGAGAAGCATTTCACTCTTTGAAAAATAGTGCTAGCTGTACACTGTGGACATGATGTGAGAAAGATTGTTCAAAGTCCAGTGGCTGGAACTGGGTACAAGCCTCTGGCATCACCCCCAGGGTTGTAGGATGATGATCTTCACAGCCATTGCCTGGAAGGTCTGTGGTAGGGAGCACCTTCAGGTGATATGTGCTTCTGTCTTAAACAAGTGCTTGTGCCACAATGTGATTTCTCTGGCTGGGAGTTTCCCATTGTGTTTTTTTGGATGTGACTGACCACTCTGCAGTCCCTCTGGCAGTGGGGATGCCCCCGGGGCAGGTTTCTACGGCACAGAAATGCAGAGATGCCAGGCTCCTGCTTGCGGTGGGAACGCTTGTTTGGTTGGACATCAGTTTATTTTTATCTAGATCATCTATTAGTGATATGTTAAACAATTTCAAATGTTACTACAGCTACCAGGCACTGGCTGATCTTAAAAGCAGGGTAAGAATCCTTGGACTTTCTCATTCTTCACAAATATTTCAGTGTGCTGGGCTCTTCAGGCTTCTCTGGGAATAGCACAAACTAATTTCACGCCCACAAACAACTTTAGAACATGTTCTATTCAGCAATTCACATTTTTCAGAGTTTTCATCTGTACTAATAACTGATCACTCCTGTGAGGCATACTTTCCCCCTAAGCCTGTTGTATCTTCTATAGAGACCAATTAACTAAGACACTGTTTTGTTTAAGAAGCCAGTAATTTTTATTACTGGTAAATTTATTTGCAAGTGGTTGGGTTTGTGAAGAGCCTTCTAAAGTACAAAAGTTTTGCCTTCAAAAGCTGATTATGTGTTGTTGCTTCCATGTATCCACTTCTGACACTTTCCAAGGAGGGACTGAGAGATCACACCACACAGCTCTGGTACCAGTGAGTACTCAGAGGCATTAATTCAAATGAAGTCTGCTTTCCTTGCTCTATTTCTATTCTATAATCTAGTTTAGTTTCTGGTTTTCAAGTACAATTGCTGTATTAATGAAGAGTCATCACACGATGCTTTAAGCAAGAGAAAGAGACATAATGTAGTGATATTTGTAACAAGAAATTCCTGTAGAAAAGGAAATTTAATGCTGGAACTGATTTTTCAGATATCACAATTGATCCTTTCTTCCTTTTTGATCTCTCATACACTGGCCAGTTCAAAATTGAAGGAATGAGATGGAACATCTGTTTGCCCAGGCCTTCTTCAGCTTGTTGCCTACCTGTGCTTTGGGAGCTCTACCATATGAAACTTCTGGTCGATTAGAGAGTCAAATAGGGAATTTTCTTTAGCACCCCAAATGCAGCTTCTCTTGTCTGCTCTGCATAGGTTTCCTCAAAGCATGCCACTTTCCAGTGCTGCTTTTCATCAAGAAAGAATACAACAGGTTTCCCCCAGTTGCAGAGGAATGTGGACGTTGTTTCATCACGGTTTGCAGTTATAGAATCACAGAATGATTTGGGTTGAAATGGACCTTTAAACTCATCCAGTCCAACCCCCTGCAGTGAGCATGACATCTTCAACCGCATCAGGTTTCTCAGAGCCCCATCCAGTCTGACCTTGCATGTTTCCAGGGGTGGGGCATCCACCATCTCTCTGGGCAACCTGTTCTTGTGCCTCACCAGCCTCACAGTGAAAAAAAATCCTGCCTTATATCTAATCTAAATCTCTCCTTTTTTAGTTTAAAGACATTACCCCTTGTCCTATCACAACAGGCTCTGCTAAAATGTTTGTCCCCATCTTTTTTATAAGCCCCTTTAACTATTGAAAGACCACACACACAGTAAGGTCTATCTAGAGCCTTTTGTTCTCCAGGCTGAACAACCACAACTCTTTCAGCCTGACCTCATAGGAGGAGTTCTTCAGCCCTCAGATAATTTTTGTGGCCTACCCTGGACCCACTCCTGTTTCTTTTCGGTGTCTTTCCTGTCCTGAGGGTTCCAGAGCAATGAGGACATTTTATTGTTACTGTGGAAGGACAACAGCAGGGCAGAGTTCAGCATGTTTTGGTAATGTTGCGTTTGACTGGGAGGGTGTTAGCACCAAGGTTGGAATTGTTTGTTAGCAATGGACTGGAATTTATGCAAGGGACATCTCCCCCCCCTCTTCCTCCCAGTGATTTATCTGAGGGGGATGAATGCTGATTTCAGTGTGTTTTACCCTGATTTTCTGCTTTCAGGAACTAAAAATGGGAAATGATCAAGGAGGGTGTTTGTAACCTGAACAAATTCTGGCTGTTTGCATTGAGTCATGCAAATGTGCCTGTTCTCATCTCAGATTATGCAGGGTTTGTGGGGTCCTCATGCAGGGCTGTTTCCTGTCTCGTTGGGTAATCCTGTTTCAAGATATAAGATCCACAAATTCTGTAGCCATAATGGGAATTACTCCTGCCAGACTAGGCCTTTGTGAAATAACAATGCTAATCATTGGTCTGAAAAGTTGCCATGATGATTGATGACCTCCTTTGATCTAGGGGAAAGGCTGAAGCTTCCTCTTGCTGCTTTTTATTAAAGCTCTTATGAGAATATTTGCCATGTTGTGACACTGACTTATTGCTAAAGCTTTTAAAAGATAGGGTGAAGTGCTCTCTAAGAGTTTGTTCAGAGGCCTGCTCGGACCAAATGCTCAGCGTCTCTGAAAGCTGTGACAGCATCCGTGGAAATACAAGAGGCTGTCAGCAGCTCTCTTCCAGTGGTGAGCAGGGTTTAATCCTCTGAAATATTGGGCTACAGTCAGGAGGCTATACTTATGGTTTCTTTTTTTGATGCACTGAATTCCTCAGTTTCACAACACTATCCATTTTTTAAATACCTCCAAGGATGGTGACTCAACCACTTCCCTGGGCAGCTGTTCCAGTGCCTGACCAGTACACAAATTCTTCCTAATATCTAGTCTGAACCTCCGCTGGTGCAACTTATGGCCATTTCCTCTTGTCCTATCACCTGTCACTTGAGAGAAGAGATCAACGCTCACTCTGCTACAGCCTCTTTTCAGGCAGCCCTAGACAGCGATGAGGTCTCCCCTCAGCCTCCTCTTCTCCAAGATAAACAAACTTACCTAATATAAATGGTACAATAAATACAGAGAGGTCTGGGATGCAGCTCACTAAGGGACACATCGGACCCTGTGTCAAATCCCTTGACCCCCATAAAATGTGCAGCTGGGAAAAAACAATCCATTGGCACATCTGGCCCTCAGTGAGCCTCCCATCCCATTCCTGGCAGCAGGGGCTGCAGAACCTCAGCACTTGATCCTGCCAGCACCAGCACTGCCTGCACTGGCACCAGCCCCTGTGCCCTCGCAGGCTGTGGGCTGAGGTGGAGACACTTCTTCCAGCCTACAGAGAGAAACACGTGTTTGCTTTGACCTTCCAGAGGGGGGCCTTGCAAGGCACTTCTCTCTCTTTCCAACTCACACTTCTGCCTCCTTTTAGCACAAAGCAGAAAGCTCTGACTCTCCTCACCTCACAAGACATCGCCATAACCTGAACATCCCACCAACATGCATGATGGCAGCTTCTTCACCCTGAAACATGGACCAAACAGAGCGAAAGGTAACTGCTGGGTGCTACCAGGGGCTGACAGCAACATTTTGCTTACAGTAAGATGTGTACATTTCCATTTCCCCCTCACTGAATTTTTCAGCAAGTGAAACAAAACAGTTAAAAAACACCTCTAAGCTTTGCAAAGTGAAATCTTCCCCATTTTTATTGCTTCAGGACTATGAAATTAATGGTGTGCATGGAAGATATGAGTTGGGAGAGCCTACTACACATTTATAGTTCATCTATGTCACACTGCACGATGCCTCATCATAGACCTCCGTTCAGGGATCATAGTCCTAAGAAACCAACATCCTGAAAAATATCCAGAGAGCAATACACAGCAGCACTGGTTTCCACTTGGCCAATACAACAATTGTGACTTTGAACACAGTTAAGGAATAATACTATAGCAGGATTGCTTGCAGCTGAATTTTGCTAATTTGAGAGAAGATTCCAGAAAATACCAGCACAATTATCTCTATAATTGCTCCAAGAAGAAGAGTTCAATTCCCTCGCCCTTTATTTTTATTTTTTTTGCTTCCCAGGGAAGAGCAAATCCTGGTCATGGCCCCGTAGCCCTTGGTGCTCCATTCTGCTGCAGTTTGCTTTGAGTCAAAAATGCAGCTTTGCACTGCATTAAAATTATCATATTTGTGACTCAATTTTACCTGTCTGTACTAAACTTATTTGGATTGGGATTTAGTTTTGCATATTCTCCTTCTGGTTAAAAGTTTATTTTGCAATGCCTGTGCTGCTCTTTGTGAAGAAATGACTGAATGAAAGCTTACACTCTTTGAGGAAAACAATCACTCAAACCAAAACAAGAAACTGGATAAGAAAACACACATTTTTGGAAGAATACACTTAAAGCAGCCATCCAAACATCTCTTTATTCTCAGCAAGCAGGAAAGCATCCACAGATCAGGACTCTGAAGAACTGTAGCCCTGGGCTGCTGTGCTGGGGAGCTGCCTGAGCCTGTGGTGCAGAAAATGAGACAAAGGACACAACTGGGCCTGCAGAGAACTCACAAAAGAAAGCAGAGCTGGTTCAGAAGCTGGGAGCAGGAACAGCTTTGCCTCCACAGAGGCCTGGGTGGTGGTGGGGAGTGACAGGCTGCTCCTCTTCTTGATGGATCTGGGCTGACGACTGTCTGGCACCCACTAAGGAGGGGCCCTAAGTGCAGTCCAAGGTAAGAGCAACTCGTCTCAGAGCCCTGAAACTATAACAGATGCATTTTAATTTCATCTTGTCATATTATTAATGCTCAAAAGTGCAGCATTCTTTGTGGATACCCACTTCGTTAAAAGACATATGCACACCACCAAAAATCTCCACACCCTCAAGCAGGACAGCAGAGAAAGATGTGAGATCAGAACCTATGACAGGAATGTTTGCCATGAACAAATAAAGCTGTTCAATTGAGGGACTCTCAGTGTTACACACGGTGTCCGGGAGCCAGGATGGTCGGAGAGAACTGTTACTGCTGGTTGATCGCGAGTCTCTCTGCAGGTGGAGGGCTGAGGCTGTCAGCTGCTTTCTTCAAAGCTGCCACTGCTGCTGCAGGAATGGAACCTCATGGTACTCATGGGATCCGACACATAGCCTGCAAGGTGCAGAGAGAAGTTCATGTGTGCCTCCAAGTAACAGTGATTCCCCCCTAATGTTTTCTGGCAGTGACAAAACCAGTGAAATAATGTGAGTATAATTTTGAGATAAACAGGCACAGATCGTGCTGATTCCTTGTTACTGTCTGCAAATTTCCATTCAGTATCATCTGCTGAGAGAAAATTTCAATCTGAAGTAAACAGACCCTGTCGGTTCATGCAGTGAACTCACAATGATCAAGTGTAAGGCAACTTTGGTGACTGAATCGCAATGTTTTAATAACACAATGGAAGTTTGGCATTAAAAGGAATATCTTATTTACCTTTCAACCAGAGCTTCAGAGAGATCAAAATAAGCATTCTGATAAGTGTTTTAAAAATATTTTGAATCTCAAAACAGCAACACTGTAAAGTCAATGGATCTACTCAAGACAGTTGCCATTTGAACATGCAGAAAAATGTGTGAGCACAGAGTGTACAAAAAAAAACCATGTCTTCCTTATATGTACTCAGCAAATGTGCCTCAGAGAAACAGAAACTTCATGTAGCATGGAACACCTCTGCTCTCAGCAGAGACACCTTTCTGCTGGGCAGTGCTGCCTGGAAGCGACCGTGATAGATGCTTCTCCTTAGAAGTCCGTGTTGTCTGAAGTTCGTGTACTGAAGGTGTTGCTATTGTGCTCTGTCATGTCAACCTCATGGCTGCAGTTTTGTTTGCCTCCTTTGGCCATCACATCCCTGAGTATGATACGTGCATCTACGGAAACCCCTCTACCCAGCACTCAGAGCAGGGATGGCTGCACGTGCAGTGCTAAAACCTTTTTTCCTGCCTGCTCTCTCGCGCTTTTGTAAGAGTGTCAGAATTTCAGAATCACAGAATCATTTAGGTTGGAAAAGACCTTTAAGATCATTGAGTCCAACTGTAAACCTAACACTGCCAACTCCACTACTAAACCATGTTCTTAAGTGCCGCATCCACATGGATTTAAACACCTTCAGGGATGGTGAATCTGTGTTTGCACCGGCTGTCGCCAGGTGTAATCCTCTGGGATGGTGATCCCTCTAGCAATGGTTTCAGAAAACATCTCTTTCACTGCTTTCTCCCCAGGGCTCTCTGGACTTTCACACTTTTCCAGGGGGTGATAAGATCCAGAATATCTGCGTGGCTCTGGGCAAATGCTGGAAGCATGGTCTGTGGTGCTGCCCTCAGGCCAATGTATGCTGTGCTGATGTTATCAGCAAACACAGCAGTCACAGTGACTGGCCTTGGCTGTGTGTCAGTGCTGAAGCAAGAAGGTGACATCCTCTTGACATGGCCCTGGAGCAGCTGAGGATAATCAGGCAAACAGGTCAGCTAGTACTGGCAGAAAGAGCAGCACTGTGGAACTGCACCAGGATGCTTTCCAAAAATCACACTCTCAGCAGGTTTAGCCCCACTGCAGTATTGTGGAACAGAAGGTGAATGAGCTGGGGTGCACTTCTGCTTCACACCTGCACGTAAAGCCCATGACACCCCACCAAGCACATACTGAAGGTGGCTTCACATCAGCCATCAGGTCTTTCTAGAATGCAGAAGCTGAGCCTGCTGCAAGCAAACACTGGCACAAAGGTGAGATTGAGAGTCTGGCCTTCAGATCCATACCAAGAAAGATTTACCCAAGACATCTGAGTCCACTCTGCTTCATCCACCCTAATGCCGACTATGCTTTCATCCTCTCTTTATATTAAGGTTTTATACATACATTAAGCTGCTGGGCTAAAATTTGCTCTAAGCTAGTAATTATTCTGTGCCTGGGACATTGTAAAGAATGAACTAGTGAGTTTGTGAGCTGCAGGGAAAAGGTGGGTGAGAAACAGATTGCCACAGAACTGCCTGCATGAAAAAAACCCGAGAAAAAGTGTGTAGCAAAGGTTTACTGAAAATGATTGCAAATGTCAGGGCTAGGAAATGTGGTAGAGCAGAGAGCCAGGATAGCATAAGGAAGAAGCCGTCAGGACATATCTGTTCTGGAAAGGAGCAGAGTGATGGAATGCCCTCTGAGAGAGGAGTACAGATGGTGAAAAGTACTTGTTTCATTTTCTGCTCCCATGATACTCCAGAAATAGGACTTTTTGCAGAAGCAGCCTTAAGGGTATAATGCCACAACTTCTCCTTACTGACAGATCCATGCATGCAGACAGAAAGGACCACCCTAGTTCTGAAGTGCTTGGAGTGCACATGCAGTGGAAGCAGTCGTGACAAGGAGCACAGGGTGAGACTTTGCCAGCTCAGATTGTCCACACTCCACAGCCTGCACTGAACACCAGTTTTCTCAAGATACTTTTTGGTACCTCAGGAGGCTGTAGCTCTGCACTGGTTAGAAACACCAATGTGCTCAGAGTATTCTGTGTTAACTCACCATTTTTATCAATTGGTGGGTACTGGAAGTTTCTTCTCATGTCATCCAAAGACAGACCTTGAGAAGGGTGTTGGCCAGTGCTGCAAATAAAATCGGAGGTGTTAATTTAGATAAGACCAATAAAGCCACATCCCCAGACCATGAGAACTTTTACTACAGATCTGGAAGGAAAAGGCAACAACATGAAATATATCAGCCTGATGCCCAGCCATTGGCATTTGCAGCAAACTAAAAGCAAGAAAAAGTTACAAAGCAAGAACTCAAATCACATGCTTGCTCGCGTTTCATCTGTTCTCAAAGTAGCTTCCCTCAAATGCACTGTTTGGGGCTTCACAATTGTTTGTACATCACTATTTTTTTTAGAAGGATCTCTAGGCATTAATTCCAGGATCAGTGTAATCTACTTCATGCATCACTGCTAACAGATTGCTGCATATAAGTTTCTCCGGCAAGGAAGATCACTGATTATCTTCCCATCGTTGACCAAAACCACTGTCCTGCCAATCAGGCTCTTTATTCCCAATCCTAAGGAGCTATCCTGTACAGGACTGCCCTCTACCAGGTCTTCTCAGATTACTGGAAGCCAGAAACCAAGCATATACAAACTAAAGAAGACCAAATACATCTACTCCTTAGTTCATTTATTTCCAAGCAGCTGTCAAAAGAATAAGGCAAAGGATAATGGTACAGTGACACTGCCGATGGCACAGGGAAGCCGTGCAGCACATGGACCCATGGAGGTACTTCAGAAAAATTTACATATGAAGGAGAGCCCAGATCTATCAGACCATATCTTATACTTGATTGGAGGACTAAAAAAAGACCTTATGGCTTTAAGTACTTCATGAAAATAACAGCTCAGTGTTGTGCTTTAAAAAGAAGCCTGCCTTCACAGAGTATGCTTATGTAAATCTTGAGAAGCCTTTTAATTGAAAATACCATTAGCCACAGTTCTTGGGCTTTGACAGTTTTCATGGTCAGATAGAAGCACAGTACCAAATGGAGCTTTATATCAAAATAATTAGATGCTGTGGATATATTTAAAACCCCCGAAAGGTCTATCACCGCTAGACTATCTAAACTTAATGGGTGTATTTGTGGCTTCTGGCTTTTATTGAGGAGTCACTAAGATATTTTTTGTTGTCTCTCTGTGTAGTTTTGGGAAGATAATAGGATTAGCTTTACTGAATTCCACTAACTGCAAAGCAACATGCTATCAGCTTCACTCTGGCAGAACTGATCAATATAGCTTTTCAGCCTGTAAAACGTGAAGTCATGAAATGGAAAGGGCAGTTCAGTGAATTGTCCAAATGGCAGAACATGAAATGTTGACACCACCTGGCAGCAGCAGGACACAGGCTGGTTGTTCCAGGTTTTCTTGGGAATTGTCTGTTTTTCTACCCTGAACACAACAGGGTAGATGTTGGATGAGGATGGAGGAGCTGGGAGGCTCAGGAGAGGTCCTGTTGCACCAGCTTTCCTAGCTTCTTTAAGACACATCTTCCATATAGAAATGCTGTTTGTCAATGCCTGGACCAACATCGTGGCCTATGGGAGGAGGTGGGGCAGCTGCCTGGCAGGCTGAAGGTAGTTTAATTCAGATCATGTGTACTCTGAAGGAGCAGGCAAAGCTTGCTCCAGCTCAGCTGATGCCTCTGGAACATTGTTTCTACCCACTTTTCACCATCCCACCCTCTTTTACACTGCTCCTGACTTCTCCCTCACTGGACCATACATTTCTTTCCCCAGTCTTCTCCCTGCTGTCCCCAAAAGCTGTCCCTCCTCTGCACCATACACCCACCCACCTGCCCACTCTCCAGACCCCTCACCTGCCTTCCTGAGAATGCAAAGTCCTTTGAGGGCTGACCTGCAATGGTATGGAATGTACACATTTACTGTATCACTTGTATTATTGAAGGTTATTCATTATTAAGGACAAGAAGCCCTTTTTCGGGCAAACAAAAACAATAAGAACATCTAGCCAGAGGCTAAAGCAATAAAAGAGTGAATGAACTGGCTGGCAAATCTGCCTCTGAAAGGACTGCAGACAGCTACTGCAGCTCCTGCCAGCTGTGGGAAGAGCCAGGAGGTCTCCAGGGGAAGAACTTTGCTTTAATTCTTAGTGCAGCATTCACAGAGTAACTCCAGATGTGCTGGCCAAGAAAGAGGAGCCTGAGGCCAGCCACATTGCTGAGCCGGAGACTGGCAGCACTGGCTATGCCAGGGATGCCAGCCTGGAACTCCAGAGGAACCACTGATCTGGCCCATGCAAAGATTTCCTTGGAAAGGACAAACTCTTAACCAAGTTATTGGTCTTTTTGCCTTTGGAGCAGCTTGGAGCAAAACCAGCAGACAGAATTCTCTGGTTTTGTAAAGATAAAAAGAAGAAAAGATTGACAGAATTGCTGCTAATGAACAGCTGTTAGGTCTCCATAGACCCTGCCACCTCAGTTTGCTGCCCAGGGCCCTGCTCTGCAACCTACTCACTCACAGTGAGCAGGAGAAGATGCTGGGTGACACTTCCACTGGGAATCATCTCCCAGCTCCCTCCCTCCTGCACCACTTGCCCAGGACAGGAGTTGGAGCCGGAGCCTTGGAGGAAGGGGACCTGAGCTGTCAGCATAGTGGAGTTCTGTGAAAGGCAACCAAGCCAGGGCACCCACAGTAAATGCTGCTCTGCAAGCTGCCCCTTCTTTGTGGGACGCACAGGGATGTCATGCCAGGGAGCCAGGCTCTGCTCCCGCCCACTCAGTAATGGTTTCACAGCAGACAGAGTAACACATTCACTGCATGATTCCTCTGTCCTACACAGACAGAGAATGCTTTTAGAGTATCACAGAATCGTTTAGGTTGGAAAAGACCATCATTGAATCTAACCTCAAAGTGCCAATTCCACCACTGAACTATGTCCCTAAGTGTTGCATTCACATGTTTTAAACACCTCCAAGGATGGTGACTCCACCACTTCCTTGGGCAGCCTGTTCTAAAATTACAACCATGCCATGCAGACAGGTATTTGGTATTTGAGGCACCCTGTCATGTAGGCTAAAGAGCAGCCCCTGCCAACCCCATCAGACATGTTAGCGCTGCTGTGCAAAGGTACACAGAAAGGACACTACAAATGTTTCTGACTTGGGTTAATTGAGAGCTACTCAAACAAGAAAAGACTAGTCTTTTGCAAATACTGTCCTTCGACTCTGTGGGAAATGCTAAGGGTATAAAGATGTAGAAAATCAACAATTAAAAATTCTATATGAAGTCATGAGTTGACATGTTAAGCTGTCCTGCCAGACAGGCAATGCACTGCTATTGCATCAAATTCATTATGAGAGTCCTGCATCCCCTGCATCCCACCATGCTGGAGAACCGTCCACTAAACAGACACTAAAGTTACAGGGCAAGAAACAAAGAGCTGATTTCAGTGCCAGGGCTGTTTAATTCCATGCACGGTACATAGAATTTTCATTAGATGACTTGTTTCTGCCATGGTGTGAAGTTGCCTGCTGTTGTGTTTCATAGGATGTGAAGTTGCTGAAGCAGATGGAAACAGGAGGCAGCCCAGAAAATACAGTCCACCTGGGGAAAAATACAATGTGACCCCTTCCATCTGAAAATGCCTATGCTTACAAAAATGAAACCCTAAGAAACAATTGTCATTAGGAAGTAGAGTCATTAATCATCTCAGTGTGTTTTATAATAGAAAAGCTACCAAAACTGTGGCAACCATTCCCTTTTCATCAAGCGTTGTGACTCTGGGTGAATCCTTCTGGGTACTATTTATAGATTTAAATGTTGTTAGTGTGGACGGCAGAGCATTTGATAGAATAATTTTTAAAAAAAATACCCAAACCACCCTTTAAATAATTGTTAGGGTGACAGTGGAGCCCATTTTGTTAGGCCGATGGACCTCAGGGCTGCACTGGGAACACTGAACTACATAGACAGGAGCACTTAGAGATGCCCCTTCACTGCCCTCTCCTGTCTTCACTAACCCGGATGTGTCACCTTGTTATTCCTTTTATGCAAATCTAGGGCACTCAAAAGCACAATCTGGTCCTTTACAGGAAATAAAAATCCAGCTGGCACTGCCTTCATCTCAACATCAGTGTCTGCCTCCATGTGCCACTCCAACAGCCTATGACAAAAGTAAAATACTTTGCAGGATATTGCATTTTGCCAGATGAATGTTTCAGATTCAATCTATATTTTCACATAGAAGATTTCAGTGTCTGCCTGCAGGTGTTTACCTTCTGCTTCTCCACATGATCTCTGGACCGGTAGAGCTCCTGTTGCTGCTGTGTGCCAGCTCCCCATTTTAGCTGTCTGTGTTTCCAACTCCACAGCCCAGTGAACAGGAAGGCACCAGGAGGGCAGAGCTCACTCTGCTGTTGCTGTTTCTGACTGCTGAGTGGTGCTAAAGGGTAAGGTTTGGACCAAACACACTGCACTTCTGGCAGCACTGAAGACACCATTGCACTTCACAATCCTCTTACTCCCCATAGGATAAGAGATGGGAGATTGCTAAATTTGTCCTCTAAACCAGGTTTCCCAAGCAGCAAGGCAAACAGCCCCGGATAGCGACTTAATGGTACAATAATATAGAGAACCCATATGTGATTTTGTCTTAAAATTTGTCAGGAATTCTTCAATGGTCATAAATTGAATGATACACATTTTTTCAATTGTACTCTGGTAGGAATAGCCCCAGCATACTGACTCCCACAAATCTCTCCGAGATTGAGATCCTTTTCCTCTTACTTAAGGAAAAGGGACCTGGCATTTGTATCTCCTGCCTCTGTACCTGCTGGGGCAGCCGGGTTTCTGTCTATCTCTGCCCACCTTGGCATGGATATCTTCACCTGCCATCCTCCCCAGACCGCATCCTGGGCTTTGTGATGGTGACAGCACCAGTCTGGCCGTGCTCTCTTCTTGTTCTACAATGCTATCTGCCAGCAGCACAGCCCACTTCATCCATTTAAACACATCACAATGTGAGATCAAAATGAAAAAAACAAAAAAATAAAATCCAGATAAGAAAATCAACATCAAAACTGGCACCTCTTCGATGATTTGACTTCCCTACCACAGCTGCTCTCTGGAATCACTAAATGCTCCCCACATTTTATCTTTGTGACATGCTCTTATGGTCAGGAATGGGGTGTTCTTCCTGTTCAAGAAAGTCTCTCTCTCATTAAATAAACTCCACTAACACTGAGAAGCTGATAGAGGTGAAGGCATGATAGAAAAGAGTTTTCAGACACTTGGCCAGACACAAAATACGTGCTCCACAGAGGACCGTATATGTACAAACATAACAGAAAACTAAATTCCTTGTACATAAAAATTATAATGGCATTTCAGCATGACTTTTTTTTCCAAAATGTGCTGATTTCTAGGATATTCACCTGGGGTTTTCCCAAGTGAAAAATATTTCTAGGATATTCAGCTAGGTTTTTCCTCCTAATTGGAAGGACAAGTCTATATTTTTGTAGTGACAACAAGCCACGCTGTGACAGAAGTCAGCAAACATGCTCAGCATCTTTCTGTAGGGTTTGGATTTCAGTCAAGAGAGGTGAGCCAACTGGATAATTCCTTTATAAGGATGAGCAGTTCCTGCCCTCCTGTCGTGATGCAACCCACTAACACCGCCTTCTCTCTTTTCAGTCAAAACATGGAGGTTTGACTGCCTCCAGTACAACAAACTGCTCTATGAACCACAGAAATGCTCCTGCAGGAACTAGGCCCCTCAGATGGCCTCTTTGTACAGTACTAACTGCGAGCAGTTCTCTGAAATGGAAACAGCATCCACTCTGTGAAGGAGGTTTGTGAGGCTCTGCTTTGAGCCACCTGATGCCTCCAGCCATATCATTTGATACTGAACTGCTGCCCATGGCCTAACCTGGGTTTTCCATCTTCTCACTGAAGATGGAAGATTCCACACATTGGAATATTTTTTCCCAAAGGAAAATGTGTCTTTCAGCTTTTCTTTAGTGAAATTTTTCAAATTGAAAACACATTGTTATATAAATATTGGCCTTCCTGGTCCTGCTGGCAGGTAGTGAAGGTACATCCATCTAATGACCACTCGTCCTCATCCTCTTGAATGGGCAGTCATTGGTCTGCTGTTTTGTGTGATAAAGCAGAGGTACTGCACATAGAGCTCATACATGGCAGGACTGGACTGTCTGCAATTTATGTTACTCATAGTGAAAAATCATGGAATCATAGAATGGTTTGAACTGGAAGAGATATTAAAGATCATGCAGTTCCAACACCCCTGCCACGGGCAGGGACACCTCCCACCAAATCAGACTGCTCAAGACCTATCCAACCTCGCCCTGAACACTTCCAGAGAAGGGACATCCACAAGTTCCCTGAGCAACATGTGCCAGTGTCTCACCACCCTCAGTGTGAAGATGCTTATGCTTAGCTGTTGACTTTGTAGCAGAATGGCTTCCACAGCTTTCAGATAACTCAAACGCTCTGTGCTATGGCAGTTACAAGAGGGGACAAGACGGCAGAAATTCTTTCCTTGCCTGGCCCTGGCAGAGGATCAGCCCCACGGTGTATTCCTGCTGCCAGCTTCCTATGCAGTCACATCCCCTAGTTGGGCAAAATCCCTGCTGCAGGGACCTCCCTTTAGTGGCACATGAGCTCTGCAGTCTTGGAGAGGACTCTGTCTCTTTCAGAGTCGTGCTCTACTTGGCCCTGCCATGGTACATACCTCTGTGACCAGACAGCATAAGCTCGTGTGTTCAAGGCATATTCCAACTCAAACCGACTACGCAGTGCTGCAACATGGCTACGGCCAGGACCTCCACGTGCAATGAGACAGTCTGATGATGATGAGGGAGACAGAGAACCGCTGCTGTTGCTTGAGGCTGGAGACATTAACTGGATTAAAAAAAAAAAGAAGGCACTGTTACACTGTTATTACAGATTTATTAGTTCTTCCTCAGCTCTTTCTCTTAAGTTGCGCGTCCTGTATTTCCTTTATAGTTTGACTGAAAGAAGCTGTGCCTCTTGACTTTGATCAGCTGAGGAGAACTGGATGCTACCTTCCAAATAAAGCAGTCAATTCATCATCACCTTGGGTTTTCAAGCTGGGGTTGGATGACTTTCCAGAACACACGCTTTGCTCAGCCATGAGCTATCTGGCTCACAAGTGTGCATTGTGCAGCCAGGAGATGCCACCGCCTCCCAGGCAGGAGCCACTGGCTGAGACTTTCCCATCTGTGTGAGAAAGGTGGCAGTGGTGTCTGATCACAGCTGTCCTGTCTGAGTGTCATTCAGTCTGAAGGGGCAATGTAATAGCAGGGCTAGCACATCAATATACTCATTTATACTTACGGACCAAGGATATAACACAGGTCCCTGAAGCAGCAGGGACCTAGACTTGCTGGCACAAAAGGTTCCCACCACCCCTGGAAAGAGAGATTCTTAAAAGGAGCAGAAATTTTTTGCTGAGAAGAAAAAAGAGAGGAAATAGAAGGAGGTGGAAAGAGAAAACTTTCCACCTTCATCGGCTGCTGTAGTTAACTTATGGTGATCCTGTTCCTTAAAACTCCTCTCAAACAAGGCTTTGCCTAGAGTGTAGTGGAGCTTAGGTCTTACTTCCCAGCTAAACAGCACTTCCTTTTGTTCTTTTCTGTATACAAACTCTTGCCCCAGATTTCTTTCTGCATGTGCTGAGGTCTGTGTAACCCAGCAGCTGGATCTCCCTGGAGATGGCACAGTTTCTTGTGATATAGTGCCTTTTCTTTTTTTTTTTTTTTTAACACTTAAAAGCTTCCACCTATGCATTCAGCAAGCAGTTGCAGCCAGAGCAGGAAGAGAGGTCATGGAGTATGGGTGTCTATTCTAACCCTGAAGCTCAAGAGCAGTAACACAGTTCAAAGGGAGTTGTTTTTTTTAAAACTCCTACCTGCACACACACATACAGTGTCTCACACAGATAGAAAACGTAATTTCAGGAACTGCAGCCCTGAATCTTTTAGTATCTGTTTGACTACTTATCTCACACCAGGCTGAAGGCTGATACATCCACCTGCGTCACAGCCACAGCCGAAAGTAGGAATTTGCCTTTGCATTTATTCTTCTTACCTTTTCTCTTTGACTCTTTTCCCAAGGGTGATGCCCAGTTGCTTTTCTTCTTTTTAAACCAAGGAATTTTGAATGGGATAGATGGGAATAAAAAACTTTGCCCAGAACTACTCTGAAGTGCATCCCCACAGCACTGGACATGCTCGCTTCAGTGTACATCTCTGAGTAGCTTCTGGTGCTCTCAGCAATATCTGGTTCCTGACTCCCATATAAACCTTACTGACAACCTGCCTTATAAACACAGTGTGTTGGTTAGCGACAGGATGAAGCAGCTCAAGCAGCTTGCAGCCTCCAAAGCCACTGCTCTCCTCAGCTGCTGCTGATCTCCCCGCTTGTAGTCCCAGCCGTGCACCACAGGCACAAACACTCCTCAGTGTAAACCAGGTCCTTACCTCAATATTGCAAAGACATTCTTCTAATTTGGTGACTACTTCTGAGAATTCTGGTCTTCCCTGTGAACACAATAGGAAAAGCATAGCTATGTTAAAAATAGAAGTGGGGCAAATCTGCAGTGATTAAACTGACTCACTATTAGGTGAGAGTCACAGCTCCCCTCCATTTCCTTTTCTCTGAATTTCATGGCATTGTTTTCACTCTGCTTGGCAATCTGATGGGAACTGCAAGTTCAGCATTAGGCTTCAAAACTAAGAGGTGTGCATATAACAACTTTAACTGCATTTTTATTCTCTTTTTCTTTAACAATTAGATTTGAGCTAATGATGACTAGATCACAAGACTACAGAAATACTAACAATAAATTATTGGCTCTACTTATATATCAGGTAAACTGCTTCTTCACTCATAAAGAAGACTTTGAGCACAGCAAGAGCTGCGAAGAGCAGTGGACAAGCTCCTGATCAACACTTGCACTTGGATCTGCTCTCTTCCTTCCCTTGTGTGTATACTGTCATTGCTCCATGGGCATCTCTCTCTGCACTGCTTCCCCAGGCTTGCCTGACCTGTTCCTGGACACATCTCCAACTCTGAGTTCTACATAGCACAATAGTTTGTGGAGGCTGTGCTAGGGACAGGATCAGGCATTTGAGGGGAGTAACAAATACATATCCTAGTTGTTTCTGGTCAATATTGCAGTTTAAAGTACAGTCTTTGCAGGGAAGTTTGGGCTTAAGGAAAGAATTACACACAATGGCGTTTAACAGAGGGGGACTGGGAATACCTTAATTAAGTAGCTGTTAAACAAGCTCATCATTACCATTGCCACACCTTAACAAAATTGCTTGTGAGAGGTAGGCAAGATTAAGAGCTTTAGGACAAAGTCCTGCAGCCCTCACATCTATGAGCAATGGCAGAGGGATAATACACACAAATAAGAATTCAGGTTTTGGCTCTTTTTGAGAAAGTATAGCAATACAATGGGTGTTAAATTCTTTTCTTTAGCAAAATAAGAAAGCCCATTTTAAGTTCCATAGACTTTTCCTTGTCTACAGTTACATAGGAAAGTGAGGAAGGAAAGGATATTTATTGGTGTCCTCAGCAGTGTCCTGCCTGTTACATGCTCCTTGTGGCAATGGCGAAGGCAGCAAGTTAATGCACATCCTTCAGCTGCCTCTGGCCAGCAGCCCTCTGGTGCGGCCACAGGATCGCTCCCTGCATGTCCCTGCAGGCCAGTCCAGCAGCCTGGCTGGTGAAGAGGGGCTGCGATGGGCTGGGTTGTAGAAAGCTGGGGCGCAGACCTCACCCTGTTTCTCCCAGCTTCTCCCAACTGTGAGCTGATGAGCTGTGCCAGAGAGATGGGATTTCTCCACTGATATTTGACAGTCTCCTGGGTGCTTCCTTCCTCAGCCAGTCTTTAAGACCTTCTGCTCTTCTGGCTACTTTAATCCTTCTGCCACACAATGCCAACTGCTGCACTGAGACGCTACACTTGAAAAAAACACCTTGGAAAGACACTGTTCTCACAAGAATCTCAGTCTCCCGTAAGCATTGCTCCAAGTAACTTATGCCTAGGGAAACACTGGGGAAAATTACCATGGCAAAAACTATCATCTGAACATGGAGTACTTCACAGAAACAAGAAGTCCTCAGAGTTGGCCCTTCTTTAGCTGGGGGGAGGCTGGTGGGAAGAAGGGAGATCCCATCTAATGACTGGACAGAAACTTGATTGTAAGGTGATTTCAGCAGTTCCTTTTATAAAGGACTCTGTTACAGAGCAGTAAATGACCCTATTAGAGTACCCCTGAGCTCTAGTTTGCAAAGTGTTCAAGAAATACTGCATTTATTGCATGTGATAAGCTCTATCAACCTCAATGGAACTTGATCAGAGCCCATGGAAGAACTGACAGTAACATTAGAGTTGTACTTAATAAAACAATGTTTATTTTCTTTATGGAAATAAGCCCCAGGTAATATGACATATACTTTGACTCTAATTAAAGCTTACAAATGAAAATAGCTAATGAAAAAGGCTGCCTAAGAGACATTGTCTGATTTTCCAGCTGTCAGTTTGCCTTTGGAAAAAATACTGCCAAAAGTTTCTGGAAAACAGATGTTCAAGTACCTGATAAACTGTAAGATTGACATGACACATGGGAACTAGTTTTCAGCTGAGATAAACCTTGAATGAAATTAAAGACAAAAAAAAGATACATTTTCAAATTTGGAAGAATTTCATAGACATCCAGCAAAATACAGATATGCTCTATTTTCTTTTTTTTTTTTAAATTTTTACTGGGGCTCAACAAGTGTTCACAGGTTGGAAGGTTTGCTCGGTTTAAAAAAAATAGCATGTTGTCCCTCCTCTTGAGTGGTACGCTCAGTAGCCATCACTGTGTTGATGGCTACTATAGACACAAGATAGCTAAGAAAGAATTGCTCATTAATCTTTGGTGAATTGACAGCAGTACTGCAGATTTGTGTTGATGGTTTGGGTAGGCTGTTGGCTGCACAGCAAACCTTGCAAGTGTTGATGAAAGGGTGATAACAGGAATGGCCCTCATGAAACTGTTCCAAGGCCCTCAGAAGTAACTCAAAACATTCGCTACTGAGAATGGTAGCAAAAGACCCTTAATACAGCTTGTTTTAGAAAGTTTTGGCTCACATCCTGTGCAAAGTTCAAGCTATCCGCTGGCTGATTGAGCTATCAATTGTCTTATAATTCTGTCATACACCTTTAAAAAACCAGCAAGATTAAATGATGTTGGACTGACACTGGTGAGAAACAAAGTCCATTAAGATTCTGAAAAGATGTTTTCGTTTTATTGGAGCTAAATGAGCTGTGGAAATGCTAACAAGACACAGTGACTATATCCATTACATAGTGCTCACTTAAGTCAACAATTTAATAGGACATCTTATTAATAAATTTAAACAGAATGTGAGTTACATGCTGATGATTACTAGCAGTTACTTTATAGCTACATGGAAAACAAATCAAACACCCCTGCCACCCACATTAGCTCGTGAAGAGCAAAGCCAAGAGCATATTCTAGAACCCAGGAAACACTGATAACAATAAACACGTTAGCTACATCCTGCACTGCAAATATATTTTATCTACAGCTTTCACCTTGATATATGTGCATAACCAATAAGGAACACAGTAAGGGGCACAGCTCACTGCAGTCAATCAGTTGCCAGTCACACAAACCTTCCTCTTGCCCTGTCTTGGTGGGGCAGTTGAGCACGTGCTTTAGTTCACTAAACCAGGCAAGAAAGCTGTCTGCATCCAGGACAAGGGCAGGTTTAGGCAGGTGATAACTCATCTTTCTAAGCTAGGCCAACTAGAAAAGGGACTCCAGGGCCCAAATCCAGGATTATTTCCAGTAGGATATTCAAAGCCAGATTATTTGGCCCAGTTACACAAAACTTTAATATGAAATAAGACTTTGTGTAATACCAGAAAATTACACAAGTTCCAAAATCCCTTCTCATTCATCAGAAATGAAACTTCCACATCGTTCAAGTAAGGCCTTGAATGTCAGAATAGCATCAGAAAACCAACTGACCAGCCAAAGTTTCTAAACCCAAATGCATTTAATGCAACCTCCAAAGCAGCTAATCCACTTTGTGGAATGTTTTCCAAGCAAACTGCATTTCTGATCTCTGGAGTATGCTTCTTGACTTTTCAGACAGTTTAGAGCCATGTGCAAAAACACTCGTGCAGCTGTTGCAGTAGCAGATGTAAAGATGGCATTACAGAGCACAGAGGGCCCCTTGCCTGGCTGACGCTCGGAAGCATATAAAGGACCTTTCTATTTTTCATCACCAAGGAACACTGTCAAAGCCCAGAAGTTATGAACAAATCCGTCATTCTTGTGCTCTACAACTACCAGAGCAGTAAGACTGTCCGTCAGACAACCCCGACTCATCTGAGCCAGCACAAGTGCCCACACACTCCAATACCTGCAGCTGCATTTTCATGTGCAAATAGATGTCTGTGTCTAATCTACCCAGTCAGGAGATAGTTGGCATATAACATCTGGAAATAGCTGGTTATCAATGCTACTTTGGAAGATTTGACCCTGAGTGTAAGGACAGAGATATACAGCCTAGTTAGGAGAAGGTCACTGGTGTCCCTTACCATGGACGGTGTCAAGCACCACTAAACCCAGCTGTGGCCCTAAAGGGTCAGTGTGAGTATGATAGTTGTTGTGCAATCTTAATTTAGTTAGTTCAAGCTCTCTTTAGAGCAGATATACCAAAAGACTGCAAAAGCCAACATGAAAAAAATTTCATTAACCACCATTTTATAATCACAGAAAGGAACAGTTGTGTATTGTGTTTGTTAAATGCTGTTGCTATTGAGTTAATTGGGATGATCAGGTTGACTTGTCCGGTCATTAAAAACCAGTCATAATTGCAGCATGTGAGAAAAGTGCTGCAGCAACAACTGAACTGCAGTAACTCCTTCTTAAATTAGACTCCTGTCCTGCAAACAAGAGACAGTAATTACAGCAGATGCAACACACAGTTTTGAAATGCACAGTACAGTTACTTTCTATCCTGAAGAATAGTTAATTAATTGTAACACATACTTGAGGTTTGTCTTTACAACAGAGAAAGCCCCACATGAAAATTCCCAGGATATCAGCTGGGGAAGAAATATTCATTGTGCTTACAATTTTAAGTCTCTGAAAATTAAATTCCATATCATGTAGGGGGAAAATCAAAATAATAGGAAGACCCATAAAAAGTTTAGACAGCTGGAATCAGAGAGGCCCTTCCTAGGATAAGCAGTGATGTAGCTGATGGGAATGAACCACTGAGCAAGCTCTGCATGTGGAATACATACTTCATTGGCTTGTACTCTGCCAGCCTTTAAATATTATTGCCTTCTCACTTCCCTAAGCAATGAATAATGTATTCCATATCAGCAACAATGATAATAATAAGCAATGTAGTAATTTTGATATATAATAGAACAGATGGCTTTCAGTTTTTTAAACAAACATGGCATGGCATAGCAAAAAACCAAAAAAAGTCTGATAGTTAGATTCACAGGAGAATTACACAATGCTTCTTATAAATGATCAAGTACCTTGATGAAGCAGGAGGCTGAAGGAGGACTGAGTCCCTACAATTGAATACAGGCAAGATGGAGCTGACAGTAGTGAGCTGGGCAATGCAGCTGGACAGACTGACAGAGAGAATGCAGCTCAGCATGAAGAAGGGGAGCCACTGCAGTATCCATTATCAATCACATATACTGGCAGGTTCTGAGGGGAAATGCAAGGATCTGGTGTAACCTCTGGAGCTGTTAATTTTTTGACAGGGAAATGTCCAAGAGACCCTTCACATGCTCCTGAGCTTAAGTCCCCTGTTCTCCACGCCACAGCTCGAATGGCCCTGCTACACAGAGGGGTCCTGTAAGTGACCCCCTACCTATCTCAGCAGACACTGAGGGCAGAACCAGAGGGCACCAGACTGTTTTCTGCAAAGCAGAAGGGGAAAGTTTTACAGATAGCTCTATTTGTTCTTTTTTAGTACCAAAATATATTTTCCACTGGATATTTAGAGAACTGTCAACATAACATGAGTACTATTTGAATAATTCAATGTTAAAGGAACAGACACCTTCCTGGTATTTCAGAAATTAAAAAATGAGTAATTATTTTTTCCCCCAACAATCCAAGAGAATGACTGACTTTGCATTGGAACAAGTGAAAAACAAGATTTGCCAGCCCCAAAGTTCATAAATATGATCTTTCTAGGATTAAAGTTACAATAAGAAATGGAGACCAAGAACCAGAATATTTCTACAACCTGTAAATCATGTTCCTGTTTCTCTTTTACAGCTGTTCCAGTAAAAACAAATGCATTCAGCATCCCTTATGGGATGCTTAAAACAAGTCACAGGTGTTTTGAGGATGTTCTGCACCCCAGTCAAAAGGAGCAATTCCAGGAAATGAGAAGACCCCACAGGACGAAGGAAAAAGGCTGGAGGCCTGGCAGAGATGGTTTCCCCACTTGGAGCTCGGTGTGGCTATCTGGTCAGTGCACTGACAACCTTAGCCACTGGTGAGTATTCAGCACTAGTTTTGAATGGGAGACCCCAGGCAGTGCGTGTAGCTGACACTGTCACATCTTTTAGCTTTTTGAGGTGGCTGCCGTGCTTTCTCTCCTCAAATCCCATACAACGCTTCACACTTGTCATCTACATTTCCCTCTCCCACTGAAGTGATTGAACTCCTGTTTCTGTGGGCTGACCCTAATTTCTGAACAGCTGCCAAAAGCCATCCTTGAACATGCTCTTTCATCTGATGGTTTAAAATTTTGCCTGCAGTCAAATAATGCAAGGCTGAGATCCCAGATTAGGCATAGTCCAGACTTGGATAAAAGCTGTTAGAAAGCTAGGCAAAACATGCCAGCCCATCTTGGAGCCCAATGTTTGTCTTCTTAGCTTCAAATTTTTCTATCACTTGGGCTAATTGTGGCCTTGCATTCGTTATTGTTGCTCATCCAGCCTTTGACCCCTGCGGCTTGCTCTCTCTCTTCCTAGAGACTGTAGGACCTGTTCTGAGTTTTCAAAAGGTACAGTATTTTCTCTTTCATCTCCTACACTGTCATCATTTTATTCCAGCAAGCTGCTTTGTCTGACTGAAGATTCCTTGTCTTTGGCTACACCAATTTTACTAAGCCATGTGCCAGCAACTGGAACTATCAGCTTTACAAGATGGTGGAGCGATTCTTCAAAAGAGCAGAGAAATGCTGGGCCACTGTTATGTCCTCTGCAATGCTAACAGCCCTGCCAGGAGGCCAAGATGCGTTAGTGGTAAGTGGCTGATCATCTCAGCTCAGTGCAAGTGTGACGCTCGGTACAGTCTACCCAGCCCAAATTATGTGTGAACAAATTGCTCTCACATGCTGTTACTCAGAATGCATCATTATCTGGAGAAATCTGAGGGGCTATTGTTGGGTGATTAACTATAGGGACTAATGGGATCTCTGCACTGCCGCAGAATATGCCTGCAGAGCTGCCACTGCTCTGCATCTGATAGGCTGGCTGCCAAATCTTATCCAGTGTAACAAGAAGACACCTGTGCTTTGTCCTACCTGCGAGATGATATGGCAGAAAACTTTAATTGATTTTATTATCCTCTCAATTTCCAGCCACTGCAGATTAGAAGGAAACCACCATAACATTTTCAAGTTTGTATTTTCCTAAAAATATATTTATGTATACAATTTTGCCTTTTAAACTTCCTATTTGTCACATGAGATATTAGTCTCTCTTGTCTAGTCTTAACCTTTTTAACTGGAAGCTTGAACAAGCTAGAGAGAATGAACACGTATCAGAAAACTTCAGATGCATCCCAGTGTGAACCTGAGCCAGGACATTGTCTCGCTATGGGATCCAGTAACCACTGTTTAGCTCAGGAAAGTGAAATCACAGTCATATGTATTGTTGGGTCTGACAAAGAAATATGCCACTTTCTACAGGAAAACAGGCCTTGTACAATGTTGAAAGCAAATGAAATGTCCATATTTCTACAGACATCACTAAGGCACATTCAGAGGGACACTGATCACAAAAGGAGTGGCTCATTCTCATGCTTCAAGTGCACATTGATGGAGTTGTGCTCTCAAGAGCTTTACAGAAATGTGCCTGTGAATGTTGAAGCAGAGGCCCTGGAAGAGGATTTCTACGGAGCTGTTACTAACACAAGCAATCGGAGTCAGTGGGAAGATTTACAGACTACAGCACTGCATGACCTTTTGAAGATTGATAAGGGTGGTTTTCTTTTAGAAGAGAACAGAAAGGACTGCAAGGTGGGAATCAGAATGAAACTAAAACCCTAGAAGTAAAAAATAGAGTTTGACTTTCCATCATCATGCATTTATTGAGGAGAGACTTGAGCGAATCGGTGGCCATGACCCAAACTTGGGGACACGTTATACCTCCTGTATGCTGGCACATATGCCTATAAAAATACCAAAGCAATAACGACCAGATCCAAGGAGGAGATTGCCATGGTTTCCTAACCTTGCAGTCAGGTTAAAATTAAAACCTATAGATGATTATATTGGACTAATATGAGATAGGGACAGGAAAGTTGTATATTAATATATTCCTCTTTTTTTTAGAAAAGCAGAGGAACACTACAAACCTCAGATTTTTCCTACTCTGCCTTAAGAAAGCTAATGTATATTTTTAATCAGCAACAAAATTATCTTTAAAAAAACCCTTACATTCCCTCAAATTAATCATACATGAACAGTACTCCTGAGTAACAGTATGCCATTGACAGAGTGGCTTTGAATAACTTAAAAACTGAGGGGTTATCTTTAGAATAATACAGTACTATCACAGGATTCTGCGGGGTTCTCTGTGGAAGGGATCATGAAGGGGATCCTCTGCCATCTTAAGAAAGAAAGCAAGAAACATACCCTGGTTTTGTAAGTGTGATGGAGTAGATTTGGAAACTTCCGCCAGAGACGCAAAATTTTTTAGTGTTTTTGAACCCACATAAAGCACTGAAGAACAATTCTCTGAATTTGAAGGCAGTTTAAAAATCAGTGTTTTATGTTAGTTTACACAATTTCTGCTAGAGAAAAGAATCTCGTTTACATCACCATCTCAGGGACAAGACTTTCTTCCATCCCACAGTCCTCTTCCTGTGGTCCTCCTTAATTCTTCTCTCCTTCTGCCATGACGTTTGCCTTTTCTGACCAAATCCCCCAAAAGTCCCCTTAAGACAATCATACAAAGGTTAAATGATTGTTAAAAGTTTGTATCTTCAAAATGCTGCATTCCTCTATCCCCATCACTGTCAGTCCCGACTCCGGGTGATGTTGGTATCTCTGTATTGTAGGAAAGGCTTTCAAGTTCAATCAGTTAATTTTATTGGACATTATAAAATGTGGCCATAACACCAGAGTGTCATCTTCTTAGTGCTCTAAGGTGAAAACATCTTATCCTTCCTGGGTTAAGATGTTACCTAAATGGTTGATGTTATGCTAGAAAGGCTTTTTTTGCACCACCTAGATAAGTATCTCAAACAGCTATTTAATCAGTATAATAATAATCCCTGTGCTAAACTCCATTTTATTATTTACCAGACTTTGGGAATGACACATTTAGCAAAAGAGAAGCTTTATAAGTGTTTAACAATCAAAGCCTGGCAGTCTTTAAAAAAAGAAGACAGCTTAAAACTTCATAGTAAAATCATTACAAACCACCACCATTATCTCTGGTGCAACAGAATCAAAGGAATGTGGTGTGCAAAAGATGGTACCAGTTTGCAGATCATAAAGTGGTAATTCATGTGGATTGCCAGAACAATAAAAATGTTTCTTTGCTACTAAGAAACAGTCTTACCTGCAAACACAGGACTGTACTAAGTTCCAGAACTATTCTCCAGGAGAAAAACACAAACCATAAAGGTGGATAAAGATAAGAACAAAAATCAGTAGCAGGATAACAGAAGAGTACTGTATGACAAAGACTAACCCTAATCTAGCATTGAACTGTGTAAAGAGCCAGAACGAGGTTTTGAAAATTCGTCACAATGTCTCAGTCAAAACCAGGAATACAAAATCCAGAGCATAATCTTAACCATAGTAGAAATGTCAAGGACTTTGGAAGGAGTTTTTTGGACACACAATCTCAGATATCAAAATGAAAAATATGCTACTAGTTTTGGATAAGAAGAGCAAAGCATGCTAACACTACTAAAAAAGGGACATTATACCTGGTCCACCCAGTATCCTCAGTTCTGCAGAAAATAGAAATATATTACTGGATAGTGATATCAGTCTTCAAATTAACAGTGCTTCGCATAAAGAAGACATGTAGGATTTGCAAGCTTCCAAAACAATCCACCTTATCAAAAGAACCACCTTCTCAAAGATGCTGAAATGCCACTGGAGAAACAGAAGAGGCCTTTTTACTAGAATTAGAAATGGTAGTTTTTGGACAGAAAATGAGATACTTTTAATTCCTTGTAGAATAAATGATGCTGAAAACTTCACTACAAATGCTCTGTTGTACCTACCATCTGTGGAATATGCCAGTGCCTCACCTTTGGAGGCAAATAAAGTGAGGGAAGAAAACCAATTGTGACAGCTCTTTTTCTTTCTTCAAATATACAAACTACCCACAGCTTTCCTGAAAGTTATTAGCATCATTGTGGCAGGAGAGTTCCATAAGTCCAAAACTAGAAAATAGTTTCTGATTAAATTATTAAAAAAAATTAAAGGTAATTCAGCTCAATTTTACTCAATTAACTGAATAATGTTTTTCGTAAAGGGAAGAATCGGACAGGAGCCACATCTGGTTGTGTCAGAAACAAACAGCACCACACAGAATATGTGAGAGGAAGACAAACCAAGAAACGTTCACTGACCAGAGCAGCCAGTGATATTTGTGACCTGGAATATATCACATAAATTTGATGTAAAAGTTTATTGTTCTCAAAACCATGTCTGCTTTCTGTAATGTACAACTTGTGGTATTTAAAACATTTCTGTTCTTGGCTTAGTGATGTTTACTTGATGGAAAATTCAAAATCTTCTTTTAGTCCAGTGTCTATTAAATTCTATCTTAAATTCACATTGCTCACTAAGTTTTATAGTACTCTTTTCCTCATAAAGCACAGGCACCAGTTAGGTTCCTGGTGGCAAGGCCTGATGTTTGACTTTCTCCAGGACAGTTGTCCTTCCACTCACAGCCTGATAGACTGCTTTTAGATCCCTGGGTGGCAATCCAGTAACTGATCACTGCGTGCTCTCCAAACACTTAAATAGAGCTGCTGCTCAAAAACTAAATGTTAACACAGAAGGAATTCTGGGCAGATACATAATATTCTTAATTCTTTAATGGCTTTAAATTCCAAACCTGTTGGTCTGAAAAGGTATTATTAGAAGATCACTCTATTAGGACTAGTCTCTTGGACCAGGCAATGTGTCCTAATTCGTCTTATCTATTCTGCATTTAAGAGGAGAAAAAGATATTGATTTAAAAGCAAGAAACACTGTGATAAGTAAATATAAATAAGTAGTCAGAAGTTTATACACTTCTGGAGTAACTTTTGTGATAGTGGGGATTTTATAATTTTATAATAATTTTATAATAAAAAATTTGTAGAAAATACCTACAAATATCTGAGACCTGCAAGCATTTTTTTACT
The DNA here is from genome assembly GCA_033556795.1 of Tapera naevia. Classification (NCBI taxonomy): domain Eukaryota; kingdom Metazoa; phylum Chordata; class Aves; order Cuculiformes; family Neomorphidae; genus Tapera; species Tapera naevia. The sequence continues at coordinate 1,879,536 of JAUMJJ010000198.1, read as the reverse complement.
CACTCAAAAATAACTCAAGTCATTATCAAAGTTACATAATTACTTAAAATTTGGTTGTATGGGTAAACCTTAACTTACTTTCCCCCACAGTTGAACAGCTCTTCTACACTTTTTGACATACACTTTATCTGTCTCAGGACTTTCTGCAATGGCATTTGCCTCGGAAACTAGGATTTTTGTGGAAGCCTCGTGAAGTCAGACTGGCTGGCCAAAGCAGAAACATCCACTTTCCTGCTTCCATTCCGGCTGCACAAAGCTGAGACACTCACCTCAGGACAGGCATTCCAGCCCCTCATCAGCAAGGTGGAGATGGGCTTGGGGATGGAGTACCCGATGGGCGGGCGGATGTGGTGATATGCCATGTCTGCCGCTGCTGCCGCTGCGAGTGAACAGCCCATAGAAATCAGTTAGAACCCAGCAATCACACCTGTTTACTGCTGAAATACACCCAGCAGATACAGAAATGCCAAACCACCCACACTGTGGATAAAAGCTTGTAGGTAAGTGAGGCTTTCCAATCCACCTATTTATAAAGACAGTCCCTAATCCTGAATGCAAACACGTGACGGTTAAGACTGAGCATGGGTGAAGACAACTAGTTCAGTTTAAACCCTAAAAGAGAGACCTTATGTGTGTGTAAGTAAGTTAACCTTCAACTCACTTTTAGGAAAAAAAATCTTAGTATAAGATGAGAGGTTGCTCCAGTTGCAGAGAAGTTGGTAACAGACTCAGATGTCTTAAAATAACCCACAGCTGGTGCTGTTACAATCTAAGACAAAAATTAATTCTAAATGTTTCTCCAGAAATAATTTAGTAAGTGCCTTTTGATAAGTGCAAGCCACTATTGACTAAGACAAATTTGCCACAATGGTTTCCTAATTGGGTTTATAGGTTTGGTGAATCCATGATTAATACCTCTCATTCTTTTTGAGTAATTTTTTTCAAGTCAAAAGAAATGTATTTTGAACTCATATCAATAGCTAGGTAAAATCCTTGGTCTGTCCGACTTTAAAAATGATGCGACCAGAGTATATGGAACATGTAGGGAATTGTAAGATTGTAACCATGAGATTGAAGCAAGAATGGTCTAATTTTTTTAACCATATCCCATTCTCATCACAGTATTTATCATAATAAAAAATTAATTTCAGCCATTGTCTGTCCGTCCTCACAGCAGTTTTTGTGTGCATAATGACGTCTCAGAATGTTAATATCAGATAGATTCTGTGATATTGTAACTGTATATGGACAGGAGGGGCAAACACAGTTTGCCTAATTTTGATTCCACTCTAACAAGGTTTTGGAGGCATAATTCAGATACTGCTAGATTCATCTTTTGCCTGGCAGACACCATGAAAAGAAAGCAAATGTAAATCAGATTAAGTTATCAATGAAAAATGCTTAATTTTTTTCTGCCAAAGATAATGTGAGTGTCGTATGACCTATTGGAAAAATCCCATTTTACAAAGTTAATTAGATGTAGTCCATCAATTTAATGGGATCACTATTAGAAAAAGAAAGGGAGAAACACAGTGTGCCTCTGTATACTTCTGTAATACTTCACAAAGTTTGTTTGTGTCACTATTGTTTGGGCTATAATCTCAAAAGAGCAGAAAAGTGAATTTTTATTTAATGGTTCCCCCAACAGAAACAAACAAAACCAAGGAAGGAATCAATCAATAAAAAAAATGTATAAAAATATCAAAAATGACTTTGAAAAGATAGGAGCAATGTCCTAAACATTATATTTCATTTGGTATTTGAATAATTTATAAAGCAATTGAATTAATAAGGGACTAGAGTATTGATAGCCTCCTAAGAAAGACAGTTGAACATACAGCTATATCCAGACAGAGAGGTGTATGGACACCAAAGGACTATACTTTGTTACTGCTGCTTATATTCTACTTGATCATAAACATTTGTAACTGTTCTCTTTGTACGATGCCAAACACAGTTAAAACAAAGATCCCTCATTTTTCACAGCCATTCCAGTTGCCATAGTGAAATGTCTCTGCAAGGTTCTTCCAGGCTGTCTCCTGAGCAGAGAGCACTGCACAACAGCATGGACACAGATCCACCACTGGCTGCCACAGGGGCCCAAATCCTCTCTCATTATCCATGCTGGCTCCTACCACATCCTGTGGTACTGTCAACTTCTAACAATTCTTGGCAGACATGAAGGGGTCAAAACCTATGGGAGTGCAAAGTGTCATCCTAGAAATGCTGATTTCCTGCTACCCCATCACTGTTTGTGGGTGATTTCTAAGCTGCATGAGAATACGCTCAAGGAAGAGATGTATCAAGGAATGGCTTTACAATCTCAGCACTAACGTAAAAGACAAAAGGCCTGTAACTGGAGTGACTTGTTCATGATCCTGGAACTGGATAATGAATTTTAAGATATGTAGATGTATAGTGAGCAATATATGCAATTACAGCGGGCCAGTTCTTTGCTTTTCACTGAATGCAGTCTTAGCCCTTAATAACAAACTTCAGCAAAATACTGGTTAATATCATATAGTGTAGCTACTTCTCTAGTTCAGAGAAACTGTAGTATTAACTCATCAAGCATCTTACCTGGTTTCAGATGAGCAAATGGAATTTCACCTGTTAACAGCTCCCAGAGGCACAAAGCATAGCTGAAAACATCAGCTTTTATAGTGTACCTGGTGCACTGGGTGAACACCTCAGGTGCCATCCAGCGTAGGTTCTGTGCAACAGGAAACATCAAGAATACATTAACAGTGTTTTCTTCCTCATATATTCATATTTACCTGTATTAGCATATTTGGTTGCCTTTCTTTTCCTATTTCCTTGCCTCCGTTGCTCCAGAAAATAACTGGTAAAGTTGCCAGCAAAATTTTTACCTAACTCACAAAATCTAGGCAGTGTATTATTGCACGTTATATATAAATGTAACAGCATTAGTATAGTAGATGTCTTAACCCAGTAAAGCCAACCTAACCAGGCTTTAAAAATGAGAGCAGTACTAGAACAAAAGCAAAACACCCAGCCTCAAAGTCTGGAAACTACATCATCAGGGCTTCTAATACCAATTAATGAACACTACAGCTGGTAGATGGAAAAACTGATGACAGCTGCATTGGGTTGGTGCCTTTTCTCTTGGATCTCACTGCTTTCTGCAGAAGCCCAATTCTGAGGCTGCTTCACAAGTAATGAGCCTCTCACTGGAGTAATGAGTTCAAGGTGTTTTTGCAGATTCCTTGTACCTCATTAACTTAATCTTTATTCTTTACAAGACAGTTCTTCCCACTGAAAAGTCATCAAACCCTGCAGCACCTGTGTCTGTAGCAGCAGTACTCACTCCTCACACAGTGAGTGCACATTATAATTTGTTAAAATGAAGATTGCCCAACCCTGGTTTAGCGTTACCCACCCTCTTCTACAATTAGTTATTATAAGGATGCAAACTGCCATGACCATTGAGTGAAACACAGAATGCACCTAAACTAAAACTTATAAAGACAGCAGTAATGCCTTGTAAAGCTGTCTCGCAGTGAGCAATGGGCTTGTAATGGAGAAAACTCCAAAAAAAAATCAGTGTCAAACAACTAATTCCCTACCACAAACAGGAACCACCTGCCAGCAACCTGAGCATAAGAGTGGGGAAGGGTGGACTAAATAAATGAAACTTTACAAAGGATTTGAGGGGCAGTAGAGCTCCAAAGACAACCTTAAAATTAATTATTTTCTGTTGCAGATATTATATATTCAATCATCTCTGCTATTGAAGAGGCTAAAAAGAGAAGAAAAACTCACACTTAAACATTAAAAGAAATAAAATGCTATACTCCTAAACTGAGTTTGCCATATGTTTTATACTAATTATGTAGAACAAAACAAGAAACACACCCCAGGTTGTTTTGTCATATTGTCTTCATCCAGGGACTGCAAAAATCTGGATTCTGGAACACACAGAACAGCAACAAAAAGATCACTGTCGATCCAATACAGATACCCACCTCATTATATTACAAATCTTGATAAAATTTTTGTTGTTTCTTCTTTTTTTTTCCTTTAGCGTCTCTGGTGTTTGGAAACTGCAAATGAACCGTGCTTGCTGTTTTTCAACTCGAGTGTGTACAGACAACAAAGCTTCTGAAACCTGCCTGCCAAATTCAGAACTGGCATAATTCTCGAAATCTCCATTGACTTTAATAGCAGTTTACTGCAGCTGAGGAACCAGCTCAGAATTTGTGACCTCATGGTTATTTGTACTGGTTAATGTAACTGTATCTCGAGTTACCACAGTCACTGAGCTCTGCATTAAGATGCAGTCCCACAGATGCCTGTCAGTCTTATTTAATGTCAGAAAAGCAGCCTGCCTAACACGAATATAGCGAAGGTGTTATACGCGACACCTTGAGATACATAAGCAAGTCCCCAAGCAGGACTTAGATGCCTTTGACATGTCAGCAAAATACGCTTAAGCGTGCCCCAGAGACACAGCTGCTTCCGTTGTGTCCAAGGCTTGTGCTGCCTCTTGCCTCCACGGGCTGGATAACATCAATTCTGGGTCAGCATGGGACCCTCACAGGTACAGTCGTGCTGTCACCACCCTCCTCCTCCGACGTTAAGCTGAGGTTTATGCATCTCTTCTGAGGGGATACTGCACAGTAACAATGACCATGTCTTAAGCCAAGTTCTTGGGGAGTCAGGGCAAACCCAGCTCCCTTAAACTGTACCCTTGTGCCTACAAGAATGCATTCCCATGGAGCTTGACTGGTGAACGCTCAGACAATGAATGAAACACAGATCCATAAAGTATAGTCGAGTCTAATTTCAAACACAAAAAGCTCCTAAGGTCCATAACTGAAATAAAGAGCTACTTTCTGCTTTTTAACTAAAAGAAAAATAAACCCTCTTTTTGCGTGGACTTGGCTGCTAAAGACCATACTTGCACAACAACACTGTTCTCTGATCCTGAGCACTTGCCATGAAAGAGGAGGGCATATCTTCTACTAGAAGCATTTGCACTCAACTTCTTCCCCTATCCTACCACTAAAATTTACTCAGACTGGAATACGTCCATGTCACTACCCCCTGGGCTTCCTTTCTCAGATAGACAGTGGGGTATTCCACAGCCCCTGATAACTCAGGTAAGACAAAACCAGGGGTATTTCCATTGTTAAAAGCATTTGTTCTCCTCGCATAACAACAAAATGAAGAGCAACCTCCTCAGCATTTTCTAGTCAGAACATGTTTAGTTTTAGAGAATTTGATGTTCATTTATGAATGTTTCATAAAAACTCCTTACCTCCAAAATCAGCAACAACTGCATGACCATCCTCGTACAGGAGAATATTGTGACTGAGGGAAAAAATACAGGTAATTGTTATATACTTTCTTAAAGAAGACGAAAATTTTACAGTTTTTGGTTCATAGGTAAACTCCTGAGGAGTTCAGATCACCCGCTTAAGTTGCTAAATATATATAGATCTTAAGTTGTTACATTTCTATAGATAAACCACTTTTAAATATATGTCATACTTATTGTCAGAAAGCACACACTAAATCTGAAAAGCCAAACTCAAACTCAAATGAGAATGTCATTTTCTAATCAATACTAGATCACAACAATTTCTGTAATTAGTTCTAGATCAAGTATAACAGCTTTATTCAACGAGTGCACTGAATTGCAGTGATGAGGTAAAAAGGATGATATTTGAATGTAAACACAGTGATAGACTTTAAATAAAATTTCAGGGACTGGTTCTTTTCTCTTTTAAGGCTTGCACAAGTCTAAATTTATAGTAGTAATTCCTAATTTATGGTGATGTCTAGAAAGAAGGAACACTGGAAGCCATAAGAAATTCATTAAGCTGTAGAAAAAAAAAGACACAATGGTGAGTCCTATTCAATTAAATGGCCACACTTATTAATGCAAATGGTACTTTCATGACACAAAGGTACTTTATTTCTTAAAAATCTCCATTTGTTTATGAAGAGAAGACAAGTCATTCATCATATACCATACTGCAGCATCTAGATTAAAAACTTCTCACCACTTGCACTAATGGAGATTTGTCAGTTGGTACCGCTGAAGGCAGGATTTCAGTCCTGCCCTTTGTTTATGTTCCACTCCTATAATGTCGGTTTTCATCACATCTTTGAGACCTCACAGAGCATGACTGATGATGCGTGCCAAGTCACTCTGGACCTGAACTGAGTCTCACCTAAAATGATGAATTTCTATCTGCTTCAATAGTCAGGAGCACTTGGTGAATTTTTAATGTTTCGTCTTATTGACAGAGAAATGCACATTCCTGGTCATTGCTTGATAGGTACAATTGCCCTGCGGAGAGCCGAGCTTGCACTGCACAGGTTTGTGGCCAGAGGTGTGGTTTATCCAAGCAGGATTTTACAGACAAGAATGCTGTGCAGCCCAGAGACCCCAGGAAATGCTGGAGTTATTGTGCGAGGGCTGCAGAGTTGCCCTGTGTCTCTTCCTTGCCCGTACTCATCCCGACTCCAGATGCTGTAGCTGGCATTGTCTGTGCACTGTGGGAAACGCCCTGGATCTCCTGTGCACCGCAGCTGGACTGAGGCTCTTGCTTACATCTTCTAACTGAACTGCAGACAGCAAAAAATCCCAGGAAAATGGGATATTCTTGCCAGATGCATATGTTCGGTTTATTTAAATATGTTTATTTAAATATGAACTCTTTATCTTTGCCCCAGACACAGTTTCTGGAGTTAGGAGGGAGAGAATAAATGCAGGAAAAATCCTTCTTGGTCAGCCATACATGGGGCAATTTCTGTCAGGACATCGAGAGATCAGAGAAATGATTTATCAAAGACAATTACTTGTACTGACACCTATAAAAGTGTTTTGTTTTCAGTGAAGTCTTTGAAGTCTTTGGTCAGGCCTCACCTTGAATATTGTGTCCAGTTCTGGGCCCCTCAGTATGGGAAAGATGTTAGGATACTGGAATGTGTTCAGAGGAGGGCAACGAAGATGGTGAGGGGGCTGGAGCACAAGCCCTATGAGGAGCGACTGAGGGAGTTGGGGCTGTTTAGCCTGGAGAAGAGGAGGCTCAGGGGAGACCTCATTGCTCTCTACAACTACCTAAAAGGAGGTTGTAGTCAGGCAGGGGTTGGTCTCTTCTCTCAGGTGACCAGTGGCAGAACCAGAGGGCATGGACTTAAGCTTCGTCAGGGAAAGTTTAGACTTGATGTGAGGAAAAAATTCTTCACTGAAAGGGTGATTGGCCATTGGAATGGGCTGCCCAGGAAGGTGGTGGAGTCACCTACTCTGGAGGTGTTTAAAGGGAGACTGGATGAGGCACTGAGTGCCATGGTCTAGATGATGGTTGGTGTTAGTGTTAGGTTATAGGTTGGACTTGATGATCTCAGAGGTCCTTTCCAACCTTATGATACTGTGATACTGTGATACTGTGAAACCATAGCAACTGCAGGCCTCGGTGAATGTAAAGGATTGGATAACCAGAACTTCACCTCAGGTTGTCAGCACAGGTATTTGGAGGCTTAAAGTTAAACCTGCTGGATTTGTCCTAAAACTACTAGAACCAAAGAGGTGAAAAATGGATTTGTGTGGTGCTTTAAATCTGTTTATTGAAGCTAATGTGAAGAAGATTCAGCTTTTTTTTTTTATGCATGATTTGTTCAAAGACAGTGAGGGATATGGATTAACATCTGGGAGGAAATCTAACCCTACATATACATCCATTATATTAATGGAAGTATTTTAAAAAATAAGCTTCCCAGTATGAACAAAACAACTACAAAAATATTTCTAACCAAAACTATAAATATTTCTTATCAATTTTACATCATGGCCATCTCCCCTACACCCTGCCAGAGGGGCCATCAGGCCCTGCTCTTCGCTGCCCAGCCCTGGGCCTGTTGCTGGCGTGCAATGGCCCTTCTGCCCCATGACCCTTCTGTCTCCTGGAGCCCTGGGCTGGGCAGCCCTGGCTGTGCTGAAGGGCTGCTCTCACCATCCTGGAGACAACCAATTGGCTTAATGGCATTTGACTCATAAGTAAACTCCTTTCAAAAGCCCTGGAAGGTAACACAGAAAGCCAGTCGTAAAAATAGGCACATTTATAAAGAAAGGTAATCAGGAGATGAGAAGGGCGGCTCTGCAGCCCTTTCCTCGAGGACTTGTGTAGTTTCAGATGCTGCCTTCTTCCTCCACACACAATGAGATATTCAGGCGGAGTCACTCTGGTTCAGTGCACCCTGGGTTAAAGCATTGGTTCCTCCAGACTGGTGAATCCTACAGCACCAGTGCCTGTTCCCAGCACTCCAGCTCCAAGGGGCTGTGGGCAGAGAGCTGTGGCACTGGGAGGTGCACACACAATTGCTGGCTTTGTCCTCCACCCACCCAACCCAGCCTTTGGCAGCATTTTCCCATCTTTTTGGCTCTTGGAGGAGTGCCACAGACAGCTGGTCAAAACAGGGCTGAAGCCAGCACTGGGGGTTGAGCACTGAAACAACCCCCATCACCTGATAATGGCTATGTCATGTACTTGTTTACACAGCAGGCCAGAGCAGCCTGGGGGATGTGTCCCTACTCAAGGGGGCTACCTCAGACCCAATTTGGCTTCTAATCCTCCAGAAGCACTGGTGTAGCACTCCTGGCCACTGTCTTGGCATTTGACAGAAGTGGTGACTGGGCAATAAGGCAGTCAAGTACACAGAAACACAATGCCAACAACCTCCCTCTTCCTGACAGTCTTTTGAATGACGCGGCCTCCTATCAGCTGTCTCAGGTTCCTGGGCAGATGCTGGGTGTGAAGGAAGTGATGCCATGCCAGGGTGACCACTTTAGTGAGTTCCCACCTGAATGAAAGAGGAGTCTCTGGAGGGCAAGGGGACAGACAAGCTTTAATTCGGTTCATCTGGGCGGTGCAAATCTACACCCCTTGCACTTGCAGGCATTGTGCCTCTCTGCTGTAGAGGATCTCAGGCTGATGGGAAGGGAAGGCAGCACAAACCCATTTTTCACAGCGCATTCCAGGGCTGCAATAGCACAACCTGCTTTCTGTGTGCTCACCACTGTGTTGGCATTGGCTTCCAGAGTGGTTAACACGTGGGAATTGAACTGGGCACCTTGAAGTGCAGCAACATATGTTGCTCTAGTTTGAGCAAAGAAGTCTAGAGAGGCTGGTTAGGTCTGCAGCCACCTCTGCTCACTGTTGGGGCAGACTGCTGAGGGTCATTGTGTGCCATTATTCCAGAGAGTTTTAAGCACTGCTCACTAATGAAAAAAAATTTGCTAAGCATTAATTTCCTGAAAAACTGAGAAAATGAACACTAAAATATACGAATAAGATTGGGCAAAATGGGAACTCTTCTTCTGTTGTTTTTGTAGCAGGGAGAGTGTTTGCATTGATAACTTTTGCACTGAGTTCTCTTCATTTCACTCTTTCCTCTAAAGTCTTGCCCCAGTTGAGGAACCTGACCACTAATGAGATCTGGAAGTGAGGATCATGTCTTTGAGCACAGCCACATCTTGCTGCTGTACCTTGGCTATTAACCGAGAGACAATTTTGACTTTTGAAGGCCAGTAGTAGGGCAGGGTAATTCTTAGCAACATTCCTGCTTAGTTTTGAGCTCAGATCCAAGGCGCAAATTGCAGCCCATTCACTGCTTTCCCAAATGAGCCTGGAGGGGTTTGTTTGCCAGACTCTGAATCTTAACTCTTCATAACAAACGCAGAACTTTATCTGGAAGCTTCAGATAGTTTTTTTCAGTGGTAGAAGTGTTAAGAAATGTTTACCTCATTGCCATTCCTATTTCAGCAGTTTGTAGCTCAGTAGCAAATGTAAATCCGGGCTGAGCTGAGATTTTCCAGAAGCCAGCCACAGGACCAAGAGTTAGTGAAAAATATGTACCACTTCCTAGTTCTACTCCTGGCCTGCCTGTGACATAAATATACCCATTGGTCATAATGGCGCCATAAGCAACGTTGATGTGGATTTACAGATGAAGGTCTTTGGAGTCTACAGCACTGATCTGATCTGAACTCCCACAAAACACAGGACATTTGACTCCTCTAAATTCTTACTCCAGTATAAGAATTGTGGCTGAGCGGGATCATGCATTTTGGAAAAAAAGAGGTGTACCTCATTGGTAAGACAGTTACCCTGCTCTTATGGACAAGGAGCCAAAAGGCTGTTTGAATGTCCTGGTGTAATCTTCAAAACAGCTAAGGCATAACCTACACTATTAATATGTAGTCCCCTCTGGAAGGCTTTTAGCTTGCATGTGCCCAGCACATGCATCGAATTTGTAACATGATTCTGCAACTGCCATATCACAACAGTGATCTACAAAATAGAATTCCTCTAATCAGCCCTGGTCAGAAAGTCTCATGCAGAATGCACACACAGTCTTTCAGTTGATTTTCTACTAACACCTACTTTATAAATACTATGGACATTTTGTATCATTCTGTCAAACCTTGGTATCTCAACACAACTACTGAAGAAGGACATGTCAGCACAACAACGACAAGAGGTAAAGGTCTCCTTGCTGATTTTCTACTATCCACTCAGATTTACCCATAAGATGCAAATGCATAAGTGTCAGAATTAATAACAAAGGGACACTGGGATGGAGGTATTTGCAGAAAATTGATAATATACAAACAGAGACTAGGTTAATGTCCCACGAAAAACTAAGGCTCAAAGGTCTTGAAAGTAATTTAGTAGAGTGGGTTGGAAAATAAAGTCAGATATTTCTGGAAATGTTCAAGATTGCAACTTCTGATTTTGTCCTGAATTCTGACGCAAAGAGGACATTTCATAATGTGCTGTGCAATGAAATAACACTTTTTCCCCTGCAAGTGATTAATCTAACTGAACTGTCCCACTCTGAATTTATCCTCTAATCTGATTTACATTATAAATAATGATAAATCTTAGGAACCTATATTCTTCAACTATCAACCAAATGCATGTAAAAAAATTTTGACAATTCCCAGAGATAATTTCCATGAACCTTATGCATTACTGAAAACAATCCCAAACTTCTCGGCAGCACTGCCGAGGTTTATCTGCAGACCGGTCACTAGAGGGAGATGCAATGCACCGCTTGAGAGAGTGCCGCGTTATCGCCGAATTCTCTTCCACTGTGGGTCTCCGGGATCAATTACACCCTTTGGCAACACTCGTTTTAGCTTAAATGCACGTTAATTCTGGAGAGATAATCCAAACTATATTCACTTTGTCAAAAGTGTAGAGAAAAAGAGCAAACTGTTACAAAGCATGGGAAGTGTTGGAGAAGGTAATACTTTTTGCCAACTCTGTTATCTTACATAGTACTACAAATTAAGACAGTTTTGTATCTGGCTTGTTCTTGTCAATATGTTGTGGAACTAAACCATTTGGGACTAATAGGCTTTACCAGGTATACAGCCTTTTAAAAAAAAATCTTATTTTATTTCTTGTGTGCTCTATCCTTAATGGACCAAAAAGGGAATAAGAAGGAAAAAGGAGAGATCCTTTCTCCCCTTCCACAGTCTTCTTATCCCCAGTGAGTGGCAGCAAGCATTACATCAAATCGGTCTCTTGACGTTCTTGGTTACATCTGTCAAGGACAGACACGTTCCTGGGCATTAGGAAGACAGTACTGGTTTTACAAGCACTGTGACACTATGAATGCAGCTTAGTGAATCTTTGAAACCTTAATCTTGGAAATTTATCTTTCTCCTAATACCAGTCTCCATTTTATGGCTTTTGACTGGGCTGTGGAACTTGGAATTAAGGCTGCTGGCAGCAGTACTTCTGTTTCTGCAGTGATTCCTTTCTGAGGGTTAGGGAAGTAAAGGACTGAAGCTCTGTCTATCAAAATGACCAAAAATTAATATAGTCCAAAACGTCTTCTGTTCTGTATTTAGTAAGGAGCTCTGTCTAATCTACTGGTAGGTTTTGCCATGGAAAATTAGACATTCTACCAGAGATAAGGTTTGAAGCTAGCTTTGTATACTATTATTTGATTTCATAGAGGCATTTAATTTTTGACGACACATTTGACAGCTGACAGTTATTAGAACTGAAGTGGTTCTTCCCTACATACAAATAAATTCTATCTATTCTCACTCAGAACTGGCTAGAGAGACTTGTCTTTTCATGTACATATGAGTACTTTTTGCAGGAGGCTGTTAATGAACAACAATGAAGCACTTCCTCTCTCTGTTCTGCAGGCTGGCAAAGCCAGGCCAGTGATTCTGGAGGTCATTCTCAGACCTGAGAGGATGCATCCCGTGTAACAGAACCTTGGTGCAGGCTGTGCGTTGCTGCTTAAGACATTCCATAACCGTAGTTTTCGTATGCACCATAAAGAGAGACAGTTGCATTCTTAGAACTGCAGTATTTTCACATTGCCTTCCATGTGAACTACAGGACTTTTACTTGGAAAACTCTTGGTGTGACTCATGCTCACAAGGTTTGATGGAGTTGTTTATAATATGGAAAACTGAACAAAAACACGTAACACTTAATACAACAAAATTGAGACACTAAGTAGTTAGGAACATAAGCCATGCAACACTATATGGCTTCAAAATGGAAGGGTTTAAAGTAGCTGAAAGCTAAGGTGAGCACCTACACTGTGATCACTAGGTGAAAAAATGCAAAACTTGTCTGAAGAAATAGAACACAGCTGTTTTGAAAGGCATCTACTTCACATTAAGAGCATAAAAGTTCTATGATAATCCAAGAGAGAAGGTGAAGAAGGCAGGCAATAGATGTTGGTAGATATTGATTGCAGTTGCAACATTTAAAGTGAAGGTAAGCTATGAAAAAATGGATAGATTACCTGTTCCTTAAAGTCTTGAATACATAGTGGTGTTCTAGCTGCAGTGTATGTCCTACTCAGCCAAAGTTATGGCCCAGAGAACAAGGCCATGAAAAGATCCCTCTACCTTTAACTTACTGTGGGTTTAATGAAAGGCAACTGCTATTTTAAGATTTCTTAAGGAACTTTATAACAAAGAGGAGTTGCAGACACCATCCCCATTACCACCAGGCTTCCATCCTCTCTTTCATCTTCCTCACTAAGCCACCTCTCAGAAACTTTTACAGATATTTAGAATGATCAAATGAAGGTTAGGCACTCAAAGGCTCAGTCCAACCATGTTCAGTTGTTATGGCTTAAATTAAATTGATGCTAAAATGGTCTCATTTTTACTAAAGTGCTATAATCATTGTGACTACAATCCCTCACCACAGTATAAGTAGTAATAAGGTGATACACGTCGCCATCGCTGATAGCTGTCAGAACTTCTTTTTCCAGAACTGGAAAGAAAAATAAAACTCCCAATTATTCTCAAAATGGAAGGATAACCCCTTTTCCAAGGTAGAGACATGAAAGATTCATTTTCTTCTCTGTTCTGTCAAGCCATTTTGCAGATTTATTTAATGCATTATATGCATTGCAATAGCTTTCAGAACTCACAAAAAGGCTTACAAGCTATGTGAAAATTTAAGGTAAAAAAATTAAGGCTCCTGTGAAGCCACTGGTAATATTTAACACAAGAGGGTCAGAATTTCACTGTTGGTCTTTTCCTTCAATTGCAGTAAAGATTTTAATCCAGTAATTGTGCCAGAGGGCTGACTGGAACTCATGCTGAAAACACAGCTTCTGCTCTCACACTAAAAAGTTTCAGAAGTTAAGCTACTCTCAGCACTGCACATCAACCACAATGATGTCCTTATAGCAAATTATCTTTTGACCCTCCCAAATATGATCTGGTAAAAGCTGTGTGAAGCAATGATATGCCTTTCGTCTCTGTAGTGAGATACTGCTTTGGCTTTTCTTTTGTGGAAAATATTATTTAAATCCTTCAGTGCAGAGCTATTATTTTTTAACAGTTGATGGTGACAAGGCATGAAGCTGAACCTAGAGGTCTGGATCTTTGCTATCCTAAACCAGTTACACACAATGGAGTATTCAGACACGGGGTTTGGGGCTTGCATCATGACTGAGGCAAGAACTACAGCCTCAACAGAATGCATCTTCCTCTGAGCTCACAGGTTGGTGACTAGAAAGGAACCTGTGAAAGAAAGCAGGTATATGAAGGAGACTCAGTGAGAAAAGTGGAGGGTGTGTAAAGTCGGAGTCAGTGGACTGAGGAGAAGGAAACCCTGACTGTAAGGAGGAGAAAAGGTGGTTGACATAGATGGTATGTAATGGAGAAAGGAGTCAAGTACAGCCATGGGAAAAAAACAAAGAGGTAGTAAGAAGATATTTTTCCAGATTGCTTTACTGTAGGTTGAGGTGCAGGTTGCATTCTTCACAGCAAATCTTAGTGACTCCACCTTATACTTTAAAAAGTGGACACTCACTAATAAGATTTGGCCTAAGCAGCCTTTTTATGCAACATTTCCAAAAGACTCCAGGACTGGTGAAGCCACATGACTGTTACCAATAGCTATTTTTTTTTTTTTTTTGAGAAAGAAAAGTTAATATAGAACAGCTCTACCCAGTGCCAAGCTTTCCTCACAATTCAATGTACCGAAAATTTGTAGTAACAGTAGTGTCTCCGTATTCTTAATCCAGACCTTGCTGTATAAGATGGGCTAAGATCTCTCTGCCAAAAGAGTAAAGCTGTCTAGTTAGAAACTGTTAGCAATCCTGACCTGGGACAAAACTGCAGAACTGAATGTCCATCTCAGCACTTGGGACTTACAAGAGAAGTCATGTAAAAGAGAAGAGAAGACAGTCAAAGGCAGAAAGCGGTGTGTTCAAAGTAGTGCAGAGCTCTGCAAGCCCAACCATCCCCTGTTTGAAAGCTTTGCCTTCTGCATTAAAGGGCCAGCAAAACCAGGAACCATCTTTTGTTTTTAGCCAAAGGCGGCATTTTCATTTCAAATGTCACAATCTGATGCAATTAGGTACTTCAGCACCCTTCACTGAAATATGCACACCCTGATACTACTGTCAGAGGCTATTGTCATAGCTAGAAAAGCAAGAACAGATTTCCTCTGCATACACTGAGGACTCAGTGCTTCCCCTCAAGTATCACCAAAGAAACCAAATTAGTCCAACTGACTTGCACTAGGTGTTAGATCTTAGAGGTGATCCAGTCAGAGATGCTTTTATCAGGAACAAATGGGCCAAACAAACCAAGAAATATATCATGGGAAATATTTAAACTAAGACAAAACAAACAAAGAAAAGGAAAACAAGCCATGAGAGCTAGTAACAAGTTGTTATCTGAAAGCACAGCGCTGTACTGAAAATAAACTGTGAATTCCCAAATGGAAAACTAAAAGCCTTAACAGGTTAAACAAGTATTTGTATTCATCCTTCCAGAACAGTAGATGAAAGTATTCCTTTGTGCCAAAAATTCAGTCAACAAGGACAGTAACCAATGAATTCAATGATGTTCCGCATTTTATAATTTCAGTTGCAGAAAAATTAGAGCCACTTCATGCAGTTTCTTTTGCATTAGTGATCAGATTTTCTTCTTCAGTCTGCAAGGATATTTTTTCTTCTGTAACCACAAATAGAGTTATTTGTTCCTTTAAAAACTGACTTTAAGAGCACGTAATTGTTGTTGAAAGCGCTCTTTTCAACCCAGAGTTCTTGGGTACCAAGAGGGAATTTGAGACATTACCACTTATATACTTGCCTGGCTCTCAGACTTGTCACTATGGCCACCTTGAGAGACAGGACATGAGCTCAGTGGGCTTTGGTTTGTGTCCCTAGGTCTGGTCTTACATATATACACACTTTGTCCTTGTTAGCCTTCAAATAGCAAGAAACCTCCCACATATTAAGGAGAAATTCTACATTTGAAGTCCCTCCCTTCACAGGTGCCCTTTGTAGAGCTGTCAGTGTAGGCACATTTGGACCAAGAAAACAGAACCATTCACCTGTGCCAGCCATCTGTTGTTTTGGAGATGCCAACAACAATGTCCAGATAATTGCACTTGGTTCCTGTTTTTTTCAGAATTTCATACCAGATCCTTGAACTGGGCATACTCTCAGAACCAGTTTACTTCTTCACCTAGCAAAGAGAAAATCCCAGCTCCTTTTTCCAAATGAATGAGCATCTTTCAGAAGGAATCTTTCACTGCGGCCATCAGTGTCAGTAGGAAATGAAAACTTAAAGCAAGACTCAGGAAAATGTTATTTATTCTACCACCGCAACTCTATAGTTCCGGTCACTTGAGAAATAAGTAAAATAAAATGTCTTCAGACAAACACAGACTCACAGTAGTTTGTATAAAAACTCTGAGTTTTTTTCAATCACATTTCATTTACCAAAGGAATCTGGATTACTGATTCACAGACTCTCTCCTACTTCTTTGCCAGTGCCATTTCCAGTTGAAATCTGGGCTGGGATTTAGGTCCAGTACCTCTCTGAGCGTCAACCTTAGGCTCTTAGTCTATACTAGATGGCTGCTTCCCTCCCTGCAACAAGCAGAGGCTCAGCCAAGTTTCCTCTCTTTTCAAGACAGGCATCTAGAAAAAACAGGAGGGATTGCCTTCTGGAAGACTTCTGCACATACGCATTGAACTTAGGGGGACTAGAAACTAGTTTAAAATAGGCACTTAATTCTTAGGGGGGCAAAAGTAGGTAAAGTGAATTAATTAACATTTTGGATTAAAAAAATATTCCGGCCAGCATCAATTGTAAAAAGGCTAACACACAGGACTAATGTATGCAAATAGGGTAGAAATATTTTGTACATTTTGGATGTCTGTCAGTGAAATCATCATAAGCATGAAGCTCACTACAGTCTGTCAAGTCGTTCAACGAAAATGGATTGAAAGCTCCAGTAAATGTAAAAGCATTTTGTCCCATTTCCCCAGGCCAACTGATGCAAGCAGATCTTCCTCCAAGCTTCACCACTCTTAACAAGATTCCACACAGTTACAAGGGGCTGCAAGCACAGGTGAGACTGCAGACCATTGCTGCTGCTTTGACGGTTCATATTCCCTGAATTTTTAGGATAAAGGAAAAAACGTACCTGTTCAAATCACGATGTATGATTGGTTGTGTGAGATTGTGGAGGTACTCCATGCCTTTAGCAACATCTACAGCAATGATTAACTTAGACTGCAGATCAAGATTTCTATATTTTGAAAAAAAATACAATATTACTCAAAGTTAATAAACAGACAATAATGATCTGTAAGTTATTTTTATCTGTAAAACATTGAACGTTTAAAATTGTTAAAATACAAAATAATGTGTTATCTATGTAATGTAAATGTATATACTCTAAAATAATGACTAAACAACAAATTTGTGATTACTTATTAATCGCATTTGTACACCAAATAATCAGAATCAAAGCCAAAATTTTTCTAGTGTATTCTTTTTTTCTCTTGTTTTATACTGAAATGAATAACATTTCTATCAGCAAAATTTTACAGGTCATCTGAATACTGTACCACAAGCCCAAACAGAGAATGAGTGGACTACCTCTTCTGTTCATGAAGCAGGGAGAAGAGTGATCCTCCAGAAATATACTGAGTGACAATAG
Source organism: Tapera naevia (assembly GCA_033556795.1). NCBI lineage: Eukaryota > Metazoa > Chordata > Aves > Cuculiformes > Neomorphidae > Tapera > Tapera naevia. The sequence goes on along the minus strand of JAUMJJ010000198.1, from coordinate 1,862,041 downwards.
CAAATTGACTTGGGTCATCTAAGCAAGCTCCCACAAACTGGATGACACAGGGATGATTCAGTCGGCAGAGAATAGAAACTTCACGGCAGAACATGTCCACATCAGATTTGGAGCAGTAGGTATTGGCTCGATAGCTTAAAATTTATGTGAAAGAAAACATTAAAGTAAAAATACATTGAAATATGGGGTTTTTTTAATACTTCAAACGGGGTCATTAAACAAAGAAGGCAGAAAAGTCTGATAAACTTACCGTTTGATTGCAACAATTTTATTTCTGCATCTTCCCTTATAGACTTTTCCAAAAGACCCTAAAATGGTTTAAAATAAATAAGTACAGAGATATTTACCATGAACATCAATTATTTAAAATGGATGAATTTTTGTTTCTGGTACCTGAGCCAATAATCTCATGGAACTCTATTTCAGAGAGCTGAAGATGGAAATGTGATGGCAAACCAGCACGGAGCAGGAGAACATCCGCCTTTTCTGTAGAAGAAAACAGTCTGTTTGTAAAATGCAAGGTCATGGGGAAGGAGAGGATAAAAGCATTTAACGCCACAAAATCATTGCACAGTAAAAGCTGATTTTCTTCCTGTAAATTGGTTGACTGAGAATCCTATTCCCTTTTCTTTCAGTAACAGCTGTAAGCCCCAGTAATAGACAAATTCTTGAAATGCTACAGTTGCCTTGGGTTTTCCTGGCTTTAAAATCTTATCAGTGATGAACACTGTCCCATAAGCACACCCTGCCCGTATCTTGTCATGGTTGCATAAAATTCTTTATATGGAGAATTAGTTCCTTTTTTCTGTATAGCCAGTGCTCACTGCTGATGCCAAGGATGTTATTCCAGATCCAACAGACTCTTTAGTGACATGTGGAATCTAATTTTTGCAACTTAACTTAGTTGGCGAACTTCTCTACCCTGTTACTCTTTCTCTAAATATAAAATGGAACATTTCAATGCTGTTCTGTAAAGGATGTAAGGATTTGATTATATCCAGAGTGAATATTTGAAGTGGAAAATTGAAAGCACCTCAAATAGTGAAATATTTTAAAGTAAAAATATTCATATGAATGATTTATCTATATGTGCTTGAGTTTAATATAAATTATTTTTCTTGTAAAGATAATCCAGGTATTTTACAGTGGAATTCAACACAATATATGTTTACATTCATGGATATATGTGTATTTCACTACTACTAATTCACAATCACATCCTTTTCTACAGGAAATAAATGTATTTTTTAAAGTGAATGAAAATAAGAAAACATACTGGACTTTATTATGATGTTGATCAACAAAGCCAAACATACGGTATCCTACGATTATCCTAGGGAAGTGTAGTTGCTGCTTGTGCACATCATTAAATTTCTGAACAATGAAAATCTCAGGAATAAAAAAATCTTGTGCAGCATGTTTAGGCTGAAAAACACATTAAGTATAAAGACCATGAAAGTTCAAGATCTCCCTTGCCGAATACCTTTAGTCATGCTTTTAATCTTTCCTAGGGGGGATGGAACTGACACATAGGAACCATCTGAAATAAAAGAGCAGAATGAATTTTATGGAATTCAAAGACAGCATAAGCATCAGTACTAATAAATCAATGAGGCAAAGCTTGCTTAAAGAAGGAAAAACGAATGAAAATGCACATAAACACACAAACATGCAAGATTGCAATGTGACATCTTTGTGGCTCTTGCAAGTGGTGTGGCTTCACAATGCTGTGGAAGGACACCACCTTTCCCAGGTGCTAAAGGCAGCCAACACCTCTTTAAATCAACTGGATTCTGAAAAAAACTCTGGTCAGAGCCACATAGTCTGACAAGTGAGCTCCAAGCACATTGCACAGTTTCATTTACTGGCTAGATTTTCCAAAAGGCCTCTGCTTTCTCCATATGCCAAAATTTTCATCTCTTGTTTCTCTGTTTAAGCGGTAGCTGAGCTTTTTTAACAATCAGCAAATACAGAAGAGTATTTTTGTAGTAAAAAAGGTAATTAATTCTTCCCAAGGAGGAATTAAATATCTGAAGATACTAAAAAAGTAGGAACAGCGGTGAGTATAGAAATTATATTGAATGTCAGCAAACAAAGAAACATCACAGAGATGTTTCACACAAAGAGAATGGTTAAACGAAGTGTTAAGGATGTAAAAAGGTATGAGTAATGATTCCCAAAGACTGAGCTTCATCTCACAGCTTTTAGCTTTTATTTCTAGTGAGTAATACAAAGTGACAATACTATTTTAAGATCAAGGAAGACTTTTGACATAAATAGAGGGTACCTGGAAAATAGGGATTCTCATGACACTAATTTTCTTTCTGCCAGACAGAACTGATCCAAAGATCCCTGAAATCCATGGAACATTCTCAGAGACTTCAGTCTTCTTTGGATCAGACCCTTCAGTTAGAGAATAAAGTGATTTCTCAGACCATACCTCCTCCAGGTTGTGAGTATTCATTACAGGGTGAATCATCTTGAGGTCTCTTGTAGTGCTTCAAAAGGGTCACAATGGCATCATGACCTAAGAAAGAAAGAGGAAACAAAAGAATTTGAGGTAAACACAATAGTATTATTTTTTTCTATTGATTTATACAAAATCAGGGTATTGAAAAAAAAGTGCAATGTGTCTATAAAACATGTAAAGAAAGAGATAGAGGTGCTAATTTGAAGCATATTGGGAATCTTAACTACAGAAATAGACGAAATTACCCATTAATAAAACCAAGCACATTATTCTCATGAGCCCACCTAATACTAAAATGTGACATATAGCAACAGGAAAACCCTGCTACAGAAACCCTAAAATTGAATTTGACAATATTCTTCAATAAGCATAACAAGGAACTGAAATATTTTGGTTTTGATGTCCTAAACTGTACAAAATTTGTACACTATGTTGTTGTAGACAGTTGCTACACTCCTTGTTCTTCTTTGCAAGGAGTCAGAAGCAAGCAGCACATGAACAACACACACTCTCAGATATTTGATGCACAAAGTTCTGCTTGGCAACATTCAAAATTATTTTCTAAACCTTTCAAAGACCAGTAATCTCATGCAGAGTGTTTTGCCAGGAACAGGTTTTTGAAAGTTCTTTAAATCCATACTTTTACTATATTACAGCCATTCTCATAAAGCATTGTAATGTTTTTGCAAGAGGCAAGAATGTCCTAGAAGTCATGGAGTCAAAAACAGGAGAGGAAACTGACACATAGCTGTACATGTAGGATCGTATCACAGGAAGTACGGCAAATGCCTTTCTTTGATCCATATTTGCAAGAATTTAAGATTATTGACTCTGATTCATTCCTTCTCCTTCAGTACTAAAATTAGAACTCATCATGCATATACCAGAGGGAGGAACAGAGTTTTCTGGACAGGCTGTATGTTTTCTATTTTAGCAGCACATAAATACTCCTGCCCTTGAGTTTCTGTTGAATTAAACTGATCTCTAACAGAGTGTCTGAGAAGACTAGAACACTTTGTGCCAGGAATTACAGTATCACAGTATCACAAGGTTGGAAAGGACCTCTGAGATCATCAAGTCCAAACTATAACCTAACACTAACACCAACACTAACACCAACCATCATCTAAACCATGGCACTCAGTGCCTCATCCAGTCTCCCTTTAAACACCTCCAGGGTCGGTGACTCCACCACCTCCCTGGGCAGCCCATTCCAATGGTCAATCACCCTTTCAGTGAAGAATTTTTTCCTCATATCAAGTCTAAACTTTCCCTGACGAAGCTTAAGTCCATGCCCTCTGGTTCTGCCACTGGTCACCTGAGAGAAGAGACCAACCCCTGCCTGACTACAACCTCCTTTTAGGTAGTTGTAGAGAGCAATGAGGTCTCCCCTGAGCCTCCTCTTCTCCAGGCTAAACAGCCCCAATTCCCTCAGTCGCTCCTCATAGGGCTTGTGCTCCAGCCCCCTCACCATCTTCGTTGCCCTCCTCTGAACACATTCCAGTATCCTAACATCTTTCCCAAACTGGGGGGCCCAGAACTGGACACAATATTCAAGGTGAGGCCTGACCAGTGCCGAGTACAGGGGGACGATAACTTCTCTGGTCCTGCTTACTACACTATTCCTGATGCAGGCCAGGATTCCATTGGCCTTCTTGGCCACCTGGGCACACTGCTGGCTCATGTTGAGCTTCCTGTCCACCAGCACTCCCAGGTCCTTTTCTACCTGACTACTCTCTAGCCACTCTGTCCCCAGTCTGTAGCTCTGCATGGGATTGTTGTGTCCAAAATGAAGTACCCGACATTTGGACTTATTAAACATCATCCCATTAGAATCGGCGCAGCTCTCCAATCTGTCCAGGTCCCTCTGTAGGGCCATCCTACCCTCTAACAGATCAACTCTTCCTCCCAGCTTGGTATCATCTGCAAATTTGCTGATGATGGACTCAATCCCCTCATCCAAATCGTCAATAAAGATATTAAACAGGACGGGACCCAATACCGATCCCTGAGGGACACCATTGGTGACCGGCCGCCAACTGGATGAAACACCATTTACCATCACTCTTTGGGCTCGGCCATCCAGCCAATTCCTAACCCAGCACAAAGTGCTCCCATCTAGCCCACGGGCTGCCAGCTTCCCTAGGAGTCTACTGTGGGGGACCATGTCAAAGGCCTTACTGAAGTCCAGGTATACCACATCCACAGCCTTCCTCTCATCTACCAGGCGAGTCACAATTGGAAAGCATATGGTGAGAGCTCCAGTCTACAGTGATTCAGAGGTTGTTTTGTACTGTTCTCTCCTTCCTGTTCTTATGGATTTTGTGTAGCAAAAATTAGAAAATTGAAATACCTTTCTCATAAGCCCACATCAAACAGGTCTGCTCATCCTTTTCTCCACTTGACCTGCTGGGGTCACAAGCTACGAGATTCATATCAGCTCCATTATCCAATAAAAACTGTACAAGTCGAATATGACCATGGTAGCAAGCACAGTGCAATCCTAGAACACCAGGGAAGCACGTTAAGCACAACTCTCCAAAAGTCATGATAGGAATTACTGTAACAGCTATAAAGCACAAATTAATTTCCTCAATAAAAGAATATATTATCAAAAAAATACCTGGGGCAATAGGTGAAAATAAAATGTTAACGCTGCAAAAATCAATCTACTGCCTGCTACGCAAATTGTCAGCATTTACTCTACCATCTGCAAATCACATTTAACAACTTTGTACGCAAGGAAAAGGATGTAGAAACCAAAAAGCTCTTTTTTGTTGCCTGTGGTAGGGACACGGAGGTATGCAGACCTCCAGACACTGTATCCCATATGCCCAGTCTCTAGCAGAGTAATACTTGCGCCCAATTCTCAAAGCTGCTTAGAAGCCTAACTATGGGAGGATCAGTTTACATTTGATTTTGTTGCTCATATATAAGCTAAAATGCCTGATATATCCTCACTGAACTCTTAGCTCTTCTATGCTTGCCTGCAAATATATTTCAAAAAAGCTGAGAACTGCCTGAAAGGTAATTGGGTGCTGAACATCAAATTGTCATGGGAATTACTCTGGAAATCCTGATGGTGTATATGCCTTCAAAATTTTTTTTTTGGTGCTGATAAATGCATTCAAATACAACGAGGATGACGATATTACCTGTATGTCCATCTCTTCCCTGGTGATTGATGCTTACAACATTCTGGTCAAGAAGAAATTTTACAAGTTCTATGCTCTTTCCATAGGTGCAAGCACTGCAAAAATAAAGGGAAACATGAATACTATAGTCTGTTAAAGGAGAAATACTTGCAGCCAAAATTTTTTTTAAAAATTACACAGACATAAAAATGCAGTAAAAGGATAAAGCGTATTTAGAAATGAGTGAACATGTGAATAATCCACCAAAGCATGTTAATTTCTGTCATTTCAGAAACATTCTTATTATTTTTGTATAAATTTTGCACCACCATGTAAAATTAATACAATCCATTTTTCAATGTTCCTCTTAAATAACATTTTACAAAGTCACAGCATCATGAACAAACTGTGTTTTGTCACCTCATTTCTAATTTAGAATATCCAGACTCCAGCAGGTCTCTAAACAAGCTCTAAACTCAGCTCTCAAACTGGATAGTAAGAATAGCCATTATTCATCCAGATGCTGACCAGCCTGATGCCTTTCCTACATTTCTCTTGCTTGCTTGCTCTCTCTCTCCCCATTTGCTATCAGGTTCTACCTCTTACTTCATGTTCTCTCCTTTATCTCAAGATACAAACATAACATCTGTGTTGAGCTCATTGCTTGCTTGTTCCTCACCCGGTGGTTGGTGAGGTATTTGTTATTTCAGGTGTTGGCCTGCATGCATGTGTAAGCAGAAATCTATTGATAATGGAGTTTTAAACCTCTCACCTGTGGAAAGCTGTTTCACTGAATATATTTTCTTTAGTGAGACTTTCTGTTCCTGAGAGCTGAATTATTTCCTTGACAACTTCAAACTTTCCGTTGTAACATGCACTGGAGATGAAGTCAGTACAGAATTGTTAACAATGCCAGCTTTCTAGTCAGGCCCAAACCCTGTAAAACAGATCTACTCCATGGGACTCACAGGTGCAAAGGTGTGTCTCCATAGATATTCACCACGTGGGGCTGAACTTCAAAGCTGCTCTGGAGTAAGAACTTCACAATTTCATGGTGTCCAAATCGACAGCAGAAGTGCAGAGGAACATGGTCTTCATTGTCCTGAGCATTCACTGCGATTTGACCCAGAAAGAGATCAAAGAAAGTATTTTATACTTAACATAGCTTGGTTTGGATAATTAGTAATACTCTGTGCTGTGCAGACATGTTATGGAATCTTCTACTAAAATATTTATGGTCCTTTTTATTTAAAACTGAAATTCCTGTGAGCTTTCATATATCAAAACTACATTACATGGTGTCATCTGTAGTGCACTGTCTAGACAATTTTTTGGACTTAGGCTATAATCGTTTTCTTCCGGTAGCAGATAAATTGAATGTTTTCCTGTAGCTTTCCACGAACGAACCACAAGTTATAAATGACCCTTAGAAGGAAAAATTGCTGTCAGTATATTACAATGTGAAGGAAAAGTACATTATGTAGTTACTATATGTGAGAAAGAAATCCACCAAGTTATTCCAAATGTGTTGAAGAGTAGATATTAATTAAAATAGTAGGATGAAACATGTTTCACAGTTGCTCTTAGAAAAGTAAAATACAATTGGTTTTAAGATTTATGTTACCTTTGTTGAGTAGCAGTATCAAGGACTAATATTTCTTAAACAGCAACAGAAAAGAAATTTAAGCAAACTAAAAGACACACAATAAGGATATATTTTTCATGGTCACTATTAAAATATAAATACATAAAAGGCAAGAAAGAAAGATGAGAATTCATTCAAACTTCTAGATTACCAATATTTTCATTCTGCTTAATGTCTCTTTTCACCTGCAAGGATGATTATGCGAGTGCCTCACATGCTTAAAACGGATGGGAATATTCTTTGACATAACAAGAAACTATATAAAAGAACATGCAAAATTAGAGACTTCCTTTATTATTGTTGAGTAGGAATGGTATTCATCTCTGTTAATTCAGTATAATTTCACATGGGGAGCAAGCAATGTGTGAGAGATCTTGTTCTGTTTAAGAGATTTGCCCTTTCAGTACTTTATGTCACAAAGTCATGCATTGATTATAAAAACATATCCAATCAAAATACTTTTTTCTAAATTTCTGAAAACCAATTCTTGAATTGTTCTACCTGTAAAAACAGTTGCCTTAGTCAACACTCAACAGTATAGGACTAAAAGCAAAAGCAAAAGAAAATGAATTAATTGTAAATACCTCTAGAATAAGCATATGTGCCTGAAGGATCTGAACTCAATGTGATTTCGTGACTCATGGTTAGCTCATATGCTCAGATACGTTGGGAGAAATAGTAGGGCTGTTGTAGGACAGACAGTAGCAGCAAAATTAATTGTTTCAATTGGCTTTCAGTAAGACCAAGATTCTTTCCTGATATTTGGGTCCCAGTTCAGGGAAGGACTTGGAAAACTGTCAGTAAATGATCAGCTAGATCAAAATGTTGTTTCAGTCGTTGTACAGAAGCAGATTTGCATTCCTGAAACCATCTAATTTTGACTAATATACTTTTTATCATGAACTTCTATTTAAAAATTATTCTGTAATAGAACAATATAAAGCAAACAACTCTTGAGAACAGCTATTGTCAAGTGAAGAGTGTGAGACCATGGTTGCTTGTGTACTGGAGCATTCCTGGCATTGAGGTCAAGATCACAGAACTGCTGATACTTACCAATAGTATCAAACTGTTTTAAGAGCAGTTTCATGCAACCTGTCTACTGGGGAGACATCCCTGGAAGATCATTGACCCACAGGTAGGAACTGCTTGAGACTGCCAGTTATCCTGGACTGCATCCATGCCAGGGAGCATTTTGCCTGTTTGCAGGACAGGGAATTACACCACAGTACCTGGGAACCTTCTTAAAAAGGCCTGAAATGGGTGTGGATATACCTTACACACCTCTTTCTTTATCTATGTGATGGTAAACAAGGAAGAAACTGGACAAAGCTCTAGGCAGAGGTCTCCATTGGTACTGAGACATATGAATGCGAGATTCATCATCCAAAGATCCTCATCCTCTTTTAAAAAAGAGCATGTATTTCTGTGATTCTTGCTTTATTTATTTCTGCATTTAAAGATAGAACAACCATCAGTGGTTGATACCAGAACTGATGGAACTGACAAATCCAGTTTACTTTGTACAACATTTAGGTCTCAGTTCAGACTGGCATCAAACCTTTGAGGCAGTTTAAAAGAAATTACTAAAATACTGAGGAATAATCTGTCCATTAGAGGTGTCCAAACTTGTACTGTGAAGGTTGTAAACAAAACTTTGTTAAACATCTTTCAGGAACAATTCTCCCCTGTAGCTGGGAATAAAGGGTGAACCACACATGTTCTTAGGTTCTGTCTTCTTTAGATTTTCTTTAAGTATTAAGAACAAGGGAAATTAAAATAAATGCCTGTTTTAAAGCCCTAGCTAATAATGCCGAATGCTCACAGAAAGGCCCAGTCTTTTAAAATGAGCTGAACTTATAATTCACTGAAGTCTAGTGACAGTTCCAAAGATTAATTTTATTTCAGGTCCGAAAAACTGAATTCCTGTAACATATATTAAGCTTATGGCCCACAAATTTAATTAACTTCCTCCTTAACCTTCCTAGCAGTCTTATATTGAAAGCAGTAAAGAAAGGTAAACTATTTTATTTCTCTATTCTAAAATAATTCTTCAATTTATAGATTCATGTGACATGTTAGCCTTCATTTTTTATTATGATGGGGTAACAGACTGAACTATTTATTCTGAACTGTGATAACTAACAGGGGAGTAAATCTCAAAGTTTTATAATAATAGATGTCAGTTTTTCAGGATATGTACCCACAGAAGGGCTTGAAGCACACTCGCTGTCTCAGGACCATGAGCTTCTGCAGCACAATAAGCTGTAAGGTGAAGCAAGGAAAGAAACTTTGGTCTTCTCCTTTATTTATGCAGTTGTAAATGATGTCAAACACTCGCAAATTATTTTATTTGCCTCTGAAAGGTTACATAACTGCAATGTGGAATGATGGGTTTTGTTTTATTTGATAGCTTTATGATTTCTAAATGAAACACAAGAGGTAAATGGGAATGTTGTCTTAAAAAGAAGTTCAGAGTCAAAAGAAAACAAAACCAGTCAAATGCAATTCAGAAGTGAGTTATGGCAAAACAGTACATCAAATTCATTCAGGCATTACTAAAGACAAATACAGGACAGTTCTTCAAATTGTGGTTTTGAAGTATTTTCATATTAAATTGATGACCTGGCAATCAGAGACTAAAATTCAGGTTGCCTTACAAGTAAACAGTGAGAAGGAGCAAGTGTTAAGTTCTTGTTTGGAACAAAATAGAGTACGGTAGAAATAATTCTTAGGACTGAGACATTACTTGAGTAGAAAGTAACAGGTGAAATGATTTCAGTAAGCAAAAGGAGGAAAGAAAGACAGTGCAAGTCTGTTTTAAAAACATAAAGGAGCTTGCTCAAGTCCCAGTGAGTGATAACTGCTTAATATTTGGAGAAGCACGATTGAATGTGTCTTCATTTTTAATATGGAGCCCTGTTTTTAAATTTAAAATTGACTGGATTTGACAGAGGTGACACTGATTTTGAAAGATGCTTGAAAGAGGAACTATTACTCTAGGCAGCTCAGTAGTCCTGAAAGCAGACAAATTTCATTAAAAGAGGATAGGAATTATAATGCCAAAGAACATATGTCACATCACGCGCTCTCCAGAAGAAATCTCTAGGACCTCCAATTTGAAGAATAACAAAAAATAGCATTTAGCTTACATGAAGCAAAGGAAATGCTTGTTTCCTTGCCACCAAATAGTTCCACAAGCTTGTAGATATTCTGTTTCTTAGCTACCCCATAAAACAGTTTTTAAAACATGTTTTTCTTTCATTTTGAAAGGAACAGTTTCTGAAGTCATGAAAACATCTACATTAGAAGTCTTATTTCTACATTCAAGAGTTTGAGAAGCAATTATTTCCAGGCCTTCCCCAGTTTCAGAGAAATGGAACATAAGAAAGAGTGGAACATAGTGATAATTCTGAAGCACCATTATTTTTTAAACATCCCACTCTTCATTTGCCCATTCCCTTTTCTGGTCGGATTGTTGGGACAGCAGCAGAAGCGCAGCCATAGAGTCAGGCCAGCAGATAAAATAACAAGAGGTAAAACCCACAGCTCTTTATTTTCAATAGTCAAGTTTGTCTTCCTTCATGTAAGTGGCAGATAAGACTGAGAAAAAAAACCAAATAATTTGATGGCTTGGACATCGGTTCAGAAGTCAGCTCTCCTGCGAGCCAAACATGGACCCTTCTAATTACCTAAAGAGCTCAGCAGCTTAATTAAACACCTCTCAAGCTCAAGACCATTCCCAGCCTACTGTTAAAACCAGCGAGTCACACAGATTTAATGTGTGTCACTGAGTATTCATTCTTAGAAACCATAAAGAGAAAAGCCAAGTACGGACATGAGTACAGTGAAGTCACAAGAAAAGGAAACAAGAGACAAAAGGAGATCAGTCCAATGAAATCAGGAAAGATAACGAGTATTTAGGAATACTGATGGTTCCTCATTGTAATGAACTTCCTTTTCTACTTGACTTAAAAACCCCCACCTTCTCTTAGTTTTGTTAATTAAAATTATCCTAGAAAAAAATCTACCAGATTACAGGAACAAATAAAAAATTTTGAAGCGATACTTTGTACATCAATTATTACTATATTTTATCATTTTGATATTTTAAAATATAAAACTGAATTTCCTGACAGAATAAATACTGCAAGTCGGTAGTAAACATATTGACTCAGTACAGCAAAAAGATCTCTACAAGTTTGGAAGGCATAAAAAAAGAAAGAAGGAAAAAAGGAAATAGAAGTTGTTAAAAATAAAAATAGACACGAGAAAGTCCTTACTATATCAGTCTGCAAAAAATCTCAAGCTAGTTAAGGCACTTTAAGTGACAGCAGCTTGTAATGACATGATGTTCTTTGAGATATATTAATGATACCCCAAAAAACTTGGAGCTTAAAGGAATCAGATAAATACTTCAAGAAATGTGCTTGAAAGACCTTATGTGATTTCTGAAAATACACAGAACTTACTGAGTCTTTCCCTACAGTGTTTATGTGAAAACAAATTATTAGATTAGCATCTGCAGAACCAACTGTACTGTTAACATTTGTTTTATATATATATGCATATGTAAAATATCAACATTTGAGATGAGATATATATATAGGTAGTACATTTCTTCTGCATGTTTTTCTTATATATTGTGGTTGGGTTGAAGAAGAGCTTTGGCTATTGTCAGACTGAGAACGTTGCTGTATTTCAGCAGAATTCTGACCTTTTTCAGTCTGGTTCAGTGGTCACTGTTTTTCTGCAGTTGCCATGGCCCCAGAGCTGATCAAGGAGTTTGTCAGGTTATGTTAAAAGAAATAGTTCAAGTTTATGACACCAATTACTTGCTTGCACAGAATACTGCCAAAGTGTCTTCAGGTTGTTTCACAAATTTCTTCAATACTAGGCATTTCAGAGTTGTTCCTCCGCTGCTGTGTTTATATCATGTTTCAAAGTGTGCTACTTTGTGAGCAGACTTACCACTTCCAGTCTCCTTTTTTCATTTTCACTGCTGAAGACATTGATTTTATAGAAAAGAATCTGAAACAGTGTCCCAGATTTTTTTCCTTTTGGAATAAACGAACCGATTGTGAACCTCCCACTGCCTTGTTATGGTGAGCAAACATCTCATCTTTCCTCCTTCTTTATTATAATTATGCCAGTTCTGTGCACACACATTGAGACTGAAGCATCAAGAGCTCACAGTCAAAAAAGTACTTGCAAATCTGAGTGATGAGGTTTCCCTCCACACTTTTTTTTTACTGCACTGTAGGTGAGACTCACAGACAATATGGTAAATGTATGCTGTTGAAATCTAGCAAAGAAGAGGAAACTGCAGAGAAACGCAGTCTGAGCGCCACAAGAGAGCAGGAACAGGAACACATGAATGATGCTGCTTTTGGCACTACTAGGGATACTGAGCAAGGAAGACACCTCATGGTCTCTTGTCCCTGCTTCAACATTTGTTAAGGAGTGGCAGTGCTTTTACAGAGTGGGCACCAAAGACTGTAGTTAATGAACGAATGTCAGTGGGGTATCTGACCAGGCGAGGTTAGGAAAGAATTCAGCCTGGCAGTTTAACAGCCTTTTCAAAACTGACTACACAGAATCTTTTCAACCTTCCTCTGTTATGCTCTACTGCCTTCAGTGTGTCTTCAGTGACTGGAATTGGACTCGATCGAGGATATGCGAGGATACTCGTTCGAGAGCTGCAGCTGAAGAATTTTGATCACTTCTTGTTCTTTCTAAGACATGCAGGGTTCTTTCAGCAAATGCTTTTTGTTTGTGTGTTTGTTCTTTTAACAGTTCTGCTTTTCCAAGATCAAAGTGTGATATCGCCATGCAAAATCTTAACCCCATTGAAATTAATCAAAGTTTTGTGATAGATTTCAAGTGGACCAAGGTTTTACCTCGTGTGTTGTAGATATAAGCTAACAAGATTAGTGGTGCAGTCCAAAGATGTATTAAAGAGCAGTACTTTTTCAAGTAGCATACTATTCCTTTTAAAAAACTTTTCTTTCTCTTATTCTGAGGATAAAAAAATAATTTCCAAGTAACTTCAGTGATGTTTAACATGTAAGAACCCTTGTATTAATATTCATAATATGCATAAAAATTATAATTTATGATGGCAGGAAGTGGCCACAAGTGTGTGTGCACATGTCTGTGATGCAGGTGTCAGAGCAATGGAGAGGTAAGGCTGGAGTGTGGCAAATTTTGTGCCTTTTACACTTCAAAAACAGCATAAGGAAAGAGAGTGGAAGAGCCACCACTATTGGCTGCGTGCCAATATTAATTACAATGGAAAATATGTTAAATTGTGGCACATGCAAAATAGACAGCACTGAACTGTAATGTTACAGTCTTACAGTGTGAGACTACCTGTAAAAAGAATGCACAAATTCTAAACTCTCATAAAGTACCAAAAGCAAGCTAACAGGTTTTTCTATCTGTCCAAGCACTTTACATCTCTCACAAATGCCTTTTCTCTTACAGAAGATGTCCCACAATGAAGCTTGTGTAGCATAATGAAATATGTGCTAAAAGATTCTGTTTTCTGTGGAACTGTTTGTGAACCAGTTGCAATTTCTCAGCTGAATTATTTTAAATGACTTGCTGTATAATTTTGACTTGATGTCCTTCATCTGTATCTTACTCACTAGGATTTCACTATGCATTGATTTGTGGTAGATACCACAGGGCTCAGCGCTCCCTGGTAGGAAGAATGTCTCAGTAGTGAGTTGCCTCTGTATATTAATCTTTATTTTGATTTATGCTGCTGTTTTTCACCTCCAACTTATTAATGCAAGTGAGATGACAAACAATGCATTCCTAAGGAGAGAAGAAAACTCTGCAACTGCTATTTTTTTTGTTTTAATTGCTCAAAGATGATACACAAACACACAGATTATGTGTTAGGAAGCTAAATTCAAGATTCAAAGCCTGACTCTGTTTATAAAATACAAAGTTAAAGTTAATTCTTTAAATCATATTTCCTTACCATCAGCTTTGCTACCCTCTTCCATCATGAGCTTTGTAATGTTGAGAAAGCCTTTGGCAGAAGCCAAATGGAGAGGCCTGTCTCCAACTTCACCACTTGCATTCACATCAGCTCCAAACTTCAGTAGGAGGTGGGTTACCTAAATATTTCATCAAGGGTAATTACATTATCACATGAAAATAAATGCTTTGACAAATCAGGTAAACTTGCATTGGGTAATAATATATTTGGGCATCTCTTTAAAGTTAAAACAAGCGGAGGGTATTCAATAGAAAAACAATTTTTATCAAAGAAACTATCGTAATTCTCAAAAGCAATCACTCATTCATTCTCTAAAGAGTTGTGTCTGGTAAAGGAGATAGACACAAGACATATATTTGTTTAACTGCCCAGTCAGCATAATAAAGCAAATGCCCTCAAAGCCCTCAAACGCCTGAGCTTTACCTTCCTTTCTGAACATTCCATTATCACAAGAGCACAATACGGACTTTTAGTACAGTTTCACAGGACTTTGACTATTTGTTCAGAAGTGGTTTATGGCAAAAAAAGCAAACTAATCTCTCAGCCTTACATGCAGGGAGTTTCTTAAAGTTACTGGATGATGGGATGCATGTATTTGAAAGGAAGGATCTCAGTAGCACATCCATGGCTTGCACCCTTGGTGCCACTCAGCCACAGAAGTAGAGCATTTTCAATCATCTGTGCATCTGGATTCTGTCCTTTCAAAAGCTTTTCTTACAACAACTCTTCAATGCACTCAAAGTAGCGTGTCACTGAAATGAAAAATACAGTCTACCTGGAGGTCATCCTTTGAAACCTGAAAATATCTCAGAATACATGCTTTTAGTCAAAGAAAGGGATAGGCAATGACTTGCATGAGCCAAAATAGATTCATTATTACAGTTGATATAAAAGGACTATTCAGGGCAAACGACTGGACTGCTAGATTAACTGGATATCAATTATACCTCAGTAAAAGAAAGAGAGCTGGGAGATTCAATGTCAGCTTTGGTCAGAACTTTAGATCATGTTTCAATAAGTCTGTGACCTGTGTGAACGAAGCAAGCACAGCTGGATTTTCATGGATTTTTTATCTCATGGAAAATCCTGCTCTCTGAACAATCATTTTTTTCCTAACTTAAAAGTTGCCAAAATTTAGTTTGTAAATTCCAAGGAAAACCAATAGAATTTTCATTTGTTACTGGGAAGTGATGTTCACTTTCTTAGAGAGGTTTAAGATGGCATACCCACATTCCTTAAGCAATCTTCAAAATGTGGGATTGAATAGACCTCATGTGATGCCTCTGGGTCTAAGTCTGTCTATAGGCTATCAAATCTGCCTTGACAATCATTTGTTTCAAGGGATCTAGAGGTGAAGTTACCAAATTTTGCTGGGGTGTAGCCGAGAGCTTTAAAGTATTCATATTCAGACTGTGAGGAACCAGAGATTGACTTAGAAGTGTAACTTCAGTGTATAAGGACTTTTCATGGGATGACCCTCTGTAAAGCAAAGATATGTAACATTAAACTTACCATTGCCTCGGCATTCCACTTATCAGCTTTCTGAAATTCCCCATTTAGTTACCTGTTCATGGCCATAATATGCAGCAATATGCAACGGGGTGAAAAAAACTGCATCCTGAACATTCACATAAGCTCCATGCTGCAGAAGAATCTCAACAGCCTAGAAGGAAACAAACAGAAATTCCCTTTTAGAAGCACTATGTATATATATGGTCAGCCAGTAAAACAAGATTTTGAAACTTTTACATCACCAGTTTAAAAAAAGTACCAAAAAAACCCACAAACAAGCAAGCTATAAAGTTGAAGGACTGTGTACAACATGGCAAAGTGATTAACTTACAGTACTTTAACTGAACACTGTATGTCACTGATGCTTTATAAATAAGCCTGCAAATGTGTTTGCAGGTAAAAAAGACTGATTTATGAGGTAGGAGGCACAGAAATTACTATCTGGAGTTTCTCAGAATAACCTTTAATTTTCTTTCAACCATCATGAACAAAGAGCAGTAAACATACCAGAGATTTTAGAAGTAAAAGAACAAAACCAAACCAAAATGAAAGATCCTTTTAAATGTAAATGTGTGAAGGTAAATCCTCAAGCATAATTCCCTCAGTGTGTAAAGATTTCTGTGTATTTTAGAAGACAATAACTCTTTGGCTTCAATAAATAAGCCTAAAGTGTTTTCTTTCAAATTTCTACCCTTTTTTTGGTCTTTCAGAGGCCAGCGTTTTCTTGGACAGCTGTGAATTATCAAGCATTGGCTTTCTGAACAATTGTCAAAATAGAAGTCTGCATGCAACCACTTTGAATTATACATTGAGGCTCAAGGGCTGCTAATGTTTTTGAAGCACAAGGGAGCCTTTTGGCATGCTAAGGGGCTTGTATCATGGATTATTTGAGTAATTGTACACATAATTTTGACGAACGTTAATTTTTGAGTTTAACAGTGATGAAAGATGTGAATCACCCACAGTACAGTGAGCAACTGGGAAACACCTCCGTGGCAACTGGAAGAAATGGCAAAGAAGGGGGAGTGGCTAGCTATTTATACCTGTAGTACCCTTTTGAGACTTCCAGTGATGATGCCATTGTTACCTGCAGTGATGTACATTTCTGTGAACTGCTATCTAAGCTGAGACCCAAATCATTTCACACATGCAACAATGGACCAGTCATTTAAACCCATGTTGTTATCAAGTACCCAGAGAATGAAAACCTGTTACCAAGCAACATTAGTGTGCAGAGATTATTTCTTTACACAATTTGAATTGAAACACATCTTTTTCCATGGGATTTACTGAATACATTTTCTGTGTAAGGTCCATTCCCCGACACATGCAAGTGTGTATATGTCTCCTCAGTTTTAACCATTTCACTACAATATCAGCTGTGAGCCTCCCCGGGAAGCAGCACTGCAGGGCAATTTCTGTCTCTTCAGAGCCCAAGGGCTTCAACAGGCCCACCACAGCATTGCAAGGACTAAGCCCTTCTAACAAAGACAGGGTCCTGGTGAGTACCACCAGTAATCACCTCCCTCATCCTGCTGGCAGCACTTTTCCTAGTGCAGTCCAGGATGTCTTTTACTGCAAGGGCACATTGCTAGTTCATATTCAACTTGTTGATGACCAGGACTCCAAGGTCCATTTCTGCAAAGCCGCCTTCCAGATGGCAGCCTCCAGGCAAAGTAGAGTTCACATTTGAAAGAAATAGAGACAATGAATCATCTAATGATTTAGGTCATCAGGGTCCTCTGGAGGTGTCTAGTCCACCCTCCTGATCAAAGCAGGGAATAACGTTAAAGATTGGGCTGCTCAGGGCCCTGTCTGGTTAAATTTTGATTATTTCCAGGGATGGAGGTCCTGCCTCCTCTCTGGAAAGCTTTCAATGCTACACCACTCTCATTCTGATTCCTTCGCCCCCTCAATATAAATAATTAGAATTTCCCTTACTAAATCTCATGTGCATTGGTATCCTTTTGTTGTGCATCCATTTGCTATGGAGCCTGAAGAAGAGTTTGAATCCACCAAAAAATATCTATGAGAGATCTCCTGAGATCTTTAGAGAAGCCACTTACTCTTATATCAGAAACAGCCTTAGCACATGCACCGACCAGATGAGCCTTAACATGCTCAAGTAGTAAATGAAGAACTTGCTCAGTTACTGATTGGTTAATATAACCTGCTCCCTCAATTTGGGAGGACTTCCCATGACCAGACAATTTTTAGTGTACTAGTAGCTTGGTGGACCACAGATGGGGAACACAGAGCCAGTTAGTCCATGATTTAATGGCCTGGTGGCTTTCAAGTGATTAATCTTAGACCTTTTTTTCAGCAAACTACTATCATAAAACTGAAGTTGTAGCTGTTGGCTCTGAAATTTGAACCTGTAGCTTTTCAAGAATATGGTTGAAAAACTTCTTTGGATCAGTTTGGTTGCAATTTAGGTGTGCAGCTGTGAGGCCAAAACATACTCAGGGAGGTGACCACAGCTCCACTTTTCCTTAATTTCTTTGAAAGATGGAATTTAAAATTTAGTTATATCTATAAGCTTCAACACAGATCTTCAAGATGGAAAAACTGTGTTGAGCAATGTGGATCCGGCTCTGATGATAAACATAAAACTAGATGGATTTTGACACATTTTTCCAGGCTGTAGAAATGGCAGCCATGCTGGGTACTTTGTGATCTCATGGTAAAAAGAGTTTTGTGATTCATCTTAAGAAAACTCTACTCAACTGTAAATGATGAGAAGGGTACAGAGACAATCTTGATAGCTTCACAGACAAGCTATCTTTCTAAGAAAGAAGAAAGGAATCTTAGAAAGCAATGAAAGTTTTCCCAGGCTTTACAAGTATGTGGGTACGCTGGAGTGATGTGTAAGGATAAAATTACTTCAGAAAGCGAGAGCAAAACTTCTGATGCAAAAAGAGCTTTGAATTCTTATAGAAAGACCTGACAAAGATTTTAATCCTCAGGAGACAGACTACGATTAAGGACTCAGCTCATAATCTAGGGGAAATTTTCAAGCTGAGGACAAAGCAGTTTTCAACGTCTCAGTGAGAGAGGGTACAGTCAACATAGTTGTACCAAGGGTAAGTCTTGCCTGACCAGTCTGATTGTCCTCTACAGTAGGATGACTGGATCTTTGGTTGAGGGGAGAACAGTGAATGACATTTACTTGAACTTCTTCACCTTTTTCAACACTGTCTCTGAAATAATCTTGTAGTAAATCTGAGATCTTATGGTCTGGATGAGCGCAAAAGCAGGCTGATGACAATGGGGCTTGGAGGGCAGCAGTTAGTTGTACTGTGCCTCGAAGCTAGTACTAATTTCAGTAGAACAGAGGTCTAGAACCTGCCCTTTGTAATTCCTTTAGCAGTGGTCCTGGAGGCAGCAAGAGAGCGTATTCCCTTCACATTAGCAGTGGACATCCCGTTATGTCCTCGGTACACTGAGGGTGGGGCTGCCATCCAATTGGACCCAGACAGGCTGGAGGAATGGACCAACACAGCCCGTAAGAAGTTCAACAACAACAAACACAAAATCCTGTATGGTGACAGCTCAGGCTGTAGCTTCCCAGCTGGGAGCAGTTCCTCTGGAAAGGACCTCAGGACCCTGGTTGAAAGCAGGCTGAACATGAGCCGCAACCGCAGCTGGCAGCTTCCTGGGATGCACTCACAGCAGCACAGCCTGGAGAATGAGGGAAACAACTGCTACTCTCTTCCTCACATGACCAATTTTAAATTCAAAATGTCACTTGGAACACTTTGAACAATATTCTTTGTAACGTTTCTTAAAATTCTCTTACCAAAAGTTTGTTCAGCAGCTTTTTGAACATTCAAGTCAATTATGTTCACTTCAAAGATAATTAATTAAGCTGCTCTGAAGGTCAGAAGGGTCAACAAAATAAAACATAAGACAGGCTACATAAAGACTTTTTCTTTTGGAGAAGGGCAAGGGATAAGAAATCCTCTAAGAAAATAAAATCAATGATCATTGAGTTTTTAGCAGTTAAAATTTAAATGAGAAGACAACTTCAACAATTAGTGGCAAGATTTTGCCTAATCCCATCCATTTTAGAAAATGTAGATATGATCAGTCATGTCCTGCATAGTATCTGCATTCAATTATTATAACTTCTAACTCTTCACGTATCTGTAAGAATTTTGGAACAAACTCTATCAGACTAAATTAAGAAACTGCTAAAGGGGGTTCTGAATGTTTTAAATACAGCTTGCTGATGAATGTACAATTAATTGTCTTAGGAAAAAGTCTACTGAAATATTTAATATATGCTCTTCTGCGAGACACGAGGACAGACATCAGACCAGCAATAAGCTTTTGCACATCCTTTTATCTTAGCTGTCCCAGTCAGATGAAACACAAGCCAAAGTTAGATCATTCATGAAAGATGCAGGTACTGGTTTCTTGCTTTTCCAAAGAAGTAGCTAAAGAATGGGATTTTGAAAATACTTTTCCGATATTGGTTGGTGCTAGACACAACATACTTTAACTGTGGGCAAAGAGATCACTGTAAATTAAAAAAATAGCGTAGTTTTAAAAGTTCTCATCTGCCACACAGGACATTCCTGGGAAGAAAGCATAGCTGGAGAACAGTGTTGTCAAAGTTTGCCACAGTTTTCAGACAAGTCATTAGGTTAAGATAAGCTCCTTTACTGAGCCACAACTTAAACCTTTTTCACTCATATTTGCCAAACACCTCAGGCTTCAACTTGTGGGCTGTGAAAGGCTTCTTTCACTTAATTCAATCGGGACAGTTCATTGCCAGCTATTGAAAATAGCTGCTGAATTCAAAACTTGTGAATCCCAGTCCTCTTTGCCACTGGCCAGGCCCTCAGACATGAGAAAATTCTGAGGGTCTTTGATTCCCTGTTCTTTTGCAGCTGGTGTAGCCACATGAACTGATGCTGTGTGAATACCAGTTCCGCATTCCTGGTTCTGAAAAATTGGTGCAGCACCAGGATAAAATTCAGGGAATAACAGAAGAAATTGAGAACTTCGAGAACCATTTAAACAGGTTCACTTAAATTTCATTTTTCAAGGCTTCTTTAATCTTTTGGATGCATTCCTATTGTTAGTAAAATTCCAGTGAAGACAGGAGGTGACAAACATGCTGATGTAACATAGGATTTGTGAATGAAAAGGGATTTATTACTGTATAAAATATAGAAGATGGAATTAAATTCCTTTTCCCCAAGTGGTTCCTGCTAGAAACACATTCACACTCAGATTCTCAGGTTTGCAGATTGAAAAAATGAAGTGGCAGTGGTTCATCCTGCCTGTAGCCCTCAGTCCAGTTAATACATTTGTAGATCTTGTAATCTCAGAATGATAACTTTAATTTAAAATATGAAATTGGCAATGATACTGATTTTCCAACATGGTAATACTGGACAACATGTAAATGTCTATGAGGCATATGCATTATTTATTCAGCAACGACCTTCCTGGGCTGGAAATATTTAATATTTTCAAAATAGCAGAATTAACGAGTGATTAATTAAACCTATTTGGTGATGTTTCTAACATTGTCATCAGCCTATTTTATAATTTTTCATTAATTTTTCTTTCTCCTCATTCAGAAATGCAAGTTCCGTTAATAGAGAAAATAGGCAACAGAATAGTATTGGTGAAATAAAATACAGCACTCAGTCACAGAACACATGAAATATTTATACACCACACTGGCTTATATGAGGTGGAACATCCTATTGACACTGACAGCCTTCAGTATCCTTATTTCAGAGAACTGATCACCCCAATGGTTTCAGGTGTGCGGTGGAGAAGAAGCCACAGACTGATTCTTCAGGGAAGCGGGGGCAAAAAAGCAGTTCTCTTTATTTTTCTCTTACACGTAGTCAGTCCTCTTCTGTAGTTAAAGACTATGTTGTATAAATTGGTGTATATAACTTTGCTATTTATTTATTTAATGGTACAAATTATATATATATAATTATTTATCTTACTGGAATTAGGAACACAACAAAAAAAATCTATTTTCTCTCTCTTAAATTTATTCTATTTATGGAAAAGTTGAAAAAATAATTCCGTATTTCCATGAATAGTAATTAATTTGTGGACAAAATAAGCTGTTTAATCTAGCAGAGGAGATTCTTATCTAACTGAGATTTCAAAGTTATGTAAAGAAGGAAGGAAGAAGCTTGCACTTGGACTATAAATCTTTAGTAGCCAGATCAGCAGATAAACCAAATGAGTTCTACAGAGTCCCACTCCATTTATGGAGAACAATTCTGATAAAGGTCTAATCATTCCCAAGGAAGAAATAAGGAGCTTTTCAAAACCACTCACAATAAGGTATTTCTTAGCACGTTAATGGTCTTTTCCCTGTCGAATAATGAGCACCAGTACTTTTCAATAAGCCCAGTATCAGTTAATGACATGAGAATAATAGCAGGCCTCCTTTTGACATTTGCAGGATAAGGCCCAGACATTTTAAAAATTCCTTGAAGCCCCAGTACAGAGAAGAATACTTTGTATTTCCCACAGAGGAAACATTAAATACATACTCCATTAAAGTGAAAAAGATCATTAAAGAGTTAAGACTCTGGTTAATATCTCCATTATAATTGTTGCAAAGAACAACTAGATGTAGCGGTTCCTTATCTGTTTTTTAGTAATAGGATACACAAGGAAGGATTTCCATTAAGCTAATAAAAAGATTGTATGTGCGCTTGAAGGGAATGTTAGGATGCCCTGTGAGCTGAAAGACCTGATGCTACGATGCAGGCCTCCTATCCCTGCTCCCTCTCAGCCTCACTGTGCACAGACACACTGAGGAGCCTCATTCTTCTGCCTGGAGAGCTGACCTTCAAAATATAAACAGTTAGCTTGCCCTGCTTGCACATTGCCTGACTCCCTAGTTCAAACAGGTGCTGCAGATTGATTTGTCCCCTGATCACTGTTGGAGTTGCTGACTGAAACACTGAAGGCTAACAGCTTTTTAATTGAGTTCCTTGGTGTGACCATCCGTAAATTGTTTTAACCTTCTTCAGTTTAACCTCTTCACACTCACAGAATCTCTAGGTAATGGCAAGGTTGTCATGAACTGCATCTTTACGCATCCTGTCTTCAACAAGACATGCAAACACACCTGTCAAATTTAAATAATTTTGGAACCAGTTTGGAAGCTGCAACATAAAGCTAAATTCACCAGTATCCTCAGTTGCCCCTGGTGGCCCTCAAGTCTAGTAAAGGTCTCAGCAGACAAAATATACATATTCCCCCGCCTCATATATCTCCATCTCCATATATGTATAGGCATATATGTATAGGCAATCCTTAAGTGGGTGAAAGAAGATAATGTCTATTTCCATTAGAAATGGAGGGAACTTTTACACTGGCACAACTTCTCCCCTTCACACAACTTACCATATACTTAGTACACTAATTAGCACCTAAACTGCTGCTCCAGTAAATCTCTGACTCCTTCACTTTCACAATCAGGCAGCCTTTTGCAGCCAAGCTATATGAGAAGACTTGCTAAGGGAATACAGTTCTTACTTGCACTTAGAAAGTATTAATATGCAAGCTGTTCAGAGCTGAGTTTGCAAAGCTTGGCTTGTTTCTCCCAGTGACTACTTTACTGCTGGGATCATTAATTGCACCAATGTCCAGAGACTCCAAAGAACTTTGAGCATTGCAATGACTGCTGTGATTTTCGGTACTGTCTCTGTCTATGGATACGTGCAGTTAACACACAAAGTGAAATACTCTAAGATATTAAGTGCAAAAATTTGCAGAGTGCACTTGGTACAATTTTCAAAAGCTTCAAAGCAATTCAGATACGGAATTAAATTAATTAGAAATTAAAGTTCTGACTGAGAATTCCAGTAGGGATCTGTCAGCATCTTTGAAAGTCTTAATAAAATAGAAAATCTGGCATCTGGTTACTGACCCTCGGGTCTGATAATTTCTTCAGACTAAACAGAAATAGTAAGTCAAAGAAAATCCAAACTGCATAAACAAAGAATGATCATCTTTTCTCAGCTGAACTACAATGGTAGCTTCATAGTTCCTCAGAGCAGGTATTTAAATGCTGGCAGATTTCTTGAGACAGTATAGAAAATTTTTAAAGATACATTACTTTACCAGCTTCCTGTTTGGAAAAAAAATTCTTTTTCTCTCTTTTAGCATAAAATTGTGTAACTATTTCTGTATGCATATGTATAGTAAATATTTCGCGTGTGTATGTGTTTGACTGAAACTGTGGCAGAAGAGAAAGCTTTCTTTACATCCATAAGCTCAGTGGCGGCTTTAACTCGGGAGTTCCTAAGATGTTTATTCTCTCTTGCCATGTACATACACAGAGGTCCGCCTTTTCTGTTGAAAACTGCACACAGGCTTTGTTCTCGTCATCCAGCCAAACTCTATATTTGAAGTGAATTTATAAGTCAAAGTTGCACAACTAAATTTACAGCTTAAAGGCAAGTATTAATATCATCTCTATTTTCTCCATTGTACTTTACAAAAAATTTCTTGCTGATTATCTCTCTTTAAAGAATTCTGATGTTTCTGTCTCCATAAATTAGTCCAACACTCTACCAGTTGAAACTTTTACGCAAGCAGAATACAAAATCTTTGCTTGCTTAATGGACCCAAAGGAGATAAGAAGCAAAGCACCTGAATTCATGACTGCGTTTACAGTCATAAACCCTTCATTACCAAGGTAATTTTGCACACCCAGTACTTTAAGAGATTAAAAAAAATAAATAAATTACACTGAGTGAGCTGTTGCCAGGGTGACAGAAATGAGATGATGTGTGAAATGACTGAACTGAGGTGATAAATGATAAGAAAACAGATTCATGACTGACAACAGGTCTAGAAAGGAAAGGGCCTGATTATAGGCATCTAGGGAACCTCATCTCTCTCTTCCTTCCTCTGCTTACCATAGTGATAATCTTCAACCCATAGGAGACTTGCCAATATGGATATTTGAGGTTCATGCTAGAATTACCCTGACAACACTTTTCTCTGCACTAACCTGAAGTATAAAAGAGCTCTACACTGAGAACCTCTGTCACTTTCTGAAGTGAAAACCACGGAGATGTGAAGTAAAACCTGTGTCACTTAGAAGAGGGAATAAAACTCTCTTACTGTGCGTCCTTCACACTCAGAAAAATAGCATTTGGAAACCTCACTCCATATCCAGGTTCAGAAATCCTGACCTGTATAAGTGAGTATGGTTCATCACTTATCTATCAGTTAACAATTCTGATGTGTAGAAAACAATGCCAATTTTTTGCCACGACTTTAACGACATTTTTATAAAGGTAAGAGATGTACAAACAGATCTATGTCTGTTTTTTGTGTTTGTTCAATGTCAAATATATGCACAGATGTGTTTGTACAAAAAACTAAACAAAATTTAGCTGTAATAAATCAGTTCTGAGTTTTGTTTTGAAAGGCATTAATCTAGAGTAAAATGACCTGCTAATATTAGAACTAACTTATACAGAAAATTAGCACTAACTTATACAGAAAAGGAGAAACATACCTTGTGATGACCGGTGATTGTGGCAATGTGAAGGGCTGTCAAAGCTCCGTATCCAACTTGCTGAATATCCGTTCCACCATGCAGCAGGGCAGTTAACAGTTCTGCATTGTCCTAAAAGGTGTGCGTTTAAAAAATCTTATTTCTGGGACACAGCTCTGACATTACAGGGAGGCAGCCAAAGAGATGTTTGTGCCCCCTGTTACTGCATTGCTGCATTTCAAGAAAAATGACTATGACCCCAGAAGCACAATAGTGCAAGGAAAGAAGCTGAGGGAAGATTTGTCCTGGGCACCAGAAGTCTCTTTTTTGCTATACTGAAGCCTGCATCTTTAAAAACAGTCTCTATTCTGATTCTATGACATCTGTAAAAGTGTCTTAGTCTCCAAGCTGTTATTAAGTACCCACACAAAGTGTTTAAATGTTGAAATATTACAATACCTAACACGGAAGAAGAGTACCCAAGGAATTCCCAGGATGAAAATACAGCATGTGTGCAAAATTCTGAACTGTGACCTTATTTTTCATATTGTTTCACTTCTACCCTGTTATGCACACAATTTTGGTACAACTTCTTCCAGGTAATACAATAGCAACAGGCACTATCAAATGATAGAAATAAAAATAAAGTTGAGAAACACTTTAAGAGTCATAATATCCAGGCAATATAACCATTAATAAATTCTCCTTTACAAACAGTGATGTTAAATACAGAGAAGGGAATTAGTTTGTCTGGGGACAGTGGCAGTACTTGCAGGCGAAACTAAGCTATCTTTCTCAACCATCACTTGTTCCAACTGCATCAACTGGAGCTATCATCATTTTCACTTCTTAAGGATTTGCCTTCCATCACCCAGCCCTGAGATGAGCCTTCTCCAATTAATTTTCACTGTTTGCTAACAAAAAATGCACATAACACAGGGGGAAAATAGATGCAAAAAGTTCCAAATTTCCTCATTGCCCTCTACCTCTTCAAAGCAAAAACTAAAAGAAGGACAAGAATAAATTGATGTTGGGAACCAGTAGTTAAAATATGTCTGTGAAAGCATAATGTTTGTTCATAGTGAAGTTGTTTGTCTATTTTCAGGAAATATTAGGAATTCTCTTTGATAATAATGAACAGTAAAAGTTTACATCACTTCTCCTATCAAATAGTTTTAGACCTTAAGCATGGTATTTGCATAATGGATTGCATACTACGTAGCCTGGGAAGACAGGCTGATTTTGAATTCTCTTGAAATGTTCTGTTCTAATTAGTAACTCAGTCCATTTCACTGTTACAAAATGCCACAGAAAATTCATATTACAGATTGGAAGCAGTTAAGGAGTTTCACAAGAAGTTTCACTGTTTTGGTATACATCACTTCATTGTTTCTGAGGTATTTCTAGGCTCCTTTATATCTTATTTTAAAAAGACCTATAATAAAACAAGTGTTGTCATTGGGTAACATATGGGACATCTTAAAATCTTACAATATAATTTATGTGAGAACACTATATTGCATTTTATTTTACATCCCAGAATTAACACTAGTCTACTTAGCTTTGTGCAACCTGGAAAAGATATTGGACATTGTATCACATGACTTGAGTGATTAAATAAGTTGCTGATACAGTTTTTTGCCTAAGTGCATGCAAGGGATTTATAAACTTTACAGTGCAGAGAAAACAGAAAAAACAAGATTTGATAGCAAAATGAAAACTATTCCCACATAATGAAGACATTCTAGAAATCTATTACAAAAGTCTTATTAAGTAAAGGATTTTTTTTCTCAGTTGAATTATTTATTGGAAACCATTCACTGAGATTGACATTAAAGAAAAGCAGAGAAAATCTAGGCAAGTGGCTAATTATGCAACATTGTGCATGGAGGAGGGTTTCTTTTATGGTTGCTGTAAACCATCACTTCAACCCATTATGCATAAGATCTGATTATTGCCATCATTTTATAGCTTTGCATACCTACTTGGTACCAGTAGCTGTAAAATTAAACTAACATAGGAATTACAAGACATCATACACGATACAGAAATTGTTCCTATTATAGCAACTAGGAGAGGTACTTATGGTGCAACGTAAAGAGCTAAGACATGGAGCTACAGAGCAGAAGGCATCCACAGCACCATAACTTTAGGTATCTGGCTCCATGACTGAATCTTCAGCCTATTTAACCGTTACTCTTAACGTATACCAGGAGCAAGTTTAGAGTTCTATTGTTGGCATGAATGAAATCCAGCATTTGGAGCAGGAAACTCACTTAGCTTGTGCATGGAAACATTGGGGATAGGAGGAGGGTGGCATTTTCCTTCTCATCTTCAGACAAAGATACAAAAGCTCTTTCTTGAATCTCTCCTTTCTTTCCACTCCTACTGCCTTCTACCATCGATAAAACATTGCTGCAAGAGGGACTCAGTGTCTTCCTCATGCAAATAAGACTCACTGCATGCTCACCCTAGCACAGCCATAGCTGGCTGACTGGAAATGCCAGTTTGAATTCTCTCCAAGACAGACTTTGATCGTTTCTCTGCACAAATATTCTAATTTTCAGATTATTGCCAAATAGAAGACAAGTCATGTCCTTTTCCACAGTTGAGCTTTTGGAGAAGAATGACTCTGACTGATAATTTCTGATGTAGTTGGAATTGGATAAAGATTAATAATAAAGATTATTAAAAAATTATTATAAAGTAATAAAGTAAAAATTATTATAAAGTAATAAAGATTATCTACCACATCTGTGTCCTCTTGCAACTGAGTGAGGAAGACCCCTAATTGATGAAGACTGGCACACAAGTGCCAGCCTACTTAACCTTCCATCATCTTTGAACATACAGCAAATCAGAATGCTGTCTGCCATGAAACCTTTGCAGAAGAGGCTGTTATGGCCTTAAGGTACCTACGGAACATACATAGATTAAACATTACAGTCTAGAACATAAAATCCTAAATATGATCTGAATTCCCCTTAAGAAGTTAAGTGGTTTTGGGGCTTGTCTATACATGGACTAAGTTTCTAAGATGCTGTCTTCATCCACTTTATTCCTTTCTCCTGTTATTGTTGAGTCACAAAAGACAAATATAATAGTAAAGTAAACTAATACTGAAGCTGAATATGGAACCTGAGGAGGATCAACTGAAAAGAAGCAAAAAAGAGAGAAATTGTAAAATAAAGTCCTTTGAGATTTTTTCTGTTAATAGCTATAATAATAAAAAGAACAATCTTCTAGCTTGAATTTCATTGCATAACTTAATATTTGCAAAGCAATGCCATATCCTCATGGATGACATTGCAGAAGCACATGCTAATTTGCTTACATGGGTTTGTTATATGTCAATTCCTATGCACTGTAAATGTGAAATTTATATTTTCATTACAACCAGCAACTAGCGACTTCAACTAGATAGTTCAGACAAACAAGATGCTCAGTTCTGATTTCTTTCCATTAGTTATTTAAAAACAATTTACCTTATAAGCTGCCAAGTGCAGAGCTGTAAATCCATTTCTTGTTAATCTGGATGGGCGCAGTCCTTTTAGCATAAGAGTTCTAATATGTGATTTGTTACCTTTAGGAAAAGAAAAAGTAGAAAACAGTGATATTTACAAAAAAATAAGATGAAGTAATAAACTTCTGTGAGAGTTTGAAAGCAAAGAGAAATAGGTAGCCCATCTGCTGATCTGAGGCAAGTCATAAAATACAACTCATGAAGCCTCAAAATAGAACCAGGTACCATCTCCTTCTTCACTGGGACTGTCACAGATCTAGGCATGTAGTGGCTCACTGTTTGTTCACAATTTAATAAGAATTTGCTAAAGATGGTTTCTAAACAAGCAAACTCCTCTTTTAAGATCCAGACCATGTCGGAAAGAACTCCATAAACTAGCAGACACTTCCAGAATCTTGGTTTTCTCAAACACCAACTCTTTTGCCCATTCAGAACAGAAGCACTGCATTCCCTCTTTACATAACACTATTACAGGGGCAGTCATTTTGAGGAATGCTAATGGATGTTAGCTTGGGCAAGTAGCTTTACTCCTACCAATTTGATGTATAGAGATGATCTCAAAAATTTATCTCTTCTGAATACTTAGATAACAATCAAGGACAGTGTTGGATTTAACAGCTTCTCTCTCTCCTTCAAGCATTCACATACCATACCTAATTAATTAAAATTGTATGTTTTCTCAAACTTCCTCTCTGCAATCCTACAAATTGCTCTAATGTTACCATGTGTCGATGTCATCATTGGATATGATCTTGTGAAATTAAGAGTAAAGATCTACTCAGTTTTCAGCAGTGCAGGATCAGGTCCTCCTTCATGATAACATCTAAGATGGAGCAAATAGTTTACACATGTTATTATTAAGTACTTTTCAGGTCTGAACCCTTAGGGTAAAATTCTCTTTGCCTCTCTGTGCCAATTTCTGCTGAAAATTGCATAACAAGTGCAAAGTGTTTGCATGAACTAATGACTCGTTATGTGGGTAACAGAGCAACAGTGTGGATCGGAGCAGAAAATTCCACCATTACCATGTTTTTAAGAATGTCCCTGAAGACAGCTTGCACTCCTTTCCTGTGTACTCTGATTTGCAATTTGAAAAAATCCTATCAGCTGACATTTTTCACTAAAACATTTCAGTTATTTTTTAAATCACCGTAAAATAAAATATAGGTATTTCCATTATGCTAGAAAAATAAATGTTGAACATATGGCAAAGTATCACTAAAACCACCTCCCTATCCTGAAGCCTATACCCTATACAGAATACAGAAATGTAAAGCAGTACTATGTGATGAGTATGGAGTGATTAACTAATGCAAATAGGAAGTACTTCTGTATCAGTTGAACAACTGTAGTAAAACATGTTACATTATCAACCAAAAGGTTTTGTGGACTGAAGAATAAGCTATAATGGGTTTCAGCATAACTTGATTCAACCCCTTGGCACGAAAGTTTAGAGAAAAGCTTAGAGATGATGACCAGTTGTCAATAGGGACAACACAGAAAGAAATTAACTGAAGATACAATCTTCCTGACAGTTACCAGACAGAACAAATCAGTAGCCATGTAAATAAAATGTTCAAAGAACATTTCATTTCAAATACATACCCCCACATATGCAACATAAATGAAGAAGAGAGAGCCCATTTTCTGTGCGGTAATTTAAATTGACTTTGCAGAAGGCTTCATCAGAGCTGAAAAAGAGATTTTACAGATGATTACTGTTTTCATCCTTTAGCAGTTTCTTTCATTTGGAAAAAGTTTAAAAGAGAAATCTCAATGTGATTTTTTTTTGAGACACAGGGCTATATTTATACCAGTTTACACTCTGTAAATCTAGAAATACTTTACTGATATCAGGTGAGTAATCCAGATTTATTGTTTTATGAACAATCCTGATATTCAGTCACAGTATATACATTCTAAGTTCAGCTAAATGAGAGAAAAAAAAAAGGAAAGACTTGTTAGAATCATAGATAACCCAAACAAAAGCAGTTTCTTTATTTGTGCAATATTAACTAAGAAATATTTTAAAAACGTATGTATTTATTCTGAAATGATGAGAGGACATGCACAGTACTATAGGTGAACAATCTCAGTGATACAAATAACAAAGAAAAAGCCTTCCAGAAACTAATTTTATGTTCTTTAAATGAGGTCATAGAAACAATACACAATCAATATGTTTATATGAAAACTCCATGGAGTACATCCACAGAAGGCAGGTAAACAAGGCCCAGACAAAAATTTGGCAGTGATTAAGGGGAAAATACTTCTAAAGTATATTGAGGAATGTAATAATATTTCCAAAAGTGACATTTCTGGCTGCAGATTTGCAGTTCTAATAGCACACAAAGTCCTAAGAAGATCTGAGAGTGTCTGAGAGCTGAGAGGACAGGACAGGCGAGGCTGAAGCAGGGAAGCAGCCACGCCAAGATGGGACTCACAACCTTGCCCAAAACACTCATTACCTCTATTACTTTGAGGCATCAGGAAGAGAAGGGGCTCTGTATCGCTCAGTAGAGTGGTGGGATTTTATAGTGCCATTTCTCTAATTTGATGTGTTGCATATGTTAAAATAGAATTTTGAAATAATTTGTATAGCCTCAGTTTGACTTCCCATTAACTTGTACTCAAGTATTTCTGGTTTTCCCATAAAAAATTAAAATATTACTGTTTATACACGTATCCTACTAAGGAAAGACATGTTTGCACTTAAAATTCTCAGACAACTACATATCACATAATTATTGTAACACTGACAAAATGAAGCTCCAATTAATGTCTAATTTTCTTCTATATTTTTGGTGCAGTATTATATTTATACACAGCTTAATGACTTCATAGTGCTTTCTAGGCCACACAAGACTAAAATGAATAATTAAAAGAAAATAATTATTATTGATATATTTGTAATACAATAACTCTTAAATAGGATTCATGCCAAGTCTGACTCATTAAAGAAGTCATTCATAATTTGTATTTGATGCTCTGTTCCTATTTAGTTAAAAAAGACACATAAAAATGTTATAACCTGTGCAACTTTATAATTCATTACTTCCCGTTCTCCTTTTCCTACCATACAACACTTCTCAAAGCTGAAAAATAAAGTACTTCATAAAACAAAGGTAGAAATTCTGTCAGTAAATGGAATTGATGGCAACCTAAAGATGCTTCTAGTTTCACAAAGAAACATGAAGAGTATCTTTGTGTAAGATTGTGGACAAAGTGACTGGACGCATTTTCTTCACGGAGTGAATGTCCACTACAGTAAGAGAGGGCAGTAACCTCTCCATGGAACTACACCCACCTCTGGCTGGAAGTCCCACATAAATACACATTATAGCTGTAATTGAAAAGCTCCTTAATGCCTGAAGTGTCACATATAATTTTTAAACAGTAAAGAGAGACTCCAAAAAGTATGAAGTAGAATGATCGCTTTTTTTTACTTAGATTATTAAATGATTGCCATACTTGAACATCTTAGCATTTGTCATCAAGTCTCACAGTTTTCTTTAGCACAGATTGACTCATTACTACTTCGTCAAACACTCTAAGTAATTACATTTGTTGAAAATTAAATACACATAGTAATTAGTATTTTTGTGGAGAGTGCCAGTTTCAGTCTGTCATTAGGTGTTGGGTTTTATTCTGTTCAGTGTTAGTGTGCCAAAAATCCAGGTTTAGCAGAACACGTAGATTTGTGTGTCTATAAATCCATCCCGAGTAGCATTGTTAAACATATTTAACATGGTTATAATTGAAAATAAGGTTTTAGTACTTCTCTCTCCTTTTAAAACATAAACCTATGCAAATCCCCTTAGCAAGATGTCCCATGTCAAGCAAAGTGACATGTAGGCCTTATCTTTCAATAAATATTTCAATAATTTATTCTTTATATGGAATTTAAAGAGCAGATGAAGCCATAGACTTGTCTTTTCTTCTGTTGCCTTAGTTAAGTCTATACTGAAAGAAATTCTGCTTGTTCAATGTGTGTTTTCATTCTAAACCATGAACAAACCCTGTGATCCATATTCTTTTTCATGAAGTATGGTAAAATTAATTTGGAAATGTTAAACCACTGCATTTTTCTGGGCTTTATTTTGAAAGAAAGAATTTTAACTTTCAGAATTTGAAAGTTTTTTTCCCAGGTTAGTGAAGCAATTTGAGAGCTATTAGGTTGTGAAGTGACACATTATAAGCTATGGAAGCTGTAGTCTGGGAACTCCAGGACAAGACCTTCTACATGCTAAGGCATCTCGTGCCACCACACTTGCAATTACTTAGGGACCAGGAAGAACGAGGAGAACATGCACTGCTTCTCCAGGAACTGCTGTTCATGGAGGAAAATGGTGGTGTAAATTACAGATGTATAAAGTATAGTATTTATGTAAGTAAATTATTTAGTGATTTTAACTCCAGTTAAATGAAATTGGAATTGAATATTAGATACATAAAAATTAAATATTATCCTTGTGAGAAATTTTGACTTTTTTTCTCATGAAAAGTAACTTTCTGGAAAGCATGTTTGGAAAGTTCACTCTGATGGAAACCTGACTATTGTCAGCATTGAGTGTTTTATAATGCGCAAGAACAGTGCATGGTTTGAAAAGGATTATAGAGAACAACATTTATTTATAAACGCAAAAATTGGACTTATTTTGCCAAACCTGTGTGCCTCTGTGGCATTAGATCTTACATAAGCCTGAATTTACATATGCATTCCTTACAAGATGGATATAATTTATTGATATCCAAAACGTAAACTGCTTCGGCACAGAACAGTTTCATCACACATAGTCACATTTGCCTTTGTCTAGTGACAGCTTTTCATCTGCCACTGCTACTTTACTAATATGGAAAATGTTTTGCTCAGTAAAAATAAAATCTCATTCTTCAAGTATGTTTTTTCTTTGTGCAATTCTCTGACATACTGTGATTAATAACAGTGATAGTGATTTCTATGATTAATGATAGCTCTTCTGTTCTTCAGGTTTTCCTTCAGGGGCAATTGAGGGAAAAAATAAATTCCAGGTTCTGGGAAATGAATCCTTTTAGTTAACTTATCTTTGCTGTAACACGTTAGGTATGCAGAGAGGCACATCAATGCGCTGCAGTGACTACAGCCGATTGTTTTGCTTGAAGGATGAATTTGGCAAGTCTCAAAATTACAACATATTATCATGCTGTAAAGTCATGTCTGCTGCTTCAATTTTTGTCTTTAGAATTATATCAAAAATTTCTAGCACTTAATGTGCGGCTGAGAACCCAGGTGTTACCATGTTAGCTATACACTTAAATTTTCCTCTTCTCCCAGTTTGAAAAACAATAATTAAAAGTTTCAGTTTGTTTTCCTAATGATATTGAATTTTAATATTATTCTAGTTCTTATAAACTGGCAAAATTTTGATGTTTTTGCGTAAAATATTACAAGGAGAGTTTTATATATTAAAAGCTGCAATTAAAAGGCCTTTACTGAAAAATAAAACTAGCTCAAATAACTACACTTAAGGCTCAGTTTTACATAGCTGTCCTCCTAATTCCTTTCCAAAGACATAACTGCATGTTTGAGGGAAACGAGATTCTGGCTTTTTAGGAAACCGTTGCACTGATATCTCTGAGATAACCAAACAGAATAAGAACAACTTTTATCCAAGGAGTGACAAGTACCACACTATGTATATATTTACTTTTCACTATTGCAACTGCTGGGGTTTTTTTCCAATACACTGGACAATTTATCCCTTTACCCATGCATGGACTCCCCAATGGAGGTGTTGGCAGTTCTCTCCTCTGCTAGGCTGTGCCACTTTTGTCCTGTTAATGTTCCAAATCTTTCCAAGCAGGGACTTAAGTAATTTCCATCCAGCAAATTACCTTCTTTACCTTAGCTTCCAATAACCATCTCGTTCCTCAGTTCTTAGTTTTTATATAAATGGAATTATTTTAACAATTGCAAAAAAACTATTAATTAATTTGCTACTTCAGAGATGAGAAGTCTTCCAAAAATAACCGCTGCTTCTGCAGAAACATTTTTCACATAGTCAAGACTGATTTTTTACACAGGTCATATTTAGATTTTAGACACTCACAAAACCTGACTGACTTCACTACTCGTGAGTGAAGGCAGCCTTTGAAAACAAACTCACCGGCTGATTTCTCAAGTCTGAGTAAAAAAATAACCTTCCCAATGAAATGTAACCAGTATGATTAATTCTCACTTCTTCCATGGGAAAGAGCAGTGCTCTTTACCTAAGAAGAAGAGTTTGGCTGACTTCTAATCAGACTTACATGGAGCAGTAAGATAGACTAATAAGCTGAACTGCCAAAGGTCTGCTAATCTTGAAGTTAATTTTTCTTTATTATTATGCCTAATGCAGGAATTAAGTGCTTTTACCACATAATCAGTTGTCTTGCTTGTCTAAATTGGAGTACTCCAGCTCTAATTTGTCATGACAATTAGTTTTACTATTAAATAGGCTTAAAATGAGGCAAGTACCAAAGCACTTTACTGGATCACAGGCAAAGTGGTCAGGATATTACAGTGAAAGTCCAGTGTCGTCTTTCACTTAACAGGCTCAAACAGTGATAATTATGCTGGCTGAAAGTGAGCATGATGAATTATTTATATGACCAGTTTAGCTTCTTGAGCTCATGATTTCTCTCTGACTAGAATCCTATGTTTTTCTCAAGTGGTTTTGATGTCTGAAATTATCTACCTGATCATTTCCTTTACTCATGGTCGATGAGTTGGGTGTTTTCTGTATTTGAGCTTTTCAGGTAATGAACCCAAAAAGTATGTTACTTGATTAGGTGAACTTGGTCATTAGCAAGTGTTGTCCTGAGAAAGTGATTACAATCATGAATTTCAAATCCATTTTCAGAAGACAAACTGCTTTTGTGTTTTCTTCTTCTAAATTTTTCCTTCAGTAATATTCCTGTTTGAAGAAACACATTAGCAAAACTGAAAAGTGCACAACAAAATTAGATATTCCATTAAATATGATTAATTTACAAAATCATATAGATGTTTCTTGTAAACTATTGGCATTAGTAATTATCAGCCACTAATTTTTGTACTACACTATGGGACTCTGGTCTAGAACTGTAATGACATATTCCCAAATATAGACAGTAAAGAATATGCATTCCAGTCATGACAAACTCCTTCCATAAGAGAACACCTGAAACTGAAAATACCCGTTAACTGAAAATAGTCATATATTAATAGAGATTAATAAACAGGTTTCCAGAATATTTTACCTAAACACATGCTTCAGTTCTGTCAGCTCCTTTTCTTTGATTTGCAGGTCATCTTCTAAACGTTCTATGATTATAGCATACGATTCACTAACTTTCTTCTTCCATTCATCTAACAACAAAAAAAACCCTGATTCATAAAACACTTCCAAACATAAAAGAAGGAACTCAAATCGTACTGTCCCAGTAACAAAAGCACTTGATTTTTATACATGCAACTGTACTGTTTCATATATTTACATTAAAGTATGAAAGTTTAAAATATTTCAGCTATTAAACCATTCTTGCTGCAACCAAGCGACACGTATGTGCTGACCTACAGACAACATGTACATATGAATCTTTATCAGAAATATTTTTAACTTGAATAACAGAAAACTTAAACCTTAGGTTTCATTTGTTAGTTGTTATTTCCTAAATCTTAGCATAGGCACACAGCATAAAAAGGTTGGAAGTTTAAAGTTTTTTAACAAATTAGGAGTTAAATCAGCATAATAATCTAAGTTAATATGACCTTACATGATTGCACAAAGAAATTTAGTTTACTAGCTTTTTGTCTTCTTTTACAGACTATAGATGCAATTTGGGTTAAGCCATTCTTCTCATAAACCAAGAACAATACAATACCGTATCCTTGAACTCAAAATAGCAATGAGATATTTCCTGAAATATCATTTGCGTCTTGTAGATGGATGTATTGTATATCATATTTAAAAAAGCAGCATTAATTACCAGTGCAAGTTTGGGTTGGTCTAGATTTATAATTTCCCATTTGTCCAATGTATCTTCTTTGTTTCAGCAAGTTCTTGCAGTAATATGATTCCTTGTTCAAGAGCAGTGACAGTCCTACTGAAAAATACTTGTGATAGTCTCTGGCTAAAAATAAACCCTGTGCCACATGGAATGTCATGCAACAATGACATGGAGCAAAACAGTCTGTGCTGTCAACTGTAAAAAAATAATAAAGGTATCTACTCAGCTTGCTTAAAAATTTACTGTCTATTTTAACAGAAACATTTGCTTTCATCTGTGGAATACCTAAATCTGGCAGGAAGTGGGTCATTTGGCAGCTTACTACCAATTCTGTAGAGAAAAAGGAATTTAAGAAGCTGAATTCTCAGCATACATTCAGGTCCCCAAAGACTGCTGGAGGTCCCCATTTTGGAGAGGCCAGAGATGACCTCAGCTCACAACATTAAAGTGTGTCCTACCACAGGGGAAGGCTTTGGAGCATCTGGGCATTTTACGTAGGAAGTGCAAATTGTGTTGCATCAGGAAGTACTGACTTTACTGTTCAGTAATAGTTGTTCATGTTGCTATGCCAAGAAGTCCTACAGAATTAGATGAAGAAATGAGCTGGCTGACATGAGTTCAGCATGATTACTTCATGTTCTGCTGTGGGCGTGTACAGAACCACCCCAGAGATTCTCCCTCTGAGCCCCACCAGGCAGCAGCAGCCCAGTTCGCTTAACAGGCCACCAGAGCTAACAAAGGTCGTGACCTGGTGGAAGCTGGGCTGGGCAGCACTTACAGATTTACAATAATGTCCTCAAGGAGACTCTCGAGGCCATTTTTGCTCCTGCTCTAGGCAGAATTCCTCCAGACATGAACAAGAACACAGTCAAGCTGCTTTGTTTGTATTTCAAATAGACCACGTTCAAGATAGCTGAGGATCAGGATCTACGTGGATACGTGACTAAATTCCCTCCCTTGATTTCGCTAGTGGGAAGGGTGATCTGAACAAACGGGGTTCTGTGTGTGCATATCCATGCAAACAAATCATGACAGAATTAATGCAGAATGTGTGCAGAGATGCATTCCTGTAGAGTCTGTGCTGAAGAACGGTGGCAGATTGGTTAACAGCAACGTAACACTACTTTTCACTTGCACAGACTGAACATGCTCAGTAACTGGGTTAGTACGGATCTGCTCTTCTACTGTCTCTCCTTTTCATATCCATTTCCCTGTGTTTTCTATCAAATGGAACTATTTTACACATATTGCCCCAGCCAATGATGGAATTCGTGCTGGTTTCTGTATGGGTCTCTTTTCCTCTTTGTTTGTTTTGGTTTTTTTTTAATTTATTTGGTATTCGAATGTGCATAAGTACACACAGGCAGACACACACATATATCTATATGCTTAAAGAGTGTTGATTGACCTTGGCAGCTGTTCTGTGTATAAGTTCTTAGTTTTCTCAGTTAAGGATTTCAGGCAAGAAGATATGTAAATATAACTCACATATAAAAAATCTTCAATATGCTGCATCCCACTGTAAACAAACTCGCTCTCCTGTGATAGTTCCTGACACAGCACAAGCTCATCCATTTATTTGAACTGATTTACACATAAAACCAAGGATGTATTTCAGAAGACTTTGAACTGCTTTGACAATATGCCCTGTGATATTCAACCAAATATTTGCAAAAAAGCCACCAGCCTCATAACTCATCCTCCACATCCAGTTGCCAAGCAACTGGAAGAGCTGGAAATGCGCCACAGAGATGGGTATCTTGTCTCACATTGCTTTTATTAGCTGAGTGATGTTTGTTTTTCTTTGAATGCCTAAAATGCAGCCTTGGCTGTGCAGCCAAAGACAAGAGTTTTGGCCATCTCTCCCACCTGCTGGAGAGTACTGGGGTAAGCAGGCCTGGCAGGACATGCTGGCTTAATCACACCCCTCTCTCATCAGCCTGGATGACATAAAGGGCTCAGCAATGGATGCATTCAGTCTTTTTAAAGCAGTGGAGCTTTCTGAATGTTTTCTTCATTCACACAGGAAACAAACTTTTAGGCTTTCTACCTTTGATTGTCAAATAAGATAGATATTGGCATTTTTTTCACAGCCTGTGCTTTTAGGAGCTGCCCTGCTGGCAAGGTCTGCAGCTTGTTCAGGTGGGGTTACCAGCTGTGACACAGGGTGTTTCAGCAGCTGCCAGGGCAGCACAGTGGTGGCGCAAGTGTTTGCACATCTGCTGCAGATGTTACTAACCCAGCTCTGTCAATTCCCAGGCCTCTGGGACTCAGCCTTCTCCTTCTCATGGGGCAGCCATACATTATGCCCTCTGCTCCAAGCCTATCGTGCCAGCTGCATGGTGGCAGAGCAGCAGCAAAACTGCACCAATGCCCGACACCTAGAATGGCTCTGACATTGGGAGTGCTGTGCCTCTCACTCAAACCACTCAGCTTCCAGCCACTCACTCACCATGTGGCAACCCTCCGTGCTGCTTGCACTAGGGACAGAGAAGATTCTGGGAGTACTCCCTGGTGACATTGCCTGCCCTCAGCAAAGCTCATCTGCAGCTCCTGCTGTGAAGACAGCGCAGGTTTGATCACAGGAGCTGCTGGCAGCTGCTTGTTGCAACGAAGACCAGCTACAGGCAGCCCCGTGACAGTATGTCTCATATGCTTCAATCGTACAGCATCTCCAAAGGCAGGAGATACATGTTTTATTTGTCACTTTTTACTATTGTGTCATATGATCTGGGTAAAAGCACTTCAGTTTTCACCAGAGTAATAATTAAACCAGTAACAATATTGTCCACTTTTTTTTGTAAAATTCTTGAGATTTATGAAAAAAGCTGTAAAGCTGATTTATGATCAACTGTGAAAACTGAACCCTCTCCCCTTTGAGTCCCTGAACACACAAAGACGGACCTTGTGGCTTGATTTCCACATGCTTCTCTGTTCTCACTTGGCTTATCTCCACAGAGCAGCTAAGGCTGGTACCAATGCGGCTGGCTCAGTTTGGACTATCTGGAAGGGGGAGCTGGGGTACGGTGGAGGAGCTGAGCACCCTGACCGTGGTGGGGGGCTCACTAATGTCGTGACTTAGATGCCCTGTGCCTGTTAGGATTTCAGAAGGGTTTGGCTTCGGTCTGCTGTCTCTTAGGCGCTTGGATGCATAGTACAATCCAAACTGAAAATTTGTCAGTTGAGGTAAAATCCATGGGATAGCCTGAAACAGGCTCAGGGAGCGCCTCCTTTTCTGTCTTGCTTCAGTGCTGCAGCTCCTGCTGCAAGGCTGCTGCCAGCACCCAGCGAGGAGTTGTGCCAACCCCTCAGACCTCAGGCAGCAACTCCCTCAGCTGCTGTGGCACTGCCCGCAGGGAGGAAAGGGAGGAAAAGGCTTCCAACAGCAGTTGAAGGAGAAACAAGGTGAGGTAAGGTGAAGTACGGAGCATAAAGGTGAGGTAAAGAGTGGTGAGGTGAGGCATGCTGAGACGAGGCACTGTGAGCAGAGGTGAGGAAAAGCCCAGAATAGTGAGGCGAGATATGTGATGGGATGGCACAAAGAAAACGACAGAGCAGTGAGGTGAGGAGTGATGAGACAAGGTGAGGTATGTAAAGGCCTGGTGAGATACAGCGAGATGGGAAGATGTGCATTGAGATGGTGTGAGCTGAGATGCAGCGCAATGGGGCACAGTGACAGGACATATGTGGCTTGGGGAGGTGAAGCACAGTGACAGAAGCAGAGGTGTGGCATGGTGATAGGAGAGGTGCAAGCATTGTGAGATGAAGCATGCTGATAAGAAAGGTGCAGCTCCAGTAGGTGGCTTCCAGCAGCTCTAAGGACAGTTACAAGCTCAGTGGAAAATTGTGTGAAGAACTGGGACACTCCAGAAGAAGTGAGGTGAGGGGTAACGACTTACAATAGGGACTGAAATGCCAGGAAAAAAATCCAGAATTGTCAAAACAGGTTTTGGCACTCCTCGTGGCCTGAAGAACGAGACTTTTCCTCCATCCTGACCATGCAAACTGTAACAGATACAGGACCAGACCAGACTTCAAAGCCTAAGAAATGTTCTGTTCCCTTCTGTTCCATGATGAGATAGAGAGAAAATGATTTGCTTTAGAAGAAGCAAATATTATGCATATTATTTATATTCTAGTACTATTTACTTTATGAAAATATATTAAAAAGAAGTCACCAGTTTCTATACCATGTTTTTATCCACTCTTTGCAAACATTCATTGGGTGAAGATTCATGCATCTGGGCTGGAAACTGCAGCACAAGAGGATAACTTGATCAGTCAGTGAAGTCAGTGCAACAGCTTTGTTCACCGTGGAAGCCACTTTCAGGTGAATTCTTGAAGCATTCACATCATAGGCTGTGTGAAGCAGTTGCAGAATAATTGGAACTAAGGGAGGAAAAAAGGCAAAAATTAATAATAATTGTAGAACCTGTTTGTACACCATTGGCAAACAGGGAAACAAGGAATAACTGCAGGGGCTACCATGCTAGGCCAGTTCTAATTAACATCCGTACAAGTAGAACTACAATGTCAAGAGCAATGTTTTTCTATGAGTAAAGCCTTCAAATATAATGTTTACAGAACACTAAGGTGTACAAAGGTCTTTAATTAATTTTTTAGAAGCTTTATTGCGATTTGTTTTTTGGAATATGCAGTTGATGTGGTTTTACATTAAGTCTTTTGAAATTATTTCTATTTCAAATAAACTAGAATATATCAATATCTATGATTTATATCAAGAGGCACTAAATTGCTCTACATATTCCAATGTCATTCTGGTGATGTTCAGATGTGTCACAAGAAATGACAAGAGCTTTAAAAGAAAATGCATTTGTATGAAAATAAAGCACAAGAACTCTGTAGCCCATATTAGGAAAAGGTGTTTGCAAGGGCTTCTCTATGGCAGTGGATTAAAAGATGTGTACAGAAGTGCAGTGCTGTTATTCTTGTTCTCACAGTACTGCAGTGGCATTTGCACTGGGATTAATTTTCCATGTGTGCAGAGAGGAGAAAATGAAGCTGTTGCATCAGAGATTTAGGAATGAGAGTAGCTGGAACTACTGAACTCCAGCACAGGCAAATTCCCTGTCCAAGTCAAGAACATTTCTGTGCAGATCCGGATCCGCATGATTGTTGGAGCTTACTTGCTTTCTTTAGTTCTCCAGACTGGTCTGGCACAGACACATTTCAGCTGCTCCTTTGTGTTTCAGCTGCCTTCCTTTGTGTTCTTTTTTTGTGTCCAATTTCTCAGGTTTCAATTTCCTGCCTAAAAGGTTACTGAAATAATCCCCCTTTTTTTTGAATTTCAGTGTAATACATGCACTATAGCTAAATCTCTGTTCATTATAGCACACTCTCAAAGTATTCAGGGAAATCATTAAGATGATGTTCATCATAAGCCCTATTATTGCACTACACAGCAAAACTAATTACAAAAAGGAAGCTGACATGAATAAAATTATTAAACACTCATCTTGGCTTTACTTGACACTATACCAGCCTAGGTTGCATTTCAGGATAGATAGAGACAGGTAATGATCTAGAGGCCCTTATGAAAACCTGATTTGTCTAGGAAACACACTGAGCCTTAACCCACACTGATCTCCAAATTTCAGCAGATGCCTCAGGTTCCTAGAAGGTCTGACTTGACTGGCATTTTAAGCATGACATCCTTTACTCCTCAGGCTGGAGGAAATTCCTGGGCAAAGATAGAATCATAGAATAGGTTCATAGAATCATTAAAGCTGGAAAAGACCTCTAAGATCATCAAGGCCAACCATCAGCCCACCACCATGCCTACTAGGCCATATCCCAAAGAGCCACGTCTGCATGCTTTTTGAACACCTCCAGGCATGGCAACTCCATCACTTCCCTGGACACTTGACCACTCTTCTGGTAAAGAAATTTTTCCTCATCCTCATACCCAATCTAAACGTCGCTGCTGCTACTAGAGGCCATTTCCTCTTGTCCTATCGCTTATTACCTGGGAGACCAGCACTTGCCTCCCTACAACCACCCTTCAGGTAGTTGTAGAGAGCTATAAGGTCTCCCCTCAACATCCTCTTCTCCAGGCTAAACAGCCCCACTTCCCTCAGCTGCTCCTCATGAGAGTTGTCCTCCAGACTCTTCACCAGCTTTGTTGCCCTCCTCTGGACATGCTCCTTCTACCAAGGGGCCCAAAACTGAACACAGGAGCCGAGGTGTGGCCTCACTAGCGCCAAATATGGGGGAACGATTGCTTCCCTACTCCTCCTGGCCACACCATTTTTGTTACAAGCCAGGATGCTCTTGGCCTTCTTAGCTACCTGGGCACACTGCTGTCTCATGTTCAGCCAGCTGCCGAACAGCACTCACAGGTCCTTTTCTGCTGGGCAGCTTTCCAGCCACACTTCCCCAATCCTGTACTGTTGCATGGGGTTGCTGTGGCTCAAGTGCAGGACCTGGCACTTGGCCTTGCTGAATCTTATACAATTGGCCTTGGCCCATCGATCCAGCCTGTCCAGGTCCCTCTGAAGAGCCTCTCTCAAGTAGACTGACAATCCTGCCCAATTTGGTGTCATCTGAAAACTTACTGAGGGAGCATTCAATTC
The DNA here is from genome assembly GCA_033556795.1 of Tapera naevia. Classification (NCBI taxonomy): domain Eukaryota; kingdom Metazoa; phylum Chordata; class Aves; order Cuculiformes; family Neomorphidae; genus Tapera; species Tapera naevia. Next base: position 1,818,634 of record JAUMJJ010000198.1, on the reverse strand, counting down.
CTTCAGGTAGATCATTGATAAAGGTATTAAACAAGACTGGCCCCAACACTGAGCCTTGGGGAACACCACTTGTGACTGGCTGCCAAATAGGTTTAATTCCATTCATCCCAACTCTGGGCTTGGTCATCCAGCCACTTTTTTTATGGAGTGAAGACTATACCTGTCTAAGCCATGAGCTGCCAGCTTCTCTATGAATGGTGTGGGAGACAGTGTCAAAGGCTTTACTGAAGTCAAGGTAGATAAAGTCCTCAGCCTTTCCCTTGTCTATTAGGTGAAGTGAATCACCTGGTCATAGAAGAAGATCAGACTGGTCAAGCAAGACCCATCATTCATGAACTCATGCTGGCTGAGCCTGATTTCCTGGCTGACCTGCACTACTAAGATCAGGCTGACAGGCCTGTAGTTCCTCTGATCCTTTTTCCAGGAACCAAATACTCTGTTTCCTCTCTGCTGTGCTGTATTTCCAGCAGATGTCTGGTAAATTGAAGTCCCCTACAAGAAAAAGGGGTAATGACTGCAAGACTTTGTCAGCCACTTGCAGAATGCTTTGTCAATGTCTTCATCCCGGTCAGGTGGTCTGTAACAGATATCTGTCTTGTTGGTCTTCCAACTCACCCTTACCCATAAGCATGCTGCCCTTACCTATGGCTAATACTGACCAAAATCTGATTCTTAAAATTGGAAACAGAAGTATTCAGTGTAAATGGGAAATATGGAGTGGCATGACTTAAAACAGTCAGATGCTTACCTAGTATATCAACTCTACTCTTATTCCATTACAACAGATTTTTTCCTTTATTAAGCTCTTTACCTTGAGATTTCAATGTTTTATTTCCTAAAAGGGCAACTCAGTGCCATACCACTGAGGACTGTTACATGAGGCTGGACAACATCCACTTCACAGGTTTGCAATAAAGGTATTGGAGGCCTTCGTTCAAAGATGAAGAAAATCTTTCTAGCTCCTCACTGAAGCACTTGGCCACCATAAGACTCATAAATAATGCAGTGTCTGAGTGCAGACATCGTTTGTTTAAGGAACAGCTTTGTGGGGTTGCACTCTACAAATTACACAGTGGAACAAAGAATCAGGAACAGGAAAGCCGTCATGTTCTGAGACAGGCCAACATCCACCACCTCTGTGTGCCGCCTACAGTACAGCCATGCTTGCTGAGGCTGTGGTCAAAAATGCCAGCAAATTTTAACCCAAGTTTTCCTCATTTAGGCCTTCGTCAGCAGGAAGTGCTGTAGTGCAGTGGAAGTATTATTGCCCTCAGGGAGACACAGCCAATCATCCCAGCAGCTACCTGTGAATTGTCTAACCTTTTTTTTTGAGTGTTCACTGTTGGCGAGTGCCAGGCTGCTATGTGGAGCCCACTGAGCACCCACCAGGCTCACATCATTTATGGGACATACAGTTAGACTTGTGGACTGTGGAGGTTAAGGCATCACCAGTGGGGATTACAGCCCTGTGAGATAGACACAGCCACTCTCCAGCAGGGTACACCAGAATGATAGAATTTCTGTGTATCGCCTACTGTTTCCTAGTAACTTGGGTCAATCTGACAGAGGCCGGTTAAGGAATGACAGTGACGGACAGCGCATCCTAGAGGATACCACTTTCTGCAGTGATGTGGGCAGTTACCCTCTACCCATCATGGCTGCAGCTGAACAGCACATCTAAGCAGTCCAGGGCAGGCAGGATAGCAGCACCCCAGGGAAGAAAACCTAAGAGAGGAATATGATCTTCCCTTTCCTTGTACTGACAGCGGAATGCCAGAGCCTGAGGCAGCCTGCTGAGACAGGTGCCAGGCACGGCAGTTGAAGGCTACCAGGACTCCAGCCTGGTTGTTGTTTGTTTGTTTTTTTTTTTTCTTGGAAGTCACAGTGCTTCCAAAACTGTAGTGGCTGCTCTTTGATTGAGACTACCACAATGCTTTCCAAAAGCCATTTAGTCAGAATGCTCTTCCTCGTTCCTTTTTCCCATCACTTACATGTCAGAAGAAAACACATTTTCTATTTATATCCAGATTGCTTTCAGTAATGAAATTGATATACAGTACTTAGGGAATTCAGAATAAATGCAACTGTAACAGTTAAAGTGAATAATTATGTTAAGAGAATGCAACTTCATTTTCCTGTTACTTCAGAAAGCTGTCTAGAAGTACAGCAATCCTCAGGGAAGTCTTTGCACAGAAAAGTTTGGTCTCCAACTGAAGAAGCAAAGTCTGTGTCAAACATTTGTTTTTTTCCCAAAGCATTTTGTATATGCTAAGATAACATAATAGATTATGCAAACAGGATGATATACAAACCACAATTTCATGCTCCATGTTCTATGACTATTTTTACTTTGTGCCTTCATGCATTTGACTTGGACCTTCATGTTCTCAAATCTACTGCTGCTTCCATTGTTAAACTAGTATTTTACAATGACCTCTAAACCTTCTTGCTCAGATATGCTCCGTATACCCTTGAAGTCAGCCTCAGCATTTCCCAAGCTCCTGTCTGGCTCCTTCGCACTTCTTTGTGCTCAGAAGAGAAACGTCAGGAAAAAGAGTGTGTCTCTTACAGATTTCTTTATCAACAAGGAATAAACTTGGTGAAGGCTAAACCAGTTCAGGTAATATTCAGGAGATACTATATCACTACCTTGTAGGTGGTGTAAGAAAGATGACATGACAGAATTCAGTCTGTAGGAAGATAAATGCTGTTAAAATGAAACATTAAAAAAAACATGAAAACCCATAGACAAATGCAAGATAAAAAGATGCATTATGTTTTTGCTCAAACTATATTGATAAAATATAAAATATAGATTAAAAATAGCGTGAAATGGAAAAATTAAAAATGCAGTCCTTATAGAGGCAAAGCTAAAAAGAAATTACTTGATGTATCTGAATATAAACTTAGTGTGAAAGAGCTTTTTTCCACCTTGTAGCATGAATGCTCATCCTGACAGTTTATGTATGGAGCTGTTGAAAACACAGGCTCACAGAATCAGACAGGTGGGCACGGTCTCCTTGTGCAGCGCCTCTGTGGTGCCACAGCCCAGGACAGAACACAGGGGCACTGGCATCACCTAGGCTGGCACTGCATGTATTTTTAAAAAAGGGGGGACAGGGAAAAGGGAACAGAGGAAAGTGCATCTGAAGCTGTACACACAAAAAAGGCACTTTCCTTTTTGATCAAGCAGAACAGAACATATAAACAGCATACTCATCTGTTGGGAGCTGGACCTTTTGCATCCAACTAGAAAAAACAACACCTTTATAAGTAAAGGGTGGAGAAGGGAAAAAGGAAATACACACAGTGTGTTACTTGAAGATGTGCATTGCAGTGCCCCTCACAACAGTTAATTTCTCTGTGGTCTACCCCACTGGTCTGCATGTGGAAGAAGCATCACCGCAAGGATTCCAACAGTGCAGTTCACAGAAGTAGGCAGTGTCAGGTTCCATGTGGCACCTACCGGTACATCTGGGGTTAATGAAAAGTTGCTAGCTGCCCAATCAAACCACCAGCTTCCAAACAACTAACAGTAAAACATATTAAGTACGTCCTGATGCCAGTTTCTGACCTCATTATCAGTCAAAAGGGAAAGAATGAACTCTTATGCAAATCTTCTTCTGAAGAAAACCAAGCAAGGAAAAAAATTACAAAATGAAAAAAAAAAGAAATTTTTTAATGTTTAAGTCAGGATGTTTCGACTTAAAAAGTACTTTTAATAAATTTATCTCCACCTATTTGAAACAGTGCAGCAAAAAGGCAGCATGAAAAGACAGAAACGCAACATATTGCTGCATCATTCCATGTTGCTGAAACTAATGTTCTAGTTTAAAAACTTTTACAGCAGCTTTCAGCTGAACTTCTAATTAAATTGCTCTGTATCATATTCTTACTGACAGACTACAAAACATAAAATGCATCCCAACAAAGTCACCAATTAGTGTTTTCAGAGATCTGAAATATTGCACTTTCATCAAAAGAATAGTTTATCTGCACTTGCTGCATTATTAATGTTATGCTCCAACAACATTGCTAATGTAATTTCATTATTTCTACTTCAATGAAATCAGAGAAAAGATCCTTGTACTTTTTTCTTATGATTTTCACAAGCTGGGAAGTAATCAATCATCCACAAGTGAAAACAGGAAACCTGTTCATGTACTGTTCCTTCTACAAATCAGGCTTCTCTTTCAGTCTTTGAAGACAGATTTCATCATAAAGTTGCTTCCTAAACTTCAACATGTCTTCCACATCTTTGTAAGTGAGCATTTCTTCAACAGACAAGAGCTTCAACCCATCCAGTTTAAAAGCTGACATATGCTGCACAGAATTTAACATTTTTAAGGACATCCTAACTGACTCACTTAAAGAGGAACAAACAGGAAAAATCCTAGCAGTCCACAACCCCAAACGTGTGTTCCCACTGAAGAGCTGGTCTGAAACCTTTACACCCCAGAGATCCAAGCATTCCAGGAAGCTGACTCCAAAAAACTGGAGTGAGTGTATATCTGACAACAATTTCACACTCTTTTTCAAGTCATCTTCCACACTAAACACCATACTTACGTACTGTACTTGACAGCTGATTTTTACACTTAACGAACTCAGAAAACAGTGTGAAGGTATGTCTGCTTTCAGATTTATGTACGCTCCACTAATAATGCTGTTCCTTCCCACTGAGACTTCAGGCCCAATTCTGGAGTATTCAACAACAGAGCCAGGTCCTACAAAACACCCAGGCTCGAGGATGCTCTGAATGACACTTCCTGATTGATCTAAGCTCTTAACTTTGTCATGAAAGATGCTAAAAGCCACAGGCTGTAAGTCGAGCTCTGATCTCAGTTTGTTATTTGTTGTAAAATGAAACAAATACTCTTGAGTAGTTCCAATGTGGTAGAATTTTGAGTTGTTTAAGATTATAACATTAAGTGCTGTTCCGTTCAGAAGAGAGTATAGCTTCTGTCTAACTTCCACTAACCGTGACTCCTCTTTTGTGAGGTTATTTGTATTTTGCGTGTAATCTGGAGCAGCTCCAGGTCCCAGGGCTTGGAGGAAGTCACCATACGCATCTATTTCACAGCCAAGAGTGCCCATCTGCTTATAAAACATCAGTAATTGTTTTGCAGTGCTATGATCCATGTAAAATACACTGTCTGTATAAACACACTGCAAGTCCATTTCTAAGTCACTCTGGTCTCCAGAGGAACTTGGCTGAGAACAATTCCCTCTTACGCATACTGCGCCGCACTGGCGCATTGTCTCAATATCAGGCTTGTGCAGGAAACGATGGCAAGATGTATATTCAAGACCTCCTTTTCCTGAAAAAGTGGATGGATCTAAAACAAACACCCCGTGAGTGGTCCCAATTGTCAAATCTGAAGGGTGAGCCAAGGCAGTAAAGCCAGGTTTATCAAATGTGACGGTCTCTGTAGCATCAGTGCTGTACAGTTCTATGTCATCTGAACAAGTAATGAGAATTCCTGGCTTCATGCGGCTGGGGAAATCAATGTACATGGCGAGCTTAAGTTCCAACATCTGGAAAACAGGATCCCCAAAAGGCAAAGCTGTGAAAATCTTTCCCAGAGCACTTGCATTTGGTAAACGTTGACTGTAACCACCTTAAAGAACAAGACACTTTTAATTACACAGAGACACTGTACATAAGTAAGCAAAAACTAAACCTATTCAGCTATTTGACAGACACACAAAGGCAGAAAACATTTCCCCAGCTTGGTCACATATTAAGTACCCCTCAAAAAATGACAGATCTAGAAATTATCAACCATTCTTCCGAAAGCATTTCTCAGAGCAGATCTGACCTCACGTCCGAAGTGCCTCAATTAACTTATATTAAAAGTATGGTTGATTTCATCACCTTTAGTTTGCTTCAGAGCTGGAATACGGACCACTTGTCTATGACTGCAGGGAAGAAAACAAATGATGCCTGCTTTTCCCTTGAAAAAAAGGAGAGGGCATCCTCCCCCTCCAAGGGATTTGAAGTCAGAGACAAGCAGTGGCTTGGGCAGGTGACTTGTTACTGCCTGGTGTCTTTCTCCTCTCAAACCTGATACACCTTTCAGAAGCGTTTTGATTCACTGGATAAGGGAGTAAGTATTCAGTCCACCTGCAGCAGGGAGGACCCTCAGGGTCCCTACAGAGACGGACATGCTCCTTGAACAGGAATTTCAAGACAGGAGCTTAATTCAGATCCTCTGAGTTACACGTCTTTCTCCACTGTTCAATCAACTGAAGTGCTGAGAAGAAATGGTTAAGTGACAGTGATATCTCCCAAGTATCAAACTAAATTCAAATGACCACATCAGACACACTTGGGATTACTTTTCTAAGGAAACTATAGTTAAGAGGTTTGACTCCTTCTCTGCCATCATGTTATTCTTAGGAAAAAAAAAGGGGTACAACTTTAGAGTGTGAAATATAAACCAGAATTTACCAGAATGAATCAGCAGCACAACAAAAGAAGTCCACTTATCACCATACAGATCTTCCAAGCACTGCAGAACATGAAGTGTTGATCCACCGTTTCCTAAAAAAAAATCATTCCAGTTTCAACCAAAAAGAGCACCAATAACACCTGCACTGACCTGGCAGGCACACTGGGTTCTGGTGCTGTGGCAGGGGGATCAGGGAGCAGGTTTTAAATGCTGCGTTCAGCTGTAGAAAATATGTTGTCATTTATTTTTAAAGAGTACCATTGACTGCAGAGATGACCTTACAGACAAAGTGAGTGCCAACAGAGGCACAGACATCTATCTATCTGAACCTTCCCAAACAGTACTTCTGCTGCACAGCGGCTAATAAAATCACATCAAGATGATGGCCAGTTGCTTTGGGAGCCTTGTGCACTTGGAGAGGAAGGTGTCTGGAGCACACAGCTCTGGGGAAACACTGCGATTTCCCCTCCCAGTCATCCTCTGATAGCCCTGGCATTTGAAGCACTCTGCCATTTCAGCAGGTGCAGCTCAACCATGAAAACCACTCCAAGAGGAGCCAGCGCACATGGAAGCTCACAGACCACTAGAAGCAAGGGTTCAAAAGCATTCCTCATATTTAGAACTTGGGATAAGAGAAAATGGCTTGGGATATTTTTATGTGCCCCTGCAACCTAAAATGTGGACATTTCTGAAAATCCATCTCTATTGTTCTACACTGCATACAGACTACTAAGGTCAGATCTACAGCAAAGCCAGAGGGTATTGAGAACTACAGGATAATACTATTGACAGTTGGATTGCTTTCTTCTAGGCTTTTGCTGCCCATTGGGTAATACTTTATAGAAGCATAGAATGGTTTGGGCTCCCCCTTCCACTGGATCAGGTTGCTCAAAGCCTCATCCAATCTAGCCTAGAACATCTCCAGAGATCAGGCTTCCACAGCTTCTCTGGGCAACCTGTTCCAGTGCCTCACCACCCTCACATTAAAAAAATGTCTCCCTAATAGCTAACCAAAATTTCCCCTCTTTCAAAACATTAACCCTTATCCTATCACTGCACTTCCTGATAAAGAGCCCCTCCTCAGCCCACTTTTAAGTACTGGAAGGCTGCTATAAGGTCTCCCTGGAACCTTCCCTTCTCCAGGCTTATCCATCCAACTCTCTCAGCCTGTCCTCATTTGTGAGGTGCTCCAGCCCTCTGATCATTTTTGAAGCCTCCTCTGGACTTGTTCTGACAGATGCTTGTCCTTCCTGTGCTGGAGATTTTGGAACTGGACACACTACTCCAGGTGGGGGTCACACAAGACTGGAGTAGAGTGTGAGAATCACCTCCCTCGACCTGCTGGTCACACTGCCTTTGATGCAGCCCAAGATATGGTTGGCTATCTGGGTCGAGAGCGCACACTGCCAGCTTGTGTCGAGCAGCACTAGTGCAGCTATGCCACAGGGAGCTGTACTGGTGTGCTGGCCCTGCCTGTGATGGCAGGACCTGAAGGGGGTTACAGGGAAGCTGCAGAGGGACTTTTTACAAGGGCATGTAGTGATAGGATTAAGGGGAATGGCTTTAAATTGGAAGGGGGAAGATTTTAATTAGACATTAGGAAGAAATTCTTCACAGCAAGGGTGGTGAGGCACTGGTACAGCCTGCCCAGGGAAGCTGCGGATGCCCCCTCCCGGGAGGTGTTCAAGGCCAGGTTGGATGGGGCCTCGAGTCTGTGGGAGGTGTCCCTGCCCATGGCAGGGAGGTTGGAACTGGATGGGCGTTAAAGACCCTTCCAACCCAAACCACTCTGTGATTCGATGACCCGCCAGAAAGGGGCCGGGCCCGTACCGGCCCAGAGCAGAACTGGGCAGCCCTGGGCGGCGGGACGGGAGCCGATCCAGGTGCTGTGGAGCCAGCCCGGGCTCCCCTTGCGGAATGGGGAAAGCCGAGAGCGATGCGCACCGATTTTGGGTCCAGGCGGGTCCACGAACACGAGGTACCGCGCGCCCAGCGGCAGCTCCTTCCCGCGCAGCTTCCCAGCCAGCTGCTGCCGGTAGGCGAGCGCCTGCTCCGCGTCCGCGGCCGTCACGGCCACCACGTCCCAGAACTCGCCGGGCCGGGCGGGCCTCCCTGTGGGCACAGCGGCGCCGCGTCAGGCGCGCAGGGGCTGGGCGGGCGCTGCCGCCGCGCGGCCCCGCAGCGGTTGCAGGGCCAGCGCTGCGCAACCCCGCGCTGCGCGCGACTCAGCCGCGCCGCCCCCGCCCTCCCCCGGCCCGGGGCCGCCCCACCTCTGAGCGCCGCGAACCGGGTCAGCCGCCGCCGCGTGGCCTCGCGCCGCGCCGAGCTACGCCCGCCCGCCGCCGCCATGGCCGGGCCCCTGCGCTGCCCCCGCCACCGCCGCCGTCACCGCGGCGCCCGACCCGGAAGAGCCGCGCTGGGCCTGGGGCGGGGCTGGGCCCGGTGCGAGATTTGTCGGGCGGCTCCCGCCTGCCCGTGGGGCGGGATCGCGCCTGTCGGGCTGGTGGGACGGAACAGAACCACGGAACCGTTTAGGTTGGAAAAGACCCCTGTAAAACCCAGCACGATCAGATCCAACACTAAACCAGGTCCCCAAGCACCACATCCACGTGGCTTTTAAATCCCTCCAGGGATGGTGACTCCCTGTGCAGCCTCTTCCAGTATTTCACAACTCTTTCCATGAAGTAATATTTCCTAATATCCAGTGTAAACCTCCGCTGGCACAACCTGAGGCCATTTCCTCTCATCCTATCACTTGTTGATTGGGAGAAGAGCCTGATCCATGTCTGGCTCCAACATGCCTTCAGGGAGCTGCAGAGAGCAATGAGGTCTCCCATCAGCCTCTTGTTCGCCTGCTCCCTCAGCTGCTCCCCATAGCCTTCAGCTCCAGCCCCTTCCCCAGCTCCATTGCCCTTCTCTAGACATGCTCCAGCTCCTCAATGTCTTTCTGGTACCAAGAAGCCCAAAACTGAACATAGGATTCGAGGTGCAGCCTCACCAATGCTGAGTACAGGCTCTCAATCACTTCCCTGCTCCTGCTGACATCATTTCTGATACAAACCGGGATGCTGTTGGCTTCTTGGCCACCTGGGCACACTATTTCTTATGTTCAGCTGCCGTCAACCAACACCCCCAGGTCCTTTCTCACCAGGCAGCTTTCCAGCCACTGTTCCCCGAGCCTATAGTTTTGCATGGGGTTGTTGTGCAGGACCCAACACCGCCTTGTTGAACCTCATCCTGTTGGCCTCAGCGTATTAATCTAGCCTGTTCAGATGCCTCTGCAGAGCCTTCCTGCCCTCAAGTACATCAACCCACCTGCACAACCTGGTGTCATCTGCAAACTGGCTGAGGGAGCACTCAATCCCCTCATTCAGATTGTGGATAGAGATATCAAACAAAACTGGTCCCAGCACGGAGCCCTAGGGAACACCACTTGTGACTGGCCACCAGCTGCATTTAACCATGTTCACCACAACTCTCTGGGCCTGTCTCTGTAGCCAGTTTTATACCCAGCAAAGAGTACACCTGTCTAAGCCACGAGCAGTCACTTTTTCCAGGAGAATGCTGGACATGGCAGGCTGGGCTGGATGAAGGCCTCTTCTGTGCTGCTCCTGCAGTCCCTTGCATGCTGTGCTTTTTCAGTAGTACCAATTCATGATGTTCTTGGGTCTAAATGTGCTGCCAGTGGCATTCTGTTCAGCAGGGAATGCACTGCTTTCACTGCTGCCTCGCTGGAGCTCCACATCTGCCTGTCCGTGCACTGTCTGTCATGGCCCTTACTTATTAACGTGGATGGGGATTTTTAAGGAAAAATATTCCTTCCCCATATTTTCAGTTATACAACTTTTAGAAAATGCGTTCATAGATATGGGCTCCAATTTGGAAAACCTTTTCTGCCTCAAAATGCAGGCCCCATATGAGAAGTTCAGATCTGAAGGGCTAGGTCTTCTGGGTTGGTAGTTGGACTCTGTGTGTGTAGGAAGAGGTCATCACTCTGAGGCTTCATTTCCACCGCTGTGGCTTCACTTCCACTTCTATGGCAGTCACAGGAGGGAGCAGGATGAGCTGGAGTACTGCTTTGGTACTCCAGTTAGGAATGGAATCCTAATTGCATTGAACTAATCCGCTTAAGCCTTCCCTGTCTGGACCCAAGCTGTTGGCATCTGTTGTGGCACTGCCCAGATGTGCCTGGCATCTGGTGAACTGATACTACAGTGCCTTGCTGTCCACTGTGCTGTTGTGGGTGATTATCAGATATCCACCATTGGTATTCACACAGCTGAAGCTTTTGCTACTGCAGTTCTTTGCCCTGGATATTGTAAGTTTTGATCTGTCTTTCTGAATTTAGCATCTGCTGAGGGTACAGATACCAAATAGAAACAGCTGAAAATGAAAAGAGGGTTTGTCTTTACAGGATCTCATTATACATAAATCTTTCAATAAAAAGCAGCTGTAGAAGCACTATAGGAGCTAATGAAAAAAAAAGATTTTAGGAAGGTAAAAAAAAGTTACAAAAAAATCCATAGTTTTTCATGATTGTAAACCACTGACAGAGAAGATTAAAGAAAAAAAGATGAATACTTCACTGCTGCTTTATCAGTTTGAGACTTTTCTGTGATGCATGTGATAAGCCTTAATCTGAGTAATGTACAGCACCAACGTCTGTTTGATCCTTCTGTGTCTTCCTAACTTACCCTGAAAAACACAGTATATTTTGCTGAAACTATACTTTTACTCTTTTCTTTTGCACTAGGTTCTTATTCTTGACAACAACTCTGTTGACCTCCATGAGAAACAGTTCATGGGTCCCAGCCTGGTTTTAGAGATGTGTGGTTTATTCACCACCAGTGAAGACTCACCATTTCTCACAGTTTGTTTTTAATACTGTTTCCCCCTTGCTTACCTGATAGCTAATGTAGCGCTGGTGATGAATCCTATCCATCAACTGTGTTTCATGACCCCAATTAAAATCTGCATCACCCCAATCATGTTAAAATGTGCTCTAGACATTAAGCAAGCATTTGGTATTTTAAGTCAGAAGAATGAGTGATTCCTAGCAAAGCCGGCAACCCTCAAATGTTAACCAGCAAGTTTTCTCATTCCTTATGAGTGATCTGTTTGCCAGGGGAGAATTTATAGCTTTTTGGATTAGAAAAAAGGAACTGAAGTTGGGAAATCTTTTTATTGTGTTACGGTAGATTCCCGCTTACTAATTGTACTTTCCTTAATCTATCCCTGACTCACATGTTTTAAGACATTGTATGGAATAAATATTGTTTGAGAGAGGTATTTTTTGTTAATAGTGACATAGTTTCCACAGTATGATTAAAAAGACATGCTAATTTTCAAGGTGTTTTGGAAACTACTAAGATACAAAGTAATTAGTGGTTTACTGACAGTGATACTGATTCCTTTTTACCTGCACCAAGCCTTGGAAGCTGTGATTGGGACCCTAGTGCTTGTGATGAAATACTGCTGCAGTTCAATAGAATTTTTGTTTTGAACTTCTCATCACTAGTCAGACTTCCTAATGCAGATTTTTCTCTTTGCACTCTCTAAGGTAATCTAAGCCTAGAATAATTAATGAATCCAACTATTCATAGTAATAATTTCTTTTAAAATTTATTTCAGTGGGATGGATGTTTGTACTTTTAATAGTCATATTTTATAATCACTTAACCTGATAGTTAATTCCAAGAAATAATGGATTTTTGTTAATACTGCATGGTTCCGTCCCCCGAAATTTCAAATAATACTGAAGGTAATGCTGGGGGTCCATTAGACTTGGTGGCAGAGCCAATAAATCACTCCAAGAAACAGGTTTTGTCTGAGTGGTGAAAGCAGAGGTATTTGCCATTTACGCTTAGTAAGGAGTCTTGGGAGAGCTGCTGTGGGAGCAGGACTCTTTACATTGGTATTTAATGGAAGTGTAAATCCCCACATTGAGTTTTTCTAGGGAAACTGTGGTTAAAAAACAGCAGAGTAGAAGTATATTGGAGTGTGCTTGCACCAAATGCTGATGGACAAAGCTGCCTCACCTGCCCCCTGATCACACCGGTGTCCTTTGTCCATCAGCATTTGGTGCAAGCAGCTGTAGATACAGCCCAGGTCCATAGTCCTTGTCTCTGATTGGGAGGATGGGCTGGTGTGTAACTCACTGTATTGGTGTATGAATGCTTGGTTGAGTAAATAAAAAGTGAGTGCTATGGAATCGTGTCAGTAGTTAGGGAAGTGCCTTCTGTGACCCTTTGGAATGCTGTGTGTCATATCAACATGTGGTTTAGCGCTGCAGCATTTCCAGCTTCAACAGTTCATGCCACTGGTGTTTGTTTTGCCTGGGGTCTCTATGGTGTTTCATGAGTAGGATTATAACAAATACATGGATATTTTCTTGGGTTATTTGAAATTCTCCTTTTAAAGCTGAACGTGCAGCTTTTTACATGGTCTTTTCCTGGATCTCTGAGGGATAAATCAAAGAAGAGAGGTAATCATGAAAAAGTTAACCGAATACTGAACATCTGGTTTCTACTGCAAAAAACTGATGCTGGGATGTCGACAAACTGTTAATCTGTGTAAAAAATTCAGAAGACTTGGTCATAGTTCAGATAAATAGGCTATGTCTGAAGAATGTGGGGCATTTGCAATGTTTTTTCACTTAAAATATGTACCATTTCAAATAATTACGTTTTCAGCATGGATTTGCCGGGTGTTATGCTGGAGCTACATGCATGTCAGGTCATTAGTAATACTTTGTGAAGATATAAAAATGAAGCTGATTTGTCTTTAGACTTGTGTAATGGTATTCCCTAGGAGCAACTGGTATTTTGAATAACGTATGATTTCTTCATGGAGGAAGCCCTTCTGACTGAGAGTATTATTTTTTTTTTTTTGATTATCACAGGTGGTTATGTCTTGGGCTCACAGAATTTTTGCCATTTGGGATAAAAAGGCAAGCTTCTTTCCCGAGCTGCTCTGCTGTTTGGTGAGAAGCCTGATACCAGAAGTTTCAGTGTTTGAGGCCTCCCTTCATTAATAAATAGGTGGAAAGGATGATGATTGTAACACAGCTAGTTACATGAGAATTACAGATTTTTTAATACTGAATGGATTTGGCTTAAGGGCTGTTATTTCGAAAAAACTCATCTTTTCTGTACAGAGAAAATCGTAAAACAACTTCTTTTAATGACGTAAATAAACTATAGAAGAAGTCTGTACTACGGTTTACATGTTGTAAGCTGGTAAAGGTTTTTTCCTACTGTGCATTGGAGTGCTTCCTCTTTCTCTCTGTGGATGTTCAAGCCAGGAAAACGTCTGCTGCTGTCCCTGCCCCTACTCACTGGGAAGATTTCACTGTAGGCGTTTGGTATATGTTTCCAGTTCTTGATTTTGGCCTACTGTTAATCTACTATTTAATCTTTCACTTCATGGAGAAAAAGCTGAGCCTTAATCTGCAGTTTCACATTTTCCCTCCTGAGTTCTGGATGGATCTATCAGGATGTATCTATCTGTAACTGTCTGAGCCAATCCAGGGGACATGTCCAGATTGATTAGGGTTTTTTTGGCTGCTTCCCGTGTAAATTGATGTCATCCCAGAGCTGCTGGCGATGGGAGGAGGCACGTTTGCTGGGAGGTGGGACAGGATAGGTGACTGAGCCTGGCCAATGAAGTATTCCATGCCTTACATGTCATGCTCAGGATAAAAGCTTAGGTATCAGGAGGGTCCGGGCTTGCTGATGTTCAGGGAGGACCTCACCTGTCTGTCTGCACCTGAACTCCTTCACATGTTCCTGAGACTAGCTCCTTCCTGCTGCTGAGTCTAGTCTGGGACCTTCCCCATGCCTGCCCTGCGGTGTCAGCAGTGACATATGGTCATTGGGGAGCTGGAATGGGTTTGTATACTTGTATATATTCTACTATTTTCTTATTAATATTTATTTCTTCCTTTTATTATTTTTGTTTCATTAAAGGTGTTTTAGTGTCTGTTTCCCACCCACATGTCTCCGTCTCTCATTTCCCTTTTCCCTTTTCTGAGGGGGGGTAATTGGACTAAGGCTGCCCAGTTTGTCTTGCAGACCTGGTCAGGGCAGTTTTTCCTGGTTTTAGATGATGTCGTGTCTGCTTTGTATCTGGTTAACAGCTGTTGGGGTTACTTTTTCTAGATGAGCAAGTGCTTTTTGAGTGACCCTGTGAAAATTTCCCTGTTCATGATTGGTGCTATAATTGGATCTTTTTGGTATTTTTATATTTCCTCAACTCACATTCCTTTCTTGAGGAATGTTTATTGTTTGTGTTCTGTCCATCAGAACTTTAACGAACACGGGCAGAGGATCATGGCATTGTTTTTCTGCCTATTGATACTTCCTACTTCAGGTTGTTTCAGTGATATTTTAGTCTATTTTTACTCAGTGGATAAGTAGAACAGATAAAAAATATCCCATGTCCCAGTGACAGTTTGCCTAAAGTACCAAGCTTGTGAAGAGTGACAGCTTCTATATTAGTTTGAAAGATCAAATTTCTCCTCTGGGAAAGTGACATTTTCACACTCCAGCTCCATAGCTGAAACCAGTCTTGGAGCCCTGGTGCTGTGGTGGGTATGCAGAGCAGTGTACTGGCTTCAAGGAAAGCCAATGGAATGGGTTATTAACCCCCATGCTATGGCGAGGATGTCGGCGTGGGTACCTGGAGAACCTTGTGAGGTTCCTTTGGTGTTTTACTGGTGCTTTTTGATGCACAGTATCTGAAGGACCTCAGCCATTGTTAGCAGAGGTCAGCCTCCTCACTAGTTCACTAACCAGCTCTTAAATACATGTTCTTGGTGTTGGAGGGACCAAGTGTAAAAATGCAGAAATAATATCTCTGGAGTTTTCTGTTCCTCTGTAGTGGGATACCTGAGTTTGCTTGTTATTTCATATAGTTGCTGAGTCTTGGTAGCTTCACTTCCAAGAGATCCAGAAAAATGTAGTCTGTGATATTTACTAACTCATGGTTAGTAACTGCCACATGACTGGAGGATATGCACTGTGAAAGGTTATTGGTGAATTCCAATGGCACTGGGCCCTCAGAGAGGTCCTGTAAGGTGGGACTGCCGGCAGAGGCCTCCTTAACTGTGTGCTGAGCTCGGCCCCCTTGGCCGCGAGCTCTGGGGTGAGCTTGTGTGGAGTAGCCCTCTGCAGTATGGCCAAGTGTCCACTTGGTGCTGGCTGTGGGATGAGTGGCTTGCTTCTCAGCATCCCTTCATCCCACCTGGCAGTGTGCGTGGAATGGGTGAGAGGCATTGGGGACACCCTGGTGAATGGAAGAATGAGCAGAAAAGCGCTGGGAAGTGGAAGGAGGAGAGCAGGAAGCAGTGCTGTGGGAGAGACATCAGAGAGAAAGAGGAGAACGTGACATGGCAGCAAAAGTCAGGCAAGGAGGAGCAGGTGACACAGCTCAAGAGGCTAGAGTAGTGTCTCTGTCACAAATCAGCTGGGTGCAAAGCACTCTAAGAGGGTAATTTATCAAACACCTTCAGGTTGTGTGGGTATGAAAGGAGGAAAATGATGCCTTGCTTTTAGGTTTTGCTGGGAGATGGTGCATGTGCTTAGTTCTTTCAAGCTATGTCTGGTGCCTGATGCTGAATACTCTGGATAGGTGCAAGGAGCATTGCTGTACACTGATAATTCTGGGGTCTTAAACCGGACCGCAGGATGAAGTAAGGCCATTGCCCCGGGAACACCGCACAATGCAAAGCACGTTGTCTGATTTATCCCAGTGCAGCAGTTGAACTGTCTTTTTTACAGAGGAACAAGACTTGCACAGCTTTCTGTCTCGTGTTGCCGTTCCAGGAGAGAAGGATGGTGCCGATGCCCAGATCACTTCCAAACAGAGACAAATAGCTGTGATTCCTAAACACAGCTGTGCTTTTAACGGAAGAATTGTTCAAAGGAGGGGCCTTTAACATTTGTGTTCTTCATGCTTTTGCATTTTACAGGTTTCTATGGCCGTATTTCGTATTACCATAAAAACCTTGGAGTCTCCATAATGGCTCGAAAACTGTTTCATTATTATGCTAATATGAAGTCCTTTGCAAATAATGTTTTGTCAATCTTTTTGACGCACTGTACATCATATACTAAAAATTACATACTTACTCTTTATTCTTACTGAATATTAACTTTGATGAGCAAGGGTTTCCTTGAAATGGGAAGATCTCTTCCAGACAATGTTGTATTTAATTAAACTCTTCTTTTTGTACTAGACTAGAGTCAGAACTTTCAGGACAAAAGAACATGCTAGTTTTTCTCATTTCTGATACTGTCAAGTCATTCTCTACATTTAAGCAAGGAATACCTGTGTAAAATTAATTTAGAATGACATGCTCCTTCAGTAACAGATGCAGATATAAATTAAACCAAAGATGAACCTGCTGCTGTGTCTTTTTCATATACAAATCCCAACTGCTTGGGAAGAGGAGTAAGAAGATGAATGCAAATGGTAATTCTAGAATTTAACTTATTTTCATATGCTAAACGTACGAACATGAAATACATGGAAATCCACGCTTCACATTTTATATGTTAAAGCCCTATCTTAGGTAGAATGCCAGCAATACAAGGGGAACACTGCCTACTCCGTGTCTTCTGACAGTTGTGGGCTTGGGAAGGAGAGGTTGGGCTTTCCTTTCCCTGAGGCTGAGTGCTTCTCTCTCCATCGCCACCCCTGCTGCTTGTCCCACCCTTCCACAGGCAGGATTGTTCATTCCTTACAGACCGTTCTTTTGACCACTTTTGGATCTGGCATTTTTAAATGGAGTTGTGTCTGTCTGGTTTGTACCATGGGAAGCAGGGAATTTCCATTCTCCTTTCTCATCCTTACAGGCTTTATTGGAATCCTTATTTCCATGTGTATTTGTGTTTATTTTATTCCTTACCCATATTTGTGATCTTCATTTGAATGCTTATCTGTGTCTTGTACAACTTCCATTTTCCCCAAGTAGACTTCCCCTTCCCCCAATTCTTTCTACTTGGTGTAGCCAGAACTGAACAGTGTTCTTGGTGATATTGCACAATTGACCTGAAAACTGTTGCTGGATCCGATTTAATTTCTTTGGCACACATTTATTATGTATTATTGTTTCATTTTTTTCATTGATGGTGCACTGCTTTTCAGATTTTATAGGTATTTTAGAGATCAATGAAGTTTATCAGTAACAGATCCTGCTACCAGAACATATCATTATTATCAGAATACTCTTTTAAATGTGCATTACTTTGCATTTAACAAGGTTGAATTTCTCTAGCTGCCATTTGTTCACTTACGTGCCTCTGTTCATTTCCCCTGCAGATCCGCCAGATTGTATTACCTCATTTGCTTCATGAGATGTGATTTTTCCTGTTTCATAAGCGGGTGGTTGTTAAAGGTGGTTAATAAATCCTACTTGGAGGTCTGTGAGAGGGTACCCTGAGTTACACCGGCTGTGTTTGCTTGTGTGCTGCCATGTTAAAATGCCAGCAGAGAACAAGAAGGCATTTCTCTTTCTGCTCAACAAATTTGCTGGTTTCTCCATCGTGTTTGGGAGCTTCTATTGCTGGTTTAGTTTCAGTTATTTTATGTGGCACTAAAATGGGTCTCTCTACTTACCCTTGATGTGCAAGATTCCTGCTGACACCTTGAAAAGACATGTAGCTTTTGCCATGACCCAACACTCCTGATTAGCCACTGGTTTTAAACAGGAAAGGATATTTTCTGTTAGCATCTCGCCCTTGGGCCTGAGCATCCTTCAGATAAACCCCAAGTTAACACAGCAGTTCTGCACTGGGTTACGTGGAGTGAGATCCTGTAATAGATTTTGGAGAGAGGATCTGCTCTGTGTGTGTGGTGAACCCTGGAGAAGGGGAGAATGGGCGTAAGTAGAGCTTTGGGTTTTCATGACAGTGAGATTGAGTAAATCTGGGACCAGAGAGCAGGAAGATTTCCCTGACTGCCTGATGATGGTGCTTCAGTGCTGTAGGAAAAATGGCCCCTGTTCCTGGTCCGTCATGGATGACTTCTTGTTATCAGTGCCATTGGTTCTTGGGCTGTATCTGTATGAGACTGGTGATGTCTAATACTGTTCCAGTGAGAAGAAATATATAGCTCATTATACCTAAGAAGGATTATTGGTTGTAAATAGGTCAAGAGAGAGAAGACTCAGTCATGTTTTCCAGAATACTGCATTTTTCATGTTAATGTACATAAAAAGAAATTAAAAGGTGGTAGCTTTGGAGCAGATTCCCTTTTGCAGGAGACAGGGTCACCTTCAGAGAAGGCAGTGCAATTCCTAGTTTGGACAGGTCTAACTTTGACCAGCATAAGTAGACCTTTCCATAGCCTGTTTTCTTTCTGGCTGACGGCAGCTAGTCAGTCCACTCTGACTTGGCAGTCTTCTTGCCCAAAGGATCTGAGAAGACGCTTATGTTTGTGTTGGCTGTGCGTATATTCATTGCGTATTGTATTTGGAAAATTCCTTCATTTTTCATCCACTTTGCTGTAATCTGTTAAAAAAACTTTGAGTAGTTTAAATATGTGTTTTCCTAAATTTTCTAAAATTTCAGACTAGGTATTTCATTAACATTAAATAAACATTTCAGTATGGTGGCTCACTTGATTTCATCTGCAACAGAAGAATTAACTCTGATTTATTCCAGTTTTGAATAGTACCTCCTTCTTTATATACTGTGAAATAGTCTCAAAGGTGTTTTTTACAGTAGAATTCCTTTGCCTGAGCTTCCAGTGCAGAGAATGTTAAATCAGAGATGAAGATAAACAAATTAACATTCAAAGCACAACTTCAGTGTGCGATAGGAAAAACTGTGTGTATCACATCATTAAACCAGGACAGAACACTAAGGTGCAGTAGGGTCCCTCTGGACATCAGGTGCTGCTCCTAAAGATCTGCCAGAGGGACCCTACTGCATGCTCATATTTGCCCGTGACCTCTGGTCCTGGCACTGGACACCACTGGAAGAGCCTGCCTCTGTCCTCTCTGCCCACTCCCTGTAAGTGTTTATACACGTGGCTAAAATCCCCTGGGAGCCTGTTCTACTCCAGTCTGAGCAGCCCCAGCTCTCCCAGCTTCTCCTCATGTAAGAGATGCTTCAGTCCCTTCAGCACCTGGATGGCTGTCACTGGACTCTCCCCAGTATGCTCACGTCTCTGTTGTTCTGGGGAGCTGGACCCAGCACTGGTGGGGCCACCAGTGCTCCCTGCCACTAAGCACAAGGTGTATGCTTGGATACACCGTCTTTTATGATGCTTAAATAAGAACTACTGTGCAATCCCACCAGCACCAAGTATACAGAGCACCAGAAAATCCACTTTTATGAATTGAAGGAAAAGTTTGTTTCCTTTTTAGATATAACATTTTTGCTTTTCTGCCTTTCGAACACCTTTTTGCCCTTTACGGTTTCAAGGTAGGATGGCATTACCCTACTCTTCTCAGTTAATGATAATTTTCACCTCAGAGAACAGAACTAAGATTTTTTTCTTTTTAAGTTTAAAAATAAAATAAAATTACCATGTAGGCCATGTGGAAGAAAAAGGAGATGATAAAGATGAAGGAAAGTCCAGAGCAATAGAATTGGTAGAATGGCTGGATTTGGTCCTTTCTCCTTTCTGTAGGTCCTTTATTTACATCACTCTGCTTGTTCTTAATATGGGCTTCTATTCTACAATTATAATTTCATAATGACTTGCGTATGAAAGTTTCCTGCCATAATGAGGAAAGAAATTATGATTAATTTTGAACTAATAGTCCAGATTATTTGAACCTGAAAAGCAAACTTTTCTGAAGAGTTTTATTGGGCTGTCATTTCTGTGTAATGAGTATTCTGTGATAGACACAATAAAAGAACCACTTATGTGGTCTCTAAGGCTTGGGTTTTTTCTTGTCATGCCTTTCCAGAGGAAGTATTTTCATTGCTTTTCAGTGCTCCAAGAGGAGTAGAAAAGTCCACAGAGTATTTCTTCCAAATCTTTGATAACTTATAAAATATCTGATATTAATATAAGAAGGATTTTATTAGAACTTGGCTCTTTGTTTCTCTAAATTAAATTCAGATGTTTTAACATTTTGCTGGGCTGAGGTTGTGTGCTGTGTCTGCTGTCCTAGGGCCAGGGGCTGGCACGAGGGCTGTGGATTCTTCTTGGTTTCTCCTGTGCTTTCAGTCTCCCCCTCCTGGGATGGAGAAACAACTGTTTGACTTGGAAGAAAACATGAGGCCTTGAGGGAATGGCAGGAGCATAGTGAGAGGAGGTGTTTGTTGAGGGAGGTGATGGAGGAGAGGGTTGCAGCATGGCTGAGCCGCTGGAAGAGGGTCCCTTGGCTCCCTGTCTCGGCTATGACATGGAAAAAAAACTGGCTGCCTGCCTTCCTGGTAACATGTGGACCCAGGGAACGCTGCACGGGCTGTGCCTCCTGTCTCCACGCACAGTGTGGTGAGTGGTTGCAAAATGTCTTGTTTTTTCTGAGGCAGACCTTGAATTTGACATGCTGTGCTAATTGTTATCCCTGGAAATGTCCCTGTCTCTGGTGTGTCCTGCCCTGTGCTGTACCCCCTACGCCTTTCCAAGGGCTTGCTTGTGTCCGTGCACCCCACTGTCCCAGTGGCTGTGTCCCCATGAAGTGGCTGGAGGGGTGGGCGCTACTCGGCGCCGCTGCAGCTCCAGCCCCTGCTCTGCCAGGTCAGAGGGTGCTCATGGGGTGTCCTGGTGTCTGTCTCCTCCAGTCCTCCAGCTGTGGCAAAGCCTCATGCTCCCGTGGCAGACTAGCATGTGTCTCATGGAGGTTTTATAATTTGGGCTAGAAAGAAAGTTTGTTTTGGAGCTGATTGTACTGATTGTTTTTGAGTATTATGGCCTTTGATATTCTTTTGGAATATCAAAAACATTTGGATACAAATATGGCAATTGTGTTGATGCTTATAAAACATACAGCCGTAGTTACACAAATGTTGAGAAGATGATGATGATTATCCTTTCAGTTGAAAACATTGACTTTCTAATTGCATTTAGATCTTCTTAATACCCATCCTCATATTCATGCTTGATGTGTTTCATATCATCCGTCATCTTCCAGGATAATAGAACTCTGTCATTAGATATTAGGGAGGTGCTTGGATATATACTGCAGATTCAGTTAGTAAAACTGTGATAATGAGGATGAGTGTGAAACAATTAGGAGTTTAATATGTCAGTTCTGAAGTATTAACATTAGGTAGTCCTTCACTGGGTGATCACCTTGAACTTTATGCAGCCCAGTTTCTGACACTCAACCTCTCCCAAGCCTGATGGGCTCCTCTTCCCTGTTACCCAATTGCTGGTGGCTCTGCAGGGATGAGATGTTTGAGTTATGGTTTCCCTGTCTGCAATATTGCATCTCTGTTCCGTGGAGCCTAATGGTTTTGCCCGGTGTCCCTTATTAAGTGACAGTGCATCAAGCCTTGCAGGGATTGCTCCTTGACCAGCTGTGTACAGGCAGACGGGCACCTTCCAGCAAGGCTTCTTTAACTGTGGCAGATTGGCCACTTCAGGAAATCGCATCCTGCCACCAGACAAAATCTGAATTTGCTACAGCTATTCCACCTCTCCAGTCTGTGTAGTGTAGAAGGAGTAAATGGAATTTAGACTAAAGATGAGGAGGCTGGGATTCTTTCGCAGGCTGCCAAGTTGCTCTTGGTGTGATCTTGGGAAGAGCAGTTAGAGATCTGGTTTCCCTCCATGAACAGGACAACATCCTGTCAGGGATCCTTGCACTGAGAGTAGAAAGGCTGACCCTTTCTTATCTGGCCTTGATTCACAGTGCCTCCAATCTGGGTCTGTGGAAAGTACGAAAAATCAGGCAGAAGAAGGATGTGTTCTAGCTTTTGAGGCATTGTGTTTTGTTTGTATTGCTTTTGTTACGCCACACAAGAAGAAAAACCAGGGCTTTATAGGTGTCTGAGATACAGAACGCTTGTTTTGTAAACAAAATCCCCTGCAAAAATAATTCAGAGTCTTGTATGTGGTAGTGCTGTGAAAATTTTCCTCGTAAATAAAGTGAAATAGACATTTTAGTCTGGTTTATGTTGGGATTATAAAAACAGGAAAATTGGATTTGAAGTATGAGTATAGTAGATGGAATACGTTTCACATAAATCTGGTACATAATTTCAAGGGAAATACTGGAAAAATTATTGTACCAATAGAGAAGGAATATATTTCAAACAGAGACATGCCAACATCATTTTTATTATTATCTTTTATTTGTATAAAATTTTATGCAGTGAATTTTGCATTGTCAGAAGATTTTTTTAAAATCTATTTTTAAAAAGCAGCTACCGTAGGAAGTTTTGAAACTTTCAGGAAGTTATTCATTTTCACTTATTTTTTATAAAGTTTAGGGTCTACAATTTTTTTCTTGAAAGGCTTGGTTTGACTTCAGTGGGAATAGTGCTGGACTTTATCTTGGCATGCACAGTGGACACTTGGCCTGTCTCAAGAGAAGGATCTTACCAGCTTTTTACTTTGAGTTGTGGTGTAGTCTCATCAACATGTCTGAATGGACAGATCCTGGGAGGTGGTGGCATAGTGTATAGAGTACAACCTATTTGAGTCATATTTCAAAGGACTATGATATTTAATTCAACACAGCAGGGCAGTAACTTTCCTTACACAATAAATTTGTTGTCGGAAAAGAGTAAATTCTAGCAAAACCTGAGAATTTTTGTAATTGTGCAAGTTTATATTCCAAAGACTGGATGTAACTTTATCTTGTTTTCTTCATGGATCCTCTGAAAATGTAAACCACAGATACAGAGAAGTAAGCTGAATGAAATGTAGCCTTTCCAGCAGCGAGGTGAAGGGTGATCTGGCATCCTTGCAGAGTGAATTGGCTGCCTGCAGTGCTATAGAGCTCTCTTTTTTGCAGTCATTCTGCCCCGCAGAACAATGGCAGGCACCACTTGGTTAACTTAGAAAAGAGCAATTTTGCTAGAGTGTGGATTTGGAAGATTTGACCCATTTCATTTTGCTGATGAAGCTACTCAAAGAATGAACAACAGGACAGTTACGTTCAGATGCTGCACCAGATGACACAGGTTTGACACAGAGAAAGGCCACCAGTGCTTTCAAGAGTTTCTTGAAGAGAAATGGTGTGGAATTCAGAAAACATGCAAAGAAGTCTTGAGAACTGAAAGAGCTTTACAATAGCATCAAATCAAAAGATCAAGATTATTGAAAATGTGAGGCAAAGGCATGCTCAGTTCTTGGGAAGCAGGAAACAAAACCCATTTGAGTGTTAATTGGGTGAAGACTTCAGTGTTTGACATGTTCCTTTGGCATGGGCTTGATTAAGACTGGATAGATTGAGGAAACATGAAGATATAAAGACAAGAGAAAACAAATGAAGAAATATTAGCAGCTGATAAAAAAATGAGTGAGAGGTATGTCTCTTAACAATCCATACTGTAAATATGAATGTACTGCACAAAGGGGATGACTTTTGTGTACTTAAATACATCTGTGTGCTTGATGGGTATTTTCAGTAAATACTTGTTTATAGAATAAACCAAATCCCAGATAAATAATTTTCAGTTTCACAAATAAATAAAAATTTGGATTACAGTATCATAGAAAAAGAGCTTCTGCAATAAAAGTACAAATCCAAAAGAAACATAATATTTTCTGTTCCTCTAGTAAATCAGGAGAGTGACATGATCTTGGGACTCATGTAGCTCAAGTTGTTAGATACTTGCTTCTCTGGTGAAGTACTGGTGTGTGCACAAAGAGGGGACTGAGCAGTGCTGTGCATGTGTCCCACTTCACACGGCAGGATGGAAGGTCCCATGTTCCTGCACAGCAAGGAGGTGGAATCCTTTGGACTTTGCCCTTCCTGTAAGACGAAACTGCAGTGTTTGAGCTTCGCTTAAAACTAAAGAAGGTGACTTGTTCTTTCCTTTGCGTCTTTGAATAACAGAAATTTTGATGAATGTTTATCCTCTGCCATGCTTCTGCTGAAAATATCTGCTTGGTAAAAATCTTGCTTAGGTTAGACACAAGAACTTTAATCTATTTATGTGTTGCACAGTGCATTGCTTAATTGAATGCTGAATTGAAGTTAGTGATGCAAAACTTTTAATGCTTTCTACTGTAAGCCACTTTGGGTGCAAACCCCAATGAATCAAGAATGTCACTGTGTATTTTGGACTATATCCTGGTTCATTTAGAATGAGACCTTGAAACATAAAGGTTAATTTTTTTAAATGAATGGTGAAAGTAAATTGTCTAACACAATTTTTTCTATACTCAGAAACTGCTTTTTTAATAATTTTATTTACAAATATTCTTTTCAAAGGCACATTACAAGCTGCCATTTGCTCTGAAAATTGACTTAAAAATAAATGTGAAGTTCCATGTTTGTTGGCTATGAGAGATGAGAGAATCCATTTTCATTGTGTGTTCCATGAGTATTTGTAAGAGTTCTTTAGGACGAAGTTACCACTGTGTCACAGATCCCTCAGTGTATAGCCTCTGTGTCACTAAAACCCATCAACTCTGCTTGTGATGAGTAGTAAATGCTGCACAAAATATAATTGCATGCTGCTCCCTCCCCTTAAGCTGTTTATTCTTCAGACTAAGTGGAATAAGAAACAATAATGGTACTGCAAAGTATGGATCAGTTACATGGAGATACATGGATTGACAGGGAAAGCTGGGTTTGTCGTGTTTGTCCAGGAGATGATGAGAAGGTGGTGAAGTCCTGGTCTGTGAGAACCTTAGTGAAGAGTTTCTCCTGTGCTGTGAAGCTGATGCTCTAGGCAAGTTTGCAGAGACAGTAACTGCAGTTATTTAACAGCCCAAGCAATTTGCTGTAGGAACAGCTTGCTCAGAGACAGGGCTGATCACGTGAAGTCACTAAATCAAACTGCATGTATTTCTGCATTAGTCAGCCAGAAATTATGGGCTTCATACGGGAATCACAGAATTAAACTTGGTGATGTTACCTAGAAGGTCATACTGGGTAATCATAACCATCTCCTTCTAGCTGTGAAATCAGCAAAACAGTAAATACTTGATGGTGGTCAGTGGGAATGGTTCTGAATGCACACTGGTGGCTGTTCCTTTGGTCAGGTTTCTCCCTCTGCTAGATTCATCCCTTACCTACTGTGTTACGTCACTGTTGTATTAGATTATAGTCTAATAATTCAAACAAGCACACACATTTTTTTCTGGGCATGATTGTTCCACATAGGCTCAATCCAAATCCTATCAAAATGTGTTTTGTACATTTGCAGTGTGGAAAGCAGCAACCTATGCTTTCAGAGGAGGACACACAATCACTCTGATGCCTCAGGTAAGACATTGTCAAACTTGGAATGTCTATGACAATGCTGAAATTCGATTTCACTTTTATAATGTGAACTGAGCTCTCACATAGAAGCAGTGAAAATGCACTCATTCCTAAAAATGACAGAACCGCAGTACCAGACCCACTGTTCGTATTTGCCTGGCTTAAAAAAAAATACATAAAAATCACCCTCCCCCTGCTATTGCCTTTAGCTCAGGTTTTTCTGTCATCCCACCCCAAACTGCAAGTGTCTGGTAGTTTGGATAGGATGATCTGGCATTCAGTATTAAAATCTATAAAATAAGTCCAGCGAATCTGTGCAGGTACTTGTGCTTTCTCTTAGCAGCAGCTTTTTAGTCCTGCCAACATTGTTGAGGTGGCAAAATCCAACTGAGACCTGGGACTGGAGATGCCTGTGGGTGCCATGCTGAGGCTGTGTCCTGCGTCCAGGGCTATGTGCTGCCTGGCACGGCTCCTTGCTCCTTCCCCAGGGATGGATGTATTTTCATTTTCCTGGTGCCTACCTCTGACCTAACATTTTCTTCCTACCTGGTAATTGTTCTTACTGCATTTTCTGCTCTAAGTAGTTTTCAGGTTTCCAAATGTACGGTAACTTAAGCTTCAGGTTGATTTTCCATGAATGATTTGTGTGTCCAAGTCACTGTGGAAATCCAGCCAGTACACATTGGTGGCCATGCTACAGAAATCCTCCCGTTGGCTCCAGATCAGATAATGGAAAACCAGCTCACATGTGTTGTTATTAGTATTGATACCACTGGTGATACTATAAAAAAATGGAATACAGTTCAGAATGTTTGCTTGTAAGTAGACTTCTGCTCCCTAAAACTAGTCTTTCAGGTTACAATCAATAGTTTTTTTAGCCATACATAGATTTTCTCTAAAACAGAGATGATGTATTTTGTAGCAGTCAGATGCTAGGCAAAGGTTAAATATTTTACATGCGTGTCAGCTGTGTCTGAAATTGCTGTGCTTTGGTAGCATTTGAAGGTAATATCTGTAATTTATTGGAGAAAAAGCAATTGAAATATTCGGCGTAAGATAAATGATCTTCTTAGCTGAAGTATAGAGTCCATAATTACAGTATGAACAGATTAGGAAAAATAACATTTCATCATATCTCCTCTTCAACGTTTACAGAATTTCGGGGCATTTATTTAATTTTTAAATAGCCCATCTCCAAGAGTGTTTTCCTTGTTTGATGTTGAGCAGTTCTGTGACGCCCTTCATTATTCATCTGGATCAGTTTTGTAGGCTTACAATAGTTTAATACTCTGGGTTTTTTTCTGCTGAGTATTTTTACTCAGCCATTTTGTTAAACTGCTAATGAGTCCTACGGGGCAGTGTGTTTAAATTAAACACACATTAATACCTGTTATAAATTAAAAAAACCCCAAAATAATAAAAAAAGCTGAGGTGGTTGGGCTGTTGAGGCTTGGGCAGTCCAGCTTGGGCTGGGGAC
Source organism: Tapera naevia (assembly GCA_033556795.1). NCBI lineage: Eukaryota > Metazoa > Chordata > Aves > Cuculiformes > Neomorphidae > Tapera > Tapera naevia. Next base: position 1,791,357 of record JAUMJJ010000198.1, on the reverse strand, counting down.
CTCGCAGGTCCAGTAGCTTTAGGTGCTGACAGAGAGATTTGGCATGTCCAGCTGCAAGTCAGCTGTGTGCTCGGGCCCCCCACAGCACAGTCGCTGTGGCCTCACCAGTGCCTGCCCATCTCTGGCACAGCTCTGCCAGCAGCCAGGGACCACGAGGCTCTAACCAGTCCATCAGTATTGTCCCATCTGGCATGTTCCTGGGTCAAGATGATAGTGCCGTGAAGACGCTGTGAGTGCCCCTATCCCTATTTGTCTGAATGTGAGTGCTGTTTTGATCTGTGTGTACTGTTTTCATCCTGCCAGCCCTCTGTCTGCCTCGGCAGTGGGCTGGGATCAGAGCGAGCTGGCAGTGAGAGTGTGGGAGCTATCAGTGTGCACTCCTCCTCCTCAGACAGGAGCATCCTTTGCCAGCTGGCTGTGGAAGACTTCTTGGCCCATGGCACTTTTCCACTGAAGCACAGCTCGGCCGAAGGAAACCTTGGAGCAGTGCAGGTTGGTCAGCTCCTGAGAAGAGCACAGGTTTATACAAGGACTGACGGCAATGTGTTTTCAGTGCTGCTTATCTTCCTTGATGATCATTTCCCCCTTGCCATGCTCATTGTGCCATGCCGATGCCTACTCCAGTGCAGACACCACCTTTGCAGCTTCTCAACAGAAAAGAGACAGCTGGGTTCACCTGGAATTAGTTATTTTATGTGATCTTGCCCACCTGCCACTGTTGGAAGGCCAGAAGGTCTCACTGAAGTTTCAGCTGCCTCTGGAACAGTGATGATGTAATTCCTGCAGCACACAGTCAGCTCCTAGAACTGTTGCTTTTGGAGGGGAAGGGATGCAGCTGGATTATCACCTCTATTAACTCCTTATTTCTGACTTCACAGGCTGCCCTACTACCCATGTGAGCTTGGAAATGAAATAAAATCCCTCTTAGTAGCTTTATCTGTGAATATGAAGTTGCTTACAACTTTGTAAAGGACAGGTTAAGCTAACATTTAGTGAAAAGTAAATAGTTGTAGATTTAAGTCAGTTTTTTAATCCTACAGTTTGTTAGTGTAAGCCTGTGCATCCTGCATCTGGCTACCTTGGCCCTTCAGGTCTTGTCTTCAGCTCCGATCTCCCAGTGGGGACGAAGCACTGTGTGCTGATGCCTTGTTGGGAGAGAGATGGCGATTGCAGCAGTGGCTGCCAGCTGGGAGCAGCTCCTCAGCTGTGGCATCGGAGCGTTTGCTGCCCTGGGGAAAGGAGGCTTGGGCAGCAGTGCAGGAACCCACGGACATGTCCACAGCACTCTGGGTCAGGTTTGTTGCTATTCCACTGGCACAGAAGTGCTGCCCCAAGGAAGGGCAGGCTGTTACTTCAGTGTGTTTGGCTGAGAAGCGCTGTTCAGTGACAGCAGTTCTGCCTGGGCTTTTTAAGAGGAACAGGGCCCGAGTGAAGAGTTCTGGTGGGGACGGGAGGACCCTGTCGGGTCGGGGAGGAGACAACGTTCTGCATTCTCCTCTGTGTCAGATCCACCAGCTTCTTCAAGGGCAGCAGGCTCATGTGGGATTTATGCAAGATGTGCATTGTCCTCCACAGGCCCAGCGAAAGGATTAGCAAGTATAGTTTGCTGAGGGCGGAGCTCTACAGAACTCTCCACATTTGGGGAAGATTAATCACTGTACCTTGTGCTAGTTAAGGGCTACTTGCTTGTGGCAGTTTTATTTGACTTATTTTTCCTTGATGTGGTCAAACAATGCTTTGTTTTCATTGTCTCAGTAAATCAAGTTACCTGGTAGTGATATTTTAAAGCTAGATAGTGCCTAGTTTGTTTGAGCTGTCCAATGGTTCAAAGATAATTTCCATTTTAAAGAGTGTTAGGCCATGTTTACCAAGACCCTGCTTTCATTTGTCCATATTCCTTCTCTACCTTTTGCTGTTCTTTGTCACAAGAGGATTTGTTCCTAAATGCTTGCTTTGAAATTCCCTTGCGACTGGCCTTGATCTCCCTGTGTGTTGAGTTAAAGTTGTCAGTGCTCTCCCTCTGTGCACGCCAACAGCTGCAACTCTCTTGCCATTTCTTCTGCTGGGCATCGTGATTACTTTGCAATTAATCACGATTTTTACTAGTCTCTGGGGTGCCCTTTCGACTGTCATATTGGGATTTATACTTAACATTCCTAGATGCTGTCAAACCACAATTTTCACTGGTGGTTTTACCAGAACTGCCTCTGTAATGATCTAGCTGTGGTTACTCAGTAATGTATACTAAAGTGAATGACTTCTACTTCCTGTTGTACTTTTCCATCTTTGTACCTCATCCTCCATTGTTTCCTTCACAAATTTATTTCACAGAGGTTATTCTGTTTCTTCCCCAGTGATGTCCTTTAAGAGATATATTGCTTTTGCAGAGGAATCTGTAGATAGATGGCTTTTTTTTCTGTAAGCACATTTTACTAACATAATACCTTGTGCTTTTTAAAATGATGCTCACTTCTAGACCTTTCCTGGCTTCTGTATGTTCTCTGCTTCTAGTTAACTATTTTGCATCTCCTTTATCCATCATAAAAAAAGTTGCATTGTCATAATAAGAATGGTGAGGCGGGTGCTCCAAGTCTGGGCACCCTTCAGCACAGCAGGGTAGCTGAGGTGAGAGACACTGTCCCCAGGGTGTACCTGAAGCACCACACCAGCTGTCTCAAATGGCATTGGAGTTCTCGTAGCTGTCAGTTGTGGCTGCATGAGGAGTCTCATGTGCATCAGCTCTCACTGCTCCTGTTTGATGTCCTGTCCTATTGGCAGCTACATCATATTCTAACTGAGGAAAAAAATAAAACAAAAAATGGTTTGAACAAGTCTTCTTCACTGGTTCACTAATATCATATAACTGGAATTATATATAATGGTGATAACTGGAATTGTAGAAGAATACCATGATCCTCCTGAGACACAAGTAAGGTCTTGAGAGACCAGAATTTGGGAATGCAAGTTTAGGATATTGGAGGTCTCACTTTGAAGGACAAAGGGCAGTTGGGATATGGCCTACGCAAACCTGCGGAAACAGTCATTGTTTGTTTTCCCCTGCACTGTAAGCAGCAGTTCTGACAGGGGCTGCCCAAACATGGGGCATGCTCTGCACCTGAGTTTGTGCTGTCGTGAAAGGAACATGGCCAGCTGGATCTGTGCCCTGGTGTGAGCACGCTGCTGACTCCTGGGCACGCCAGCACCCGCTGCAGAGGAAGAAGAGCTGGATGTGCAAGGGCAAGGGTGCATCCTATGCTGGCTTGAAGAGTCAGTGAGAAACATCAGCCTGAAGGGAGAAGAGATTCTGTTGGTATTAATACTTGGCACCTATCAGGGCTTCAAAAATGTTTTCCTTTTCTCCTTCTCAAAGTCAACAGGCTGTAAGGAGTGTGACCGGGCTGTAATGTAGAATCCCACCTAACACCTTACTTAGTAAAAGCTCAGTGAAAAAATGTGATTTGCCTGTTTTTCCTCAATAGCAACAAGTGAAAACGTGCAGGAGACAGAGTGAGAAAGAGCTCTGCTCCTGGTATGGGGCCAACAAACCATTGTGGTGTATTAGCTATTTTTTTTTGTCTGCCATTTTAGCTTACTCATTTAAATCAGGTCTTTCTATATATGCTTCATGTTAAGCAACAGAGTTAAGCAGAGCAACTGTAAAGAGGTAAATTTGATTCCCTTTCAACATTTTTTGAGAAAAACATTTAATTTTTGCTTGATTAAGTTACACTCCCCAGTAGATGGCAGCATGTATTCAGTCTTTATTTAAAAAAAAAAAATTAAAATCTTTAGAAAGTTGAAAGAAATGCTCACATAAGTCCAGAAAATAATCTTTACAATGCTGTTTATGTGTATCTGCTGTTTATGTTTTTATATAACCCCCAAATATTTGATAACTATTGGTTCTGATGTCAATAAATCCTTTTAGAAATTGCAGTTTAGAAAGCCACTGTAGACACTCCATAGGGAAAATTCAGTCAAGTGGGCAGTCAGTGGAAGTGTCTCTATTTCTGACTGTAGGATGGTTTTTGTGCCTGAAACACAACTGATCCAAGGGGCTTTTTTTTTACGTAGGAAAATGAAGGCTGATGACCATACGTAACTCTACAAATTGGGCTGCAGTGAGGGTTTAGTTCGAGGTCCCTAAGATCAAACACACCTTGAGAAATGGTGTTTGCTTTGTTTAATATAGACTGTGTTGGAGTGCTATTTAAACCTGCCTGGGATCCACTTTGGGGGCTGTTGTCCCATGGCCAGCCTGCTGCCAGGAGTTGCTGAGGCTCAGCCAAGGCTCACTTTGGCCCCGACCCATAGGTGCTCTACAAGGCTGGCTCTCAGCATTGCTACAGGTTCTGACGCACGGAGCTCTAGCCTTTAACTTCATACTTGTATGGAAATAAAAGTTTTTTACAAAATCTTCTGTGTTTTGCATTCTCTTGGTATAGTCCCTGAAAAGTGGAAGGCGTGAATGATCATTTTCTACCACTGTTGGCAGTAGTTTCAATATTCTTATTTTCTGTTTATTGCCAGCATTTTCCTTTTCCCTTTTCAATACTCTATTTATTTCATACCTGGCCTTGGTTGCTGTTACACTTATTTATTATAAATATATTATTCTGTTACTGTTTGCACTGATGTCTTTTGGATACATTTCCCTTCAAAGATAGGGAAGGAAAGAGGGGAAGAAAAGAGTTTTTCTTCTGCTTTTGGGGATGATCAGGGCCGCCTACAGAATGGGTGGATTGGAAGCTTCTTTTATGAGAGACTCCTTTAAAAAATCATACTTCATACAATCTTATGGGAAAGTTACCTAGATACCAAGATGTGTACTTGATTTTATAGAAGTCCATCCTGACAGATGAGGACACTTGTATGAGACCAGGCAGGAGTGTCCAAACTGATGCTTTGCCTGCTACTGTCCAGCATGTTGTGATGGAAGCTGCCGTCATGCTTACTGGTGATGTGCATGACTCTTGGAGCAAGGTCACTTACTTTTTCTGTCAAAATCCGATGTGTTTAAGTTCATTCCTGCCCTTCCCAACTGTCCTGACACAAGTCCAGCCTGAGTTTGTCTTGCTAAGGCAATGGAAAACAAATGGGTGGAGAACCTTTCTTGTCAAGTGGTGCTTTTACATAAAGCCATGTATTGTGTAACCACTAGAGAAACCACTGTGTTCTCCTGCCTGAGCCCATTGCTCCAGAGCGCTTTGCCTTCTGGGACCCTAGAGACTTGCAGGACCCATGTTTGCAAGGCATGTGAGATTGCTCAGATTTTGAGAGGATGGAGAAACAAGGCAGGGATGAATGTTTGTGTTGTCAGGTTGTGATGATTGGGGTTGATATACTTTTACTGGCTGATACCTGGCCTGCAGAGTCAGAGGTAGCTTGTCTCTTTATTGTTTGTTTTTATTTTATAGCTTTTGGCAGATATCCAGAGAACTAGATGAGTCTTTTTTTTTCCCTCCTGTTGTAACACCATCTCCCCCGAACAACACTATGCTGTGTACCATTGAGTATATAAACACAAACCCAGCCTCTGACACAAAGCCGTGCTCACATTCTGCAGGAGTGCTGTGTACTTTTGTATTGCTGAGGAGTGGGAAGTGGAACCCCAGCACATCCTGGCTTTTCTATAAGCAATATAGGGGCTTCCCCTTAGAAGTTACTGGGCTGTGCCTGCAGTGCGGGAATCAGAGTAACTTCCTAAGTCTCCAGCAGAATCAGGGGGTTGGTGTCCCGTGTTTGAGTCCAGTTTGTTACCCACTGCCATTTGCTCTGTATGTTTGTTATTGAATTGGAGAACACCTGGCAGGCACAAATGATAAACTGTGCAAATGGGTGAGTGGTTTTAGGTGATACAATTGGCATTTCTGTGTTCAGTTTCCAAGAACATACATTCCTCCTGAAAATATCAGAATTTTTTTGAGCAACACAGCCTAGATAAATCTCAACATTTCCATGACAATTCTCCAAGAACTGCGAGTTTTCACTAGCACTTAGACCAGTAAACATCTACATTGCTGGGGTTTTAATGAAAGGGCCAAAGTGTTTACCCTAGCTGTGGTTCTAGAGACTTTTGAATTTTGTAAATTAAGCAGAGAATTTTGGCTTTCTGTTTATGTTTTTTTCTAGTCTAATGGTTGAATTTAAGACTAATAAAGCCAGACCTTCAGACCAAGAGACCTGATGGGGGTGGCGATGACCAGTGCCATTGAGTGGCCCATTCCTTCCGTGCTGGCTTCAAGCAGAGATGGAGTGTGGGTATCACAGATGCTACCACCCAATGAAGGTAACTTGGTAACTTTTCTCATCTTCATGCATACTTGGTTATGGCAGGAGTGTTCCCCGCTTAGTGGAGGCACATTGAGAAGACTCGTTTGCAAATGAAGCATACCAATGCACAGCTAACAAATCTGTACTGTATTATATATACATGCATGTCTTTAGGTACGTATACCTATGCATGCACACATACTCACTGCCTTCCTCCCTTGTTTGAGGGCCTCCTGATTGGATCCTGATGTCTCTGGGAGACCCAGGCATGACAATGTGTTCTGCCCACTTACCTGTGTATGATCACAGTGAAATGAGTGGTCCATTACCATGCTAAAAAGCCTGCATTGGGTGATTTTGTGTGCCCACAGGCAGTGCAAGTGTGCAGGACTCGTAGTCTGGCTCCTGGTAAGCCATGCTGTCTTTCATTGTTGTTGACGATGGGGAGCAACATGGAGCAATACTCCTTAAGTAGGTGGAGTGCTAGATGATGTACTTGCTCTTACCCTATTTTCCCTAAAAGTCTCTTCAAGATGTGTATTTTAGATACATGTCTGGAGGGGATGTTGCCTTTGTACTCTCAGGACTCCTGCTGGCTGCTGGAATCAGTTTGTAGCTGTTGGGCTTCTTCAGACTGTGCAGCCAGCAAGCAGCGTACTGTACGTGACAGATAAGCCAGGTTCTTGCTGAACTCTTCTTGAGCAATTTCTCTAATGTATTAGGCATAAACAATCTTTCTTTCAGAGTCAGGCATGCATGTCTCATTCTAATTATTTTTTTCCCCTCTAACCCAGTTTTGTTCAAGTTGTTGCCACAAGCAGTGGAGATAATGTTCTCTTTCCATTGTTACTATCGAGAGGGTATCTGCTATAATTATTGCTTAAATTGAGTTTTTCCTCATAGAAAATGTTAAAGTACCTGTGGATGCACAATAATGGTTCGTATATCTACCAAATATGCCATTTTCAGGCTGGGCAGGGATGCTGCTTCTGTCTCTTGGTCATCCTGCTGTCGTGAGTGTGCAGAACAGGATCTGACCATGCTGGGGATGCGAGCAGGAGAGGGGCCATGAGACACAGCACAGGCACCAGCCACAGCAGCGTGTCAAGTACTGCCTCCTCTGTGTGCACACAAAGAGCTGCAGTGCTCATTGTCCTCTTGAGAGACAGTCTCACTTCACAGACTTAGCCAGCAGAAGGTAGCTTACTTGTTCTTCCACATCTTTCTAGCAGCATGGCGTTTACACGCCTGTAAAAGATCTGAGAAAACACTGCTCCAGCCATGCTGTCTGCTCAGTTGTTGAGTCACCACCCAGATAAAACTGTTCCAATGCTTGTGGTACTTGGTATAATGGGGTTTAAAACTGTGCTGGTTGCTTACAGTAGACCGTGTCACTGGGCATTTGTGTTGCAAGGTTTTCCAGGGCTGCAGCTGAGCTCTGGTTATGTGGGATGTGTTCATCTTGGACCCAAACTTCCATGACTCTATTGGGAGTGCTATCAGCTTTCAAAAGTGATTTAGTGTGTCTGTTTTAAATACAACTGTCCTTAAAACTGGGTTAGCTCACTGCCAGCCTGTACAGAGCTTAAGTCAGCTTCTGTGCCAGCTTGTAATTCCATAAGCAGTTATGGGCAGGGGAAGGTGGCTAAAAATGGGTGGCAGTACCAGAGAGGAGAAGCAGTACCAGAGAGGAGAAGTCAGTCAAATTGCTGCTTTGAGGAGGCTGCAGAAGCAAGATGAGCGAAGAGTGGCATAAAAGCCATGGGCCAACTTGTCATGTGATGGCATTCATTTATCCAAGGGTTCTTCCTAGGACCTTGAAAATCCATTTTTCTCTCTTCAGAGTCCCTTTGTTTCTGACTACAGAAAACATTAAGAGGCCTCTCCTTGGAAACTGGAGCAGTGCCCATTAATTACTCTCAGAATTGCTGTGGAGCAGTGCTGTTCTCACCTTTGTGGCCTCAGTACAGGCAGCAATAGCTTGTGAGCAGGAGATAGTGTAAGTTTTCTGTGTGTCTTCACAGGATACTGCTTGTGGGGCTTTGGCTTTAGCACGTTGTCTGCACATTGCCATGAGCTGAACGTGTCAACAGCTCAGTGTCTGCAGCACAAGCCGTGCCACTATCCTTCTTTCTAGTTATTCACTACATCGGGTGTTACATGGCCACCCAGCCAGCTAATGGACTAACATGGCTTTTTACCCTTTCCTCTTTAAACTGGTTTCCAGTGTGCCTCAGTGACACTTGAGGCCCACAGATCCTGTGCTTTTCCTACCAATCCAGATAGATGTTGAACCTACTGATATAAGACTTGCTGAGGCTCTGCTTGAGTTAAAGCTCAACAGCCTTAATAGTGTGTGAAGTCCCATCTCAAGCACCTGGGATTTGGGAGAATGACTCTGTGCATTCATTCATTTAAACTGAGATCCTGAGAAAATGACATTTAAACAGTGATGTGCTCTATTCATCTAAGTTTTTCTCAAAGATCTTTGGAAGCTCTTGGCTAAGCTAAAGGAATCTGGAAAGAAGGATGGAAATCTTTAGGATAACAAAGCACCTTCTTTCAAAAACATATGGGAAGCTGAGTGGGTGAGAAATGACCTCATCTCAGCCAGATGCTGATATGTTTAGCTTCTGATGGCATTAGACCCTGAATGTGATCCAGATCAGTTGAATATGATCAGTCTCAGTTAAGCCCATTTCAGTCTTTTTGGTGAATCTCTTGTTTATTTAAAAAAAAAGACAATCCTACTCGTGTGTGACCAGCAGAGAAGATCTGTCTGGTCTGTGCCTGTGGCTGCTAGGAAAACATAGGGAAACACTTTCACGACAGCAACTTTTCCCTTTAGGGAAATAAAAAAGTATTACAAATATTTCTCTCTTTTCCTAGCCCCGTCTTTAATAAAAGTCTAATGAAACTGTGTCAAAATGGGTGAATAACTGTTAGATGTATAATTAAACCTTCCTGTGTAATATGGAACACTGCAAGATCAAATGAATTATGAAATTTCCCTTCTGGATATATTACCTTACTGAAAGCTGTCAATAATTTTTAACAAAAAAGACTGAAAGGATATGGATTTTTGAAGGAATGGGAAAGTTATAAGCTACTTAACTCTCTAATATTAGTTCTAAAAGAAAGTGAAATCTATTAAAAAATACTATTGGTTGCACTGACACCTGAGAACAGCCGATGTCTTTAGCTGACTGGATACTGTATTTCTTTAGTGTTTTGTTATTGTTCTGAACACTTTGTTTACAAGTTCATTGCCAAGATTTAGTCCTGTAATCGTTTCTGGTTAATAAAAAGATGAAGAATGTGATCTATGGCATTTTAGATGCAGGCAATGAATGCTTCATTTTGTTGTCTTTATCATATCCTTAAGGAAAGAAGGAAGAGGTATAAGGAGCCCTTCACAGACAGGAAGTGAGGCTCAGGAAGACTTTTGAACAGATTCCAGACACTGCAAAAGAGCAAAGCAGCTTCTGAAGTGTAGGGAAAAATAAATATTTTTAAAAGATTTCAGCATATTTAAGATTAACCATGTTGATTTATAAGAGTCTAATTATTATAATCATTTAAAGACCATGATTATCATTAAAAAGCTATTATCAGAAATGAAATGCTAAAAACAATCTTATATATAAAATAGGATCATACATATTTCATAAAACATAATATACTGCAAAATAAGTTGTCACGTAGCCATGGCAATGACTTTTAAGTTACCCTTTTTTGATGCCTTAATGCACAGCTCAGCTTGTTTTAGTGTCAGGTCTCTCAACATGCCTAGCACTCGAGATTTGACTGAGAAGGAATATAAAGGGGCAGTTATGCACCGAACTGGTCACTAGTGTGTACCAGTACCGTTTGTGGCACAGGACACAGCCCTCGGAGCTGTGGCTGTTTGAACACAAGCCGGCGGATACGGACAATCCGGCCATTCTTTGTCCCTCGGGCCTCAGCAGGACTGGCTGGTGGTAGCTGAGCTCAGCTGGCCCCACTGTGGTCCCAGGTGCTCATTCCTTCTGAAGCTCATGCTTCCTGGGGCTGGCTGGCCACCCCACCGTGCCTTGCTGCCTGGCTGGGAGATGCTACCCTGCCCTGTGCACTGCGCTCTGTTCCCTGGCCGTGCTGCCTGGGGCCTGGCAGCCACATGGCTGCCTGCGTGGCACGGCTGCAGAACCAGTGATGATCTTCGTGCGAGTTGCTCTTCAATGATATGGTACTTTCTAAGCTTAACTCTCAGTATTGGGTTTTCCATAGACTTCCCAGTACAAGGCATGTAAGCTTCAGATGTACGTGCTTGGATGTCACAATCCACAGGCAGATGTATTTATCAGGACATAGAATGTCTGCACTTCTAAATGCCCCCTAACTAACAAAATTTTCAGAGTATGATCAAAATGCAAAGGCCACTGCTGACTTCTCAATTAAATTCAAGGCCAGGATAGGTAGGAATGGTTTTATTGTAGGCAATGGGGTTGCTCCTGACTGTCTTTGTTCTGAATTGGACATCTGGCTGCAACGACGTTTTTAAAAATTTTGGAGGTTCTGAAATATATCTGTACATTTAAAGTTCATAATGTTGTTATAGATATCTTCTTCCTTTATTTTGACTATTTGCTTTGATTTTTGTGTCAAAGAGCTGATAGGTACAGCATGTCTGATAAGAACCAACTGAGATTAAAATAGATTCTGTTTTGTCGTACAGAAGAGAACAGTTTTACATATCAGATCTCATAACAGCAGAAGAGATGTCTGCATGGTGAGTGCTGAACTCTCATTTACCCTCTCATTATATTGCCCAGAACAGGAGCCAGTGCTTGGTTCTGATGCTTCAGAGGGCATTGGAAGGCTTTTGTTACCATGTTTAAACACAAAGCCCTTTCTTTTGTCACAAACACTTCCCTTGACACTCAGGAGTCAGAGATATAATTATCCACATGGATTTCTTCCTGACGGTACAGAATTCCTTGTGAACATTCTCTCCTCTGTGATACAAAGTTTGGTTTGCTCTTGGGGCTTTTCCTGTTTCATTCCTGGCCTGTGTTTCTGTTCCTGTGGTATGGCTGCAGCTGGTGGAGCATGAACGAATTATTAGGGAACAGATGATGTTCCTCATGAGGAGGGCTCCAGGGCCAAGAACTGTCACTGAAATACACCTTGGGAAACATCCCAGTGCCTGGTCAGGGAGACAGTTCAAGAAACAAGCCTTGAAAGTGGAATTGCATAGACCTGGCTACATCAAGTAGGGCAGTTTCTTAATTTTTTTCTTAACATTTCAACAGAATTTTTTTTTGTTTTGTTTTGATTTTGTTTTGTGGATGCTCTGTTTCTGTGCTGTTTGGCCTTTAAATATGCATTTAGGTAAATATTTCAGATTGTGCCCTCATTCTTGAGTTAGACCTTAGTTACAAAGCCAGGCTTTGTGTCCTCACCTGTCTAGGGATTAGAATATGTTCATCCAAGTATGTTCCTGCAGGACTCTCTGCTCCATGGCTGGGGCTTGACAGTGGGGAAGAGGTGGGCAGCAAGAGAAAAGCCACATGTGTGATTAACAAAAGAAAAGTAAGTGAGAGGGAATCACTGGTAAGCTTTGAATACTTCGGGTAGGCGAGTAATGTTTCTTTTGTGGATCAGTGTAAATATGGCAGCTTCCACATGAGAAGAATTGGGAATTTTAAAGGGACAGAATTTCTTGTCCTTTATATAACATTATAATGAACACCTGATTAAATTTTGATTATTGAGGGCTGCATTTGCATGTCCTAGCTGGCACAGGGCCAGCTCATCCAGGTTGAGGAGAGAGAAGAGACGAGAAAAGGCACCAAAATCTGCCTGCTCTTCATCCAGCTTCTGTGTATTGCACGAATTGCTGTCCTTAACTCAGGATTTCCAGACCTAAGCCTCAGATTCTGGAGAAAAAAGAGTGCTTTCAAGCGTATGAATGCTTGTGAGGCAGGAATCCAGGTGGGAGTGAAGCTGAGAGCGAAGACAGTTATTTTGGTTCATCTTTATTTTCACCTTTGCTTTGGTTGTAGGCTTTTTGATGACTGTACGTGAAACAGCATTACGCCACTGCAGTGATCTGCCTACACCAAAATGACACGCCCTGTGCATGGGACAATACTGAAATCATGTCATTATTGCCACCACTAGAGTGCTTTAAACAAGCTTCAAGGTGACACTGTAGTCACTCAGAAATTACACAGATGCGTTAGATAGTGACATTCATGTCATCCTGACACAATAGTGACATTAGCATCTAATTACCTTGTAGTCAATTTAACATCAGTCACATCCTGTAGATCATGTATCCTACCATCTTAATTAGCTGAATCTCCAGGGGACATTAAACAAGTTCAGATCACCAAGGATTCAGGTGATCGAGGAAACATTCAACAAATTTGACAGGCACGGTTGTGCTGAACTTTGTTTTGAATGAAAGGGTGGTGTGCTGCAATAAGGCCTGGATAAACAGAGATGCACATGGTGGTGAAATAGCATGGAAAGGAAAATCAGATGCTTGGACTTAGAAGACCAGATAGGAACAGCATTACAGCTGTCTGGCTTCCAGAGCCACCCAGCATGCTGTGACCTGGTGTCTGCTGAATGCGGCAATAGCCCTGCTGATGCAGGTGACAGAAACCCAGCTTTGCTGTGAGGGGGATCCCAGTGATTAGCCCAGTGCAATTAGAGATGACCTGACTTAAACCTCTGCAGCTTATTCCCATTGTTGGGGCATCATTAATTTCTCATTAGCACCAGCTGCAGCCAGGGTTGTCATGGTCTTATTGTGAGAGATGGTGAAACTTCGTTTGGATGAGCAGGGGACAGGATGATTGTTACTGTCATTACTGAAGACTGATGGTTTCATCCTGACATCTGAAACATCTCTGAGAATGGTCAAGTAACAGGAAAAAACAGTGAGTAATGTATTCTACAAAATTCTGGCATAAGTGAGATAAATGATCTGCATGAAATGATTCAGCCAGTTATGCAGTACCAAAGTCTTCAAATTCTGCTTTTCTGTGACATGCTCATTGTCTCCAAAAGGGTGAATTTTATTGAATAATATCAAACTCTTCTATAAGAGCATGCATGTTACTCTAAAAAAAATCTTACTAATAAGCACTCCTGAAGAACGACTGTGTTGTTAGGCTTTGGGAGTCCAGCCACCAGAATGGTTTTCTCTCTCTAATTAGGTAACAGTCAACATAATTCAGAAATAATGTCTCTCCCTCAAGAACCATTTGTTGTAATTGTCAAATTTTCTGTTTCTCAATCGCCTTTTTTTCAGGAAACATTTCTGATTTTGACTAATCTTCAGTAGGTATTAATGCCTTCCTGACCGTTTTAACCAGAAACGAGAACTATAAATCCATATCTCTGAATGTAGTCATACCTGTATTATAGACCTTTCACAGAAAATAAAACAAAACAAATAAATCTCTCTTTACATCTCCTATTATTCAAATAACTTCTTATGATTTTTTTTTTTTAATCGGTGACTTGGTTTGGAGATAGTTTTATGCATGTTTACCGCGTAGGTAATCACACCTACATGTTACCTTCTTGCATAGCAATTAAGGTAATTGCAAAATTTAGTTTTAATGACACGGTTAGTAATGAATTGCATTGACTACCCAGAGCAGTTGTCCTAATCTTATCAGTCAACTGCTTAGATATTCACATGGGAAATCTTATCTTTAGTCACAGAGACAGAGAAATAAACATTAAGTTTAATTGTGCTACCAAGCACCAGAGTCACATTCTTTGTATGACAGTTAATACTTTCATTACTTAGCAATTCACTTATTATGTTACTCTCTCTAAAAGCCAAGCATCTAACAAGCAGAAATAGGTATTTCTCCTCCACATATGTGAAGATAGATAAATGACAAAAAATGTGATCAAACAAGTATATTGAATAATTTTGTTTTATATATATATGAATAGTTTTACTAAGTCCTGATGGTGTCTTTATATATCTTATTAAATGCATTTCCATTTCAGCTTTAGAAAAAAGTTTTTATCCATTTTATGTAGTCTTTATTTCAACACAGACTGCAGGGCCTCATTAGGCATAGGCAGCTCCTAAAGCACGTCCTATTTCAGAAGCATTCTTAGGCATAGAACTAGTTCATACAGCTGGGATTCGCAGTGTGTCAGCTCTGATCCAGCAGGATTCCTACACGCACAATTAACATCACATACATGAGCAAGCCCATGTATGATGACAGTGCTTCTACACATTGAAAATCAGCCGTGTCCTTCAGTACCCTCCTGATTGTTTTCCTTGAATGCACTTTGTTAAATACCTCTTTAAGTGTTTGGAAGAATCAGGTCTATAAGAAAACCAAAGAACACAAAGAGAGTCATGAAGTCATATGGAACTTTGATGCTACTTTAACGAGATTTATGAAGTTCTTGTGTGCATTTTTTTTTTATGAAGAATTTAGCTGTAGTGGCCACTTCAAACTAGTGTTATCGAAGAGCTACTCCCATCTGATTTGTTTAAATATCAAAATATACTTGATAACAAAAACATAGCCCCAAACTTATCAGTCTGTATGGACACCTAGAAGCAGCTAACGTAGTGCACACAGTAAGGGCTGTTACTTGATAGTGTTTATATGCCACATGTTTTCACTCCTATGTAGTTGCAGCAGTTGCCTTCGGTGCACACTGTCTTCTTGCTGAGGAAATAATGAAAAGAATGCTTGAAAAATTCTGTTTGATGTCTAGAAATAAATTATATTTGGCTATATTTTCTGATACCCATTCAGTTTTTCATGATTGATAGAGGCAAATATAAACCAAAAAATACAGAATCTTATCAATTTTCCTGCCCAGTGCTAAGGGACACAGGTAACCACTGGGCCTTTCTGTATCAGAAGAGCTATATCCATATTTTCAACTTTAATTGACACTGGGGGGTTTAATTTGTTTGCTGTAATGGTGTTGGAGGTGTATCCAATAGCAGAAACAGTACATGCCAGCTTTCTTCTGATTCAGTTGTTCTTGCTGTGCACCTCTGCTTAAGCTCTAAAACCAAATCTCTTCAGCAGTCTAAGGGTTTAGGTTATTTTTAAATTATTATAGTGCTGGTAATAAAGCTTTCACATGGAGTAAGAAGGAGATGAACATTAAAATAGTCAGGTTAAGTGGCATAATAATTGAACCTGCTAACAAATGGGGGGAAGCCCTTTTTATAATAATTTCTTTGCTTTGCATAATATTTGAGTCTAAAGCCAACAGGTTATTTTCAGTGAGCTGTTGATGTGTGTATACTTGATGTGCCATGTTAATAAAGCACATGAAAACTGAATAATTGGCAGGTTGTCCTCTTAGCGCACAGGCTTTCTATTACCCAGAGTGTGCACAGAAAATGAAGAGTTCAATAGTTCATAAACAGTGCTTTGTACTTGGCAGAATTGAGGAGGTGAGAGTAATCCTGCCTTATAATGTAAGATCACCCCGAAGTAAAGCCCTTTAGGAAGAACAAACCTTAATAAACAAGAAGTGTCTGGAGCCACTGAACTTTTTGTTTCAGACAGACAGTTCCAGACTCATTTGATCATCACAGCATCCATTGCTCTCTTCAGGCCCATCATCCTCCCAACGTGCCAAGTTTTTGCTCCTGCATTCACTCTGCTGGCACTGGACTCCGTTCCCTGGCCCCAATGAGCCCGCACAGATGATGGCTCTCTAATGATGTCTGCCCATTTATGTGTTCGTTGTGCCCCTTGGTCCAAGCTACAACAGCACGTTCAGAGAGGTGATGTGTTGTTTTTCAGGTAGCTCTGAGCTGCTTGCCCAGGATGAGAGAGCTCAGGATGGATCCCTGCTGGGAAGCTGCTGTCTGCCCGGGGACCCAGTGCCACTCTGCCTTGTCCTCCTGCTGTGCTACCACCATCAAGACCCTGCTCCAAAATGCACTATGACCACATAATTATTTCCTCATCTGATTTATGTTTCTTTGCATTATCTAGCAGTGCAACTTCCTTTCGGCATCTCTGTCTTGCCATTTCCATCCTCCTCATTACTGCCTGCAGGTGCTGAAATGCACAAACAACTTAGTAAAATCATTCTCTTAGTGCAGGATTCAATGTGTTTCTGTCATTTTTAATACAACACTCAATTTACAATCTTCAGAACACTTACAAAGCAGTAAAATGATAACAAATTACCAACCTCATTTATTTTGTTGCATAGTTTGTTTTGTAATTATTTAATGGTGGTAGTTGCTGAATGGCATGACTGGGTTTTGGGCTCCACTGGGTATGTGTCTCTCTCAAGAGCACTGAATGCTTCCAACATGACACGAGTGTTCATCAACCCACAGGGAAAGGTTGGCAAAGCTATTTGGATATCTCCAGGTAGAAGGGGAGGGCTGGTCATGCTATTTCATTTCTTCTTACTTCGGGTGAATCACTCCTTTGTTGTGAAACCACCACTGAAAGGCTTGCAGGCACCAGGTAGTGCTTGCAGGAGTGGTGGTTCTGCAGGATCAAGCAGCTCCAGTGGCTCCAGGAGCTGGGATGTTGTGGCTGCCAGCCTCTGATGGCAATGGCCAACCCCAGCCCAGTGCTCTGGCATCTTGTCAGGGCTGTGGAGAAACAAATATCCTCCGTCTGTAACTCCTCTGGGTGGTGTGGAGCAGCGCCTCTGGGCAGATGGGGCTGCGGAGAGGAAGGAGAAGGTGGCATCGGTAATGCTGCTGGCTGTGCTTCAGGGCACAGCTCTAGTTGCTGTCTACCAAAACAGCTTTGCTGGTACATCTGACATCTTCGCAGCAGACAGCTCATGTTCCTCCCTTGAGCTCTGGAACACTGTGTTTTCATCTTTCATCAGCTCTCAGGGGGTGGCCCCTAGCCTGGCCTCTCTGCCTTTGCCCACAGCCCATCATGCACTTGATGCACTCAGCTTCAGGGATTTAAATTAGATTTTAAATTGTTATTGCAACTGGGACAGTAATAGCAGCATAGATGGTGTATATTTTTCCTGCCAAAATGGCACTCGGCGCTACCGAGTCTGCGTGACTTATAAGTGCTATGCTTTGTGCATTGACTTTTAATCAATGTACCTCTTAATTGTGTGTAAGATTTATGAATGCAATGTTAAATTGCAAAACTGGGAGGTTTGTTAAAAATAACAAAATGTGAATTGCAAAATTTTTCTCAAGTTCACAAAATACTTTTCTATATGTCTATCAGTTTCTGACAAAAAGCCAGCCAACCTGGTGGTACTAACCATCCATTTGGGTGGGGTACTGAGGTACAATGTCAAAATTAGCAGTTAAAAAAGATTACTAAAAGCATTAACATTCCTAGGCAGAGCTAATATGGCTTTTCTTCAAATTAGTCAGCTGGTTTTCAATCTCCATTTCAGGGAGACCTGGGGCTTGCCTGAAAAGTAAATCTCAGAGATACCTGTTGTCCACAGCCATGCACTGCTTTGCGGTGGCCTGCAGCTTCTCACACCAGACATTTCTGGGTGCCTGTAAATCAAACGGAGGCTGAAAGCTGTCGGTTCACTGTAATATAATTTGCCAGAGAATTAAGCTTAAGGGCTTAATGAGGGGAATTTTACTTCTGACTAAGAGTATCCATATAAAGATACAAATAGGGTTAAGTAATCTGCTATAGATTCACAACTCTTGTTACTTTGGATTAGCTTTTGCTCAGCACCTTCTTGAGAATGAGCACATTGTCATGGGGAGGTGTTAAATTTGCTGGTTTGGGTCTGGGCATTTGCTACCAGAAAGAATTTTCCATTGTTTAATATGGATATCGGAAATATTTCTGCGTGTGTGATTGTGGTGCTTGCATTCCCTCTCTTTGTAGCATTGCTGATTTGGCCAGCAAACACCCAGCACAATGGAACTGGTTGGACCCTGCAGTCTCCAACCCCACAACACCCTCTCTACTCTGTGACTTGCCAGGTTCATAATGCTGTGCTTGCAGACAGAGAAGAGTATCGCACCTGCCCGGGACGTGGTGCCGAAAGCAGGGCTGCAGACTCCGTTCCTGTGGTATAGGATGGGTGACTGAGCAGGTGAAACAGAAGCTTGGAGCATGCTGAGCTGCCCTGGGGAGGTCCCACCTCTCCAGCGGCTGTGGAGAGAGCCGAGGTAAGAGCTGAAGGGAGGCGGTGTCAGTGCCCATTGGGAGCAGCAGGTACCACGCAAAAGGGGAAACCCAGTCTGCCAGCCAAATGAGAAATGCATAAGGAAAAAAGCCACGCATCTTGTTTCTAAGTGTCATATTTTTTTTAATGAGTGTTACTTCAGCAAAATGTCTCTACAGGCTTAATGAAACCTACAGCCTGGCTATCATTTAAGCCTGGTTTGTAAGTGACGCTAAAGGTTATGTGATTAAACAGTTGCTGCATCCCTTATATTGCCAACGATAACTGAGACTGTAAAAGAAAATACAACCAATACCCATGTTAATCAGTAAATTAATTTGCTCTGTCTGTGCTAATATTGATTTTTTTCCTTCACATTTTGCAAATCCTGGCTAATGAATTTTCTGGAGAGAGTGCTTGCCAAAAAAGAATATTTTGGTCAAATATTGTAGAATTTTGATGGCATATAAAATGAGGGTTTAGATCCAAGATTATATTTGCTTGAACCCAATTCTGAAGTTCATCTTGCCAAGAAAAATATGAAATATCTGACTTGCTTGCAATGAGGCAAAAAATAATATTACTTCCAAGATGTATTCAGTGAATGGCTTAAAACTCCATAAAATAGAACTGCAGTTTCCGAGGCAAAGACTGTTAAATAGTTAGAAGAGTTATTTGCTGTATTTTATTTACCTGCCTCCCAGTGCATGGTATGACCTCTTAGAATTTTGCAACTGAACATCACTCAGGAGCTTCTGCTGCAATACTCAGTGCTTGAAATCAAGCTAAAATAAAATCTTGATTAATTATAGCAGTATTAAGGCCTCTACACCTGAGTGACTAGAAGGCAACGTGGTCCAACAGGGATCTATCAGCTGGCTTGTACCCATGCATTTCCTCCCTCCCTAAAGCATCCTAGCAATAGTCATGGCAACTCTTGTCTCTCCACTGACCATGGGCAGCAGGAATAGATGGCTTTTGTCCAGGTGTCTGGCACTTCTCAACATCATACAGAAAAGGCTTTTGGTGTTCATAAAATCATAGAATGGTTTGGGTTGGAAGGAAACTTAAAGATCATCCAATTCCAACACCCCTGCCATGGGCAGGGACACTTTGCACAGGCTGCTCAAAGCCTCATCCAGCCTGGCCTTGAACACTTCCAGGATGGAATGTCCACAGCTTCTCTGAGCAACATTCTGCAGTGCCTCACCGCCCTCGGAGTAAAAAATTTCTTCCTAATATTTAATCTAAAACTCCCCTCTTTCAGCTTAAAACCGCTACCCCTTGTCCTATCACTTCACTCCCTGATAACGAGTCCCTCCCTGTTTTTCATGTAGGCCCTGTTTAAGTACTGGAAGACTGCTATAAGGTCTGCCTGGACTTTTCTTGTCTCTAGACTAAACAAGCCCGACACTCTCAGCCTGCTGTTTTATGGGAGGTGCTCCAGTCCTCTGATCATCTATGTGGCCTCCTCTGGACTCGCTTCAACAGATCTATGTCCTCCCTGTGCTGCGGGCTCCAGAGCTGAACGCAGTAGTCCAGGTGAGATCTCATGAGAGCAGAGTAGAGGGTTAGAATCGCCTCAGCCTGCTGGTCACACTGCTTTTGATGCAACCCAGTATATGGTTGACTTTCTGGGCTGCAAATGCACATTGTCAGCTGCTGTTGGGCTTCTCTTCCACCAACAGTGCCAAGTCCTTCTGTTCAGGGCTACTCTCAGTCCATTTTCTGCCCAGCTTGTATTTGTGCTTGAGATTGCCCTGATCCATGTGTTAGCTCCACCATTTCCAGATGGGAAAAACAAAGCAACAGAGCTTATAGAGGCAGACATGTTCAGGGTCTGAATGAGCCTCTGTTGCATTTGATGTCATTGGAGTTATTTTAATTTTAAGATAATTTTTTATAGTGTCAGACTCAATAACATCAGTGTCAGTGCCACGCCTACCTGCAGCAAGGCCATCACTGCTGCTGACACTGTGGTCATGGTGTCACTGCTGATAATTTAAGTCTGACATTAGAAAGATTAATTTACTATGAAAATGACCCTCAGGAGACTAGTTCAGATGCAGGAAACTGGATGTCTCATTGTTTCAGAAGTTCTAATTAACTTTTTTTAACCATCAAAAGTAGTGGATACAGCTTGATCATGGCTACCCATTTCATTCCAATGCAATGGTTGCAAGGAATTAAAAACCCCTTTTACCATTCTCTGTTAGGTGGGATAACTGTTCTTTGTGTTGGACCTGAATCAGACTGTTTCCATCGCAAGGATTTTCACTGCAAAGGCTGAAAAAATATGTCTTGGATAAATTTGGAGCTAAGTTTTTTTCCAAACATTTTTTCGTCTTCTGGAAAACATAACAATTAAATATTTGTGCCAATCTTTTCCTGCTCTTTGTGAGCTCATGCCAGATGCTCAGTCTGATCAAGTGCTTGCGTCTTGTCAGTGGTACAAGATGGAGAAGATTCAGAAGAAAGACTATTTTTTTCGCATAGGCCTCACTAGTACAGGAGGGTTTATCGCATCTAAAGATGTCAAGGCTTGCTATAGGCTGTCTCCAGCCAGAGGTCTATGAAGCAGTTGCCTTCTGAAAAACATTTACACAGTGCCCCTTTTATAGGGGCAGGTGAGATCTGGACAATTAAGCGTACAAAACTTTTAAAATTTTGGTTTACAAGTGCACTACTATGTGAACTGCACAGCCCTCCAAAGGGGTGCATTCACAGGCTTATTTCCAGAGACTCCGATACCTGTGAGTCTGGAGAACAGGAGAAATTAAACCAAACTTTTAAATCTGTAACTTGATAAGTTTTCTGCTGACATATCTGCTTCTCTTTTTTTTTTTCTGTAATTTTCCTCACCATTTCTTATGATGATATACTTCATTTGATGTTCTATAAAACATGATAATACAAAACTCTCAAGATATGGACGCTACAATAATGTCCAGCAGCAACCCAAACTAAGGAATTTCTTCCACTGAAGTATTTTTGTCTGATTATTTTGGCCTGGTTTATATGCCCTAGCAGCTTCTTTCTTTAGCAAATTTTGTGTCTCAGCTATGCAGAACAAGCTGGACAGTCTCTGACATATGTTTGAGGTGAGCTAATATGCTTGCTTGCACATGAAAGGTTTAGAAGAGGACAAAGATCAACCACCCAGCAGCACAAATTCAGCCTAGTATTCTGCTAGCAATAGATTAAAAGAAAAGAAATGAGTATTTTCCTCTTTATTTTCTTGAATCCAGTTAGTGAACTGGGGTCATTCAATGCTTGCAAAACACCATTCCCTACCTGTTTTCAGTTTGAGACTGGGCACTCAGAGCACTTCTGCAACAGACCTCCAGGGTCTGGTCTACCTTCCTCTTCAGAAAACCACATGCCTCCCTCTTCAGAAAACCACATGCCTGAATCCTTGGGTCAGGGCTGTTAACTGGACAACCGTCATCTGAACATTAGTAATGGATTCTGAGCAAGCTTTCCAGAGCAGAGATATAACTGTAAAACCCCATATTTCCCATTCACTTTCCACTCTCTCTTCTCCCAGGATCAAAAAGCATACACTCAGTTCAGTGCAATTTGAGTGTTGGCCTGAAGGTGCGTTTACTTGAGGTTGCCAAGGATTTTTTTGTTACAGACTACTGAGTTGGGTTTGTAAGAGTTGAGGCCGGTTTTGCATATGCTCTCATCTTGTGTGAATTGTCATATTTGTTGAGGTAGGACAATAATCAAAACCAGTAATTTCTGGGCTCCCATGCCAAGGTGCTAGAAGCCAGTTGCTTTCGTGGGGAGGTCTTCAATGTGAAATCCATTGTTTGAGAGGGACCACTGGGTCAGGTCTATGCCTATTCAGTATAACTAGCGTCTCCACTGCTGAGTTACTCAAGGATATACAATTAAAGGAAGCTCTGAGTGTGCTCTCACCAGGACTGCTTGCCCTGCCTTGCCTCAGTCCTTCTGCACAGCTGCAGTTCCTACTTCAGGCTCCTGCGCTTTCTCACATCCGTGTTAATCAGCAAGGTACTACTGATGCCAATGCTGTCAGCCATGCCCGTGAACAGTCCTCTCGCTGCTGGCTCCAGGACACTGGTGGAATTTTTCTTCCATTTCATATGTAAAAGCTCCGTCTTGAATGTATATGGTTGAAAGCTTCCTGATGGCTCTTGCTTAAAACTTGGCACTGATGAAGTTGGAGGACAGACAACTGATGCATTAGATTTTGTAGAACAGCTTTCTTGTTTGAAAAGAAAAAAATCCCAACCCCCAAACCCTTTTCACAAAAAAGCATTTGGTAGCATGTGTCAAATCCATCTGCACATGTAAAACATGAAAGGGAGGGTAAAACTGTTATTAAAATGTAAATGCCAAAAATTCTGTAATAGATGGGAGATTCGAATAACCTTGTTTCAGCAATAGCCAACCACACAATTCCCAGATTATTGGTCTATGTGTACAATAAATCCATCTCATTTGGCAGAGAGGGACTCTGACCGATATCTGTGGGCCGCCCTGTGCACAGGGTGCTTGTGTCTGCTGCTCCAAAACCAGACTGCAGGCTGGCAACCCAGAGATGTCAGTGACCTTCCAAGTTCATTTGCTTCTTTTCACTAAAGGAACTCAATTTTGAACACAACTTTTCCCTGGCCATTTTCTGTGGAATTTTATCTGAGCTTTTGTATGGTTGTGTTAAACAAAGGCAGACATTTCTTGTCGCTGAGAGACATTGTTTAAAAGATGATAGGCTTCTAAAGATGCAGTCAGGATTCCTCAGAGCTTATTTGTTCTGGAAATATCCTTAATTCTTACAAACACCAGTATTTTCATCAGCTTCAGTTTAGGCTGGGTATCTAGCTAGCTTGAAAATTTGTCTAAGTGGTTATAAACGTGTTTATATACCAAACCTCTCAGAAGTCAGGCTTTTAAATATAGCTGTTAAGCATGGGATGGTTGAGTTCCCAGAAAGATCATTTCTCTCCTGGTGGTTGCTCAGCCTGGGCCAGCTCTGCACACTGCGTTCAGATCTGGGAAAGAAGGCAGTGTCACAGCAGCAGGGAATAAGGGCTGCCAGGCACCTGGAGCTTGGTGAGGTCTGGAGAAGTTTCTTCTGGGTTGGGAAACATCCTTTGTGTTGCTATCTGCTAGATGGAGAAGCTGTTGTAGAAGGTCTTTGATCTTGGTGTCCTTTTCGATTTCTTACTGTCAAAATAGCTGCTGCCTGTGGGGAGTGTGGGAACCAGGCACTGTACAGCATTAGCAATGTGAAATTCTTGGAGCAAAGACATTAGTGGACAATGTAATAAGCGAGCAAGCAAATGAATACCTTGGGCCATTTATCATGAGCCAGATGCGCAGGCAGAACTCTGCAGCTCTGTTAAAGAGAAAAATAGCTCCATGACAACTTGTCTATCATTGTCAAGGAGACTCTCTAATTTACTGATGTCTGGAGATAGCTGCCTCTAGGGAAAGGAAGATCCTGGTTATCTACTTGGGCACCAGGCAGTAAGCAGAGCATGCTGTGCACTGTATTGAACGGTGCTGGTAACGCTGAGATGAAGGGAGAGCCTTGCCTGGTACACGCAGAGCTGAACATACCTTTCTCAAAAATGACTCTAGAGATCTGCCCGGATGCTGTACTACAGCTATTCCTCCAATGTATCAATTAGCATTTGAGCAGGCAATGTGGGTGGCTGCTAGCGCTTTCTCAGTGGGTCTGGTATTGGTATTCTACTACTCTCTTTTAAAAAGAAGTTGACTGCTGCCAGCTACCTGACAAGTGCAAACCCCAGCACCTGGTTTGCTAGATCCTGCCTGAGCAGCAAGCAGCACGGGTGGCTGTGGGGTCATCTGCAGTGTCATTTGCACTGCTGGGCTGGAGGGGGAAGGATTGCCTGGAGAAAAAGAGCACAGCAACTGAGATTCATTTCCCTACCTGCCATGTTTTTAAGGCTTCGCAACCTGTTGTCCCTCTCTGGCTCTGAGCTGGGAGTGCTACTCTGCAGACACAGGCAGGCTGGTGGCTGATGCTGGCACAGTGCAGCACGCTGGGCTGCCAGACATGGGAACAGTTGCACTGTGTGCAAGTGGACAAGTGGGGAAAAGAGTGTTTCAATTTATGTTCACCTTTGATTAAAAGGCTGTTGGGAAGATGTTGTGAGAGGATTGGAGCGTACTTCAAAGTTGGTTTGGAATAACAAGTAGTGATAGCATCTTTAAAGGTACAGATGGGAGAAAAAACAGCCACAAAGGGAACTCAGCTTTATTTATCATTAATTTTGACTTACTTCAGCAGATGTTGGCTGGGAACTCTTTTAACCTGCTTGATTTGTCTCTGTGTAATAGGAAGCAGATAGCCTCAATTAGGAGACTGATTAGTATAAGTTCTTTAATGACTTTCAATAGTTTTAATCATTATTGCTGATACAAGACGATGAATCCTAGGAGCTGAGATTTAAATATTACATAAAATCCAAAACACATTTTCATTGTTTTGGTACAGTGAATGTGCTACTTACCTGTTTCCCTTCTTGGATGTGTGGAAAGTTGCCAGATATTTACTGTACACTATCTTAAATTCTGAAGTACATAAAAGTGTTTTGAAACATGTGATGCCACCTGCTTACCTACTAGGCAGAGCAGAGTGTTCCCTTGGCCCTCCTTCAGTAATTCACTTTGATGAACCTCAGGGGATCAATAGCAGCAGATCCCTGAACAGGAATTTCAGTAAAGCATGAAGACTGGGATCTTTCTGTTTGTTTTTCCTGAAGCATGTCTAGTGAAGAAGTTTGCAATAGTAAGGAAAATGCAGTAAAACCTCATGTTAACAAACATGAATCAGAGGTTGTATTGCACACAACCTTTCTGATACCAGGTATGTATACACTTTCTTTAATACCTATAACATATGCATACAATATATAGTAACTATATTAACAGGGTAAACTTCATTGCCCCATGGCTCTTGCATGTATTCTAAATCTACTACCATTTTGCTTGCAAACCCTTTATTAATCCATCCTGTCTGGGACTGTTGTTAATGTCTGCACACAGCTTAGGAGCTTCAACAATTGCCCATGACAGACACCTGAGCAACCAGCCCACAGATGGATGTGCCTCTTCTGCTATGCAGAGAAGTTGATAAAACAGACCAAGTCCTCACCAAGAGTGGGTCACAGTTTTGGTTTTTTTCAGTGCTGATGAAAGGGAAGTTCATTGAAGAATATTGCTAACAATATTTGCCTGAAATGTCTGGGGTCTGGCAGATCCCCGGCAAGCCAAAGAGAGCTTTGTGGTGCCAGCAGGGTGTGCACGGGTGCAGCTGTGCTGGATGGGGACCAGCAAAGGTGCCAAGGCAGCCAGCATTGCCAAGGCAGCAAGGCGAATAGCTCTTCTTTAGAAAAAAAAAAACAAACACATTTTCATCTCTATTTCCTGCTCTGTAAGGAATTCTGAGATGCAAATTTATTTTCTTTATATTTTTTTCTCTGAAAGACTGAACACGAAGTAGTTGAGACAGACATGAAATGATGTTAAAAACAATGTTGAAATGAAAAATTAATGTGCTCTCTTGAATGTATTTGTCCAAAAAAAAGATACTTCAATGTTACTGAACGGTTTTGTTTAATTTTTATTTTTCTGAAGCTTAATTTCTTCAAACTTTGTGTATTTCCCATTCTTCACATAAATGACGTGAGCATAAAAGTTTCAACAGAATTTTTCAAACAGCGTGAAACATGGGGACAATGCGCTCATATTTGGGTATCTTCAGTGCTCCTTATTGTTTTTTCAGGAGCTGAACAGGTGCATGGCAATGTGCAAACTGATAGGTAGAAAAGAAGGGGAGTAACCTGGACTGTGATTGTGTCAATATTTGTGTCAAAATGATTCCTGGGATGAAACAGATCAGTGACTGTTTTTTCTCCTCACTGTGCCCATAACTTGGCTTCAGTTTCTCTATCTGTGACATAAGTGGGTTACGGTTGTCTTTTCTTCCTCCTCACAGGTGTGATTTATGACTCTTGCTCAGTCTGGGACAAATTTGCTGGTAAAACCTTTGAAATCATTGTTAGGAGAGAGGAGGACTCAGTCTGTGTCCTAGAAGTTTTGCAATCAAACACTGTGGTGTGAGATCGCCCTTGGGCTGGTGAGCCTCGATTAGCAGACTGCTTTCTGGGGAATTTTACTGCCTCGTCCTTTTTCTCAGTTTGTTTCTGTATGCTTATTTTTGTGTTTCTCTGAATGAGTTCTGGCAGGTGCCATGAAAGCTTTTGCCCCTTGCAGTGAAATAATGGAAGTTTTTTTCCATTGCACTGTTTTATGAGAACATAAAATTTCATGATAATTATGGAAGTTTGTGTCATGAAGCAGGTGGCTTGTTAACCTTTATTTTACTAGACTCATTTGTACACATATAATATTAAATTATTGTCATAAGTTTGTGAATTATGGTAAGATATTGCCTGTTATTGCTGTTTGAAGAACCTGAGGAATCTTTGTTGATGGTGACTATGCAAGCAGGTATATTTATCTACTTTAGATTTTGGTGTAGTGTTTAAATGCTTCGAGTGATAAGACATAGGAATGGACAGCAACCATGAGGCCAGAGAATGGCAATCTGCAACTGGTGGCTTTCGTGTAAACTTAGCTGGCTTGTTTAGCTTCTCTCTTCTAATTACAGGCATGCTGCAAGCCTGAATTAATTGGTGAGGGTATTTCCTTGGTATCTGTAAAATGCCGTGGTAGCTAGCCTGACAGCTATCTTGGTAAGAACACAGAGAAATAAGAAAGAAAGTCAAATGCCTCTAACAGTCAAGACTCTGAATTGCCTTCTGATGCAGACATTCCCTCCTGATACTGCTTGGATGCTGGTTTAGAAGCAATAAAATCTGACTACACACTTCTCCACATCCATCAGACAGAGAGATAAAGTTTGGGGGTGAAAGAAGGCCTTCTGGCTCTCTCTATGCAGAAGGCAGTTGTCAAGTCATTGTTTACCATGATGAGGTGGTTACTGTGGGTGTCCTGCGTTCCAGTGAAACCTGTATGTAGGACCCCCTGTTCTAAGGGCCACCTGCTTTAGATGGTCACCAGTGTTAATAGCCATTGAAATCTCCTTCACTGGGAAAAGTCCTATCTTAATAAAATCCTTCACTCTCTAACAGGAGCCACCTGCCTGCCATGCTTTGGCCACCCAAGTGCCTGCCCAGCTGTGCAAATTGCATTGCAATCAGCATGGCAAGGCAGCTCTGGAGAGGCACCACTCGGTAACAGCCGTTTACCGTGCAACATGTTTTCAAGCCATTGACTTTTACATTGCAAACAATGTCTTTTTATTTGACCTTTTAAATGCTCTGTTGCAAAACACAGAGGAAGTGCAGTGACAGCTGTATGTGGAAATTGCTCTCATGCTGGTTTTTGGTGTACTGTGGCCTCTTACAGGGGTTACAGAGGTAGGTTTTTTAAATTTTGTTTTGTTTCTTTCTTTTTCTGGTGTCCATTATTGACACGTTTGACTCTAATCCGTTAGTCAGGCATCCTTGGCTCTATTCCCAGCAGATACGTCTCTGAAGCTGGAAGGAATGACAGGCATATTCCACTCCTCCTGTAAGAGATATCTGTCATTGTAAGTCCAGCATATGTACCAGGATGAACTTTTCTCCCAGCACTTTCTGTAGCACAATGGATTAACTTTTCATTTTGTGCTGTCCAGCTTCCCCCATGCTACACACAGGACTGATGCTGTTTTCAGTTGCTGTCCCTGAGCCCTGATTGAGGGAGCTGGTTTACCTGCATATTACCCAACTGTATGCCTGAAGCCACAGAGAGATCAAATTGGGAAAAGCTGGTCCAGAAAACACTTTAGTGCACACAATATAAGTACTCTAGTACTTAGAAAGGGGTGAGGTCCAACACTGGATTGGTGCCTTGTTTTGCGTGGACAACAAGCTGCTGGGGAAGGATTTTAATTCCATCAGATGCAAGAGCTTGTATTGCCCTTGCTTCTGCCTGTAGCCTTTGGTCACAGCTTTTCCCCTGGGTGTCCAGCATGGCTTTTCAAACAGCTACCTTTTTCCCTCTGTACTTGAGAGGCAAGCATTACAAACATGGTGACTGCAGACTCATACACAGTAATCCACTCCACACGTGAAATGCCAAGCTGGTGAATTAGAGCCAGGATTTAAAAGGAAAATTTGAGAACAGAGCTAGAACTTTCTGCAAGGCTGGCTGTGAAAGCAGAATCCTCTTTCACCTTGCTTGAGACCTTGAGCATCTTGCAGAAGCAAAGGAGGAGGGAAGAAAGCTGGAGCGAGGTTTCTACTCAAACATCTCTGGGGATGAATAAAACCTATGCTCAGTTCTGTATTTTGAAGTCATTTGGTATCCTGATTCTGAACTATATTCCAGACTGGGACTCTAATTACACTTTCACAGTTACAGAAGTACCATAGTTCATAAAAAATTAATTATTAACTGGGACTGAGAGACACTGACTTTGTAGTCTTCTTGTTCAATGACTCGCTCTGGTTGCAGAGATCTAGCTGAACCAGACAGCTCAGAGTCCTCAAGCAGATTTCCCCTGGCGTGAGTGAGGCCCGTGCCATTTGACTGCCTTGTCTTCTGCAGGAGGCAAAGCAGTATCTCTCTCTCACTTTCTGTCTCTGAGTGGTCACTCTTGTGAAAAGCTTCACTTTTCATATGTCAGCCTATTTGACCAAAATGTAAGCTCATTATGTAATTAGAGATGTGCTGGCAGCTCCAGTGCTTGGCCATCTCTCCCTCTGCCACGGCCCCGTGCCTTTTGGAGAGCGGTCTGGCAGTGGCTGCCTATCCCTGGCTAGCGGGACCTGCTGGAGCCGGCACAGCAGCTCAGCAGCAGTGTGGGCACAGTACGGATGTTGCTGCCTTTCACTCATCAAAGGTTTATTAACGAGTGCTTGGCCAGGCATGAGCTGGGGGTCCTCTTTGTGCCACAGAGTGCTCATTGCTGCCAGGAATCTCACTTTTCAGGGATTTCCAGAGAAATACAAACTAAGTTTAAAAAGAAGAGGCTACTTAACTGAGTATGACAGGTGTATTTACATTAGCAGAATTATTGTATTTTATGCTTATTTCCACCAGACATGAAAGGAAATTTGAAATCTTGGCCAAGTGGTTAGAAGAGTGGACGCGTTGTCTGAGGCATTATTTTCCCCTCACCATGCTCATCCAAGTTCTCTCGCCAAACTATAATCTTGATTAGTTGGGTGGGTATAATCCAGGAACAAATCCTCAGCATGAAGTTAAGCCTGTGTTGATAAACTGAGGCTTGGATGATATAGTGTAGTGTGGTAGATACATGACTGCTGGGCCTTAGCTGTAGCATGGCCGCAGTGGCAAACCCCCCATATAGGATCTGTTCCTGTTACGACCCCAGGGATAAGGACAGCAAAGTCCTCTTTTTTTTGCCTCAAGCTTTCCACAAGTTAAGCCTTGATTTTTCAGTTCAATGGTAAAACTTCAGGCAGCAAAATACTTTGTGTTTGGATATGAACTAGGCATTGGATGTTTCAACTTAGTGCTAGTAAAACACTTATACAGCAGTGAAGTAACATGAGGCGTAATTTTTCCTAATATAATAATGGCAGATTGAGTCCGACTTTGTCTTCATTGAAACTTCCATGTTTCCCGTAAATGATGAAATGAGTGACTACAGCTTCTGTTTCAGTTTTCGGGTAGGAGTTGTGTGTATTTTTTCCAACAAGTCAACTATTCATTGACTTGTAAAAATTACATTATTCCTTCCTGGAAATCTTGCCTCCTATTGCATAATTTTGCCAGTGATAATTGCTACAACAACACTACCAAGGCTGTTTGTAAAGAGTAAGCAGATGCTCTGGAGACTTCTGTTGTGGCCTGGATGCTGAAGGTCCTCTTGGTTCTTACGGCTTCAATGTACCTGGGATTGTCTTTTATTTTATGGTGAAAATGTTGGTAATACTTGTTCATGTTTCATATTTAGTGGGAACACTGCTTGCACGAAGAGTGCAGCAATTTTTTTTTGAAAGGAATAATTATTTTGAGAGCCTCCATTTCTTGAAAAATGAAAAATAAGATACTGAGAAATGACACACTGAAAAAGTTCTAAGATTATCACACAAAGTGGTACGACCCAAACAGGGAAATCGGGGGATCATAAGAAAGAATCAGTCCATTTTGGAAATCTTGACCAGTGAAACACATCTCAGTTTACACACATTGGTTCTGTATCCAGAAGCCAATACGTGCTTTGATCACTGAGAATTAAGTCAATACACAAATGTGTAGAAAACTCAGTTAAGGGGAAAAATCGGTCCTTATACCAGCTGTAAAGAAGTGTTGATTCATTTATTTGTATTGTCGCTCAGAGATCTTTGCCACAATCACGTTTAAAGTATTGCATATATTGTGGCAGAAAATTACATTCTAGGCACCTAAGGCAAGTTTTCTGTTAAAAAAGGAAAATAAAGCAAACACAGGAAAGAAGCTCTGGGAGAAGGAGCCACAGAAAAGCAGTAAATCTGCAAAAAAGAAGGATAAAGCACACTGCCCAAAGTATTTCATTCAGGATTTATAATGAACAATAGGTAAGTACTAACAAAACAAGGCACACAGTCTTTAGCAGACTTCATTTGTATTTAATGATTCTCATCAGACTACAAGATGAGACCTTAACGATCTTAGTGTGTAAATAAAAAGAAATCACATCAGAAATCTATTATTGAGCCTCTTTCTGCTTGGAAAGTTTGAGAGGGAAGTTGTGCTGTGGTGAGGGAAGGATCTGATGTTGAAGGCTTGTAATGCACCCATTCTTAGATGGTTTGAATTGCGACATTGAGTGGAAAATGCAGCTTCTGCAATGGCAGTACCGGCAGAATCGCAAACAAGGAAGCGCAGTAATCCCGTCTAGATGTGCAAATGTTTTCGGAACAGAAAGGGACCAGGAAATGTTTATAAGATAGCAAGAGGTTATTTCAGTTACATTTGCAACCTCTCATTTGACAAGCATAACTCCTTCAATTTTTGCAGTTGTGTAATGAGGATATAATAATCTCTGGAAATGTATTTTGAATAAATTAATATTCTCAAGGATAAGAGAAAGAAACCAACACTTCAGTTATGGTTAGGATTTGAGGTTTGCCAGTCTAAGCTCCCCTTCCTCTGAAACATTATATTTCAACTGTAGAAGGACCTGACAAGAGACATATATACAGATGTGAAGTAATGAGTGGAATGGCACACATTGACTGTCTCTCAGGGTAATCTTGTTAAAAGATACTACTGACAAACATAAATTACAAGTTTTTGTTGGAAAGGTTATTTTTGTAAGTGTTACATCAACACCTATGATCATTACAGTGGAAAAGAGACCCAGAGGACTGATTTCTTCTGCAGGTTTTGAGTAACTCTGGTTTGAGCACTTAATGTTGTGAATTTTCTGTCTTTCTGTTTCTCACAAAGGCCCTTGCTGTGTCTTATGCAGGGTGAATCCCTCCCTGAGTCCACTGGGCCAGCACCCATGTTGAGCAAAGTGTGTGGACAAGAGCTCTGCTGGTCTGTAGCCAGAGATAGTATTGCCTCATTTTTTAAAGATAATGTTACAGGGAAGTTAGAAGGGTGGAGGGTGGATTTTTTTTTTTTTTGTAGGAAAATGGGATGATAAGGCAATAAAAGTAGTGAAGAGGCCTGTTACGAATCGTGGCATAGTGTGTACGTGGAATAACCTTAACTAAACATTCTGAAGTTTGTTGTTCTGAGTGCAGGCTGAAGGTCAGGAGTCTACTTCAAATCACTCAGGACTTCAGACCAGAGTGAAAGTACCTTCCTGTGGTGATGCTGGTATGGACTTCGATGAAACCACACCTCTGAAGTGACAGCTGAGCTGGGGTAAGTGCTGTGTGCCAGGCAGGGACAGTCAGAGAAGTCAACGCTAGAGTGAAACAGGGCAGGTAGTGTCATAAAACAAGAGAGGACAAAGCCATAACTGGTCATTAAGTCCAAGCTTTATAATTGTTCTGAAACCAAATTTTTGGTTTGGGCAAAATTACAAGGATTTGTAACAACTGAATGACAGCCTGATAATTCAATTTTTATTTGCTCTGGCAAGAGCATTTATAAAGGCACATTAACAATGGGGAGCTCTCAAAACATGTGTGTATGTGTGGCTATAGAATACTGCCAAAGAGACTGGGCATGTGTTCCTACCTATATATGATGCAGCAAATTCCTGCCACAAGTCCTGAGAATAAACAGCACTTGATGTCTCCCATCACGTGGCCTCTTCAGCCTTGGGCACAGGGGGAATGGCTGTCAGAAGTCTTTGTGGCAGTGCCTCAGGCCCCAGGAAGGATCTGGAAAAGCTTGCTGTGAGAGGTCTGCAGTTCTGTGCTATTTCTGCTTGTTTATCTGGTCAGCGCCAGCGTATTTTGTGGGCAGCTTGTGCTTGTCTCAAGGTATTTGGATTTGATAATCTGATCAGTGCCAATCCATTCTTGGCTTCTCTGTCCACCTGCTAACTCCCTTGTGTTACCCTTCTGGTGCTCCATCCATCTGTTAAGAATTTACTTACAAAATGCATTAAAATAAATCACTATGATTTTATGTGCATAGGGATTCTATTCCCAGCATTTAAAAATCCTAATAAGTAACTGTGTCTGGTTGTAACAGCATCAAAGTCTTGTATTTTACCATTAGTAATTTACAGGGAATGTCATGATGCTTAGAAAACAGCCTTTTAACATTCAAATTTGGTGGTTTCCAGAGTTCATTTTATACTTTGTTGTCAGGTAATACAGGTTTTCAGACCAGGTGCATGTGCTGAACACTATTATCAAAGAAATACATTCAGATACAGGGTACAACAACAGTTTCCACCAAATTGTTGCTTGTCTGCAAAGAATATCACAGCTGAGATCTGGGGCAATGAAACACTATGGATTCAGATATTTTTTGGTTTCTGGGCTATTGATTTTTCCATGGAGGACAAAATGAATTTGCAAGGAGAGGGGACCATTTTCCATCCTCTGCAGAAGCTAATCTGAGTGTTGTTTGTACTAGCATGAGTCATGTGATAGCTGAGGGAACCTGAACAGGTCGAGCTGTCAGCCAACACCAATCAGGCAGCGCCATGGGACTGGGAACTGGCCAAGCCCCTTTTGGCAGTGGGGCTGGTTGGTGGTCATAAGGGAAGCAGATGCTGTTTAGACCTCCTTACTAAGGCGCAGTGGAGCTCCTTGGAGCTTCAGGAGCAGCACTTGATGGCATGGCCACTGAAGATGTAGCTCCATAACAATCAAATTGTGGAAGATGCAAGAGAGAAGAAGGACTTGCTGGAGGCAAAGTGGAGACATGTTGCAGAAATGTTGGCATTTTGAAGTTGCTGTAGGTAGACTTCAGAGCTGAGCCACTCTCGTCCCACCATGCCTGTTTGTGCAGTTTCATCACCAAGCTTCCAGCCATTTCCAGGGGACTACTGAATACACCATAGTCGATGCTATGTTATCGTCTTGTTTAATCCTTGTGGGCTGTAGCTTATTTAAATGAAACATTTATCTCTAGCGTATCAGTTAAAATCATAATGTTATGGGAAAAGAAGGGTGGCTAGGCTGATAGGGATTAAAATTTTTTAATTTTAGGTCCCAGATAGTGAGTAATGTGATACAAAAAGATTCTAATGCATTCAGCAAAGCCAAAACAGCAAGATCTGAACAAACCCCAGAGGACATGAAGACAACCAAGCTAAAATATAGGGCAACATTTTCAAATTTTGTCTAAGTTCTTTTTGTCTAATTAGTCTACATCTACCAATATATTAATAAGAGGAAGTCACAGAAAGCTGACTGCTACTGAAAGATCCCCAAGGCTGAAGGAAAACAGTCCCAGCTTGTGGCTAATTATTTTTTCCCTTAAAACTTATGCCCTGAAAGATAAGCAAAGATGGTGTTTATTTGACCTGTGCACCTGTACCAGATTCATTTTAGCAAATAGTGTTCTTTAAAACAGCAATTAAAATGAGAGAATAAGAGGAGAAAATACTGCTGAAAACACAGCAGCACAACAACAAAGGAAGGAGATGAACATAACTTGAAAATACAGCAGTTGCTGTATCAAGTTGTTCATCACCTTTGGCGGGGGCCATGAAAGATATAGACTGAGTTTCCACCCCTGCTAATTTTCCTTATAAGTCTCATGACACATGCTGTTTTCTTCCTGAGAACCCAAGCCTGGAAATGTGTTGCTCAAAGGATTGTCTCGTTTCTCCTTGGTGAGGTGCCTCTGTTGCATTTCCCAAGGTAGTAAGGCATGGCTGCAGGAACGCAGGCTGGTCTACATGTGGCCATCTGCTAGCCTTGTCCAGCCCTCATGCCCCTACACATGGAGCAGCATCATCTGTGGTCCAGGGCTGTGCCACACACCTGGTGCCTGAGAGGTAGCAACACAGGTCTGGCACATCATCCCTTGCATGTGGGGATATGGGTGGCTGTTGTCAAGGGCTGCATTACCTGCGCCTCATTTACAGCCCTCCATCCCTCACCAAGGTGAGCTGCAGTACTCAGGGAGCTATCAGAAAATTTGATTTATGCAAAAGTCTGTAATGAACTTATGACAGTTATTTTTGTAGCTAATGGGAATGTAAAAATTCAGATAACATATGTTAATACTGATAAGTAAAATCTTTGATAAGAGCACCTCCTCACACTAAGTAGGAAAACTCT
Organism: Tapera naevia; assembly: GCA_033556795.1. Classification (NCBI taxonomy): domain Eukaryota; kingdom Metazoa; phylum Chordata; class Aves; order Cuculiformes; family Neomorphidae; genus Tapera; species Tapera naevia. Next base: position 1,756,222 of record JAUMJJ010000198.1, on the reverse strand, counting down.
GCTCTGGCTGCCATACTACATCTGCCCCTTGCTGTCAGAAATGTTCCTGACAGATGAATTTCTGGAATAGATGCACACTACTGACACTGAAGGTGTCCATCGCTTGACCTAGACCTTATTCTTCCCAAGTAGTTAAGTTGGTTGTTCCTGTATACAGTGGCTCCATTTAACTTAAGATGAGGCATAGAAGGGGAATTTTCCAGTTTATATTGTGTTGCGTCTTTGGGAAGTAAATTAAAGAAAATGAAGTGATGCCCAGTCAAAATTCCTGGCAACAACAGCATTAGTTACTGCACGCAGCTGCTCCCACTTGTGCCTGACTGGAGCCCCAAGGCTCGACATGGGGGCTTTGATCATTTGTTGATGCTTTTGAAATGTACAGATTTTCTTCTTCTGTCCTAATGGCTTCATAACTGATTCATAATCTCACTCTTCTGAATGAGGTTAAGATACGGCTGAATATGTTGCAGAGTAAATGGCTTGCTTTGTGGTATTTCTATTAGACTTGAAAGAATACATCATTGACTTGCCTAAGAAGAGGTTTATATTTTATATAATAGATGATATACATCCTGACGTGCATGCTGTTTGTAATTCATTGGTAGAGTTTATCATAGGAACATCCAGACCTCTTAAACACACACTAAATTTAACTTTAAAGCAATGCTAATTCAGGGAGAAAAAACAGTATGCATCATCTGTCGTCAATTTGATAGTCTGTGATATGTGTAACCAATTGTTCTTATTTACATTAATTTGCATTGTGAAAAGCAATTTTACAGTTTCAGTCAGACTTAATAGGCAATTTGCAGCTCACTGCCTAATGGCATAGTTACTTAAGCCTGCCCCCAGGGTGCTTTCTAGACCTGATATGAGACTAAACCTTTTAAATGTTCAATTGAACATCTTGAAAAGTCAAAAAGTCTTCAGCTGTTAGACCCAGTTTGTACTTGCCTTGTCATATTTGATATTATTGCTACAGATGCCCTTTGATTCAGATATATTTTATCTTAGACTGCAGAATGGTGATTTGATTCTACAAAACACAATGGCATGAATGAGTGCCCCTGCCTGCAGAGGCACTTAACTAAAGGAAGAAGGTGGAGGTAAGAATGTCCTGGTAAGCATTGCAACGTGGCATTTGTGGTTCAGTAGATACGCTACCTGCATTTAATGACTGACTTTTCACCAAGTCATCTCATCTTAATAACACATTTCTGTGTTTACAAATGCGTAAACCACACCACCTCCAGTAGGTGTGCCAAAGCTAATTTTATAAGAAGACTCAATGAAAGCCCTTGATTCACAACAATTTTGCTGTGGGTTGAATGTATTCAGAGCAAACTGAAAAACAAAACCTAAGAAAAATTCTTTGCCCTGTCAAGTTACATTAGGGGCTTGTTATTCTTTTAATAGTATGTTTGATCACTGAAAAGATGCTTTTGAGAAAGCATATCAGCAGTCCTGTAAGGGAGGTCGCCCATTCTGAGCATTGCAGATGAGGGAGAAAGTAGCAAAGACCTTTTCAGAAGATGGATCTTCCCTTAATTCCTTACTTTGGTTACATGCAGCAATTGAATATCACGTTTTAAATTGTGTTATATGAAGAATATAATATACATGAGACTGAAACAGGTGAATGGATTGAGTAATGACCATGATTGTATCTTTGACCTTTGTCTCTAGTGGGTTACATGGAATTGTCAAGCAGGAGTGAATTTTCTAAGAGTTACCCAAAAGATATTGTGTTGTTTGGTCATCCTTGTACTAGTGATTGATGAAGACAATGGAGAGTTGGGATACTCAGTAATTTACATGAAGATATTGGCAAGTTTGAGATAATGATGAACCAAGACCTATGTCATTGTTGTAGTTTGGCAGCAATCGTCTTTCATGTTCAGCAGTGTTCATTTCCAACACACTTCCCTGTTTTGAGATATTTGTTTCTAACCCATGCTGATATCACATAGATATATGAACTTCACAACAGATTATGAAAATGTGTGAGTGTTATTGGATTTCTGTCTTCCTCTAATATGATAAAGCAAATACAAGGTTTGCTAAATGCCATTTTCTAGGAAAGAATATTTTGCCATGCTAAACTAACGTAATACTATCACCCTTTTTCTTCAGGGATCTGCTTTATTTCTGCAAGAGAGTTTTACTTCAAAAGATGTTGCAATTCACTTCGCAGTAGTATACAAGAGATTCCAAAAATATTGCTGTATCTGTGTGCTATTTGGCATATCTTGCATTTGCAGCATTGTGAGGTGTATGGAAAGATAGTCAAGGAAAGTTACCTATCAAATCACCCCATGTCATGATGCAAAAAAATCCCTTATCTCCAATAAACTCAAAGTATTTGAGGCTGTGATTATTCCAGACAGTTTACCAAAAAAAAAAAACTAAACTAAAATTAATTTTCAAAAAAAAATTTTGACTAGATCTGGCTAATTTGAGGCCATTTGAGCTTTGTGATGCATGGAGGCGGTGTAGGTAGCCTAGGCCATCTGGTAACGTCTATATTTTCAAAATATCAGTGGTCTAAACTATGTTCAGTTTTAAGCCCTTTTTTTTTTATGATGACCCTTGCTGTTTTCTCACTACTACATAACTAAAAAGCACAAAAGTTTGGAAATCAAAGTGTGAGAGGTTGAAGACAGCCTTTTAAAACAGGAGGTATAGGATGTTTTTAGAGCAGTAACATGAATCTTTACTACTTTTCTGAGCTTCACTTGTAATACAGTTAATATTTTTAGCTTTTTATGAAAAAGGATGGCAATTGTGGCTGCACACAATGTGAACTCCATGGCTGAAGGCAGTGTTAGACCCAGGGCAGGAAGAAATCTCAAGTTCCCTGGACGGCATTTCTTAGGGTCTGACTGACCCTCCCAGGGCTGGGGCTCTCAGAGGTGACTTTGTTCTTGGTCCTCTCACACCAGCAACTTTTGTGATCCTGCTGCAGGGTTGCCACAGTATTTATGGCATAATAACCTGTGAATAATACTTATTTTCACCTTGATTTGGATTCTTCCTCTGCACTTGCCAAGAAGAAGATAGAAGTTGGTCACCTGAGACAACCAACCACAACTAAGACTTGGTTTCCACCTCCCCACTCCAGAGTGTTGACTCAAAATTCTAAGGGCACTGGGAGTAGTCCCTGCTGCTGACCATGCATTTTAGAAGAATGATCCTGTGGAACAGCCACCTTGCCTTTGTTCAACTTCCTGGACACCCAGCTCTCTGGAAGTCTCTGTAAGTCAGTGTTTTGTTTTTTTTTTATTTATTTCAAAGTCTATATTCTCCAAAATTCAGAGGCAATGTTTAAGAACAAAAAAAAATCACAGTAATGGAGGATTTTGGATTAGTTGAGTTTTTTACCTTTAAATCAATGACTGATAAGGATAATTTCTAGTTTGCTGCAGCACAGTCCAGACACAAAGTTGTTTTTTATTGATGTTTAATAAACAGGATCCTGCATATATAAACAGTACTTTACAACTGGTACTGCTATGTTGTTGTGAAGATGATGCACTGTGTCTGGCCCTTCTGGTAATGGACACTGATCTTTTCATCTTTCATTGATTTTTACGAGATGGGTTTCACCAGCTGAACTGCAAACCCTCTAGGTTCATGCTGAACACTGAGTGTATTCATTAATGCGTAAAGAACAACTCAGGAAATACATTAGTTCATTAATCATTTGCACATATAATGACCTTCATGCCTAAATCTCAAAGTGGTCAGCTGTGTCAGCCCAAGTAGCAACACGAAAGCATGTTATTTCTCAGCCTAAGTGAGACACAGGACAGCACAGTGTCTGAAGATGGCCACAGGAGGAACGGAGTCCTGTGAGGGACAGGTGAGTGTGCAAAGAGATCATCCCAGAATGTAAAGAGTATGCTCAGACCCAAAGAGCCCTGAGAGGGCAGCTGGTCCCAATAGGGTTAGTGCTGGGAGAGAGGGCAGCTCCTGCTCACCGATGCCTGTGCAGGACCTGGCCCTTGCTGTGGAACCTGGGATGCCCACGGGGGTAATGCAGTGCTGAGAGGTCTTCACCAACAGAATCACAGAATCCCAGAATGGCTGGGCTTGTAAGGACCCTCTGGAGCTCATCCAGTCCAATCCCCTGCTAAAGCAGGGTCACCTCCAGCAGGTTGCACAGGAGCCCATCCAGGTGGGGTTTGAATATGTCCAGAGAAGGAGACTCTACAACCTCCCTTGGTGGCCTGTTCCTATGTTACATCACCCTCATACGAAAGACACTTTTCCTCATGTTCAGAAGATGATGTTCTTTAAAATGCTGAGATTGATGGGGACAGGGGTCTAGCATCTTGATGTACTGAAATTGCTGTTTCATGTCCAGTGTCCTTTCCAGAGGCTAAGAATGATGATTAAGGCAAATTGGAAATCAAATGAAGAGACATGTTGTGTTTTAAATGATTATGCCAGCATTTTGAAACTGTTATTGCAGCATAGAGCAAGGCGGAACATATTTCTTTAAAAAGAATTATGTACAAAAGCATGAAATCTTTTCTGCAACTGTTCTGATAACATGGTGCAAAGTCTGGCTGCATACCCAAGACAAGCAACCATCAGAGGATGTTCAGCTTGAGTGTACTTTATGTTTTTGCTGATGCCTTTTTCTCCACTGCTGCAGCAGTGGGCTGCTTCAAAAGCTGTGGAACCTCGTGAAGGAGATAATACATCCCTTGTAACTGCCAAAACCAGTGTCTGTACAACTTCAGGGACTCAACACTTGATGTTAAAGAGTGACTTGATCCCCTACATCACAGCTTTTATGCAGCAATGTTTGGCTTGTGTTTCTGCAGGACTAATGCAGAACGTAGCCCTGCAGCTGCGGGCAGGACTCAGGGCAGGCAGGAGCCATATGCTGCCCTCATATTGCCCAGTCTGGAGCAGCCTGGAAGCCAGTGCACCCCTGCACAGTTCTGTGCCCTTCTGAAGGAGGGTCTGGTCTTTCCTCATGCGCTGCCTCCTCAGCTGTGACGTGGGGAAGAACACTCTAGCAGGAACTTGGATGGTAAGCTGAGGGTGGATTTCACTTCACGTGCCTCGGGGATTATGTGCATTAGACAGGGACAAGCAGGACTGACACTCAGCAGGAAGCCAGAGCCAAAGCATGTGCCATCTGGAAAGATGGTTTTGGGGATGATCTGTGAAGTTACAAAACCAGAACTTAGGCTAACTGGCAGTGTGGGTCTGACCCACCTTCCTGGACAGGTCCTTATGCTCATAATGTGTGGATATTCCAGACAAATTCCCTACCACAGAGATCAACTGGATCTTTGTGTCTCTCAGAGTGAGGTCATACCTTAAAGTTCAGGTCAACCTTCTGCCTTTTCTCCTCTTTTTTGGGAATTTTGCTTCTGCTTTCCCCCTGTTGTGTAGTTTTGTCATGGGTGAGAGATGCATTACAAATGCAAATGCCCAAGTGATCACAAGGTGAGTTACTCCTTGTCAAGGGCTGATATCGCCAGTGGAGCCTTCCTGAGATGGGCTAGGCATGGCAGGGAGAAACAAGGGGCAATTTATCACAGGTGTTGAACTTCCACTGTGCCCAAAGGGCACTGTCATGGCAGCATCCCAGTGAAGCGACAGGTTTCTGTGGTACAGCTGCCACCAAGGACACTGACAGAACCCTGCACCTTGGGCAGAGGTGGGGGTCTGAGTGAGGCAACAGCAGGCAAGGAGGGCTTTTACAACACCCATCTACTAAAGTAAGCACAGCCTCGAGCATGGTACTGTTGTCTATGGCTGAGGTCACTTGTTTCACACTTGAGTAGGGAAGCATCAGACTGCTGCTATGATACAGCTTATGAGATGTGCAAGTCATATAAAAGGACTTTTTAATTTATTCTGAAATGGGCCTGCTACACTGAAACTCATGACAGCACTGACTGCTTTTGATATACTTTTCTTTCTCATCCATAGTGCTGTAAACTTTCCAGATAACTCCAGTGTCTAATTTGGCAATTCTTTGTTTTCCTTTGCCAAATTCCTGCCAGACTTTGAAAAAAGAGGTGACTCTATCAGTTTTATTGGCACAGTTTCATTGACTGTCCTCGTAATACACGCATTCGTGCAGCTTGTCTGTGGATTTTTAGTTAACTGCTGGGGAAGCTGCTTTAAGACAGAAGTATGATTAATGATTGCTTTTTCATGTTTCTTATAAATGAGATGCTCTGTCAGTAAATAAATACACAAATAAATGGGCTGGGTGTAAAAGAACATGTTTTTCACCAAAAATGACATCCTTAGTTATAAATTTTAACAGATGTCATGAAACCAAAGATCTTATAATTTATTAAAAAAAAGGCCTTTATAACAGAAATTTTAATTAACTTACAAAGCTATCAGGACTCTTGGAGAGAAAATGATATGTGTAGTGTACCTCAAGAATTGCTTGAATATGATCACTGGGATGTGATGGACATGGCTAGAGAACAAAAGAACAGAATTGAAGAGCAGTCACTCCTGTAACAACACAGAGTTGATATTTAGCAAAGCAACCCTGGCATGGAAAGCAATTGTGAAAAAATTGCTGCCACTCCCTTAAACAACCTTTCTTATTCCAGCAGCAAAAGAGGACAGACAGAAGCTGAAGCCAGCTTTTAAATAAGATGAACCTTACCAGAAGCAGAGAATGGTATATCCCAGGATAAAAGTGTATTCACATGCAGGAGATGGATTTTTTTTTTAAATAATTTTCCCTGGGTGCTATTGCTCTCTGTTAGTGTTGATGGCTTGTAGCCCACTTGCAGGTCTCTGTTCCCTGTCCTCTGGCAGCCATGTGAGGTGGTGGGGATGATGTGGGGCACAGTATCAGTATCCCCAGCTTGGCCAGCCAGACCCACCCTTCACTGTGTAGTATGAATGGAACCCATCAGGACTGTAGTAGAAATAAACACTGTGAAGCTGCTCCAGAAGCAGCATTCTCCCAGATCAAAGCCCTGGCTGGTCTCTGGGTCTAGGCAAAAGCAGGGGGCCCTATACCAAAAGAGAGCTCATCATACCTTGTACAAAAATGATGTAATTGTGTCTTGAGCTTGAGTTGACTGTGTGTGAACTTGAAATGTATATCTCAGGTGCATCAAGCCCTCAAACCAGCCATAAACTACATCTGAGGCAGTTTCAGACTTGCTCTCTTCCTACACTGTCCAAGGCAGAAATCAGCATTGTAAGGATCGTTGTCCCTTCACGGCCTTTGGACAAACTCTGGGCTGATCTTCAGCAAACACAGTGTGGCTTGTTCATTGTGTGAGTGTCAGTGGGCATTCCATTGCATGCTACAGACACCTTGCAACTTTTGTCTTCCAGAGACCTCTGACTGTACTAAAGAAGACTGGGGCCATAGTGGATTTCTCTCTGAATATATTATATTGGCTATGGATGGAGCTCCTGCTCACTTTTTAGCATCACTGCTTTGACTGAAGGTAACCATATGCTGTATTTTCATAGCATGTGTTTCAATAAGATTTCCATACCAGAGCAGATGGGCTTGCTCCAGTGTGGTAGAATTGTGTCTCTGTGGCACCACTATGAACCACAGTGTGTACCCATGAGTTAGATGGCAAGTTCACGTTTGCATATGATAAGCATGTTGTAAATAGATTTATGATTTCCCCTAACTAATATAAATTCCAATTAATTGCTCTTCTGAAATCCCAGTTGTGTTCCCACTGCTGACTGGATTTTCTGTTTCATATTGTCACTCTTTTTCCTCCTATTGAAGTCATCATGAACTGTAACACTGCTGTTGCATTTTGGAGGTCTTCCAGCCTGTGAGCTGGTCCCTGATGCCCAAGGTCCTACTGCCCCTCTGAAGGTTTGGCCAGGCTGCTCCACATTTCATGGGCTCAGGGGAGAACTAAAGACCAGCCTCTGTCCTGGGCAGGTGGCACTGAGCCTGAGGAAAAGATACAGGCAGGGCTAAAGTGGAGCAAAGAGAATGCAAGCTGAGGCAGCGTGCTGAAATGCCATTGTAAATGAGATATCGATGACCCCTCAAGAAGGAAAATCACAGCCTTCATCACTCAGTCCTGCTGTATGCAAAAGGCTCCCTCTACCCTGCTCTGCCCCAGCCCCACATGACTGTTTTGCTTCTCTGTCCTCCAGCTCATGTTTCCATCACTGCTTACACCTGGGTGCATGCAGATCATTTACTGTCACCCACTCATTTACTGGTTTATTTGATTCTGAAATAATTGTGCTCAAGCACTGAAATAGGGTGATTCAAATTATTTTCAAAGAGCCACATGACTGCTCAGGAGCTTACATGGAAGAAATAATGAAATGAATAAATGGATGAGTGGTGGATCTGAGTTTTAAATGCAAAAAAAAGAAGCAAGTTCCTTTGTCATAAATGCAGGACTTAGAAAGTCTTATGCAAGGGTTTCTCTAAAGGATATATGTTTGGTTATGTGTGCAGTTTATAGATTGATCCTCATTGTGAAGTTTTGCAGAGAAAAAGCTGTTCATTTAGGGTCTGGGAACAGTCAGCCGGGCTAGATCCACCAGAACTAGGTGGATTTTCAGCATGAAGGCAGGCAGGCAGCACTTGCCCTTTATCAGTATTTGAATGTGGGCTCTCAACTAGAAAAGAAACCCTGGAGGGCTGTCAGAGGATTATCTCTGCTGCTCTGGAAAAGTTCAGGGTGTTGCCACCAGAGCAGCATGTGCCTCTGATTTTTGCACCAACTTAGCCAAGATAAGAATCAGACTCAGTTCTTCCAGCCTCTGAAGGCAGCCTGATAAAATTAGCAGAGTAATTTTTTTGGTAAAAATATCTTTTGATAGCTTAGCAAAGACCAGAAGATTAAATAGAAGGAGGCAGGCTTCAAGCGATGTTTTCTCTGTTTGTGTAAACAGGTATTGTTACACTGAAGCAATAGGAATAGCTCTTGATTTACACAAAGAGAAGGCCTGAAAAATTCTGATTTGCTTGACAATATAATGAGCAGACATTGTTATGAGATGGGTTCAGATACAACCCTTAGTTTATAATTTCCTGCCTGCCTCACTCTGACCTGTATAGCAACTGATACTATTTCACTGTAATTGTTTTAAAATTACCTTGTAATACACTTCAGTCCATCCTTCCCACCCAACAATAATATTTTTTGTTTAAATTCAATTTTTGGTTTTTAGATTGATGTAATGCATCTTCATTCTGAGTTCCACTAATTGTTCAGCATTGTGACTTATGTGGAAATTTTAATGGGCAGCCTCTAACATAAATTTTGCAACTACCAATAATTAGTCTCCTGCATGCACTGTAGGGAGCAGGAACCTCTGTAGTCATCAAAGGTGCAGAGTCAGGAAATGAAGGAAAGCTTTGTTTTCCCAGTGAAGCAGAGGGAGTTGTTATGTGTTATTGTGAACAGTGTAGTGGCAAAGTTCTATTATTTCTGACCTTTCTGTCCACATCAGAGTGCAACTGTTGCCGTTTGGGACAATTTAAGGGGCTATGACTGTTCCATAATAGTCAGCAAACTGTTCTAGCATCATCATTAGCTGCCTCCATGGCTGGCATGCAGTGAAGGCAAATACTTTGGGGCAATTCTGAGCAGGAGTTCCTTCAGCATCATTTTCTTTTCCACTAGTTTAATATTGAATATGAATTTCCCTTTATTATTGCACTGAGCAGGATAATACATTTCTCAGGTTTTTGTTGCTATCTTCCAGGAACCTAGAAAAGAATACATTTATCTGAACCTATAATTTATTGGTGTAATGACCAAGAATTAAAGACTGAGGATAACTAGCGAAATCAAGCCTTTTTGATCGTGAAAATATCTCCCCCTTTTTAAGGTTACTTGCTACATGCTTTGCAGTATGCAGCAGGCATAATTTGGGTCCCAGTTCACCTGCAGTTTAGGTCAAAAAGAACAACAGGAAAATTAAAGGAGTTCAACCAGCAAGAATTAATTGTGAGTTTCTTACAACACGGTTGAAAGAGAGCAAGAACAGCAGCTGTACAGTCAGACTGTGGAGGCTTTCAGGGACTTAGGAAACTGTGAACCTCATACATTCAAAACCTGCTGGGTCATCAGGGAAAATCCCACATCTTTTCTGCAGCTTTCATGGGTTTTCCACTCATGGGAACCTGTAGTGCCCATCCTATCTATTTTTAGGGCAGTTGCAGCTCTCCATCCTGCACAAACCTCTCCTGGAAAATCCATTCCTGTATTGATCTCTCTTGTGTGCAATGTTGCTTTATTTCAGAGATGCAGTAAGATGCAATGATGCTGATGGTGATATTGGATGACGCTGGGGAGGACAGGGATCTCACCTGACAGACAGGTTCCCATGAATTCCCCAGGTCTGAGTCAGCACAAAGCTGTGAAACCAAGGCAGTGCAGAAAGGCTGTGGAAACACTGGGAGAGACCTTGCTACAGACCTTGCTGGCATTGAGTACCACCAGCTTCTGCTGCTGATGTGGCAAGGAGAGGAGATGCAGAAAAGGGCACACACCCCAGCATCACACAAATTCTCTGCTGACCTGTCCAGACTTGCTCAGTGCTCCGTATTTCAAAATGCATCTTATCTGTGAAGAGAAAATGACATTTTCTGTTCATGTCTAACTTAAAATTTTATAAATGATGTCTTCAATAAATTTTACTGTTAATGCTTTCTCCAGCCAGAAATACCCTGTTTACAGATGATTACATTTTCTAAATGTTTGCTTTTTCTTCATTGCTTTTGAGAGAAATGGCTGGACAAATGTGTTTCTGTAGTGCTCAAGAGAAATAACAGGAAGCCACTACCTCCTGGTTCAAGACTGCTGTCAAAAAAATGCCCAGGTTTTAGCACTGAATTTATCTCAATAATGCACAGTCATTTAAAAGCTCCCTGAGCTGTTTGTACTTACAACGAACATTTCTAATGCAACTTTCAAGCACACAAAGTAAATAAGTCTAGCTTGGCAGACAACGTGAAGGAAACCTACTTAGTTCAATCCTTAGGTCAAGCTAGATAAATTTCTACCTTCTTCAAAGGAAATTACCAGTGAATGTCGAGGCTGAAGTGATTTTAACTTCCTTGACATGACAATTTAGTTACATCAAACAATAATGGACATTTGAAAGATATAATTTTGGTCACAAGAAAACTGAAGCAACTACATATTCAAAGACAAAATAATTCTTACTATTCACTGGACCATAATATTTAAATACTTATGACATTAAATATCATTAAGACTTATTTTTAGAGGCAGCTGATGGCTCTGAAGCTTAGTCCCCACTCAGGCTGTCAGATCCTTGAGTTTCAGAGGAAAAACTGTGCCGGAAATCTTGTTCTTCCGTCATGCTTTTCATTGCTTTACAGATTAGTAAAAGGAGCTCTGGCAATGGGAAGGTCGCTGCAGGGCATTTGGAAATGAAAGGACTATTTTGTGTGTCGTTTAGAGACTTCTCTTTATTTATTGGTTTGTATTATTCAGTGGCCGGGGTAATGGGCCCCAGAGAAAGTATTATTTAAGTAAAATAGCTGTAGACTGGGGGGGAATAGCTAAATCAGAAGTTCTGAGAAGCAACGACCATGTTCTCAGGCATCTGAAGCATATCTGCAACTAAAAGCAACTAATTCTGAAATCCCAGTTTGCAAGGATGCTAAATCGTCCTCAGGCTTAACACAATAGTCTCTTGGCAACTGCAGATGCTTATCTTGAAAGATTCATTTTTACAACAGATTGAATTCCAAGAAAAGAGGCCAAACATAAAGATGTTGGAAATCAAAGCAAAAAATCCAAAAGGGTTTTGAGGCTTGATTTGGTTAAGTATCCAAATGTTTGGATATTTATTTGAAACTTCTTCAAGCTGCTTAAATCTAGAACACTGGTAATAGGCTCTATCCTCCCTGCTCTGTGATCTAAGGTCTTGGCACTTACAATTCCAGATTGCATTGACCTTTTTTGCTGCCAAATTCTATTGCATTCCACTTCCGTTTAAATATGTGCTTTCCCCTCTTGCTTAATAGTTTTCTTTTTTGCAAGTCTCATCTGATTACTCAAAAATTTAGGAACCGATATACGAGATCAGACCAATAATTCAGCAATTTTGTTATTCTTCCATCTATAGTTCACCAGGTTCATGTGCTTCAGAAGACATTGGATATCCACAGAAATGGATCATTATGGAAACCTTTGCCCATAGGAAAAATCCATAATACATTTCTGTGCTAACACAGAAGGGTTTCTATCATCTTCCATAACACCCAGCTGAAATATGTGTTTCATCTCAGCAGCCATATATGTATTTATTTTCCTGAATTCTATTAAATGTTCAATCTCAGTAATATCTCTTGGCAGTGAGTTCCATAGGTTTATTCTGGAGGTTTATTGGTTGCTTCTGCCTACATTAATATTTCCTCTGATGATTCTGATATTATTTATTTTTTTTGCTGGTTTACTAACTTTCCAAAGTAGTGCCACTCGTGATTGTCAATAATATGCCAAGTGTCACTTCCTTTGAGAGGCAAGGAAGATGCTGTATAAAATGGATCACAATACACATCCTCCCTCTAATTTTTAAAATGTGTTTGTATAAAGTATATGTTAAAGTATATTGTGAAGAATTTTCTTTGAAGTGTGTGACTAGAATTACCGACCTCTTTCTTTCTTGGCAGCTCTTTTACATCACCCCCATTTGCTAAGTAGCTGGCTTGCAAAGTGAAAATAGCTGCATAAAAAACCTCTCTGCATGTTTCTCTTTTACTTTTTCCATTACCTCTGAATATTTCTGCTAACATTTCTTTAATTCACTCTTCCTGACCATTGCACCATTCTTCTGAAAATGACAGATTGAAAGTACCATAAGGCAGGTAAAGGAAGAGGATGCAAGGCTCAGACAGCTCCTTACCAGGGTGAGTGTGATGGGGTGGGGGTGGCCTGTAGCGCTGATCCCTTTGTCCCGCAGGGATGCTGAGGAGTGCAGCAGGTTCCCCTGTACCACTGAGCCCTTTGCCCCACACAGATGCAGAGGAGTGCAGTGAGTAACAGGTCATTATGATTATGAGCCCCACCCTGGGCTGGCTATGCTGGTGGTTCAGTGCCAGCCTTGCAGCTGAGTTCAACCCTATATCCCAGTTACCTGGCACTTCCTGTTTCCTTCTATTTATTTTTTTATTTTAGCATTCAAGGCTTGCCAGCCACCCTGGACTGGTGGGACATTTGTAAATCTTCTTGGCAGCACTTCCCATCTTCCACTTGACTTTCTTTCTCTTATTGGATGCTTTTGGTCCATGCTTGGGATTTATCAGTTTAATTAATCTAATCTCTACAGTATCATCCATACTAACTGAAATAATTCCTGACAATGTTTTGTTGATCCCTGTGATTGCTGAATGAGAGTGAAGCTATGCAGCAGCATATGGCAGTGTTTCTTATCTGGGATGGAAAAGTTTAGCATTGTAGAGGTGTTTTTAATCCTTTTTCTTTTAATCAGAGTTGTCTATTTGCTTAGCAATCAATCCTCATCAATAAAACTATGCTTCTTAATGTTTTGTAAAAACCTTTTGTGTTTCCACAGATTTTTGGAGGAACAAACTTCATACAGAAAATTACAGGGCATTGCTACAGTGAAACGCACAGAAGTGGTGTGGTACATGAGCGTTTTTTAAAGTATTAAAATTTTCTGTTTTATTTTTAAGTGTTTGCACAAAGAGCAATATTTTTTCAATAATTACATAGCTAGATGAATCCAGGTTGTTTCCAATAATGGCAATGGTATGGTTTCAGGCCGTCAGTGGTTGTAACAGCAGGAAATTTATATTGGTAGTATTGCTTTACTTATAAACTGCCAGTGCTTTGGGAGTGTGATGATAATCCTGTCTTTGAAGGATGTGTTGAAGCATTTTGGATCCCAGTGCTTGGTATTTACGGGAAGGTTTTTATAGGACAGACTCAGCAGTTTGCACAGTTTGGTGAATTTGTTTTGAGTATTTAGTGTAACACCAGACTGGATTAGAAAGTCTGTTTAAACCATTCTACTTCAAGTATATCAAACTTCAGATCATCAACAATACAAAGATTGGCTTTGTTTGGGTTATTTCTTGTTTTCTTGCAGCTCTACCAAAACAATGGTGAGTAACTCAACAGTTGATTAGCACAGGTCCTGGTCATTGCTTAGATGTGTAGACCAAGGGCCTGGTGACATCCTGCATGGAGTCTGAGATGGATGCCTTTGCCTTTGAATTGCTTACTTTCTTGGCCCTGCTGATACAAAGCAATGATAGCAATTCTCTAGTGAGACCCAGCAGCCAGTAATGTAATACTCTGCTCTTCTCATCCTGTAATGGGAATCTGTACTGTTGCAATATGTCCTGCTATAACTGCAGACCATTAGCTTTGCCTTCCTATTATCCTGATTCTGATGCAGCTGTTTATGTTAGTAACAAAAGAACCCATCAATAATTTCATCCTATTTGATTTATTTTTCACTTGCAAAATTGATAATCGGTCAGCAAATTTTGAATACAATGTTTTTTCACCAGGAATGGACAAATTTTATTCTACATCTCTTCTCTGGGATGTGCAGAAAGCCCTACAATGCTATCTGGAGACATTGTATGGCAGAAATTGCCTCAAGAGAATATTCTTTCATGGTTTATCCCAAAATGCTTATACGGCTGTTCAGCACTCTTACACCAATTATTAAAAGAAACTTGTGCTTGTGTGGTGTCTTCTGAATGTGACTTCACGAACAGATTTACTAGCAAATTTGCTAGGGTAAAGCAGATTTCTGCCCTGGAGAAGATCCAGACAATATGAAGTGCTGTTTTGTTTTCCATAGAAAAAATATAATTGCCTTAATATAAATTAACTCTATGATACTGACCCTCATTTTTTGTGATTTGCTCATTTGAAGTTATAGACGAATAACAGGAAGAGATTTTTTTTTTTTGCAGCTTCTGATCTAGGTTCCCTGTTAAACTTCCCTTTTTTTTCTCCAGAAATAATTTTTATCCTTTTCCACCTAAAATAATGCTAAGAATATTGATGAAACTCTCCTGCCCGCTATGTGTATTTTTAAAGCAGGTGTAGGGTGGCTTGACTGGTAGCTGCTTCGACCGAGTCAGTATTGGTACTTTGTACTGGCCAAGTAATTAGTACTGCTGAATTGCCATATTTTTATGCACGTCACCAGAAATTGGGGTATTTCTGCTCATTAGTTACCTTATTTTTTTCCAGGTAAGGTAATTGAGGGGAGCTGAGCCACCTCTTTTATCTTAAGTATAATCCACTCAAGTAGTCATATTCCCTCCTCTTCCATAAGCAGTTGGCACTCGGTTTTGGTGGTATTTAAGCCATGCCCTAAGTAACTGGATAGTGGGACATCTGGGGATGCTGCTGGGCTGTCCCACGTGACAGACCACCAGGCAGCAGCCGGGGCTGGGAGATGAGCTAATGGCTGGCACCCTCTGTGCCTGCAGGGACATAGATTTGGGGAAGGTCTGAGTAGTCCTGCTCAGGAAGGACTTGGCTATTGTGGAAACCCTCTGCTAAGTTGTGCCAGATGTACATGGGGAGAGAAACCACACGGGGAGAAGGACGATGTGGGGGAAGAAGGGAGACAATTATGTGGGTAAGAAGGACCACACAGAGGGATCATGCAAGTCCATGGAGAGCGGAAGGGTAAGAGCCAGGAGAAGAAGCTGGGCACAGAGAGGCTTAAAAGAGTCAGTTTACTGAACTGAAGAACAAGACAAGCAAGGCATGATTTGATCTGAGCCTGTGAATACGAATACAGGGAGCAGTCGTTTGATGACATAGAGCTTTTCAGTTTACTGGACAGGGATATAAGGAGATCTGAAGCTGGAAGCTGAGGTAAATGCACATTTTGCATATGGTGGGGGTAGTCTGGTAACTGGACCATCCTACCAGAGCTAATGGCCAACTCCTCATTGCCAAAATGTCTTAATGAAGATTAGTTTGTGGTTTTCTGGAAAGATGCTCTACTTGGAAAGGAATTAATCCTGGAAAGTTCTATGTCTAAGCCACAATGGGCTTCCTGGCTATGAATCCACAATTACATTCTCCAGTTAATTTCTCTGGAAGAAGGATCATACCGTCACCCCATAGAGGAGTGCAAAGTGCTGCCCAGCTGATGGCCGTTGAGGTGCTGTGACACATGGGCAAGCAGCACAGGTGTCTGTGGCTCTGCAGCTGATCAACATGTCAACCAAAATGGATTTGGTTTTGAGAAGTCTTATGGACCCCAATAAAGATCAGTAATCATTAAAATTAACCACACGCTGATTTAATCAACATATAGCTTTGTTAATTACCAGATCTTTCTTCCTGTCCATCTGTTTTAAAGATTTTAGTGAACCTGCAGCAGGTGTTCATGTAAATATAATAAGCTGGTTGCCATGTAAATACAAAATTTTCAGGAGTGTTTTTGTGACATACTTCCAATTTATTTGTGCTGTTGTCTTTAGTGGCTTAAACAGAAACCTGATAACTTTGTTAAAATCCCCATTAGAGCCCATCTCTGCTGCCAGGCCATCCCTCTGCCTCTTCCCCCAGCCTCATCACACTCCTGTGATCTGTGCTCAATGGCCCAGGCCCTGGAGATGTGCCACAGCTTTCTGGCACTGCCCTGGGAGCTGCCACCTAAAATTGAAATAGGACTTGTCTATTCACATTCTCTTCAAGGGTATAAAAAGTAATTTCTGTGCTGAGAGGGAATACAATTCATTCATTGTGCTTGGTGTAAGTGAAAGTGGTTTGTGGAGCTGGATGTTGTGGGATTGCAGCCAACATTCCCATCTGAACTATTGTGCTGGTGGTGAAGTTGGTTCAGCAAGGGGCAGGTGGGCAGGGGATCAAAGGTGATGCTCATACAGGGTCCTGCCTCAATGCAGAATGGACGTAAGAGACGGCAGTGAAACTGGGCTGGTATGACAGTGCAGAAAGCAAACTGGAAAATGTTTAAAACCTGATATTTCTTATTAAAAATTAATGCCTCACAGCATAAGTTGAACAAACCCTGGATTTTGCTTTGTCACTAGTGACTAAATTGGGTGCTTGTTGCAAGATTAATTTTTTTCTAGTGGAACAGAATTCCAAGTGCAACAGGGAAAAAATGCACGAAAAAGCCATTGTTGCAGAAGAGCTCAATTTTGGTGAAAGTATTTAAAAGTTGAAGACTTAGCTTTTGAGTCCATAAGGTTAATAGCAAGTTGTTTTTTATATTTTTTTTATTATTTGGCAGCACGTGTGGCTGTTTCTCTGTGCATGAGGACAGTGGACCTAGGTCCATGACAATCTTTGTCTACAGATGCATTGCTCTGGGTAAGTTATTTTACAGAGGGTGCGCAGCAAAGATCTCACAGACATGTGAATGAAACCACACCATGAGCTGTGGAGAGGTGGAAGTATCTACCCTGGAAGTGGGATGTTGTGTATCCTCTGGGGAGGTGGTGTTCAGCCTCAGCACAGGTATTTGATGCCTTTTGCAACACAAGGCACCTTCTGGCAGTGGCCTCTTCCCCACAGGGGGAAGAGATGCCATTCAACAGCTGTAGAGCTGAGTAGGTTGTGTCTTGCCATCAGAATGCAAGCAAACAGGTGCTTTTGAGCCCAGCAGCCCCAAACTCCCTGTGAAGCATGTTGTTGCTGCCATGGGTATCCCAGTGGAAGTACTGGTGCTTTTCCTAACGCATCCACGCCTTTCAAAACCTGGAAATCCATCATGCAGTCCTATTTGAAGAATGACAAATGCACCCTTGGGATAAATAAGGATTATTTATTAAGCTTTTAAATGCACTTGTACATGGGTTTTGCAGTGTTGTTTGCTCCAGATGTGTGCCTGCAGCTGCAATCTGTGATCCATCACCTCCCATGTTTCTCTCCTTCTCCTGCATTTCTACCACTTAAAATCATGAGAACTGGATGATGGAAATGAAACTCAGATTTCAGAAAAACATTTACAGTGCAATTCCCAGTGATTTCAGTGTCAGCAAGGTACATGTCTGTCTCTGGGACTGTGCTGTGCCTGCAAGGGGGGTGTTGGGAGCTCCACTGAGGTCTGGCCTCCAGGGTCTGTGGCTAGGATCCTGCTCTTGACTGTGGCTCCAGCAGCCTCCTCTTACAGAGAATCCTGAGGTTCCTACAAATGAGTCTGCAGGGTTTTTGCCCCCTGTGCAATGCCGTCTTTGCTAAGGCGAATGACATAGCTCCAGGCTGAAGAGACCCGGGCTGCAGGTAAGTGCACTTCTGGACACAGAAAGCCTCTGTGGTTCCCAGTAAGAACGAGGAAAACTGTCCCCCTGTAAGACCCAGGTGTTTCATTCATGGCCAGTTATTTTGACTTTGAGGCTACTTACTTATATAATGTGGTCATGTAAGCATAATCATCGCCCTCTCTGTGTGAAAACTGATTTGAGAGTGGTTAATATAGTGTAGGGGTCAAAATACAGTGGTTAATGTAATGCAGGGTTCAAAGTTACTTCAGTAGGAATACGGGACGTAGGCCGTTTGGAAAACCTGGTTTGCATTTGCCTGCATTTTATCTTCTTTGGTTTAAAACTATGTTTTTGACATAATAGCCCATGTTTCCTTTGTGAAGGTAGTCTGGCAGCAGGCCTTGTGCTGTGGTGGTGAGGGTGTGCAGCAGAGTGGCCAAAGGACAGGTCCCATTCCATCACAGGGAAATACGTAATTCTCTGAATCTGGGAGTGCTATGGAGGTATTCATTGCAGTGAGTGGTCTGTGCTCTTTGTGCTGTGCTGAGCATGAGCCAGGATGGGTTTTTGGCAAGGTGCTGTCGCAGTACAACCATTATGCTTGTAGGGGTACAACCGTGAGCACTAATGCACAGCCCATCCATCCCTGGAGTGTCGACTGTGACCTCTGAAATGGGCAGAGCCAGCTCTGCTCAGGTGGCAATCCATTCTCTGCTTCAAATTAACCACATCAAAATGACCACCAAAACTCCCTGAGCCCTCACAGGAATTAATTCAACAAGTTCAGATTGTGAATTCAGGGAGGAATCTATATTTTTTGTTAAGTTTGTGCAAAGAAGGTCCAGATTGATAGACAGAATTACTAAATGTGACTGCCATGCAGTTAAGTGATAATG
The DNA here is from genome assembly GCA_033556795.1 of Tapera naevia. Classification (NCBI taxonomy): domain Eukaryota; kingdom Metazoa; phylum Chordata; class Aves; order Cuculiformes; family Neomorphidae; genus Tapera; species Tapera naevia. The sequence continues at coordinate 1,737,112 of JAUMJJ010000198.1, read as the reverse complement.
ATCCCACAGGCAATCAAACAACAAAAGAAGAAATTCACTGTTCATCTGCAGAAGGTGAAAAAACGCCGATTCTCAAATTCACTTGGCAATGTCACAGACACACAGCCATTCGCCTCTGCAAACTGTATAACCTCCACATCCCAGCTGAAGCCCTCTGCCTCTCACTGGCTGCACCTGGAGTCATGTCTGGGAAGCACACAAACCCCAGCAGAGCCCAAAGACATGCACCGCAGCTCTGCTGTCCCTCCAGCCGTGATGTTCTCCTGGGCTGACACAGCGGAGGGTTCCATCTGGGCCAGGGTCCCTTTGACAGGTGAGTGTCCTTGTGGAGGCACCAGCACCTGCAGCAGCCCTGGCCAGGCTCTTAGCTCCTCTGCAAAACCTCCTTTAAGATTTAAAATAAAGTTGTTTAGAGATAACCTTGTAGCATAATGGGAAAACTGACAAAACGCAGAATTGCCTTTCAATATTGGTTGTTTAGATTTTCCATCTGCCTTCAGAAAATAATTAATCTAATAGATAGTAGAACTTCAGATTATGTGTTTCTCTATGTTTCTGATGTTCATCCCTCCCTGTGTTCAGCAAGTAGACTCACCGGGCAAGGATACTAGACAAGGTGCAGATCCTTGACTGCTGGCTGCCAAAGGAATGCTCAAACATTCCCACTCCCAGTTTTTCCCTGCACCATGCCTGTCCCCGAGCATCCCCAAGCACGCTCCCCATCCCGGGGTAAGGGGGGATGTGCAATTCCTGCTCTTGCCAAGGCCCTGGCACCAGGCAGCGAGGTGCTGGGAGCTGCTGGCTGCAGTGAACCCTGTAAATTCATCACTACTGGCCCCACAGCAGTTTACCCATTTCTCTTTGTGCACCTCCAGGGCCAGGCAGTGCAGGTGTCCTGTAGAAATACAATACCATAAAGCAATGTTGCTTTCTGCTAGCTTCTCCAGCACAGATCATTGTGTACCACACACTGCCAGCCTGCTGCAATGGTGGGCAGGGCGGCTTTCCAACAAAGATGGACAAGCAAAGAGGGCATGAGCCCAGCTTGGTGCACAGATATGCCCGCAGATTGATGCTCCCATCCCAATAAAATATTTGCAGCCCTGTGCTTGTCTCTTTCTTGCATGACTTTATCTTTGTAAACAGCTGATTCCGCAGCTTGTTGAAGGTGACATGAAAAACGAAATGTATATTTTGGTGCTGGTTGAGGGAGTAGAGGGAAAGATGTATCTTAACTCAAAAGTTTCCTGCAGAGAACTGAGTCTGGAGTTACCTTTCGTTTTTGTCTGCACTTGAAAAGAGATCAGCTTTTTGATTTCTTCCCTTATTTTTTACCATCTGAGGGTTTTGGTTTCATTTAGCTCTGCATTGGTAATGAATTCAGGAACCTAGACAGGAGATGAGAGTGATTGAAGGAAGCTCGTTAAGCAGCTCTCTTTGGGCACCTTTCGATTTGTGTGATCCGTGCTCTCCGATTGGCCACATAGGCAACTGCTGGCATGAAATGCCCATGCACAGCAGATTTACATGTTTTCAGGGAAGGGAGCACAAGGAAACCGATGCCTGCAAGTTTCTGGGAAGTCTCAAGACTAGAGACGGCAGTTCCTCTGTGCCCTTCCCAAAACAGGCATGAGGGAGTGGAAATGAGAAGCAAGGAGGTGCTGGGCACAAATCCAGCGTTTCAGCAAGGATAAATCAACATCAACAACAAAAATGGAACTTAAAGATGGGAGAAAATAAATAGCAATGGTGAGCAGAGAAGTTAATTTAAATGAAAATCATTGAATTCTGATGCAATTTTACCATTTATAGTAATATTTGCATAATGTATACTAATTTTTCAATTGTTTTAATCTAAAAATATACCCTGCTTAACTGAACATAGTAAATGGTACTGAAGCTTCTATTTCCCAGCACAACGGAATCTTACTATGTCAAATCCTTAGATTTCAGATGACAGTGTAAATTAGTAGCAAGAATAAAATCTTATAATTGGAATTGAAATGAAACTAAATCTTGCAGATGGGATACTAGCCTGAACTTCAGTCTGAGTGTTTAAGGAATCACTGTGCATTTTTTAATTCTTTGACTTTTCTCCATAAATGTTTTGACACGCTCAGAAATTTATCTTCATTATTAAGGCTGCTGGATCACCACATACTGATGAGTCCAAAGTCAAAATTTTTACTTACCATTTTCTGAGAAATATATTTCCAGTTGGAAATCTACATTATGGGCTTATTTCTTCTAGTACTCGCAAGAGACAACACTTTGTTTTACACTATAGTACAGTACGTGCCTATGCCCTGCAGGGACGGCCAGTGCCGCTCAGCACTGCTGGGGTCAGGAGCATCCTGAATTCAGCTGGTACTCAAGATACAATCCTAGTTCCTACCAGGGTCAGTGCCTTTCATTTTTATCATTGACATCAGCAAGATATTCGTTAAGAATATGGCATTCCTATCATGTATATTCTCCGAGTATTACTCCTGCTTAGAAGTCCTGGTAACTGTTCTTTTTAAAATAAAATATTTATATTTAAAATATTTAAAATAAAATATTTATAGTTTTAGACCATATTGATACTTTAGTTAATAGATTCAAGAACTTCCCTTTTTCTTCTGTTTCTCTTCAGCCCCATCATTTTAGATGTTACTTTTCTGTACACAATTAAAAGACAGCCTTAAAAGCTTAGGAACTGGGAGGCTGTTAAATGGAGGAGGAAGGTATTTAATCTTCTGCTTTTGTACCATGACAGCGTTATGCAGATTGAGAAGGGAGCTTCTTACTGCTGTAAGCATGGGTTTGTAGTGCTGGTGTTACAGGTGTGCAGATGCTGAGCTGGTGCCAGTGAGTGGTCCCTCTGACCACACAGCATCCCGTCCAAGGACAGTGGGAGCTAACAGCATTTCAATTTAGCTTCTGAGGGCTTGGACCAGGCCCCGCTTTGGCATTCCATACAAACACTCCTCGGTAATTTACTGGGATCACGCTAACCCTCGACTTTAGAGAGGAATTAAATAAATTGTGGAACATAATGGAGGAAAAAGCCTTTAGTATTTCCTTCTTTATAATTCGTATTTCTATAATATTCTTTAATTTCCTCTAAGCTCCTTAAGTGCCTGTGGAAGTCAAGAGTTCACATCCTTTCTGCACTGTTTTGTTATTGAGGTGTGAAATACATTGCACTCCCGGTAATGATTTGTATGAGCCCATGTTTTCCCTTTTCAAGCAGCCAGGCTGGTGGCAGGACTGGACTGTTCGATGGGGTAAGGATGTTTTCTGAAACAAGCTGCATGTCACTGCTGGTTGTCAGAAAGGATATGAGATACTTTTATTTACCTGTTTCTCTTTTGTGTGTTTAGGGGTAAGTATTACAATAGCATGCTTATCGTAAAAAATAGCTTTTATTACATGTCCAGTAACATAGCATAAGTGTCTGCTGAAACTTTGCATCATATATTAATTTGTCAATCTGTGCTCACAAAAAGCAAACGAGGAAAGCACAGCTTTCAGGGTTGGGCAATTCTACAGTGCAGAGCTCTGAACCTTTCTGCTATCCTCTGCCTTTCCCAGTGGAGTGACACTGATGGCTGATCAAGGCCCTGTGGTGGTAACCCTGTCCCAAGGAGTGGATGGCATCGCACCATTTCCCACCAAGCAGCAATCTAGGAGAGCTCTGGTCTTGTTCTCTGCTCTCGGAGTGGGAAGTCTTGGCTTCCAGGTCACTGAAAATATCAGAGATGTGTTAATTTCCCAAAGCTGGTGGAATGCAGGAGATTTACACAATATAATTCAGATAGTCTTTTCTGATCTATTCCTGGAAGATTTTTCTGTTTCAGTGCATGCTGGCTGCAGTGCAGAACTGTGAAGATCAGTGCTGGATGACTACCAAAGCATTGCACAGGGTGGATCTCCTTTTTTGGTAACAGTGAATGTGGCTGATTCCTTAGCAACTTGCAGTAATAGGTACAAAATGTTCTCCTTCTTGAGGATGCATGGTTTATTGTAGTGCTTCTTGGTGTTTATTGCCAGTTTTGAGTTTAATAACACTTTAAGCTTTATCCAGTTATAACAATGATTTTATTAATACATTATACTTTTAAATCTGAATGGTAGGAAACAGGTTAAATGTATCAGTTGACAAATATGTAGATTGTGTCACAAAATTTTCTTGAATAGTCACGTATTTTGACCTTTGATATAACAGACACTTTAAAATTAAACTTGGAAATCTTTCCCAAAGCCCTTGTCCTTTTCCTTGCTTAGAAGAAAAAAATCCATTTTGATTTATTCACAATTGTCTCTTTCTTCATAATGTGAAGATACATTTGCGCATGCTGAGATGGAGTTCTCTACTATCAGCTTAAGTCACCTTCTGAATATTTCAAACTTAAATGAATCATTAAATCTTCTCATATCTCTTACTGCAAATATATTTCCACGTGCAAATTTTTCTTGGAGGTCTTCTCTCTGCTGCTTCTCACGTTTCAGCACAATTTTGATGTACTGATGACAGCAGAAGCTTCGTAATTTCTCTGAAAATCTCACTGTGGGGATGGGTAAAGTTTTTCAACATGTGTTATTTCTGCTTTAAAAGTATAAAAAGTTAAAATGGAATTAATATGTACTTTGTCAAACTGTCTATCAAGTGTGCTGTACGTGAACCATGAAAATTCAGAACTTCCCTTCACACGCTTCTTTTTTTTCGAACATGGGTTTAGACTTCCCATGTTTATATTATAGAAAGCATTTCCCCTGTTATTTTTACTTTGATGGATATATAGTGAATTCTTTGTTCCAAGTTGTAGAATCGTAGAATCATAGAATGGGTTGGGTTGGAAGGGTCCTTAAAGATCATGCAGTTCCAAGCCCCAAGTCAACCTCAAGCATTTTTATTTATTTTTCAATTCAACCAGCTAACTTGATCTTCTGAAAATCATTTGTTAAGAACTTTAAACTTTATCTTCCATTCCCTTTATCTGGGAGATGATGACAAGCCTTTATGTCTAGACCATATATGTTTTTACAAAATTGATATCAGGGAGAGGTCAGTTAAAATATGAGGTATCACAGTATTACAGATTTTTTTTTTTTATTCTCTCAAAGCAGTGAACAATGAAAAATGGCATAAAGGACTTTCACATTGCACTTGGGTAGCTACTTAGTATTTGTATGTATTAATGCTACAAATCAGTGCAAATTTTCTGAAGAACCAAGTTTACTAGCTTTATTTCTTCATTTGAGTAATTACTGCCAATAACTATCTCAATAAGCCACCACTTAGAAAGCAATCTTCATAAAAAATAAGAGACAGAACCTCTGTACTTATAGACCTCTATGCACAGTGTGTTCACAGCCACTGACAGGCTGCTCCTTTGCTGCAGGCTTTGCCGCTTTTATGAACACCCCTCTCCCTGTATTTTTGTGTTGTGAATCGAAATGCTCTGTGATGGGCTGTTGGTGACCTGCTCATGATTTTACTTCTCAGTAGCTTCACAGATCAGCATCAGAAGGCATATATTCCTTCCTACGAAACATGCTGCCAGAAGGATCCATCCAAAGAATGGTATTTTTGGAAAGGTGCCTCTTGAAGAGATCCTGGCTCTTTGCTGTGCTGCGGTGTGTGGGAGCAAGCTTGGCTGCGACGAATGTGGAGACCACCAGCACCCGTTCACTACCTTCATGAGTACAGGCTGAGACAGTTGGGGTTATTCAGTCTGGAGAAGAGAAAGTTCTGAGAAGACTTTATAGCGGCCTTCCAGTACTTAAAGGGAGCCTACAGGAAAAATAGGAAGGAGCTCTTTATCAGTGAGTGCAGTGACAGGACAGGAGGGGTAATGGTTTTAAGCTGAAAGAGGAGAGATTTAGATTGGATATTAGGAAGAAAATTATTACTATGAGGGTGGTGAGGCGCTGGAACAGGTTTCCTAGAGAATCCATCTGAAAGTGTTCAAGGCCAGGCTGGATGAGACTCTGAGCAACTTGATCTAGCGGGAGGTGTCCCTGCCCACAACAGGGGAGTTGGAACTGGATGATCTTTAAACTCCCTTCCAACCCAAACCATTCTATGATTCTATGGTTCATTGCAAACACAACTGCCCTGACTGAGGGTCAGAAAATCCCAACAAAATGATCTCAAAAAGAAAACAAACCAAAAATAAACAAACCTCATTTTTTAGGGCAACTCTCTGCCTATGGAAACAAAAAGGGTCATCTTGGTGACCTTTACTTTTTCTGCCATGTTTGCTAAAATATTTGAATATTTTTTCTTTTTAAATTCTTGGTGTACAAAAGTCATGTACCAGATTTGGCTTTGTTAGTTTAAAAAATTAATAAGCACAGAACAATTTCTCTCTTTCTGACTAATTGCATATCCAATTGCTACATGATTGTACCAGAGAAGACCCATTCTGCTGTTGTTTTTTGGGTTTTTTTGCCTGAGTGAAAGACCTTTATCTCCAGGTGCTTCCCAGGAAGGAATTTTCATAATAAGAGTCTATTAAGAGATACTTATAGACTTCCAGGCCATCTGAGAGGTTAGAGGGAAAAAAAAAGGCAGAAAATTGTGTGACATCATACACATTCCAGCGAAAGTGTCTGTTGCTATAGCAAATGAAGGAGAATAACTAACATCTAACACAGCCTGCTTTGAAAAATCTGTGTGGTTTGTGAAGGTTCTTTTGTTCCAAGGCAATTTTTTTCTCCATTTTTGCTTTAGTTTGCTGAAGTACTCCCAAATTATTGGAATTTACAGCATAGAAATGGTGATACATATTAGACATGATCTATAAAACCTTAAAGCAATGATGAATAAATCTTCTGTGTCATCCTCACTGGCACATCAACATGTTAAAACAATACTCATGGACTGATTTCAACATATTATTTTATTCTTTAGATTAAAGATAGACCAATGCTGGAGGTGAGAAAACATGGGTTATCCAAGCTGGAAGTTATGATGTTTCTGGTGTAGGGTAACATCTCTAGAATTTTCTGCTTTCTCCAAGCTGTTATTGGTTTGACTGAGCCTTTACACTGTCTCTTTCCTTCAGAGGAGTTGTCTTGTGGCTGGTACAAAGAAAACAGCTGTGGGTTTCAAATACAAATACAAGCAAATATGTGGTTTTCAAAAGTAATTGCTATTTACTTTAGCTAGCACAGGAAATAAATCTGGTCAAAATGCTAAAGAATGCATTCTGTTGTTTGCTCTGCAAAGCAGCAGCTTGCATGAACTAGGGATCAACTAGGGTCACTGGTTGCGTTAAAAAAGCAAAACCCACTAGGCACAGATAAATACAGAGTTTGCTGTCTGACAGGTACAGAGAATTCCTGCTATGAAACATGGTAAATTACTATAACCCAAACTTCTGTAATTTTGTAGAAAGAAATAAGCTGGTGAATTTATATAGAAATGCCTGTTCAGATTCAATTGAGATAGAAAATTCTAAAACTAATGTTAAATTAAAATGAAGGGAGCTTCCAACAACTCACATTAGGAGCTGGGCTGACACTGACTTACTCCATCAACCTGCCAAGCCACATGTGCAGCACCAAGTGTTGTAGGCAAGAGGCCATGGAATGCTGCCACTTAAAGTGCAAAAACCCAATAGAAAATTTGTTTTCTTCTGGAGGACTTTAAACAGCAGGGATCTGTGCCCTGTCCAGAGGCAGATGCAAACCCTCAGTGTAACCTGCCCTGGACATAGCCCTACGCGTCCTTAGCAGATACAGCCCCTCCCTTTCACATACAAAATGTTACCCTCTATGCAAAGCAATGTAATTGCAGACATTTCTGTTCTGGCATCATCAAGTGTTCTGTGAAAGTATTTCCTGCCCTGATCTTCTGTGGGATGGGAATGGCCATAACAACAGTGCCACTAAGACTACAGTAAAGTTGGAGTCAATTCTCCAGAGTTGCCTTTGAGGAAGGGAGTGCTGAGTCCTGGCTGGTCCATACTCATCTTCCATCCCTGCTCATGTGAGCTAAACCAGACATATGAGATGGCGGGCTTTGTGCTTCTGTAGACGTGGGTAGCAGGTGCAATCGTCTGCTGCTGAACCAGCCATGCAGGGGAAAAACTGCACCTGCAATGTCAGGAGCAGCTTTAAAAAATGCAAACAGTTTCTATTTAAATTTACTTTGTTTACTTTGTTGTTTTACCTGTTAGAATGCAAAGATTGTGTCTTGTTCTAAGACTGGATTGAACAGAGCAGTGAAGAAATGCACTTGGGCCTCTTGAATGCTCCATATTACCATCCTTGGAAAATGGTGTTTTTCAGCTTAGTTGGGACCATAAGGGGACAAATGACTTCACCGAATACCCCGTACCGGTGCTGGGGGAATAGTTCCCACCTGAGGAAGGGCCTTGTCTCCCTGGGGCTGGGTTTATACTGGAGCTGTCAGAAAGTCCAATTTCAGCAAACAGTTATGGCAGTCTTTTACTGAAGCAGCTGAGCTAAGGTTGAAACCTTATTAAGTTTTGACATTTTAAGGGTATGAAATAAATAAAAAATTACTTGCTGTTTCACTATAGCCTGCAATACTACTAAAGCCTGAGTAGTAGTCACCGTACACAAGGAAAGCTCTTACAAGTTAGTCAATCAGGATATAAATCTAAAAGACAAGCTAACCAGCTAAATATTGAATTTGTTTGAAAGGAAACAATCTGTAGTGGTCTATTTCTCCAAGAGAGACTGTAATCAGGTTGCATGTAAGTGACATCACGGGGCCTTATAGCCACAAAATATCCAGCTTTCAAGGAGTTTGCAATCCTAGTGACACTGGACTGGGGCACCCCTCGTGCTCCACATCCTGCGAGCACAGGCTGAAAGCACTCCTCTTTCCTCTTGCAGCCATGACCTGCTTAGCAAGGTGCACCTGTCATGGCTTTCTCCTCTCATCTTGCCCTGCCATCTTTTACTACAATATTTCCTTTTCAGCTGTTCTGAAAGAGCGACTCTCTTATTTGAGTGTGTTTTGCTCCCTTAAAGAAATAAAGAACAGCATGAAAAAAGGATTACTTGCTAAGGAATCCCACAGAATTAATGTTAAAGTCTCTGTTTATATTAGTTTTTACTTTCTTTCTTGCTTCTTTAGATTGTGACAGATGCATATTACAAAGAAAATTGAGAAACATGCACTGCATCTCTCTGTGCGCGTATATTTTAATAAGGTTTTGAAAGCCATTAAACCCACCCCCCCGCCCCCCCATCTCGAGCTTCGGTGGAGGCTGCGATCAGCTGCTGTTGAAATCATAAATCTAGAAAGTACAGCTGGAGAACAAGGATTTGAAATCTGAAAATATTGTGCCTGTAGGAGTAATTATGCTTTTGCAAACTTTATCAAAACATTGTTGTTTATTTAAAGTTAGCAGCATGAGAACGCCATTGTAATGAATGGAGACTATTATGACTCAGGCATTCAAACATCTGTTTTCTGGAGAAAGTGACAATTAAGGCCTTGTAAAAGATTTTGGTTGTTTTCATCACTCTGCCAGGACAATGCAAAATTAGAGATGCACAAAGATGCTGAAAACCTGTTCCTTGATTTCCCAGGACAATTCTCTTTCCTGCAAGGTGTACTCCAAGGGCTGTCACAGCACGTGGAGTTTACTATTGACTCTGGAAAGGGGGTGCTGATAGTGCAAACCTATCAAAGTGATGGAAATAAAGAACACGAATCTCGAAAATTCCCTCTTCTTTGACCCTTGAAGGGAAAAATATCCCAAATCCACATGATACGTGTAAAGTATTTTTCAGGTGTGGTGAATTATTGCTGGTACCTCTCCCAGCAGATACACACAAAATGGTGAAATACTCAAATTATTCAAAATGCTGAGTCAAGGCGTAACAATATGAGAATAATTTTGTGGTTCAGCACAGAAGTCTGTTGTAAGGATACCTAAATTTGGAGCTAATTTTCTGGCCTAATAAAGATAAAATGCAAAAACACTTTTTCTCTCTACTTGTCTGTGTATCTAATCACAGCAAGCGAAATTAGTCTGCGGTTAGGTGTATAGCCTGTATTTGAATATGAATAATTTGGGATTTCTTGTCTCTCCTGTAATTTACTTAAATTTGTGTGTGTGTGAGAGAGAGATTTCTCTTCTTCCTCTCCTGTTCTCTTTTCTTACGTAACAGGAGGTTTTCCTTATGTCCATGCAATCCTAGGATATATCATCCTGGGATATATCATGCCTAGGTTGTTCTTAGACATCAGGTTTATTGAAAAATGTTATGTAGAATTCCCCACTGCCTGCATGCCTCATGCTGCCCTGGTATCCCACTGAGAGTCCTGGCACAGGGACTGTATCTGCCTGCACTTGGTGGCCAGGATAGGCTCTTCCCTTTGGTTGGGCAGATGCTTCCAAACTGCTGTTTCACCCTAGATGTAAATCAGGTAGGAAATACTGGCTTAGTTGCAGCTGCAGGGTCCAGATCCCAGCAAGCTTGTTCCTGTGCCAAGGCTGCATTTCCAAATGGTGTCTAGAAAGCTGAGAAAGAGAAACTAGGCTTTTATTTGTACATTCATGAGTGTATCACATCATGATTTGACATTATTCAGATGGAGGTTACAAGCTGTGCCCAGCTGAAGTGAGAAAACTGTGCTGGCACATATTTTAAAAAGCTAAAAACTATTAAATAAGACACAGAAAATCCTTGAGAGAGGTTGTTAATATTTTTATCATTCCCTCGCACAATTTTTTTTCACCTTTTAAGCATTCGTGGTTACAAATTAGAGCTATCACATTTCTAAACTGCTTCATCATTTGACTGTTATTTTAGGAGAAGGATAAAGTAGCATGCTCTTTTGGGAGACATCAAAGCACCACAAAATTTACCTTGGGAAAAGGTCATGAACCAGGCATGTGGTGGAGGGTCGAAGGGGCTGGGTGGTGGTCCTCCGTCATTCTTGGGGGCACAGCATTAGCAGCAGTGGATGTTTTCCTTTGTGGGTCTTTCATTGCCCTGTGCTTGGAGTTGTCTTCTGAGGAGATTTGCAGAACAAAAGGATTAATGAGGCATAAAATAGAGTAGTTAATAACAGAGTAAATGCACTAGAAACACCCTGCTGCAGCCAGTTTATTTGCACTCTTTCCCAATTCCTCTTCAAGGGGCAGCAGACATGAAAACAGGTCTGAAGCAGTTGTGACATGAGAGAATCACAGTAACTGTCGCACAATGAAATGTTGAAGCTATAATTGAGGGACAAAAAGAGGTGAGACTGTAGTGTTTTATGTATGAAGACAGTACAGAAATGAAGAGCAGTTTGCTGTCAGCTGACAGTACCCAGGTTTACTGAGGGGACTGTGGATAGACATGTAACCCAAGGGTACTGAAGAAGTACCACATCGTGCTGGGGATTATACCATGTAAAAAATCCCTGCTCTTAATTCCAAAGGCAAGAATTATTTACGGTGCATTCCCTTCTGTTATGTGAATGAGAATCATTACAGGAATGGACAGTGTGGCAGACAAACTTCAACAAGTGGTGTGAGGGAAGAAGGTGAGACAAATAAAAGACAAGAGGAACGGAAGCCCAGATGACAAACAAACCAAAAGTGGGGGGCTACAAGGAGAGGTGGCCTTTTCCCGCTACTGCTAAAACGTCTCATGCTTCTATTAAACGATTTAGGACACCCTGAGAAGCATAAACTGGAACACAGTTGTTGGGGTAAATGCATATATTGGGCATTCCTATCAGTGTAAGTTGCAAAGGCTTGATTGGAATACTAATTTCCCTGGAGATGATGTAGGTGTTCAGATCTTGGAGAGTAAATTCCGTCTCTTGACAGTTGTGGTGTGGATTTCACTTAATTCCCCATAGGATTCATTAGTTTTTTATTATTCTCTCCTCCATGGCATTTCCCCCAGCTACACATCAGCTGTGTTCCTCACAGATGCAGGAAATGTTCCCCAAACCTGGAACTGGTAAATTTGGGTGCTTCCTTCCAGGAAACCCATTTCCTTATGAATACATCTCTGTATTTCCTGCACCAGGACTTTCTCCTTTGGAAACAGCTGAAGCACGGCTTTGGGCGGGTACAGTCTTATATTCAGAGATGTTGACAAAGAGAATTATTAAAGCCAATTCACCTGGGATCAGTAGATTTGGTTTTATACAGGCATAATTTCGGAATTCAGACAGATGCCTGTTACTGCCACCAACTGCTGTGCAAGCCCTGCTTATAGGAGAGCACAAAAGGAGGAAGAGGAGATCGGATTACAGTCTAGGAAGTTGATTACGTGATACAAGCCTGTTAGTACATCCCATGAACAGGTAAGAGTCCTGGTATCTTTTTATCTGCACAATTAAATTTGACTACTGAATACCCTTAACAGATGCAGGAAGAAGAGTGAACTGTTTTTTAGTGTTTGATGCAGCTCTTTTAAACTGCCTAAGTCTGGCATCAAAATTACTGCTTTTACGCTATGCAGTTGCAGTCATTTACAGTGGAAGTCAGAGACATCTCCAAGTTAAAAGCAGGTCGCCTGTGAGGAGGATGTGACAAAGTTTAAGTAGAAAGCTGATCCCCTCTGCAGGAATTCAGAGACGCATCTTGATAGCTGTAAGATCTTCTAGGATGCAGGTTCTGGCCTTGTGCTTTCAAATTGATATTCTGATGCTGAATCTAGGCCACCTTCACTTAAAGTTTTTTTTTTTATGCTGTCCCACTTGTTTAATTATTGAGCTCCACTCTTCAGCGGTTTGACTCTTTTTGATGTGCAGCAGCTGGTCATGGACTCTGCTAGCAGGATTGTATTTGAAAATCAGGCTAAGGAAAACGCTTGTGGAAAATAGATAAAACCACTTATTTCTCATAGACAGTAAGAGAACTGCTGCATTTGGAGTGTCATCCGTAATCGGGCCATGCATGAGTTTGAGTTGCACAGTCAGCTGGAATTATCTGGGAGAGTGGTGTGCTCTAGAGTGATGAGAACATCATTCACTGTTTCAGCAGTCCCGAGTACAGAACAGCCATACGGGAACCTCAATATTTATCCTTCCAGATCTATACTATAGCCTGTGTGGACAGCATACTGTAAAGGTAACCCAAGTAGCTGGCGGAGCCTGTGCTACAGTGCAGCATACATGATGGATATCTGACCTTTCAGAAGTGGGGGAAGGAGAATACATTTCTCTGTTTATGGATACTCAGGTTTATGATTAAAACTGAATAAAAAAAAATTCTTTTGTGCATTGCGCCTGAGAATGTTACTGAACCAGTTCAAAAAACACAATCTAATTCCTACATGGTGATGGCTTTCAGCAACCATCCCTGCAAGAGGCAGGGTTTCACTCAGTCCACTGTAGCTAATAGAAAAATTCTTATTTATTTCAGTAAGCTTTGGATTGAGCCTTCACAAAGCAATTTGGGTAGTGAGGGGAAAAATTAGGGCTGACCAAAGTGTATCGTAAACATGAACATCAAGCTCAAGTCTTTTCAGTCCAGTTCACAGAATAAATTCCAATGCAAATGCTAAACAGCCAATCTTCCTCACATTGCCAAGGCAGATGCAGATATTAAAAGGTACATTTGTAAATGGATCTTGTTAATGCATATCTCTAGTGTGTTATTTTTGTACGTTTATTCTTAATTTGGTCACAGATTCTGGTTTTAGTTACTGCCCTAGGATGAAGTTCTGACTGTACCAACACCTGTTAGACCCAAATTTTAGTGGCGTATAGATGACAGGAAGGTGGACACTTTCTACTCCACTGACCCAGTCTTGTATGTGCTGGGAGAAGCCAGTGGAGCAATGGAGATTTGTCCCAGTAACTTCATGAAAGGCCCTTGTTTCAATAGGATCCAAGTTCCTCTCTTCCTTTATGTCTCAAGCTCAGCATCCACAGACAAAACACTGGGTACTGATGATTTTTTACAGCAGCAGTGCCCCTTCCTGATGGACACCAGCAATGAGATTCCTTTCCCTGGTGCAGCAAAGCCATGTGCGGTGGCAATGCTGCAGCATCATGGGATGGGGAGGGTATGGACAGAGGCTTTGGCTAAAGCCAAGTGCTTTTTGAGCCTGACCACAGAAACATCAGAATGTTTTGAGTGATAGCACTTATTCGAGGAGGAGGCACATGTTTTTCTGGGGATCTCAACAGCTTCATATATTGATAGCATGGTTTTCCTATGGAATGTTGATTAAGTAAAATAGACTTTTGTGCAAAATCACCAAAACTGGCATTCGGCATTTGCCCCAAAAGAGTAAACAGAGAAGGGGTACTTCTCTCTGCTACAGTGTTCAGTGCACTGTGAATGTCCATTTCAAGATTTAGGTAAATGAACAAGCAATTAGGCAGAGTTTCATACCACCAACCTCTTCACAGTCCCTCTGTTCTATGAAAGAATGACATTTCAAGAGGGTAAATCAAATTAGTATCTGTTATTTTTCTATTTCTTTATATCCAATACAAGGATAAAGAGTGTGGACAATCCCAGTTTTTCTGCCTTTTTGAGAGCTGGGGTGGAGTACATGATCCCAACAAACCTGGGAGCTGGCACCTGAATCTCAGAAGGAGAAGCCTTTCTCTGCTGGCTGCAGTGTCTCAAGATGCCCTCATTGCTCCGGGGAATAGCAAGGGGTGAGGGTGTGCTAGGTGCTGCTTGGCAGATGTCTGCTTGGACCCAACAGTTCCATCCCACTGTTGCATTGTAGGTCTCTCTCCTCATGCAGAGGAATCAAGAATCTGACATTTTCTTTGAACGTGTGCAGTGGTTCAAACCCAATGATGCTGAATGTCTTTGTCTTACAAGTCCTTTGTTTCTGTGCTTCTATGTGTATAGAGTAATTCCTGCCTCTGCAGCGTGCTGTCAGGTGGTTGTGAATGGCAGTTCCTGGATTTCATGCTTGCCTGATATACTGTATGGTGTTTCCTACTGATGCATATCTCGGCAAGATCACTCGGCTTGTTTCCTGCCAAGTGATGTGGGAAGCAGAGTCACTGGGATAGCTCACAGCCAAACTTCTTCCTTTCTTTGCCCAGGGAAGGCAAGCATCAACTCCAGATGTCCATCCGACTGTATGACTGGATCGATATTTTTAATGTTTTTTTCAGAGTTTGTCTCAAATCTAGTTTTGCAGAAAAGCCTAGCTCTTGTCATTGCTTTATAACTTCTTAAAAGGGATACAAGACAACATCCCTGATCAGGCATTTGCTGCTGGATAAGCACTCAGTGAGGCCATGGAAGCAAGGAGAAGAATATAAATATCAGTTATAGAAAGAGAAGTTACTGGACTCCTGTGGCAATTTCCTATGTTAATAAGCATCCAAGAGGATATTAAAAATGTCATTTGTGCTTTAAAAGTAATAATAATTGAAATAGATTCTGGCATCTTTTATAACAACAGAGCTAGAAATTATTACTGGGAATATTTTAAAAGCAAACATATTAAATAATTATTTAATTGAGTTGCCATTGTGCTGATGCTGCTGAAATTAATCTGAAAAAATATGATTAGCAATGTGGCTTTGCACAATTATAGTTCGTTGGAGATAAAATTAAGAAAAGGACTGGGATGCTTTCAGCTGGGAAGCAGGTAGGGTCTGCATCAAGTCTGTGATGTGGTGTCCTGCAGGACAGTGCTTCACAGGGACCTCACCAGCAGCCTTGGGCATGGAGTCCCAGTCCCCAAAAGTAGTGTGGAAGAATGACGAGGGCAGTCGTTGTTGCTGGCTCCAGGGGCTCTGTGGGCATGCAGACTGAAGCCAGAGATGCTGTCTTGTTTGGAGAACAGACATGCATCGCCACATCCTGCACACTTGCCTGATGTCAGCTTCTGTGAGCAATGTCTTTTTTACTCATGGTTGTGAAGTCACTACTCCACAAACAAGCTAAGCTATAGGTTTCTTATAATTCCTCTTTTTACAGCTATAGAGGTACAAATTTAATGTGTATTTTGAAAAACAATTTAGTTTCTCGGATGGCAAAGGGTCAAAATCAAGTCAGGATGTTACATTCAGTCCAGAAGCCTCCGATCCAAGCCTGGAGATACTTCCCCAGCAGGTTATTTTGATGTGTGGAAATATACGTCATAATGGGACTGAAGATTTTACTGGGGTTGATAACTCAGAAAAAAGTCCTCTTCTACCAAAACCAGGCAGGAAGGTCAGCTGGTGGCTGTGTGGGATTGATGTGCAGTGCCTGCAGAGTCCTGGCCACATGTGGGGTGAGCCTAGCAGCAAGCGAATGCCGGTATGGGCTGTTCCCAGCCAGCCAAACCTCTGAGCTGTGGGTGACACAGGCGGCAACAACCACAGCATTTTTGCAGCCCTCCCTTTCCCCCCTAAATCAGAATTTTTTAAGATTTGAGTGTTATAAACATTACCCATGTGAAGGGGAGAATATATTTAAATATCTATAGCACTCGCCTGAATGTTCTTTCATGTCTGGCACAGACACACACTTTATAAAATGTGTTGGCGTTTCTCTGAATCTATTTTATTTAACCATTAGAACTGTTCTCTGTGAACATTTTCCTAGGAAAGCCTCTTCTCCTACCTTGCATATTGTTGCAGACACAGCCCTCTCTTTGTGCAAGGTCTGGACTTTCCAATGCACTCCTGCTCCATCTGGGCACCAGAACATAAAAACAGGTTGTTAAAAGGAGTCAGCACATCAGGTGATCCCCGTGAAATCTGGCTGATCAGTGCTCACATGGAAGTTAAACTGGCTGAAAAAAACATCAGCCCACTGAGCTCTTGGAAGGGGCAGGGCCCCTCTCATACCTGCTGTTTGGTGTGTGCATATACCACCACGTACCAGAGAAGGTCCCCTGCTTCACAACCAGAAAAATGGCCTTGTCCTCGTGTGGCAGGATCCTCCAGGTGCCACAGGACTTCTCTCTGTGTCATCTGTTGCCTTTATCTGCCTGACCACAGGAGACTGACAGCTTAGAGCTCAGTGAGAGACAGCTGCTTAAACAACTTGCTTGTTCCATGCTTAAAATGACCCTTGGTGATGTGGAATGCTGCCTTCCCTTCTCTCACAAGTAGAAATCATTTTCTCCTTCAAGTGCAGGAATGCAGACTCCCTGCACCTCACTTTTGAAATACAACACAGGAGCTACAAAAGCTTCATATGCCTTCAAGTTTGTTCTTTCTGCTGTAGCTGGAACGCACACACCACAATTCAGGTACAGCCATGGTTTTCTCCACTGCATTTCCATTTTCTTCTGTAATTTCATCATGACAGTCACACAAAGTTACATGCATATATCTGTGTATATAGATAGATACATGCAGGCAAAAATTTACATGTATGTTCAGCAGTGTGACAGCTCTGATTTGCAGGAAGAACTGGAAATAAGATGGTCAGCATGTGCCTATTTAAAAATACAATATTTTATGATAGAATGAGACTTCTATTAGATCTTTTATCAAGGTACAGCTCTCACAAGTAGTAAACCAATATGGATGGTGTTATCATGAGAAGAAAGTGCTTATTGTAGTCCCTTGATGCCAGGGACAGGGCAGGGTGCCTTGGATGATTCCTGCTCCACGGACTCTGTTCCTGCCTTCTCCCCATGGGCCAACATGGGCATCTGCTACTGTGCTCTTTTGACATCTCCAAACATTGAATAGATTTTCATTATCATAATGCACTTAAAGGATATTTTCTTTCTTTAAAGAAAACAAAGGCATTGTTTATTTCAAACCTGATGAAGATTCATGTGCAATTTACTTCCATCCTACAGACACCAGAAAGCATAATGTCTGCTGAAAACCTATTGTGCCATACTTACTTGTCTCTGAACTTACCAGTAGGAGCACAGAGATCCAAGATTTTTTGTCATAAAGTACCCGATGGCTTCCTTTGTGTGGCATCCTAATTTTAAAAGAAATAAAAATATTTGAAATTGGTGTTTCTTCTGGCAGCATGGACGGCTGTTGTATTATTATTTCTACACCTCTTCCTTTTAACGAAACAGAGAAAATTTTTCTGCATGTTAGCAGTGAAACTTCACCTTTGTTTACAATTCTGCCTGTGCATCCCACGGCGCTGTGTGGAGAGGCACTCAGACATGCCTAAGAAAGCATGAGGGCTGCAGAGCAGCATACTCCTCACAAGCAGCACCCCCATCAGGAACCTGTGGAAGGAAGCTCCCAAAACACTGCTTGCTGAGCAGTCATGGATTAAATGTGTAAACCTCAGGACTCTCGGCAGATGCAGCTGTTGGAAGGGCAGAACTCTGATTTAACAGCAGTTTAACTGCCTGTGTGTGAGCAGATGCAAAACTGGGTGCTGCAGGTGCGTAACCCTTCAGCTACGCACTGCCGGCTGCTGGCACAGGGTTTCAGCAGCCTTGGAAGCATGATGTCCTGCAGTGACTGGTTTTGCAAAAATACCCAAACCAGCTTTCATAACATAACACCAGGAGTCGCCATCGCAGCTCCGTGCTTTGCCTCTTGCTTGGGGCGGTAGAGTCAGAACACACCAGTGTTCTGGCACCATGACTGCCTACCCTAGCACTCTGTCTTTGGTGGGATTTACCCCTCTACATTTGGTTATTTTGTTAACTGCTCGGCCTACAGTTGACAAAACTCTGTAAGGCGAATTTCCTGATCTTACGATGCAGTTGGGGAAGAGTGCCAGTTTCTGAAAGCTGCAATATTACAGCGGAACCGTCTAGGTGAAAGAAGTTAAAGGGAATGCAGCTTTGTTGTGGTGCCATTCCACACCCTGCTTGCTTTTTTTTCCCCTGGGTTAAATAAAATACCAACATGCTTTGAGCCCATGAGCAGAGAGCTTTCACATACAGTGTTGTGCTCCCAATTGTATTTTTCACTTTTATTCAGCACCAGCAGCTCTGCCGTGCAAGAGTTTTACCTTTTACACTTCTTTTCCAATATGTTTTTACTCTTGCTTATTCTCAGGAAACATCCAAATGACTTCATTCAGCCTTCAGTCTCCAGGCCTCTGGCCTCACCATGTACTACCACGCTCTCTCTTTACACAAATTATGAAGTATATTAAAAACATTTTCTTGTTGTAAATCTGAAGACATAACCATCGTTTCTGACTGGTGTTCAGAGCAAACAAAATTTCTTATTACAACTTATCAAGCCATGACTCTTGTCAATTTTATGAGTTTTTAAAACATCATCTAATGTTAACTTGGCAGTGAATATATCATAAGATGAACTACCCACTCACATTTTATTTCCTCTATTAAAGGAAATGATATATAAACACTATGGGAAAGCATGGATCAAACTTTTTAGTATCACATCTAATACAAAGAAATCCAAGCACAAATAACTAAAGGAAAGGGGAGTGTTGTGCACATGTTCCTCTGGGCTACAGAAACTAACCATTATTTTATCTTTATCCAACTGCACAGTAAATGGGAATAAATACCCCATTGTGAGACTTTATTTTTGTTTTCACAGTATTTATGGAGAATGGGTATTGCTTGCTATAAAAAGCATGTTTAGGTCAGATGGCTATGCTTTAACATTTATTTTCTTTTTGAAGATTTACGATTGCACTGTTTGACCGTGATTCATAAGTGACCTTCTTGCATGAACCCAACTTAAGGCGTACATACAGCACTATTGATTTGAATTTTAACATTGATTATAGTGGGGTGAGGTAGAATTCAATGTGAATAAAAGTAATACACAATGTGCCACCATCATTCTCAGCAATGCAGCAATGGAATTACAATTGCTTCTTGCTAGAAAAAACAGTGGACTCCCTTTTTGTGTTGAGATACGGATTTTAACCATTTTCAAATATACTGCAGTTCAATGAATTCTATTTTGCCCTTGCTTACAAATCCAGACAAAAGTAATTTTTTTTGCATTTATAGGGTTGAGAATGTCAGCAGTTCAATTTAAATCACTCCTTCAAAAAAAGATTTCTGGAGTGGGTGTAACACCCACTTCAGACAATTTTACTCTCAGTAGCTGCGCATATTGTCATTCAGAAAAAAAGAACTGTTTAACCTCTCACTTCAGAAGAGAATCTTTTGTAATGTGAAATCTGATTAGTTGTGACACAAACTATGTTATCTATACAATTACGTGCCCTTGTGGCTTAGTCCATGTTGGGAAGATGCTGTGACCCTTAATGATGAGTACAAATGAGTTGAGGAGCCCAGTCCGAGGGGAAATGGTCTCCTATGACCGCCTGGCTTTGTCCGGCAGAAGGTACTATAGAGGAATTCAACTTTTCCAAAGTGCTCTGCAGGCAGTAATTACTCCTGCAGACCACAGTGAGATGTGAGTGATTTGGAGCTCCAGGTTAGCTGTGGCATGGAGAACTGGCTGCTGCAGCCCCACTCCTCTGCAGGGTCCCAGTAGTGCCCACTGTGCCATGGGTGAACCATTAATGCTGGCATCATGCAGTTCTGCTTCTCCTCACTCTGGGCAGGTATCCACAGCAAAGTGCTCCTCTTAGCTAGCTACTGAAAAAAAACAGAACAGTAAGTTTTCTGCTGGGGTGCAGGCAGACACCCTGAGACCCCACAGCGCCTATTTGCTTTTACAGCTGTTGTGTCAATGGGTGACAGTGCTGCATCCTACTCCCTTCCTCCCCAGCAGGAGTGGTCACTGCTCTGAAGTCTGAATAATGTGTCTTTTTGTGACTGAAAGTGTCATCATTGCTGGGAAGTGCCATGCATGAAACTGGGGAGGAAACTCTTACTTTTAATACTGCTTCAGACTTGAATTGTGTTTACGAGGCTTTCATGCATGAGTGTTTGGAGAAAGTGAATACAAAAGCAGGATAAACACAGCTGAAGTAAATTCATTAAACATTAAAACAAATATTTGCAGAGACTTTGGTTTGCAGCCTTTATCCATTTCCAGAATTATATAGTCATGAAGATGGGCACATGTTCAGCTGGCAACAGCAAGATAAAGAAAATCAGTGCAAGTATCAAAACGACAGAGGAGGGTGGCAAGAGGCGGCTTCTCAGGCCGCTACAGACAGGTTGTTTTCATCCTCCCCAGGAACAGACCTCCAGTAATGTGTCACCACTCCTTAGTTGTTGCATTCTTATTCACTGCAAACAGGAGACCATCCATTGCTAGATCAGGAGCCATCTACAACAGAGAAATTTATATAGTCAAGTTGGGAAAAAGAAGCTGTCTGGTGAAAGAATAAACAAGCAGCTCTGACGGGCAGGGTGAGGGACGCTGAGGCTCCAGTAGGGCAGGCATTCCTGGCTCTTCCTCTCGAAGGCACAGAGAGACAGTGGATATGGAGAGGCAAGAGAGAGCAAGGGAATTGGTAAAAGAAAAGAATTTAAGAGAAAATGTGGACACAGACTAAACTCTGCTGAAAGGTAGCCGGATAAATATAAATTTAATTGAATAATATTTACACTTTTGATCAGCTGGTAATCAGGTGCTAACCATTATTTCAGCCAGCAGTTGGTCAAATGAGACCAACTCTCTCCCTGAGAGAAGGACTGAAACTTCTAAACCAGAAGAGTGATGGCCAACATTATCATAAACATTTTGTTGTGTTTTCTCTCAGCTCTTGATCACTGGGTTTGAAAACATTTGCAGAAATATTCAGATTGTTTCAAAATCTTTGAACTGGTAACACACAGGGAAAAAAAGCATTATATTGTGTTTCACCAAAATACCAGCAAGGTAAAGGCTGTAATATTGGGCTATCTTTAGAGTTATGTTGAAACCCAGCCTTTATTTCAGAACATGTGTATGGTCTTCCATGGAGAGCATTTCTCATGTCAGGGTGGTGAGCAGTAGCCTTCTCTCACTACTGTGGCACAGCTGGTGTGGTGTTGTCTGTCAGAAGCTCTGTCAAAACACAAACATGTAATGTACCTATTTGCAAAGAGGTAATAAATGGGAGGCTTTATCTTTCTGCAGCGGGTGCACGTGTGCTGTCATTAGAAGCATGTACCCCAGGGATAACATAAGCCTTGATGTCAAAATACTGGTTGATATTAATGAGGGTTTGATATATATCTGTGATACATGAAAGATTTGTTTTTTAAAGGATATCATTTTCAGAAGAATGGGGTATATTCAGTGATCCCAAAAGTTGCAGACTACAGGCAATTAGGTATTTCTTATGTTTTCAGAGATGATAAGGAATAAGAGGATTCTCTTCCAATCCAGCTGAAACTATCTAAATTTTACTGGCCTGATTCAGATGATTTTTAGCATCGATAAAACACCTCTTGATATGGCAGTGAAAAGGAAAGAGAAACGCCATTGGAGTTGATCAGGAGGGAACTTAAAGTTTCATTTTGTTAATAAAATAAGATGTTTTAGGAAAAGATTCTCCATGCTTGCTTTTCAGCATCTTTGCACTGCTATCGCCCAGGCAGTGGAGTTATGCCTTCCTGTGCATCTTACAGCTGGATTCATAATGGAAATGGCATAGGGAGATTTGAATCTGGGTTTTAGCATCAAAATTCTGGGAATTAGAAATATGAACTCACTGAGGAGACACTCACTCTGTAAATGATCCCGGTTTGCCTGGGTCAGTTCATGTCTCTGGAGGATTAGAGCCTCACCAGCTCTGGAAGTGGGATCGGTGAATGGACAGATCATCCTGTTCCCTCAAGCTAAGAATGACTTGAAGAGGGCATGGGCCCAGACTCCTGGAGCGGCACCCACTTTCTCCCCTTCCATCTCTGGAAGTGGCAGCATGGTTCTGGGAACAGCCATTGCCCACCAGGATTTCTGCAACACAATTTTTTCCATATATTTCCTTTTAATGAATTGTGCATTGATTACTTTTAACTAACCTTCCCAGGGCATAAGCCCTACAGCACAACACAACTGAAAGAGCATGGGCATAAAGTACAGTCATGAGAGGGGTGCGGCAGAGCGGTGCCAGTGGCTGTGTTCTTGGACACAGTGAGCAGACATGAGAGTGTGGGTGTGTGGCAAGGGTCACCCCAGTGAGATTTCAAGGTAACACATGATTGGAAGTGTCATACAAAATTGACAGCTTCTCAGTGAGCAAAGCTTGAGTTAATGAGTTACAAATGGTAAGGTAATGAATTTACTACTATTTTAACATTCAATTAAACTAACTTCAGAGCATGCAATAAGATGCAGATAGGGTTACAAATAACCATTGTTAGCACATAACTGATGGAAGTGCAAAGGAAACCAGAAGCTGTTCTTGACTGCTTACTAGAGGTTATTGCGCAGTATTTCTATGTAAGTGCTTGAAAGCTAAGTCATGGGTATAAATTATCTTTATCTTGGAAAACATTTTTAGATTGAACTGACATTGCAGGAGTTGAATAACTGTTCAGCTTTATCATTTGCTATTTTAGAGTTAGCTTTGGTTGAACAGTCATTGTCAATTGTCTAAATAGGATTCTTAAAACATGTAAGTGGCCCAAATCTTTTGAGAGGATAGCTACAGCAGCACCTGACTGTTAAAGTTTCGTCCCTGAATACTGCAGAAACAGATGGTGTTGCTCAGGCTTTCATGGCAATTTTTTAATTTTCTTCAAATTTTAACTATATTTTCAACGTTACTTATACTTCACAAATGCAACCTTCCTTATTTTATTGTCTGTAATTTTTACCTTAAATTCTGTTTTTTTAGCAAGGCAAATCCAAAGCATGACAGTTTAACAAGTGCTTTGTAGACCCTGCCAAGCCTGATGCCCAGCAAGGCAATGGCCTCAGCCGAACCTCTTTCTAGAGAATGTGCACTTTGTAACCACAGCTCTGGGGCTCCTCTTTCTGCCTCTTCAGAAGGATCATCCATGATCTCTGTTCAGAAGGATTGTCCATGAGCTGAGACTGTGGAAATCCATTTGACAATTGTCTGGTTTTGCGTGTTCAAAGAGCAGCTGTGGTAGTGTAGGTCTGGTGGTATTTTGGTATGATTGTTCGTTGTTTTGCACAAACTCTGCCACATTAGGGTGAACAACTGTAGCTGTTGCAATAGAAGCTGGAAGGAAAGTTAAGCCCAGGTACCGTGCAGCTCATGGTGTTTATCTCTTTACTGTAATATAGGGATGGAGGATCAATCCTGGCATTACAAGAGATCGATCTCAGCATTACAAGGTGGCTTTTGTTACACAGCAAACAATACCCAAGAGTAAGAAAAGAGACCCTTGCGTGTCTTACTTTTGCCATGTAACTCAATTTTTTAATACATATTCATTCATCATTCATTGTCCATGTGGCAGCTACACAGAACCACCCCACAACAAACTTATGTCTCCTATGATGCTGTGATTTCCAGCGTACACATAGCTTGTTTTCAGTGGGTTGCTGTCATTTTGCATTTAGGTTGCTGTTGTAAAATCATGAGAGATATGGATTTAATGAGAGGATGAGGAATTGGTTAGATGGTTGTGTCCAGAGAGTAGTGGTCAATGACCAGATGGAGATCTTCACCTGCATGACTGGCAGTGTTGGCTGTATCAGGGAGGGTCAGGAGTCAGTACTAGTCGTGTAGCTGCCTGAGCAGTCATCTGTGGAGAGAGGGGTTGCTGCTGCCCCCATGAAAACGGGGTGAGGTGCATAGCACTGCTTGTCTTACCACTGTGGCTTTGCTTGCTTTTGTCCCACATGCTGCTAAATGTAGTCTAGGCTTTAGCTGTAGTCATGTATTTCATGTAGTCATGGAGAGATGAAGGAAGGTGTTCACAGGAATATGAAATTTTAAAAATATATTATTACAGCACAGATGGGGCTGAAGACAATGATACCTGCCAAGGGTGAAGGAGATACTGCAATGGAGAAAAACACTGAAGAGTAGAATGTTTTGTAGGGGTGTGGGGGAGAGGAGCAAGACAGCCAGTGAACACAAAAAGGGGCCAGTGGACCTTGTGGAGATGCTCTGGGTGAACCGTGCTGTGGCTGCAGCAGGCAGGAGGACCAGCCACCTGGGAGGATGCTGCTGCCAGCCTGTCCACTGATGGGGAGGAGGATGCTCCCAGCGCCACCCACAAGGAAGGGCTCCAGCTAGGCTGGGGTCTGCCCAGCTGTGCTGCTCAGGGTACCTGGGGGAGTTCACTGCTGCTACTGAAGTGAATCACCAATTCAGGTGATATGAGACACTTGACAGCTTTCTCTGAATGAAGACCTGGTTTAATTATTATTACACAAGTTTCCTTGTGGGAAAAAAACCAAACTTGGCTGCTGCGTTCAGCTCTGCAGCTCACCACCTACAGACTCTTAGACTCTTTTCAGACCCTCATTACGCCACTCAGAGGCTCCTCTGATTAGGCCCCTCCTTGAAACAGCCACAAGATTCAGGAGGTGCAAAACGTGTTTTTTTAACTGGCACTGCAGAAATGGCAAAGGCACCCCCATGGATACTTCCAGGGCTACAGCTGCTCTGACATCTCCTTCAGCTGGTACCTTTCTAGAGGTGAGAGAAGAATGGCTCATTCTCATGTTACACTGGTGCTACCTCTTAAATGGATGGAGACACACACACAACGGTTTGTCTACAAGGAAAGCACCGCATAGCTCTATCAGTAGTGGGTCAGTGTCTATTTTTGCTGACTTTCCTTATATGCAAAAATATAATCCCTTGACAACCAAGAATTTTATGTTTTTCAAGCCTTAAACTGTTGTCACAACAAAGTATATATCCTTTTTCAGCTTAATAAATCTTCTAAGAACAAAGAAAAATGAAATTACAGTGTAACAGTAATCTTATTTCAGTTAATGATCCCATATAATGTCTTGTTTGTGACAAAACTCATCTCTTTCTCCTGAACACTGTTCAGCCACTAAACTGTGGAACGAGGATCGGTTTCCAGAATAGGAAAGAACATATTCTTGTTTGTTTCATTTGAATGTCTCGTGTTGGTAATACCTGCAATGCCCACTGCTGATGTAATATAGATCTAATTCTCAACTCATTTAGTCACTCCCTCAGTAGGAGAACAGTTCCTAGTGGGACTGCTGATTAGAAAGCAACAGCAGAGATATAAAGCATAGATAAATGAAAAGTTGCTAATGACATGATCTCTGGCCCCACCAGTCAGCTGGTAGTCTGATGCCTTAAATGGCTGCCTTTTTTTTTTTTTTTTTTTTTTAATGATAGCCACATTATAAAACAGCAAAGAGAGGGAAAAGAAGAAAGAATGCATAATGCACCCTCTCCTCCTGACCCCGGTGTCATGAGAGCATCGAGTGTGCAGAAAATGGAGTAATAAAAATGAATTGCATGGAGCATGTTTCTCAAGATGTTATCTGTTATTTATAAAGAATTAAAATGAGCTAGTTATTTCACATGTGCCAGAAAAATGAGTTCATCATTACTGTGCTGAAATGCATTATGACTTACTGATTTCTGATTTCATAGCTGTTGTACTTATTTGAAAACATATTTACACGCTTTGTATCAACTGCTAACCATTGAATTTTTATTGTACATTACAGAGAAAAATCTTATGTTTCAATTTGCATCTCACTCTATTCATTGACATACAATACATAATTCTGGTCTTGTGTGATTTACTTGGGAAATGTCTAATGGTAGGCTTTGAGAGTATCCCTTCTTAAGGCAGACAGGTAACTGCTGTTATTGCCAGTCACACTGCATGGTTGCACAGCTAGAGCATTAGCCTTTACTCAGAGTTAGAAATGGCTTTGTTTATATACAGCCTGTTGAACAAAAAGTGACTGAAAACATCCAGACTTCCTGAAGGGTTTTGAGGAGACTAAGGGAATGAAATGCATGAAAAGCTTGTGGTCTGATATTCAGCTCTGCTCTTGGGGTGGCCACTTGATAGCAGACAAGGGCAGAGAGCACAGTTCTAGGTAAGACTGGTCCAAGCATCCACAGTCCTTGGTGAACTCTACATCTGTAGAGATATGCTAAGCAGAGCCAGAGGATCTAGGTCTCTCATTAACTTTTCAGTTGATTGAAAGCTGTGAAAGTTCTTTCCTTTCTGTCCCACCACCAGTTAACAAGCAATTTGTTTTAAAAAAATACCAAAAAAAACCCCAAAAAAACACTTTTTGTTTTTCAAGAAACTATGCAGACAGGCATCATTTTAGCTGTCAATGGGAGCTATTGATGCTTGGTGCATCTGAAATTCAGACTGCTGTTATTGAGAACAAGCACGATTTCCAAAGCGCCATCCAAGGCATCTGTGGCTGAAACACCAGTTTTTGCTATGCAGAGCAGAGCTATTGTGTTCCTTGCAAGGAACCTGTTGTTTCCCAGGGAAGAGTGGCACTGTCCCAGGGAATGGGCATGTTAGGCAGCTGGGGCTGGCCGTCCCAAGGGGGTAGTGATGCCCACCATAAAGGTACCAGCACCATCGCAGGCTGCATGACAGGGAGTTAGACGTACTTGGACTAGGTGGGCCCTTCAGCAACCATCTGTTACGTGGCATTAGTAGCAGAGGTTTTCAGCAAGACCCTGCTCAATCCTAGCTGAATGAGCTGAGAAATACCAAGGGCAAACTCCTCATTCTGCTCAATAAAACTGCATGACTTCTGCTGCCTTTAAGGTTTCTCACGTGTGATCTTCTTTTCCTCTCTTAAATAATTTTCAGACCATTTCTATTAGTTTTATCCCTAGCCTCTAGGTATAGACAATTCCCAGAGACTTGCAGGTCTGGGCTGTGAAGGAAAACTGATTTACAAATTTAGCTGCTTTTCTTAAACCAAGTAGTTTGACTCCAATGAACGTAATCTAGATACAGAAGGCCAAGAATGTTTTGTTGGAAAGATCATCTGGAATGGTGGGTACTGGAAGTGCCTGTGGTAGGGATAGTGAAAGCATATTGCTGATAATTGCTGAAATAATGATTTATATTTAATCTGCCTGCTTTGTACCTTTATTTATTTTTATTCATACATGATGAAATCCTCCTGAGCCTGCTCTGCTTCAGGCTGAGCAGTCCCAGCTCTCCCAGCCCTCCTCATAGAAAAGATGCTTTTGTTCCTTCAGCAGATTGGTGGCTCCTTGCTAAACTCTTCCCAGTAGGCCCATGTCTTTTGCATTCTGGAGAGCCCAGCACTGGACTCAGGAATACAGGTGTAACCTCACCAGAGCTGGGTACAGTGGAAGGACCTGCTGTCAACACTCCTCCTGATGAAGGCCACGCTTCCTTTCCCAAAGGCCATGTTGCTGGCTCAGTGTCTGCATGTTTGACACAAACCATGTGACTCCAAAAGGCATTTGTGTAAACTGAATTTGCCAATGTTGCCACTAAGCACATCCTATCTACAGTGATTCCTAGTGCCTGTGTGCCAGTTGCATACACCCACAGCCTTATCTAATGTTCCTTAATGGTTACAGAGTAAGGAAATCTGCATTAAACCTTCTGGGTTCCCAACATTCTGAGAAGGTCATCAGGGCCACTGTGGGGAAAGGTGTAGTACCTCACATCCATCACTGTGGAGCTCCTCACAAACTTTGCTCAACGCTATTTCTTCACGAGCCTTAAAGACAATTTTGAATTTGGAGGAATCGTATTTCTTCTGATGGATGACATTAATACCACTCGGTGCTGAATGTCCTATAATTTGATTTAATGGTTACTTCTGCTCACTGCTTGAAAACTCAATAAACCCTGGAGATGAAGTACATTGGAGAAGCAGTCAAAATATGCATTACTTTAAAGGTCAGGTCATACAAGGCATTGGGTAGGCTTTCCTGCAGCTCTGACAGTGAGATTCCTCATTGTGAAGTTTGGAATTTCAAATCACTATATCCCTTTCAGAAAGACTTGGTGTTCCTTTTGACTCAGCTGGGAATGACCAAATTAGAATTAATATGAAAGAACAAATCCTCACTTCATGGTGGTGCAGAAAACCAGCTTTATTGGATACAGCTGAACATACAAGGCTTAAGATCTAATACATTCTAAAGTACAGCTGGTTATAGTAGTTATAATCAGTACAACTCCCTCAAATCAATACAGATCCAATTAGGAATTTGGGAAGCAACTTTAGCTATGGATCTCACCTGGCACAGGGAAATGAAATGCAGAAAATCCTAGTTGCATACTGCAGCTGCAGAGACTTGAATGAGCATGGCTCTGTGCAGTGCATTCATCAATTGCGTGGTATTGCTTTTCTCTATCGGGAATACACAATGTACCTGAGCAAAAATTTCTGGAAAAACAAATATGAAATGTTTTATATTAACCATTTCCATAATGGAAGAAAAATTACACTCAATGGAGAGTTAGCATTCAAAGTTTTGTGCTATACTTGCTTTTCATTTGTGCAAGTGTTTACCTCACTTTCTTCATCATCCAACATTTTTAGTCCTTTACTCTCTACTGAAACACCTATATCCTCACATCAAGTGTGTGGAAAGTGACATTATATTCAGGTAGACTAATCTCCACTCTGTTGCCTTGGTTTTATACCAGAGAAATGCCTTTGAAATCAAAGGCATGTTAACTGCCTTAAAAATCAAACAGGGTATCTACTCCTCTTGACACATAAAGAATCTAATGGAACAGATACACCCATTGATTTATGCTGTGGTCTACTTTGGTGTCAGAGGTTTAACAACTGGTACTCATAATTGGAATGACCCCCGAAATCAAAAGGAAGAAAATTATTCACCTTTTCTTTTGGGATAGTAAGAAATGCAAAGATCCTGGGAGGGTCAGACACAACCTTATGTCTCATAAGGCAGCAATCAAATAAAAATTGCTCTTACTTTACATCAAGAAGGAATAACTATTGGATTCACTGCTGAAAGCTGTCATCTGAATCATTAGCAGCATCCAATATTCATAATAATTACTATTCATAATAATTTCTGCATACTGTAAGCATGGAAAATATAGAGTATGTTTTGGAATATTTACTATTATTAGCTAGGAGCTTCAGAGCATAGATTATCATTGCACAACAGTAGCTTGGTTGTGCATCTTGCATTTGCTAACTATCAGCTGAGGAGATTTGTCTCCTTCCCTGTTAAACCTCTCTTGCTGGACACCTGACCCTGTTACTGGACACCTGAGGAAATGGGAGCTGGAGCAGATGCATTGGATTTGCCCATACAGCATGAGAAATTTGTGGGTCCTATAGAGATAAACTCATGAAAACAGAGTGACTAGGTTACATAGAAAATAAAGAATCTCTGCTTGCTTCTGCAGTCTGACATAAATGCCTCCAAAATTAATTTCAGGGTGAGTTAAGAATGGGAAAATGCACTTTATAGATTCAAATTATTTAAATGTAATTCTCTAACTTCATATATAGCATCCTTAAGGTAAAATATCTCACATTCAGCAATGCGAATAGAAATCAACAAAAAAATATCTCAAGACAAACTCTCTTCCTTGTGTCCATATGTATTTGGATTCACCCATCTGGGTGCTTCTCAGTGGAAGTTGTCGCATCTGCTTCTGCTGCAGTCAGGCAGTGCTAAAGCTGCCCGGTTTTGGCAGGATCCTCTGTAGATTGTGTGGTCATTGCCCCAGTGGTCATCTTTGGTGGAAATTACAGTTTTATCATTGCCATCGTTCTGCATTGTGATCAATGCAATATTTAGTCAGAATTCTGAAAGAAATAATTTCATTCAGAACTCCTTAATGGACTGAATTAATATGGTAAGAAGAACCCAGTTGACACAAGGAACTTTTCAAGACTGCAGCTTCAAAACTTAGTGTGAAACATGCACCACATCTGCAGACATTAAGCAAGGGCGACATGCCTTGTCAAGACTTGTCATCTGTACCAAAATGTCCTGCAGGCTGAGTGCTATGTAGGTAGATGTAGTCCAGTGAAAATCAGAAACATGTCCAGCAGGAAACTTTCTTCAATACCAGCTCATCTTGCTGAGCAATGGGTGCCCAAGCGAGCATAGTTGTGATGCCTCAGGCTTGAGTTGCTGTTGGTGCTTATGTAGCACAGCTCTAACATGTTTGGAACTGAGCAGAGCCTTGGCCCTGGTTCACCTTGCAGGACCCGCTCTTCCAAACTGCTCTCACCGCAGCCAGATGAGCTGTTACTGCTTTGGAGTGACACGGTTTTGGGGATCGTGATCTCAGCCCACAGGGCAGAGTTTTGTACCCAGTCACCCTGGTGCAAGGGCCAGTGGAGTGACTCTGAATTTTCCTCATTTCAGTCATTGCAATGCACTTGGATTTCAAATCCAGCAGTGAGAAGTAATTTTGTGGGTTGTGGAGGTAATGAGGGCTACTGGCAGAAGCACGTTTAGTGGTTCCACTTTCCCCGTGCAATGGCTGATCTATACTGACTGATACTGAATGAAGGGTTTCCATCAACAGGACTGCCACTTGTGTGCCAAGTAAGACTGTGCACTGCACAGTGCTGTGTTGACAGTGCAGAACTGCCTTTAAAGGATATGAGACAGATATTTATACAAAGAATTAAAAAAAATAGTACACCAGCAATAGATTATTATTGTGAAAAAGTGTTTCTTTTTACAGCTAAGGAAGACATGAGTAAGATGTGGATGTGGCGTTTGAAATTCCAGTGTTGTGGGAAGGGTTTTCCAAGATACTGGGAATGTTTAGGGTTTTAGTCTATGGCTTTCCTTCTGCGTTAGACATCCATGAGTTCTAGTAGAACAAAAACATAATGTTCGATCTCACCCCTGAACCTCAACTTCTGAACTATAACAAACCCCTCATTTGGTTTATTTTTACTGACTTTGGTAGCCAGGAAATCTGGAGTGCAGTAGTATATCGTGAAAAGCCTAATTAGCATCCTGCATACAGACTATACGTTTACAAATTCATTTTTGGTGTGAATTCAGTAATGGTATACAATAAATCTGACCTGAATACGACAGAAAGTAAGAGAAATCTATATTAATGCTTTATAATGGGTTTATAGTTAAATAAATTTTATGAAAGCATAGGGGTCTCATTGTTACCAAGCCAGCTTTCCCCACAGTAATATTTTCACATGATTAAGTTAGAGATCAGATAACCACCTTATGCAGTATATACCCAATAGCAATTTAAAAAATTCAATATCGACTGTATTATTCTAAAGACTCATTCCATTTTCAATGCAAAATGAGTACAAAATAAAGAGATAAACTACATATAAAATGTAAAACATGGAAAAATTTATCACTTGCAAACATAAAAGCAAAAAGGATAGAAAAAAGAGAACAAAAGCAAATGGAGGCTATAAAAGGTGCAGGAAAAAAGATAAATCTGCAGTGTTGCCTTTTCCATATGTAGTTTAGCTGGGCTTTTATTAAGGCGCATACACTTTAGTACAGGAATATAATCATCTCTGTAATGCACTTTACTACTGCAGGCTAAATTAATTTATGCTGAGCTGAAAATGTTCAGCCCCACTAGACACAAAAGGGCAGGATGTGTTATCCAGGTGTTGAAGCAGACTGCGAAGCAGTTGATTTCCCTTCCTGCTGAACAGAGTAAGTGTGTAGAAGAACTGTAGGCTGATGTGCCAGGGAGGAGGGCAATGCTAGGTTTGAAGTGGGGTCAGGGTGGGGGCTCACGCTGTTGCAGTTGTGAGCCACTTGAAGTACCCCATCCAACAGACTGGTGGGTTTGGCCGGGGTCATGCTGGAGTTCATGTTTATTGTGTAAGAGGTTGGGAGCCAGGAGGAAAATCTTAGAGGCAATCAGTTCAGTTAGAAAGGTAGTTGTAGGTATTCAGTAAGTCTTCACTGATCCCGTGGCAGAGAGGAATGTGCAGGTGTGGGGATGCTTCATTCCCTCAGCCCACAATTTCCGTAAACAACTTTTTCTTGTAGGAACACAAAGCGAGGTGATTTATGCACATAAGTGTTACCCCACAGCCCAAGGCACTGCTGCTTGGCACCAAGATATGCTGCTCACGGCCACCGCAAGCTGACCCTGTACCAATATCCCAGTGAGAAGATAGGAAAATGGTGGTGAGGAGGAGGAGAATTCAACTACTGGCTCTCTGCCTACAGCCTGAGCAAACAGTGTGTCTCCACCACCCCTCCCTCCTGTGGGACCACCAGCCCCACAGGGTCATGGCAGGGAGCTGCTCTGCTCTCCAGCATGAGGGTCCTCTGAGGAGTGCAGTTGCCATGCTCCAAGAGCTGGCTCTTCCACTCCTCCAGCTGTTGATGGGCAGCTGGCACCAATGCCCTCATCTCTTGGGCACCAGCAAGCTGGGGAATTTGCACAGATACTTGTGTTCCTTAATTCTTCGTAGCAAACATCTAATGTCGTTCTGCTCCTATCACTGTGGTTAAGGTTGTGCCAGCAATTCCATTATGAATTTGCTCTCAGGAATTCTAATTAGTATATTCTGTCTATAAGAAGCTGCCCTGAGCTGACATTTTGCATAGATGGTTTTCACCCAGGCACAAATTGTTTTGGTTTTGTTCCTTTGCTAAGTTGCTGCTCATGTCACCAAATCTGGCCAGTGGTACAGTTCATAAACATAGCAACAGTTATTTTAACTGCCCCCCTGGTTTCACACAGCTTTTTTTATCATGAAATAAAAATGCTATTTGTGGACACCACCCCCCCAACCTTGAAACCCAAGAAACTTTTCAGAGACTGGACTCCTATGCATTATCCAGTGACCATCATTTCAAATGAAATAATCATTTTCAAATCACTTTTGTTCTTGAGAATTTGCTATGTCAGAAATAAAGCATTTTGAAACTGGGGCAATAGAATGAACTACTTACCCTTAAAAATAGATTCAGTATTATCTGAAGTTTCTTCCTTGAAAAACAGATGGCATGTATTCTGCTTTTCGGTCTTCCTCATGCTGTTGTAGAGCATGTTCAAACTTTTGGTGAAGGCTGACATTCCATCTATCATCCATCCTATAGAATAAATGCTTAAGACAGCAGTGTGTGGGGACTTCATGTTCTAAATCATGCCCAGAAAAAAACATCCATGGTGGGCAGGTGACCAGGAGAACCACAGAGCTGGGCCAACAGTCTTGCTGAATGACTGCCGTGGCTGTGTTAGTCCAGAAGTGACTACTGGTTTTGCTTGTTGGCAAGCACTGATGGGCCAGAAAGGAGATTGCAAGAACTTTCCAAGGAGAGTCAGACCTCATCCAAGGGACCAACTGACACTAATTTTACAGGTAGCTTTCTTACTTTTCACAGTACTTTGGGACTTACTTGTCTCTTAGTGGGCTATTCTGAATTTTCAAGTATATTTTCACTTTAACATCAGTTTAAGGTAGTTCTGAACTGCTATTTCTTTATATGGCAGGTGTCCACAGACCAAAAATAAGAGACTAAGAAAAGAGGAGGGGAGCAGTACAGAGGAGTTCCTTTGGTTTTCCCCTGGCACGATTCACTCTGTAGCATACCACAGGGTTTAATTTCTAACATGAATTGCACCTCTCAAGCTTAGATCTGTGCCTGGAACCCCCCATAACCTGCTCACCCAGGGTCTGTCTGCTGCTTTTTTCACATAAGCTGTGGCTGTGCTTGGGAGTGAATACTGCCTCTCTGTGGGGCTGGGTGATGGAGAGGGGAGAAGAATCCACGGGAGCGGCATGGGGACAAAAGCTGTGGCAGAGGGACAAGGGCTTGACCAACAGGTAGTTTGGGACTGAACAGAACATCAAGTGCTGGGCAGCCCTGTACATCACCTCTTGCCAGACCTGGTTTGCTGACCAGCCTGATGCCAGCAGTATGTTGCCACTGCTCCTCTCCCACCCTGATCCCATACATCTCTGCAGGGTGCAGGGGATGCATACGCCTGCTACCATTATCCCCACAGCTTGCTGTGGGCTGCCCACCACTCTCCTGGGCTGGCGGCTGAGGTGCTGGGGCTGCTTCTCCTGCAGCGAGGCCAGGGTCTCCTACCTCCTAACAATGCTGGCTTCGTGGCCACCAAAAATCAAGACGTATAATTTGGGATAGGTAATAAACTTAACATGTATGCATGAAAATCCCTTAACAGTGTCATTTTTTTTTTTAAAAGTACATAATACTAAACAGTATCTTGCTCACATACCCATGGATCTTAGTGGCTTTGTTGTCATGGATACAGGTACCTACCTTGTTTTCTTTGAGAGATCTATCAAATATGTGCATTTGAATGTTTGCTATATTTGCCTGAATGTTAAGAGCACATTTTACACTAGTAAACAGTATTAAGCAACTGTGTAATTTATGCTGGAAGACTAAACACGCTTTAGCTCAGAATTTTAGCACCCTTTTTTCATCCTTGAAATTTCAAATTCAAACACTCTGCGCAAATGCTATTCTTGTCGAGACAGAGCATAACTTGCAAGAAACTGTGTTCTTTCCGTAGGATTTTACTATGAAGGACCCTGTCATGTGCTAACCACTCTCCAGCCCACAGATAAGAGAAGAAATCAAAAACCTTGTTTTCAAGCATGAGCTGATTCCTTTCAAGATAGTGTTTCAAAAAACACTCCTAGAAAAAGAAATCTAGCAGACTCTTTTGTGTGTCTTAACTATTCACCTATTTAGTGGAGACAATGAAAACATTACAGGCTACAGAAAGCTTGGAAATGGGTCACCCATCTCCCTCTTTCTTGAAAACCTGAAACTGATTCTGCCTTAGTGCAAACCACAACACACATGAAGGTACTGTGTACCTGAAATGGAAGTTTTAAGTTTCAGCAGCTGCAGAAAATCCAAACTCATCCCATTTGCTTCACAACTGTTCATCAGTCCACATTCATGGCACCTTTGTGTTTTACAACATGAAGCAAAATATCTCATAAACATTGAGTACTAAAAATTTCTCTCTTACCTTGACAGGGCTTCATTAATTTCATAAATAATGTGTCAATGCTGAAGACTCTGTATCCTGGAACTGAAGCTGGTGAAAAAAGGGGAGGAGATCTTAGTCTCTATTTACTGAGTCAGCATCTTGTTGTCTGGTTAGTTGATTGATACTGATGAGTACAATTCACAGAATCACAGAGTCGTTTGGTTGGAAAACAGATCATCGAGTCCAACCATAACTGTCCACTATTAAACCATATCCCTGAGCATTTCATCTGCCCATCTTTTAAATACCTCCATGCATGGCAACTCAACCACCTTTAATAGGCTTGTCCCTATGGTTTACAATAATAAATTCAATTAAGTTTCATTTATCAGCAGTAGAGAAAGAAGATATTGAAATGACAACAAGGGGATGATAATATTATTAGTAAAGAAGCAAAATTTGTCTTGATCAAAGAACAAAATTACAATAGAATCAACTCCCTTAGCTGCAATTTATGAAGTCAGGTGTGGGATAAATATTTGAGATATCCATGCAAACCCCATGCCTCTGAGACAAAACCACAAATTCTTTAATGTGGTGGCTTGTTATATGCTTCAGAATTGCTTTAAATCACACCTGAGGCCAAGAGTGAATGCGTTTTTCTTCCTGTTGCAAATAGATGGTTAAAGTTATGTCCCTCAAAATGAAATCAGAATGTCTTGAACTGAAAAGCATGAGAAAATCAAAAAGACATGCTAACTGAGGGTTAGCTCAAGAGGAACACCTAACAAAAAGTGGGGACAGTGCACAAATCAGTGAGTACAATGAGATCTTGTAGTTTCATCTTTTCTTCCAAGGCAGCAGAAGTACCAAGCTTGCAGAAATCTGCCTGCAAGACTTGAGGCCCAACCCACAGGTGTCCACTGCCCCACAGAGCTGAAGCCTGGACCACCCCATGTTTGTGCTGCGCTCCTGCCCATCAGCTGCCTGCAGCAGAGCACTGGGCGCTGAACGTGACAGTACTCGATATGAAAGACAGCAGGTTCACTTGCTTGTGAAGCTCCGCTGCTGTAGCCAAGCAGTGCCAGGATTAAGAGATACCAACTGACCATTCTCAATATATTGTATTGGCTTTCTGAGAAAATGATTGGCTTGATTTTGCACAGTGACTTTGAAGTTGAATAAAAGCCATTCCTAACAATTCTTGGTAGAGGCAAGATACACAAAAGGCAAAAGCATGTAAATCCAAGGTAGCCACATGAAGCAAGTGAAGAGCAAAGAAAGCCTTCAGACTTTGCTGATGCCCTGAAGTACTCTGAGCCTCATCCCGAGGGTCTGCTGCTGCTTGAGAAAGCATCAGATCAACACAGCCAACACAGGCACTAACAGGACATGGAAAGCCTCTGGTTATTCTTAGAAAACAGCATGTGTCAACTCTGTTCATTGACAAGAGGCTGATCAGTGTGGGCAATTGTAACAGCTCATTGTTACAAGCCAATGACCTCTCCTCCAGCATCTGATTACTGAGTAGAAAGAAACCATTGCAAGACTGCTGCCTGCCCCTCTGCTCTGCACCACACATGCCTAGGAGTGACTGCAGGGCACATGGGCAGGCGGCACTACTGCAGCCAGCACAGAAAAGACGGGTTGCTCTGAGCCTGTGGTTAAAACTAACATCTTGGTTATGGCTCTGTAAGATTTTGATCATGAAGTCTACTTCCTTAATGAGGTGCTTGACTAGCAAATTTCAAAGAGGGATCAAAACCTTAGTAAAAGCCTAATATTTAAAGGAGGCTGGTGCCTCTTGTCTCCTTTGTACAAAAAGCAAAAAAAGAAAAAGGAAATGTCATTCTCTTTCATTTATGTGTGCATGAGCAAATTAGTTTCAGAAGCAATTTTACAGTAATTGTGACCATCTCCAATGGATTAGATTTTCAGAAATATTCACTCTAATGTCATGATGACAACTATCACATCCTGATTTTTTATTTGATGTTCTAGCAATTTAAGGGTTCCAATAATTTGTGTGCATGACTAGACTAGAACAAAAACACATTTACAACTCATAAGCTTTGTGACACTGAAAATTTTATAGTGAAGTGATTTTGACCTTTGGAGGATATGAAAAATTCAGTGGTAACATGATCTTTATCTTCTCAGCATGGCATGTTCAAATAGTCTGTCATTTCTGCACATATTGCCTGATAATGAGATATGTTTGATCTTTTATTTTTCATAATATTTTAAGTGTCTCATAATTATAAATTTATTTGGTAATCACTTCGATAGTACTGATACAAGAATCCATTTAGCATTTCTATGTCTGCTGTACTTCCTTTCACAGGTGATATACTGTGATTTTGTCCAGAATTAAAGTACAAAGTTTTCATGTTTTCTTGTATATGGGATTTAACGTAAATAAACTTCAGGGAGGTTAAATGAGTTTGGGAAAATTCTTCCTGTAAAACACCTTGTGCTCTTTTTGGTAGTTACTTGGTTACTCAGTATTTGTCCAATTTGGGTGGCTTTTGTGGTCAGTTTATTCTCTGCCTGATATTCTGTAGTAGTACACCATTTATCTATAGATGTTTTTGTAACATGCTTTGATAAACTGGTATCTACCTTTAAGACTTGTGTGAAGTTTGTGTTTTTTTTCATAGCAGCTCAATTTGTATTTAATTTTGGTGTCCATTCAGGACATAGAGAAATTTTCAGCTAAGAACAGCACACTGAAACCCGAGCAGTCTACGTTTGATAAACGGCTGCCCTCATCCCCATTACACTTACGTTTTCGCTCAAAGGCAGCCAAGGCAGTCTTTCTGATGATGTAATCTGGAAATTCAAGTCTGATTTTAGGTAGGTTTTCTTTCTATCCCATACTGCACATCTAAGTTGAGACAAACCACCGTCTGTGTTTGCTTTATGCACAGCTGATGTCTCTGAATCTATTTCCCTTCCTGGGGCCTGGGCTGGTTGTGTTATTTGTGGCTGTGATGACATGCTGCAGGTCATAAGGCAACGTGTGCTGGTGGGTAACAGTCAGTACTGCTGAAGCTGATGTTAATATTATGCTTAATTCTTCATGTTATTCAAACATCATTGGGGCTTCTCAGGGGAGTAGTGGTCAGAAGTGTTATTGTCCTTTTGTTATATTTGCTGTTTAGCCAGAGAAGCCCCTCTCAGACAGCTGGTATGAACCTGAGGTCCTTCGTGATAAGTCTGTGAGTGCTTTCAGATCCCAGTGAGATCAATGGGAAGAGAGATGATCCACCAGTCACAGATGATAGTCATCACCCTTGAACTCTGGCAATCTGGGACAGCTCTGCAGAGCTGGCAATGGAGTGACAGCAGAATGAAACAAAGACCAAGAAATAAACCATAGCTAAGGCCACCATAACTGGATCCTTCGGCTGATATTTTTAACTCAGTAAAGAAGAGCCCCTGGCTCCCTTTTCGGTGAGCAGCGCACAGACCAGACACAGTTAATTCATGTAATGGACATGTGGAGGAGCAAGTCCTGCTTCACCTACTCACACAGCCACCACATACAGAAGGGTCAGCATAGCTGATAAAGGCTGGTAAAAATGCAGTTCTCTGCAGCTCCCTGTCCTTGCTACATGAGCTGACAGCACATGAAAGCAGTACCAGCCAGTTGGGGCTGCTGCTTCTTGGGATGCTTCTTGATGCAGTTTGTGTGGAGAGTGTCTGAGTCAACAATTATAAATGATCCATTTCTCGTTCTGTGCGATATCATCCATTACCAGACACTGCTAAGTGAGCCCAGTAACATTAAAACCATGTTTAATAAAGCCAACATTTCAATAGCACTTATGATAGGGTCAGCAGATGCCTAATGCAATTAATCATTCATTTACTGAGAAATTGAGTGATTGGAGAGCAAGAAAAAACAACAAAAGTAAGAGGAAGAGCATTCACATAAAATAAAAAGCTGTTATTACACAATTAATGATCATTTACCTCTGATTTGTCCTCCTGAAATACCTGCTGAAGCTTTTCAGGATTATCTTGCATGATAAAGCAAGTAGATTAAGATATATACCCTAAGGCTGTCACAAGGATATTTGTCCAGGAGAAACAAGTACAGTAACTTAATGTAATTGCAAACAGGTAAGACATCTATTGCGTCTCAAAAAAAAAAAAATAAAATAAGAATATTGGTCAAGAAGACAAAGAGAGATGGGTGTTTTCCTCTTACCCTGGAGACTCTTCCAGAGCTTTTCTGAATGAATGAGTGTGCATCATATAGTTGCATGCATGTGTGTGCACATGCGTGTTTGTGTGCATGTGTGTGTGTGTCTGGGGGACTCAACGGCTGCTGTGGGTTTTCTCTGAGCCCTGTTATGTTTCTGTGCCATGAACACAATCACTGCCTGTTTTGAACTGAATTGCCAATGCTGAATAATCCGATTTCTGTCTATACGTAGCGTGACAGGAAGTGAAAGAATTTTCTGCAAATTTGCCAGCAGAAGTGTGGCTGGCCAGCTGCCCTCTCTTCAAAATCCTCAGGCCAGCACTCGAGGTTAAGGTTCCCAGGCCAAAACTGCAGCGGCTTTTCTCTGCCTTCATTGGAGTAAAGCAAAATTCTTCCTCCTTGCTGCGACAAGCTCTACACATCTGCAAGGTAATGAGAGCAATCCCTGCTGCCAAAAGACCATCCAGAAGTTAAACTCAGAACTGTAAAAAAGGCTGCTGAGAAGTTTGGACTGCAGCTACTGTCAGAATGGAAAGGCTTTTTTAATTCATGGGCTGTTCAATTTAGAGTATGCAGACAATATATGTTAAAAGTTTTGCTCTGAAAGATGCTCTATTTAGTGTGTATCAAAGAGCAGCTGCTGCAGCCAGGCTCATTCACAACCAGCAGTGCGCTCTTACTACAGAGGAGCGTTTCTGCCTGTCCTAGGAATACTTTCATTTATATGCATCTGATAACCCAGTAAAGGGAAAATGGGAATGAGTTGGCAGGTGGCCTTTCAAATGAAAGGGCACATGGTAAACTATCTGTTTGCTGCTTTCTCACCCTGGAATACTAACGACGTCACACAGTATGCATATTCCTTTCCATTTCCCTTCCGCTATGTCCTTTGTATAGTTCATATTCCAAAAATTGAATCTAATTTGAAAATATATAGATGAGTAGGATGCATTTGGGGCTGTTTAATGCATGTGCAGCAAGCAAAGTCTGCTGTTTATCCCAATGGTCCATGGCAAAATACAATGAGGATTACAGCGTTCGGCTTTTGCCTTTGTAAAATATACAAATTAAAATGAGTCTTTATTCTGTAAGCAGGATTTGAAAACAAAATTAGTGCTGCTTCTTGAAGCAATTACCTCCAGGTACCATCTCTTTCTAACCAGCAAAAAGCTGATGCATTTCCTTTAAATTTAAACATTCCTGCTGATCTTACAAGCAGCAATACCTACACATGAAAAAATATCAGACATCAGCATTAATATTTTAAACAATTAATTATTTAGTTATTTACATTCACTGAAACTGAAGGTATCACACTGACACCAGTGTTTTGCATTCCTCAGGCTTATAGCTGCCTATGCAGATGTCATATTCTGGGGGGGGGTGAAAGCCACTTAAAAGAACCTGAGTTGCTTGCTGGCTGTGTACTGCATTAGCTCCACAGCATTTAGTCCTCATGATGAAATTAAGTGCTGGTTCTTGTTAACATACTCTACCCAAAGCTTCTGAAGACTTCTTTTTTTTGTATAGAAGAAGGCCCATATATAGCAAAATGGTAATTTTCTTTCACACCCAGTTCTCCTGTATGTACATATAATGACTCCTATAGCTGAACAAAGCAAATAATTATAACTCTGTTTGAATTTGTCATAGTTAGAACAAATTTTCACTGCTCAGTTTGAAATGTTCTTAGTGTGTACCTTGCACTTAATATTTTCAGGATTTTGGGAGGGACAGATAAATATCTGGACCTTTAAAGAAGAACACACACATAACGAGCATCCAATTTGAGTAAATTAATTACCAGCTGATTTCTGATCACCATTGCGCTGGAAGTGAACTAGGGTAACTGCTGCAATTGGTGGAATCACTTAGAGTTTTAGTAACAAAAAAGATATGTGAATTGAACTTCATCACTTTGCTGTCTGAAATATTTCCGAACTTCAGGTGATTACTGATTGTGAACCCATAATCAGTGGGAGTCTGCTCACAGCTAGAAATGAGTGATCTGACCCACAGTAAGGAATCCATGAAAAATGGAAGAAATGAAATCCATAATTGAGGGTAAGGGCTCCTTTTGCACAAACAGTTGATATTCATTTGTTAATCAAGTTTCTGATAGTGGGAGGACCTTGTTGTGGGGGAGAAGGAGGATCATAAGTGTGGGATTAAAGAGGAGGATCTGAACATTAGTCCTGACTATTCTAAAGCTGGTGATTGCAGTAGTGGTTCTGTGGTTAACAAAAGAAGACGTGATAAGTTTAGTGGCTGCTTGCTGTAGCAGATATGCAGTCAGGTGTGTTACTGGGTTTGGGTTTGGTGCAATTACAGGTAGCTGGGGAAAAGCACAATTTTTGAAAGCGTTGGTTTGGTATTTTCTTCTGTCAGAGTACAAGAAGTTTAGTCAAAGATTGGGATGCACCAAGATCGAGGTCTGCGTTGTTCCCATGTTACAGGGTCAGCAATGCAAGGTGTCTCTGGAGCTGGTGGGTCATGGTATGGGGGCTCTGGTGCGTGCTGGGGCAGAAGAGGTGAGTGCTGTGCTGACGGCCACACTGTTCCAGCTACTCTGCCCTGCCAGCTATGAGTCAGGGAGGAAGAAACTATCCCTGCCCCTGCCAGGTAACACTAAAAGAATTTCTTCTCCATGTGCATCCCTGCACAGACTTCTGGTGTACAGGTTATCCCTGTGCTGCAGAAGCATAGGGCAGGAGTGTGGTCTGGTGTGGGTGACCTGTATGGAGTTGGCATTCTGAACAGGGGAGAATATTTCTGCAGAGGAGGGTAGCAGGCTGGGAATGGGACAAGGATTTGCTCTAGGCCAGAAGGTTCAAAGTACTAATTACTGCGCCAGAAAATGCATTCAATAACAGCCCACTGGCCTGCCTTGCTCCTCCAGAAACAGTGCCTGAATAATTTAAATGCAAGTGTGTCTCTGGTAAAGGCTGTGTGTCTGTCCAAGACAAGGAAGAGGAACCATTCAGAAGCACTGCTGTTGTCCGTAAAAAGGTGTAGAACTGTACAAGGTTGAGAGAGCCAAGCGAATCCCAGAATCTCCATTATTTGTTGGTTAAATGCATTAAATATGCTTTGTTTGCTTGCAAAACCCTAGCACTCGGTCAGCGTGACATGGTGCTTTCGGGTTTCCTGGTGATGTGACTCAGTCTCAGCAGCTGGGAAGACATTTTACTGAAATGGACTAATACAATATTTATATTGCCTGCAGCCTGGCTTCCTCTAAAACTTTGACTTCAGTTCTCTCTTGGGTACTATTTATCTGTTGCTGGTGATGCCTTACCAAAGGGGAATCACAAGAGTGAGCAGGCAAAAGTTTAAGAAAATTATCTAGGGAAAGGAAAAACACTCTAAGGTTTTCTCATTTGTGAAATAATATTTATATGTTACGCTGCAGTAATTTCTCTCCTGATGCTGTTGTTTGATTCCAGAGACATTTAGATTTCATGGTTTAGAAGCTATGTAAGCTTAATTGAAGTCAATTATGTACATGCACTAAGAGGAGGACAAGAAAGGAGAAATAAATCTCTGGTTTTGGTGTTTCAGCTCCAGATTGACATCTCCTGGTCTCAGCAGACAAGAGATCCAGGGTTTCTCTCTTAGCCAGCAGTGCCAGCTCTGCGTTTAGAAACCTCCCTCCTCAGGCAGTACTGGGGCAGCCCAAAGGACTCACTCCAGCACCAGCCTGGATAAGCAGGGGCTTTGTCCAAACGGTATCATTACCATCTTACTATCCTAGTGTACTGTCCCCCTTTGCCCTGCTTTCAGCAGCATCATTTGCTCTGTCTGCCTTGCAGTGACAATGCAGTCTCGGGTCCCTGTGTGCTCCCAGCGAGATGCAGCAGCTGTGGACACTCTCTGGTCGAGATCTGCAGCCAGCACGCTGCTGTGCAGCAGGTCTATCACACAAACTTAACCTTATCTCTACGAAGAATAATGTCACCTCAGGACTTCATCCATCAATGGCTCTAATTTCTCATCTAAAGCCACAGACATTGTGTAGAGACAGCAGCCAAGCTGTCACCTGGCTGTTCAGTTGCTGTCTGCTGGTCCATTTTAACATGGGGGATATTTGGGGTCTGAACACATCCCAGGGTTCAAATCCATTTCCATCAATGGTATGACTGAGGGAGCTTCTGAAATGATTGCTGCAGCACTCCTCATACAGAACATTTCACAGAACACCACGAAAATCTCGTGGCTGTGTTTGCCTGTAGTGAGTTCTTTGTCCAAGTACAGCCTCATGAGGGGTGGTTGATATTTGTCATAAATGGTTGAGAACATTGGCATATAGTTGAGAATATTTTGCATGTCACCAGAAGGTGTTTTTATGATTGGTCATTTGCTAACTACTCCTGTGTAAGGGTCTGACCCAAAGCCCATTAAAACTAATGGAAAGACCCTTAGTAACACCAGTGTATCGGCTGACTAATTTGCCCAGCACATTAACACAGTCCAAAGCTGCTCAGAAAGATGGTGATGCAGTACTGCAGCCAAGAGAGAGTCTGAATGTGTTTTTGCTGCCTGCAGCCTGATGATTTCTCTCTTGGTGATTCTGACCACTTCAGCCAGGACAGCTGTAGGCTCTCTGGACTTGGAAGCCAATGCAAGTTGATTTTCAAAGCAAAGTTCAAAAATAGGGCAGCACGGTGGATTCTGACTGGGATTTTCAGGATGATTAAGGTTGCTTAGCAGA
The DNA here is from genome assembly GCA_033556795.1 of Tapera naevia. Taxonomy (NCBI): domain Eukaryota; kingdom Metazoa; phylum Chordata; class Aves; order Cuculiformes; family Neomorphidae; genus Tapera; species Tapera naevia. Next base: position 1,692,584 of record JAUMJJ010000198.1, on the reverse strand, counting down.
GCACTGGAATGAGTAAAAGTAGAATTAGAAAAGAAGGGAGAGTCTGAGGAAAATACTCCCGTCTAATATTGTAGATTCATTACTAAGATGCTGGAAAGTCCTCAGGTTTGGAGACTACTGTATAGGAGCAGGAATTTTGGCATGCCGTATGTCAGCTTGATAAAGAAAATCTTTTCATTACCTTGTACAGATTTTTGTTAAGCAACGTTTGCATCATTTTAAAGATGAAATGTGTATTTCATGAAGTTTAAGAAGAGAAAACAAGCAGGAAGTTGGCAAATATTTCACTAGAGTTAGGTGTTTTAGTTCTTGTCAATACTGTGCTCTGCCCCTACTCCCTGTGAGCATAATTGCAAGTTAACACATACATGAGAGCTGGAGCTGAAAAATTGTTTGACTATTGATCATGTTATGAGACATAAAATGAGCAGAGGAGACTTTTTCATGGCAGGAAATGCTGGTTCATTTTAAAATATGCTGTATAATTGTTTTCTTAGTTTCTCTTCCTGAAAACTGGTTTCCTAAACCAATACAAGGGCAGCAGTCTGACCGTTTTGCTATAATGGCAGAAAAAGGGCAAAATAATTATAAGACTCTGAGAAGAAGAGGCACTATTTGTGGTACTTGATGTTTGCCTCATCTACCTAAACATCAGCATTTGGGGACCTTTCTCACATCCTAGAGTGTCTGAGACATTGCTGGAGGTTGGCAGGCAAATGCATGCTCCAGCAGTGCCTGGAGAGCCGGAGAAAGATGCTCAGGTGACCAAACCATCACTAAATACCACTGTGAAGGCAACTGAATCCCTCATCTAAACTGCAAACACCTGCAGCCTACCCTCAGTTACCCACTTCTGCCGGCTCACCAAGAGCTACATTTGGAGGCAATGCATGGGCTGACGGCTTCTGGGTTCCCAGGGAGAGCTTGCCTGAACTCTGCTGACCTTACAATGGTTAAATTACCAGCTGAGGAGTCAGAGGAAGAAGTAACTTACAATGACCCCACCCTCTTTAATTCACCATTTACCTTCACTTACTCCTTTAACTCACGCAGAGTTGGTTTGAATGCACTTTTAAAGACCTCTTTGGCTGAGCACAGTGAGCATGTGAAACAGTGAGAGATGGCAGAGGGAAAAGTACAGGAGCCAGCACACATAGAATGAATTTGGAATGGTGCCTTCTTCATAGCAAGCTTGTACAATACTTCACCTGAAGGGTAATTTTTTTGACCTGAGGTGCTAACATTTGAGAATAATCTTTATTTTGGCATGATTGGGATGTATTTTCTCCTTTAGTTCTTGGAAGCTTTTTCTTATTAAGTAACAAAAATGAGTTCCTGGAAGAGTCTGATAGGAAATATCTTAATTTTATCCTCATTCTCTTGCCAATCCTGAAACAGTTCATTCACCTGGGGTTTGAAAGGAAGTTATTATTCAAGGAGGACCTGTCCGGAGGACATGCACCAGGCTGAGGTGCTGATGGGGACTAATACATGTCCACATATTGTCTGCTGTGTAAACACATTTCAAAGGTTGTTTTAATGCACATAGAATGATTGTAGTTGGGCTTTTGAAGAGCAAGCCAAAATAGCTTTTAATTTGTGGTAATCTTGAAAGCCCACAGTCTCAGGAAGCTTGACAACACATTTAGAAATAACCATGAACTGATGTGAAATACCATGTTTTTTACTACCAGATCATTTCAGCATATTTTGAGGGGAAAAAAAAAGGTGGTGTGAGAACATTGTTAGTGAGCTCATTTGCCTGAGAGTTTCAGATGACTAACGCCATTAAAAGTAAGAATAGTATTTGATAACAATAGTATTTGCAAAGGCAATCTTTTGAGGACTAAGAAAATGTGAACATTTAGATGGGGTTAGTTTTACCAATTGACTTAAAAACATGGACAGATGATGCACTTATATCAGCAGTGCCTTTGCATCTGGTGTTTGCCATAGCCCTGCATGGTTTTTACTGGATGGGCACTGCACGATTTTGGTATTTCTTTGGATATCTCTTTAGCAGGTCAGCAGTGAATGAGGCACTCAACATAAATAAATAAATAATGCTGCTTTGAGCCTGTTTCCTTCTGCTATTTATTTTCCATCCTGTTTTTATTAACCTTATTCTATAAATTTCCCTGGGCCTGTACTGGCTGGGTGTGATAAAATTTTTGCTACTACTTCTGTCACTTCATTCTTCACTTTTACAGGTTGTCGTTATTTCTGCAGAGGGCCTTCTCCTCAAGTGCAATTTTGCTTTTAGTGGGTCTTACATGAGCTGTGCTGGGACCCCCATATCAAGATAAAGGAACTTTCCAGAAACTCTTCATCAGGAACCTGAAACTGCATTTCAAGTGAAGCACAGATGCCAAATTCATAAACATGGCATAAATAATTTGGTGCAAGTGCATGGGAGCTCTTGTTTAAATAAATACATCCTTATCGTGAAATATTTTGTATGTCTGGAGAGCCTGGGGTGTTCCGTGTCTGTGCACAGCCAAGGCCCAGAGTGGAAGAAGCTCCAGAGCAGGGGGACATGTAGAAAGTCCCTTTATGACAAATAAAATGCAATGTGATGCATGCAATGAACAGCAAGAAGTATCAAGTTACCCCAGGAAGGAAAAAATGAACAGGCAAAGCAAGTAGAATTTTATGATTCACTTTCTCTTTCTCAGTGTTATAATCCTTTATTATGTTGTATTTTTTTTCAGAAAAATGCACCCCTCCGTAGGTGACAGTTCAGCTTGAGAGTAACGTGCTTAAGTAATCTCCGACATTTAATATCTGATACATTTGCAGAGGGCCAGTGCAGTGCAATTAGTGATAGTAGGATCAAGCGTGAAAGCCATTATTAAAATGATTTTTATGAGCAATATGGTTATAAGAGATTGCCTATCTAAGGCCAGATGAACACAGCCAGAGTCCAAGACACAGGAGAACACAGTCACTTCTTTATATTTAAAATTTATGGTAACACTGACTCTTTTTCTTTCAGTGGCACAGAGAGTAACATCCCCCCCTTCTACTCAACTCAGGCCCCACTTTTCCTTCTTTTAAATTCAAACTGCTTGTTTTAGTTTCACTCTTGTCTCTGCAGTAGCAATGCACAGCCTTTGTATGCCTAACATTTGCACAATTCCCATTGCCAAGGTCTATTTGTCAATGAGTGGTGTGAGCAGTAGGCACCAGCACGCTGGATCGCTCCAGCTCCTGCGGCTGCTGCAGTCCACAGCATCACCATGCTGCGATACACACTTGTTTGAATTTGCATCCTAAAAAATACTTGCATTGCGTTCTGTATAGTGCTGTGCACACAGTCTGTGTTGTTTGCTCTCAGGATGGGGAGAGGCTGTGTAATACCCATTCCAGACTGATAACACAGCCAGGTCTCATCCAGGCAAACTACAGAAGTTAAGCCATAAACCTTAAAACCCACAGGCTTGCAACACAATTTTCCACAGATACCAAACTAGACGGTAGTGGCAGATGCTTTTGTAAAGCATTACATAGATATATCTGTACACATACACAAACCTCTGCCATAGACACAAACAAGCCTTTTAACACAGGCTTTTCAAAATTAGGAGTACTGAAATGCTAGGAAGAAGACAAGAGGTGATTTGCAAAGAACAATACAAATAAGCCTGTATTCAGATTTCAGGTTTTGGTGTGTAATAATTATAGCTGGCCTGGAAACACGCTTTGGGCTGGTTCCCTCTCCGTGTGGTGGTGAGTGAAGGATGGTGCTCCACCTTACAGAGGAGCTACAGTGGCTCTTTGTTGTGGGGATTTAACAAGTGTAAGTCCATGACTCTAATCAGTACCTCCCATGGCACAGTTCTGTTTGCTGCTCCTGGCTGTGGGTCTGATGGTGATGAAGGAGTGCTTTGCAAAGGTATTTCTTAGATGAGTTTCTTAGGGACATGGTTTAGTAGGGAGACAGGCATGGTTGGACTCAATGATTTCAGAGGTCTCTTCCAACCTTATGATTCTATGATTCTATGATTCTTCCTTCCCTGGTGGTCTTAAAGTAACTACTGGGATATATGTGCAAAGTGCACCAACAGGCGAAGGGTCTACCTCTGTCACCAGCACCTACCAGGTGTTTGTATTTCCTCAATGAGACTGTACAACATGGTACACTGTTGGTTTTACACTCCACATCCTATTTTTCATATAACAAAGTAAAATGCAAAAAACCCCAAAAATCTAGAAATTTAAAGATCTAAGTCTTGTTGTAGTACTGACATTTACTTTACACATATCCATCCCTTCTGCAACCTGAATTTTTGCCTGGAAGATGGGAGAAGCGAGGAAAATGAGAGGGTCCCAGGTTCATAGCAACCCTTCGCATCTTGCCTGTCTCTGCTACTGCCCGTTTTCTGCCTGGCATCTCCTCTCAGTGCTTTGCCTTCACAGTGGGCCAAGCAACAATATTGTGGGCTTTGCTTTTGAAATTATCTATGCTCAGACAGAGCTCTGAATTGTGCTAAGCTCCTTGACCTTGTGGCATTATCATAAAATAATCTTTATGCAGAATCCAGCTGCCTCAGCAGTTCATGCAGGATGCCATACTCAAAGTATATGGGGTTTTAGTGTTGTTTATAACCACTTTCCCTTAAACTCTTGCAAATTTGGGTCATTTTTAACCTCTGATTTGAGTTTGCCTGTCAGGCTTGGGCAGAGATAGGTAGCACCTGAGCTTCATTCATTTCGGATTTTTTCCTCTGCCAGGTTCTGTCTGTGCTTTCAGAGGGGATTGAGGTGGACTCTGCCTGCCAGATGAAGCCTTTTCCTTATCAAAATTTTGGGTACAAGCCTGTCCACCCACAGTTTTCTTGTGCCTTTCTGCCTTGGGGAGCTCAGGGACCCCTGCAGCGTTTGTCCTTGGGGATGAGGAGGGCCTTGAGGAGTGCGTTAGTCCCAGGGAGAGTGGAGAAGAATGCAGTGAGATGAACTCATTTTCCCTGTCCACTCCACCTTTGCCCCAACTTGTCGGGATCGTCATGACCTCGGCATGGGGATGAGCAAGGTGCAAAATCTCATTGATAAAATAGAAGTACTCTGGTAAGTCATATTTGATTCATTTTATTTTTCTAAGCTGGATATAAAAGATGTTGAGATAAGAGCACAGTGAGACACTGCAGACCAAAATACTATTTTTGAAGCCTTTGCCCTCTGGAGAAGTGTGATGAGGTACATAAACTGCTAGATTAATCACCAGCAGCAGCAAAACTATGCCAGTGCAATGACTCTCTCGCAGGGTGTGGGCTGTAACCAGGTTTAGGCTTTTCTATGTCAGGATTTGCTGTGTCCATACCTGTCTCATCACCCAGACCCCCTGCCTGAAGGAGTCAGGGTCCCCTTCCTGCAACCATGTTGGTGGCTCTGGGCTGTATGTCAGGGTGCTGCAAGGTGCAGCAGCTGCCAGGACAACCCCCTGATGGGACAACCCACTGCTGGGACAACCCGCTGCTGATGTCATTGGCAGAGCAGGAAAGATTTGCTTTAGATGCACGGGCAGATGTGCAGATTTGTTGCATTCAGGGATTTTAGGCGCTATGCAGTATAAATATTGATATCTTTAGATGTCAGTGTAGTGCCTTTCTATTTACTTCCTGTTTCATGAGAAGAAACAAGTGGAATTTGGCAGCAATGCATATATTTGATTGTGGGGGGTGTTTTGATTTTTCAGAAAAGCTTTGGAGAACTCAGTCAACTTTGGAGCCATTGTCTCACAAAATCAGTTTTTCCCCATTATGTGCTGGATAACTGGAGGATTTATTCAAATAATCTTTCTGGCTGAATCTTGAGGGATTGTGATGGTCCACGCCCTTCCTATGAGACGATGTTGACTTGTTCGCTCTCTGATTTAGGTTGTTTTTTATTTTACATATTTTTCACTACCCCTAAGGGAAGCAATGTGTATGAAAAGTGTATACTGGATTTGAGGCATCTGTTTTGGGAATATCTAAGTAATTGATAGGACTTTATTCTCAGGCATTCAGGTGCATATTTAGGTGATTTATATAATTTGAATATACCAGATATGATTTTTATTTTTTTTTTATTAATACAGTAGTATGGTTTATACTCTATTGAGGCCATACACACTGGTCTCTACTTTCTTGTTTAGGGCAAGCTGCTTTCTCCTCTTGCTGCCTCGTCCCAGCTCAGAGGATGTTCCTACATCCCCTCATCGGACTGCATTTCTTGGCTAATCCCCACATGGGCTGCGCTGGCTGTCAGATTTGGTCAGTATTGGTCAGACCTGAAGGGGTTTTGTAGGAAGATAGGGGAAGTGTCTAATAAGAAAGCTTCCTTGTGCTTTTTTTTATTGTCAGTGTAAGAGTCTCCTCATGTGTGATGTTATGCAGCCTGCAATGGTTTTGGGAAAGACTGCTGCCTTCTGCTGCTGGTCCAGGGTGTGAAGGGCCAGGCTGGTGCTGGCTGTGTTCATCTGACCTGCCCAAACCACCTCACCAACTACAGGGCAGAGTAGCAGAACTGTTGTTCTCTGAGGACTTCAAGAAAGCACCCTGGGGAATCTGACCCACACCCCATGCTCAAGATGCTTACCCGCAGTTTCGCATCTAATTTCTGTCAGACTGCCCACAAACCTGGTGAAACTGTGGGTTTGGTGAGATGACGACGGTTGATGCTGGTTGACCTGGACGGCAGTGGGCTGTGAGGCCCTATGAGACCAAATGATGTTAGAAAAATGTCTGGAAAAACATTTGGATCTTAAGTGAACTAATTACACTTCTAATTATTCTTATTTGTAATTTCTGCTGCTGCTAGTTTACAAATTCCAAGCAGAAATCACTCCCTACTGTATTAGCTAATGTATGGCTTAGCCCTTATCTTAAGGAATTTACAGGCTAAAGCATACTTTGTGGCCTGACTTTTTATATATACAGAGATATCATCTTGTTTATAAAATTACAAATTTTATATGATTTGTTGTCTTGCCCAGCCTCCATGGTCATTATTGTTAATGGACTTCGCTACTCTGGTTCTTGGATTATCTATTCATGTAACATGTGAGAAAATAAACAAGAGATCTGCTATGAGTACAGTATGGCTAACACTCCAGAAGGCTCCAGCCTTCCTTTTTCTTCACATGTGTAAATTGGAGGATGAGGGGCATACATATTTTATTTTTCTCTCTCCACATTTTGAAGAAACAAAAGCTGACAGTTGCATTTTCTGTGATGACACGGAGACATGGATTCCACCCCAGAAATCAGCTTTGCGATTGCATCCAGCACCGCCATGTACTGGCGTTACGGCACGAGTTTACTTTTATGGCAAGCTTCCCTGGCATTCAAGGGATGCAGCCAAGGTGCAGATGCCCTTTCTTCAAAATTACATAAGAAAATTTGAGTTGGGTTTGCCACGAAATATAATTTTTTTCCTCTCACTGCAATTGGGACCTTGAGATAATTCTTTAAAAAGCAGGGAAAGGCTGAGAAAAAACTTCAGATTGTAGTGCTGAATGCAAAATCTGAAATCAATATACTGTTCAGGTTAAGAAATTGAGACTGGGAAGCTTCAGGAGCTGGAAGATACTTTCAACATCTACTTATTAACATCGCACAGAGCTACAAGATATATTAGTTTTGTTCTGTTAAAACTTTCAAGATTTTGGACTTCATTATAATTTGACTTTGGAATGAAAACTGGATAAAATACGTGAACCGTGTTTTGACCACCACCTTGCCCAAGGGCTCTGAAATTCCTTTTAAAGGAGCCTTCTCTGTCTCCAAACCAACAAATCACCAGGCCAGCAAGATTGATGTCTTGTTGCTGATTTTAATTTTTAAAATTAAGTGGCATGCCTGTTCCAGGAGTGGTTTTGATACTTCTGTAAGCATCCTTTTCTACTTTAAATTGGTCACATATCTCAATTACCTTTCTTTGTAAAGCGTGGAGACACATAATGCTTGCCCACAAATTTCATTGGTTGTCCTATGTATCAGAACCAAAATTCTTTGGTTCGGCTGAAGGAGTATATCTGATAGAAACTGTTTCATCGCAAATGTTCCAAGTGGTTTTGTAGAGGAGAACTGCCTGTTTTTATGGGTTTTGATTTGCACTTTTTTGTTACTATTCCTCCATTTTTCATTTGTTTTAGATAGCAGCAGCAGCATTTTTGGAGTCTATGACATGCGCTGTCGGCTCAGAGGCGTGACACTACTGTCAGAAGCTGAGAAGGACTGGGATATTCCTAAGGCTATGTCTTCTCTAGAGGCAGATGCACCGCCTAGTCCATGAGCAATGCTGGTAGAGAGGGTGGAACCAGCCCTCACTGGGCAGCGCACACACACACACACAGACACAGCACGAGGGGTGTGCCAGACCCACTCAGCACACCATAACTGAGACCATTCCACACCATTTAAGAGCTGAGAAACTGCGAGTGACTCAAACGCTGAATTTTCACAGCACAAAGTTAGCAGAGATGCTTCTGTAACTGATAAAGTGGGAAACTTCACAGCATTGAATGGTCCTCAGATTCACGCTTCCACATGTGTCATAGTCTGGTGTTAATGTACTTTGAGCCATAACATAAAACATGTACACGTACTGGCTGGGCAATAAACGCTGCTGGTTTCTCCCATGCTGTCCATGCTGTTTGCTTGTCTTCAGGTTTCTCACCTCGCTGACTGTGATGGAGAGCTTTGCAACAACAGCGCGTGAAAGCCATCAGCTCCCTGCCCTAGTACCAGAGAGTTTATTACTTGCAGAAAAAGCCCTTCAGCCAGGTGTGTATGATGCTTTTGCATTTCATGCACCTTCCTTCCATTTGTAAATCTTGTCTATGCTTTTGGCATTTCCCCTTGTTCAATGGGGCAAAAGGAAAAATCCCAGCTGGATTGTTTGGACTGTGAATCTTGCAGAGCCATCATGCTGAGCTGAATGTATCCCCTAACATATTTCTGACAACTCTGGGTAAATTCTGTATGAAAACCCCTGGAAATTCTTTTTATTTGGAGAAAATATTTGACATCAGTGGAGCACAGCTGTGTGAAAAAGGCAGCTACAAAAATATGCAGTCTTCTGTAATGAAACATAATCTTACAGTTCCCTTAAATGGAAAATATGTCTTAAATCCTTTCATGAAAAAAAGAAAATGCAACCTAGAAAAAGATGTATTCAAATTACATGAGAAGAATATTCTAAGTGATGGAATGAAAAAGTTTCTAATAGGCACAGGAAAGATCTTAATGTAAATATTATGGTTTCATCATAATTTTAACTTGGTGAGAAAACTGTAAGCATGGAAGCCCTGAAGAAATTTGAATGAAGGATGATTTTTATCCAGAAATATCAATGCAGGTAGAAGAGAGAGAGAGACACACAATAATACAGGAGAGAATGTGAGATATAAGTAGTAATGGAAGGATACACAGGAAGATAAACTCATTCCAGTAGTAGTTTAAAGTTGTTTCAGATCATCCTGAAAATCCTTGCAGGGAAATCATTGCTTGGTCTACAGGTGAATTTTACAAGAGGAAGAGGAGCCATTTCCTTCATGCCCAGAAGCCTGTTCCACAGAGCTGGTGGTGCAGGATCATTCCCCAACCAGAGTGCACCCATGCAATGGTACAACCAGCCTCCTCTCCTGAATCCAGGAATGTTTCAAATTTTCATTGATTATTTTTTTTTAAATATAATCCATTGTGAGGAGTAGGATGACACAGCACTTTATGCAGTGAAGAATTTACCTTCAGGACACACTAGTCCTATGCCTGGATGTAAAGCGGGTGCTACTCACGGTCTCTGGGCAGCTCTTCCCCCTACTAGGTCTGGTTTTCCTGCATCCTCACATAGGCAGCAAGCAGCAGGAAGGGCTATCCTGTGCTGCTGGAACAAAGCCCATCCCAATGCTTTGCAGGGAGGCCTGATTCCATAACATGGTTGTGCCAGAAGTGGCACCCGAGTGTGGAACCCTGTGGTTCTGGGGTGGCATTTGGCACTGTGCCTGCGGCTCTGGCCTTTCCTTGTTTTTTTGTGCACACACAACATACCCAAATGTCTGCTGAAGATGGGGTTTCTGCATCTGCAGCAGCATGCAAAAGTATTGGATATTTTAAGTAAAGATCACCAAAAAGTAACCCAGTGAAATGTCCCCCTTTTTTTTTTTCATAGAAAAGTCAATATTTTTTCCAACTGACTGAAAAATTGCACAATATCTTTTAAAGGAAAATGTTCCGGAGACAGGAATGAAATCTAAACACAGACTTTATACAAGCACTGCACATTTCCCTGCATTTTTTCTTTTACTTTTTGTGACACACAGTTTCATGAAAGCTTTTGGTGACACCAGAACTTGCTGAAAATCCCCTAGGGACTCACACAGCTTTCCCTCACCCTATCAAGGACCTGGGAATAAACCAGGGACAAGGTAAGTTTGTGGTGTGAGAGCAGTTATTTCTAACCAGGAGCAACATCCATTGTGGACATCCTGGGTGACATTTCCTGAGAAAGGAGGTGGCTTAAAAATTTTTATGGGTAATATGCTGAAGAAAGAAGAAGTATTTAAAAAAGCATGGAATAATATACCAGGATTGAATAAATATGAAAAGCAAAGAAGATTCAGTACAAATGCAGAATGTGATAAACTAATCTTAAAGTTGACTGGAAAGTCATGAAATATCAGAGTCCTCTTTAAGATCTAGCTTAAAGTGGATGTATTTGAAGAATTTTTAAAGTTACCCTAAGAACAGCACTCGATAAAGGATATATTTGGAAAACACTTAGTTTCATCTGGTATTCATGCTAAGGTGCTAAGGGACTCAGTAAATTAAGTTTCTGAACCTCATGATAGCATATTTAGAAAATTTGTCTGGAAAAGTTGGAGCCAGTAATATAGTGGAAAATTAATGCAGAACTAATATTTGCAGTGGAAAAGAAGTCCTGTCCTAGCAGAGGGAAAGAGTTATTAGACACTGGAATGGGCTGCTCAGGGAAGTGTTTGAGTCACTATCCCTGGAGATATTTAAAAGACAGATAGATGAGGTGCTCACAGATATGGTTTAGTAGTGGACAGGTACAGTTGGACTTCATGATCTTAAAAATCTTTTCCCAGTAAACGATTTTATGATTCTATGGTTTCACCATTAGGAGACTGGGGGCATAGCAAGAGGTGGAGAACCTGGTGCCCTGGATCCCAGACTGCCAGCAGTATGGCTGCAGCTGGAGCATCCTCCAGCAGAGCAAAGCTTTGAGGAGAGAACCCAGCAGGTACTGCTGTTTGGGGCAGCTGCTAAACCCACTCTGCTGCATAATACAGGGAGAGGCTGCAGCAGCTCTGGGAGCTCATTCACACTGTGGTGTCTTGGGAAAATAAATATTTATGAGGAAAAACCACAAATTGCCAAGTTATCCTGCAAATTATCAGAGAACTGGAACATATTGTGGAGGGAAAAGATATTTTCTGAAAAGACCTTTCAAGCACAATGCCTCATTCTCTGCAATGCTCATCTTCAAAAACTAAGAACAGGTAAAGATTAATGGTCCAGAAGCCTGAGAATTCACGCTTCTCGGAACAAAGAACAAAGACGTTAAGCCTGCTTTCAAATGTCCCTGTTTTCTACAAAGAATATAATTTTGCTTCTGTCATCATTTCAAGAAATACTTTCACCACAATGATTTTTTTTCCAAAGAGCTGAAATCTTGCAAAAAATGGGAAGAAAAAACTCTCACATTTTCTGAAAAAAAAAACCCCAAGCAACAGGGGCTCTTATTTTGCTGGCAGAGGCAGAACTTATTTGAAACAAGAAGAAAGAAGGAGAAACTGAGCATGTTTCAATTAAAAAAAACATTATTAAATCACAAAGTAAGAGATAAAAAAGGGTTTGCTCTTCACGAGAGTGATGGGACAGCCTTCTGGAAGCCTGCTAGCAGCATGCTAGTCACGGGTAGCAGGTGATCCAGTGTGTCCCAATGCGAGCAACATTGGCTGCATGGCTGGGACACTGCTGGCTTAGCAATGGGGATGCCCTAAACTGTGTCCCGGCCCTTCCCAGGCATCCCTCTCTGCTCAACCAAGCTCATCTGGACTTTCAGTGCATGGAACCATTGCCCCAGCCTGGAGGATGTGGCTGTGCATCCCATGTGTGTCTGCAAACTTGGGAAGGGAGCCTAGGATGCCTTTATTTTCTGTGAATCTTTCAGGGGTCATTAGTGCAGCACCTGTGATGCTGAAGCTGCTGCTGCCTGTAGCCTGCCACGCTACTCAGACTGGAAAAGCTATTGTTTGCCTGCCAGTATTTGGAATTTTTTTCCAAAGCCCTTCTGCTTGGCAATCTGTTGTGAAGAGGACACTGGGGGGTGGCCTCAGCAGCTCCACTGCCACTACTCCGACCAGGCCTTGTGGTGGGGCAGAGGGTGGGTACATTCCTCATGTGTGTACAAATGTATGAACTTTTACCCTACGTGGCTTTGATACATGGACAAAACAAGGTCTCAATGTCAGGCAGAGTCCCTGAAGATGGCTCAGTTTGTGTTCAGGTAGTACATTGTGCAGAATTATTGGGAACAAAAGCAAATTCAGATGAATTACCAGAAGCCATGGAAGAATTGAGTCAAATTCATACTTACTGCTCATGCTAAAAGCACACAATATGTAAGAAATATGCACTTGCACCATCATGTACTTGATGGTCATTGGAGATCACACTTTTGGTAATATATACAAATTTCCAGGCATATGTTGTGGGCATATAAATAATTAATAATATCTCATCTGGAAATAGACTCTTAGGAAGCAACATTATTCAAACTGTAGCACTGTTATGCAGAAAAAATATTTTGAGGGTAAAGCCTGACAAGTGAAATGCCTGGCAATGCTCATAGCTGTCTGGGGCAGACTGATAAACTCCACTGCTTTTGAACTTTATTTCTTACAAATGAAAAAGTGAGCCCAACTGTTCTGAAGCAGTGAGGTGCTGTTGAACAGGATGAGCACCAGAACATCTAACAGGTGGTGACCTGCTCGACTACCAAAATGTCATTGTTTAGATTCTTGCCATACAAGACCCATCATGTTAATTCATCATTTTGGACAGCACTACATTCAGAAATGACACTGTTACAGTGTCATACAACACTAATTAGCTGTCACTGTCACATTACTCTTAGAGTTGTCATCTCATGGAGGTGGCATATCCAGGAGGATGTGAAGTGTCAGCAGTCAGAGTACCCTTGTTCTCAGGAAGGCGTGGGTTGGTGCTGGTGTGCAGAAGCATCTGAGAAGACACCAGCTGAGAGGAACACCTTGTTTCTCCTGTTTTACCATTGAAATGTGTGGCTGCGCTGGAGGAAAGATGAGAAGACATGTGACTTGCTCCCTTTTGGTTGCCTTCTTCCTTCACAGGCCAGCCCATATTGTCTGTTTATCCTGTTGCGAGTCATGAGCCCAAATGCTATTTGTGCTCCATGGACAACCATGTCTGGATAACAAATGGGAAATGGTTGACTGTGACTGGTATGAACAACACAACCACACAGTTGGTGGCCCTCTCCTGGTTTGTCTGTGGAGGGCTGCTTGGGAAACCGTGGATAGAAAATGTGACTTTTAGTCTAATAAACACAATTTTAATTCCCCATTGCCTCTTTCTTCCTAAGGTGAAACCCTCTAGCTTTTCACCCAAATAATATTTCAGCCAGAGCTCTGTATACTTTCCCTAAATCAGAAGTGCAAAACAACAATGCAATTATGAAATGTGTAGCCAGTCACAGTTAAATGTTCGTAATTTGGTCTTTGAACTTCTCAAACTCCACAAATTAAGCACACCTAATGCTAGCCATTGCTTGAATGAAAAGTCACCAGGAAGGCAACAATAAAATTCACTTAAAAATTGTGTGTTATTTGACCAAGAGTTCCCACGCCGTGTGTAGTTTTTGCAGACAACATGTTTCCAATGACAAGTGAAAAGTTCTTCTAATGTGCTTGACCAAATCTTCTGAGAAGACCCATCTGCCACCAGTCCTTCTGTTAGAGAATGGCTCTCCAGTGCCCTACTTTGTGCCCTGGCCCACAGGATGCCTCTCTGTGCTCTGCCAGCTGAGGTGGGGGACACCCTGAACCTTGAGGAGATCCCACTAGAAAGCACCAACCATCTGGGCTTGAGGTGGCTGTGCTATCAGGAACGGAAAGAGGGGATGGGGAGAGCTTGTAGCCACCCTCAACACCGCAGAAGAAAGAGCAAGGAGAGTTCACTACTGTCAAAACATCCCCAACCCAGTTCTCGGGGATGGAGACAGCCAAGAAGTGACAAGAACTCCTCATCACAAATCTCTGCTCTTTTAGAGATGATTTTTTAGGGTTTTACACGTTTGACATTGTGATAGTGTTATCACAAAATTTATATCTGAAGTTATAAGGTAAATATGTGACTGCATACAGCTAAGCGTCCCTCCCTTCCTGTTTCCTGTCTTCTATAACTGAATTGGCAGGTTCATTTTAATGTTCTTCTTGTAGAATTATTGATGGTTTTTACTCAACTTTTAGAAGCAGCAAATGCTCTTTAGGGCAAGAAAGGTAGAACTGGCTCCTGTCTAGACAATAAACAGGACTTTTTGTCTGCTGTCCCAGTACATGTGTATAAATTAATCATCAGCCTGCGGTGGTGGAAGTGTTCTCATTTGCTTGGCAGCAGAGGGATTCAACCTTTGCTTCATGAATTTTTTACTGCTAAAACTTATATATCATGTAAATTAACCACTAGTGCCTGCAGCTTACAAACGAGAATGGTGTGTATATTTCATGTTTAGACCTTGCACCTTTGAGAACTGGTGATCAACAGTCAGGTGAGGAAAATTAGATTTTTTTTTGAGATTTCAGCTCGAATTGTTTGCTCTTTCTGAAGATTCGCTAAAATTTCATCCAGCTGTGACCTTTTCAGATCATTTGCTGTACTTGCCCTGTGGGACCACGTGTTTCTGAGTGTCAGGATAGCTGGGCAGGTGACAGAGTAGGTCTTGAGTTGGGTTAGGGCATCACAAGGAGCTCAGGTAGGATCGAGAGCCCTGTCCTGGGCTGAGATGGGCTCCTGGGACTTGGATGTGGAAGACATGGAGGTGGAGTTGGGTTGTTATGGGCTATTTTTTGTGCTCTTGGGACCCTGAGAGTCTGAGTTACAGACTGGGGTAAAACATCACAGCCTCTCAGACTGGTTGAGGGTGACAGGTACCTCTGGAGAACATCTAGTCCAGCCAAGACTCTGGTGTGCAGACCAGGAGTGACACACACATCAGGTGTCCCAGTTAGATGCCACTGCTGGCAAGATTCTTGGGATTTGGAGGCTCTGGGGAGACTCAAAGGCTCTGCTCCTGCTGCTTCGCATCTGGGGCTGGGGGAGAGGGCATCTCCTCATCCTCACAGCACCATTACTCCTTACCCTGCACATCCGTGGCATGAGATCACTCAGACCCCCAGGGGCAGTGAAAGCTCCTGTTCATGCTTTATTCTTATACTGCCCACCATTAGTAGCTGGTCCCTGAGCTGCTTAGAGAGCTGACTTTTCATTCAGTGTAGCCCCAATAGCAAGTATTAAATCATTACCTCAATGAGATATGGTATGTGATGTGTAGTTGTAGCAGCAGGTCCATACATCAACAGAAAGTCAAAGGCACCTACAGATGATGACTGGCAAAAATTGTAAAGGGTGAAGCCTATGGGAAGTGGCAGAACTGCCCTAGATTTCGTTCCTTCCTTGAGGAGAACATGCAGGTACCTGCTGTGATCATTGCATGGCTTGATGAGATTAATAAGTCATCTATTCAGGCAGTTATCTCACCAAGACATGGCATGCTGTGCACCCAGGTGTGAGGCTTACGTTGGTTTGGAGTAGAACTCAGCTTCACGAAGTCTTGCAGTGTTTGTTGATGCAGGGAAATAACTGCCTGCTTGCTCTCTGCTAATCCACTGCTCCTTCAGATTCACCTTTTACCCTCTATGCGCTTTCACATATACTTTGTATGCTGTGTTCTAGTTCAGATGAGAGATTCATCACTTATCATTCATCACTAATGTTGTCTTTATGAATTCTTTCAGTGATGGATTTTAACATAGGGGTTTTATAAATGTGCCTCCTTCAGTCTGTCATAACTCTTGCCTAAAATGCTGGAATTTCTTTGTATCCCTTTCCATTTGACACCTCAGATTACAAGTGTTGTTTATTTGAATCCCAGTGGTAGGTGCTGATATATTCTTTGCAACTTACCATCAGGCACTAAAAAATAGAGTCACTTGGTCACGTTCTCCTGGACTCAGCCTGAGCTTGGAAGTGCTGGTCTCTTTCCTCTTTTGCAGTAGTTGCTTTTATACTATCTTCAGCTCCTTCGTAATTTATTTTTCCTTTTTTTTTTTTTTTTTGTGATGAAGCTCTTCTACATTTCCATTAGAGTACCTTAAGAGGAAGAGAGTTTCTCTTCCACCTGAACTTGATATCAGTGGCAGCAATTTCTCATCTCTTTCTCCCACTGAGGTTCTGAAGAAAGTAAAGAAAGTAGAACAATCCAGGTCTGGCTGAGGTAGACTGGGAGCAGGATCACATTGCCCACATCCCCTGTCAGAGACACTCCTGTCTCACAGTTGCTGATACCCCCTGCTCCTCTGCTCCACCTGAAGACAAAATGTTCCTTCTGGCAAGCAGCAAACTGTTCTGTCACCATTGGTACCATAACTACAGAGCATGTATTTAAAGCAGAATTCTGAGAGAGGGAAAACTGCAGAGGAGTCACCATTTTTAAATATGCTATTCACAAATATTTACTTAATTACCAGAAAAGTTGATATTCGTACATGTAGTCAAACACAAACTGGGTGCAGTGATTCTGTATTTTTTCAGTCCCAAGGCTGCAACTCGCATTCTTTTTTTGCAACTGTTAACCTCTCTGTTGTAAATTGAGCCTCACACTGCTGTATTTTCTTTTATTTTGCTGGCATAATCTGGTGTGGTTCTCACTGACTGCCATCATTATTCTTCAAGGCAATGGAAGAAAACACAGATATAGGCTACCAAGATTCATTTTACCCATGCACCATCCTGGCCTAGCATTAGTTGTATCATTTGCTTTAAAAGTGGCTTTTTTTTTTTGCATGATCAGGCATTTTGACATCTTCTCAAAACCTCATTTCTGTGTTTCAACTAACCATGGTTGGCTTCAGCTCCCAGATCCATAGTAGGAGGACAGCTCTTAAGATACAGGTAATAATCTCCCTCCTTTTCTCTCTTACTTATTGTGTTGGTTTATTTTTTAAACATCAACTCAAACACCCTCTTGTACACACATTCTATACAATAAACCTTGTGGAGGAAGCATCTTCACGTGTTTAGTTTAATGATGGTAGCACTGGGGCGACTACATGGATAATTTATTTGATTTCAAAATGCTGTCACATTTATACATGGAAAACTTTAAAGAAAATTAAACTCATTAAAAAAACCCACATAAATTGTTTTTGCAACAAAGCAATTAAGAAATCTCGCCTCTCCAGCGTGGTGGGCAACATTCTAAATAAAATAAAGCCCAAATTACCTTTTGCTGGAAACAAAGTAAGAGCTATCTCTTGTGACTTAATAAGAAATGAAAGTTTTTAGAATTAATACAAAGATTTAGCAGCTTCCTTCTATATGTGTTGCTAAGCATTTTTTCTGAAATTGCCTCAGAAAAAACCCAAACGATTCAATAGAATCATATCTATGAGAGGGTTTGGTGTTGTTTTTTTCTCCCCAACTAAATTACTCTGCCTTACAGGATGCAGAAAAGAGTCAAGGATTTTATTTTTTTCCCTTAGTGTATGTATATGCAAAGGTTTGATAGGGTTTTGTTTTGTTTTATTTTCATTGACTTAGCTTCAAACTACCTCTTAAAGCCCCCACGTTTCTATGGGAACAAAGGAATAATACTCAATCAATGGACTGCAAAATATGGGGCCTGTCCTATAAATCCTGAGGAGCAGGTTTTATTCATACCAATAGTCCCTTTGAAGACTGAAATTACTCCCATAGATAAGAGCTTTCAGGACCAGCCTGATGTGAGGGAATGACACCATGGCTTTGCCTGATGGAGAGCTGATGTTTCTGTGATGCTCCTGTGCAGGAGAGGGAGGAGATGCCAAAGGGGATGTGGGACTGATGGGCATGGAGGAGCAGAGAGGTATGTTGGTAACTCAGGGACTTGCCATTCCTTGCCCCACTGCCCCCAGGTGTGACGCTGCCTGGTACTACTCCCTCCTGGGGGTACAGTGGGAAAAGAGGAAGCTCCATGGACAGGTCATTCCCACCGCCTCTCTCATCCCAGGACTGAGTGCTGTGGAGAGCCAGGATATCACTGCTCAGAGAGGTGGCACAGTTAGAGCATCTGCCTGCACTCTAACAGCTAAGTCAGAGAGGTCTACCCAAATTGTTGAACGCATCATTTATAAACTGCAGATCCATAGAGGAAATAGGGATCTACTGAGATTTTTCTACTGGATCATCTTGTTCCTGTCCCTACTAGGAGGATCCTGATGGAGATCTCCTCTCATATTGGCAGGGACTCTGATGCTCCAGAAAGAGCTGAAAAAGAGCGTAACACATTTAGTTCCTCTCAGGTCTCCACTGCCAGACCTGCCACGCAGGGTGCCCTTCGAAGGTTTTGGGGTGCTGCTGCTCCCACTGAGGTGAGAGCGAAGTCCAGGTGCTGCCACAGAGTGGGCTGGCCAGCTCTGCACTCCTGCAAACCTAAGAGGTTCAGAAAAGGCCTTATTCAGCTTAGTATGCCAAGGAAAAGAAATCCACCTGAAAGAGAGATCAGCTCTGGAGCAGGAAGCTCTGCAGCCAAGGCTGTGCAAGCCTTTGGAAGATGGCCAGTCCTGTAGGGTCCCTCCTGAGCCTACTTAATTGCAGGAAATAAGATGAAAAGACAGGCTAATGAGAAACCCCATCTGCCAACCAGCTAAAATTAAGGCTGCCTTCTTTAGCAAAATGTGCTCTGCTATCTGTATTCTTTTATTATCTCTTCATATGGCCGAGCAGCTTTCAGACATGTAGTGGCTCCTGCCTCAGCTCTGATTTTTTCCTTGATGTTCCTAGTTTGCCCCTGAACAGCAGGCTAAGTGGAAAAAATTGTCTGAAGGACTCTGTTTCAGCATGAATTTATTTAAGAGATCTTCAGCTAATAAAAACTGTAGTCTAACCTGCTTATTATTACATTATATTACGTGATTCAGTGATTCATGATATCAAATTGCTTATGGATGCCGTATATCAGGTGGTCTCATGGCACTTTTGAACTTCCTAGAAGAAACTAGGGCAGAAATGCAAAAGAAGAAAATTCTCAGAAGAACCCTGAGGGTATATATTTAGGGAAAGGACATGCATAAGGAAAGATCTTTTATTTCATTCAGTCTGCTCTATACTCCCATGCAACTTCTGTCCTACTAAACTGCTTACTTGTTTAGTTTACCTTACAAACTGCTGTACTGGTGTTCAAGGAAAGATATTTCTTGTTGTAAAGGTTTGACAAACAAACACCCGTATCCTGGAGGCTTCGGTGTGAAGATGGAGTCTGTCAGCAGTAGATCTGTATGCACACTACAGCACTTTTCGAAGTACAGAATCATAGAATTGCTTGGGTAGAAAGGGATCTTGAATATCATAAAGGTCCACACCTTCCACTGGATCAAAGTCCCATCCAGCCTGAGTCTGAACACCTCCAGGAATGAGGCATCGGTGACTTCTCAGGGCAACCTGTTCCAGTGCCTCACCACCCACACAGTAACAAATTTCTTCCTAACATCTAATCTAAATTTCCCCTCTTTCACCTTAAAACTGTTACTCCTCATCCTATCCCTGATAAAGAGCCCCTCCCCATCTTTCCTGTAACACCCTTTAAGTATTGGAAGGCTGCTCTAAGGTCTCCCTGGAGCCTTCTCTTCTCCAGTCTGAACAAACCCAACTCTCAGCCTGTCCTCATATGTGAGGTGCTCCAGTCCTGCAGCAAAAGGCTACGTGGAGATGCAGGGACTCAGACACATCACGTACAGGAAGAATGTAATGTATTATGCTAAAGCCTGACATATGCCCAGGTTTGCCACCTATGTAGTTGGATACTGATATAACTTGGAGTCATTGATATCCATGCATCATTTGTCTTTTTATTAAAGACAAAACCAGCTGATGAATAGAGTGGCATCTTAATTTTCCTTTAACCATCCATTGCTGTAAATCAGGAATCACTTCAGTAAGCCAGCAAAAGTTATATCAATGTAAAATCGTGGACAATAAGTGAGAATCTATAAAATCTTAGAAACAAATAATTACCAAACAACTCATAGTACTCGAAGCTCATGCAAGTACAAATTCTTAAAGCAAATTGCATACATCTTTGGAAAACATATATTGATTTTTACCATGTCAATTGAGAAAAAAATGTCTAATAACTTTTTCATAGATTAAGACTGAGGGAAAATGTATTTTTTCTCTCTCTCCAACCTATTATTCAAACAAAGTAGTATAAGTTAATCAATCTTGTGATAATAGCTTTCAGGATAGCTGCTTTACTGAAATTCATCTTGCTTTATTTTTCCATACAGTAATGCAAAAAGAGCCAGGTATAGCAAGAATAAAATTAAACTGCAGTTATTTTAGGGCTGGGAATTTTGAGGTTTTGGTGGTTCTTTTTAAGAATACAAACTTTCTGCAAACTGAAAAGGTTTCTTTGAAAGTGATTAAGCCCAATTACTAACTGCAGACCTGACATCAAAGCTTTTATCAGCTTTGGTGAATGACTGAAGTGATGAATGAGTGTGTATGAGTGAACAGAGAATGACATATTTGCCTGCCCAAACAATATACATTTCCCTTAAACATTTGATTTCATTTTGTTGCTAAGCAAGATCTGAAGCTGGGAAGGACTTTAATTCAGGACAAACTCATGAATTTCCAGATTTTTCCTGTGCTATTTTGTTCCATTCCCTGTCTCCTAGGATGGACCTGTGCAAATGAAACCCCCTGTGCTAAGATTTGGCCCTTGCAACTACAGACGGAGAGAAAGGCTGAAAAAAATAGATACCCACTTAAAATTAAAGTGGAGATCAAAGTGAAGCTAAAAGAGCCTGCACAATATGATAAGACTATGTTTTTAAGGAGTTCTCATTTTTGTGAAAATTAGTTTTGGATCCTCATCAGTGTATTCAGGAGAAAAAATATTACTGTAATGTCTATAGAACAGAGATAAAAAGGAAATCTACTGAAGGAGACATAATGAATTTACACTTTCAACATTCATTCAGAGGTGCAGAAGATACATTACCCTACATTATGCCTGTATTAGGCTTAAATAAATTTCATTATGAAAACAAGATTAGAGGAGAGCAGTGCAATTTGAAAACACCCAATGCTTTTATGATTGCTTAAAATAAAGAGCTTTCAGAGCAGCAATGAGTGGCTATATTTTTGAATAAATATATATATAAAATATATATTAAAATGATGGCAAGGGGCAGCTTTAAATATACAGCAGGGGGAGGATTTGGAACTGTCTTTACCTCCTATGGTCCCTAGTTCTGCTCTACCACACCTGAGTCCCTGGATTTTGAGATTGCTTGTAGCTCTGCCGCCTCACGGTAAGTGATGAGGATGCAGCCCCACGCCCTTTACTGACCACCCTGCTCCCCCGGGCTCAAATTGCAGCATGAGTTAAAGGGAGCATCCGGTTATGTCCAACGAACTTGTCAGAACATTGCTCGTCTCAGACGTGGTGGTTTAAAAGGCATTTTTATTGCAATTAGTGATCCCATCCTTCTGTGAGTACTCTGAAGGGGTGTGCTTTTCTATGGAAATCCTGGAAAAGTCAGTAGAGGTAGTGTAGCATCCCATTTATTGAACAAAAGCAGTGACACAGGGAAATGTTTAGTGCAGTGACAGATGTTTTGACTCTACCCTGCACACCATCAGAGAAAGTATGTGTTGTCATTCTGTGCTCTTCACTCTTTGAGTGCTCTTACAGTACTCAGTATTCAGACTCATCAATAATTTTTGTTATAGCAAGACCCATCCAACCCTAATAATAAAAACTTCTGCAGTCAAAATATTGAGCAGCCACAACTGCTCCCATATAGATGATCTCATAAGGCAAAATGTGTTGCTTTACAAAATCAATTCACATTCTTATTATGCAAAGTCATTTGGTACCAGTGTTGCAAAAAGCTGTCTGCTTTCTAGTTGAGATCCTTGCTTAATAAAAAATATTAGGAATCATGTGGCCAACTGTCTTCCATAGGTATTGCACTTGTTAGTGTGCACTGTTAACTGTTTAGCTCGGTTTTAGTAGCTGGCTTATGCAACCAGTGTGTAAAAAGCAGGATTGATTCTTAAAATACTGTTTCTGGAATGCTACGGGTCTTGGATAATTAGTGCAATGGACTACTGGCCATTATTCTGTTCCAGGAAAGGACAATGGCAGAAGCTTGGCTGGAATAGTGTAGGACCCAGTGGTGCCAGGACAGGGGCTACTCCACAGCTGGGGATGGCGATGCATGTCCCCGTGAGGCAAGGAGGGGTCTCAGCTGAGGGGAGGAGTGACGAGGGCATCCCCTACTTGGGCTCTGCTGGACTCCCCGGGCACCTGCAGATTCCTGTAGAAACCCTTCCTTCCCCAAACCTGTAAGGAGCTGGCCCAAATAAACCTACTCATCTTTTGTAATTAATGGACTTTTACAGGACTTGAGTACAAGCCTAAACAGTCAATATTACATGTGTGCATCTTTCAAGTGCAGTAGTTTCAGTATGCTAAAGCTAGAACATATTTAATTAAATGCAAATTCATATTTCTTCCTTCAGTGTTATTCAGGGAAATCCTCCTTGGGAACACAAAAAACATTAACACTTCAGAAAAAACAGCAGAAAATAATTTAGGAAAATGAAACAAAAAGTAATTGTGCTTTAATAAAAAACAAGCAGCATCCCGTTTCAACAAGATATGAAGGCACTGTGTGTATGTATATATATTCATGTATCTGTGCATACCTACATTTGCATTAAGTACTGAGGTGCATCAGGACCATGACTAGCCTAATTCTGTATGAAGTGGACACACTTCAGAGGGATGCATTCCTAGCATCATTCTTTACATCATTTGGGAATCTAAACTGATAATTAAAAGTTTATAAATGCAATTTATTTCTCACTCACCGTTTTTCTATACAAGATGCTTCAAACCAAGTTTTTACTTAGCTGATATTTTTACTTTTTCTTCCTTGGCTCATCTTGTGCCATGCTTCTTCTCTTGCCTGAAGGTGGCAACTAGAAGCATAGCGATATGATGCTGGAGTAAAATTTGACTGGCTTAGGGGTTTCAAGCTGATAAAAGCTTTTAAAAATAATTTTATTGGGACCATCTATAATAAAAGTTGCAAGCTGAGACCTTGACATCTCATGGGAGAAAACTTACATTGCAGCAGGACAGGAACAGGAGGTGCAAAGCAGTGTCTCCAGAGAAATGCGTCAGTTGACACTGGGTAGGTTCTGCTGCAACCTACTTACAGTGTGACTGTTGGTACGTGAGTTGTGATGTGCCAGAGTAAAATTACATAGCAGCAGTAGATCTTCAGCTCTCACTGAATAATTTAACTATGAAAAATGAAATCAACTTTCCGCTCTTGGATGTCTGTAGAGAAGAGTGTGGTACAAGAGAGAGAGGAGATGCAAAAATCAGGTTTGAGAAAACACAAGCTGCTATTTGAGGAATTCAAAGTATGCAAATAGGTGGTGTTTTCAGAACAAGATCATTTCAAATATGATTTTTAATATTTTTGGCTCCACTACACTAAGGCATTTTATTTTCATTGCCATCTCCAAAGGGTATCACAAGAGACATCAGGCACAGCTCTGAGTACAGCATTATCAGAAAAAGAAATTTTAGTGTTTAAGGAGTCAAAAACAAAGTCAGGTCACTCCTTCCTTTCCACACCAAAACGAATGTGTACGTCTTTATATACATATGAAAATGTAACAGTAAAGGACTTTGAAGACAGTGCATCCAAGAAATTAATTGATGTTCCTCTTGAGTATCTAATATGCATGGCATGATTTAAGTGGCTTACTAGAAGAGAAAATTGCATTTTATCTAAGATACAGAATGACCGCCCATTCTCAGAAATCTCAGAGGCTGGTTTAGACAGACTTTATAGCCTCCTCCAGACACGGGATGGATAAAGCTCTCATTTGAGATAGAAAATTTTCATGAGCCAGAGGAACCACATTGGGGCTCAAAGTGTATTGAAGTGTCTCAGGATCCTCCAGACTCAAATAACCCCCTTTTTCTTGCTAAAAGCATGTTTTCACCCTGTGGCCCTTCAATCTGATGTTACTGTCTGATGGGAGTCTACCCTGCCATATTCTTTTTCCCAGGCAAAGATGAGGACAAAACGATGATGCACACAGAAATCCGCACTGTTTTCAGTAGGGTCCTGTGACACACAACATTCTACATGTGCTTGGCACTGCCTCAGCTACCCAACATGGCCCCATTTTCCAAAACATGATCTGGGGAGCATCCTCCTTCCCAATAGCCAAGGGTTCAAGATAGGTTTCAACAGGAGGGGAAGGAGAACCAGAGCAGTGCTGCACTTGGGCACAAAAAAGTGACTTAACTCTAATGTGTTTGGTGACCTAAGATCCATGGCTTCCTAAAACTTCCTCAAGGTCTCAAATTAATATTGTGCTGAAAGACGTTTTTTCCAATCTGGGTTCTCTTTCAGCCAGGATAATTATAGGTGACCAGCATGGAAATCTAGCAAAAAATCTTTGGGGTCTTTGATGCAAAGTGTTTATAAAGAACCCTTAACCCAAATGCACTTATAAAGTAGATTCAAGCCATGACGAAGAAATACGGAGGACTGTAAAAGTTACCCAAATATGTGAAATTTATGAAAGTCCCAAAGAAATAAAGAAAGATCTGGCTGCAATAACTATTTCTGTCAGATCTTGTAAGTGCACTGTCTGCAGCAAATAGATAGCTGCCAATGTTTGTGATTGCTCTATCTCTTTCTTATTCTTCTGGATAAGCCTACCTTTCAGTTTAGACTGACACCAGCAATAAAGCCCAGAAATCTGAGTGAAACTGAGAATCACTGCAGCCAGTTCTGTTTATTACCACCAGCTCTTAACAAATCACCTGTTTGAAACTTTGATTCACAGTCTGTGTAGACACTGAATGTGGATTGACTGGTTTGTAATTCCCTTGGTTCCCCTTTTTAAAAATAAATACTCTTGTTCCTTTCCCAGTCCTCTGGGACACCTGTGAGCTTGAAGATAATCACGAATGTGATTGCTTCCCTGAGTTCCCCAGGTTTGCCTGGGTAAATGTCACGAGTCTTCCTGCCTTTGATTAATGTCTCATTTAACTTAAATATTTATTGATCTTTAACTCCCTCTTTTGACACAGGTTCTTAATGTCTTACTGTAAAGACACGACTGACCACCAGCAGAGCAGGTGGTCAAGGTCACGTAAAACCAAATAGATAGGAACGTATCCTCTCATCATTTCTGCAATTCATTCTTTTGTATGATAAATGCTAAGATTTTTCTGATGAGGGATAAGAAGATCATCAAATAAGCTCAAATGCATAATTCCCAGAATGCTACAAAAATATTTTCGAATTTCAACAACACTTGAATTAAACATATACAAATACGATCTTTTAGGCAATACTTTCCAAACATCCAAACATGACTGGTATTTCTTTTCAGCTTCTCATACATGCATAATGAAGACTCCATGTCCAACAGTGTTTGCAGAAGAGGTTTCCAAACCTTTTTTCCTCACGTTACACACTAAGTTAGGAAGTATTGGTGTGCAGTTGTAAATAGATTGTTTCTACTTAATTTCAACAAAGAAATGGATTTAATACACTTGGTAGCTATTCAAAGATTATTTAACAAGGAAAAAAATTCATTTTTTTCTACACAAGCTTTAGCCTAGAACATCAGACAGCTACATGGAAAATGTCCCACTAGTGAGTGAGTAATTTGCAGTGAGTTTTTGCCTTGATGACTTTACCTTATTTCGGTTCAAGAACTGTCTTCAGACTTCATAAGTGTACTGAATGAACACAGACATTGTGCATGTGCTTAGCTTAACTATGTGAGTAGCTGGGTGGCATTTACCAGCCCAGATATATGCTTGATTTTCTTCTGCTGGAGCTAAAACTACCCTTGTTCCATAAGGCAGAAATTAAAAAATATCACTGCTGAATCCTCATTGCTAACTGCATATATTGGTACAATAGGTTTCCCTGTGTACTGTTCGAAGACTTTTTAGTAGCTGCATATCTATGATTTCAGATATATAAAAATACATGCATATGTACGAAGCAAGAGTGGAAGCAAAAAGAGATCTTGACTGGCTGAACTTCCATTGCCAATGTACTAGGAGATGAAGACAATTAATTTCTGCATTTTATATGGTCTGGAAAAAGCTGAACTAAGTGTAATGAATAATATAATGATATCAATAATAGAAATAACATAATAAAGTATAATAATCTAAATTGGATAAATAATATAAATAATGTAAATATAAATAATATAACAGGGTAAAAGGGAAAAAGAAATGACAGTAGTAGAGTGTTTCTTTCATACATTTAGTAGTAAACCCCCTGCATTTGAAACACACAAGAAAGCTGTCTTAGAAAACGTATATTTTCCTTTTCTCTCACCCATGCCTCTGTGAACCATCAGACTGGTTCACTCTAAGTGAGAGTCCAACCCTGACAAAGACAGGGCAGCACTCCAGGAGGCAGAGAGGGCAGCCAGGTACCTACTATGCTCCATGCCTTCCAGATGAAGGAAAAGTCTTAGGTAAAACAAAAAAGGCCAAATTAATCATGCATTTTTTCAGTGTCAAAATTCTTCTTCAGTTTTGCACAAGGAGCTTTGGTATTTATTTGTCTTATTGCATCATCCAATTTTTCATTCTTTTATGCCAAAGTCAAAAACTTTTCACAGTATCACAGTATCACAAGGTTGGAAAGGACTTCTGAGATCATCAAGTCCAACCTATAACCTAACACTAACACCAACACTAACACCAACCATCATCTAAACCATGGCACTCAGTGCCTCATCCAGTCTCCCTTTAAACACCTCCAGGGTCGGTGATTCCACCACCTCCCTGGGCAGCCCATTCCAATGGCCAATCACCCTTTCAGTGAAGAATTTTTTCCTCACATCAAGCCTAAACTTTCCCTGACAAAGCTTAAGTCCATGCCCTCTGGTTCTGCCACTGGTCACCTGAGAGAAGAGACCAACCCCTGCCCGACTACAACCTCCTTTTAGGTAGTTGTAGAGAGCAATGAGGTCTCCCCTGAGCCTCCTCTTCTCCAGGCTAAACAGCCCCAGTTCCCTCAGTCGCTCCTCATAGGGCTTGTGCTCCAGCCCCTTCACCATCTTCGTTGCCCTCCTCTGAACACATTCCAGTATCCTAACATCTTTCCCAAATTGGGGGGCCCAGAACTGGACACAGTATTCAAGGTGAGGCCTGACCAGTGCAGAGTACAGGGGGACGATAACTTCTCTGGTCCTGCTTACTACACTATTCCTGATGCAGGCCAGGATGCCATTGGCCTTCTTGGCCACCTGGGCACACTGCTGGCTCATGTTGAGCTTCCTGTCAACCAGCACTCCCAGGTCCTTTTCTGCCTGACTACTCTCCAGCCACTCCGTCCCCAGTCTGTAGCTCTGCATGGGATTGTTGTGTCCAAAATGAAGTACCCGACATTTGGACTTATTAAACATCATCCCATTAGAATCAGCCCAGCTCTCCAATCTGTCCAGGTCCCTCTGTAGGGCCATCCTACCCTCCAACAGATCAACCCTTCAACCATCATTCAGTTCACGTTGCTATTTATGTTCGCTAGACACATGTTATGTCTCTTGAAATCCAGATTACCTGTCCATGAGAAGTATCCAGTACTGTGTTATTCTAACACTGAGTGCACAATTAGGACATAACATAGTGTCCTTTTGCTTCATAATCATTGATATTTTAATTATCAAGAGTCACTAACGTAAGATCTGCACAAATGAATTCAGCGTTGTGGTCCAGATAATTTTTCTTAAACTTGGCATTATCTCTGAGAATGTCAACAGCCACAGCTCCAGATCAAAGCACTGTTAAAAAGCATTTTTCTTTCCTTTCTCTGAGAATTAAAAATACAAGGAAACTTGATGTTTCCTTTTAGGAGTGTGAGAATGGGCATTTCCCCTCTTTGCTCCTTCCTGCTGTGCAATCTGCCTGCAGACTTAGCACCTCAAGAGGTTCTTCTGCACACATCGCATGGGTCACCGGTAACGCCACTTGGCTCTTCACCAGGGTGAGCCGTGGTGGAAGGTGTTCTCTTTAGCTGCGCATTACTGCCACTTTAACCATTTTTATCCTTTCTTGGTTGTGCATAAATGCGTTATTTTGACTTGGAAATAACACCTTCTTCTCTGTTCTAAGCTGAGACCAGCTGTCTTCAATGGAGACTCCAGGACCAGGCTGTGCAGTGGCTCTGCGTGAGTGTCATCCTTGCAGATGCTCAGACCTCAGAAGAGGTGGCCCTGAGTGCCCAGGTCTAGCTTAGAGAGGGGGTTGGCCTGAGGCCCCCTGGGCACTCAGTCCAACAGTGAGCTCTGCCATGATGCTGTGTTTTCTTGCCCAACATCCAGCTCTGGGGCCTTGGCTGGTCGAGGAGATGTTAGGGCTTCCTGTTAGAAAGGACTTCTCGAGCTAATATTAAAGGAGGAAATCCACAAATGCCAGTGGACACAACTGACCAAAGACAGTTTGGGGTGATATAAGACAGTTTTCTGTTTTATTACAGCACTCTGACCACTATGCCTGCTTTGCAGCTACCACTTTGAAAGATGCAGCTCTGAAATTCTAGTGGAATTATTGCATATACAACTTCATTTGTATTTAGATGGATACCATATGTCTTATTGATTTGATAGTGTAGCTGTTTCCAATAAATCACATTTATTCAGACAAAAATAGGGAAATAAATGTCAATAGCTGTAAGTGGGAGTGCTGGCAGGAAGAAATGAACCATAAAAGTGCACAGTTCAAGAACCTGTGCAAATCTGATCTGAAAATGCAGTGGAAGCACAGTGTAATTTTAGTACCCCTTTTAACACTGCCAAAGAAACAGGCGGTGATTACGTAGGGCATTTTCCTACTGAATGATGTATTGGTGATAAAACACAGAAGCAAATATCCTATGAAATTTTCTTTTTCTCTTGGCAGAGATCATTAAAGCACCAAGGAACTTTTACTGACTTCCTTTAAGGGGACAAACAAAGTTGATAATAGACCATGCCTTTTTTAAATGGGAAGTATGTTCTTGGCTTATTTGACCTGTACAAAACCAGGATCTTGTACAGTCATTTTAGTTTCCATGACACATAAAGGATAATAGTTTTGAAAATAGGTCACACAAAATAATATGAATACAGAAAAGAACATCACCACTATAAAAAAATCATTATCCACACTCTAACAGAGGGAAACAAGCAAGCATGTATCTTCATCACACTGTACTGAAATTTGAATCATTAGGACTTGCTATTATTCATCTCTTCTGTCAAATTTGCTTTCCTTTGCTTGGATCTTCATGGCTTAAACCTGGTGGCCCTTACGCTGATCTCATGTGTCCACAGTTCTGTTATTTTCACTGGAGGTAATCTAGATTTATGATCCTGTATCTGAAATGTAAATAGATGGTAGATCTTATTTATTATTGAAGATACAGTAGGATCTTTTGAGATTAAAAATAATAAATAGTCAACATGTCTAATGTGTGCATTGCATTTCCACCAGAAGTCTAGCTGGAAGAGCTCTTTCCATTGCAGTCAAATGGATTGAAGATACAATTCCATTTTTATATCTGCAAATTCTGAACATCAGCCTCCCAGGCAGACTGATTACTACTAAACCTCATTTGAAAAACGAACAAATGAACCAAATAATTCAGAGAATAATTTCAAAGGGATTATTGCATGCAGGAGAAGTGACCCTAGACAATAGATAAAGCAAAAATAGTTGGAAGTCATTGATTATATGATTCACTCTGAATTATCCACCAATATACTGTGCTAATAAAAATAACAGCTTTCATACAGTTCAAGACCAAAAAAGGCTGATACAGTTTTGAAGCCTGCTTTTGTTTATCACAGACCATGCCGTGTTACCTAGGACAGTCCTCCATTTGCAGTTTTGATGTATAGCATTTTACATGCTATCTGACACCGAGCACTGAAGACTTGATAGAATACTGAAAATTTTTCCAGGTGTATAATCAACAGGGATTTTTTTTGAGTGCTCGCCTTTATTAGATTAGTTTGATGGACTTGGGCTGATTTTTTGTCTGCATGGATTTCTCATACACATTTGCTTTTGAATATGTAGTTACTCCAAACAATGTCAAAAAGGGAAAAAAGAGATAGATCTCTGCTGATCATTTTTGTAAGCATTGCCTGAAACAACCAAGTGTAGCAAGGTAAATTTACTCAGGTACAGTATTCAATAGTGAAATTTCAACCGTGGCCAGTGGTGATTTGGAATAGAACTTTTTTTTTTGCATCATAATCTTGCTGTTTCAAAAGCAGCAGCAACAAGAAAGCCAGCTATGGTTTTGGTGTGTCTGAGTAGTTCATTAGTTCATTCTCTTGCCTAGCATGCAAAAAAAATAAATCAAACTCAGTAAAGAATTTAAGTTGTCATAATACATTTTAAAATATACCTCAAACCTTTAAATATTCACTGAGAACAACACTGCTCTATTGCCTGCAAGACCATAGCAGAGTTTTTCTTCCATTAAAGCCATTGACAAAATTCCCTTTGATTTCAGCAGAAATGGCAAAAGTAGGATAAGTCCTTTAGCACGCACTTTTTTTGTTTTCTCAAGTGTTAAATACCTGGAACCAAAATAATGCAGTGTTTCAGAGTGCAGCTACACAGGTTTTGTACCATATTAAAGGTGTTTCTGACACAGTTGTATTCAGCTTTCCTGTATGCCAGGACTCTGCTTCCCAGTGTGACCCTGGTGATTAGAGCAGAGCTCTGCAGTGAAACCAGATGTGTGGTCAGCCTGCAGTTGTCTTGAGTTGTTTACCATTAAAATTACAATTCAATTTCTATTTTATTATTGTTTGCTATATAAGTGCAAGTATCCTCCATGATAAAGAACACAACCTTTTTTTTCCTTGAAGTCCCATAACACTATTACTTAATAAAGTCATGATGACTACTGGTGTTCTCAGACCCTGTAGTTCCCAGGCACAGGTTTCTGTGTTCAGCTGAGTCAAAAAATAAACACCTAGGCCAAATGTACCCCTAGTCCCAAACCACAGAACAACAAGCTCCAGAGAAGATAATTTAAAATTATAAATGTTCTCCACCTAGACAGAAACATTTTCTAGTTCAGCACAGCAAAAAGTACTTTTCAGGTTTGTTTAGATGCTATAATTGTGGAAGTTGCTTGCAAATTAAGCATAAAAGTGCAGGGGTGTAGGGAGAAGTCTTTATATTGGAGAAATACTATGATAAGTGATCTACTTGAAGTGCAGTGTGGGTATTTTGAGTATTTACCATTAACTTTATCTCAAGTGGCCAATTACTGTCCTTTTTATGCCCTTTTATTGTGAGATTCAGAGAACACTCTGCAAACAAAACGCTTCTGATGTTCCTCAGCAATTATTTTTGTAATTATATGCCTTCTTTTCTTCCATGTTTGCAATGTCTGCAAAGCCTCAGGGAGGCAAAGCTGTCGCTCCCTGGAGCATCCCCAGCCCCTGCTCTAGCTCATGCTGCTGCACATCTCATGACAGCAGCACTGGTATTACAGCAATGTGCTCTGGAGAGAGCAGCTTTGCTGCTGGTTTCCTGGGGCATCCCTGCAGAACAGCTCTGCTCATCAGTGACCTTATTCTGAAGCAGGTCATCATTTTCACCAGATCTTCCCAGTCTCAATCTGGTCCAGTTGGAGTGTGTTAAGCCCAGCTCAGGGCGGGTTGGTCTGTGCCTCTCTACCTCCACCTGGGAGAGCCTTCCTCCATTGGGGCTAGGAAAGTATTTTTCAGCAGTTCTTTTTCCCCTGCTTTTGTCACTTGGTGGTGAAATAATCCCAGCTGGAGGTATGTGGCACATCCTCCCTCCCTGGAGCAGATGCCATTGACTCAGTGGTGGGTGTTACTGGAGTAGTACGGGCTAACCAAAAGTTTTTGATATTAGTGCAATTTCACTATGGAGAAAGGAAAATCTGTAAGACTTCTGAAAACTTGTCTGATGTGTAATAAATTTAAAAAAAATCCTTTACTTCATGCTAGCTTGACCTTTCTGCATGGCTAAACTGCTGTTTTAATCTATATGTAATTTGCTATTTCTTGGTTCATCTGGATGAGCAGTGTTCTGAAACAGTATGAGTGTCATCATCTGAGAAAAGTCCACAGTGTCCTCAAGCTTGGGCTTGGAGAGCACTGGGATGTTGAATTTTAGAGGAAAGGAAATAAACTAAGTATGGTATCAGCAAAGATATTCATCTTCAAGGCACCATGTATTTGTACTCAATAAATAGATATTATGTGTTAGGAGTCATTGCATTACAAAACCCTTGCAGCAGCTTCATAATTGTTTTTTATTTTACTGATTGCACATTAACTGTCTCTGTTCAGCCACCTGAATGTCTGGGCATTCACTAATCATTCCTGTGAGAACAGGGCTGTGAGTTAAAGAGGGAAGGGTGCCCAGATCATTGGAGTAGGTTCTTGACCATGATAGACGTGTTCAATAAAGTGGCTCAGCCTGTTGAAATGACCTCTTTTCCCTGATCTATCCGATAATAACATTAAACCACATCACACCTACGTTCACAAAATCATTTTATGGGAATGTGTTGATGGTTCAGTCTTCCACAGAAAAAAAGTGGATGTCTCATGCTGGGGATGTTCTCACAGCTGATGCAGCTACCCGGGGTATTCATCATTTATGATGATGTCCACTATTATCAGAGGGATATCTCATTTTTAGCTGTTCAGCCTGTACAGTCCTCAAAGGCCGCACAAGAAATGAGCCACGCAGGGCTGTGAGATATGTGTGTTAGAGAATACTTATCTGAAATTTGTGTTTTTTGTAGAAAGCTAAACAGTAAGACACAGCAGAGCAGCCGGATGACTCTTTAAGTAACTGGTGTAACTTAGACATGGTTGGCTTAAATATGCATGTTCAAGAACTGGTCTGGCAAATCCACCCATTCTATTCTATACTCATATATTAATTTTTGTTTCCAAACTTTGACCTTGGAGGCAATGTGTTGTGCATAAATACTATGTGAAGACAAACGCGTATGTATGAATACAAAGTGTCACAGCTATTTGTTATCCTGATTTAACTTTTGATCCATGGTGTTTATCAACAGGTGCTATTCTTATATTTTCATTTTTACTATCTTAGAAAAAAAGATTTTTTATTAAACAGGACTCCAACACAGACAAAAAAACTGACAGTGCTTATACTTAAAAAAAATCCCAAACCCAGACAACAACAAAATAAACAAAAAATCCCAACCTTGCTTATCACCATAGTTACCTCCGACAAAAAAAAATCATCGTGTGCTCAGTAAGACTCTGTTACTGATCAGGAGGTGACAATGTATTAAGAGATACATTGTGCTTTTAATATGCGCTTATAAACTACTCATGTTCGAAACAAAAAATATGAAGAATAATAAAATATATGCATGAAAGGATTTTCTGCTATGAAGCATTCAGCATTTAAGAAGCATGCCTGTGATTTCACATGCTTGCTGATTGCAGGAGGTCTATTATTTACAATGGCAAATGAAATTTAAAACTGTACCAGAAGAAAATGTGACATTTTCAATCTATTTTTTTAAAATGATTACTAAACCACATTTCAAATTTGTTAGATTATTTTATTGTTGTATTTAAAAACTCTTGAAGAAGAATTGGGAAAACAACCCCGATGGTTGTGTCTGTACTCTTCACGGTGACTTTGCTGAAGTGCAGGAAAAGTCCCTGAAGGCTGATAAAGCCCTGTAAGTTGTCAAATTCATTAGTACAGTTAATCTTCATCATATTTCTGTGTAGGCAGAGAAAGCAAGCAACAGGTTTAACAATTCTATGGTCAAGACTTTTGAATGCTCTACATTTCGAGGTGCAGGATCTGGCAGCTTCGCACCCCAGGGGAGGAACTGCAGTGACCCTGGAGCAGGGAGAGTGTGTGTGGAGAGACAGTTTGTAGGCACACACAGTGTTTACTGGCTGTTGTTGATTCCTATTTTGTGCACAAGCATTGTATTCCTGTGCTCATTCACAGTTCAGACAGTATTGTCCTTGTTGACCACCTCTGTTGGGGTGGGCTCATTTTGGCCCCAGCCATGGGCAGAGGTCCCAGACCAAGCATCTGTCCAGCTTATGGCAAGTGTTTTGGTCAAATCAAGTAGGGAAGTTTTGGAAATTATATTCAAGAAAAAAAAGGAACAAATATCTGTTTAACAAGGGGAGCCCAGTGGAAGAGTCTAGAGGCTTCTCAGTTGTTTTTTCATTTTTTGTCTGTTACCAGCATATTCTTTAAAGCAGCTGAAGTTCCTGACCTTCTCCTTTCTGACTACAGGGCTGGTGAGTACTCTGTCTTCACCCCGAAGGGATGTAGAGTGTTGCCTGGATAACCAGGTACATAGATACGTACGCACAAGTCTGTTTAGACAGCTGATCTGGTCTGAGCTTTTCCCTCTGTGACCATGTACCTCCTACATAACTGATTGGTTTACTCCAACTAACTGCCCAAACACATACTTAAGGAACATTTAGCACAAGAAGCTATTAATGCATCTATCCATCAGCTCACAGCAGCTTCAAACACCATATTGTCTGTCCAAATCCTATTGGGTCTTTAGTTTTTCATCTTGTGACTAAGGGAAACCTCTGATCTTGTCTCCATTATGAATAAATTCAAAGTAAATTTACATAATAATGTTAAAATCCTGTCTATACTTTTCATAAGGTGGCTGTGAGAAGGTGCAATAATTAGGGGAGGAGTTAGAATGAAGAGAATCTGGTGACCACAGGAACCCTTAGAATACCCATGGTCCTGCTTCATGGTCCTGCTTCACGTCCCTGGGGCCGGGACAGGGTGCTGCTGCCACTGTGCTTCAGAGATGTGGTGGTGCTGGCGGGCCAGCAGCCCACCCCAAGAATGTCTCCTTTGTGCCACCCCATGCCTGGCTCCTGCTCTGCCACTCTGGCCATTTCATAAGATCCTTGATGCACAGTCTGGTCCCCTTCATCCAGATTCACAAGTGGAAAATTGACTTGGTCTTTGTGGTGCACCAGCAGCTAATAACATCACAATACACCTCTCATATGAATGTTTTCACATGAATTGGTTTGAAGTTCAGTTTCTGCTTTGAAGTCTAGCCATACAACAAAGCTTTGTTCTTATTTGTATATCACAAGTTTGCTGCAAACTTGGGGCATTATCTTAGCTTCACAAAAACATAAACAGCAGCAAGTCAACAAATCTATAACAAATCTGAATCCTTCTGAGCTGAATCTGAAACCTTGGTGCTGGAGGAGAACGTTTCCTGAAATGCCTGACATGTGAGGAAAGTTTTTAAAAGATAAGCACACCCAGAATTTCACTTTAAGGTAAATCATTTGCGGGGGAGTGTAACTTCTGTTCCCTTGGGAGGATGTTTTCTGGGACCACAGGCCAGTGGACAGTATGTTCAGGGAGAAGGCAGAGGGAAAGACCACAAAGCAGAATGTTACTGGAAGTTCCTGGGAGTGTACCTGAAATTACTGCAATTCCCAGATTCCTGGGTGCAAAATCCTGCATGGAGTAATAGTAAAGGAAGAGTATTCTGCTTGTTGTTTCTTCCTCCCAGAAATAAATACAGAACTAGTCCTGCTGGAGAGCTTGTGCAGGCAAAACGGAGCCCATTCTCAATTTAAATGTTTTCTGAATGGTTCCCCATGAGTGCAGTGAATCAGTGTGGAGCTGCCACAGTCTTGTCCCTGCAATGCTCCTGAGGACTCATACCAGGAACTCATCTTCTAAAGATTAAATTCTACTTTCCAGCAAAAGATGTCCCACCTGCCACATCAAATTTAACTAACAGTGCTATTATTACTGTGAGCATCATTTTACATGCCTGGAATACTGTTGTGAACTTCTGCTTGATCTCTGAGCATGAGAGGATTTGCTGCCTCTTTGGTCTCCATCAGCAGCCACGTTGCCAGCTCCCCAGGTGCTGAGACATTGCGCTTGCATCACTGTTCAGGGGGCCTGGGATTGTGCCGCCTTTGTTGCCTGCTATAGCAGTACAAAAGCACTTGTAGTTCTTCCTGCACACACATCTGAAACCTGGTAGAAAGGGTAAATGCCCAGCACTTACATGGTTTTTGATTCCTGGCACTCAGTGTCTGATTTTAATCTCACAGTTCTTCTTTTTGAATCTTGCCCTAAAAAAAGAAATCCCTGCTCTAATGTACCCACTGCTGGTGGGAGAGAGAAGGTAAGGGGTGAGGATGAAGTGTTTTGGCAATTATTTTTTTTTTTAATTAGTGTCTTTGTGCCCTGGAAGAAAAGTAATTGTTTTCTGAAGTGTTCTTTACCTGATCATAGCAATAGGCAGCGTGGCTTGAGATCTTATAGGGGAAAATACAAATGCAACTAATCAGTTGGATTAAGTGCATGTGGCCAGCAATGGGATGTGACCCTGCGCCCGCATTGCCTCCTTCACCCCATT
Source organism: Tapera naevia (assembly GCA_033556795.1). Lineage (NCBI taxonomy): Eukaryota > Metazoa > Chordata > Aves > Cuculiformes > Neomorphidae > Tapera > Tapera naevia. The sequence goes on along the minus strand of JAUMJJ010000198.1, from coordinate 1,655,773 downwards.
CTGCTTTACCCCCGAGGTCCAATGGGTGCTGCCCCTGCAGACCGAAGGTCTCTATAGCTCATAAATAAGCATGCGGAAGTGCAACAGAGGAGATTTCTCAGCTCTGCTCCAGTCACTGTTGATTCCCTCCAACAGGCTGGAACCAGCCCAGCCCTGCCAGCAACCCCTGGGGTTCCTAGACCTTGAGGTATAGTGTGGCAGAAATAGTGCAGCAGAAATAGTGTGGCAGGTGTTTGGTTTCAGGCAGCACCACAGCTGGGAGTGGGTGGCAGAGCAGCTTCTTGTTGAGTAGGATGAGGGAGGTGTAGTGAGATGAAGGAAGCAACATTGGGTCAAGGCTGTCACAGGATCATCCCTGCAGACCCCACGATGCCCACCATCTTTGGTTCCTGTTGGAGATTCAGCTGCTCCTGGGGAGAAGCTTCCCACAAAGCACTACCTGGGCATGGTTCACAACTTTCAAACATAAACCTCTTTGCATTTATTTTTGATTACTAATCCTTGAGTTTATACCTTAGTATGCTGGAAAAGGTAAGTATCAATGGGAGGCCATTTGTAGTTATTGGAGTCAGAAAATAAAAGCCATTTGAAATGTCTAAATATTGGCTTTAATTCCTTATTTTGATTATTAGAAAGCCTTGCCTATGACCTTCAAGCAGAAGACTGTGTTTTAAGACCCAAATACAGCACAACTCTTGCAATTAGAAGTGGCATTCCTGCTAGAGCTCATGCAACTGAGAAATACTTGAAAGGATACAAAAATCAGACTAAAGCTGTTCTGTTATTTTCCTTCTCATGTTGGTACTGAAAATTGGACAAGGCATTAAAGGTAACAGGATGTTACCTATTGAAAAACAAAAGCATACGTTGCATAGCTTTAATTTTATTCTAGGAAAAAAGTCTTTTTTTTGGTAGTGCAAAAAAAAAAAAATGTGCATGACTCAAATGTAGATTTTCCCCTGTTTTACTTAATAGGGCTTACTCAATCAAGGCTGCAATAGCTGTTGGCGGCACAAATGCCCCATACAATGAAAGAGGAGTATGCAAATCTACTGATCAATACTTTTACCGGAACAAAAATCTTTACAGCTTGCAATCAGTTTAAAGAGCTAAATCCTTTCCCTTTAATTTGATAAAAGAGAGGTTTTCCTTGCTTTGTGCTTGTACCCTTTCCTTGTGTTCCAGTAAAGATTAATCATCTCAAGGCAAATCATGCAGGATAACACTTCCCATACAAGCAGCACCTCTAGTGGTGTGAGGCACCTTTCAAAAGCACATCATCTCATGTAACCTCTCAGACAGAAGTGTTGTCTCCCTGCGCTTCCCTGTCTTTCAGAACAGTAAGAATATCTGTCCTGGTGTTATTCAAACATTAGTGAGGCCTTTCAAATATATTTACAGTGGGTGAAAATTCTAGAAGCTAAGTGTTAGGAAACCTCTGTTCATGATTTATTTATCATTTAAAACAAACATCCTAAGGGCTGCTCATAAGTTTCATTAAATGTTTGTGCCACATCTTGATGTGAACAGTTGCACAGAGTGTTCATTGAAGGAATGAGAATGGAGAGCAGTGGCACACGGATAATTTTGCAGATGAGTTTTTCCAAATACTGTGTGCTGCTGTGTCCAATATTTTCTCCTAACTTCCTTATCTCTTCTCCATGGGTGATTCTGGATCACTTCCACGAGCTACACCTTTCCCCTTCCTACTCTTGATGCTCTTTGTGCTCTCTGAAAGTATACAGAATTTCATATTTAATAACTCCTACTGTAAAAAGTGATTTCTAATAGGATGCACATATTTATGAGATACTCTCACAGTACTGCCTGAGAAAGCTTTTTGCTTTTTTTTCTTCATCTATGAACTCTTGTCCACCCTCAGTTAGGACGGAGCTTGGCCATCCTCTGCCAGGAACCATGAAAACAGCTCCGCTATTGTGGCATACTAGCTGGAAGCTTGCTGCTAGAGCCTGAGACAGCTTGCTTCCTTCCAGTGGGACACAGGGGAAAGTCCTGATTCATCTCATCTTCAACTATGACCTCCAATGGCAGAGCATCACGTGGACTTTGAGCAGCACACACCCTGTCCTCAGTGCATGTGTTTTGTTCTGCAAGCAGTTGTAATAGATTACGACTGAGCTGCAGAAGTTTCTTTTTAAAAGGAAGAAATTGAGACTAAATCAGTAGCTGGCTTGAAGTTGAACAATGTCTGGCTTGGCCCAACAGCCCACAGGTTCACCCTGACTGCAACATGCTGTGGAAGCTGGCTTCCTTCTGGGATCATAAAAATTTATGACTGCAAGTGACTGTAAAACCCTGAAGCCTGTCTTCCTGGCCGTGTGTGAGCTTATTTAGCAGTTTCACAGAGATTCCTGCTGACAGGCTCCCAAAATGTGTATTTCAGTGAAACACATCGTCATTAGTTCCCCCTTTCTAATGCCTAGGCTGAGGATTGCATCTAAACTGGAGTTAGAGATCTTCTTCATGGGTCTCAATGGGTTCAAGCCGATTATTCCACCTTTGTTACAGAAATCTTGCAAGTACTTCAAGACTACTGTGCCCTTTCTCTTCTTTCAGTTAAACAGCACTGTTCAATCTTATCAGGCAATCTTCTTCTCCTAGATCTCACCATTTGACATTTAGTGCCCAGAAATGGACAGAGTGCTTCAAATATCTACAATAAGCAGGTGATCCACTGTCTTACAGGCTATGCTCCTCTGTTTGTTCTCTCTGAGTGTTTTATGTCATAATTTGTTCACAATGAAATGTATTTTCATTCTGAAATCTGAGTGGGTCACCTGGTGTCTGTTAATAGCTTTTGGCATACTAACTCGACAATTTCCACAATGCCATAACACAGAGTTTGCAAATTTTGAATGAAAACATTCATGAAACCAATGTAGAATGGACACTACAAAGCTCTGCCCTGTCTGATATTCTGTTTTGATAATGATCATAATTCTCCAAGACAGGTTTCTAATTTTTCTCCCATCTGCTGTGCAATGGCTTCAACTGGGCATGTTTGCCTTGCTCAGTTACAAGCACAGAAAGCCTTGCTCAGTGCTCCTTCCCACAAGGTCCACCACTGTGCCTCCAAAAATATTAGAGTGAATTGACATGAGGTACTCTTGACAAATCAATGTTGACTTTTTTATTTTCCCTTTGTTTTCTTGTGAGGTCTTACAGTCGATTCAGCTGTTTATTTCAGTATTTTTCTGGAAACTGGAGTTTAGTTTCTGCAGGTTATAACTCTTCTGTTGACCTTTCATATTAGCACAAGACTTCTTTCCCAAGGAAAGTACAAGAGGGGAATTAAATCTCAACACGAATCAAGATGTCTTAACATCTTGCTCACTCACTGTTCTTACTGACCAATAGTCACGTAGAGTAAGAAGGAAAATTTTCAGTAACTTTAAATTTTCCAGTTATTCTTAGACTCAAAATTTGATGAGGTCAAATAGGTTCTCCTATAAAACAGTAGATTAAGAATTAAACACATTGAAATTATTTCCTTCAGATAAGTGGAGATGCGAAAGAAATGTAAGAATGATCTGGCTGAAGTTTGGTTTGTGAACCGAATTCAGCAGAAACACATTTCTGCAAATTGAGCAACACAAAAATGAGTTGAAAAGTCTGCTGCCATGCTAGATTATAGTCAAGTGCTCTGAGCAGCCAGGCAATCCTGTGCATGTGAATGTGTGTGTTCTAATGCAAATCCCTGAAACTCCAGGATCAAATTCAGATCGTTTTCAAATTTCTATCTTGCTTTCAGTTTGAATAAAGCTAAAACCTAGAGTTTAAGAGTTCATTTTTCCCTCTGCAGCAAATGCTGGCAATCTGTCCCCAGATGAGTAGGAGAACTGATTATGGTTTCCCTGGAGGTTCATGGTCTGTTTAGTTATTAACATGATGTCAGAGAAGAGTTGTGATGTTGGACTCTTTGAGGAGATGGGAAATAGAGAGATATGAGCAGACAGATGAAATGATTAGTGTGTGCGAAACCCAGTGTCCGCTCAACAACAAACCCCTGATTAGAGCAAGTGTTGGGCTTGGTAGTGCCATGCTGGAGGAGAGCCCTATTGAGAGCTGGCACAGCTCTTCCTTGGGGAGCCCCACTCCCATCAGCCCAGCTCAGCAGTGACTGGCATCACCCCTCCTGTTCAACTACCAGTGGTCTGCCAAAAGACACTTCCATGTCTGTCATGATGTCTGACACAACTTTGTCCACAAAGCAAGACTCCGAAACCAAGTGAGATGCTGTTCACAGAGCTGCTGAAGGCAGATGGTGGCAAGAATCTGCTGGATCCTAAGGCACTGTGGGTTGAAGTGTTGTGGGTTTGAGAGACACACAAGTGGTTTGTCAACTCCAGTCCTAAAACACTCTAAAACAGTATGCAGTTGCTCAGGTGGCCTCAGTGTCTCCAAATCTGCTTCAAGGACGTGTTAACCTGAGACCTATTGGACTGGGTGCTTGCTCTGCAGAGCATCTCGAGAGCAGCTCCTTTCCTCCAAAGGCCCCCACAGCCTCCTTTCTCCTCCTCAGCTCCTGCCTGCCACTTGCAGCTGCTTTAAAAATGAGAGAACAAAACATGTGCAAAACCATGTGCAAATGTTCATAAAAGTATCACACATAAGAAAATTCATGTCATTAATCAATTGCATAAACATTCAAGTCAGAAAACGCAGTGGAATATATGCAAACCCCATTGCTGCAGATTGCTTTCCATGCTATTAGAAGTGCAGGAAAATATGTGATAAGTATCAAATATGTTTCCAAACAATTAAGGAGAGAATGAAACTTCAGTGTACTCCCAACAGGTTTATAAAAAATGTTGTAGTGTTACGAATGTTAAAAACTATACTTGCTTCAATTTGCATATATCCATACATGTGATTAACTACGTTAGTATGGGCAAAAAAAATGAACTGTGATTGTCTATATAGCATGAGCAAATAACTGATGCTTGATCCTACAGCTTCTCTTAATGTCTGTTTTTCTCCGTTCCTTATTTCTGCGTGATGACAGTTTGCTGCTCCTTCTTGAAACTCAATTAGCTAGGAACAAGGTTAACTGGATATTTGTGTGACTGCATTCAGGCATTCCTGAGTGATTGAACCCAGTGATTTCTGGACGTTTTGTAAGTGAGAAAAAAAACATCACTACTGTGTAATGCATAAGATGACGGATTTTAAGTGTTTGTACCTGCTCTGTAGTCCTTTCCTCGCTCCAATTACAGCAGCACACATAAGAGTCCTAAAGAGACTTAACTAAAGTTTTTTTTTTTTCTTTACAAAAAGCTATATGGAAGAATTAGATAGAATTGCAATCAATAGTGCTGTGGAAAATACCTATTGGCTTTTGAGTCCAGGGCTGATTAGCTGAACCCAAGAAAGAGGTTATATTCCTGGTGTAAAGAACCTACATAAAGAAGATGCAGAATCCTTTCTCACTCTGAGTCAGAACTTCTTTCAAAAGTTTGGTAATGGTTTTCCTCACATTTATGGACATATTTTACAACTCAAGCTAGATACACTACAGCTACGGTATCAAACTGTTGGCAGTAAGGTGTGCTTGGGGTGCTGGGCGCAGTAATTCCCAGGACACTTCTGTGCATCCTATTTCTTTCAGATCAATATTTGCTGCCCTGTACTTCATCAGTACTCATAGTGATGATGTTCTGGGTACAGTAAGCAAGGTAAGCATTACCAGGAAAATGTCATATCCTAGTTGGAAAAACACAGATAAACATTTATCTATATATGAAAGATTCATTCGACTCCTAATTGTGTATTCAAAGAGTTTTGTTCCTTCCAGAGCAGCTTTCTCTCGTTATTTACGGCTCTGACACTGCAGCTGGACCCTCATGGGTGAACCTTGTCCCCTGCTTTACTCAATGGAAGACCTTGCTGCACAGGCTTGAGAGTACAAACACGTACAAACACGTCTGTCTGAGAACTGGAAATACATCTTCAGTGAGTGCTTGGGTGTGTGACTGGGAAATCTGCTTGCTGTTAATATTTTTACAGCAAGACCTGACCTGTAGATCATAAAAAGAAGAAACAAAAGAGGTGCAAATATGACCTTACTTATTTACAAATGTGATGAATTATCTGCAAGAAAATTTTGTAGTCACAGATCTTATTTCTGTTTCTCCCCAGACATATTGAGCCTTTTTGTGTTCACACTGGCAAACACATAAACCCTCCAGTCAGATGACATGTGTCACTTAAACTTACCCCAGTTTTGGATTTGATGTATGTCAACACATTCAAAGTTTTAAATTTAGAAATAGTTTCTTTGCCTGATCCTCAGTTGCCGAGAGAATGTGGAGTATGTAATTTGGCTTTTATGCCAAACCCAAACACTACTGGGTTATCCATCTGATGGTACAAACATATCTGAACATTTACTTGATGTGTGTTTGCAGACCAACACTGATGTTTTAGAAAAGGTTCTGTGGCCAATCCTGGTGGTTTAGGGATCCAAGGAGGTAAAATCCCTATGCTGGCTGTTGGGGCATTGCATCAGATGTGCCTGTGCCTCTCAGGTACCTCTGTCTGTACGTCTGTTGGTCTCAGCATCCCTGAATGACTTCTGACCTCAACCACAGTTCAGTCCTGGCTTTCCTGAATGTTTTGGGCAGGTCTAATCAGGTATCTTCTACCCCACAGGTTTATGCTGCATGGACAGCAGTGACTTGATCTAGATCCCCACGCTTGCTGCTGGGCTGAGTACAGCATGGGGCTCTGCCTTCCTCTGAAGGGTACAGGGCTGCTCTTGCTTTTGGGTGAGAAGAAGACCAACATCAGCCAGGCACGATAGCATCCCATGGGAGAGGGAGAAGAGACACACAGATAGCAGGGAATGAGATTTGCAGGTGGTGACATCTCCCTTCTGTGCAAGACCTAATAAAACCTGTGCTTTTGCCATTACCTTTCCGTAGACCTCTCATTTGAAGTAGATTAAACGAAAGTGATTGCAATCTGTCACTAATTTTGGAAGAGGGAGGGACAACCGGAAAGAGGGTAAGCTTGAAAGCCTTTCTTTGAGTAGCACTTAACAGGACTTACAGGTGAAGCCAGCTGGGCTGACTGATACGCACCAGTGCTGCCTGCAGGGACAAACGGCTGCAGGACTGGTTCTCTCCTTCTGAACTCTGTCCTCCTGATTTCTGGTAAACACTAAGCTTGATACAGCCCTGCAGTCTGCTAGCTGTAGCTTAGTCACTGCTTTATTTTCAGTTCAGAGAAAGCAAAATAAAGCATCTTGCATACAACAAATGCTGTAACCAAAAACTATGCTTTGGAAAGTAAATTATTAGGTTAAATTAAATCAATAGTGAAATTAAAATGTTGACCGAATCAGTATTTTTTCCGCTGCAGATGACATCATACAGAACTACTTTGTCTGCACCATCAGGTACAATGCTTTGGCAGCACAGAAATTTGCATTCATTTGTGCTGCAGTAGTAAATTAAGAACTTTTCTATCAAAACATCACTTAGGATGCTTTTGCCATCCAGAGACAAAATATATTTGCAATAGAATAAAAAGGTAGTTGGGTTGCAGCAAACAATAAAAACATTTTGTAGAGGCAATGGAACTTGAGCAGACTAGTTCTGTTTCTCATTTCCACCATCTCACTGCTCCCACACAGACCCATTGAGTTGGCTGTTGAACTTCAAATAAAGGAGGGATGAACGTCCTTAAATTATATGTATGGTTTCTTAGCCATGAGTAAACAATTACAACTGTTTTCAGGTGTTCCTCATAGAATAAGAAACAGATTAAAACAAAATCAGAGAAATAAAATGTTTTGTGTAACATGCAAGGTGGCTCTGCTAGCCAAGGTAGTTGATCTTCGCAGTGGGGTTGTTCACAGCAGCTTTAGCCTCTCTAAGCAACTGCAAAGCTGTAATAGCTTTGTGGTTTAAGTCTTGAGGAGAATCTTTCATTTGAAGTTTCTGTATTCCAATATTAATATTAAAGCATGAGGAAATGAAAACTTTTCTTCAAGTTAATTTTATTCCCTGTATCTTCAAGCATTTAATCTTAAAGCCTGAAAATATGTGAGGGTCCCGTCTCCTTCTCCTAATTCGTCAGCCCAATGTTGGGGAAACGCAGGACCAGTGACCTGACCGGGGCAGCAGGAGGGGACCAGCAGAAGACTTTTCTTTAGGTCTTCCCTGGTGCAAAAGGAAATATTCACTCATTATTTGTATACGTGTGTTTTCTGGCCTCCTATTCCTTATTTTACCATTGCTTGTGCATGTGTTTGCTTTTATTTCAATGTATATGTGATCCATGAAAACTAAATGAAGAAGAAAAAGACATCAGTGCCATGCTGTGGTTGAGATTTTTACACACGTAAAAGCCCTTGAGTAGAGCTGTGTAAAACTCATTGGTTTCACTTCACAGGGGCTTGTGACAAGATTTGCTCTGGCTTTTGATCCACCTCAGCCTGCACCCTCTGCACGCTGCTGTGAAATTTGGAGCTGAACTCATTCATTGTCTCAAGGTCAAATTTAATTGGGATCAGTTCAGAGACACACCTCTGTTGGCAGCTGTCTCTGAGACTCCTATTTTCATATTTTCTTCACAAAATCACGTGGGTTCCTTTCAATAATAACAACATCTGTTTTCTTTCTAGAGAATTTATGGACTTTAATGAATAATTTAAAAATTCTGAATTTATAACAAGAGATAAAGGACATTTACATGATACTGTTGTTCATATTTCAGCCTACTGTGAGCACACTTTAGTCACACAGTTATGTTTGTACTAAGTAGGCAAATGCTTCTCTGCGTATCAGGTGATACCTAGAAAATCAAGTCAAAATAGCCATGGGTCGTGAGTATGCAGTATAATCCCTAATGTTGTGTCTACAGTACAGGATGTGCACTGCTGGGCACATAAATTATGTACAATTTTCCTTTCTCTTCCCCCTTCTCTGCAAGGGGAGCTGTGGTGATGTTTAGCTAGAGCAAATGTGTCTGCCATGGGAGGTGACAAGTCAGCACCGAGCCCTCTCTTTTTCTTGTTCCATTTACCAGCTTAATCCGTCTATAAGACACCTTGCAATGACAAAGTAAGGCAAAATGCAACTCACCTAAGCCCACGCAGAGCGATCATGGTGAAGAGTAGGGAGTGGGATTTCCAGGGATCTTTGTCCTGCATGCGCCGCCTTCTCCATGCAAGAGTCCAGCAAAGTGGGATCAATGGGACTCATATCTAAAACTGGTCTTTGATCTGGCTGCCAGAAAAGGTGATGCTAAAGAGAAACTGCTGGAAAAAAGAATAAAGAAGATTTTAACTTGAAGATGTCAAAGAAGACAGAAGAGTTTTGCCCAGTTGGCAACTGGGAGTTTTCCAGACAAGATAACTTCATAGTACTCAGCACCCTGAGTTCAGCTGTTAATGAGAAAGTCTTGTTGTTTTCCAGAGAAAATTATTTTTCTTTCTTCCAAGTTTTTGTTTCTTTTTTGAGATGTTATCTACAGGTGTACTTAATCACCTTTCTAGTAAAGCGTATTGACAACGAGGTGCATTGTGGTGCTGCTCCATTCTGGTTTCTGCAAGAAAAAGCAAAGATGTGGAGAGGGTAAACATGGTGCATATGTTCAGACATGGCTGAGACACAACACAGCTGAACACAGAGGATTCAAGCTTCAAGGCACATAAGAAAATATCTTCAGTACACAGACCACATTGCTATGCTCTTGGAAAATAACAAAAAAGCTTTAGCAGTCACACTGAAAATTAAGTGGCTTCTTTCTTATCAAAACTGGGAAACGTTCAGGAAAAAGAAAAGAGAATGGCAACAGTTTGCAAGACAGGAGGAGTGTCTGGCACCATGTGCCTTGTAGCCACCAGAAAAGAGGAGGAAAGGGCTTCAAATGCTGCCCTTACACAATGGGAACAGGAATGGGGGAGAGGAAAACAATGAATGAGAATGGATCTTTAGGGAATGGAGAGGAGTGTAAGACCTGAAGATGCTTGTTAGCAAAATTAAGAACAAGCGAAAGAAATTTACACGTCTCTAAGAATCAAAATTCTGTCTCACCTATTTAGGGACAGTATTGCTTAAAGATGCTCTCATTGCTGTGGTCAGGTAGCTTGTGCATAGAAGAATTAAATTATATTAGTTGAATAATCTGAGCCATTAATAATAAATTTAGCAAATTCTGGAACAATGGCTCAGTTCCTAACGAGGAGAAATTATATTAGTATCTGTGCTTAAATAAGGTAAATATAAAAATTCTGGTAACCAATGACTGGTTGTCAGGCCCAGATATAATAACAGAAAAAGCTCACGTGAGATGTCATCACTAATGAATTCTTCAGTTCTGTAGTGCAATTAATGCCAAGCAAAGTAGTTTATGAAGCATATGTCTTAAAGAAAATTGCTATGGGAGATGATAACTTCGCTGACTGAAGGTAACTGTCATAAAACAGGTTTCCTGAAATAATTTGATTTATTGCCCCAAGCGTTTTGAAAAATTGCCTTATACCCAATAATGTCTCAGAAATTAAATGGATTTAAAACAGTTAAATGATCTGAAAATGTAATCAAAATCAGGAAGCCACCATTCTTTGGTGTGTTTCTAGCAAGTTGCCATAGGGATCTCTGTTTAACACAATATTGTGCTGCAGAGGACATATATCAGCAAGTGCAAATGGTCTGGGTGGCAATAGCTCAGCCATGTGGATCAGCTGCGGTGTGGGGAGATCATGTGGACAATCCACTCAGTGGAGCCCTATCACAGGTGTAATCATGGAAAAGGAGAGGAATGTTCTGGTAGGAAGGAGGCAGTGTTGAGGAATATAGCAAGAGTGAAAAATTACAAGATGAGTGTGAGGAAGATCCAGGAAGATACAGACCTGTTAGTCTAAACTCATCACATAGAAAAACTATGTAAAAGATCCTACTAGGTGCTACTGAAAGACATTTTAAGGACAATGAAATCATTAGGCATAGTCAAAAAGGGTTTACAAAGGGAAAGTCCTGTCTAATTAATATGATATCCTTCTATGACAAGCAGCCTGGTGGATGGAAGGGCAAGTAGTGGATGTAATTTTTCTGGTATGAACCCTCAATGATGACGTAGCTGAGAGGGTTGACAAGACCTATGGAAATACAGGTACCAGGCAGGAACTGTGAGGCTGTGTGAGAACAACACTGCAGCTGCACTTCTCCATATGAGACGTTGTTGGCAACAGTTTGGAGAGAGGTGTCAGATGAGGTGAGATTTGTAACATTCTCCCATTATGAAAACCCTGAGGTAGGTCTTCCAGGGATATCTGATGGGTAGTAGGCCATTGTCCACACGTGCCCCATGGAGACTGGGCATGTGGACTTTTTGGGCATGGCCACAGTTGACTGGAACGGCTAAAACCCAAAAGCAGAAAACTCATACCAGGAACAAGAATATTCTGATTACCAAAAGCAATTAGCGGCCAGAATAGCTAACCCAGGGACCGGGGGACTGTGCACCATAAAGATCCTCCAAATGAAAACTCAGGGATTATTTGAAAGCAATGTGGAAGCTGGAACGAGCAATCATGTGTTATGAGGAAATTAGTAGATGAAGTGCAGAGATCACATTAGATTATCCTAATGGTCCCTTTTGGGTATGAATTTAATGAAAGAATATGTGGGTTTTATTCCTTTATTAAAAATAACAGATTCATCTAATTTGATTAATTTTTCACTGACTTTTGCAGTTAGCATAGCATCTTGCTTGCAGATTTAACCAGAGCCAGCTCTTTGTTAAAGGACTCCAGCACAGTTTCGTCGTCTTTAGTTCTAGACAAAGGTCCTTGTTTTGCTCATCCCATGGCTACAGCCATGAGTGTAGAGCTGAATTTCTTCTCCCTCAGACTTCTGATGTTTCAAAAGAAAAGGAATTTTCCCTTGTGTGAGGGAGGTGAATGTCGCAAAGATGGAGGCACTTGCTCCATTTCCGGGGTGAGCTGTTCTGATGCTGTCCCGTTGAAGCAAGTGCATCATGGAAGCATTGGGACAGGGCCCACCTCCTACCTCATGTGCTGTACATTAATCCTTTGCTCAGCACCCGAAGTTCTGATCAAAACCAGCACTCTGGTACTACCACAAGGGTTATTATTTAGAATAAGCTGTGATCTGGCCCGTTTCCGAATTTCCATTGATAGCACTAAATTATATTTTTATATTTTGACTATCATATTGTTTTTATTTTCATAGGTTGCTTCCTATTGTAATAAAAAGTTTACTTTCTTCTGATGATTAAAAGTGCTCAACCTCAAACCCATGAATTAATGATCATTACTAATGGAGACGGTAAACATTAACCTGAAGGTTAGATTTAATTTCAAGGTTTTATAGCGAATGGCCAGAAAAAAATCTAGGAAAATATTCTGAAATTAATGGTACTCTTTATGCATGATTGAAGAGAGAAAGTGAAAATGCACTGAGCACTGTAACTGTAAATGACAGGCTGGCAGGGGAGGTGATCATGTGGTGCCTTGAGGATGAGCTGACCACTGCAGCGAGAGACAAAACTGGAGTTTTAAGAGTGGAGGAGCCTTAACCTGTGCCCACCATAACTTTGGAAGCCTAAGTCGGACTTCACCACCACCACAGCCATCATCGTCCTGGGAACTTTGCTTCTGCCACTGCAGCACACATGAGCTGCCTAGCAAGTCTGTTTCCAATGTTGGAAGTCCCTGCTGAGGAGTCCAAGCAGTGATGGATTACCTTGACCTCATCATACATCGCCCGCCACCGTGTGATGAACGGCCTTTTGTCTGCAGTTAGGCAAAGGGGACAATACAGAGTATGAGTTTTCTCATGAGTACCAAATTGGGAAAGCTGTCAAACAAAATGACAGCTGTAACAAAGAGGTGGCGCATTTTGAGTTATTTACCTGACAAGAATGCTAATGGAGGCATCACAGATAAATGCTATGAATCTTTCAAGAAGATATCTACATCTCATCTGCTGAGAATTGTTCATTATTGGTCACTCAGCATCCTCTGACAATAGTGTGCAGGACTGAGGGAAGAGGACTGCGCCCTTGTTCTTTGCTCTCAGCATCTCCCCTCTCCTACAAGATATGGACCTGATTTTCATCATGCACATTAGTGATGTTATGCCCATTTCTCAGTAGAGTGAGACAGGAAAGAATGATCCCACCCATAGTTTTATGTGTGAGTTTGTCACATTTTGGTTCCATAAAAACGATGTTTGAGAGTATGGCACTGCATTCACACTGCATTCATGCAGGCAGGATATGCTAGACTGGTGATCCCAGGGGCCAAACTTGCCCTCAGTGCCTATGACCTCAGCACCATGAGGACAATGTCCAGCACTGCATGAGCACCATCCATCCAGCACCTCATATCCTTACCATGTGTCAGAGCTTTTTAGACAGTGGAGATTATTTTTCTAAGGATATGCTCCTGTGCTGATTGATTCTGAATCTCCACATTCAACTGCATCTTCCTCTTTACCAAACATCAAGAAACTGCATTTCCCTGGCCTGTCTCCAGTTTTACTTTACTTGGAGGAACCAGGCATGACTTCATTGTACATTAGTTCTCATTTCAGAAAACCACGTGGCATTTGCTTATTTGAGAACTATTGTAAATCAAATCATTATGAACCATTTCCAGACTTAGACCAGAAAAGCTGAGAAGTTCCTCACGATCAGTGCCGGAACTGGTGCCTGAATGTCTTTCCTGGTGGTGGTGGCCTCATGAGAACACCCACTATCCAGCCAGGGCTGCTGTGTGGAGGAGCACTGCAACCCCAGACAGAGTCAGGGATGGTCCAGGGCTGTAGAGAGGCATTCCCAGCTCTCTTCTGGGGCTATGGGTTTTGTGGTCAGTAAATTATTTTTGTTTATTTCTTTTTTATTTTTTAATAAGATATCATACTTAAATGAAACCAGAAGAAAACCAGGTTTTTTTCAGTCTGTGCTCATGCTTTTTGTCTGTAATTATTCTCATTGCCTGGAATAAATTTGCACTGGATTAATGGGAAAGCACGTCCTCATCCATGAAGTAAGCATCCATAAAGAAACTGGTAATGGCTGTAGATCAGAGAGCTAAAGGTTCAATCTGGGGCACGCTTCTCCTGTAAGAAACCCCAGCACTCTTCTTATCGCAGTAAGCAACAATTTACAGATTTTTTTGTCTTATCAATAAAGTTGTCTAATAGAGCCACATAGGAGATCTGGGCCAAAGTAAGCAAGTCCTCTTTGTAAAAGAGAACAAAAAGGAAACTTTTAATACAAACCTAGTGATGAACATTTTTTTTATTCTGGAAGATAGAAATGATATGCTGCAGGTTGTGTCCTCCCTGCCTGGTTTTGCCTCTACTGGGCTGTTACTCAGATCTCAGGTGGGAGTGCTGCACTGAAGACCACAGTAATCGAAAACTGGAAGACACAGGTTACTCGTTTATTCTCATGCTGAATATAACACCTTGGATGCTGTGTCCCTCTGCTCATGCAGCTGACCCAGCTATCACAGAGCGCTCAAGAAAGAATCTTAAACAGTAATTTTGTGGGTCACACATACAGCCTGTCAGGAATTACCATCAGAGGTTCCTATTGCCACTTGTATACACTCAAATAAAGTGCATTTTGTTTGTTTAAAGTTTCAGTCTCTTAAATTTTGAAAATATTATTCAGAAAAAAATTTGCAAGCCAGATTTCTTTTGACAATTATATCAAGAGTATTCGGGTGCTGCCAAGTTTTAGGTTTTTGTACACTAATTCTCAATTGTGCTTTGCTGGCATTGGTTTGCTGACAACCATCTGTTTCACCCTTACTTTTTTCCTTAAAGTCGACCCAAGAGAAATTAAAATATCAAAAGGAAATATTTCAGAGGCAGTGAGAAGGAAGTAAAAAATAAGAGTGCTGAGGCTGTAAACAGCTTTTGAATTTAAGTTTGGCTTAAGTTACTTTTTACAGTCGATATGCCTACAGGCAAGCTTGAGACAGCTCAGCCCAGAGCATCGCCTGCATTGCTGGCACCATGGGGTGCAGCAGCTTTCAGAGGGCACAAGAAATTAACAAGAGTTACGGAAACTCTGCTTGGATTTCCCAGAGGTCTTTCCAAGGCAGGGGAAGTTTATTTTATCTCAAATAGCCTACACTCGAAGGTGGTTTCATCACTGTTCCAGGATTCCATGCTGCCCCAAAAATGCTGTTAAAAACTGCTGCTATGATGAGCATAGATGAGATCTCACAGGCAGAGAAGCCTCGTCACAGGAAGAGACCCCAGCATCACTTTTAGGATGTACATAACTCTGGCCGGCTTCTCTGCCTACAATAAGCTTACCCCACGACTAAATTAACCATTTATAATTAAAATGGTGCTAAAAAGCATATGGAACATATTAATTAAATGTCACGGCTGGCTTCCTGTAGCCTTTTGATATTGAGTTCTAAGCTGAATACATAAATTAGAAAAAGGAAAGGCATTATTACAGGCTTCTTGATACCCCTCCTGCCAATGCTCTGGAGAACTTGCTGGCATTGGCAGTGGGATGGACGGTGTCCATTCAGGGTGGGTATGGCACTACGTAGGTGAGTGACACATTGCGGGGTGCCACTGCTCCTGTACCTTCCCAGACAAGTGTTACATGTCGCCTTGGCACCTTTTGGGATCCATCAACAGGGAGCATGAACCAGAGCACAAACACAAGCCCCAGCCTCCTTCCTTCAGCTTTGGTAACGCTTGTGATTAAAAAGTGATAAACAGTGTGGCTCAGACCTTTCCCTAAGAAAAAACATGTAAGAACAATGAATTTCATTCACAAAGTATTATTTTGTCACAACTGCTGACTCTCAAATACTTTTCTGAAAGACAGAATTACTGCCATTTGTGTCAAAGTATAATTTCCCCTGTTAAAACAGGGTGGATTATACCCCATCTTTATGGAAAACTAAAACAGATTAAAGATTTTAAATATATATATAGATATATACACATATACACGTATAACCACTGATTTACCATTGCTGGAAAATATTATACTTGCGTGAGCAAAAGTGATGTCTCTGCTACAAACAGAGAGGAGCTGTTGAGTTGCTGGGTTGGAGTGGGTCGGGCAGTGGGGCCTTGGCTGTGCATCCCAGTGTAGGGCTGCACTCCGGGCAGCCAGGGTGGATGTGCGTGTGAGTGCTGTGCCTGCCCGCTCGGTGAACCTGTGCCTACTGATCACCTGCCTGCTGCTGCCTCCGCTGGGCTCTTTACCAGAAAATGCAGGGCTTCTGTTACCTTTCAAGATTAACCTTCTCAGATTTATTAATACACACTGTGAAAAATATGCGAGAACATGGATTCAAAACAATGAGCAAATGATGGAAATATCAGCTATATTTTTTCCTTTTGCAGCACTATATCATCGTAAGCATTAAGACTCACTAGTATCTACTTAGGTTAGGTAATAGTCTGACTCAGATAGCCCTGAAAATGTATTACATTTATTTTTCCCATGAATTCCCAGTGGTCCATTGATGCTGAATACTGTGTAACAGCTACAGAAGCTGGTTCCCATGGCACCTGGGGTTGGATTTATCAGCTTCTGGAGTGCTGGTAAATGTCATCATTAATACGCCATCATTAATATCCCTTCCTGTTTTTATATTAGTTTATTTTCACAGCAGTACCAGGGAAGAACTGCCCCCACCCCAGGCAGCCCCGCAGCTTCACAGCACACCAGTTAAAGCTTGGAAAGCATTGCCAGTGTGGACACTGCCTGGGGCTGACTGCAGGGAACCTGCACAAGCCGAAGCAGCTCTCTGTGTCTGCCCTGCAAACCAGACCTTCCTCCTTTCTGCACCACAACCAAAGGCATCTTTCACCATTATTAAAAGGGAATTTTAAGGCTCTCTATGCACAGAGTGCATATGTGCATGCATCTGCACGTCATGCAAATGCAGGCCAATCTGTCCTTAAAATAAGAACCTCAAGGTTAGAGTCCCCCTTGCACTCAGCATTGGAATTCAGTGTTCTTTATATCCCTAATATAATTTTACTGCCATGGATTGGATTTTCCATGAAACCAAAATAACGTTACATAACAATAATAAAAAAAGAGAACAATTCAACATCAATAAAATGAAACAAATACTCCCATGCTTCGTGTAAGAAAAAAAAATTAGTGATGGTGTGGGCTTTGAAGAGTCACGAAGATGATCACTGTGGGAGAAATGCTGCTCAGAGAGATGTTGGATGAGGATAAAGAAGGACCCTTGTAAATGGAGGGTGCCCTCCCGACATATAAAGCTGAAAGGTCTGCCAGCATTCCCATCAAAAAGCTTAACCTCATTAGCAACAGTACACCACTTCACTTAAAAACAAAAGCATGGAAAGATGAATAATGCTGTCACTAATCAGTGTGAAGCTGTTAATTTTAATTGAATTATAGTAAACTTCAAGTCAAACAGATAAGTCCTAATCCTGTAATGCTTTAATTTTTTTTTCTAATATTTTTCTAATATTCTAAACCACAGTGTTACTTACACTGTTTAATCAATTTCATGATGAATTTGTGGAACTTTGATAGTGTACTGTTGTTTTTAAACAAATAAGTGGAATGCAATTTCAACAATTGATTGTAAGCACAGCAGTCAGTAGGCAAAGCCCAGTTACGCCTGGGGAGGGATAGCTGGCTGAGTGCATTGCAAAAGTGGACAGCTGATACACTGATTTGAGGTAAAATCCATTATGCACTCATATCAGTGCTTTAGCCTCATGTTTGGATGTCAACACAGCAGTGGGGCAGCCTGGTCACAAACCAGAGCACACCGAAAATGTGTTGAATGGTCCCTACCTCAAGTTCCTGTCCCCAGAATTGCTGATGATGTTGTCCAATTGGATTCTTGGCATGTGTCATTAGGGTCTTAGTGCCTATTACTGCGGTCTGTGCATGTATTACTAGGGGCTGAGCATGTGTTCCTAGGGTCTCGGCACACTTTGCTGCTTATCGGTATAGCATCTGCATCCTCTGTAGATGAGTGAGTTTCTGTTTCTCTTCAGTGGCCTCTGAGCCTGTGAAGTTGTAAAATAAACAATTTCACGCTTTAGCAGAGGTTTCTTCTTTTTTAGATGATGGATGAAAGTGGTGACAAACTCTTTCCTAGCATCCTCTGCAACAGGGATTGCAGTCAAATTGTAAAACTCATGACTTGGTCCTAAATCCACAGAAAATATATGCTGTAAAAACATAATTAAATAAAAATATATACTGTAAATAGGATGGAAGGTACGCTTGCAAAAACCATTTTCCTTTTCTTCATGCTTTCCACAGCCAAGAGGACAGGCACAGTCAATCACAGACATAGCAGCAGGGAAAGCTGCTGAGCCACCACCATGTGCCGGAGTTCCAGGAACAGATGCTCCCCAAATTAAGAACTAAGCACAGAGGATTTTTGTGCTTCTTAATTGGTGTGGGGCTGTGTGTTTGCCATCCTCCTGCTGGTGCAGAGCTGCAGGCTGGCCCTGGGAGCGATTTAGCAGGAGTCCTCCAGCACTATGCATGCCAGCCCCGGCTGGATGGCACATTGGATGTGGCGAGCAAAACTTATGGAAAAGTTGTGCCCAAATTCTGCAGACAGAAAGATCTAGCACCCCAGTATAGGGCTTTGAAAACTAAGCAGCAGCAAATTCTTTTCTAAAAGACTAATGAGAAACCACAGATATGGCTAATACTATTCTTAAACCTTCCATGGAAGATGAAAATAAGATGTCAGATGCAATAAGAAAAATCAAAACCTGAGTTTCTCAGGTTGGGGTTTTATTCCATATTCTGTCACGTAGCTTGGCCTTGAGAAAACATATAGGCTGGCGAGTTTCACAATATTGCTTTGGAGGAGATTCTGAAGATTTGTTGCATTCAGAATTACTACCAGGGGAGCAGAACAGTGCCCTGCTGGCACAGTGTGCTCTGGTCTGGAGCTGCAGTGAGCAGCTGCCAGTGAGAGCGATGGGGAAAGCACAGAGGTGTTTGGTCCATGTCAGGTCTGTGTGTGCTCTGGGCTCTGCCAATGCTTCACCTGCTGGACCCAGGGAGCTGAGCTGGTAGCTGAGTCCCTGCTCAGCATCACAGAGCCCAGCAGCACAGGAAGGGCTTTGCTGGGGGCTCCCACCCCACTACCATCCAGATTACCGGGAGATGTGTGCTTATCCCTTTGTTTGCTTGGTAGCAAAGAATTGAGTGAGACAACTTTCTTGCTCAATACCAGCTCCTCCACTGTTAGCAAGGGAGAATCTCAAATCTTTTGAGGCGCTAAGGCACGAATGTAACATTCGCATCAGGATTTTTATGGAGATAAGGCAGAATTTGCAGGCAGAGTCATCCAGACCATTAATTCCCATTGGCCTGTGCAAAATTTAACAGATTTATAGAAAAGGCAAAGCTTGCAGGGAACAAAAAGACTCAATTAATCCCTCTATTCAAAATTACTATGCCATTCAAATTTACTACACCACACCAAAGATGAAAACAAGAGCCAAAGGTGCACACAGAAAGCTGATTCATGTCCTGACTTGGGAGCAGCAAGTGCCTGAAACAGTAGACATTCACAATGAGTGAATAATCTCTGGAAGAGCTTATCCCTTAACTCAAACAAGATAAAATAAAAATGCCTGCAACAAACATTGGTATTCTTTTTTAATGAAAATGCCTGCAACAGGTAGTGGGATTTTTTTTTTTATGAATTGGCTCTATGAACTGTTCATAATCCATGTTCATTCCATCTTCTGAAATTAAATTTATCTGAACCAAGTTCAGACCAATATGCTTTTAAGACCTGGTTATAGGCCTTTAAAAAACATGAATGTTTAATATTGGATTATAAACTTGCAGTTTATAGTCACTTGGAGAAATACACCTGTTGCTCCTGCCAGCAGAGCAAGTCCCTTCTAATGAGGGGTGACTTCTGTTCCGCTGTCCTAGGTACCGGCCACCACTTCCCTCAGGCAAACCCACCACACATGCACACACACACTTGCACAGGTGCACACACATTTACACGTGTAAATGTGCACATAAGCACATGCACACATACACCTGCATAGCACACATACACACAAGCACACGCACAGACGTGCATGCACACACACTCACCAAGTAGTCTCTTAGAAGAAGAGTTTTGGGCTTCTTTGTTGCCTCCATTATCAAATGCTTATCAGTTGATATCTCTGCTTTGTTTATCACCTTTCCTGTTAATTATTATTCCCTTAACCAAATTGCATCAGATGCTCTCACATTCCTCATACCCTCATGTGAACCTTGGTGGGGTAGAAAATGCATCTGCTCCCGTGCCCTTCTTTAGCACTGCATTCACAGGTAAAAGGAGGAACATAGGGAAAGAATTACAAATTCAAGTTTTTCTCACCTAACTGCTCTAAAGGCAACTTACTTTTGTGCCACCTCTTATTAAGGCTAAACTTAATGGCATTCAAATTTTCTTTCAAAATGTGTGCATGAGTAATACTTGAATACCTCATTCAAAGAGAGAAGAAAAATGGGTGAGCTATTTGACCACTATTAATTTTGACTATTCATGATCAAGCCAATGACAGAATATTTTTAGAAGATTTTTCAAATGTATTTGTGCATAGGATAAATAACAGGGAACTCATATTTCTTTTCAAATAACCTCCACAGAGTAAGATGCTAAATTTAGCTAAATTATTCATGATATCATATTCTCTTGATCTTAATCTTTGACTCTGTTATGTCAGGCATCTGAATATACAATGAAGACAAATATTTTTCAAGACTGTTGTCTATTGTACACAAAAATGTTCCTTCAGAAGAGATGAGACCAAGAAAACACTGATTCTATGAAGAGAGACCCCAAAAATGGGGTCTACCACCAATGGAATTATTTTCTCCCCCCACACACTGTGGCTCAAGGCTGCCATTTATGTCAGTGCAGACAGGGTTCTCAGGGTGATAGCGGGTCTCAAATCCCATAAAAAATGTTCATGATTTTTTTTTTTATTGACTTCCTTTGCATCATCTTTCACCCCAAAGGTATGACTGAGTGTGTGGATGTGCTTTCTGGCCCACAGGAAAGGATTTTAGTGTGGCTGATGTGTGTCCTGTGAGCAGTCAGTTCATTGGACTTGGGAGGCAGCAGACGTACCAACGTTACCTCCAAGCCAAGCAAGAACCCTGTTGGCAGTGCAGGTAGGAGCAAAGGACCTCCTCTGTGTCCTGTGCTGCTGGAGTCCAGGAGAGCTCATTTCAAACTAGTTTAAGTATCTCCATCCAAAATTGCAGTCAAAGGCTTGTCCCAAAGGAGTATCTGGAGGCCTGCAGCTTTCAGGTTTCTCCTAACTCTTGATTCTGTGGCACGTTCTGATGCTGAGGACAATTTCCCTTGTACGTGACTCCAGCCTGGATGACAGCGATAAACCCCGTCACCACAATACAAGTGTCAGTCTCTGTTGGAGGGAAAACCATCTGCATGATTTCATTAAAGCCAGTGCTGATCACAGGCAAGAAATATGTCCCTTTTTGGATTAGAGCAATATTAACATGCAAAGCCGCTAAGGACGCTATATATGTATCTCTAGAATATCACAGAAGGTTGTGTTCAGAATGACAACTGATTCACCTAATGAGAGAATTTCCAATCTATCTCTCAGTAAAGAGCTTACACTCTTAAAACAGCTCCTTACCATTCCTCTCAAGTGACTGCTTTAGTAGACTGCTGCTTGGGGTCCCTGGCTGTGACACTGGCAGCAGCAGCCCCTTTTCCCTCCTCCCATGCTGAGACAGGCAGAGAATGTTGGCTACAAACTACATTTTGAAGGCACATGTCAATTTCTCATGGGGAATAACAAGACATGCAAAATTTGACGGTGCCCATGTTGTTCACACATTTCCTATATTGCAACCCAACATGCACAGGAGCCTAGATTTGTCCCTTGATATGACAAGTACCAAGGGTGCAAGGTCTCTGCAAATAGTACACCATATTTTATTTTTCTGTGACGTATCTACATTCATTAGCCTAAAGCAATCTGGCCACTCAGTCTCACACATGGACTGGTCTGTGGATTTTGATTTGGCTTCTGGATAAATGCTCAGTGCTGCAACTCTCTTTGTGTGTCTTTTCTTCTTTATTTCATACACATGACAGGGAGGGACCCTTTCATAGAAAGGGATTTGCAATACTGGGCATTAAGCTTCTGACCAACCCATGTTGTGATAAATGATTGGTGGGAGAGAAGGAAATCCCTCTCCATAGTCCTTCTGTATGAGGCTGAAAAGGGGTTTTCCAGGAAGGTTTTTCCAAGTGTGTCCTGTATCAACTGCAAAGTCTAGCAGTAACAGAGTTCTTCACATATAGCACATTTCTCTCTTTTCCTCTTGGCTTTTCCAGCTCATGGCCATCTTATTACTCCCCATGCAGTGTTTGCCCCTCTGCAGGCTTCCCCCATGGGCTGGCATGGCAGCTTGCTCTGTCTGAGCACTGTCTGGGCCTGCAGCCGGCCAATCCCTGTGCCCACAAAGCTGCAGAGAGCCCCAAAACAGCCTCCTTCCTGCCCTAGAGTCAGGTTTAGCAGAGAGGCTGGAGGATCTTCTCCCTCCTGTGTCTATTCATGCAATCCACCTTAATCCTGAGTCCAGTTGTAGCTAAGCAAACCCAAGGGTCTGTGCTAACTGCTAAACAGTGTCTATTGCATGATGTTCCCACAGACGCCCTCCACCCTGAGCCAAGAACATCCCACAGCTGGAGTGGTGGGACTGCATTTGGGTATTGGAGTTTAATTTGTAGCTAGCATTCCCCCATCCCCAACAGGTATGAGTCAAAAGCTTGCAACTAGCAGATATGGGCATTTTGCAAAATGCTTTCGGGTAAATCTCTTTAGAAATTAGCTTGTGCTGGGAAAGACCATAACACATCTGTTCAGGCACCGTCATGGGCTTTGCTTTTTTGACGGGGACACGTTTATCTTTGAAAAGCCGGATACCTGCATGGGGGGAAGGTTCATTTCATGCAACACAGTGAAAAATAGGAGTGTGCATCCAGAATTTATGCTTTCAAATAGCAGATAATTCTCATCTAGATAGTCTGCTTGCCACCTATTCAGCTGCACACCAAAGGTCTTGCGTTTTTCCTGGCATCGTGCTTCTGTTGCTTTAACACAACCAGTTTTATTTGGTTCTGTTTGTTTGTTTGCTTATTTTTGTGCTAAAAGCTTTGAAAGAACTCCAAGGATCATCTGTATACACCAGTTACACTATTATGTAATGATATAGGATGTGGCACTACTTATCTGGTAATATGGAAATCATGTCATGTTTGTTAAATTGAGGGTTTATTTGTGTGAGTCAACAGATTTAATTTCTTGGGTAATAAACTGCTCTGAAATTATTTGTGACTCATCCTTTTCTTGCTTTAGAAGATATAAAAGGGCTGTAGGAATCCCATGCTGATGAGGTTCCTGCACTGTGCAAGGAGGGATGCCAGCTGTGCCAAGCCATTCGCCCCAAATCACTTGGTGTTACTCATCCTCAGGGGCAAGCAATATTTGCAAACATGAGTCATCCTGCCCCATAGGGTGGATCTTCACAAAACAGAAGTAGCTGAAGCCTGGGGCCAGTTTACTCACCCCTTACATGGGGGCTGATCCACAAGTCAACAAGCCACTTCAGGTCTCTACTTCTCATTTAACTTCTCCAGGCCTTTTTGGCGTTCTTTCAGCCAGTCTGGAGGTCTTCTTTCAGCTTGCTCCAACAAGCAAAAATTTCCTGTGGTTCAGGAGACACATCCATTTGTGGGGACAGGGTGCAGCACACACAGGAGATTGGCTCAGAACTGCCCTGCCCAGGCTTCACACTGAATGCTGCACTGGACAGTGCCATATGAAATTTTGCAAGCAGAAGTGGGAAAACCATGGCAGCAAACTGGCATTTTAAAAAGATAGCTCTAATAACCTGAGCTTTTCTTTCTTTTCCTCTTTTTAGGTTTTGGGTTTTTTTTTCCCCTCTCCATTTTCTACTTGCCTGAAAAAAGGTGTTTTTGTTATAAGGCAGCTATGCCATTTTTCTCCAAGTGCAAGGCTTGTTCAGATGCAGACACTGGCAGTGGACAATCAGTCTTAACTTCCCAAGGGTGATACACACTCCTCCAAAAGTATTTGAAACTTAAGCTGTCATCAATTTTTCACAGGTTTTGGTTTTCCCCTGCCTTTTCTAATATTTCTCTCTCTTTGCATATATCCGTGCAGGTACTGATGTGATTTAATTACCAGCTTCAAATGGCACTATGCTGATTTTCTCAGCGTACCTATGTTCTTCATGATACAAGATGGCTGTTGATGCAAAAGGAAGAAGAAAACCTCCACGGATTTTTGAAGAGAATTTAAACAGAAAAATGTGTTTCTGAGACTCGTTCACCTTCCATCTGCCCCTAATGAAAAGCCGTCACCTTGCAGTATCTGACCCATAATCAGAAACTTGCCATCTCAAGGTTCTTTAAACTGATAAGACTGTAACAGCATCTACGAACACATTTATCATCTCATATTTTCTCTCCCACCTTCACAGCCATCCCATAAGGCAACACACTGAAGAATTATTTATGGCTAGCGTGACCATTAGCTGCATATGTGCGTGCAATATACAGTTTCTGTAATGGGACTATTAATCATTTCAATTATTCATCTTTGCTGTATTTACAGCAGTGATGCTTTTTAATATTGGAGCTTCTTATCCATCTTTGCCAAATTTACAGTAGTGACATTTTTTTAATATTGCAACTTCTTTTTCTGCAATAGGCAACTAAGGGTCTCTGTCTGACCAAGATGAAATTCTTCGGGAAGGGATGAGAAAAGCCCCGATCAGTTAACCGACAAAGAGATCTTTATGCAAGGAGCTTCCCAAAGTAAATAATGAAAAAATATGTGCTTGTTTATGTATGCAGCTAAACCAGCACAGGTGACTTGCCCTTTGATCAAAAGTCATTTGAAGTAAGGAGCCGCCTTCAAATGAAGCAAAGCATCAGTGTAAATTAAAACAGGAAAAGAAGCATGACATGTTGGTCCCAGACCTGCTATTGACTCCACTAAGAACAAGATCAGACTCATTATGTACCCAATTAACCAGACCCAGTACCAGGAGTCCACACAGCATGGAGGGAGGAGGTGGGATGAAGCAGTACTCACTCTTGGGGATAGGCACCAGGATTTGTCCACAGTCAGTCAGCTACCCCTGACCACTTGAATGCACCTGGCAATGCCGAGGACTGCTCACTCTGTGGCTCACCAAGACTTTCCCATGTCCTCTTGGGAAATGGCTTCCCCTCAACTTATCTTCACCTGTCACCTGGGCACAAGATTAACGTTTATCTGAGTTCTAAACGCATATCCTTTTACACAGAATTAATTTAACCATAATTCATACTAACAGAATGTATGGAAAGGCTAATAGACAAAGACATTTAAAACAAGAAGGGTGAGAAGGAAGAAGGTTGGTTGTTGTACAACCAGAAGAGTAACAATCTAACCAAGTTCATTTTTTGCTTCTTCTGCTTGTGTCAATCTGTCTTAACTGAGACTTTGTTCATAAACTGTATTACCAAGAAACAATTACATAATTATTTTGTATAGGTCATTTCCAAAACAGCACACATAAGCCTCAGATGACTTCTCCACCTGGTATGTATTTGCCATTTTGATTTCAAAATAACAGCACAGAAATGTAACGGTGGCCCTATATGGTCACTCTAACGGTTAATTTTAGCAGTAATGTTTTGATAGGATCAATTTTAAGGAAAGAATTGCTACCAGGTCTCTTGCAAACCAGAAACAGAACAGGGAAACAGGTTCTCATCAGCAGAATAATCTCAGTCATGGGCTTCAATGCCACCGGTTGATACAAGCTCCAGAGAGGGAAGAGTATGATCTTGCATGATCACCCTCGTTTTCCATTCAGTTTTGTAATCATTCCTAACGAGCAACGAAAACTCAAGAAGCAACAAAGTTATGCAATGACAAAGGCAGTTTATAAACAAATACATTCAAATTTCCTGAGGGTTAAAAAGGGAAAAATAGTCTGTGCTGGCCTGATGTCCAACCTTCTGAAGCAGTTCTGAATTTTTATTCTAGATTTTATTAGTACTGAATCAAAAATGAATCCTCTAGAATAAGACTGAGTATTTGGGGATTATAGTTATATTCATAAATATCCAAGTGATAAGTATCTTATCAATTAATCTGAGATGGATTAGGGCATACAAAGAAGTGACTGATTGTTGAATATCAAATATACTGGTATTATCAGCACTCTGTCTCACAAAGTGACAAATGAAGGTACCAGAATTGGTAAGATATGATCAGATTTTTATTTATTGTTTGGGACCATATCCTGTCCTGGTAATGGAATTTTAAACCAATTGTATCTTGCTTAACGGCATCCCGGGCGAGCCTGCAGCAGCAGGGCACTGTACCCATCCAGCCTGGCAGGGGTGAGGGAGCACTCAAGGTCAGCCATGGGGAGTGCAGCCCAACCTGGCCAAGTAGGACAGTGCGGGAAGGATGGAGCTGATGCTGTTGCCTGTGTGCAGGACCTGCAGCGAGGGTTGAATGGATCGACTCACCTGCCAACCCTGACGTTTTTATGACTCAAGACTTGTATTTTTTCTGAGGCATGAAACAAATCCTTTTTATTATTTCCAACGGACTTTTCTGCTCACTCAGAAGGGTTTATTTCTGTCAGCACGCTTCTGAGAGTACAGATAGTTAGAAACTTGGAAAGTACCGCAGGGGTTCAAATAAAAGAGAACAAGAAAATGGAGGATGACGCCAAGACCTTCCTTTAGAGGGATTGTGCCCAAAGATTAACAAGAGAGAAGGAAATTAGCAAGGACTGTGGTCCCCTGTGGTCCTGGGGAAGATCTCCAGCTCCAATGTGGGAGAGCTGGCAGGAAATTTTATTTGAATTTCAGTCTCTGGTGAAAAAAGTTTGTGACAACAAGCCAAGCAGCACTGACAAACAGATTAATAGAGTGAAATTCTACTTCATGTTCAGACCTTTGGTATGTCCATATAGCTGCAGCCAGTACATGCAGGACACCGCTCAGCACCGTGCTGCCATCTCATCTCTACCGACCTGCACAGCTTTTTTCCTTGATATCTCTTCTCACATGCAGATGCATGCAAATATGTGCTTATTATATCCACAAAAAAATTAATATAGCAGCCAGGTCCTGCAAAAGCAATAAGTACTTGGAGAGCAGAGGATTACATTATTTATAATGTCCTATATTTAAATGTCAAAAAGGCATTCCCAGCAGGATAGTGGAGAATAAGAATTTCTGAGGGATTTGAAACACTAATAGAGATTGTAATGCTGATCAAGATGAATGAACCATACTGATGAAATATTTTTAAGAAACCCTACTGAAGAAACACATTGTCCTAGCAACTGGGAAACCTGAGATAAATAGAGTGCTCAGGCAGAAATGATTTCTATGCTAAATACAGTAAACAAACAGAAGAGGTTACAAGGAAAAAAGTGAATGAAAACATTTTTTTTTAGTTTAGAAACCCACAGAGGTATTCTTGAACACCTAGTCTAAAACAGAAATCTTAAAAACATTCAGGAATGTCAAATAAAATAACTGAAAGGTAAAAAGGAAAAAAAAGGACTTATGAATTTTATTGTGCTAATGGAAATATGAGCAAGTAAATGTGTTCAGCTGAGACACTTGAAACCTTCAAGGGCAAGTTCAGGTTGAGTTTATGAAGGTTTTGTTTTGAACTTAATCTAGCTAATTATTTTAATAATTAAAAATGTTCTTCTAATGCAGGTTGTAATTAGCTAATTATTTACTCTGTTTGTGTTTCCTGCTTACTTATCCATTTTTATTATCCTCCTAAGCTTGGAGAAAAACTCTTCAAAAGTGTTGGTGTTTCCATCTTGAGATGTTTGGTTGGGAGTGCTCAGGGAATTCACGCTTTCTCTTTCAGGGACAGAGTCCTGACCAGCTGTGGGAGACTCAGCATAGCCACAACCACAGCTGTGGTTCTTGCCCCTGCAGCATTGTAGTCCTGCCTGTGTGTTGTTCCTGCATAGAGGTTTCCACTGGTGCCATGGGAAAGATCATCCTCATTTTATCATCACTGCAATAACTGTAAGAAATTACAGGGCTCCTCATTTGTCTATGCTAAAAAGAAACACTGAATAGCTGTTTTAATTAATGGGTAAATATAACAAATTGGTATAATTACAATTAATGCAGAAAAAGTGTTGAGAACTTGGGGGAATGTGAATCTAATTCACAACTTTTGTTTGGGGTTATGAAGGCTCACACTCCCTTTGCCACCTGCAAGCCTCAGGCTGCTGCTCTCTCCGTGCTGGAAGGGGACGAATGCCCTTGCAAGACAACAGTGAGAGATGGTATGACAGGAGAACTAGGTCAAAAAACATTATACTCCTTGGTGCCAGCTGCAGAAGCAGGAACACTCACAAGTTAGGCAGCAGAGATGATAGAGAAGTATTGCTGCTTTATAACCCTCATCCGTATCATCCTACAGCAGCCACAGACTTTATTGGCTCTCCTGTCTTAAGGGACTCCAGAGCTCTTCTACTGGAAACCTTCCCTGTGCAGGGCAGGAGAGGTTTCCCTACTGAATGTGCTACTCCCTCCCACTAGTGCAGAAAAGTCTCACTGGCATTTTATGTACTATGCACTTTTAAAAGCTGTTTTTTTCCTCCTTCTATGCTGGAAAGCTGGGCATTTCCTTGATGAAAGAGATAAACAGACAAAAATGGGCTGTCTTTTTTCCCTTATCTACATCCCCGCTGATACAGTTCCCATGGCACTTATCGCTGAGGTATCTGAGCACAGAAGCAGAGATATCATGGGGAGAAGTGTTCACAGCCCCTGCTGCCTGTGTGACACCCCTGGGCTGTCGGCTGGCTGGGGCATTTGAACTGATGCTACAATCCACCCTCTGGGCAAAGTTTCTCAGAAAGAAGTGGTGCTCAAGTTCATCTGGCCCCATCCTTCTTTCCTGATGTAGTGTTTGCGTAAAGACTGGGGCATGGGGAAACTGCAGCTCCTGCCTATGCTAAACTTTCGAGAACAGGTTAGATGAAACTCTGGGTCCCTTCTCAGGATGGTTGCACAGCTTACACAGCAACTCTCTGAGAAAAAGAACAGAGAAAGAAGACCAGAAAAAAAGAGTATATGAATGAATTTCTGGAGAAAACATCATGAAATAATGAGAAGAAATATACAGAAAGCTTTAGGACATTTATTACTAATACATAACAAAGACAGTTAAACATAGATAAACGACAGCTTTGATAAGACTTTATTGCACAGTTCTTTGTGCCTCATTAAATATGAAGAATAAAAGAAGAGTGGACGACTCAAAAGACAAATCTGCACACACAACTAATGAATGATAAGGAAATGGAAGACAAAGGACAGGTGTTGACACATTTGAGTCACCAATATTGCAGTAAGTATTTGTACTTACTGGCAAATAATCACAAGTGTGAAAGAAGAAGTATGGACAGGAGCTAGGTTTCTTGGTCATTGCCTGAGGGGGAGGGAGCTCAGTTTGGTACCTTAATTCATTACCAGACATAGATAGGACAACTTCGAGCACTGGAGGTGAAAACAAAAGGCTCATTGTTATAATACTCCTAAGCCATAAGATTGGTATGTGCTTGTCAGCATTCAGCCTAACGTTTTCAGTCTCATCAGTGCCATAAAGAGAGAAACTGTGAAAGGAAAAACTAGTTAGGAGCAGCTGCATAAAAGGAAAGGGATACTTTTTGACATTGGTGTTTGGGTCTCATGCACTGACCCAAGCTGTCCTCTTCCAAGCAGTGGCACATGTCACGTTGATCAGAATGCTTGCTGTAAGGCTCAGAGCATCTAATTGCATTTGCTGCTTCTGCGTTTTACATCAGGGACCCCATAGATGACAGAGTCATTCCTAACAGCACACTGCTACAACAGTGCAGGCTGCAGCCATTGGCAGAACCTCCGTTTCCAATACCTCTGTTGAAAGGGCAGCCAGGTAATTGGGATGTTTTCTAGCTTCATTTTGACAGCAGTGAAATGCTCCACTTTGCCAGCAGTCCAGGCAGTCAGAATTGTCAGGATTGTTCCTGCTTGGGACGTCAACATAAGCCCTCTGCGCCAGGGCTTGCCAGAAATGGGTACTGTGCTGCGCCACCCCAGGGGCCAGAGTTGCTGGTACAGGGGGACATTACAAGCAGCGTGCAAAACATTGAGGGTGCCAGGTCAGTTCCTAGCATACCTTACAGAAGGGATGCCCCACACCACCTCCCTGGCATGTGGGACCAGGGAGATCTTCCTCTCCCTTTCTGATGTGCACCCTGTCACAAGGCAACAGTCCCTATTATCACCACTGCTGGATATTTCCCCTATACAAATAGAGTTTTTCTAGTCAGATCTCAAGGTTTTTATTTTTAATGCAGGATTTCCTTTTTTTTTTTTTTTTTTTTTTTTTTTTTTTGCTTGCCGAGTTCACTTGTTTATTTGCTTGAGAAGATTAGAAAAGTCCCAAGGGAGTCTATCTTACTCATACCCATTTCCTACTTAGAATTACATTACCAATGCTTTGTAGCCTTCCTGGGGTTTAAAATTAAAACAGAACATGAATATTGATACAAGTATCCTTCTCCTTAATGCACAGGCATTACACACGTCACACACACCTATAGGGATAATGAGGAGGAAGGCAGCCCAGCTGTTGCTCTTCATCTGCTGTCCATTCACAGCTGCACTGCTGTGCCACTGCTGCAGCTTTCTATTGCGCCAGCCCTCCATGCATCCACATCCACCTTTCCTTTCCCTTGTGCTCATCTTGAAGAGATTCACCAACGTGAGTTAGACCACCTAAAGAGATGAAAATGCCCACTAGGATGAAGGAATGGCAGGACCTCTGGTGCTCTCCCTTATTGATATCTGTTCTCCTTGATACTGTGGTTTCTATCCTGCACTCCTTTACCACTCTGTATCAGTCCTTGTCAAATGATTCACCGACTGCAGAGTCGATGGCAGCTTAAAAGCAGTATCACTGGCCAGGGTTACTGCACTACTGTCTCCATTACTTTCAGATTCAGACTTGTTTTCTTTGAGCATGTAGCTGATAAGATGTTCACACGGAGTTACGTGGTGAGCAAAGAGACTGTGCCGAGTCAGTAAGCAGGAGAGAAGGCAACATGTCCTCAGTACCTGCTGATTGGCACTTTTGTCTTTTTGAAGGTCTTTAAGGTTTTGTTGTTGTTGTTTTGAAAGTTTCCAAAGACAAGAGAGGTGAGCGAGCCCGTGCACACCTAAAAAAGTGGGTAGACAAGCATGAGCCATCTGTCTCCTCATGTGGCCATGTGCCACCCAGTTGAGCAGGGCTGCAAGTTGCTGCCACTGAAAAGACCCATTAGATGTCTGCCTTTGGGCATGCAGCTGCTTTTAAAAAGCCAGAAGTAGTGAGCAGTAGCATAAGACCCATTGCACAGAGAAGCATGGCAGCCTACAAATGGACTGCTCTGGCACAGGGCTATAGGCAGTGGTGCTAACCCCGTAGAGAGGTGAGGAAGGGGCTAAGCCCTGGGCAAGGTCCTACTACCAGGCTGAGAATAGGAGCAGCACTGCTCTGCTACTGCCCCACGCTTCCTCTTGAGCAGACAGATAGCTAATTTGGCTTCAGGACTGCAAATATACACAACACTGGCGCATAACTCTGGGGAAAACTGTACACAGCAGGATAAACACAGCCAATACTTCTGAAAAATCAGAGGGATTCATTTCTAAATGGGTACAATCTGCTGCTGTTCAGAGAGGGTTAAAATGCTAATGGACTGGGTATTCTGAAAATGACACTTTGGTTCCTTAGGCATTTAGCCACCCTCAAAATATTACCCTGGTCAATCAGGGACACACTACCTATAATGTTTACCAGGCAAACAGTACAGCAAGTCACTCTGGGACATTAAAAGCAAACCAACAAACAGAAAAAGACCAGTTAATGCTCTCTGAAATGACTGACATTTTGCTTGACTTTCATTGCTGAACATCCCAGTGACTTGTGTATGCACATCTAAATATCTTTGCACCCAGGCTCCTGCCCAGAGAAGTAGCTCTGAAGTCTTCACTGCAAATGCTCCCTGGGTTGGGTTATGGACAAGCAATGTTTCTGGAACTTGTCTGTTGATGTAGTTGTGACTGTCCTTTCAGAGAAGATGAGTAAAGATTTTATATCATCTGACTCTCACATTCATCAGACTTTACCAGTTGCTCTCTGTACCAGTTGCTCCAGTGAGCAGCTTCCTTGAATGAACTTGGCGTCATCTGTGCCTGCGGTTGTGCATTGCCTTCCCATGAGAAGCATCAGCAAACAGAGAGGCAGATACACC
Source organism: Tapera naevia (assembly GCA_033556795.1). NCBI lineage: Eukaryota > Metazoa > Chordata > Aves > Cuculiformes > Neomorphidae > Tapera > Tapera naevia. The sequence continues at coordinate 1,623,355 of JAUMJJ010000198.1, read as the reverse complement.
CAGAAGTTCCTGAAGAGTGCAAAACTGTGCAAAAAAAATGAAAGGCCTGGATGATCTACCCAAGACGTGAGCAATAAATTAAGGGGAAGACAGAGACTTATGACAGAGATATAAGAAACTGTTACTGCTGCCACATGCATGGCTGAAACTATGCAACTGTTCAGAAGCAAAACATGTGCTCAACCCCATCCTCTTGCAGCTAATTTTGAGAACACAGAAAAACGTGTCACTAGCTCATAGCTGCATTCCAATTGAGTAGCATCAATTTTTTTTGCTGGAGAAAATAAATGTCCTTTGGACTGCTATTGCTTTGAAGGACATGTGGCAGTATATTATCTCTGCATCTGACTGCGCCAAGTCAGGTCTTCAGCGTCACCCTGAGCTCGTCCAGATCCAATTTTCACAGGCAGTAATGACAGGGCAATGGAGTGATGCTATTTGAGATGAAATGAGACTGTTCTGGAAAATCCCAAAGTCAGCAGCGTGATCTAGGCAGAGGGGATGGCTCTGGCTCTTTGTAGTGAGGTGGAAATCAGCCAGTGTGGGGGTACCCAGCACAGCCTGTCTGCCAATGCCACAAATGGGGCTGCACCTCCCCCCTCAGTCACACTGCCACGGTGCCAAGGTCCAAACTGGGACAGTGGGATTTGGGATGGTGTAGTGGTCAGAATAGGAGAAACAGCTCTTCTGTGGATGCAGAAGTACCACATGCACAGCTCTTGTCACAGGCAGGCAACAACGGGCAATCCTGCCAACGGCAGCAGCACAGTCACAGGCAGAGAAATGCAGATGCACTACCCTGCCCCTCCATACCCTGTGGTGTACCTGAGTGATGAGAAAGAAAAGCAATACTCCAGCCTCACAGGGAGGCTTTCTGCAAGATTAGTGTGTGGGAAGGGAGAGACAATCTGGACACTCACAGAAGCTGTCACTACTCACTGGAGACAGGATTTCCTGCAATGTCTCTGGGAGTTTGATCCCTTTCACAGCCTTACCCCAGCTCCTCACCAGCCAGAGACTGGCTATTGGCATGATCCTTGTGCCCCTGAGCCCCAGGTGCACGCGTGAGTAGGGATGTTGGAGTGGACGAGGATGCTGGTGTGGGTGGGGATATTGGTGCGGATGATGATGCTGATGTCAGTGAGGGTGGTGGGATGAATGAGGATGTTAGTGTGAGTGAGAACATTGGGGAAGGTGGGGATGCTGGTGTGACTAGAGATGCTCGTGTAGGCAAGGATGCTGGTGTGAATGAGGATGCTGATCTGAAAAATGATGCTGGTGTGAGCCAGGATGGTGGTATGGATGAGGCTGCTGGTGTGGATAAGGACACTGGTGTGAATGGGGATGCAGTGTGAGCAGAGATGCTGATGTGCATAGGGCTTCTGGTGTGGATGGGGATGCCTGCTACTTCCACAGCTTCAGTGCTCTGTGCAGTGTGGGGTGGCTGCAGCACTACGCCAACCTCCAGCACCTTCCCCCTTCCCATCCTGCTGAAGGGGGGGTTCCCAAGCATGCTGCCTGGCCAGTTTTGTCTTTGTAAGTGAGAGATCAGACATGGAATCATTTGATCACTGCATTTGATTTCCTTGATGTGTCAGCTTTTGTTCTTGTTCTGAATCACTCAGGGGCATCTGTTCACACACTACTCCGTGGCTCTCCAGCAACAGTCTGGCAAAAGCGCGGGTCAATAAAGTCAACTCTGATTAAAGCAAGAATCTATCTCCATATGCATTTTGGATCTGCCTCTTCCCCAATTCTTCCCACTGCAGTTTGTTTCTTTTTTCCCTACTGATTCTATCGTTGGTCATTAATCCACACAATTCCTTCAGCAGTATTTCAGCTGTAGATGCAACACAGACCTCCCTTCAGACATTAGCCTGTAACCTCCGGGTGTCCTGACCAAAGTCCAGCCTCAAAACAACCTGTGGCATTATCAGCATTTCTTGCCAGTGAGCATTGACCACTCTTAGGGATTTTCCCTGCCTCCTTGCAGCCCCTTATATTCGACCATATCATCAGCCAAGTGCACTGGCTCAATACGGCTGCTGGGCCCTCCAGCACATCTTTCACCTCAAAGTAAAAAAATTATCTTCTCCAACTAATTTCTTTTTTTTTTTTTTTTACGGAGAGAATTGTAATAACCATATTTCTGTGAATCGCTTTTGCAGATAAACAGACCAGTCCCTGTTCCTGAAGCGAGCAAATAATTGTACAACCTAAATACGTACTTTCCCCTCTATCTCCCATGCTCACTTTCTTCCCTCAGCTATCTGATGGTCTTCCTACTGCTCAATTCTCAATTGGCTTCCTCATTCTGTTATTCAAGTTTGTTTTGCTCATTCTTCCCATAATGTGGAGAAGTTCTCTCTACAAGGGAGTGAAGAAAGGGACTTTTGATTTTCCACAAAATACTTGCGTACTTTGGAACTATTAGGATAATCCTACCCACTGAGGCTCTGCTTTTATTTTACTAAACAGCAAGAGAAGAATTAGAGTCCCCAAAGGAAAGCTTTTTCAGGTGGACAGACAATGCAGCATCCACAAAGATCGATGGCTTGGGGTCAGAGGACAGACTCACTTCAGTGTGAAAATTCAGAAAACACATCAATTTATGTGGAAATTTGGGGTATCTCTACTAATTATATCCCCTTGATAAGACTCATATTAGACCTCATCCCTGGTGAATGTATTAATCCATGAAAAGCTGTGCCCAGCTCAGAGTTAACATTGCTGCCATAAACTATAAGAAGAAAACCTTTTGTAAGCCAGGTTCTCTGTGCTTTGAGTGGGGGCCTTGGTGAGGGTCTCTTACTAGCACCTGAGCATGCCTGACTAGGCAGCTTCTCAACACACAGAGATTCAGGTGGCATCAGGAGGGAAGATGAATTGTTTTAGGAACTGTGGTAAGCATGTTTAAATTTTAAAAATATGGAATAATTTGTCCTATGAGTTTTCTACTCCCAATAGTCAGTCCATTGCTCCCACATATCAACCTGCTGTTCAGTTTCCATTTTTGTATGATTGCAATTTCTTTTGTACAGTCAAGCTGGCTTTTCTGTTCATTTCATCCTTTTATTCTCTCACTTTGTATCTGTCGTTTCTTTCTTTCTTTCTTTCCTTTCTGCTACTCATCTAATACCACACCTTTGTCATTTCTACCTCTCTACTGCTTGAATCCCTTGTGCCTGTAATTTCTGCTCAGAGTGGTAATTTCTGCATTCAAAGCAGGAATACCAGGGAGTACGGGATGTCAGCTCTGCTGTGCTTGCATTGAGTTGCAGCTCATGTGCTGCTGGATTGGAAGGAGGTGGACTGGAGCAGTGACCTTTCCCTCATCTTCTGCATGTTGGGTACCTTCAACAGCCTTCCACAGATAATCACATTGATCTCCATGAAGTGTGTTCTTCGGAGAAATTCCACATACTTTCACATAGCAGAGCACTGAATTCATTTATTCCTGAACAGCATGTCAGTCATAGCCGTGCCCATCAGTTTTAGACAGAAGGGTGTTTTTTATTTCCTATTTCATAAAAAAAAATAGTCAATAGAGTGGTCTCTATGCTAAAACAGAATAATCTCATTTTGTTTGCCCCGTATGCTTTCTGGATGGAGATTGAAGAGAAGAGATGTGGGAAGAGAAGTCTCTGCAGAGTTCATAAAAAAGAAAGAAAGAAGATGTAGAGCATCTCTGTTCAGGAAGCTGTTCTGTGTCTTCTAATCATTGAAATGCTGTAAGCATAAGTTGCATTATGTGGAGTAAACCCATCCTTTTGCTGCTTAATTATGTATGGATACAGATATACAGATAAAAGTCACTGCAAGTTGGAGATGCCGATTCAGGCTGGAAAAGCCTGAATGCTCATTAAAGAAAAAATAAGGCTAACAATACGCTTTTCCTCTAAAGAATGTCATTCAGTTAATGCTGATGCAGAATAGATGCTCGTCATACACACATTACAATACAGCAAATTGCTGCTCTGTCTGTATTCAGATTGGTCTCGATGATGTAACTGTAATATAGTATTCTTACATCTGAGTAGAGGAGTGTTGTCATTGGCAGTCACTATTCCTCCTGCTAAAGAAGCAGTTGACATGCAGGCTACAAAATGATACTGCAATTCAATTGCTGGCACATTAGGTTTTTTGACATTAAGACTTGCACTATAAATTCCAATTCTGTATTCTGTCAGTAACTAACAAATGCTGAATTATCTCCTTCCTTAGACATACACCATTGGAATCCATTTAAAGAGCTTAATGATGTATTAATAAAGCATGATTTTCCAGCAGAGTTTCTGAACTCTAGCCACTGGCGCCAGGACCAGCACTGCCAATCAAATTAGAGTGTCATCACTCCTCAGTAAATAAAGGTTAATTGGATGTACAGTTTGAAAGGATCAGGAATGTAAGATATATCTATGGCAGTTTGTTCTTACTTGAAAGTCTGATATTACATTCCAATTCCTGTGCACGCTGCTCAGATATTGCTGGCATTTTCCATGCCTGTTATGATGGATTCTGCTGGGTAAGCATACTCTAAACATTACTTATAATCTTTGAAAAAGTTCACAAACGTATTTAACAGATTCAGCACTCTAGTGACCTGCTGATTTCTACAGAGAGTGGGGATCTGAAGAAATTCTCATCTTTAATTATTTCCCTACAAGACCTCTACAAGAACACTTTTGAGGGGGGCTGGTAAGCTATGAGTTAGAAGTGTGAGCTGTACATCCATGCACGATGACGTCCCTTCCCAGCCATGGTGCTCCCTGCACAGTCTGATACTCTTGCCATGGTGAGGAGACAGAGCACAAGCTTCCTCTGCAGAGTGCCTTGTGCTGTGCAGGAGTGACAGCTTCCCAGGATCACCCCCTTCCCTGGGACTCCTGGATCAGGGATCCCCCATGGCAGTGCTCCACAGCAGGGCAGTTCTTGTCACGTGCCTGTGAGATGCTTCTCACTGCCTTCTGCTGCACCATCTGGCACCTCTTCTCACTGCTTGGCACCACTTCGCATTGCCCACACTGCATCCCATTTCCTGTCTTCACTTCCCAATGCCCAATAGGACGGGGCACAGGGTAGCCACCTTGCCAAGCTGTCCTGGGATGGTTCAGGTGTCTCTGCAAGGAGCCTGTTAAAAAACATGACAAATTAAGCAGCATGAGCTGGAACATCATCTCGATGCATCAGGGAATTTATTATGGAAAAAGTCCATCCTGTTTTTCAAAACCCATTAATGTATCTTAAGTGCCTTATCTCCTTCAGAGACTCACTTTCAAACTCTCAGCTTTTGTTTAGTTTTTCATTGCTAATTAACCCTCCTGAGCTATTTGCTCCCTGTTCTGCTCTGGAGACCTGACCTTTCATTGAAGACATCTGGTATTTTAAAACTCTGATTAAAATATTTCCATTAAGTGCTTTTTCAATGAACAAAGGGGTTTTGATGTGAAAAAAAGTGTATTATATAGTATATTATAAAAGTATATTGAAATGTATCCATTTGCCACAAAATTTTATTAAATGCACAAGCAAAAATTGTCTTCAATAAAAAAAACAGTAACTTTGCGGTGGAAAACATTTCATGTTTTCACTGCCTATTTATAAATGTTCATTTGAAATCTGGAAGCATCAACAGAAATTTAGAAAATACAACTGAATTAAAACTACCCATGGAACACAAATATTTGTTTTGAGTGTCACTACGTTCTGGACATACCTTTTAAAGAAATCACAACTGAGGCAGAGCAGTAGCTGATATTATTTATCATGACTCCCATTCCTGTTCCAGGGAGTAAATTAGATTTTTGCCATGAACTCTGAGATTGTTTGGTTTGCAAACCCCTTGCTTTGGGAGCTGCCACCTCAAGACTGCACATTCAGAACTATAATGCATTAATAAGAACTTGGGCCAAGTTTCTATCATCTTCTTCTTTCCCATGTATGTTTACTGGGCTGCTCTAAATATCCAATAAGTTAATTTTCAGTAAAAGTAAGTCCTTGAAAAATGATTGGTTAACACTGAAACATCTCTTGCTTTGTAGTATCCTCGCATGATATTAACCCAAATGAGCAGAAGTCTGGGGATGGAACAAAAACAAAAGGATAAGTCCACTAATAAAGGAAAAGGAGACAATGAAGATGTCGGCTGCTGGTTTATATCACAATGCTGACATGCGTGGTTATTGTGCATCTCATTGCTTGTTCTTTTGTTGCAACACAAACAACACTCATCAATGAGCAGATTTATGGGCAGCTGAGAGAATGCATGACTCTCCCATTTTTAACAAGAGGTGTAATTTCTCCCAGGTCTTCTGTGTCATTGATATATACAGAACACCTCTACGAGATCATGTAAATCAAGTGCAACTGTTCCAGATGGCATTCAGGTCACTTTAGTGAGGTGTAACTGCCTCAGAAGCCCACAGTTGAGTTTCCTGATTTCCAGCAAAGGCTTAAGTTAGCACCTAATCACCAATCATGCATTTCAGATACTTTTACCATATTGCAAAGGGTTTTGGGGTCACCTATTAGTCTTCTCCCTAATATTTCAGGGCTAGTGATTGACAGGGATGCATGCAATGGAGCTGGGATGCTGGTACTGCAGAATATCGGTCGGGCACCCACCTTCTGTTGTTTACCAAAATCTTCCTCTTCTGTTACCATTTCAGTTCTCTATTTTCAAAAGTTCCCCTGCCCTGAGCAGTGCCAGTTCGCTATCTGTCCATTCTGTCTTGGTACAGTGATTCTTCAGCACCTAGAAATGTGCCCGAAGTCTGAATTGTGGCTGCTCCTTGGGACAGCAGAACAGCCTGTATGTGTTAGGGAGTTACGACTCAAGGCTCCTTGGTGAGAAAAAGGCTTGTTCAGAGGAGAAGGTAAATGTCTGTCAGCTTCTGCTCATTAGGAAGGTCTTTGGCAGCAAAGGTGACATGATGGTCTGACACATCCGTGAGTCCATTTTTCAGCCCTAACATTAGTTGTATTATTTTTCATTTTACTCACAGAAACAATATGGATTTTTAAATGATTGTGTTAGTAATAACATCAGGTTCCATGTGCACCAAGCTAAAAAAGATCCTTACTGAAGCATTAACTTCTACAACAGAGTCGTGAATAGCTCCTATCCCTACAGATGAATGTAGGGGTAGGAGTGGCTGATAAAAGGAGATATGCATCCATGAAGTTTTAGCTTAATTAATGGAAAAATATGTTTCTGATCATTTAAAGCAGATGATGTCCAGTCTAGCAAAAATAAAATCTCTAAATTCACATTTTTTTGCTGTAGCCAGAAATAAGTGAGGGACGGTAGGTTTAAGACATTGCTCATTTTGATAATGAAAGAAGGAATAAGGGAGGGGATACATTAGAAAGATTCTGACAAGTTTGACTCAATTTTCCACATTAACACACCACTTCTACTAGAAGAAGAAAATATGAAATATGAATATTGTCATACAGTGGTTTACACACGAATGAAAGGTAGGTGTTTTACCCCAGTTCTAGGAGCAAGCCGTGCCATAGCAAAGACACAGCCTAGTATCTGGGCTGTCTGGACTCATTCCTGCCACAGTTTGCCAGTGCCTCACAACTGAAAGCAAGCAGCTCTCCTGAATAGTGCTCTTGGTTGCGTCCCTGGAGAAAAAAAATAAAAGCTGTAGTTGCCCTGCCTTGCCATTCTCCAAGTTTTGTTTATTGTTTTTTAGACTAATCCCTCATGACAGAGGTTGTGTCTTGCCAAGTATTTGTGCAGCACTGCCCTGACCTCCCCAGTAGCCACTTTTGCCTCTCCGATGCAAATGGGTAACATCACCAACAGAAAATCCATTGCACCATTGCCAAGGGGAGCCCTGACCGCCGTGTAGAGACTATGGCACACACAGCATTTAGGGAATTATATTCCGAATTAACAAGTATCTGCCTCTTTTCCTCATCATGGAGAGAGCAGCAGTGTAGGTGGAGTGGCACAGGGCACAGGTCCTGCGGCTGAAGGATGCTCCCTACCATGGCACGTGCTGTGCCGTCCACATTGCTTGTACTGCAACGCTGGCTTCTTTCCTGCGGAGCACTCAGAGAAGGCAAGAAACATGTTAAATCCTCCAGCCATGCCAGGAATGAAAAAGGAGATAAGGAGAGTCAAGTAGAGTGGAGATGTTTTTCCCCTACCACAGACTCTTTGGATGCTGAAAAATTGACTTCCATTTCATCCATTTTAATGTTGAAGGGTAGGCTGGCCACAGCCTGACTTTAAGATTGTCAGTGCTTTGTCATCTCGACACTGCAATTTCAGAATATATGATGGGAAAGTCATATCGATGCCAGATCCTGGGTGAGATTTCAGCAACACAGAGCTTGCAGGACTTGGAGTGGAGGTCCAGGGCGTCCCATTCTTGCCCCCTGTGCACAGCCCTATTGCAGGGCTGCAACATCAAAAAGGTATTTTGGTTGGTGCACTTAATTTCAAATAAAGCAGTTTTTTAAAACACACATCCATCCTTACTTTAGCTTATTTGCCAATTCTGCTTAGAGCTTCTCTAGGGAAAGAAAGACAGGCTAAAGCATCAATATCTACACCTCAACTAAAGTCACTCAATTTTACACATGCAAATTAACAATTTTCAGAACAGATGTTGCTGTTTGGACCATACCATGAAGTTAAGCAGGGTGAAGTAGTCCATCAGGTTCTTTCCCACCAAATACATCCCCTGCTTGAGCACATTTATGTGAGAAGCTCGGACAGGCAGCGGGACCGTAGGAATTTTCTAATGTTGCTGACCTCAGAAGAGAAGAAGCACCCCACTGTGTCCATCCCCTGGAGCTGTGGAACTGTGTCCATCTCAGAGCGTGTGGGCTACAGCAGCACCAGGAGCTTGATCCTGCTGCTGGCTGAAGCCCCAGCATCCTGGATAATGCTGAGAAACCCACCGGACTGGGGAACTTGATCTTACTGGAATTGAAGGCAAGTTCCCTCCATTTTCCATTCCTCGCCAAATGTCTGAGGGAGGAAAAAAAGTTTCTCAGTAAGAGAAACCTGGAGGAAACCTGGGTTTTTTGGTTCTTCAGTTTTCCTACAAGGAGATCCAATTATTGTTTAGTTGCAAAATATGTCATACCATGCAACCCCCCCAAAAGTGACTGCAGAGCAGTGCTGGCACACAGGGCAGCCAAGGTTGCTGCAGTCGCTAGCTCTGGTCTTTCTGTGTGCTACAACTTCAGAGGAACCTGGCCAGCCCTCTGAGCTGCGCCCTGCGGAAAACTACCATGGCAGGATTCCTCACAAGCAGTGACCGGATTGACACTGACAAACTGCACAGCTCCTCTGCACGTGGATTTGTGTGCAGAGGGACCTGAGGCATCTGTGGGGTTTGAGACAGAAATTGTCCTCCAGGGTCAAAGCCTGACCAAATGAGTCACTCCAACCAGGGTAACGGTAGGAGCCTTGCAGAGGCCCGGGATGGGAGTAATGAGGCTCAGTGCTCTCCCTGCACGTGAAATTAACCTGCTAATGATCTTCTACCAGAGTTATCTTCCCATCTCCCTTATTCACTACAGGCATCCTCCTCAGAGGTTCATTTCAGTCCTATTATCCCACTCTTTGGCTTTTGCCTTTCCCCAATTTAGCTCTATTTATACAGTATGCACAAATAAATAGGATTTCCATTACATATTTTAAAAATTGCATTTAGATTAAAGGAGGGTGGCTCTAGTTATCTTTTTATGTATCTGTTTTTTTCAGCATGTGATAGCACAGGAGACAGATAAGTAGGTGAAATTCTTTGGATTTATTTCCTGTCATTAAAGCCCTACTATTTCAGAGAACATAAAGCACAGTCAACAGAATATCATCTACTCTTTAACCATCATTTCATGATCATAATGCTATCATTAGGAATGTGTTTCAAGTGTATGTGTAACAGCTTAGGGATTGTCACCTATATCAAATTCTTATCTGGAACTTGTTTAAATATAACAATCTGCCTTCCTAGATCGTATTAGATCAGTGAACACGCACTACTCCTTAGAATTGGATTTGTATAAAGAAAGATTAGCCTTGTATAACGTAATGCTACATTTTGTTGTTCTGAGCCACACTAAATGTAAATCATGTCCCAGCTACAATAATAATTCAAACAGAAAATGCAAAAGAAAAGACATAAATATGAAAAAGAAAGATAGGATATATAGGAATACAGCGCATTTGAGACTTGTTTTGAAAGTCAAATACATACCTTTATTTACAATGCTCTGATACTATTCAGTTATCCAGTGAATTTCTGTGAAATAATATCATATCTGCAGTTTTGCGAACAGCACAACTGCAGAAGAATATGAATGAGAGAGCAATGACTCAGAACTGTCAAAGAATTACCCCTCAAAAGAGGTACTGTCTCTTCCAGTTGTACAATACAGAAATATAGAAGTTTTTATAAGTTTCCTTTGGAGAAAGGGCTCAGAAAGCACTGAAGAAATATGACGTGCTAACATCTCAAAAATAAGTAATGTAACTACATGTTTAAATAGTGCTTTTATAAAAAAGGAATTCAATCAGAACTAAGATACAACACAGAGACTGTGTAATCAAATTCTTTGATTACCAGCTTTTTACCTGCAGCAGATAGGCAAGCCCTTCAAGCAAAGGATGCCATCTCCAAACAGAAAGTCTGCCTGTGCTGTGAAGACACAGATGCTGCACTAGCCTATGGGTGGGTGACTGAGGAGCACAGCTTAACAACCAGGTAAACATAACCTGTCTGGTCTAGTGAGGGAAGACAGCAATAACTGAGGTCTGCCACAGAGTAAGATAACGAGCTCCTAGCAGGAGAGGGAGCTTTTCCTGAGTGCAAAAGTCTGTAAAGCAACCTGACTTGTGCCAGCTGTGGAGAACTAACTGGTTTCCTCTGGGAGGCCATAAAAGTAGAGTGGGCAGGAGGTGCTGTAGCTTGTGCATGCTTTGTATGCTCATACAGTTAACATCAATGCAGGCTGTGTGTAGGGATGTGGGACTACAGACTGACAGGTACATGCTGATGGAGATGGGAGAGGAAGATGGACTGTAGCAGGGTGTGAGGACCTAGCTTGCACTTGTCACCAGGACATTTACAGCTATGCTGTTTGTCTCTCTGCAGGCCTCTTTTGTTATTAACCTAAAATCAGGTAGTTCAATCTTGAGCTAAAGCTATTCTTTATTCAACCTTAAAAATGCACTTCAGACAGAGTGAACATGATTTAAATTCAACCTGTAAGGTTCTTATATTTCTTCTTGCACTCTTGATGCTGCGTGACCCATGCATTTCTACTGCATGTTGAGTCTTGCGCACACGACCTGTATGGCACTAGAAAAGCTATCTACTAGAGCTGCAGCAGGTCTTGCTTTCAGGAAACTCTGTAATGGTAGAGCTGGAGATGTTGCCAGTGGGGAAGGAGGAAGATCAGGTCTTTGCAGGGAGCAGTGGGCTATCATGATCTGAAGTATATCGATCACTTGCAAGGTCCACAGGCTTATCAACAAGGCTGGCTGGTCCTTCCAGGACCAGCACAGCCTTTAGTGGAAGTGTTGTACCTTTCTTCCTTGCAGCAGTGCCCTTTGCACCCTTTTGCCTCGCTGGTGGTGAAGGGGTCCTACAACAGTCTCCCCGCTGGTGGGATCTGTGGATCTGTGAAGTTCCATTGCAGCCCTATTGCCACAGATGTTTGTCTTGTCCCTTCCCAGCTTCATTTTGTGGAGTGTGCAGCTTCTGTGCTTCCAAGAAGCTGTAAAACAAAATAAGAGTACAAAGGCCTGGAGAAGGTTGATGAAGCTGCTGAAGGAGTCTTATATGAAGATTTAAGATACCTCTAAAGATGGAGTCCCCATTCCTAAAGGTGTTTAAAAAATGTATAGGCATGGTATTTCAGGACATAGTTCAGTAGGAGTGGTGATGTTGGGCTGAATGATCATCTTGATGATCTTTTCCAACCTTAATGATTCTATGGTGCTATGATTCTAACTCTTACTCTGATGAAGGTCCAAATGCTGTTTCATTTTTTTTTCCTTGTAATGCAAACTAATCCCTAATGATGTACGATTTGGGATGGTAAGAGCAGTAACTGATTCTCCTGTGTATCAAGCAAATCAACCTTCCCCTCTCTAAACAGCAGTTTGTACAGATGTTTAAATAGAAAATTTTGCTTCTCAAGGGATCTATTGTTTCATAGAACAATAATAATAGTTTCCAAGCATGTGTTAAAGCATGTGTGTTTCTGCGAAGATCGGCTTAGCTTACAGGAACACAAAACCTCTCAGTAATTACCAGGAAAATCTGACTCACTAAGACTTCTCTGTAAAAGCCAAGAGGGACCTTTGCAAGTCTCAGCCTGAGAGAGCAGCTCTAATGCAGAGGATTTATGGAGCTTTCTAGATCCCTGAAATAATCTTGGAATTCTCCTGTAATATTTTGGAGCATGCAGTGAGTACTCACATGTGCGATGCTGGGATGAGAGCATGCTTGGTGCAGTGTAAAAGGAATAATAGGGCAGGCCACTAAAGCAGGATGATAAAAACTGTTTCTGTGCATCTAGGGCAATCTGAGAAGTAGAATTGATTTATGAGGTTAATATGTTACTGAAGGAGTTGGGTGAGGTTTAGGTCATTCAAACCAAGGCTGTTTAGGTTTGGTCATGAGTTATTCCTGTAGCTAGCACACAGAAAGGCTGAGAGCATTCTGCTAGCAATCTTTTGGATTTCCAGCATTGGAGCTTGTTGGACCTTGCTGAACCAAATTGGTTGAACGTCCTTTTCATCTCTGTACCAGAACTGACAGGATGGGAAGGTGGACGTGTTCATTTCTGTGGCTGCTTCTGCCGTCTTTGATCAAGAGGCAAAAAAAGTAGCTTAATGCTGCCTATAGCAGCATAGGAAGGAAGGAAAATGTAACGAGATTCTAAAGTTGGTATTTTTTTACTTTCTTTTGAAAAGTTTAAAAACAAGATCTGTTATTTCCTTTTCTGATATGCTATGTCATATGTAATTAAGCTAAAATTTCAAGTGGCTTTTTTATTTAGGATATAGCTGGAGTGCATCGAATAAATCCTTCCAAGGCCAGATTGTCCTGTGTTCCTTAGGTTGACCTGACCTTTTAGCAAGCAACTTGGTGTCCTGGGCCACCAATATCGAGGGCAGCCATGGAGAGTAACACCACATGCATAGACAATGTGTCTGCAAGTCTGTTGTGTGGATGCCATCTCCTGATCTATCAGTGTCGTGTCGAATTTCTGTAAAAACACTGTGCATACAGGCTCTAACTGTATCTGGTTTGCTCATTCTAGTCACAGATACTAAAACCCATTGCTGTGGTTTCATGGTCTCAGTCCTCTGAGAGCCCTCTTTTGGAGGTTACTTTCAATTGAGGCTTGGATTACTCTTCCCTAAATGCATAATATCCATGCACGGTTATGCATGAGCAAAGAAGAACTTGGTTTCGGTATTTCACACAAGGTGCTCAACCATGTTCTCGCTTGTCCCATTTGGGGATGTAGCACCAATGTCTCATCCTGTCTCCATTGCCATGAGACATGCCCAGGTGGAGGTTGGGTGCTTTGTGTCAGGGAACTCTGGAGGGAAAACCTTTCTGGAGTGGAGTAGAGAAGCTTCAGTCCTCCTCCATGAGAGTTGGCTACTTCTGTATCCTTAGCAGACCTAAAATAAAATCCGTTTATTATGCTTTTGAAGAAGCCAGTTGTTTTCCTGCAACTTGAAACAAAGGCATGGAGTACTATTCCCATGTTTGCAGACAAAATCTTTCTGACCAGATGGCAGAGCAATAGGAGAGGCTTTGGGCAGTTGCTGCTCTCCTGTAAACTGGAGGGGCAAACAGAAGGTGGGCGTCCAGAGAGTGAAGTCTGCACGGGACTCCAGGGTGATAATAAATTAAAAGAGCTGGAGCGAGACCATGAATGAGAATTTAATTGCACGCTTCTTATGTTTCCTGAGTCTGGATTATACTGGCCAGGAGTGCTTTCTGGAGGAAATGAAAAGCTGATACCTGGTGAAATATTGCTGTGAGAGACTGTGTGTGATGGGTCTTGTACTGAACAAACCGCTCCATTAACAGATATAAAGTCTGAACCTACATTTTGAAAGTTGGATGCCTTGAGTATTTTCTCAGCAATAATTTATCACTCAAGGAACTCTGCACAGAACAAGTGTGATCAGACTGTGACCACCTTCTCCTCCTGCTGATTAATAGAAGATGAGCTAGGCAGGAGGTGATCAAGAATAGTGAGCCCAGGTATCCAGGAGGATATTAGGAGCTTTGTGTGTGTTTGACCTCCATGAAGTTAACAACAGGTGGAGGTGACTGCCTGTTCTGTCTGAGTGCTACAGACCTGTGATCCACAGTTCTTAATAACCAGCCCACTCCAGGAAACATGCAGTGAAGCGGAGGTGAAATGCACGTCAAATATTCACTCAGATATCAGGGATTTTCAGACTTTAGTGTTTTGGAAATGTTTGTCAAATACCTGCATTTTCTGGCTTTACAGGAATGAGGAAGCAGATGTACTGATGGGAATAACTTGTCAGTGCTGAACAGTACTGGATACTTGACTGAAAACACACTCTTTATCAGCAGACAGACTAAGGTGACATGCAGTACTGGATATATTTTCCTACTGATTAACTTAAGAGTCAATCGGTACACTTAATTATTTTAACAAGTTTCTTTACAGTTTCTGTGTCAATTCTCTCATGAGGCCTTATAAAAACTTCAGGTGCCATCCTTTATTCTAAACTTGGTTAAGTGTTTAAGACTGTAAATTCACAGAACAACAGAATCAGAGAATGACTTGAGTTGGAAAGCACCCAGAAGGATCATTGAGTCCAACTCCTATCCCTGCACAGGACAATCCCAACATTCACGTTGTGTGTCTGAGTGCATTGTCCAAATGCTTTTGGAATATTGTCAGGCTTGGCACCATGAATGCTTCCCTGGGCAGCTGTTCCAGTGCTCCACCACCCTCTGGATGAAGAACCTTTTCCTAATATCCCACTTAACCTTCCCCCTGGTACACCTTCCTACCATTCCCTCGAGTGCTATCATTGGTCACCAGAGAGATCAGTTCCTGCTCCTTCTCTTCGCCTTGTGAGAAAGCAGTAAATAGTTGTGAGGTCCCCCTGAGTCTTCTCTTCTCCAGGCTGAACAGACCAAGTGACTTCAGCCACTCCTCATAAGATTTCCCCTCTAAACCCTTCACCAGCTTTGTGGCCTCCTCTGGACACTCTCCAGTAGCTTGGTGTCCTTTTTATACTGTGGTGCCCAAAACTGCACACAGCGCCCAAGATGAGGCCGTACCAGTGCAGAGCAGAGCAGCAGAATCATCTCTCTCAACCAGGCTAGCGATGTCATGCTTGATGCACACCAGGACATCAAGCACTGTCTTATTTGGAAGAATTAAAACAAGTGAGGACTTCTGTCCAGGGCACACAGGAATTTCGGCTACTGTGAAAGCAGATACATATAGGGAAGCTTTTTGTACTACATCAAAAAAAAAAAATTCATATAAAACTATCAATGAGATGAATAATTCGAATTCAAGGTCATGGGGTTATATTCACCTGCCAAACCATGTCCCTCAAAAACTCATCTATCCATTTTTTAAACACCTCCAGGGATGGTGACTCAACCACCTCCCCGGGCAGCTGTTCCAGTGCCTGACCACCCTTTCAGTAAAGAAATTCTTCCCAATACAGTCACCTCTCTAATCCAAGATAATATCCACAGCCCACTGAATTCTTCAGGTCCATGTTTTCTCCACCTCTGAAATTATTTCCGTGATTGCCTTCTACACTTTATCTTTGCACTTCTAGTGAGAAGACCCATTGCATCTGGGCCAGCCAGTGTTGTGAGGCAAGGCTTATTAAGGGGAGAACACCTAAAAAAGTGTGGCTATCACCGTGACACAGCCAAGCGCGAAGTCCTGGGGTCCTGTTGGGTGGCTGCAGACCACAGCACACAACTGCATCCCCTTGGAGCTGGTGCCCATTTACACTCTCGGGCTGTTAATGGAAACTTTGAGCAGCATCAAACCTCGGTAACTGGGGAACCTCAGTAATAGCCTTCCCCTCCCTGAATCATATTCACTGCTGAAAACTACTTTTTTTTTAACTCTCACTTACAAAGTTCCTCATCCAAAGCAATTTCACAACAAAATGAAGCATATGTCAGTTCTGCAGGGGTTTAGTTCTTTTTTATCCAGACATAGAATATCAAATGTAATCAGGGCTGTTTAACCTATAAAGGAACATTGATCAATATATTTTTACTTTTTTAGCACTTTGCATTTAATTGTGCAGTAAGAGTGCACACACTGTCCAAATTTGATGCTGATTGATTTTGGTCGTTTGACTCAAAAATATGAAATACTGGTGTGATTCCAGTGCTATTGTATCATTGAAATCTGCCTGGTCTTTTAACCAGGCCTTCAGACATTTGAAATTCAAGTTATCTGGACTTGTTCCTCCTTCAAAGCCCTTCCTGATAGTTCGTCTTACCAATTAGAGATGTTGTTAAGCAACAAGGCAGACTGCCATAGTGGTGGGGAATCTAAACTGAGGGAGAGTAGATTTAGACTGGATATAAGGAAAATTTTTTTTACAACGAGGGTAGTGAAACACTGGAATGGGTTGCCTAGGGAGGTAGCGGAGGCCCCATCCCTGGAAATATTTCAAGGTCGGGTTGGAGGGGGCTCTGAGCAACCTGATCTGGTTAAAGATGTCCCTGTTGCTGCATGGTGGTTGGTCTATATCCGAAACAGCATGGCCAGCAGGATCAGGGAAGTGATTGTGCCGCTATACTCAGCATGGGTGAAACGACACCTCGAATCCTGTGTTCAGTTTTGGGACCCTCACTACAGCTGGAGCTCGTCCAGAAAAGGGCAACAAAGTTGGTGAAGAGACTGGAGAACAAGTCTTACGAGCAGTGGCCGAGGGAACTTGGGATTGTTTAGCCTGGAAGAAAGAAGGCTGAGGAGGGAGACCTTATCACTTGACTACAACTGCCTGAAAGGAGATTGTAGCGAGGTGGGTTTTGGTCTGTTCTTCCAAGTGACAGACAATAGCGTGAGTGAAAATTGCCTCAAGTTGCGCCAGGGGAGGTTTAGATTAGACATGAGGAAAAATTTCTTCACTGAAAGGGTTGTCAGGCGCCAGCACAGCTGCCCAGGGAAACAGTTGAGTCACCATCTGTGGAGGTGTTTAAAAGACAGGTAGATGAGGTGCTCAGGGATGTGGTTTAGTAGTGAACAGGTACAGTTGGACTTGATGATCTCAAAGGTCTTTTCCAACCAAGTGATTCTACGATTCTACGATTCTACGATTCTACGATTCTACGAAGCTTAATGTGTGGTATAAAGTTCACCAAGACAATGGAAATTTATGTAAATTCCAATGCACAATTTATAAGGTTACGGAATATGTGGGATGCACATATTTGTGACTAGTTCTTTAGGCTCAACTACTTAGTCTGACTTTCCAGACTGAACAAGTACTTTCCATTTGATACCATTCTTTTAAAAAAAATTTAGGATGGTAAAAACATTTGCTTACAATTTGATTGAAACTTCCTGTTTCTTCCACTGCTTATCCTAAGAGGCGGAAGAAGGCAACAAACTCACTGAAGTTTCTAATAGGTTACCAAATATACTCTGGGCCAAGATTTCACACAAAAATACACATTTATTCTCTTGTAGGATACAAGTTGATGTCATATATGATTTTAGGAGGCAGACTGACAGTGACAAAGAACAAAAGCCTCTCTGCTGAGAGTGTGGGTAATGGGGAGGTTTGTGGTGGGCTCAGACCTGATGGGAAGGGCTGGTGGGTCCAGGGCTGTCATGGGTACCGCTTGTGTCCATGCTAGTGGTGGGTGTGTGATCCAAGCACCCACACACTGGTGATGAGGTAAGCACCAGCAAGGCGGTCTTTATTAGATCACCTTCATGTGGGAAAGCAAGGGTTTCTCTTATTGTTTATTCTCAAACACAAGAGGGAAGTGTTTTGAAAATAAGATGGAAACCAGCAGGTCACCTTCTGAAGCATGATCTATTCTTTTGTGGTTTTGGAAACACCTGCCAACTTCAGCAGAAAACATGAGGTTTTCTTGCATTTAATCTTTTCAGGAGCAGCAGAAGCCTAAGGAGTAGTGGGTGGGCTCTATTTTACTTACAGTAGCCCCCCACACACAGTCCTACTCTAATTCATACTTGCAGAGAACTTACAATTATTTGCAAATTACATGATCGGGTTTTAAACCATGAAATTGGATTTTGCACCTCTTTACATCTGAAGATCAAGGCAGAACATAGTACTGAGAAATTTAACTTTTAGTTTGAACGGGAGTCTGGAAAACATCACCCATGTTTTGAACACAACTTAAATTTAATATTGGCAACAAGGAAAAGAAGTCTTAAAACTGTGTTTGAAAATTCCTGACCATCAATAACGGCTCTTTTGTATCTACAATTAGAAAAAATTTCTAGAAAATAATTGTGGATTCGTCTAAATCCAGGCCCAAATTAGAATTTTGGTCTTGAGAACAAGACTTTGTCCCTTTAAGAAGTGATAGGAAAAATTACTTCATGTGTATTTAAAATAACTTCGTGTAACTCATTCTTTAATCTGCCAATTTCCATTTTCATAAAAGTCTTTTCTCCACAGTTATTAAACATCTTTAAAATATAATTTAAAAAATGTAATAACCTTTGTCATCTGTTCTACAGTTTGCCTTCAGCCAGTGCACTACTTGTGAATACAGAATTTAAAATTAAATTTACTAATCTTATGGAAAAAGAACACTAGAAAATATGGCATTCACAGTTTATACTACCGCAGCAAGCTAAGAACAACTAATTCTATCAAGTAAGAAAATAAATTATACATTCTATTCCTGGTTGAGCTAAAATATTTCACAGAATTATTGAAAAGCTTCTCATGTAAAACCAAAGGAAAATACCAATTAACCACCGAATATCTGGCTGCAAATGAAGCAGAGCTGGTTCTGAGTGTTTCACTCTCAAGGTAACAGGACAGAGGCTAATTATTTCTTGGCAGATGAGACATGTCATAAGGCAATTGAGAGGGACAGGACAAGATCTTCAGCATCTCAGTGGATACTTTAGAGGGACGACTGTGATGTCTGTACCCTCAGGCACTGCCATGCACAAACATGAGGGTGTCTGTGTCCTCCTGCCAGGCTTCCGGGTCAGTGGTGTACTATGTGGGAGAATTTGCAAGGGATGCTTCATTGCAGAGGGCTGTTACTACAGCCCAGAACTCTTCTATTTCCAACACACATAATTAATTCAAAGATTACAGGCAAATTAAGGAGTGCTCTGTAGAAGGATCACTACACATAAATGTATGGACGTAAAAAATGTATGTATATATTTAGATATACTCTTTGCATACTGCAAACTGACAAAATGTGTATTTGCCATAAGCAAATGTGATTTAAACAAAATACTATTTGAATATTGTGTGACCAAAAGGACTGATGCCCTCCATTTGAGTCTTAAATAATTTCAGAGACTCTGAAATCAAGGTGTTAAACCCAAGAAGCTACTCTTATTCTCTAGTGTCAGTTCTCTTTATTTCTTTTCCTGCCATACAAACTTACAGCTATCTCAAATATAAAGAAATACATAAGCTTGCCAGTGTGCTCTCCTCCCTGAAGATCCCCTTGGTGTGTTGATGGACATTCAAGGCCAGCTGGACCCCAGCAGCTGCGTCCCCAGCAACCCATCTGCTGGATTTGGGACCAGCCGGCACTCCTGGGGACTGTTCAGTCTTTAATTAGTCTGATACATGTTTCCTGTCAAAGTAAAAGAGTTTTCCAAGGAACATTTCAAGATCACTCTAGCATAAGAAAAGTCCCCAAGGGGGACAGGAGAAGTTGGCGTGGGAGACTATCACTGCTGATGCAGTCTGATAGTGTCTGGTGTAGAAAAGAGGTGAAATCCTGATTCTGATGAGTGAGCAGTGTATAGAAACTTTAAAAATTCTTTCCTGGCTATAAAGAGATTTCAAGAAAGAGAATCAGTTCCAGACCATAAGTGGCACCTTCCTTCTTGCTCTTTTCCCTATGGGTGGGATTTTCTTTGACTTTTCAAGCTGAAGCTCACACTTTGTGTGGTCCTGGCAATCTGGAGTGCCTAGTGTAGAATTTCCTCCCCAAACACACCCTACCAAAACCAGAGTTTTAGGTAGGTTTTCACAAAAAAAAAAAAAAAAAGAGGGGTAGGGTTTGAGCTCCAGTCGAATCTACCCTGGAATGCACTGAAAAAAACACCGAAGAAATTAGTTTTGCTACAAAAATTAGTTTTGTCATTTAACAAAAATCCAAATCGGATTCATCTTGTCCATATAATGAGGATAGAAAATATGGAGCTCTCTGCAAAAAGCCATTTATAGGAATGAAGTCAGAAAATATAACCCAGCAATGTCAGCCTTTCATGTTGTTCTAGCAACTCTGTTTTGATATGGCTGTCTTTCTGTCCATGCTCTGAGTAAATTGCATGGAAACCAGACAGAAATAAATGGGGAGGAATCAGCATGCTGAAAACAGTGTGCTTTGATTTGTCTTCCTATTCAGCCTTTACCTGTCTGGCCTCTGGAGTTGACCTTTATTTAATTGGAACAAGGATGGAAGGATCACTAGAAAGCCTTAGGTTCCTGTGTCTTTTCCACCATGTATTTGTGAGGAGAGGATTGTCCATAGGGTATATCTATAGTTTACCAAAGCAGTTGCCTGCTCCTGTCAGGTCTCTAACTGGTGCTTCAAAAGAAGGTGAAATAAAACTCTCACACACATAGAAAATTGAGCAGTGCTGCTCACTTAGGCGGCATTTGGAAGTGTAATCTTCAGGTGCACTGTTTTGAAGGAGGAGACCTGTTAGAGGCAATTTCCTCACTTATAGCTCTATGTGTCCTGCAAGCTCCCTTTGCAGTGAGCTGAGAGAGATGTATTGTTAATGGAAGGAGGAAAGATCATGCATCAAGCGGGTGTTAAATGTAAGCAAGTGGCTCTTTGGACAAACACTCCAGTGTTAGGTGTAGGTGCCACTCCTGTCTGTGCCAGTGGTGATGCGCGGCAGTGGATGCACAGGTGTGGATGCTTCATCTTGCTTGGGCACAGGAAGAGGTCACCTTTTCAAAATCAGCCCTTTTTGAGTTCCCCTGCTGTGGCTGGATTTCTCACAGAAAAGATTTTTTTCCTCAGAAAAGGTGCTTGAAAAAATATTCTTTAATGAAATGCTTTGGGATGTGTAATAGAATTTTTTTAGTGATTCATGTCATAAGTGCAAAGAATTTTGGCTAAAGTAAAAGGTAAAATTTTTTTAATCATCAACATGCTCATTATTCACTTCCCACTCTAAGCCAAGACAAGAAAAACAGCAGCTTTCTGATGAAAAGAAGTGGATCCATCAGGTCCCACTCACTTTTCATGAACTAAGAACTGATGTCAGTGACTGTCAGATTCAAGTGATTTTCTCCATAAATCTCCTCTTTACTTGTAAAAAGGAATCATTGTTCCCTAACACTGCACAAGCTTTTTGTTCAGGTTTGCTGTGTATAAAATTTAATGAGGACAGGCACAGAACACATCAAGAGCTGAGCATGTGTCAGGTAGGAAGTGTGTGTGTTTGAAAACCTTTTCCTATAATTATCTACATTTCCAGTTACCTACTTGGGGATGATGAGGGGAAGGGGGCTGGGTACTCGCTGAAAACAACAGCTTCCTGAAATGCCAGAAGTACATGACTGCCAGGGTTGTATATGGCTGGGGGAAAAGATAGACAGGAGAGGGAGCTCAGATGACTCCAAAACCCCAAAGCAACATTGCTGTGGTTGTTTTTCAGTTTGAAATGTTTGGGTAGCATTATACCACTGCCTGCTGCTGATTACTCTAATTGTGATAATCTGTGGTTTTGCCTGATGGTCATCCCTGTCTGCTGCATCTCAGTTTGTGCTCTGACTCTGTCCTTGGGAGTTTATGGTTCATCTTTCCATCGCAGCAGAATACACAGTATGGTGGAGTCCTGGGTGCAGCTGAGGCACAGGGGGTGGGTGCAGGATGAATGATGATCCTGGTAAAGACAAGGAAAACATTGTGTCATATGGAATGCTTATGGAGAAGCCGATTCGACAATACTGAGTGTACACAGATGGTCAGCAGAATAACAGTGGCCTTAATCGCCTGCACACCTAGGCACACTATACCGTTAGCAAAGACAGCATGGCTTAATCTGCCTGTTTCCTAAGCAGTCTGTGATCAACTTACCACATAAACAACACAGCAATGCCTGCTAGTAGCTGCATGTCTGTGCTCTCGGGAGGCTCGCTGTGCAGGGCCATGACGGGTATTATCAGAACCTCTATTTGACTAAGTTCATCTGTGTTGGTCGTGACTCACCAGCCAGCACAGCCTTTAGACCTGTCGTGAGAGGAGGAAAAACAACTCTGGTTCTGTCTTCATTTTTGCAAAAGGAATAACAACATTATAAGCAGAATTATATTTTTTTCTTTAGAAAAAATAACTCTTCTGAAAATAAGAGTTGTCGGGCTTTTAGGTCATGGAACGGGTGGAAGTATCTGGGCTGAGTGGCATTCCCTGATGGCAGCTGTGCCCACCTGTACATGAAAGGGCAAAACCAGGAGTACCAAGTAGCTGGTGCTAGGGTTGGGCACGGGTTACAGCAGCAGCCTTTGAAAAAAAGTATTATCTTTGGTTATAAACAGCTGATATTTTTAGCATTGCTGGCCTTAGTCATGTAGGGACATATTTTTGATAACCACGTTCATTTTACAGAAAAATGTTTTCCTTCTCTTTCTTCTTTCCTTGTATTTATCCGTTTGCCTTCAGTAATCTCTGACCTACCTTTTTCTTTATGTAACTCAAGTATTTTCTCTTTGGGACATCAAGGGGGTGCTGAAGACCTCCCATCCTGCGCATCCTCCTAGGTGTAGTCACATAATAATGGGGCTTTATAACTTCCAAGTGTTTTGTATCATCCTAATCCTGCATAGATAATAGTAAAGAGGAAAATTAAATGTTCAGGATTAGCTGGCTAATGTTCATATGTGGCTTCAAAAAGGCTGAATGTTCTTTTGATGTTTATAGTTAACTACTGGCATTGTATGGGTATTTTACAAGCATAAAACTCAGCTTTTGTGATGCTG
The DNA here is from genome assembly GCA_033556795.1 of Tapera naevia. Lineage (NCBI taxonomy): Eukaryota > Metazoa > Chordata > Aves > Cuculiformes > Neomorphidae > Tapera > Tapera naevia. The sequence continues at coordinate 1,600,146 of JAUMJJ010000198.1, read as the reverse complement.
TGATTCATCATCTTAACTTATTTATGAATATTCTTTTAAAAATGTCAAGATGACTAAGGTCTTAAAAGGTAGAAAGCAACCAAAAAGAGAAGACTACAAGCAAAAGGATGTACTGCAATTTTTAATGATATTTGAAGTGATTAGTTCATCAAAGTCCTTCCTTCTAAAAAACTCTTGTTCTAGAAAGTTATTGGGTAAAAATAATCCCACCTGTTTGAAAGCTGTTCCTCAAAACCCAGAGGCTTGGCCAAACCTGGAGACAGAGCTCATGTGGCTTCAGGCACAGGGGAGTAATCCATCCTTTGCTTGAAGAACCATCCAAAATACATTGTGATTTGGGGACTTTGCCCTGTCCCTTGCATACCATGGCACCTAAGGGCATAAATAGTCATGATGAACTGCATGAGTGAAATAAAGTGGTTTATTTCCTCATCTCCAATCTCTAAAGCAAATGGTAAATATTTCTTCTAGTTTGTGATTGCCTGCCACACCCCAGTAGTTTAGCAGGTACATGAATAAAATTTATGAAACATGACCTAGGTACAATTAAAACACGTAGCACAAAACTGGCATAAACCACATCAAGCCCAAAAGGTGCAGTGGTTTTCTTGACACCTCTATACAGCCCATTTGGTATTTGTATTGAAGCGACTTCTGAAATGTTTACCACTATTGTGTTTAAAGCTCAGTATTAAATTAATAAAAAGAGAAAGAGGTCATGCTCGTAATTTCTGTTTGGCATTAGGGAACTTGCAGGTTGTCAATAGCATTCTAAATTTTTCCTTTCCAATCTATTAAAGTGTTTAATTTCACTTTAACCTTAAACAGTTAAGGTTGGTAGTAGCCATCAACACTAAATTGCTATTGCTGTTTTGCAAGTCATTAATTGCTATGGCTGCATTGCAACAGTAACTCAATAAAATAAAATTCTGATTTTAACATCTCCCATATAGCATATCTGGAGGAGTGTGTTATGAAGCCATGTGAAGTCATCTGCAATTAGAGCCGAGTGTTCTTTATTAACTGGCCTGTGCCACACGAAACACTGGAAGTGTTGTTCTCAGGTCTCTGATTTACTGCACTTCATTTATTGAAATGTGTACATCAATGCAGAGGTAATTTCCCATAACAAGGGTAGGGTGTGAGTACAATGAAGCCCTGGTAGTAAATAATTACAACCTCTTTGGGATGCTTTTGTGCAATGACGTTTTATTGATGTTTCTTTCAGATTATTCTCCATTGAGCACAAGAAAAATAAAACAGGCTACCAAATACCTAGGAAACCATTTCAGAGAGATTATCTGAACACTTTCGTGTTCTGTCAATTTGACGGAGTGCTGAACGTGTAAGGGACTTTTCCTTCCAAAGGAAAGGCATCATAGTAAATAGTGTAAATTGACAGGATTACAGAATTTAATGAATCCAAAGAAGATTTTAAAATATAATTGGAAAGTGTGTCATAGGAAAAACAAAATGGTTGGTCTGTTTTATAAGTTACTGGGAGTTGAGTTTACATCCTATTAAGAAATTTACTGGTACCAGAGAAAAGGTTAAATATATCGCCAATTCTTTTGAGCACCATTACTGAACAATTGACTGTGTAGAGGGGTGATGGCAAAATTGTTCTTTAATTCCTAAGGGAAAAGAAAATCTGTTTCTTAGAAAAATTTTTCTCCGCATTCTGATTTCTTCCACATTTCCTTATGCTAATCAGGCTTGTGTGATATGAAGTATGATTATGGAAAGAGAATTAACTGCTTCAAGCTACTGTGGTGTCTCGTGTCTGCAGAAATAACCACTGAAGAGCACTGCTATGTGACAACTCCAGCCTTTTCTTGGAGCAGAGAGACCAGCACCTCTCCCCAGCGTGATATGGACCTGGGGACATGGCAGTGGGATCATCAGTGTACCATTGTGACATGACACAGAATTATGCATTGTCATTATTGTCTGGTAGGAATATACATACTTTTGTATGGATATACAGAAACTGAAGGAGCAGGTAATTTTAGGAATCATCACATTAAATGGTGGTATATTACAGAAATTAGCCAAAATATTTGCTGCCTATAGCAGGCAAAGCTCCTCTTCAACTTAGACACTGGGAGATGGATGCTGGGAAAACTGAATTCTATGATCACCTCTCCTGAAGAAAGAATCTCCGCATTTATTTGTTTGAAAAGATAAGAGAAAAATCACTTTCTTGTAACAAGGTGACATGGTAAAGGGTAACTAAACGGAAATTTTGAAGTCACTGAAATAATAAAATGAAAATTAAGGTTAAAAATGTGTCTTGGAGAATTGGGTACTGAATCATTCAGATGCATGCAGTGTACTTTACTTCTTGCAGCACAAAAGCATTTGAACTTATTAATATGCTGCAGTCTGTTGTTCTTTAGCTTAGGCCAGTTCTTTGATCTTGTCAGAAAAAAAGATAATAAAAAAGAAATTTTACAGAAAATACCACTGCAGAAGGTGCTGGGCTAGAGTAAAAGAATTGCAAAGTAATTCAAATACTGTTTACTAGACGTGTGATGGCAGCACCAGTTCCTCTAGACACAAACTCAAGTGCCTCTTTCCCAGAAGCTCTAGAAGTCATGTTGGTTGTCCGTAAAAGAGGAGGGTGTTTGGCTCCAGTCATGGCCATTGTTACTCCTAGTGCAATCAACATAACCTGTCAGTGGTCTGAACAGTCACGCTGATCCTTCTCCAGCTTTGGAGAAGTTGAATGGATTTCGTTACTGATGGTCGTAAACAAATATAATTCTGGGAAAGAAAAGTGAGGCCTTCAGCATAAACACAAAACATTTTGTAGGGCATTACTTTGTCCTCGTTGTTGTCACACTTTTTTTCTCTCAAGTACAGGAATTATATTAATGGACCTGTGGCCATCTCCATTTTGGCTGTAATAACTGTTGCCTAGGAACTGCGAATCTACTTTATAGGTGCTTTCCAGATTTTCATACTCCCTTTAAAATTATTAATCCAAAACAAACAAAAAGACACTTATCTAGTGTTAGACAAATAAGACTTGGAAAACCAGGGCAGCTTTTTCAGAATCTATTAAAAACTCCAAAGCTTTTTTGCCTAGTGCCACAAATGCTCCAAGGCTGATGAGTAACTACAAGATGTGTTTCAGCTATGCTTCCTGTGGGCCCTTCTGCAGCCTGATGCAGTTTATGGCTCTGATGAGTGGTTTGGATGCTCCCTGGCAGGCACTGTAGATGCTGACTGCCCTATAATCCCCTGTGGCTGGTCTGTCCCCACTCTGTCACAGGGCACAACTGCCTGTGGGTTCTGGCCTCCCTCAGCACAGCCCCCACAAGGAATCAGCCTATCATGCTTGGCAGAGCTACTCACAACCAAGACACTGCATGCTGGGTTTTAAAGATTTTATTGAAGTCCATTTCCACTGGGAAATCCAGATGAGACTGAGATTTGTTTCATTAGGAAAATACAAATGGAAATAAAATAAATCTTTAGAGTAAGGATCTAAGAGAGAAGTGAAGCAGACTGTGATTGCCATGCTGGCAGCAGATTTGACTTGCAGGGGTCTGTGTTCTAAACATTTGCAACACTAGAAATCATGAGTGTGATGTATTTTTTGAGCCTGTAAAAATTAACTCTATCTCAGAAAATATGCACAGTATGTACTTAATATAGCAAGCCCTGTGTAAGGAAATGGCACAACTTTAAAACTGTCCTTTAGGGAGCTAATGTCATTGCAATCCAGTTTTATTGGATTGCTACATCTGTTCATCCATTTAAACAATTGCTATATTTGTTACTTATGAAGTTAGTTTCAGAAATAGTTTTAGAAATAATTTCTGTCAGATGTTTGTTTTTTATTCTGTCTGCTTACAGTACGTAATTCCTCTTCCTTTCTTGGAAAAACCTTGGGAGAAAGAAGAAGGAGAGAAATAAGGAGTTTTGAAAATGTATCTGTAGTATATCTGCTGTTTGGAGAGAAGCTGACTGTATGCGTTATGAAAAGGAAGATTTGGATCAAGTTCATCAGCTTTGGGGAACGCTGGACCTTTTGATAAACCAAATTCTTTGCATGTTGTTGATGAAAGGGTAAGAAATAAGTGTTCAGTGTACGTAAAAGGATTTAGCCAGTAAAATCACCTTCCTGACAGCCTTAATGAAATAGAAGGGGTGAGGAATGTGAAATAGGCCGCAGCTGATGCCAGTGAGCACCAGCCCAGCCAGGAGTAACCAGCTCTGGGAGGGAGCAGTGGCAGTGGGAGAGCAGGGCTTGGTGTGACAGAGTCGGTCGCACAGCCCACAGCTGCCAGGAGAGAGCTGCCACTTGGGAATGCTGCTCCTGCACAGAGGCTTGGTGTGCCCTGGTGGCCAACAGGTCATTTTGACAAGAAAACACACATGTTAAAATACTGAAAGACATTTACATCAGTGAATAATTCTTTCACTTTTTCTTAACTAGTTGGGTTGTGTATTGTCTCAGACCTGTAATTCCTGTTTAAGAGGCTGGAAAAATTGATGTCTTACAGCCAACTTTGCCTTCAGCTCATAATCTTTCAAGGCAATAGGCAAACCAATTTGTAAATTAGATATGTGAAGAAGGAAAAAACGTTAAATTTAACCTGGCTGTCATTTGTCATGTGTGGCAGGTAATAGTATTGATAAACTGAAAAATTGAAATTGTAGTAATATTTATTCATAGTGTTCTTATTTCTAAACCACCTATCACATCTGGGCCTTAACCCAGTCTTGGCATTCGCTGGGATCATTTCTGCAGAGCACAGTAAACCTCCTGGAACGTAATTAGTGTTGTAAATACTGTCTTGTAAAAGTTAAAGAAACAAGCAAGTTTTGTTGCTCTTCATCAAATGGATCTGGACAAATAATGTGATCTGATTCAACTAGTTCTGCTCTTAGTGATTTCTTGAAAGTAACTGCAAGTACACTTTCACGTATTCCTTAGCATGGCCTCTCAGCTACAGTGAGTCCCTGGCGGAAACAGTAATAGTCCTGGTATGTCATTAAATAATGATAAATGAGAAAAATGAAAACAAATCCCAAACAAAATATGGAGACTAATGTTTGGTCATGCAGGGAAAAAATCCCAAGTGTATCTTTAAAATTAATTTCCAAGAAACATTTTTAGTGTCCCTGCTTTTTCAGGAACCCTCAAAACAAGCTTGGAAATGCTAGGAATGTCCACAAAGCATAAATCCTCACCTCTGTTCAAATGCTAGAGCAATTGAGGGATTCTTCTCCCAAGTAACAGGCAATAGGAAGAAATGGCATCAGGTTGTGCCAGGGGAGGTTTAGATTGGATATCAGGAAAAATATTTTTGTTAGAAGAGTGGTGAAACATTGGAACAGGCTGCTCAGGGAAGTAGCGGAGTCACCATTCCTGGAGGTGTTAAAAAAATGAATAGACATGCACTTTGGGACACGGTTTAGTAGGCATGGTGCTGTTGGGCTGACAGTTGGACTTGATGATCTTGGCCGTCTCTTCCAACCTTAATGATTCTATAATTCTATGATTCTACGATTCAGTCAGATCGTTCCCCAAGCCGGGTCTCCACAAAGCCCTGCATCTTGGTGGGATCCAAGCCACACTGTGATAAGCTGCACATTCACCCCTGCCCAGCCTGCTGACTCAGCATGTTGTCCAGCTCTGCTCCAGCACTGGGCTCTGAAACGGCATCAGGTCAAGTTCGAGTCAAATTGAGTGCTTATTGCTCTTTGCCTTTGCTCTTCCTCCCCTCACAGCAGTCCCACTGAATATGCTAACGGATTTCAATGTGCTGTTTGTGCGTGGGACAATGAGTAGCAGATACCCATTGACAATGGTAATGTTGGTGTAAACACTGTGCTGAAAATGCTTTTAAAGTTGCTGAAGAAGCAGAAAAATGTATTTTTTTGTTATTTGAATTAGTTTTACCTTTTTCCATAGAGATGGTGTAGAGCTGAGGAGTCTCTCAGAAATGCCAGGAGCCTGAACAACACCATAAATAAATTCTTGAATCAAATGTAAATTAAGCTTTCTGCTACATTTCTGTAACAAAAAGAAGTTAAAACCCATAATAACAGTGCGATAAATTATACAGTCCCACAATTTTTCTAGCATTGCAGTTAGCATAACACTAGATTGATGTTGTAAGTATTTTTATTTTTGCTGCTGGAGCAGTCTTTGCCATGGAGAGGAGGCATACAAATTTCAGTACCTAATATATTTTGTGAAATATACGGAGTGCTGCTGTAATCTGACCTTTTCAGAATTTTTCATTTCAATTGGCTGGCCATCCCAGTCCTTTGCAACAGGTTAAGTTTCCCTTTTAATAGGAAGAAGAAGAGTGCAATGGTCAACCATTCAAAATACTGAATATTAAAAAGGTCAACAGAGTATGGCATGGCAATGTGAAAATGAGACAATACAACCCCAGATACCTCATTGCAGTGACAAAAATTGCAGCAAGAAGAGAAAATGTCACAATATGAATCTATTTCCAGCATGGGATGGGGGCATGATATAGAATGAATCTGTCCTTGCTGCAAAGTTAAGACACATTCCTGCAGACTGCACAAAACCTTTAGCAAAACGAAGTTGCATGTGTACTAGTCAAAGATAATTCCTCATGATCAAATCATATTTGTTTAAGCTATGCTGCTAAATGGCCACCAAAATGTGGCAAATGTGCAAATTCTGTCTTTTTCTGTATTTCCTTTTGTCCATGTGTTGTGCTATCCTGGAAACATCTCTTTCTTAAAGAACAGAGGCAGATGAGTTTAGCAGATTGTCCTTTGCCTGTTCTCAGCCATGGGAGTGAAAATAAAGAAATAAAACCCCAGAAAAAAATTTTTTAAAAAATCTACTTTTAGGGGAGATAAGAACAAGTATGAATGCTTGTAAAATCTAAAATTTTTACTGCCAATAAAACATGAGATTTTTCTTTCTGAGTCATTCTTGACTCTGTTTGAGGCATGGCTGGCACGGGCACTAGAGCCCACTTGCCTCATGTTGTACAGCATGCGGAGTACGGCAGACCTGGAGGTGGTTCCTTTGCTGGAGGAGGTGGCAAAGCCCTGTGCATGCAGGACTCTTCAGTTTAACACCACACTTGGTTTGCTTTCATGTTTTCTGTATTAATATCCATCAGCTCTTCCTTTTCCATTTAAAACATTCAAGAACTCAAATCGTATTTATAAAAACTCACTTGTAAAGTTATTTTGGCTGATTGTAACTGCACAAACACCATTTCACGCATTTCCAGTGTCATAAAGAAATTCTAAGAAATGGTAACTCTTTATTTTGCCTTGAAAAGATAAGTCAGTGTAGGATAAAAGTAGATCTGAGGTACCTGACTTGAGGCACCCTCGGTCGCAAACACTAACTAATGGCTGCTGGAATTGCTATTTTAAGAAAAAATCCAAACCCCAGAATTAACATAAATCAGCTTCAATTGGAAACGGGATTTCTTCCCACCTGAGACAGGAAGAATTAACTCTCACAAATCCTATCTTGCAATAAAAATGCTCTTCTTTTGTGTCCTTGGAGAAAGAAACAGCATTACAGCAAAGTTAAAAGAAGATGTCCCAGCTGTGTGGTTTTATTACAACCTAATGGGATTGCACTGCTGGGCTGTGACATACCCAGCATTTCTTTCACAGCACTTTAGGCTTGGCTACTTATATTTTTGCTTGGGCAATTATAGCTAGCAATCATTTTTGATGGAGGTCACATCCTGTTGTCATTTGCATGCACAGCTCTGACTGTCATCAGTGAGGTCTGAGTAAAATGGATGGAACGTAAAGCTCCATATTTAGCCTGACTGCCCTGAAAACTGGCATAAGCATAGCTCAGCTCATGTTTCTGAGCAAGTGCCATATGCAGCAGCCTCTTAAAAAATAAAACAAAAAAAACCCAGAAACAAATGAAAACAAAAGAAAAGCTCAGCAACACAAGGTGCCTCTCTGTGCCCATCTCTGGGGGTAAAGCTACTGGGACACAGTCAATGCAGGAGCCAAGTGAAGACTGAGAGAAGGGCGACAGCAACATCATCGGATCCATCTGCTCTTTGTGCCTATGGAACATTTTTGCAAATGGTAAGATCCAAATCACCAGCAAAAGAGTTCCTGAAAACATCCCAGCTTTCCAAAGCCATGATCATTTGACACTGTGACATTGAGTCCAATGGGCCACTGGCAGAGATGGTGGTGCAAAATCTGGGAAATTAGAGCAAGAGGTCAGGACAGAGTGGAGACAGAGATTTCCTGAAGAAACAGTAAAGTGAAATTGTATTGGGAAATGGGAACAAAGTAGTTCTGTAAAGATTTGGAATTTAAAATTATTCAGAAACGGTGCAATAAAGATAAAATATATGTGTGTGTGTACCCTGTGGAGAGCTAAACTCACTGTTGAGCAGAGGGGCTGGAAGCAGTCACTGGTTCACTGCCACATTGCTCAAGAGCTGGAGCTGCAGGAAAAAGGCAAATCCCACTCTCTTCTAGTGGGAAACAAGGGGTAATTCTAGGTCAGTACACCTGTAGAAATGAAGAGCAATAATTATATACTTCAGGAAATGTCTAAAAGGTGTCCTGCATTCTCATTAGCAATAGGTGAGAATTGTACTCAAACCTTTAATCTCCTTGCCAGTTTAGCTGTCATGAAAACGGGATGTGAAGTACATTTGGTCATGGATTTAAACAACAAAAACTCCAGTGAGGTTATTAGAGACAACCAAAATCAGATCTGAAACAGACCATGCCTGATTTCACTGGGGTAAAATATTTTGGGTGGGACACACATGTGCTGCCTCTGGGGTGTAGAATGATGTGGCACCAGGTGACAAAGGCCAGCACAAGCAGTGCCTCAGGGTAAACGTTGTGAAAAGTTTTAGGAATAATAATCCCAACAAGTGTTAGTAAGTGCAGTAATGCTAATCCTACTTGCTAGTCTAGCCCACATTAGAGCAGTTTAGGTGCTTTTATGTTAAATACATTTACCAGAGTCTATAGTTTCTTATAGTTAATAAATACTGTAAAATCCCTAATGCATTAAAATAGCGACTGAAAAAGGAGCTCAGCTCATCACATACTGTCACTCCTCTCCCCGAAGCCATGCAGGAGGTATCCTTCCTGACCTCCCTGTGGAGCTGAGCAGGGATATACTCCACACCTAAATCACTTTGGTCTATTTAGGGCTTTATGGGACATAACCAGCATTTGCAAACTAACGTTCAGAAAATGCACACCACTGATCTCTTCCAGGCTGCAGTCAGGAGCTCATCTGGCTCAGGAGGGTAATGGCACGGACATTTCTGAAACAGAGTCTTGAGAATACAGAACAGAGCAGTTTACACCCAAAAATAAAACTAACCAAATATCTCTAATTACATCCAGAGACAATAAAGTAAATATATTGTGTTTGATAAAGATTACTGCATCACCATCACAGCAATGGGGCAATCCTAAGCCAAGGCAGGGCTGTGGGCCAGCAAAGCAGAGTGCTGGCTGTGCCCATCTCTCAGCCGGGGCTGGCTCTCAGCTGCTCCTGCAGTCCCCCAATCCCGCTTGCTGCCTGGGCAAGACAGAAACACCCAGCTGATGGCACTAGGGCTCTGGACATTCCCATTATGGCTTCTTTGGTACCTCTGCCTAGGTGAGCTGCTCCCTCTTCCTGCACACACGTGTGCATGAATATAAAGACAAAAATATTTATGTGTAGGAGCTGACTGTCACTCTCCCTGTCATCTGTAACACAAAGTGCTACTTCACTCTGGTGGCAGCATGTATTACACAGTGTTGGGTATCAAGGCTATTTCATTAATGTATTTTTATAGAGCTTCTTCTGTTCCAGATGCTCCTCAATACATTTTCTTGTTTTCCAGACTCAGGGATAATGTTAAACAAGTACTTATTTTGAAAATATCGGTGGACTAAATGACTCATCCCTCATTTACTGCCATAATAATTTTTAATAGTCTTTTCTCCATGGTGGGTTTTGGGGTTTCTTTTCCTCTCCCTTTTCAAATAAGGTATTTCTGGTTGGTTTTCTATTTTTTTAACTTTAAAACTCCCATGTCAGCCACCATTCAGGTCCCCTGGAAACACACTATCACTTCAAGTAGCTTTAAACAACTGGAGGAGACTAAGAAAAGTCCCAGGTATCCCCAGGAAGCGAATGCTATTTGGGAGGAGCAGGCCAAGCAGTTCATGGAGCTGAGGCCTCTCCCCAGGTGGAGCTGCAGGAGCACAGCTGAGATTAGTTGTCTCTCATAGCACCTTTGGCACAAGGGGTGCGGCTGTCCTGGGGTAGGGGGAACCATCACCCTGACTTGCTAGTTAATTAGGAAAGACTGATCCAAACCCTTCACAACTCACTTCATTTTAAAGTAAAATTCCCATTAAATGTAGCGGTAGGAGAAGACGCTGATTGCCTCTGAAGGATGCAGCTCTAGGACCTGGTCACCTGGATGGCAGTGCTAACTCTTATTATCAGCAAAAACTCCTTGAAATGTTAGTCTAGTGGTGTCTCATGAAGACAAGCATCGTTGCTAGCAGTCCCACCAGGGAGCATGGTAAGCACATGCAGGCAGCACCACACCCATACCCTAGACATCGGCAGTGCCAGACAGTTCCCTTTCTCTCTCTTCTTCTTCCTTGGCTCCCTTTATATGTAGACTCTGCTGGGCAGATTCACCCTCCTTGCCTTTTGGGTGATTCTGAAATAGTTGCTGGTGGTAGTGGAGGACACAATATTTTGCAGAGAATTTATTGTTCTGTTTTTCATATGCAGGATGAAGAGGAGAGGGAGAGGCTTCCTAGACCCTTATGAAGACTTCAGATCAGGCATTTGTAAACTGTTCCCCCGCTTCTCTGCTGGATGTTAATTATTACAGCTTGCAACTTAAGAATTTTGTTCTCAGTCATATCCTGGTTTTCTTCTCAGTATTGCTGAATGGAAATTATTCATTTGCTGTAATCACAGTGGGGTTAGGATCTTTGGTATGCAAGTGACAATATTAATTGCCTGGCGTGTGGTCTTCTGAAGAATAGAAGTTAGAAAGAATGATTCTACACCCCAAGTCATTAGGAAAACAGTGCAATTCATTATCTGTGCATTAATAATACTAATGACATAGTAATAGACTCCATACTAACAATAAATATCTTTATAAACTCAGTGTTTTATTTAAAAGCCCTTTTAACTTGAAGGCAAAGGTTTGTGTCATCCTCAGCTGAAGCACACACGTGCTGCCTCTCATGGGGAGCTGCCTGGTGCCTTATCCCAGCAGCAAATCCTTTGTCTCACAACCCTGTGCAGCTGTGTAAGGCCATGCCGTGTGGGTTTTGGCCATTTCTGTGTGGTGAGTGTTTCGGCCAATGGTTTGTTCTCATGCCTGGGGAGGACAGCGAAGTAAAGCAGCCTGAGCATAGGCTGTGGGGCTGCCTTTCCAGTGCCCCAATCCTGTCCTGCTGTCAGCTTGGGGAGCGAGGACCGGCTCAGACATGCATGTTCCAGTAGGGAGAAACTCTGTCCAGTTTTACTTCAGGACCAAGATCCAGTGAATAAAATTCTTCATAAACGCAGATATTAAATCTCCCTTGAAAACCCAGAGTGTCGCTGATGAATCATCCCTTGGCAAAGGCATTTACAGCTGATCTGCCTTGAAACTGTTGGTCACTGCTGGTCAAAGCAGTGCTGTGAAATCTTACCGCAGTAGGAAAGCTTTCCTTCATCCAAAGGTTGGAATGGATTAGTCATGACCCCTGTGGATGAGACGGCACTGTTTATCACTTCAGTGCTTCTTCTTACCTATCCTGAAAGTTTTTCCTACTCCAGAGGATGCATATCAAGATCTGGAGGGTGCAGCACTCATGTTGGAAATACAACTCACCAGAACAGCTCATAATCAAGAGTCACTTCTAGAGGGTGGCACAGCATTCTTTTTCCCCCAGGGTTTTAGAGAATGAAGCAAACAAGCTCCAAGGACGCAGTGCTTTTTTCTTTATTTTTTTCAATGACTATCTTTTTACTCTTAACACACTCTTAATACCACTGGGTATTTGTAAAGAAACAAATTTCTCTGCCTTTTGGCAATTGGGAGTGTTCAATGTGGTAAAACCCTCTGCTGCTAGTCTATCACTAGGGTTTCCAACCTGTGTCCAAGGGAGTGGGATACTGTCCTGCTGCTGAGTGTTGATGAAGATCACACCACTGGATTCAAACCCTCTGTCCCAGTCTCAGAAGGAATCTGCTCTCATAAAAGCAATATTATGAGACATTATAGCAATATACCCTTTGATTTCCAGTCACAGATCTACCAAAACAATTCTGGTGGTGCAGTGGAATACAAAATGATTTACTAGTGACAGGAAAATCTACACCCTTGAATTTATCCCAAAGCAAGTTTGAAGTTATTGAGGCAGGGTCATTACCATCTGCTCTATTAGCAAGACCTGGAAAATACGTATTTTAACTTTAATTGAATTTCATATAAGTTGGAACCTGGCCTTTAACAAGGAGGCTTCATTTTAATTTATCACTGACCCAGGCGATTGCTTTAGGCTCACCGACTGAGTCTCCAATGCTGTTGAAGACATTTTAGCCCAATTACATTCTGGCATCCAATGCAGTAATCTTAACTAGAATATTTGCATGTTTTTGCTTTGATGTTTTCTAATTTAGATGTAACCATGCTCAGCAGGGACGAAATGCCTGATGTTTTTTGCCTGAAGTTGTTCAAATTGTCTCATACCTACATTGGCTAAATTGGCAATTCGACACTAAGCAGAAGTGATGTCCTGGTGCCTGTCCACAAGTTACGTTGTCTCAGGGACGGAGGGCCAGACCTTCCTGCAATGGCCTGAGATCCTTCCTTGGGGAGATTCCCAGCCAGGTTTCTGCTCAAGAGGAACGAGGTGATGGCAGAGAAAGCACGAGTCCCATCTGTTTCCATGGCATGCTTCCTACACCCAAATGCTGATGTGAATTTGGGGTGATTTACATGGCAAGTCACCACCACAACAAACGCTTGTCCCGAGTGACTCCTGGATGCTGAGCGCACTTCACACTTCTAAATTTCTCAGTTTGCCAGAGGGAGATTCAGGCAAGTCTGAGAAGGAACAGGTCAAGCTTGGAGGAAACCTATCACTGTCACCTGTGGTCTCACAGCGAGATCTCAGACCATTTAATTCAGAAAAAAACATATCAGAGAAAAAATAGTAAAGACATGTCAATGCCTCTGTACAACTAGGTCCGGGTCAGAATCCCAAATCACTTTCCACATACCTGTTTATTAACTGTGTCAAAAACTAGAGCAGGAGCATCCCTCCCTCTGGCTGGCGGTACCCAGCTTCTGGGACCTGGATGTATCTACACCATGCATCGACATCAGCTTCTACTCAGCCCAAATCCTGGGCTCTTCTACAGAAAGTCAAGAGAAATGTCTGGGGTCCTAACAAATTAAAGGAGGAAAAAGGCATGATTCAAACTGAAATCAAACATGGAATTACAGGGGCTGACTGTGCATTTTTAATACACGTATCAAATTATGCTGTAGAAAAGCAAGTTAATATTTTAAACATAGTGGAACTGTTTTTAACTTGTTTGTTTAGAAAACAAATATCTATTTCATATTACATTACATTGTTGAATTATTTATTTACAGCTCAAAATGTATGTGTTAGTTGTGCTAGCTGCTATTACAAATGCCAAATTAATGTTCATTTATTTCTCCACTTATATTGTGGGGATTGTATTATGACTTTATCAATTGGCTCTTTTTTTTCAAAGAAACTTATTTCAGTCCAATTTCTTATGTCATGTTACAGATAAATGAAAGCAAAGGCTCCCCATATTGTATGTGAAATCTGTAATAGCATGGCTCTAGAGTAATGCCTTAAACAATCAAGCTAAATATGTCAAGGGACTTTTTAATACACTGTACTGATGAAGCAAGAATATTAAATTTATTCAACCATGAAGAAGGCTTTGATTATCATACACCTCAGCTGTGCTGTTGACCATGTGACCATGCGAAAAAAAAAGAGAAAATGAAATGTGATTATCTCCTGATGGGTTGAAATTCCTGTAATACGCGTAACAAGGAGGGAATCCATATTAAGAACTTCCATCAAGAATATTTTTTTTTCATATCTCCTCCTCAACACAACGAATTAGTGTCTCCAAAGAGTGATAGTGTTCTTATCAATATCTGAATGGAAGCACAAGGGATGGTGCAATTATGGCTATTTTGTTGTTTGCTCAGGTAAGCGTGATGCATATTGTGTACATCTCTGAAGCACTGTAAATAGCCATACAAATTTTTACTCTTGAGAACAGAAGGTATGATTTCTTTGTGCTATTTTTTGTCAGCAGATTTGATTGCGCAGATTTGAAAAATTGCTCAAGTTGCAAGATTTTAAAAATTGGTTTTGAGCTGAAGCTTAGCAAAAGATTTTTTTAAGACCTTAATAATCATAGAAAAGGCTGCAACGCATTTGAGTGAGATATGATTATAATATGCGTAAGCTTTTGTCAGTAGATGGAAAAAAAATGAGAACATTTAAAAGGTTAATTATTAATCATTTGACTTGGGCAGCACTACTGTATTCATTTCCCTGTTCCCTAGGGAGATGCTGAGTGTGCAGAAATGCAGTGATGTATCTGAATTACTTTTGAGTAAGGGTCTAGTACCTGCATGCACTGTACAGATATTTACAATTGAATTATTACAGCTCCATGTTTTGATTCTCTGCTGCCTCTGCAGATATTTCACAAGTGCTTGTTTTGAGTCTCAGTCAGTGAGGAAGCACAGAAATTTCACAGAACTCAGGAAGAAGTGTGAAATCGAGTATAAAATTTAAGGAATATTAATTTGTGTGCATCGGTTGTAGAGGTAACTTTGGAATGATAACAGTGGAAACCTGAGGCCAGAAAACAAGATAAAATTGGCATGGGGGGCTCCATGGCAGGGTTCAACTGCCCCCACTGCTCCCACTCTGCTTAGACCCATGTGCGGGCCCCACGGCTGCTTGGGTGCTCTTTTGTCATCCAAAGAACATTGGTGTCAGTGGGAGCCCGGGTTTGGACCACACAGACCATACCTCCCATACAAGGAAAATGTCCAGGAAATGCACTTCAAACCCAATGTAAGCATAGAGAAGCAAACGAATTTAGTAAACTGCAAAATCCCTCAGCAAATACGATGCTTTCCACACTAGAGGATCCTTTGTGGGAAAGGAGCTCTCATCCCCCCAAATTGCAATATCCTTGCACAGGTCAAGGGCACTTCTCACAGCCAGTCTCCACCACCCATGCTGTCTGTCCGTCCCGTGCCAGAGCAGAGGCAATTGCAGCACCTACTGGGTGGTCAGGGCAGCTGGCCAGCCACTCCACCAAGTATCAGCAGAGATGATCTGCTTCTGCCTGCACCGCTCTGAGCCAAAAGCTGCATTTGTGTGAAACTTGCTTGCATCTAATGGCAGTACCAAGAACAGACTACATCAAGCTCTCTAACTCCTTTGATTTCAGCACTGAAATAACTGCCTTCTGTGAAGAAAGCAACATACTTCTAAGCATGCTGTCTCATTAATATTGATGCCTAGGGCAGCCTCTGGAAAACCAGGGCAGTGGAAAGACCCAGGGACAGCTGTAGCGGGGAGCAGGATGCTCCACAGGGAACAGGCGCTCAGCGCCCTGGGGGCATAAGCAACAGCAAAGGGCAGAGAGCCCTCGGCAGAGGTCTTGTGTCTGCAGAAACGGGTTGAATTTTAAGCTGACTTTAAATTTCTGACCTTAGCTAAAAGTCAAAAAGAGCACTGAAGACATAAAGAAAAACTGTCAGCTTCACCAGCAGGAAATATTCTGAACGATTTGTGAGGACACTGCCTAGAAAACCTCCACGAACCTCTCCGCCACTTGCAGGAACCACCGTGATGGAGTCGGGTCAGCGAAATAGCAGGATCCTGGTTGCAGAAGCCCCTCCTGCATCCTGAAGCAGGCGTGACAGCTCCCAGGATCTATTGTCTGCGATGTGACCCTTGCCAAAAGGGCGTTCCCAGGGGATTTAAAGATCTGGGAAATATGCACAGTCAGTATAGGAAGGGGTTTTGCAGTCTTAGACTAAAATGTGAAAGTTTGTCTGAATGGGTGATGTGTTATATGCAAATCATGCAACATCGAGCTGGCTGCTCTCTCTAAATCCCACATATGACAGATGAGAGAGCTTGAGAATTTGTGTATTTTAATAGCAGTTGTGCTGAAAATGATAAATGCAGTCTTCATTCAGCAACTTCAAGGTTCACTTTTTTTAATTTAAGAAGGACATGCATATGGTTAAAAATACTTGCAACATTAATAATATTTCCCTGCGAGAAAGATTGATACATGCAGCATAAATAACTCATGTAGTGTACATAGCTTACGGTAGGCAAGTAGCATTGCTTTTGCCTTCAATATTTGGGCAGAAGATTGAAGTCCAAGTGAGACTTTTTCCTCTTCTTTTTTATAGAGGAGTGTGCTCTAAAGCTATTATTTCACTTGCACCTTGCTGATACCTTCAGACACCATGTACCCTGTTTCAGGAGAAGACCAGCCAATGAGAATTGTGTCGCAGTTTTAGTCACTGTGGGGATAAAGCTGTGGAACAAGATGCTCTTTGCAGCAGTTGAGACAATGAAACAATCCAGAGGGGTTGGGTTCCCATGGATGCCAGTCCTGCCTGCAAGCACCCTCCACAAATGAGCAGTGTGGTTCAGCAGAGTGGAGAAAAGGAGCAAATTTTGCAGGATATGCATTGTAGGTACTTTATTTTCCAACAAGAAAAAACAATCTCTTCCTTGTGTTTGTGAGGAAGTCTTTTAGGGTTTAACAAGGCATCTTGACCCCAGCACAAAGCTCTCGATTAGCAGGGGAAGCTGGCACTTCTTTTACTTGCTTGTGTCCCTCGGTCACACTGTGCAATGCATTAATATGAACCGCAGCTGACGGCTGTTTCAGCTTCAGTGCTGAGCCTCGAGTGTGGCAGTGGGGAGAGCTGTGGGAGCAGAAACCTCCAAACCCAGTGCTGTGACATCCTGCACCATCCCACCCTCATCTTGTCCCACTCACGGAAGCCTGTAGTAACAGTCCTGATGCAGAGAAGCATCCTGCTCACTGCTAGGGGGGGGATTTTCTCCTCTGAACAAGGTATTTGGTCTTTACTACAAAAGAAACCTTTTATCTCCCTATTTCTTCAGTAGGCTGACAGAAATTGTGAGTATAGAGCTGGAAAAACAGCAGCACTCAAGGTGAGCTTAAATGGAAGCCAAGTCATTACAGAGTAAGTGAAATAAGTTCAGGGTATTGGAAGAAAAACAGAAAAAGACAAGACATATTGAGCATAAGATGGAAAAATGGCAAAAACATCCAAAATGAACAAACTGTGGAAGCATGGCCTTTTTATAAAAGACTCAGAGGTGTCCATGCTTTCTGAGTGCTAACTGAAAGAAGACTGGAGCTACAAGCAGAGAAATGTTCTGCTATCATTTGGTATCTCCTGTGTTCATGGTAACAAAAATTTCATTAAAAAGCACTTGGCTTAACTATAAATTTTTTTTACCAGCAGAATCATAGGTAGAACTGTCAGCTTTGGCCTGAAAGGCCTCAATATTTAGTGGTCTGTGTAATATTTCACAGTCTATTAATTGATTTGTATCATCACTTAGATTTAGGTATCAGGTGAAAAAAAGGGAATCTCAGAATCTCATATCTCTTCATCAGGTTCTTCCTCTTTTCCAAATATATTTTAAGTGAGGGAGAATGTAATCCTCAGTGAGGTAAAAAGCAGATGCAAAGGAGGTGTAAAGCGTAGGCATAGGAATATCCATACAGGTTCTCCCTGGCTTGGGAACTGCAGAGGACAGTGAGAACAGAGGCCACAGTGCAACCTTGGCATGAACTCTCTGTATATCAGCTATATGTGGCTTTGAAGTCCTCTACACATAAGTCTTGTGTCTTCTTGCCAAGCACATCTAATTTCTTTTCTCTAAATGGTTTAGTTTTTCTTGGGGCTCTCACAGCACCCTCCATGCTCTGTGGCTTTGAGGTCTACTCTTTGCCTCTGATTTCATTGCCCATCCCCCTGTTGATATTCAAATGAAATAGAAATGAATTTTGGGGTCTATTTTGATTTAATTCAGGGTTTCCCAACTACATCTAAGAGTTAGTCTTCATCTTCACCTTCTTTACAACACAAGTGAAGGCACACCTTCAGAAGAGATGCTTACAGGCATTTGACTATTTGAGAATGTTTCAAACGGGTACTTTTGAACGAAACCTTTGCATGTCATCTTTATATAAAACTGGATGGCTGTGGTACTGAGAAGAGCTGAACCTATGATCAAGGAGGACACATCTTTACTTGCTTCACCTTGCAGAGTCCTGTTGGGGGGACAGCACATTGATGGGAACTCTGCCCTTGGGCAGAGGTAAAGTAGATTGCACGAGTTGGGGAAAAAAAAATTGATGAAAAGGAGATCAGTGGGAAACAGCCTCAAAGCAAAGGCTCAGGGATGATCATGGGGCTGTTTCTTATTTGAAGGGGTTTTTTATATATGTTAGAGAACAGCATGGATCACTTGAGACATGAGAGTGAAATCTCCGTGATATTTCCTCCCAGTGCGACAGTAACTAAAGTTGGGTGAGGCGAGAATGGCTTTTTGGAAAACCTTCCAGTGCTTGGGAAGGCTTCATGCAGGTGGGCATGACTGGATGTCTTCCCAGGGCAGGCATGTGGTGAGCAGTGGTTGCTCTCCTGAAGTCCCCTTGGAATAAATATCACTAATGATGTACTGAGAAGACCCCGAGTCTCATGCCTTCTCTAAGGGATCCAGTTAATATTTCAGTAAGATTCAGACAAATGCAGATGGTGAATTCACAGTACCATGGAATAATATTCGCTGATTGAGAGGCATGCAGCGTTTTTTAAAAAATATGGGGGACATAATTTGCAACTTGTTCTTGTGAAGAAAGAAGTCCCATGACAGGTTCCAAATCTTCAGCACAGCTTTATAAGATTACAAAGAAAAGCATCAAAGCAAGAACTTTGTCCTGAAAAAGAAAAAAATAAAAAGGCAGAAAAATAATCAATAGAAACCACAACAAAATATAAGATCAGGATAATCATGTTGTACCATCAAAAAGGGACAGGTTTTGGGTCTTTTGTGATGTTTTCTTCATGACAGTTTGGTCTCAATGGCACAGTGAAAATAACAGTCTTGTCCTATGATTGACAGGAAATTTAAATGCCAGCAAGCAAATGCCAGTAGAAAAAAATCTTCACTCACATATTGTACACCTTAATGCAATATTGGATCCAACTGGTTTCCTTGTAAGTTAATGGGTAATTGGACCCATATGGCACCCAAAAATGTGCAAATTTGGATCTTCTGTATGAGGAGAAGTTACCTGGGAAACTGTCTACATTTAGTTACTTAACAATGTTCAGTGTTATTGCCAAGACAAGATAAAGTAATAAGATGAAAACTTGAGACCTATAGATAAAATAGGCCAATAAATGCATCAAAAGCAAATCTAACTCTGTAGCAGTTCCCCTTGATATTAAACTCAATCCTAACCATCATAACAAAAATGCCAACTGTGTTTTCTATAATCGCAGCACTGAATAAGCTATATATGAACACCGTTGATATCATTGCCTTTTTAGTCTTTTTTTCCTCTCTACATATTTGATTAAAATATTTATCTCTCTCTTTTTTGCAATCAGCTTTCCATCAGTATATCTGTGGATGAACTGTCAATTAAAGAGTAAGTGTGTCTTGAAGGCTGCTGGGAGTTCAGCTGAAAATATTTGACACCATAAAGATAATAAAATTGAATTATGGGCAGCTCTTCCAAGTTCAAAGGTCAGTAGCTCAAGAAGACGCCCAAGAAGTAGAAATGACTGCTTGGAAACCAACCTATGACCTGAATATGACCCCTAGGCTGAGTTCTGGGATGGTTTTCTGCCACGTGCCAAAGGGTCTTCAGTCCCTCTGGAGAATGCGACACAGTGTTTGCTTTAAAGCAAGTGGCAATGTTGCCATTGTGATCAGTGAGGCAAGGTAATCCTTAGTTTCCTTACTGCTAGAAGGAAAGGGGAAAGGGATACCACTGAAATCGTTGTACTTGTTAGCTAGTTATCCGTACTGATTTCTGTGGCATTCCCATGAGTAATAGCAAAGATGGCACATTGCAAGGGAGAAGGTATACTTATCCTAGTTTCCTATAAATAACATGATATATTAGAGAAGTGGAGCCAGATGCTCCTTTCCAGCTGTAGGAGCGGCCAAACGAGGCTTCAAGGCTGGATTGTGTACAGACTGCTGAGTTAATTTTGTGCATTTATGGAAACCTGTGCTTGGGCAGGTAGACTTTTGAATGAGCCAAAGAGAATTGTTTTCCTGGTGTATGTTTTGATGTGCTACTTGTGTGTGCTAGCACAAGACTCTCATTAGTGACAGAGTGTCTGCGTCTAAATTATGGGCAGAAGTGTTTTCTTTCTGTCTACTTTATCTGTAAAACAATAAAAAACTTCAATCATAAGAAAAGAAGAGCCAACAGCCTAGTTTTGATACAGACATTTTATTAGGTCTGAGCCTGAGAATGGCTCTTGTTAAGAAATACTGGTTTATTGCAGCAGGCTGGGAGATGAGATAAGCATAAAATACCAAACATGCACGCGCAAACAGAGAATGTGTGAAAAATTGGAATGATAAGGTCTTTGGAGCTGGTTCCTGCAAAGGTGGTTGAGGTGTAACACTGCAACATATTTGGTGGAGAATTTGAGGAAAATTTCAGTATAATCAATTAAAATTGATGCCACTATGCCTGCCCAGAGCTGTCTGAAATAAAGAAATATAAAATTAAATTAAAAAAATTCTTCTTTACTTGTTGTCAAGGTTATGTGACTTTGCAAAGAAATGATCCAGCTGCAGAAAGTACGTGGCTGCCAGCAACAGGTACAGTACTGAGACAACCTTTATATGGATTAACCTTATCTGAGGATCAGAGAGGTGATACTTACTTGCAGAGAAGGGATTTCCTCCCCTGCCAGGGGATATTACTGAAGCGCAAGTCTCTTCCCAGGCTTGCTGAAATTTTGGCTTGGGGAATTCACTTTCCACCTGGCCCCACCCCATTCCTGGGGGAGAACATGTCTCCAGCTGTGCCGCAGTGAGGCAGCTGTTGTCCCAGGGACCTCCGGCACACCCCTCTCCCTGGACCAAGCAGTCCTCACCTAAAGGTCTAAAGGCAAAGTCGGGCCCACCATGTGCCTGTAGATGGACTGAAATATCTGCAGTCTTGTCTTTGCAGAGCTTGTGCAGACATCAGCTGTGCTGGTGGTAGTGGTGCAGACCCCGCGCCCCAGCTTGTGCTCACTGATAGGCAAAGGCTGTGTGGGCACTGAGATATAACCTCTTTTTTTCCCCTCTCTATCTCTTTCAAGTGCACTGTCATTATAGTTTGTAGGGTGTGTGGCGAGATGAAGAGAGTACTTCAGTCAGTGCTCCCATCATGCCCACATGGCGGTGCTGAGCCAAACCTCCTTGTCCCTGGCACTGCACTGATGTTATTTTTCAATTACTTTTTGTTAAGCAAATCCGTAGTGTGCTTTAAGTACTGCATCCAACAATTATGTTGAGCTCTTCAGTACTGCACGATGGCTTTCTTACAAACACCTTTATTATATCTGTCGTATGAACTTTAAACACTTGGCAATGCAGTAAGAGTACGTTTGAAAAACACAGAGATTATTTTTACACAGACCACCTGTTAGAGACCATTTGGGAGGCAAAACTGAATGAAATTGAGGCATCCCACGTGGAAAAGATAGTATATGGGTTGCCTTCAGTAAATAGTCTTACATTTTCTTTTTAAAAAAAGACAGAAGTACGAATGTCTGATGCCATACACACATATGGTGTCTGGAAAGTTTTGTTGTTCACATACACAGCTGCAATTTATATGCCAGGAGCTGTTGATGGTAGAAAACCAGTACCACAGGCCTCCTTGTGTCAAGGCACAATTTAGATAGAATTCTAACAAAAAAAAACCATTTCTCATTCTCATTTATTTTAACAAATAATTTTAGGGATGACTGAACTCTTTCCAGAGGATGCTGCTATTATAAAATGGGACTAATTAAAAGATTTTGGATATAAAATGTATTCAAATACTTTACAAGACCAACTTCAAGCACACTCACAATTTTATGGAGAATTTTCTTCTCTCCTATAGATACCCATATTACTCAAGGGCAACTCTTCTTTAGGACTCACTTCCACCAGAGCTGGTAAGAAGGAAAATTCTGATGGGTAAGGATGTAGTCTTTCCAGAGAGGATTGTTTAAGTTTCTGAACTAATGACAGTAATAGGATTTTAATTAGCAGGGTAATTCTCTCTCATTTCTTTTGTCACTAGGAAAAGCCCAGTTCCTTAGATAGATGTCACTTCTCTCTATGCAGCCTGTAAATCCTCTGAAGAGCTGACAGACGCATAGCTCTGTTTATGCTGCAGCTATAGCTATTTCAGAAGATTTGGGTACTTCAGAGCTTTCAGTTGATTATTTTTTGTATGTTCAAAGTCAACTGATCTTTCAGTGACAAATTCTATTGTCATTTAAATAAAGTTCAATAAAACATTGTTTTTAAAATACTGAAAACAAGTATTTCAGTAGAGGTGACATATTTCTTTTCAGTTTAAATGGAATATTTTTGATCTTCAGTTTCCAAAGACCTTGTCCAAATGAAGGCATTAGTGATTACACTTAAAAAAATTAAGACTTTCAAACATTAACATCATGACAGCATTTCAATCTCATTAAAGCAAAATATTTTTATTAGTTCAAAATTACTTCAAAATGTGTCAGAAATTTTTATTTCCTTTTATTCAAATTTGCAGATGGAAAATTAATTAATTGAAACAGAAAACACAGGTCCTGCATGGATATTGTGTGCATTACCATTTGTGAAGTCCAAACTAAATTTTATTTTAAAGTCAGTGATGATTCAAACGTTCACGTTAATTAGAATACAACGTGGGTGATTCAAAGCAAGTTATGCTCATATAATTTACTTTAGATTACAATACTACTAAAATCATTGCGCTGATGACAAGGGAGAATTCAATGGGCATGCAAGGGACACTGTATTCTTTGGATTTGCATAAAAGCTAATAGAAAAGGTCATTCCTGTTATGACCTTGCCTGTTTTCGGTTCTGAGCTGCTTGATGCTCACCAAAGAGAAACCTACATAAGGTCACACTGCGTCAGAGGGGTGGAGATGCCCTGTTCCCTCATGGGGTAAGGACCCCATGCCAGGAGGATGGCATAATGTAGAGCCGTATAAAGAAAAGGAGTTGGAATAACAGACCCTTATATCTACTTGCTGCTGGAATTAAAAAGGATCATAGAATCATTAAGGTTGGAAAACACCTTTAGGATCATCAAGTTCAGCTGTCAGCCCAACAGCCTAGTAAACCATGTCCTGAAGTGCCACGTCTACAAGTTTTTTGAACACCTTCAGTGATGGTGACTCCACCACTTCCCTGGGCAACCTGTTCCAGTGCTTGACAACCCTTTCAGTGAAGAAATTTTTCCTAATATCCAGTCTAAACCTCCCTTGGTGCAACTTCAGGCCATTTCCCCTTGTCTTATCACTTGCTACTTGGGAGAAGAGATCAACATCCACCTCACCACAACAGCCTCCTTTCAGGGAGCTGTAGAGAACATCTCGTCCTTCAGCCTTCTTTTCTCTGACTAAACATCCCCAGCTCCCTCAGCCACTCCTCATAACTCTTGTGCCCCGGACTCCTCACCAGCTTCTTTACCAGTGATAGTGAAGCAGTCCAGGGTGAATGAAGTCCCTTTTTTCAATCTGTATACGTTGATCCAGAAGGTAAACTTCTCTCCCTGTCGGTCACATGCTGCTTGTGTCATGGCCTTCTGACTCCCTGGCGTGTTGGGGAAAGGGATATCAGTGAACAGCTCCTGGTGCAAATCTCTCTGCACTGCAGTCCAAGATCTTAATATAAACAAGTGTTTCCGAGGAATTTCACAGCAGGAAGGGACATTCCTCTGCCTAAAGAGATTACATTGGCAGTGTCTATAATCAATTAAGTGTTGCTTTGCGTCTTTACTGAAACAATCCACTGCAATTCTGCTCCATTTGTGCAGCAAACACCAGCAGAGCCAAAGACAGGGACTGCTCATCTGCCCAACATCTTCTTCCAGGTCTGCTTGATGATTGGTCTCTCACTGAGCCTCATATTTTAAGGAAAGTCTTCTGTACAGCTCAGGAGAGCCCATCTGGCAGCAAAGCAGTGCCAGCACAGTGCACAAATTGTCCTGGGGTGGTAAGACATCCACAGTAAGTGAATTAATTCCAGCAATCCAATAAACACAATGTGCTTTAATTTAATCTTCCAAATCTTGCAGCTGCTGCAATAATAATTATTTTAAAATATTACAACCAATATCTTCAAATAAATATTACCAATATAACCAAGCTTTTTTTCATGGACTGGTCTGTGGTTTTTGCTGCTCAGGTTGTATAGGAAATTTATTGATAAAGATGGCCTGTTAAATTTCTCTCAAGGCTTTGTTTACTAAGGGACTGCCTCTTCTAAATGAAATAATAGGCCATGTTTATTAATATGAAATGCTTTTAAACCATTTTTTGTTTGAAAAGGAAGTCAACTGTTTCTCCAGGATTTTTCTGTAATTTTTTTCTGGTAGAAATGTTGATAATGTTTTTCTTTTTTCAGAGCCACACTTTCCCTCTGAGGGGAATGTAATCTTTTAAAATGTATGTTATGTTCCTGTTAAATACATTTTTGGAACACTGTGTGCACATGAAAACATTCCTCTGCGTTGATAGATGTCACTGTATTATAATCAAGGAAAGGCAATATTCCAAAATAGTAGAACTTGCAACTTCAAGCCATGTTTTTCCATATTTTAATGTGCATCCTCACGTGCCTGCTACAAACAGTAACACATCTGTATAACTGGTTGTTTTATCTACAGAAGGAAAGTATGCACGTGCACAAAATAGGGCACGGGTCGGAAATTTACCACGGAGAGGGATGGCTGACGGCCACTGGCCATGGGTTGCAGTGCTCGCCCATTGCCCACGCAGGAACTGCTAGCACCAGTCTCAGCAGAAGTGCTCGTCAGAGTCAGGCTGATACTGGAAATTGATCCCCACCATGGAGAAATTCTCCCCGCATCTGGAAAAATCAGTGGGGCTTCCAAGGAATAAAGGAAAAGTAAATTATGCAACTTAAACTTCAGGTAATCATATTTTTGTCACTTAATTACAGCTATTGTGGAAGAAATCTCCTATGAATGCCCTACTTTAAAAATCTCTGGCAGTAGTTTTATGAGGAAATTCATGTATATTAATGTCATCAACTGAAATGATCAGTTAGATAAGGGCATGTTAATTATATTACCATGAGCATCAGGCTGACCAAAAGGCCACACATCCATCTTCTGGAGACAGCAGTGGGTGCAAGGCCAGATTCTTTGGTCCTTCTGAGACCTGGGTGATTGGACTAGACCATAGCAGTACCCTCTGCAATGGGTTGTGGGGCACATGTGGCTGCACTAGGGCAGCTGGCAGCACAAGGCAATGCCACAGGGATAAAGGCTTCTTCCAGGAGCTGTGCACTCCTCCCCACACATTTTCTTGCTCCCAGGTAATTCAGTTTGATTTGCTGTTTAAGTGGGGACGTGGTCTGATGTGCTCTCTTTGGTGTCCGAGAGGCTCAGAGATTTCCCTCTGTACTGGTTCTTATTGACTGCTTCTTTTCTTCCACATGTACATGGGGGGAAATAATGGAATTTGCTGCTGCATTTAATGTCCTGTGGTTTTAGTATAATCTCCATTTGTGATGTTTGGCTAGAGCCTAACGGGCCAGGGGATTTTTCTGAATGATCCAGACCTACAGTCTTTTCTTCCAACATGTTTTCAGTGTCCCTGGACCTCCAGGCCTTCTCATAATATCTCCTTTCACCTGTACTCAGTTATGGGCCTTCTCACAAGGGAAGGAGGTGAAACAAGTGCTGATCTCTTCTCTCTTGCAACCTACGATAGGACTAGAGGGAATGGCAGAAAGATGTGCCAGGGCAGGTTTAGACTGGATGTTAGGGAGAAGTTCTTCAGACAGTGGGTGATGGAGCACTGGAACACCTCCCCAGGGAAGCAATCAAGGCACCCAGTCTGCCAGCATTCAGGAATTTGGACAATGCCCTCAGTCACATGGTGTGAATGTTGGGGTTGTCCTATGTAGGGATAGGAGTTGAACTTGATGATTCTTTTGGGTCCTTTCCAGCTCGGGTAGTTCTATGATTTTATGATGGGCAGCCTCAATCCCTCTCTCCCAGACCTTTCTTCTTTTACGATTAGTGACTACTCAGATACCACACAAGTATAAACCAGCCATTGTGACTAAGGAACTACAGTGGATCATGCAATGGAAGACAAGATCACACTGGAGGTGATAATGTCTAAAGTCCCATGGCCCATGATACAGTTATCTCAGGCTGATTTTAAGGTCTTTAATGCCAGGGTTTCCCCTGCTACCCTTTGCTAGAGGCACTGACAATTGGCCTGAAAATATATTCTTCATTAGTTTCATCCCGTTTCTCCTAGTAATTTCTCTCTTCTACCAGTGTAAACAAATGGCTCACATTTCTGGTGTTTATGGCCTTCCAATATATTTATATGCTGTTACGCCCCTTAAACATATTTTTCAAGCTGATGCAACTTCCAGGTTTTCATGGCTAAGTAAGAAATGAATGATGACTGAGAACAAAGCCTCCTATTAATGGAGTAAACTGAAGCATGTGCTAATTACTGCACACAGCCATTATAATGGAAGAGGGTTGTTATGTGACAGAAACACAGTCTCCTGTAGCCCCATGCGCCTGACAAAGGAAGAGACATGAGGAGGACATCCTGCTGACTCTTTCATGGAGGATTAGCATTCAGACCAATATGCTTTAAGGGAGCTGATGAACTATAAAAGACAGGCAGTAAGACAGGTATTTGAAATGTGATACGGCCAGTACAGTGAGGAGGAGAAAAAAAAAAAAGTCTTTTTTGTAAAATTGCACTGATATGAGAAAATATATTACTGCTTCCCCAGTAGAGCACCCTGAGAAATAAATTTTCTCCTCCTCTAACAAGGTGTTTTGTGGCTATGGCTACTGATGTCTCCAGCATCTGCTCTATTCACAGGTGTGATTTTCCCATCACATCTTCCCTTGAAGGGAGGGGCTCTGTTTCTCTGTTTCTCACCCCAGAGAGTAGTATCTGCAAAGAGAAAAGGAGCCCCAGTTTCTGTTCCGATACAAAGAAACTTTTTATAACTTTTTAAACTTTTTTTCCTTTTACTGTTTTTATACTTGCGCTCAGGACAATACCGATGGGAGCAGCTGCTGCTGATGTGGATACAGACCGGCAGCCAGCGAGTGGAGAAGGAGGTGCTGTGGCGGGACTGGAGGAGACAGCCCCAGCTCCCACCACCACCTGCACCCCCAGCCCTCCCACAGTTCCTCTCCCCTCCCCTGCCCACAGCAGCAGCAGCAAGGGGCAGACCCAGCCCAGAAAGAACCTGCGCCTGGCGTCAGCAGGGGTTTCCTCCTGTTTGTCAGATATTGACTTGGATTTGAGAGAGCTCATGTAGGCTTCCTCAGGCTGTGTACACCCGCTGAGGACGCCGAAGATGAAGGAGGCAGAGACAAGCAGTGGCAATGGTGGGCACTGCAGAGAGCAAACACAGAGGGTACCATGGCTCAGTTTTCTTTACGCATACACAAGAACAATCTTTTGTTCGTCTGAGGTACAGTCAGAAAGGAGGAAAGATGTACAGATTCAAAATTAAAATTGAAAAAATAATTCACGCTCAATGCAAATGGTAAAATTACCAGGTAAAAGGAAGAACTGAATGCAAACTACTTAACAACATAGTTACACTTTTAGCGTGTGATGGCAGCATACAAAGCTATTAACGTTTCAAGTAAAAGCATATTGACAGAGGAAAGAGAGGCAAGTAGTCTCAGCCATAGAAGAAAGGCTGTCTCCACTGCTGATAAACCAAATCCCATCTCTGAGAAGGCTCTGAGGTTACTATTTGATTTCTTGTTTTTTTGGGAAGTCTCCTGTACAAAACAAGGCAGGCATTATGAGGGCAGCTTTATGCAGACCTCAGCACTACCACACTAGCCATGTCTGGGTGCAGGGTAGCACCAGCCCTCACCCCAAGCTCCCCTGCAAGGCAGGCTTCAGCTGGGAGAAAAAGAATTGTTGTATGCTGTGAGCAATTGGGGAGCAAGCATTTGGGGAAAACCACCCAGATCCCTCAGTACAACTTTTGCATATGCACTGGGATTTAGCTATGAAACGACTGGAGATGCTACCATGCCAACAATTCCCCTTGGCAGGCTCTGTGCATGGTCTGCCAATGCCATGGGGGACAGACAAGCATCCTGGCACCTCTGGCAGAGCATGGTTCTTCAAAGGCCAGTTATACTATATCTGTAGCCTCGTGCCACGGACTCTCTCAGCCTCAGGTACATCAGCTCACCATGCCAGTTGCATATCCGTGTCCACCTCTTTGGAGAGCATGGCAGTGCACGGCAGTGCACGGCGCCTGGTCCCCTGGGGGGTGCTCTGGCTTCAGGTGGGATGCTCTGAACTCAGCCAAAGGCTTCTGCTTCGCAGTTGTCACCTCTGCCAGCTTACTGCTGCGAATCTCTACCTCATAATTTCTTTTTTTCTGGCCAGTTGCCAAGAAAAATAGTATCTTAAATGTCTTGTATAGTTCTTCTTGGCTTTGTTATTAACATTATTATTTACCGCCTTTCAGTGCTCTGTCTGCATACCCCCCCGAGGAGATGAGTGTCCTGAACTCTGTTGCCTTTCATAACCAGGAAAGAACACTGACCTTATGAAATTTCTGTGGTGACTAATTTCTAGAAAGTTATCGTGACCATTTAAGCATTATATTTTCAGAACAACCTTTTCTCACTTTCGATTTCTGTTCTTTGAACTGGTTTTCTTAGTCACCAACATTACCAATTCACCAAGAACAAAAAGCCCTTTGATCAACAGCCTATTCACAAAAAGTACAGCTAATTTTTAGTATATGGCAAGTTCTATAACCAAAAATCACAGACTGGTTGAGGTTGATAGAGACCTCTGGGCCTTATCTGATCCAACACCTCTGCTCTATCTAATTAGAAGAATTAGATAGATATATTTCTCAAATAATTCATAATAATTTCATAATTTTTAATTTAGGGTCACTTATTTGTGGGTTTGTGGACAAAATAAGTTTTTTCCATTGAGTAGTTTACAATTTCTTTTGCCCCTTCCGACCCTGGTCGGTGATGAGGGTCCCTGCATCTTCAGGAAGATGGGTATCGTGTCCCTCTGTTGATGGTGAGCAGATCCTGTCCCAGGGCTGGGGAGCAGATGTGTGGGGTTGGGGGTGTGTGGCTCAGCCTGGGCTGTCCACAGCTCCCTATCTCGGATGATGCAGATGTACCCGTGCCATGCACATCTTCCTCCCATGGTGTCTGCTGTCTCAGGGGGAAAGGAGATCATGGGGTCCTGGTGGTGACAGGATTTGGGCCACCATTCCCTGAGTGGGTGAGCCCTGAGTGGGGTGACACTCATCTTTAGAAATAGACATATTCAAGGGTTATTTGACATTTAAACATGATGTTTTTTTCACCGTTGGATGGTTTGCTTCAGAGCCCGTCATAGCAACTCTCACTCTTCAAATGCTTCTCCTGGGCAAATAAGGAGACTGTCAAGCAATTATTTTGTTTTCAGTAGAACTAGTAGTTCAAATAATTTGTTGAAACTCCGCATTTCTTATATCAGTTGACATCTGATGTAAGTTTTTACCCATTCGTAGGCTTGGCTTTGTTTTTTCTGATGATATTCTGCCTATTTATGTTACTCAGGAGAACTTTTCTAGCCATTGCAGGTGGTCCCCTTCCTGTTGGGACAGAGAATAAGGCAGGTGTGCAGGGTTCATGATCTCAGACACTCAGGTTAGGGTAAAACTTGTCCCCCATGCCCTGATGAATCTATAAACTGCTTGTTTCCTTCAAACACCTGAGACATGTCAAGAGATAATTCTTCCCTTATCTTTTAAATCCTCCTACCTACAGAAAGTGACAGCTGCTGATGTAATGACAATATGAGCCAATCAGTGATCACTGCAGGCTGTCAGTTGGGGTAACTGGAGGGCTTGGAAGGTTTTAATTTCAATTTGAAATTATTTTAGATGGGAAACAGTGAGTCATTGGGTTATAATATCAACTGACAAATGCAACCACACCACTTCACATTTGTTTCCCATTAACTTGCTCTTTGCCTTTCTTCCTTTTAATGTCACATACAGTTTTGGAGTCATGTATCAGTTTAGATCTTTACACTTCTTGAGGAAGAGGTACTCCCGATGTTTTCTTTCTGCAGAGCAACAAATACAAAGGGTCACCAGCTGACACTGTTATCTGCAAACTATAATACACTGTTTTGATTTGATCTCTGAGAAAATGGATAAGCATGAATGCATATGACATCCAGATTCCCTCTGTTGTCAAACACATCCAGAACATGGTGCAGTTTGAATTATAAGAAGGATAAAAGCATACCAGGCTAGTCAACCTCACCATAAATTCTGTATTTTTCAAAGTTTAATAAAATAACCTTTTATGATATCTCATTCAGACGTCCAGGGATGCTTCTGGAAATCAGCAAACACCGCTTCAGCAGTCAGCTCTGGTCCTAGCGATGCACCTCTGCCCATGATGGGGTTGAAGTTGGGAAGAGCCTGCATCAGTGAATAACTGCAGGATGGTCTGGCCACATGGCATGCAGCCAGGCTTCCATCCCAGCAGGATGAGGAAAACTTCTTACTCCAGGGGGATTTCCAAAAGGCTGCAATGATAGTGACCACTGTGACGGTCACCTTTCTCAGACCACACTACTATGGAAAGGGTTTCTGGTTTGGGGCTCTATTTATTTGAAAATTTGGTGTAGCCATCAAAAATTTTTCACTAGATACAAGTATTGCTTGTTTCTGTTCTGTTACAGTAAGCTTCTGTTCTCTAATTCTAGCTAGGAGAAACCTGAAGATTTTAAGGATATCTATCTGGTTTCTTCAATTTTCCAAGAAAAGGATTTTTTTTTATATAGTAAGCTAAGCTCAGGAGGCTTTGGAAATGAGCTGTATTTGAGCCTTCACCATACTCCTATTGCTTAGACTGCCCATCCCTTTATTTTTCACTTGTGATTCTTTAGCTAACATGATATTAATTGTGATTGGAAAATGATTGAGCCTGTGAATTGTGAGACTGTTCTCACTTAACAACATAGCAAGTATTGCTTTGATTACATTGCTCTCTCCTTTCATTACTGAACAACTTTAAGCTTAAAAAGAACTTAGAAGTGAATAATATTTGCATTGAGAGATTCTTTCCCGCACACGAGTCAATAGATGTATGAAAGACAAACCTGCTCTTATGCACAGCCAGAGCACTGTCTCCTCTGTGATTGCTTTTCAAGAAATAAAAGTAAAGATCCGCTGTCTAAGACAAAGTACAGTGTTTTCCATCAATCTGCCCATTAGGACTTTTTTGTTTGCGCATTTACCATGAAACATCTTCCTTTTGAAATTATTTCAAGGGAAAGTAAATTTAAAAAAAAAAAAGCGTGTAAGGAGAAAGGCATCGTGGAGGTGCCACACCTGGCAATAAAGCTGGACAAAAGCACTGTGACCTGAGGGCAGAGGATGGATGTTTTCCTTTCTGGAGAAGAGTGCTGCCTCCCCATTTCTACTAAACACCTGGGGAAAAGAGTTCCCCTCTAGTGCAAAGTAACTTCCCTACTAAGAAACACTGTTTGTAATAGTTGTGGAAATATGCTGTCTTAACTTCTTATAAGTATCTTAATCCTTGTACTTTATACAGGACCCTATTTGATTTGCTTCTAAAACCCCAGTATGAGATTCAAGACAGGCTGTGCTACTACAGCTTTCTCACCTTCTGGAAGGATGCTCATCCCTAGCTGGTGTTGACCTCTGCAGATCTTGATGCAAGAAGACAGAATCAAACAATGACAAAGAAAAATCAATTAGAGAACTTTTGTTTAATTGTTTTCTTGCTTAACTATGTTATTCGCTTCTCTTTGTGTTCATCACATTTTCAAACAGTCACCAATCAGTAGAGAAAGGGTGACAAGGCAGCTCGAGTTGGTTAGCATGGAAACATATTCCCAGGGTTCCTCTTCTTACTGTAATTAGTGCAGATTATGTGTTATGATGCATGTTATAGGGACTATGAAGTGCACTGGAGGCATTTTTTTCAACACCATATGACAATCCTATAGATCCACTTTATGCTTTCTTTTTCATAGTTAAACTAATAGTATATGTGCATCTATGCATCATCTGTGCAGAGAGCTCTCCTTTAAAGTATGTATTCAAAAAGAATGTTGATTTTAGAATAAGATGCGATAGTCTGTTTCTTCAGATAACATGAAAAGCTCATTTGAAGAGATGAGGATCCACCTCTGCATGTTGCAGAGAGGACTACTTGCTATTTTTAAACTAATTAATGTTAGATAACCACGATAATTTACTCTCCAGAGGGTAAAAATCAGTACAGCTGTATTTAGCTACAGAGAACTACACCAATATACATCAAGTGACAAGACAATATAAGGTGTGTATATGAATCTGATTTCTTAAAATTATTTTTTGTATTAGTGGTTACAATGTCAGCAAAGGAGAGGCTCTCAGGGGAGGAATGTTCTCTAAAGAAGTGCTGCCTCATTGTCTTGGTTTCCAATGCATGATGTAGATAAGAGACTGCTTTTCACAAGATGCATATTTCTGCCTTGTCCTTAGTTTGGTGAAAAAATCTTTGTAATACTATAGAGTTCATAATTCAGTACCTTGAGCTCAGCTGCCTTATCTTTACTCCTTTCAAAGTGAGTAGAGCAGAAGTCTGCATGTCCAAAGCCAGTGCAATTCTACCACTTGTTGCTTGTTAGCACAAGTACCCCTTAAAATAGAAATAATAAAAAATTATTATATGGCAAGCTAAGAGTGAGAGTCCTCATGAGAGCTGTTGGCATATTTGAGTGTATCTTCTTAGGCAACTTTCTGGTAAAGTAGTCTGCATAGCTCTCCTTAGTGTCTCCGTTACTCAAGGTAGGCTTTGCAAGAAAAGGCTGGTTCAAAAATAGATCATGGATCTGTGCTTCAGTGGTCTTTCCAAAAAGAAGAGTAGAGCCTCTGCTACCCACTGCAGACAATAAAGGAGGTGCACCATATGAACAAACAGCCCATATAATCACCTCTGGCAGTGTGGAATCAGCCTCCTTAAACCTCTTGTTGTCCAGGCCCTGGAGTCTGGCACCTGAGACAGGTCATCCCCAAAACTCAGCTCGGGCAAAAAAGATAAGCATACCAAGAACCAGAGCACAGTTTCCCAGTCAAATTGATAGTTAATCCCAGTCTGGGGTAACATACGGAGAAATTAAAAAAATACATTTCCAAACAATGAAAAAAATAATAATACAATAACAACCCCCCTTAATTTAAATCCACTTATAGGTTAAGCTAATAAATGAAAAACATAATTAAAAATCAAATAATAGTCAATTATTTGGATAACTCAAGTTAAATTATGTTTTCGTATAAAATATTAGCTCTGATGCGAACACAATTCTCTAGTTTTCTCTGGAATGCCAAAACATAAACACATGATCAATCATTTCTCAGCCATATTTTACTTCATTGCAAACTGAGGAGAACTTGTCAAAACTAATGTTATTATTAATGCTTACTTTTGGCATTCTCCTCTGAAAGTCTACTTATCTCCAGAGCCTGGAGATGCCCACATGATAAAAGAAGGGATTGTTGCTCATATAAATTTAATTTGCTAATCCTGAACACCCCAACGAGAAATGAGCAGAAGTGGGAAATTGTGACAGTGTGGAACTTACCATAGGCTGCAAAACCCAGGCATGGATCTGAATAAACACTCTTGTGGCTGGCTTGCACTCTGCCTGGCACTGCCATGAGGCACACAGTTCTCAGCTGAATTTAAATTAAGTTGGTTCAGTTTTGCTCATGAACTCTAGGCACATGGTCACCTGCAAGGCATTAAGAATTCAGAAATTTTGGGGCTGTCACTTTACCACCAATACCAGAGTCTGCCAAATGTCAACTCGGAAGTAATCAAAGTTTTTGAATTGCTTATAAAAATTAATAACTCATCTTTTAAGTCCTGGTTTTAGAGTGTGCACAAATGCAATTGAAACTATAATTTTAAGAATTTAAGTACAGCGTAGACACAGTTATGACATTAGCAAATTGTAACTAAAGATCACTTTTTTTTCAACCTTTATAGTGAAAGATCTTATTAAAAGAAAAAAACAAAGAACTATTATATTTTCCTGGATTTTTAAAGAAGTAAACTCAAGTAATTATTCACATACATTATTAAATGTCACAGGTAATCAGCTACATACTATGAAGAGGAAAAGACATCAGCTCATGGAGGGAACTTTGGGCTGTTTTCATACTCACTGAATTATTCTTCTTCAATGTGTTGTCTGAATAAATTCATGCACAACATTTTGAATAAAGGTAGAATTTTATTGATATCTATTTGACTATGAGTTTAATTGAAATACTTCTTATACCATCATGAGTGGTAATTCAATCAGCAAAACCCTCTTATGTGCTCTTAAATGATACCAAATTAGATTACATATCACTTTTTAAACATGATATATACTAACTCTAAAGAATTTGTATTGTTTTTACCAATTCACTACCTCGGAGCTTGCGTGTATTTTAATGCCCAACAAGTACTCCAGCATGGACAGTTTTAATGAAAATTCAGTCTTTAAAACCAAGAAACAAGGCCAAATATCCAAGGAGAAATTGTCTAGATCCTTTGGAGAGAAAGAATAAAACAGGCTTTAAAAGTTTTCTGTGAAGTGCTCTTTTACTTCTGGTAGTGCCTAAGGGATAATCAGAGTGGCAATGTGGTTTATTTATTATATTTATTTCCTAGTCAATATATTGTTATTACTAAGAATTTCGCATGGTAAATTCTACGTTAACAGGAAATCAAAAAAATGTAATAAAATAAGAGCTAGAGCAAAATCTTAGAGTTTAGCATGTAGTATTAGGGTATTTTCAAATAGAAACATAGCATTTATTTAATTTCCAATTTCTGCTTTTCTGCTGTTTCAAGTCCATCTGTGTAAGAGGATACAAACTGTTTTCACCCTGGCACAGGTGTAGGTCTAAAGCCAGACAGCTGTGGAGCTGCAACAACAGATGATCCAACAGGGTTCCTGATAGGGATTTCACAGGAATGGTTTCCAAGTTATGCAGACTTCACCAAGACAATTATGTACCATGTTCTCCTAAAACGAGATAAGTTTTAAAACTGAATACTTCATGATTTGTGGGTGTATTCAGTGTCTTTGCAGGTAAGAGGTGATTCAGGGGTGGTGGAAATAAGGAAGGAGGCTGTGGAATCAGAAACCTCTGAGCTGTCTTGATGGAAGCAAAGGACAGAAAGCAGAAGAGTCTAGAACTGGTATTTTCTGAAGTCAGTATCGACTCTGAAAATAATTATGTCCTGAGAGACCACAGAAACCAAATCACAAGTGTGTTTTGCTGAGGACACTACATTTGCATGAGGAACTTCAGTCTAAGGGACGTAATTTGGAAATCTCCTGGTGCTGGTACAGCTCTGGGCAATTCTAATACCCCTGAGCAGAAGAGACATTTTTCCATGTAATGGAGGGAAACTTTGTATCAGGTGTAATTTATCAATTAAAGAGAAGTTTACACTGCCACCAGAAACTGGTGCGTGAATTCAAGTGATCACAGCCTGCTTGCAATAAGAAATGTTATTAAAAGTATGTCTAGACTTCATAATATAAACAAATCATTAAAACTGAAAACAGTTATGAAACATTTTATAAAAACATCCTGAAGTACTTTGAAAGGTCATTATATTTTGTGATGAAGGAAGGCGGCTGTACTGTATAAAGAGACTTCCACTGACCTACAGGAAAACTGCAGACATTTGTATGAAAAACAAGTGGAATAAGGGAGAAATGAGATCATGAGATAATTGAGTTCTCTCTAAACAATGTAATAAGAAAAGCCAGGAACAGAACATCGATGCTGGACTTTCGGCGGGCAGATTTTGGATTATTTAAGGAACTGGTCAGGAAAGTGCCCTGGGAAATAGCTCTTAGTGGCAAGGGGGTCCAGGAAGGCTGGATGCACTTCAAGAATGAAATCCTGAAGGCGCAGGAGCGGGCTGTCCCCATGTGTTGTAAGATGAGTCATAGGGGCAGACGGCCGGCCTGGATGAGCAGGGACCTTCTGAAGGAACTAAGTAAGAAAAAGAGGATGTATCATCGATGGAAAGAAGGGGATGTAAGCCACGTCATGTTCAAAGATGTTGTTAAGTCATGTAGGAGGAAAATCAGGGAAGCAAAAGCCCAGCTGGAGCTCAAATTGGCCACTTCCGTCAAGGATAATAAGAAGAGTTTTTATAAATATATCAATGGCAGAAAGAAGGGCGGCAGCGACCTCCACTCCTTGTTGGATGTGGAGGGAAATATAGTAACCAAAGATGCAGAGAAGGCTGAGGTACTTAATGCCTTCTTTGCCTCAGTTTTGAACAGCAAGGATGTCAGCTCGCTTGACAGTTGGCCCTCTGAAGTGGTTGATGGGGGCAGGGTGAAATATGGCCCTCCTGCAATCCATGAGGAGGAGGTTAGAGACCTGCTGAGCCGCTTGGACCCTCATAAGTCTATGGGGCCGGATGGGATCCATCCTAGGGTGTTGAGAGAGCTGGCGGATCAGCTTGCTAAGCCGCTCTCCATCATCTTTCAGCAGTCCTGGCTCTCTGGAGAGGTCCCGGAAGACTGGAAGTTGGCCAATGTGACGCCCATCCACAAGAAGGGCCGTAAGGATGATCCAGGTAATTACAGAGCTGTCAGCCTGACCTCGGTCCCAGGTAAAATCATGGAGAA
The DNA here is from genome assembly GCA_033556795.1 of Tapera naevia. Classification (NCBI taxonomy): domain Eukaryota; kingdom Metazoa; phylum Chordata; class Aves; order Cuculiformes; family Neomorphidae; genus Tapera; species Tapera naevia. The sequence goes on along the minus strand of JAUMJJ010000198.1, from coordinate 1,563,023 downwards.
GATAATCCTGGGTGATATCATGCGGCACTTGCAGAACGGTCAAGAGATCAGGCCCAGCCAGCATGGGTTTAGGAGGGGTAGGTCCTGCCTGACCGACCTGATCTCCTTTTATGATCATGTGACTCGCCTGGTGCATGAGAGGAAGGCTGTGGATGTGGTATACCTGGACTTTAGCAAGGCCTTTGACACTGTCTCCCACAGTAGACTCCTAGGGAAGCTGGCAGCTCGTGGCTTAGATGAGAACACTCTGTGCTGGATTAGGAATTGGCTGGATGGCCGAGCCCAGAGAGTGGTGGTGAATGGTGTTTCATCCAGTTGGCGGCCGTTCACCAGTGGTGTCCCTCAGGGATCGGTGTTGGGTCCCGTCCTGTTTAGTATCTTTATTGATGATCTGGATGAGGGGATTGAGTCCATCATCAGCAAGTTTGCAGATGATACCAAGCTGGGAGGAAGGGTTGATCTGCTAGAGAGTAGGAAGGCCCTACAGAGGGACCTGGACAGATTGGAAAGATGGGCTGATTCTAATGGGATGATGTTTAATAAGTCCAAATGTCGGGTACTTCATTTTGGACACAACAATCCCATGCAGAGCTACAGACTGGGGACAGAGTGGCTGGAGAGTAGTCAGGCAGAAAAGGACCTGGGAGTGCTGGTTGACAGGAAGCTCAACATGAGCCAGCAGTGTGCCCAGATGGCCAAGAAGGCCAATGGCATTCTGGCCTGCATCAGGAATAGTGTAGTGAGCAGGACCAGAGACGTTATTGTCCCCCTGTACTCAGCACTGGTCAGGCCTCATCTTGAATATTGTGTCCAGTTCTGGGCCCCTCAGTTTGGGAAAGATGTTAGGATACTGGAATGTGTTCTGAGGAGGGCAACGAAGATGGTGAGGGGGCTGGAGCACAAGCCCTATGAGGAGCGACTGAGGGAGTTGGGGCTGTTTAGGCTAGAGAAGAGGAGGCTCAGGGGAGACCTCATTGCTCTCTACAATTCCCTAAAAGGAAGTTGTAGTCAGGCAGGGGTTGGTCTCTTCTCTCAGGTGACCAGTGGGAGAACTAGAGGGCATGGACTTAAGCTTCATCAGGGAAAGTTTAGGCTTGATGTGAGGAAAAAGTTCTTCGCTGAAAGGGTGATTGGCCATTGGAATGCGCTGCCCAAAGAGGGGGTGGAGTCGCCGACCCTGGAGGTGTTTAAGGGGAGACTGAATGAGGCACTGAGTGCCATGGTTTAGATGATGGGTTGGTGATAGTGTTGGTGTTAGTGTAGGGTTATAGGTTGGACTTGATGATCTCAGAGGTCCTTTCCAACCTTGTAATACTGTGATACTGTGATACTGTGAAAGTGAGTAGTAATGAACATGCATGAGGGGCAGAAAATCAGAATAATATTAGAGGAAGTGAAGGAGAGAAGAAAAATCAGTATCTAGCAGGAGAAAGAACAATAAAAGAAGATTTTCTAATGAATATTGTAAATGAAAATAATTCCAGGTATGGCATTAGTGCATTTTGAGATGGAAATGCATAGATTTTCAAGTGAAAAAGGCAGAAAAGCCCAGTAACTATGGCAGGTCTACACCTGGAAGTAAGTCAGATGTTACAGCAATGTTACAGCCATACCATAGGAAGAAAAAGCACTTCTCATTCCAGTATTGACTCAGGACATACATTAGACAGCCTGATCTTTAAAAGCCAGAACCTCCAAATAAATCAAAATACAGTGAAACAACTGACCACAGGGCTCTCTGGACCGCCAGGGCTCCCTTGAGACTGGCACAGCTCAGGTTGTGTCAGCATGCAAAGGGAGCACAGAGCTCTCAGACTGCCAGCGTTGCCAGGAAAATAATGGGACAGATGATAAGGGAATCAATTAATAAGTTGAGGAAGGGTAATATAAACAATGCCAATCAAGTACGATGTACTGGTAATAGATCCTGTCAAACCAAATTGACATCTTCTTTTAATGACATTATGAGCCTTGTTGATAAAGGTAATAGCTTTGTTGTAATGGATGTCTCTACAGCATTTGAATTGGTAGCACATAACATTTTAATTAAGAAACCAGAATAATATAAAGTGCACATAATAAACATGCAGGGCATTAACAGCAAGCTAACTGGCAGTTCTCAGCGAGTGACTGTGTGGTTTTCAAATGAGATGTTTTAACTCCAGATGCTATGGCTTGATCAGTACAACAGGTCTCATCAACTGCTGAATATGGTCCTTCCCAGCCTCCTGATCTTTGTATCACAGTATCTGGAAAATGTTTTTAAACTCCAGGCAGTTGCAGAAATTTACAGAGGACTGTGCTCTTTCTGTCTTGGAGGAGGTCATTACTGGAACAGAGCTTTTTTTTTTTTTCCAAGAAGTGTGTGTTCTCTGCTTCCTGTTGTTGAAACTGCATTATCCTAAGCCTGGGGGGATTTGTGATGTATATCACCTGTTGATCTTAACAATGGAGAATCCATTTTTTCATTCTTTCAGTCTTTACTCTGCAGATCATTTTATGTCACAGTCATGTAAACCAGACCATCAGATGGTGTTGTGGAAGCGGAAATGAGATTCTGGAAGAAGGCAAGCAGACCAGGACAGAGGATGCGAGTACTGTACCCTAGGACTATTTTCTTGTCCTGCCTCCAGCATAGTTTCTCCATGTTCTTTTTGATCTTGGCAGTTTACCACCTATCTTAACACTTGAACTCCTGACAGTCTGGAGTCTTCTGTATCTTGGTGCTCAGCATCTCGGTCCTCTCACAGGCATTTCTGACTTGCTCCCTTGGTCAGGAGCCAAGTATTCCCTCAATTTCCTGCCAGTCTGCAGGGCCCTTTGTGGGGACATCAGTAAGAGGGACTGTTAGGGTAGGAATGTTAGTGTTGGTTTAGTTAGCAGTGCTACAGGGTCAGTATTGGTGGCTTCCCACCTTGTAATTACAGGATTATTACTGGACAGCAGAACACGTGCCTGAAAACCGCACAAATGCCAGATTGGTTGGTGCAACGATCATAGCCTTCAACTTGCTTTAGAAGTGTGAGATAGAAATCAATGCTGAAGAGAGCACAGGCTCTGCTCGTTACTGAGAAAGGCAGGTAAAAGGGGGAGTTGTGTTCTTGAGAGAAAAATCTAGCAATATAAAAAGAATATAACAGAAAGGAACGTGAAAGAAATGACAGTGTGGCTGATTTTTCTCTATTTGTTTTATTTTGTCTTGTTTTAAGCAGTGACCCTTATCATACAGGATTACATTAACCATGAAAGGTATTGAATGCAGACAAGTCTCACACAGTTATTTTGATAGTGTACAATATCCTCAATAACATATTCATTTAGAATTTGATTGATGTAAAGTTATTTCATCTTTTGGCTAGATGTTTTCAGACGATGAGTATGAATTTGAATCTGTTATTTTGGCAATCCATTAGACATACTCCAGACTTCTCCTTCTCCATTTCTAAATGCTTTTTTAAAAATATACACACAGCCTTGTGCACAAATACTGGTGTCAATGCCCAGTACCTGAGCAGTCCTACAGACTTTAAGAGAAATACACAAATAGCAAAGTTCATGAGAGAACTAGCCCTTTTGTCTCCATCTAATGCAAAATAGCAAATAGACAGGAACATATGGGAAGTCTTCTCAATATGCAGGAAGTCTTCATTACAACTACAGCACATGACACCCTGCAATAAAATAAGAGTGCTGTCCCTTAGCATGGTGCTACAAAAGGTGGGTATGAAACAGGAATGCATGTTGCTGTAAAAGGCATTAAATATCTGTCACTTTTCACCAAAAAACAACCAACAGTATTTTGGTGCAATAAAAAGGGTCAGCCCAGGGTTCCTAAAAGATGAGTAGTAATCCAGCCTCAGCATTTGAGTGCCCAGCTCCAGAGTGGCTGATTAGCAGAGGCATTTCTGGAAAACTGAAGTAATTTCAGGCTTGGCATCTGAAATCTGGAATAACCCAAACCACAGCTTTTCTTCATAAATGTTGTCCTTGCAGTCTGCGGCAAAAAAAAAAGGCACAGTGTAAAGGCCTAATTTTCTGAATGGCAGCATAAATCATGACTGGAGACAGTTGTTTAATTAAAGTTATGCCAATAAATGACTTTTCAGTGTTCTGGCAGTTCCAAGAAATATAGAAGTCATTTCAGGTCAAAAAAAATTGGTTCATTTAACCCTTTGATGCTCTTTTATATGTTTTGCTACTGCTCTAAGTATTCTTTAAGCTTTTGCCTCTGAAACTAAAGGATGTATTGAGAGGCATTTCTTAATCCAAATAATGAAAATACAAGATGTAATTACTTAAAATCATAAAACACACACATACTGGTGACTCTGAAAATTAAGTTTTTTGATCTAATTTCATATTTTACTAATGTAAAAATTCAGAAAAGCTGGAACAATTTCATGGGCATTTCACTGTCTCCAATATTTCTTTCTCTGACAAAACGTCAAATGTGCCCATTTCCAGCCAGCAACAAGTATGTGGAGCAGGATGGTGAATGAGGCTAAACCAGAGCCTGGATGAACCATGGCTTTTGCCACTCACTTGCAGAAGGGGAGGTCATAGAGACTCTTGCCAGGCAAATAGATTGTGATCAATAAGTTGAAACAAATGACTTTTTAGAAAGAAAATTGTGTGAGGGCTTCAACTTGCTATATTGAAAGTAATTAAAGAAATGACAGCAAATTCTGGAATCCCTTAATGCGTCACTGATGTAGTTGGCTCTAGTGCACCTTCACCCACGACGCCTCTACCTTCCTTTCCTACAGTGGGGCAGGAAATAGCTGCAGCCAAAAATGGTGTTTGACCTACGCAGTAAAGGCCTTATCATGAAAATAAGTCAAGATAAAGCACATTCTGTGAAGTTGAAAATGATGGGCAACCTCATTGCATCTGACGCAGAGAATACTAGAAGTGGGAGTGAGGTCCTGAGTGCTCTCTGCTGGAGGCCTCCTTGCCTGGCAGATGGGATTCTCCTATTCCAATTCTCCTATTGCAGAGCATTATGATATTCTAGCCAGGCAGGCTTCCCTTTGCCTGTTATTTAGAGTGGACTTCTGTCCTTTTCTTCTCATAAAAAGGCTTAAAAGAAGCTGCAGTGCTATATTTAGAGCCAGCTCTCCTCCCAGCACCTTCTTCACACATAAAAGCACAATATGATTTGAAGAAAAGTGTTTTCATTTTAAACAGTTTCAGAACCAGGGTTACCAAAATGTGATATCATTTTACTCCATAACGACAGAACTGTGCCTGCTACTTCTGCTGATATTGGCTTCTCTGGGTTTTGTACCGCCACTGGACATGTCAAAAGTGAGGGGCTAACAGTCAGGCTTCTTGACATAGAGCTGCCACTAAATCGAAAAGAAGGAAGAGTGGAAGAAAATCAGAATTAGAAAAACAAGAATTGCACTGCTGGTGGAGAATTATCAATTACGCACTGAGTTTCTGCTAACTACAGCGGATTACTTAATTTTTTTCCGATCAGTGATTGACTTCACTTCCAAGAAATTCTGCTCCATCAGAAGAGCAGACGTGTTTTCATTGACTTTTACGTAACACTGAATAATTTACAGGAATTATGTGTTGCTATAAATAGATATCATATCTTTCTAATATTCAAAGGTTCAATTTTTAGGAGATTTACACTTCTTTTCCTCAAAAAATTGGTGATTTCATGGTAAAATTTTGTTTCCTGTACTTATTAAATGAACTCATTCCCTATCAACTAGTTCGCTCGTGGCTTCTGGCTAACAAGAAATATTCCATTTTCAGCCTAATTCAGCAAAACTATTTTTCATATACTTAAGTCAGACTGACTTCAGTGGACACTAAGCATTAGTTTAAATTTTTAAAGCGTATGAATCATAGACTGAAATGAAACCCTACTCAGTCAAAGGAGTCGTTTAAGAGGCTCTCATATGAGCCACTCAGTTATGGTAAGAATCGAGGCAACTCTGCTTATGTCATGGAAATAAAAGTTTTGTTTCATGTTGTTTTATAATAGTGGACTTTTTGTTCTATTTAGAAAAAGGTGAAGCACAGAGAGATGTGAAAAGGGGTCTGAGAGATTAGGTCACAAGGCTAGTTTTGTGAGATAGTCAGCCAGTGTTGCAGAACAAAGAACTTTTAGCAGGAATTAAATGTAGAACCAGAAAGCAACCCAAAAGGTGAATACTGAATTTGTGGTATGTGACAGAAATGTGATTTCTCAATTTAAGGATAAGTAAAATTTTAGAAAATTTCAGTATTTCTGAAGCGTATCATTATCAACCACATATATTTCGCGTTTTATGAAATCACATATATTGGATGCATGTGCTCCAACAGCTAACACAAACATGTTTTTACTGTTTGTATTTTTAACATGTTCACATGATGATAGCATTGAAAATATCATTGCAAAGTCATATATCTTTACTACATCTAACTTAAAATTGCACCTAAAGGAATGACTGCAAAAGATTAATGGGGCAAGCACTTGTGGGAAGAATATGAAAAGTGATATTCTTGCCCATATTCAACGTGCCTACTTATATGGAGAATGCCATGAATACCTTTTGGAGTTGCTGGCTTTGCTGCACAGGCTGCAGCCACACAAAATGGTTTTACCTTACATTCCGTTGGTACTCTCTCCCCAACACCTGTGTAACAAAAGCTGACAAGATGGGGAGTCTGTGGCTGTACCCTACTCCCAGAGGTTACAGCTGCAGCAATGATTCTGATTGTGACTGAGGTCTTGTGAGCAACCTGCAGTTATTCAGGGTAAACGGCCGTAGCTGGAGAACATACACTCTTCAATGCTTCATGACTAAAATATAGCAACAGTGGAATTTGGCAGAAGTTATCCCATGTGGTGAGATTTTTTTCTCAGATGATCTGACATATGAACGTGGAAAGCAAGAAAAATTACCTTGACCAGCTTGTAACGTCAAGACTTTCTAGTAACACAGACGCAGTCACAATATTACACTCAGGGCACCTCTCTTGCTTATGGCCAAAACCTCTGATGAAATCTCTGTTTTCCTGCAGGTATGTTTCTGGTGTATGCTGCCTGTCATTGTCCAAGATTTCATTGCAACAAAAGAAATCAATACTCTGGCAAAGACGTAATTATAACATTTATAACTCTACCTACATGCCAGAAACACAGACACGCACATTGACAGTGGCTGCCTGCTGTTGAGGTACCAGATTTGTTCTCTTGCCCCAGCTGAAGCCTTGAGGCCAAATGCTGTCCCTAACCAGTCTCATCCAACTTTATTGACAGGAATCAGAACCAACAGGAATGTTGCCAGGCTCTGGAGAAGATGACTACAATGAATACCTCTTGTGGCAATCACGTCATTTTCAATCGATTGGTATAAGCTGTTTACTCTTAAACCTCTCAGATACTCTTAAGGAAGGAACTTCTCGCCCATAACATTTTTTCCTCAAGATGCCTCAGGTTTCCGTGTTCCCACAACCACTCTCTGATCACCCCTTTGTCGTTTGCTCAGCAGGTCCCTCCCCTGCTCCTGGAGGTCTGGTTTCACTGCTTTCATCTGTGTCCCACACTGCCTGAGGACCACACAGCCAGCAGAGCATCCTTGGGATTGCCATCAGCTTTCTCTACATGATCATTTACACAGAGGGACCTAATATTAGTTCGACATTGTGACTCTGGCCATGGCAGGCTCCTTCGAGAATTACCAGTGCAACAGGAATGTATGCCTGATGACCAGGTGACCAACAGATTTGTCAACAAACTGAGCACCTTGCAGGACACTCGGTGCTAAATAGCTGTTCATAGTGACCTCTCTAGAGCCTGCTGCTAGTGTATCATCACAGCTTTTGTCTTCAGTGTCTGATGGTTCATGTTCAAAGCCATTACACAAATAGGGTAATGCTCCTGTTTTGCCAGGGGCTTACATTAAATCATACTCTTCAAAGACACATGGCAACTGATGTATGGGAAATACAGCAGGTTCTGCTGCTGGATTGGACAGAGAGGTGATTGCCCTCCTGGGGTACAATTACTCTGTGGATGTGCAGAACCATGACCCTGCTTTCTGTGGGATCAATATCCACCTACCTAGCTGTGTCATGTGCACAAACACAATTTTTCGTGCCATCTTTAGTTCTTTCCTCTTCCCCACTGACACAGGCTAATGCAGGAGGCTAGTAAATAAAGACCCTACATTTATTTGATATTTCAGTGTCCAAACACGATAGCCCAAACCCTAAAATTTTTACCTTTAACATGAAAAAAAAATTGACTGCGCAGTAATAGGCAGAAAAAAATGACTTCTCAGCAACAGACAGAAAAGAACCTCAGTTTTTCTGCGGTAGATGTTCTGATTGTATGTTCATATTACGAGCAGCAGTATTTTGTCACAAATTCATTTTCCAAAGCATATATTCACTCCCTATATATTGATCTTAAATTTAATCTGCTCAATCTAAGACAGACTAATTTTATAAAATTAAGGGGCTGAAAAAAAAGAGAAATAATACAAAAAACAACTTCAAAGGTTGTGTGAGTTAACTAAAACCATCTCACACTTGAACTTACAACTTCACTTAGCTCCTAGACATGTAATGTCAGTTCGACCTCAATTAAACCCACTTATTCCTATTACACTTTACCTCTGAATTTGGCTCTTTGTTTTATAATGCAAGTTGATATATTATAAAGAATAATTCCGGTTATCCTCTGTTATGTGCTGATGTATTAAAGATGACATATGGCCTGGTGGAGGGTGTGTGGAGCAAAAGGGCCAGCTATGGGGAATCTGGAAAAACTCTCTCTATTGTTAAGCACCATTTTCCCAGCCAAGTTACAGAGCCCAGATGTGCTGCTCTGACTTTAAATGAGGGAAGAAACTACTGCAAATTCAAGTGCTGTCTTAGGGACAAAGTTGGAGCATTCATCATGGTGACAAACATCTGCCGAACTTCATGTATTCCATTGGTTGCAGTACCAGGTGTACACTGGACAGGTGTATACTCAATGTTCTTGTTCAAACTGGTACCGAAACCCAGTGGTCCACTTTTCTTAGGTCTCCAGGGCTGTGCTGCTTTAACGCATTTCACATCCATCTGCTTTCACAAATGTGGCAGTAGAAGAGTTTCAGTCTCTTTGACTACCAAAAAAAAATGTTTAAATGCAGGGTCTGTTAGCAGCACCAGACACGTAGAACACAGTCCATGATTCTTAATTTGTAAACAAATTTTCTTCATAAAAATCTTTTACTTCTAATCATGTATTTTTACACTGGTCTTTTAAAATGCAGTAACTCTGGCATTGTCTCAGCTATAGAAGACATCATAATGACACAAGCAAATGTAAATGGCTTTTAGAAAAGCATACCGAAGCAGCTTCTTTTGCATGATACAAAGCAGCACAGGTCCACCAATAGAGTCATCTTGATTTATGCTGGCTGTAATTTTTGCCCACAATATTTAACAGCTTTCATTAAATATTTAATTATCCTTTTGAACACTTTCCTTGATCTCTGCCCTTTTCTCCTGGGATTGGTTCCCAGGCAGCCAGCACTGACACTACTTCTATAAGATTATTAAATGTTTATAGCGATTTCTATATTGGATGATCTGAAACTGCTTAATACAGTGGAAAGGATTAGTCACCTTGCCTTTGAAATGGAATACATCCTCCACTCTGCTCGGAAAATATTATTTACTGCAAGTTATTCAAGAGAAGACTAAGAATGCAGGGGAAATGTAGTCAGAGCCAGAGGTTAATTATTCAAGCGTGAATCTGGCCAGGACAGTGAGATTAACCTGTTAACCTCCTTCTTTACTTCAGGGAAGGTGCTGTGAGATCCTTAAGTACTGCAACTCATCCAAGCTCCTGTTTTAGGTCTTGGCTAAAGCAGGTCATTCTCATCATTATGGGATGGACTCTATATGAAGCTCAGCGATGCAACACGTGAAACGTGTGTTTATTCTCCTTTTTCAGCTGTAATTTGCTACTTTGAGTTTATCTAAGCGAGAAGCTTTATTATTCTTATGATAGAAACCAACATCTTAGAACACCCAATTACAAGAAGAGAAGGTTTTCTGCACTGCAGAATTGTGCAAGCACAAATCATTCTGGTGATTTTAAAGGCTGTAATAGACTTTTTTTTACCAATGATCTTCCTGGTTGTTGAAGGGAAATGCTTAATAACCTAAGGCAAATAACGGACTGTGTTTCTGGTAATGATCCAGTTCTGAAGCTGTGAATCAAGGCGGCAGTTTGGCACGTGCTGTTCTTTCAATACACATGATTTGAGGGATCTCATGTTAAAGTAGTAATTTATTCTTGGCTCGGTTTAGGTAGCCCCAGTTTTCTATCCAGTGTTCCAGCATCCCAAGGAGTCTCTTTAGGAACTCAAATGCAATTTGTCACCTGGAACATCCTCTTATTTTATTTAAACAAGCAAAACGCATCTTAGTTTTTGAAATGTGCAATACATATTGATATGCAAGACTACTGAGAAGAAATTGCTTTCTGTTTTTCAGCAAGGAGTCTTATGGCTAGGTATTTATGTAGCTATGTTTAGAGGGGCTTTTTGAATGAGGACAAAACCCTCCCACAGCTATTAGGTTGGAACATCCACTCATAGAGCCATTGCCTGTTCACCAGGGTTACCATGGTCAGCCATGGGCATGTTCATGAAACAGAAACCACAACAAGCACTTCTCCTTGTCCTTTGAGACCTCTAGAATATGCCACCATAAAATGTCACAAGGTTTTGTTTAGAAATTCTGTTGTTTTAATTAAATGTGTGTAATTTGAAGCAAAAGTGTGAAATCCCATTGCAGTGAGACACAGTCTAACAGCACATGTACAATCAGGTTACCATGGCATTACGCGTTGACAACACGGAAATCAATTTTGACAAATGACTTGCTTTACTAAGCCTGTAGCGGTTTAACATTAAAAAGTGTGGGGAGACAACATGTGGCGTCAGCCACGGAGCCTGGCCAGGAGGAATCCAACCAGCCACTGCATCCTGCTCAGAAGCAAACTGATGTTGAACAGAGCAAATGGGTTTTACTTTCAGATGCTGAAAGAATAAGAATCATATTTGCAGAGCGGAAATCAATTGAAATACACTTATTTTCTTCCACGCAACTGTGAGTTTTGACTCAGTACATACGCAAACACATATTTGTTACGCTGAATAAACTTATAAATTATTCTTTACATGGAAGAATCTGTGATTTTGAAATAATGGGAAAGTTATTAAATGGAACTGCCTAAAGTCTACAGAACAGGTGGAATGTGCTCTTCTGTCCTGGACTGATCAAACAGTACATCAACATTTAGGAATCATATAAAAAATTCTACAGTATTGGACTGAGAATTGTAGTTTAAATTTTACTCTAGATTCATAGAGAAGGCCTGATATGCTTTTAATTACTAGACCACAGCAAGAACATCAATGAACCAAAGGTCTGTTCTCCCCCTCAAGTTCAATTTCTTAAAACTTACAGAGCAAATTAACTTCAGTTTTCCCATTGTTGAAAGTGATGGGATTATTTTTAGTCAGGCCTTAACCTGACTTCCAGTGAGCCATGGTTCAGACCCGGTAAGGTGTCTGACCCCCCATGCCCTGGGAATGCATTATAAGCCCAGACTCTGCACAGGTAGAGTAAAGCCCCAGAGCTCCCAGCTAGCCTAAAAATGGTTGGATATTTCTACTTTTGAGGCTTCCAAAGCAGCCAAGGAGATCTGCATATCCTGAGTGCCCTAAAAGGTAACCAGGATGGGGCTCCAGTGTCTGGGAATGTCCCACTCAGCAGTATTGCACTTCAGTTTTACAAATGAGAAACAAAAATTCTGAGTTTATAAAACTTTATAGTCATTACGATACTGCTTATTGAGATGTGTTTATACCAATAAAAAAACCTATACAATGCCATGCTATTCTAAGAGAAATTTCAATATATTACCTTTAAAATTTAGAGTCTCTGCTCCATCCTCTTCACACTCATTATGCACCTCTTGGAGGCAGGGAAAAATGTAGTTCAGTCAAGGACATGTTCGTATATTTTAACATTTCCCATTTTCCTGATTCCCATCCTCTCCTCATGTTCTCTCTAATCCTTTTCCTGCTTTTAAACATTCCACTTTCAGGAAGGGGTAATTTAGCTCAGTAACACTCTTGTAAATTGTGGTGGAGGAAAAATGAAAAAATCAGTCATAAAGATGGAGTTACATACATTCAATATGTAATGACTATGCTTAAGAGGTACTTAAAGACAATGGGCAGGACCTTCATTACTGTGTCAGTGCTCCTTACCGCAAAGTTACGCCATTGCTGGCAAATAAATCCCAGAATCCTATTGTGTAATGATTGTGATTTTTCTTTCATGAAAAAATACCCTAAAAAGCTACGAAAAAATTTGACCAAAACAGAAAATAGCAAAGAAATTCTACATCTAAGACCAGTAACTTGTTCTTATTGGAACTCTCAAAAGACCCCCAAGGTTTTACTCCTCACTAAAGTATTTGTTACAGGACAGGGAATTAGAGATGGAGCAGAGGCTTAAGGATTGAGTGTTGTTCTTTGATCCATTCTAATTCATCCCGTCTCTTATTTCAGTTTTTTGTTAATTTTTAATTTAAATGTGAGCATGACAGAAGTGTTAAAAATGTCATAGAAATAAATTGTCACATATATTTTTTAAATTTATGTTTGCTTTAGAAGAACTGTTGGCAGACTCTGAGATGTTCTAACACTTGTCTCTCTCCTGAAATCGATCAGTGATCACAGTAGAAAGTTGGGACCTTCCAGTTCATTAAGAATTAACACAGCTCTGTTTGCACTGGGGAAAAGCATTCACATTGTCCATGAGGCAGAGGTATGAAGAGAAAATCGGAACATGCAGGAATGTTACATGGCATTTCACATTCAAGAAGCATCTGTCCTTCTCCAGGTGCTGGTGGGGTTTCCTCCTGCAGAGGAGTGCAAGGTCAGCACAGAGCAGGTCTGTGGCTGTCACTCAGAACTAGAGTTCAGCCCATTGCTGCAACTCTGCTCTTCCCAGTATTTTGACACTTCTTGATGTGATTTTTTCTTTGAATTTGCTCCTTCACTTTCTGGACAAAATCTGTAACACTGACATAACTCTGACATGACTTTAAGTTTACACTGAATGCCAGTGGTATTTTTCATAATAAAAATTACATAACAGGACAATAAGTCGGACGTTGTGTACCTGCATTATCCAAAAGGGACAAGAACTTCATAGACCAGGTTTGGTCACCAACAGGAACTGAAAAACTCAAGTTACTCCTTAAGTGAGCAATATGCACCTTGGTAATGAGGGATAAGGTTGGATGACAGGAGTGAGCATCTGTTCCCTGGGGGAAATCCAGCTGGGCGCTACTGCCCAGTCACTGTGGGCTATGGTGCTGACAGCACTGGCACAGTATCGGGGCATACTCTGATGATTAATGATCAAAAATCACTTCTTGCCACTCCTTTGCTGACATTACTTCACTCACTGATCACTTATCTTCTCTGATACGGCTCATGCTATCACATTTCAAAGCAAATTTGATATATATATAAAAAGAAAAAAGAGCAAGAAGGAAACATACAAAAGTAGAACATGGGAAGGATGATATTTATGCTGTGATGGATGAAATGAATCTTCTATTTTCATTGCAAATGGTTGGACATATGGACTATAATTGGGGAAATTTTAAGCAAAGGTTTGAACTGTATCTCACCACAGCAGTTAGTATAGCTGAAATGCCTGACAAATGAAAAACAGCATTGCTTATCACAACTGCAAGCTCACCAACAATTGATAGTTTGAATATATTTACATACACTTTTCTCCTTCTCAGTGAAGAAAATGTGTCAATACAGAGGTGATATTTTTGCCAAGTTTTGATGTGTGCTGCTCCTGGAGAAGCATGAGCCATGAGTAGAGATGTCTTCAGCAGCAGGGCAATGTGATGGGGAGGAATTCTGATGCTTTTGTCACCAAATGTGGAGCAAACTTTGGTCACAAAAGAACTGGGCAAGGCCAGATGTCCAAAGGCAGCTGTAAAAGGCTGATCATTATGACCCTGGCAGGGTAAGACCCAGGAAAGGTGTGCAGCAACGCTGCCCTACTTGGTGTCATGTGGGTCTGTACTGGGGTTCTCCTTGCAGCTTGATTAAAATGGTGCCAAGTACTCCCTGTCCCTAAGTGCTGTACATCTCTATTTATCTTGTTGCTGCTGGGCCCTGCTGCAGTTGCAGGCTAGGTGGGAAAAAGGACAAAAAGAAAGATGGATTATGCCCTTATTAACCTAAGGCCACAGGGTAGGAAGACCCTGCAGCTCTGTCTCCTGTAACTCCAACAGCTGCTGAGCGTGACAAGAGGGGTGATGCTCTTGCTTTTCCTTCCAGACCTTACAAGGAAATAGAGAGAAAACATGACATCTGGCCTGAGGAAGGACGTTATTTCACAGGATTCAAACATGCACATGTGTTTAAACTGAAATCTTGAAGAGTATGTGCACACTTGTTCACATAGCAATAGCTCTGCCAGTGTCTGGGGGGATGTGCTTTTGCTGACAAGGAAGGTAGTCCACCATATAGGCAGTATCTTGTTGTCAGCATCTGTATATGTTGACTTAACTAACACAAATATGAGTAAGGTACACGTCAGAATCAAAGCAAGCTTGTCAGATCTTAGCAAATGTCCAAAAATATGACTCTGAATGCATACACAGGAGAATGGTCTAGCTACAGCTTGAGCCTTATAGGCAGGGCTCCCACGAAATATGGTCTGGGGTATGCACTGAGGTGGAGCTGGCTCCTGAAGTGCACCCTCCCAGTGCCTGCTCCTGTGGATGTCTATTCCACTAAAAATCTCTCAAATCTGCAGGCCCAGATATGAGATTCTTCTTGTTTGCATGTGATCATAGATGCAATACCTCCATAAGGTGCAAAAAGATACAGGATGGCATTTTGAAAGGTGGCTTGAATAAGAATTTTGAAAGTATTTGTATGCCTAAACTCATAAAGTGCCATGAGAAACTGCTGCCACAGGCTCTACCCAAACAATTCTTAGCCCAAATCATAACAAAATGTAAAAGAAAGGAACCGAGAAAATTTGAGGAGTTCGATTTGCCTATTCCTTTGTAGCTCATATCTAGAAATTGCTTAGCACAATTTTGTTAGTTACATTGGGAATGTGAGTGTGTATGTATTTTACTTGGTTATTATTGTTTCTGGCAGAAGCCAGCTCTGTCACACGAAGAACCTACAAGTCCCAAACGATAGATATTAGCAGATCAAATCCCAGCACTATGAGGAGCATATTAACACCACAATTTTCAGGTACATTTCTAATAACATTTACTGAAAGAGTACAGTGCACAGAGCTATAAAGTTCTGTTGCTAATGCCTCAGTAAACTGCTTCCCAAATTGTTTTATGGAATATTCATCACTCTGTGGAAAAAATGTAGCTCTCAGAATATTATTATCCACCTTTTTCTTTTGCTTTTCTCCAGGCAGGGTGGTTTGTTTACACCAGTCTAGATCTCAAGACACGCCTATTGACCACAGACCAGTTTTTGCAGCACATGAAGCGTCTCCAGGATAGAGCGCATCTGAGTTTTAATTGAACGCCTGCAGTCTAATTAAACAATAACAGTTCAGTTGCACCATTCAATGTTTGGACAGAGCTGCACAGACAAGGGTACAGACAGCACACCTAAAATAATTTCAAAGATTAAGTGAAGCAGAGCAGAGGTGGAAAAACAAGTATTAGGTGTTCTACGAATTGGAAGCAACTGAAGTCAGACTTCTCCCCATGTTCTGTCACTGGAGATGGGGAGAGGATCTTTTCTTCCAGCCAGCAGAAAAACCCTCTGGCTGTGCATACTCTCAGCTCCCTGACCCACACCATCCCCTTCTGTACTTGCCCAGCTGATGTCCACCTTCAAGGGTCAGGCTTAGCCCCTGGTGGTTGCTCTCTCATTCCTGCTGTCCAAACTGGGTGTGGAGGGTGCTACATCCCTGTCTCATCCCTGTCCCATCCCTGCTCTGAAGCAGCATCCCATTGGCAGCAGTACAGGCAGGGAAGGGATCATCTTCCCACTCTCCCATGGCTACCAGTCGCTCTTTCATTTCAAAATCTTTCTCTGAGCAGGGTTTTACATGAATGCAGATTTCCTTTCCAGCTAACGAGGCCCACACAGTGTCATGAGATGTCCTCGAGCTGTCATACCTTTTTCGGCACCACAGATTGGTGTCCTCACAGCTTTCATACACCCACCACCAGCCCATGCTCTGTGCTTGTCCATAAGGCTGTATGTGGGACCTTTAACACATGCTGTGATGCATTGTACTTCTTATTTCCTTTCCCCTGAATTTCATTCTCTTTAAAAGTTCAATTTCCTGGCAGCTCTTTTAGCTTCTGCAGATTTATACTGTGGGTGAATTTAGTGCTAGAAGCAAAGTCCCCTGAGCTCTGCTTGTACCCAGGAGGAGATTGGCAGGGGCCAGGGAGGCTTCCCACACACTTTTGCTTGACAGATCCACTACACACCTGCAATTTGGCTTCTGTACCTCTCTGGTACTGGGGCTGGTAATTCGGCTGGTAGCGCCAAGCCAGTGGGTATCTGTTTAATCTGAGTAAAGCTGCAAAGAGGCCACCAAATGAATCTTCATTTGCAATCAAGATCGAGACCTGAATTCATCTCTTCAGAGACAAAGGGCAACTGTCTACAATCAGTGTGGTATCCAGCCTCTATCACTTGGTAATTAATATTGTTCAACTGTCCATCAACGACTTGTTGCTAAATTGTTGTAGGTTATTTGCATTCCATATCTACAATCCAAATCTAGTGACCTGCTACCATGAAATTTTCCATACTTACACTCATCAATAGAAGTGCTCACAGAACTGGCAAAAAGGGCTGATTCACAGCTGCCCATCAAAGACCTTACCCGTAACTTGGCTGTTGCAGCAAATAGCTCATCCTGGAGCTCTTCTCTAGAGGTTTTCATAACACGTGAAAGGATTTTATTCTTACCAGGTTACTTCTATGTGTATATGGGAATAGCTTTCTAAAGTCATGACAAGTCAAACCAAAATAATTCCCTGCCTTAAAGAAACCTTGTGAAAATTTGATTATTTCTCTTTGAAATGCTTGCTTGCCACTGTTGAAAGCTGTAACACTCATGGTATGGCTGTCAAATACAGTTGTCAGTGGAGGGGGGGTGGGGGCTGGCTTTTTTTGTGCAGCACTAGCTGCTGCTTGAAATACAACGGTCTACAATTCCCTGTTTTTTTTGTTAAACAGCAAGTGAAAAGCAGTGCTTTTGGGACTATCACAGAGTTTTTTCTTGAGCTGATTGAACATCTGAAGTGCTTTCCTATTAAACAGGATCAGGTAGCTGTTTCCAGAGTTGTAAAATAGCACAGCAGTATGTAAAACATGGCATTTTTGGCAGAATGTATAATATTTTAGATATTATGAACCATCATAGATAGCTTTATAGATGACATCTGCATGTCTGGAGTGATGACTGGAGGATGGAGGTTCCAAACAGCTGGATTTTTACCTTCCCATTCCCACTGATTTATTCTGGTGTCTCTGGGCATGCTGCTGAATGCACTTTCCTTGACTTGTTGAGCAGAAGTCTGCCTTGACGGAAAACATCATATGAAAGGAAAGCTGGTACAATGGTGGTGGATTTGATCTCATATAAGCATTTGGAAATCCAAGAAATATTATTATAGAAGAATTCTGAGTTGTCTGGTTTGTTTTCTCCAGACGCAGAGGCAAAAAATTTAAATAGCAAAGGTTTGAGTTCACTGAGAACCAATAAATCAACATGGTAGACGAAACCTCCCTTTCTTCCCAAAAGCTGTAAGTAGAGCATTTCATATGTTTTATATATCACTAGATGACACGCGCTGAAGTAATTCAGAAGGATGTGGCATTAGGCAATATACATTGTAATTTTTTGATACATATTTCCGTTGACACTAAGTTTCATAAGAGCCTTTACATAAACTTTTGATCATGACTTAGGTAAATAAGAAAAAGGAGGCTCTGGATGAGTTGCAGTAAGGATCCTGGAGAGCACTGCTGGCCCTGTAGCAGGGACAGAACTCTCTAGTGCAACCCAGGCTGTTGAGACAGCAACCATGGAACCATACGGCAAAGGTGGGGGAAAATGGCCAAGGCCAAGATGAAATGGAGTTGAGGGGGTGTTACAGAAAAAAGTACATGAATGAAGAAGACGAAAAGATGTGTGCACAGTGTGTACCTTAAGGTATGGACACCCCAAGTGCTTTGAGGTCCCAGGGCAGTGCAGAACCATGGTAGAAGCCACAGTGACCTCCTCAGTGCAATGTAAAGCACTGGAAATGCTAAACAGGCCTTTGTGTCCCAGCTAGGAATCATCCCCTTGTGATCAGTGAGCCCATAACTCAGTTCTAGGCTATTTCAGCTGCTCATTATCCTGGCCGATCAGATCGTAACGCAGACGATTTGAATGCTTGTCCTGTCCATGCCATTATATGAATTATTTTCCAATATTATCCCAGACAGAAATACAGTGGCATATAAGGAAATGTGGGTGCTTTGTACAAGAGGATCATGATAGATAAAAATGATAATGCGTACTGTAGTGCCATAATCAAAGTCTAATTGTCTCATTAATTAAGAGCAATATTCAGTTATATATTGGGTCCTAGAGTGATTATGACTCAAATGCTTACTAAAATGTGTGGATTTATCTTCTGGCTTGCAGTTTTCAGCCAGGGACAGCATTTGGTGGAGGTCAAATGGTTCAATTGCTGCTTTAAAATGTAGTTGAACTTTAGGCATGAATAATCATTGATCTGCTGCTTGGCTCACCAGCCCTCGGACACTTCACAGGCATTGAGGGCGCTTCACAGGCATCAAGGCAGCTCTAATTGCTGTCAGCCAGCACAGGGAAACATCCTTGCTCCTGCAGCCACATCCCGGCACCCAGCTGCCAAAGAGCTGGGCTAGGCATGAACAAATGAAGCACCTCAAGGGGGCCCGGACCACTCAGCCTTCGTTTACCCACCATTCACAAGCAGTTCTCTAAATGCAAACATCTAAAATGTCTCTCCTCCTCCAGCTTTCTGACACTGATCTGGCTAATTTTCCAAAGTCTCCTGCTAAATATGAACTGCTGGTAACACTAGCTGTTGTGGGGTAATTAGATCAAGATTCGAGCAATTTGCTGTAGGGTCTGAATTCAGATCATCCTTCATATGTCTCTGTGTTAGATATGCCTTTAAATTAGATTATAATGAGCTTGGCCGCTCTGTTAATGATACAGCAAATCATAGCAGAGCATGGTTTTATTTCCTTGGTATAATGTGCACAATCATGCTATTTTTGCTCACGCAAAGTAGGTGACTGCCCCATGTTTCTACATTTTTTAATCATAAAAATCACATAGTAGGATGCAGGAGTTTCTGAAAATTGAAAATACTTTTGCTCCTTTACATTAATACAATGAGTTTAACACAGGAAGTTTAACAAATTATTTTGAGGTGGTATTACTTCAAATATCATTAGGGTTCTACCTCTGGAAGATTTTTATTTAAAATTTGTAGCTTCTGGGTTTGATAAATGAACATTTGCCTCCCTGCAGGTAGGGCAAGGGTGCCTGGCGAACCCAGCATGCAATGGGTGAGGGTGTTTTCATGTCCCTAGCCCATGCCTCCTCCGCCCCAGTCAGCTACCCATCCCTGGCCCCAGGCCTCTCCTGGGCTGAAGGCAAAACCTGGGCTGAGGGCAAAACCTGCCTGCACCCAAAGGAGCAGCTGGGCTACAGAAGGATGGGGATCTCACCCTGCTGCCAGACTTGCCCCAAGGAGTCCAGCCCAGTGGCGTCGCGGCCTCCCCCGTACCCTTATCACACAACTGAGATGTTATCCTTACTCATTTTTCCCATGGCTCACCTCACATTAGGCAGAAAAGTTTTGATTTATGCTGTCTATGTTTCTGCAAGGTTCTCCCACCACAGAACAACAGGAGGGAGGAGGGGCAATGAGGATAAAACGACCACTCGATGATTTTGTGACTGTGTCCACACTTTCTGTGCAGAGGTCGCATTCGTCTGTGTGGCTGTTATGCTGCCGCAAGGGAAATCACTGGGGAAGCTGGAGGGGATGGGGCTGGGACCACTGTTAATGAGGGGCATCAGCAGTTTGGGGAAGACATGAGCCAGGCTATAGAAAGCTCCCAGGGACCTTCCTCAGGGCTCTTTAATGAGATATTTTTAAAATTTTGATTAATGACTTTGGCATAGGAAGATGGAGTACACTGAGGAAATTTGCTGACAGTGCAAACTGGGGAGATACAGCCAGTACAGGAGGGGGCTGGACAATGCACAGAATTAACAAGATGACCTTAAGCACTGGAGTAATATAATTGGGATGAGGCTTAACAGCACAAAATGCAGGAGCATGTACCTGGGGTCTGACTGCAGGCAGGAGAGCTGCAAGCAGCAGGAGGAGAAACGCAGGACCATGCCAGCCTCCTGAGAGGCTCTCACCACCCTTGAGGAACCACTGCTGCCTTGCACCATCCCCAGGCTGCAGAAGATCACTGTTTCTGGAGGATGATGGATGCAGAGCTTTACTGGGAATAAATCTCTATAGTTTCAAGAGGATAGCCTGCAGGCATGTTGTTTGCAACATATGGCTTCATTAGTGATGATTGGCTTGACTAGCAACGTAGAGTAGAGCACTAGTGGTCAGCTGCAAATCTGTAAGTGATTCTGGTCAGTAACATGTTTCTTCTTTTACATATTATATAAAATATAGGAAATATAAAAGATATTGATTCTTTTTTTCTTTTACTATTTTAATTTAAAAAATTTAAAAGTGTGATGTTTCATTGAATTGCAGTTTTCTGGAGCAGCTGAGAAGATGGTGCCATTTCACAGGCTGTTTCAGCCAGCCCGAATCCATGTTGCTGCTGAAGACTGAATCTCATTTCCTAGTCCTTTTCTTGCTGCTTCGCTTCTGATAAAAATGTCGAAACATAAATAGAACATAAACAGAAATGCTCTTTGTTTTACCCTTCTGTAAAGAAAAATGTAAATTCAAAAATAATTTTTTTTCATGTTGCGGAAGATGGAGCTGACACTGCGCTCTCTGTGCTGGAGGCACAGGCGTACCAGTGGATTTCAGTCGGGTAGTGTGTTTGAACTGGAATTGCAATTAGGCCATCGAGGTTTGTCCACATTTTGAACCAACAGCCGAAGATGAGGCTGAAGATGCCAGACCAGTTAATCTGGCGTTTCCAGTGAGGGTCACAGGAAAGGGTCCTTCAGCCTTTGGAACAAGTCCTTTGATATTGCATGTATTGCAGTCAGAAACCTCTTCCTAAGTGTCTGTAACAACCTAAACAACAGCGTAAGAGATCTTGCTGCTTCCTTTTTCTCACAGATAGGGATAAATATAGATTCAGTAAGGGTGAGAGACAGTAAATTGAAATTCTAAAAGAAAATGTTTCTTTGCAAGTTGTGCTGATCATTGCTATGGGAAAACATTGAGAGAATCCAGTACCAGAGATAGGATACTGATCCAGACAGATAGGGGACAAGTTTGAGAGTTAGGAGAACTGAAACACGATTCTGGGCCAAGGCAGGTAAAAACTAGCAGTGACCAACTGAGAGAGTGTGGGGTTTGGGCCAGCATGCAGGGCCAGCTCCCATCGCTCCCCACAGCAGCACAGCACTCAAGTGAGGATGTGGCAGAGCAATGTCCCAGTGCACACATGCAGTGTGTGCATCAGCTCTGTTCCTGCTGTACTTTTATCTTACCTTTCATCATATAGCCAGTGAAAAGATAGCTTGGTCTTTCACAGCTTGACCTGAATTTGCAAGACTGGCAGAAGTAAACATCATCTGATTTCCACTCTGAACAATTTGATATACAGCTCTGAGAGAGTCTGAAAAAAGAATCCTTTCATCTTTGTTTCCTGAAGTAATTTTTTAATCATATTCTAAATTCATATATAAAATCCCAGACAGTTTTATTGGATTAAGAATGACCACAAACATGTCTCCCCATGACATTAATATGCTTATAATTGATAAATTCATTTTGTGTTTTTTTCAGGAGTTTGAGATCACTATACTTACCCTGATGCGGACTGTCTCCTTATATCTCCCTGCACGCACATGTGCACAGGTACACATTTATCTCTAGTGGCAAAATCTAGCAGAACAGTAAATTATACTTCTCATTAGGGAACGAATCCACCCATAGTATTATGTTCTCTGATTGCTTTCTTGCAAAAGAAAAACGTGGCCCAAGCCCAAGTCATCAAGACAATGCGAGAAATCCAGTGCACCCACCATGTCCCTACAAGTCGGTAAGGCTACAGTGCATGTGCTGCAATGCAGCTGGGTTCAGGTGTTCAGTGCTAGCTCAAATATTTGTAGGTATTCATATAAGCTTTTAACTGCAATCTAGCTGCAAGTGGTGTCTGTCAGCAGCAGTACTTTATTAAATGAGAATCTAACCCACAACAACGCATATTTCCTGACATATTTCTACCTTATTTTCAGAACTTTGAGAAAGCCCTATTGCACTTTCCCAACAGTATCAGCCCTGTCTACCCAAAGTGATCCTGAATGGTGTGTTATCTTCTGTCTAGCTAAAAAAGTAATATCTGACAGAAATTAAAACTCAGTGAAAAATAAAAGCATGATAAAAAGGAGGAAAGCATGATAAAATTATCATAAAATCAAGATTAAAAGTTCTTAATTCAGCTCTGCCAGGCAGGGGGTGGGTCTAATTTTCACTTTAAATAGACTCTGGCTCTGGCTTATATTCTACTATTTAAGAACAAGAATAATTGCTATAGAATCTCACAGCCTAATAGTACTCACTGCCTGCAGAAGGAATCAACCCTACAATTAGACTCAGGGTGGAAGAAGGAGCTTCTTCTTACAATTAAGTGTGTCTATATTTTGTTTGATAGGTAGATTTTTATCCCTACTTTCAAGGAAGAAAAGCTGGGAAGGGAAGTGTAGTTTTAATCAGTGACATATCTAGTAGGGTATAAAAACAATCTTTTAACAATGCATTATTCCTGGGTTGCTTTGACATGACCCGACTTAATGGCACATATATCTTCTCAGTCATAACTCAGAGTCTAACACTTTGAAACCAAACTTAACTTGTCTAGGGATTATTCCTTCTTCCTTTGCTCCTGCCAGCATGACATGGAGCTCCGCACATGCAGGGGAACATGAATACCACAACCTTGCGAGTTTTTAGCCTGATGCAAATATGTTGCACAACAGAGAAATGTTCTTTAAAGAACCTAAGAAGATCTTTAATCAAAGCACACGTGGATCTGATTCACACCTCATCTGCCTCAATGAGGTGACTGGATTTTTTCCAGGTTGAGAGGATCACTAGCGTTTTTCCTTTCAGTCCATGGCTGGAGACTTGATCCAGAGTTTCTCAGGGTGGACAGAAATACTTGTGTTGACTACAAGGAAGTTTTGGGTCATCTCTTATTCTCTCTAATGAGGGAAGTATTTGGGGATTAATCACAGTGCCTTCTTCTCCTTGTCAGCTGTAGAAATGAGGACCTAGAGGGGGGGAGGAGAAAGAGCTCCTTTCTGACCTTTGCTGGCAATTAATCATGAAGTATGGGAATTTGTTGCCTGCAACCTTGAAAAGTGATTACAAATGATCACCTAGATATAGGCTAGGGTTTTTTCCTTCTTCTTTTTTTACTCAGTCATAATTTTCCTGGCTAACTCTGGCAATTGAAATTGCATTTGACTTGAGCTTCTTAGATCTCTGCAGTACTGAAAACCAAAGAAAATTAAAGGACAGTGAATTTTGCATAATTTCGCTTATACTAAGAATATCCAATTAGAAAGCCATAAATTGATCATCTTTGCTTTAATACCTTTCGCTTTTTTTTCCGCTGCATACAGATAACAGCTGAGTTTTAATTCATTTTAATTCTATTACCATACATAACCACCATGCACTGTGATAAGTATCTTTCCTGTACACAAATACCTTTGAGAACTACCCATCAAGCACTTATTTAACCTAATTGTTGATGGAAATAATAGCATTTATTGTATGTGTTTATTTTGCCTCATTCATAGAGCAAATTAACTTTTTTACACAAACACACTGGTATTTCTTTTTCCATCAGCATTCTACCCAGTAAGGCTCCATGTTACATTCCCTAAAGATTTTCTGCATCTCTGCTGGTATATAACTCAGCACACGTAACCTGATTTTTATTCTCTTTATCATTATTAAATATTATTAATATGTGACAGAAAGTTC
Source organism: Tapera naevia (assembly GCA_033556795.1). Classification (NCBI taxonomy): domain Eukaryota; kingdom Metazoa; phylum Chordata; class Aves; order Cuculiformes; family Neomorphidae; genus Tapera; species Tapera naevia. Next base: position 1,538,698 of record JAUMJJ010000198.1, on the reverse strand, counting down.
TACTAAAGTGAATGGAACTGGATTCTTACAGGAAAAGCAGCATATTTAAATTACGATGTGGATGAAAATTCTGTCTTTTAGAAAAGAAATGCTAAGTTGCTACATATAAAGCTGTGTGCTGCTTTACATACTCTATATAATGCTAAGAAGACTAAAAGATTTGTTCTTGTTATTTTCCAACTCCTTGTGACAGCTTTTTTAGGTGTCTTGCTGAAAAATTATGTGAGCTAAAGTACACTAAAGAATCCTTTGGCGCGAATGGATATTTTTTACTATGGAAATAAACCTACTGCAGTTGATAGTAATTATAGAATGATAAAAACAGGACCAAATTTCTCAAAGGACAGGACAATCTTACTGTGACATGAACTTGGAGTTAATGAAGCTGCAAGAGGACAGTAACTAAAGGCGTGATAAGTGGAATTTAAAACATTACTCTGGTCTAGAGGTAAAGAAATAGTCTTGAGCTGTGCCAGAGCCCTGTAGGGGCCTGGTCGGGCTTCTGGCACCAATAAGCTATCATCAGTGATGGGGCTCACTAGAGATATACACACAAACCACTGCCACATGCAGCATAGAATGGATATAATCAGGTGTCTGAGCAGCAGTGGAGCGTCAGAAGATGACCAGGCACCTGCAAGTTCCCATATTGACAGCATCATCCAGCACAGCCAGAAAGGTGTGAGGCTGGGGAGGAATGAAAGTCTGAGTCTTTCTAACCAGGCGAAAATTGAAGGTATGCTCCTCTGTCTGCCTTGCAACAGTCATTCACCTCAGTAGGTTTTCAGGTGACACTGCTGCCATCTTAAAAGTCCCAGCTGACTTCTTACAGCCCAGCAGGATGACATCGCCTCAGTGCCCAGTGCTGTGCTGTGCAGCATTAAAGAAGGAGGGACATTTTAGTGGAAAGCATTATTTTCATTTCCTAATTTATTCCACTTGTATTCCATGAAGTTTGTGTCTGTATTCAGGAAGATCATCACTGATCTTTGCAGTTAATACCTTGCAATCACAGTACTAGCCTTTCCTAGCTGCGGAAGGAGCTGATGACAGCAAATTAGTTAATTATAGATCTAATTCAAATAATAATATAATCTGTGTTAGTAGTGGATGCACTTGTGTTCTGTCTTCACCATTGCTGCCCCTGAGCCATGTGCACCCCTGCGTGTGCTCCAGCTGCCGTGTGAGGTCTGCACATGAAGGGCTTGACCAGGGACACATCATAAATGGACCATGTTTTCTATCTTTTGGGGAAGAACATTTTCGTCATAAATCTGGAATTTTCAGCTTGGGTGGTGAAACGAAAAATTCATCTCTAGGATCTGGGATGTACAATGGAAAAAGTCTTAACAAATAATTAGTGGTTTCTAGTTGTACCTGAAATAACTCCATATGAGTGTTTATTAAATGCAGCTGAAGGAAAGCAGCATAAATGCAAATACTTAGAGCCGTTATGTACCCATACCACAGGAGGATGTAATTCAACTCACATCTTCTACACCTAGAAATGGGAAAGATTAGGAAATCTGAATGTTTTCTCTTTCAGAGACAAAAACTGTTAAGCTTTGTCTCAGTGGTGTAACTTCACCTCAGTTTTTTCCCTGTGTTGTCCTTAATGGAAAAGAGTGGAATACGGGTAAGAATAGAACACATCATTTCTGCTGTGTGTATTCTTACTTCTGTTGCTTCCCCACCAGCTCTCCATGGCTTCTAAAATAGGGTGGTGTTTTTCCCCCTTTCCATTCAAAATTTAAACGTTCAAGAAGTTTTTTCTGCAAATAATTAAGCATGTTCATGCATTCCTGGGTCTTCACCTCTTGTCACAGAAAAAACAAAATGGAAAATACAACCATATGGAGGAGGCAGTAATAACAGGATAAAATACTGTTGACCTCTTATCACTTTCACTTGAAATTAGCATTTTTTTTTTTTCTCATTTGATGCACTGTCATTACCGGATATGTGTGTGTTTTAGTATTTTTACTAATAAACATGGTAATTTAACAGCCAGGTTAATGGCAGTTTTAATGAGAAAGAATATTAATTGGACAGGCTGGGAGATCTTTGGGTGGCTGTGTTTTTTTTGTTCCTTAGAATTTCTCTCACTGTGTCCTCGAAAATACACAGCATATGTGCCAAGGGTTGGGGGTTTGTTTAAATGTTGACAGCTAATGCACACAACTTGTACTATTTTGTCTCATTTCACAGAGTCTTTTGCACAAATGCAGATTCATGCCACCCCTGCCATGGGATTTTCAGATTGCTAAATCTCAAAAGGTTTGCATAAACAGACGCCTTGCTATTGATAAGACAGACAATGTGACCATCTGTCTTTCTTCTGTAGCCAAATGAAAATGACATAAAGTATGGGTCTTGTCATTTAAAAACTAGTAATTTCCCAGCTCTTGTCAGCAGCAATTTTAGCTCTTGTGCTGCAGAATGCTGCCTGACAGACTGTTGCTCTCCCAGCATGGATGCACCAAGACCTGGCATGGCAGTGCCCCAACTGTCCCGGGAAATGGAAGCCGGGATGGTGGCTCCATCCCTCAGCTCTCCACCCTGGGCAGCACAGACCACAGCACCCTGACCTCTCCTACTCATCTTCCCATTGTTCAGTAGCTTTCTCCCATCAGTGTTAGAAGCATCTCCCAAATGATCCAGAAGAGCAATTGCTTGGAGCAAACCAGAGCACAGTGTGCCATGGTGATCAGTTGGAGTGCATTGTGACTAAAGGCTGAAGGTCAGGCTACACCTGTCCCTGTCCCTTGTCCTCCTGCTCAGCAGACAACTTCTCTGCACATCAGCTATCTTGTTCTGTGTGCTCATTTTCAATAGCACGTGATAATTATGCTGGCTGTCACTCAAAAGGAGATCAGCATGACACTGGTCTCCAGGAGGCACAGGCCCCAACATGGCATCCCCTCACTGAGCCAGCAGACAGCCCATTTCGCCCCAGAAACCTTTAAGTTCAAGAGGCAAATAAAAGCAAGCAAACAAAAAATCCCTCCACCAAGCACATTTATGGAGTTGTTTGCAGTTAAGGGACACGGAACAGACAGCAGCAAGTCAGATTTGCCATGGAGATACTCTTGACAGAAAACAGGTTTCCTCCAGTGGAACAGGAAATCACGAGCTCTTTAAATCACTTTGTAAAATGAGCAGATTTATGGTGATTGTGTGATAACAACCTACAGTTTATCCTGTATAGCAGGTTTTACAATATTGTCTTAATGCTGCCTCCCGAACATCACAGACAATAACGGTGTTTTCAGACTCTCCATAAATCTTGCCTGGCTAATAAAGTGAAACTGAATATTTACCACATACATAGCAATTCCAAGCTTGCCTCCAAATTTGTAAGGGCTTTTTTATTACACAAGTATTGCTGTGCACATAAATACCAGGAACCTGTGTTCAGACTACTTGTCATCATGCAGCGGACATGGCAAGACCATTCCTCTCCTCCTCCTCCTCCTCTTCCTTTCTATGAGCTGGTACACACAGTTTGATGTGTAATTGCATTAGGTGCATTGTGCTGATAAATTTCCCAAACACTAACTGCACCATTGCACAAGACAGCAGGAGTCTTCACATGGTGATAACAATGGCAATAATAATAATAATAATAATAATAATAATAATAATAATAATAATAATAATAATAGAGGTTTCTACATGTCACCTCTCATTCAGACTTGTGTTATCTGTGCTGAGACTGGCCGAGGATGTGGGGTCCCAAGTCCAGCCCCTGTGCATTTAAAGGAGAGTTACAGAGTCTTAGAGGCAAAACTCCACAAAATTATTGTTATCTCCAGTTCCAAATATTGAGAGCAATTGCTGTGCTGTACACCTGGCAGCTCATCATGGCTTTACCCATAGGTCCTGTGGCAGCAGACGTCTCCATAAAGCAGCAGGCGAGTGGTCTCTCACAGCAGCAGGGCACAAGGCTGCCACCTGCTTTGACACTGTATGGCACCCAGCATTCCCCTTCAGACATCTGATTTATATCTTTAAAAACAACCTCAAACAGTTTGCTAAGTTGTCTTTTGTCTCACAAACAAAATACAACACACTGTTTTACTTGCTGTACCCCACAGGTGGCCACTTAGTGATTTATCATGTGCCAACTCTTTCAGTTGTGTTACTCATGAAGAAAACATGCTTATCACTGACACCGTGCCCCATAGGCACCAAGCCCTGCTCTCTGCCTCCTGCTGCAAAGAGTCTCACCGGCCCCAGGACGGATGTGGGGTTTCTACACTACCTTGTTCTGGACCAATGAGCATCTGGGTTTTGACTGACAAGCCAACTGGGCTGGCACCATGATCCCCAGGTGTCCTCTGCTCTTTGGGATGCTCACCAAGCAGAGTATGGCTGACAGCCCTTCAAAAGCACATTTACAGCTTCAGTGTTAACATTTTTCTTGTTAAGTCCAAAGTAAATCTTATTTTCCTCTTTTTAAATGGTGATGTAATTTCTTGATGGCAGACTCCAGTCTCTCTGTATCTTGTAGTGCAAAATCTGTTTGTGCAGAAAATCCTTAGAGTAACAGTTTTATAAAGCTGTAATTGTCCAAGCGATTACATCTTCGGATAAACAAGAGTAAGGAAGCAGAACACATAGATTTCTACACATACAGCAAAATAAATAAATACATGCAGAAGCTTTGAATATGGCAAAACATTGTTAAAAATACAGTAATGTTCCTAAACAAAATATTAAATACAAATATTTATACTTGAACTCCACCCGTATCCTGAGCACAAGTGCTGTCATTGTTTTGGGGTGCAGAAAGCAGATTCAAGCAGAGCATGCACTACTCCTCTGAAGCCAGCAGCTCTACCATTGTCCTAGTGCTGTGCTCCCACCTTCCTTTATGTTTCAGCCCAGCAGTTAGAAGATACAGTCTAGAAAAGGAATGTCTTAGTTTAACATCTTGATCAGTCTGAAGCTTCACCCACATCTTCCACTTCTGTGCATGGTGCCCTTGGGGGAAGCACAGCAAGTGACAAACTCTTCTCTTCTGATGAGTCCTGGAAATACGATCAATGGAAGAAAGAGGAGAACCAAAAAGGAGAGTGGCTGTTAGACAGTAGTTAAATTATCCACCAGGGGCAGAGAAAAGGGATGCTTGTGCCTCGAGGTCCTGGGCAGCAGTGATTTTCCCCAGCCTCAAAGCGTTTTGCTCTGCTCACCTGAATTTTACATAGAGAAATAACATAGAGAACTTGGAAGACATCCAACCATACCCTGATACCTACCGCTCTGTGCAAAGGGTGTATGAAGATTTCAGAGTTTGAAGGCACCTGCAGTCTTAAGTGTCTTTGTTTCTTTACACGTGCTTACTTTTTCACTCTAAAATTTGTGTCTTTATGGCATCCCACTTTGTGTTTCTCTCCTGCTGGTTTCACTGAGGTTTTAGAAGGGTTTGTGTGCTATGATGAGTTTCTCTTAACCGATTTTTAAAAGTAATATATGACTTTAATTGCCTAATTCATTCCAACTAACATAAGACATTCAGCTGGAATGATTTAGTTTACTTCGACCTTTTATTCATCTTCCATTTTTAACCTGTTCTTTTCCCTTTTGAAAAAGCAAATGGTAATATATATTAACAAAACCTGTATGACATCACAAAGGTGAGATAAGCACTGTCTCCGTCCCTAAGGGCTGCGCCATGGTAATTGTGTTTTTTCAAAATTAAGATTTTACATAGACTATTCAGACAGTATGTTGTGAGAAAAGGGAGGATAGGAAAAAAGTATGAAATCTTGAAAAGTATTTCATCTTAAATGGCAGATCATATTCTCAGTGGGGAGTCCCTGGTCTTGCATTTCCTGCAGCATGGGAAAAGGTAGTGCGTCTGCCAAGTTCCTTGTTCAAAGCCCACAGGGCTATAGCAGCTCCATTTTTCAGCCTGAAAAAAAGTGTTATCCATCAAAAGCCTTTCCAGAGCCTGCAAACAAAAATAGCAAAGCAGAAACCAGGGCTTTGTAGGGCAAACACTAGACCTGATTCCCTGCAGAAACAGGCTAAATGGAGCTAGAGGACAGGACCCTGACACCTGGGGCAGGTAGGGACCTGCTGTGTCATCCACACCACAACAATAAGAAAAGACAAATGTGCTGCATGTTGGCAGTACTTTCTGCTCATAAACCTAAATAAGTGTGGCAGGGAAAATGCACATCTTTTTTCTTCCAGAATAGATATCTGTGCTCTGGAGGAAATTCTCCAAGGCTGACCTGATCAAAATGGGAGAGTTGTGGCAGCATAAGGGAATCCCTCCTGAACCAAGTGCCAAATAAGGCAGAATTTGGCTGCTTTTCCAGGACTTCTGCCCCAGCAAGCCCCCAGGTGGTGCAAAGGCATGGGACATCACCTGGTTACTCTGGATAGGATCCGGTCATTTTAGGACAACCAATGCAGAAAATGCAAATTTGTCTCCACACTCTCTACAATCCTTGTACTCTGTGCTGACAGCAGAGGATGATGGAAACCATGGGTACAAACTCACCTCTCATGCAAGGAACTCTTGAATGCAGCAGCATGGAATATACCTGTAATCAGGTGATCTATCTGGTTTTATGTTACAGGTTAATGTTTCTTTTTTGTTACAGAAGGTTTTTTCTGACATTTTGCCATGAATTAAAGCAAGGGAAAATTATTTAATCAAACAGTAAATCATGTGAAGTTCTAAACTCATCCAAAGTAAAGCAGATCTACTTCACTTCAACCTAAACCAGGTTTTCTTGTTTGGCTACAGAGCTGAATAAACCACTGTTTGCTCAAAACTATTTTAAGTGTATTTCTGTTTTCTGCCTCTGTAGTACCCTACATATCTCCCAGGCGACCCAACTGTCTTAATGGAAATATGGAGACAGAACTTGCTTCTTCAAGAAACATTTGCACTAGTTCAAAAAACAAACGACTTCTTTTCTTCTTTCAGTGGCAATCCCACACTCAGCAATTGGTATGTTTTCCCAGCCAGCTTCCCCAGGCAACCCAGCCATGGAGAATCCGCAGGTGACCTCCTGACCATGCAAACAGACCCGCAGCTCAAACAGGAGACTTGGAAGATGCATGAGCACTTTACTAGCAGAAGCACAAGAAATCTTCACAGCAGCAGAAAATCTTTTGGATACATGAAAAAGACGTGAGAAGAAAAGGCAACTGTGTAAAAAAAATTATTTCCTTTTAGCAGATTCAAATGGGACTTTCTCAGAAATCTGCATTTCTGGGTTAACAATGGAGGATCTCCTTCAAAGCTTGGCTTTCTCTTGAGCTATGTTATCAAAGCAAACTCATAATTTCAGCTGATCAGAAGGCAAGAAAGAAGCTTCAAGAGAAATGCCCAGAAAATTAGATTAATCAGAGTTGATAAGAATCAAGTGAGACAATTCTGCAGTGTGAACACCACTGAAAATTGTAAGATAACTGATAAAATATTCCAATGACAATATCTGATTAAAATAAACAAGTTACTATTTTCACAATAATTTATTTAGCTGTGTCACACTATGCTCTGAATGAGAAAAGACAAAAGCTTCTTTGTGAGCTAATTACTTTAAAAAATCCTATTAACATAACAATTTGATCCAACTGTTTTTGAGGTGTCCCTGTTTAGAGCATTCATCCCTATGACAACAGAACTTTTCAAAATGCTTCAATTATTTTGGAGCAGAACATCTTTTGAAGGAGATGACTGCTATGAAATACAAAAATTTCAAGAACAGTTTGGCGGAAAAAGAAAGTTCAGAAAATCAGCTAAAAATAACCCTGATTCTGGAACACAAATGAGAAAAAAATCCTACAAGTCTCTGTTACAAAATATGGTAGCATGAGATCCCAAAAAATCTAGTTTTATGAAAATGCAAAATGTCAGCTGGAAACATGGTTTTGGGCACTGCCCAATAGTAAATAGTGTGACTTCCCTATTTCTTAAGTAAATGCAAATTAAAGATGCCAAAGATTTTCTATTCTTTTTATTTTTCACTGAACCCTTCCATGGATATATATTCTATTGGAAATCTAAAGTATTTATTTGAGAATTTCTGAAGTAAAAGTTCAATTTTCAGTTAAAGATTAATCATGTCAACTCTATTTTCCAGAAAGACAGAAGAAAAGGCCAGAGCAACAAAATGCAATTTCCAGTCCTTCAAGCACAAATCCTAAAGCTCATCAGCTTCTTAAAGTGGTACAATAAAATACAATTTACTATGGAATAAAATTAAGTGAATCTAGACATAGACTACTTGTGTAAAAGACAAGACTCAAAGCAAAATTTAAATGATAGCTAGCTTGGGTTAGGAGATAATTTGAACTAATTTTGCTATGCATTTCTGTATGGACCAAACTTTAGGAGCATCCTCCCACGGGGCAGAGGCTGCATAGCAGAGCACCAGCTGAACGAAGGCAGTGTCCACCAGCAGTCTGACCCACTGTATGTGCTCTGCAGTGGGAGGATTTCCAGCAACACCTCTGGCAGCAAGGACAGTAGGGATTGCTGTCCATGGCCTAATTCCAGCTGAGATGTGGCTGATGCTACTTGCACCATTGGAATCAACCTTCTCTCAGCTCTCAGCTTTACCAGTGGGAGCAGCCAATGCTAACAACATTTTCATTTTATTCCTGAAGCAGTCACTTTCATAATACAGAAGATGATTGTAACATGTGTTCCTCCTGTGAAATGTCTTTCTTCTCCTCATGACCTTTTTCTCAAATCAACTCTCATTAATTACCCCGAGTTATGAAGTGATATGATCTTTATTTGCTGTGTTTATGTTCATGCAGCGTATTATTGCACAGTCTGTTTTACCGACTAACGGTAAAGGACAGTTCAATGGTTTGCAGCTGATCATGGTGAGACATTGTCACCTGCATGAAAGAGGACATGAGGGAAAGAAGACACAGGGCTGTCAAGCAGTACACAGTCCTTGGTTTTGCACTACAATAGGCAGATTGGATCCATGGAAATTAAACCAAAAAAGTTTTATTTATTCTTCAAAGTAGAGAAAGACTCATGAAGAAAATGAACTGTGAAAATGCCATAAAAAGATCAGGGAAACACCAGAACGTATTAGAGGAAATTCACCAAGAAATAAAGTCGTCTTTATGTGCATGTTGGTATGTGTTACTTTCATTATGTGAGCTTAGGAGTGATTTTGGAGTTGTGTTTGGAAATAGAAATTTAAAAACCAGCAGACACCAAACACTTTGACCATGCAAACTTGAAGTGGCAGAGGCAGAGCCTGCTGCCAGGTCAATGAGGGTCGCAGTCAGAAAAAGTCTCTGCAGCTCTGGAGGTAGAAACACTGTTTCACTGAATTGTTCTACAGCTTCAATTACTGTTTGAGCAGACATTAAATGAGGTACGTAATTTCCCTTTGACTCTTCTCTTGCTCCCCTTGTATTCACAACTCTTTGCCTTAAGAGGAGATGAGACTTTTTATTCTTGTGTGTGGGCCTATGGCTTTATGGCATCTGACTGCTTCCACTTTCTGAATAATTCACAGAGCAGGCCCCAAAATGTCAAATTCAAATGCAAGAAAGTATGTTGATATTTGTAAGAGGCTCTTGTAGGCAAACACCTAATTACTCAGAATGAACCTGAAATAATGCAGAAAACTTAGTTTCTCATGGAAGATCACATCTAGCAAGCACACAATTGTGGGTTTTAGTCCTGAAGGAAGAACTGGAGGGAGAGAAAAGCATTGTCTGGTACGAGCTGCCCTGAAGATGAGGGAGGGAAGGACAGGCTGAGCAATAGGGTACAGACACCCCAGTACCCACCCCTGCACCTCCTCTCCATGTGCTGCACAACCTGAATAAACATCCAGACAGCAGCAGCATTTGCATTCCTCTCTCAATGTGTTCACTCAATGAGCATCTCTCAAATCCTGATGATTTCACTGTGATTTGGGGAGATGAACACAAGTGAATCCCTGTTGTAAGTTTAAGGACCATCACTATGTTTTCACTTTTGCCAGATTAGGCTGATTTCCAACACGCTTTAATGAAGTGTGTTTCTATGGTGAGGCAAGTTTCGAGGGCATCTGTTAAGAAAAAAAAAAAAGCCACAGAAGAGTAAATTGTCCAAATCAGATCAGTGAGAAACTGATTTCTAGTGCAGCACCATTATTTTTGCTGGTTTTGGCTTAACTAAATTAAGAGAAGCCCAAGCTGGGAGAGCAGAGAGGAAGCCCTTCATGTATTACAGCAGAGGAAGTGCAGTGGTTGTGCATCAGGGGTCAGTAACATTGCAATGTCAAGCAGAGACAGAATGTGCTATTAGGAAATGTAAATAACTCTCCTTCAGTACTTTCTGAAGCACCTCCAGCCACCCCAGTGCTGCTGGGCCTGGCAAAGCAGCCTGCCTGGTGGGTCTAGGGTCCACCCTGCTGTGGCAGTGACCCCCAGGGAGGGCATGGCTGCCCCTCAGCTGACCCAGCAGTCCAGACAAAGGCTGTGGGGAGCATGTGGTGATGCTGCAAATAAAGCCATTTCCTTTATCTTCCTTTCCAAGGTTCCTTAATTAACTTTTCTATTGTGTACCTTGATTAGATTACTTTTCTGCCTCTAGGCTACTTCTCCCACTTTATAACCTCCTTAAAATGTGGTTGCATAGCTTTCTAAGTCATATAGCACAATAAAAATTAGTTTTAACAGGTTTTTTTCAAGATTTATAACACACATCTTGTTATACAGAATATAAGCAGAGGAAAAACAAGATCGATTTGTGGTCAGGTCTTGCTGCGACCAGATGCCCTTCTTCATCCATGTATGGATGGGAACATGTGCTCCCTGAAAGGTGGGCTCAGCATCCCCATTCATGGGAGGCAGGATGGAGTTGATAATAGTATCAATACCACCTCTCTGTCCTCCTCCCTCTGAATGCCATAGTCTTTGCTTTTACCCATGCTCCACTGCAGGTTTGCTACTTCAGGTACGTTTATGTGTTGGCAACCAGAAAAGGATGCAACAAGGAAATGACTGATAGCTGCAGTTAAACAGAGCATCATCCTCATCACACAGCACACCCTTCAGCTTGCGTACGATCGATTCATCATGGCAGAATGGAGGTCTCCTTGATCCCAGTCCAAATCATTCCTTCCTGCTCTTTCTCCCAAAGCTCTTGCTATGCTTTCTCAAGCCATTAAGGAGTGTTCCTGTTGCTACAGGTTTTAGAAAAAAAGTGTTCTTGACTACTACTTGCTCTGAAGGAGGGAGAGGAGGATGATGATGAAGAGGAGGAGGAGAGGTAGGAAGGATGCTGTAATCTGTGCTAGCCAAAGGCATGCAGTTCCTGGCAGAGGGGCTCAACTCCAAAGAAGCTGAGGAAGAGCTATCTCCAAGATGATGGGTGAAGCTCGATGTCATGACACAAAGAAAGCAAGGAAGAAAAATAAGGAGCATAGAGCAGTCAGGCTGCTGCTTTACCATGGCCCAAATTACTTCGATTTATTGTTTTAAAAATCTTAACTGGATTTCTTTGTTTTCATTTCAGATATTTACAAGTTCCTAGAAGGCATTTCAAGCCTGAAAATGATGTCTGTTTGTTGGGTCAGGGGAGAGAAAGGCCAACTTTCCCAGCTCAGGAGCCAACATGAAGACCTCTGACTGTCCATAGCTGTGGCCCAAAACACTGACCAGCCCTTGCTCTTCATTGCTTCACACCTGCTGCTGGTTTGCCCCACCATCTGGCACAATAAATTTTGTATAAATTGATCTAAACGTGGCCAGGTCCCAAACAGTCTTCTGTGGTTTCGAGCCTAGGAATTTAGTTGAGGTGTTTAGAGAACAATGACGTGCTAGTCAAAAAGTGGGTGTAATGAATAAACAGAGTTGAAATCAGAAGCAGCCATTTAAGCAAGCAACAAAACTAGTTTCAATGTAATTGCTTTGTTTACTTAGTGATTCTTTGTGGGAAGCTTCAGCCCCTCTTCGCAGAGCACTGGGGACAAACCATCTGTTGACTTTGATGGGGCACATAACAGCGAAGTGGTTCTGCTGTTAAGCCAGTCTTATCCACCTTCTGATGCTATCTGCTTTTTTAGCAGGTGTTTATGTCACTCTGCTTCAGTGTTCAGAACTTCCAGCAGTACTTTGTCACATGATCAAACTAATTATAAAGGTCAAGGAATTTGCAACATGAAAGAGGAAACATAAAGGTCCTTTTCTTCCTGTCAGGTAGAGGTTACAGATGCCAAGTGGTTGCTGAGATTTCAATGAACTTGATGCAGTGCTGGTACAGCGGGGCTGAGGCATCTTCCCAGTGCACACAGGGAAAAAAAAAAAAAAAAAGGAAAAGTCCCCAATCCCCTTAATAGTTTCCTTGATGGCTTTCACTGTGTCACAGACTTCACTCACCCCTCTCACTATGAACAGCCTGGTTTAACCTGTGCTCGGAACAGCACTCAGTCATCGCTTTGGGGTATTTCTGTTATTAACACTTATGCCTTTTGCTGTCGTTGAGACTTCAGTAATAGTCATAGCCTTGACCAACTAATTTGGAAAGGTCAAGCCCAAACTCAGAAACACTCATTAAGGTTTTATTGGTTATACACTCAGAGAAAAGACCAGGACAAAGCCAAAGAATTTCTCTTGAATGTGGGCACTTGCATGCTTCAGCTCAACCAGCCTTTCTCCTAGAGGCATTTGTTCTGTCCCAGCAATGTATGCAATTTCATCAGGTAAAATTGAAAAATCCCACTGATGCATTTGCTACCTTGACAATATAATTTCTCACTGTTTGACCACAAATTCCATTTAATTCATTCTGGGCTCAAGATGGCATGTAGTACACCATAACAGAGGCTGTTTCCAAGTGTGCCTTTAATAATTTTTTTCCCTTGCCCTCTTGAAGAACTCAGTTTTTACATTTTCCTTTTCCTGCTTTCTTGCGTAGTGGAACAACTAAAACCAAGTGGATCTGCCGCTGTGTAACCTGAGCCTGCCCTGGTCCTCCAGCTGTAATTGCAACACTGTCCTGGGTCCTCAGCCTTTTACCCACACAGTTTTGTTCATCAGGTGGAAGGTTTCACAAAGCATGTCTGGCTCCTGGAACAGCAAGAGCTGCACAGTGACTCAGGGCTGCATTTCCTAATGCCTCCCAAGGGTACCATATTCCTCAAGGAAAACATGGCTGTGCAAAGCTGCCCAAGGACTGTGATTTTCACGTACAACTCTACAAATTCAGTGAAGTGTCTTAAATATTAAAAATTCAGGTGATAAATACTTCAAAGTTTATGTCAAGAAATACTAGGAATTGGTGGAGATAAATAGATACAAAATTTGAGGATCTCCTATGAAAAACAGTGGAAGCTCTTAGGAGAAATTAAATACATTATTTGAAATATATTATCCACTCTTAAACAATGCATAATTTAGTCAGTTCGAACCCTTATGCCATACTACAAAGATTCCTATTATGGGCTTGATTTTCCCTTTGGCTCCCTCGCATCTCCCCCAGTTGCCCCTTCATGTCCGCAGCATGGCTCTGCCCACATTGGGCGCCTTCCTGACATCCCCACCATGCTTTCACTCTTCCCCATGATAATCCCCCCACCCAACTGCTGACCACGCAGTACCTCCCTTCCAGCAGAGCATCGCACTGCTTCCACAGGTACTCTTTCTGGGCACCCATCCCCAGCCCTGTATGCCTCTTCTCATCCTGACTCCCTCTTCCAGCTGAAGGCCCCCAGGCTGAGCTGCCTCTGGACAGGTCCTGAGCAGCAGTGGGGACTGGGAAGGGAAAAACTTCCATGGAAAAAATTTTCTGGGAGGAGAGCAGATTTACTCCCAATAACAGATATCCCGAAGAGAGCAAGCGTATAGGATTTCTCTAACTTCCATCCTTATTTATCTCTGTCATTTGGATAAACTGGAAGAAATTTTTTACTGTGAGGGTGATGAGGCACTGGAACAAGTTACCCAGAGAAGCTGTGGATGTCCTACCCCTGGAGGTGTTCAAGGGGGCTTTGAGCAATCTGATCCTGTGGGAGGTGTTCCTCCTCATGGCAAGGGGGCTTGCAGTGCATGATCTTTAAAGTCCCTTCCAACCAAAACCATTCTATGATTCTGTGATTTTATACGTGGTATGAATAAAGTACACACACACAAAAAAAAAACAATTAAAAAAATGGTATACCCAAAAAAGCTACTATTTATTTGAAATGAGAAAATAAGAGTTACTGAATGAAAGTGTTCAAAAGCACAACTTGGAAGTGGGAGATACTTTAGAAAACCAGTGTTGGATATCGAACTACTGGAATGAAAATCTGGAAGCTACAGAACTTGGAAAACACATCTCAAATTCAGTAAAAGATCCGGGTTTCCATAAAGCACTGTGATTTCTCCACTTAAGGATAATAATCAACGTTGTTCTCGGAAAGTAAGATGTCAGTAGCATAAACCAAATGAGTAACAGACATTTCTCAGGCATCATGAGGGTAATGGATCCCAAGACATAATGAGGCGGGTTGTTTTTTTATCAAGAAATACTTGGGAGAGTTAGGCAGTCACCTGGTTTTTAATCCAGACATTGCAGAACCAAAGGAATTTTGTTTGAGTGTGACAGGGAGTGGGAAAGATTTCTATCTCATGAAAATTCATTGCAAATTACATTAGTGCTGCTGGGAAGTCCAGAGCATCAGGCGAAGGTGGATGCATTGCCTCATCCTTGCATGTCCTATTTACTAAAATGTTGGTCTATACCTTACTAATGGTCCTAACCAAAAGACCATGATACATCAAGGGGGTAGTGACCCACATAGGAGTTATGCATGGGCCAGTGTGCTGCTGCTGCTGCACACCCTGTAGCTGCAGGATAGATTCCCCCAGCTAATCCTGACAGAGGACGCTGCAGCAGCTCCCACAGGCACCAGCAATGTAGATTGCCTGCCTGGCTGTGGCTTTATCTTACAGTGAAGCAGCAGGTTCTCACATCAACATCCTTTTGTTTGACAGTAGAAATGATGGGTAGGGTTGTTTCCTCCTAGGAAAAATCTGTGAGAGCTCTACTGACTAAAATGAGGCCCTTCTCCATGGATGGGACGTCACAGCCTGCCATGCCTGGATGAGATGTCTGTCCAATGCTGTGACACTCGGGATCCCAGCATCTGAAGGGATGCCAGATTAGCATATTGCTTGCTCTTCCCTGCTAGTGTTCACTCCAATAAATAGTATCTTGATCCTTACATGATAGAGCCTGAGTGCCTTTACCAACACCATTGTAACCAACACCTGCACCAGTGGATTACAGGGGCTTGCAGTTATTGGTATGGGGTGACATTAGAAAGCCTTGGAAAGCAGACAATCAATATCAATAAATTAGTATTTGAAAATATAGCTTGTGCATGCTCAACTCTTTCAATAGAGCAATGATATTAATTTTTAAAGTGCCCATACTATTTGATTTGCTATATTTTCAAGAGAATAGAAGGGAAGACAGGAGTCTTTCCAGGAGAATGCAGAGCTTCATCTTCTCTGTCATGGTTCTTGGCTGCCTGCTCACTGTGCTCTGTCGTCCCTCCGTCTTTACTCTGACTCACACAATTCCAGTCAGTCCTCACCCATACGTGCTCCAGGCATTTCTGAAGCCTCTCTGCTCAGCAGCACACAGGCTACAATCCATCGCTCAGTATCCACAATGCTCTCACAGGAGAGAAAAGAAAATTCTTCCTGGCTTGCAGATCTTAGTGAAGATATTGCTGGGGTCAACATCCTTTCAAATCACTCACCATGCCCTTTTATCCCAGCCCTTTCTGAGCACCACTAGTCCAGCAGAAGTGAAAAGCTTGCTTTTCTTTCCTAGAGGAACCACAGACAAAACCTAGAGATGCATTAAACTGCAATTCAGCCCTATCATGGGAGAATTAATTCTGAACTGAGATAAGGAATTAAAGTAACATTTCTTTTTCTTTTATTCTGCCTTTCTTCACAAAGTACTTGTTTAATAACAGACTTTGCTGATCAGATACAGAAAACAATAATCTATTTTTAACCAGCTAATTCAAAATTGTATTTGCAGCATTCTGCTTAATTACTAGTTTTGTGCCTACCTTAAAAGATATCCAAACACCACCTGCATATCTAAAGCCCAAGCCAGGCAGTAATCCCTTCACACAGTGCCACTGGTGACAACTGGTGATCAGTAGTGGCTCCTTCCCCAGCTCGAGGGCTGGGAAAGCAGCACAACTGGCCAGTGTGGACTTGGTCCAGGTTAGCGCCTTTCTCTGACCACGTAGTCCCACTGATGTGTCACTCAGCGAAGGATCACTTTCCCTTACTGATCTCCCCATCAAGGAGATCAATGAGCAATACAGCAAGAAAAAGAGCCTTTAAAAAAGTAATTGTTGTTTCCTCTCAAGAGCAGGAACAAGTGTAAGAATCAGGGACTTTTGCCAAAGCTGTGCATGTATCTCCCTACCTCATACTTTCCCTTAGGTAGGTTTATGGTAGCACAGCTGTTTTGACATCTGCTGGACAGATGCCACTCCCAGCAGCACCGTGCACCCAGTCCTGTGTCTTAGAGGTGGCTGGCTCCTGGTGTGACACCCTGCAGACAGGCCATTCGCTTGGCCACGGGACCTCAGTCAAATGAGATAGTGCTTTGAAAGCCTAATTTTAATCTTTATTTATTTTCCTATTTTTTTTAATAAAAAAATAATATTTCACTATGTGAGAGTTCATACTTTATTTAAAGCAATACATAGATATTTTTTATACACAGAGAAAAAAATGAGGGGCTGTACTGAAAATGTCAGGTAAAAACAATCACTAAGTTAAATGCAACCCAAAGATACAGTGAATGATACTAGCATCATCTGATTTCTTGATAAATGAAGCCAGTCTCCAAGCATTGAAGTTTCCAAAAGCAGTGGGTTGGTCCAGCTGCGGTGCCAGCTGGAGGCAGCCCCAGCAGAGCACCCAAGGACTGCACCAGCACGGGACAGAGGACACTGTCCCCCCACAAACCTTCATCACATTTTATTAGCACCAGTGTTGATTAATACATATTGGGCAAGAGATTCAAGGGAATTCTCATTGTTGATGCCCAGGCTGTATTTATTCTGTTGATAAAGATGATTTTTCATCCCCTAAAACTATCCATTTGACATCTGTTGTGTCTACAAGGATCTTCTTCCCTCACTGCTGCAATAAAGACTAGCTTTATAATTTACTTCAGTAGAAGTCCGATCACCCTATATCCTCACACAAGAATAAAAGGTTGAAAAGAGAAGAAATGACCTCAATCTATTCTCCAAACTTTCATCACTCTCCAGAGCTTGAGTCCCCTTCTTTCAAAGCTTGCACTGACTTTAAAATTCACAGCATGTGTACAGAAAAAAAATCCACATCAAACCTTAAATGGCACAAATCAGCAAGTATGGTGATGCATTATTAAATTAGAGATTAGAAATAGAAATGTTTCTTGTAAAGTATAATCCTCACTTTGATCGATGCATTTAAAAAAATCAATAAAATAATGTACAACAACCATGCAAGGCTTATTTTAATGACTTGTGTCTTAATAAATACCATATTCATTACAAACCTTCATCAAAATATATTATCTACACTTGCCCATGCTACTTTTCCTTGATTAGGAGGCTTCACCTTGCTAAAGCAAAAAATGGATAAGAATGGAACAGAATACAAAAGGGCCACTTATTATTTGTCAACTGGCAGGGTTTGCCCTTTTAAAGATGATATCAAAATTTTAAATGTGATCTTATAATAGCAGCAGATTTCTCCTGGAGCCATCTGTGACAGATGCCGGGGAACTGCACAATATTTGGACACTATTGTATTAATATTAATATCAATATTAATATTAGAAATGTTGTGTCTGTCTTTTTGGGTTGAGTGGCAATTGTACTGCTGGCTCATGGAAGACAATGAGGAACACATTTGCAGGAAGTAAAGCCAAGAGGGGGTAATTAAAACCTGTCTCCAGACCTTTAAAGGTGCTGGCAACAGACCATTTGAAATTACAAATTATGTACATATGCTTCCACTCTTGGAGAAAACTAGAACAACAAAGCAGCTGTGATTTGAGAGGTGGGCTGGAAATGCCGAAGTTGCTGTCAAGAGATCACTGAGCAACCTCATCCTTCAGGATGCTGGTAACTTAAGGGAAGAGCTCAGGAGACTTCCTTGTGGCCAGACTCTGCGCACACGCCTCATCTTCCATTGCTCCATGCCTAGATACAGTGCCCACTGTCATTGCATCCGCATGGCACATTGTGCAAACCCATCCTTGCATCAGTGGCTGGATCAGGAGTGTGTGAGCATGCTGGAGCACTGATGAAGTCAGAAGACTGCATGGAACAACCATCCTAGCTGTTTTTCTCCAAGAGTGATGTCCCCATAGGGCCTCGCCTCCTGGCACCTCTCCCAACACATATTCAGGACCCCGGAATGTCTTATCGTATTTCAGGTGCTGTTGAGATTGACATGTCCATGTCCAGCAGAAATTCTTGTAGGACCGTAATATTTGTTATACAATCTTCAGTATCTGCTTCAGCTTTCGCTCCTGAAGCTTGATTGCAGGGCAAAGCATCCAAGATGCAAACGTGGCTCCCAAGAGGTGTCCTGGTGTTTCCCTGTAAGGGAAATAGGTCCCTGTATTTATCGTGTACAGCTCCTTCTGTCAAGGTTGGTGTGTCCTTTCCCCATAAAGTTTCATTTCTCAGAGGCTGTCCCCAAGGGTTGATCACTTCAGACATGGGACACAGCCCGAATCCCTTGCCAGCACCAGTGTGATGGCCCTGTCACCCCATTCCCCAGTGGGACTGGTAATGGTGCTGTCACCCCATGCCCCAGTGAGGAGGGCGGCTGTTCCAGATGACAGCTCGCTCCCCGCTGCAGCGTGGATCTGATCTCATGCTTTCACACACGGGGATGATAGATCACCAGGTTTGTGTTTTCACACTGTGCACAAGGTGTTTCTGCCAGTTTCTGGACAGCTCCGGGAGTGCCTGGAGCATTCCTCACTTAGTATGGTATCTGGAAAAAAATGTGTGTACATGGCTTTTGTGTATATTGTTTTATTTGACTTTAGGAAGTACGCTATCCATTACTTGAAATAACAAACTCTCCCTGTTTGCTTACCTGAAAACCATCTGACTCCATCCTTCTCTCCGTGATCCAGAAGTACAAATAGTAGGAGACCTAATTTCTTCAAGATATTTACCAAAAGATTTAACAACGATTTTGTTGGATTTATTAAAGAGAGACTGCATTTTTTATCTTAAATAGTACTGGAGACCCTTCTCCCCAGCTGCCTATCTGATAATGAATTCCACAAAATGAGCAAACAGCCAATATCAACTATGAAAAAAACCTAAGCTGCCCTCCTGAAGTATTATCATCTAATTGAAAGTAAACATTATTGTTACCCACATAATTTTACTGCCTTCACAAGGCAGTAAACTGCCTTTCCGTATGTTCTCCTCTTTTCTGCTCATAGTGCTGCTTTTGTTTTCTAGGCAAAGAAAACACGAAAGTTCACCATTTGATATCAAGTCACTTCATGTCAGCAGAGCCCAGTTCGAGGAATTGGTTGTTGCTGCTTTGACCTTCACATCTTGACCACAGCAGAACCAGGGTCCTTTTTCTTGCCACAGTACAAGCTTAGCTGAAATTTCTTGAGAAGCGATAAACTCTTATTTCCTCCAATACCTCATTCCTAGGAGATGAATTTAAATGAATAAATAAGCAGATATGAATATTTCAATGGAAGCGCAACGCTGGCCGTTTGCAAGGAACTATGTATAAATTCAGCAGAAAACGCAAAACTTAACCTTCAGCCTGCTTTTCACTTGAGCAGATTACCCCTTTCATCGGCAGATTACTGCTCCTGGATTACTGCTACAAAAGCGCCACTGAGAGTGTGCTGGGGCAGCATTATCTGCACTGCAAGGTGAGCGGCTCCGTCGTGCTTGCTGAGCAACGCCAGTCTGCACAGCCTGGGCAGCCAAGCAGGGAGGCTTTGATCCAGATGGGATTCTCTTAGATCCCCAAAGGCAAAGCCTCCTAGTGCTGCCTCTGAGACAGAAAATAACATACTCAGATCCACGAGGATGTACTCTCAATACATATCTGGCTTAAACCGTCTCTAAAGCATTTTTTTTTTCAAATTCTGAAGAAGTTTCCAAAAAAGAAAATGCAAATAAATAAACGGGTTTTTTTAAGACAGTGAAGGGGATTAGTGTGAGTCATACCCCCTCTGCTTGCATTGCATTCGGTGTTCTGATGACACTTGACTCCGAAATCATTCCAGTAAAGCGGAAAATTAATATTCTAATATGTCTGCTTCTCCAGCATCTAGAAATAAGTGGAAGTAGTAGAGAAGAAAATGGTTTAGTATTAACTATGTATATGAATATTTATTGTAATTTGCCATCAGACATCTGCCTGTCAGGGTGCCTGTTCACTTGTATGTACTATGAAACACTGTGGGAGTCACAGCAGCAATTATTTTCATATTGTATAGAAAACAGGTGAACAGTTTATTTCTGATAGTCTTTTGACTAGTTTTTAACCCCAATTTCTTCCCAAGTATGCAGCATACCTTGGAAACTGCATTGCAGAAGGGAGTCCTGCCAGACACCATTGAATCCCCCAAGAGCATGTGTGACTGCAGGAACAGGCAAATAGAACAGTGGGAGGTGGCACTGGGACCCCCTGGAGCAAAGCCCAGACAAAGCAGGAGGTTTTGCACACCACGTGCATCCAGTATCAAATCCCTGTGGGAGCAGAGCCCACATGCCCTCTCCCAAAGCACAGCCACAGGGGTGGATACACAGACAGGGGCAGCCACAAGGACAAGGATGGTCATGAGCATACTCATGGGCATTAGGACAGCCACAAGGACGGCAAGGGAGATGTGAATAGCTATGGGTGACAATGGTAAGGGGAATGGGGACAGTTATGGGGACATTTATGGTGACGGCCATAGAAAGGGAGATAGCCATGAGGACAACCACAGGGAAAGGAATGGCCACAAGGATGGTCACAGATATGGTCACAGGGAAGGCCACAGATATGGCAAAGGATACTGAGATGGCCACAGTTATGGGGAGAGCCATGAGGATGGCCAGAGGGATGCCACAGCTATCTCACCCAGGCTCCTGGCTGCCAACTGCCCAATATCCTACACATCGTGCCTTCTTGGGCTCCACTTAACTTTAACTTCTGCTATTTGTACGTATAGGTATCTACAAGTGCCAGCAGCAGAAATATCAACGGAGCAGCATGACCCACCCACATGGTATCTGTGTTTGCTCAAACAGGAAGTCCTGGCAGAGGTCCTCAGACTGTGGTTTGTTACTTGGAATCTTGCAGTTACTTGGAAAAAGCAGTTCTCACATTTCTGTAGGAAAAACATATATTTACAAATTAATAAGAATATATAAGTTAATATTTTCTTTGATATTAATACTTGTGCTTGTTTAGACCAGTCTCTTTTCTATAACTTTGCTTGCTACTCTTTCAGTAAATCTGAAAGTCTAAATGTTTATTATAGTGCCTGTTTATGTCTTTATGGTGAACATGCTATGGGTATAAATGCATTCTTGCTCATTTTCTTTACAGAGCATTGATTCTGCCTATTTGGAATCCAGGTAAGACCACAGATGTGTTTCAGCACTTGTCTATTTGGCCATGACTTCATGTAGCCCCTTCTCCACTGGGATGGAGTTGGGGATGTTCCTTGCTGTGTCCAGGAACCAGGGCCAACTCTTACCTGGGGCCACTGAGACATGCTTCTCCTCCATGGGAACCTGTCCATACAATTCTGCAGTCTACTGTGTTATAAGAGAGGACAGAAGGGGAAAGTGGAAGGAATAGGTATGGCTTGTAAAATGTCCATGGTGGTGATGATCAGACAAGACTTCAGCAGGTGCCAGCACTGGCATTGTCTGCTGGGTGATGGAGCACTGGCTGCTACATGCAGCCACACTTTCAGGTGCTTCTCTGTATTTTTTTGGAAGGCAATAATAGTATGAGATTTGTCTTCAGTAGATGGTGGGAGTATCGACAGCCAGGGAGGGTGGTAGGCTAGGCTGCATCTGGGACTGCTCCTGAACAACTGCTTATGCAGCTCCTCAGTTGAAAATTAACCCAGCATAAATGCATCAGTATGGTTCATCCATATCCCTGTATTTCTGTAGTTAAAAGAGATAATTTTGTAAGTAATATATATAATGGATTCAGGCAAGAGCTTTGTCATCCAAAGCACACAGGATAAATTATGGCAGAGGAGCCACAGGCCCAGGTAGCCCCGAAGCACTGCTGCCTCCTCCGTAGATTGCTGGGTTCCTGTGTTAGGTATCTATTGTTCATAACATTAAAATCGCTGAGATGTAAAATTGTAGGTGTAGTGTCAAGCACAATGTATTTTTTCTCTGTTCAGAAAAGGCAAAATCCACTGGGCATACCAAGGTGTTGATGTGCTTTTCTTCTTTTAGCTGGAGCAGGGGCACCAACCTCCAGCAGAGACGAACACCTCAGAGCTTCACCCACCACGTCAACACAAGCAGTCCACACAGCCTTGCAATCCCGCAGCTCCTGCAAGGAGACACCTGTGTTGATGCAATAGCAAATCTCCTGCTGGCAGCAGGGAATCCTTCAGCAGACCTTTGAGAGAGCCATGACCCACTTAAAACCAACTGGCAAACACAATCACTCACGGCGAGCTGGCACCAGGCACTGTCTTGTTTTGAAGTAAGCCAGCTCTCATAAACTTATGACATAAAATTCACACTATAAAGTACGTTGCAATTAAAATACAATCTAAAACAAATCTACCCTTACGATGCCATTAAATAATTATGGCTTATTCACATTATTTTCCATATTTTAATGTCTGCACTTTGTGATGACTGAATATACAGTAGCAGTGAATCACTCATTTCCAAGTATAAAACTTGCATATTGTAAGGCTGAATTATTCATATTATTCCTGTTCAGCCCTATTTCTATTTACATTCTTGATACTGAAAAATATTCTTCAAAGATGAATTTTAGCAATTAAAATTTAAAGATAAAATTTGACAATGCACATTATTAAATCATCACAAACCAGGACAGTAAAAATTAAACCTGTGACTGGTGTCAGCTAGCAGTGACGTTGTGAGCTTTTCTGAAGCGGGTCATAGATTTCCAAAGTAGACTTCATATAAAGTGCTTTTTTTTGCCTCTCTTTCTTCTTTTAAGGTGCTTAAGGCCATGTATTCGCGGCTGCTTGCTGTGAGACACATCCTGACACCCGCTCTATGCTGCCTGCTCCCACCCTGCCCTCAGAGGCAGTCTTTGTTTATGCTGCAAGAAGCGTGTGTGCTCCCTACCCAGTGCACTCCTTACGTACTCATCTGCCCATTGCTTTCCCTGTCCATTCAGCTATGCATCTCTGCAATAAATCCAGGGGAAAGAACTACGTTAGCATGCAAGACATGATTGTTGTCTTCTGCCTTGCCCTGTAAATGAAGATAAAATGTCTGAAATAATGAAGCCATTCCTGTTCAAATGTCCATTATAATGTATGTATAAACTATTTTAAAGACATGCTGGAATATGTAAAAAGTTTAAAGTAAAAAACAATCTTTAAATGAAAAGACTTCAAAAAAATATCAGTTTGGGGCTCTAGCTCTGATTCTGGGCACAGCAATGCAGGATGGTGAGTGAGCACAGCGGTTTGGCCACTCTTGTAACTGTATTTTTGAAAACGCAGAGTCTCTTAGATTGCTGTTATTATACAGATTTCCCCACTGAGTCTCTTCTGCCTTTACCAAATCTATGCTAACTGCAGCCATAGCTTCTTTAATGTTGAAAGGCTAAAGACAGTGGGGTTTGATTTTCAAAAGAAAGACAAGCTGGCACCTAGATTCCAAAATGCGCGTTTTATCCAGAAAGCGTGTTTACATTCAGCCAGTGCAAAGCTGTGAAAATCAGTGTATGGATGTTTAACAGCAATTGAACCAGTAGGGTCAGCCCCACTGAGGAGCTAGATGTTGGGCTGAAGGGGAGAAGGGATCATTATGTCCATGTATTCAGCAGCCTGATTAACATGGGCATAATAGAATAGTGGGATTAAAAATTATGGGTAATTATTATATTATATAAATTCAATCCACATTTAAATTTTGAATGTACAGCTTAAAAAAATGTACAAAAATGTAAAGCAAATATGAGCAGCTTATGCTTTGTTCATCACCTATGGTGTTGTGCACACTTTCAACCCTCACCATTCCCGAAGCCCAGTGCTCAGACAGCTTCAGCTGCCTGCAGTACTGGCTTCAGGATAGCCTGCTGTGCTGTCTCATTGCTGTCACCAGTGAAGGGCTTCTCCAGATACCCAGACTCTGGTATAGCAGCAATGCTTTCCTGTCGGAACCACCCATTTCAGCACCTGCTGCATCAGCTCTCCAGCTGGCTGCACAGGTATCCTCATCCTACATGGTGCCACAGGAAACACTGGTCACAGCATTTCCCGGTTACCCAGCTAGAAATACCAGTCTTCATTAGCACCTGCTATTAAATGGGGGACATTTGTTCTTACCAGTGGAGCAACTCTTGCAATTAATAGCTACTCTAATAGCCAAGCGTTCTGAATGGGAATGGGAGCTGCTGAGGTAGGACTGCCGCTCTCCTCCATTCCCGTGGGGCTCTGGTTACAGTGTTGGGGTCAGAGCTCTACTGTTTCACTTTCTAATATACTTCCTTTGTTTCATAGTACTAAAATATCTCTTCTATATGAAGTTTCCTACTGTCATGGGAAAACGATGCTATAGATTGTTCCTTTACATTTGTATTTCTGCCATAATGATGCAGAGATGGTTCAACCAACTCTTACTCCTTTGCCTCCAACCAGTCTTCTGTGCTCATGCGGATGTCTCCACCTCAGGGTCGTGCACCAAGGCTTGACTTCTCTCGGTCTCTATCTAAGGGTCCTGCACAACCCCATCAAACCAGATCCTGCCTTGCCATGCCATGAGGCTTGAATAGAAACCAGGATATGGGCATATAACAGCAGCAAGATCTCATGACGTTTGTGTGATGAGCAGGCTTACATGAACCTGCCAAAATCTTACATAGATCTCCAAATCCTGCCTGTGTGCCTTGCTCCAGCTTTAATCTCTTCTCTCAAAGAGGAATAAAATCATTCAGGATTTACATGCTCCTGAAATAACAATAACAACAGTTCACCGCACAGACTTCTAACTCCACTTGGACAAAGGGGGAACTTGGGACATTGCCATGTGCCTTTCTCATGCGCTTTCTGAAGTCTTTCTGGAGGCAAGATAAGTTCCTCTGCAGCTGGTGATCTTCCCTGCTACCAGAGAAGGCTGTGCAAGAAATAGTAAGAGCATGCAGTTATAACAAGCCATAGAGAGAGGGAGGGTGCATTTTATGTAAATTTAATCAAAAACTCCTCAGAAGTAATTGGCTGAAGTGATTGGGAAAACTGATGGTGCATAATAACCCTGGCAACTTCCTGCCCACTACTTCTAAGGCGTGAGCGGCTGGTGTGCCCACAGTGTGGCCTTTCTGGGAGCCTGTGCTGGCATGGCATGCTGCCAGCTAGCTAGCCAAAGTGACTCATCTTCCATTGTGTGAGGCAGTGATGAGGAAGGAGCTGTGTAATTGATCCCCTTCAAGGAAAGCCTCACATTTGCCTGGCTACTGTTAACAGGTGGATGAAACACTTAGGCAATGGTGTGTCACAGGTTTTAACTCAAAGCTTCAGCTTCCATAGGAGGCTCTCTGTGCACAGCCTGTGAAGTAGATTGGTGCTTTGTGGACACCTTTAACCTCCCTGGTTTTGAGAGTAGCCAGTGCTTCTCGGGTGCACAGGTGGTATGGGTGCACGGGTCTGCCTCTTAACTGAAAACGGGACCCACAGTACCAGAAATCACTGGGAGCCAGGGAGTTTGAAAACAGATTGAATTTTGATTTGGGGTATTTAATCATATGTTAAGATGCAGAATCTCATAACTAAGGTTATGTTAGGGAAGAAATTAAGCTTTCTGCAAGATGAATGCAGAGCTCTGAGATGATGCTTCTCAATAGGCCAGGTACATCTCTCCAGAGCTGCTGTAGCTCTTGCAACACAGCCAAATGAAGTTTGCCACACACCTTCTCACAACAGCAGATACTCTTTTTCTGATTACGCTTACTGAGTGGGATTTTCTCATGTTTTATTCAGGCTGTCATTTTACACCCTCAGCGAGCCTTTGACCATCATTATATTCTGGGTATTCTTCAGCTGTAGTCTCTTTCAATGCTCTTCTTTCCATGCTGATACCAGTACCTTGGGCACCCTTCTATGTTCATAAAACCTAAACTGCCTATTGTGTTAGTTCTGGCCAAACTTGGGTAATTTTCCTTGACTGACAATAGCTTGTCAAGAGTTGATGTAGAATTTTCCACCAGGCTCAGTCTCTTTCAGCGTTGTTTTTTTCAGACCTCAGTTATGAACAGATTTAGTACCAAACTTGAGCAGCCACAATCACACCACAGCCTCCCTCACCAGCTCTTCCTATACTCCATGGTCAGCTTCTTTCTAATTCTTTCTGAATTAGCTGCCAAGTATTTGCAAACCAGCACTTCTCGGCGTGGTACAGGTCCTCCTTCCTACCCATGTCCACAGTAGTTTCTGCATCACAAGGGGTTCTCACTGGGTGCAAGTACCAGTGGGGTGGTGCTGGGCTCACCCAGGCTCCTCTGCCTACCTCCTGGCTTCCTCCTGGCCAGGAAAAATAAATGAAGGCCTAGGGCCTGCACTCAAAAGAAATTGAATGGAACGTGCAAAAGTGGATTTACTTTTCCTGTTTGGCACCGCTGTGAGCTGCAGATGTTGTCACCTGTGGTACACAAGTGAGCCAACAAGCCATCGCTGATAGAGATGTGGTCACTTTCACTTCATTATCTTGCTTCATCTGCTCACCTGGCCTCAATAGGAAGTGAAGGTTAGGAGGAGGCTGTCTTTTTTTTTTTTCTTATTTTCCAGAAGTTCAAATCTGAAAAAGCCCACTGACATTGCCCACACTGTTCTGGTGAGGATAGGAACAGGCCACAGAGGAGGATGGTGTGTTGGGGAGCAAAGGACCACTGCACCACATATCCAGGTTGTGAGAGGGATCAGCTCAGGCCTTCTTTCATGATAAATAAATACACATATCTGTATTCAGGTAGGCAAGTATATAGCATATACCTATACCTATACCTATACCTATACCTATACCTATACCTATACCTATACCTATACCTATACCTATACCTATACATATACATATACATATACAGTTAATTATGCTTCTCTTCAAAAAATTGGTCAGTTAACTTTATTAATCTTCTGAGTTGCTATGAAATATCTGTGTTTGTACAAGAAATATGGGCAGCTGGCAGCAAAGCCCAAAGCCCTTGATGTGCCACAAGTGGGATACTGCAAACATATCCCTGGGGCTTCCTACTCTCCTCCTTTTCTTGCCCAAACTGACTCTCCTACATGCTCCACCTGGTTATTATCAGCAGGTATTTGCTGCTAATGCTTTTTTTACATCTCCATAATAATGTTAAGAAATACCAAAATCTCTATATTTAAATTGCTCTAGTAAATTATAGTACATTAATCATAAATAATTTATATGAATCTGTCCCTTTTTTTCAACACATCTCAGCAGTGTCATAGTAACATCCTTTCCAATAACACTACTCTATTCTCTTATAAAACAAAAAGGAAGGGGGAAAAAAGGAAAAGAAAACTAGGTGCATATTTCTTTTTTCTCTCCTACTCAATAGGAACAATCCCCAGTAGATTTCCTCAAGCCAATCTTTTAATTTGATGTAACTCTACCAGGTGAAGTAGGGAGAGCTGCTGCAGGCAATTTCAGCTACTGTCAGAAGCATTGCCATTAGTATATCTTGTTTTATGCTGTTCAGCTTACAAGAATAATGACAGCAAATGCACTCCTGCTTTCAAGGCAGAGTTGTATCATACATTGCATTCTACTCCATTTCATGGAAATGGCTGAGTGTAATTTTAATTAATTTTCTGCCATTATATCTTTTTTGCTGGATTGTTTATAATTCACTACTTCCCTACCCCTCACTGAGCTGCCCACACCAAACAAGGCTCTGCTGCTAGCCTTCAGGAACCCTTGTGGTCAAGCAATGGAAGAATGCTATCAACTTTAATGATGATTTTCCCACTATGTAAATACCTGTTTTTATAGTGTGCCACACTAAACCATTCACAGCAAGTGTTTTATCTTTGACCACAGCAAGGCAGAGACATCAATACATACAAGTAGTGAAGATCTGCTAACACTAACACTAGCAGGTAGCACAACTGGCCACATCTGCAAAGGCAGAGCTCTCAGTAGAGCTGAGTCAGGGAGCTCTGCCACCCTCAGCGTCCAGAAAGAATCACAGAATCATAGAACAGTTTAGGTTGGAAGGGACTTTAAAGATCATCCAGTTCCAACTCCCCTGCCATGGGCAGGGACACCTTCTACACTAGATCAGGCTGTTCAAGGCCCCATGACCCTGGCCTTGACTTCCAGAGATGGGGCACCCATTGCTTCTCTGGACAACCTGTTCCAGTGCCTCATCAACTACACAGTAAAAAAATTCTTCCTCTAGTCCTTTTTCAGCTTAAAACTGTTACTTCTCATCCTATTACTGGACTCCCTGATGAGGAGTCCTTCCCATCTTTCCTGTGGGCCTCTTTTAAATGCTGGAAAGCTGCTTTAAGGTCTCCCTGAGCCTGCTCTTCTCCAGCATAAATATGAGCCCAGCTCTCTCAGTCTGAGATGCTCCCTAACCTGGGGAAAAAAGGCATTTTTAACCCCTATACCCCATGAAAACAAAACAAAACAAACAAACAAACTCAAAAAAACCCAAATCACAGGACATTCACATTCCTTCAAATATAATCAAAGGTTTAATTTGGCATGGGACATTTTCACTTAGTGAGAATATTTTTAAAAGCTAGCCCTTCCTTCAGAGAAAATATCCAGGTTTTGGCAAGCTGTAAATAAAGCATCTACTGCCTTTATTCAACAAAACCTTTGGAGAGGATGAGGCCCTGTAGAGAAGACAAGGATGGAAATTTCCCGCAGAGCTGTGGGAAAAGCTGATTTTTTTTTGTGCTTGTGACTTTCAGGTGCACTTTGACAGACCCTGAGTTGGAAAGGAAAAATTTGCTTTCTTTTTATATTCCTCACAGTTAAAAAAAAATAAAAATAAATCCAGTTTTCAGATTTTACGAGGTTTTTTTACCAGTGATGGCGGGAGTTGCATACTGAGGTGAAGAATAGTCTATGATCTTACAGTACATTTTAAATAGTTTCTGAAACATAAGCAACCTTAGTTAACATTCTCATGGTACTGGAATTATAACAAGAAAAGCAATTTAATCTGTAAAACTCTATTTGTCACAATGACAATGATGAACAGAGGAAGAAGATGTTAAGGAAAAAATAGAAGAAAGAACGAAAAAGAATGAAGGGGAGAGGAGATATATCTCTAACATTTATTAAGTGGGTGATCAAAATATTTTTGGAGAACGATGAAGACAAAGCAAAACCAACTGACCGTTGAACTCAGCTGGACAATTGGGGAATTCCTCTTTCTCTGAGTTCTTTCTTCTATAAAATGCTTTAATGCAGGTCTGCTTTCCCTTAATCTTCACACAAACTTAAATAGATAAGAGAACAATAACACTGCGACACAAGCAAAATAAAACAGTTCTTTAATTCTCTGGCTCACCTAAATTAATGAACATCTTTGTGCGCCTGTTTATGAAGTGGCAGAGTTCACAGCGAAGACTTCCTTCATTGGTTTTTAACAGCTTCAAGGACACTGATGGCACTCAAAAAATAGAGAATTGTATCTAAATAGTGATCGTTCCTTCCAACCTCTATCAATTGTGCCTCCAGTCAGAAAGCCCTAGAGGTGGGAGATGCCAAACTGTGCAATCTGAGGGAGGCATGGGCAATTGGAGATCATTTTTTTCAACCCCAAGAGGCAGGAATTATGCTATTTTAAAAGACTTTCTTTCCCCCCTCCCCTGAACGTGACTTCAATTACTTTTTGCTCCCAGGCTTCTCTGTCCTGAACTTTTTCTCACCTGGTGGTTAGGCTCCAAATGGAAAGTAGGGACTCTAACATAGATTTTGGAACATTTGTCTTAAGTCTACTTGCAAAAACCCACTGAAATATACTGAAATAATTTACTGTCTTAGCAGACTTGCAACAGCAAACGTAGAAATGTGAGCAGTCATTGCAGAGCTTTGTTTTAGAGGGGGTTCAGAATGAAGTAAATAAGGCACAGACAGTACGTGGTACCTGAAAATAGGACAGCTTGTCTTATGCATTGCTGATTTTATAAGCCCATAAACTGGACATCAATGTCCAAATGTTTTGACTTTTATTGCATTGTTACTGTCAGTGTGTCATGTTGCTATTGAATAGGAGAGTTTTGTACTCCCTGAAGTTCTGCAGCAGGGAAGAAAATCTGTAATTGCACCCAAAGGGATGGAGCTGTGGTATCCACCTTGGTGCCCAGTGAGTGCCTGCAGAGACTCTGCAGGACCCATGCATGGCTGCTTGGGGACTCCTAGGACTGGGGACTGGACTAACATGCACACCTGCTCCTCTGGTTTTCTTTTGATTTCATCTTCTTTGAGCTGCAGTGTTTGTAAGTAGGGGAGTTTTAAACTAGTCATTAGGAAATATTCCTTCACAGAAGGAGTTGTCAAGCACTGGAACGGGCTTCTCAGAGAAGTGATGAAGTCCTCCTTCTTGGTGTTTAAAAGATGTGTAAAAGTGATGCTTAGGGTCATGGTTTAGTGGTAGAGTGGGCAGTGTTTGGTGTATGGTTGGACTCGATGATCTTAAACGTCTTTTCCAACCTAAACGATTCTCTGATCCTGTGATTCTGCAACCCCTTAATTTCCAATATGTGTTTAGCTCATGCAGCAGCTGCTCAGAGACAGGTGCCTTTCTTGGCTACTTCTTTTTTATTTCCCCCTGAAACATGTCCTCTGCTTTCCATAAAAAACCTAGAGCAGCAGGCTCTGGCTGCATGCTCCTGCAGTGTTGGGCATTGTGTCATGCATCAGGTTGGGAGGCCTTTACCGATCAATGGGAACATCTCACTAGAGTGCCTGGCTCAGTGTTTACATAGTTTACTTACTTGCTTAACTGGTCTCAATTTGTATTTTATGCATTGAGGTATTCTGCTTAGTTACTGCAGCTCACCAAAGGCTCTTTTTTCAGGGCTCTTTAGCATTCCTACAACCCCAAAAGCTTCAGCTCTTCCAGCAACAGGGGCTCAATTTTCACTGCTTGCTGTTACTGATCCTCCCTGTTCACCTGATGGAAATGCACAGATGTAAATGTCCCAATATTTATTTTTAAACTTAATGCTCCACAAAAGGATTTCTTATTAACAGGAGCACCTGGCCATAGAGGCATTGCTCATTTTTCTGAAATACAGATTGATGATGATCGTGTTGCTTTTGCAGATGCTGCTGCAATGTTTATTCAAGTGATGTCTTCCATGTGCCATGCATCATCTCTAGCTAGAAAACTATATTAGTCTTTAATAAATATTTTGCCTCTAATGTCTTGGTGTGAGGAGATTTATGCACTGATTACTTCTTTCATCTTATTTGTTTAAGGAGCTCTTGTTTACAGAGCCCCTGACAGAGCTTCATGGATTGCAAACTGTGCCAAATATGCCAGGGTCTTTTATCTCCAGCAGACATCATCTGCACCCGCTGCCCGTACCCTGCAGTCAGCATGCAAGTGCCAAGGGGACTCCTGTTCCAACAGCTGCACTGGGCAGCCTCCCCTGGGGACTGTGACGGTACTGGAGAGCCTCCCTTTCCTTCTGTAGGGTGTCTGTGTTACTTACAGAACACACATCAGGAAACAGGCAGCTGCTCACCCTGTCTGACATAAGACAGTTCCTCCAAATGTGGGAATTAACCACTGCATTGCTCTGCAGACATAAACTGCTTTAACAGCTGCCCTGTCTGAAAAACATCTTCCTGTCCACAGGCGCTGCTTTCATGTCTGTCTCTTGCATGCTAATGCTGTTATTTCATCACCTTTTATTTGTTGATATTACTGCAGATTCAGAAACCTGTTTATCCTTCAGTGACAAAGCTCTTCAGGATTTGCAAAGGGGTTTAGCCTAGGTAAGCTGGGGAAAGCTGTTCTGACTGAAGGAGCACAAGGTGCTGTTTAGCCAAAAGGATGCTGGAGAGTCTGAGGTCCAGCCTGAGTTACAATCCAGCTCCTTCCCCACTCCGCGGTGCCTGTTTTACCTGTGGGAGGTGGGCTCTCTGAGGTTCAGTAACAATCAGAATCTGCATCCCTGGGGGGTTAATCTTCAGTTGTATCCTCCTGCAATGTCCTCAGGGCATGGGACAACTTCCTGCTCCCTGCCAGGATCCTGTCTCCGCCATAGGCTGGGCAGCTGGAACCCCAAGAGTGCTGCTCAGACGGGCAGCACAAGGGGTGGGTCATTACTACTCAACTTCAGCTTGGTTCTCCTCCTCACACTGCTTATTCCAAGGAGGCCACCTTTATTTCTAGAAGCTATTTCTAAGGGGGAGCAGGGTGTTGTTGTCTTTTTTTTATGGGATAAACCAGGTAAATCCTGTGTATTTACCACTGGGGAGCAGCAACTCAACCCCAACTTGCACCACAGCTCTCATCTGAAATGCAATGAATGTCATCACTACTCTGATAAGGAAAAGTAACCCATTTTGGCTGGGCAGCAGCAGGCCATGTGTCTGATAAGTCAGCGGATGATGCAGCTGCAGATCAGTTAGCCTAGGCTGCTTCTGGTTTTCTGTCACCACATGTTGAAAGCAGAACACAACTACAGAACTCATGCTTTGAAAAACACAAACAAATTTTAAGTGTCCACTGTTAGAAGGATAATGTTTCCTTCAAAAAACATCATGTTAGTTTGATGGTTGCATCATGAGACGTGGTTTGGTGTTCTGTGGGTTAATTACTTACTGCTTTCATTTAGTGACCATCGATTATTCTTTCTAATTTACAAGTATAGAATAGTGTTTGTCAGAGTAAAGTTGAAAGAAGAATGAAAAATTGCGGATATTTTTAGTTTGAATAACAAGGCACTACAGGCATGATGAGAGCTCTAAACATGTGAGTAATCTCAGGTTAATGATCTCATTCTCACCCTTGGGTTAATCATACAGACAAATAGCAAGACAAATCCTGGAATACTTATTCACTACTGAAATGGTAGAGGAACAATAAAATTGGCTTCCCAGAAAGCTGCAGCACAAAAAAAAAAATCTTTGATGGTGGGACTTTAAAATGGTACTGCCTTTTTCATTGTTTTTTCTTCTTCATGTCTTACTGCTGATTGGGAATCTTTAAAGATTCTGATATCATTTATTGTTTTCTAGGATGGAAATTAATTACATATATTACTGCAAGGAAGTCCCCATTGGTAAATTTCTTGCTAGGAAAAGGTTATTTATAATGACCAAATTTGTCACTGTTTGGAATCTCATAAAGGTCACAATAGAAGGTTTTCACTTGCTTTAAATAAAATTCTGTATTTTAAAAAGAAATGTGCTTAACTTTCATTTCATAGAAATATCAAACCTGTTTGCACTATAATTTACTTTTTGAGCTCTTGACATTTACCCAGCTGCCTGTCTTTAGAGAAATCTCTTGATTTGACTGGGAAGCATTTGCAAGAAAACTGTCAATTACAAATTAGAGCATGATGCTGTGAAAAAGCACCCAGATCCTCCCTAGCCCACAGTGACCTGGATGAGTACCCAAAGTTGGGGCTGCTCCTGGAATGATGGCCCTGCACAGGGCCAGCACAGGGTCCTCCCGGGGGTCACTGTTAAGTAAATGCTACTCAGACAGCTGAATGGGACCACATGCTAATTTGAATTCTGGAGTCCTCAGCACAGGAAAGACATGGATCTGTTAAAACAAGTTCAGAAGAGGCCACAAGACGATCAGAGGACTGGAGTACCTTTTCCACATGAGAACAGGCTGAGAGAGTTGGGCTTGTTTAGTCTAGAGTAGAGAAGGTTTCAGGGAGACTTATAGCAGCCTTCCAATATTAAAGAAGGGCTACAGGAAAGCTCCGGATGAGCTCTTTATCAGGGAGTGCAGAGACAGGATTGGGGTAATGGTTTTAAGATGAAAGAGAGGAGATTTAGATTAGACATTAGGAAGAAATCTTTTACTATGAGCATGGTGAGGCACTGAAACAGGTTGCCTAGAGAATCCATCCCTGTAGGTGTTCAAGGCCAGGTTGGATGAGGCTTTGATCAGCCTGATCCAGTGGAATGTGTCCCTGCCCATGGCACAGGGGCTGGAACTGGATGAGGTCCCTTCCAACCCAAACCAATCTATGATTCTATGATTCAGACTATAAAGAAGGGAGAAAAGAGTGTGTAAACGGGTCACAAGCTTGGAAGCCCTAAATGCTACTTTTCATCCAGGGAATAGCAGCTTCCATTCATTCCCTGGTGTCAGAGGACAGCCTTGGGTAGGTTACAAGCCACTGTCATCTCCCACTGCTTAAGAAAGCTATGGCTTTTAAAATAATATTTCCTTTTTGTGGCAGGCACAGGGGTGGAGGGGTGGCCCTCTACGCTAGGGAAACCCTGGATACTGTTGAAGTTGAGATCGGTGATGACCAGGTTGAGTGCCTATGGGTAAGAGTCAGAGGGGCAGTCAGGTCGGACCTCCTGGTTGGAGTGTGCTACAGACTGCCTGACCAGGAGGAGGATTTGGATCTTCTGTTGTTTAAACAGCTGGAGGCTGCCTCTAGATCGGCTGCCCTTATTCTTTTAGGAGACTTTAACCTTCCAGATATCTGCTGGAAACTTAATACTGCTGAGAGGAGGCAGTCCAGGAGGTTTTTAGAGTGTATTGAGGACTGCTTTTTGTCACAGCTGGTGAGTGAGCCCACCAGGGGTGAGGCTCTACTTGACTTGCTGTTTACAAACAAAGATGGGTTGGTGAGTGATGTTGTTGTCGGAGGATGTCTAGGGTCTAGTGATCATGAAATAATTGAGTTCTCTCTGAACAATGTAATAGGAAAAGCCAGGAACAGAACATCAATGCTGGACTTCCGGCGGGCAGATTTTGGATTATTTAAGGAACTGGTCAGGAAAGTACCCTGGGAAATAGCTCTTAGTGGCAAGGGGGTCCAGGAAGCTTGGATATACTTCAAGAATGAAGTTTTGCAGGCGCAGGAGCGGGCTGTCCCTGTGTGTTGTAAGAAGAGTCGTAGGGGCAGACGACCGCCCTGGATGAGTAGGGAACTTCTGAAGGAACTAAGTAAGAAAAAGAGGATGTATCATCGTTGGAAGGAAGGGGAGGTATGTCAGGTCATGTTCAAGGATGTTGTTAAGTCGTGTAGGAGAAAAATCAGGGAAGCAAAAGCCCAGCTGGAGCTCAAATTGGCCACTTCTGTTAAGGACAATAAGAAGAGTTTTTATAAATATATCAATGGCAGAAAGAAGGGCGGCAGCGACCTCCACTCCTTGTTGGATGTGGAGGGAAATATAGTAACCAGAGATGCAGAGAAGGCTGAGGTACTTAATGCCTTCTTTGCTTCAGTTTTTAACAGCAAGGATGTCAGCTCGCTTGACAGTTGGCCCTCTGAAGTGGTTGATGGGGGCAGGGTGAAATATGGCCCTCCTGCAATCCATGAGGAGGAGGTTAGAGACCTGCTGAGCCGCTTGGACCCTCATAAGTCTATGGGGCCGGATGGGATCCATCCTAGGGTGCTGAGAGAGCTGGCGGATGAGCTTGCTAAGCCGCTCTCCATCATCTTTCAGCAGTCCTGGCTCTCTGGAGAGGTCCCGGAAGACTGGAAGTTGGCCAATGTGACGCCCATCCACAAGAAGGGCCGTAAGGATGATCCAGGTAATTACAGACCTGTCAGCCTGACCTCGGTCCCAGGTAAAATCATGGAGAAGATAATCCTGGGTGAAATCATGCACCACCTGCAGAACGGTCAAGAAATCAGGCCCAGCCAGCATGGGTTTAGGAGGGGTAGGTCCTGCCTGACCAACCTGATCTCCTTTTACGATCATGTGACTCGCCTGGTGGATGAGAGGAAGGCTGTGGATGTGGTATACTTGGATTTCAGTAAGGCCTTTGACACGGTCCCCCACAGTAGACTCCTAGGGAAGCTGGCAGCTCGTGGC
Source organism: Tapera naevia (assembly GCA_033556795.1). Lineage (NCBI taxonomy): Eukaryota > Metazoa > Chordata > Aves > Cuculiformes > Neomorphidae > Tapera > Tapera naevia. The sequence goes on along the minus strand of JAUMJJ010000198.1, from coordinate 1,502,456 downwards.
CTAGATGGGAGCACTTTGTGCTGGGTTAGGAATTGGCTGGATGGCCGAGCCCAAAGAGTGATGGTAAATGGTGTTTCATCCAGTTGGCGGCCGGTCACCAGTGGTGTCCCCCAGGGCTCGGTATTGGGTCCCGTCCTGTTTAATATCTTTATTGACGATTTGGATGAGGGGATTGAGTCCATCATCAGCAAATTTGCAGATGATACCAAGCTGGGAGGAAGAGTTGATCTGCTAGAGGGTAGGATGGCCCTACAGAGGGACCTGGACAGATTGGAGAGCTGGGCCGATTCTAATGGGATGATGTTTAATAAGTCCAAATGTCGGGTACTTCATTTTGGACACAACAATCCCATGCAGAGCTACAGACTGGGGACAGAGTGGCTAGAGAGTAGTCAGGCAGAAAAGGACCTGGGAGTGCTGGTGGACAGGAAGCTCAACATGAGCCAGCAGTGTGCCCAGGTGGCCAAGAAGGCCAATGGCATCCTGGCCTGCATCAGGAATAGTGTAGTAAGCAGGACCAGAGAAGTTATTGTCCCCCTGTACTCGGCACTGGTCAGGCCTCACCTTGAATATTGTGTCCAGTTCTGGGCCCCTCAGTATGGGAAAGATGTTAGGATACTGGAATGTGTTCAGAGGAGGGCAACGAAGATGGTGAGGGGGCTGGAGCACAAGCCCTATGAGGAGCGACTGAGGGAATTGGGGCTGTTTAGCCTGGAGAAGAGGAGGCTCAGGGGAGACCTCATTGCTCTCTACAACTACCTAAAAGGAGGTTGTAGTCGGGCAGGGGTTGGTCTCTTCTCTCAGGTGACCAGTGGCAGAACCAGAGGGCATGAACTTAAGCTTCGTCAGGGAAAGTTTAGACTTGATGTGAGGAAAAAATTCTTCACTGAAAGGGTGATTGGCCATTGGAATGGGCTGCCCAGGAAGGTGGTGGAGTCACCTACCCTGGAGGTGTTTAAAGGGAGACTGGATGAGGCACTGAGTGCCATGGTCTAGATGATGGTTGGTGTTAGTGTTAGGTTATAGGTTGGACTTGATGATCTCAGAGGTCCTTTCCAACCTTATGATACTGTGATACTGTGATAATGCAAAGCATTTTATATCTTATACCAGGTAGAGTTCAGTCCTCTACAAGTCATCGATATTTAATACCTACTATTTGCTACTTTTGTTATCCAGCTACTAGGGTCAATTTCAAATTATAGCTTTATGTGATAACTGGTGGGTTTACAGCAGATTAAGGATTTTATTATCTGAACAGGGTACTCACAGTTTTTGATGGGCCCCTGATGCTTGTGAATCCTGGTAGTAGAAATGGGGTTCTTCTTGGAGATGGCACCAGCAGCCCACAGAGGGGATCAGGGCTAGCAACTGCTGGGATGATTCAAACTGCTTTACAGCAGCACTTCGCTATTTGAAAAGACTACTCTTCATCTGTTGACTGAACTATTTTTCCAGCAACCTGAGCCTTTAAAGTAACAGCCTTTCAAATTTCATATCAGGGCATTGGAGGGGCATGCGTCAAGGTTGAAATTGTATTGTGGATACAGCAATGTGCCTAGGGAGCAGAGGCATTCACAGTGGAGTCAGTGCTATTTTAGAAGTAAGAGTATTTAAAAGTCTAGTGCTGGATTAAGAAAAAAAATGAGTTAATGGGAGACTTAAAACCACATGAGCTATCTGAGAGAATGGTATCAGTCCAGTTGGTTCCAGAAATACAACTGCATGACATTTCCATCAGCTAAGGAAGGGGAAGACAGGATTATATCACTACTCAGCACATTCAGTGTTGAAATAATAGCTGTTTTTCAGGATACATAGGAGGGTAACTACCAGCAGTTTCTAATTAACTCTTTCACATGACTACATATTCAGTTTGCTCCTACCCCACCCCTGCCTTTACCCTTCCTCTTCCTCCACTCAACAGCAAAGCTGCTGACCTGGAGCTACTAGACCACGTGCTTGCTTCTGCAAGAGGCATTGGCATCTCCTTGCCATTGTTCTTGCCTTCTGCCTACCTACTCCCTATGACCCTATTCACAGAGTGTTGGAACAGATAAGCAGAAATAGTTCAGAGGAGCAGGAAAACACAGCAACCCCAAAACATAAACTGCTCTTGCTACAACCAACCAAACTCACCCCATACCGTACTTTTTGCCTCTGCCTTTTAGCCCCACCTCACTCAGGCCTACACTACGTAAGGACCAGCTCTCCCCGTCCCACCCCAGTAAAGCCCCAGGTGCTGTGCATTAGCCACTGAGCACCGAGGAGGGCCACCCTCTCCCTCTTCTTGTTGTGGTAGAGGGGCTTGTGAAGCTTTGCTCTGTTCTTTTAATATTTAAGCCCAAAATGGGGAGTAGCTGCAGGGTATTAATGCTAGCAGAAGGTGTAATAAGATGAGTTGTTTTTTTTTTTTTTTCTTCCCCTAAGCTGGAGTAAAATGCAACTGTAGAAATGAAGGATATTGTAAAGTAATGAAACTTACTCAAAACTTCTGGAGGGTGAGTACTGTATATCCTTATATTGTTTTATGCTGCCTGAATTGGTCTAGGGGCTCAGTAGGATTCTAAACAATGAATAATGTTCAAACTGCCTTTTTCTTTGATTCAAGGAAACCTTTGGCTATATGCATAAATAAGTTCTGTAAGTAAAACGAAAGCTATCTCCTCATATTAAAAAAAATAAAGGTAGGCTTGAGGCTGTGTTTTAGAATGTAACAGCATTACATAAGTATCTGAGGGATGTGTGTGCTGGCTGAAGCACTGTCTGCTTCCCTTCTTGTTTAACCTGGTGGCATTCGGAGAGATACAGTGATTTGATTTTAGGTGATATACAGCCCAAGAATCATATACACATGTGCTATAATCTCAATTTAGTGCAAAATAGGACAGTAGCGGTGTGTTGAAATTAAAACATTGCAAACGAACCGATTTTCTGCTTATACTTTCATTGCCTCAAATGATTTATTTTCTCCTGCTCATTGATCAAGTAAAATTCAGACAACCCTTCAGAAATATTTCCGTGTGAGAGTGAAGACCTGCGGGGTGTTCTCAGTTTCCCTGAGAGAGGCGGCTGCCGGGGCTGGTTCTGTCTGGGTTGCCGTATCCCCTGCCCCGGTCAGTGTCTGACCCGCCACCAGCTCCGGACAGCAATCCCCCTGCTGTCGAAGTACATAAAGCAAAGGGCATTATTATCCATTAATGAGTTATTTACTGAAAGCAAGTTGTTGCTTCTGAGACATTATCCTTGTTTGTGGCAGAAGTATTTGTGATCTCTAATTGCCATCAGATAAATCTTTGTTTTCATACCTGGTGCTTACTGTCCTCTTTCGTTTTGTAATGGAAACAAATAGAGGATGATTTCTGCTCTGCCCTTCTTTGTGAGTGCGCTTCCCATTCAAACTGATATTTGCAATCTCTTTGCTGCAAAGATATTTTTCTCAGCTGCTCCTAATCCTCCCCACTTGACTTTTTGAAATGCCAGGTATCTCGGTGATTGAAGACAAAGAAGCTAAAGGTGCAGAAAGTGCTTCTAACGACTGTGCTTTGCCAGATAATGAGAGATCGTTGCACTGTGTTGTTTAAAAAATGCATGTATTGGGGCAAGACTTCTTCACTGCACTTCTGTCCTGCTTCCTTTTCTAAATGGTTGGTACTGCGTTGCAGAGGGATTCATCAAACTGCATCCAGACCCGCTATGCAAATGTCCCTAACTTATTGCCCACAGCCTTTATGAATATAGTTATGAAAATAATAACAACAACAAAAAGATGTCAGGAACTTCTTCTTTGGCAAGCTGGCTCCACAAGTGAGCAACCTGTTTTCGACCTAGGTGATATGATCTACATATGAAGAGAGTTCATAATGAAGTTTTAAATGTATGTCTAATTAGCCTATTCTTTTCCTTAAAATACTCTCAAGTGGGGAGAGATACACTTTGACAATTTGTTTGCTATTAGCTAATTCTATGTGTTATCTGCCTCTCGCAGATGGTGAAATTTTTCTTGGGGGAAATTAATCCTTACCTGGCTTGATGTGGGAATCACTGTGTACAATTTCATGGGATGGGAAGGTCCTGTGATCTTTTTTTGCATTATATACAAGGGTGGATCTGAAGCCCTGTGGGGCTGGCAGCCAGATGTTCCCATGAGTTTCTGGCAATTCTAATGTTTGCCAAGAGTAACTGGATTGATAGAAAAGGGGAGTATGAGAATTGTTGGCTCAACTTGTGGCTTTTAGATTTTTTTTCCATAAACTACTTCTTGTTTCTTGGATTTCTGGCACCTGCTGTGCCCGTGAGAGGCTATGAACGGGTTTAGGTCTGACATATCACCTAGAACAGGGGTGTCAAACTCGCAGCCCTTCATCTTGTTTCTACCTGGCAGCAGCACTGAGCTCCTTGCCCTGGCGCACTGGTCATTAGGCTGCAGGAGCAGGAGACTGGTAGGAGCTGAGTTGGACACTCCTGATGTAGAAAATTTCTCTTTAAAACCTTAAAAACATTAGCTCAATGTGGTTCGACAGACTTGCTAGGCCCTGTGGATAGCAAACACCAAACTTATCCTGAGTTTGTAAAGGAGAACTTCTTTTTGCAAAAGAGTAGTTGGCAAGAGGGAGTTGCTGGTAATGGGCGATTCATCTGGTAAAATAGATCAGGTGGTGGTCTAACACCCTTATCAGCAAAGTGATACTAGGGGTGAGATGGAGACCTCACAGCCTGATGTTGCTTCAGTAAAGAGCATAAAATACTCAAAAAGGATGTACTGAGCTCCTCACTTTGCAGATATTGCAAAATAATTTCTGACAACACAAGCAGCCTTTCCAAGGGCCAATCAACACATACTAATTAACTTAGGCTTATCTCACCCAGAGGCACCAAAGAATTTTCAAAAAGCATGAAACTGGTACCTGAGAACCGTATACCTGGGGGGAGAAAAAATGACCATCTTGCCTGATGGATGGGTCAATGGGCACGGACCTCTCTTCCTCTCCAAGAAGGAATCTTTGGGGTAAGACTCATAGAATGATCTGGTTGGAAAAGACCTCTGAGATCATCAAGTCCAACTGTATCTGTCCCCTTACCAAACATGTCCCTAAGAAACTCATATACCTGCCTTTTAAACACCTCCAGGGATGGTTACTCAGCCACCTCCCTGGGCAGCTGTTCCGATGCCTGACTACACTCGCAGTGAAGAAATTTTTCCTGATGTCTAGCCTGAACCTCACCCTTACGTGCATTGAATTGTGCACCTCTGATGCTGTCAGATGTTTCCTTGGGAAAATAAGTAGCAACTCAAGTTTTTATTTTTAGTTATTATACATCCATATGTGCTAATTGTTAACTGGTCGCAATTGTTCAAGTGCTAATACAGCAAGTGAATTTATGTGAATGGCAATCCGAATTTGTTTTAATCTGTCACTTGAATTAAATTACTTACTGCCTCCAAAACTCTCTCTCTGTCAGGCATTTTGAAACTTTATAAACTTTGAAAATACCAGTGCATGCTGGGCTTATGGACAGCAAGCATTAACTCTGTGTGTACCAGTCTCTGGGGAGGCTCTCAAAGGTAACCAAATTCTGACTTGCAGCAAAATACATATAAGCACATAATCATTTAGTTGTAAATCATCTACTCAGTCTGGGACTAGAAATGGATTCAGCTGCACCTAGGCTCCTCTCTGAGGGTACTCTTGGAAAGCAAGGGGGTTCATCTTGAACCTCATGATCTGATGAGAGGGCCTCCCTCAGCCAACAGTTACAATCTTACCTACATAAAATGACACTCTGCTTACTTCTGCAGCAAATTATAAAATGTAGACACTTGGCTTAAAAAGTCTCCATGTGTATCTGCAGACATATATACGCAATATATGTATTTTGTGTTTGTATTAGAAGTATAGCCCCAAAGATTTTCAGGAACTTGGGAATTTCAGTATAAATATTTAGCATGTATTTCTCCCCTCAGAGATAAAACACAAGATGCTTCCTGCTATATCACACCCTTATATGCATTAGTATTTTATTTTATACGAGCTGTTGAGCACTGTTTAGAATAGAAGAAAAACTCTTCTGGAAAATGTGGGTTTGCTTATTTTATGGCAAAAAAAACTTGTGTTCACCTTGATACTCACCAGAAACCAAAGCAAAAGCAAGCTAGCCTCTAACAGAGGAAATCAGCCAAGTTTTTACCATTACATCTACTTCTGTACACCACACACTAATAAACAGGAGAGAATGAAGACCAGAACCTGTAGCTTGTGTCCAGCGTCTGAATCGTGTGAGGACAGTGAGCACTTTGCATGCCTCAGGGTGTACCTCTCATGGGTGTGCTTCACCTGTTATGAAAGTAGCATTTTTAAAAAGATGAAATGGACTGATATTGGGCTAAAAAATGCATTGTGGGTGGGGTTTTCCTTTCTAAATTGGTTTGAAAATCTCATCTGTTTAAAACAACCAAACTATATCTACAAAGGGTCTTGACAACTTTCTAATGACATCCTTAGTCTAATAATTGCAGGAAAAAAAATAACAAAGAATTTACCATTTTCAACAAAACAAATTTAATATATTGGAAATTAAAGTTTGAGCTTAATGAAGAAAAGTAATTTAGCTGTAAACAACTGGTCTGAGTCAAAAGTCTGGAGATCTCAACAGACCATTATACATCACAGCAAATGATTTTAAAACTGACTGAGCTGTCTAAAAGCTTTACAGCAGTTCCCCAAATGGCCAAACTGATCTATTATACTTCAGACTGTACACGCTTCAACACAGAAAAGCAGAGTGCAGCCTTCTGAAAGACACAATGCCCTCTGTTCTTTGGGCTATGACCTGACAGGCTTCACAAGTTACTTTCTTCTATATATTTCACATTAATTATACTTATTAAATAATAAATATCCATGACAAAACAAATATAATGTGCTGCTGTGTCTATGAATCCCTTTTATTTTTAAACAGTCCACCCAGAGATTGTATGGGATATCAATACATGAGCAGCTTCATTTTCCTCTCCAGCCTCCTGCACAGTAGAGCTGATTGAAGAGGGATATGAAGGAAAGCTGATTTGAAAACTATAGCAGGGTTAAAAGATCAGTGTTCTGTGTTCAATTACTGTGGGCTGGCATGTGACTTGCTCAGAACCTGTTTGAGCTTACTGCTCCTGAGTCTGTGCTATTGCATCCTGAAGGTACAACACAAGCAGCAAAGCTGTTCGGTTGTCTCCAGATTTCAGGTCTTCTGTTTTGAAACAGCACAGGAGTCTGCCTTGGGATGTTAGCGTTGTGTGAGTGTGACAGACTCGAACTGAGCTGTGTTAGGCACCTGTGGTAGAAAAAAAACTGTTGTGAGCCTACTTGTTCACACTGACATCCAAATTCCCAGTCCATAAATGCTGGAGGAGACCTGCTCTGTGGCCAGCAGCTCTGCCAAAGTTATTCTGGAGCTCTTTGCTATTCCTTCTGTCAGCCCAGCAGTTTTTCCATCTGTGTATCTCATTATTTTGGAACGGGAAGTTTAGAGCAAGTTATTTGCTAATTATAGCACTGCTTAACATCTACATCTTCAGACTGTTGCACTCAGGAGTAAGGCTGTCAAAATTGTGTTAACAAATGAGAACGTGTCACAGGAAAAGAGCTCTTTCTGGTACATGTTTTATATAAAATGTATATCTTCGAAGTCATTATTTTGGCTGAGAAAATGATTCCTTAATGCTTTACCCTTAAGGAAAAATATGTAAAGATTTATGGTTCAAGTCAATAACAAAAATCTGGATGCCAGGGTGAGATGCATGGTTTCATTAAGTGCATTTCACTGCTGCATGAATAGCCACCATAAAACCTCTTTAAAGAATTGCTTCAGAAAGAAAGGGATGAAAACGCTGTGTTAATAGTTAAACGGGTCAAGTAGAACTCATGGTCAATCATATATTATTCTCCTGGTTACATATGGTCATAATTGCAAGGTCAAGGGAGACTGGTTCCTGGCATGATGAGATTTTTATTCTTCGGTATAAAGGTTGTTTTCTTCCCATCTAGTCAATTGATTTTAAATTATGGGGACAGAGAGCAAAGAGAAATAGATTTCCATGAAAATATTAAGGTATATTCAGAACAAGTTAAACTACTTCTTGTTGAAGTATTTAGGCACTGCCCCGAAGCACAGAATTGAACAAGAGGTGCTTAGTATTGCTCATGTGTTGTGGTGTTAATTACCACTTCTGATTATGGCTGATGACTGCCCTGATTAGGAGAGCTATCCCCAAGGCAGATATCCAAATGCAGATAGCAGGGTTTGTGGCAGGATGAGGACCCTCATCTCAGTTCTGCACTCCAGGCTGTTCCAGGGGTAGGAGCCTGCTTGGGGATCTCTGGAAGTGGCTTTTGCATAAGTGATGTGCTGGCTAGGTGGAAGTGCAGTGGATCCTCTTTACTGCTCTTTGCTGTGTTATGGGTAGGGAAAAGCAGCTATGCAGGTAGGACCTTTGGGCTTCCCTTTTGGAGCAAAGCTGGAAGATGTGAGGCAGGGAGGAGGTGAAGGAAAGCAGGAGCAGCAGCTAACCCATGTATTGATCCCATAGAAGCCTTATCTAAATTGTGGACTTCTTTTAATAGGTTGTGATACCTGCCTGGGTATCTACAATAAGAAGTAATAGAAAAAAATAATAGTGGAGCTGGGCTGAACGTCTTAGCTTCCATAGGCTAAAGTTATAAACTGACATGAAGATGGAAGTTTGCCAGTTGTTATAAGTTTTAACAGTTTACTTTTTTTTTTAAAGGGAGTATGTGTATCATTCTTTCCTTGCAGACTGAGCACTTGACCAAGAATGGGTCAGGTTTTCTAAATTTGTGTTCATGTTAATGAAAAAGAATACTATTGGATTGTGTAAGATTTATATAATACACACAAAAAATAAGCCTGAAATCATCTAGTCTAGCCCTAAGGCATAGTAACAAAGCTGTTGTGGAGTGATGTTTCTTTAAATATCTCTAGATATTACACAAAATCCTTCAATTCTCCCTATTCTTACAATTAATGCTAGCTACTTTTTTTAGAGGACTTTGGAAGGGCATGTATATAATTTGATATTTTCATGTACTTTTAGGGCTTTTTTTTGTAAATAAAAAGATATTTCTATACCAAATAATTTGCATACATTATCAGTATTTTCTATGAATACATACATATGCTGTTTGTTTCTATGCTGGAGTAATTCCCACACTGTTGCAGGAAGCAGAGAGTTACAATTTCCGTTTCTGTGTTTGGGGATTAGTATATGGTTTTCCAGGGGACTGGTTCTATGTAAGTAGAATAAATACGTAGAAAATAGAGCTCCAAATACTTGAAAGACTAAGACTTCATTTCTATGAGTAGGTTCTCTCTCTGTACATACATTTTTATTGTGCATGCATCCTCTTGTTGTCTGTCAGACATCTCCATTTGCACAGAAGGGCTGATATCCCAGAACATTGCTTACATAATGCAACTGGGAACTCACTTAGGATATATGGGTCGGGTTTTCTTCCAAGGTAAAGTAAGTGCTGCAAAAGGCTTTTATGACTCAATCCCTAGCTCAGCAATCTCATCAATGCACTTAATATTAGTTTACAAACTGAAAGTAGTAAGTGCTGGAGGCAAAACAAACAGACATTGCATTAGAGCAGGTGGGAGGGAATGTGAGCTGAGACATCTCCTTGAAAGCCAGAGAGACCTGCCCTAAACCTGCCCTAAACACAGAGCACACACTCTGAGCCTTTGGAAGCTCATCTGCAGATAAGTGATGAAGTTCATTATATTTTTGAGCAAAATTGCCTCTCTCCTTCTCCATGTGAATTTAAAAGACTACTACTGTCAGTTTTACTGCATCTGATGATAATAAAGAAACATCCAAATCGCTGCCATGGAATAATTGCAGCAGTTGTTACTTATTTGGTATGGCAGGGCTTTGGCACAAAATTTTAGGTGTGGTTCCCTTGGTCTTTAGTGGGACAGATAATTCTTGCTCTTTTACGAACATCTTGCAATTGCCTGGAACAAAACCCGTTGTCTGAGGTGGAACTGGTTAGCTGGGGCTGCTGTGCCAGCCCCCCAAGACTGTGGTTTGTGGCAGGGTGCTCTGCAGTGCCCACCATTCCCCTTCCACACCACCGTGTGCAGAGCAGGATGGTCGGCCCGAGGGATGTGGGGTCTGTGTAGCTCGTGTTTTGCTCCAAAACAGGAAGTAGGAGGTTGTTTTATTTAAAGGGGGCATCTGAGCTTCTGCCTTCTCAGACCTGACAAGCCCTGTGTGCTTTGCTAGGGTCTATTTAACTTACTAAAAGCTCCTTGGTTTTCATTAGCGTGTTTAAGGCTACAGTAGTCTTCAACCATAGGGCAGGTAAAACTAATGCAGGAGCTGCTCAATTTCATGAGAGGTGTTAAAGTATCTTTTAGATACTAAATAAATTCACTCTGTTCTGATTTACGCTTCACACTGATCCCAGCTTGTATCTGTGTTGCATAGCTCCCCAGCCTGAACTCATAAAGTTGAGTTCATAAAATATTATTCCAAACAGAGATTTTATTTATATACAAATTTTTGTGCGTGTGTATATTTAGATACACAAAGAAGAGGATTTCTCTTCAGGCTATGATGGGTTTCACCAAGTGCTTCAAGTGTGGCAGCTGGGGAGAAGAAAGGTGATGCTAGAAGAGAAGGAGAACAACACTGGGGAACAAGTAAAGTGCTTGTGCAGCTGGGGAACAGAGGAAGTCCAGGAGCAACATGGGCAGACAATGCTGCTCTTTATTCAGATGCATTGTTAATGCCCAGGACTACAGAAGACTGGGGATCATAGCTCAAAGAGGCCCTTTGTGTAGGGGCAGTGAAATGGAGGGCAGGTGGGGCAGGGCTGATTCATGCCAAGCATCGTTGGTCCAGTCACCCCTTGCTGAAGCAGTCTCCATCCATGTCACCAGACCTGGAGAAAAGTTTAAAACCCAATCAAACATCCAGCAAAAAAACCCAAAATCTCTCAAATTAAACCTTGAGAAAACCAATGTACTTGGAGGTGTTTGCCTGATTCCACAGGCTTTGTTCACAGATGGTTTTACTTAGATCTATAAGTTAGTGTAAAGTGATAAAGGCAAAACACTTGCTAGATAAATCACAGCACCATTGCTCTCCAATTAAACTTGACAACTCCTTAAAAAATTTAATCCCACAGATGCAATATGACAATTCCCAAAGTGTAGAATGAACATGGCATGTTATATTCAGCTGTTCCTTCATAGGACTGCTGAGTCGGCATTGTGCTTAAACGTAGAAGGTGCAGAAAATTCAGTTAACACATTGACACTGTATGCAAAAGCCCATTTGTGTCACTAGGGTGTAAACTAAAACAATTTGAAACTTAAATGTTAACCAGTGGGTTTTATTCTCCTTCCATTTTTCTGCTCAATAAGGACAGCATCAGCAATACTCAAGAAGCCTTACGGTGACTGACAAATAACTTCTCTTATCAGAAAATATCACGGGGGGGGAAAAAAAGCTAAGAGATCACTTCTTACTTGCTACTGGACAACTGCCACTGTTTTAAAAGTACTCCTTAAGTTATCTCAAATGTTTAATTTAAAATTTCCAGTAGCTGTGGTTTTGCGTTCTCCCCAGGTATTCAAGATGTTCAGTACTGTGATTAATTGGACAGGCATGATTTCTCTTATTTAGAGACCACTTGAATATGGAAGTGAGAAATGAATTGCGCCAGAAGGGTTTGATCTGTTTTTATTAATAGAGCAGATTAGATGGATCATGAAAACAATCTTCTAATTTAGAAGAGTCAATCTCACCTCTTGTTCAAGAGGAGCTGTGCCTGTAGAACTGAATCCCTGAAGCATGATGTCCTGAGGGCTGCTCTTGGCCATACAGGGTGGGAGCACAGATGCCACACTGGTGTGATCTCGGCAGTTGGGTAACCTGTACAGCACCTGCCTCTGTGCAGACTGTATCCAGGCCAACTGCCTGTGATGCCAGTTCTTCTGCCCTGCAGCTGGATCCCAACCCTTGTCCATGCTGAGGCACAGGATGGGAGGAGTGTTTGCCATGTGGAAGCAGCCCTGAGCCTGGTTAAATTCTCACCTCACTCAGTGCCAACATCTCTCGTGCCTGCTGGTGCTCATCTTAGTGAGTGGGACTTGCTCTGCAGACAGAAAGCAGGTGAAGGCTCCAAGCATTTTTGCCTTGCTAACACAGCTGTTAAGTGAACTAAAATTAGTGCCACTTCAAAATAAAGAAAAAAAAATGGGAAAAGGTACAAAAAACACATGTGGCTACAACATTTGTGTGATAAAACCACTTCTTCTGTGCTTGTCAGAGTGTTTAAGTACAATTTCAAAGAGAAAGCTTTTTTATTGTGTAATGTATGAGTTTATGTAAAAATAACTTAACTAGTCTTCCCCCCCTCCTCTATCCTATGCCTGAAGGTTTTACTCAATGGAAAAAACCTGAAAGGAGATGAAACAAAAGGTGTAAATGTCCTTCCATGCTGAAAAGCAAAGGGACACCTAGGGCAGGAAAAAAGGACCACAGTTTGGGGTTTTTTTAAATTTATTTATGTTTTTAAATATTCAAGCTACTTCATCTGAAATTCAAGAATGACAATAAATCACATCCCAATCATGTATTCAATATGTAAAAGCCTCTCTTTTTTTCTCCATGTTACATTTTCTCTCCTACTGTCATCCACTGCCTTTGACTTTTAAAATATATAAGCATCTGCTAGTTGTTATGAGAACGGTGTTGTGGAGTCTAGTAGGAGTTAAGCAAAAATGTGTATTCAAATTAACATCCAATTTACAGTTAGAAGTGTAAAATACCTGGAGTCCTAAGTCTCTTCTCTATACCTTTATTTTAAATCTCCTTTGCGTTAAATGATAAGGATATACTTGTCACTGAAAGTCAAGCATAGCTACAGTGTGACAAAATGAGATATAATAATTATGATTTGCATAGTGATGCAAACTCAAAAACTATTGCTGAATGCATGTCACAGCTTGCCCTTCTCATTTTCTGAAACAACCATTGCTCCATAAAGTAAATATGTGTAACTGGGAGAATATTAGCTTGTTCATCCATCTCCTTATTATAATTTAATTGATGTAGCAAGGTTTTACATATCTTAGATTTAATGACTTAGTAGTAATCAGGTTGATTTGCATATTTGGCATACAGAAACCAAGGCGGAGAACCTTTAGGTATCCTGAGTTTAAAAAGATGTTATATAGTTCAGGGTTTTCTGGGCCCACATTCTGCAGCAAGTGGTGGCTGACTCCTTGTCTCCCAGCTATAGTTTGGGTTGGGATTAAAATAAGCCAGATGTTATCTACCTTTAGCAGAGATCATATTTGTTCCATGACCCACTTTCTGTGGGTCTGGCTCGAAGCATCATCTGAAGGCCAGGCATTAGGGCAGGGCTTCATCTGGTTTTAACTCTTGCAATGCACTAATCCTCTTGCTGAGAGAGCACTGAGGGAGAAAATGACTGCTGCTATCATGTTTGCTGTGCCTTTTTGAAACTTCACTTCCCATGCCAGAGCAGACCTGTAATTTGAGTAGGCTTCACTAATGGGACATTTCTCCTACGGCTAGGTAGACAGTTTATTGTAACCAATGCCGTGTCTTAAAATCGGGCCATGAAGTAATAAATTACATGAATGTGAGGTTATTATGACATCTAAAGATGATCTGCAATTTTTTTAGGTTATTAAATACCTAAAAAAATGTGCTTTTAAAATTTTTTATTTATCTGTAGTAGCCAACTATTTCAGATAACAGCAACTACAGAGTTCTTTGTATTGGAATAAGACACGTATGTTATTTTCAGTATGGCTTCACATCATTATGAAGGTGTTCAGAAGTTGACTTTATCCCTTCCCATATGGTATATTTATAGCGGGGGAAAAATAGATCTGCTATAGAATTTAACAACAAATGGTTAAAAAATAGTAGCAGGCGGGGATTATGACTCAGCAGAGGTGCAAGGTGACACTGGAAACAGACCTGGGTAGGTGAGCTGTAGCCATATGGCATCAGGAGCCAGCGTGCAGCAGGACATGGCCGTGGCACTGGTGACGTGATCTCCACTGGCAATTTTCTTTCACCTCCACTGAAGGGGTAAGGAGAGCTCCACTGAGAGCTGACAGCAGAAGCCATTGTCATTTCATGGCATGACTTTGCGTACATACAAGAACAGTCTTGTGTCAGGAAGAACAAGCAATGAGGATGAACTTTGAGGTTAGCTGTGTTTGGGGTGAGTCGCACTTTTTATCCATCTAAGTACTTGGAAGACATGGCATCTGGAGGGACTGCTGCCTTTCCTCTTTGCTGGTGGCAAAAGGGAGGAATAGGGAACTGTCAACTCATTTGGAAAAGCCTTTTCTATAGGTACAAAGTGTACCATTTGTTGCAAATCATAATGAAAAATACGGAAAATATTTTATATTAGAAAAGAAAATTATGCAGGCTTCACTTCTTTATGTAACCATACCTCTATTTCCATAAGGATGTTGTTGTTTTTGATGGGTGTACAGGGCTGGAAAAGGGCCACAGCCCAGGTTACATACCTAGACATGGTGAGTGACCCTCAGCTCTGTGCAGATTGGGGAAGGGGTTTCGGTGTGGTTTGCATGTTAAGGTAATGGCGGGTAATTAAAAAGTGCATTAGAAAAAATGCAGGGGAATGGAGTAATATTTGACCACATTACGTAAGACCTTGAGGAGAAGTTACTCACATAGTTTTCCTCTTTCAAACCTTCACTGAGTTTACTGGAAGGCTCCTAGGCTTTGAGATCTGGATGGGGGATCGTCTGCAGGAGGATGCTACGGCAGCTGCAACTGCTTGGCAGACAGCTCAGCCTCCCACCATGGCTGGTTCCCCTTGCAGGCGCTTGTGCCTGTACATATCCTACGTTCCTCAAGGACGCTGCTCAATGCTTTCATGACAAATGTCACTGTACTTCATTTCAAAATTTAAATCTAAATGTGAGTTTCTACACTAACCTTGCTCTAAAATCTCTGAATGTCTTCCTGTGGCACGCTGAAGAGCAAGCTGACACACTGCATCACTGGCACATTTTCATGTCTGTGCTCAGAGTGATTAATTGCTGTAACCTACACTTTTAAAATGCAAAGGTAATTAAATAAATCTTTTTATGTACACTCCTTTTCATATGAATCAATAGATGTTAAAATGTCTCTAAAGCCTTATTTATCTTGCATTAAATCAACTGTAATTGTAAAAACATTCTACAGCATCTGTGATCCAAATGTTGTTGCCTGTTTGATCCTTTTCAGTCTCTGCTAGGGTGCAA
Organism: Tapera naevia; assembly: GCA_033556795.1. Classification (NCBI taxonomy): domain Eukaryota; kingdom Metazoa; phylum Chordata; class Aves; order Cuculiformes; family Neomorphidae; genus Tapera; species Tapera naevia. Next base: position 1,487,111 of record JAUMJJ010000198.1, on the reverse strand, counting down.
GGTTCTCATTCAGGAGAGACACAGATGTATAGCTATCATACCTGCGTATGCAACTGTTAGCCAAGAAACTACTGAATAGGGGAGTGGAAAGCCTGAAAATATGCTTTCCCCATTCCATTTTTATGACCTCGTGAAATTTAATTTGTTTGGGCCATTGATCTAAGTTTTGAACTTAGCTTCCAGGTTCTTCCTTCTTTATTACCCACCTACCTGGAGCATGAGGAGGACTGACAGCTTTCATTGAACTGCCAGGGTCCTTCTAGGCTCCAGTAACTTCTCTGAAGTACCTGTACGTTGTACTTCACAAGCCACAAAGTTGGTGAGGCCAAAAAACAGCCCCAAATTGCTAATTCTTGTGGCCTTAGAGCAAGAGGGTTGTCCGCCTCCTGTTAGAGTTGTTCAGCAGTGCACACAACTGCCAGAGATGCTAAAAAGGGTGAAAAGTCCTTGTCTATGAGCTCTTCATCTCTCACAACAAAGCTGCTGCGTTATAAATATACAGAGCCATTTTTAATTCCCTGAAGAAGCACATAGCAAAAAGTCCCAGCTGATGTGATAGTTTTTTAGAATACTTTAAGCAATATTGCAAAAACCAAAACATGTGTTGGTTGTGACAGCGTTAATCACTATTGGAAGAAAAAGTAAACTCTGAGTAATTACAGTTAACACCTCCATTGCAGCCAGCTTGGTGCCCAGGACACAGGGAAAGCAGTGCAGAGAGAGAGAGAGAGAGAGAGAGAAAAAACCTGCTCTGACAGGAGGAGGGGTTGAGAAGAACCAAGTATTAGTGTCCTTGATCCTGTGAAAAATGAAAATGATGTCTTCTCGACTCTAGGGTTTTTTCCCAAAATACTATGAATGTGCTAATACACAGGTACCTCACAGAAGAGTGAACTGGCTCTAAATCTGGGAAGGAATATGAAGAACAGTGAGTGAAAGGTGCCACATAATTATTTTATGAGTGTGGCTGTTTGAGCAACAGCCCAGCGCCACTCCAACGAGCGGTGGGATGGCAGGACAGCCTGGTGGGACAGGCTGCCCCTTCCCTCCACATGTGTTTGCTTGGGGTCAAGCAAGTGTGCAAAACCAGGGTGCAGGTCAGGCTCCTTGGAGGGCAGCCAGCAGGGATTTGTTTGGTAATCCCATGAAGCTGGAGTTTGTTAGGATGTAAAGGATGCTATATAGGAACACCTGCTGCCTCTGTTCTTTTACTATCTCTGAAAGTGAGGTGTGAATGTTGGTGAAGATGGCGTTGCCCTCAAAACAGAAATGCAAGAGACTTCACATAGCTTGAGTGATTTACATCCAGACAGCTTTTAAAAGGTTGAAATCTTCGGCAGAGCTATTGCTTTACAGCTCTATTTATATTGTACTTGGCATAGTCAAATGAGTCTCATCCTCATCTGTGGCTGGTGAAGGCACTGTAGGATGAAGTGGAGCTCTTGCTGGTGGCTTGCAGGGCTGCACTGGCGGCACTACCACCTCCAGCCATGTTTGTGTTGTGTTATCATCTTGCTGACCTGGAGTTTCAAACTCTGCCAAGATCACTGCCCTGTGGCAGCAGGAGCTGGTGCTCTGCTTTGGTGATGGCTTCTTAAATAATTTGTATGTAGGAGATATGGGTTTCCTCTTTTTACTTTTGAACAATATTTTAATGCAAATTAAAAGCTATATTTAAATGAGAATTTAGTCTGTGAACTAGTATGACAAATCTTGGAAAAATCAACACAAGAAGTAACAAGGCCTTCTTTACTTTCCATCCTTTTCTTTGGAGAGAGGTCTGGGCTTTCAGAAACAAACACAACAATATTGAACCCATTTGCCAAATTTTACTGATGACACCCTGTTGTCATTCATTGAGAACCAGCAGGTGTTTCCAAACTGAGTGATTAACTCCTCCTTTCAGTGTTGAGTATTGTTCTGACCAGTCTCTGGCTTTCCAGAGGCCCCTTTCTCCAGGCTTTAATCACAGGTGCTTTTGTCTTTCAGTCATTTGTGACCTTGTCCTTGCAATTGCTTGTCTACTTGTGACTCTCTTAAGACAAATTTTATTAGACTCCAAAAGGTGCCTATTGTGTTTCAAGCCTCTTTATCTCCCAAACTTGGCCTGGGGGCTAGGTCTCTTTAGTTAAAATTAACTACATAATGTAGCTGGTCATGATCCACAGTTCCTTTAAGAAATGTTACCTTAAAAAAAAAAAATAAAAAATTTTGACTCTCTCTGGGCCATCATCCAGGAAACAGTGGGCCTACATCTTCTCATGTGTTTGTTGTTCCCAGATAAGTGAATTTGGGCACCAGACATAACAGCTACAGCTTCATGGATTTTAGTATGAGCTAACTTGCTTCCCTCTGCAGGCACACTGCTCAGACATGATGCTTGCTTATCCACACCCCCTATTGTTAAGAGGTAACAAATATTACTATTGAATATCATGCATATTTTAGGAACAAAAATCTTAGCTAGAAAATACATAGCGCTACCTAGGTCTTAGTTATGATTGACTTCTTCATGTGACACCTACGCATTGAAGCATTAAAGATTTTATGAAGATGAGACACAAATAAGGGCTTTGAGAAGAAAATTGATGGGTTTATTTTATATGTGACTTTCAAATTCAGATTCATTCATGATTTCTTGCCTGCTCCCAGCAAGCATTTTGAGCCAGGAGGTTTGAGCTTCTGCTGGGTTCCAGAGTAAAGGCTGGTGTTGAAAAAATTGGTATAATAATGACTTAAAATATTGAAGTCATCACTTTCACATCTTTCGTGATGTTCTACTCCTAATGAAGGCACATAGTAAGCTTAGTGAATGAATTATAAAAATCTCTAAAATTTGCATAGGCTGACTCATCAAATGCTTCATTTCTTTACTGGCGCAAACATTTCGCGTATCTATGAAAAAGTGAGGGACCCTAATCCAGCTCTGCCTGAAGGTCTAAGTAGCCTTCTTATACAGCAATCAATAGGCAAATAACTTGTGGTTAATATTTTACTCAATTTAAGCTGAACAAATGATATCAGCCCCTTGAATGTAGTCATTGCTAAAAGTTACTCAAATCTTTCCTACAAGTAACTGCAGTTCAGTAGATGAGAAGTTGGCTTGGCTACTGGAATGTACTGGGTGTTTTTTTTTTTTTTTTTCCTTTTAATTCGGAGAACCATTTGGAAAAAAAAAAGTCAGGAGAGAACAGAATAGCCATGGTTAGCACCCTCTCAGCGCACGCCTGGTGCTTGGAAAGGGACAATTTTGAATGCGTGGTCCTGAGGACCTTAACTCGCCTTTGCCCAAGCTTGCACAACTGGAGGGACTGAACCTCATAAAGAGGGGAAAAATTCACATCAGCAGGACTAATGTGCTAGCTTTCTCCCTCTTGGGAAGTACCTTCACATGATGGTAAGAATCTAGTTGGGAAAACAAGCTGGAATATCTAGGATGCTGGTGCAGAACTGACCAAGATTTGCTACAGCTGGCAACACACAGTAAACTTGTTTGGATTACCCTACTCTGATGAAAAATCCCCATATGAGAGAATTCCCTACATGGAATACTTTGGAATACCTTTCCCATGTTGCTGTCATGCTGATTTGATAAATAATTCTCTGGGTTTAGGAAATTGTTGGTAACTTTGTACCTCTAGCTTTTAAATGCTACCAGAGTGGGCTGTCAGTTCCTAAACTTGTTGGAAATGGGATTAACAAGATAGACCCAACCAAGAACTTAATCTAAGAGTGGGTGGACTTACTCCATGACAATTAGATGCTCTCTTAAATCTTGAGGAGTAATCTTGGAGAAATAGGACTAAGCTATAGCAGGAATGTCCTATGCAATTTTTCCCATGTTGAATATGCATGAAGGTTTGCCAAGACTATAAATTATTTGGGCATGACTTTAAAGTATAGTTTATGGAATTTAGATCCTGAATTCAGCAAGAAACCCGGAAAGGGCTGATTTCTTAGCAGTTCATACTCCCAGGGGACTTCTACTTCACATTATCTCTTGTGGTTACATTACAGCTGAGTCTGTTTGTACTCCAAATATACACCAAAAATCCTTCAAGTCTGAAATTGGAACCGATAGAAATATCAATGGTTCAAAGCACCTACTTATGTGTTTGCACTTCTGTCCTAGGTAATAAGCAGGCTCTTGGTGGCAGGAGAGGAATATGTGAATAACATATTCATGTACACTTCAAAAACATAAAACCAGAAGACAGAAAGGTGCTTTGGTTTTCCACCTCTGTGGTGAACACTCCCAGGCTGTACAGTATTTTCCCAGATTTCTCCAGTTTATCAGGATTTCTGAAAACTCCTGCTGGATTTTGACCCTCAGGTCCTTTGGACATTGAGATAAGCATACCCACAACAGGATGCTCCTCTCTTGTGTTTACTAAAATGCCAAGTTTGCATGCATATGGGTGAAAGGATTGGTATCTGTGATCTTAATCTCTTCTTCCCAGATTAGTAAAATTCCAGTTCTTGCTCTTCCCATGTAGTAACTCATAACTGTGTTTATCATATGTAATGTCTGTTGCACTGTAGCCAGGTGTCCCTGGGAATATCCCAGGATCCCTCTGTATGTATTAGCTTGTGCAACCTACGTTCCTTAGATGAAGGCTTATTCCTCCTATGTGCAGAAGCAGTGCTGTGATGCTAAAGAAGGGTACATGGTCCTGCTGGGATAGTTTTAACAGCTACTCAGGCCCCTGTGAGTGCTGCCAGAGGCAGCTGGGGAGTAGTGCTGTGCATATCCAGGCTCACAGGTGGACTGAGCAGAGTGAGCAGTGGTGCCACTGCTCTTCTGTAGGATTCACTGGTACACAGACTAGGAAAGGTGGTCGAGGCTCTCTGTACCTCTGACTGCCTGTGTTTAGCATTTGTGAGCAATCTGGTTTTCATATGAGGCTTCTTGCGTGGTTCTTCAACACATGTTTAGTTTTTGTAGAAATCTTCTGTCATTTGATCAGATAAAAGCTGTGCTGAGCAGCATGAGAGATTTGGATGGACTCAAAGAAGTCTTCCTACTGCCTGCCCAGGGCAGAGCTGTAAAAAAACAACCAACCAAATAAACAAAAAAAACCCCCAAAAACCGAAAAATGTGCGGAGAGCAATAAAACTTTCTCAAAAGATATGTTTAGCCTGTAGACTCATCTGTACTGATGGTCATGTTATATCATCTTTTTCTAACAATTTATGCAAACGTGACAAGATTCAAATTGTTCCCTTACAGTGCCAGTTTGATTTTACTGTATTTCTCTGATTGCACATTATTCTACGCTCTTTTGGAGTATTTTTGTTTGATCTTTTGAACGATAATTGCTATTACTACTTATGTTCATTCTTCATGTGTGTTTGTTCTTGAAGTCTTTTCCTTTCAAAACCGATGTTAACTAAAAGCCTTATTTAGCTGTCTAAAGCTAAACCACATACTACAAACCAGTTAAAGTATTTTTTCTCTTTAAACCAATTTTGAGAAATATAAGTATCTATCAGTAGATAAGTATCTTTTATTTTCAAACAAAATTGCCAGCTTGCTGCATTTAGATGTGTTTTCATTGGCTGAAAATTCTGAAGGATGTTCAGGTGATTCTGCTGATGTCTTAAACAATCTTGTTAAAAGCTCACTTAGTATCATGAAGTGAAAATGCAAGTTAATCTTGCTAACATGGTAATGTGAAATGGAAGTGTTTTGCATTTTAGTGAAATTATATTCAACTCCCCCAAATGGTATACAAAATAAATGCTCACATTTGAAGAACTGTTTCTTTCTGGCTGCTTTGATTCCAAGGCAGTTGTCTAAACTTATGGTGGAACTGGTATCTTTTTGGCAAGAGATGCAACAGCTTCCCAGGAGTTGTCCTCCCCCTCCTCGCTGCATGCTGCAAAAAAGTCATTGGTAGGTTCCTGCAAGATTGGGATGCAGGCATCCAGGACCTTGACCAGTGCTGCTGGTAGAGTTTACCTTGTAATGTTTCTTTTGGGCTAAAGCTTTCCACAGGACATGCTGATATTGCATCAGACAGGCAGGGAGCCAACTGCATCTTCACTCCCACGTCCTCTTCCCTCAAGTGTCCTCCCCCATGCCAGTAGGCAGAGTACTCTGGCTACTACGTTGTCAGCAAGAGGGTAGGGAGAAAAATAACAAGCCTGAATAGGCTACTATTTGGTGTAATAGTGGCATTGCAGGAGTTCCTCCGTGTTCAGAACCCGGCATGAGTGATGGAGTGATACCTGGGCACAGGGAGAGGGGTGGGAAGAAGGCCAGCGGTGATGAGCTACAGTAGAACTAGACAGCACAATCATCCAGGACAAATGGGGGAAGGGCAGAACAAAATGAGGCAATCAATGAAGACAAGGGCAGGAAGAAGATTACATTTCTAAGAAAAATGCAAAGACAAAACAAAGGACCATCCCAGGGGTGGTTCAGGACCTCTCAGCATCCATCCCACACATTTTCCACTGCCTCTAATGGCAAGTCCACTATTGATGTGAATGGGAACAATACTGTTATTAAGTGGGGGTTTCTGCAAACAGAACTTTTTGAAGAGGGATCTGGACTAGAAGAAAACCTATTATGTTACGGCCACTGCTCCAATTGGCTGTCTTTGTGCCAAGGTAGTTCACACCTGCCTGCACTCCTACCCTGACTTCCAAGCCACTGGGTTCCTCCCTGCATCAGTGTTCTCTTCTGCTCTCCTGTTGCAGAATCTTATAGTTCTGATAATTTAAAAAATCTCCTAATTCTCAGCCTGAACGTGCCTTTATCTGCCTATGGTCATCACATTTGTTCCAGCAATATCTCATCACTTCTTCTTCCTGGGGTTCTTTCTTCAGCATCTTGAGAGAGCAATTCCCTTCTCTCTTCTATTCCTCACCTCTTCGGTTGTCAAAAGACAGATACGTTGTGTTCTCCTTGTGTACCACTCAGTCACTCCAGGTGTGGGCTCTAGTGCAGGTGGATGCACCCTCAGGTTTGCAGTGGATGAAGTTAGGGCAGCACCCAGTTCCCTCTGAATGTGCATCTCTAGAAGTTCTGTATTAAATGGCCAGGAGGGGTGTTTCCAACAGCCCAGCTGTGAAGAAATCCCTGTGTAGGGAAACCTGTAAGGAGTGTGTGATTCCTTTTGAAAACATATGTTAGTCACTGAGCAAACCCACATACGGATCAGCAGAAAACAAAAGCAGATTTGTACTTGCCTATATAAATGTAGAACATTTATGAATGTGTTATTCTTAATCCCTGTGGGAGGGACCAAAAAAATAAACCAAAACAACCGGGAAGGCAAAGCAATAAATCAGGAAATAAACCACTCTTAGAAATATATACATTTTTAATGGCTTTTTATCTTATTTTTAATAAGGAAAACTAATGTCAGCAGTGTATGATATCTGCTATTCAAAATACAGACTTGGGGAGCACATGGGTGGAGAAAGCAATTTGTAGACTTATATTTTATATTTAGGATACCCCTTGCTGCTGTTAACAATCAAGATATAGGCTCAAAGAGCTGAAGCAATATCGTGAGGAATATAGGTTTCTCTGCTCCATATGCACTCTTTGGGTTTTATTTTAAACACTGAGAGCAAACCAGTAATAAACTAACCCTCTTTTATCCTGCAAATCTTTACTCTGTATGAGCCACTTTTTTTTCCCTTGTCCTTCTTATGAACATTTTGTATGAAGTCATATTATTTTTTTTTTACTTCTCATATCTCCATGACTGTTTTGTAAAGCAGCATTTAAACCTTGAATGTCAACAGCTGAATTATATAAAATAAATAGTTGTACTCTGACTCTTTTGCTCATGCGTTATAAAAAAGCAGACTATTTTCAGCTGAAAATTCTGTTCAAAACTTTCATATATTTAAACATCTTATCTAGTATGCTTATATTTTGTGGGCAAGGACACAACTTATTTTAGTGTAGATATTTGCTATTTCTTGGCCATTTTAGGGCAGTAACTATTATCAGAGTTTATCAATACTGACTTGGCTTTTTAAAAAATATACATTGTAAAAGTGCATTTTCTCGTCTGCAGGGTTTGCTGGCAGTCTTTGTGATTATTCGCTATGAAGTACTAAACATTATGAGAAAATTAATGCAAAGCCACCTCCAAAGTCTGAAGGCTAACAGCAAGACAGAGCTGTCACAGCAGAAATGGAGTGAATAAACTTGTTGAACTCAGCAGTGGGGTTATTGCATCTGTTTCAGACATTGACCAAAAGTATGGGACAACAGCAATTTCTTTTCAAAGATATTTGGGTTCTTTTTCTCCCTAATTAAAATAATTAAATGGTATTTAATTATAAGAATTCAACTGAGCCTTTGTAACATCTCATTACCTGATTTATTTGGATTATCATGTATTGTTTCCACCCATGATGCAATGCGTAGCAGCAGTAGCCCTGGTTCCTGAATTTCAGTGTGATGCATAGTTGTGTATACCAAGAAGATGCTAAGTAAACCCAGTAGCTTGATAGTAATTGGAAGTGTAGGCAGTATTTCTCAGTGTTCATTCTATAACCTGCCACACGTGTAGCATCCCTATGCTTTTTACCTTTTCCATTTTTGTCTGAGTTATATTCAATAATTTTAAAAGTATCTGGTTATAAACATTATTTTGAGTTTTACATTTAAGTGGATATATTCAAGCATAGAGATGTCCCCATCTTCAGCTGTGTGCTAAGAAAAAATATCGGCTACCGCTCCTTAAATGCTTGGTGCCAATGTGTACAAGAGATACTGGCCTCAAGTTGCGCCAGGGGAGATTCAGATTAGGCAGTAGGAAGAGTTTTTCGTGGAAAAGGGTGGTCAGGCACTGAAACAGCTGCCTAGGGAGGTGGTTGAGTCACCAGCCCTGGAGATGTTTAAAAGATGGGCCGATAAGCCCTTAGGAATATGGTTTAGTAGTGGACAGGTACGGTTGGACCCATTGATCTCAAAGGTCTTTTCCAGCCAAGTGATTCTATGATCCTTCAAACACACGAGGAGGAAGACAAAGAGCTTGTCCCTTATTGGCAAGGTGACTTCTCTAAACAATAAAAGCTCACCTTGTTTTATTAATCACCGTCGACATGACATAGCAAGTTTGTACACCAAGAGGTCAACCATGTCCTGGGGTGATCAAGCACAGCATTGCCAGCCAGTCAAGGGAGGTCATTGTGCCACTCTACTCTGCACTGCTGTGGCCCCACCCCGAGTGCTGTATGCAGCTTTGGGTGCCACAGTATAAAAAGGACATAAACTACTGGAGAGTGCTCAGAGGAGGCCACAAAGCTGGTGAAGGGTCTAGAGGGGATGTTGTATGAGGAACAGCTGAGGTCACTTGGTCTGTTCAGTCTGGAGAAGAGGAGGCTGAGAAGGGATCTCACAGCTGTTTGCTGCCTTCTCACAAGGGAGGGAGGTGAAACAGGTGCTGATCTCTCTCGCGGCTTATGATAGGACTAGAAGGAATGGCAGGAAGATATGTCAGGGGAGGTTTAGACTGGATATTAGGAAGATGTTCTTCACTGTAACAGCTCCCCAGGGAAGCAGTCATGACACCCACTCTGCCAGCATTCAAGAAGCATTTGGACAATGCCCTCATGAAAACAGGTATAACAAAGTTTTAAAAAACTACTACCAACTGACAACGAATAAAAATTTCTAAGAAAAGGGATATGTTATGACCCTTTAAGTTCAGTTTTGACTAGAGTTTATAAAGCAGGAAGGAGTTGAAAGATGAATGTCATAGCAGAAGTGTAACTACGCTCAGGGCATTAAATGACCAAACCACTCTATTGAAAAGCCTGTTGTCAAATTTTGACGCTGTGCCTCAACTCTTTGCCTCAGTTTTGAAGTAAAACCAAAATATTGATGAGCTTTATAGATATGAACAAAATCAAGAAAATCTGGAAGGTGGAAACACAGCTGCTTATTAGGAGTTTTTTTTCCCCTTAAAATACGTATTTTGACTGTCTAGATAAGGTGTCCATTACTGTAGGCAAAATGAAATCTGCACATATTGAATTGCCTCTGGCTAGCAAACATTTTTGGGATACACAATTTTTTAAGCCGGTAGCACAGAAGTGTGCAAGTCAATCTCCACAACTGAGCGAGTATTCACAGCATCTTCTAGCAAAATAACTTTAAAGGAAAGTCACTAACAAGCACATAGATAAATTAAAGAGGTTATGTCTATAGCAAAAATAAGAGGATTACATTATGATTTCTTGTAAAAAAATCAAATCTAACCTGTAAAGATCTTTATTCCATGCACTCTGTTCCTAAAAAATTCCATCAATTGAGTATATTTTTAATAAGGCTATGGATTTGATGACTATGAACTGCAGTTTGTAAAGAGTTTTAGTTTCAGCTGACCCAGACTCTGCATCCGAATTTGGTCAAGGCAAGCATTTTGTTCTGTTTCATCATCCACAGAGTGGTCTTGGTGAAAAAATATGCTCTTCTTTTGAGGGTTTCAATATTTTCACACAAAAAGTGTTAACAAATACACCTATATTTGAGGGCCCAACCTTATAAAATGTTTGTTTTCATGCTTCATCAGGACTGTCTTTGAAATCTATTGCACCATGCAGAATAGAGACTAATCTTGCTATAGTGTGCAGTCCTTCTAAAAGTGCAAATTTTCTCCCTGTTTTTACAGATCTATTTTTCACACTGTGTTAGTCAGAATGACTCTCAGCTAGAAATACAGTAGTATGTCCTGGTAACTTCAGAAAAGCTCCCGTTTTCCCTTCTTGGGATGTGAACCTGACATGTCACATCTGAATATCATTTTTAAGGCTGAAGAGCAATCCCAATAAAAAGGGGGGGAAGGGGAAGAATATTAGGTGGGAGAAAAGGGAGCGAACATACAATGTCTGCTATCACCTATTGAGGCATCTCTTCGCTCCCTGATGTTCAGATTTGTAAGCTCAGTTTGTATCTTTAGTGAGCATGTAGAAGTGTCTAAAAACATTATCTTAAGTATTTAACATACTGAGAAGGTCTGATCTTCATGGATGTTTTTGTTTGCAAACTGCATTACACAGCTTCTGCAGACTTGTATTTATAAGACTGTACTGGAGGTTACAGGAGGAAAGTAGGTGGTGTTGGGGTGTCTTCTGCTTTTAAATGTGTAATCAACTACTGACTGGATACAGCAGACTGGTTCTCATGCTAACTATAGCCATGAGCACTTCAAAGTACTCAAATTACTCTGTGCTTGAAAAAAAAGCCATTATTATTTCAATCTGTTTTCCAGCTGCATGAAAGCGGTTGAAAAATATGTATATTTCTGTTCATTTTAAGAAAGATATATTAAAATACTCAGAAGAGACATGTCTTCATCCTGAAGCAGTGCAATAAACTGTGCAGATAGTTTGTTTTTAAATTTAATTGATGTGGCTTCAGTATTAGAATGGGTCAACATTAAAGGCAGCTAGAGTTATTAATATTTCTGGTGAATATACAAGCTTTTCTGTTTTTATTCACACAGACACATAATAAGAAGGCAATCTCTTTTCTAATGCTCAATCTGCTAGTACTCTGCTAAGTAATGATGACACCAGAGCAGGTAATGAACTCTGTTCCTGAGGGATAATACTATTTATCATATTGACAAATGCATAGACTTTATGAACAGGTTTTTGTATTACTGCATAAAAGCAAAAACATCTTGTGGAAGATCTCCTGAATTTGATGCATGACACTAGGAGCAGGGTATTAGTGAGATCAGAATGACAGACGCATTAGTATTTTGAAGAAGTTGGAGATGGCATAACCCAGGAACACGGTGACACAATCTACAGGTTTCAGATGACAGTGTTCTCAAAGAGTAGCAGAGAATACATAGACTTAGGCCAAGACATGTTTTCAATTGGTTAAGGGACCAAAGAGGTGCATTTTCCCCTCATGCCTAGATCCTCAAAGTCTTGAAAAGTTTCAGCTGACAGAGGATTAACATTACCCTTACCAGTTCTGCTCCTGGATGAAGCTTGCTTACTTAGTGCAGTGAAGGTCTCTCTGTCCATCCTGAACAACAATGTGAGCCCGAAGGATGCACGAGGAGCCTGTTCTGCCCCTCTCCTTCCATTCTGCACTATCAGAGCGGGGCTTTGCCAGGATACATGCCACAGCTCTAACTCTTGAAAGTCAGCCAAAACCCTTTACAGTATTATTGCCTGTTCAGCAATTTGTAAAGGGCTGTGCACAACGTAGATGTGTTTCGTTGTATGACATCCACCAAGCAGCAATACACACCAGAGAATTTAGTTTGAACCGTCAGTGCAATGCACCAGGGCATCCTGATGACTAAATTTCAATGCAATGTAGTGTCACCAAGTATGTTTCTATAATCCTTTAATGATAACCTGTCTTTTCACAATAAACTAAACTATTAAACCATTGTTAATTACAATTTAAAGGCACTATTGCCGGTATAAATCTGGCTGTTATGCAGGCAGTGCCTTGCTAAGAGATTGTCATCTTTGTTTTCCCTAGTGTCTTTAGTGTAGATAAGGAGGTGTTTGTTGCCTCGTTTCCTTCTGAAAGCCAGTATTACTGGAAAGAAGTCAGTTGTGCAACACTCCATCTAACACAGAGCTGTTGATCAATAAAAGCCAACAATCTAGATTTGAATTTTATGCAATTAATTTCTAACAGCTAATATTAACTATACTACTGGATCAGGTCCTAGCTTGATTGTTTGGACTGCATTCAAGCTTCTTCTATTGAAAAAACCCTGAAACAGTATTGTAAAGTGATGTTATTTTATTTATCTCCAGTTTTAATGGTGAAAGACGTCTTTCTCTGTTGTTTCTTCCTGTGCAGCTGCAGAACTTATCCTGATGTCTTTGTATGTTTTCTGCAAAGATTCTCTTCATACTTCACAAAGAAATGTGATTACTGGAGTGTTCCTTCAAAGGACTGTCCTGTTACTGTGGAAAATAATACTCAAAACACAACAAAGTGGTTTGCTCAAAGAAGCTGAGATTAGCATATATCCAGTGAGAGACACCTGATCAATAGGATAGATTTCTGCCATTAGAAATGCATATCAAGTACTAGGAATCTAGTGGTTTGACTTTTTTCTTCTGGGACTTTTTACAAGCTACCAAGGTCTCCTTGGTCCTGTTGCCATGGGAGAAAGAGATGCTTAAGCCCTTTCTCTCCTTTGCTGTGCTGTACTCTAGGATTAATGCTGCTGCTTTTCTGGCAGACCAGCCTGGAAAAGAAAGGTGTAGCAATCAGGAGTGTGCAGTAGCTAATCCATTCGAGTTAGAGGCTGTTATCCATGTTAACCTGCCCACAGTTGTACATAGCCTTCGAAAGACTTCAGGAATTTTGACCAAGCTACCAGCTGTCACACAAGTAGTGTGCTGTGTACGTGGTGCTGAGCATGGTGGCCGCATGAGAAGGTGTATTCATCTTTTTGGAAAGTGATTATTTCAAATAAATTAAAGAAAACAATTATAGTTCCATATTAATTGTTCTCCCTTTGTTTATTGGATGTCTTTGCAATGGAAATATCAATCAAAGTGCTGAACTGAATATAGTATTGGGTTTAATCCCACTATTTTTAGTTTTACCTCATTGGGATATTTCCCAAGTAAGGCGGAACATTGTAACACTGAGAAGTCACTATGATTCTTTCCTGGGTTTTTCTAGAAATAATCAAAATCACTGGATCAGGTTCAGGGTTTTGTTTTTTTTTTTTTTGATAAAACACTTTTCCTGTGTAAGTTCTCCATCAAAAGAAAGGAAATAATTTGTCACTTAGCTTATTAAATGATGGATTTTTAAAATTGAGTTTGCCACTTATTCGTGTTTGAAATATATATTGATGCCAAAGATCAAAATCTTTCTGGAATCTGAAGAGAGGTAAAAATCCATTTTGAAATTCACCTGTCAAGCATTTGTATCTTGTGGGATCTTGGAGACTTATGAAATTTTCATTTGATATTAACCTAAATGGCACCTGGGAAAGGCAGGAGCAACCCCCTCTGTCTCCCAGAGGCATTGGTGCATTTCTCTTTCTAGATTTCGAGAGCTGTGGGATTTTATCCAGGTACTGTGATCTTGACATCCAAAGGGGGTATTCAAAATGATGATTGTATACTCATTATGTTTCAGACAGGAAGCACGTATGACCTACTCCGTAACAGTAAAACATTTTCTTGATGTCAATCCCAAATTAATGAAAGTGAGAAGACAATTATAACAAGTTTTTTAAAAAAAAAAAACATGATTTTTTTGTTTAGAAACCTCTGTCAAGGATCTCTTGCAAGAAGAGAAATAAGACTGATGGAGCATAAAGCCAATGAAAGATAATGTTGTTTGTATGGAAGAAAACCATGTTCACAGGTTCATGATACAGCCAAAAAATATCATTCAGTATCTGAATATAAATAAATAAATAAAACACCGTTTATGTTGGAAGCTGATAACCTTTGGCAAATTAAACCACTTCCTTTTTTACTTTGAATTATTAGTTTTTTTCTTGTAACTGCCACTTAAATTTTGAACAATCTTCATCAAATTACCATTTTTGTTAAATATCATTTTCCATAGAAATGCCAGCCACCTCTGTTTTATGTTGGATCTGACTTTTATTCCTGTAAATTTTCCCCATTGATTTAACCTCTATACTATTCAGAAAGGGGATTTTATTTTCTGTGCTCCTGTAACACTGGCTGCTTGTAGTCATCGTTTGCTATTTCATAAATATATGGCAGTGATTATACTGTGCTAAGGGTTAGTTACATATTCACAAATGGTAGATATAAATGTCCCGTATCAAATATGCTTGAGATTTATTCAGCTGGAATATTAAACAACTCAATTTCAGTTTTTAACTGGAATAATGAGAAATGTAAGAGGTCTAGGTTTTCTCTGGCCATAAGAATCATAGTTAGACCTCTTTTCTTTTTTTCCTGTCACTTTGCTTTGGTATTTACATTTGCTTTTTTAAAGTAGTACAACATGTTAAATTAAGGGTTGACAACTTAATTATATGTGATTGATACGCTTATTTTAAGTGAGTCATTACCTGAATGTAAACTTCAAATGCTATTCTTTTTTGCCTTTGCCATTTCCAGTAGAGGCAGGGAAGGAATGCGCTCCTGTAGACAGGCCCCTGCAGTGAAAAACCTGAGATGGACCCTTCCTGCAGCAATGCCAAAAATGTTGTGGGCAAAGCGGCATCCCTGGAGACTTCTTCCCCAAGCAAAGTCTCTGAATATGAGTTACTCTGAGGTTTACACATCTTAGGAAGGACAGTGAATTACCTTCATAGACATGGGTGCAGAAACTGGGCAGGAGTTTGCTGCTTCCCCTAGAAATGTTATAGATGCAAATCAAAGCAGAAGGAACAATACAAACATTGGTAGTCTGGAAGCATCTAGCTACCTTCTGAAACATAAACCCAACGCAGCCACAAACCCACACCATTTAAGAGAAACTGTGCACAGTCAACACCAACAGTCCCAAACAGACAAAACCCACAAAAGTTATCAGCAAACATCCTCCAAATTTGGTTGACTGAGCTTCACTCAAACGCGTTTAACTCCTGCCTTTCCATACATTCGTGCTGTCTATCAAGACTTGTTCAGAAGCTCTTAACTTTTGTTAAATGGTGTTTGCCAGCAGAAGGGCTTTCCATGAAGATTTTTTTCTGGAATGTTGTCAGTAAGCAGTACAGTAAAGACAGTGCTTTGGCTGAAGGAGAAATGCCACTTCAGAGAAGGGCTGTAACATAATCCTGTAACAAGCTCTACAGAGCTTTTCTTAATGTTACTACTGCTTTAAATGTTTAAATGTTTGGAGGGAGATCAAACTATTCAGTTGCTTTAAGCTTTGCCCATGTCTACTTTTAAAATGGATGGATGAAATTTTTGTAATGGTTCCTGTGGCAGAGTTTACAGGGATGAAGTTTGGTTTTAAAGTTGATTTGATTACTCGGTCCTCTCTGAAGGCATGTCACTCCTTATACATCTGATGTCACATGTGGGGAGAATGTTTGTGACATGGGCTTTATCGTCTCCTGGGAGCAGAGCAACTAACACTGAAATTCTAGGCATTGTTCCTTCTAATAAATGAAGTAGTCCATAAAAAAATTAAGTAATTGCTGCCGAATTGTCAAGACTTTCATGCTTTCAAAGTCTTTCAAAAGGCCTGGAACAGATTTTGGTACCCTGTTTGATCTTCATTCTAGCCATCACAAATACAAGAATGAAACGTGCCTTTCTCAATAATTCAGGAATAAATTATTGTTTTTTTCACTAAAGATGTACATTATCATGTACAGCTGCTACGGTGTAAGGGGTCGCACAGCTTCTGAGACCAGCCAAAGCGTGCTTTTCCGGCAAAAGGCTGTGCTAAGTAGACTGTTAAGCACTTATTAAAAACCCAGCTTTTTGACTAAAAATACTTAGTTGTCAAATGATGTCTTGGATTTCTTCTTACAAGAACACTTTCTTTTCGTAAATACCAATACCACCGCCTCACCAACTAAGTAAACCACTGCATGTATACAATTAAGACTTCTCTGTTTCAGCCTGTTTTGACTAAAATCAGTAACAATATTCTAGTTTCGAGACCCTGAGAGCTATGTGCAGGCAAGAGTGGTGCTTCTAGAGTTTACAGTTGTTTGATTCCTCCGTCTTCCTTACATAGCACAGCTGCTGTATATCCTTGCTTTCAGTGAGACTTAGGCCAGGAAGGGAGGAGCTTTGACATCTTCTGTCTCTCAGCAAGTAGAAGTGAGACTCCTTTTAATGTAAAAAAAAAAAAAAAAAAAAAAAGTTCTAGGATTAAGTGAACAGAAATTTCTAGTTGGTCAGTTTTCATTCATCATTCATTCAGACTGGTTAGCTGCTGACTATATTAACCTGAATTCCTCTACTCACTCATCTCTCAGTTGTAAGTCAAAACCAGAGCTATTTTTACATGTGCTGCCTAAACTCTCCGTGAAGATGAAACACCTCTTCCATGTGTTTACTCCCTAGGGGGCTTAAAGAACAGATTGTGAGTAAAGTTTCATCAGTTCAATACAATAAAATATACAGCTACAAGTGCTGTTTTTTTCCCTAAAATTTGTTTAATTGTAAGTTTTAGAAGTAATTGGAACTGAATTTAAGGGGTAAAAGATAATGTTTTATTGAAGCAACATACAACTAAATTAATGAAAATGCGTATTTTAAGTTTGAGTTTGTTTATGGTCAGTACTCTTCTCTTGAGAGCTACATTAACAAGGTCTTCTTAAAGAGGCCTGGACCAAAGCTGACTTTCTCACTGCTTGATTTCCACACACACTGAAAACAAACTTTGAAAATATTTCCTATTCAGTATTACCTTTATGACTAAGACAGTAGAAATTTAAGAACTGTAGTTGATTTCAAGCACAAATAAAAGCAAAGCAAAGGTAAATATATGCCAGGGAGGAGTGGAAGAGAATATAAGCAAAAGGTTTCTCTTATAAACCTATATATATATTGGAAACTGTGGTGTTTAAGAAAATTTCTAAACATTTATTAGTGAAGTAATAGGAGCTACTAAAGTAACTTGGTCTCTTTAGCCTGGAGAAAGGAGACTGAGGGAACACCTCATCCCAGTCTACTGCATCTTCACAAGGGAAGGAGAAGGTGCTGATCTCTCCTCTCTGGCAGCCAATGATAGGACCCCAGGGAACAGCAGAAATATGTGTCAGGGGAGGTTTAGTTTGGGTATTAGGAAAAGGTTCTTCATTTTGAGGGTGATGGAGCACTGGAACAGCTCCCCAGGGAAGTAGTCACAGCGCCAAGCCTGACAATATTCAAAAAGCATTTGGACAACTCCCTCAAACACATGGTGTGAATGTTGGGTTGTCCTATGCAGGGACAGAAGTTGGACTCAGTGATCCTTGTGGGTCCCTTCTAAGTCAAGACATTACCAATAGTAATCCTGACGCTGCCAAGTCTACCACTAAAGCACGTCCTAAGTGCCACATCTTTATTTCATTAGTATAGCCACACTCTTGAAAACTGTGAATTTGCTGTGATACTGGTTTTGGTTTTGTTGCACAAACTTCATGGATCTACCAGTTTAAGCGGAAATAATTACTCTGATGCCAGCACAGAGAACTCTGCAGACAGTTGTTGGTGAGGCTTCTGCACTATCAGGAGCCAGGCCTGGGCCCATCACCTCCTCTGGCATCCAAGTCCACCTTTGCCACATGCATTAATTTCTTTTCTCTACTGGCACAATAGTTTGTGGGTTTCTTAGTGATGTGGTACTTTCTATCTCACTAATAAACATCTTCATCAGACTTTATACCAACACATTACGATTCCTGTACTTCTTGTACATCATAACTTCTGGGAATTATGTCTGAATGACACATCGTTACTTTTGTACTAGAGGTGTTATTTCAAACCGCTATGACTAATTACTAACAAATGATGAGAATTTGAACATCAGTTCCCAGATTTTGCCCTGGGCAAACCCATTTTTCATAAATCTTCTGTGGTTTGTTTACTGGAGGGGTCAATTGCTGCTGGCATTTGTTGTAGTTGCTCATTCTTCTGCCTTTTTGCGTACACGGATGAGCCACGATCAGTTCTAGGATTTCAATAAAGCATTGAAATTGTATCCTAGACTATTTAAAATAATTATTATTACATTGTTTAAACTGATTCCTTTGTTGTCAATCTGTCAGACTCAAACATTTAACCTTATGCATGAGCAGAATGCCTGTTTGTACACCAAACAACTACATTACAGTTTATCATTGTCATCAGTGTCTGATTTATCCTTGACTATACTTAGCTCATCTATACATTAGTTTACTCTTTATGCCGTAAGTTCATCTTACTGTGATGCTTTCCAAAAACACTAGTCATGAAAACCAATAATTTCTTAGTACAAAATAGATTAAGCAAATGCTGAATTTGAACATCTCTTCTAATTTAGATTTATAAATTTATTAAAAAAAGAAAGTTGGTTCTGGTTTTGTATCTGAAGACATCTATTCTTTCAATGTATGGGTGGGAAATAGGAAGCTCCAAGAGGAAATGCTGAGACGGCTGCTATAAACAGATTGCTGTGACATATTGTGGGATTTTAAGCTTTAAAACAAGTACGAAAAAAATTGGAAAGATTGGGAAAATTATGACAAAGAAGGATTCAACATCTGAAAAATATACCTTTGCAATTAAAAGGTGAAAGGTAAAGGTGACCAGTTGATCATTGCTTACCAGCAGCTACATGGGAAAGGATTCTGGTGGTACAATAGTTTTTTAATGAAAGGCATACTAGGAATAACGGCAGAAGCAAAGACATCCCAGACAAATCTTGAAAATATTTGATGTTTCCCATAAGAGTGACTTATCTGGGGGTATCTTAAATTATCAGACATACAAGTCTTTCTTTATTAAGATTTAATTTCTTTTTAAGCAAGACCAGTTTTCCTTGACTTTGCTGTTCAAGATTGAGTTCTTGTTGTCTGATAAAGGATAAGCTGATGTTGCATTTTTTCCTCTCAAGTAGAGCGCTACTAAGAGTGTCTCTGGTTACTTAATTTCATAATGTTGATAGGAACGTATTATCATTTAGACCTCTTGTCTTTACGTCAAATGCGATTGAAATCAGTCAAGCGGTTTCAAAGCTGTTTACGGTAGATAGGCACACAAATACAAATTTATTGGATGTCATAAGCCTCATTTAAAAAAAATAAAACAGGATAAAAATATGGTAAATCTTAAACAGTTTTATTCTTGATGTAAAACTTTCTGCAGTACTATGGTTGGGCATTTTATTAATATTTCAATTTGAAAATATACTAATGTTAAAAATTCTAAGTCAGTCAACAGAGATGTTCGCTTTTAGGACAATAATATCTTTTAAATTTCCTCTGATTTTAAATTTAGTTTTACTGTTTAAGAATGTTCAAGTGAACCTTTTTCATTTGCAGGTGTTAGAGGAGATCTTTGAGGTTTTTTTGAATATCTCAAATTATTTTTATGTTGAAAAGATTCTCTTTAAGATTTAAACTTTCAACAGAAAAATATTGATCTATATCACCTGCAGTAGTAGTCTCCGTATTACGCTGGAACAAAATTTGTTAAGATTACATCTTTTGAGTCTTTCTGCATGAAACATATATTTATGTGTGCAAGCATGCATGTATAGATAAGTTATGTATGAGAAATAAGAAGCGTATGGGCTGGCAAGGTATACTTTTTTGATGAATTAAGCTTATTTTGTAAGTCTACCATACCCTAGCATTTTTTGTAGTTCATTTCTCACAGTTATTTCAATTTCTTTGACAGATACAATATCTTTTTAAAATGCCACACTGAGGATGGAGTGTGAATATTCAAAATATGAGCCATATTGCTTGCTTGATGTTGGCGAGATAAATCATATTTCATAGTGGATAGCTTGTGGCTCTGTTTGTTTTACTGTTACATCTCCTCTCATGCAAATCCTTTAATATTCTGAAGGATAACTGGTCACTGATATTGTGACCATGAAATTTCATTTCCGTTATTGATTATAAGCGTGGCCAAAGTTGACTTTATTTTCATTGTTTTATTCATGCATATTTCATAATAATGTCGCAACTCTATTCTTATTATTGAATCCAAATGGCACAGGTGCATTTTCACTTAACCCTGTGAGAAGTGGAGATTGATTTTTCAGGAAAGTTATCAACCTTTCTGATGGCTGGTTTATATCCACTACAGCCACAGATTCCAAAACCCCTGTTGTTAGTCAAAAGAAATGACTGATATGCAAATATTTCCTATAGACTCCAGCAGTGCTGTGATTCAAGCATCAATTATGGAAGCGCTATAAGGCATTTCTTTGTACCATCGCTCAGAGATTTACAAAGTCACTATCTGGAGATTCCTTGGGTTTTTAATCTTAATACCTGGGGAGAAAACATGGAATCCACACAGACTTCCAATCTGATATTTTATTAACAAGATTAAATGAGTAAGCTAAATTATACATGCAAATCAAATAGAGAACAGAGCAGGATTATGTGAAGTCAGAGCGTCAATTAATTTATCGGGTTGGTTTATTTGATATGCCATGATCAGTGGTCTTCATAACTTCCATCCAGTGTGCTGCATACCAAAAAAAATAAAATCCTCCCCTTGAAAAACTCCTTTCCCATCATGTCACTTCTCCTTATACCAAAGGGTAACAGACCTCCTGTGAAAGAGCATTATGGAAATCTGCATGATTTTAAGAAGCTTGATATTTTCCTGCAAAACATTTTTTAAAAGAAAGTTATAACAAAATCTAGGGATATAAAACTGCTCTGCAACAGATGCATGATAGTTCAGAAAATATTATTGAATGCAGTTAGTGGGGGTCAGTGTCAGAATGGCATGAAGTACTGGCACACACTGCTCCTTCGGGGTATGGCTCACATTGGTACGAGTCTGAATTTCAGAAATACGAAACGATGGCCGCTCAGAGGAACTCTTCCAGGGTGTCTAGTACAACCTGCTGCTTAGATCAGGGCCAGATCTGAAGCTGGACCGGGTTGCTTAGGGTTATGTTCTTGCAGTGGTCACAGTGGTAGAGTAAGATGTAGCCAAGTGACCCCCAAGCTAGCAGGCACAACAAGCATTGCCAAGCAGATAGAGATGTTCCAGAAGGCACCGATAAGAATGACTGGTGGGGTATGAGTAGAGATTGGAAGAATTCTGTTTGATTAGCTTAAAGAATTAAAAAATAATGCTTTTTAGATGAGGAATTTGAATGTGATAAGGTCTCGTATTTCCAGAAAATTTCAGTGCGCACTCTTTAGTGTGCTTTAAAAAATCAAAATCAAGAGATCCCATAATGTTATACTGAAGATAACTGTGTCTCAAAGGAAAGTATGAGTTATACTCCGGGACAGAAAAAAAAAAGGTTTCGTGTTTGGTTTGGTTTTGTTGTTTTCCTACTGTAAAGCAGGGAGTGAATCCCCTGGTTGTAAGAAAAAGGGTGTTTTTTTTGTAACACACTCATGGAGGCTTTTTACCCTACTATCAGGTCCACAGTAGTGGTATTGATCATCAGGCAAGAAAAGAAGAATGTGTCTTGACTATTCTGATCCCTTCCACTTTGCTTACACAGTCCTTGTCCTTCCATCCTGCAAGGCACATGAGCGTACAGCACTTTTCTCCCAAGGTCAAAACATTTGCGTGAGATGTCAGAGGTTATTTAGACAAAATGCTCCCTGATGAATAAATGAAATCCTAACATGAAAGAATGATCTGGGCTGCTGAGCATTGATTCACAGATCGTCCACATTTGTTAAGATTTGACATGTAGCACATCCTGTCTAGTCCAAGTTATAAACTGTCACTGTAATACTGAGGGCTCGCAATAAGTCCATTGTAAAATACAAATATCTCAGGAAAAGTGATTTAAAATGTGATAGTTCTGTTATGACTATTTTGCACATCTTCAGTCTGAAAAATATCAAAGAAAGAAGTAGAGTTTGTTTTCTAAGTTTGAAATACACTGCATATATTATCCTTAGGCTATAAAAAGGTCTTATATTAGCAGCAAGGATACTTGAAACAATATTTTTACAGTTCCTTAACACTAAACAAGCATTTTGTTTACAAGCACTGCACCATGCTACACAAGTAAGTGCTTTGACTTGTCTTGAGCATCAAAAGCTGCGAATTGTTACACCACAAACTCCAGATTTCCTTCCTCTGTTCCACTTCCAGACCCAACATCGAGGATATTTTCTCACTACAGAGCAGTAAACAGAAGACATATTTCTAGTAAGGCAGGATGCTTGTGCATTATCACTTAATGTTTTTGTCTGTATTTTACTTAAAGCTATCTCTTTGCGTTGCAAAATCTACTCTTTACCTTTGTGAAACAGTCCCAAACTATTAAAAAAACCCCAATACTCTCTATGCATATTGGGAATCTGTGTCTGCAGTCTAAAGCTTCTTGTGGATGTTTTCAAACTGTGCTCACTTGTATGTCTTAAAATAGGAAAATGTAGGCTGATTGCATGTTGACAGTATTATCTATGTATTTGGCATCAATATTAGTGAGCTTCTGTCATTTGGCAATTATTTCCATAGTATACCATATGGTGAGGAAAATGTTTTCATTCACCCACATATGACTAAAGTTTTATTGATAGCCTTGTACTGTGTGCAATCTTATCCCACAGAGGGTTGGTAAAGCCAAATAAGACCATAAAGACACACATGTGCTCCTGTCAAGCAGAAAGGTATAGTTTTCAGAAGGAATATCTTACACAAGTATAGCATTTCCATGCTTCTCACGGGTTAACAAAGCTGAATTATGAGGTGCTGAGCCAGTACTGCTGCTCTTGCTACCTCTGAAGATGCCGAAGAAGAAATTACCCCACCTTTTCTTTTATTTTCCTGCACTGTTGAGTCTTCCTGCTGTAACAATGGACATAAGATGGAAATTACTTCTGCCTCATGGCTTTAGTGTATATCACCACATGTGTAACATGTCTGTCTGTGGTGGAGGGATGCAGCACAAGTCAAGTCTTCTCAGATGTGAGAAAATCCAGAGTAGCGACATCATGAATGCCTCATGCCTGAGAAAGTTATAATTAGAGCTTGTGTTTTATAAATAATGCACCCATGGATTCACTCCTCCTTTGAGAATTCTTTATTATATGCATTTTCTGCTGTCTAATATGGGCTGAATTTGTTCTGCAGCCTTGTTCTGTCAATGTAAAAACTCAAATATGATGACGACTCTAATCTATGGAAATTAGAGTGCATTCCTTCTGGTGCTAATAGAACCACTGACTCACAGCTTGTAGGTGCCAGCTTAGATGACAGCATTCCGGGATTCTTCCAATTTTTGAGGTATGGGAAATAATTTTGTTGAGTATTTTGCTGAGCACGACTGTGTATTGTCATGCAATAGACTATGCAGAGATTGGAAAATGCATTTTGTGAAGATTTCAGCATTTGCTTTCAATCCTATCAGCAAAAAAAACCCCACCGTAGTGTCTTGAATTCTGAAGTTTTCTGTGAAAGAGATACTATCCTAAAAGGAGGTTTCTGTTGATTTCAGTACTTGACAAAGTAAACTGTTTACTTTATTCATGTATGAGAGATGCAAAAAAATAAAAAGTAGATATTGGAAAGGAGATATACAAACCCTTTTATTTAAAAATGTGAAAGTGCTGGGTGTGTGTTTTCTGAGATGTATCCCTTTCTCACCTTTCTCTGCACCCCTCAGCTCTTTTCAAATGAAATTTTCACAGAATGTGTTTTGTAAAGCCTTCTCATACTGTAATAGATGAACCAGTGGAATTAATCTAGATGAGCAATTTTACATAGCAGTTCTGCAGAAACATCAGAAATTGCATTTTGAGAACCAAATCTGACAAATTCTTTGGGTTTCTTGGGTTGTCTATTCACATTTTGGACAACTTGTGACACATTTTAAGAACACTGAGCAATGACTGGATACTTCTTGGAAGAGTTTGGTGCTACAGCACAGTAATAAAGTTTTATCCTTATTTATGTAATATTTTTGCTACAGAGAATAGTAACTGAGAATTCCTAAGCTAATAGATTTTGGTTTTTTTGGTCTCCTTACAGATTTTAATTTAAAATTTAAAATCCTAGTTTATTTTTGGGAATGTTTTATTCATTACCATTAAGTTTATACTCTTCTTTGACCATTGTAAAAATGTTTCAAAATTCCAATTTTTTTGTGAAATTGGATGGAAAACATGGATCAGAAAATGTCATGTGTGGGGACAGTTGTTCTTTGTTATTGTTGTTCCCTATCGTCATCCTGTTATCCTTTTTTTTTCCCCTCACCCACTTTAAAATACCTTACTGTTACCGTATTTGAAGTACTCAGCTCTGTCACAGGAAACCAACATGCTAAAATGGCTAAATGCAATCACATTAAACTAGTTATTTCTGTCTTTCCTCCATGGAAATAATCCCCGCCCGCCCCGCCCAATTGATCTGAAAGCCAGGGGGGCTGTGAATCTAAAAACAAACAAAAAATAAAAACTTCATCTTGGCTATTGTTGATTAAGATTTATATAATCTTGTGTGAAATTAATAGAACGTTGTTGAGGAAATGTCTTTTGTCCTTCTTATCAGAAGAGTAGCGTATTATTTGATTGTTCATTAAGGTCAAGTAAAAACAACACTATCTGACTCATTAAAGGTTAAAGAGATCCCCCTAAAATTAAATCTTGACAATTATGTCACATTTTTTTCTGGATGATCTGAGTATTTAATGTATAAGAACATTCAAAAGACTTCTCATGAGACAGCTGTGTGAAGTTTTTTATTTGCAAAAAAACCTGATTCTCGCGTGGTTACGTCTTTCTCTTTGCAAAAATTGTATCATGGCTTGGAATGGTATTTCCCTCAAAGTCTAAGAAATAGCACTGAAGATCACAAACACATTCATAAATGTTCTGCCTCAAAAATTCATCAATTTGGTAACAAACAACTGTAATAGAAATATTTTGCATGTCTCTTACAGGAGAAACCATTTTTCACTCTTGTCTGCAAGTTGAGAGATGGATCTGATGGAGCTGTACTCTCCTCTTTTTTGGTTATAAAAAGAATGGCAAAATATTATGTGTTTGGGTACATAGTATGGTAGAGATAAGAGGAATAGCAGAAAGCCTTGAGAAAGAGGTGTTATATTTGTTTATTTGTTTGTTTTATTTTTATTTCCTTTACCCAAAAAGTGTAAAGTGAAAAATAGCGAAATGTGAGCTGATTTGGGAGATAGTGGAAGACTGTATTTTTGCAGCAGAGGAAGGATTGCACTGTTGACAGTCTGGCTAAGCCAGTCTTCCTGTCATCCAAGGGAAGGTAAGACAATCATTAGTTGTTTTGGCAAATGAGAAAAATACCTAAATACCTCCTGGGGATTAAAAAAGGAGAAAGATTAAGCCCTTGAGATGCTCTTCTAAGAGCAATGGAATGAAAGCCATGAAAAGGAGTTGGCTATTTAATTGAATGCAACTTTGTAAGGAAAAAGCGTGGGGAAAGTGATAGAAAGGTCTTCTCAAGTAAAATTTCTCCGTACTTCATTCCTTTGTCTTGCTGCTGTTGTGACAAGGGTATGTTGGTGCACCAGTGCAGCTTAGGTCAGCATTTGTTGTCAGGTTGAGATAGTTGCTTTTTCAAACCAAGCTTCATTTACATATGTGATTTGGGATAGCATTCAGAGTTCTAAATGCAGAATCTCAGCTTAAAAGGCCAATGATCAGAAAAGGAGACAAAGGTTTTGATGACAATATCTGAGAATCAGTGTATCTGCTCCTGAATAACAACAATGATGGTAAATGAGCAACTGGCCTGGAGTCCTGAGGCTGGGTGACAGGAGACATTTTCTACTGGGTCTCATTAAAGGATTACTGCAGTACTTCTCACTTTGTTTCTGGCTTTACAGACAGCATGAGTCCATATACAAGCATAATACAACTGGAGGCAGGTGAGCAGTTTGATACATTAAAAAAGTGATGCAAGTCCAACATGCCTAAGCATGTGAATGTGGAAGATACCATCCTAGGACCCAAAGCCAGAGCCATGTTATATATTTGACTGTATCAAAAGCTGTGTGACCAGCAGGTTGGGGAGGGGATTCTTCCCCTCTACTCTGGTCTTGTGAGACCTCACCTGGAGTATTGCATTCAGTTCTGGAGATCTCAACATAGGAAGGACGTGGATCTGTTAGAGCAAGTCCAGACAAGGCCACAAAGGGCTGGAACACCTCCTGTATGAGGACAGGCTGAGAGAGTTGTGGTTGTTCAGCCTGGAGAAAAGAAGGCTCCAGGGAAGGCCTTCGAGCAGCCTTCTAGTACTTATTAAAGGGAGCCCACAGGAAAGATGGGGAGGAGCTCTTTATTGAAGGAGTGCAGGGACAGGAAAAGGGTGTTAAGCTAGAAGAGAGGAGATTTAGATTAGATATTGGGAAGAAATTATTTTCTGTGAGGGTGTTGAAGCACTGGAACAGGTTGCCAAGAGAAGCTGTTTATACCCCATCTCTGAACATGTTCAAGGCCAGGTTGAATGGGGTTTTGAGTGACCTGGTCTAGTGGAAGGTGTCCCTGCCCATGGCAGGGAGGCTGGAACTAGGTCCCTTCCAACCCAAATCATTCTATGATTCTATGATAAACTACTTGCATACCAAGTAATCCAACTGGCAGGGAATGCATCAAAGAAGTTGTGGAGTCTCCATCTTCGGAGATATTAAAAAAATAATTAGACATGTTCCTGGGCAACCAGCTTTAGGTGGTCCTGTTTGATTGGGGGGAGGTGGGGGCAAGATCACCTCTGGAGATCCCTGGCAGCTGTGATTCTGTGATTCTGAATAGTTATGTAGAAGACAAAAACAAAAAAGGCTCTTGAAGCTGTGATATTGCCACAAGTGAAATTTCAGAGGAGAAATTCAGACCAAAACCACTGGGGTACTGACGTTCCTTCTGGGAATAAATATTCTGGGGATGTGGTGTTTGGAGAACTTTTTTGACAATGATGACAACAGAACTCGATGTGTTATTGTAAAAATTAAACCCAAGAACTGCACAGACATGACATTTACAACCATTTAAGCATGTGAAGTTTTGTGATTGCTACTTGGAAGAAGGATAAAATCTGGAAAGGTCCTACGGGAAACTGTTGTATGTATTTGAATGTGGGATGGTGACAGTGTTAGATGTGGGACAGCTCCACCTGTTATTAGCAACTGCCTGTTAGGAAAAGGAACTGAGGCTTACAGTTGGAGTCTGTCCCATTGGCAAATCCATTTTGAAATGCATGGTGTAGCCTCAGAAATACTTCTACCAATATTTCTGATATTAGATGTTCAATTTCTGCTTGCAGGAAGTTCCTACTGTCTTGGTCCCCAATGGATGGATATTACACACTACAGCAGTTGCACGTCTACTAGCACAAACAATTGTCTCTCTGTAGAATTGTGTTTAACATTAAAAAGGCATTAGTGTATTCTAGCAATAATACTGATGGCAAGTCTTCCACATCCAAGATTTGTGAGCCAATCTTCCTCTCTCTCTCTTTTCCCTCCTCTGTCCTTATCGAGTAAACTCAGTAGTATCACATGCCACAGTAGTGGAATAATTCCCTTTTGTGTATATTAGAATTTATTTTGGCAACTGGCAAGATCCAATGAAATGGGATGCAGAAGAACAAATATAAGTATCAAAAGAGTGTGCACTGAAAATATCATGATTATTACAGATTTTTTACTTGGAACATTCTACTCCTAAATCCTCCTAATGCAAATTGGGAGTAGGAACAAATTGTGCACCAGAAAAATACGTATTCTGTGGCAGCTGATGAAAAGCAAATCAGTGCATGTTGTACCACAGGCTGGCAGCGTGGGGTGGCAGAGCTGCTGTGAAGGAACCGTTATAACATTGTATTGGCCAGATGTGCGTGAATTAGTGTGTGAATGCTTAAAAACTGTGCTTTATATCTCAGCAGTCATGCAATTCCTGTTATATAACAGTGCATTGCTTATGCAACTTCTCTCAAACAACCAACTGGAGGAGAGTGATTCCTGTCAGAGGTTCAGTCTGACCCCGGGGAGGTGCAGCCTCATTCTCTGTGGTGATGGGTTTCGCTGGGAACTGGATGTTTTGATACACAAGCCCAGCAAACGTCGCTAATTTAGTGGCATTTGTCAGAAGCAGACAATGTTTGGAGTGTGCGTTTCACACACAGAAGGCCACAGGAGGGAAAAAGGCTGCCAGTTTTTGTGTATCTACAGGGAAATAATCTGTCAAATTTTTTTACTCCTTTTTTTTCTGCTATTGGTGAAGGTCTATAGCTATCCTGGTAGAATTTTAGGAAATGGAACTCCTCAAATATCAGAGTGGCTGACCCTATATTCCAGAAACAACTGGGTGTCTTCTTTGCAAATTTTAGGAGCTCCCAAGGGAGAAGGATTTCTCATTGTGGAGTTGTTGGTGTGATTTCCAGAGCTACAGCCTTAAAGCAATATTTGACTTGCTAGCATTTGGCAAAAGGGTAGATTTTTATTGAACCTTAAGGGAAGAAAGCTGTACTGAGGAGCGATTTCCGATGCGATGTGGCACAGGAGTACGCGGCGAGAGCAGGCTCGCAGGCGATGCCGGGCCTGCAGCTCTGGGATGCCGAGGGGGCGGGACGGCGGAGCGGGAAGCCCGGGAAAGGGGAGGGAAGGGGGGCGAACAGTGGGATCGGCCCCGCGGAGAGGCGGGGAGGGCGGTGCGCATCCCTCCGCCGCCGGGACGGTTGCCAGGGCGACGGCTGCGTGGCAACGGGCTGGGAGCGGGGGCCGCCCCGCCGCCGCCGCGGCGCGCAGAGCGGGCGCGCTGCCCTCTCCTCGCTGGATGCTGCTGCGGCGGCCGCCCGGGAGCAGCCACGCTCCGCTCTCCGCCGCCGAGCGCGGGTACCAGCCAGGAGCCGCCGCCGGGGGCAGCGCTCGGCAGCCGCCGGGCCCGGAGGCAGCGCGGAGCGGCGCGGAGATGATGCCGCTGGTGCCGAGCGCCGGGGGCTCCCACCAGTGGCTGGCGATCGTGTTCCTCGGCCTTTGCTGTCTCCTGCCCCCCGGGAGACTCGCCGCTCCGGGAGGAGATTTCCCTGGAGCGGCTGTGGACAATCTGGTGGTCAGGAAGGGGGACACGGCGGTGCTTAGGTAGGAGGCGACAACGGCCGCGATGGGGCGGGCGGGCTTGGATGCGCGGAGCCGCCGCAGCATCCACCAGAGCGGTCGGGGCTCTCGGGGACGCTGCGGCGGCGCGATCCCCCCCCGGGGAGGCTCGGGGATGCCCAGGAGGTGCGGGGAAGTTGTCACCGACAGCACCCAGTGCCCGCATCCCCGGAGCTGGTGCGGCAGCCGGGCCGTTCTCCCAGTCCCCGAGGTGCAGTGGGAATTGTTTCCCGGTTTTAACTGTTGGTTAGTAGAGCACGGTGTGTTGATAGAAGTTTACAAATGGGCTTCTGGGTGAAATGATGCAGTTTGGAGTTCTGGCATCAGTTGCGGGCTCTGCAGTCGGAGCATCGCTGGGCTGTAACGCGTAGCTGAGGATTACGCTCTGCTAGGAGCATCCACCTCGTTATTTTTCTTTTACGTTTTCATAGTACTCAACGATTAGCGTTGGGAGCCAGCTTTACGCCATTAGGAGATTACAGGCTTACCGTAGTTCTGTTATTGCTTCTTCTAATGAACCTTGCGCTCCCTGTGCCTAGAGTATCTTCTCTTCAGTCCGGTTTACTAGAGCAAATTTGTTTACCAGTAGTCTTACACCATACTTAATCTTCTTGGATCCTTCTTTCTGACTTGTATTCATTAATTTCCATAACTTGATTTGATTAT
Source organism: Tapera naevia (assembly GCA_033556795.1). Classification (NCBI taxonomy): domain Eukaryota; kingdom Metazoa; phylum Chordata; class Aves; order Cuculiformes; family Neomorphidae; genus Tapera; species Tapera naevia. The sequence continues at coordinate 1,456,768 of JAUMJJ010000198.1, read as the reverse complement.
TTTTTTCACCCCATTCTAACTTTTTATTCGCATTTTGTACTTCTGTTATGATCTTGCTATAGTTCAAGAAAAATACATTCGTCCATTATCTTGAATATGATGGTAGTGGGTTGAACATCCTTGCTCGTGATAAATCTCCAATTTAATTGGCAGTAGTTTTAAGCTATGAAATATTTGGCTGTATTTTTCTTTTTGTTGAGATGTCATTCATTTAGGTCTCCAGACTGCAAAGTATTTTCGCCATTTTTAATGATCATGTAATCTGCTATAAAATACTACGTGAGGTATTTTCAATAAGAATTTGGAATCCTTTTACAGCAAGTCAGCCTGCTTCTGGTGTAGTAGCTACTGAAAATACAGTAGATGTCTATGTAGGGCAGCTGACAAGTATTTTTTTGTGTATACGTAAAAATACTCTGTATTTTGAGATTTCTTAAAGTCCTCCTGCTTTCTGTCTGCACTGGAGAATCAAAGGAAATTTAAAAAAAAAAAGATTTGTTTTATTTGTACTGCTTCAGACTTAAAGGTTGTAGAGAAGGTAACTTGGTAAGTTCCCGGCCAGTCAAGAAGGATACTCAGGCAGTACTAAGCATTATTAGGGTGTAAACAAACCTATGTTTAGAATTACCTTAGTAAACAACTGTGGAATTCCTCTAAAGGTTACCTCCTGGTGGGTTTCATCTGGAATAAGTTCTCTTTTCTAGGCCTAAGATTGTGTTTGAAACTCAGTGTCTGTGCAGCTGGGTAGGTTACATAAATAAAAGTCGAGCTTTAAGATTAAGACATTACTTTTGTCTCACAAGGGAGGGACAGTATCTGTTTTACAAAGAGATTCTACTAAAGGAAATATTAACATTGCTACTGAACTCTGGAACAAAGCAATTAGATAGTGAAATAGCATGCGTTACATCTGTTTTTTCATTCTCCTTGCTCCATGATTAACTTCTTTCATTTCATATGCCTTTTGTAGGCTTTCAAATCAGAGTTTATTTTGTTTTCAGCTGGCATTACAACTTGAGAGGGGAAATGCAGGATCATTATAGGAGGAAACACTTTCAAAATAGTATGCAGAAGATGGGTCGAGCTGTTTATCTTGAATCTCTCACTGCACGTCTTCACTGTTCCTGAATTTTTTCTCACTCACTATTTCTAACATAAGAATATTTCAATATACATTAAAATAGTCGCTATTATTATCCTAAGTACTGGAAGCTGGCAATTTATTTAGATACAGATTCCAGTGAGCTGGTTAAAGCAATTTGGGTGTTAGAACAGGAATTCCTTCCTTCCAGCACTGTAGCTATCTGAATTTAGCTCTTGGTTACTGTGCATCACAGCATCTAAAGTTGGTTGTGCACTGTAGTTCCCGGCCTCTTATGGCCAGTCTACCGTTGGCTCCTTTCTGCTGGCACATGTTGATTCCCCTTGAAGCACCAGATTTTTCCAATTGTATGTTTTCCAGCGACGAGGGCTTGAAAAGTTACCTCCTTACTTTGTTACAAAGGCAGCACTGTGCCTAAAGCATCTAGCATTCTTTTCTTTAATAATTAATGCTAGAATATGGGAGTAATTCCCATGGCTTTGAGTCAGCATTTTCTTGGCTGCAAGAAGATGTGGGTGATTTATGTGATGCACGTTTAGGTGGAGGCATCCCCTCATGAGAGGGCATTGCGGGCGTTGTGGGAGCACTCAGTCAGCACACGCCCTGGGTGGTCCGATCCCAGGGCTTTGGTACTGTTTCTCAGGGCTTTTACTCAGCTGTGCATATTAATTTATGTATTGACCCACGTTTTGAGGTTTGCATGGTGTGGGAATAAATGGGGTTACCTGTGTTGAACTGAGGATAAACTTTTACTCACAAGTCCCATTTTGAGCTAAAATATTAGGACACAAAGTGCGTAGGCTGTTTAAGTGAGTAAGATGGCAGACTGAGTGAGCCAAGTTCTAGTCTCAGTTCTCACATTAAGTTTTCATTGCCTTTCCTAAAGATGAGGAAAAAAGCCTCCTTTAACTGCTGATGTTTTTCAGTGAAAGCCTTTAAGTGTTAACACAAAGTAAAATAAGTAGTACAGCTCTCTTATTCTAAAATAGTTAATTCATACAAAAGCGTAATTAATCAACTTAGCATCAAACACATGCAGCGTTTTTCTAGTGCTGTAGAAGAAAAGCTGCACACATCGCTCCTTGCCCAGTGCTCTTGCTCAGCCAGGCCCTCTACCCCCATCACCCCTCGCCCTCACTGCACATGGTGGGGTTGGCACTCTCCCCATCTTCCCCACCCAGACTACTGCAGGGCTGGACCGTGCTTTGCTTGTGTCTGGCAAGCGCTGGTTCTCCTGTGGCCTCCCTGGCCAGTGTTCCCCAGTGTTGGCAAAAGTCTTGGTGCCCCATGATTTTCATCTCCAGATGGACTGGCTGAATAAACAGTTTGCCAAGGATGTCACATAGCACCTGTGTTGGTGTGGAAAACATCTTAGCAATCATTTTTTCAAGAAAATCTCTCATTAACCAAGGTGTTCTTTTTGATGATGAGTTACTTCTGTAGTCAGAATAATTAGAAGCTGGTACTTTTTGTTTGTTTTCAATCAGTGATTGATCCATGCAGTCCCAACACTGTTTGTGTCACTGTTTATTGAAGTTATGAGGAATTATATCAGTACTGCAGTTGTTTTATATAGAAAAATAATTTTGGAAAGCCACTTGTTTTCAGAAGATGTCCTGCATCTTTTCTATATTCTTCCCAGGCAACCAGCTAATATTTAATGATAACACGTGAGGAAGGAGGGACCAAGTTGTAAAAACATTATTTTACTAAAAGAACATATAGTCACATTATAAACTCTTAGAAATACAGGAAAAAAATCTATATTTTCAGAACTGGATTTCTCTAGTGACCCTTTCAAGAGTCACTTCTATAAGGAGAGAGATCACTGTATGTTTGCAGCATATCCATAATCCTGACAGAAGTGGCAATTTTGAAACCATAGTGTTTTAAGAGACAAATGCAGAGCAGTTTGCTCAGAGCAGGCATGGGTAACCTGTTTCTCATCCCTCACTGCTCTGTGAGCAGTGCTTGTACTTGAGGGTTGACTGCTCAGAGAGTATGAAGGCCACCTCCAATCGCATGGGGGCTGCTCTGTCCCCTTCCTGCTGGCTGTGCGTGGAGTGACGCAGGGAGGGCAGCCAGAAAGCTCGCCACCAGGATTGCAGCAAGAGGCATTCCTGCTTTCAGGAGAAAGAAAAGAGAATTTTCCCCTGACTTTCTGTGGTGATGCTTATCTAGGCTGGTTTGTGCATGTGACCCTCTTAGCTTTGTATGTCCAAGAAAACAGTGTTTCTTAACACTTCCTTCATACAGTTCCTACATACCTCACCTGCCACTTGTAAACAAAATCCCCTTACATATCTTAAGTATACAAATCTGAAGATAATCAAAATGGCTTTCTCTAGCAAGAAGGTTTTTATCCTGCATTTTTTTCTTAGAGCTCATGGATATTAAAAGGTAGTTTATCTGATAGTATGTTTACATTGTGTAATCACAGTAAATTAAGTTTGAAAAGTTGACCCGCTTTTTAAAAAAAGCAAAAGATTTTTTTTTACTACTCTGTGATTATAGAGTAATATATGAAATATGTGCTCTGCAATATGTAAAAAAATGTGAATTCTTCACTGCAAAGAGTTAAACCTCGAGCTGGGACCCCCTGAGGTTCCAGAAGGCTACAAGTGAAGAGTAGGACTCATAGAATCATAGAATTGTTTGGTTGGAAAATACCTTTGAGACCATTGATTCCAATCATACCTGTCCACTACTAAACCAGATCTCTGGAAGCTGTAAAGGAGACAGCTGTGTCCAGTTCCATTACAGAGCAGACGCTGGTTCTTGTCAAACCTGGCTGGGAAAACCTGGGACCTTTTCTAGGCCAGCCTTGTTATCAGGCAGGTTGAGCTTCGTTCACGTGTTTTTGACCCCAGTAGTCTCTTTTGACCATCCTGTGTGAATTTTATCTGAGGCTTAGGGCAGTCAACAATCATCTGAGAAAGGTGATTATTAAGAGATTTTTTTTTTCTTTTTGGTTGTAGGTAGGGAAGTTTGGGGTTTTTTGGTTTATTTTCTAAATTTGAAATTCTTCACGTGTAGTCTGGTTGTTTCTCTTTTCACCTAGGAGAGTTTCATGTCTGTCATGTGTAGTCACCATGGATTTTATTTGGGAGGGCCTCATTACCAACATTTCTCAAGCTATGAAATCCCATGGATTCCCAGATCAGTGGGCCTAAAGAACATCCAGCTGCTCTGGTTGAAATTATTGAAGGTCCCTACGTGGCTGGAGTGCCTGTGTTGGTCAGATCACACGGGCTTTGACTCCAAATCTGTTCAGGTCCTCAGGGTGATGTAGGTGCGTAATTCATATTTAAATTGCTGAGGAGGGCTAGTGACTTTGGGGGATTGGGACTTACTTGCCAGTGTTGCCTTCTTTCCTAAGAAGAACTGCCCTTTATAGCCCACAGTGTTTGCCAAAGGAGCACAGTGGTCATGGAAAGCTGGTGGCACATCTGCCAAATGTTCTCCATCTGTTGTCATTGGTGTTACTGAGAACTGGGCATTTGAAACAAAAGTTTTACAGTATAAATAGCAGGTGAATATCAAATGTGTATAGCATATAAATTTTAAGATACTATATACGTTCTTGCATTACATCCCTCTAAAACATGTGTACATGCAGGTGCTGGATACAGTTGTGTGCACCCACGTATGAATGCAGCTATATGTATGGAGAGATGAGTGGTGTAATTAATATACAAATTTTTCTTCTTTATGATTTTAAAAGGTATGTTTCTTAACTTCCATACTCTTTTAGTATTCTTGTGCAGTTCAGGATGATAAATTATTTGGCTATGGGAAGCTTTGTTCCTATTTCTCTGAAATGTGATTGGATCATGTAGACATATGTGCACACCTCCCCGTAAAATTAAGTTGTTGTTTGGATAAGACTTTCACGTTCCAAATCCCTGCCAATTATTAAACAAGCACATTATGGTGCTTGCCTCTCGTCTGTGTAGTAATAATAAATAAGTTTAGAGCAAATTAAAATAATTTATCATTTTAAACGATTGCAAATGTTTCAGATGTTTTGCAGAGAAAATAACAAATCAAGGAATCAGTAAGGAATGAAACCCAGAATTTGTTCTAAAGGGCTGTTCTTTGGAGTCAGAAATAGAGATTTAAATTACTTTCTTCATATCATATTGTGTAAGAGTTGGCTGCAGATGATATCCCAGGAAAACAAGTCTCAGGGGTTCAGACTGCCTTGTTTTGCATGCCAATCAGCAACATGTAGTATGGCTTACCACTGTATCTCCTGGCAAAAATTTGACCCAACCCTGTGCTTGGAAACTAAAATCTGGGCTGTAGCAGGTTCAAGGAATTTCAGGGTTTCTGGAGCCTTGTGAAGATGGACAAGTGCAGCAAGGCTTGGACCCCCTGAGGGTAGGCAGGTCTCAGATACAGTCTGGTACATCCTGGCTCGGCAAGGCAAGGACGGGGAACACTCACACTCTGGCAGGCCATTGCCCATGTTGTTCCTTCTTCTGTGGCTTTGGCCAATGCCAACTGTCAATCCTGCACATGTACTACAGTATTTTAATATCATGGGTCATCCTTTCAAATGGTCCTCTCTCACTCCCCTCCATAACTGGGCTGTTGCTCTTTGTTGTAAGGGAAGAAGAAGGAATAGGTGATAAACAACATCCTCCCTGCTGCTGGCAGCTGACCCCTTCGGATACCCCCAATGCAGGGGAGCAGCGCGGCCTGAGAGTAACCAACACTTTTCTGAACTAGAAAGGTCAAGCCAGCAGCAGAGTTAAAGCAAGGGGAGGTTAATCTGGTTGGCCACAGCTCACGATAAATTCAGTGAGATTTTGCCAGTGACAGCAGTGGCAGTGGACTTGCAGGTGATGAGAGAACACTGCACTAATCAGTTTGGTTAGTTGATTGTATCCATTTGCAGGCCTCTGGTTCCAGAGCTGCTGGCTCCTTTACCTTGTTTTATCTGTGAGTCAAAATGGTCCATAAAGATAAGGTTGAAAGGCAAACCTTTGTGTCACTGTGAGAACGCTACTCCTCATGAGTGATACGGGGAGAAATGCCCCTCTGCAAAGGCACTGCCTGTTGGCAGAGGCACAGGGTGTTGGAGTCCTCTCCAGTCTTGGCTCTCAGCTCTGAGCATAGGTGATTAGTACAAAATCCAGGTACTTAGCATAAAAAAAAAAAAATCCCACTAGGAAGCTAAAGAAAGAACTCTTCAAATTTGCCAAGTTTTCATTTTCCTCAGCTCAACCCAGCCATCAGTCCAAGATTGATGCTAACGTGGTGATCTGCTTCCTCAGGTTTGCAATCACTGAGGCAGTGCCTCCTCTATCTCTGGTCGATAGTTGTGCTTCCACCAGACTGATGGTATGGGGCAACCATCCTGAGCCAGCTCTGGAGCAGAGTGGTGTAGTGGGGCTGAACAGCTTAGCTGGGCTGCTTGGTGTGCGTGTGCATCGGACCCTGCATGACTGGAATGCTCAATGCAGGCACGAATCGCACAGGGCGCATGGCTGGGCTGCTCGGGGCAAGTGTGCAGTGACATACTGCATTGCTGGGCTGCTGGGTGCAGCTGTGCATCACACAGGATGTATTGCTTGACTGCTCAGTGTGGGTGTGCAATGCACAGGGTGCACTGCTGGACTGCCAGGTGCAGGTGTGCATTGCACAGGGTGCATTGCTGGGCTGCTTGATGTGAGTGTGCATCACACATTGTGTGTTTGTGGGTGCCTGGTCATTACGGCCTGAATGTAGTATGGCAGAGGTCGATCTGAGCAGACCCTTGCTCTGGGTGCTTGCTGAGATTGCATTACTCTCATGTTCTGCAGAGATGTACCAAATCCTACTTGCCTTTACCTTACCTTACCATATCATAAACTTTTGAACTATTTTCTTTTAATGTTTTAAACTATTTTTTAAACTCAGCAGAAAAAATATTTCTTCCTCTTACTGGTTGCATGCTTTTTCCCAGTATTATAGCTGTCGGAGGCCCCAGAGCAGGCTGAATTAATTATTGCACCTGTACTGGGATGTACGTGGATATGTAAAATTGGCCAAATAAAAAGTCCAGCTATCATAGTTGTGTTTCTTGGAACTCTTTCTGTAGTTCTTCCCGTATGTGTAACAGCACACAGAGCCAGGAATGTCAGCAGGAGCTCCAGCAATAGCTCTGGTTTGCTGTGGTGTATTGCTTGTAATACTGGTACAGATTTGGTGGTGACATACACACGAGAATGGTCCCCAATGAGTTCAACTGAAGGTTTACTTTTCTCATCTACAGAGTTGCTAAAAAATAAAAGATAAAGAAGAACATCTCTGTTCCTTAATAGAAAAACAGTCCATCTATTTTAAAAGATTTTCCCTCGGCAATGGCAGACAATCTGGTGGACAGACAGCCAAACAGCTATCATTAGTCATGCATAATTAAAATAAAGAGAGAATCCAACTGTTAGCAGTAACAATTTTATCTTGGAAAAAATCTCATTAGCATACAATACCTCTTGCAGAAATCTCCAGTAGTTTTTCTCATCCAAATATCAATGTAAATGAAGGAAATTCTATGTATTTATGTGTATATGCTGTGTGCTTTCTATAGTTATGTAAATATGCAGGAATACGATAACTGTCCAGTTTAGTGTAGCATCTGTGATATGCCTGCTAAATTTACATAATGCAATTCTGTCAAAAGTAGGCAGGAGCCTTATTTCTTCTACCAAACATAAGCATACATAATTTATTGTACACTTGTATGCCTTTGGTATTTCACTGGTTTCGTGTTAAAAATGTCCTTAAACTGAAAATAATTCACCATCATAAAGCAGCACTTGAGACTGAAATCCTCTGTTCCTGACCATCTGATTTTTGCTTGATGTGAATGCTCCCTTTAAATTTATTCCAGGTATGAAGAAGGCAGTGCAGACCTTTCCCCTTTATTTCCTTGCAAATGACTGACTGACAAGTTTGTCATGTTGCGCTGCACAACTATTCAGGCTTGCTTTAGATACTGGTAGGTACAGAGGAGATACGTTTCTTTGGAGCACAGTCCCGGTAAGATGCTCCAGAGCTACGGATGTCAGGGGCATAATGCCGCTGCCAGTAGAGGATGAAGAGTGCTGGGATACTTGCAGGCAGGTTAGCGACAGGAGCCAGTAGGAGTTACAAATAACCAGTTAAAGAAGAAAACAAGGCTTTGAAATCACACTCCTATTTCTTACTGATTGGAGAGGGGAGCATCTGTAAACCACAGGTCTCAAGACGCGCTGTAGCTTTGCTGCTGGCTACAAATTTAGTGTACTTAATTAAGGAAGAATGACAGGGAGGACCGTTCTCTCCAAGGAAACACGATTGAAGAAGGGAAGGGGAAGTTTCAAACGAAGTTCTCGTTGATTTAGTGTGGTTAAGGTGCATGTGATTATGTAAAAATAAATAGTGGTATCACCCCAGCAGCAAACAGCTCCCAGCTTGACAGGGAGGCTGGGCTGAGTGTATGCAGAAAGGCCTGTCCTAACCCACCATGGAGAAGGGCCTGTCCTGGGTATCTGGGAGCACGCACAGGGCGGTAGGAAGCTGGTGATTCAGTGTGTTTATTTTGTTACATTTCTGATAGGGGTACTCCATCCATCCATCCATCCATCCATCCATCCATCCATCCATCCATCCATCCATCCATCCCCTACTGACTTACAGGAAAATCATTACTTTTTCTTCAGTAGCTGAATTTCTGTCTGAAATAATATACATGTAGGTACCCATAAATATTTTTAATAGTCTTAGTGCTGGTTGTGATTTGTTTTGTTTTGTTTTTTTTTTTGCATTAAAGCTGTTCATTTTTTTGTAGAAGTTGTAGCAGAACTTTTAAAGTAGAACAGACTCCTTACTCCAGTGTGCTGACGGGCCTCCTTAGCAGTACCTTTGGTTACTGCTCTGGAAAGGTGCTTCCTTCAGGTTTGGTCTTGGCTACACACCATGTGTGGGAAAGCGATGCTCTTAGCCCCTATAGATCGCTCCAACAACCTCAAGGTTATGATGAGAGTAGATGCCATTTGGAAACAGGAAAATGTTGCAGAAGAAATTGTTTTGTGCTGCTGTGGAACCAAAATGTGCTGGAGTAAATGAAGCAGTGTTTTTCTAAAACATTTTTTCCCTTTTTCCCCCTTTCTTTCTGCTTGGCCATTCTAGTTACCTCATCCATTTGTCTCTGCCCTGTTGTAAAAAAAAAAGGTGCATCTGCCAGTAGGCTTTGTAGGTGAAAGAATAAAGTTCACTGGGACAGCTAAGTGTATTTAAAATCCAAGCAGGTACTTCAGTATAACCCTTGTGTGAAACCACTAATGATTTTTTTTCACAGGTTTTAATAAGATACCAGCTTCACTGCTGAAATATCTATGAAGAGATTTTACTGCCATTTTACTACCTCTGGGTTTTAATAACACAGGTGAAAGAGACAATGGGTTAGAGCCCTTCATTCGGATCAGCAGCACAGGAACAAGCAGCACAGCTTGCTCTCTGGCATTTTTGGTTTGTTTCAATTCTGGAAAGTTTACTCTCTTCTTTCAAAATAAGAGACCTGGCAGCAGCAGATGCACTCTCTGGAAGGGTGTGCCAGCCCAAGGGGTAATTGCTCCAAAGCAGCCAGTCCTGCTCCATCACCGTCCCCAGCACATGCACTGGTCTGAACATGGAGTGGCTCCTTCAGGGAGCCAAAAGGAGAGCAACAGCGTTTAAAAACAGCGCAGAGCTTTTTAAACTCTGGGACAGAGTCTGAACAGGGCAGGCAGGTACTACTGCTTGTGTGCACAGTGGGAGTGTGCGTGGCTGGGCGGGCGCAGGGGCGAAGTAACTGTGCATGTTGCCTGAAGTCACAAAGGAGTCTGTTTTGGGGCGTTCACTTGGGTGGCTCTGGTCTCCACATCTTGAGATTTCTTCATGGTCTTTTACCAGTCTGGAAAGCTCTGCAGAGCTCTGACTTATCAACTGGTGGGTACTCTGCTGCTACGTGGTGAAACCCATGTGAAGTGTATAGTGTGTGGTCAGAAGATGCAGTGGCTGGGTGCAAGGAGCTGGTCGCAATGCAGCCTTCAGGGGAAACAGTGCTTCTGCGGGCTGGCTTCCTGTTACCGAAACACCAACTTAACTGCTTTATAATGGTCACAACAAGTTTAATAGAGAAGAGAGTAACTGAATGCATTTTGTTTTCCCGTTCTTTGTGACTGTAATGCTACCCAGTTGAAATGTTCAACTTGACACAGAAGCTCCAAGCATAACCTTAGCTTTCAGTAAATTGTAGTGTCACTTAATTTTAAAATAGATCTGTAAATGCATGATGGAAAAATGAAAACGTAAAATATTGAAGGCAATATTTTTGGTAAGTTGTACATTGCAGTCTTGAAACAAACATATTTTATATTGTGACACAGTTCAAAATAAAGTGTATATTATTACTGATGTAATTTAATATCAGATCAGATTCTCTGTATTGTGTGTTATAGAACAGTATGATGGTCCAAAGTTCCCTTGATTAACTGTGAGTGTGAAAGCTGGGGAGGGTGTCTGTACATAAGCAGAGAGCAAGGTCAGTACTGAGAGTGGTACTATGCTCAAAAATAAATGGAAAACATTGTCATGACTTTGTACTGCATTTTGGAACCACTTTGCTTGCCTTGGCCTCTTCCCAGTGGAGAGCTGGGATGGTTATTGCTGCCGTAGTTGCTGCTTCTGCTTTTCTCACCCTGGGCCTGCCAACACTGAGAGTTCTCTGAGAGACCATGTGTCCATGATGAATCTCCTGTGTTCGCAATGCATTGCTCAGCTGGTGTCCTGACTCAGTGTCCTTTACATGAATGGTGCCTGGCTCATGAAATGGGCTCACAGGTTCTCTGCTGAAGCCTCAAAATGGTATTAATGTGGCAGGCTGTAAAGTCCAGATTAATGGGATATACTGCACTGAAGTCTCAGCAAGAGCGGAATTGCTAATTTTCTCCAAATTGGCTGTATAAAGATCAAGAACTTCTTCCTTTCCAGCAGGGAGGAGGAAGGGAATAGCTCCCATGGCATGACCCATGGGAGCATGAGGGAGAACAACGAAGGTTTGGGTGCCTTGGAGGAAGGGTGAAAGGATGGATAATTTTCCATATAGCCTTTCTGCCAGTTCTAGGAAACCCACAGCTGAAGTGGAGACAGCAGAAGTAAGCAGTGACACCGAGCTGACGAGCTGTCTGCCATGAGGGAATGGCAGCTTGCAGGGCTCTGATCCATTAAGACTACAGAGTGCACATAGAGGCATTGGTTTCTGCCAACGTGGTGTTCACCCAACGACTGCTGCAAGGAGCTGCAACAGCATTTTTGTACCTCGTGCTTAGTGGCAGGACTGGTGCTTTGATGTTGAAAGGAAAATGTGGAGTTGAAACAAAGATTTAAGTAACACAACTTTCAAAGACTTTGTTGGGTTGGTTTTTGTTTTTGTTTTAATTCTAGAAGTTGTATTCACTCATCTCTGTCCCTCAAATCATACTTAGGTAAGCATTTCCTAATGATTTTTTTTTGTTTCTTGGGTATAAATGAAGGTAAACTTAAGGAGTAGAACATGAGTTGTTCTACCGGATTTTAAATTGATTATATAATTTTAGCTTAATTATAACAGAAATTGGGAAATGTTCCTAAAAGAAAGTGAGCGGCGTCAACATTCTTTGAAATAAATTACAGAGGAGGTTGTCCCAGACTTTAAATGATTTAAGTCTTTAGGAGACTGAATGGAAGTCTGAGTGAAATCCCAAAATAATCTGATATCCTGAGTTGAGACAATAAGAAGTTTCCAAATGGAGTGAAAAGAATCCATGTCTTGGTAAAAATAAACAGATAAAAAAAGCACTGTTTTCTATGTTTGTCTACTGTGTCACAAATTATGAAAGGCTGAGGTCTTTTCTGCAAGATTAGCGAACCCAGCTTTATTGAAAGCATGATTTCAAGTAGGTATCTCTACCAGGTCTAAAAGCAATTATTTCAGTTACTCTGTTCCTAACCATCATAATATAGCAGTTTTTAATGAGTGATTTGGATCGGATGGAGTAAATTAGTTCAAAAATGAGTACAACTGTATATGAAGGTCTCAGAAAGGACTTAAATTATTAAATTGACTTATTTTAGGATCAGTGCTTATGAAGTATTGAGTTAGCTTAGTTATGTACTTTAATAGATGTAATGAAAAATCTCATACCATTGGGAGTTAAAAATGCAGCAGTTTTACGTAGATATTGTGTTGCTTACAGAATGAAATAATACAAAATAATGCAGTAATTAAATTTTTCTTTATCTAGTATTCATACTAAATATTTTTGTTTATATATTTAGTATAATATTTACAAAATTATAGGTTAATTAAAAGTATGTGTGCATTTATCTTGATGTGTTAGGTCGTAACTGTCTTGAATTTATAATAGGCATTAAATCTGTAAATTGGCAAAACAATGCACCTTTAAATGTGTTATATAGAGACATGTCAAAGTGTTTCGCTGCCCAGCTGCTGTTTTATACCAAGATGACCTAAGTTAAATTTCATTGCAGCATTCAAGGCTCACTTTCATGATTGGACTCCCCAGGCCACTTCTAACTTCTAATCACGCTCCCACTTCAGCAGTGTAATTCTCTTATAGTCTTGTTCAGTTATTAAGTAAATCTAAAATTAAATATTAAAAATGTCATTGGAATACTAAAATAAACAGTGATGAAAAAAAGGCTGATTAAAGTTTTCTTTCAGGTATCAAGGGTCTCTTATATTGCAGTTCTTGTTTTATGATGTGTAAATAGATTTTGCAGTGCTGTGGGCAGTGATTGTGGGGAGACACTATGACCTTAAAAATCTTTTAAGTGTGCTATAACATGTGAAAGCTAACTTGCATACTTCTGCTATATAAATTATTGTTACATTCCTCTTCATAGCAAAAATCCCAACCTTTACTGTTGAATTTACTTTAATTCTTCAGAATTTTTTTTCATAAGGCGTTTTAGCGGGTAAATTTACATAATAGCTTGAGAAACATAGTGTACACGGTCTAACTAAAATTCTTCGTAGAGTATTGGTCTGTTGAATTACACAATGCCCCATTAACTCTGGAAGTCCTTTAGGGCTGTTTCTGGAGATAGAGGAGCCATGAAGTAAACTGTTGATTTGAAAATTCAGCTAGAAAGCAGAAGCTTAGCATCCCGTCCCAAACTGTAGGGGACTACACCCTCTGGGATTTTGGAAACCAGACTGCTTATCAGAAAAAATTGAAAACTTCCTTACCAGTAAGACATTTCCCTAGCACTCACCCAGTCTTTTGTATAGATTTTTTTTTCTTTGTTAACCTCCCAGTTAAAGTACGACTGGGCTGGGGACATGGACTGCAGTGCTGGAGCAGCTCTGGGTGGGAGCAACCCAGCAGCAGTAAGTCCACCTGCCAAAGGGACCTGCTGCTGGATTTTGACTGGTGGCACTTCTCTTGGGCAGGCCAGTGGGATGGGACCAGGTCAAACATTATACATTTATTAGGTATTCCATGTTCCTGTGTAAAGCAATGTCTCAAATTCTTATAGAATCATGGAATGGTTTGGATTGAAAAGGATGTCAAAGATCATCCAGTTTCAACTCCCCTGCCGTGGGCAGTGACACCTTCCACTGGATCAGGTTGCTCAAAGCCTCATCTAGCCTGGCCTTGAAAACCTGCAGGGCTAGAGTGTCCGTGACTTCTCTGGGCAACCTGTTGCAGTCCCTCACTACCCTCACAGTGAAGAATATAAAACCATAGAAAGATCATCCGAAAGACTTTCTCTTACTGAAGAACTCTGTTTGCTTTCTGCAGTATCCATGTATGAGACAATGTTGTGTTGGGCTTTTTAAAAAGATAAGAAATTTTTGTTGCTTAAGGGAAAGGATCAGAACAACAGCTTCTGACTTGCAGCGGTGGTCCAGCTGCTGTTCACCCCACAATTAAGATTGGATTGCAACTTCTGCTTTTGACAGAACTTTCTCTGCCTAGTAGGTAAAACGAAGGGCGCATGTAGCTGGAAAGAATATTTACCAATAAATAATGAATGCTCCCGACTTAAGTACACTGCAAATTTAAGGCCTCAGGGCTGTGAACGATAACAGGCTTATGATGACTGAGTAGGCCATACCTGCTGTGGCAGGGCTTGGGTTAATATTTCCTTGCTCTTCTGCAGGTCCATCATCAAGCCTTATATACCCTCAGTCCTGCAGTTTCAATAGGTGAATGAGTCCTGGGGCTTCCCACCTGCAGCCAGGGCATCATCCTACGTGATCAGTGCGCACCAGCAAAGCCCTGTCAGGAAAACATGTAGAGGTTCCTCGGTCATGAAAAGCAAACAATCTTGTATTTGGTTTTCTAGGTAGTTGGTGAACTATGCTTTTCTGTCTTCAACCTGTGAACAAGTGTGCAGTGGGATCAAAATCGGGTGAGAGGGGAGAGGATGGTGAGAAAATGACCAGTGGTGAAGGAATAGTTCACAGGTGTGGAGCTTTGGTCCCATTCGCAGGAGACTGGGTGATGAGTAAATATGTTATGAATGTGGCCTAATTATGACTAGCAATTTCCCCCCCAGCTGGAGCAACTGAACTAGAAAATTGTATTAGACTTTTCATTCTAAGACTATTAAATAGCAGAGAAAGAGAGAATAAAATATTTTTCTCATGGGTAATTTTTTTTAGTATAGAGTCTTTCACGTGACTGGAAATTAGTTCAAAATTTATTTAATTAAGTGTATTTAATTTGTGACCTTTTTTTTTGCCTGCATAAACCACCTTTTTGTTACCTTTCTGGTAGTGTGAATGTGTATGTCATAAAGATAGAATACAGCCTGCATGTGAAATTCAGACAACCCGGTCATTTGCAGTCGGCCGCAGCTCAGGGCTGCCCTATGCTGGGGTGACCACATCGGGCTGAGCCTCCTCAGGACCTTCTAAGGCAATCAGGAGTGCAGTGGTGCCTGGCTCTGCCTCTTACAGTCCAGATATAAGAGAAAAATGGGGGATTAGCACAGAGCAAAGGAGGAGATTTTGCTTATAAACCCCAGTAAGAGGTGGAGCGGTCGATGGTGTCTGCAGCGTGAAGGGGGGAAGGTGGAGGAGGAGGAGAGGCATCACAACGTGCCCCTCAGCCTCTACATGAGTACCTAGGAAATGCCAAAACCTGTTCAAAATTTGCAAACTTGGGGCACAGGTGGAGATGATATGTGAATCTTTAGTGTAGATTCAGTTGCTAAATCTTCTGATTTTATATTTTTTTTATAGAGAGGTGCATGCTTTTGTCAGGACATTGTAAAACCTGCAGGTTTCACCCAGGCTGTAATAGTGTGGTCAAAGCTGCAGCGCTGGCAGTGCCAGTGCAGCTGAGTTAAGCAGCCTGATGTGGTCCAGGCACCATGCATGGTGGAAGGCCAGTGGCCTGGGGTAGGTTCCAGCTATTGGGATCGTTTCCTACACATCACAGAATTGATCTGGAGCTTTTTTCTCTTCATCTTTTGTGTATTATATCCGAATAGCTGATCGTGATTTTTTTTTTCTTTTGTCTCTGTAACACCTTTGTGATTAATTCATACTAAGTTTATCAAAGTGTAATGGATTTAAAGTGCATCTTGGTTTTGGAGGTGTAAAGAGCACTTTCTGTGATATTCATCTCATTGAGAGCAGGAGTTTTGTGTAGATAATTTCAAGTTAACATACATTCTTTGATAAAGAGCAGTGTGGCTTAAGTGGCAATATAAATAATTAATGCCTTAGGATGCCTGGCCTTTCTAAATATAGGTAACTGGCATACCAGAGTAGTTTTACTACCTGCATGTTATTTTCCCTGTACTTATGATCTTCTCTCCCCAGCAGTACTTCACCTTTTCCTCCCTACCATCTATTTTAGCATTAATGTTTACTGCAATGAAGCTATTCTTACCCAGGGAACACATTATTCTGTTTATGAAAATTGTACTAATAAACTCTGCGTATGTGTTGAGGCTTTGAGCAATCTGATCTGTTTCCAGGGTTGGAACTGGATGATCTTTAAGGTCCCTTCCAATGGACTATGCTGATTCCTGGTTTGTTTTTTTTTTTTTATTTTAGCTAGTTAAAGTGAACACTGAAGTATATATATATAAAACAAAATTTATTTTTAATTCAAATACGATAATTCTGGAGTGACTGACTTGAAAAGTATTGTTTTAATCACATCCAAATACATTTTATATTTACAAGATTTATGAAGTGAAGGATCAGAAGGAATATTGTTTTGAAGTGTTCATTAAAATAATGCTTATATAGAAAAAGTGAAATGTAACAATAAGGACAGTTCAGTGCATTTATCTCTGTGACTTGAGGAGTCAGTCCAGGAGCCATGACTCAGCTATCAACTAAGTGGGAGGGGATACTCAGATAGTCATCCACAGAGTATAAATTGTATATTAATGTCAGATGTATGGATGGTTGACCTGCTTATTGTAGTTAAAATAAACCACAAGGAGAATCCACTATTCCACTAAGATCACAGCTCATGATAAAATATAGTTGGGATGCAATGCTTAGAATTGTAAGTGCATAAACCAAAATCAAAGGAAACATAGCCATAAAGCTTCCAATTTTCACTAGATATGAGCATGTTCGAAATTTCTAGGATTCTTTTTGAGGAGGCAGGGTGGAAGTGGAATAAGCTTAGATTCTCAACATTTATGACAAACCTTTTGAATTATTTGATGGAAAGTAATACATTGGAGTAGTACAAAGTAATATTTTGCATAGTAGCAAAAAGGTGTGCAGTATTTACTGTTGATCAAAGTTTATGTTGCCTGGAATACAGTTTCTGTGCAAATGTTTGCTGTCTTTGGAGAGGACTTGACACATTATTCATAAGTTGGAAGCAGATAAATTCCCCTATCCAAACACATCTGCTGGTAAAAAGTTTGAGTGTAGAAGATCAATACAAATATATTCATAGCAGAATAAAGGATCCCTTTTTCTATTTAAGAATATTAATTTGACTACATATGTATGCTGTTTAATAATATCTGTACCTGTGTGATGGCAGGAACAAGAATGTTCTTTTGTATACTTCGTCTGGATAAGAATCAGTAATCATATAAAACAACACAAATTCAACACATTGGTTATTGAAGTTGTCAACCCCTTTATAAAGTTACAACATCTTGTACATTAGTTAATGTAATCAGTTGATAATGAAGAGCACTACTCAATTAACAAACAAGTGCCGTTGGCAGTACTGAAGATATTTTTAATAGGTGATACCTTTGTAAAGCTGGTTGTAGTTATTAAAAGATAATAAGTCTTGGGAAGAGATAGTATCAGGAATGTGCAGCTTGATTGCCTGCCGCTGATTATTCACCACTGGCACTTGTCAAGCACCCAACCTGACTGACTAGGAATGCCGTGAGGTGGCTGGAAGCCAGGACTGATGGGTTGGTGGAACGCGTGGGATCTGGACCAGGGGGAATTCTCCTTCTTGAAGCTTCACTTCCTGCAGAAAGGAGTATTTCCTGCATTGTTCTTCCTGGAAGAGTCATGTGCTTGTATACTTTTTTTTTTATAAATTGTTTTGGTTTGGTTTTTTTTGTTTTGTTTGGTTTGGGTAGGATTTGGTTTTGTGTTTTTTTTTGTTGTTGTTATTGTTGTGGTAGTGTGTTTGTTTGTTTGTTGGTTTGTTTTCCCCTGGAAGCAGTGTATAATATTGCGGATTATGAGTTATTTTCTGAAGATCTTTACTATAGCTGACCCCAGGCAGACTGATCTGGAGTTTCCTAGCAAAGCTTTACAATGATAGAGTTATGAACCTGGTACTGGGGAGCTGTACTTCTTAGCATTCATCTGTCTTTAGCAAAAAAGGCAGATAGTTCCTGTAATGGTTCCAAGAACATTTTCACTAGCAAAAAAGTTCTTTAAATACTGCTCACTGAGAGAAGCTGCTAATTTGTGTGACAGCTTGATTAAAAGTAACCAGGTTCCACACGTCCACACGTAATTTATTTTGAAACTGTCCAACGTTTTCATTCCATCCCATTAATTTTAAATTAGTAGGCTAGCTTGATCAGATTATTTAAGAAAAAAGATGATTTTATGATCTTCATTTATGTAAGTTGAGATCCATAATATAAAGAAGTCCAAAAGTGGTTATAAATAATGAAACTGTTTGCACCAGCATGAAAACCTGTTGAACTTGTTAGCAGGATGCAAAATGAAATGCAGAATTAGGTCTGTTAATGATCGTCTTTAACTTCAGCAGAAGTTGGGTTGCAAATTTGGCTCCATATTACGGTAAATATTCCTGAGTACATGGTTTCTGCGAGAAATGAACCTGAAAAGATAATATTTAAGAGTGCATTTTACAGAGATCTTCAAGAGGACTCCATTTTTAACAGAAAGTGATTTTCAGAAACAGGAATTGATTTAGATCTGGTCTTTAATTGCACGTGAGATCACAAGCAAGAATTGTTTTGAACAATTAGTGATACAGAGATTTTCTCAGTTGTTTTGTTTTTTTTTAATTATCTGCTCTTGTTTGCAATAAAACCTTTTTAAAGATTTCTGAATTCTTGAACTGTAGAATTGGCTGTGGTAGATCTGGGCTAGCACTGGTGAGATGCCAGGAGAACAGGCTATGCCAAGGTTCATGTTTGTGTTCTAGGTGTGGGAAGTTTGCCAACTATATAAGTAGAGAAAAAAATACCATTATCTTCTTTGACACTAAAGGAGAACACCATTTAATGCTTTTTTGTTAAGTTTTTTGTTAAGTTTGAAATAATCGCTGAGCAGTGATGTTTCCCCAAGACAGACTAACAGATGCGGCAGTGAGGAAGCAATTTGCTTTCAACTCTGAGGCTGTGGGTCAAAAAAGAAGCCTTGGGGTGGACAGAGGATGGGATGGTTCAGGATGAGGGTCAAGGAGAAGGAAAAATGTTGTTGGTGGCTCTGAGCTTGTGGCAGCTGCGCTCCACAAACTCCACAACACTGGTTTCAGGCTGCTATATCTTGCTGTCTTCAGATGTTCTTGATCAAAACAAGGGCAGAAAGTGTTTACAACACAGGGAAAGCATTTATCAAACCTTCTGACAATTTGGCAAGTTAGTGTCTTTATGACACTATACGAAAAGATGAAATGAAAAATTCACAGTAAGAAACAAAGACTGGTATTAGTATTTGTTACTCTGTTTGATGTCTTAACACTGAGTTTTATGACAGCAAACCAATTTGTCTGCATCTGTTCTGCCTGAAGACTAGAAAAACCACTGCCCTTCATCCTTGCAACTTGAGGTTTTCAAATATGTCGTTCTTATCTGCTGCCCTGTGGGGGTTTGGTGGGTGAAGAATCCACAGGTGCAAAATAGAGAGCTGCAAATACTCTTCCAAAAGTGTTGTACTCACTTCTGCAGTGGATCTGTTAAAGAAATTGCCCACATTTTTTGATTTCCATCACACTGGACATGGAATGCATCCTGTTCATACCAAGTCCTGCAGAAAAGGATTCAGACAAGATCTTTTAAAATGTATTTCTACATTAATTTAATTATCTTCTCTTTCCAGGGCAAGACTTGTACAGCAGTTAACAGAACATTTCAGATTTCTAACAAAAATGGACCAAATAGTTCAGGTTATCTCCCATCTGTTCCAAAGGGGTGTTTTCATGACTATGGCTTTGAATACTTTTCCTAGATGAAGATTATATTAGACATCACAAAATATATTGTGATCACTGTGTAGAGTTCTGTTGTCATTATTAGTGCCTCAGCATAAAAACAAGTATTTTGTTATGATTTAGACTTCTAGAGAACTGGAAGTAGTAGAGAAGTTTCAGTTTGCAGTATGCCTAAGGATTCATGGATGGCATTAAATATTTATTTTTTATTTGTTTTCTTATATCCATACTAAAATTGCTTTGATTATTGATTGACACGTAAATTAATTTTGGACTCTTTTTTAAACCCATCTTTTAACAATATCTTGAAAATATTCTTAGTATAATGGGAGCCTGAAGTTTATTTTCCAAAATAATTTTAGCAGTTAGGGGCCTCATTATTTTTTTGTTTCCCTGTGTTGGAATAATTTCTGAAAACAGGGAAGGAGCCTTTTGAAATTTGTACCCTGCTGACCAGTGAAACATGCTGCAACTCTAGCATTGCCATGAAGCTGTATATTGAGCAGGAGGGAAGAACGTTACTCCCAAAACCAGTAATAACATTCCAGCTTCTGTCTGCATCCAGCTCCTGTCTGTAACTCTAGCAAGTTTGGTTTCCAATGTGCAGAACATTTCTCCTAAAAGTGTTTGTGAACATATATGTACTTGTTTATTTTGCAGTCCCTGGAATTTTTAGTTATACTGAACATCTAAAAGATTTTTGCAGTTCTTCAAGGCAGCAGTGATTTTCAGATTGGTTAAAGTAAACAATATGTCAAACACCGACTGGATTTTTTTACCCTGAGCATAGTAATTTTCTGTCAGAAACAGTAAAAGTAACAACAAAATATAATACCAGATGTGCTGTGAAATATGTATTATATTCACACTAATGTGTTATATGAAATATTCGATCAAGGCGAGTTCATCTTGCTTCACTGTTGGAGATAAATTTCCTAGATTAAGACCATAATTTACTGCTTTAGCTGCTCTAAAAAGAAGACAAGAGCAGGAAAAGCTTTCTGAGGGTGATCTGGCTACCTGAAATCTGACTATGAATGTCCTAGGATACGATGGTCTGTGTCATTAAACAAAAATAATATGTAACCCCAGAAAATTTGTTGTTAATTTATGGCCTCCATGATTGGTAGCCCAAATAAGATGAACTAATCCTAAGCACATAAAAAACATTGGAGACAATCATATCCTCCTGGAGCGATGTATGGCATTCACAAAAATTTCAGAGCCACTAAATATTATCTGGGCAAGTAGCTCAATATATTTCATGGTAGCATTAAACCTGAGTATGTAGAGGAAAGATAGGAGTTTTGCCAAAAAAATAGTTTTCATTTTTTTATGATGTGTCATCTAACTTTAGCATCACCAGCTGCGCTCGTCTTGAAATCCTCTTGGTGACTTATTATTATTATTATTGTTAACCTTTTGAATAGTCTTGTTCCATGCTTTTGCTATGTGGGCAGGCTTTGGGTCCCCTTGGCTGGTTACTCCTTCATTTCCTGTCTCTCTGCTCTTGAAAGCTTAACTTGCTATCTCCATGAAGACAACACGCAGATACATTTTCATTTCAGATCTGCATCCTAGATTTGCAAACTAAAAGCTCAGTTGTAGATACACAGCAAGAAGCTCAAACTTTAACTTTTTTAGAAAAGATCACGTCTTTCATTTTTGCCTGTCTCAAATAAATACCTTTTCAACTGACCATCCCACTTCTAAACTGCAGTCTGGTTGTCCTGTACCTCTCTCTTGGTCCTCCTGTCTGTGTTTGCTCTAAACCTTGCTGGTTCTTTCTGCATAACACCCCTGAAACCTAGCTTTGTCCTGTGAATTGAAAACTCCTACTTGGGCTGTTTCATCTTGACTAATTAAGTATTTTTCCTTCTGCTTTGACAAATGCTATCTTGCATTGTGACATTTCTTCAGACCTCCGTGACAAATATTTTTTTAGACCCTCCTATTGGTGTTTCATTCTGTTTTCCTTTGGTTCCAGCTTCTCCATCTCATCAGGGATAACATATTTATCTTAACATTCTGGTCATCAGATATTAATACCAGATATGAAAATGAATGTCTTTAATTTCATCACTGCCCTGTATGTGATGTTGACAGAACCAGCTCATTGCCAGTGCTGGGGAGTGGAGCACTCCGTAGGGCTTCATTTGCAGCTCTGACTGCAAAGTTTATGATTACAGAATGGAAAACAATGAAGGCAGAAACTAGAACATTTCACATTTGAATGCGAAGACCAAGACACGTGGCATTAAATATACTTATAAAAGATAATTTATTTCCTAAATCACGTTCACTTTTGAATTTGAATAGTAGTTATGGCTGAAAACCACTTGCATTTAATCAGGAGGTGAGTGAGCATTGCAGCAAATACTTTGGGCATACTAGTAAATATTTATTTGTGATAGATTGCATAAGTAAAAGATAGAATTCAGCCTTCACTGGGCCTGAATCCATCTTGTGATGTAATTTACAATTTCCAAATTTATGAATATATGTATGAATGGCTGAATATAGGCTCTGCTGTGAATACTGTTAGTTGAAGGTCGTGCCATATTTCATTGGAAAGCTAATTTTCCTGATGTATATAATAATGTTTCACATTTGATCTTTATGTAACAATTACTGGAGCATTTTAACATTCTTCTATTATGTATATAAATGTAAGTATGTAAATATTTTTTCTTACACTGGATGAAGCGAGTACTGTTTCTGTTATGTATCTGAAAGCAAAACATGTAACTGATCCCAGTGATGTTCATGTCTAGGAAACCATAACCATGGGACAGGCTTATGCTGGAAAGAAACAGCAAGTTGCCTGTCTTTTCTTTATTGCTAGCCTTTTTCAAAAACTTCTCCACTTTTGGAAAGAAGCGGATGGATGTCATTTGGGAATCATTAAATACTTTGAGACAGATGTACACATCTTTGAAAGGTGACCATCTGTATGCCAGCAGGTCTGGATGCTTTGAGCTTTGGAGTGATGCAAGACGTGGTTGAGATGATCACCAGTCTGTAGATGTTATTGCATAGTAATATACAATCTAAAATACCTCAGTGAAAAATCCAACCGATTCTATTAGTTAACAAGACCAATTCAATATATATTTTTGCATTCTTTTATGAGGAAGGAACTATTGAAAATCTGTCACAATCTCAAGATTCATCTGAATGGCTGCCATGCAATGAGCACTGCTTATTAATGCTGTTTGATTTAGTACTACAAATACCTCGTTTCTTTAAAAAAAAACATAAACAGGCAAGCTGCAAGTTCATTTATGGCTATGTTAGGTGGATTAAATCTGCATAGTTAACAGACCTGAGAAGAGTAGTCCATGTGGAGTCAACACCAAGTATAGGTGGGAAGAGCATTTCTAGTGTGGTTCTTCAGTTTGAGCAATAGGAGCAGTTCTCTTTGGTGTGTACATGAATATTTTTATATTTTGTATAAAATTATTGATAATTAAATTTGAAAATGACACAGTGATGAGTGGAACGGGATAAAATAAAGAAGAAAGCAGCTTGACAGGAACATCTTGGTAAGCTGGATCTATTCTAAAAATAGAGTTTGCTTTGGGTCTTAATATAACACTGTGGCAAAATCCACTCTTAACAGGATCCAGAGGTTTGCGTGTTTAGAATAATGGATAGGAATACAAACACCTTGCTGAGACAGGTATTGAAATATGATGTATAGTTCTGTCATGTGTTTTCTCAAAGATGCTGAAGTAACAGAAAGATGGCAGAAGAGACAGAAAAATATTATATGGGAAATAAAAATATTTACAGTTAGAAGCTTAAAGAACTCAGCCTAATTAGTTTAACAAATTAGAAACAGGCAAACTTGTGTTGAAGAATGGTTTTATGTCAAAAAACTCAGAAAATTCAATCTGGGCAGAAAACCATAATGAAAACTAATGACTAAAGCTGAAACTGAACAATTTCAACATAAATGCAAAGCAAGTGCTCTGTAGGCAATTAACTACTGGAATCAGTTATCAAAGAAATAGAGGACTCATCTGTTGTGGCTCGTTACCTCTCCAAAAGATACATTTAGGCCCTTTGCTGATCTGGATATGTCAAAAGTGAGGTCCTTTCCTTTGATACGGTTATGGGAAATGTTCCCTTTCACCCAGACAAAAGGGGCATGGAGTGTTTAGATGAGCCTCAGCTCCCCTCACTAGGACCACTAACTATTGGTCAGAGCATTTGAAAATTTCCCGGTTTTAAACCTTTTGTCACTTCTTCTGTGTCTCTTTGAAATTAATTCAGTTCTTTAAGATATATTGCGTTAATATTTAATTTTAATGTTAAAAATATTATTTCTTTAGTGGCCTAAACAATATCTGTCGTGTGTAGGAGTGTGATTGATGATATTTTAATACAGGTTGCAAACATGGGAAAACATACAGAACAAATTCAAGAGATACTTGCCCTTTGCCTTGTTTCCATCACACCTGTGGCAGAGGGTTGCAAACTGCAACTATACTGATTCGAGCCACTTGTGGAGTCAACCTAGTGAACCAAAAACATTTCTGTCATTTTTCCCCCATGGTTATTTAGCAAATAATTTGTTCATGTGTTCTCTGTTCATAAACCCATAAACCTTTTCTATAAACAAACAGTTCCATTTATCTTTAATAGCCAATTTTATCATTAGGTTGTGGAAGGCAGCATTTTATAGAACCAGTGATTTCTGATAGCAAAAAAAAATAATGCCTTTATATTCCTATGTGATGGGTTCTTGTTTATTTCTGGAAAACCTGGGCAGGGTGGACATTCCACTGCTCCACTGATAACATGTTCCTGAAGAGTGTTTGTGTTCATTATTTCACTGACAGCTTTTCAGTCTTATAAGCATATTAAAATATTGCAAGTGAAAAAAAAAACCAGTCTAGAGCAGCAGCCACTGTTCTGTTTTTCTATTCCTTTTGGGCTCTTTTTCAGCTTGGCTTTGACTTTGTCACCTACGTGGATAATGAATGGAGGGAGAGTAGGCTGCTGCTGCCAGTTAGTTGAGTGGGCTAATTGGAGGGGACTGCATTGGTGATAATTAGGAGGAAGAACAGCAGAGCAGATCAATATCCTTGAGAGCAGACTTACTATCCTTTGGGAATCTGTGCCATAACAGGGATGCCATCTTACAGAGAGATTAGGACACAACCAGTCGCAGTTGGTAATTTTTGCTTTAACTTATATATCAACCATCAGATATATTGTTCATACCACAAACTGCATTAAAGGTTCAAGTGCCAATAATCTGCTGGCAGTTTCATGGTACTACAATGATTATGCATTTATATTGTTTTCTTCTGTAAGACTCTAACATTTATATGCTGGATATGCTGCTGAGTATTATAATTATTGTGAAGGTGATTGTAAGTCTGCTTTCTGAGCTTTGATGATAAGTATTATGCTGAAGTGAGACGGTTCTTCCCATTTCCCAAGGGGGCTGAGAGCAGCCTTCTGGCCTGTGTCATCACAGTGGGTGCAGGGATGCCTGAGGACAGATCCAAAGCGGGAGGTGGTGTCCCAGCTGGCAGCACCGATTAGTGCATGCAAGTGCCTGGGGAGAAGGGATGCTGGGGCAGGGTGATGGGATATGGTGCAATGCGGTGATGAGCAGGGTGCAGGCTGCCAGCCTCAGCCCTGGAAAGAAGTGACTGACAGCCAGCCCTTCCGCAGTTGAAGCGTGCTGGTCCCTGTCCCTGACTTTGGACCCCAGAGAGGTCTTGCACTCACTATTGTGCAACAGCTCTATGCTGTGCTTCTCTCCATCTCTTTTACCTTATAGAGAGGGAGTATTTTGGCTTCTGAACAAGAGATGCCAATGTCTTTTCCCCCAATGCACTGAGCTAGATCACTTGGTACCACTTCTTCCTACAGTGCCATCTCGCACTAGCTAATTGCAGCCCTTCATCATGGTATCCGATATGTAGCATTAATTAGTTTGTGGAGAAGCACTCACATTGTTCAGGCAGAGACTGCAGGAATATGCATCTTTCTGCAAACTCCACAGTGATGGAATCATTGTCTTTGAGGCTGTCAGCAATATATATGAGGTTCTTTATTTACCAATCTGATCCTGTTAAAATGCTCATCTAGAACTGGTGTTCGTGGCTAGGAAACTGCTGCTCTGAAGGTGAACAGGCTGGGCTGATGGAGGGTGGATCCTAATGTAGTGACACAGGGCAAGGTAGGTAAAATAGGCTGAAAGCTTTCTGCATATTTTCAGAGTTAAAAATAATGCTAAAAGTTTTTGGAAAATTTCAGCTAATGTACTGGGAAGTCACTAGTGGTAGTGATAAATCACATTGTAGGATCTGACAGGCAGCACTGGGGCATTTTGAGGGCGATACAGATCTGCCTGCTTAGCTGTCTCTTGCATTACCTAGGTTTAATGAAGATATCCTATAATCTTGAGGATTCAATTTACTAACTGTCACTGTTAATGTAATCCTTATAGAGTAAAACTCCGGGTATGACATTAACATGGACATAGAAAGAATGCATTTCAGGTGAGTGCAAAAATTCAGTCTTGTGAGGTACCTGTGACTGTCACAGGTGAAAATATTTACTAATGAAGTGTGTATTTGTCTTAGACAGGTAGAGACTCCCATAGTCCCTTAATTTACTTTGAATAATTCATTAGCTAGCACTCTTCACCCATGACAGTCATAGGTAAATCCCAGACTGGAGCTGCTAATTAAAGTTGCAAGATGAAGAGAAGCTACTAACGAGATGCTAGACAAGTCCTCGAACAATAGAGAAGTAATTTTAAGTACATAAAGTTCTGTTGTTGGTTTTCACGTGAGGGTAAGGAAATATTGAAGAGTTTACGCTTATACAACAAATAATTAGAAATGTATATGAATGTGGATGTGAGGCTGAACAAGGGGAGTGTGGTTCTCCAGGACTAGCAGGTACCTACAGCATATAGATACTGTGGGATCATTCAACATATTGATACCTAAAATTGTTGAATATTTCATATTTAACTTTTTTTTAAAAAAAAGGATAAGCAGTGATCTGTGGATTTTACCAGACACATTTATGGATAGACCTATCTCTAAAATATGACCTGTGTATACTTAACAAAAACTTGTTACCCATGTGATGATCTGTACATGCATTATTGTCAAGTGGAACTACATAGTGAGCTTATGGGATGAAAAATGTACGGATACATTTTTAGGTAGTAGAAATTAATTGTTCTTGTTTCTTCTACAATGTGAAGTTTCCAAATTAGTATTTTGTTGATGAGAACAGAAGACTGCATCTGTGTTGTTCCTGTTGCCTAGCTGGTTCACTACACAGAAATATCTGATGTTGCAATACATTTAAATATGTTTTATATTAGGAATGAGATATCTAGAAATCTGTATGGGTTATGAAGTAGAATAAAAGCACAGTTTCAGTGATTATTTTCAGTATACAAAAAGAGCACTATTCAGAGAAAAGTAAGGGTGCTGAAGCAGTTTGTCTTAGTAAAGAAAATGTCTAATAGGAAAATCTGTATCAGAACTTCGCTGAAAATGGGAAAAATGTGTGTGTGGAGGGCCTTCTCTAAAGGGAAAATAAACCTAGTCCATTCGATGTGATTGCTAATTCTGCTTACTGTGTGGTCACGGCAGCAGTTCTGGCACTGCAGATGGTGAGGCAGGAGTCCGCAGGGATTGTCTGCAGCCCACCTGGCTTTGGACACTGCAGAACCAGGTACTGGGGGCACTGGGGCTGGAATCTGGAACCTTATGAGAGTTTGTCTCTGACAGCAAAACCCACTACAGGTCACACTGGTGTCTCTTGCTCCTTCTCGCCCCCACAGTTCATGCAGTTGCATTGTGGTTTGTCTTGGGAGCCTGTCCAGCTTCAGAGAAAAATAGCAAGTGACATCTTCGCTGCGAGGTTCTTCCTAAGCTGGTTGTTTCTCTAATTCACTGTTCAGCCATTCGAGACGCGATGGTTGGCTTGCAATGAAGCGAGAGCAGAGACAAAGCTTTGGAGTTTGTGCAAGGGCAGGATCACGTTCAGATGCTGCTGTGGCTGGGGACTGCATTTCAAAATGCCATGTGCATTTATAAGGGTAGGATCAAAACTTGATATGCTAGAAAAGCAGTACGTGAAGTATTTGACATAGGAAAAGTGCAGTGGCAGTGGTAGGGATGTTAAGATTACCAAAAAATATATCTTGTCTTGGTCAGATCCATGGTAAAGCAGAGTCCGAAGCACTTCAGTTTACCAGCCACTGCAAACCCGATGTTTGGTGGGGGAAAAAGAAACATAAACGATCATATAATTATCCTAAGGTCATATGCATTAAAAAATAAATCTTTTGATGAATTCTCTGTGATTTCGTGCAGTCTTTGTATACTGGAGAGATTTTGGCTGGTTCTATTGAAGCTCTTCACTAAACATGCCCATGTCATGCTCTGTCGCAAACTGTTAAAGCTGAGGAACAAATATCTTACTGATGTGTTTTGTCATCATCCAGACTAGGTGGCCAACTTCCAGGTTCCTCCAGTTGCTAATAAATCTTGGAGTTTGGAGAAGCTGAGTAGAAAAGACATTTTCATCATTCTTCTGTGTGATACAAAATATAGAAGGTATGATTTTAAAATCCGCGTGTGAGATTTCAGTGTGAGGCTCTCTGCTAATTGCTGTTCTGATATGTTTGCAAGGTGGTCCAGGAAGGCTTCCCAAGGTGGTCCAGGAAGGCTTCCTGCTCCTGAGCAGTGTCCCAGTGCTCTGCATGCATATATTTGCTTTAAGGCTGATACAGTGATGTTCTTTCCAGGTCAACCCAAATTTCTTATTTCTTTCATGCTGCAGGTGATTTTGCACTGACTGAAACTGCTTTCAACAAAAGCCAAGTTATGATTCATTTCCCACTTGTATTCAAGCAGGCGCTATTTTTATGCCTACATAAAGAATGGGGTGACTACGGAAAATTTGCATGCTCTCCTAAGAGTGCTTCCAACTGCAGGTGACGGAGATGAATCACCACTATGTCTATCCAATAAATAAGATAGTAACAATTTCCTTACCTGAGAAGAATCAACAACACATCTAAATAGGTGAATAAACCATAGCATCTGCTAAAAAAAAAAAAAAAGAGAAAAATTAATCAAGGATTTGATTTATACGGAATATTACTCAGATATTTTAGAGTGCTTGTGCGTGAGAAGTTTGTTTTCTACTGCGGTTTTTCCTCTGCAGAAAGTTGAGAGAAAACTTCAGTAAATTAAAGGGAAAATATGGGAAGTGAGTAACAGTGGCTTCCTGAACAGTGTCAGCTGTGCCCAGTGTGTTCATGATCTGTATCTCTGCTGCCTGTGAGCATGAAGCGTCCACTTGGCTTTTACATTTGACCTAGAAAATGAAAAAAGCTCCTGATAGTCACAAGGATGGTACACCATCTGATAATTTCATTCTGATAAACATTAAGGAGTTAAAAGCAATGAGTTTATTACTTTTGGGGCTGTTGGTTGTACCAGCAGATGTGACAGATCATTGATCAACAGCAGGGACATGTCCCACTACTTATTTTTAAAGAGATCTCAGAGTTCACTGAGACCACAGAGCAGCTTTTTCCAGTATGGAGACAAACCTGTGTTTCATATATCCTCCTGTTGTTCTCCCACTTCATCTACAGAAAATACCTATTTTAAGACATTTCTTGTTTTCCAGATTCAAATGATTGTCACAGAGTATTCTAATAGAAAGAGTAAAGGAAATTCAAATATGTCATTTTATGCCTTTAAAGAAACTTAGAAAATTGTGAAGTTCATTTGGAATTATCCAATAGTCCCAAAAGAAAAGGAAGCCAGATGTCTGATGGGCTGTGGCAACACTTACCTGTGCAAAGCCCTGTTGTAGATCTGAGCACAAAGCTAGAAACCGAAAGCCATTTATTTTGTTCAAGTTTCCATGCCTAAGGCCTGACGTGGTAAAGAAGCAAACTTCCCTACAGATCCCCTTTGGCTTGATGACTGAATTCCCTTTCAACAGAGAGACATGTTGTGGAAATGTTTAAATGATAGAATTGATAGAATTTGTTCAGGATTTTTATAGCTTTGTTGGATCGCCTAAAAGATGCTGAAATGTTTTCTTTCACTTCAGTCTGACTTTGACTTTGAAGAGGATGAAATGTGGCTGTATGCTTTAGTGGTGACACAGTTTAAAAAGAATCTGTGTCTGTAAAGCACTTAACATACAGGGTAGGGAGGAACAGTAAAAGGTTTATAAACATTTGATACTGGATGATTTCCTAAGTTGGGATCAGAGCTGCTAGGAAACAGCCTCCAGGAAAGTTTTTCATCTCGCCACCTCTCTTAGCAGAGCTACTTGGCAACCCCTTCCCATGGTCCCCATTTCCACAGGATGCAGTACGAGCTGGCAGCAGAGCCAGCTTCTGTGCAGGGTCCTGGCCATGGCTGCCCTCTCAGCGGTGGGTAGCGAAACACCTGGCAGAGAAAAACTGAGTTCAAACTCATATGATATATTTAGCACATCTTGCTTTATAAGCTCAAAACACATGGAGATTAAGTACAATAGTGAATGATTCCTTATAGCATCCCCATGATAGTGACAGAATAACTATTAGTCTTCTCTTGTTAATGAAGGGATTGTCAAGGTCCCAGTTGATGAGGGACGTTACTCTATTTCGAGCTGTGTTTTAATTCCTTTAGATCACTTTCTTTCCAAATGTAATATTTAGAAAACCTATAAACTCATTGCCTTTTCACCCTACAGCTTTACTTTCTATTTAAATGGTGTCTTATCTACTGAATGCCATTATTAATGTCTACTTCCACTTAAGTTGCGCAAATTATGTTGTTATTCAAACAAGTGCACAGTGCAGTGGTTCTGACTGACTTTAACCATGCCCGTCGATTTTAAAACTGAGCTTGTAACTTAGCAGTTTAAATTGTGCTGTCTCCTGCCAGACAGGGCTTGGGGTAACAAACCTGGGAAAGATCTTATGCAAGAGCTTATTTCCTGTGAAAATGAGGAAACGTTAACATTGTGCTTTTGTTATAAAATACATTGAATTGTAAATGAAAGACGCATAGTTGTGATTTAAAATGCAAGCAGCCCCTGCAAATCAATACTAGCTATATAAAGACTTCAAAATTATAATAGAAATTAATCCTAGAGACAAATATTCATAGTAGTCATAACACAGTGATTTCTGCCAGTCACAGCTTGATTGCATTTACAGTTACATTTGTGGTACTCCTGATAAACCCATGATTAGAAGATAATACTCACATTTGAACCAAGTACATATTTTAAAAAGTCTTAAGGCCCTGAAATACAAAGTAAACCCCACGCTTTGCCTCTTCGCTCAGATACAGTTTTAGGGATATAGGTTTTTCTGGGCTTGGCCCTGCAGTGACTTTAAGCACACCAATTCCCGTTCAGAAGGAGGGCTGGACCTCTGATTTCATCAACCCCAAGGCTTTTAGCCTCTTTTGACCTCAGCAATCCATAAATGTCTGCTTCAGCATATTAAAAAATAATAAAGTCAATAACTGGAGCTGTCGATGGGAAGGTATTCCAGTGCCGAGAGCTAAGTGGGCTCCTCTGGCCACCATCCTTGGCTGTGAGAAGATGCAGAGCTGGGGTGGAGGGAGGGCTGGCATCTCGGGAACTGGGGGTATGAGCAGCAGCACCACGCACTCTGCAGGGGATACAAACAGTTTGAAGAGCAGCTATGGGAATGCTTCGTGTTTTTATCTCCAGAGCTGCACAAGTCATTCTTCACTGAAACCTATGGTGGCGATTTGTTTGCCTGGGGCTGAGCTGAATTGAAACTTCATCAGAGAGAGCAACCTTCCCATAGGGTTCCAAAATTTGTTGCACAGCAATGAGAGACAGCATAGATGTTCCTTTTCCATGATGAAAATACAGTAAGACAGCATTTTGATGTGTAGGTAATTTATGAGCCTGACTCTGCAGTCTGAAAGAAGAAGAGCTGCTTGTTTTTAGTCAGATGGTTGCATTGAATTGTCACCTTTTGAGCCTTTTAAAGACAGTGCTGTCTTTCTCATTTCTCCTTGGCACAGACTGGTTTTGTTCATGATCTGCTTTTCTCACAGTTGTTGTGGTTTTACCTCAGCCTGCAGCCAAGCTCCACCCAAGGCACTTACTCAGTCCCCCACAATGGGATGGGGGACAGTACCAGAAGGGTAAATGTGAGAAAACTTGGGGGTTGAGGTAAAGACAGATTAAAAGGTAAAGCTGTGCACATAAGCAAAGCAAAACAAGGGATTCATTCACTACTTCTCACTACTTCTCAACAGCAGACAGGTGTTCGGCCATCTCCAGGAAAGCAGATCTCTATCATGTGTAATGGTGACTTGGAAAGATAAATGCCATCACTCTGAACGTCCCCTTTTCTTTCTTTCTTTCCCAGTTTATATGCTGAGCATGACGCCATATGGTCTGGAATATCCCTTTGATATTTGGGGTCAGCTGTCCTGGCTGAGTCCCCTCTCAACTTTTTGTGCCCCCCACAGTCTGCTCAGTGGTTGGATGGGGTGGGGTGAGGAGCAGATGATGTCTTGACTGTGTGAGCGCTGCTCAGCAGTGACTAAAACATTCCTGTGTTATCAATGCTGTTTCCAGCACAAATCCAAAGTATATTCCCATAACAGTTACCATGGAGAAAATTAACTCTACCCCAGCCAAACCTAGCACACATGTGAAGAGGAATGAAACTGTGCCCCACGTATACCAAGAAGAATTAATTTGCCTTATTCTGAAATTACATTCCTCAAGAGTGCATCTCATTTTCCGTGAGCTGTAACTGTTTTTCTCCTGTTATCTAGAAAAGGATGTTTTCTCTTGGTACTTGTGCATCAAGGGCCCATATTTTCTGTACACCCCTTGGTATGGCTTCCCTACTTATGTATCAAGGAGAAGTAGTGCTTTCCTCAGGTACACGTTTTCAGTTTTCACCAAACTGGCGTTGTTTATGGTGGGAGAAGCAACTTTTAGCTTCCCTGTTGCAGGCTGGGTTTCTTGTGAGAGTGAAGGCACCACACTCCGCCCACGGGAGCTGTGAGAGCCCTTCTGCTGGCTGCAGCCTGCAGAGACCCGCTGGGGAGGAGGCGTTTCTCTGGCAGCTCAATATTACAAAGTTCCTTCTTTTCTCACCATGTTTGCTTCATGTTGATTTCAGAGATTTGATTGTGTGGTAGCTACTCTCATCCTGAAAGTCCACTCTTTTCAGCTTTCCACGTATACATGAATGGGCTGAGTTAGTGTTTATGATTTCTAAATTAACTTTAAAGCACCAAATAGATTTTA
This sequence comes from Tapera naevia, assembly GCA_033556795.1. NCBI lineage: Eukaryota > Metazoa > Chordata > Aves > Cuculiformes > Neomorphidae > Tapera > Tapera naevia. Next base: position 1,423,681 of record JAUMJJ010000198.1, on the reverse strand, counting down.
AACATCAAAATTCTTTCTTTTTGTTTCTTTAAAACAAACAAATGATGTTTAGACAATGAATTAAATACTTTCAGAGATCTTAGAAAACTGTATGAATATTTGCAGATGTTTGTGCATAAGAGCTTTTTTGATTTTTGTTTTGATATGTAACAAGTTCCTAAATTTACACAACAAGCTTAAGTGATTTCTAAATGCAGGCTTGACGGCAAAATGTGTGCCTACTCCAGTACCTCTACAAAATCTACTCTTTAGTGAATATTTTATATCACACTTTCATTTTTATCACATCTTTCCAAATTACTTTAGTTTACTTTTTACTACAATCTACATCTAGACCTGCGCTAACCTGCTTTCGTGTGTGTGTGTTTCTGGCTGGGAATTTTGCTTTCTTCTCAAGGTCAGTGAATGCTGTAGATCTTGGCTGGCCCCAGTGCCTGGGCTGCGGATAGCTGTTAAACAACTGGGGCACAGTGGGGTTCAGCAGCCGTGCAAAAGGAAAGCCGGGAAACAGCTCCCCATATGCAAGTGCTGCTAATGGGTTTAAAAAGATGAAGTAAATATCTTCTCTTTCCCTTTCTTCTATTCTTCTTCGTAATATAAGGATTTGTATTTTGTTGATTCATAGGTTATCTAAATATGAATAGGTTCACATCAATCAGCACTGCTAGTACCACAAAATGAATATAAATGTTGTGTTCAGTACTTTGCTAAAAGAATGAATGCGTGTCTGAAATGTAGAGCCACATTCTGCGATCTTTTCATATGACTCCTTCAAGCCTAACTTGTTTTTTTTTAAAACATTAATCAATTATTTTCCTCTAGACTTTTAAATTGGTTTGCCAGAATTTATTTTATCTGTGGCATTATGTTAATTTCCAGAGAATGCTAACAATCAAGTATTACACAAAGCATAAAAGTTAGAAATGAGAAATCTTTGCTTGTTTCTCCAGATGAATGTTGGAAATGTATACAGTCTGTTAAGATTTTCTGTTTATTCAGTGGCCAAGCTTTAAATTGCATGTAGCAATTACCCAGTGTTCTTAATACTATTGTATTGTGGAGCACGGAGAGAAAATTATGGTGCACTCTTGATAGTTTTAGAAAGTGAACTGAAGCAAGATCCAGTAGCGTTTTGCACCATGTGGAGGCTCCTACAAAGAAAAATGCATGCTAATTTGTAGCAGATACCATTGTCATTAAGAAATCAAATGTGAAATTAAAAGTTGCCTACAATTCCCAGTTATAAAACCAGAACAAAAACCTCCTTGAACCTAAAACCCTTCCCCTACAAATCAGGGCTCCTAAGTGCTAATTCAAAAGAAAAAAACCCCCACAACTTCAAATTCGAGTTTGGCCCAAAGTATCCCCAGGTTTACTCCCTCCTGCTCAGATGCCTACAGTGGTGCCAGTGGGAGATATGCCTCAGTGCCCCTTTGTCATCAGCCAGTGGGAACTGACCTGACTTCAGTGTTGGGGGTCACACATGTGCTAGGGGCATTTGCTTGGATGCAGAGTGGCCTTACCTGCCTGGGCAAAACCATGGCCTTGATTTCCCAGGCCATGCTATCTCGATACATTACACTGTCAGGAGAGCTACTGATTGATGAAAACTCATCTTGTTACAGCATCTTGTTTATTTTTTGCAACATCTTTACAAATATTTGTATTTAAGGCTTTCTCATTAGAACTAATGACAAGTAATATGCACAAGGAATCATTTGCAGAAAATGTGATTATTGCATCTTGCATTTAAAATTATTTAAGTCAGTAATCTTGATAAATACAGCAGCTGACCTTTTATTAAAAGAGATGATTGGTGTTAGTAATTAAAGCAAGATACGCCGAACATAATACATCTTCAAAGGTTCCCTCTATAATTTTTCTTTTCGTGCCTCATTTGAAAACCTTCTTGCTTTTTTGAGATTACTTTTCTGAGGGTTGTGAGTAACAGAAGTATTTTACTTTTTAATGAATTGAAGAATAATTTCCTAACTATACCCACAAAAGTTCTTAGATGTATGTGGGCTTCTTTACAACATGAGAAATCCACTTTATTGCCACACTTCTGCAATTTAAAAAAAAATATTTCCCTAGACATTGTTGGAAATAAAAGTGATCGTAGATGGTATTCTAGAAGTCCAAGAGGTAACACACCAGACTTCCATAACCACCAAAAAGTGTATTTTCATTTCTCTTGAGCTCCCCAGGACACAGCAGTTGTGTCATGGATATGGGCAAATGAGCAGCATGAATACGATGCTGCAGAAATCCTTATTTCTAATCAAAGAAAATAAAAATATGGCTGGATAAGCTGTGTGCAGTCTAGGGTGAGAAGCTGATACTGTAACTTCAAGGATGTCTGCTCGTTATAGTTACAAAGCTGTAATGTATTTTTAATCAAATCGGCAGTTTGAAAATCTGGAGTCTTTTGACTTCTACTTCCAAAAGATGGGAAGTCAAGATTTTGCTTTTACAATATTTGTATTTTACAATGTATAGAAACTTATTTTTCTCATGTAATAATTTAAATTGTTATAGATATAAAAATCATTGATGCATACTTCTTCTACTGATTCTCAATTGGTTCTCATGCTGTAAATCAAATACACTTAAATGTGTTTGTGTTCAGGAGTTAATTAATTTCTGTCACAGGCTTACAACAGTGTTACAAAATCAGTATTCCATAATCAAAGTCTTCTCCCTTTCTGAAGTTTAGGATGGTGAAATCTTGATAGCATGGAAATCAGAAGGTAACAAGATTGTGACATCTGATTTTATAAGTAGTGGGTATCTTTATTACTTTGATTGGAAACCAGTCTTCAAAGAAAAAGGAAAATCAAATTTTCCTGCCCTCGTTATTATCCTTACCATGAAGGCACGCGAGCAGTACAATGTATCTGCAGTATGTACCAAAAAATACCAAACTTTTTCCTGCTTTCTTCAGGAAAAAAAACACATAAAATAATACAGACCAGTAATTTTCTTCATATAAGAAAGAGCTGAATATTTGTTTTGGCTGTCTGAAATTTCTGCTTCAGCAGACTTCCCTGCTCTGATGATCGGGACAGTAACATTGACAGTGATGAAATCATGTTATTGCTGTAGTTCTGGTGCAGTTTTCCCAGGTGTTTCGTGACAACCCTCTTGCCTCCACAGCGGGCGGGAGATGGCTGTGTGTCTGCTATAGTGTCTGATCAGCGCTGGAGTAGTTCAGTAACCAGGGTCAGAGCACCAGCTGTGACTCCATTTTCTTAGGGCTCTTCAACTACTTTGGCCTTTGTAGACGAAGGCCGATTCCCAGTGGTGTCCTCCATCCTCTCTTTTCTGTTTTCACTTTCGTATAGAAATAAGCTTAATTGTTATAGTCATCAATTTAGTCTATATGACGGGGAGGTCGGACTAGATGGCTTTCCAAGGTCTCTTCCAATCTAAATTATTCAGTGGTCCTAATCCATATAGTTTCTTTTCCAGAAAGCTCCAGTGAATTATTTAGTTTCATTTTCATGCAGTAGATGCTCATGAAGGTGTTGGAGGTATGAATTTGTATTCTAATTTCATGCTGATGTCCAAGCCTGCTCAAAATTAGTCACAACATCTGTATCATGTTTTATCAACTAAGTTCCAATGTTGTTGTTCCCCTTGGTAAAGTCTTAAAATTCCCAGTGCTTTTTCCCAAGAAATGTCTGGAAGACATTTTGAGTGTTTTGCCTTACTGGAAGAGCGGCAGCAGGAGAGCTCCAGCTGATTTCAGCAGAGCTGGGATACATTTCTCAGTTACCGTCAGTGGAAACGCGGAGCAAGTCAAAACAGGAAGAAAACTTTTTTTTTTTTTTTAATCACATTCTAAACAGTGCAATAAATGATTGAGGGAACTGTGGAAGTTCTGTCATGTAAGGCTTTTAGAGAGCTGGTACATCTTTCAATGATGTATTATGGTCAGTTTAGATTTTGGATAGGAAAACGTATCTCTGAGTTACCTCTTGCTTTTCACTCATTCTGTCCATTAGTATGAAAAAAAGATACTAGTATGAAAAAAACATATGTTGAGCACCCCATATTGTGAGTGGCTTTCCATAGATTAAGATTAATTTTTCCAGCCTTTGACCTATAGCTGTTAAAGTTCTAGTTCTCTCTGACTGTTCTTCTGGTGGTCCTGCATAAAGTAACAGTGGCAAGAGTTTAAATTATCTCACAGTGCCTAAAGATGAAGACTGTGCGACTTCTGTATCTTAATTTTAATGAGTCAATATAACCAAGTAGCCATTTCTAAAATTCCATGCTTGTCTCAGGCAGTTTAGGCACTTCAGTGGCACTTTAACTTTGCCACTAGCATACCCTGTGCAACAAAAAATTTTCAGCAGTGAGACTAGCTCTTCTCTTACTTAAAACTTGCTGAAATTTGTTCCTGTTTTCCTTGACACCTGAATTTTCCATTTCCTTCATAGAAGTTATAGTAATAAATGTTGGTAATGTAAGTGAAGGTTTTGGCTTGTAGCAGAATTAGAGAGAATAGATTCAACTGATCTTTATCTTCTGAGCTCAAAAGCAGACTCTTTTTGTATTGTGTAGCATTAGCGAGCCAGTACATTTGACTTTATATTTTCTTGGGTTAATTTCTCAACCAATTCTTGAAAGTCTGAAGCTTAGTGTGTTTTTATTTAGTATAGAAGCTTCTAACACGTCCATAAACATAAGCAAAAGCCCAGTGGCTCTGGGGGGCCATGCTGGAGCAGGGCATTGGACCAGATGAACTCCAGAGGTATTTTTCAACCACAACCTGTCTGTAATGCAGTTATTCTATGAAGCCAAGCCTGTACTGAATTTAAATCCAGGATTTTTTTTCTCTTTTTCCATTTGTTGCTTAGAAAACTGCAAAAATAAAATATGCAACACAATGTTAATCTTCACTTGCATTGCAGTCAATGAAGGCACAGGAGTTTAAAAGACAGGATTTGGCATACATATCTGGATTTTATTTATGCAGAGCACAAAGGCATGCATTATGTGTTACACCAGGGCAAATGATCCTTTCCCTGGGCAGAAATATGGATAGTTTTCACCAAATCCATCTGTATCAGAACTCAAAATAAAAAAAAATGCAGTTAAGACATGCATCCCTGTTAAAGGCATGCATCGTGAAGCTTGGAGCGTGAACAAATATTTTCTTAGTTGTAGGAGATACTGTTTTTCCTCCTTCCATCTTAGCTCTGCCGCCTGCAACTTTTGTCTTTTCCTGTCACATGGTGTTCACAGCGAGTGTGAATTCAGATGGTGAAACATACTGTGAGACAGGCACAGCCTTTGTCTTTTTCAGCTGGCTGGAACAGGAGCATGCTCAAGACCGAATTATCTTAAAAAGCGAGTGTTTAAAATAGTTTTTGTATTTTCAGACCTTCATCCATCTGATCATTTTGGATTAGGGGCTGTGCCCATTTCATGTGCCTATTAGCAGGGCTGCAGCAGGGTGCTAGTGGGAGCGCTGTGCCTGGGTAGGCATGATGAGGACCCTAAGAAAAGGTTTTTGGCTGACACAGTGCTTTTTCACTGAATCATTGCATCTTTTCCATTTTCTTCACAAGCACAATTAACAGATTTCCCAGAGTTTTTAATATTTTTAACTTTGTTTGGATCAGTATTTCTTTTCTGATTGTCAGTCTTATTTTTCATACTTCCTACTTTGATCTAGGTTTTCACTGATTGTTAATCATTATTAAGAGATGGCCACAAAAATGCCTTGTGTTATCTTCCTCCTCTCAGTGAGAGCTTTCTTTGGCTTTGAAGTATTATATAAAATATAAGTTTATAATTGGGCATCTTTGCTTTATGTGAGACATTTCTTTCTCTTAACGAGATTTGTTCTGCAGTTGTTAGGCATTTTGAGATCCTTTCTGGTTGAATTGGTGATGTTCTCTAATAGTAACCTCCAGATGCCAAAGCTGGTTTCTTCCTACGGCATCACTTATACAACCAAGATGAAGGGCAGAAATTCAGAATTTTATAATTTGTCAGTATTGCTACATGTTTTAAGATTCTCTGGAGTTAAGTCATCTTATATAAACATTAAATTATTGCTCTGGGACTGTGAACTTCCACAACCAACAGTGGAACTAAGGCCACTGGAAATGTTTATAGTCAAGGTTTTGTGGATGCAGGTGGAGGTAACCTAAAGGCATGCATTAGGGCTGCTTGTCCTAGAGAAAATCTATATGAATGCTAAGACAGAGTCCTTGTTCCAGGAGGTTTACAAGGATACACTGGAGACAAGAGGGGAAATGAACTGATTGCTTACAGAGATCAGAAGCCTCTCTGAGCAGAGCCAACTGCAGAGAGGATGCAGTGGCTGTGCGTTGTGGAGGCCAAAGGAGCAGGGAATGCTGTGAGTGGGTGGGTGACTGTGTTTTTATGGTGGGATGAAGGGAGGGGGCAGCTGCAGGGGGTCAGGCTGAACAGTTTCCTCGGTAGGGCTCTGGAAGGTGGCTACAGGGCTTAGATTTCCCTTCTTTGTTGTCACTTCATAGAGATGCATCAGTGCCCCGATACTCGTTTAGCAAGAGTACAGTGGGCAAATTTCTGGAGGAGAGGAAGTTAGACTGCAGCAAGGCTCTGCACTAGACCCTCCCTCCCACCACACGAAAGGCATGTCACAGGGCCATGGAGTTTGTACAAATACGTGTATTTACTGGCAATTCGTAGCTGCTTTGGGTGGTGGGATGGTGGAGAAGGTGGGAGTGCAAACATTATTTGCTCTCCACAGGGTAAATACCTTTTGTGTTTCAGGCAGTGGCGGAAAGTTTGTGTGTGCATTGCACTTACCAGTGAGTGCTTAAATCATGAATACAGTTAGATTGCCTCTAATTGCCTCGGAGATGCCATGACTTGTCTCATTACTGCCAGCTCCTGTTTCCATGGGAGACGGTGACTTCTGATCCTGAGAACTTGAGCTTAGACATATTAATGGTGTTTGGTTATCGTGCAGTAACAACTCCATTAACTCACACAGGTGCTGCCTGGGCACAGAGCGGGTGCATGTGCTGGCCAGCCACAGTAGACTTGGGGCTGTGCAGAACCCGCATCGTCCTGGGACAGTGCTGCACCAGGAGATCAGCAGTGGAAACAGGAATATATGCCTTGTGAGAGCTAGGCTACAACATTGTTTTTTAAAAAAAAAAACTGCGTTTTTGTTTAATTTCCACAACAAAGGAATACAAATAGTTTTAAATTGTCCATCACTTTCCATGACCCTTTACATAGTTACATCTGGATAATCTGTTCTCTTGGTGGTATATCCCAAACATCACAAGCTTTCCCTCAGTAGTTAGCTGCATTTTGTTTCCAGCACGCTGTTAAATAAGCTTTTTCTTCAAAATTAATGGTCCAGCAAAGGAAGTCTGCAGCTACCTGGCTGTAATGATTTGTTGGATTTATTGAGTTTTAATGTACTGAAATTTAGGATTAAAAAACACTCAGAGACCAGCTCTCTGTAAGAGAATTTTTTCTCAACTGGCAAATATTTTGGTATATTTTAAGAAGAAATTGAACTTTATCTTTTCTCCATATTTTGTATTTTCTCTTTGCTTAAATCATGTTTTTTTTTAAAAAAAAATGAAAATCCTTTTCCTAGCTTTTCTGTTGTTACTGTTTTAATAAATGAATATGAGAGATGTGTTTGAGCTTTCATTATTTGGGAAAGCAAAGTTCCTAATTTGTGTACGTATTTAATCAATGCCCTCCTTCATAAGGTGTGTGAACACTATAATTGTTCCACTGTAAGTGAAAGAAAAAAATCAAGGAAGAAAACAAACAACTCATACTTAGTATTGCAAACAGGAGCTGTAGGAACAGAAATCCTATGATGGTCCCAGTAGTACAGAAACCCTTAGTCTCTGTGGGCTCTCAGGCATCAGCTGGTTGGTAGCGGTGGTTGGATGTCCAAATTCAGAGGTGGAGCAGAGAAAGGTATTTAAAGGTATTTTCTCTTTCCCTTTTGTATTGTGTTTGTTAAAAACCAAGTTATCCCCAAATCTAGTGACAGTGTTGCAAATAAAATTATCTTTTCTGGTTGTAATAGCAGGCGTTACACTTTTGTTCTGACTTCATGAGATTACGGTGTTGCAGAGAAATGCCGTGTAAGCAGCCGGGTGCAGAATGGCTGCCACCTCCCCTTCCGCCAGCACCTGGCTCCAGTACCCATGGCAAGCAGTGCTTGAGGATTGTGGCAGCCAGGCAAATGCCACCTGAAGGCAAAACTGCCATGTTTCCGGTGGTTTTCCTTCTTTTCAGTAAATAGACTCAGCTGAGGGAATTTGAGGGCAGTCTTCGACTACATGTCTCTCAAAGGCTTTCTGCATCTTTCCCTTCTTCCTTTTCTTGCTGCCAGCAAAGGGAATCCCAAGCCAAGTGGATGCTCATGGTCTTTGTCATCCCATCTGTTTTCCTTTTCATCTTTAAGGCTCACCATTTCTAGGTCAAAACTGCTCCTGCCTTTCCTAGTGCTGTGGGTTTGCTCTGGTTACAAACTTGTCCCAGTGAAAAACTTCTGAAGAGTCTGAACTTTCCAAGCAAGGCTGGAGACAGCTAACAAGTAACTAGGATGGGTGGTGGTTTTACATGGAATGTGGTGAAAGGTCAGGTGCATTGTGCTGATCATGACTGAGTTCTGCTTTGTGTACCAGAATGCGATGGAATGTGAATACTGGTTTGAAATCACAAGTGAGAAGTACCTACACAAACCCCTCTGACCTTGCGAGATTGCTGCAGGCTCATCTGCTGAGTATGAGACGGCACCGACGACGCAATCACCGCTGCTTTGGTTTTGCACAGGAAGATATTTGGTCAGTGTGTTTGCTGTTAGATATGCACAGCAAGGAAGACTTTTTTTTGATTAAGTCTGTAAAAGCAAGAACAGAGTTAGCTAATAACTAACAAAACAAATGTCTAAAAGCCAAATATATCCCTGAGCTTTTCCATATCAACATTTTCAGAGTGCTCAGCTTCACTGAGAGATGCTGCAGTGTTGGCTCTCTTCTCTTCATTTGTTAATCTTTGTAATGCACTGTATCTTTTCCAAAAGTATTTCTGAATCTGTTGCTGGAACAAAGCAATGAACCATTGGAGCCCCACTTGCTCTTGAATATGTGCATGCAATAGAGCCCAACCTTGGGCATGGCCATCACACCCTGTGGGACTGAAGTACATAGGAACAATGCAGCTCCTCTCACTTCTGGTTCACACCATCCGGAGCTGGGTTTCTGGCTTCCTCCCAGGAGAAAGGCCATGCCTTTGCCACCCAGCCTGGTAAGGAAAAGAGATCTCTTTTTTCCACATGCACCCCAAACCAATTACAGCTTTGGAAAAAACATAGTGGAATGAACATGAGCAAGAGAAAAGTTTCTTTGTCTACTCTTCTGTCTTAAAAACTATTTTTTTGTTTGACTTCATTTCCCAGCTGAACACTTTAGGAAATTTAAAAGTATTTTTGATATGATATTCTAGTGAGAAAAGTTATCATCAAATGGCTCATTCTTTTAGCCCTAATATCATTCAGGCAGCAGCACCTGCCTCTCCACCCGTGGCAGCAGCTGTTTGAGCTGAAAATAGGAATGAAACCTTGATGGTTTCATATCCGTAGCACTGTGCAGTACACTAGCGTGGCCACTGCTGTCTGGCTCAGCTCTCAGGGCCAGCTTGGAGCTCTGAATACCTTTCCAGAGGTAAGATAGCTTGAGTCTGTGAGGACTTTCAGCAGCTTTTGCTTAGAAAAACAAAGAAGGCTGATTTTTATGTAAAGACTTTAGTGTAAAATTATACTAAAATGAATGAACTATCAATCTGCAATGAGATAATATCAGAGACGGTTTAGGTCTGAGTTGCCAGTCTCATGCTGGATGGTGTACCGGCAGTATGCACTGTGGGGTTTTGTCTTCCAGTTCCACATTAGATGAGTTACCTGCAGAAATCCCTTGGCTGCAGGGCAGTCTAAAAATTATGACATCCCTGTTCTTAGGAGATTGTGGTTAGTGCTATTGAAATGCAATTAAACCCCACCCCACCCCCCTTTTCCCCCCAGTGGCCTTGAAACTTTTGTTTTCCCTCCTAACCCCCCATAGATTTATTGTGGAAGAACTTGGATATACACAAATGTATCCAAAGTGTTTTTTCTTCATTAGGATGAAACCTCATTCCTTTTCTGTTGTTTTATCATGATAATCCTTATAGCCTGCTTGCAGATGATTCACTTATTTTATTCCTACTCCATTAAAAAATAAAACAATGTTGCAAGCTACATACATTTTGAAAAATAAAATGTGAGGAATTGACTGTAATTACACAGTGGTAAAAAAACTTTGTATTTCATTGGAAAAATAATCAGTATGGATCAGTTCTGCCTTGAGGAGCAAGCTAGTCTTATTAAAGCAATCTAACTACATATATAAAACGGTCAAATATTTGTTGAATTGCTGCAAAGAGGAACTGGACTTACATTGCCTATCACTGGTAAAATGTAATTTTTAAGCTTAATCTGAATTCTCTTTCTGAAAAGTGTTTAGTATTGCTTGAAAGCCCTATTGATCAAGGAACTCTACTTAGAGTTGTAAACCATCTGGGCTGTTTTTACAAATGGATTTCATAAATGACAGATGAAATTGGGATGTAGGCTCCCACCCGAGCCACTGTGTCAGCCCAACCCCACTGTTACGGATTTTTCTTCAATTCTGCATTTGCTCTCTTATTTATCTTATGCTGGGGGAATGACCAAAATAAGTGGTAGTAATCAGTATGGTAGAATTTTTCTATGTGTAGCAAAGAATCTAATTTGCTGACAAAGATTTTCTTTTTGTTTTTTTTTTTTTTTTTGACAAAGATTTTGCCCATTTACTGTTGGTGTTGGGCAGCAGAGGCTGCTACCCATGCCTTGTATTAAATTATAGAGGAATAGTCACTAAGAATGGTAACTGCCAGTTAACATGTGATGTGTTTCTCTGTGGTGGGTTTCAGTGGTGCCTTGTTGAAATGCAGGAGGGTTCAGTCTCATTTTGTGCTCAGAACCAGAGCCATAGAGCAGCCCCTTTGGTGAGGTTCTTCCACCTGCCCACATGGCTGGCCAAAACTGTACACTCTGTACAGACTGTGCTGGAAGTTGCAGTAGAGGTGTATTTCTGAATGAGACATACAGTTCTTCTGGGAGTTCACCAAACTCCCTCACTATGAAATACAAGTTTTAAAAGCTAGCATATTTGCCAAGTGTTAATTATTAAAAATAGAATCTGTCTGTCTTTGGTTTACTAAGCTACTAATTACTGATTTACTTGCTCTTGAAAATATGTCCTTTAAATAAACGGTGGTTTGGAGGTATTCAATAATTATTGCCCTTTATTGAATGATATTATTAATCTTCTGTCACCATTTAAGTGTTAGAATTTGCAATGAGCCATGGGCTCAAGGTATTGTTCACGTAGTCAAATCTTAAAGTATGATTTTCTGTTGTGAATACCTAATGTACATATTTATCAATATTTCTGTAGTATTGGCAAAAGCTTATTGCTGCACATCCTCCATGTATCCTCTGCCAATCCATGACTCAATTCCAAAAGGGTATTAAGTTGTTAGAAATTTGAGTGAAATACAGAACATAGATAGAAAATCAGCCCTTGAGACAGTTGTATATTGAGAATGTGTGAAAGGAAAAAGAGAAGTTGACAGTAAGGAGTCAAATTTATTAGGTAGATATTAAAAGAAATTACGATATCCTCTTAAGAGGAAATTAAGATATCCTCTTATCAGAAAGATATCTGAAGTTTAAAATAGATTATCTGATACACGGACTAAATCTGCCAGGCACTGATGATCATATTAAGATAATGTCTGTCTGAAAGCGAAAACATGACTCGATGGTAAACGCAATGGCTACAACCTTAAATTTCCAATCCAGTCTTGCAGTGCATCCCCTTGTTCAGTGTTTAGAATTGTCCTCATATCTGTATTTTACCTATGTGAAAGACATACAGCTGCTAATACAGAGAGAGACTGGTCTTCTGTTTAGAAATACTATAACATTGCCAAAAATGGAGAAGGATCCAACCATGTGGTAGTTAAAGTATTGTGCTGTATCTAGCGGAATTGCCTTATTGTTTTTGCATAGGTTTTAACTATTTTAGTGGTGTTGCTGACATGTGACATTTGAAGGTTTGGCTCTGTATAAGTTTGATTATGAAACTAAGATTATTACAATTAAAATACACAGTTTATTCCTTTAGAAGATTAAAAAGATTTTTGAAACAACAATAACTTTCTTGATAGGCCGTATTTGTTTCATGAAAAGTAACTTTCTAACATGTTTCCATGCTATATATTTTTAAACCTCAAATTCCTGAAAAAGTTAAATACTCATGTTTGTCTCATGTTAATATACTTAACAATACCTCTTACACTTCAGACAGGTTACAAGACATGGGTTGAACAGAACTATGTTTCCTCAGAGCCCATTTTTACTCTATCTTTGCCATAGTTGTATGTTGTTCTTAATTGCTCCTTCTCTCATAAAAGAAAGTTTAGAACTACTCAATATTTCAATACTTTATGAAGTCCACTGAATTTCTCATGTAAGACTAAAATACAAGGTATCTACTTTGAAGTATTATATTTAACACCAGGAAAGAATAATTCTGGACTAGAGAATTTGCAATGATCAAGCAACTCACCCAAATGTGACCTAAAGTTTGCCTCATATTGTTTCAGCAAATTCTGACCTTTTAATCCTGTTCCTTTTCTCTGTGGTTACTTTTAAACATGGCTAATGGAAAGATTTTCTATTCCAGTCACTTAAACCACCGTCATTAATGGAGAAAGCTCAACCAGCGTTCTTTTTTCATTATGCATTCCTTTAAAAATATAATAAATAGCTTTCTCATCCCAAGTCAAAGTGTGTCAGTTACAAATTCATGATACCTTTCCAGGTTGAAAGCCTTGTTCTTTCTGACAGGTGTCAGGTTCACTGATGATGCAAATTAATACTAAAGGACAATAAATGAATGACAGAGGAAATCTTGAAAATCTCAGCCTAAGACAGTCAGCTGTGGACTTTTTATATGAATCACAACTAGGCAAATTATTGAAGGATTCAGAGCTCTGATATGTGAAGAGAACAAGACAATCCAGGTGACAGGCTCATAGAAGACAGACCAAAGCATTTTAGGTGCCACCTGGACATATAAACAGCTTCCATACAAGAGTGGTCCTTGTGGTACTTGGGTGGTTTAGTGTAAGAAATAAAATTTCACTCATTATTACTTATTAAACCTCACAACTAAATTAATTTGCAGGTCTGGACCTCTAAATGCTACTTTTATCATAAAAGCATGGATATGTATTTAGGACCAAAATTAAACAGAAAACTGTGCTAATTACCCAGGGTAATCTGGCACTGTGAGAATGTTTCTGTTGCTCAGATGATCTTTAGCATTATTCTTTGTATTTAATGTTGCATTTTCACTTCTTTAGCTTAACAGTTTCCTTTAGTGTGCTGAGATGAGATAGTGCCACAGGCTGCAAATTCCCCCTTGACCTGCATGAGGATTCTCTTCTAGTTTGTCTCAGAGGAGAGTGCTCCCGCAGGTGCAGTCTTTCTTCTGTGAAGGCAGTGAAATGGTTCCCTCATGTAAGACGTCTGATGCATTATAGCTTCAAGAGTGTTATAAATATAAAGGTTGAATCAGGCTGCATATACATGCAGGGTATAAATGTGATCGTAAGTGACTCTTCATAATAACTGTATGACAATACAGAAGAAAGGAGTCATTACTGGTGGTTATTGTCCACACTGAATTATTGAGCTCTTATTTATGTTTTCTGAAATGTTTAGGCTTGCTGAAGGCAGGAACCGCTCCCTGTGTGAGTGCATACGTGTGTACCTGAAAGGTGAAGGCAGATCCATAGGACTCCACATCATGCAGAGAAATGCAGAAAGGGATTCTGAGTGGTGGTGCACAATGTCTGATACTGTTGGGATGCAGTTTGCAGCCTGGACGTTCTGGGCTGACTAGGCATATTGGGCATTCACAGCTCATTCTATCAAAGCATATATATTTTTCAGGACTTCTAGGCCTCTGGTCTTCTGTCTGACATCAGAAACTTGCAGACATCCACATAGTCAAATTTTGGGAATTTTTTTTATTTATCCAAGGCAGATTTTTCCAAGTCTGAAAGGGAAGTTCATATTTATGATGGTTTCAAGATATACTTAAATATCCCATCTTCAAAAATTTCTTTTTATGTATGTTTGTAAAAAGGACTGATGCTGTAGAGACAGATCTTATTCCTGACCACAGGATGTTTTTAGAAGAGTATCAGCCAGGAGTATTGATGATGTTATTGGTGTAATGTCCATAACTATTGGGGTTTGGCTCATTTTAGCAGCAATGGTAACATGCCCTGATAGATCTTTTACTGTTGTGTAAATGCTGACAAATAAAGCAGCTTAAAAACAAGTGCTAGTCACAAGACTGACATGGTCAACAGACTGTTTGTTATTTTTTGTGAGAAGGGAAGCATTCATCATCTAGACTCATCAGAGCTTGTGTCACAGATAACTTAAGAACTTAAACTCAGATAATATTTCCTATATGACCATAAAATTTCACAAATAGTGTTTGCTTCCACTGCCTCCATGCTGTCTGGCTTGTACCTGTCCCTGTTGCTCTGTCTCCCAGAGTTTTTGTGGCACTGCCTTTTTCTTGGGTTACAATCCTCAATGCCCAGCACAGAGAAGCAAAGATCGGTTTAGGGAGTGCCAGCGGCCACTGGCACAGCTTTTCTCCAGAATGAAATGAAAGGGAGCTTCTCTGCTTCATGTTTCTTCCCTCGTCTGTCTGCCACAGAGCAAGAACTGATCCCAGCCTTACCTCTGCAGGGTGCAGCTTCAGGACAGCAGCTAGGGAAGCCCTTGTTTCACCTTCCAGAAATGAATTTGAGAACCAGTGTTTTTATAATGTCTGCATGAAATTCTCCTTCGTTGGGAAGTGTATAAGAGCTCCTTGATCTGGCAAGGAAGGTTTTACAGGAATTAGTGACTAAGATGATTAAAACAGACTTTTTTCAAATCAGGAACTGAACAGACTTTTGAAATGGCGGAGGTAATTATCCATGGAAACGAAGCTCAGGAGAAGCACATTCTCCATCTCTGATTACCTGCGGTCCAAGCGTAGGTGTTTTTTAGAGCAGTATGGCATGAGTTGCCTGAATTAGTGCAAGGAGGACTGGAATGAAGTCTATGTTCTGGTTTGTAGGTTGTGAGATGTTGACTGGAACTACTTTCATTGTAGCTATTTAATGTACAGGCTGCACCAGTGCTGGTAGCATTGTGTGTGTTCATAGTGGAGTTACAGTAGTACTCATATTCTCACCCGTAGTTTTGCTCAATCCTGAGCCCAGGTGTGGCTGCAGGCTTGAGAGCTCCATCCCAGATAATGCTGGAAGGATGGAAAGATGGTACTCTAGTCCACTTTGACATCAATTCTTTTCACGATCACCTACAAGGTGTCTCAGCTCTTTTGTGAACTTTTTTTGATATGTTTATGCCTCTGTAGGTTCACAGCCCATCTTTCATGTAAACAAATCCAGGTATTTCCCATCTCTTGCCTGCTGTTCACCAGACTGATGACTTGCGTTATGCCAATAAAGCCATTAGTTAAGGATCTGTATGCTGTACAAAGCATGAAAACAGTGTGAGGAGCAAAAGTGAACAGTTGCATTTAATAATCTGGTATAGTTTGCTCCCAGTATTAGGCTTAATTGTTCTTTGATTCTTTAATGAAGGGATGCTTTAAGAAGATGGCTTTATATCTTTTACAAAGATAACTGTCCAAAACCTATTCATAGAGGTGGTTGTCTTTACATTGATTCATCCTTTTTTTTATGAGGCGCTTTTTTTATGGTCCCATTCACCCTATTTTTTTTTGCTCTGAATTTTTAATTATTACCTCATTGTAATTGGGAAAAGCAGTAACTGTCTGAGTATTGGTTATAAAGATTTACTTTTGTTTGAGTTCTGTGGTACTTTACTGCTATAAAATGCAGTATTGTATAACAGCACTGGAAAATTTAGATTGAGTAATTTTTTCCAATCTATAAATGCATACATGAGTGCAGCTGCAGATATGTTTGAAAGCTTACCTACCACATCCATCATTTATACTGATACTCAGTCAGAGATACAGAGCATTGTTATCTCAGCTCTCATTGTGGGGATAGGACAGCTCTTGCTTACAGAAAATAAATTTATTGACGTCTTATTCTGTATTGATTAAAGCACAGCTCTTTTTTGGGGCATGCATTTCCTTGTATTTTAACAGGAAAATACTACGGATAGTAACCTGAAACAGTGGAGAGATTTATTTAAGTGACAGCCCTGGGCACCTTGCAAATTCATAGCCCCTCATTGCAGGTTTTCATTTAACTCAACCTATATGGGTGAGAGCAATAAATAATAAATAATAGGAAAGGTTCCTCTCTGCTGAGAAGCTCTGTAACTTGTCCGTGGCTGTTCCTGCACTCTTCTTGCACAACAGCTCCCTGTTACAGTGCAGCCCTGTGGCTACTGGTCAATAACACCTTTTCATTGTTAGGATCTTTTATATGTATGCAATGAATTAATTAAAATGGGTAAAAGAGACCTTTTAAAAGATGATTTCTGTTTACGTTTCTTAAATATATCAGTTTAGTGAGACAAAATAAAATAAAGCAAAAACGCACATAAAATACAATCACATCTCCTTTTTTCCCCTGGAAGTTCAACATAAGTATGTACACAAGTAATTCCAAATGTTAAGAAAGAAAGAAAAGTGAAAATTATTACTCTTCACTATAGCCCTCAATATGCTTTAACAAATTGGTACCAGCTAGCCCTTGTTTTGGCAATAGTAAAGACCATGGTGGTAATATAAGGAGTGCTTCCGTGTGGGCTATCTTCTCATTCTTCTGCTTGAGCTGATCTGGGCTAAGTTCCTGTTACACACAGATGTTGGAATTACAGTCGTTAATGTGTTTGATGCCCATAGGGCAAGCAGTTGTTTGGTTCAGGAAGGCTTCCGAAAGGCATCTTAGGTCTGCCTGTTCATCACACCTCCTGGTACAAAAATGAATTATTTTCTCATCCATATATGTTCATCCAACCCTTGAGATCTGGGTTGTGAGAGGTAAGAGATCAGGATATTTTAGAAGACATGTTGCTTCAGCAGGAAGCTTCAGTAGACACTGGAGCGTTTGGATTTGGATAAACACGGATGTTTGGTTTCCACAGCTTTCTTTTTGGGTCCTTTTCTGAGCACTGTGTTCATGTTAAAATTTTAGAAGATGACAGCCTAATGTTCATTCCCTTTCTGCACTGGTCATACTTTCAGAATAACATCCTGAAATGATGGCCATATATTTCATTACATATGCAAATCAGGTAGTTACTTGATGGTATGCAATTGCGTGCACATTTTTGAATGGGTAATTGTCAAAATTGTGCCTCAGGTGTTAAATGTTTGTCTTTTTCCATACGTGTCACTCAATTATTTATTTTAATGCATTTTTTTCACATACAAATCTACGACATGACCAAAAAATTACATCCCTTTAAAACTCAACACTGTGTTAGGAGATAATTGCAATTTCCCATAGGAGGGAAAAATCATTCTTTTTATTTTTCATCCATAGTTTGTTTTATAATAGGAATAAGCTCTCTGTAGAATATTTGCAATAAAAAAAGCTTTGAGATTGATTAAATGCCTTAGGATCTTCTTGGCCATTAATCAAACTTGGCAGCCATTTATTGCTTTGAACAGTGTAAGGCAGTAGAGATAATCCTTTAAATATAACAAGTCCCTTCAATATAATGAAGTATAAATACTAGCATGGTGGTGTAAAAGTTATGTCTTTTAGTAATGACTTGGTAATAATATATTGCTAGTAAGCGATAATCCTAGTTTTTTTCTGACAAGCATAAATTGTTTATCATTTATATGCAACCAATTTTCACTCAAAAAAAAGATCTGCCGTTGTACTTCTAGTTATTAAAAAAAAAAAAAAGAATTGTATAAAAGGAAAGAGGAAAAAACACTTCTGCCTTTATGGGGCCTCTCTTCCCACATCCACAGGACACACATTTTATTCAGATCACCGCAAATCTTCTTGCGACATTGTTTCTCACCGATTTCAAAGAAGAGCCCTTTATTTGAAATACTGCAGTCTCTAGGATTAGCCATGATTTCCTGTCTTGAGTGCAGAGTTGCAGCTGAGGAGCTGGCTGGGTTCTGGTCCCTTGGTAATGGCTGAGACCTGTAGTCCCAGAACCAAAAGGTGCCAAGGGACCCCATTCAGTAAGTGTGGACTAATGAACAGAGCACTGTGATTCATGTGGTTGTGTGATATTTTGTGATGGGTTGTATTGCATTACGGCAAAATCCTACAAAATATTTTGAAGTCTGTATGAGGCTGCCTAACAGATTTAAATGCAAATATCCCCAGAATCTATTTCCATTGCAATGTGACAGCAGACCGCTTTCGGGGCATCTCCAGGTAAGATGTGCATCTTCTTACCTTCCTGCAAACTACCCCAAACTGTCCAGTAATTGCAGACAGAAAAAACCTTCCTGGAACACGTGCCACAATTTATTTTTCACTAGAGCTTTGGATTTTTCTAGGCCGCTTGCTTACCCTAAATATTTTTCCTTTCTAGTCTCTGTTTACTGCTAGACCCAATTAATCGGATTTCAATCAGTGCAGAGCTCTTGGACCCAGGTTTAATGATGGCTTTCTTTGAAGCCTGTGTTATCACGTCTGAGACTCAGGCAACTGCTCTCTGTTGCCTGCTTGTGAGAGCTATGTAAATTGCTTTATACAAGTCTTTGTTCTCCAGCATGCTTCATTTATATCTGAAGGGACCTGCTTCTTGTCCAAGGCATTGGTATGGGGCCTGAAGGCTTGCTATTGGAGATCAGACCCTCTGGTGGAGTTGTTAGCAAGGGGTAGCTCATGTTGTTATTGAGCAGAGATCATCCATGACAGCACTTTAATCTGATTCCAAATGCCTGAAGCATTCTGCACTTCCCAGTGTGACACCCTGGTTTACAAAAACTCAATGTTGAGGTCCAACCAGTCACGGAGATCCAATCCCCTCATGGCACCTAGAACTGAGTGCCATGGTTTAGATGATGGTTGGTGTTAGTGTTGGTGTTAGTGTTAGGTTATAGGTTGGACTTGATGATCTCAGAGGTCCTTTCCAACCTTGTGATACTGTGATACTGTGATACCATGTGGCTTCAGTATCAGCCAAGCATCAGGTGTTGAGCAGAAGACTTTCCTAGTTTTGATGTGTGCTCTTCAGGGTCAAGTTTGGAAGCACTAACAGTGTCCACAAATGCTCCACAAGGAACTCTTCTTCCTTTCCTTTATACATACAGTTCTTAGAACTTTACTCCTGGAGTTCTGCTGTGTTTTTATTATTATTATTTTCAATCTACTTATCTTGATCTGTATGGCTGTTGATAAGTGTGATTTTCATTCTATTCAAACGGTGTCTAAAAATACAAGTTTTACCCATTTCCTAACTGTCATTCATATGTGGGCACAGGAGATGTGTGAGGACGAAGCACCTTGACATGAATTTTGTTACAGAACTGCACACTTCCTTTTCCTGACTAGGGCAATAACGGCCCCCCATAAAATCCCTGGAGCCTGCAGAAGGGCAGCTATTCTCTCCAGCTTCACCCCTCATCAGGGTGGACAAGCAGCAGGGTGTGTGTGATGCCTCTGACTCCGCTGGAGCCAGGTGCTTCTGGCAGACCAGGTTGGTGGGGACATTTCTGGAGAACATGTGGTCTCTGCTTGCATATCCACACTCCTCTGGAGACTGGAGCAGAGCTGCAGCCCTTGGGACCAGCTGTGCACAACTTATTTTGGGTTTTTGGGCAGGGTCACTTGCTTTACGCACAATGTAAAAACCTTAATGTAATATATAGACAGATAATCTGGGCAGTGGGAGGAATTAACTCTCCAGTAAGTGCCTTTGTCCTTGCGTCAAACAATGGGCTCCCTGACAACCTCTGCTCTCACTGTGAGATCCCTCTAGCAGCACAGAAAGGACTGTATCTCCACAGGTTTTGCGTTGACTTGTGAGTTTATTTTGCTATTCTGATGACTCCCGAGGTGTAATTTACACATCCCTTGAGCTTTCCAGCGCTGAGGGTGCATGCAGCACTGCAGTGGTGCCGCCAGTGAGCAGAGTCTGCCTCCCGCAGGGAGACGCCCATCACCATCTGTCCAGTATATGCACCTCACCCCTCCCTGCATGTCATTGGCAGTGCTTTGTCTCATGGTTCAATCTATTTTTTCGTATTATAGTTAATTTTGTCTTGATTTTTAAGGGCTGTAGCAGACAGACTGCCAGAAATGAACATTCAAGGTATGCAGCAGCTTCAGTGCAGATGTATTCCTGCCCTGTACAATGACAGTTTTGCACACTTATCATAAAGCTTTCTTTAAATCTTTGTAACGTTACCAATAAAATTCAAGTTTGAGCAATAATAATTAGGCTGGAAATAAATCATAGCCCTGTGGCATAGGTAAATGTAACTTGTATTGAACTAGACTTTAAAAGCAAGATATATCAAAGTAATATTTTATTTCTTTGCAGTTACATATTGAGAGTTGTTGTAATGCTGGACTGTTGAAATACTGGACACTGCACGTTACAGTTTAAATTCACATATGGCAGTCTGGGTTCCTCCCTGAAGCTTATTGTATAAACTGATTGATTTAATTGAAGCAAGTACCATCTTCAGTAGGAACAGAAACAAGATTTCTGTTTTCTGAAGATGTGCTCAAGCTTTCTTTATTGTATGCTATTATGGCACCACAGCAAATTTTCAGACTCCAAACTGGTGATGGGTTGTAAACACACAGGTCTGCTGTGATCCCAAGGATGGAGGAGCTCAGCTGCTGCGCCAGCATCCCTTTCTCTGTCTGAAGAGATGTAAGGTGCGTGGTGTGGAATAACCTGTCCTTTTTAGATAATTTTTCATAACTCATGTTTTACTCATTATTTCTTTGCCAAATACATTGTTCCATTCAAATCTTAATGGTAGTCCCTAGGGGAAGCATGTGTATGGAAGTACTATTTTGAAGCTTTAGGGATAGAAAACATTTGTTCCAGGTCCAGAAAGTACATGGGAAAGCTTAGAAGTTATTTATCTGAGGAATTAAAGTCATCATCTGCTATGGACAATATTTACAGTATCTCTCTAGTTTTATTTCACAGCTTGAGTATAAATCCTTACTTCCACATAAATTTATTATTTACCTTTGTCGCCTCAGACCTTGCCTCAAGTTACTTATCATATATATTGTATTTGATTGTATTTCAACCTCAAATTATTACTGGCAGATATGAATATTTCTTGGCATCTCTCTTTATTAAACTTTGTACTTGGCAATTCATTTTTCCTGATCAAGTCAGTGTGTCAGACCTGCAGGTTCCATGATTTACTACTATGCTTCAATACTTTTTGTCTCAAATATCCAGCTGTTATCCAGCTGTTATTTTACCATATGTCTTACTTTTAGAAGGTTTTAACTGTACTGTAAAAGCTCTAATGTAATTCATCTCTATAATCCAGTGCAATTGTATTATGTCCTGTAATCATTACTGGGACTCTTTTTGCTCTTTTTTTTTTTTGTTTGAATATGTAACTATCCTACAGCAAATGATAAATATTTCATGCTTTACTTAGTTGGAACATCAAAGAAAACTCTAATTTTGTTCAGGTAGTTTGGAGGTCAAAACAGTACTTAAATATATAGAAACCAGCAAGCAATAGCATTATGTCTGTCAGAAGGGAATTTATGTTCACACAGAGAACTACTTCCTATAGAGATATAACAACAATTGTTTAGAAACATGTTAATTGTTATAAACATTAGCAGATATATTTATTTAAGTACCTGTACTTAATTTGGGGTATAATTCTAAAGTGTGTGTTCATCTTTATTTGGTCATCCTAATTTAACCTAATTCAAGGAATTTCTTCCACTTTCTTCCAATTTCTTCCACAGTATTTTTCCACTTTCAAAGTGCTTAATAATTCTGATTACTTTATTTCATATACAGTCAAGTGCTGCCTAATGTATGCCTTCAGTGAAAACATTGCATCAAGCTAATTGCAGATGTCAGTTTTTCTGCCATATTTGCTCAAAAAGCTAATTTTGTTTTATCCAGGGGTTTTCTTTTAGTTTGTCCGTATGGTATAGTTTTGTGGTGTGTGGGGTTTTTTTTCAGGGCAGAAGGCTTCCTTCATGCAATAAAAGAACCAACCTGGTTTATAATGAGGATACTGGAACAGCAAAACAAACATCTTAGGTTGCAATAACTGTTCAATGATTTTGGTACTTGGGTTATAGAAATGCATGTACAAAGAAATTATTTATATGAAGTTATCTCATCTTCATAACTATTTCTATTCATAACTGTAATACTAATTCTTTTCAACTATGCAGTCTTCAAAATAATGAAGTGAGGTATTTCAGATAGTTTCAGGTCTCATTATGAGCCAGTAAGTCTGCCATGGTGTGTGCAGCTGGGCAGGTGCCTTTTCTTTTTTGTCCCATCCTGGTCATTGCGTTGGTGAGCACCAATGTGAATTGAGCCTCAGTCTGTGGCCAGGCAACTCAACCCTTAAGGACATTTGTCCTTGATGTGGGTATAATTCCTTCACTTATATTTTGGAAAATGGGCTCAAATGCAAATTTCTTACATTTTTTCTTGGGGAGTGAAATCTGATTTTGTCTCCTTTCGCCTGTCATGCAAAATACTCTGTATTTAACAAAGGTGTTTTCTACACCCTGTCTGAAAATATTTTCTTTAGAATAGTTACTGCTGAAAGGTTTTATCTCTATGTCTTGCACCCAGTCAAGGATTTCTAAATCTCTTTGCATGGAAAAATCTTCCTCCCATGCACTAGAGTGGAGCTAATGAGGAGGCCGAGTGGAGTGAGCTCTGCCGATGCTGCAGCTGGGACCAGTCACTTACCACTTGGTCTCCAGGAAAACCAGCACCACCAAGACTTTTTGAGGGAATGTGGATTTGCCCAGTTGCATCTGTTGGCACTGTCCTGAGGATCTGATCCATAGAGCCTGTTCTCAGAAAAGGCAGAGCTCCCTCTGCTTGCAGGCAATTTGTGCATAGTGTTAATTGTATTTATATTCATATGTAAAGGCATTCCATATAAACCATGTTTAGAGCTGTATCGATTTTAAAGATAGTAACTCTGCAAAAGAGTAAAAACAGTGAGAAACCAGGATGCATGGGGTCTTTGGGATTGTACATGTGCATGAAGGTTTCCAGTATATTTATTGAGGTTTCCAGGATATTTGAAAAAAACAGAAGATGCTTATATTCATCTGCATTGTGAATTAAGATTAATTTATAGTTTGTAAAAAAGTAATATATTACTTTGATCAAGTTAAATGAGTAGGTGGGCCACATTCTAGTCTAATATAAATTAATGACTTCAGTGTTATGATGCTTAACGTCAGGTCAGAGTACTCATCGCAATTTCCTAAGTTAGGGGTTTTTTCTTTGTCTCAAAGTATGAGAGAAAGATATCATGTGGAAACAATCTTGTTGTACTAGATTGAAACTGACATGTATTAAACGTATAAGAGGAGACTTTCTTGTGCTTTAATTATACAAAGACAGTATGTCTGCGGTGCTCTCACTTTGTGTTCAGTGCAATGACTTGTGTGGATTGCTGTTCCAGTAAATGGGAAGCAGCTGAGCAAGGTTTATCCATGGCAGTGGAAACGTAGACATTTCATTTCTTAAGCCAGTTCCACAAAGGCTTTTTTTATGAATATGCTTTAAGTTTTTTAAAGGTCTGGGACTGAAATTTGCAGCCTCTCTGCCAAGTGCTCAAACTGCGTGGTTTTGCGTGTGCATGCAAAGGCCTTTTCATTACAAATAGGATCCTAAGGAGTTGTGAGCTGTAGATGAAGGTTTCTGTATATTCAACAACTCTGGGATTTTCAATTTGCTATCATTATGAGAGCATTGTGTTATAAATGAGAACAGCTTGCTGAGAGCTGTGCGTTCTTCTTGTCTGGAAACAGATGCAGTCAACATATTCTGATAAATTCGCAACAATATCTAAGACTGGGTTTATTTCAAATGCAATGCTTCTTCCGTGTGGAAAGGAATCGTTTAATTATTAATTTCTTCTGGAGGTAGAATGATTTGTAAATATGTTCTTGTGAGATTCTTTGCTGTGACTTGTCGACATTTGAATTTTGAAACACTTTTCTGGGGGTGTGCGAGAGCTTCAGCATGGTCTTTAAAAAGTGCACCTGTGTTCACAATAACCTATTTCTCTATTTTGAGAAAGATAAAATAGAATCCTTATAATTATATAATTCTCTGCTTTCTCACACTTCGACTGTTTAGGGGTGGTAGCATCTGCAAAGATACAGGTCTATAGAGCACCAGTTGTTCACTGGGAATAAAAAAAAAAATCCCTTGTTATTACAATTATAAACAAACAAACAAACAAACCGACCAAATAAAATAAAACAAGCGAAAAATAAAGAGAGAAAAAAATGGTAATCGAAGATATTTTCAGGCCTGGAGGAGGATGCAACACATTCTGCTGTCTGCCATGGATGCTGCATTCCTGTAGCTCTTTTTCAAGTGTGTAATAAGGATCTGCAATGGGACAGGCCATGTTAAATTAGGATCAGCTGAGTCCTTATTTCACAGCATTAAAGTGTTCTGGAAAGTCTTTCAAACAGTACATGGCACCTCATTTAAAGAATACCACTGGGAATTTGGAATCAAAATTGAATCTAAATGTAGGTAAATTGTTTTCTCTGGGGTAAATCTGCTGGTCTTGTGTCAGCTCGCTAGGCTAAGGACTTTCTGTTCAGTGAGTAAGGAAAGAAACAGCAGAAAATTAATAAAATAATAACAGGCAAAAGGAAATTCAAAGTAAATTCATATTTTCAGGATTAGGAAATAAATACTGTTGAGTTAAATGTGTCCTTTATTTACAAAATGCACAGTAAGAATGTAAAATACTTGTGTATTTTAATAAATACACAAGAAAATTAATAAAATAATAACAGGCAAAAGGAAATTCAAAGTAAATTCATATTTTCAGGTTTAGGAAATAAATACTGTTGAGTTAAATGTGTCCTTTATTTACAAAATGCACAGTAAGAATGTAAAATACTTGTGTATTTTAATAAATACACAAGAAAATTAATAAAATAATAACAGGCAAAAGGAAATTCAAAGTAAATTCATGTTTTCAGGATTAGGAAATAAATACTGTTGAGTTAAATGTGTCCCTTATTTCCAAAGTGCACAGTAAGAATGTAAAATACTTGTGTAAGGTTATGTAAAAGATTTGTGTGATCTGAATATGTATTATCCATGAAAGCCAAAATCAGCAGCCAACTGAAGGGAAATGCCATGAAGTGCCAGTAGGCAGTGCTCCCCTTACCCATCGGAATTCAGGTCAGGACTCCGTAAAATAACAGAAACAGGGCTTGGTCCAGCACTGCTGAGCACTGCAGGGTGGGGGGAGCCTCTCCCCAACCAGAAATGAAGGAGGGAAACTGCCTGTAACTCATACCAAAACGTGAAGTGTCAATTTATGTTCATATTTATAATGGTTATTAATCACTCAGTTTATAACCCAATTTACAAAAGCTCAGTAGAGTGGTCAGTTTATAACTTCTCTGCAGTAAGAAAGATTAAAAAAGGAGAGACACAGAGGATAAAGAAAGAAAATGAACAGAAAGGTCTGTCTTTCAAATGTTGCTACCCATACCTATTTGAATATTCAGGTTAATAGTGTTGTGCATCCATGGTGAGCAAGGGCTATGAGAGGATGCTCAAAGGAGTGCTGATATCTTCATATGAGACCTGACAATAAGCCTCCAAAAAAGGATAAGCTTCCCGAATCATCCACAGTATCACAGTATCACAAGGTTGGAAAGGACCTCTGAGATCATCAAGTCCAACCTATAACCCTACACTAACACCAACCCATCATCTAAACCATGGCACTCAGTGCCTCATCCAGGCTCCCCTTAAAAACCTCCAGGGCCGGCGACTCCACCACCTCCCTGGGAAGCGCATTCCAATGGCCCTTTGAGTGAAAAACTTTTTCCTCACATCAAGCCTAAACTTTCCCTGATGAAGCTTAAGTCCATGCCCTCTAGTTCTGCCACTGGTCACCTGAGAGTTCCATTTCAGTTAAAAACAGATGCTCATATCTGTATATAAATTAATTAAATATGAGTATTTGGGATAAAATATTACCTCTTTTTTATCTCTTGAGTATTCAAAAATTAATGTGGTGTACTCTAACAAGAGGATTTTTCCAGTGCGCTTGTTTAAAAAGTTTTGATGAGCTGAGATTTTGGGAAATTTATCTGTTCTTTGCCCTTCTCAGTTCACAGCTCACACATGATGGCCCAGAGCAGGATGCTGCCAGTGCTGGGTGTATACTTACACCCCTGCAAAGCACGTGTGGGAAGTTTTCAGTACAAGACCCAAGGCAACCTTTGTTCCAGGGTGCTGAAGCACCTGATCTTGGCAGCATTTCATTGCTGGCTCTTCCACCACCAGGCCAGTGATGGGCAGTCAGCTAATGAATCTTTGATGCATTATCTATTTCTCACTCATCCAACATGGCTGTTTGCTGGGGCAGCTTCAGAGGGAAACGCTGATGGAATATGTGTTCCACTGTGACCATTGCCATTTTGTTGGGTTAAGGCCAGATATGTTTGTTATTATTGAATTATTTTCAGGCAGTAAACATTGTATATGTTCTTATTTCTGTAGCCTGTGTACCTGAGAGCTGCAGTGTCTTTCAACATCCAGCTCATGGTTCCTTCAGTCTAAAATGCTTTTGCGTGCTGGTAGAAACAAACTATGAAGTTTATCATTGGCTTTTTGCCATAATGCTAGAAGTGACATACTAGTAGAAAATAGAAGTCTCTTGGAAATGCTGCTTAATTTCCAGTCTGACTTCTGCGTATTGCGTAGATGATTATCCTTTGCTGTGGTGGATTACAAGAGGGCCCTCAAAAGGCTTGCTCACCCAGAGAATATGGGCAGCGCTTCAGGGTAAAGCATATCTCCTTTGAGATCTTCATCATATTTGACCACTAAGGACATAAGAAAATCATGTAAATAAAATGCCAGTGCCCATAGCCTTTCTTGTGGCTTTTGACCCCAAGTAGTCTTTCTCCTTGTCATATGAGATTGCTATATTTTAAGGAGTGCTTGAAGACTTGCATATGGCAGGTCTGCGGGAGGACTGTAAGTGCGTTATGCATGGTATGAACCTCCCAATGAAGGACCTCGAGGGCACCATGCACCATCTGCGCTTCCTCAGCAGACTAATAGAGACCTTGCCAATAATCCTGAAGAATATCTGATGTGGATTGTTCTGCCACTGTTTTCTTGCACTTCTCCTGAGTATGGTATGTGAGTTTCTGCACTCCAGGCAACATGTCAGTAGGCTGCCAGTGGCTGCCAATGGAGTGCATGGCAGGTGTGGGCAGAGCAGGGACTTCCAGGTAAATATGCTAAGTGGCCTGATGAGAAGGAAGGTGGAATAATCTACCTAGGTAGATCTAGTTTTAGGATACAAAGTCAAGATTACTGATTGAATGTCAGTACATAGAGGAGCAGGAGCTGGGAGAACTACATTGCCTGCACTTTCAAAGTGTTTCTGGCCACTGACTTTGCAGACTTTTCTGATCAGCTCTGCATTTTTGTTAGTTTGCTCAGTTCTCCATAAGGCTACTCCCCTGTTTGCCTTCTGCCAGGGTGTAGAAAGCCATGATGCTACTCATATATACAAAAGCAACCAGTATTCACCTGTTCGGGAAAGAATGAGAGAAAATGTAACCTACACAGCCATTACTGAGCTCAAAAAATATATGAATCAGGAAACAATGTAGTGCCACGCTGTAGTGTTCATATTTTCAATATTTGTAGAAGAACTTAGAGACTTTGTTTCCTCTTGTGAAGTAAGGAATATATAACCTAAGGCAATGCAACCCTAAGTTTTTACTTTTGAAACTGCAGTAAAAAATGGAAACAGAAAAAAACAACAAGAAAACAAACTTTCATGAAGCCAGCCTGGCTTTGCGGAATGGGTTACTGCTCCACTTTCAGTGAATCTCCTCAATAAATCATCCAATCTCCTAATTTCCATTATCCCTTAAACATGATTTTCCAAGAGTGTTACTTGATATTTCTTGGATAAACAGAGTTTTGGAAGGTAAAACATTTTGCATGCTTTTAATTTTTTCATTTTTTTTCATTAAATTGCTAAATATTTCTTCCTACTTTCAGTTCTCAAGTGTCTCTGCATGCATTGCATAGAATTCAACCACATTTATTAAAAGATATAGCCTTTGTGTTTATGGCTATTTTGTAGTTCACCTTCATTTTTCAAAAGTAAAAATAGCAAACACAGTATGCTAAGTATGTCTCTATTTTTTTCAGGTGTGTTTTGTCCTCTGTAACTTTAGTATGGTAAATCCATCCCAATTGCTACGCAGCTTTTGGGTTCCATATCGCACTGCACAAATTCAGATGCATGGTGCTGAGGGACAAGGATATAATTTCTGATTTCCAAGCTTAGACACATTTATGAGAATCATTTGTGAGGTGCGGGAAATAAAATTGCATCATAACCAAAAGTGCTGGAGCTCCTGAGAAGTAACTTGCTTTGGTGACATGAGATAGAGTTTTCTCCCATGCTGTACAAATTATGAGGGAAACAAGATTGAACAATGAAGCCCAGCAGCAGCAAAGTCAGTAAATTTTATTATCTGTTGCTTCCACAGAAGTCAAAGCTTTCCTTGTTTAAAAACAGTGTATTCTGAATATAAATAGCCTATGCCCTGACAGTGTTATGGTATCTGCCCAAATAAAGAGTTTGATTATGGCACAGCTTGTTGCTCTGTATCTATAAAGAGTCTCCGTGTGTTCATGCAGCCGGGATAAAAAAAAAACAACAAACAGGTTTGTTTATATATATATATTTCTTTTAAATCCATCTGGACGGCTGTACCCTGCAGTTCCACCAGATTCTTGCCTAATACCCGTGGTGATGGTGCAATGCACATGTTCCTGTGAGCTCAAGCCTCTCACATGTTTGTGCGTGCTTGTATGTTGCTGTCGTGGGGTAGCACTTGTTGGGGCACTGAGGCAGGAGGACTTCACCCAACTTGCCAAAAACTGTCTGATTTCTCTCTGATTTGTTGGAAGCATATTAAAAAAATAACAGGAGGTGAGGATCTTTTAACTAGTTTTTGATTTAATATCGAAAAGCACAGTTAGAAACAGGCTCCTGTGCCTGTGTTAAATAAGTTTCTGGGAACCTGATTTCAGCAGATTCATTATTTTCTTTGAACTAAAAGAGGAAAGTCCTGTCTCTAGGAGACTTCATTCTAGAAAACAGGGGAACAGTTCTGGGGAGGATTGTTGGGGTGAATACTGTCTTCTAATGTCTGTGGACTCAACATGCTGGCGCCACTGAGTGGGCCAGCACACCTGGTATCTGGTATTGTTTTTTCTCGTTATTGAATATAATTTTAATAAAATATAATTTTATGTGAGTAGTGGTGACCACTGGTTTTTGCTGCACAAGCAAATAAAAGATTCCTGGGAAAATTTAAAAAAATGTCACCAACGAGCCATATCTCAAAGCTCTCTGAGGAGAAAAATCCCATTTTTATGACAGTTAATTGTTTGCAAACTGGTTGTTTGTGGAAACGTAATTCAGCATCAAGAATGACTAACATGAATGCATTGCTGTGCTAAGCACAGAGCAGTTATTTACCATGGTTACCCTGAGAGATGAAGAAAGGTACAATTATTCTGAAAGGCACTGTAGATCCTGTTTACTTTTTATTCCTGCCATCTTTCAAATGTGCTTTTTCCCTATCTTTGTACAAACAACAACAAAAAAAAACATCAGGCATATTTATCCAATTTTGGAGCATAATATTTGTAATTAAAAACCCCACTGCTGGCCCAGGGCTTGGCCACGGAGGGGTGGGAGGTGATGCTTGTGGTTGGCATGGTGTTGCGTAGGGAAGTCGTCTCCCTGGCTCACAGTCTGCATGAGAGCTCTTATGGTTTCATCCTGTGTGTTCTACTAAACTGAGAAGGGGACAGATTCTGATCTGGTATTGCAGCCTTCATTCTCTCTCCGGTTTGAATACATTGGTTTCCCGGAAAGGCATTGTATTTCAGTGGTGGAGGAACCTTTATGTGTGCCTGAGGACATGCCTTGTAAATAACAGCAACTAGGGAGGAAACACATCTTAACATATAAATACAAAATAAAAACCCAAACAAAAAACATAATGATTCAATTCTGAATTGCTGTCGTAAACAATGGTAATATATAGTTTTGCTTGGATGCTTTCTCAGATTATTCTGATGTTAAGAGAACCCTCAGCATCAGTTCTTGTATGTTTTCAGGTCTCCCTTTTTGTGTGCAGCCCTTCCACGTGGAGGCTTATTGTCTTCTGCTGGAAAGAGTAGCGTTACTGTTCCTCATACTGTCACCTCAGTGTTAACTGTCAGCCTGGTATTTATTCTGTCTTTCATCTGCCTCTCCCTTCCCTTTCTCTTTCCTTTCCTCTTTCCCTTCCCCGTGCCATTAAAATCTACAGAGACCTGCCTGGTGGTTCTCATGATGAGCTGTCTGGCAGCTTCTGGGTGCTCACGGCTGCTGTGGGAGGCACATAGGAATGCAATAATCCCATAAAAGCTCTCCTATGTTACCTAGGTTGACCCTGGCTGACCTTGCTGAATGCAGAGTTGTTCATATTGGGTGAAGGATTCATAAGGTTTAACTTTCCTTGTCTTGCACTCTCATTTAGTAGACCTGAATTTGATCAATCTCAGTAAACATTCAAAAATAAAAGGATGCTTTTTTTTCCTTAAAGAGAAAAAGTCACTTCATATGAGCAGGTTAATGGAAGAATTCTATAGAATTCTCTTTGGTGCCCCTTCTCATTTATCCTGAGCATGTTACAGTGAGGAGAACAGAGAAAAGGAAGATGCATTTGTCAAGCAAATAAAAATTATTGGGTCCTGTCTTCGCTTCAGTCAGCAGGAAGTCGATGTTAATGCTATAATTAAGTGCCATTCACTGTCCTTTGGTTTTTCATAAGCACCTAGGCCATTTCTGTTACAAAATGCTTTGAGATAGAATTAAGTAAAATCATAGAATGGCTTGTGACTTTTATCTTTTAGAAGTTTCGTTTTAATATTTAACAATATTTTAATATTTAATGTAACTAGAGCTTTGTATAAGCTTGTTGTTATTTTAGACCCTCTGGTGTGATGCTAAGAAGATGCTCAGCTAATGGGATTATTAAAATGTTTGATATGTTGTTGTTTGGCTGATTAGTGATACACCGGTTTGAGAGCAAAGAAAGCCAGACACAACCAGCTGTCTGCTTTTGCTTCACAAAGTTCCTTTGTCAGCCACTCTTTAAAAAGTTCAGGCTTTTGCTAAGAGTCGTTTAACTAATTATTGTCAAAGAAGATAGGTGATATTTGCTCGCTCATCAAAGGCCAGTAATGAAATATGCTTCCAGCTGCCCTGTAAAAATAGCTGTGTGTGGGTATGGTTTGACTGTAAAATGATGAGGACTTGTTCTTCCAAATATTTTCTGAGCTATATTTCTTCCTGTGCAAAACTCGGACCTATTTGTGGAGGTTTATCATCTTTTCCTCCTTACCAAAAAAAACCCCTAAATCACCTACCCCATCCCCCCCTCCCCCAAATAACTAAATTTATGTGTCAGGAATAAATCAATTATTAATAGTGGTGTACCCATGTTACTCTGGGTAAATTTGCTGGCACCATGAGATACATTCTGTGGTACCAAACTATGCTCAGTTTAGGAGAAAATAATCTCCAGTTGCTGGCTTTTTGTGGTGGTAGGGCTATGGATGAAAGTAACTATGCATTCAAGAGATGGAGCTTAATGGAGGTCTTCTCATCTTTGTCTGTGCAGCATCTTCCATCAGGCTGTGTTCACACTGATAGGCTTGTTGGCAGGCTTGTGGATTTTGTGGGGCTTTTTACAAGCCAGGAATTTACACTCCTTCTGACTGCTTTTCTCCTTTTCTCCGTTCCAGTGGTGTGTAAGTCTGCAGACACAGTGAGAGAAAAAAAAACTGTAATAGAATCCTGAAGGTTGGAAAAGACCTCTAAGCTCATAAAGTCCATCTGCCAACCCAACACCACTGTGTCTACTGAACCATGTCCTGAAATGCCACGTCTGTCCATTTTTTGACTCTACCACTTCCCTGGGCAGCCTGTTCCAAAGCTTTGCCACTCTTTCAGTAAAGAAATATTTTCTAATATTCAATCTAAACCTCCCCTCGCACAACTTGAGGCCATTTCCTCTTCTCCTATCACTTGTTACATGGGAGAAGAGACCAAACCCCACCTCACTACAACCTCCTTTCAGGTAGTTGTGGAAAGCGATGAGGTCTCCGCTCAGCTTTCTCTTCTCCAGACTGAACAGAAACAGCCCAGACATTCTGAAGGATCTATGCATTCCACAAGTATTCTCACATTTTAATTTCATTGCCCTATTGAATGTTTCTCCAGCTATACATTTGAAGGACAAGGCATATTGTGAAGAAGTAGATTTTAGCATTTCTGTTCTCTGCTCTTCTGCCACCCATTCTATGAGTCAAGCAAAACTGGGACTACCCCTCGCAGGCATGGGCAGAAGCAGATGTGGTTGAGGTACAGGACCTTTCTCCTTTCACACACTCCAAGCTATTCTGTCCTTCTTCCCCAGAGGATCTTTATGAGGTTATGTCCTGGCTGCTCCATTGACTCTCCTATTCCCTTTTTCCTGTTTTGTTTTCAGAAGCTGCAGGGAGAAGTGAGCGATCATTCCTTCTGAGATATACTTTCTAAAAATTTCACCTTTGGTATCTAGAGTACATTTTTTGGTTTGGTGGAAATAAAAAATAAACAAGAGCCAGTGGGAGGTTGTATTAAGTAAGTATATATGGGGATGTTTCCTGAGTACCCATCATAACACATCCTATCAGTACAGCCTTCTAAAGAATTGCATAGTGAAATTTTCACATTGGATGTATGTGCATCACTGCTGAAATTGAATTTGAGTGGTTGAGCACATTTCTGCTTTTTACTGTGACAGAGCACAACATTTGAAACAATGTGATATAAAAGTCTTCAGACCTATTATAGTATATAAAATGCATTTTTCTCTGCAAAACTGTCTTTGATTTTTCATAGCCTTTCTAGTAAGTATCACTTTTTTTGATTAACCTATAGCTAGTGGAATTCATTCTTTCAAGTGGTGGTGGTCCTTACACTGCCTCCAGTCTACTATTAGCAAAGTCATGAGCCATTTAAATATAATTCGCTATGAGAAACCCCAGGACCGACCTCTATCTGACAGTTTTAGGCCTAGCTCACTTCAAACCCTGGTAGAAAATAAAAACAAAAAAAAACCCTGCAAACAGCTGTTATTTAAAATACAGTTGAAAAAAAGGCTAAAAAAAAAGAAAAATTAATAGTTGCTGTTCTCTCTTCATAAGGATTATGTGTATAGTAACAAAATAAATCTTCCTTTTTAGATAGTTTGCTCTTTTCTGATTTAATAGTATTGATACTTTGAGTAACATCTACATGCACATACAGATATATACATATGATAGCACAAATGCACACGTATATATGAATATATATAAGATATGGATTTTAGAAAGAAATAATCTGAGGCTCTTGAAGGGAAAAGGAGTGCTTTCCAACATACCTGGGAGGAGATTTTCTTTAGGGAAGCGTACAGTACGTGTCCTCTCCTTAGGTGAAGCTGGTCTAGCCCAGATGCTGGAAGCAGAGCCTAGCACGGGCTGATGTTATTTTCCATGAAGTAGTAACTAGGTTGCTTCTCATCCCAAAGTCAGCATGCTTTCTGAGCTGGACACACATGCTACAGCGCTCTGTATCCCGTGTGACAGACAGACCAGCTCACAATGTTAGATGCCTGTATGGATACGCAGGCAGGATATATGAAGGCTGATGTCTATTTATGAAATTAAGGCAGCCGATTGTACCTGGACTCAGAAAAGACACACAGCATCAATTCCCAGTGATTCTGGAAAAGCAGCCAAGAAGACCTTTTAGAGCTCTGTCACCAAGTCGCCATGAGTTTCCAGTGGCTAACCGTGCCAACTTCAGGGATGCTTGGGACTCTGGCTGATATATAAAGGTCCTCCTCTTATATGAGGAACTCTTTAGTAGATTTGAAACATTATGAATGAATCCATCCAATTTTACCAGAGTCCCATTATTTTGCATGTCTTACTGGCTTTAATTTTGTTAATTTTTTTCTTTGTGAAAATCACAATTGTTAATGACTCTCCTATACCTTCTCAGGTGTTGGCAGCAGATACAGACCATTAGTGTCTCCATCTTGTTTTCACAAGCCATTGCATACTCTCTTTGCTTCTCCCCTCCCAAATTTAAGATAAGTTTTCCTACTTGACTTGTAAAGAGCTGTTCTTAAATTGCCCTTCCAGTCAATTAAATTCATTAATTAAAAGAAGATAAAAATCAATGAGTAAAGGTGAGCTAGTATACGTTTAATGCATTGTTATACCATCTTTGTCAAACATACTAGTAATTGCTCATTTAATTTATTCACATCGGCATTGCTGATTTAAATATCTTTCTGGACTTTTTGGAGTCAGTTGTCATTTTTTTAATGTCTGCTTGTTGCATATTAAAATGTCAGTTTATTATGTTCAATACATTATCTATGACTTTAGTTTCTTTAAAACCTCTAATTGATGTGACAGTTCTCACAAAAATTTAGTCCTGATCTGAGAATTATTTCAATCTTAATATGAAAAGGCAGCTCTTTCTGCCTAGGGGTTTTATTTATATGTCAACTTTGCATAATTGCAATATCATGGGGACTATTCCTCTTTAGATACTTCAGTTTTCAAAGTATTGTTGAAGATAGTCATAGCCTTTATAATATGAGGTTGGGTTGTGAAGGCCTTCACATAACTTCTCTTGGCACGTCATACCAAGTCATTTGCTTCTTTTGCTTGTTATTTGTGTGCAAAGGAACATGAATTACCATACTGCAGAGTAGCCTGGTAGCCCTCAACAGCTCCTACTGCATCCAAAGATGCTGCTGAATCTAAAGGGCTGTATACATTTGGCCATGGGAGAGAGAAATAAAAATTTTCATGAATTATTTGGATACTCATGAAACCTGAAAGCAAATAGAATTGCACTGGCAAGTGTTGGATAGTAATGATTTTAAAAGCTTTAATTAAATATATAAATTGGGGAAATATCTGCCTAGTGTAAGAAGAATGCAGGCTGCTGAATAAAGAATTAGCTCAAATGCCACATCTTATCCCATCTTCAGAGAACATCTAGCAAATGCCTAGTCCTCAGCTAAAGACGTCAGATAAAATGTTAAAAGAATTATTTTTGCAGGAGATAAAAAAAAAAAAGATGAAAATGTTGATAAAATGTCAGTTTCCTAAAGGTTTTTGACCAGATTGTTTGTTGGAGACCAGTGACATTAATGTTAGGAGCAAATGGAGAGTTGGAAAAGAGTCAATCTAAATTACATATTTTCTTATAAGTTCTCATTAAAGGATTTGATTATAGACATTTAGTAATTGGTTACAGAAATTGTGTATATACATACATGTGTGACCCTTTTTATAATAAGGACTCAGACTGTCATATAGGTTTTGGCTTCTCTTATATGTGTGCATGCTATAACAAAAAGTTAATTCATAACAAAATAACAGCAAGACTAGGCTGGACCTTTGGTCGTAGACAGAAGAAGTGCCACTCAAAACAAACTGCTCTCAGGTTTGCAAGGGGAAACCAGGAAGATCTTCCAAAATTGTCTTGTTGGCGCTCCCATATTTACTTAATATAATTTTGGGGGCTGTGTGAACATGTACAACCTCTTTTCCTGTACAGCCTAGCAGCGGTGGAATGGGGAAAGGGATGTCAGTTTGGTGGATGTAGTTCAGAGAACTGGAGCAAGTGGAGGGCAGTGAATCAGAAGACAGAAGAAAAATGAAGATAACTGACAGTCAAAGGGAAGATAATTGTCTCTTCATGTCTATTAAACTATTTTTTCTCCTATAATTTGTATAGGCTGTCTCTATGGCTTTACATTATTATTTAGATACTGATTTTAGCCTGCCTGAAGTTGTCATATAGCTGTATGAAGCTGTGAAGCAACCTTTAAAATACCTGATATTCAGTCATTAGACACAGCAAAATATTTTGATATTTGGAACTAATTAATTATTGAACAGGGATTCTTTTAATAGTAAATGTTGGTGGTTTATTTTCTCTTTTTTAGGCTTTTTTTTCTTTCAAAGTACCAAACTAGTCTGGATAAAACAGTTACTGATAAGGACACAGTGGCAGTTTGGAAGACTGTCGATTTTGCTAAAATGCACTGTGACTATTCTTCTATTCCTTATAATCCTCTCTAGCTTTCACCAAAAATTGCTTGAGCCAAGATACTTTGTTTTGCATATTTACTGATTAGTGGACTTGACACTGTTTATAACCTGTAATGGTAGGAACTGGGAGAACAGTGGTCCTGTGCTGAGGATGCCATACCAAGAACAAGTTTTATTTCACAAATGTTATGACAGAAAATAAGAAAATTCTTATTAGAAATAATCTGTAGCAGTGGGAGAAGTACTTAAATAAGCTTAAGAGCATTATGATTCATAAAGACTGTTAGAGAACAGCAACCTGTAATGCTGCTACCAGAGGAGGAACAAGGTAGTAACTTGGCTACTTATCACTGGTGTGTCCTGCGCCACGCACTGGAGAAAAGAGAGGTAACATGAGATGTGATGAGAAGAGGTAACAGGCATATCTAAAACCAGATTTTCTCATGATTGTCTTTCGTTAGACTCCATTTCCATTAAGCTCAACAATTTTAATTTTTGCTTTGTAAATTTCAATTCATTTATAAGCTTTTCTCAGCAAGTGCAGGTTTTTTAAAGAAACGAAACAGTAAGAATAGAGTAAGTGTTATGATTAATAGTGGGAAGAGTAGCATAATAAGTTTTGAAAAAGCATAGAATGGAAATAAAATACAGAAGAACGTTCACAGGTAAAAAAGGCAGGCATCTCATCAGGAAAGTGGAAAGTCTAATTGCAGTGGCTGCAACTTAGGCCAGTAAAGAGACTGTCCCTGCCAAGGTCACCAGTATTTTGCTCTGAATGTCAGACTTTGATTTATCTCCCACTGCAATATTACTTGAACCTGGGATTGTAAACAATAATTACATCCCGTCCTCTTGGCCAGTGTCACGGCACTCTATGCATATCAGCGTCTTGCAGACCCTTCAGCCATTTCTGATCCACCTCCCATAGCTTTTCATGGTTCGACTTGTAATAAAAAAATGATTGCGTGTTACCTTTGTACATTGGTTTGTTTTTAATATCTTGGAGGTGGATTACATCTAAGGTCACCTTAGCACTGAAGACTTCATTCTGAGGGTATTTTCTTTTTCTGTTTGACCATTGGTATTCTTAATCTGTTTTCTATTAAACCAAGCATGCACCCACTATTGTTGCCTTTTTTTTTGTATTAAACTGGAAAAAGAAGAACATTCAAACATTAAGTTAGAAATGTGTACACTTTTTTTGTTCATATCTGCAAACACGATGCGTGTGCTATTTTTGTTCTAATTTCACTTCACTTCTAGTAAGGAAAAATTTTAAATACTATAGCTTTCTGTTGCTGCCAATTTTCATGGCATTTATAAGAAAAAAAAAAGCCAACAAAACAGGTGTAATACCTTGCAGGAGCCATCATAGCTGGCTCATGGCTTACAAGTGCTACATGCAGCATCAGCCTATTTCCAGAAATATTGCTACTAGTCTTAGAAACTTAGAGAGTCATCTTTCCAACGTAAGGGAATGTTTTCTATTGCAGTATTATATTTCTGCTGTGATCACATAGTGCTGGACTTGAGCTGATAGTGAATGTGTGAGAAAGCTGCTTTTCTGATGTTAAATTTGTAGTGAAAGGCAAGCGGGATGCTTTTGCAGTCTTACGTGTTTCAGGGATACATTTTACCATATAAAGCTGGTTTCTTATAAAATGGACTCCTGTGTCCTCTACCCCTCTTTTTCCCACCCAGTGAAACAATCTCAGTCTCGTCTTCATGATCTTCCTCACTTCCCTCCCCATGAGAATTGCTGTGTGGGAGGAGATGCTAGGATCAGCCCGGAGCCCTCTCCATAACATTGAGTTATTTGGAAAGCCTGACTGTGTTGTTAGCTAGATGCTGTCTGTCCAAAGGAGACAGTGAAGGCTGAGCTGCTTCTGCCTTTCACAGTTTGTAGGCATTGGTAGGGTCTCTTTTCTTGTTTTCATGGAGTTTTTCTTTTCATTGAAATTCCCATCCTTCAGTGGGATTGAATGCAAACAGGCCAGTGGGTTCAAAGTTAACTGAGAGAAACAAGCAGACAGATATAGTACAATTACCTGTGCCTGGTTTTGTCAGAAAATGAGTGCAAAAGATTTCTATAGTCAGTTTATGCAAACAGTACAGAAAAAAATCAGATTCTATGGAAATTGGAGAAGTTAAAGATTTTCTCCTTTCAGTTTCAGAAAGCTCTGAATTTGTGTTGCAAACTCTTGAATAATTGGGTTTATCATCTGAACACAAAGCATCTGAAGAAAAGTGCTTCTTGGAGCAATAATGTTTCTGTTGCTACAGTGATGTGGCAAGCCCTAACCTGTTAATATGTTGTTTCAGCAGTCTGAGATGCTCTGTTAACCTGCACCAATTGCTGGTAATTATTGCTCTCCTGATTCACTTACTGATATTGGATATATAAGATGTGAGGTTACTAATTATATCTAGCCAGTGTATTGAAATTACTGGAGTGTCAGTTTGGGACATTATGGCAAGTTGCTTATTTGTAAGTAATAAGAAATACATCATATTGTGTTATTTTTTAAAAATTATTCCATTGCAAAGAGAAGTTGTTATAGGATAAAGTTGTTATATAGGAAACAAATGAATGGGACGGCAGTATTGTAAGCTTACTGATTGGTATAGATTAGAGGAAATGAGAAACGATAGGATGCAGAGTAGCAATTCAAACATTTGACAGTTTTTATAATAAAATAGCAGTTCATCTTATATTGAGAGTCTCTAGTAAAATTTTTAAAAGTTCTGAAAGCAAGCCAATCGGCATTCTTAAAAGAGAGTGAAGTGTCCAATTTGTTTGGAGAAGCACAGCCATGAAATCAAAGTTGAATGCTGACAGGCCTGTACCACCGCTTGCTGCAGGTGACATTTTTGTAACACGAGTAGAGAGAGCACTGGATTTGATGGACCTTGACTTAGATTGATGAGGAAAGGATGCAATATTTGCAGTTGCAGGCAAAGGGCTGCTGTAAGGGATATTTTAATTCCCACTGGAGTTAATGTCAACCAGTTAGGATCCTTGCCTTGCCACAAGGACCACAAACATGCAATTCATTATGTCTTGTAGCAGCATGGTGCTCACCATGGCTATTTGTGAGCCTTAGCGGAGCGCTGCCACTCCAGCTCTGCCCTTGAACATGTCTGTCTTTCACCAACATCTCTCTCCCTTGAGCTTCACCATCAGCCATAAAACTCTTTTCATGGACTGGAGAAAATAAATGAACTTACTAAGTGGAGTAAGAGGCGTCTAAGATGCTGCAAGATGCTGCTGGTGGAACTGCAGAAGCAGCAACCTGGAGGCAGCAGTCACTGGACCAGCAGAGCCTGGCACAAACTATTCCCACACTTGGCATCTAGACTGGCCTCCCAGCCCCAGGGAGCTGGGGTCAAGGGCAGGAATAGGATTGTGGCAGCATGAAGGTCAGCCACTAGTTAAGGTATGAGCGGTTGATGAGACTGGAGTGAGGGTCTGGAAAGCCCAGGTGTGGATCCAGTCTTGCTCTGCTTTTATGGATAAGTGAATCATTGGGAGTGTGACCAAACACTGGCAATATTTTTGTTGTTGTTTATATACTAACAGTGCAAAAAATATACTTCTATACATCATAGCATGATTTCCACAGGTATTTTGCAATGTGTATTTGGATTAGGCCATCCAATCCTTATCGAACAAAACCTAATGCAATTTTGGTGAAATATATATGACTAGTGAATAACATCTTACATGCTCGCATGGAAAAATTCGTCTGCCATCCATGGGATTAAATTGCTGTTTCAAATATCTGAACAGATTGCAAGTTTTTAAACATTTCAATTTGCTCCTGAATCATTCATAACCACAGAATAATTGCAGAATATATTCTCTGGCCTGAAACATTAGTTAGCCATATAGTGACTTAAGTTTAGTATTTCAGATTAATCATATTGAGGAATTAAAATTTAATCTAAAGCAATATAAAAAAATCTAATTTATTTTGCCAGAGTAGTTATTTTAGCATAGTTAGCTAAACAGCTTTCCTTCAATATTACAGGTGTTCACATGCCGCATGCTGCACTGTTTTCCAAAAAACTCATTTTACAACTGTTGGTTGTAAAATGTATCTTTTTTTGTATTACACTGAAACAACAAGAAAACTGCACCAGTCTGGGTAATGGAGAGCAAAGCTTGGATTCGTCATAGCTGTTCTTTCTGGTATTCATAATCATAGCATTATGGTTATCATAGGGAACAAAAACATCCCTGTGACCACAGAGCCAGGTCCAAACAACGTGACGATTGGAACAGTGAACACCTTTGATGTTGATGGAGAAGAGATCACTCCGTGTCAGCCCTTCATAAGAGCTAATGGAAATTTGACAAGTTAACCTTTTATATCCTTGTTCTTAAAGCGAAATCCTTTTCTTTTGTCTTTGTACTGCATTTGGATAGATCTGATGGTTCAAAAATGTCTGAAATTTCTTTCTTTCAAAGGCATAGGACTTTTAGATTTTTTTGGTTTTAGATTATTCCTTTAGAAATTACTTTCTGTCCTTCAAAAGGTACAATGAACGGTATATATGTCTCAATTTAGTACATAATCCTCAAGAAAGGACTGGAAAAAATAAGCTCACTGTGCACTTAAAGAAGCCTTTACAAAAGAAAATACCTGATTTGATTTTAAAGCAAACATTCCTTTAGTTTCAATGTTGGAAAATAACAGATAGATTGTTGGTGGATGGGCAGAGATCTACATGAGGTGACAGTCCCTATTTTAAAAGTTATAAAAATATGAGTCTAGCACCTGGGAAAGGTATGGGTATGAGACACTGGAAGCAGACTTAGAGAAAATAGGGGGTTATATATTGCTTGCTTTAGATGTGATTTGATGACTCTTCTTTCCAGAAAAAAAAAATGGACAAAAGAGTAAAACAACCCCAAAAACAGCAAGTGCAATGGTGCAGTAGGAAACCAGATTCACCAAATTTGTAAGAACTTCTTCCGCTTCAATGGGGTCTGTATAGACCAACATGATTATTTCCTTAAAAATTGCACTGGACTGTTACAAAACTCCAGGAAATATCAGGGTGTAATTGAGTGTGTGAATTTAGTGCAATTGCTCTTGTTTAATTTCAGTGAGAAAACATACTCAGACCTGGCCCAAGCACGCAATGATTATGCTAATGGCATACTTTAGAAACTAATCTAACACACAAATAATGCATTACTGACTATTCCACTCAAGCTTAGATTTGATTCGTTCATCATTTTGCTGTCGGGGCAAATCCACTCTGTGGATCCTTTAGGATCCTTTAGGATCCTGGACTCTGGCAGCAGAAATCTCCCCATGCCACTTCTTGATGTATTTTGAGTGATACAAATCTTTAGGCACGTCTTGCCCTGGTTGCTAACCTCAGCAGTGTAGTAACTGCAAATGGATGCTGAGCTCTACATCGACTGTGGTGTGTCTACACCTCTGTAGTGAAGTCGGTGCTCTAGAGCCAAGTTCAGTGAAAACCACCCTTGATCCCACATCTTCTGGGCCTGTGGTTCCCAGGGCTGTGACAAGGGGATTGAAGTGCTCTGATAACACAGTCCATGCATGAAATACGCGTGTCAGTATGATGAGTGGATGTTGAGACATGGCTGCAGCCCAGCACTGGGAGGTGGGAATTGCAAATTTAGAATTGACCTAATATCAAGTCTTTTGAGAACATGAAGTCTTGGTGTAAATATCAGGGCTTTGTATATTTAAGTTGCCTAACAACCTTGTAAAAAGTTATTTCATCTTTACCATCAGATACTCGGTCATTTTCACTGCTTTTGATGGTAAAGTAATGCTTCAGCACTCACAGTCCTCAGCTAGGGGTCAGACTTTTGTTTGACCTGGGCATTGCTTGCAAGCAAGAATCTAACTCCCAGGCAAAGCCACTGTCCTGCTCACACCAGTGTCACCCACAGGAGGTAAAGGCTGAAGATGACCCTTGTGACTGGCCAGTGCTCATTGCTTCCCAGACAGCTGAGCCAGTGTCGAATGCCATGGCAGAGAACCCGCACTGGCAGCAGGGACAGGACCCAGCCCCAGCCCACAGCTGCTTGGCATAGACAGCCTGTCTTTCAGGAAAGTACAAGACTTCTTTGCTTTCTTTTCCTTTTGT
Organism: Tapera naevia; assembly: GCA_033556795.1. Classification (NCBI taxonomy): domain Eukaryota; kingdom Metazoa; phylum Chordata; class Aves; order Cuculiformes; family Neomorphidae; genus Tapera; species Tapera naevia. Next base: position 1,380,966 of record JAUMJJ010000198.1, on the reverse strand, counting down.
GACAAGGTCAGATTCCCATATTTCCTTTGCTTAAGAGGATTAAAAATGTACTGAAACCTAACAGGGTACATGTCCTTAGTAGCTGGCAACTGGAAATGGTTTACTCTACTGTGGAAAATGTTGGGTTTTGGTATAGGAAAAATATTTTTTAATAATGGATAGGAGGAAACATATTACATTCTCATGCATGCACCACTGTTTTGTTTTATATAGAAATGTTTATTGGGTTGTATTTCAGTGTTTTCTGACCTAAGAAGAGTGTAACTGTCGTCAGTTGCCTCATGATATAAAATTAATGTTCCTTCCTCACATAACATTTGCTCATTACTATCGATTGCTTGCTGTAAATGAGATGATTAATTTGGTGCTCTTGTCCTGCTCCACAATGTCAGAAGGGCAATGAGGTGTTTTACTCTGTCATGACAAGACAGTTAAGTGTCCACTGTGAAGAGTTGAAACTTCAAAAATAAAAGAATACATTCTTTGGTTTTCAGAAAATAATTAAAACCTGTGTGTGGCTGTGTAGGATGCCCACCCCTCACTTGTATTGCAGTGTCTGCATGCCAGCAGCTCTTACAGCCAACAAATTTACCATATGTAATTCTGGATAATATTTTATTTAGAGTAATGAATTAGTCTCTGTGTTTGATCTCGGGAGTGAGGAACAGCCAGTTAGTGGACAGGACTGTCAGTGTATTCATCCCAGGCCAAGTGCTTTGTTAAGGGTTCAAAGCTAACGAACACAGAAAGTACATCCCTGCTGCATTGTATTGTTTATTAGATTTTTTTCCTCTAATAATTGCAATTATTTGTCATAGATAGTTATTTGTGCTATATAGAAATGCATAGACTATTGACTAATTCCTTCAGACTGGCAGCCAGAGAGAAAGTGCTCGAGACAGCTGGGTTCCCCTTTCCAGTAACCTATATAATTCTGTTGCATTTCATAAAATGCCTGGCACATTGTCCTGGTTTCAGCTTACTGTCCTGATTCCAGCTGGAATAGAGTTAATTGTCTTCTTAGTAGTTGGTGTAGTGCTGTGTTTTGGATTTATATGAGAATAATGCTGATAACACACTGATGTTTTGAGTTGTTGCTGAGTAGTACTTATACTAAGTCAAGGACTTCCCATGCTCTGCTAGGGAGACAGTGCACAAGAAGCTGGGAGGGAGTACAGCCAGGACAGCTACCCAAACTGGCCAAAGGGAAATTCCACACCATACAGTGTCAGGCTTGGTATAGAAACTGGGGGAATTGGCCTGGGGGCTGTGATTGCTGCTCAGGAATGGGCTGGGCATTGGTCAATGGGTGGTAAGCAATTGTATTGTGCATCCCTTGTTTTGTATATTCTTCTATTATCATTATTATTATAATTCTCTCTGTCCTATTAAACTGTCCTTACCTCAGTCCATGAGTTTTACCTTTTTTCCATCTCCCCAGTGAGAGGGAAGTGAGTGAGTGGCAGTGGTGCTAAGTTTCCAGCTGGGAATAAACTGCAATACATATGAGGGTGTATAAGCACATTGCAGAGTCCACTGCTGAAGTGGTGGTTATGTCTTAGTTCTGGTTTAGACACCTTTAATTTCAGAGTCTTTTGAAGATGAAAGCTCATGGCTGCCTAACTCAAGTGTCACAGGCTTTACAAAGCTTCTCCCAACCCCCTGCATTGAGAAGTGTCTTGGTTGACAGCAGTCAGGTCATCATGTCGGCATTGCTGAGTCAGATTAAATTTACCATGATGCTGAATGTTCTGCCTGAAGTATCAGAAATATTAACTGCTAATTTTCATAAGAAACACAGAATAAAACCAAGCCATTGTCTGTTTCCGCCATGGTGGCTTCACAGCAGAACTAAAATGGTTTCTCTCAGAGGTTTTCTTGAAAGGAGAGTTTGGGTTTAAGTGTCTGCATCTAAAATATTTCAACTTTTCTTGACTTCTAAAACTTGTGCTAATAATATGAAAAGACTTGCCAGTCTTTTACAATTTTTTAGCTTTTTTTTTCCCTACCAAATTTTCCACCAACAGTATGACCAATTGAAAGAACAAGATTAAATTGCACAAAGATAATTTTCAAAGACAGTGATAATTTGCCCCATCTCTTCCAGGCTGACTGGAAGTCAGATTGTCAGCTGCCATCGGCAAGCAAAGTCCTCAGGCTGTAAAGCTCACGTGGTGAAATTTGTGCATTTGAAATCAAAGCTTTTCAGTTTTTTAGAAATGTCACTCCAAACTACTCTTTTTTGATATTTTCTTTAGGAAAGAATTCCATTGAAACAGAAATGTTCCGTTCCAGTGAACAAAAATGAAATGTCATCTTTTATATCCTTAAAACCTTATATTGTGAGGCTCTACTACAGTCAGTATAACCCTTTAGACTGAGAGAGCTTCTGCACCTCAAGAGTTTTACCATGGGACATTGGGTATTGTCTTCCATAAATGTCACTCTTTGTGCACTCTTGCTGGACTGAAAGTGGATATATGAACACGCATGAAAATGCCTGAATGTTAATATTTCATTAGTGTTCATAGTAATTATAACAGGATTAATTCATTGAATCTAAGAACAGATACTATGCACTATTGGAATTGTAAATTGTTGGGGTTTGAGTATAAGAATGAACATAGGCATGTCATACTGCTTCAGTGAAATCAAGAAAGTGGGTGAAAGTTTTACTGAAAGGTGAGGAAGGACATCTGCAGTCCAGGTTTTAGGATGGACATCTCCCGTACTGGTACTGGGACCATGTACCCTTCTAGTGCCAGTTCGCAGCATTCATCCTCCTCCACCCACCCTCCATTGCTTATTAGAGCAGGTTGGACCTCACTAACTTTCCAGTCCTCCAGTCTCTTGGGACCTGCCTCCAAAATTCTGTGTCCCTGGCTGCAAGGAAGAGAAAATGAAATGAGTGCACCATTTTCCTGAGTCAAGAAGGCAGGAGCCTGTGAAAATATTTTGGCTCAATAGAAAAGATTGGTTTCCGTTAGATTAGCTAGCAGATACTTGGACTCCCAGCTCGGGCACACAAATGTAGATATCTGTCATGGATTATATGAACGTTTTCTTAGCAGGTCTGCACTTTGGAAAGAAATCAGGAAAATGTTGTATTGCACATAAAACTTACTGCTTGAGTCACTGCTGATGAATTGCAACTTCACAGCTTTCTGTGAGTGTCTTGGGTAAAAAATAAAAGCAAGACTGAATATGCATTACAAGACTGAATACAGCCATTACAAGAGAAATTTCAATTTTGCAAAGTCTAGAAAGCAGCATTAAGCTATAATTAAAAAGTTATTGGAAACCTCCACAAGGTTCCAATTCAATTTAATTAATGCAGCTCTTCCTCCATCAGAAAGGTATTAATCATTACAGTGGCATTTCAGAGGCTGCACAAATCTGGATTTTACCTATTTTGAATGCTAGATGTAATTATAATTTTCTCATATCCATCCTGCTTTTCTTAGTAGAAGTTAAAATTCTGCAAAGCTGGACTATATAGTGGGTTCAGGTTTACTCATTGCACGAGCCCAATGTCAAGGAAGAATGTTTTAAAGCATTATGCACAGAAGTTCTCCTTAAAAACAGGAGACAACACTACTTGTGCTGGTCTGCATATTAATAAAAATAAGAAAATGGACTGTTGAAACCAAGAATTAAATCCCACTGTTGATTAGCTTCATCATCAGCAATCAGTGATCAGTGTGTGCTGTTTTTCTGTCAGAACTCTTTCTTCTACAGACTTCCGAAGACTTTTTAATAATTAGAAGAAATGACATGGATCTGTTAGAGGGAGTCTAGAGGAGGCCATGAAGATGATAAGACAGCTGGAGCACCTCCCATATGAGGACAGGCTGAGAGAGTTGGCTTGTTCAGCCCAGAGAAGGGAAGGCTTTGGGGAGACCTTACAGCAGCCTTCCAGTACTTAAAGGGGACCTACAGAAAAGCTGGGAAGGGGTTGTTTATCAGGGAGTGTATTGATAAAACCAAGGATAACAGTTTAAAGCTGAGAGGGGGAAGATTTAGATGGGATTAGATTTAGATTTTAGGAAGATATTTGTTACTGTGAGGGTGGTGAGGCACTGGCACAAGTTGCCCAGAGAAGTCAGGGATGGTGTCCAAGGCCAGGTTGGATGGGGCTTGGAGCAGCCTGATGCAGTGGAAGGTGTCCCTGCCCATGGTTTGGGGATTGGAACTGAAGGTCCCCTCCGACCCAAACCATTCTATGATTCTGTGATTCTATGAAAGTGTTTCAAAGGTCTATGGATAGAAGCACTATAATTTTCACGTTGCATGTGCTTTCTTGTTCACCTTGGGGCTGTGATTCTCCAAGTGATCCTTGAGCAAAATTAGCAGGTTCTTTATGCTTAAGTGAAGTAGTGTTTTTGGAGGAGCACATGAAATTCAGACAAGTTGCAGTGGTCAGTCCAGAAGGCTGGGGAGCTCCTTCTTTTGGACTATAAGGTTTTATATCTCTTTTGGGAAGACACAGAAGTAAGTTCTTGTATCTCATGCTGAAAACAGAGAATAGCATTCTAAAAAAAAGATGCACACAAGAGTGTTCTGCAGACACCGCTGTACCTATCTTCTGCCCTCCTAGTGTTCCTTTTCTAATGTCTGCATTAGGGTGTAAATACGATCTTCTTGCTGAGCCCACACAACAGGACTCTTGCTTTAAGCTGAGGGGAAACAGCCCCACAATCAATCTAATATTTCACTACAGCTTAATATCATAACATTGAAACAATATAGAAAGCTTTCCTACAAAGTATAGGTCTGTACTGCCCAGAACACCTTTCAGTTACTGTGAGATATAAAATATTCTGTATGATTATTTCACTTAAAAATACTTGTTTTTTGAACTTTCCTATGCAGAAGATCCAATTAATATTGTTTGTGTAGGACATTTGTTCAGTTGTTGGCAAAATTCTCCAGGTATGTTATTCATTAAATGTTTCAAAAATACTACTTGTGGTTATACTAGTGAATTTCAATCTATTTGTAAATTGATTGATTTTGACTGAGTTTATCTAGATGATAATAAAGTTTCTCAGATCTGGGTCTTACACAGATTGTGATTTTACTTTGCATGTTTTTCTAAACAGTAAAATATACAATTCAAAGGTGAAAACATTTTCAATAATTAGGTGCCTTTTCAGTAGAATAGGTATTAGTTAAGACCAGAAAATTGCTGAAATGGATTTCTTCTCAGCCTAAGAAGTATTTTACCTTGGAAGTGTGATGTAATCCTATGTATACTGAATTTAGTGGAAACACTTTTTATTTATTTCTATTCAGAATTACATTGATGTTAGAAAAAAGCTATCTGAAATTTTTAGTGCCATATGTATATATGTATTAAAAAAGTCAATGTAGCTGTTTAGAAAACCAGACATAATATTGTAAGAACTAAAAAACCTAATCAGAAATACAAATTTTTGTTTAGTTGAAATTGTCAATAAATCTTATAAAATTAAGTTGTTGGTCTTCTTTTTGCACTTCTGTTTTTTATAAACCTAGAAGACCTTCTTCCTCTCACAACTTTCCAAGTTACAAAAATGGAAATATGATTGAAACTTAAAATGGTGCAAAGTATATCTGTTGTGAGATGTTCATTCAAGCAATAGGTTTGCCAAGTAGCATACACTTTGGTTTTGATATCTTAATTTTTTGCATAACACATGTCTCCGTCATATCCTACTGCTGGAATTTATAAATCAAGATAAAAGTATCCAATAGTTAATGTATTTTATTAAAAGATATCCACTTAAACAGGTAGCATTTCCTGGAACTGTAATTTTTCTTCCCCTATGCTATTCCTTTGCAGATTTTGTTTTAAAATCAATACATTTAGAATAGTTTGCATTCAGCTCTTCTCCCTTTGGTATAATACAGACTGTCACTAATCCAGGGCTGATACTTACTGTCATTTTATTCCTGTCTAGATTCTAAATTACAAGAAAAACACTTTTCAATTCAGCATGATTTTTAAATCTGGCAAAATAACCCTAGCTGTAATTTTTTTTCCTAAGTAAAAACATATCAGCATAATAAGAATTCGAGGTACATTCAATCTGCACTAAATAGGTTGGTGTATCTCAATGTAATCAGGAAAAGATTTAAAACTTTTCAAAGTAATATTCTGTCTTCAGCTAACAGATCTGCAGCATTAAGTTCTTCCTGAGCTCTCTGCACGAGCGGGGAAATTACTTCTCAGCAGTGCAATAGAGGAGGAGCAGAACCAGCCTTGTGTTGGTGTGAGCAGAACCTGTGATAGCAGGTCGGGAAGGACCAGATTGCAGTTTCCTATGATCGAAGTAAACGAAGCTATTGAAAATGCTGATTCAACAGTATCTTTCAAATGCAATTCCTTACAGAAATTTCTGTCTTTAATAAAAAATACAAACAGCATTTACTGTTACCACATAAAAATATCAATAAGCAGCCCTCAGGTTACACATCCCAACATAATAAAGACAGGTATATCTTGTTGCGAGCCTCCAGGTGCTGGTGTAGGCTTTCCTAATTGGCACACCTGAACTACTGGAAGTTCATCTGAGGTTAGTAACAGTCAGCAAAAGTTTTCAAGTTTGATTGTCTCTAAGCAGGAATAACGTGGCATTTTCAAAGTCCAGCTGCTATTTCCAGTAATTTTTATGAGAATGTGTAAGTAATTTATAAGTTCTTGGTGCTACAGTGAAGGTTTTATTTTCCTTTGTGGTAAAACCTGACTCTGTCAGCGAGTGGGAGGTCACTGCAATAACCTGGAGTGGGGAGAAAAGCCCTGTACCTGGCCATGCCGGTGCTGGGCTGCTGCTGCCGAGGGGGAGCTGCCTACGCTGCCGGGGCTGGGAAACGGCATTTTTGAGATAAATGTAGTAGGATAGAAGTGCAGCGTGTTTGATGATGAATGTTGTGTCAATAGTTGTATCCACGTCTTTGTGTTTAATAGGCTTTGATGGACTTTTCTTCCATTAATTTGTCTAATTACTTTTCAAATCCATTTATTTGTTTGGCTCCCACTGCATCCTGTGGTAATGAGTTCCACAGTTTAATTATACAGTATGTGAAAAATACTTTCTTTTCTTTGTTTTGCACCTACTGTCTAATTCTTTTCTGACAACCCTTTGTACTTGCATTTAGAGAAACAACAAATAATTGTTTGCCATTTTGTGCTTTTGCTGCCATACACGCTATTCTATCCATCCATTACACTGTCCTCTTTCCTAGATTGAACAGTATTTTGTTTTATCTTCCTTTGAACAGAACCTCTTCCTATTAGTTAACTATTCTTGTCACATTTTTCATACCTTTTCTGTGACTTCTAAATCTTTTTGGAGATAGGATGCCAGATATTCAAACTATAGCTCTCCTACAAATTTTTATTGGCGTAATGACATTTTCTAATGTCATTGGGGCCTTTCTGTATAATTCCTGTCTGTCCCTCCACTTCCCTTCTCTCCTCCTGAGCACTAAGCTAGTGTTTGGAAGTACCTAACAAGGCTCCATCATCTGGGGAAGTTTTATGAGTGTCACTATCTAATTTAGTGACATTTTGGTTTGTGTGTGTTATTGGGGCTGGGTTGCTTGACCTGGAGTTACCTTGCCACCTATGCCTACCGGCAGTTTCCTTATGCTGTTTCAGCGGCGCTGTCCTGTGAGGCTGGGCTGGAGCTGCTCAATAGGGGAATGGTCTTTACATTACTCCACATAGTTGGGCATCGCCGATGAACTTTGTCACCTCCTTCTGTATCACTCTTAGGCCTGGGAAACTGAGTGCTTCCCAGCAGAGTCCCACTGTGACTGCACTGATAACTTTCCTGCTGAAAACCAGCCAGTTTATTACCCCTCATCTTCTGTCTCTTCGTTGGGAGAGGGGATCGGTGTCAGCTCTGCCGAGGTGGATGATGGCCCTCTGAGGAACCACTGCCCTGAGAAAAAGCTATACCATCTCCACTCCATAAACCCCATTTCTCAGTGTGTTTTCTCATTCGGTACTCACCAACGTCTGCCTGTTTGCCCAGTATGGCAGTCACAAGCAATAGGTTGTGGGATTGCTGCTGGAGCCATTCTGAAAAATTTGTGTTGCACCCTCTGCCTTCCATTGCCCTAACACTGAGGCAAACAAGTAACAAATCAGCAATTGTGTATTTAATTTCCTTTGGAAGCTGATGTTTTAGTGCTTCTGTAACAGAGCCAATGAAGTTTGCAGGCTTTTACTGGGGTATCTATGTTGTGTTTTTCAAAATATTTAATCTGTGGTTGTTGAGCATTTGTGTCTATCACTGTTGGGTCTGGCATACTTCAGGAGTGTGCTTGCCCTGCTGCTTGCCCTGCTTCTTCCCCTCTGGTCTCAGTGGCCATAGGTGATGTCCCCACAGTGACCGGAGGCCATGGGGGGACCTGCTGATCTCCACACTACTACATCTTCTTACATCTACATCTTACTACATCTTAAGGTCTGTTACCTTACTAGATAAGTTGGTCAGGCCTTTTCATTACTATGATCTGGTGGAAAATGCTCTTGCTGTCTGAATTTAGGCATAGAACTAAATCAGATGTATTTAAATAAAGTGTCCTGTGTCCTGAGATAAGCAACATACAAAGCTTGACAAATTTGGTCAAAATGTATGCAATCATCTTCCTTTCCCTAGTTGTTATATAGATTTCCTGTGATATAAATAGGGAACTAATATGACCCTGAGGACCTAGCAAAGGTGCTTTAGCACCAAGTATGCTGGAAGTGAGTATAGGTTGCAAGGTGGATGGCTGTGTTGCCTGCACTCAAAAGAAAGAGTTTCAAATCCAACTATGGCTAGTGCTTTGTAATACTTCAAGCCGTGTGGGGTTTCACACCAATAATGAAAAACTGTGGTTTCAGTATCTGTATGGGAGGAAGATTGTTGGCCTCTGACAAAAGAAGCAATGTCTTAAGGCATTAGCACAGGTAGGCGAGTCCTGCACTGGTGGGTAGTGGTGGGCTCTGTTCTGCGCTCCCACCAGGAGTTTTCCTATCTCCCTTTCCTCTGCGCTGCTTCTCCTCCTCTGCCAGGGTGGTACGTCTTTAGGTTTGCTTCCGTCTGTAAGGGGACTGCTGATAAACTGGGTGACAGTGGATCATGACTGGCTTCACTTCCAAGTGAGCTGCTTTGTTGTGGGTCTCAGCTGGATGGCTGAAACTAAACAAATCCTCAACTTGTGTGTTGTGTGTTGAGTTCAAGCAACAGATTCAGCTTTGAGACTGTATGCAGAGTGACAATATTTTTTTTCTAGATAAGCAGAAGTATTTAATATTCTTTCTAGAAAATGCCAGCTTTTAGCAGAGGGAAACAGATCATGAGAGTGATTACTTTCTGACAGAATAAGCTCTGTCTGTGTACATATTTATACATATATATCTGTACTCAGACAGATAAAATAATAGCTATCTCTTGTAAGAAATACAAGTAATGTAAACTCTTTATCAGAAATTAATCCTTTCAAATGACAAAGAAATTAAGATCAGGTCATCTAAAATGACAGGATTTCTGCCAGAGCCTTGTTCCCAATGCACAGACAGGGTCAGTAGGTGGCTCTTAGTAAGTGCTAAGAGGTAAGAGATACCTCTTACGACTGATAAATATTGAAATTATTGTAATGAGATTCACAATTAAGTAATTGGTGGTTTTCTTCTTTCCCATCAATGCTTAGGTGAAAAGTACTTCAGAGGAGTTTCGTGTCCATTTCCGAGGGTTAACAGATACAGTGGAAAATCAGAAGTTTCAAAGCATGGACTCTGAGGCTCTGTATGCAGTTAAAATATTTCAGCAAGGTGAATTTCAGAGTCTGTATTTTTTTTTTGAAGAAACATCAACATTTTTATATATCCTGAAACTAAATTCCTCCTTTAATTTGATGAACTTTCTGCATAATGATAATTATGAGTTTGGGTGAAAATTCTCATCAGTTTAATGAGTCACGAAGAAGGACACAATTATCTTAGGAAAACACATTATCTATTATTTTAACTCAAGTGTGCATTTTAGCTTTTTTGGTTTTGTACCTGTTTTATCATCTGTTACATTTTCATATATTCCTTGAGTTCGCACATCTCCCAGAAAAATCTAAGTCAAAACAATAGAGGTCCTTAAGATTCGTGTTCATGCCTTGAATACAAAGGGAAGTGGGTTAAAAGCAGTCTGTCCCTGGGTACAAGTGTCCCACCTACCCTCCCTCTCCCCATCCTTCGAGCAGCAACTCAGCCATAGCTGCTGGCTGCAGTGGGGCTCCTGGGAAGGTCTGGAGGAGTGTCTGTGAGGGCCGTGCACAGCCCCTTCTATCCCATTCTTTAAATCCTTTGTGAGCTGTAGCGGTTTTCACTCACAGCACAACTGTGTTTCCAGCTCTGAAGGGCTGCTGTAAGCAAAGAGGGAACTAACTAGACAACTGCGAATAAAAAGTTTCTTCCAACTGACTGTAATTGATGCAAATCTCTCATTAAATGTTCCCAGGCAAGCAGCAATACGTAGGCTTACCTCATAAAGATTAGAGGCTAAGTTAGGGGCTAATTGTGTTTTGCATCCAAATGCAGTAAGCTTCCACTGTTGGGGAGGTTTCAGACTGCTGAGCTCTGTGGAAAAGTCAACTGTTTTTCCTTTGTGCTGTAGTTGAAATGTTTGGATTTACATGTACATCCTATCAGCTACCCTTAGTTTAAAGCTTGAAATTTTTATCATGAAATGAGGGGAATGACAACCACAACTTCTCTGTGAGTGCTGATGGCTGAGGTCTGCAAGACAATTCTCTCACCTGTAAAAACCTACTGGAAAACCTACTTTGTTTTTCTTCCTGTTTTTATTTTCAGTTTTCATAATTTCTTTCATTTGAGTTAATCTTCAGGTCACAAACTTTGAGGCAGGTAATAATACTCAAGACTGCTTTTTACTTCCCATCCTTTCTTCTCACAATGGTACAGAGAGAAGGTGGTAGACACTACTTTCCAACCTTCCAGGTCTTGTCCAACTAACACTTCACCTTGAAATCGGAAGTTTCAAAAAGATGTTTAGGAAGTCAAGGCTCATACAGTAAAAAACAAATAGTAAAATAATCCCCATGGTATAACCTAGTCAATATAGGGAAAATCTTTTCACCTTATACTTGCAGGGGGGAAGGGTATCTTTCTACACCATCCTATTCTCTGTTCTAATCCTTTGCTATAGTTTGATACTAGTGAGATTAGAGGTTTAAAATGATGTAGTATTACAGTATTTATCATACAAGACAATTTCTGTAACTATGGTTTCATTTGTGTGTCTTTTTCATGAGAAGAAGAGCTTTCTTATCAATCGAGATAAATATATTTGTCAGGAAATTCTGATAAAGCTTGAATCTTCTCCTGTTTATTTTACTGTAAAAACCAACATAAACCCATTAACAAAATGAACAGACTTTTTGTATTCTAGTGTCATTTTAAATCAGTCTTTGGTCCATAATGAAGGCTAAGAAGTATTATTCAGATGGATATTACAAATATATCATCTCTGTTATCGCTGGGGGGTTTAGATATTTAGTATCAACTCTCAAGACAATTACACAGTGTGTGGAAATGGGCAGAATTTTGGAAACATTTTCATGAAATGCAGGTCTCAGGTGTCAAACAGAGATGAGGGTAGGAACCTGGCTTTGGCAGGCTGGTGGTCAGAGCACTGGACTTCAGCAGAGATAACCCTGGCCCCGCTTCTGGAGAATACAGCATCTTCTGCTTTGGGATCCCTCTCAAAAGACAGGGAACATGTTACCCTGTACGAAGGTATCCTAATCTGCTTTTCTGTGATTAAAATGTCTTATAACCCAACTAGGAAGGTTTAACCCAGAACTGAAAGACAAGCAGAAGCACACAGAAGTGAGGAATTCCATTCTCAAAAAGTCCCATTGGTAAATGAAATTTAAATTGGACATTGAAATGTTCTCTGTTAACACCAGGAAGAGAAGCGAGCCTTGTGCTTTGCCTGCCTGTCTTCTCTGGGCTGCCTGTGCAGCTAACATGCCCATGGAAATTAATGCCATTGTACCTGCTGTAGGGATGGTGTTTTGCTCTCCAGCGTTATTTCTTCTGTGTTAATGGAATTGCCATTTTCACAGCTAATGCATATTTTTACAACCAGAAAAGCACTTCTGGTCATTTCAGAATACCTTTACTTTGCTTTGTTATTGCAGAGGAGAAAAACATTGCAACTTCTTCTCTCAAGATCAAGTCATAGTGAAATTGTCTTTTATATTGTTTTTGTCTGTTTACATACAGTCTATATAGAAAAACATAATAGCCTGTTTATCAGCCTGGGAAGCAGGGAGAGAAGAGAGAATACATTTATCTTGCAGAATTTAGACCAGCAAACTGAAGAAGCTATTTCAACCATACAGGAGGTTTAAAAGTAGAAGATAGGCGAGCAATTATTTTCCAGTGCAGGCAAAGAACTTCATCCCATCAGATTATGTGAGACAGACTGAACCTGCCATGGGCTTGTAAAAGCTTAGCTAAGCTTGTTAAGGGCAAGGATAGTGCCTTTGCCAAAATCTTAAGTAAATACAGTTGGAAGCTGCACAGCTCAACAAGAACAGCATCCAGTAAATGCTCCCGGGCTGCTCTGCTCTGTAGCCACTGTGCAAAGAAAGGCTCCCTGATGCTATGAACCTCGTTAGCCTATGCACATCTCCAAAAGGCAATTCTGTCGGAGATGTGAAGTGCCTGTTTGATTTGTATTGGTTTAATAAATAAGTTTTAATATATGAATTTACTGAAAGGAAAAAATATATTTTTTTCTGTGCTGCAGTAATCTTTGACAGTGGCTATGCATGGATGATAATAAATCATTGACTCAAACTCGGGTGTTCCCTAATATTTCAGAGCTTTCAGGTGCACTAACTGCAGTTGGGAGCCTGCCCTAATAATAAGAAATATGACTGGTTTTCAGAGACATCTGAAGTATATACATTTTCAATTAGTGAAAGAAATACTGGTTAAAATGGCAAAAAAAACCAACCCAACCAAACCAAACAAATGTAATATATCCTATGTGTAGGCTCAAGCTGGAAAATCAACAGATGTAGTTAAGTGAAGTGGAATGGGAAATGCCCAAGAGACACAAAACTGGAAGAAAATGTTATATACGAGTGAGCTGGTGATCGTGTGGCTGTGGGGTGAGGCTGACTGAGCGTTCACGCAGTGCCGTGGTTCCCGCTGAGGTTGTTGTTGTTGATTGACTCAGGATATGAAAAGGGAACTTGCAATCTATGTGATCACTGCAACCACCCTGAGCCACTTCTGGTATGTGCTTGAGCTCAGTGGGGAATTTGGGCTATGGCCTTCACGGAAATCAACCTGGGCATTTTACTGAGGCTTAGGAGTATTTACTTATTGTAGCAGTACTTTTAGACTCCAGCTGATACTTTATTCCTGATTTTTTTTTTCAATGCATTTAATTATAGGGGGGTGTTTAAATGAGAAATGCGTACACTAGAACATAAAACTGGAACAAACCAATTTTTTTTTTCTTGGCATGGGGTGTTTCAGTGTCTGGCTGTTGCAGTCCTGGGGGCTGCTCAGTGGTTTCAAGTTGGTAGGATGATGTTAGAAAGGCACCCAAAAGCATCCTCTCCAATAACAACCACAACACTCAGCTGCTACTCTTCCTCCATGCTCCATGAGGAGCATTGCTGCCACCCTTTTCAGACCGGACATAAATCATTTCATGCAGTAGATTTTCTTTCCTTCTTATTGAAGGAATTATCAAATATCGCGTAGATTAAAATCTTGTGTTCGTGGTTCTGTAGTTGCTGCTGTTGGCCTCTATTTGGAATATTGAATCTTTGACATGAAGTGTCAGGAGGCATCATTCATCATTTTTTCACCCCTTATTATCCACAGAGTTCACATGGTTGTGGTTGGTACCCTGGGAAGTTTTAAAATCTTTACATGTCCATTCTCTAATTTTCTTTACTCCTCTCATTTTGTTTTATTTCTCTAGGAAAAAAAAATTCATTTGACTAAGCTAAAATACCTTTTCTTATCTGGGTTGTTGTGCTGTGATGGTCGGATATCACTTCATTTAAGTTGATACTTCTCTTTAGAAGGCTTTTAAAATTGTTTTTAGTCTCCAGCAATTGCATTTAAAAACTATAAAGAACTAATCTCCGTGGAGATTTCAGGACTCCCAACTCTATTATCTTGTGTCTCTCCACATGAAGGGGTTTTTTTCTTTGTAGTGCAGCATAATTGAAGAAGAACTACAGATTCTGAAATGTTTACATGTAGACATTTTCTGAAGATGCAGATGTATAACAAAGTCTGATCATCTGTGTATCTGACAACTTTCTATTTCTGAAGCGTATGTTAGAATAAGAGAACATGGAAGATCTGGCCAGATGCTATAGTCTTTGTTAATGAATTTTTCTTCACTGACATGTCAGCTGAACATTAAGGCTGGATTTCTGAAATAATTAGTTGCAGTAGGTCTCTGGCACACTTTCAGGTGCTCTCTTGCATCCTTCTTGTCATTCTTGGGACAGTGCTGTTCTCCTGCCCATGTCTGTTTCTCTGAACTTGTGCCATCCCACCACTGTCCTGTTCTCAGGGCTCTCTGGGGTTATTTAAGGCCATCACTGTCTAAGCAAGACCTGAGGTACATAGGAGAGGAGCTGGGGAGCAAACAATCCAGTATCCACAGTACACTTCTTTCAGCTGCGGTATTTGGGGTGGGTGTGGCACAGTCCCATATGCTCTTGCCCAATAGATGATGGAGAGCAGTCTATGCCATCCTCAGGCATCTTGTCTAGATTAGTTTCTTCCAGAAGCAGTCATGATGCTCGTGAACCAAAAGATGAAAAAAAAAGGCAGTCTCCAGGATATCTTCTTGAGTTCACACTTGATCCAAGCTAGACATCTAATGTGAACATGTGTAAACTGTACCATGAACTATTGTCATGGAATTAATTTGCAGATTGTAAGCCTTGAATAAACCATTAATAATCTCTAATGTTATGTGCTGCAAAATCTGACTGTGTAATTTTTGCATCCATTTCATTTTTGGCTAAAACATGTCTTTTATAAATACATCAGTCTTTACCTAAGACTCGCATGTGACACCAGAAACCCAACTCGTCCAGTGGTGATTTAAACTGGATCTGTCTTGAAATTTCAGTCACTGGATCCTTTCAAAAATATTTTCCCTCAAGAGTACCTTTTAGATCAAGTTATCTCTGCCCATTCTACTGACAGATTGTGTACAAGCCTACATATCCATTTTAGATAGGAGATCATAGGAGTGCTTTTATGACTGCTATATCTCCTTAGCTTACCAATTCATCCAAATACACCTATTAATTTTGTGTGTTAACATGATATTCTTACCTGTATACTTGAAAAGAGAGGGAAAAAATCATGGATTAGCTGAAGTTAAGGTAAATAAAAAATATTAATACTAAGCTGAAATATTTAAAGCTCTTGAATTTAGCCTTTAGCATTAAAGAAAACAAAAATTAAAAAAAAAAAATCTGTCTTGGTGTGCTGAAAGTTCTGAGTGGGAGACCTGGACCTCTAAATGTTTGACTGGGATGGGCACCAAGAGAGTAATGTAGGTGAGATGTAGCATCCATTCATACTGGAATGAATACTGCACACTTTTTTTTCACAGTTCAAATATTAAATTATAAGTGACATCCTTGTAAGAATAGCTATGAGATAAGTGGCTGGAAAATAAGGATAGTGTGTAAGGTACTCGAACTTCGGGAAGAGCAGGTAAACCCAGGTGGTTTCCTGCAGACTCTTCATGTTCTCGGTGTTGGTGAGGCAAGGGTGAGTCATTTGTGGATGGGTTGTGTGAGCTTTTCCCAAAGTTGTTTTGGGCTCCCTAAAGAACCTAGTCTCTAATGCAAAGGATTGTGAAATGTAGAAGATGAAGTAAAGACAAAGAGTATGCAGTGAGATCGGGTGCATTGGTCTTCATTAAGAATTACTGGTTACAAGGTGGGCATTTCTAGTAACTGAGAAATTTTCAGCAGAATTTGAAACAAAAACTACAGCATTCTGTATGATATAGGGGCCATATTTACCTTGTTGGAGATTAGTTTGATTACCTAATATAATCAAGTTGTTTCAGAGCTACCTAATTTCTATTATTCTATTAGCATTAGAATAAGACAATAAATATGCGTAAACAAAAAATTGTATTCAAGTAAAATCAAACCAGCAACTATTCTTTCCCAGTGATCAAAACCAATTAAAAAGTTACTCATGTGTACTGCTGTTTTTCCATACAAGAACTATCTAAAATTCCTTTAAAATTTATTTCAATTCCAGTTCATGTATTATATTAATTCATTATAAAGACTTTTAGTTAATTCAGTTTATCTGTAAAGGCTTATGACTTTACAATTTTAATTAAGTTCATTTCATATACTACATTCATTAATATTTTCCTTTAAAAGCATTTAGAATTCATTGTCTTTATCCATTTTACAATTAAAAATGTTACTGTAGTTCATATCTCAAAAATAAGCAGCAGCTGCCTCTCTAAGCAACACTAAAAAGACACTGAAAAACCTCGCACCTTATCTTAACATTTCTTTTTATTCCTGGTATCCTAATCCATGCTTCCAGAGTTGTCAGTGACTCAACAAAAGAGCCCCTTCATGGCAGGCAGCATCCCTGACCTTGCTAATTCTTCCTATTACCTTAAGCTGAAGTACATTTGGTAAAGCTGGCAGTAGACATGCAGCAATAGAAGGCTCATGTTTTTTTCCAAGCAACGGATTTATTTAGGGGATTACTTCAAAAGACTGGTTATTTTTTCCCTGAACCTGCACTGACTATTTTCAAATTAGGTGTGTTCATGGGAAGCCCTGCTATGTTTTGGAGGACGGTATATTTGGTCAGGTCCTTACTAGGACTCGATTTGCATTATTAATGTAGTTTTAACAACTAATGTGTAAAGAACAAGTTGAGAATATTTAGGACAATTACCATTCAAATGAGAGTTATGAAATATCAGCATCTGGTAGCATTGCCAGTGGCCAGCTAGAAACCTCCCACTAAGGCAAATCTGTGCAGAAAACCTGAATGCTTTAGGTGGAAAATTAAGTTGGAAAAAAAAAAAAAGAAAGGATATGCAAGTCTCATTTTGGGCATAGAAACAAATGCCAGAATTATAGGTAAATTTTAATACAGAAGGCCCTATGACTGGATGAAAATATTCTGGGTTTGATTGCAGAATTTCAGGTTCAAAGAAAAAGGAAACAAACACACTTATTTTAGTTTGTCTAAGGAGTGCATAAAATCTCTGTAATCATGTTCCCTGTAGATCAGTTATGCAAAGAAGAAAAGGCTGATTGACATCTTTGGAAAATAGAGGAAATATGAACAACAGAATATAATTATTACCTCCAAAGCGTATTTGAGACTGCTTTTATATATT
The DNA here is from genome assembly GCA_033556795.1 of Tapera naevia. Lineage (NCBI taxonomy): Eukaryota > Metazoa > Chordata > Aves > Cuculiformes > Neomorphidae > Tapera > Tapera naevia. Next base: position 1,363,522 of record JAUMJJ010000198.1, on the reverse strand, counting down.
AATTTTATTGAAGTAGTGTGGAGTATGAGCTCCTGAGTAACAGACCAGGTTATGGGGCAAATGTCATGGTCGTGGTTCTCACTGCGATGGAGTACTGGCTTGTGTAGTACAAGGTTTAAGGCATCACTACTCAACCTTGCCATTGGAAGCAAAATCAAGACTTGTACATCTGTATCCCTTTGCTTGAGTGATAAGTAGACAAGCCAGATTTCCCATAGCCTTTGGAGGAGTGGCTCTGGGCTGCAGTGCCCTTTGCTGGCAGCTCCCTCTCCACTCCTCTCTCCAAGGCTCAGGCAGCAGCCTGGGTTAGCAGCTCCACAGGAGCCTCTCCCAGCACTGGGTTCCTCATCCCGTCCAGGATCCTGTTTGTAACAGGGAACCCATTCCCTGCCTGAGTATGTAAAATCCCTCCACTCAGCCACAGCCAGCAGTCTCTGTCGCCACTCCAGGATTTTCACTTAGACGTTCCTTTCCCACTGCGTATTTCATTTCTGATGGCGCAGGCTGATCTTCTACATTGGCATGTGGGGATTAATCTTGATTAATCTTAATATCTCGCATGATGTGTATAATGTCACGATCCCACTCCAAGTCTTGCTGCTGTGATATACAAAACGGGGTATTTGTGTGACTTCCACTGACACTCACCAAACTGTGATCAGCTGCAGAGCTGAGGTACATGCCCTTGTTGGATGTTATCCTGATGAAGGTGGCAGATGCTGGTCTTGGTGATGGGAAACTGAGGCAGAGGGATGTGATGATTCTCAAATGTCCCTGGGAAAATATATTCAGCAAACAGAACCATTTTAAGGTAACTTTTTTTTTAAAAAAAAAGATTCACTTTCTTGTCACTTCTGATTATCTCAGCATATAAACAAATGTGGATGTGTTAGACACACACATTGCCTTAGGATGCAGTGCTGAAAGCCTAAGAAGATAATTGAATTCCAACAGTGGCATCAATTTGATCAGTGCTCTAAATGGACATTCAAATTAGCATCTTTTCTAACGTAGAATAATTATGCCAGAAATTAGAGATGAGATGCTGGCAAGTATTTGCATCATATTTTCAGTCTAAAGGGCAGAGCTTTTGTAATGCATATATTCTACCTTGTTGAGTTTGTAAAGTCTTTGTTTCTTACAAGTTTTGGGTATCAATGTAGTCGTAGCCTGGCTGTGAATGCTCAGAAGATCCCAACCAAGCGTCGAGTAGCACCACTCCACTCCATTGGTGGTGGGAGCACTATGCTGCTTTACACCACTTAGAATCTGTTTTCTATTTTCTTACATTTCCACTGTATCTTTTATTTCTGAAAAGCCAGAAGAACTTCATAGCCTGTTCTTCTTCTTTCACATACCTAACTAGGTAACGCTTTCATCATTGTAGTTTGGAATAGAATTTCTGTATTTCCTGCTATATTCATATAATTTCAGAGGAGGATCTACACCTTGGGGTGTTGTGAGTATTCCTAGCATATGCTTTTAATTACCCTGATCTGGGTCTCATTAAAGATGAGGACCACCACGGTCAGTATCAGAATTCATGCAGACATGGATGACGTGGTCTCCAACACTTCTACATTCCTGTTCTGCATTCTTATTCCCATGGAAGTGGACTAAAATGAGTAAATATATTTTTTGGCAGTAATAGGGTATGGCTATGTCAGACAACCTGTATGGTTTACTGTTCCTCTCCTTAGGCTTGTATGGTCTGTTACGTTTAGGAATGACAATTATACTAAACCCGTTCAAGAGAGAATAATACGTACTCACACTCATACACTGACCATGAAGAAGTAACCTCAAACAAATTTGAATCTTTTATTATAGAATCAAAATCAATATTCAATAGCAAGTAGTTTTGATCTGTCTTAATGTTGGTAAATTCTTCAATGTTAGATTAGTGAATATGCTAATAAATAGGTTAATGTTTTTGCTTGTCCTGTAATAAGATGTTTAATAGCAAATAAATGGTTACAGTAAAAAAAAAGTAAAGTTATTTGTTGTATATCTGCAACTGCTTCATGTCTGTTAGTGTTCTGTGTTCTACTCAAGGCTGATAAACATCTGTTTCTTAATTACACTGGCCTTTCAGCATTTTTATTCATGTGAAATTTTGGACTAATTCTGTTAGCTAACCCTCCTCCTTCCTTTTTGCAGTTAGGTAATTGGAGCTAAGGGATCTATTTTTACAGAAAGAAATTCATAAAACTAAAAAAATAAAGAGAAATCAGAAATCTAAATGTCAAAATTCCACATATCCAAAATACAGAGTCTTTTCTTCTTATATTTATAGCATGAACATGTGATTGCATCTATGAAAAGAAGCAGAGTTTCAGGTATAAAAAGGCTAGCATTGCATGGTTCTTGATGAAAGTATAATAAAAAGTTACAATTATGATGGTGATAACTTCTTTTTATTTTACTTTTTTTTGAGTCAATGATATTGGACAAATTGGATTGACTTCAGCCACTTCTGAGAATTGTAATAAATTCATGAAAATTAATTGGCTGTCATGTTCCGTGGTATTATGTAATAAAATATATGAATAAAATTACATGGTTAAATATAGGAAAAATGTGGGTCTGTCATCATGGACATTGCCATGAGATCTTTAACAGGTCACAGAAACCTATAACTGTGTCTGCAGCTCTTAGGACAATTCATCAACATGCAGTGTTGCCAGAGGGGCCAACGCTCATTGTTGTGGAGCAGTGCTGGGGTTGCCCTTGGCTCCTCTCAAAATAACCTCTGCTTATGGGAGATAATGATCCTTACTTTTTTGAACAAATCATTTGTTTGTCTTTCATACTTGATGTTTTAAAATAAGATTTACTTTTTCACAGTCTGCTAATTTTCCTTTTGTGAAAAGACCAAGGCTCTTTCAAGCTCTGCGAATATTATTTTATTAGTGTACCTAACGTTCATCTGATTTGAATACAAAAGTATAATGAGGGATGTTCAGTAAAATATGTGATTACAGTAGAAAGCAGTGCATCCTATACTATTGCAGATTTGCTCTGTAATAGAGTAGTAACTACATCAATGACACTTCTTAGACTTAACCCTTCAGGAAGCAGTGTTTCTCCACCTTGATTCTCTACTCCTCCATTGTTTAACCTCTGCTTGGTAAAAACACAGTCTAAGGCTTTGTTGCATTGGGGCTGCCACGCTACCTTCAAACTATCAAAAATAATCAGCTGCCTTTTATAAACTTTATTATGGCTCAAATTCATTAATTGTTATTGTTAACAATAACTTGTTAGGTGGAAGCAGAACCAAACGGTACATCTCTGGAGGTATCCATGGAGCTGTGAGCCAGGAGCTCCTATGCAGCTGAGGCTGGAGCTCTCAGAGCAGGGGGAAGCCTGCAGTCTGGGACAGCCACTCCAGTATACCCTGTCTTCCACCAACCATCTCCCCACCTTGAATCAGAGAATCACAGAATGGTTTCAGTTGGAAAAGACCTTTAAGATCATTGAGTCTGACCATTGATCCAACCCTTTTAAGTGCACTGTTAGACCATGCCCATCTTTTAAACGCCTCCAGGGACAGTGACTCAGCCACCTCCCTGGGCAGCTGGTTCCAATGCTTGACAACCCTTTTTTAAAGTTCCTCCTAATATCCAACATAAATCTCCCCTGGTGCATCTTGAGGCCATTTCCCCTCGTTATTTTGCTAGCTACCAGGGAGAAGAGACCAACAACCACCTTGCTACAACCTCATTTAAGTAGTTGTAGAGAGCGATATCTCCCCTCAGTCTCCTTTTCTCCTGACCAAACAACCCCAACTCCCTTAGCCGCTCCTCATAAGGCTTGTGGTCTAAACCCTTCACCAGCTTTGTTGCCCTTCTCTGGATATGCTCCAGGATCTCGATGTCCTTCTTGTCATCAGGGACCCAAAACAGAATACAGTATTCAAGGTGCAGCCTCACCAGTGCTGAGTACAGGGGAAGGATAACTTCCCATAGTCCTGCTGGCCACACTAGTCCTGATGCAGGCCAGGATGCTGTTGGCCTTCTTGGCCACCTGGGCACACTGCTGGCTCATATTCACTCAGATATCAATCAGCACTCCCAGGTCCTGCTCCTCCAGGCAGCTCTCCGATCACTCCTCTCCAAGCCTGTAGCGTTGCATAGGATTGTTGTGACCCAAGTACAGGATTCAGCATTTGGCCTTGTTGAACCTCATGCAATTGTCCTCGATCCATTGATCCAGCCTGTCCAAGTCCCTCTGTAGAGCCTGCCTACTCAAAGGCAGATCAACACTCCACCAAACAGCTTAGTATCATCTGCAAACTTACTGAGGGTGCACTTGATTCCCTCGTCCATGTCATTGATAAAGATATTAAACAGAACTGGCCCCAGTACTGAGCCTGGGAACACCACAACCCTTTGTGCCTGGCCATCCAGCCACTGTTTTACCCAGTGAAACATATGCCTATGCAAGCCAATGAGCCACCAGCTTCTCTAAGAGAATGCTGTGGGAGACCATGTCAAAGGCCTTACTAAAGTCCAGGTAGATAACAGCCTTTCCCTCATCCACTGGGTGGGTCACCTGATCACAGAAGGATATCATGTTAGTCAAGCATGACCTGCCATTCCTGAACCCAGGTTGAGTTGGGCTTGATCACCTTGATGTCCTACATATGCCGTGTGATGGCACACACAAGCTGATCTGCTCCATAACCTTCCCTGCCAACCAAGGTCAGACTGACAAGTCTGTAGTTCCCTAGGTCCTCCTTCCGGCCCTTCTTGTAGAAGAGCATCACATTCGTTAGCCTCTAGTCAACAGGAACATTCCTGATTAACCAGGATTTCTGTAAAATGATGGAAAGTGGCTTGGTGAGCACTTCCCCCAACTCCCTCGGGACTCTTGGGTGGATCCCATCTGGCGTCATGCTCTTAATGCTGTGCCTTACTGTGTGCCTTACTGCATCATTGCAACTATTTTATATTTTACAGTACAGAGAAAAGCTGTATGACTTTAGTCCAAGGTGGTCCACCAGTACATTGCTCTTGAAGCCAGACATTCAAAAGGAAAATTTCAAAAAGGTCTACATTGTTAGGGTCAGCAAAGGAAAACCTCTCCCTTTCTTTAAAATGAGATCGCAATTCAGTGTTGGTGATATCCATCTAATTAGAGAAAACATCCGCTAAAATGTGATGTCTCCTTACTGGTGATGCCTGCGCTTTTGTTTAAATGAGGGAGTCATGTGCAATCATGAGTACTGGCTGCTGCCTGCATTGCTGGGCTCAACTTCACTTACTTACATAATTGCCTTTCACATAGCTAATTCTGCAAATCCAATTACACTTCTTATAAAAATGTGTAACACACATAAACAGGATTGTGTGGTGTAGGTTCCCTGCTGAACACTGTGTAAGTGGAGAATGTGGAGGAGGTTGTCTTCTCAGACTGTAGAGTATTTGCTGGAAGATTGATAGACTTCATGTTTCTGAGTTAATTCCTTCTGTAGCAAAGCAGGATTGAATTGTTTTACTATAACTCTCAAGTAGCACATTATTTCAACAACTCCATAAGCAACCACATTTGCACAGTCTGATTGGCTACCCTAAAGGCGCAACCAATTTAATTATGCTGATATGCTAATATGTACAGAAATCTGGACTCACCTTTCAAGACATCAGAGTACATATTCCTTTTAAAGCAATGAGGTTGGCAAGGTCAGATTTTATGTTAAAAGTGATGGGCTATAGGTCTGTAATTGTCAAATTTAGCAAGTTAGCAACATTCAGGTATTTTCTAATAGCGATGAAGCAATAAATACTGTGCTGAGTATAGTGGTCACAATGATGGGAGTATAGTGCAACTCTGGAAACTTTCCAGAAGATGAGGTTTTGCATCATTACATGCAGTTCCTAGTAACCTAAGGAAAATTATCTGAAAATCTCTTCATTAGAAATTCAACATAAAAACATTTGCTTGCATCACTAATAAAATGTACCTGTGAATATACACTTTGTCTGACGGTGTGTATTTTAGACCGTAAAATATGTTGGTAGCTTTGTGTTACATCTTGCTGAGAGATGTTCTTTTATGTTGTAATATTCTGGTCAGAAGGAAGATGTGCTCCTAAGATTGAGTAAAAACTATGAGTTCATCACTAGTAATGAGAACTCTTTTCAATTGTTGAAGATTTTCAATTAAAGTAAAATTAATCACTATGATTTATTAACATATATAAGGACTTAAAGGATTGTGGGTTCATCGAAAAAATGCTTAGCTGTTAATTTTGAAATTTACATGGGTGAACATTAGCCCATTGCCTTTGACGCGTGTACACATGTAGTTAGTGCTCTTCCCTGTTGAGATATGAAGACAGACCATCAGAATTGAGATGGATGTATTTAAATGAACCACGAGGGAAGGAATAGCTGGTCCATGTTCACTCTACAGCTACTGATTTCTTGTGTAACCTTGGCTGTGGGCAAAATTGCTGTCCTTCTGTTTTGCTGGTGGTGAAAGGGCAAAGGAAGGCATACAGTGAAGCTGTATTAGTACATGTCATGTTTCTCAGTAAACCTGTACCATCCACTAAACCTTAATGGCCGTTACTAAATTCTGCAGTGTACAAAATAATACTATAATTTTTGTTTTCATGTGAAACATTTTAAGAAAATAATGGACTGAACTACCCCAGGGCACATTAAGGGTTTTGAAACTTTCAAGAAAATAGCTCAGAACTGCTTCTGTGAAGCCTATTCTGAAGCTCACGGTGGACAAATGCTTCCTCAGTTTAGCTGTTCCCTGCTCAGAGACTGGCTCATCTTCTCCCTCCAAAAAGTGGACACGGTGATATTCACATCCTTTGCAAGCTGCTGACCTCTCTATATGGAAAATGCTGTGGTTTAGATTATTGTTAACAATAACAATAATGTAGTGAAAAGTGGTGCTCATGCACGTTCAGCATGCCTGTCCTGCTCCCTGTGCTTTAAACGTGGCCTGGCACTGCCTACACTAGTCCTCTTAATGGAAACTATTTCAGTGCCTTTAGTCGTCTTGTTTCCATGGGTTGTTTTATTGGTTTTTTTTTTTAATTTTCTTCTTTCCTTTCCTATATTCTGGTTGCATATCTGTGGTCAGCTGGCGAGCAGAACTGGGTACTGTATCTGCAGCATAGGAGTTGATGGCAAAAGAGAAGCTGTAGCAACTGTGGAAACATCCTTTGTCAAGTACCACATGACTACTTAATAGTCAACATCTGGAAGATGAGAGGCAGCCCTGCTGGACTCCTACTTTCCATGAAATCCTGTCTGATATGTCCCTGATTTATCTTCGTTATCCCTCTGCTAATCTTTCTCCTTGCTCTAAGGAAGTGCTACTCGTTGATTGTCACCCACTTGTTCACCTGCTGAGCAGTGTTTCTGTTTGAAGACTCCAGAAAATGGCTGTGGTGGTTTCTTTTCCTCCCTCCCCTTCCCCATGTTCATTTTTGCTCCCACGGGCTGCTTGTCTGCCATCTGTCTGACACCTTGTGCAGAGCTGGCTAGCAGTAGCCCTCGCAGCCATCCTGCACACACCAATATTTCCTTCAACTCTTGTATTATTTTTGTCCCATTCTTCTCTGTGGTGCCTGAATTCTCATCAGCACCTGCTGAGCCAAGATTGCTGTTTGCTGAGTTCATCCAGATCACTCGAAGGGGATTTGTGATATAGCAGTAGAACTTAGTGATAGAAAATTGCATCTCTTTATCCCCTTTGTTTTCCTTTTAAAATTCACTGTTTTGCCAGATGTGTGACATATCTTCCATTGTTTTATCTGTCTGATTCACTGTACTTAGGAAAGACATTGTAATTGCTATCCCAAATTTGGAGTTGAAGCAATTATACTAAACCCACCTGTACCAGATCCCCCTCACTCTCAGTAAAGATGAGTTCTCAAAGGATCCAGAAGAGTCAGAGAGAACAATAAAATAGGAGAATGATTCTGTGCAGAAGTCACACCATGGCAAATGTTGGCACCAGTGGACCTTGCGGGAAGCCCTTCCCAAGGGTGCACTCTGAACACATGCATCTTCTTTGGAAAGCTGTGAAGCTGATCGGTGAGCTCTTTTAGATCCTAGATCCCTTACAAGAGAGCTCTTGGATTTACAAAGATTCTCTGAACAGAATTGAATTGATATTGGTTGCTTAAGGGTTGGTACAATGATCTTGTCTCTCTGCATGTTCTAAAAGAGAAGATAAGTATGACAGTCTGCAAATGAAGGAGGAGAGCAGATTGCAGAATATTGTCTTTCAAAGTGGCAAGGTTATTGGTGAATTTGAGCAAGTTCAGATGTCGAACAAAAGCATCCAGTCTTTTAGTTACTTGAACATGAAAAATATACATCCTCCAGCTGCAGCTGGATGCAATTCCATAATTAGAGACTAAACTTAAAAAAATATTTCCATATTTATTCTTATCATCCCAGGGTACAACTGTATTGGCCAGCTGAGGTGTTACCTGCTATTCTTCAGTGACAAGTGGTCTGTCCTTTGCTGAGAAGACCTGGTGGGGGGGACAGACATATTTTGTATGACTGAATCTAATACTTTGCTTCCAGAGATGACCACACTGAAGAATCCTTTTCTAAAACAGGTCAAACTTGCAATTTTTTTTTTCTCTTGTACAGAAGCAGATGCAGAACTTTACTCCCTGCACTGGCTGCATAGATTTCACCTGAATTTGTAGTCTTCTGTTTACTCTAATTTGTTTTCATGAATCTAACCTAGCTCTGGGCCCCAGGCTTTCAGTGCTCTGCGTTTTGCAAACCTGACTTGCATTATGTGGCCCTCTTTTTCTTCCAGCTACTCGTTTTATCCTGTGGTACCCTGTGTGCAAAGAACAGCTAGAAATATTGTTATTTTTCTTACCTTAGTAATTTTCTGTATAGTGCTGATGGTCGTGGAGCTGTGGGTACTTAAGCTTAGTGAACCCATCTGTATTTCAGCTGAATAAGGAATGCAGGTTTTGGCAATCTTACCTATCTTAATTTTTAGCCTGGTGTGAATGACTTCAGTGTCTCTGGGGGTGGTTGGGATTTTTTTTCCCCTAGATTTTGGTTTGTTTTGGTTTATTTTTTGTTTTGACTATCATCATACTCCTACCTTTGTAACACTGTTCCCCGGTCTTTTTTGTTATTTTCTCTTTTGCTGCATTAAGATACAATTATGTACTTTAGCTAATTGCTGGTTACTTAATGTCAAAATGCATAATGTCTTCTATTTTTCTCTGTCAAAATCACAGGCAGCACAGGAAAAAAAAAATGCAAGCTATTAAGGTTCTGTCTTGTCAAGAATTTACCTAAAAACTATTTTTTTCTTGATGGAACATACATCACACTTTTGGGTACAGTGTTATGATTATAAGCGCTTAAAATGTATAGACTGTTTCTATTAAATATTATTAGTTCTGGAGGGATTTCTGTGTAGGACTTACTGAGAATTATAATTTCACATTTGATTTGGCATACACTTAAGGGCTGATAAAGCTAGAAACATTTTTACAGACTAATGTAACTGGACAGCAGGAAGTGCCAAAAAGCGTTAGGAAAATGGAAATCTGTTCAGTTGCACAACTGAATCAACCCTTTTATAGACACTGAATGTGTTTGAATATTTTATTTCAAATCTGTGTTACGTAGGTGGAAAAAAATTAAATTAAGAAATTACATGAAATGGCTGATATAATAATAGCATACCTAGTTGAATTATGTTTTTCCCAGTTCACATTGGAAGACTGTTGCGTTTTTATTTAGGAGCTCCCTCCATTTAGCTGTAGAATATTTGTTAATTTTGCTAATGTTTGGCATCAGAAAATAATAATAAAATGCATTTTTTCTATACATTTTTGTTATATCCACTACATAAAGAAATTACTGAAGCTACAGCTAAGTAGTAACATGAGCAAAAGTACTAAAACAATTCACAGATCTTGAAATTTGCTTTCTCCACTTTGCTTCCTATGAGCAAGCGTGGCAGCAGGACTCTTTCTGTCCCATCTTTAGTTCCATGATCTCTAGCTGCAAAGAAAAGCCATCCATGCAAGTTTTGACAGTTCTCTGGTCTGTAGGGGCACATATCAAGGGTGATGTGGAATGGGCATGGTGCAGCATCTTCCTGGCTGTGGAAGGCTCGGGAAGTTTTCGACCTCTCCAACCTCCCTGCAAAGTACTTTGCCAGCCCACTCTGCCATAGGATAGGGTTGCCCACCATGGGCTCCAGTTCCTGTCCTGAACCACATTCACTTTATACAGCGAGGCGCTGGCCAGTTAACTTCCACTGAAGTCCACATCTGGGCCAAGTCTAGGAAGATGATGTTTCCATGTCCATTGGAATAAAGGGCAACCATAAAATAAATAGCACACAACTTCAATTTTGTAGAATTTTTCAATCCTACAAAATCACCAAACAATACCTAATGAGACCAACATTGTGCACTTTGTCATAGGCAGACAAGTAGAATTTAGTTAAAATAATTAGAAAATGAGAAAACCTGACAGCTTGCTTCTCCAGTTCTGGTGACTCACCCTGCCATCCCTGCAGCTGTCTTCTCTGTTTTCCCTATTTCATTTATTTCTCTTTCAGGATTGGCATGCCCCCAAAGTGTGTTTGCAGTTTCTCTACCTACCTTTCCTCTATTTCACTTGAGCCCTCATCTCTTCCTCCACAGCTTGTTTTCTTTTTCCAAACTCTTTTTCTTCCTGTCTGTTTTACTTTCTCATTAAACTTGTCTTGGCTCTCTCCAGACTGACCCGGCATGTTTGGTTGGCAGGGTACATTTCACTATGCTGCTTTTCGTCTGCTTGAAGTACAAAAATATTGATATTTACAGAGCTTGTTGTAAAAATCAATATTGCACTAGGCAGACCAGAACAGCTGCTGTGTTGCAAAGCCAGTCCTGTCAGCCTTAAAAAAACTGATAGTGTTTTAAGAAATTGGGAAGAGAGTGAGCAAATCTATGTTTATGAGAGTTTGGTCTGAAAGCACCTTGGTAGTATGATGCGATTTCTTGCCTTGCTTGCAGAGAGACATGTTTATTATGAAAAGACAACCTTTTGCAAGCATCATTTTGGTCTAATGTGGCAGCACTTGTATCTATCACTGACAGTTTTAAACTACCTCAGTATATATTCTCTTGAAATTGTGGATATTAACTACCCGGTAATTCACATAGGTGAAAATATTAGTAAATTAATTAGCTCACAGGTAGAGCTGGTAGTAGCTACTTAATTGTTTCAGAGGCTAAACATTTTTACTTTTACTATTTTGAAAGCAGGAGTATTGACTCTTACAGAGCATAACTGGACCTGGGACTGTCAATAGTCCAAAGGATTATTAGTATTATCAATAGGATAATGCTAACAGCTTGGAAACTACTGGCTGAGATAATTCAAAGTGTTTTTTTGCCAAACAGAACAAGAAAATGACTGGGAGCTGCTGGTCAGTTCCTTGGACAGTGCCAAGCCCTTCCTCAGGCTACTGCTTTTAAAGAGTCATGAAATTCACCCTTTGCACTTTGGAGTGCCCTGGGGATGACAAATCAACGGAACTGGTTGGCATTCGATTCACAAAAAAAGCAACTGGATTTTTCTGGTTGCACAAAAGCTGCCTTTTTGATGTGGACGAGAAGAGAGAAATCCTGTTTCCAAGTGTTATTTTCCAGTTCAGAGAGTAGTTTAAGCATTTCCTCAGCCCCACGCAGCTGAGCAGTCTCTAAAACAAACTGTGTATTTAAGTACCTTAATGAAATGTAACATTGAGAATGAGAAGATTTCACATAATTTTGAAATACTAAATAGTTTTAAAAATTATCTTTGAGGTGGTGGCTTTTTTTTTCCCTTATGCAGCATTTTCTAACTTCAAGACTCTGTTTTCAAAAACATTCTTCTTACATGCCAGAGGAAAAAAGCCAGTAGTAAACAAACCCAGGAATTGATACTAATGCAAACTCCTCATGAATTTCACAGCCTCATGAACCTCTTAGCTTTGAAAAGCCTTTGGAAACTTCTTCATCCTAGGGTTTTTTTGGCATATTGTAGTCAATTGTATCTCATTAATTTCGATTTTCCTGAGCACTAGCTTGCTGCCCACAAATGTAATTATATTAAATTCTTTTCCTTTGGGAAATGAAAACTTTATCCATCATTTCTGTTCCTTTAAAAATGTTTTGGCATTTTCAGTAGAATATGTTTTTGTCTTTAAGCTTAAGTTTGATAAAAACATTAAAAAAAATGATTTCTTCCTCTACTGCAGTATAAATAATTATCTAATTTTCTATTTTCTCTAGTAGATTTCTTGTTGTTTAGCAAGGAAATGAGTTTAGGCTTCAAAATATCACTTAATACAACTTAGGAATTCAGTTCAAACGAAACACAGGAGGAACGAAACACAATGTCGCTCTGGACATTGTGAAACACTTTTTCAAGGTGAGGGTGAGAGAGCGTTGGTACTGGTTGCCAAGGGAGGTGTCGAAGCCTCCATCCATGGAGATGCCTAGAATCCAACCAGACTCTGTGCTGGCCCACATACTGGGAGGCTGGGCCAGATGATATCCAGAGATCCCGGCCAACCTCAACTAGCCTGCAATCCTGTGGAAATCCTTTACAAAATTTTTAGCTCGTGAGATGTCAGCAGCAGATGAGAGCAGAGCCACACTGGTAGAAGTTAGTGGAAACGATTACTAACTTCAGTGATGTTGATTTTTCCAATTTATTTTAACAGAAGTCTTTATGACAGGAGATAAGAATTTACATGGACAATGGTTCATTTGTTTTTCATCTACATGGGAAAAGGTTAATTGCTGATGAAACATGCTCTTTTTTTCCCCTATTCATATCCTAGAATTTAAAAGGAGAGTGAGAGCCTGGCCTCTGAGCAAATCCTTAATAATTGCTAGAATCATCATATATACAAAATTCAACCTTCATAATTTGCGCATTTAGTCCATTTTTCTCCACTGGAAGCTGCCTTACAGAAGCCTGAACTAAGACATCTCTTTTCTTATTTTTTTCTGAAATATCTGTATTCAGGGATAGATACTTCTTGCTCATTTAAGACACTTCATGAAAATTAGATGAAAGTGCTCCAGACACAATTCCTAGTCTACATTATGAAAATATGATTTGTATAGAACCATGCCTTTAGGAATCAAGTCTCTAAAGTAATAGAAACGTTTTTAGCATTTTACCTTTCTAGATATGCCATCACCTCATAGTTGGCTCTTGTTAACACAGGAGCCTCTCTGAGATATTTCACTGATTCTCTTGATTAATCTCTGTAAAATTTGTTGGCAACTGTAAAATATCTGCTGCAAATTCTGAGCGCTTGCAAAAATCTTAAATGTTCACCAGTATGTGCTTCCCTATTCTCTATGAAGCCTCCACAACTGGGATTTTTAAATCCTGAAGTAACTTGAATGTCTAAAGTCTGATTAATTCCTCTCTATCTAAGGGATACACTTGGTATCTGGCATATTACTGTCAAGGAACACTGTGTTTGGTGCAAGCAAGATTTGTTACGTCCTTAGCTAGACTTCTGAAAATAAGTGCTGACAGTAGAGTCAGGGAAATTGAGAAGTGCTGTGGAAACTACCAGCTCCATCAATAAATGCAAGGGTGATGATACAAGAATGAATGAGCTGTACCTGCAAAACTACATGGGTTTTTGTTTGATTAGACATATGAAGGACCAATGCAAAGCCTGTCTTTTCTAGATCAGGACTAAGATGAGGTTACTTTGTGGACTCATCTGATTTGAATATTAACTATGAACTCTAAATGTCATTAAATTAAAAAAAAACCCCACAATTAAAATATAGATAAAAATTCCGCACTGTAAAAATACTACCGAATATTTGGAAATGGATTCTCTTATTTGTTCATATTTTTTCCTTTCTATTTTGATCTATTGTATTTTAGTCTATCTGCTTTGTTCTTTTTTTCTAGTAAATGGCTATGCTGTATAAAATGGGAGCTAACTTCTGTCTAATAACTGTAATGCATATCAATTCACTGGCCATTCCGTGTTGTTGATGAATGATTGCTTGTATTTTTATAATCCTAAGTACTTGCTAGGAATACAGTCACTTCAAAATCACCATGGAATTACAATTTCTGTTGCAGTAAGAACTATAGGTTAGGTATGAGACATAATGCAGTCATCTACAGCAAAAGGAATTTAGGAAGTTATGGTCTGTTTTATTGTATCCTTTGAGTCTTGAGAGGGTCATGTCTTTCTGTTCACACAACCCTTTGACCACTAGCCACGATATCTCCTGATATCTTCCTTATATATCACATAGAAATTCAGCAATATAACATGAGAATGGAGGGACACACAAATTATCACCACCTCTCCCATTTCAGAAAATATATGCTTGCAAGAAGTCTGCTGGTAAAAATACAGAGACCTACACTGGTTGCTAAATGTGAATCAATACTTCCCAGCAGGCTTTGGGCTTATGTCACTACAGTCTTGTTGGGTATTAGATGGGTACACAACTTATTAGAAGATTTGCAAGGTCCAGAGCAAGTTGGTCCAGTGTTGAAGTCACCACTTCTCTGCACAGGAGGATGTTCTGGGAGCAGCAGTCCCTTCCAGGCCTAGTTACTCTCTGAATCTGTGACTTCTATGATTCTGTGAAATAGGAGCTCTCCATTTAATAGCTACTGTCCATAGGGCTGCTTCAGGCAGATGTCTACCAGAAAAAGAGATTGTTCTATAGGTGAAGTTCTGTTTTCTCCCTCTCACTTGAGGAGGTTGGCCGCTCTTCCTCTTGTCTAACATTGTGTAGTGTGAGGGCAGCCTCTGCTTTATCTGGCTCTGGAGTGAGGATGGAACAGGCCCACAAACATACCCTTTGCTGCTTGCCAGCTTTTGCCACCTCCTTTTTAACTTTAAAAGCACCCTGAGATCTCTCTTCAGCCGTTTTTGTCTTTGCCCTGTGGTCCATCCTGTAAGTTTTGAGTGCCAGAAAAGGCAAAGTCTCTTCCCTTTTTAGAGCAATTTAAGGTAGCTGGTGTGAGCAGTTGAGTGAGTCTCAGCCAAGAACCTGTCAAGTCTGATGGGCTGGCATGGCGAAGGGAGCTGAATGGGACTTGGTTGCAAAAACAGTTTAAATTGTGAACTGGCAGGCTTCTCTGCAGAAAACTCCTGGAAGTGGAGAATCCATTACTCCCTTTGGCTTAAAGGGGCTTTTAATTTGTGAGAAAGGCATGTAAATACTACTATTTTAGTGCAAATGGGTGACAGGAGGAAATAAAGTTCCGTGACAGTTCAGGTAGAGAAATTTGACATTTGTATGTTTCATGAAGAGAAAAGTCTTTGAAGTGTTTGTGCTATTTGAGAATTTGTGGGATTGCATTTTTAATTATGTGTCAAGGGCACCTGGAGTCTTGGAGATGTATTATTTTAGGTTTATAGTTTGAAATCTAAATAAATAAATGTGGTTGAGAGCTGAAACAACTGTCTGCACAGTGTGCAGCAGCAGTTAAAAGACTTTGGTGCATTAAAAGTACGGGCTATATTACAGCAGCATATTGAACAATGGTACAGCTCGTCTGGAGTGACGCATTCAATTTTGTTTGCCTACTCCAAGCTATAATTAAGATTGACAAGGTTATCCAGAGAAGGATAATAAATATTTCAGGAATTTTAGATATATTGACACATGACTAAAGAACTATAAGAAATTAAATTTCTGGACAACAAATATGAATACAGTTGAGACAAGGCTACTTCATAAATGTAGGGAATATTAGTGAAGAAATACTTGGACCATAAATTCTGCTGATTTTTGTGCCATTGTGGTGGAGTCTTTAGTCACACTGGTTCAGTGGCTCCTGCAGCACACCAGGGTCCTGAGGAGCGGCCCCAGTGCAGATACCAGTAGCAGCAATAATGGAGCTGGTGTCAACTTGGATGGGAGAGCAGGTAGGCAAGTGCTATTAATAGGTTGTAGAAGGACTGGATTTTTTCATTTGTTGCTGTCAACAAGAAAGAACACTCGTGGGTCAAAAATATCACTATTATAAATATTAGTATTATAAATACTTCAGGTGTTTACAGCTGCCTCCCTGCCTGCCCTGCTGGCCAGGCATTTGGCCACTGCACTGTG
The DNA here is from genome assembly GCA_033556795.1 of Tapera naevia. Taxonomy (NCBI): domain Eukaryota; kingdom Metazoa; phylum Chordata; class Aves; order Cuculiformes; family Neomorphidae; genus Tapera; species Tapera naevia. Next base: position 1,347,402 of record JAUMJJ010000198.1, on the reverse strand, counting down.
ATGTGTATGCAAAAGTGCATCTCAGAGCCCATTCTCCGTCCTGTTGGCACTATGGTCAGGCAGTTGCAGTGACTGATAATTGTGGGATAAAGCATTCGCCAGCTGTAACAATTTCAATCTTTGCTCCTTCTACTCTCTCAGCAGAGCAATATGGTTCTATTATTTTTTGCATTAGCCACCTCTGGAACGGTGCTAGGGATTCCCCTAGCTTCTATGGCAGGTATTTCCAAGTGCACACACACGGGCTGATACTGCTCAGCCTTTTAGACAGCGGCCAGCACTTATCAGATGACTGTGGAAATGTAGCTCCCTGTATAACTACAGCTTTTCTATTCTCTGTCTGCTGCTACTTGTCTCTCTAGCTTATCTACTGCTGCTTTTTTTCTTTTTTTTTACCATAGCCAGCATCACAGACTAAATCTTTCATTCCTCGTTTCCCCTGGGGCTAACCACCTACATCCTATTATAAGATCTATTTTCAGCTCACTCTAGCAATTAACATGCGATATTGCAGTGAGGCTGGGCACCAAAATTATTGGGTCATTTCACTGAAATGTCCATTATAGATAAATATGCAATCAAGCATGTGTAGTGGTACACAAAGCCAGCCCTCCCATTATCTCCCAGGACATGGATAGCCATAAACACAATTCCATACACACAAACAGAATTTGTATTAAAAATATTGAAAATAATTAAGTCAAATTCTTCCCTGCATATAAACATAGGGCTTTCACTGGAGTTAATTTGAGCTGAGTATTTGTAACAGTTAAAATCTTGGTCATGATTTTTTTACAATGGTCTGCAAATATGTAATTTATGTGCAATTATGTATGTAAATTCTCTATCTTCTACTAATAAAACCGAAGAAGTCCAAATGTGCTTACTGTTAAAAGCTATGAGGATCCAGTTCTCCACTCTTTTTGTAAGTGATGCCACCCCTTTAAATTGAAAATGTAAATCTTCGCAATCAGGACCATCAATTTTATTCCCACAATATGTGTAAATTTATTGTCAGCATGTGTCAGCATCCCATCAACACTTTACGCCCATCCAACATGTGTGGTGGTTTGGAGTGGTTGTCACTTGGATAGTTAGAGCAGGAGGATAAGTGAGGTTTAATTCTCTCCCACGTGGTCCCTGGGCTGTATCGCACCTCCCACCAGCTGGCCAGCCCTCCCTCCTCCTGCATATGTGTCCAGCTGAAACACTGGCACACAAACACTCCTGAAGTTTGTTATCCTGCCAAAATAATGGGTGTGGTTTCCATGAAATGCAGTCCTGCCACTCTGTGTTTCAAGTTTTGGATCTCTCCCACTTATTCATGAATTTTCCTACAAGCTCCTCTCTGTAACTGATCCAGGGGCTTTTGACAAGTGGGACTGACTTATATTTTTGCCTGGAAATTAATCAGATTTTGTATCATATTTATTACTTCATTTAATAAATAAATTGTAGGTACCTTTTTATGATCAAAGTGAAATTAATGAAGATTTTGATATCTGAAAAACACCAATTGTCTAGCAGAGCACCATCCTGAAAATTTGTATAGGTAATTGAAAATTAAATTGATAATGTTTATAGCAGGTGGATTTGGTCCATTTTCTTCATGTTTTCTTACTATTTCAGGCAAAAAGAAATATGTACAGTATTCAGGATATAACTACATGTAGCTTCAGTTCCCTATGAGTTTAAAGATAACCATGGCACCTTTTAAGTCACCAGCTTAGACAATGATGGCAGGTGAGCAGTGGGAGCTTAGCACAGGCACATGTACCCTGTTTCAGAAAAAGGGTGATTTTCCCCACAGGTTGTGCCATGCCCAGTACAGCCACCAGCCCAGTTTAAAGTTCTCTAGGGTGCCCTGACACTCCGCAGTGCTGAGGCAGCAATGTAGACCTCTCCATTCGTTTTTCTGTTCGTACGCTCTTTCTTAATAAGCCAGTAAATTTCTGTTAATTCTCTCTCCTGTGTTATAAATCAGACTAAATTACTGATGTTTGCCTAGTTGCCTTAAAAAGGAAACTGCATTTTAAAATTTTGCGATGAGGATGTGACTTTAAGATATGGAAAACAGGTTTAATGCCTGTGTGTGTTCTTTATGGAAATGTTTTTTATTCTGGAGTTGCAGATATTGCTTAAGAGAGACAAGCTGATTAATCTCAGTTGTATGTGGCTCTCAAAGATTAATAACCTCATTCTGATTAATTCTATTTATGGCACAGCTCAAATGTTTGGTTTTTTTAAATACAGAAATGATGTAGAACAAATGTCTTCCAGCCATCCCAGCTCACCTCCTAGCTTAACTATATTCCACCTGTTCTTGGAATTGTTGCTTAAAAAACATTTATTGATTTCTTGTGCACTCAGCACAGCACTAATAGCACTAAGAGTGCATAGGTAGATGTGTTATTGCCTGTAGGGATCCGTCTTTTATTCCTTGCCTTTTTTATGCCATCGCTAGAGTTAGATCTTCCACCCTAGCTCTTACATAAAAATATGCTTGCTTAAAATATATTGGTCCCAAAACCAAACCATTAGCTGATGCAAGTCTCCTAGAGGATGAATTGTGATGTGGGGCTAACGTTGGTGCTTCTCCCATGTCCATGTGCACCTGCGGACAGACATCCCTTGATGGCTCTGTGCTTGGGGAATTTATCTCCAGGAGCTGCTACGTTAAGGAACCCAACAAAAAATGGAAACTCAGAACTCTAAAAATGGCTTAAGTGGGCGAGCAGCTGAAACCTCTCTAAGCTCTCTGGCAAGCAGCATTTAAAATATTTGTCTGGGAGAGAGTAGGAAAGGTGGATTAGCAATCATAGGAAATGTAGCTGTGTTTTAATGGAGTTACTCTTCACAAATGTCACAGTGAAGTTCCACCTGTAGTTTCAATTATTTCTGCTGAAAACATGGTCGGATTTGGGAATTGTTTGTTTGATTGATTTCTTCTCTTTCCTAGCACTCTGAATTCAGCGACCTCTGAGAGTCAAGCTGAATTCTTTCTAGTTATATTTAATAAAACAAAAAGAGTATCTGTTTCTTATGCTCTGCAGGGCTATAATCCAGTGACATTCAGCAAACACTTATGTTCATGCTTAGGGAGTCGCAGAACTGTGCTTCCTGACCGACTTCTCTTTGGCTCAGGGAATTCGAGAAGAAAAAATATTTTTGCCATTCATTTAAATGAACACTGATAAATAGATGTGTTTGTATATGTGGGATGAATTATTAAGCAAGATAATGTTGCTGTATCATTCTTTTCAGAGCAGTATTCCCTTTTCTCATCCAATATGTTCAAACCCACCAAGAACAGACCAGGTTAGGGGAGTTTAAAGGACAGCAGGCTTTGCAGAGATGAAATCCTGATTACCAGCTGCCTGGCCTTCCCTTCCGCACTGACCTGATTTTGCTGGCTGCTTGCTTGCAGAGTGTAAAACCTGAGTCCATGCAGCATGCTGCTGAGCTACCCAGAGGTCTGTTTTGGATGAAGCACAGTGTCAGTCTCTGCTTGGAGCAGGCCGGGAAAACCAGGAGTCATGCTGGTGCAGGGGAGGGCTAGGACCGCTGCGCGGTGTAGCCTAGGGAGTGGCTCATTTATCCCATCAGTCACTTCTTGTAGTGGTGTTCAGCAACTACCATTCCATCATTCATACTGTTATTACCCTTTAATATTTGCGGTTTGGCTGTAATTGATTTTAGCTTTAATTTAAACACCTTTCAGAAAAGGCATATGAATCATACGTGTTTCTATAACAACTGTATAGTGATGGATATGTAGAATATACAGTGGCATAGTTGTCAAATTAGATACATTTCACATATATATATATACACACATATAATGATATGGTTGTATAAATGGGATAGTCATACAGTGATTATATAGCATTTTATTTTAGTGTAAAAAGGTATTGATTGGAGTTGAGAAGGGTAGGTCCAATTATTCAACTAACTAATCTGGTTATTTATTGTGGATTTTTTCTGTGCAACCCAAGCACCTCCCAATACTGGTGAATGCAACTGATCACATCCCTGCGAGGAACATCCCCCTCTGCACTTGGGAAGGGGGGAGTGCAGAGGGTTGTCTCCTGGCAGGACCAAGCTGACGGGCACTCCTCAGCCCTTCTCATCTCCCCGTGACCTTCAGCAGCATCTTCATTGGTCCCAAATGCCCCCTTGGGGGAAACAGGCTACACTTACACAGGTGGAATATATGCCCAATGCATATAAAATACTTTTAATAGTATTTCTTTAGCTATTATTTATAAAACAAATGTGTACTCATCCATGTTCTGGCCAACAATCATTTTACTTCTTAAAACTGCAGAATAAGACATCAGTAAGTCTAAAAACATAAAGAGAAAAGTTTGCAGCTGTTCTATCTAAATATGAATTTTAATGTACATTGTATGTTTTCCAGATTACCTCACCTGTTAATATACTCAGCATCTTGATGTACCTCATACAGAGTTTATCAATCATTGTTTCATTTTATAAAAGTCTATTTGTTCTAATGTGAAATTATTAACTTTCAAAAGATGTGATTCTATCTTTCTACCTCTTTTACAAGTAAAATGAACAGGGAAGGTATTTTGAACATTAATAATAAGGCTGGATATTTTTTCAAAGTGAAAACATAAAGGGAAAAGAAAAAAGGAATTCCCACTAGACATCACTATTAAAAAGCTTGTTTATAGGCAATGTGCTAAAGAAAACTACTCAAGAACAATTCCTTGTTACACGCAGGTTATGCAAACGTTGTCAGGTTATACCAAACTTTGCCTTAGAGCAGTCAGACGCACTAAAGTCATCTCTGAAGAGATTCAAACAGCACAAATTAATTTTGTAGAAATTATAAAAATAGTTGCATATAGGTAGTCAGTGAATGTTTGTTTGGATTGGTTGTTCATGCTTGTGTGCTATCATTTATTATTCAGAAAACAACCTGTGCTGAGAAATGTTATTTTTCTGCATCCAATAAAGAGTACATTTAATTTCACATAAATTAATTTAATTTCAGAGAATTTAAATGAAAACTGAAACTTCTCATCCAGGCTCCTTTTCCCACAAAAGCTTGGACCAGTTGAACTTCTGAGGTCCCTTCCAATCTGGGCTGTTCTATGGTTCTATGAAATGACATACAGCGTTGCTATTTAAGCTGGTTTGAGGCTATGTGATAAGACAGCCATTAATCGAAGAACCTGATTCTGCACGCAGGCATTGGGCCGTGTAGTGCTTGGATGATACCTTTGATTCTCTCTCTTGAAAAGGCTGTTGTAGATCTGGGGTGAAATCCTGTCCTTGCTGAAGTCAGGTGGAGCCTTGGAAGAGAGAAAGAAAGGTTGCATCTTACATTGTTTCCCTGCCAGCAGAAGAGTAATGTGAGTCTGGTTTTCCCAAATACAAGAATGCCAGGCAGTGCTGATGTAATATTGCCGGCTCTAGTCTTGGTTGGTGTTTTGCTGTAGAGGAGTCCAGGTGAAAAACAGCATATTTGAAAGTAATCACCATTCACATCTGCTAAAATTGTTCACTATACATTGCATCACTGTTTCAAAGACAGGATTTGAATATAGTCAGCGTAATGTAATTGTTTATTATGTGTATCAGCTACACCTATCTGAGAGAGCAGGCCTATGGAGCATGCAGGCATAGACAAGTCGAGTTTTGTGCTGCTCTCCTCCTAGCTAGTCAAATGTGAGGTAGTTTCCATTTTATTCTTTTTAAGTTATATATAGGAATCTACAGCAACAATTAGGAGCGGACAAAAAATTGGCTATGTGCTTATTCAGTGGATGTGCTCTAGGACCGTCTCTGCAATATAGTGGAAGAGTGGGAGATTTTGCAGAAAAAAAAACCAGCTGTGATTATCCTGCAGTAACTATGCTTAATGGTCGTGGGCTATGTTGTTCAGAGTGGATTACGGAGGCAAGCGTGTGAGCGTCTGCTGCGAGATGATAAAGAGCACCAGTTGAGTGAAGATGGCGGTTTTGCTAAGTAATAGACTTCCTTGGCTGCCCTGTGTAAAAAGCTGAATTCCTCTGGTAAAATTTATTTTCACAATGAGTGAGTCAAATGGAAATACAGCATGAGAAATGAGGATAGGCTTCTAAAGTGCTCAAAAAATATTCATCCTGTTAGCAGTACAAGGACAAGAAACAACAAATCTAGGGGCAACATTTGAAGGTGTATAATATATCTAAGGCATTCTCTCAGATTTACAGTATCTAACTTGTTTCTTAAACTCTTAAAAGATACCCATAGGCCAGTTCTTATTGTTTCACTTAATTTGTTACAGTGGAGAGCTTCACATTGCTGCTGCTCATCCTTTGCTGTCCACGTTGGTCAAGTGTCACATTCTGTATATACATATGGCAATGTATCTATCTCAGTCTCAACCAAAAGACACAGAAAATGCTGCTTTTGCTGAGATAATTAAAGCACACAGTATTATCCTCACATTTTGCACCCCCTAAATTAAGCATTGGAAGACACTTTCAGATTATACATGGTTTTCTTCTTTAAAAACTAGAAAACTTAAGCAGCACATGAACCAAGAACTCAGTCACATTTGTTGTCTTCCAGTGTTTTCAAAGCCTTTTTGTTGTAATTTTCTGTTCTAAAAGCAAATACTTGATCTGAATCTTTTCCATTATCTTGCATGATGAGACTTATGTAAAGCCTAAATGTGAGTAATATGGAAGGGATTTGATCCAGGGTATACCCTTCAAATTACAGAAATTCAGAATATATTAAATGAAATATGAATACATTGAATTCTTTGGAATGCCACTGTAGTGAAGTATATCCTTTATCTTTCTTTTCCTTGCTCTCCATTGGTATTAGTACATAAGCAGGAAGACCAGGACTGCCAAGAGGGATCTGTCAAATGCAAGAGGCCTCAGAGTGATTATCTAAAATTATTCCATTAGATGTTATTCCAAAATATTTGAGACCTCAATGCATTGCATAAGATGTGTTTTCCACCACATGGCAGTATCTAATGAAGCTGAGAGCCACTTTGGAGGAACCCCTTTGCATGTCAGTGGAGATGTACAAATCTCATTCCTGGAAAGCTCTGCTGGGGTCTGGGTGGATTGTACAGTCCATTCGAGCGATAAACACAGCCTAGCAGCAGAAGCATTGCCTGAGCTGTGAGTTCCCAAGGTGTAGCTCCTTTTCCTCTTACACCAACAACAGGAGTAGCATAAAGAAAAGCTGCTGTGCGGGAAGGATGGCGGCAGCTTCCCATGACTCGACACAGGTGCTGCGCTGGGGGTTGGCCCGAAGCGGCTGCACCATGATGACATCTTCCCCCCAGGGAGATGTTTAATAATATTGTTAATAGTGTATTAGTGATACAATGGAGCAAGCGACTGTGAGGTTCATCCAAAAATCTGGCTATTGCTGGCAACTGCAGCCTTAGACATGTGCATGCCAAATTCATGTCTTTACATCAGCCAGTGCAGCTCTATCTATAACCTTTTTTTCTCCTCTTTTAAATAGATATTTCTTATTTCTCTTGAATTATTCTTGATAGTGAAAGACTGCAGCACAACTAAATTTACTTTTTTTTTTAAATTTATTACTAATATTCCAAACAGTAATGTATCAACAAACTAAATGTTCCAGGAGATAAGTACAGATCAAATCCTGTATCAGCCCTAGTAGAAGCCATATGAATTATTTAGTTATTAGTCTGGGTGAAGAATTCTATCTCATGAAAGCCTTCGAGATTCAAAAATTTTATTTTCATTCTGCAGAGGGATGAAAATAACTTCTCAAATATTTTCACAAAAATGGAATTGTTGAAATGCCCCTGTCTACCTGCTGCACTTTCCTAACTGTATTACATACTGACCTGAACCGTGGGACATTTCCATGTCATCTCTGTTCTGCCTGCTAAAGAGCTAAAATCTTAGTCATAGATCATTCTGAGTTTGGAGTAGGAACTAAACCTGGGTCTAAAGTAATGTCAGAAACTCCAGAGAAATAGAATCCGTCTCTATTTCTGCCTTTTGGCTTACTTTCATCTTGATGAAAAAAGCAACAGTGGCTGGTCACACACAGCACACTGCCAGGCTGCAGAGAAATTGCTGCAAGGAAATGTGTTATTTGTAAAAATGCCAGAATACATTACAGAATGCCAGAATATTTGCATTCAGATTTTTTTATTAAGTTTTAAAATATTTGCTTTATTTTAAAAAGCAAGAGAGTAGTCAAATTCTTCCAAAGACAGAAATGTTAACCCATTGCAGCAGTCTTCTGACCTAGGCAGGGAATGCATCAGCAGCTTAAGGAACAAAGGGGAACAGCATTGATGCCAAAATGTACAAGGTCCACAGTGGCATTGGCAAGGGTCAGAGCACAGCTGCCCAACAACTCCAGGACGCAACCATCTGAGGGCAGAGGGGGCAGCCAGGGGGTGCACAGGGTGCAGAACGTGCTGCAGCTCAGCCTTTACTCCTACCCGTGTGTGAATTGGCTGATGAACAATTTCTTTGTACTCATAAGTCACATAACCAACCATTTATAGTTTATTTTGACTTGTTTTCAGCTTGCAAAAACTCCCCCCAGAAATTCCAGTGCCACCTTTGCTCTTCTGCCCTCCAGCCTCCTGTCATGGAGAGGAGGGAGAAGCCCCAGAGCGATATTGTTATTTTCTGTTGTCAAATAAAAGCATGGTGAGTGCTGACTGGTGCAGAGGAAGAAGAGATTCAGAATTGCATTCTGAGTGGGGTATTGCAGCATAGCCCCTCCCTAGCGCTGCATAGGGCAGGTTCACAGCCGGATTGATCCGCCTCTGTCAGATTTTCCCCCACTGTTCCCTGCTGTGCCAACAGCTCTCACTGCTGGAAGCGCTGATCCTAGCCAGTGACACAGAAAGAGCCCTTTACCTTGGGCAACACCTTATTTATACTATAAGGAAGCATTGCTGTTTTTAATTATTTGGGGGTGGGGTTTGCTTTTCCATCAGAAACGATGCAAAAGTTTGTCTTTCTGTTGAGAATATTCCAACAGTGTGTCTTTTGCAAGTGGTGGCAAAGCAGTGCATGGATACCCATAGATGCAGATGTTTGGGTGGGACTTTTGCTGTATTTGTTTTGCTTTGTTTTGTTTTCACCAAGCTTTAAAATGTTTTTGTTTAAAAGGCTGGTTAAACTACAGGCTAGTAACTTAGCCGTCTTGGTTAGATGTTCAAGTACCTCCTTGGCTGGTTATTTATTTATAAACTTGCCATCTCTGCTATAAAAAGATTTGTAATACCCCAATAATAAATGCATTCATCACCACATCTTCTGTAATCACTGCAGTTCCTGAGCCGCTATTTGGCACTCATTAGCTGAAACTCCCATTCACCTATAATTTATGAGAAGCATACAATTATGTGTTATCACTACTTCAAGTGATTACTACACTGTATGTTTTTAAGATAATGGCATGAAACACTCCATGATGAACTACACCTCTCTAGGTAGCTTTGCTTCTGTTATTAACTCTATTATTTTACTTAAACCAACCTGGAGAGAATTGCGTTGCAGGGTCAGTATTACCTTCTCAGAGAAGAGTCCTGGGTCAATACTGATCCAATAAAGGACATGACACAGCACACAATTATCTCCCGCCTCGTCTGTCCTATCTCCTCATAGTGTAGATATTATTATAAGGAAATCCTAAAATCCAACTTGTTTTCAGTCAGAAAGAATGTTTTTTTCATTAAGCCTTGTTAGTGAAATAAAGCCTATTCAGGAAGAACATGTGAAACACAAACCTTGAATTTTAATATTAATCTCTGGAGCCCAAGTAGCCACAGCCTGCATCACTGGTCTGCCTGGAGAAGAGAGAGGTGAAGTTATCACAGTTCCGCTGTGGAACAGGAGCATCCACACCTTTGTTTGTAGACACTTTTTTCTCAGTATGTTTAATGCATTTATGCCCAGCAGCTGAGTACATCGACACAACCTCCCCATTGCATTGATTCAGCAGGCAGAACAGACCTAAAATGTCCCAATGTTATGAGGCAATGCAATAGTTAGCAGGTTCCCTGCACTGCATGGTCCCAGTGGCCAACCTGGTAGCACAAGGGAGACAGCAGTATTGGGAGAAACAGTTGAGGTAGCCAAGGAAGCCAGGATAGACTCCTCACCAGCAGAAGGGGATCCACCCCTCCTTGTCAAGATGCTGGTAACAGAGTCTTTGGGCAGCACAATGTGGAGAATCCAACAGAGCACAGATCTAGGGGAAGTTACCTACACTTTTCTTTTATTGTATAATTATACAAATGATAAATAGTGCTTGCTCTTTGTCTCTATCATGTCTACCTTTTGTGTTATTCCAAAACAGTGCAAAGGCAAGTGCAGAAATGGAAGCAGAGCAAGTTTATGTCAAGGAGGTCCATGCACATAGAGTTTGTGTGTCCTTGCCTTTCCACATGGCTGTCTCCTGGGGACCTCCTGCAGTGCCAGCTGGTGACACCAGGCCCTTCTCCTGGGCTTAGAACTTGAGCAGATATTTGCATGCGGTGTGGTGATTCTCTAGTTTTCCTCCAGTCAAAGCTGGCCAGGGCTGCTCCCTGCTCCCTGTGCCCAGGCAGTGTCTGTGGGTGCTCCCAGCCCCTGCTGCCTCAAACCTGTCTCCTGTAATGTGCTGCAGCTGGGAGCAGCTTCGCATGGCCAGGATGCTGTGCCGATTATCAAATTGTGGCATTGATGTGGATGTGGAGTGTGACAGCACCCCCACACTTATTGTCTTATCCTGAGTGTGCATTACTATAATAGTCTCCTGTTGTAAGCTCTCATTTTTTTGTCAGAGCTTATTGCGTTAGTGAATAAACCTTTGTTTCATTTTATAAATAAAGAATAATGTAACCCTTCTGAAAGTGAAATAAATGCAGTTAATTAGTATCATGGCTGTTTTAATTCGGTTGTATATTTCTGGATGCTAAAATCCTTCAATAACATGCTGTGATATTGAAAATTTGGACAGTAACATGATATTCACAAACCTGATTTTTTCTCATCCTCTAGGAATGGTCCTTTGCCTTGCCATGGTCTCAGAGCTTATGTTGCTTTTTATTCCTTTAATTTGTGTTTCAGTGTTTTGTGGAAAAAAAAAGTGGGGGTGGGGGCAGAAATTGCCATCTGGTTTGGCTTTCACTATCAGAAGAAAGATCTGACTTCCCTATTCCTATAAAATAAACACAATTGGCTCTTGAATTTTCCAAGACCCCTCTCCCTTAAGAAAAGCAGAAAAGAATAGACAAAACCATGCAGTGAATTGTTTCCTTACTTTTTTGCATTGCAATTTCTTCTTCATAATTTCTGGAAGTCAGTGTTTCTGTATCATAAATCTTTAGGAATTAATAAATATCAACTGCAGCAGCCAGTAGCTTTTTAATATTTCAAACAATATGATTTAGCTAGGAGTTGCTCTCTGAAAATACAACCAAGACTATCAGAACCAATAATAATGTGTGATATCATTGCTAGCCTTCAAAAAGAAAATGTTACATGATTCCTTGAAATTAATTAATAATAATTCTTAACTTTACAATATACTGTTTTGTTCATTTTAATCTGAAAATGTGTTTGTGAAAAGAGGTGGGAATATTTTCATATAAATAAAACCCACAAATGGATTTATTTCAGTTGTGATACTAAAAGTTTCTCTATGAATGGAAAAAAACCACTTTATGGCAGGAGGGAAATGCACATAAGGGTTATAACTGGTGGTTTTGACAAACAGCCTCTGTGAAAGTGGTCTCTTGACTGGCTTGGATGTATTGACTGGTATTGAGGTTGAAACCCATGCAGACTGAAATCCAAATAACATGAGCTTTAGAGGAAATTACTTTTAAAATCTTCTAGAAGTAAAAGAGTAAACAGTTCTGTTATTAATTACTAATATTTTCCTGATTTTCCATAAAAAAGTGTTTCAGATTAATCCATGTTTTATCTGTGGATGGATTTCCTAGAATGTCTTAAAGAGTCTCAAGGCAGCAGAGTTCATAAAATGAAGAAGCTGGAGGTGTGTGATGAAAAAGTTTCAATTTGCTTTCTCCCCCAGTCGTTGCCCAGATTGTCTTCCTCTTCATCTCCAGGCTGGTAGATACCTGGCAACTTTGTCATACCCAACGAGAGAGCAGAAAATCTGTTGAGTTCTCATGGTTAATAAACTACATCTTGATTCTCTGGAGCGGTGGAAGTGGCATAGGAGCAGAGCAGGGAGGTTAATTATGCTAATTACTCATGAAAATTCAGGTAGCATATATTTCCATTTATTTCAGGCAGTTTGCCAGATAGAAAGCTCATGCTGTTATCTTCTCCTTTTGGAAAAGTCCACAGATCAGCAAATATTTAAAGAATTATCTTGATTTCTCCCTAAGTTTGCAGAACTCCAGTTCTGAGCTGCTGTTTTAGAAAGGAATCTAATGGGCTGCTGAGAATCACAGGAAATAGAGCGCAGTAGGTTTGGAAGTACATCTTTATTGAAAGGAGTTAATTATGAATAAATGTATAGATGTGGGGCTAAATGAGTTGTTTGACTGCAAACACTGGGTAGGATGTCGCAGCTTGGAAGGGGAGGAGATGCTAGCACATCATGTGCTCCTCTCCGTGCAAAAGATTAAGTCCATTGTTTGCCTTGGAGCAGAGGCTGCACGACGGACGAGGTGAGGCTGTAGAGCTGGTCGTCCCCTCACTGCGCTGGTGAAAGCATGGAATGTTTACCCGGAGGGATGCCGCCGAGTGGCTCTCCCCCGCCTGAGGTGCTGCAGAGGGAATTGTCTCCCTTGGCATTTCCTTCCTGGTGCTTGCGGGAAGATCTTCATCCTCTGGAAGGGGGACACACTGCATCTTTTGATCCTGAAGAGAAAACTTGCTCTAAAAGGGGTTTGGTGCTAACTACTGTTTACAGTGCTTAAAAAGCAAAACGCCTGCAGAGGAAAGAACAAAGGAAAAGGGCGCATTTGTTCATGTTAAGACCTCAATGCATAATTGGGGTCCTCCCACCACTGATGTGAAAAGACAAATAACGACGGAGACGTTTTAACTTGGTGGTTGTGGGCAGGAAAATTGGTACCAGGACTAGAGGGAGGAGCAAGGGATTTGGCCGACAGGCAGATTAAGGCGTGTTGGGAGAAGAAACTGATGGGGCTGGGACACATGCGGAGAGGAGGCAGGACGCCAGCGAGAGGGGGGCAGTTCACAGAGGCATAAAGCAGGATCTGCTGTGTTTGCAGGGCCTATAGTGAATGTTGCAGAGCTCACAAATGTTTGCTGTCAGCTGGTGGCTGCATAGAGGAGAAAAAGAAACCGAAATTTATATTCGATCCATCAGCACCACTTTTTTGGCATCCCAACTTGGCCTGATGCTGTTTCAGAAACACCGGGCACAGAACTCACAGGGGCTTTGGTAATCACTGTGAGCAGGAGAGGGCAGGAGGCTCAGCACCCGGGGGCAGTTGGTGCTGGAAAGGTACTTTTCATACAGAGAAGCCTCATCCCAGCTCAGCTGAGTGCTGCTGTTATTCTTTAAGCAGAAAGCATTTTTAAAGCTGTATCTAAGGGCTTTGACATACAATGGAGATGCCAGGTAAAGCAAAGCCTGTTGTTTAATTTAGGTCTGATTTGGTTGCCTTGAGACAAAGTTTTGGGGTTCTGATTTTAAACTGTGTTTTAAAACAACCCCTTGTCTCCCCTGTTTCACATAAATCCTGTTTATCAGACTTTTCTGAAAGCGCGTGTGCAGATTCCTCTCCCATTCACGACACAACAGTCTCCCTCTGCAGGAGACTTTAATGTTTGCATGTCTCAAATATAAAGTGTTGCTTCTGGGTGGCACCTCGAGCTTCAGGCATGGAGGCACCTGGGACGTCACATACACCAGCCAAGCCACTGGTCATCAGTGCATCGGCTCCTTTATGATCTGAGACTGTTCTATAAATCAATAAAATGCTGTGTAATAATGAGCTGCTTTACAGGTTTTTTTCGATGCAGAATCTCATGCTTTGAGCTACACGGGACTTGAGAAAACTGATTTTGAGGACAAAAGCAAAAGGATCATCTATAATTGCACCTGAGTTATTTTTATTGTTCAGAGATGTTTCCTTATTGTAAAAAACTTTAAGATGTTATTTTTAAGAATCCATGGAGAAGCCAGAGAAGGCATTTATCAGATCAATAGTAAAAGGACTGTGAAAGTTCTTAGCATGTTTCTGTTGTGATTTTCTAGTTCTGAAGCTCGGATATAACATTTATTAACCCTGTAATTTTTAATTAACTCATGTTTCTCTCTCTCCTTGTTGCTGAGCTCGAAGCCACTCTTCTTTAGAGCAGAAAAATATTAGCAGTGCTGGGTGTTGCAAAGGTTTTCTATGTTTGAAGAAAGTGGCTATAATTCAATGCCAAAACCAATTTCACTGGGAAAAAAAAAAAAAAAAGATGCTGTAGTAAGCAATAACAACTCTGTTAAGTGCTTCACATCTGCTTTGGTGAACACTCAATCACTGCAGGGTGATGGAAAGGGGATGCTGGCATCTCTTGTGGGTGTTACTGTCAGCTCCTCCAGCACCCAAAGCACCAGTTATATAAAACCGTAAAAATTTTCAAGTCAAATTCTTCTAAGTTTTCAGGGAAAAGAAAAGATTCCAGAACTTTCTATAAATTAAATAGAACTGTTAGCCTGAACTGCAACAGGATTACTGGTTTTAGAGACACATCCTACATGGAAATTAATCATATTCTGACCTGGAATATGTGTCTCACCGTTTGGGGGATGAAGAAGCATCTCAGCATATGTCACTTGGTGTTGCCAGAGACGTTGTTTGAATGGCTCTGCAACTGGGCAGAGCAGTTGCTCCCAGGTGGCATTTCCTGGCCAGCTGGCTTTACCGTTGTTCTTCGTGCTCAGCTCCCACAGTCCCATGGAGGATAAGGTGGGAGCACTAAACAGAGGCTTATGGGGCTGGATGGGTGTATGCATGGGGTGAATTTACCTGCAAATTTGTAAGGCAATTTTTAATTTGCTTGTCTTTTTAGCTTTGCAACCCAGGTCAAGTAAGTAGCTACACAAGAGGTGAGGATAATGGTAGCTTTTGGTCCTACTTGAATAAAGAGCTTTTTCATTTCAAGTACTGCCCAAGTGCTATCCAAATGTAACTCCAGAGAGTGGAGGCTGTTTGGAGATAGGCAAATGTCAAACATTCATGTGATATATGGAACATGGGAAAGCTTTCTATGTAATCCTGAGTAGTTTGTTTCCAGGGCAGTGAGATGGGAGCTTCTGTGCTGGCTGCGCTATGAAGACTCTTGTAAAAAGAGACCATGTGAAGTTTTAATTAAGGAACTGAGAAGAACCTTTTTTTATAAAGATTAATAGGGCTGTGTTTTAAGTATGGGGAAATAATAGACTAGAGAGATAGGAAAGTGGGAGGTGTCAAAAAAAGAGGATTAAAAACTTTAAGGAATCTTGATGAGACTATATTTTTCTGTACTTACAAATTACAGAAGATCATCCCCATTAATAATGAGAGGAAAAATAATAAAATACCTTCAGTGGTATATGCCAGCTAACATTAAAACATATTTTTTATGCTTGTTGAGTAGAGAATTTCTGATTACAATCATCAGTTAAAAAATAAATTGGTCTTTTTTTCCAATCTTCTAAGTTTAAAAATAGAATAATTATCTTCTGATTTCAGCTGTAGTTTAATCAATACTTTTCCAAGCAATATAAAGGTTAAAAGAGCAAAAGTTGCTTTTGCTTAATGATTGTTATGCTTTCTTTAATTGTCCTACAGTGTTGTTATTAACTTCTAAAAATAGTTGGTCTTATGCATAGATTTTTAAAATTACACTGAAGAAAATGCTGCCATGATGTGCAGGAAGTTTAAAAATTAAGGAAAAACATGAAAGGGGGGGTAGAGAGAAGACTACTAATATTTGCAGTTGGTACTTGTTGTCATCTTTTCAATAAATTATTTCCCATACATTACTGCAAGAAGGGTTTTATTCTGGGATTTTATTGAACATCAGCATACTTTGGCTTGATTTGTCCACCAGTGATTGACAGTGACTGACCACAAGTCCTGCAGGAGACCTCTGGCAGGAGCAACTATGCACATTCAATAATGTGATCTCACAGGGACTTGTGTGCACTGATCTAGAACTCTACATTGATACAGTGTCATTATTCAATGTATTTACAGTATTTAAAACTAGGAGAAGATGAAGAGCTGGGCTTCTCACTTGAGGCTCGGACTCATCCTGAGGGAACTGCAGTGGAAGGCTGCCAGCTTTTCATAGGTTCACAAGAAATCAAAAGTCTGCTCAAACACACTTCTCAGGTTGGTGAAAAACTTCTGTTTAAGTTCCCTGAAAGGTTTGCAAGATTTAATGGGCAAATCTTTCCAGAGTACAAACCTAAGTTTTAAATTTTTGGTAAAACTTGACGACTCAGCTTTTAAGATTTGTAAATCATTTTGCTCAGTTTGCTGTAGTCTTAAGGATATGGAATTTTTCACAGAGTACTCTGATTAGCTTTATCCTGTACACACGCACCCCAGGAGCTGAGCACCTGTGTTGCACCACCCAACTGAGCTGCATCACCAGAACGTGAACTTGTGAGGGGCACCTGGACAGGTGGAACTGTTCAGCTGCATTCCCAGTAGTTTCTTGTTTCTTTATAGCTGCCTTTCCTCCCCAGTCCTCACTAGCGAGATGCCTGGGTTGTAATTGAGTGTGCCCCGATCTCTGCCCGTGCAGCGATGTGGAGAGGGGCATGGACAGGGAGAATACGCACATGCAGAGAGGCAGTTTGTCTTCTTGTGGGGGCTGAAATGCAGAGGTTGCATGCAAGGTCAGTTGTGCTGTTGCAGTCTGACTCCATGTGCCCTGGTCGGATCCCGTGGACTTGCTTGGGGTTGGTACTTTTCTTGCTCTCAGTGTTTATTCTTTGCAAATGTTCATCCATACACAATTGGTTGATTTAGTCACACAAATCATAGGTGGAAAGCCTGCTTTTCACAGAAAATTGTAAAGATGTGGGGATAAAAATACCAAACCTTCATCTGAAGGGGAAAAAAAAACTTATTTGTGCTTATTTCAGTTCCTCTGCAATAACTACAGTGCAGAAGCATTGCCTCCAATGGCCCAGAACACACGTGGGTAAATGTGTAGTCCAAGTTGCCTGCAGAATGCACTTAAGCAAGAACTGTGTTTGCTGAAATGAGAAGTAATTTGCAAACAGAAAAGGGTTAAACTTGTTAGAATAGAAAACATTTCGGAGACTGATCATTTGATTTCTTCTTCTATGGAGTAGATATGCATTTTATCCATTGCATCTCATGTGCATAGTGAGAAAACACAGCATGTTGGCTGATATTTAATTTGAAGGCTATCCTGTGCAAAATATTTCAGACAAATTCTGCAGTATTTTCAAATCAATTCACTCCCACAACATTAGGGAACTTGCAGGGGTTTTGAATAAATGTAGAGGAAAGAGTGCTTTGCAGTACTGAGAAAGAATGTCTTAGATAAAATATTTAACCTGTTTTTAAAGAGCTTTATAAGGAATGTCATTTTCAGTTTGCAGCCAACTTTATTCCACAATTCAACATGCTTAGTCAGAGTCTGAACAAAAAACTGAATTGTTATCTCCTAGTTACATTTTCAGAAATACTTTTTGTGATTTCATTTTCATCAAACTTGAAAATCTCCCTGAACAGGAGAAAATCTGTTCCATTTTTAGTGCTTGGTTTTCATGTTTTATATGGTAGTTGTATACTGCATATATTTTGTTAATTAGTGGGGTATAAAAGAAAGTTGATTTTAGCAGGTTTCCATCTCTATCCACAGTACTCATGCAATCAATAAAACAAAATTTCTTGTTTGTTTTAGGAAGTTTTTTTAAGAAAATACTTTTGTGTATCAAGTAAACAGCAAGAGGTCTCATGTTCCCTTCTGTACTGCTGTATCTTTTTTTTTTTCTCAGCAGGAAAGTCTTGCTATCAAAAGGGTTATGTTCAGTTGAGAAGTTTTAGGGAATCTTTGGGTTCCCTAAAATGTTCACTATGCAGAAGCTGTGAAGATGCTGTGGAGCTGCTGTAACAGCAGCCCCGAGCAGTGCCCTTCTCAGCATGGTATGCAGGTTGTTCACTTTGCATCTGATGAGAATTCCACTTTTGTCTTTTATGAATAACAAAAATGTCAACTTTATTATCTCTTGGGTTTGGGTTTTTTTTTTAAGACATTTTCTTAGAAACAGCACAATGAGTGGGAAATTCGTGAGGTTTTGTGTGCTAGGAGAGGAGAAGGCTGGTGGTGTCTCTTGCAGGAAGAAGCCATAGCCCTAATGCTTTCTTGGATAGTTTTGGATATGCACATGTGTATAAACAATGAGGGAGTTAAGTAAAATGGTAAACAATCACTGAAACTGCAGGCTAACTTCAGAAATTCTCCTTTATAAATAACTGTATCCAGCTGCTGCAGAAACAAAACATATTGTAGAAAATCATCAGTGAATCTGAGGTGTCTCTGCTTATCCTCAGTCTTCTGTTCATTAGCATCAATTTGAAAATGTTCATAAGACTTTGCAAGCAGCTCCTTACCTTCTCCTAATGTCACCAGACCCCACAAGACTCTTCCTGCTGGGATTCACAGACATCAGCTGTGCTCTCCATCCTCAAAGCAGTACTTCCCCATGACATCCCAATTCTCTGCTACAGAAACTGTGATTTTTTTTATCCCGTCATAGGCAGCTTCTCTCAGAACCCATGTTGAGTTAATTAAATGTATGAATAGTTATTTTCATGATCTATTTCTGAAGAATTTCAGCTTGATGCTTCTAGTTTATTATTCCTAAAGCAAATGTCATTTTTCCCCTTAAACAATACTACCATTTGTGTAAGTTCCATAATCACCATTTTCCCTACCTACCTGTCTCCATAGTTGTTCTGTTTTAATGTTTTATCAAAGAGATGAGATCTATTGCATTCATTTCTTCGGTTGGATTTCCTTCATGTAAAAAACCTCTATCAAATAAAATTGTCCCATTAGTCTGTTGGACTTTATATTACTTTCCCCCAACTATTAAAGTTGTTTTAAAGCCTTAAATTCTATTGTGGGCATGGTGGTTAGCCTGAGTTTTGCCTGATTCACTCTCCACATTTCCTTAAATGTAGATAATACATTTTTGATGTCCCAGTCACATAGAATCTTTTTCAGATTGCTTAAAAAAAACCCCACATGCTCTTGGATTTGCAGTTTCATGTTCTTAACCGTTAAGGTTTTTCTCTGTCCTTGACTCTGTTAGCTGCTCTGCCTTTTCCTGCATGCTGGCCTTCACATTCTTTATGGAATACTAGAGTATAGTGCTCATTTAGTTTTGAGCCATAATTAAATATCCTTAACCTCACTGCAGACAAGCTTATTTTTTTTCAGCAGCTCATAGAAATGAAGTTCCTTCTGCATGCTCTGTCTGTCCTTTTATTCCCCCAGTTCTCAGCCATAGAGACAGTCTCCTTGCTGGCCATTCCTCCTGGACACTCTTGTCCCACCCTATTTTCCCATGCTCTCTACCCAAGTTAACACTGTTTTCTTTTACTCTGGTCTCATCTCCTGTCTCCAGCCCTCCTCCTTTTACTACAAACATATCCTTGTCTATGGCAAGAAAGCATCTCTACTGTTTGTATTCTCCTTGTTTTCTCATACTTCGCACAGTCCTGTGCTCTGTTGGTGTTTACTGGTTTTCTTCCCATCATTATGTTTTCTTTCCTCACTTGCTGCTCTTTCACACGTTTTCCTGGCTGTGCACAAAAAATCATTGTCTGGCTGAAGTTCAAGAAAGCATCCCTAGGCTGCCTTGCCTAGAATTGCTTTCACTGTCAAACCTGGCAAAGTAGAATATAGACTGCATGGTCCAAGCATCAGTTGACCGCACGTTCATAATGCCTTTAGGACCGAGGAGCAGTCATTTCTCTCTCCTTCTTTCCCACCTGCCCCTAGTGTCACTCCCCTCTTTCCAGATGACAGAAAAGTTTGATGGCTGCTCCAAAACCATCAGTTGACATAAAAATTAGAGTATCTCCTGGGACCATTTTTGTCCTACCAGCCTGCATGTCACTGAGGGACAACTCCTTTGCTTCTACCAGCAACAATGGCTCCTTAGCATCCATGCAGCTTTGCATCCTCTACCATCACTCGTGTTACCCCCAGCCACCGCTCTGCCTGTCTGAGGTTCAGGAGCGCTGCACTCAAACCAGTGCCATCTCACTTCTGCAGGGATTCAGCCCCAACAAAAGCCTGCCTTCCTTCTTATTTAATTAATTGTGCTAAGAAGTGCTGTCACTGTTACTGACAGGCTTCTTGCTCTTGCCGCTTTCTCTGCAAAGTTTTAGTAGCTGTGCTTGATGCCATGCAATTGTTAGGACTTCTCAGTGGCATTTAATAGTATCCTTCACAGTGCATTTCTCCTCATCCCAGTGTGCAAGTGAGCAACTTAAGATGGAAAGCTATTGTAGAAAGAAATTGCAAATGTTTCCTAATATGCAATACAAAATATTGACAACAGCAGCATATTGCAGTGCCTCATTACCGGAGTAGAAGGTTCTGCTATGCCTGGGTGGCTTTCTTTTTTTGGTTGCATATCTGCAGAGAAGTATTTCAATTAACATTGACCTTTAATACTCTGACTAGTTTTTGATTCTACTGATGGTGAAAAGGACCACAAATTAGATTTTGCAATATACCTTGTTCTTTATATTTCTCAACTGATTGCTTTCAAAGAGTTTGCAGTGCCTACACTGGTGCATTCAAGCTCCTATTTCCTCGCAATCTCCGGTCCCATGTTCAAATCCCAGAGATATTGTGTAGAAATGCTGTCAAAGTCTTCAGATGTACTTGTTTTCATTTGCCAGCTCTACTTTTTACGCATTTTGAAAAAACTCCAATGTTATTATGGAGGAATATTTTTTAACTGAAATTTAGAAGGAAAGGGTACATTCCAATTTTAGAGGTGGTGTTATGCACTAAGCTCCAGTTAAGGTGACTATTATACCCCAAAGATCATTATTTTGGGTTGTTTTTATAACAATAATTGTAGAAAAGCTAAAGTTTGGCGTAACAAACAAATCACATTTGCTTGAGTTACTACCATACCACAGACATTTGAGAAAACATTTAGTAGATCTACGTTTTATATTTCAATGTTGCTGTTGGCAGGGAAATCCTTGCTAATTGAATGTATGTTTGCTTTAAATGAAATGTCTTGAATATGATTAGCAATGACCAATCTAATAACATTTTGAAAAGAAAAAATATTGGGTTTTGATTCTAAGGTGTCATTATAGTTTTTGCTGGAAAAATCTCTTGGTTCCTTAGCTAAGAAGGCAGAAGTTTATTGTGTCTTAGGAAAAGGGCAATAATGTTGCATAGGTACACATGCTGACTCCTGGTCCTTGCAAGATAAATCTGGAACAGAAAGGGCCATTCCAATGAAGTCATTGAGTCCCACTGGGAAATAACTCAAACTTTTTACCTCCTGCTCCAGTAGCCATTTGCAGCGCAAAAATCAGAAAGAAAGAAAATAGCAGAAAAATGTATTTGTTTGTTTTATGTTTGTAAGATAGGCTTTTAATTTTACATGAATTAAAACATTACTCCTGTTTTGAGGTTCAATTCTAATATATTGTAGCTGCATTCATTCTAAAAATCAGTAATATATTAATGGTATTTAAAAGCTTCTATGTTTTCATATTTACAGTTTCACTTTCTTTCCCAGGTGTTACTTGGAAGATGGAGCTTCAAAAGGTGCCTGGCTGAATCGGTCGAGTATTATTTTTGCTGGAAGTGATAAGTGGTCAGTAGATCCTCGAGTTTCAATCGCAACAGCAAATAGAAGAGAATATAGC
Source organism: Tapera naevia (assembly GCA_033556795.1). Classification (NCBI taxonomy): domain Eukaryota; kingdom Metazoa; phylum Chordata; class Aves; order Cuculiformes; family Neomorphidae; genus Tapera; species Tapera naevia. The sequence goes on along the minus strand of JAUMJJ010000198.1, from coordinate 1,325,495 downwards.
CTGCAGATACAGGATGTAGATGTGACAGATGATGGTCCATACACCTGTTCTGTGCAAACTCAACACACTCCTAGAACGATGCAGGTGCACTTAACTGTACAAGGTATGTGTTTAAATCAATTACCAATCATTTTTGGAGATGTATAGGAAAAATCTGCGTTTAGATTTAGAGGGGAGACATCAGACTCTGGACCTCTGCAAGTAGATAAATAGCCCAGAAAGGTGTCCAATTTCCATAAATTAAGTTTAAATCCTTGTTACTAATCTGCTGACAGCTCAACAAAGTATAAAGATATAAGAGCATAATACCAGTACAGTAGTGGTACTGTGCAGGTGTCAGTCAGTTTGTATAAGTCTTCTGTTTGGCTCAAAATTTTGCTGTTTTCCATGGTATTCAGCCTAGTCACGGTGCTCAGGTGCTGAGTTCACAGAAGGTTTACAGCCTTTCCATTTTAACATTAATGCCATATGGTGCCAGAAACATCTTCATGTAAACTCCAAACAAGTCAAAATAAGCTGATTTTGCATTACAGTCCATTGGGTTTTTTTCTTCTAGTGCAATTTTTCACGGAAAAACTAAGATCCCAATCCTGTTAATAAGAACAGTCCATTTATCTCCATGAGCCAGTTTTCCGCTATGAGTAATATAGAACAGCAGTGTCAGTTTTGCACACATGGAGGTAATATTTATTGTATTGTTCCAGGGTGAATTCTTAAGTTTGATTGTCTTTGTAATAGTTAATGCCCTTGCACAAGGGGCTAAAAAAATAAGTTGGAAATTAATTACATGTATAAAACGTATAAACAGGAGCTTAAAATTAATTAGGCTAACTACAAGTATATAGAGAAATAATAACTCAATAGTTAAAAATATGCATAATTATTAAGCGATTGCATTTATATCTTAAAAAATGCAAAGTATAACCTAAGGCTTTAACTTATTAGTCTTTGGTGTAATCATCATTAACATTTTCTTTTGCATTTTTATGAGTAATAAAGCAATGAATGTAAAACAGAATTTAAATGGCAGTCTCTATTATTCCATATGGCACACCAAAATCCCTTACAAATAATGTATAAGAAATGCTTCTCAAACTAATTATTCTTTGCCCCTGGACCTTTAGACCCTCATAGTTTTTGAAAATGTTAGACTGTTGCTTTGTAAGAAGTGTATTTGTTTCAAAAAATCATTATTTTATTAATATACAGTGAAAAAGCCGTTCTTTAGTCATTATTATAACCTTCCTCAGAGGCGGCTGTTATGTGAAGACCCATAAACGTACTGTTTATGGCGGGGAGGGAGGCCGGGGTTCTTTATGCATTGCAGAATTATTTGTATGATACTGGATTGGGAAGCTCGAATGAAGCTGTGACAATATCAATTATTATTTCAGTTGCATATATATATTCAGTTACTCCGATATTATTTCAGATATGTGTTATGTAGGAAGTAGGGACCAGCTCCATGAAGCACGGCCAGAACAAGTGAGTCATTTTCAAGATAAAATAAAGACCCATCACTATCCCTGTATTCTTTCCTGTGTAGTTCTCTTGGTGTTCAGCAAGAAGGAAAAGCTGTAGAGCTCCCTGCTTTTAGAGCAAGTTCCTGCATCTGCTAAGCAGCAGAGTGGAATCAGCAGTTCTAGAGGATGCCACAGTCCCATCTCGATGATGGCTGTGGCCATTTCTTTCCATTTCAGTTCATATTTTAACGTATACATTAATATAGATATTAATAATTATCAGTGGTGCAATAGGTGCTCAGTGGATCAATCAGATTTGATTCACAGCAGTTGCTCATCCATCACCTTGAACCAACTTGGGTCTTGCATGGTGATTTGGAGAGACCTTCATCGCACTTACTACTGTCATTATCTACCCAGCAGACCTGAAGGGACTTGTTTATACAGGCACCATTAATGAAGCTTGCTTCATACTTACACTGCTAATAAAGCCATCACTTCACCTCCTGTATGCCGAGACTCAGGACGTAAGGATGCGAGATTTATGCATCCTTTGAGATGGAGATTGACCTGTCTGAAAGTAACCGAGACTGTGAAGGAAACCTCACATAACTAATTGGTGCTGTAAGCTCATATATCCTTTCCTGCTGAATAGGGTTTATAGGGATGATATCATAACGTTTTGTGGAAGCAGTTTTATGTTTCCTTTTAATATTGTTCATGACTATGAATTCCAACATTAGAAACAGCTTATGCTATTGGGGAGAAATATATGAAAGGAAAATCAGGTCTTTTGCCAAAGTAAAATCATTCCTTCAAAGAGCTGGGTTTCCTATTTCATTGTGAATAAATGATCAGCAACAGACCTAGAGCAGTGCATGAAATAACGGGAGAAAGAGAAAATTTAAAAGCAAAGTCTTAGCGCTTTAAAGTTCCTCTTCCCTACAGGCTGTACTGGTAAAGCTGGAAGAAGTTCTCCTGCTTAAAACAGCAGAGCTGGAAGAGCGAAGAGTCTGTGCAGTTTGTCACAAATTAAATTAATAAAGATTTACATCTGATCATAAGCTCCCAAATAAGTTCAGACTCCAGACTGCGAAATTATTTGCTGTGAAACTCCACTTTAAAAGCTGTGTAAATGAAACTCACTCTCTTTTTTTTTCTTTTTTTTTTCTCAGTGTATATGTGAGGTCTTTCTGTACATACAGATCCAGGAACTGTCATTTTGAGTATCTTTGTCTCTGCTGTTTTTGCTGGCAGTTTCTGAACATATTCATGTACCTGTTTCAGAGAATAAGTATATTTTAATTGGTTAAAGATGCCTTGATTTCCATGAGTAAAACATAGAAATGTAAAGAGATCCAAGCCACAAACCCAGCATTTCTGCCAGGCCTGACTAAACCTGTTAAGGATCTCTGTTTAGTCCTTGGCAGTTACAATGTTGTGTTCAATAAATTCATCCTGCCCCCCATTATTTCTCTTCCATTTTTATCTGGGCCTTTACAGGAGCATCCCGAAATGCAATTTAGGCTACGTTGCGTTCAATATTGTACACTCACAGATCAAACCACAGATCTTGTGCACAAAGAATTCCTGTGCAGTGCCATGACCAATGAATAGCCAAGACCAAAGGGAAGAGGCAGCCTCTCCATCACTGTCCCGCATGTGGATACAGGGTGCAGTGAGACCTAGTGGGGTTTGTGAGTTGGCCACAGTCAGTCAGGGAATCTCTGGCAGAGCTTGAAGTTGAGTTTCAGTCTCCCAAATCCCGGCTCAATGTTTTAATGAAAACAATGAGTCAAGTCTAGATCACTGTTAGTTATTATACAATTATACCTTTTTTTGTACCAAGAAAATCAAGATAGTTAATAAAAAAGGAAAATCTTAACGTGTCTTTAGCCCACATTTACATCAGTGAAAGAAAAATAAGATGAAAGAGAGGAAGATAATCTGGTTAACTTCATTTCAGTGACCTTATTAAAAAGAAGTGAGAATTATGAAGTAAATAATTAAAAGTTTTGGAGATAGAAGCCTGTAATCAACTCCATCAGTCTCAATGCCAGATGCTTGATCTGCAAAGTCATGAACTGCAGATGTTTTAAACATCAGATGTTTGCCACAGCAAAGTAAAAAAATTAAATACCTCTTAGCACACTGTATTGCTCATGATTTTTCTAGGAAAAGTTTGCGATTTCTGCCATTCCTAATCAGCTGTTTATTCTACCAAAGCTTAAATTGCGTCAGCCAAGCTGTGTTCCCCTTGCAATTTGCAAAGCATTAGGACATGTTTACCAATGTCCTTGAGAAATAATTTTGCTGCAGGGCAGAGCAACACATCGCAGCCCCGAGTCCCTGGTTCTTTCCGTGTGTCAGAATGCAGTAATGATGCTATCACACCATGCAGGGAAAGGGTAAGCCAGGCTTCTTGTTTAAGACTCCTGGGAGACAGAGGCCAGAGTGGGGTGTTCAAAAGGACTCAGCCACCAAGGGAGGGCTACCAGGATGATGAGTGGAATAAAGAACAGATTTGAAAGAGATTGCTTTGTTTAACCTTCTGAAATGAGGGCTTGGAGAGAATTTTGTGATGCTTTATTAATATACTTGGTGTGAATGCCAGGAAGGGAGAACAAGGATACTGGGTAAGGGAGAGCACTTTGGCAAGACTAGTCAAATACAGCTTATCAGTGAGTGAATTTCAATGAGTGATGAGGGGATGGCTGCTGGTCCGTGTCGCATTAGTATATGCTGTCTGGGGAGCGTGGCCGAGGTTCACGATGGTTGTTTGTGCAGGGGTCTGGTGAGCAGAGATGACGACGAAGTCAATGAGTGAGGCTTGTGGTCTTCTGAACGATGGGATTAAGAATCTGGTAACTCTGTCTCCTTTAATGTGAATGAGGAGCCAGGCAATCTTCCTGGTGACAGCATTGCCAGGATCTGCTGGCACAATCTGGATCAAGGGGTGTTTTTAAAGGCTGTGTTTTTGACTGCGTCACAGCTGGTTTAAGTTTTGAGGTGTCGGTAACAGGTCTCATTCCCTTTGCCACCCCTTCTCTCCAGCTCCCCAGGGTATTTCCTGCCCCTCCTTCCCCCACTGCACTGTCTGCCCTCCCCAATCCTGCAGGCTCCAAGTTCCTGGCTACAGCAGAGCTTTCCAGCAACACCAAAATGTGAATACCAGCAAATTGGTGGCACAAAAATTTTCTTACATTAGTTACTCGACCCCTTAATTTTGATTTTAATCTAGCCAGTGCTGGGCATGTTTGGGGCTGATCCTGTGCGTGTGAGACTTAGCACTTGCTCCTTGTCCTGCCCTCTCTGCATCATCTCGTTTCTGTACGTAATTGCGCTTGACACACCGCACGTGTAAATACTTCAGTTATCTATGTAAATGTGATTTATAGATGCTGTCAGAAACTACAACCTATGATTTATTTAAGCATATATAATATTTCCAAAGTAATTCTGAAGGCTCTTTTTCTGTTTAATAAGCCTCCTTAATGTCCCCTAAATATTAATGTATTGATTTAGTCTTTGCAATATTTGCAAAGTCTGATTTGTTTCCTCAATCGGGCCAAGAGGGACTTGGTTTTGGAGCTAACAAGATAAATCTTACCCAAATTTATTTAAAGTGGGACAAAATAAATATGCAAACAACAACCTTTTGGCTAAAACTGACAATCCATTGCTCTTTTAAATTGCTAGCATTTGAGTAAGATGTCAGTTTTCATTATAAAATTAACTCACTAATGCCAGACACTGTTATCATCTTGTCTGTACTCAGCACAAGAAAAAGTAATCTTAGAAAAATCATTCTGGAGGTGGAGGTGGCTGAGTGAGATTTGCTCGAGGATAGGAGACCCTCCAATCAAATGTGCCACCAGCAAACAGTACCTTTGGACTTGCTGTTACCAAGGACTTCATCTACAATCATTAATGTATCATTAATGATCTATCAGAATGTTTTCTCTAGGCTCTGTATTTTTTTAATCCATTCATTAAATTCCTTCCACATTTGTACCTCTCAGAGCATTCCAATGAACTCCAGGGGCTCTCTCTAAAATATGTGTGAATGGCTTTTAGCCTTCTTTAAGACTTAAATCATGGAAAATGTTTGCATTGGCAGGTGGTCTCATTTACAAGGATGTAAATCAGGAATATTTTATCTGAGAGAGAAAAGAGTTTTGCTAGTCTGAAACTCTTAATTCTGCGGTGTTGGGGGTTCTTTACAGTCATGGCTGCAACTGAATTTCCATTATAAGCCTGAAATTTCCATCTTCTGAAATCTGCAGGCAACGTGTAGTACACGCAATTTGCTCTCTGGTCAGAAATATGTTAGTTCAGTTACATTTGAAAAAAGTGGAGTGTATTGGTTTTGACCTGTGTGAGTCTTGCAAAAGTTGTAGTCAACAGAGCCCAGAGTGTTTTTCAGCAAATTCTTGGCATTATATAGCAATTCCAGCAGCAGAAGAAAGGAGGAAGAAATATAGGGTAAGGAAAAAAATGTGTGACTTAGGTTGAAGAACATAATAATGTAATGCAAAGGGCAAAAATGTAGATGATTAAATTCTGATCTTTGCATTTGTTAGGTTAGTTTGGTTATTCATCCGTTCCTCTGCTAAGCTAGGGAGTTCCATAAGAAGCTTGATGCTTCCTACTGGCACAGCATCCCATGTCCTTTCTGAAGCATTGGGCAGGTAAGCTCCCACACTGCAATCAGGAGACCTCCCTCAAATCAAACAAACCCAACCAATTGGAAATGTTGTGAGAAACCCAAGTTGTAAAAAAGATTATGAAACTTTTAGAAAGAGAACATTTTAAGAATAATTTTGGGAAGAAGGCCAATTCCAAATGAGAATTTGTTAAAGACTGAACTGGTGGCTGTGTCTGCTTTGTGTGGTAAATTTCTTCTGATTCTTACTGATATTAAGGTAAATACAGACCAAGTCCACTACTTTGCATTAGAATGTTCTAAAGTGGATAATGTGAACCAAAGTTCCTGGGCCAGCTTATATTTTTTATTTTTATTCCTTTTTTAATTAAAGTGCAGATAATTGCCATAGTCTTCTCATCTCAATGAAAAGGGTTTTATTAAGGAATTTACAATCTGAAGTGTTTGAAAAATCTGAAGTGTTTGAAAAATGTGAAAATAATGCCATGTTTAGTACATCTCAGTCAGCATTGTGGGTAGCCTTCCCACGTGTGTCTAGAGTTCTGAGAACGTACCCCTAGCCTAAGGCATCAGCACCACGCTTGGGCACTAGCAGAGGGAATATGCAGACTCCACGGTGTTGTGTGTCCAGGCACATTTTTGGAGCTATGGTAATACTATGGTAATATGGCGAAAAGTCATTCCTAGCAGAACGTGGTGTGTGATTGCCTTGTATAAGGCAAGAAATTATCAAGGCTGCCAAACCTACTCCTTTTTAAAGATTTTGCATTCTTTTAATATGCCTTTTTTAAGACTTTGTATCTATAGAATATGGTGCTCCCACTGAACACAATGCAAAAATCGTGATAGTTTCACTCAGGCAAGAGTCAACACTTATTACAAGGCTTGCTTGGAAGGCTAAAATTGGATTTTTTTTTTCCATTGTACTAGCTCAAAAACACAATTGTCATCTGAAAATAGTGTGCAGCAATGCAGAGATTTTAATTATGGTTACTTTATTCAGGTGTAATTTCATATGAAGAGCTCTTCCAAAACTTTATTTTGTAACTGTAACGAACTATATAAAATTTGGATTATAACACTTTAAAGGGTTTGGTTACATATAAGTACACGTTCCTCTGACTGCTCTTACTGTGGGCTCTATTATTGCATCTCTGTATGCCTCTTTGCCATACTGTTGGTTCAATTGAAGGCAATTGGACTGGCCTGGAAAAATTGTGATAGTAATTATTTTGCTATTCACTGCCATCATTTCCACATTGCAAGTGGTTTTGGAACTCTGTACCCAGAGTAAGTAGTATAACATTTTATTGAGCTTTTTGCTGCCTGTCACGGTGACCACTGTGATTACTGTGATTTATCTGATTTTTTTTTTCATTGGATTTCCTGTTATTTCAACTTCTGTTGTTTTAGGCTGTCAGTTGTCAGGAGAAAAAAAAAAGGTGTCCAATGGTTAATTTTTTTTTTTTCCCTGTAATGATGTTAACAAAGAAAGATAAATAGCCTTGGTGTGCATTGGAGACCAGTCTCTGCAGCTCTTACTCAGAATGTCATCTCTTTCATTATCTAGATTTGAAAGAGAATGTAAAAAACAATCCCACCTGATGCAGAGTAGATCTAGAACATGCTGGTTTTGTTGTGCAAAAAGGGTTTTAATCTAAGTATTTATTGTTGTCTTCCCAAGAAGGTGAGAAACATTGATTATCCTCAAATGAATTCTGAATATTTTTGAAAATATTTGTTTTCTGTTTCTCTAAGACTGAAGAGAAAAAAATGTAAAAGTATTTTAGGGTCAAAAATTTTGCACAGGAAGATTTTTGTAAATTCTTCCTCACAAGTTTCTAATGAAGGCAATTACAACAAGTAATATCAGGAAGTCTGTTCATTGTAGTCAATATAAAAATAGCTCTGTATATGAAAAAATTTTCTATAAAAAGAGAATGAAAAGAAATTGGGAAATAAGACAAAAGTACGTGGCACAGCTGTGTCCCTTCATCGCTTGCCTGAACACAGCATGTCTGCAGTGTCTCCAAGTGAAAGGCTGAGGTCAGCATCTTCTTTTACCCTGATTAAAGCTAATAACATCTGACATGCTAAACATCCTAGTTGAAATTCTATAATCTGATAAAAACCTTTTGTCGAGACCAGTTAATGTTTAAGGAGTGAGACAAATGGAAAGTATGCTGAATTTACAGGTTTCCCAAAGAGTGAAACTTTCCCTGCTGCATCCCTTGACTGTTGATGCGGCTGAAGATGTGTCACCATAACCATGTCCGTGTGTAATTTCAGAATCAATCACTGATTTGAAGTAATAAATGTCTTATTCAAGGCTCCAAGGTGCCAACAATAAATAATTTCACCATATATACAATTAAATGGCACTTCAATAGCATTACAATTTGTTCTGTGGCAGTTTTGATGCCTGACAAGCCATCCTTCCACCTCCATGTTGTCAGGGAAAAGCCTTCAGCCCTTCTCTCTCCAGCATAGGAGATGTGATGCACCCCACACTTACCGTCCTGTTGCTCACTCAGCTGCCACTTATTTTTACTTTGATTTGGTATTGGATACTGGTACTGAAGGTGGGAACATCCCCGTGTACTTGCAATAGATGAGGGAGATCCATGAACATTTGTGGAATTGCTCGTCTCTTCAGCTGTGGCATGGGAAAAGTGACTTTATTGAGATAAATAGAAGGCGGTGGAAAAGTGTTAGAAATGATTACTGAGGCTGTTTCTTTTTTAATGAGGTGATAGGACAATGAGATCTGTAGGGAGTCTGAGCTGTTGGACAGGTGAGTGTCGTGCAAGTTCCTTGACAAAGCTGAAGATCGAACTTGTCTTGGACAAGCCAGTGGTTATTGCAGCTGCTTGCTCATCTGTGTATCTTTTTTTTCTGTTGATATTTACAAAGGAAAAGGAGCAGTTCTTTGAACAAAAACATATAGCAATTAAAAAATACTTTTTAGGGCAACACTTTTAGACACTGGAAGAATTTTTCAGAGGAGAAGGGAGTCATAATGTCCACAAACTTTTTAAAACTAGAAAGAAGAACATCTTGGAAACTTCAGGACAGAACCAGTTCTTGTGTTTTTCATTATGTGACATGACCTTGCTTGAGTAATAGTGAATACTGAGAATTGCAAATTCCTTTGCCATAATAAAGAAACTCCAAATTACTTTTAAACTACTTATCTGGTTCTATTGCAGGCTAGCAATTATAAGTACATGAATATAATAAATAATAACTCCTCTAACTATAAAAACAATAAATGAAAGACTATACCTTTTGAAATTATTAAAAAATAAGTGCATGGTTTCGTAAACAGATTATGTTATTGAAATGGGAGATGGAATTAAAATTATGTCCTGCAAAAGAGGGGTGAGCTATCCTAGCTTCTGTTCTGGTTTTGCTTCTGCATCTTTGCCCAGTCTGTGCGATGTTGTTTCCTAGGGGAGTGGGAATCTTATCCACCTGCCTGTAGAGGATCATGCCAGCCAACCTAAATTCACTGATACCCACAAAATGCTTTAAAAATTCTCAGGCTGGAAGTGTTTTATGTTACTACAACGTGATACATTCTGATAACAAATAGAAAAAGTAGATGGAGTTAATTATAAATCACAGTGGCATGATACTTTCCAAGAAAATTTGCAATGACAAACACGCAACTCTTAGACATTTTGTGCTCAAAACTTTTAACAACTTGGGCAGCAACTTCTGCACACTGACAAGAGCTGTTGCTGTGTACCAGCTGTCTCCGTGCTGGCAGGCAGGGCCTGGAACACCACCAGGAATGGGTGTATCCACCACTTCTCTGGGCAACATGTTCCAGTGCCTCACCACCCTCACAGTAAAAAATATCTTACTAATATCTGATCTAAATCTCCCCTCTTTCAGCTTCCCAGGGTTTTTTTACTGCAGACCTAGAGAGGTGGGCTGGAAATAAGATTAAAATAAAGAAGCTGACCGTAATTTCTCCTATGGAAACCCTGCTAGAACAATGCAATGAGGCAGCAATAATACTTGATTTTTTTGCTACTTCATCACAAAAGAGAGGGCAATTTGCTACTGGCTGTAGCTTCCCATACTCCCAGCTCATGGTTCTCTTTGCTGGATGTTGTGACGTTTCTGAATTTGCTTGCAATTTATTCTAAACTTAATCTCTTGCACTTTAGTGACCACAAATACTGGAAACTTAGTCATGCAAGGAATCATTCATTTATAATAGCTATAGACTAAAATCAATGCATCGTCAGTAAGTAATGAGTGTCCTTTTATAACTGTATTCTTTTTAAAGTTGAATTCAATTTGTGTAACTATTGCTAAATAAAGTACTATCTTCCATTTTACAAGTGGGGAACCTGACAGACTTGAGAGGATAAAATCAGACTTATTTCATGGTCTGAAATTGCCCTTCTGATGTTCAGTAACACAAAAATATAGTCAGTAAGGCAACAGTGGAGAGAAATAAAACTGGTTTCATTCACATTTATTTTTAAGTGAAATGTCCACAATGGTGTAGCAGGTTAACTGGCAGGAATAGAAGAGACTTCATAGTTTTTGTCTGTTTATGCTGGCTATCAGTAATATATATACTACGGTGCACACAGATGTGCATATGCAAGTTTCTTGTTCCATATATTTATATTGTGGGTCAAACTGTGGCATAATTCAGTATAAATATGCTGAATATTGAGGGTGAACAAAGATATTTCATAGATTAGCCTTTTTGTTACAGCTGACAGCATTCTGTAATTGCAAAGGAACACTATGTTAGTGGTATATCTTTGTAACAGAACAAATATTTCTAACTGATGAGAAAAAGATTTGGATCTGTTCACCATTGTCCTTATGTTTTTTGAAGATTATTCTGTACATATGCTGAACTTTATTGAGCATGTAAAAACTCTGTGCCATAAAGTCAAATCAGATGTGAATGTCAATATTGCATACTTAAAATAACTATAAATATTGAAATTACTGTCTAGAATTTTGAAATTAAACATAAGAGTTATTGGAATAATTAGACAGTAACAGTGATAAAAATGTGAAATGCTGTTTAGGCTCTACAGAAACCTGTTGACAAACTTGTTCTAGATTTTCCATTCTAGGGAATTTAAACAAATGAGCTGTCTTCTTTGAGTAACAGTATGTGATTAGTATCTAATATCTTATTCTTCCATTTACAGTCTTTGCCTACATATTTTACTTTGCGTCTGTTTCTATGCACTCCTAGAAGTAGAACTATGTATTCTAACATTTTAAACAGTATTAAGGCAAGGAAAAGCAAAGGTTGCATACAACAGAAAAATGGGAACAGGGTCCCTCACTCCTGTGACAGTCTGAGCCACTTCTGATGATTCCTGCCTTCTGATTACATAGGGGCTTCATAGGCACAGACTATCTCAAATCATGGAATCATAGAATCATAAAATCATAGAATTGTGGAATCATAAAATCATAGAATAGTTTTGGTTAGAAGGGACACTAAAGATCATCCAATTCCAATGCTCCCTGCCATGGGCAGCGACACCTTCCATTGAATCAGGTTGCTCAAAGCCTCCTCCAGCCTGGTCTCCAACACTTCCAGGGATGAGGCATCCATGGCTTTTCTGGGCAACCTGTTCCAGTGCCTCACCACCCTCACAATAAAAACCTTCTTCCTAATATCTAATCTGTATCCTAGCTCTCAACTTAAAACCGTTATCCCTCATCTTGTCACTGCAGTCCCTGGTAAAGAGCCCCTCTCCATCTTTCCTGTAGCCCCCCTTTAAGCCTGCAGCATCGTGATTCAGCTTGTCAGGGGATTAATTATATATTGCATAGTCTTCGGTGTGCTTTGTACCATGAGCTTTAAGGGCAAAGCCATTTTCACGTCCCCTATTCTTTGGGTAAATTTAGGCAAGTCATATGCAATACAAACAGAAATTCTGGGGAGTGTTTTTTGCAGTGATCACAAGTGTAAGCCAGGCGAAATGGATCTGCCACCAAAAATGCAAATTCAAAATGTTGTGTAATTTATCCTGTAGCTTTCTGGATTGTTCGGGGTGCCTTTATGGCTTACCAGGAAAGCTCATACTTTTAAAGAAATAGATTTGCATCAGCAGTGTCCTGTTTTAAACTAGACTGTTATTTAAAAACACCCTTGTCAGCCTTTTCATGTATGCTTTCTTTCAGTAGCACTCAGCCAGATTTTACTGTTTGAAAAGTATTTATTTATCCCTTCACACCTCTCCTCCCTTTCCCAGTGTCAAGTGGGGAGCTTGATACTCTCCAGCTGAAAAAGCCCAGCCCAGCTCTTCCTGGCCTGTGCAATGCCATGGAGGACAGGGACCTTAGGGGGTGGGTGCTGCCTTCTCCCTGCCCATCACCACCATTTGTGAGCCAGAGAAGCCCAGCAGCAGCAGAGCAGACCGGGCTGCTGGGTGCCCATTTACAGTGTTGCTGTGATGAGTAACTGAGGCCGATGGTCGTGTCAGTCCTGTGGCTGGAAATGAGCCTGTGGCTGTAAATCATCTAAGAGGCTGTTTGTCTCTATAGTATAAGATACTGCTTTTCTGTACAATGTGAACCCAAACTTTGGGTGTTGTTTTGCTTTCATGTCTGTGCTTCCACATAGTCTCCCCCTGTACAAGGGTGAGAAGAAAGCCGAAACCTAGCCAAGCCTCACACCTTACTGTGTCTCTCTCTCTGCTCCGGCTGCAAGTTTTTAAAACCTATGTCATCAGTGTTGATTACACAAAAATCAACCTGCTTTCAAGTCAGTGACAGTGTTCTCTGGCTGAGGTAAGGACTGACTGGCCCAATAAATGAAAACAAGCCCAGCAAGGCAGAAAATGTAAGATTATTTGGCTTCTTTGTGATTCATAACTAGGAAAAGATGTTTAATTTCATAGATGAGGTGTTGGGATAAAGTCGGAAGTTGTCAGGTCTCATCAGTGGAGGCTAAATCGAGTCCATAATTTATCAAATGTCATTATGCAAAACAAGATGGCTAAATGTAAGTGCAAAGTATCAAATAAGTCTCTATCCAATAAAGGGAAATAGTATTAACAATTATTTTATGTTACTTTTTGACCACTAAGGGAAAGATTTGTGTCTCTGTAATGGATGTCCATTGCTGGTCCACTGATTCTGTATTTTTGGGACAGTCATTTGACTGTCCTGAAAATGAAAGTCTCATTCAAGCATCCCTTTCTGCCAATTTTTTTTTATCCCACAGAATAGAAACAAAGGGGGGAAGTCCACTCCAGACTGAAATCAGAACTTTATTGGTCTTGGGTTTTTGTTTTGTTACCCATGTTTAAAAGGAGAAGAGTTCTGAGAGCTGGTGCAGTCTATAAGAAGCTCAGAGACCTGGAGAAAGCCAACTGGGACGTGTTAAAACAGTCCTCAGAAAAGCTGGTGTTTAATACCGAAACAAAGCAGTTCTGCTCCACATTAAATTTCATGATAAATATTTGGTGGTAGCTAATGTAAAATATCTTTTTATACTTTTATCAGGCAGCTGATGGTCCTCTTTTAGTAAAATAAAAAGTGTTTTAAGTCCACAAGCAAGAAAGAGGGGATATATTTCTGGTTATTGTCTAAGGGTGAATTTTCATTTGCAATATGACCTTTGTCACTGCAAATGTCCCGGGATGAAGCATAAAGAACTGGTGATCAAAAAATTAAATACAAAAGCAGATGAAGTTAAATGAGAAGGTAAATGTAATGAACCTTCTCCCTAAGTCTTCTTACCAGTAAGAAATAGCTAAGTATAGCAATAAAATATAAAATGGCATTAATGCAGAGTTTGTCCTTTTCTTTATTTTCGTTTTAAATGCTTTGTTATTCATTTTCCTGTGTCAGTCTCTTCCCACATCTTTTTTTCTTTGAAGAAGCATCAGCTGTAGGAATGAAACTAGGCCAGGCACAAGTGGAAATAAAGTTGGAGCTATAAGCAGAAAGAGTAGTAAACTTTGGAGGACTTCAGTAGAATATTTGCAATAAAACAAGCTGTGTGCTTCATGCTACATTTCCATAATTAATGCTAGATAAGCTGATAGTATATATTTTGTCTTTTATTTCCTTATATGATGCATAGTATTTAAATCTGTATTACATGCTACTGCCCTGCTGCTAGTTGTAGTCTGCTCTAAAGGAATTGTAGAGTAAGCTTTTATACCTGCCTTTAAATTAATGACATCCTTGAGAGACGTCATTATTATCCAGAGCAGTGTAAAGGACTGTGATTTATATCATTTGTAGGTAGCTCTGCTTTAGCAAAAGCTGATGCATGACCTTGTAGCATTCTAGACTATTTCATAAAGCTGACTAAATTATACATAGGCAGGTATATTTTACCTCCAGTGACCAGTTCATTAATAAAAATCCATAAACAGGAAGGGGTGGAAAGATCTCATTAGGAAAACCAGATGAAAGTGTGATATGCATGAACTTGAAGTACTTTAGCAACTGGAGACTCCGGCAGAGAAACAGACTATTTGGTTGAACAAGTTCCCTTTGCCTCAGAAGCAGCCACAGGTCGAACTGGAAAACAAGCGGCAGTTTTCTGGAAACACATAGGACTCTCAATCCAGTCTCTTTTGTAGTTTACCAACTAAGTGAATATATACACATACAAAATACTAAATGAAACTGGGACCTCTCTTCTGTTTATACTAGGGGCACCATCCCTAGATATTTATGGAAGATTGTATCAGTCTTGAAATAAATGCATGCATTTACTATACTCTTCCTCGTAAGGTTTTTGTAATGAGGCTGTCTTTTTTTGTCACCAATGTACAAGGGTAATTCCTATTCATAGGGAAGCCCATTAGGATCAAAAAGAGATTGACTGTGCAACTGAGCAACTCGCAAAAAGACAGTCCATTTTCAAGGATTTTAGTGTGTCTGGCTACTGTTTCACTTTGCTATATCTTCTCCTGAGCTATGGCAAACTTTATTTGCATTGCATAGGCAATTTAATTCAATTAAAAATAAAATCCTACTCCAGTGTATGAAGATACGATTGTTTCCTTTGAATTTACTAAATGGTACATCTTGTTTTTATGATCTGGGAACTTGCAGAAGAAAAATCCTTTGTGCTATAAGTTCAGTTGGAGTCATGGTTATGGTAGAATTACCAAGAATGAACAGGCATGGAGACCGATTTATTAAATCAGTATCTTTTCATATACTTTCTTCTTTCAGGGATCTTCTACAGCTTGTTTTGTTTTTTATAGCTTAAGAGCGAGTAAGAGAGAATGATGAAAGTATCTGATATTTGTGAACAGCAAAATCCACCAGTTGGAAAGAGCAAAATCAAATGCATATCTTTAAAAAGAACTTGTAGTGATAATTTAGGGAAATTTCTGTAAAGGACTGAAAATAACTGAAAAGCAAAATCACAAAATCACAAAATCATGTAATATTTAATTGCAGGAAATTTGAAAGAAAGGACATGGATTAAATGTTTTTTGCCTGGAAAATCTCCATTTGAAAAAGGTCATCTTTGATTGTACATCATTCATAAAGATGTAAAGAATACTTTTTCGGTTGGCATATATCAAAAGATTCTGGGACAGCATATTCAGAGGTTACCTAACCTGGGACATCTGGCAGGGCTGCAGGAGTGCATTCTCTATAGGGGAAATAAAGATGCTGCTGTTCCCCGTTTTCACATTTGAAATACCTTCGTACTGAGGTTTAATTAATGACCTTAAAGATCATCCAGTTCCAACCCCCTGCCATGGACAGTGGCACCTTCCACTGGGTCAGGTTGCTCAGAGCCCCATCCAACTGGCCTTGAACTCCCTGAAGGCTGGGACATCCATGACTTCTGGTGTCAACCTATTCCAGTGCCTCACTACCCTCACAGCAAAAAATTTCTTCCTAGTAGCTAATCTCCCCTGCTTCAGCTTAAAACAGTTACCCATTGTCCTATCCCTGCACTCCCTGATAAAGAGGCCCTCTCTAGCTTTCCTGTAGGCCCTCTTTAAGTACTGGAAGGCTGCTCTGAAGTCACTAGACTGGATTCAGTTAGCCTTTGTTTTGTAAGTAAAACTAAAAAGTAAATCACCCAATTAACTTTTATTTTGATGGCATCACTTTAAGCAACTCTTGGAGCCCTCCTAGAACTATGGTCTCCTGTTGTAGAAAACTGAAAGGAGGTTAATCCAAGTTGTTCCTGTCCTTTCTATTTGATAATTGCAGCAATGACTCAGATTTTTAGGATATGAAAAAATAGGATAAGAAAATATTTGAGGTTTTCCACCAGGAGAAATGGTTATGCCAAAGGCCAGTATGTCTAAGTCTTCATCTAGTGCAAGGTATTGAGTTCAGTCTGCAAAGACATAAACCATCTCACACAAGGAACTGAGGGAATGCATTTCAGAAGAAGAGCTCAATGAGCCCCAAACTTCACCATACTCAAACACAGCTGAAGACTCACAGATAAACTCAATTAGAATTCTGTTTGTAGCAAACAGTAAATTGAAGCCCTCTTGGAGGCAATTGGCAAAATCAGAGCATCCTTTGAAGCAAACAGGCGTGAAAATGCTGTTCTTGCACTAATTTTTCAAATGCTTAATTTTACATCTTTCCCCAGTGTCTTACAGTTTGTTGAAAGGGCTGGAGAATGAAGTATCTGGCACAACAATAAGTTTTGTGGTTTGGGTTTTTTCTCTGACCCGTTCACCCAGGCATGTTTCAGTTACAGCAGGGATGAAGTGCTGTTACTAAAATAACTCCCACTTCTGGGTGAATTGTCACTGCAGCCAGACATCCTTTTGGATGTCCACCTTACCTCCAGCCAGGAGTGATGATGACAAGTGGAAATAACCATGGGAGTGGGAAGAAAGTGCCAACCAGAAATAAATGGGGAAAAGGCAAAAGGATAAAACATGTTCCCCTTTCAACATTTTAGTAGAACTTATGAGTTTTTACAGGGCTTATCTGCATTTCAAACAATGCTCTGGATTTGAATATACCTAAGGATTTTTTCTTCTTGTACCCTTCCTGCCTAAGAGATATGTTGTTTCCTTTAAAGAACAAGTCATATAACTATAGCCATTCATTTATAGGAACAAGTCCTTCACAGAAATGTTCTGAAGAGTTTCCTTAAAGGAACTATATAATGAAAACGGTATGACTTAAATTACTGGGGCTGTATTTCTTCCATATTATAATTTATGAAGCAGTACCAAGGATAATAAATGGTACAAGATCTTTTGCACCATACAAGAAAACTCTATAGCAGAATGAAAACAATATAGCGTTAATTCTTACAATCTTATAGCATGATTCTAACTTCTATTATATCTTCTTATCACAAATTTTTATCCTAGCTATTAAGATATAATCTTGGGAATTTTTGCAAACAGAATAGCCTTGCGCAATGGGTAAATTCTGAAACTCTGCTCAAGGAGATGCACATACAAAGTCAGTACGTTTACTACAGCTTTTGGCCTTCTTTTTTTCTGTGTGATGTTTTGAACTTCTATCCTTTTGTGTTAATATGTTCATTTAAAAGGAAAAAAAGTAAGCAAAAATCTCACAGGAGAGATGTGAGCTTGAATTTGAATGCCCAGATTTGAATGGATAAAAAGGCACTTCACGAGTCAGATAAAACAGATGCATTCATAAACCTGTGATTTTCAAACCTGCCTCAAGGCCAGCAGTGTTGAAGGCACTACAGTGAGACAAAATAAATAGTTTGATTTGTGTTTACTTGCTAGGCTTTATAATAATAAAAGCTAATGTAAAGAATTGTAAGATAGTTATTATACTGTCCCCTGCAGATTACTCATTTTGTTGTCTTTAGGATTCAGAATTGTTCTTATTTTATTTAGACTGACATTTTAATCATCCACACTTTGCACTTAAAATATGATATTATTTCCTCTTCTATCAACTGAAAGAGAAAACTGGAAAATTTTCTTAATAGTTGGCAGATATGCTTTGTTATGTAACATAGATCCTTGGTAAAAAAAAATATAATTAACACCACGTTTCTGTTATACAACGAAGGGATTGTTTTATAGAAAAAAAAAAATTCTGTTTGAAATACTTCAAAGGGAAGACATTGTTTTGTTTTCATAGTGAATTGAATGCTAAAATATTTTTCCTATAAATATTCCAAACTCTCCCTACACGATAACAGCAAACACTAGGTGTATCATGTCTCTGCACTTGTTTACAGATATGCCCCAGGTTTTTGCAGTTTAAAAGTATTTGCTGTAACTCTCTTTTCAGTTTATAACATCCCTTTAAGGTAACCTGTTTTCTGCAGAGACACCTCTGTATCGCTAAAATGTACACATCACATTAAAGAATATGGCTCTAATTGCTTCTGCCTTTCAGACCTCTCTGCTGACTTATAGAGTGCTAATATGGAGATATCCAATTGAACCAGTCTATTCCAGTAAGATTTAGTTTAACTGTAAGACCACTAAAGTATTGCCCTGAACAACTTATACTCTTTATTGTGAAAAAAAAAAAAAATAGAATTGAGGAATAGGATCACTACATGTTATAATTAATATTCGATACAGTGATATCAATATTATTATACTATAATATAATTAATATAGATTATATATTAAAAATAGGTATTCAGTGCTAATCAATCAAAGAATGCCTACAATTCTAGGTTTAAAATAACTACTCTTTATCATATATATAGTATTTAAGTGCTAGTTTACTTCCTGACATCACATTTGACCCTAAAGCTTTGTAAGGTGCTGATATTCTTCTGTTTCACTGTGGACCGTACAATTTGTTTAGACAAATATATTCTTTTCTCACTGTTACTCAAAAAAACCTTCAATATTGGAGACTGTAAATTTCACTTATTTCTAATGTCAGACTTGCCCAGCTTATAGAATCTTGGTTTAAAATAAAATTAATGTGTGGTATATATCTTATATCTAACAAGGTTTCTTACCGAAACCATCTTTGTAGATTAAATGATTTTAAAAGATTAAATATCTGTCTCTTGTGCACCACAGGGGATATTGTAGTAATGTTGGTGAAAAAAATACAAGCATGTCTTATCCCAAAACAGGGAGATGGGAAGATAAGAACTGGGGTTTCACACAACTATGACGAAGCCAGGAAGGTTTCACTCATTGGCATTGAGTCCTTTTTGTCAAGTATAATAGTGGTTTTAAAGCAGATTAAGAAATCCTGATCCCAATCAATCAGTGTTAAGATTTAAGCACCACCATCCGATCCAGATCTTCCTCATAATTTACTTATCACACAATACAGCACTGTGGATGTATCAGAGATAACAGACCTCTAAATGATACGCATGAGCAGACAATTAGAATAACTCTTTAGAAATCAGCTGTCCTTTCTAAATAGCCTTTTTTGAGCTAGACAGGATTCTGTAACCTGGAAAAGAAATGGGGAGTTCTGAGTAAGATTGAACAAAACATTAATCTTTCCCTAAGGAAATTTTATTCGTTTTCATTTCAAACCTCAAAACCAAGACTTTCTTTTTACAGTTCTGTGTGAAGTGAATTATTTTCTCTAACTTAGTAATTTTGATACTTATAAAATGGAATCCATTATTCATCCAGACTTACTATATGAATTTCCACATCTATAAAGCAATGTTCAGATAAGGTTCAAGTGAGATAAAATTGTGGCCACGGTGTTGTGTATTTTAAAGAAAAATTTACAGAAAAGTTAAAAGAAAGCAGTAAAATGCACCCATTATAACATTATGGTTAAATTATCAGCAGGATTCCTTGACTACATCTGAAGTACTTGAATGCACACTGAGTTGTGAGACCAAAGTGAATAACCACACGCATAGATACTGGGGTTGTGTCTCTGCATTCACCCTTGCGTGCACCCATTTTGTAAGTATAATTACATACAGCAGAGATGTTTGTACATGCAAGGCTGATTCCAGCAAGCAGATGCAGAAAATATTTACTTTTATGATAAATTTCTGTGATTATTTTTTTCCAAGGCATTTCTACCAGTGTAGGAATTAAAGGACTATGGTTTATGCTTTGCAGCCAGGGATTGACCTGTTTGTCAGAGGAGTTGCTGCAATTCTGATCATCTCTCCAAAATGCATCTGTTCGGTTTCACTCTTCTAACTCTTCCTTTCTAATTTCCATTTCTAATAGCAACGGAGGCACTCCAGGAAGTGTGTACCCAGCAGATCGCAGTACTTCTCTAGTGTTTGAAAGCTCTTGGATCAACCTCCAGAAACATGCTGCCTGTTGTGTTTTATTGCTTAATTTTCCAGAGTTCTTTAAATCCCATTCCAGTCATAGCGCGTGAGCTATGGTGCATTATTTCCTTCATAACTCTACTTAGAATAGATACACTGTCTGTTATGAACAAGAAGTGATTTCTTATTCAAAATTTCCATTAATTTGCGTAAAGAAGTGGAGAACTGCTAACTTTCTGTATGGAGATATTCCTCCCTCACCACAAAAGGACAGCTTTTCTTTCCCAGTTACTGGGGCTTTCGGAAGAAAGTCTTCACACACCAGCGACAGCTCAGCAATCACAATTTGCATTTCATATTAAAAGGCATAATGCTAGAGGAATCTATTTGCCTTCCCATGGTGATATACAGCAAAGCCACATGAACGGACATGGGAAACAAAACCACAAGGAAAATGATGACATTTCTTTCTTAAGACAAGTCAGGTACTGCTTGATTTGGAATTCAAGTATTTCCCTCTTCTTTTGTGGTCTGGTATGATGAAAACGATATCCAATGCACATTCCTGGCATCCATGAGATCTTAAGAAATCATTATTTATATGCTGCATATTTTTTTTACTTCTTTATAGATCTATTTTTATTTGCTTTATTATTTGGGGGGAATTTTGGGGTTATGATATCACAGTACCATGAGAAAAAGATAAATAGTAAAACTATGTTTTCCTCTATGTTATGCATTAGTCTCTGTATTTTCTCAAGTTTTTTTTTACAATAATAAGTTCTGATGCTTTTAAAGTCACTCTGTCTTTCTACTCTTTATTACTAATAATATGAGAAACCATATCACTTCATTATTACTTTATATCTCATTCTTTATTTGACTGAGCTAAGTTTTCCCAGGGCCATTCTCACTGGCACATGTTGGTATCTGATCTCATCAGTCACATAGCAGTATTTATTCATCCAGAGTTTTCTCTGGCCATAATGAGAAACTTCTGTCCCTTTGCCATGTGCTAATTTGAAAACACAGCTCATAATCTCTTATACTTATGTGACTTGAAGAATAATCCATTTATCTCGTCTTTCAGTCTCCTGCCCCTGCAAAGATGGGTCCCACTTGGTGTTAGGCATGAGCCCAGTATCTTCCCTGCCACAACGCTGGCTAACAGCGCAACCAATTGTGTTTACACCTGGCCACTAGAGCCAGCAGTATCAGAACTTGACCACCTCATCATACAATCAAAAATCAAATATTAGTTTATTCCCGAATCCTCACAGGAAGCTGCACACAGGGTCCTAGTGAGGTCAAGTGATTTCTACATGTGCCTCATTTAGCACAGACCGTTTGAGCCAGGGCAAGGAGCCAAGAAGCTCAAAACTGTGGTTGACATAATAACTTTTGCTTTAGCCATGATCCTGTACTCTTTCCTAAATGAGTTTTAAAAATTAATTCTGTCTCGAATAAAAAGTTCCCTGGCAAATTCATAATTTTAGAAAATTGTAATCATATATGCTCCTGTACTGCAGTTTTATGGATAAAAAGGCCTCAACTAGTGAAGTGCTTTTAACTCTGCGAGTCTTTATTGTTTGCAGCATCGAGAAATTTATTAAAATGGAGTCCCAAAACTAATATTTTACAGGTTGATCTTAATAACTTCTGTTGGTATGCAGTGGAAAGAATAAAAACAATGTTGAGTAAGTCCTCAAACTTCACACTGCAAATATTTATTTCACCTTGACCGAAATATTCATTGTTGATAATGTTTTGTCATGAGGCTCTCACATTGCAAAGGCACCTTTTAACAGCAGGTGCTATCATCATTTTCAGTTTTAATCAACAGTGTTGATTAAAACTGAAAATGATGATAGCATCCCCCTGACTCTGAAATGTCCTGCCTATTCGAGGCTTTCTCAAGCGCTAACATCTCCACTGCTAGTTTTCATTTTCATAGGAACAGGCACGTTGATGGGTAGGAGAAACAAGAGGCTTTCCCACTCCGTGCTGTTTATCTTTTTCTCAAAAAACAGTGAATGGCAGAGACATAGGTAAGCTGAACATCATGAATGGCTCCAAGGATCTCCTTTTGCACGCACCATGATTTCACTTAAAAATACCATTGAGTGAGAAGTTCTCCAGGTAGTTTTTGAAGGCTGTAGAATCCCAGCAAATATTTCCTGACTCCGTGTTATCATGATTGTGTTCACATCAATTCTTCCAGCTCCAGTATTCTTCTTGCTCCCAGTGCTCGCTTTCTTCAATCTCTTCCGCTTTCCAGTTTCCCTCCTGGCTGACCCTGCTGTGGGCAGCGGTTGGACTGAACCGTCTCCTGAGGTCCCTGCCAGCCCAGCCACAGACACACAGTGACCAGAGCAGCACCCAGGCAAACACAGACTGATCTTGCTGGAGGGCATGGTGTGAGTGACCCAGGTTCATGGTGGTCGTCTTGTGAGAGTTCCAGGTGAGGTCTCTGTATGTTCTTTGAACATCAAAGACTGTGCTATGCCTCCGACCTGACTTGAGTGTTCAGTGTGAATTTGGAACAGGCATTTGACGCTGAGAGCCACGCGGTGGAATTTAGAGCAGCAAAACCACGCTGATGAGACAAGTGTTGGGTTCATAATGGCAAGGGTAATTTAAGATTGTTTTCCAATTTCCCATCTCTTCTTAGTCAAGGTTATGTGTTTCTCATCCTGGGAAAATCAGGTACATAGTAGTGGGGAGCTGTGTTTAAACACCTCCCAAAACTGTACACACATTTCTTTCGGCCTTTGGCAAAAAGGTAGCTTGAAAAAAATATAAACTCAACCCCCACAAACACTTTCCTAGTTCTTAAATCTGTCTTTAGCCCTGGGGTGGGGTTATTTCCAGGGAGGCATGTGGGGCAACACATCAGTGTGCCCAGCTGGATCTGCCCAGGTGCACCAAACAGCTCTCAGGAATTTTCTTTTGGCTCTCTCCTTACAGAAGCACACTACTCTCCCAATGGAAATACTGGCCAAATAGGGTAGCAAAGGACATCTGTGGAGTTTAATAATTTCTACTGATGCTTCTGCCATTCTGCCACTGTGCAGTCTCCCAAAGGGAAATCACTGTTGCCTTCATTGTTGGCTACACCAACAGAATACGCTTAGCCCTTTTTTGATTTGGAAGTACTATAAATTAATCTAGATGCTTGTTCACACTGAAAAAATGGTTGTTTATTTATGAATCTGGCATGTCACATCGTTATCCAGCATGGACAAACTTCTGCTGTAATTTTAACCTAGGATGGAAAGTGGTGCTCTATATTATCAAAGCAAAGTCATTAGTAGGATGTTGAAATCCTAATCAAAAGGATTTTGAGTACTCAGCCCTATAAGTCCTTATTAACTAGAGTAAGCTACCTACTTTGAGTGATTGTGATCCTTGGGATACTTTTTTGTATATTACAACAGATTTGATTTATTCATTGTTATTGGCTTCTTCTATAATCAGTGTAATTTATAGGGACAAATGCATAGATTCCTTTTATATTTTTGATTTGTGTTGATTTCTGTAAGCAGAGACATTCAAGGTGATAATCACGTATTGTAACAAAGTGTGTATGTCACTGTAACAGTGAAAACAGAAATAGAAACTATTACTGTGATTCCATGGCTGAAATTACAGTAAAATTTTCACTTGGACCTTTCTTAGACAAATTTTATACTCTAGCACGGAACTGGCAGTCATTTCGCACTCAGATGCTTGCTGGCCCAGAGATTACATTTGAGGTAATACCGTTACGAATTAAATTATTAGGACAATGCTTTGTTGAATGTGCTGCTTCTGTTAATGAAAAGGCACAGGGTGACTCTCTCATCATCTTAAGGTTATACTGGACTGAGCATATTGGTAAAGCAGGAAACCTCACTGCATTTTTCTCAGAAGAAATCTAGTTTATAGATAACAGGGCAAATAAAAAGAGGCTGAGTACATGAACACTTGAGAACCACAAATGTCTTTTGGACAGTCCTGTCACTGTTCCAGAAATAAAATATTGACTATTTCTGTTTATATTAAACAAATACTGGTTTTGCCGACTGAAGCCTTTAAGATCATTCAGAGTTGGAACAGTTATAGCAATGAGATCAAAATACTTATTTGTTGTTGATACTGTTTCAAAAGCCACGTCAAAATGATATTAAAGTTGGAAAGTTAGGACCCTGGAGCGAACTTATATTTTCCTTTTTGTGCATAAAAGTCAAAATAGTCTTAAACCCCACGATAACAGCTGGTGCTCCCAGCACTGCTGAGAGCAGACGCCTGCTCTGGGCAGGGTGGTCACTGGCCGTCCACATCTGCCAGTCCTCTCTGGCCTTTCTGCAGCAGCTGGACACTGAATTTCTGTTTGAGAATGCTGCATGCACTGTCTCTGGTCAAGTATCCAAAACTGTTGGGCAGGTAACAGTTTGATTTTAAATCAGTGTTAACTGTCTGTAAAATGTGAATATTAATAATCCCATTAATCCCCATTAATACTAATGCTTCCCGTGTCATTGGAACTTCATGAAGATTAAATCATACTGCTCGCAACACATTTATGTGCAGTGGGGGCAGTTCAGCAGAAACTCAAGGGAAGAAATTAATAATGTGGAAAGCAATTCCAAGTTTAAATGTTAGATAATCATTACTAATTTCTAGGCTACATAGTAGAGCAAAAATAAATACTGAATAAATACCTGTCAACCAACGGAATTCAGAGAACAAACCTTTATTCATTTGAATTGAGTCAATTCATTGGAAACTTGCTTAGTATATATTTGCGGTCAGTGTCACTGGAGAACCATTTTCCTGAGTAAAAATAGTATGTGGTTGGATAATGAGAGGCACTCCTCAGTGTAGAGAAACAGGCGAATGAATCAGGATGGTACTCATGATCAAACTTGTCCCAGAGCTGCTGGAAGAAATGTGTGTGAGTTGACCGTAATGCTTAAGACAGGGCACAGGGCACTTGGGGTTTACCTCCGTGGTGGGTCTCCCATCCTTCCTCTGATCTTCCTATGGTGATGTGTCATCCTCATCATCCATCCATGGAGACTGGAGCCTAAAGCAAAGCAGATCTTTCCCCCACTGGTCCACATGTGCAGAGAGCAGAGCTCCCCCTGACCCTTCTCCATCAGGGAGCTGGAGAGCATTACTCATCAGGAGGGGGAGCCAAAATAGGGAAAGATCAAATTAAATGTTGAGGTTCATCACACAAGCTGGTATAATCACAAACTGGTAGCATTTGTCCATGAACTTCTGAGAGTGGTCTATGAAACCTGACAATTTTTTTTTGGAAAACCAGGGGGTAGATTTAACCTAGTATTTAGTTTAAAAAGCAATTAACAGAAGACCCCAGAAAACATAAAAAAGTGAACTTAACTTTTGACCTGAAAAAAGTCTGAAATTAACATGTTAAAAAAATGGAGTCTCATAAACAAATGGTAATAGATAATAAATGAGCAACATTAATTTTTAAAGCAGGCATTATGAAAGACTAGTCTTAATTTCTTCTCTGAAGAGGTAACTTTCCTCCCAGGAAAGGTCAGGCAGCAGATGGGAATCGCATCTTGACATTAGAGTGATCTTCACACAGTCAGTCCTGGCTTTCTCTTCCAAAAATCAAGGAAAGACAGCCCAGATCAAATTGCTGTAAGGTTGGTACACAACTTGTTAAAAATAATACTGAAGGAATGATGGTCAATACTTCACTGTCTAGCAAGAAGGACATGCTGAATGGGTTTGTCATGATTCCAGAAGGATTTAATATGGATTTCAATAGATAAATTAGGTGATATACTAGAGAATACATCTATGTAATTTGCAGGTGACATCAAAGTGCAAGTGCTTGGGACAACAGACTTCAAATTAAAAATGATGGATTTCAGAAATGGTCTGGGATCAATAAGATGAAATTCAATAAAGACAGTGCAAGACAGCAGTCTTAAGGAAAAATCAAATACACAAATGAGTGAAAACTACATAGGCAGCAGTGCTTTGGAAGAGTTATAGTGGGCCACATATTCAGTCTGAGATAACATAAATATTGCACGAAAAGGGCAGATGTCACCTGGAGATGTAGTAGTTGGAAGTACCTGAACTGGAAGTGGTTTGTACCTTCTCATTTATCTGTCCCTGATGAAGTCTTAGCTGGGAGGGAATGCCCAGTTTGGGGAAGAATAATTTTTTAGAAGTTTTAGACAGGGTAAAGGAAGTTCAAAGGAGAATAAAACCAAATGCATAAAAATTAAATAGTAGTAGGCAATATAAATACCCTAGAAAAATGTGAAAGATTTCATACCTGTAGAAAGGGAATTCTAGCGGGTTAAAACAAATTTTCAAATATTTGCACAGTTGTTACAAAGAGAACATAAAGGGCAGGACAAGTGTTCAAGAGAACCACCCAGCAAAGAGGTTCAGAGTCGGAGGAAATTTCCAGTTCTGTAGGCAGCCAAAAGCCAGAGCTGGTTGGCTGGGGACATCTCTGCCATACAGTACCAAGACAAGGTGAGAAGGACACATCAGAGATGTGTCTCATATTCTTGATCTTCTCTTGGAGCAAAAGATTGAAGTTGTTGATTAATTCTGTTCCTTCCAGCCTCATTTTCAAGATGTTGTTTGAGAAGGTACAAAATTTTTTCCTAAGCACCACTGACCCTCTCCACTTTTCAAGTCACCCTGACCTTTGAAAGCTTTTGACTTTCAGCTTCCCAGATATTAACACTTGACAGCGTCTTTGAAGTGATATGACTATGGATGCTGGTGTTTGTTATCACCAGGTGAGGTTCATCTGCTCTGCAAGCAGCAGGATTTAGCTGCTTCAATGTGGAAATCACATCAGCAGTGGGTCCTGAGGGGTCACAGGGATAGCGAAGTCTTTTCCATGGGGCTCTTTGATGTGGAGTGAAATGTCAATGAAGGGGAGGGGAAGATGATGCCATCTGAGTAGGTGGCCCTGGTAGCAATTGAACTGCACGTTCATGTCATAATGGGCAGAAGTGGACAAATACTGAGGTGCGAAGGGCAATAAATTGCTTTTCAGATCAGAGCAAGATACTGAAAATACAAAGTAAGCAGAGGCATATGGTTGGAATTCAAAGAAGGGGGAGTGATGCTGTCAGAGAACTGTCAAGGGAAATTATTTTAATAACTATATTGGGAATATAATGTAAATCTGTCAGCCAGCCTTACTGGAGAAAAATCAAACCCATAAAATTCTCCAAAAGAAAAACTGCACTTACAAGAAAGCATCTTGAATCATTACAGATCTTTTATATAGTTCATGTGATAGCAAGAGTGGCAACGAGTACATTATTGCTTATCTGCCAAAAACTTCAAATGTTCTCATTTTGCCTGTAAGCATTACCGATGGTGTTTACCTCTAATTTTCTATTCTAGAATTTTTTTTCCCGGTACTTAATATGTTGGATAAAACATTTCAGTGAACAGCTCTATGCCCATTTACGTTTTCATTCATCTTTATGCATAAAAAAATTCAGCTTTTTACCCATTTCTTGCTTCTCTATTTCCTCTGTTTCTGTTTATGCACACACACACAAGTGTTCTCATCAACATCAGCAGTCTTCAGCCTGCACCTCAAAGAAAAAGCCTCTCCATTTCACTGAAATTGAACACAACTGTTGCTTTATCTGCAGTGATATGGAATGGGAAATATGTTTACTCTGAATTGTTACATTACATTGCTTCTCTGTCTTGACCAAACCATGATTTTCTCTCTGTTGGTTTTAAATTGAAAGTTGTAGTATTTAGCTTATTGTCCGAAAAGAGGAATAGTGGGGTGTCAAGGTAATAGTGTCCTCGTGTAATAACTAGCAAGTTATTGACACCTTTTGGAGAAATGAGAACAGTGTAGCTTGTATATAATGGCATAGAAAAAAAAAAAGGAAGGCTCTAGAATATTTTAGACAGGATATAATGGCTGGGAAATAGGCCTTTTATAGGTAACATGTTAAGCCATCATAGCTTGCACTGTAATTACGGGGAAGGGACTGGGGTGCAGCAGTCCCAGTCACCTGGCTCCGTGCTGGCACTCGTAAAGCACTCACACATTAGAGTTGAGATCAGACCAGGCTGATTTCAGGTTGGGGAGTAAAATACTTGTTCAGAAAGCCCTGCAAGGTGTAAATGTTTGATGGTACTTCACAGATGGGAGAGGTCTATATGAAGATCTATTTATACACTTTTGCTTATATACTATTGTTCTCTTCCAGTTTAAATCTGTTTAATTACAGAGAGAATTCTTCAGGAATTCCCTTTGAACTGTGAGATTTTTGAAGCATTCTGATTGTTTTATGCAGACTTATTTAGACTATATTTTAACTGACAAATTTTTATCTTGTTCCACCCACTTGCTCCTTTCTTACTGTGTATAAACAGTTTTCTTCTTGTCTTTTCTTAGGGGTCCTTCCCCTGAAATGCTGGCAAAATTAATACAGGGGAGTAATTTGTTTTACTAGATAGAATGTTATATTGTTTTTACCTTTGGAAATTTTCATATTTTTAATCATTCTTCTTTTTAGGGAATGTCTATTTTCTGTAAAAATATACTTTTAAAATCACATTGTATTCCAGTTGTGGATATACTAAATGTTTCAATTCACTAATTTGGAAAGGATTTTCAAGAATAACCTTTGTGTATAATGCTTATTTCCCTTTTTATTTAATAGGAATAACTTCATTAATCAAACAATATCACAGCTACTGCATATAAGATTTTTGAAGTGATCATCTGAGATGGTGCTTCCCAGAATCCCTCCTAAGATGATATTTTGTTCTTACACAAAAGCAGTTGCACAGGCTTGCATGAGTTTCCAGTGACAGACAGGGGGCCTGGGGGGTTGGGATGTGCAGAACAATCTGAAGCAGAGAATAATCCCTCCTAGAAACAAATAAAAAGTAAATTTGACATAATTTTCCTAGGAAATAATTAAATAAATTAAGTATTTAGTGGTCTGTAAGATAAACAGAAAGAATCCCTGTTTTTTCAGACTGCTTTCATATCTGGGTGTGTGCTAAATTAGCTTAAACAATGCAACTAAAATAGAATATTGTCTGTGGCTCAGACCTTGGGCAGCAATCAGTCACCAACAGGGAAAAATTTAGTTTTAGCCAGTAAGTTATTACTTTTTTTTCCTCTTTTTTTTTTTTCTTTTTACATTAACATGATTAAGTCCTTAGCAGTGGTTTGATTGAAGAGCGTTGCTTACTGAAAGTAGCTTGTGATATGTCTGAAAGCTTTTCCAGGTAGTTCTGAAAAACAGAATGTGAAAGATGGAAGATGAGAGTCCTGCTCTGCATCTTCTGTAAGCCCGGGGGACCTTGCACCGTTACAGGTCGCTTTCTCTTTAAGAAGAAGAGGTCATAAAGGCATAGTCCCACAGACACAAATCTCATTCCCATTCGCGCAGAAAGCATTTCCCAATAAAAGACTTTTTTTCTATCCATACTCTGGCAATCTTTATTTTGGATGAGGGATTCTCTCTAGACTGTATCCTATTTGCACTTGCACGAGGCACACGTGTACCCTGGTTTATGGGACATGATTGCTTTGAGGATTTTATGGCTTGCAGAAACATATTTTTCTTATTTCCTTTTATTTCAGTATTTCATACCAGAAAGACATAACACCGCATCATCGCATTACAGTGCTATTAGTTGCAGGAATTAGTAAGGGTTTTTTTGTAAAGCAAGTGATTTGCTTTTCATTTTAACTAATTTCAGTTGTGCTCAAAAAAGTTAAGAAGAGTAATTAGACAGTCAACAAAAAAGTGCCTAATTACTTCTAGCTTGCTAAGTACAGCTGAAATTGTGGTTAAAAAAACAGATGTGGTGGTGTTACAGGAAAATGTATTCAGCCAAAATCAGCATTCCTTACACAGGCTGTGCAACGGAGTGAATATTTAACTGCTCTTTGGAAGAGGATAAAAGAGGCAGAGAGCTGCAGCCACTGTGATTCTGAGTGGTTGGAGTTGGCACTCCAGCACCTCTGCTGACCTCCCCAGTCTAAACCGGGCTTAGCCTTTAGAGTCCATAGTCAGTCTTTCTTTCGCCCGCGAGATCAGGATTGTAGAATCACTAAATCATAGAATGATTTAGGATGCAGAAGACCTTTAAGATCATTGAGTCCAACCCTTAATCTGACACTGTCAACCCCAACACTAAAGCAT
This sequence comes from Tapera naevia, assembly GCA_033556795.1. NCBI lineage: Eukaryota > Metazoa > Chordata > Aves > Cuculiformes > Neomorphidae > Tapera > Tapera naevia. Next base: position 1,294,994 of record JAUMJJ010000198.1, on the reverse strand, counting down.
GTTCCTAAGTGCCACATCCTCATGTCTTTTAAATCCTGCCAGGGATGGTGACTCCACTACTTCCCTGGGCAGCCTGTGCCGGTGCTGGACAACTCTTTCAGTGAAGTAATTTTTCCTAACATCCAACCTCATTTCCACCCCGCCACTCCCCCTCCCCCATCCCTACACAATTTTAGGCCATTTCTTCTCATGCTATCACTTGATTCTTGAGAAAAGAGACCAACACCCGCCTCACTACAGCCTAAGGGCTGTAGAAAGCAATGAGGTCTCTCTTCAGATGGGATTGGGATTGCTCATCCTAATTGCCCCCTTGGTTGGAAACCAAGGACCTGTCAAAGGGGGAATGTGCTGTTTGGGCACCCAATGATCTGGTGATGTCAATACACCTGGAAATGTCTTTCCACTTAAGCGGAAAAGATGGAAAGCTTTGAAAGAAAACTGAAATATTGCTAGATTTTTGGTTTAGTTTTTCTGATTTAAAACTAGGTTTTTGCAAATCAATTAACAGAAATGGCAATTTTATTTTCTACATTTCTTGTGCTTTACAAAGAATCAAACTGCTGATAACAAATCCATCTTGAGGCAAAGAATATAGCTTTTCTATTTCTGTATTTTCTCAGTGATAAATTGAGTACAATAATGAAAAAATGTAGGAGAGTGATGAAAGGGCTACAGAGAGAACAAGTGTTCATCCTTTCCCTTCTCTCTGCATTTACCAAGTGAACAATACGAGTCACAGAAAATAGGGAAAATCTATGGCATCAGAAATTGAAGAATGATTATCTGCAGGGAGTCTGCTTCTTCATTGATGGAAAAATGGTTGCATGACAAAATAACTGTGGATAAGAGATGAAGATCGTTCGATTTGCTTATAAAAAAGAAAGCAGTTATGTTCGTCTTTCAAAGAACTTTCGGCACCAAAACAAATTTTTCCCATCAGGCTTCATTCAAACCACATCCTTTGCACTTTGCAGAGCAGGCTCTGGTTGCAAGGTGAAACTTTGAGGCTGTTGCCTGCCTCCCCTCCTGTCATACCTCTGGGGTGTAGGCCAATATGTTTGTTCCAGAGGTACCAGCCTGGGAGACACATCTCTATCCCTCCTTGTGGAAGTGGTGGCTTATTTCCAATTTGGGGCCAACCTCTCTCATATGTCATATATACATTATTTTGCTGAGCTGTTTTCCTTTTGGTCTTTGAAAAACATGACTGGCATATGAGCATTGGAGATGTTAGCATAACAGTATAAAAACAGTCTCTCAAAATCACTGTTAGAGTTTAATAACAGAAAAAAAAAAATCCACCTGGCATTTTAGCCTAATTTCTGTTAATCTTTCTAAATTTTTCTAAAATATTTACGAAAAAATTACTCAATTTAGATAGGTCTTAGTAACATGTTTGCATATTCTAAGTGTAAATCAATCACAGTGATACAATTGATACGTAGTTAGTAAGATTTTATCTTTTATGCTCAATGATTTTAGTAGAAAATTTAGCCCTTTTGAAGTTTTCTACAGTTCTACTCTCTCAGTTTATAAGTTTATCCTAGTGCATGTTATGAATGATTTCTTGGCGTGTGAAGCCAGGCTTGGTAACATTTCTCCAGGTATGATGGAAGTCATCCTCCCCACCACCTGCCTCTGATCAAGTCCAGCTCAACCTTTGCTGGGGCCATTGCTCACGTAGCCTGGGGGAGAGGCTGAACCTTCAAGAAGTAGTGTGTGATGAGCACACAGCAAAAGCCACACTGTAGTTTTGGGTTAGTGCTGCAGAGAAAACTCCTTGCTTAAATGAATCAGTATTAAAATTCTCAGTCACTTCAGCAAATCTCGCAAGTGTAAATTCACTTTTCAATCATTTCTCATATTCAAGGCATGGCTCATTTTATGTCCGTTCTGACAAATCCAAACATTTACTGATTTGTGATACTGCTACTGAAGATAAGTAGACTATTTTAACCTGACCCTCTCAGACGAGGACTGTTGATGCACACCACTGTCATTAGCAGCTCAGCAGATAACAAGGCAGCAGGAGGGACAGCACCTGTGCAGGTGACACATCTGCCACTGTTGATGATTTTCAGTTCCCTCATGCCTTCGTAAACTTTTGCTAAGGTTAAAATAGTTCATTACCTTTAAGAAGTGACACTGCTACAAGTAGATCAGGTAAAGGCCAATATTTCTGTGCTGAAATGAATTATTTGGGAAGAATTTTGTAGATGTAAATCCAGTTGTGTCAGGCTTTAACTAGGCAGCAGCTGCTTCCAGGAAACTTTCCTGCTCTGTGACTCCAGGATATTGCTGATAGAAATGTGATAGATACAACAGATAGATAGAATACTTGCTTACACTTTTTTTTATTTGATATTTTCCTTCCTATTCTGCATTAGCATGTTCCCGTGGCAACATGGTTCTTTCCTTATTAATTTAAGGCTCATATTCAAGTTGGTCTAAAATAAATTGATCACTGATAACAAATAATATATGATAATAAATTTTTATTTAAAATATGAAGGGTATTACACTAGTTTATATGAATGCTGGTTAAAAAGCTAATGATATGAAAGTGGTAAGAGGAAAACTGATTAATTAAAAGCTTTGAAAAGTACTACTTCTATGAGGTATGTCTTACACTTCAGTGTTGACATGAACTGGAAATAAATGATGAATCAAGGTATAGCCATTTTTCTTCACAGCCCACCCATAATTTATTTTATCAGAATCAGTGTGCCAGTGTCGCTTCTGCATACAAGATAAAGTGTGTTTAATAAGCAAGAGGTGAAGACCTTTAGGCAATGCTCTTCAATCAAACTCCTGTTAAGGAACTAATCATGTAAATGCAAAAAAAAAGAAAAAATATTCTTTGTTTTCGCAGTTGGTGACTGATTGCCATGTAAATGAAGGCTTGTGCCACAACGGTGCACATTGTTACCTATTTCTTTAGATTATTTACTCCACTGATTTAAAAACTGTATTAACTATACTCTAAAACCGTATGTATTTTCGGAGTATTTTACAAATCACTAAATATTGAGGTCATGTTATAATTTTATTTTGTTAAACATGAAAAAGTATGTGTGCTGTCTTTGTGCAAATGTTTGATTACAATGGGGAGGACAAAAAATTATGCCACCTGCATTTTTCTGCATTCATAAGCAGTTAGATTGAACATAGTGGATGCAGGTAGGGTGAGAAGTGCTTGGACTTCTCACATTATTTCTGCTGGGCCACACTAAGCTGCTGCAGTCAATGAGCCGGTGCTGCCGCCTACACGGTTGTGCGCCATTGTGCGTGAACATCTCCCAGTCTTGTGTCACGTGTTTTGCCAGGGTGAGTATCTTTGAGCTGCCCTCGGAGTTACATTTACAACACAAGGTTGAAATGCTCCAGGAAATGCAAACTCTCTTCCTTCCATTAACTCTTCTTAGCAACCCTATGGAGGTGAGATACAGTGGGTCAAGACTGGTACAGTAATACTTTGCAAAACCATAGGCATCAATGTTTAGGAGCAATAAAATGTTGCTGAGCACATGGGCAATTAACTGATTCTGTACATGAAAAGTTCTGAATTTTTCTTTTGCTGCAACTTGCCGCTTTTGCCCAAAGGAAAACCTTATTTGTCCTTGTCTGAAGGTGGGAATTTGGGATGGGACTTCATCCTGAAAGGGTTTCTTCTCTGAAACTCAGACCCTTTCAAATGCAGCAATTCAAAACTTGTTTTAAACTCAACAAACCACACAGAATTTTAAGCCTTTGTTGTTGATTTACTTTTGCTCATCTATTCCTGTTTGATGATATCGACTGGACCTTGGTAAGACTCCCATGACAATCGTAATCTTGAGACACCCCCAGACTCTCTCCTTCCCAGGCTGAGCAGCCCCAGCTGTTGCAGCCTCTCCTCAGAGGAGAGATGCTCCAGGCCCCACATCATCTTCATGGCCCTTGCCAGACTTACTTCACTCACTCTCTGCTTCTCATTCCCAGGGGGAACCAGCCAGATTTGTCTGACCAGGGCTAGGCAAAGGAGGATACAATAATATTTCTTGTGTAGCCACTCTAATGCATTCTCAAAAAAAAAAAGTATGTAAAAGTGAAGCAGGGTTGGGGATTTTTTAAGTGCTGATAAATGAGTTTACAACTCTTTTTTTCATGATAGATACTACTGTGCAATTTGTTCAGCTATGAAGATTATTTTATTGGATATTTTTACTTTAAAATAAGGTATTATTTTAAATGATTTTAGATTTTGCATTTAGAGGTGGCATTTAGAGGTGTGTAGGGAATCAAACTTGTTTAGAAGTCTAGGTATGAAAAGGTTTTACTTATTTGCCAGACAGAGGGAGGATTTATGTAGATATAAATTATTTAAATATCCTGACAAAATTAAGGGAGTTTTAAAACAGTAAAATAGTTTCTAGCTTCTTGGAGCATTTGAAGCACGCCGATCTATGACAACTTAAGAATTTTGCATTGTAACACTGCAAATTCCGTTCACTGACCACTTGACTGACAGCAATCTGTGCAAAGTCCAGCCTTTAAGGGGATTCTTTTCAGTCCTCCTATTTTTAGTTTGAGGCATGGTTTGGATGGTGTTCTCTCCCAGACCACGTGGAAGCAGGATTGTAATTACAGCTCGGATGCGGGTCAAGAGCAAGTGCTGAAGCTTTGCCAGCGCATATAGACACCTCTCTGGCTAATTAGCCACTGTGCTGGATTAACAGCACTAACTGTGGCACGGGATACCAGCCAGCGTAATCTCCTGGAAATAAGTTACATCTGTTTCTGCTAATTAATACACCTCACAGTAGTCACAGTGGTGTGCATTTGGCAATATTATTCCTTTTTTGTTGCCTGATGATGGTTATTGATGAGCTCTGCAGATGGTCGAGGGGCCTGTTGAAGACCCTGCTAGCTGTTAATGCAGTCCCCGTCTTTTAATTCACATATAGTTCAAACGTATTTCTTATTCCTAACAACTATGTTTCAACCTGGGATTTCTTTTTCATAAAAACTTTCCTTTTACTACCTGTCCTTTTTTTTTTCCCCTACATTTGAGTGTTATGGTTCTATATGGTTTTTCAGTCATAAGTTGCTTCATCCTTCTGACTAAAATGGGAAGAGTAAGAGAAAGGAAGAACAGGAATCCAGGGTTTTCTTAAAAGAAATCTTCATTTAAGTGCATATGCTAATATTTATAGAAACTTTCAGATAACAGGAATGTTTGTAAAGTGGAAGGTTTTCCAGATGCTGGGGGATCTGATGATTATAAACTGAAAAGTCATATAGATTCTCAATTAGCGGCAAATGGAGTTTATCACTGGTTTTAATAACCCTCATAAGCACATTTTAATTTTTTGTATGTATTTGTCATAAAAACTAATCATCATGTCCAAGCCATAAAAAGAAGAACAATATTTCTCATGCCATGTTAGTGATTTCCAGATATTATACAAGTTAATGAAATCAATATGCTAATTAGGGAACAAAAGCAATAAATTATTCTCTCTGCAGAGAAAAATCAATGTTTCACCTTATTTGTCAGTATCTACAGCAGAAAGCTCAGATCATAAAGGTCCCTGAATTGTCATGCTATGTTCAGAGATGCAGCTAACAGTAACCTCACAGTGTCCTGTGCTGCTTGAGGGGTGAAAAATGGTGCGTGATGTCCAGTCCAGGCTGCCCACCTGAGGTCCAGGAGCCTTGTGGGATTGGTGAGATCATAGGGTCATCTGCTCCTAAATGGCAGATACAACCAGTCAGGAAATTAAAACACTCTCTGTACAGCTTCCTGAAATGAGGTTGTAGTGAGGTGGGTGTTGGTTTCTTCTCCCAAGTAACAAGTGATAGGACAAGAACAAATGGTCTCAAGTTGCGTCAGGGGAGGTTTACATTGGATATTAGGAAAAATTTCTTCACTGAAAGAGGGTGGAACACTGGAACAGTCTGCCCAGGGAAGTGGAGGAGTCACCATCCCTAAACGTGTTCAAAAAACAGGAAGGCATGGCACTGTGGGACATGGTCTAATGGGCACGATGGTGTCGGACTGACAGTTGGTCTTGATGATCTTAGAGGTCTTTTCCAACCCTAATGGTTCTATGATTCTATGAAATTACATTGAGGTAGCCATTTTCACTATCACCAAGGATTTCCCAGTGCTTCACAGACTGTTTTGCACATCACAAATGCTCTTTCCCTCCATGGTGATGCGCAGCGAGGTCTCAACAGCATCGCACCATCAGGGCAGTGGCTCCAAACCAGTGGGGTGTTGCTTGAAAGCAACACTCAATTTAGGCAGTGTTCTGGGGTTCACTGCAGGTTTTTTCCAAGTCAGCTACAAGGTCATTAATGATTGCAAATGCCAGGTGTCTACATATTATTTGTCCTCGAGGCCTTCAGAATTGGACTACAGTTTACTTTCACTGATGAGCTGGTTCAGAGTATGTCTCACCAAGATGGACTGGTTCCAGTGAATTTTATGTCAATGGCATCAGGGTGGAATAAAATTATGATTGTTATTATTAACATTATCATTATTATTGCACGCCTGCTTTTTTAGTATTATCTCGCTATTAAGGCTTGTATGAACTTCCTTCTCATGCCATTTGTTTGAAGTGCTTTTGAAAACAAACAAATTTATTTCTCTCTGTTATAAATAGCCCAAGGGAAAATAAACATGTCACTGTGTCCCTTGTGCCACACTCTATTGGTATGCATTTCTAATAAAGGTGATTAATTTATTTAACAGTATAGTGGATATAAGCTTTGATAAATATTTAAACAAACACTGTGTAAGCCAACTAGGTAAACAACTTTTTTGAGTGTGTTCTCTGGGGTTTTTTTGTATTCTATAATGTTGACAAATTACTTATTAAAGCTGAGCACGATAACTGTTCTCAAGAAAGAACTGAATTAAGGTAATAATGGAAAATGCTGATTTTTTTCTATTATTGATCACTTACAGAAACGTTTTAGAGAACGCATTCATCCAGACAAGTAAAGGAAAGGGATGGTGGAGACTTAAAACTGCAAAGATGGTTTTGCACATTAGGATAATACTATAACTCTGGGGATGTCACACTGCCTGCATGACTACTTGTGAGGTTGAATTATCATTTGCTTCTTCATATACCTCTTTTACTCCTTGTTTTTCTCTCAGTTAATCAAATTTAAGTAGAGCAATGTAATAGACTACTTTCTGGAAAGAAAATGAAGCTTCACTGAGATGCAAATATTTTTCCAGAATGTTTAGCCTCACTTTAAATTTCATAAGCAAAATAAAAAATAATCATTTAATATCTCTCTTTTGTATTAGAAAGCAAAAAACTTTGCTTTTTATTTTGATTTATTTTGACTCCCAGAAAATGATAAAAGGCTAAACTGGAACTAATATTTGATGTGGGAAGACAACTCTTTGAGATTAGCAAATGGGGAATAGGTCCCAAGTCATTCAAAATATTTAATTGAAAATCAGACCATTAAGTGGGTTATAGCAAATGTGATGTTTCATCGCTTGGCCATCATTTAGCAGTGACTCTTCAGAGACTCTGAGTACCTCTACGGGTTTCCGTCCATTGTTCTCACCCTGCACTGATGTTCTGTGTCTGTTAATGGAGTCTGGCAGCATCAGAGATCCTGTGCTGCATCTTATCGTACATTAACACACGAACACCCATTGTGCCTTCCATGATCACACTTGTAGTTCCATTGGTGCTGCCTCCTGTCAAGGGAGGGATTTCACCATTGGGACAATCTCTCAGGCCCCTCTCTCAGCCCCATCACCCCACTGTACCTGCAAGAGGGCAGTTTGATGAAACTACAGAAAGCACAAGATTAATTTTGCTTGCCTCTATCTATTTTCTACAGTCAATCTACCTTGTCCTAAATGGGAAGTTATAAATTTAAAAGCATTTTATGAAAAAATATCAGGTGACTGTAAAGCACTTTTCATTTTGAACATCTGTACAAAATTTACTTGGGATTTTAAATTGTCTTTCATCCTTGCTTGTTATCTTGTTTCTTATGTATTTCTTTAATCACTCTACTGCATAAATGTTTATTTGCTTCTATATTTAATTTTTCTGACCTTCACAGTTGCCATGTGGGATAGGTGAAAGACAGCAGTTGTTGAAATGGAGAGTAGCTCTGCAATGGATTTAATCTGCATTGGAAGCTCAGTACAGCAGATATTAAAAGCTAAATCTGCTCATAGATCAGAGTCTTTAGAGGTATCATAAGAAGTACAAACGCAAAATAAAATTTTTTTTAATTCTTATTAAATATTAACTTTCCATTGCAATTATGCAGATATATATTCTAGTTATAATTAATAAAACCCACAGATTTTAGTGAGCTCAATGTAATGATCCCTAACAGTCAGTAAATAACAGAAAAATTAGCAGCATACCAATATACCAGAAATCATTTGTATTGAACTATGAGGTTCCAGAAACACTTACTATAGAAGCCAGTTTCTATCATGAGAAAAAAAATCTTCCTTGGAAATCACTGAGAAAATAAAATCTACATTTTTTCCTGACTGTCAGTTCATGTTATGTCCTTTCTGTAATTTTACAGAATTACATTGTACAGTAGGACTGCGCTTCTGTGCTTACTTGTGTGTTATTTTAGTTAACGTATGGCTTGTACTCATTTATTTTCTAGTTCTATTTTAGAGATGTATAAATGATGTAACATCCTCAGTGTCATTGTAGTAAGACATACAAACATCTACTAGATGTTATTTAATTTCCCCAATATAAAACTTATATTAAAGAAAAGCCCAGTCAATTAGAAAATTAACGAAGCATGTACTTAAAAGAATATCACTTAATCTGCACTCTATAAGTCTAGAAAATTCTCCATCTTCTACCATGTCACGATTCAAATCTCCCCCTAGAAATACTACAGAATTCCTGATGATGATCCACAAAAAGAAACAGAAGCATTCACACTTCTTCTGGATCAGATTTCCCAGTCTTTATCACAATCTTGAGAGGGTTTGTCCACTGGGATCTTGTGCCCCCCAAGGCAAAGTAGATCAAACAAGGAGTGCAGAAAAGGAGTTCACTGAGAGACAGAGACAAATAATAAATTCAGAGAAAAAAGTGCTGTAGTAGATGGTGGCAATTACACCAAGAGTCTTAGGGGTGCTGTGGTGAATTGTGGTGACCTTCCAGTGGGTGCACAGTGCCTGCCTTGTGGGAAAATTGTTGTGGAGCACATTGGGGAGGAATCATACACCACATAGTTTCTGCCTTCCTAATAAAAGTCCAACAGACTTTACATGTTTATAACCATAGTCTCATATACAGGGTAAACACTATTATAAAGTATTGTACACTTAAAAATTATAGACAGTCGTGTATTTTGGATATAATGGGTGGGAGCACAAAGTGCTCTCATCAAGGACTGTGTGCACTCTCATCTTGCAGGCTCCATGTAGCTGCAGGAAGAGGCTTGATGGTGTTGATTTACTATTTGGTTGAAAATGTCCAAATCTGGGGTTTATGGGGAGGAGTAGGAAATTCTATTTGAAGGAACAAATTCCTTCTGTGTATGGGAATGCCAAAAGCTGTTGTGTTCTGTGTTAATTGCTGCAGGCAGTGGTATTAGAAAATCTGTAATCCAGAATAAACCTTTCAGGGCTGTGGGGTGAGGGTGTTGTACCACCCCCAGTCCCTGTGGACCTCAGGGTGGGAAGCTGCTGCTGTCTCAGAGAGCAGAGCTGGCATCCTCAGAGCCATCGGCTGCTGCTGGGGAGACCCACAGCCTGCTGAAGCCACTGTGCTCAAAGGGGCGTTGTGTGCTCCTGAGAGGAGGATTTTGCCTGCTGAGATTTGTATGGCTTTTAAAAATACGTGTGTTTGATCATGTGTTAATCCTTCTGCAGAAGCAAAAGCTGAATTACAGCAGCCTAGGGTGCTTTCTGACACGCTGCTTTGCCATGAGTGTCCCTTGTACCACGCACTTTCCCTGTCGTTTGCTACAGCTTGCACCCGAAACAGCATCTTTTATACTCAGGCACCACAGTTCACGAGAGCAGTGCTGCGTAGCACAGGAGAACTCTGAAAGGTGGTGAATGGTGTTTCACAAACTCCGGTGCACATTGCTGTTTGCCCGCTGACAGCTAGAAATGCATAAGCATTTGCACAGATGGACTGGTCAACAAATTAATTCCAGTCCAAAAGAAACGGTCAGTTAAGCTTGTAAAAGCAGTATAATCTCTCCCCGCTGTGTGCTTATTGCTTAATTGTCAAATTACAATTATCATTGCAGACAGAGAGGTGGGAAGTGCAGCACAGCATTTGGATGAAGAACTTAAGAGTGATGGGTATTCTGGAAAACAGACTATGTAATATCTCTTTCACCAAAAAAAGTCATTCTGTATTGAAAAGCATGCATACAGAGATTCAGTTAAGGGGCTGTAAGCACAAAAGCTGTACCTGCAGTGCTTGGGAGGGATGAAGCAGCTGATTCCTTAGATTCTGGTGGTAAAAACTCTCTTGCCAAACTCCCAGATGTAACACTTCAGTACTAATTATCCAATTCCTCTCACAGTTTTTGTGTGTTCTATTGGGATTGATTACATTATAATCGGAAAAGGGTATTGGCTACCATATAATTTGATAAATGTTGCTATAAAAAATGTAGTTAATAATTTGTCATCACCTCTATCTGGGGAAACTTTCTGAAGAAACAAAGCTGCATGTCCAGCCCTGTATGTTGTAAAATTAATAAAATTACATAGACTGCAATTGGACATTTCAGCAGGGGGAATATTTTTTTAAGAGATGGGTTCACTTATGCCGAGGCCTTAAGATTATTTACCTGATAATATTAAATTGTGCTGAAAATAAAATAAGACATCCCTTCTCATGTTTAGAAAACAACAGCTGTTTAAAAAAGGAGGCCTACGCTACAGTCATTCCCACTACACTAGTAAGCTTTATTATGATACATCACTTATGTGCATATGGATGTAACTGAGAATATAATTCCAGTCCTTGAAAGTGAGAAATGAGACCCTGCAATCAACTGTAGACTCAATGTTAATCCCATGCAAAGTAATGGTACATGTAATTTTGGGCTGCAGGAAGAAGCAGGAGCAAAAGTATGTTGTCAGCCTCAGACTCAATTCTTACTAGCATCCATCAGTCAGGTTTCAGGGGTAGCAGATCCAGTCAGACAAAGCAGATCCTCCAAACACCCAGGTGAAAAAGCAGGGTTTTGTCAGCCACTGGTGGGGAAATTTGGTTTGGGGAAGGCTTAACAGAGCTGTCATGATGTAAAACAGAGGATACCGCTAGTTGGAGCAGGCAGGTCCCTTCTGTGGCAGAGCCCCAGATGTGCTGCTCTTCTCGCTCTCCCTTCTAGGGACCCCAGTTTTTATCTACAAGAGATGCAATTTTAAAGAGGAAATTAAGAACAGATTCCCATAATACTACTTAGGAGGGAATCAGAGGGGGATGTGCAATGGGACCAACAGGAGCCCGCAGATATTTACATTTTTGTAGTAATATTTGCAACTGGTACTTTTAAGCAGGAGATCCATGCAGCAAGCCATCCTCATCCCTTCAGTGTCTCCTGCCCCCTCTATCCCTCCACAGCTGGCCACAGCAGAGGCTGAAGGGATAACGGGAATGATAGTCTGGGTGATAATAACTGCACAGGGAAAGAGGAAATAAAGCTGAAATAAAGTAGAGGCTTTACTTCTGTAAACAGTGTTGGTAAGACTCTTGCTAGGCGATTATGCCCTGTTCCATTGTTCAGGTTTTAGGATGATTCTGATGTTCCACAAAAGAGAGAAACAAATATTACCTAGGAAGCCTTACAAAAATAAAGCTTGTGGTGCTCAAACCTTCTGCAGAGGAAGATGATGAGTTGATTTATGACGTTGTTCAGGTCATAGAAAAGATACTTGATAGCAAGGGGGATGCTCAGCCTTGCAGATAAAAACATAATAAGATCTGATTTCTGAAAGCTGAATTTAGTGGAATGCAATTTTGCACTAAGATGCCATTCCCGGCAGCAAGGGGTATTTAATCACTGAAAATGCTTACCAGATCTGGCAGTGTGAGCAGCAGCTGGAATTATCAGGATAAGACTAGACAGTTTTGTAAAATATGTGCTTTTTTCAGGCTTCTGGGAAAATTTCTAGAGTCTGTGACTATCTGAGTTCTCTGGTGGCTCCTCTGGCCATATATTCCACAAATACAGTTGGATTTCATTCATATCAAATTCTGTGCTCCATAACCGTGGTGTACATATAAATGATTTTCCAGTTGTTTGCCATTAGAAAATACACTTTTATAAAAATTAAAGTATATTGACAAAATGCTATAGATTTGGGTTTTGAACGTAGTAGGCAAAACCTACAAGAAAGGAAAGCCTGCCAGCCAAAGTCAATGGCTATCCTAAAACAAGCGGGAGAGGGAAAGGGCTGGAACTGCAGCAGGAAGTCAGGGCCTGGGAGGCTGTGTGTTAGAGAAAATATACTGCTTTTTGTGAGAAGACGACACTTGAAAAGGAGATGAGAGATAAAGAGCAAATAAAAACATGAAGAAAGGCAGAGGAGAACTAACACAACACTTTCATTAAGCAGCAAAGATAAGTGTAGTAGACTGTGTTGATCTCTGTCTTAGAAAAGAGATTTTCTTCTATGTAAACTGAATGCAGTCTTACTGCTTCAATTCTAGTTTCCTACCTATGGTAGCACTGTCGGTGTATTTTCTTTGGAAATTTTGTATTTTTGGTGATTTGATTACAATTGCCTACATGATCCAGCTTTTCTGCTGGATCCTTATGCCACTCTGCTCACCGGACTTACAGGAGTTATGCTGAAGGTGCAGCAGAAGAGCATGCCAAGAACTCCTTATTCCCACTGAAATTAATGTTATATTTCTAATCTGTTTTTATCAGTCAGACTAATCAAATTAGTATACTGTTCAATGCATGGATATTTTTACTCATCAATTTTCTAGTGATGGTGTAGGGAAAAGCCTGGGCTAAACCTAATCCTGATTCTGACGCAACCTGAGAACCAGGAGTCCTCTTTCACCTTGCTTGTACTCACCACCCAGGCGCCATCATGGCAGCAGAGCAGGTTCCAGCCCTGTCCTCTCTGTTAAGTGACAAGTTTAAGGCAAATGAAAATCATATGGATTAAGATTCAGACTAGACATTAGAAAAAAATTCTTCACTGAAAGGGTGGTCAGGCACTGGAACAGCTGCTCACAGAGGTGGTTGAATTTCCATTCCTGGAGGTATTTAAAAGGTGGGTAGATGAAGTACTCAGGGATATGATTTAGTAGTGGACAGGTACAGTTGGACTCAACGATCTCAAAGGTCTTCTCCAACGAGGTGATTCTATAGTTCTGTGACTCTATGAATAATGTTAGGTGACGAGTGTTGTACAAATCCCTCCATGGTGTGGCTTCAATAATGCTAGAACATGAGCAAATCCCTCTCTTTTTGTACCTTAAACAGAACAGAACCTTGAATAAGAAGTTTAATGCTGTTGGAAAACTTACACCGTAAGACTTACTTACTCTGGAGGACGTTTCCACAATTCCAGATAGATATAGATACTGAAATACAGAAATACTTCCAGTCACTGGTCCAGGGAAAGAACTGGAGAACATCTGCAGGTGGAGATCCCAAAGCACACGGAACTAGTCTGTGTAAATGAAAAAGCTCTGTGCTTTTCAAATTATGTTGAAGGGATGTTAATAATGTATTCCAGGTTGTTGAAATGGTTGCAGAGGTTTAAGCATGGGTCCAAGTGGAGGGATTTGGGCTGTGACAAACTGGAGCAAACCAGTAAGATGAGACTGTGACATTCAGGAGAGTAAAATTCCATTTGGGCAAAGACTTTGGTTAGGAAAATGAAAGATAATTTTATGGGTACCCATTTACCCTGCAGGGCACTTGAATTTTAAAGCAGTCATTGCAAAAGGCTCTGAAACACCCTTGTGTAAGAGCTGTATCTTTTACAGGTATTTGTACAAAATTTATTTATCATACAGAGAATAATGGTTTTCAGAAACATTGATAGGTCATACCTTGTTACTGCAATGATTTGATTTCTATATTGAATGTAAAAATAAGAAATACAGAGAAATACATATTTCTTTAGAAAGAAAGATTCATTCTGAAATCCAGAATTCCTGCCTTCATTGCTGGGACCCTGAGTTAATTTCCTCCCTACGTAACATTACAAGAAGTAAAGCATTCCCTTAAGGGTAGGCCATTTAATGCTTTCCATTGTTTTCCATTCATGTGTAACTCTTCTCTTATGCGCAGTTGTGTACATAGTGCAGAAAATGGAGTTTAGTGAAGAATTCTGCTCATGAAATGAAAGAAAAGTTTAGGTCATTTTTTCTTTGTCATATTGCTACTGCAACTCTAAAAGAAATACAAAACAAGGGAAATAAAGACTAAAAAGTATTTTAATCTTCTCCATAAACAGATATGACTCTTAAGTACACACAGAGTAGATGTAATAGGTGACATTATTTTTAAAAGTACAAGAAAAAATTAGTTTCATCTTCTTTTCAAACTGTCATGAGCAAACTCAACTTTGTCTTTCAGAGGAGTATTCATCAGTTACTGGGAACTCGTTAGCAGAACCCACTTTGTATAAAATATTGGACATTGCTGCTTTCTTATTTGCAGCATTTTGAATCCATGGCTAAGCTTCTACAAATGTGATGGAAATAGCTGTGGTCACACCTAAACAGAGTTTTTGCATAATTATATTTCAACAACTGTATGTATTTATATCAATAATGGCAGTATTGGTATCCTAACTCTCCTCAGTTACCTGTGCTCTGGCAGGATTGCACTGATCCCCTTGCTTTCCCTTACAACTTTCTCCTTGTTTCATTCCAGTCTCTCCGAAGATATATCGTATTTCAAGTGACATTGTTGTGAATGAAGGAAGCAATGTTACTCTTGTGTGCCTGGCCACGGGGAAGCCAGAGCCTTCCATCTCTTGGAGACACATCTCTCCGTCTGGTAAGCACAACTGTCCGCCACCGGACCTTTCTGCCACCTTTCCCCAGTAACAGCCTTTGCATTTTCAGTTTTCGGAAGTATGGCAGCATCACTTCTGTACGACTTAAAACTTGTGCCTAACTAGACTTTTAGGAAACAAAAGCTTCTTCAGGTTTCGGTGGAGATCAGTGAAAACTGATACCGCTGCTACATAGGAATGTAGGAATAAAGGCACCCTAAATATGAGTATATTTTTAAGACAGTTTTAACAGGCTGCAGTATTTATCAAGCAGCTCCAATTAAAACCAAAAGCAGAAATAATCAAGAACACACAGGGCTCTCTCGAATGAAGCGTGAAAGTTAAAAACATAAACACATCATGCAACAGGTTTAATTTAATGTAACTATCCTTGAACCATTATTCCATGATGTGGTATAGTTTATTAGAATGGTTTTATAGAAGGAAATAAATTGTATGTATGAAAATCTACAAAGAAAATGACATTTCAAAGCACAGTTTTTATGCAATATTTCCATTTATACTTTTATTCCCTCATAACATATTTAAAGGAAACCTTCAGGAAACATTACAGGTTCATTACACTGGTTCACTTGGCTCAGAGCCACTGAAGCTGGCTCCCTGGGACCACAGCAGGATTTGTCTCCCTCAGGGGTGGGGAGACCCCACTTGCATCGCAGGGCTGTGGCTCTGGAAATCCTGGTGGGTTTTGTGTTTCCAAGAGGAAATACTCCCTGCTTCCAGCTGGCTGTGGCATGCAAGTCTGGTGTTGCACTGGTTGTTTTATAGGGACTTGGCAATGACAATTGATTTTGCAGTGAAGATCTTTCTGTTGCTTACACAACTTTTATGAAATCCATGTAATTGCAGGGAAGAACGCTTTCATGGACTGTCACAGCTTACTGCAGTGTCTCATAATACAGAATAACAGTCTGCTTTACCACGCAAGATCTGAAAAAATAAAAAAACTTTTGACCTTTAAGACAATGACAATGAATTCTGCTTGAACTGTCCATCAAGGGACTAGGAAAAAAAAATTCAGTTGTAGCACAAAATGGATTTTAACTAAATGTCAAATAAAATTTTATTGGAAACTGTGGTGATACTTTAGTGTAATAGCTTAAAGCATTAGATTGTCTACAGAAAGGAGCTGTTATAATTTTCCTGAAGATGAAAAAAAGCAGAAAAGGAGAATTAGTGCACTCAGGCTGGAGAAGGGTTTGGAGAAGGAACTACATCCTCCTCATCTAATGTTCAGACAAAATTAGTGCACGCACTCATAAGGGCTTTCAGCGAACCCACTGATTTTGTGTCTTGACCAAAGGACTGAGAATGACAACTGAGAGGAAATATGTGATCATTCAGCTTCAGACCCATTATATTTGCCACAATGAGAACTGAAAATGGAATTTGAGGAAAAGACTTATCAGAGATATCATGGTACCAAGGGAGAGTCAAAGTGCTCTGATGCAATGGTGATGTGCTCTTGCTGAGCTCCCAGCACTGCAAACTGTGGGCAGTCAGGTATGTTTTCTCACCATCGAAGATTTAAGAGCAGGCGGTTGCTGCCTGTGCTTTGTTTCCCTTCCCTTACCCAATACCTGCTTTGTTCTGCCTTCTTGGAAGCATAAATGTAGTGCCCATAGAAGCAGTGTTCATCTACCAAATGCTCACTGTTCCATCCTCTCTGCTGGAGCATCTTGACTGAGTAGCTGGCAGGTAATCCTGCAAACCCCACCTTTGCTTTGGGGAAGGTGGCTTGTTGGATTGATTTTGCCACATCCCGATGAAACAAAATTATGCATAACGAATTTGGTACTTAAAAAAAACAAAAAACACAGAACTGAACCGCAGACTGGCTGAGCTGGCCAGGGACCTCTGGAGATCAGTCAGCACTAGTCCTGCTCAGAACGTGTCTATTTGAGATTGAATATCTCCATAATGGAGATGCCACAGCCTCTCTGTGCACCTTGTGCCAATGTTTGATCACACTCACAGTAAAAAAGGTTTTTCTTTAATGTTTAAATGGAATTTCCTGCATCTTAGTGAGAGCTCATTGCCTCTTGTCCTGTCACCAGTGCCACTGAGGGGAGTCAAGATGTCTCCTTCCAGGCTGAGACCCTACTTCCCTCAGCTGCTCCCCAGTTCAGAAACTCTGGCCCCTTCATTAGTCTCCTGGTCTTCCAACAGACTTGTTCCAGGATGTCTGTGTCTCTTTTGTCTAGGGGGGCCCTCAGTAAAAATAGTGGAATATGCACTTACCACAGCCTTGCTGCCTGGGATGGCACTGGAAGCTTCTCCTCATGGCACGACTGGTTTGCTTTACCTCCAGATGCATTTACAGTGGTGCTCATGAACTGCTCAATCTTGTTAACAGGCAAAGAGGAGGTACACCTGATACAATAACAATAAGTGCTTGGTTATATATTTGAAGTTTCAACTCAAGAATCATTATTAGCCTAGATTTAATATTCCCTGCCCTGTCAGGGGTGTTGGACCTAAAGATGTCCTCCCTTGAGGATCCATTCAGGGTCATTTTAAGTGTTTGTTATCATGCTTTCACACTTTGTTCTTTCTTCCTTGCTCTGCAGTTCCACATTACATCCTAATATACTGTGTGTCGTGCCTTCTGAATATTACCAATATCATTCTTTTGTTCTTTAGTACCCCTAAACCCCACTTTGTCCAGCTCCAAATCAGCATTTCTTTAACTGATCGTGGGTGAGCTGTTTGCAGCTGTGGGGGCTCCTATGGCAGACCGTGCCTGTCTCTCCCCACCCCATGCCTGCCTTCCTCTTCCCTCCTCTGCGCAGTGTCCCATTTCCCCACTTCTCAAGCCCCTGCTCCCACACCAGCCTGTGTTTCTCTGCATTGCGTGACAAAGCTGCAGGCAGGGCCAGACAATCCAGGCAGAGATGCTCTGACAAGGCTCAGTGCTGAGGCCTCGCAAACTCATTGCAAACACTGCCTTATAGGGCTGAATTGTCACAAAACCTGTTTCTTCTGAAAGGTGAGCACCGATGCAGGTGTTGTAGAGCACTAGGACATGCCTTGGGTGTCCTGTGGTTAATTAATGAACAAAACTCTCTCTGAAGTGGGAGAACACAAATAACTTTTTGCTCCAAAATCTTGTAAAATCTGTTTGAAACAAACCTATAATTTACAGAATATGTTCTGCCCATTAGTCCACCAAATAAAGAATAATTTTTCCATTTCGCTAACACTGTACTACTTTTGTGCTCAGGTGGATGTTCCAGTGTACAGAAAGTTACAAGTGGCACTTACATCCAATTAAATATCAATCTGGCAAACAAGAAGCCTGGTTTTATTGGAAAACAAAATGCAAGAGAGTTGAAAACACCAGATTTCTTAACAGTTTATATTCTGTCTTCAGGAAAATACCTTTAACTAAACATAAGCTTCATCTGCACTTTATAATTTCTCCTGTAGTTCCCAGCAGCACTAATGAAGCTTACATGCAACCATCACATCTAGAATACAACACTAAATTATATTAGTGAATCATATTTATAAAAATATGGAATTGTTTGTCAAAGCTGCTACTAAAAGATAAGAAACTGAAATCTCTGAATACAAATGATCCAATGTAGACTAATTCCAAAATATTATCATGATTTGCATCAGTGCAGACTTTCCATGGATAATGTTAGATTCTATTTTTTTGAACAAGAGATAAAATGAACCTTTTGAAGGAATAAAAATAAAATACATTTAGAGGTGATTTTTAACTTAGTACATAAATTATTGGTCTGGAATCTTTATTGTGCATGTTTAACTTGCAGACATTATGTAAATGCTTTCAGTATATAAATATTCATTATACAAACCTATTATGTAAATCCACAAAATCTACACATTCAGCATACGACCATAAGAAACATGGGGCTGTAGTTTGTAATCTGAAAATCTTGTATTGTTGAAATGTCATCTGAATAAATTGCAGGTATTACTTATTTTGTTCTGACATTTAAGAGCAAAGTGCAGCATCAATAGTTTGAGAATGAAACCAGAATTTTAAAGAATTAAGGTCTGCTTGAAATGTAACTCCAGCTTTTAACACTTGTATGCACAGTGTGTGTGTATTACACTGCTGGTTTTGAAAAGCAATCGCTACCAGTGCTGCCAGGAGCCATAACAACAAAAGCCACTCAGAAATCTTTGCATGAAATGTTACTGCTTTGCAAAATTTAGGTGTTAAAAATATTTTCCACTTTGGTTTTGATAAAACTTTCCAAAGGCAAATTTCCAAAGGGATGCTCAAGTGGTCCAGCAGAGTGGCCACACTCAGAACACTGAGCCTAGTAGGGGCCAGCGGCAGAAACACGCACGGCCTGAGCACCAGCTGCTTGGGACAGGCTTGCTAGTGAAGCCTAACGTTTCCTGGCTTAATCTAAATGCAAACTAAGTTAAATTCAATAGTTTCAAAATGTTTTATGGAAAAAGCAAACTTTTTTTCTACCTAACTCCCTTAAAACAAAATGACGCTTCTTGTGAATTCACACCATGGTCTAATATTCTGGATGTCACAGAATCATAGAATGGTTTGGATTGGAAAGGACCTTAAATTTCCTCCCTCCCTCCCAGCGGCAGGGACACCTTCCACTAGACCAGGTCACTCGAAGCCTCATTCAAGTTGGCGTTGAACACTTCCAGCGATGGGGCTTCCATGACTTCTCTGGGCAAGCTATGCCAGTGCCTCACCACCCTCACAGTAAAAATATTCTTCCTAATATCTAATCTAGTTCTGTCCTCTTCCTAGCTTAAAACTGTTACGCTTTGTCCTATCACTGCACTCCCTGATAAAAAGCCCCTTCCCAGCTTTCCTGTAGCCCCCTTTAAAGTACTGGAAGGGTTCTTTAAGGTCTCCCTGGAGCCTTCTCTACTCCAGCCTGAACAACTCCAACTCTCTCAGCCTGTCCTCGTATGGGAGGTGCTCCATATGGAGATACTTCATTTGTTGATATTTGAATAAAGCAAATGGAGAGGAGAGGACCATCTCTCCACATTCGAGCAGATTGTTTTAGCATTTGCTGCTGCAGCACACATGGAGACATCTGAGTGGCTGCTCGCTCCCATGGAAGGACAGAGTGAGAGCTAGCAGAGCTAGCAGAGCGGATGGGGCAATTGGTAAGATGTTTATGGTTATGTTTCGCCAAACTAGCTAAATATCTGGGTGAACGCTGGGGGAAACAAGGTGCCTTAAATGAAACATGTCTGCATTAAGATAGGATAACAGTGACCAGGATGGTTTTATATCAAAAGGAGAAAGAGATGTATAAAAAAAATTGCAAGAGTACCCTCACTTTGGGCTTTGTTTAGAGTACTTGACCTCACTATCATAATATTTACCATGTGTTGTCAGATGAAGTGTTATACGCTTAAACAAATATTTCCTATCTAATTGGTTTGTGTTGGCATTGTGTTGTCACCCAGCAGACTCACATGCAAGGCGGGGCTCCACACGTGTGCTCTGCAGCCCAAAGCCTGGTGAAAGAGGCTTTGCCTCAAAAGTACACTCCTGGTCCAAACTGAAGTGCTGATACAGATGCACCCGAAATGCATGAACTAACCCCCTCAAACAAAGGAAATCTAGTGGTCTTTCCTCAAGCAGGAGTTCTGACCACACAACAAGGAAAAATTTGCTCTGAAGCAAAGCCACCCCAGACCCCCCACACACAGTGCACATTAGAATTTCAACACTGTTTTAATCTTCATATCCACTCCTACTGTGCTGCATTACCTGCTGACTTAGAGACTGAGCATCAGCAGCTCAACAAAAGAGACTGATGTGATGATGTACGTTTTGGTAGGGGATTTCACCACCCATGGCTAAGGAAAAAAAAAAAAAGAAATAATAATTTAAAATAAGATTGAGATATAGGAATCTCCTGCTTTATTTGTAGTTCTGTGTAGTGTGTAGCAGCATTTCCTGACCATGCCATCCCAGCTTCTCTGGCTTGTTCATATCAAAGTCTCTCTCAATATCATCCCTGGTGAATTCTAATTTCATATTTTTCAGTTCTTCCTTGCTCTCTTGCCCTTTTCTCAGTTTTATCCCATCACTTCCAGTTATTTTCCAGAAATGTGGTGATAAACTGGATGTATGTATGAGCATTCATTTTGAAGAGCAGGTTTTCAGAAATTATGAATTTAGGCGAATAAAGACAGATTTTTCCATGTCAAGCAAAAAGCAAATCCTTGGCACTAGGACTCTCTTTTTCGTTCAATCCTGTTTCCAGAAAACAGTGACGCTGAAGTGTTTAGAAAAAAATAAACCAAACAAAAAACCTGTAAGAACTGTTTAGCACATGCAAAATAACAGATTTTTCACTAACGCTGAGGAAAGCTACATTTTTCCAGAAGTTAGCCTGGATTTAGATTTGAACATATTCACATAGTGACTCTGTTCCTCTCTAACACATTTCATTTGCTGCTGGGGTGTGTAATATGACTGAACGGAATCTAATGCCCATCCTATTGTTTCTGGACAGCCCTAAAGCTGTGAAGATGTATTGCGTTAATGTATCATCATAGCAATGTCGTTTTGACGATATATTAATGTAATACATCTTTGGAGCACTCAAATGATAGTGCTGTCTGGGAAGGATGAGGCTAAGAGCCAATTCAATTCAATTACAGGACAAAAGGCAACACTGGTCATTCAACAGGCAGAGCGTGATTCCTACAAGACCCTTCCTGATGCAGGCTGCTACAGAAAGCTGATACTTGGGGCGGGGGATAGGAGAAGCAAAGAGGGATTTTTTCAAACTTCTAGCTAAATGCTAGGGGGGAAAAAGGACAAATCTTGATATGAGCACAAGTAATGTCAAATATTTTGTTCTGCTTGCGCTTCTGCAAGAGAATCTGTTATCCACGGGTGACAGAAATAAGAAGCATTTTGTTGAAGTGTGAGTACTCTGAACCTGGATTTTCAGGCTGAAAATACTTAAATGACATGAATTGTTGCCAGGCTTCCCGGGCTTTTAAAACACTCCATCTCTTGCTTCAAAATAGTTTTAAAACTACAATTTTTAGAAGCAAAAGTTTCCAACTTGTGTCTTTTGTCCTACTAAATTCTAAAAGATGTCTTTGCTGGTGAGGGTTATTTCACACCCTTTTCCATCTATATATTTGCAATTACGCATGACATAATTTTTGACCTATGAGAAGCTGCTCTCATCCACCCTCTGCTTAGCTGCTGTCTTTGATAGTGAAGCTGCTACCAGCACTAATTGAGTTATGCGAAGGAATCTTGCCATGACAATACATTTTCCCAACTTTGTAATTCAAAGTCCAGTTAGCAGGTGCTTCAAACAGCCCAGCAGTACTGCCATGCAGAAAGTCCTCTTTCTCTCAAGCTGCTTTGTCTCAGACAGCATAAAATTGGTGATTGTTTCTTATAAGTTTGTCAAGGTGCTCTCCTGCAGGCAGCAAAACTTTGAAGCTAGACCCAGTGATGTGCTTCCAGGCTGCAAGGTGGAGCTCCTGCCCCACTCAAGACATGGCATTCCAGTGACAATGACACACAACGACATTTCCTAAATGGAGGTAGATTTATTGCCACGTTATACCGAAAACTAAGCTAGTTCCCTTTAGGTGTCTAAGGAGCAGAATGTAAAATAATTCAGTGATTTAACCTGATCAGTAATGACAGTGATATGCCTCCCTTATGCCATCATTACTCATCTTGCAGGCAACAGCTTCATTACAGTGCTAGCGCTGGGCTCCTCATTCAGGTGAAGCATTACCAGACTGAGCTGAAACATCTGTTCCTTGCAACTGAGCTGGAAGCGTTTGGAGACAAGCCAGGAAACCTTCAGAGGTAGACCAAGGAGTGCCGAGCAGCAGTGATGGGATAAGATTGACCATGATCAGGGAGGTTTCACTTGTGTGGTGGAGTGGAGAGGATAAGCAGGGGAATCCTGCACATTGCTGTCAGCTCCTCTTCCACTCCACTTAGCCCCTGCCATCTGCTGACAATATCTATCCCAGTTTCAGGAGGAGGGAAAGACAAGGATGTGCTCTCAGCTCTCCCGAGCCACAAGAGAAACCTGCAGATTGCCTCTTGGCTATTCTGTACATGTTGGCACCAGCTGGTTTCAGAAATGCCTTCAATGACAGCATATTACACTGACAAAGATAATATTAATTTAGGTCTCAGATGCCTTGAGGCCTTACAAAGACTTCCTGCCCTGCTCCTAGACTGCATTGTTTTGTATCAGAAATAGTGTGGCCAGCAGGACCAGAGAAGTGATTGTCCCCTTGTACTTGGTGCTGTTGAGGCCACACCTCAAATCCTATGTTCAGTTTTGGGCCCCTCACTACAAGAAAGACATTGAAGGGCTGGAGCATGTCCAGAGAAGGGCAAGAAAACTGGTGAACAATGTGGAGCACAGGGATTATGGGGAGTAGCTGAGGGAACTGAGGCTGTTTATACTGGAAAAAAGGAATCAGAGGGGAAACCTTATCACTCTCTATAGCTCTCTGAGAGGACGTTGTAGTGAGGCATGTGTTATCTCCAAAGGCTCTCAAGTTGGCCAAGGGGGGGGTAAATTGGATATTAGGAAAAAAATCCTTCACAGAAAGGGTTGTCAGCCACTGGAACAGGCTTCGTAGGGAAGTGGTGGAGTTACTGTCCCTGGAGATTTGAAAGATATGTGGATGTGACACTTATGGATATGGCTTTGTGGTGGAGTTGACAGTGTTAGGTTGAGGGTTGGACTCAATGATCTTAAAGGTCTTTTTCAACACCACTGCTCTGGTGTCAAGTGACAGTACACTTGTTGTGGTCAGGGGCATCTGAGGAAGACTTTTCAGAAAAAAAATTGGTTTTATCAGGACCATTCCAGAAGTTTGAACATCTCTTCAGGAACAATTAAAGATATTCCTAGAAATCCTCACATCTTCTTAAAATCTTTAAACAGGAGATTCTTGTTAAAACAGATTTGTGAGGAAAAGAATATTCAAACTAAGAAGGTCAAATATTGAATATTTCTGAAGGAACTGAGAAATGAGAATAAGAGTGCAATCAGTTAAACACTGAGGTTCAAACTAAAAACGTAAAAAAGCATTGCACAGAAATAAATATGACTTTTTTTGAAAATTTTATAACAAATGGTATTTCTCACTTTTCAATAAAAGCAGATGAAATCAATAACTCATACAATGCTATGAAAATTAGAGTTTTAATACATGCTTAGTTTATTCTCTCAGATATTCATTCATTTCTACTTCAGAAATACAGCACTTCTTAGTGAGCAATTTATGAATCATAGAAGATATTTCAGTGAAAGAAAATCTTTAATGTTCAAAACCAAACCAAGCAACTGTAGGCTTCACCCTCTTTCTCCTTCTTTTTGTGTAGTGCCCCTCATGGCTATTTTGGGAGACTCTGGTCATTTGAACAGAGTGTGTCAGCTTTGGGACTTATGTAATTTTTTTAGAGAGAAGTAACAGATAATCTCTAAAATGCATCAACATGCTTCCATTTTCTTGTTTTATTCTGGGAACATCCTCTCCAGGAGGGTGGCAGGCAGGTAGAAAACCCTGGCTGGGCATGCTGGTGAACGCAGATGCTCCACGGAGGTGACAGTGAGCAAGCAGCAGATGCCAGATTCATACCTGCAGTGTCTCCTGTTTTATTTCCCAGAATAATTTCTTCTGGGAAAAAAACCCATATTTTTAACATATTAAGAATTCTTTTTAAAAGGCACAGTTTACAAAAAAAATTGTGTAGCTTTTGAGGGTTATGAAGAAATACGAAAAAAATAGTTATTAATGATTCATTTAACTGTAGTAATGCCTCCAGTTTCAACAAACTGCAGACAGAAGAGTCATATAGAATGGGAGGGACCACCAAATGTATTTGAGCCAAACAGATAATCAGTAGATGAATAAAAGGCTATCATTTTCAGTACATCATTTCGGTATAACAACAGGAGGAAGGAATGGTATAAACCCAGCAGACACCAGAAAAGCTGTGACTACAGTCTTTTACCAACCAGGGCAAACGCCTATCCAGGCTCCTTCCACTCCAAATCCCTCCTGCTCCTCAGCCCCAAGGCTCGCATTCCCTCCAGCTGACTAATGAATGGATCAAGTGTCTTCTGAAAGCCACCACTGGTGTGAAGTTTTATTGGGAATAATTGGCCTCTTCCCAAAAGCAAATCCTCACATTAAGAGCTATGAATGATAAATAAGCTCAAGCGAGATTTCATCATGCATCCTTCTTATTTAAAAGATCATTGCCCTGTTCTTCCCTACTCAGTTTTAATTTCTTTGCTTTTTTCAGACAAAGATTTTTTTTGGGTGTTTTCAGACTGAGGATGTCCACGTTTAGCTATTTGCTACAGAAGACCTTGCAGCCTCTGTTGTAAGAGGATCTCTTGCAAACCCCTCTCCTGCTGAAGCACACTTTGCGTGTCACTGTGCAGGGACATGACCTCCCTGCTGTGGGTGGTGGTCATACTAAAAGCAATGATACCAGTGAAAAAAACTGCCATTTGCAGCAGAGTGTTCTTATACCTCTGACTTCTGCAGGCAGAAAAGCATTTTGTCCAGATCCACAAAAATCAAAGACCAGTCTGATATACATGGAACTAATTATCCAGAAGACATGACATGCAGACATCTAACAAACCTACAACCTCAAGTGGTTTTTTTTCTTCCAAAGTAACACATGGTTTGCTATCTTCTCTACAAGTATTAAAATGGAGCTGACTCTCTTATACTCATTCTCAGCTGCTAAGGCAGATAAGTAGGTGCATACTTTAGAGTATGATCTGACCATGTATTCATTGGCATGAAGTCTGCAAAGAGAAAATTCATCATTGATCCAAAATGTCGTATCTCCACAAATCTTAAACACACAGTACAGCTTGGCAGCAATTCTACACAGAGACAGAATCTGATGTAATTTTAGGGAATGAGGAAAACTAACTGTGATGACTTCACTTGTGGGGCCAACCTCTACCCTCTACACACAACATCTCTTGATAACTGGCTGGCATTTACATTGCCCACATTTTGAGCAGACACAAAGCCAGCTCCCCAAATGCTTCTCTCTTTGCCTTTCTATTTCACATACAGATGTAACCCTGTTTGTCTCCACCTCTGAAACTTTCAATTTTGTCAATCTATGTTCACATTGCTTTTCTTTTATCGGTTTGCCTTTGTTACAAAACTGCTCTGTTTGCTTTCCTTCCTTCATGTCATCAGCTGGGAGATCCTCCAGCCCTCAATTTATCTGTCAGGTTTGATTTTTTTTTTCCTTTACATTTTACTTGATTTTTCTTTTCAGACTTGGAGGATGGCTTCTCTCAAGCTAATTGACCTTCAATGATTAAAGTTTAAATGGTCCCTAATATGATAGGGCCATTCTCCCAATAGACAGCAAACTGTTCAGTTTACCTGCAGTTCTTTGGAGAGGGCTATCCAATTTCACCATTTGTAACTTTAAATGCAGAATAAATAAAGAACAGTAGAAATGGCTTTCAATCACTTTTCTGGATGAATTCAATTCTCAGCATTCCATGGCAATTCACCTGGAGGAAAGAAAGGTGCCTCCTTGTGCCCATGATTCTGAATCTCCACCCAACTTCCAAGATGAAGAATTTTATGACCTACCGAAAGCATCCGGTGATGATCAGATGGCACCATGATGGCATTGCCGTTGGAGATCACCTTCTGTTCTCCTATATTGAGCCTGCTTCTCATTGTGAGGCACTATAGGAAAGCATGAGCTGGGATCTCCATGCCTGCTCTCTTTTGGGAGACAGTTCACTCGACTGCACAGTCTGTCATGTGCACCATCAAAATGCCCTGAGTCTGTGATGAACCAGGACTGGCATCAGCTCAGCCTCATCCACTCCACACTCCCAACCCTACAAGAGTCATCGTTCTCTGCTGGTGGATGAGGTATCTCAAAGATTGGGTCATAAATGCCAGTCTCCTGAGCATTGAACAGGTTTTACAGTTAATAATCTGGGTCTATATTGTAGCTATTTAGGATATGAGTGAATAAGAAAAAAAAAAATCGCCCTTGGCTCAGATGAAGTCCTCAGAGTTTTTCAGAGCTGCCCTGGACTTGCACCAGATTTTTCTTCTTACTGACTTATGTTTAACACCAGGAGAGCAAAATGCTACCCTGGTAAAACTCATCTGTCCAAGCCTTTGAGAACTGGTCCATATGGCAGTGTGTATGTGTGCTACACCTGATGTCAGATACCATATGCATGGTACAAAAACACAGTTTTAATTGTGTACTCTCCCGAGGAATAACAAGTGTGATGATTTATCAGGCATCATATCACATGGCAGTTGCAGAAAACAGGCATTCAAGATTAGTTTTACAGGTGTTTCCCTTCGTGGCTAGAGGGCTTGGTCTCATAACCAAAGCTATCCAGAGCAGATTACTTACATATCATTGAGAGTATTGGTAAGTCTAGTTAAGAGATCTTCTGAAAAAAAAACTTCTGAAATGGCCTTGGACATGAAACACTCTTTTGTTTATGTTTCTTTTACTTCAACTAACCTTTTTTCCTCATCTTTGATCAAAGAGCTTGACTAACATGACCTCAGACTGATGGACTGATGCTAATGAACCTTCCAGACTTCTTTTTCTCAAATACCAAGTCTGACAAGTCTTCTGCCTCCACAGCCAGAAAGGACAGCCAGATCTGTTTCTGATATCTTGATATGTCCATAAAGTGCACACAGTCTGCAGAAGGGCAGAACAAGTAATGGTTACCCCAGGCTGTAAGACATCACAGAACAAAGCAATGGGAAAACAGAGTTGTTTCCTGAAACTCTTCATTTACCAATGGCTTCATACACAATTTATTCTCCCTGCTGCTTGTGAGTAACCTTTTTTGAGCTGGATGTGCATGCAATGTAACATAAATCCGCTTACATATACTTATGCATATATCTTTCACATAACAGATTTAAGTTCTCCCACACAGCCATGGGAAATCTCTAGAACTGAAAACAAACTGAAGAAGATGAAATATTGTGCAGATGAATAGGAACGATGAAACGTGGTATCTATGAATTCCCTAAGAAAAATATTTGTCTCTAATATTTACCAAAAGCTTTTGTAAGTGAGCCAGATGCAAAATTTCTGAGGACATGAGCATTTAAAAATTACTTCATTTAAATATTTTCAAATGTTTATGTGACTTGCATAAAGTACATTGGGTTAACAGAGTTATATAAATGCATCTGTATTTTGCAGCATAAATAGGTTCATAGCTCCGCATAATGACCCTGTAGGTACAAGGGATATGAAAAGTTCTGATGGGCATTTTTGCAAATCAGACTAACGGAAATTAGAACTCCCACCGAGTTTCTACTCAGCAGAGCTGATGTATTTGAACTGTAGCAGTTTGTTGGGCTGCCCTCTCAGTCCACAGCAACACCCCAAAGCTGGCCAGTGTCACCACCTGAGTATACGTTTGCTTTCCCTGCAGATATTGTTCTTGTTGATATTTTTCAGCTGGACGGATGGCTGCTTGCCAGACTTGAGAAGTGATGTTACTTCCTTATGCCATAGCAGAATTGTGCCAAATATGTAAACCTGTCACTTCTGTCAGTGCAGAATGGCAGCAGCATTGACCCTAGCTGAGGCTGAACATTATCCCATTCAAGTGGGAAAGCGAGTGCCACAAGCACAGCTGCAATGCAAGAACAGTTAAGAAGTGAAAGCTAGGAGGAAAGAAACTAGGTTATCACATAATATGTTGTGTTTATATTAAAACAAAAGTTCAAAGCAGAGAATGTTTGTTTTTATCTTAACTCCAAAGCATAAATAAGTTTTTTTTATGAAATTCCATGTACTTATATATGTGGTTTTTCCTTTTACCCAAACTGATGTTAGGAATTGGGATAGGATATGTCATAAATTATTCCCAGGGTTCAGTGTAAAATATTTTGGTGTATAACATATATCCAGCGAAGTACTGACATTGGAGAGCATTACAGAATTTAACCTGACACACCGGAGAATTTTGCACTTTGTATTCCTTGATATTAGAAAACATATGGCAGTCTTGTTGGAAGGTCCCTCCTCTACCTGGACACAGAGTCAATCCTGCACTGGCAGGGGCTTTGCAGCCTTCCCTACTGTTCAAAGAAATAGTAAGTAAAATTTTCCCAGATGTTGATTCAACTTGGCCAAAGTGGAGCGGGACAAGAGCCACGCTGTGAATGCTAACAGCTGATTTTTTTTGTGGATAGTTTTTTTTATAATTTATTCCTACAAACAAACATGGAAGAGGAAAAATTCATTCTCATGCAATTTCTCATATCCCATAAATTATTTCATTGCATTTTGTGAATGTTCACTTCAATTCACAGTAATTTTCCAATTTCAGTCTTATCTTTCTACTTTATATAACCAGTGCTTACTTGGGCTCTTTCCCGTGACAAGCATGGTACATTGTGCTTATTAATATGTGCTATCGTGCTAAGCAATGCACTGTTATAATTGATGTTTTGAACCTTTCTAACCTTAAAACATTAATCTGTGAACAGATAAGCAAATGGAATTCCCTGCTGTGATGGACATGGACATAATACTTCTAATTAGTTCTCACTACCCAGTTCAGATTTTTGTCCATAAGTTGCAAAGTTATTAACCATCAATTAAAAGCTTGTCTGTCTGGGAAAACACTTTTTAACCTTTAGGCAAGTCTTTTTAACCTTTAGACTGAAAACTTCCAGAGTCTGTAGTCATAACTGCTATGATATATTCTTTTAAGATTAAAAGTATGCTTTATATTTTTTCTGTTTTCTTACATGGTGAACGCCTTGTGAGGAATCTAAAACAATTAATTTGCTCCCCCACTGCCCAAAAGACACAGAAAGATGAACTTTGAACCAGGAAGAGTTTTCATGTAAAGGATCGCAAAGTGCAACCACAAGGCAGGAACCATAGTAAGGAAAAGTTGGGAGATGCTAGGATTTAGAAAACAAAAATGTCTGAGTATGTTATGACTTTATATCAAGTGGGCATAAATTAGATTTTGAATCATATAGCTGTTCTTGCTCTCTAAAATAATCAATGGTTTCAGATATAAGATAACAAGGAGTTACATATTTCAGTTTGATCTCCATAATATTTTACACCTCTATGAATTTTCAGTAGTGCTCACACTGACTGTCCTTGTTTCTGTGTATCAAGGCAAACACTGAGGATCTTATTTCATAGAATCATAAAATCAGAATTATCTGGTTTGGAAGAGACCTCCAAGATCATCCAGTCCAACCCTTAATCCAACACTATCATGAACACAGCACTAAGTGCCACATCCAGTCTTATTTTAAAAACCTCCAGGGATGGTGAATCCACTACCTATCTGGGCAGGCCATTCCAATGCCTGATTACTCGCTCTGTGAAGAACTTTCTTCTGATATCAAGCCTAAACCTTCCCTGGCAGAGTCTAAGCTCGTGCCCTCTTGTTCTGTAGCTGGTTGCCTGGGAGAGGAGACCAACTCCCACCTGACTGCAACCTCCTTTCAGATAGTTGTAGAGAGCGATTAGGTCACCCCTGAGCCTCCTCTTCTCCAAACTAAACAACCCCAGCTCCCTCAGCCTCTCTTCATAGGACTTGTGCTCAAGTCCCTTCACCAGTTTTGTTGTTCTTCTCTGAACCTGCTCCAGTGCCTCAATATCTTTCTTAAACTGAGGGGCCCAGAACCGAACACAATGGATTTAATGGGTTTGAGTCCTTTGGGAGAGGAGAATTATTATTTACTTCTTAATTAACATGATAAAGTTTATTACATAACACCATGTAAGTACCAAGTGGTGAGATGAACAAGCCTGAAAGGCCTTTTTCCCTGGGGGTAGGATGTGAGATGACCCACCCATTCTGTACCCAATAGCTACCCCTTAAAAGTGATTGGTTGCTGGTTGCCTCCAGGACACATCTAGCAGTACCCAGGGTGTC
The DNA here is from genome assembly GCA_033556795.1 of Tapera naevia. NCBI lineage: Eukaryota > Metazoa > Chordata > Aves > Cuculiformes > Neomorphidae > Tapera > Tapera naevia. The sequence goes on along the minus strand of JAUMJJ010000198.1, from coordinate 1,264,013 downwards.
AGGTGGCCTGAGGCCTCTAGTTAATGAGGTTTATCATCCTTATATATGTCCAGCCAGTGATGTGTAGCTACAAGGTCAAATGGTCATTGAAAAGTGAGAGCTCCTGTGACGGGGAACAGATGCTGGAGACGGGGTAGATCGTCTGCTCCATGGTTGGACTGTTTGTCCTGCTAGCTTGCCCTGATCACTGGTTTTGCTTCTCACTGGTGGAGAGCTGGAAGGCAGGAGGCAGGTCTCTGCCCAGGTGCAAAACATAAGCCCTAATGGATGCTTAACTCTTAAGTCAAGGTTTTGACTGAGGACCTGCCTTATGTTCTGTGAATGCTATCAGGTGCAGAGCTACATCAGCAAATTTCTCTCATGGGTCAGGAGGTTGCTGGGTTCCACTATAGACAGGAGAGAACTCTTGAATAACCCCACATGCTTTGAGGAGGTTTGTAGCCCAGCATGGAGCTGGGGCTTCCGAGCTGCAGCAGCATCCTAGCTCCCCTTGGGTATAAGTTATCTGCAGCACCAGTAACATTATGGTTACTGTTCAGATGTTGGTGAAGTTTCAGGTGGTTTGTGCTCAGCATTCAGTAATTTTTTGCTTTGATTATTTCATTTCAGCAAAACCCTTTGAGAGCGGACAGTACCTGGACATCTATGGAATTACAAGAGACCAGGCTGGGGAATATGAATGCAGTGCAGAAAATGATGTCTCAGTCCCAGATGTGAAGAAAGTAAAAGTCACAGTAAACTGTAAGTCGTGTTGTTTTTTAATCACTAAATCTAACAGAGAAGAAGGATGCGCCTGGGAAGAAAAGTCTAATGCAGAGAACTGTTGCTTGTGGTGAAGTTGTAGTGTGTTTGGATTCTGTATTACAGTAGCAAAGGGACCTGTGCTATTTGATGTACAAGTTAGGCTCACCACAGGAATGGAAAATGAGATTAAGGTTCAAGTCCTCCTTTTGTCTGCCAGGGGATAGCAGTGCTAGCGTGCTGCCATAAGCTTTATATCAGGTGCTGTCACTGGGCTGTGGTGCTGAGACTCAGGTTTTGGAGTAATTTTTTAAGTACTTATTTGAGCAACATCTGAGGACTGCTGTGGTTGTTGGGCTGAAGTTTTTCTGATTTAATTTGCCATGGTTCTGCAATAATATAAGGAGATGAGAAACCTTTTGAAATTGTGTTTGGATGGTTAGATGTCGATCAACCCCTATGGAAATGGGAGGTACTCCAGCAGAGGCAGCAAGGTGTTCTGTGCGGTTGCCCTGATGTGAAGGCAAGAAGAGCTTTGCCACTGCGTAGCTCTGCCACAGTGAACAGGAGCAGCCAAGGTAGCCTGTTGCCTGCCCCTGCAGCCTATCAGATCTGACCTCCTGGGGTTTTTACAATGAGGAAATGTTTGCAGAGTGGGAATGAATTTGATTTAGCACTTGGTATGATGTGAAACGCTCAGATCAGTGTTCTATTTTCCTCCAATGTCAAAATAAAAAAAAGGGGGGAAAGGGAAGAAAATGGGAATGATTTCTCTCATTCATTCTAACGATGAATTCTCTTAGGTTAAGCACAATTACCCAGCTTGTAATTTGAACAGTCTGAATATTTTTAAGTTTGAATATAACTATGGCGTCTTTATTGGTCACAAATTTTTAAGATGTCTCCCTCCACAGATAATGTCCCTATCATTATTCTGTTTGTACCAAAGCACCTTGTTCCCAGGTTGCTGCAGAGCTGGAGGTGGGAGTGAGGGAGGTGGGTTATTGCAGGTGGATCACTGATGGGGCTGGCCACACTTTCCAGGTGTTAATGGGATGTTCACACATTCAATGGCTGATGAGACTCTCCTGGTTTACATGATATCAGGGTCCTTTTATTTCATGATGTCCTAGAACATGCTGAGTTAGTGCACTAGTGCTTATAGAATAGCTTAATCATATGCTGGGTCTTGCAGGCAGCTTTTTGTACTGCTTAGCTCTGTAGGCTAGTGACATGGTGTGGATCCTGCTTTCCTTTGGCACTGAGGCTCTGATATAAAATGCTATGAACATCAGTCCTTGCTATACAAGTCATAAGGGCAGGTGTCAACTGCAGAGAAGATCGAGTCTCATGTGGAGTCCATCACCATTCTCACTGCTTATTTGCCCTCATTCATGTGCTTGCATCAAAATCAGATATGCTGAATTCCTGAAAGCACAGAGCTCTGAAAACCTATGGCCTATGTGGAAGGAAAATATCACAGTGGATGGTGTCCTATGAAACAAGTTATTATTATTTTCTATGCAGTACGTTGTTGCTGGAAGATTGTTGATGAGAGAAGTTGTGCAGATACTTGCCTATGTGTGCTCTGGGTGTTGTGGGGTGACACCTCTCAAGCAAGCTGTACTCCAAAATGGTTTATATTGTTGAAATAAACAACTTGCAATGGGGACCAGAAGGAATGGTGAGATCGGTCTACTTCTAGCAAAACAAAAATTGCGCATGAGTTCATATCACGGGGATTTTAATAAGGTGAAGCTAGCTGTCTCAGAAGAAAGAGACCTAGAAAATCATATTCGTAGAAAGGCAAAAGTTGGTAGGCCTGCTTAGCATTTGGTTGGTTTGTCTGCTTTTTGTTTTTAAAACGGAGCGTGGAGGAGGTGGTAAGCTCATGAAATTTCTCTAGCCTTCTGAGCCAGGATCTGGAGTTGTATGAGTCCTTATTCAGATAAAACCATCAACTTAGTTGCCTGAAGCCAAAAAGCAAGCCTAATTGCAATGAGTAGCTGATATGCTAGCTGGTGGATGTTCTGCCCATCAAGTCATGTCAAAGCTGAAACTACTTGTGACCTCAGTTCACCGTTTTCTTAATGTGAGTTTTGAGTCTATCAGATGACTTTGTGGGTGGGGAAGATCAACTCGGTATCATGAAGGAAGAGCAGTGATGGTTTGTTTGAACACCAGCCCTTGGCCCTTCCACTAGCCACTACTGCGGGTTTGCATGGTGAGCAAAGGTCTTGTTGTAGTAGCTGGGAGTGGAGCCAGCGACTCCTGTGTGGACACCAGCAAATGCTGGATTGCAGGGGGGATGGGGTTTGCCTTCCCTTCAGGGAGCCAAGGGGCAATGGGAGAAACCGTGTGTCTTTGCTGAAAGTTGGACAGGCTCAGGAGATCGTACTCCTCTTTGCATACAACAAACAAGCGGTATTCAGGTTTGACTGCAGCATGTGGTGTAAGGGTACCTCTGTCTGCAGTGGGAAGCATTAGAGACTGATAAGTGAGCCAAAAAGCTTGGTGAATACTCGCATGAAATGTTCAAGCTGGTCTTTGTCCTGATTCAGCTACCTGGGCTAAGCTGGAAGCGTTCTTGACCAGGGTGTGGATGCATGTGCTATTATGTCAGATCTGGGCAAACCTCTGATTCTGCACTTGGGATACACAGAATGGAGTTTTTTTTAATATTTTTTTAAGTAAAGAAGAAAATGGGCAGGAGAAGAGAATAAAATTGAAGGAAAATAAAAGTAGGATCTGGCTACAGTATGAAACTATTTGTATACATGAACGATTTGTCATAGTCGGCTAATTGCTAATGCACTTCTGTTTAGATTTTGTGCTGTCCCCTGGCCAGTTAAGCACAATGCAAAAGCACATCCTTGCTGATTATGCTCATCGGTTCTGATCAGGCAGAAAAATGACTTGTTGTGTCTGGGAGAAGGGTCATAATGGAGCTGGCTGATGCTGGGAGAGTTTGCCATGCTTGTTGTTCTCAGTGAGCACGATACACCGCAATGCTGCAGTGGCCAGTCCCTGCTTCCCAGCACCTCAGCATGGGCAGCCCTGTTCAGAAATGGATGTCATGCATGTGATCAAACCAACAGATTTCTGCCTATTTGCTGACTGTTAAGCTGGCCAGGCAACGCAGCTTTCCATCAGTAAAAGCTAAATATTTCATTTAGGAGATCTGTGGGTTCTCTACTAGTCACTATTTATAAGAATTTTCTATCAAATTTATTTTCAAGTTTAAATCCAGAAAGATCTTAATGAAAGAAACACAGAAGGAGAGAGGAAGAATTAGGTCCTTTTGTTACCCTGGGTTGGCACAGTTTCCTTAGTTGAATGCTCTCTGTCCTGTTTCTTCTAAGATATCTGTTCATTTGTCTAACAAACTTATAAAGAAGAAGGCTTTCTCCCCCAAACCCGGAAACAGATTCCATTCCTTTATTTTCTTTGGTTTTGTGAGTTTATTTTATTATCCTGCTGACAGCCTGCCATGAGGGCCCAGCATTAGCTCTGCAGCCTCTGCTGCTTCTCACCCACCCTGATGTGTTCTGTGATTGTACTTCTGCTGCAGCAATATTGTGTCAATCTGCCAAGGTATCTCCACCTTGTGTTTAATTTCACTTACTTGCAAATGGGTTCCTTAGCAAATGTCACTAAAGCCATGACCAGCACACTAAACTACCCACCTTTAGTCTCCCAGGGATCCCTCAATTTGACAAAATGTCTGTCACCTTTCCCCCCTGTAGTGCTTGTGATAGAAAATACTCTTGGAAGTGATGTGTGTGGCTTCTGCTTCAACTCCTGCTTTTGCACCTTTGGCATCTGATGGGGTATGGATGGCCACGTGCTGCAGAAACATCACTTTGACTCAGAGTAATCTTTGTTTCATCTGTGTCCCTCCACCGTGTCCCATACAGCGATGTCTTGACATATAATCTCCCGTGCACAGAACGACAGTACAGCACTACATTTGCATGAGTATGATTGCTTAACTGCTGCTTCTGACTATTTTTAATACTGTTTCCCAGTCATTAAAAGGAACGTTCTTTACTGCAGACCTGGTAACTGTAGAATAAATCAAGCTTTTATTGTGCCCAGTTAATAGAATGTATCAATGAACCCTAAGCGGTTAGGGTAGATATAAGCATAATTTTGAATATGGATATTCATCGCATAGAGCAGTTGTTCAGTCATCCAAGCATGTACAAGAAAATTACCAGGTTTAAATTACTTTCTGAATTTCAAGTTTCTTGGCTGGGCAGCTTCCAATCATACATAAACAATCCGCTTGCTATCTGCCTTACAGCACATATGTTATAACTCTAATGACTTTACAAGGGTTTTTTTTATATTGTTTCATATTGCATAATCTACATTTCGTACTTAATTTATGTCTGTCCCCCATAATTCACCTTTTAAAAAAACAGTGTATTTGACTGCCTGAATTCTGAGAGAAGGGGAGGATGGGAAGGAAAAAAAATTGAGGCTGCTGATTAATGAAGAAGGAATACTATACCAATTCAAGTTAAAATAGATAAGATTTAATCCACTTCCATTTTACAAGTAAATCTTATTAAGATTTTCCATTACATTTTATAAAGCAAATACTGATTTATAGATGATAATATTGAACCCCACTTTGACAGAAAGAGTGTCTGGAATAACAAGGATTTAATTCGTCAGCTGAAAACTGGTCTGAAACTATACATATGGTGTTATAGTGATGCTCACTCTTCTAGTTTATGAGAACCATACTTAAAAATATTGAAGGCAGTTACTAAATGTGAGATTCTCCAGAAGTGTTGAGGCCATGCTGAGAAGACTAAGTATGAGATGTGTGCATCATTTGTTTTATGTAAAATGGTCAGCTACCTAAATAAATAACAGATATGGACTTTGAAAGTGGAGTTATATTGCAATATTCCTTTTTTCCAGGTAATATATACTAAGGGTCTGGTTTTCTGTAATTGTATCTTAAATAGTTTTATTAAAGCTGGATCTTGCAGACTTTATGAATTAAGATCCAGTGGCTTTGGAGAGGAAAAAAAAAAAAGCCATTGAGTTGAAATTAAAAGACAGTGATTTAATTTCAGCCTTTACGTACCCCATCATGTTGCAAGTTGAAGGCCAGATTCATCAGTGCTTACTGGGGTTTGTGAAAATTACTGTTCCTGTGCTGAGTTAGCCCAGCTGGCACCAGGAAGCACTGGTGTGGTCTGGTCCTGCAGGGTCCATTAGTTTGGTTGTCTTGGGGTCTTCCTGGCATCACAGGAGGGAGGACAGGTCTTAATTTCTGATTCAGGACTCCCAAGTAGTTTTTCTGGCATAAGTTGCTTCAAAGGAAATAATGCCTAGTGCAGCCTGGGCTCAACCTTCCGCAGTTCTCCTGCCTCGTATGTGCTGTAGTCAATGGATGAGAAAGTTTCTCTGCCAAATTTTGTAGACCACAAATACAAACAATATAATGATAACTTGAAATATTCTAAATTTTGAGCCATATCTGCTTGCCACAGCATCTCTTTGTACAGATAATTTCCATAAGATCTAGAAAATATTAAAAAAAGGAAAGTGGAAGTGAACAGACTATGCGATAACCTGTCAAAATGATGTTGTGCCCCTGAATCAGCGTTGCCAATAGGTTTGCCCAGTCCTCCGTAAGGTGTCTCCAGTGATGGCAACTCTATGAGCAACATACTCTATTAGAGTCCCAATCCTTAACTGAATACTTTTCAGTGTCTAATGCAAACCTTCCTTGCAGGGCTACAACCCCATTCCTCACCTGTCCTCTGAGGAATTAGATGATGGTTGGTGTTAGTGTTGGTGTTAGTGTTAGGTTATAGGTTGGACTTGATGATCTCAGAGGTCCTTTCCAACCTTGTGATACTGTGAATGAAGAACAGATCATTCTTTCTTTTCAGTTTCTTTAGAGACAAGGCCTTGTGCTCCCGATGTTTAGCTCCTTGTATTTACCAGCTCTGATTCATCTCATCTTTATTCTTGGGTCATGTTTTCTAAGGGATTGACTAAATGTTTCTTTTCTGTGCATCAGTTGGTGCCAGGGAAAGGCTTTCTTGAATAAGGCACTTAAAACTCGAGCTAGGATGTGGGGGAGGTGTTGGACTGCTAAGGGTTTGGAAGGATTATCTATGCCTGGTCGTATATCTGACTAGGGCACTTGCCTTTCCTGTGACAGCAGGATGCTTCAGGGATGTTTACCCCTGGCAGCTCCAGTCACTCTCCACAGAATGGCTGTCAGGCCTCCTCACTGTATTCATCCGGCAGACGAATCCTAACAGTTGACCTCATTCCCCTTCAGTCTTGTCCAGTTTTCAGGCCATTCTTCCTTTTCGTATGTGTTTCATGTTTTTCAGTAGATCATATAAGGTTTTTGCCTCCATTCATCAAGTGTTCCTCTGCCTCTGGACCCTAGGTTCATGTGCTCAAACCAGGCACTGCATCACTGAGATTACAGTGGTCCCACTCAAGCCCAGAGCAGAGGAATCCTGGGCTGCTGCCGGCCCTCCCAGTCTCCGGCATCTGTGTTCTGCTGCTGGTTTTCAGCTGGAGCAGTATCCGTTTTGTGGGATTGGGCTTTCAGGGAGCAGTGAACCAGTTACAAAAGGTATCTGCTATACAGACCTTATGTCCCCTTCCTGTTTGTACTCTTCCTGCTGTGGTGGTTTGATAAGATATTTTATGCCATGTTTTTTTTTTTATAGAAGGAATGTGTGAGTTTCTTGAATGAATTTTAATTAATATGTTTGGTTTTTGCTTGGACAGGTTAGGGTTTTTGCAGAACAGCTTATCTCATTAGCATTTCTTAGAAGTCTGCCTTACTGTTGCTATGGCGTTTTGCATAATGTTATGCGTAATACTCTGATTTTACTTTGAAATCAGACATACTGTACAAGCCACTCTAACCTAATTATATCTATAACCTTAAGCCTCCTGGGGGAAAAGCATTATAGGACTTCAGTGTTTGTTGGGGATCTTGATACCTGGACATATTGCTGTGATTTTATTTTCCAAGTTTCTTGCTGTGAACTGTTGCTGACCTATGAAAACTATTTCCTTGGTAAGGTTTTTTATTTTGGATTCAGCAAAGAAAATTTCCCTCAATCAAGATGAATGCATTATTAAATAAAAAGGCAAGGCCCAAATATTTTGTGAAGGTCTTGGTCCTCCTCTGGTTTGGTACCAAGTATAAAATTGCTCAAAACAATCTGCAGTTTTGATTTCCACTTTCATCTAAAGTAAGAAGGGAGAGGAAGGGGACTTCTGTTTAAGCATAAATGAATAATTCTGATTATTTCAATTTTTAATAGCTACAGATGTGCATCTTCATATTTATATCTCTGACTAAATTTCGGACTTGGGGGCTATGGTCAACACTGCCTTTAGAAGACCAGAAGTCATTTTGTTGGAGAAACTTGTGAGTCTACGTAAATGTTTTGATCCATAAGTGCTACTTCATTTTTTGTTTTCTTTTAAAAGCAACATGGACAATGTATTGAACTGTTGTACATGTTTCTGTCAGTCTTTGGGTTTGCAATATTGTTTTTGTTAGCCAAACAGCTAACAAACAGCAGGAACAGCTGTCGTATCTGTGGTGCTAGAAGTTTACAATAGCAATTGTAGCCAGCAACTGCTGCATCTCAAAGCCTTAGAGGACCTGACACTTAATCAGAAATATTTATTCTTGGTGAGGACACTTCTGTCCAATTACAAAATTTTTTTGCTTTAAATTGGCTAAAAACAGTTCTCTGAAAGAACAAAACTGTGCAAAACTGTGGAGGAGGATTTGCTGCTTTTCTTTAGTGTCATTTATATCAAGTAAATTCAGTCACATCAACCCTTCAGGCAGAATTGCACCCACAAGTCGTATGTTCATATTTGACCATGGAACAGACAGACCTTATTTTGGTGTTGCAGTGGTTGGTATTATCCATCTGACTGAAATTCACACTTTAAAATGACATCATGTAGGTCAGACTCTCTTTAATCATGGAGTATTTCCTGATATTGTAATGACAGAGAGCAATTTGCTGGTACTGAGCAGCCACAATTCCCACCAATGGCTTTGAGAGGTACGTGTGCACAGAGCCTTGGAAGACTGAACATTGCAATACCCTTCTGAAGTATAAAGATCACGCTGTGAAAACCTGCAGGCACTCCAGAGTGCAGTTTCACTGGGTTCTGTGAAACGTGTTTTCTTAAAGTCTCAGGATTTTGACTTCTAAGACACACGGGAGACACCTGGAAACTTGATTACTGGTTCATTTTTGATCTTCTTCATGAATCAATGGGGCTTAATGCAGTGCAAGCGTTCCAGGATGTGTCTCTCCAAACGTTCTTGGTCTCAGATGTGTGGGTGAAGATAATGCTGGTTGACACCATGGACTCACGTGGCGGATAAGAGTCTGCAAGTGTAAGAGGTGACCCTGGCCAAGCAAAACCTATAACCAAGGCAGGACATCAGGATGCCCTAATATTTCCACAAATTTTCTGGTCTCCTCCCTTCACTTTTTCATCTGAAAACTGCTGCAAAAATCAAAGTTAGGGTTATGCTAACATTTTGAACGGTGGGAATAGTGCTGCTCTGTGGTGCTCCATTGGGGTACTGTGGACTGACTTCTTGAGAAATGAGTTGGCAGTGTGCAACGCAGACAGGTTAGGAGTGACACAGGTGTGTAGGTTTGTGTATTGGTCCATCAAGACCATCCCTTGACTTTTTTTTCCTGTTATTGTTAAATATTAACCTAATTCTAAAAATCAGATTTTCTCTTTTCAGTACTTAGAACTTTTACATCTAAGCTTCTATTTCAATTAAAAAGATGAAGGAAGGCCTTCAGAGGAATGATGGAGTGGGTGTCTTACCTGCAGCACATAATACACTGTTGAGAGCAGAAAAATAACAGTGTAATAAGTTTCTGTATTGGTGGGTCAAACATGAGAATACAAAGCCACACACTCTAGCTAAAGTAGATTAGGTGCTAGCACAGCAGAGATGATAACATTGATCATGGTTTAAGTCAGTAATAGCAGAGCTTGTTTTGGGGTCCAGCCATCCAGATGAGGAGCTACTATCAAAATATTTAAAGTGGAACTAGTGCGAATAAGAGCAGGATTGGGTTTTTTTTTTTCATGTAAGATAAAGGTCTTTGAAAAATTTTCTACTATTCTGTAAAATGGAGGTTTTGACTGTGAACAATGAGTTGGGGTTTTCATACTTCTGTGGAGATTTTTGTTATTTTTGATCAACTTTAGGACTAAATTCTCATTTACTTAATTGGCAAACTATTCTCATCAATGAGATAATTGCGTGAATTATATGGTGTCCTACCTCATAGTAACACTTAATGAAAAAAATCTTATACCAATTCAGTAAAAACCGGTCATATGTTTAAAACTATCTCAATTGATGACGTGAGGAAAGGATGCAGTTAATTTGAAGAAAATATCACTGATGGGGAAGGAAACCTCATAGGAAAGTAATGTTTGTTACTTTGTGTCCTTCAGGTATTTTTATTAATATTTCAGAAGCCAGATTAAAACAGTATAGTTCAAGTTTCTGACTCAGGTGCAATTTGGCTCCTGAATTAACATTGATTTCTTTCTGTGGTGTAATAGTTCGTTCAGGCTCTGCAAACTTCTGCACAGTTACTGCATAGTTTGGAAAAACATTGCTTATATTGAAGCATAACAAAATTGATTATACTGTTCCTTCATATAGATGGCACATGCTGCCACAGCACGTAATCAAGGGCTTTGGCAACATGAAATGAGGTCTCATATTTGGAGAAGTTGGAGTGTTAACGCTCAAGATATCCCTCCAACAGATAATATATTTTTTTTTGTCTTCCTAAAGAAAATCTCTGTTTAACTCTGCCAAGTGTGGTTTGATGGGAGTTTTTTGGCCATTTGGGGGCTAGCCCTGTGTTTGTTGTACAGATGTGTAAGGACAGCAGTCTGTTGAGTAAGTTGCCTCTTCTCTAAAAATCTGGGGTTGACCAGTGACATACAAAGCTGCAGGACAAGGATGCAGCTTGGCTCCTTCAGAGGAAGGAGGAGGTGATGCACTGTTGTAATACCAGCATTACTGCTGCAATGACCCAGCTTTTGGCTGCAAAGGTAAATCAAGAGTTTAAGACACAAAAATCACCTCAGGTTCTCCCTTCATTCTGTGAACAGTGTCTCAAACATCTACCTGTGAACCACATTGAGCAGTTAGAGCTACCAAAGCATGCGCAAACAAATCCTTTTTTCAAGCACTTTTTCTTGGGAAGCAGCATACCTGACCTAGCTTTTAAAAGATTATTTCTGTTATTCAGATATGGATTTTATTGTTTGAAGCCTATGGGTGCTGATTACTTGTCATTTCTGCGGTGGTTAATTCTGAGGACTGTCGTTATTACCCATTTGAAACTAATCACTGTGTCTTAGCCCCTGGAAAACAAGTCCTTGAAATAAAACTAATTTACTAATTTGCACTTATTTACACTCTGAGTAGTTACAGGTCTGCATATTGTATAATTATGGCATACCAGTAAATACAGTTCATTATGTTTATGCATCTCTGGGAGACTCTGCTGTAACAAATAATAGAACATCCATGACATGCACTCATACCAATGAAAAATATTCTCAACATTATATTGTTGATAGTTATTGCAAAAGCACAAACTAAATCTTCAGACCACTGCTGGTAAAAATGTGGGAACCATCTTATGAATTGGTAGACAAAAAATTAATGACCTTTCTTTTGTAGCCTTTGTGTACCTCTCCACTTGTGCCATCATTTGAAAGTCAAAATAAGTTTACAGTAAGATTAAGGACACTTTTGTGCCTCTACATCTGGTGGAGCTGCCTTTCTTGCAGCTCTTTCTCCTGGTATCAGCAGGAGCAGGAGTATGCTCCTCTCCACGGGGCTGGCTTCCCAGAGTGCAGTTCTGGCTCCCTGGACAGTCAGTATCCAGCTCCCTCTCATCTTCGGAGGTGCTAATATTTCACATCTGCAGGTGGGATGTTAACCCCCTCAAATCTGATGGGATGCAAAGCAAGGAAGTGCTTGCAATGGCTGAGGAAAAGCACTCCTGAGAAGTCAGTCCTGCCTGGATTTCTCCCAGCTCTGAACCACCGCTAGCTCTTCAGCCTCCAAGTGATTCCACTTTAAATACGAGCTAAAATACAGTTCAGGAAAACTGAAGTCTTAATAGAAGATGACTCATCTTTAAAGAGCTTATGAATTTCAAGAAGCAGTTTGAAGCATGCAGCAGGCTGTGTTAGACTCCAATCTAGAGCCAAAATTAATGGAGAGCTCTTCAGCTTCCAGGAGCATTCACTTGCCCAGATTGCTCTTCAGCAAAAACAATTACTTAAAATATTTCTCGTAATAGTCAACATGTTGTAGAGCAATATATCTCCTAGTAATTGTGGTATTCTTTGTTGCTGTTGGTCTAAACCTTAGTCTTCCCTCTCCCTTGCAAGCATAATGCCTTTGAGGTGATAGTCTAAAGGATGTTGAGTGCAGCTCTTGGCACTAACTGGGGTCATGAGAAGACAAGTCTGATCACTGTGTCAGTCTTGTGAAAGTCTCAGTCCCGTTTCTTTTATTATTTTTTTCCAGCAGCAATCATTGCAGCTTTGAAATGGTTCTGCAAAAGAAATCTGTTTAGCATAACTTGAGAGTAGATGGATACAACCATCATGCCACACAGCAGCGGTCCCTGTTGGGTCCTACCCTGACTACATTTGGCATTTCAATGAGACATCCAGTCCCTGATAAGACTGTAATGATATTGTTACAGCTTGTTTGTCCCCTGGTGAGATTGCTAAATTAGGTTTTAATAACTTCTGCAATTCAGCTGGTATTAGCAAGTGTGTGGTGTAGGCACTAGATCTGAGCTAAGGGAGCTTTGAGGAGTAATATTTCTGCTTTTATAGTTTAAAAAAAAGTAGTGCCGTTGACACAAAGGAAAGAAAAAATTGCCAACATCATTCTTCAGGCATTATAATTCATAAAGCTGCTTCTCTTCATATTTTCTGCCTCTTCTCAAATAAAACCAAACTCTTCTGAAGCTGATGTGGCCTTTTCTGGACCTTAGTTGTAGAGCAAACACAAGTTCTTGTGATGAAAGCTCTGATGCCTTGCAGGCACGACAGCACTCAGTGCTGCTTCCCAGAGGCAAGTGACGTTACAGGCCATATTGCTTCGATTGGTTTGGTACCTGTTGCACACTGTACATAAAGACCATGACAATCATTTCTAGACTGAAAGAATTCTCTTCTAAAATTCAGAAAAAATCACTTTAAAATGTGCTGTCTCCAGTGTATTTTGAACAAAGTTCAGTTTAATATCAAACATCTGAAAATTCAGGTTCTTACTCCTTCCACACCTGGGAAAAGAGAATCTCTAGAAAAAGAGCAAATTAGGAATTTGGACACTGTTCATCGACTTCTATCTGTTGAAATGCCACAAAACTGAGTAGGAAGAAATTATTTGATGTGGACATTATTATAAATAAGTACAGATGAGAGGAAGGAGAGAGAAACCCTGAGATGCATTTCTTTCAGTACAATACCTCCTTTACCACCAACAATAATTTTTTGGTGCCACAAGAATGCAGATACCACAAAGTGGATGGTGGTGTTAACCAAGATGCTGAAGAAGCATGCGCTGTACTTGGCCATGGAGTGTTTGTGCATAGATCTTGTGACTGTGTGACAGAAAACAGAGGCCAGTGCTTCCTGTCCTGTGGAGCTGCCAGTAAGAGTCACTGACACAGATGAAGCATAGAAGAGAAGTAAAATGTGACTCGAAGTAAACTGGTTCTTTTTTTTAGTTAATATAAACTAATTGTAATATTAATATACCTATTCCAGCAGATCCTCCCTTTGGGTTAGCAGGAGGTCTGGGAAGCCCCACCTGTCTGTCAGAGTTACTGTTTTATTTCTGTAATTTTATTTCTAAACTTCTTTTTCAATTACTCAAGCTTTTCCTGAGAGTGTTTGAATGCCACTAGTACTTCTGTGGCTTTATTGCTTTTAGTTAGAAAAAACACTTTGGGCTTGAGTGCATGTGTGTAGTTGTCACATATCAATATCGATTGTCCTGTTTCTATCAACTTACATCTGCTGCAGATTACTGGAGAGAAGGGACAAGCCAAAAAACCCTTTATGCAAACTTCACTTCTTTTTAATATAGAGCAATAGCTTCTAGACCTTTTACAGCTCTTTCTCATTCTTCATGAGATACATATGTATATCAGCTATAACACACTGTCAGTGAACAGTGGTTTTCAATCAAAAAGACTGTCAGTAAAGCTGATTCACTAACAAGAAAGCTGTCAAGCTGTGACAGCTGCTGTCTTTGCAACCCCAAACAATCTGTTCAGTGCTAACTCTGACTTATGCTTCCATTTATTATACAGTAGTAATGAGTTCTGTCCTTAGAAATATCATTTTGGTGAGTACACCTAGCTACTTTGTTATGTATGTAGAATATATCAAATCAGATCCAAGGTGTACAAGATAAGTTCTCTGGAAAAAGTTCTACTTCTGTCTCTTGAATTATTTTTTTGAATTCTAAATTCAGTTTCAGTGCTTACCTCATTTTTGTAGTTAAGCATGAACCTGGCGATTTCATTACTCTTACGAGCTGGGAAGGGTATAATTTCTATTTTTCTCATTGTGTTGAAAAATTACATATAACTTTAAACACAACACTGTCATCAACAGAAATTAATAAAGGAATTTGCGGTTATAGGACCTGTTCTGATGCTTAATAATCCCAGGATGTCGGAGAACACAAAAATTCAACACAGAGGAGGAACTGAGGAGTCTGGCTGGTTCTGCTGTCCAGATGCAGATACCAGTATTTAATTTGTCAACCTTTTCCTTTAAAATTAAAAGAAAAAAAAAAGAGGGGGAGAGAAAGCACCTTGACAGTCTCCTTAAGCAATCTTTTCCAGCAATAGCTTAGCAGACTTAAATCTCCATTTCTTTAGTTTTGGTTGTTTATTTCTTGCTGGGCCTGTAAAAGGATTCGAATCCTTTTTTCTTCTATCTTGCATATTTAGTTACGCAATCTAGTCTTAGTAAATAGTCTTTTCCAGTTCTGCTAATCCCAATTTCTTCTGTGTTTCTGAACTTGGTACTTCAGCTGATGTCACTCTAGTGCCCCACAAGGCAGGTGTTTTGCATTGGGTAATGCATCTGTCATATCTGTGGGAGGTACTGGTTTCTCTTCCAGCACTGCGTGGTGTCAGCTGCCTCTCCCTGTTTTTCTGCTCCACTATCTGAGAAGAGCAGGTTGGTCACCTGTGAGCCACCAGAACTGTATATCAAGAATAGACAAAAAAGCCTAAACTACAGTAGATAGAGAACAGTCTTCTGAAAGGTAATTGTTGTCTCAGGTCATCAGATGAGGGTAATAAACTTCATCAAAGATCTTCAGAAAGCAAACAATGCTTGAAACTGTTATTCCTGAGACCTTGGAAAGACTGGGTGACGTCCTGGGAACTGAGGCCCCAGATGCCTGTCATTCAGAGGGAATTGGCACTTGCCTGGTGTGTCTCCAGTCCCTTGATACATGACAAAACTATAACAACGTGTGTTCAGACCTGAGATAACCTGAGGAGGGTAACAGATTCCATGGATCCATCAACAGCAAATCATATTGTCTCACTAATTCATGTTTATCACTAGGGAAGGCAGAAGATGTCGTGTTGACGTTCATAAACTTTTAACAAGAGGCACTCACAGGTGCAAGCATAGGAAGCGTGGATGAGAAAAAAACATCCATGGTGAGGATGTAGAGTTATTGAGGAAACTCTCATCACAAGGCTCCTTGGTAGGTCAAAGAGCTGTGGGTCCCATGGGCCCGGCACTCAGGTTTTTGATTAATGATTGTGTTGTGTTTTCAGGTAGGGTAAACCTACAAGGATGGTGGCACGGAAATGCCTCATCACCAGTGTTTCCGTGGTCTGGGCACCATACTGTGGTAGTACTGAGCCGCAAGATAACTTCTTTCTTTAATACTAATAATGTATTTATTGCACAGTTTCTCATTGCCCTTGGTATCTCAGGCTTGCTTTAACTGCTTATGTGCTTCCTGGATGTGCTCCAGTGGGACTCAAGCAGGTCTCTTGCTGCATTTCCGACCTACTCTCGAGATATTTTGTGGTTTTGTTCCAAACTTTCTTTCCTTGGAAAATTGCCAGCTTAAATTCACTTCTCAGCTTTACTGCCAAAAGAATTTGTCAATTCCTGGAATTTGTTGAAGTCCATTGCTTTTATCTTCCTTAAAGGGGAAAAAAATAGCAAAGTAGATGTGCTCTTGTTTGTTCACACACAGGCTCCTGTCCCAACTCTTCCTTCTGGATTGGCTTTACATGTATGAAAGCATCCCCTTTCCTCCTCCTCACTCCTTAGTACTGCTTCAGGATGCTGGTATTCATTTTCCCCTTTCACCTCCACACAGACCTTTGAATAAACTGCTGAGGTAAAGGAATCACAGCATAATGCAAGGGCATGTTAATTGTGTGGAAGTTTTTCCAGCAGAAATTGCCAAGGGAGGCTACAGCACATCAAACTGCTTCTCCCCACACCCTGCGTGGTTGGTGCTCCTGTCCCATATGGAAATGTCCCGTTCCCAAGCTAGCACCAGTCCTCCAGCCTTACCCAGAGATGTCCTCCTCTTCCTGTACGTGGAGCACTGCAATATTTAACAGCAAGCTTGCATGGATTAAAATTCCTAAATCTTTCCAACTACTTAAGCCTCACAATTGTTAGTTGAGGAGGTGCTGCCCTGCCTTTCAGCACAAAGCTACCTATCACAGGGCTTTCATCACTGCCTGTGTGGACTGTATACTCCCTCTCAATGTGTGGAGAAACATTACTTAACGGAGTGAATGCAAAAGGGGAATGAAAATTAGACCAATAGTCTTGCCACTTGGGAAAAGTTAACTGCCCTGTTCCTGAGATGCCTTCTCCTGGGAGAGATGCTTTCTTGAATTTCAGAGAGATGTCTTTCACCCTGAAGTCCCAAGCCAGCGCTTGCGATGGATTCATTTGGTATGTCATGCTATGTTCTATGTTGCTGAGGCTCTGCCACCTCTCCTCTAGCAGGAGCCATGCACCCTGTTACAGACCCATATCCTGTCCTCAGCAGCCAGTACCTGTCAGGTACTGCAGTGCCTGGAAGTCACCAGCAAACATGCTTTTCCCCCTCTCTTTTGACCACCTGAGATGCAATGTCAGGACTCAGAAGTTGTGTCTCTCGGTCTTTCTGTGTACCACAATGAGAACTCTGAAACCCTTTTCTAATGGATCCCTGTCAAATGTTTCAAAAAAGACAGCACTTCTGCTGGATCCTGTCAGTACCATATTTTATAGCATGAAACATGAAAGTTTGTTCTTTCAACTCAGATAATTACAGATGCTCAGCTATTCTTTGCTGATGAGAAAATATTGATGACAACTTTTCCTTCAAATTACAGCAGTAAGAGCAATAGCATATAAAAAGAGGCATTACATGGCGAGAGCTGTCTTTGTTAGATGAGTGCCCTTTCAAGTTGGGGTTTTCTGCTTTTTTTTTGTTTTGAAAACTGTGAAATTCTCTTTTATTGCACATCTTTCTGGGCCTTGTTCAAAGCCCACTGAAGTCAATACAAAGACTTTTTGACTTCAGTTAAGTTTGAATCAAGCTGCATTGGCCAATGAAAGATTAAAACCAACACGACCATATCAAACAACACCAAACACTGAGCGTTTATATCCCTATTTAGGTTTTATGCATCTGTTCCTTCTAAATTATCAACAAGTCTTGTCTTGTCTGCAAGTGCAGGATGTGTTTCATGTTTGTTCATTGTGGTTTGAATCATGCCTGCAGAAAGGCGAGTGCAGTGCTGTTGGACAAATGCCGATGTGAGATGCTGCTGACCCAGCTGTCCTTATCCAGCTGTGCTGATGTATGTTATGAGGCCCTCGACTGCAGGGAGCACACTGAGCTGAAGTTTTTGTTCATATTGTGAATTCATATGCAGTGGCAGGCCTTGTTCTAGGTGGCAGGGACTGTTTCCATCCAGGTCTGCGGCCAAAGGGGGTTTGATGTGGCACTGTCAGTGCTCACACACAAATATTTGCCTGTGTAGTAAGCACAGGGAACCCAGCTCTCCTGATCCTGGGATGCACAGTAGACACTAGTGTGTGCCTGGAGCTACCCTCCCCTTGGATGCTGTCACCTGCGGTGTGAGCCTGCCTTACAGGGATTACGATTAGAAAAACGCTTTATTGGGGAACAGAAGGATTAAATAGATGAAGCAGTAAGATAAAATCTGATGGACAGGAACACAAAAAAGTACTTCCACCTGTGCAGTAACTTGGCTCTTCTTATGTAGCTCCCTAAAGGTCTTTGTTTGCTTTGGTTCTGGGAGAGTTTGTTAAGTTTTTTCCTTTTCTTTATCACTCAAATATTTTTAAAACATATTGTTAATACTTCCTGTCTGCTGGCATATTATTTATTAAGTATTACTTTGTATTGCTGATTTTTTTCTCACGCATATCAAATACTTACAGATTTTAGGCTTTCTTCTCTATTTAACAATGGGAAGTTTTATATTCAAAAACATAAATTGCACAGCAGCCAGTAATTTTGATGGCCTGGTATAATGCACCCCATTAGGTGGAGCTGACGGAGATGCACGTTTCAGGAAACTTTGTTGCGTGCTGCAATATGCCAAATTACACACAGGGAATGCCTGAGAGTCTGCATGTTTTCTGAGAGCCAGCGCAAAGTATTTACACAATTGTTTAATTAACAACATTTAAAGTATACTGTTTTGTAAAGTTAAATCCTGAATAAGAAAGGAAAAAGCAGGGAATAAATGCTGGGTTACATCTAAAAATGCAGGAGTTGAACAGAATTTTTATTGGTATTGTGTATGTTTGCAAATTAAATCTATATATATGTACACATCAAGATCCCACTGAATTCAGTGGGGTTTGATAAGTGATCGACAAAAAAAAAAAAAATAAATGTCTTGGTTTCTTAGCCTAGTCACTGCTAAAGGCATGTCTCTCAAATGTTGCCACACACTGGAGAATTTTTTTATATGAAGAGTCATTTATTAAACCACTCCGTTAATTTGGGAATAGGTAGGTTGCCACTTTGAATAACTTAAAAAAATTAAATAATCTAGACTATTGGAAAAGACAGTCTTAATTATGTAAAGCACAAGTAATGCTGTTTCACTTGTGAAGATTTTTTACTTTATTAGTAATACACAATGTGTGTATATTTATAAAAGTGAATATGTCTGAATATTGCTGGTTTCTGTTTTTCTGAGGCAGAAAACAGATCTAAGAAAAGCTATTCCCCCACCTGAAAGGCTTTTTCTTAACACACTGGAGAGCAATTTCACTAACAAAAGACTACGTTAGCCAAATTAAAATCTGATGAAAACTGGAAAAATAAGACTTTTTTGACATTTACAATTAATGCCACAAAAATGTTAGTTTAATCAGACACTATGGTTAATCACAAAGGTGAAATTGGAAGTTGCCAGACCTGAATGCTAGTGTAAAAGTTAATAAATTCAGCTCATAATCCTTATGCACATGCTAGTTATAATAATTTACTGTCCATACCAAATCTTATAAGCATTGTAATTAAATATAAAATGCACATTAGAATTATAATGAGTAATTAGGACAACATAACTAATATGCATATAAGTCCCGAAGCTCATTAAAATATTAAAAGATGAAACCTGTTCTAGCCGAAGTATTTTTTGCATCCTTTCTGTGCTTGGCTGAATGCCAGTGTATCACATGCATTGTTTAAACTGTTCCTTTAGACATTTAAAAGCAAAACAAAAATATTTGGGTGGGGAAAGCAGATTCAGCAGTACTTTGCATCATTTCTGGATGGAACATAAGCTGTAAAATTTGGTTTTCCAGCTCAAATGTCTGACTCATGCGAACATGTTGGTGATATCAGATGAGTAGAAACTGAGCAGAAAGTAATTATAGAGATCTTTTAGTGCAGGAGTGGGAGACAATAGATGATAGTTTCCACATCTTTCTCATTAACACACTGGGAGAGAGATGGAGTGCAGCAAGTACTCAGCACGATCATATGAGACTTTAATAGGTGTATTTATTGAAACTTCAATTGTTTCACTAAAATTAAAGAGGATGCGTGCACATCAGAGTTTGCGTATGCACTTGATGTAGTGCTCATCTCACCTGAAATCTCGTAACAGGCCCCCCTGAGTCTCGTACACTGAATTAAGTGAATTGCCTAATGACCTCACATCGTCTTTGGTTGCAGGACAGGAATAACTCGGCCATCACATCACTGTTATTGCAGATGCTATGTTGTGTTCCTGTCCTACATGGTGCTTTTTTCTGTTACTCCTAAATAAGAAGGAAGGTAGGTGGTTGTACCTCTCCCATGCTCTTTTTAGCAGTAGCTGATAGAGCCCAAGCTTGTGATGGTAGCTGGTGTGGAGAAACATTGCACCTTGTTGGGTAAGACCTGCATGACTCCTATGAAATGACATCCAACCCACAGTGAGCAGCTGTGGCATCTTGCATCCTTGTTTGTATCAGGTCTGGTTCTCCTCCTCGCTCACATGCTTCTCATGTCAAATCCCTCCTGTGGAGATATATAAACATGTAATTTGGGTCAACAACATCCTTTCCTTCTGAGCCATTTCATGTAGGGACAAATTGAAAACGATGTTAGGAAAATTTCAGTTAGGCTGAGTTTCTGAGCACCCACTCAAAAAAGTCTTTCCCAGCAAAGCACTTATTTGACCAGTTGATATTAAGTAAGTTCCAGTAATTTATTTTCTTGTCAGAAGTGAAGCATTTATTTTAAGTGCTCTGTTCTGCAGGGATGAACTGTGGGAAAGGATTTAACAAGGATCCACTCTAGGGAGAGTAAATCTACAAATATGAGTCACAAGCCAAGTAGTGCTGACAGATATATATATATATAAAACATAATTTTTTTCTTTGTTATTTTATATGACCATTATTTAGGAGATATAGAAATGACACATTTAAAATTATTAGTCTTACACAATGTTTTCTTATGAACATCACTGTTAAATTTTGTTGCAGTGTCTTCTGTCAGACCATTAACTTTTCTATTACTTTCTCCCCTTTGGGACCTCTCTATGCCTGTTACCCCCTTCCTTCTTCTTGTAGAGCCTTTCAGGTAAGGGGTTTCACTCTTTGCTGATGCTCTATGACTTTGAGACAAGTTGTTATTTTCTTGCTTGCTTATGTGTTTATTATCATTTATTCTATAATGAAGTGCTACACACACATACAGAAGCACATCTATGGAATGTCTTCCCATGTAACATGTGGAGGGGAGAACCTGGTAAAGCCTTTGGTTGTAGGCGATATAGAGTTTGAGGGAAGGTTTGCTGGGCCTTGCTCACCTCATGTCTTCCTTCAGCCTTGAATTCTGTTGTGTTGAATCTTTAGCCAAAATTTTTCTTATTTTTCCAGCTGTAAGTACATTATTTAAAATCTAGTAAAACTGCTCTTTATTTTCTACCTTTTTAAACTTTCATGAGGATTGTGTCCATCTGTATTTTTCCTTTGCCTTCTAGTGCCCACTGAGGACTTTTGCTAGCATCTGTTTGATCGATCAGCTGAACAGAGTGGACTGCATCGTTAATGATACTAAACGATTTTCTGTAATAGTTTAAGTCATCATTATTAAATTCCTAAATGAAAACATTTTCCTAGATGGCAAATATTTATCCTTGCTATTGATTCCCAAAGCAGCCATATAAACATGAAAGCACCAGTGGTGGGTGATGTACGAGATTTCCTGCTGTAACATGGACAGCCATGCTGCTGTCACTGGGAGTGCTCCTAATGGCCTGTCAGGAAGCCTACCAGGGGTTTTGGAAGGCATCTAATTGCTGTTGGGATTGAGCGGGATTTAAATCGTCCCCTTCAGTAATTTAAAAAGGTCAGATGCTCTTGGTGCTTGCACAGGGGTGGTGCTGGAAGCCCCCTGTGCTGTTCATAACACCCTATAAAAGGGCATCGGCAGAGGGTTGACAAGTTTGTTAGCAATACAAAAGAAAAAGTCAAGCTGTAAAGAGCTACAGAAGGATCTAATGAGGGGAAAGAGATCTAGCAGGGATAATCAGTGCTGTCACATGCAGAATCCCATGCCAAGGAGTAACAGGATGGGGGAATCCTCACCACATCTGTTTTGGGAATCTTCTAAATTTTTATCATGCTACCTGGGAAGTCATGTTATTTTTTGTATGTTTATTATAATCTCTCTCAAACACCTGCCTGTCAGCCCCAGCTGGAGGCCAAATGTTGCTATCTTCCATCCCTCTCTTCTCCTGGGTGGTTTGGCTGATCTTGAACATCTTTGCTGTGCTTGGCAACTGAATTGGGGAAACTGTTCACCAAAAAAAGTCCAATGGGTAACTGTGAAGGCAGAATTGAATTGGGCCTTGTGAGCACTTTTTAACACAGTGTATGAGCGTTCCTCTTGCCAGGTTACATTATTTCGTTAAATAAAGTATTTATTGCTATAACCTCCAAAGATTTTAAATAGGGGAAAACCCAGGTAGATCCAGTAGTGTAAGAATGCAGATGACTGCAACATGACTGACAGCAATGAGATCAAATCACAAATGGCTTCTCAAAAATGAGTCTTTGCAGACTATGTGGAAAAACACTTTAAAAAGAGAAAAGAAATACTGGATATCCAAGAATCTCATCCTGTGTTTGTCTCTTCCCTTCTCAAAATAAAAAGGAAACCAGCAACCAGCAGCAGCAGGTATTTAGGTGTGTAATTTCATCTGGAGTTATTCGGTCTTCCACACTGGTGGGAGTAGTAGGATCTGATGGATTTTTGGCTCAGCATGTTACTAATCAGCACAACAGAAATGTGCCTGCACTGCACAGCCTGACAATGAAAAATCTAAGAGAATGGTTGCTATAAGCTATGTTTAGTTTGTGTTTTCCTACCAGTATTAACCGGGGATTTCCTAAAGCAGAGAGTATTGATTTTTATTTTTATTCTTAACAAACAGAAGCTGAAATCCTTCTGAAAGAGAGATGTAAGAAAACTTCCTTTTCAGATTTTTTCAGTATTTTCCTAACAAAGCCCTGCACCACTCAACAGCAAAGCCCAGAATCATGATTTGTAGCTGGGATCCAGCCAAAATTCATCCTCTTCCCAACTGTGTGGTGCGTGGTGCTCAGGTACAGTACTTTTTTGGAAAATAAATTTCCTACCTGGTTCAGACCTTTGCTTATATTTGCTTCTGCTTATCTCATGAGAATTAAATATTGTCTGTATAGTGTTCATACAGACATTAATTTCAATCAGGTTTTTTTACTAACAATCCTACACACTCTAGATTAGAAAAACATAAATATCTCCACTCCCTGTGCATAATACAGAAAAATACTTGTCTCTTACTACAAAGCTTTTGAAGGAACCACTGCATAGTGATGTGGAGAAGGGGCTGGATAAATTGCCCTTTCTTGCTTTTTAAGGTCTTGCAGATCTCACAGAACTTGTGAGGTGATCACAGCTATTCTCTTGCACAGGACAAAACCCACAGTCATGACAGATTTTCCCAGTGTCTTACAGCACCTGAAAGATAAAACCCATGGTCACTGAAAATCTTTCCAGTATCTTTCAATGATGATGGAAATATATGAGAAATCAATTGCTTAAACTCAGCTTTCAGTTCATGAAATCTTGTCCAATGTACAGATACAGTGTGTTATTCTTGTTCCTCTCCCAGAATTTGTCCCTGGTATCCCCAGAAATAGATTATATCTGCTTACACTTGCCAGGTTCACTTTATGCCAGGTGCAGCAAATCTCTGTCCCTGCCTAGGGCGGATGTCTTGGCACTGCTAGGAGACTGCCCAGTGGAAGAGGCAGGACTGGGGATTGTCTCAACACACAGGAGAATGGTTGTAAAAATAATAGGTGATCTGTAAAGGAGAAACGTGGAGTAGCATGCACACACAGGAGAAGTCTTGCACAAATGTAAGGTGGACCACTGGGCTCATGCCACAAAAACCCCAAGGGGCAATATGGGAAGAAAAGCCTTGTAAGTCAACAATGGTAGGATGTCATCATGTGTAGGAAAGCATCACTTGCAAACCATGCAAAGAAATTTCCCTTTTCCACTTCGTAGCATCTCCCTGGTAGTATTGCATCTTGTGTTGGGCACACTCAGGGCCCAGGAAGTGTAGATAAACTGGAGGACTTCCAGGCACCGCAAAAAAACAATCATATTTTGGGGAAAATGTGATGTCTGAAATGAGAGATAGAACTGAGTTATGTTTAGGCTGAGTTTGATTGGCTAAATGAAGACTGAGAGATGAACACACAAGTCTTGAAATGGGTAAGCATTTTATTCAAAGAGAAATTTAGTCATGCTCTTTGTAACACCGGGAGCAACATGGCTAACGGTTTAAAGCTGCAGCACGGTGCGTACCTGTAATTGTGTAGATAAGTAAGCGCCAGTGTGTTGCTATTCAGGCAGGATGTGGATCTCGCTGGAGCTTTGAAGTCTCAGGATGAAGGGGTCCATTAGGACCACCTGGGTCAGGCTGGCCCCACTTTAGGCAGACAGGTAGGTGCACCATGTCCACTGAGCGATCCAGAACTACAATGTCAGACAGGCACAGGTAAATGGGGAAATGAACTGGTATTTCTCTGAATGCCGGGAGATTGGGGGGTGCTGCCCTGCAGCTGGGAGCCCCAGTCATGGTTGCATATGAACTAATGGTGCAGAAATGTCCTAGGGGTTTTGTTACAGTGTTCACGTCTTTTTTTTTACAACTTGAAGGAAGCAAGTCCCAGGGCAGGTGGAAACCGTGTGTGAGCAGTAGACCTCCTCCTGGTTGGTCATAGTTCAGCTTTCAGAAACCTCTTTTGACCGCATACCCATGTAGTAGACATTTTCTTCCATCACCCAGGACCCTTTGTATGGTTTGTCATGCACAATTTTGCTTTTATATGGTTCACCTTGCACAATTTTAGTATTATTCTTTTGAATACTCCAGAAGCAGAAGCTGGTCCATGAGTTTTGTAGTGCTGAGTAGCTGCTAGTGCCAGTGCCTCATGGTTCTGTAGCAGTAGATACAAAGTGTAACCGGTTCACAGCTCTTCATGTGCTCAGTCTCATTCAAACTTATTTTTAAAAAAATGTCTTGGCTGCACAGGCTGCTCTATTTCTCAGGAAGAAAAAGTTTGTATGTCTTTGTTTTTATGGAATAACAAATCTGATCTTTTTCCTATGCAGATTATGAAGAAGTAGTTATGCAAATTGATTATACCTTTGTTACCACTTGAAATCTTAACGTTACCAGTCAAAAGTTAATGAACGTATGGATTGGTTTGATGTAATCCTTGGGAGGAGAGAGTTGAAGGCAGATTGTGTGTTTGCCAGTTGTGGGAAATTGTAGTCTGTCTACCTGACTCATGGTAGGACGTGAGTGGTGATAAGAGAACCAGTACTCTGTTTAATCCCACCTGAAGTGTCCTCACACAATTTTTTTTAAACATCGGAACTGTGTATAAGTGCTAAGAGTGTTTGCTTTCCCTGGGATGTGACAGCAAGATTCTTGCGTGAAGTCCTACACATCTGGAAAAGCAGCCATTGATGGTATTGGTGAAGGATGGGTGTGCAATGGAGACGATCCGCCCATGCAGGGAACCTGACTGTCATTCTGCTCTTTCATGTATCTGGTGCTTCTTCAGTGCAGCTGCTTTCCATAAAAGATTATGGTTTCTTAATGTGGTGCGCTGAGCAATGGGTGAGATGGTGAAAGGAGCAGATGAGAGGCATTCAGAATTTTACATGTACATAAACACCTTAAAGCAACATCTGGAAAACTGCTTCAGAAAAAAATAAACAGATTTTTATTTATAAGTTCTGTGTTTTAGGTTTTATAGTGGTTTTACAATGCACATAAATTATTGCTTAAAAACAGAAAATGTTAAAGCAATTTCAGGGAGAAGGCAGTTGCTGTTCAGCCTTTCCTTTGATAATCTCTTTCTGGAGGAATTTGTTTTGTTTTATTTTCAGCTTACAGTTGCCTTTTGCTGGCAACTGGAAAAACTGACAATTGCTTTTTGTCTTTGTTTGTATCTATAGTTCTAAGCTTAAAATGTTTATTGCTATTTAAAATGTTTCCTATTTTAAAAGACAAAATATATTTACCGAGACAACGCTACATCCAGTGTAATACTGGAAAAGCCATGATGTTTTACGGTGTTCACAATTGCCTCATAATTTCAAAGGTAAGTTTGTTCTTTTAATATGCAAAGACCATCTGAGTCTATGGGGTTCATGGGGCATTTGCAGAAGACAAGTGGTGCTGGCCAAGTTCCCTTTGCTTTGGACCCCTGCACACTGGGTGCTGCCGTATCCCTCCTCAGCTGTGGGGCATCCTCGCAGGCAAGTCCCACGAGACCCCACAGCCTCTCGGCCAGCACTAGTGGTGGGGCATCATGTGCTTTTCTCTAATTCTCAGATTATTTATACATCTTGTATAACACTAACACTCACAAATAGTTACACTTTATGATGACTGAGTTGGAAAAACAGCTTTTTTGAGCATGAGATTCATATTTCTTCATGTCTCAGTTATGGTTTTTACAGCAGATACACAGAATAATCACAGGGCCTTCTATGTGGGCTAACTTTTACACTGCTCAAAGAAACCATGGTTGAATTTGAGTCGAGCTGGAAAACATGCACCAGGCTGATTAACGTAGAGCTCGCTGAAAAGAAGCGGCGTTAATCTGCATATCCAGATGCAAATATCCATTTTAAAATTCTTTTCTTTCAGTTGCCCCCACAATTCAGGAACTTAAATCCAGCGGTGTGGTGCTTGGAGGGAATGGACTGATACGGTGCGAAGGTGCAGGAGTTCCTGCCCCGGTCTTTGAGTGGTACAAAGGAGAGAGGAAGTAAGTAGCCGGCGCTTGCCAACCCACTCATGCTGCTGGGGACCCAAGTGGAAGAGAGAGGAGACCGCCGAGCTGGGTTTGTCCCCTATGATGACAACTCCAGCAGCTTGTCCTGAAGTTAATGCCGACCTTTGAACATAGGGTACTTGGAGGTGTTGGATACCAATAGTCACTCTGCACAGCTTTTGGTGGAGTTTCTTGGTTTCCTTGCAGTTGTAGTGTCTGTGCTCAAAAATGAGGTGTAATCAGGCTGTCTGTGGCTGGGCCACGATAGTGGTAATTCCAATAATGAACCTAACATTTAAGCATGCCTTAGTAATTACAGCCTTTTAAGTATGATAACCAGAAAGGCACTGAAAAAAGCCTACTAAAAGGATTTATTTTTGTTAATTCATCTTCATAGGTTTCCCACTGAAGATTTTGGTCATGGGGAGGTGGTTTAATGAACAAGATTTTCAACCAAACCTTAATGTGTATGAGTTCTCACCCAGTTGTGCCATTTAGTGGCCTATAACACTGGTTTGTAGTCCAGAGACTCAAGTAGAGCTGCTGCACTTCGCAGCACCTAAGAGGGGTCAGGGAAGCACTGCTCAAACCCTAAAATCTGTCCCTGTGATTTGGTTTTATTTACAGTCAGTTTCATTTTCAGGTCATTAGTGCTGTGTAACGATAACAGGCATCTCAGCAGTCATCTTTATTTTAAAAAGCAGCTCATTAAACAGGTAGCTATTTTTCTTTTTGAATAAGATATTTTGTTTTACAGCTCTTAGCTTATCTAAGAGCTCATTTCTGTTAGGTTTACATGTTGGTGCAAAAGTAAGTGGATATTGTCCCTTGTAAACAACTGTCCATGTACACCTTCTAGCCTTTGGAATTTCCTGGCTTCCAAGTGCTGGGTTTCTCAGCTCAAATATCCCATTAAACCTGGGACTGACATGCAAATGTTAATGACCATTTTTCATAGAAAGCCGTTTGTCAGCTCATTTCTCCCTGGCCAACTGCTCCCCTGCAGGAGCATTAGCTGCTTGTCTTCCTTTGTGAGTTTTTTGGAGCAGTCATAACTACAGTATTTTGACCATACCCTAAAGCATTCTCTAAAACAATGTAATTGAGCTTTATTATATCTAGCTGTAAACATTTTTCTTCCATTAGTGAAATTCATCTGCATCCTATTTCCAAAGATGCATAGGAAATCAGATGGAGGTTGGGGGAAGCTGCAGCAGAAGCGTATTTTACGTAGAAAATATTGTAGTGCAGGTTTTAGCACTCTGAAATCAATTAGCCATTTACACTATGATAATCACCTTTCTATTTTTAACATTGACCAATTCCTTTCTTCATGAGCACATTCAGTGCCACAGCAGCTACAGGGAAGACTAAGCAGAGCATTTCAGGACACCAGTGTTGTGCCTTCTGTTCTCTGTATCAATTGGTGTATCACCTGAGGTTTTCTGTAATCAGGAAGAAATGTATTGCCCTGTTGTGTCTTACTGCTCAAATATTATGTTAAATCTAGTGGTGCATCTTTTTTTGTTAAACTGTTGCTGACATTTATGCTAGACACATATGATTACAAAGGTACTGGGAATCTCCAAACCTCCACCACTTACAGGAAAGAGGAAATCACATACACAATGTGTTTTTCCTCGAGTATTTTCCTTTACCTCTGGATGATGGAAAGTCAGCACAAATTGAGCCTTGGACAGCTCAGTCATTGTTTCAATGCAAAACTGAGGGGAGTCAACTTCCATAGGTAGTTCAGAGTATCATGTACACTATTCTGCAGATAATTTGCAGTTACACTATAAGACTTTTTTTTCTGCTAATAGAATAAAGAGAATCCCATTTTAAGAAGTTAGTCTTGGATTGGGACCTTTGTTTTCTAGATCAGAATGAATCTTTGAATAAATGAACAGTGGGAGTTAGATCTGAAACCCTAAGTATATGTTCACTGTCTGAAACAAGCCTTTTGGGCCTGTGAACTGCATTGCTGTTACTTACATTAATGTAGATCTAAACCCACAGTTTGCAGACTCCAGGGATCATCTCATCATAAAACAGCCATTAAAACTAAACATAAAAACAGTTGCAGACTACATCCAGTTGAAACTACCAGTCTTAAAGGCAGAGAGCTTGCAGGATTAATTCTGCTTTATCACTGAGCTCACAAGAGCTGCTGTTCGTTCACTTTCCGTAAGCACTGGCACACAAGCACATTTGGCAATGTTCTTCCTGGCCAAGCTCAAGGCAAGGAGACCAAGGCCTGAGAGCTACCACCTGCAGGAGGCTCTGTGGCGGGCAGGATGAACAACCTTACTCTTCTGGTTTAGCTGGGGAAAGGTGAAGACAGGTCTCATGAGGGCAGGTTTCACACCATTTAGCACTTTATCTGTCAAAAGCACCTTGAGCCCCACATGGGAGCTGTGAGGTGCCTGCACAGACTCTGAGCCTGTGCCCACTCTGCGTGACCTGATGTCTTTGGGGACCAATGTGCTGGGCAGCAGCTCCTGGCCCCAGGGAGAGTTCCCCAAGATGGGGAAGGTGAGGTAAGCTAGGAAAGGTAGAACAAGCACATATGGGTCATGTAAATCCCCATTAGAAACCCAAAATTCACAATTACATCACATTAAAAAGGTACTGGAAGTTTGGTGGGAAAGTTAATAAAAGCAGGTTAAAATTATAAAAGTGTTTGACTTCTAAAACTGCATGAGGATTCCCTGTGGGGAGGAGGATGGCTTCACTGTTCTGACTCCTGGTTTCTGAAGCTCACAAATGTTCAAGTTTTTTACGTTATAGGGTTACACATTAGGCATTAAAGAACCACAGGGGCAAAGCCCAAAAGTCACCTATCTAAAAATATTAATTCCCTCATCCTTGACAAAGCAAACAAGACTTACATTTGAAATAACCAAACTCATTATAATGACTTTAATATATTATAATAAAGTATTCAAATATGAAACCAAAGGTAGGTACCCATTGGGGCTGGTACTGATGCACAATCTTATTCGGATACATAGGCATAATTTCTGAAATAAAAAGGAGATTGCTCTTCCCTTTAAAGCTAGTAGCACCAAGAAGTAAGGTGAAGAAATGTGTAGGGTGGCTGCACGACTTAAACTTCTGCTCCTGCCTGAGACTTAACTTGGTAAAACCCTGACAAGTAATAAATGCCATGTTCAGTCAATAAGCCAGTCAGAGCAGCACACAGGAGTAATTAATTTAAAAGTATAAGGATCTGGTTCTTAGAACTGCAAATGGAAATCCTCAAAACTGCTGAGTTTATGCTAACTAATGCTAGCTCCTCAGTCTGTTAATTATCCCACTTATTGATATGAGTATCTCTCTGATTCCATTTACTCCACTTTTAGTTCTGCCCCCCACCTCCCCCCCTCCCCGCAGTGTCAGCAGATTCCCAGCAGGAATGCAGAGGGAAGGTTATACCATCTCTCTGCTGCTGCTTTGGTGCTGCACTGGCAGGGACATGGGAACTGCAGAGATCCCAACACTCACTGTTTTTTCAAGAAAAAAAACAACAAATGGACCTTACAGCTGTAAAAAGAGATACTGCAGTTCAAACAGCAGTTGTGGGCCAAGAGGATGAGTGGAGGTGGCTTGCAAATAGCTGGTAGGAATAAGTCATAGGTGAAAGTGGATCTACGCTCTAGCACCTTGAGTTCCCCTGGGAGAGGGGCTGGAAGAGGGGGCACAGTCTCAAAACACCAAAAGGCAGCAGAAAGGAAGCGTGACTGGCTGCAGCTCGTGCCCTCCCTGCTGTGAAAGGGGCATCCCAAGGAAAGCATCTTTACTGGAGTAGGAGGGACTAACTCAGGTGTGCTGCTGAGTACCCGCCTGCTCTGCCTCCCCAAGCACCACAGGCACGGCTTCAGTTGCTGCCATGCTGGTAGTGCTGTCACCAGCTGTGAGCATGGGAATGTTGGCATTTGAGCCTCATAGCAGGATGTATTTGGGGGCAAAAAGGAGGCTATTTGGTTTTCTGGAGAAGATGCAGAAAGAGGAGGGGCAGTCATTGGCAGTTTTCGAAGGAGAACATCCATGTGTAGAAGCACGTGCGTGAGTTAAAAGAAAAAAATTCTGTGTTTCACAAGTCTGAAGGAAAGGTGAATCTTCTAACTGCCATGTTCACCCCAAACCAGACATTTAAATCCCTTTTTGTTATGTTTCTCACAAAACTGTGTGTGTCCATGGGATGTGCTGTGTCCTCTCCGCAACAATGGGCTGCACAGAGCAGACCCAAGACCTTTACAACTACACGGACTGCACAGGGAAGAGAAACCCTCTGTACGTGCAGCAGCAGATAGTCATTAAGTGGGAACAGAGGCACTCATTTAATGATGAGAAGTATTCAATCCACAATATGCAGAGGTGCAATTTAATGATAGACTTGAAATGTTTTTAGACAGAATGCTAAAATGTTGCATTAAGTCCCCAGGTATATGATTATGTTCTTCAATGTATCAAACAAATATTGTATACTTAATCTCAAACCCCACTCCTTATGTGAAATATAAATAATAATGATAATCAGCTGTAGCTAGTATTTTAATAAGGTGGTTACCCTTCTCATCTCCTTGTTTGACCAAACATGATTTACCTACAATAGCAACATTTAAACTGGTCATCTTTCTTTACCCCAGTGTAGCAGTGATACTTCTGGCATGGATTTGGAAGCAACGTGAAAAGACCTGCAGAGTTCCTATGAAATTTAGGTCAGGAAGCTCAAAGCCAGAGAAAGAGAGTAGGCTGAAAAGAGTCCTGGTTTGGCTTTTTTGTATGCATCAGTACCTGGTTTCAGTTCAGGCTGCTGTTTCAGGATGCAGTGCTGCTGTAGCACATCTTTCCTAATTGTAGCTGTAAAATAAACTGTGGGCACAGTCCTACGTAGTCGCGTTTCTGGCTGTCTAATCTTCATCTCCCATCGGCTGAAGGGGTGTAAGGACACAAGCAATCTCCAGAGTCCAGCAAAACACTTTCTGGAAGACATAGCATAATACTTTTCTGCCACAAGTAAGGTATTTAAATTTTTAGTTAGGTTTGCCCAATTCTTCTAAGCTCTCCAGCTGAGAGATTATATCCTATCTTATGGCCAGACAGGCAGGGCTATGGGTGTCAGTCTTTATTTTCTTTTGACTGTAGGACACATGGGCAGAAACTGTTCCACTCAACATCCCATAGCTCCAGTACTGCCCATGGCCTCTCCAGTTTTCCACTACGATAATTTTGCTTGATGGACTACTTAGGCAGCTTGCAAACAGTTTATGGTGCACCAAGTTATGTCTGTTAAAAAAAAAAAAGAGAGAGAAAGAAAAAAGTTATTGCTTAGGGTATATGAGTTACAGAAATTTTCTTTTTGCTTTCTAGACTGATCAATGGTCAACAAGGAATTACTATTAAAAATTATAGTACAAGATCACTTCTTACTGTTACCAATGTGACAGAAGAACATTTTGGCAACTATACATGTGTCGCTGCCAACAAGCTAGGGACGACCAATGCCAGCCTGCCTCTCAACCGTAAGTAACGTGGACATGTGGCAAATGTTCATCATTGTTTTTTTCCACATACATGGATTCAAAAGCAAAAAAAAAAACCCAGTAGTTTACCTTTTTCCTCAGGTTTCTTCACAAGGCACATAAATATCATTGCGCTCCTCTATACTGGGCAATAACGAACCTGGTTACTTATTGCGCACTGCAGAAGGGTTTCTGTTCGGAAAGTGATTGGTACATTTTGGGGGTATCAATGAGTTATGAATCTACAAAAAAAAACCCACAACTAAACCCAACCCGTCGTCATGGTATGGAGATAGAATTAGCATGACAAAATCTTTCCGCTCAGAGTAGCAATAACAGATCACTAAGGTACCACTGTAAATAGAGTTAAAAACTCTTTCACCTAGTTTCAAGGAGTGTACTGAACTGAATAATTGGGGTGAGCCAGAGCCATGCTCACAGGTCGGTTTGTCTGTTATTGTCCTCTGGTAGGGAACTGTCACATAGGACTTTGGTTAAATCTTTTTGAAAAACAATAAGCAGATCAATAGGCAAAGCAATGGTTTGAGATATTTTAGCATGGTGGTTATCTAGAATGGGTCTCAAATGTCCCGCTTGAAAGATGTTTACCTCTGGATTTGTGGTATTTCACTTTTGTTGACTGTCCATGCATCTGTTACTGGCATCTGGAGACATTCATAGTTGAACTTCAGTGCAAATCTGTTCTAAGAGTGATAAAGAAAAACTTAGAATATATCCTACATATTTTTCTCTACATAAAGAGATTCCTTATTGAGTGGAAATGCAGATTTTCGGTTACTTAAATCTAGGGTTATTGCCTTCTAACCATGAAATCTTATTCTGAATATACATCCTATATGATACATATTGTCAGGTTATTCTGAATTATTGCAGAAGAGAGGTAATAAGCAGAAAATAGCATGAAGCTTTTGCTGCCATTTTATTTAATATTTGAGAACTCACTAACAAAGTGGAAACAATGTTGCACTGTAAACAGAAAATGTGAAAAGCGAACGCAAAAGAATATTATGCCAGTAGCAGGTAGAATTTGGAATACTGTGATTCTGAGAAAGTAAAATGAAGGTTTAGTCTAATTTTGAACAGAGCAGAGCTGAATCTGACTCTTATTTGCTGCCAGGATTTTATTGGTTATGAGTTGTTAATATACTAGGTAGCCACCTTAAAAAGCACTTGGAGATGCAAAGCTTGAAAATGTCATATAAGCACCAAGTACATTTTTACATGATGTATGTGAGGTGTTCTCTATCCTGAAAAAGATGGGATGTGTGAAGCAGAACAGTGTGGGAGAAAATACCGAAATCTGAGTCTGGTCCTGACCTTGCAGAATGAAATATGGGCATCATGTTAGCACAGAGGTTTGAGTGAAAGACCAAGATGAAATGTCTAATTTTTTACTGTGTTGTTTTTTTTTTAATCTAGTCAAAAGAAGGAGAGGTTTCCAAAATTTGGTGATGTAGATTACAGTTGGGAATGAAGGTCATTTGGTGGTTTTTTCCTTGCTCAAAGTTTGAATTAATGCGCTCTAAAAAGCGTATCACTTCTAAAATAAATAAATAATATATGAAAATGTAGCAACTTATTAAGTATGGAATTCTTAATCCTTCAGAGAAAATTTTCTCTTGTGAAAATCTACTTATCTTTTATTTTGTTAGCAATGATAGATGACCACATGCACTGGTTTAGCGACGTATGGGGGAAGTGTTAGTATACACTTAGTTAGAATGGTTGGTTGCAACATTTGGTGGTCGAATATAGATTTAAGTATAACGTGATCATCACTTTTCTTGACAAATGTTTAAAATTAGACATTTCTGTCTTATTTAAACACATGATTTAAACTCTTAAGTGTTGGTGCAATACAGTCCGAGATGTGGAGTGGTCAGAATAGCACCATTAGCACAGCTGCCAGTAATGGCCACGATTCGTGAGCCCTGCCACGTGCCTTGCTGCATTCCTGTGCAAAACCACAACGGGTGCATAAAGACACAGGGGCTTTTACCAAAATGCTGCCACAACATGCAGCAGCAGCAGCAGATCTTCAAATCCTGAGCGCGGAAGCCTGTATACCTCTGCTGTTAGGTATTGGCACCTTGCCCAATATAGCTAAGTAATTGCTAATTGACTGTTTCTGTCTGCTGGTGGAGGTCTTTTTAGTAAAATGCTTATAGCAGAGCTACAAAATCTGTATTTTCTTTCTTTACATATCCCCATGTGTAATATATAAATGGCATCGTAGCTGTGCACAGCTGAGAGCCTTTCCTGGGGACAGAGCTAGGTGTATCTTCTATTATTGGTCTCTGCATCCTATGCAGGTGTAAAACTCAAGGATACCAGAAAAAAAAAGATTATTTCTTCTACTACAAAGAGGGCTCTGGCTTTCAGTGATCCATAAATGCAACCTTGGGCTAATAGAAAGTCAGAAAGCAGGTAACAGAATGTCAGGACAAGGTAAAGGCTGACTATCAGTGTCTGTGGACATGGCTGAGTGAAGCACATGACAGATTAATGGAGCTGTACATGACAGTGCCCACAAGGTGGATGGGGCAGGAGGAAAACTTCTCTGGGGTATGGGCTGCTCACCCATGGCCAGAGGCCAACCCCACTGCTGCTGTGAGCTGGGGACAACCAGCAGGTCACCCAGAGCCACTTCTGTCCCAGGGATAGATAACCAGATCTGTTAGCAGAATAACCTCACATCTGGGGAGTTATGAACGTCTCAGATCCCGCAAATGTAACAAAATTTGTCACGTCCCTAACTGAAGACTTGTTGGCCATGTCTAAGATCTAGCTATTAATAATAAATTCAGCAGCTGTAAAATACAAAGGCTGAGCCTTGTGGGAAAAATACAAAGAAGCAGTGGTTCCAATAAATTAATAATAAATGGCAATTTGCTAATTATTCATGGCTCAGTCCTCTGTATCATCCAAATGTGTTGTACTTTGTGGCTCAGTGTACAAAGTATGTGATCCTCCCTGAACACCCACCTGTGGAGTGCTCATTGGACAGTCCCATCCTGCCATCTATGGGTATAATTTATCAAATGTTTTAGCGCTGCCTACACTGGCTTTTCCCAGAATTTCTGGTACTTACAAATGTAGTCCTTTCCTGTAAATAAAGAATGAATTTGCTAATTCATTAAACCCATGAGATGAAGCGTTGCAGTGTATACCCAGGTTAAGAGGTTCCATCTAGAGGGATGAAGAGCCAGTGAGGAATGGAATAGCCCTTTTCAGTTAAGCAGATTTTGCTTTTAAATTAGCGCAATTTTAATTTGAGACAGAAGACAATTTCCTACAAACAAATTTGCAAGGCCATTGTGAGGGGAGGGACTTATCATTAACCATTGACTGAGGTAGGTTGGTAAGTTTATTAAATTGTTTTTCTCAAGCAGCAAAAACTGAGAGGGTCTCTATTGCTGCTAAAGCAGGAATGTCCTTACTGAGATGTTTCCTGTCTTCGTGATCTCCTTGCCAGGAGGCACAGCTGGTAGTGGATTTCTATCTTTCTCTTACCAAACCTGAGCTGCGGCAGAAAGTTTTTTCCTGCTTTTCATTGATGAGGATAAAGGTGAAGCCATTGCTCAGCCCCTGCTCCCCGCAGTGGAACGTAGGATAAGATGCTGCCACCGCAAATCCTTGATGAGCTGCTGGAGATTCTGGGACAGGCACAGGACTGAGCTCTGCTCCGTGGCACCAAAGATCCAGGCTGTATTTGTCAGGTTGTAGGGTGCGTTGTTCTAGTACCCTGGCTTGGTCAGGGGGTGCAGAGCCAACCTCTGTCCTCTGTAAGCCTGTCCTCATCTCCTCTTTTCCTCTGCCTGAGCATATGTTAAAATAGAGCAGGAAATT
Source organism: Tapera naevia (assembly GCA_033556795.1). NCBI lineage: Eukaryota > Metazoa > Chordata > Aves > Cuculiformes > Neomorphidae > Tapera > Tapera naevia. The sequence continues at coordinate 1,227,873 of JAUMJJ010000198.1, read as the reverse complement.
CAGTGGTGGTTGAAATCTTGCACTTTTAATCTGCATGTATATTTAACCTATGCATCCATAGAAACTATGAATCTACTTAAGGGACATAGAGGCATCAAATTCACTATTACATATGTGATGTTTGAGTCCCCTAACAATAAGTCATCTACAAAAGTATAGATTCATGTAAGCTTCACCTCACAGGAGATGAAAATAATCATTACTTCTCTAGTGTGTGTTTATTCTTAAGTAAAGTTGTTTTTATTTTCTAAAGAGTACCTCCTATATATTTCCTAATATTTTTAGGAATGCTATAAATATCTGGTTTGGTAAATGGTACTTTTCCTAAGTAAACTTGCAATATAGGGGAAGCTTCCATGTCTGTAACAGCTGCCAAATAAATCACTTCCTTTAAATGGCTGGTTGTATCATCCACAGGTGTTCCTGACTTGTCAGTAATTATTCAAAAACATAAATAATTGCGAAGAGCTGCAGAAAAGGTCAGCAGTGACATTTGGAAGGAGAAAGAACGTAGCAAGGTGTGCAAAAGATGTGGTAGTATTTTTGTGCTAATTTAATTGCTGCAGCTAAACAGAACAACTTTAATGAATAAGCATCCAACTGTGAACTTATGGTTAGTGCAACATGCTTCTAATCTTGTCTCAAACATTTCTACGTACTAGAATGCGCCAGACCGTGCCCTCAATTTATATGTGTTGATTACATTGCGTCCTGGTTCCTGTAGAAAGATTCCTAATTAAACTACTGCATTAATATTTTTAATACTTTCATGTCTGAAATGCATGGAAAAAAATATTCTTAAAAAAATCCCTAATTCATTGTAAAGTACACGTAATGTAACAATATGCATGTTCCTTAAGTCACCTTAAGGCTTCAGAGATCGCCTCAGTCATCTGACAGAGATGTAGATCGGCTTACAATGCAGATCTTTGTTGCTGGAAGCTGTTGTACCTGCTCCCCTCAATCCATGGTGCCCCATTGAGTTTAGGATGTAACCATAATTCTTTCCCGCAATAGCCACACTTTGTATTTAAACCAAACATTTTCTTAATGCAGCTGAGGCCTGTTGCCTTCTGCCAGTCACCACAGGAAGAAGAGAGCAGGGTTTCTCAGGAACAAGAAAAAATGAGATCCAGGCAGGGAGAAGGAAGGGCAGTGTAGTGACAAAATAATTGTCTCCAGGTTCATAAAAGCCTCTCCTGAAATGAGCAAAGGAGACTTCCCAAAATGATTAATTTTATGTACCAATCAACACATGCATTTGTACTACCATCATCGATAATGTGATGGGATGACCAAGAAGGCATGAGGCTGGGACAGTGGGACAGGTACCCTTCCATTGCCATTTTGCAACAGTGCATGTCTCTGGCTGCAGCCCAAGGCCTCCTTCAGGATAAGCGTTTGTTACTTTGTCTGAAATGACATTATCGTATTGTAGACTGGGTTTGGGCTGTGTCACTGGCTGTGCTCATGTCTCCACGACACGGACCACTGGACCTCCTGTGAGAGTTGCCCTGTATCACCCAGCCTGTGTGCAGGCCCTGCAAGGCTGGTACTGTTGCAGTTGGTCCTTATTACCTGTAATTTAGCTTTTGGACATTGCATAAATGTTGCTTGGGTTGTCTTCTGTTCATGTAGTTTTGTGTCATCATTAAACTCAGCAGTTTCATTTTATTGTCTGAGAAATCGTATTTTAATGTATTTGAATATGTTACAGGTTTCTGCTAAGTTTTAGCTCAATGGCTCTAGTTGGTCTAACAAATTTGACATTTCTAGAAGGAAATTTATTCTCCAGGGAAATTCTCTTTGTGTCCACATTTCAGCTGTTGTCCAATTACCTAAGAAGAATTTTACTATTTTCTCTCTCAAATACTGGCCTACAAAGGAAATCAAATTTGAATTTGCATATTTCTGTGTTATGAATTAGCCACATAGGCTGGTCTGCACAAAAAAAAACCCTATGTACAAATAAAATTCTAAATAAAAATTCCTATACTCACTTTTCAAAGAGTGTAGCAGTGAGTCAAAAAGACATTTATTGATTTAATAAGGTTTGGATCAAGCCTAAAGTCTCCTGTAGGTATCACTGTGCAGAGAACTGGTACCATGGACTTAACTTTTCGTTGGAGATGCCCCGTCCTGCCCCCTGGGTGCAGTCACTGCCTAGCTTTGTTCATCCAACTCCTGCTGAGCGTGCAGGAAAGGTTTCTTCCTCCACACCTCAGGAGGAGTAATGGATGGAGAGCGCAGCTGAAGTCCATGCTGGGAATTTCCAGATCATTTGTAAAGGGATGGTCACACATCTGAGCCGTGGTGCTTTCTTAGGCTTCTGACCCTGCTGCGAGGGACATCCACATTCACACCTATAGGGTTTCATGGTACACCCTTTATAAAGCCAAGACTAATGTTTCTGTGATGCATTGTCCCTTCTGGAAGCTCCTAATATCTTTGGTGTACCTCTTCTGTTACAGACTGAAGGTGATTTTTGCTCATCTCCGCCCCCCGCTTCCCGCCCCTGTATGCACTCTTATCTTCACTGGTGGGTCTTCTGGTCTAAGTCCTCAGTTTCACTTACCATGTCCAAGTTGATATAATAGGACCAGCTGCTACAGCAGAAGTGATCCAGCAGGGAAAGGACCTATCCTGGGGATGGAGACTGGGACGGACACCCAGATCCTGACCAGTATGTTGAAATTCCGAGAATTAAGAGGCAGGGTTATAAATCTGGAAGTCAGTTCCTCAGGGACCTTTCTGAAAGATCAAGGTGTGTTCATCCAGAGCATTTTGAGTGATCATGTTTCCAATAAAAAACAACTCTCTGAAAACCTTCTGCCATCCCCAAGGGGATTCATAGGCAAGGTAAAAACTTCTCTCTTTGCTCTTGCGCAGAGTGAAATGCAGCTGCACAACACAGCTGAGCAGCAGGCAAGTAAAACACAGAGTTTTCTTTACATCACAAGTACACCTGGGGGACTAATTTCACAGGATATTGCTGAGACAGAGCAATAGGCAGAGCTAAAAACTCAGCATCTTAAATTCATATATTCACATAGAATAAGATAAATGGCCAAATCTTTCATTTATGTAAGTCATAATAATTCGATTAGGTATTAGGTTTGAAATCCTTCCATATGGATGCCAACTGCTGCTCCAGGTAACAATTACTGAGAGTTAAGGAGAAATTTTCTCTAAATCCATTTTCCAGCTTGAGCTTTATTATGAATTATATGACAGTAAGTGACTGAGATAGGGGGAGGTAGAAATAACCTGTCTGAGCAAGGCCAGAAACATGTGTTTCTCCTTGATATTTAGAAGAAATTTTGAAAGCCTGCGACAGTATCTGTGTTCGAGGAGAAAAAGAATAAAGTAAAAGAAAAACATCACCATAATCTTTGCTGTGTATCCTTACAGAAGTTATCTTTAGATATGCTTTGTTAACATTCGTGTTTATATTCTCAAATTGTGCAATTATAACCATAGCTAACAACATTTAGACACATATTCTGAGTGAACTGGATAAATCAAAGAGGTTGAAGCATGTCTAAATGTTCATCTTAGATATCAGTTAATTATGATGATTAAAACACTCAAGGTCATCTGTGGAACTTATTTGCACCACATTACTAAAGGCAGTGGCTTGGCTGTCCATGCCGTGACCAAGGCAGGGAGCATCGACCGTCAGAGCTCTTCTAGAAATTGTGTGTCTTTTCAAGGGGTGGAAAAATTTGAAGTAAATTACCTTTTTAGAAAAATTTAAAATGCAAAGAATACCATGTGTAACAAATGGGATGAAAAGTAGAAGTATTGTAATGTAGTGATATAAATGTGTTTTACGACTCAATCTGGAACATAACCTTTGCCTCAAAAATTTTGCAGAATGGAGGTGGAGGTTCAATCCCATGTCAAGAGATTAAAACAATTACTGTCTATCTTCTAAAGGAAAAGAGCCTTACTGAAATATTGGCTGGTCGAGAGAAGGTATGTTAGGAATTTTTCTCATTAAAAAAAATCCCAAGAGAGATTTCACCTGCACTAATCAGTGGCAAATTTTGTACTTAATGCAAAGCACTTCTTCATTAAAATATTAAGTGCAGAACTTATTTTTCTTGACAAGTTGTTGAGACTAAAACTCATGAGGCTTCAGCTATTGATCAACAGTATCAAGAATTTTCATAAAAATGATTGAATAAATTTTAAACCCAAGACTTCGGTATTTAAGCAAATAGTCCAACAGGTTGGAAAATGCCATGACTGAGATAATTTAACAAACAAATTCTAGGTTATTTGAAAAAAGTGGTTACCTAAAACCAAACAATGTTTATCTGAAAAAGGTGCATACTTCTGTCATGCCAAGTGTCCTTTCATGTAGAGATTACTTTAAAAAAAATAAACATAGAAATGATCTCCACAGCTTTTATTTACATTTTGCTGAGAACTGCTATATGCTCCTAAGCGACTGAGCATTTTGTGAAGTGTAGAAAATTAGAAAGATAAAATGTCTTTTTTTTTTTTTTTTTTACTGCAAGAAAGCTCAAAAGAGATTCAGAGATTTAAAAAGAGAGCTTTGTCAGGGAGCCCAGACTATAAACACTAATTAACCTCTGAACTGAATCACATAAGTAACAAAATGCTGAGGTATTTCAATAAGCATCTAAAATAGAAGACTTAATTAACATTATACTAAATTCCATCTGCAGGTTTGTGTGTTGAGATTTTGACTGTTTTTTAAATAATAAACTGAGTATAAAAGCTTACTCTTCTCAGGGCTTTTCCAAACCTCAGACAAAAAATTTAGCATCAGATGCTTTGGTGTTGCTTGCAGTATTGGTAATACTTAGTGCAAAAAAACCTATAATTAATAGAATGGGCAATATTTAAATTTGCCAACTTAATTAAAAGATAAAACACCAAGCTGAGAACTTGATCATTTAAATTCTGTTAATTTACTCAGTGAAACTACTATTCTGAGAAAAAGAATAAAATATTTAATTTTAAGTAATTGGGGATGTGAGAAAGAAAGCACTAAATCTCTTGAAGTAACCACACCGTAAAGCAAGACACATCACAATATAGCAGAGATGCACAGCTTTCATTTATTTAGTCAATAAAATGTGTATCTGGCACTGGCTCCTTTTCTTTGCTGTACTGTTGCTGAGCTTTCCACAGTGCTGCAAATATGTAAGAAAATAGTTGTCAGGTTGCAGAAACTAACTTTGGAGTAAGGATCCAATGATCTCTTATCTAAATGAAGACTCACATTTTTAATTTTTATTAAATTAATTAAATGTAATTTTTAGCTGATTTTACAGCTAAAGGTGTTTCTGTGCACTTCATCTCCTTCAGAGAGGCTAAAGGTGTTTCTGTGCACTTCTTTCTTCTTTAACCAGAGTCAAATATAAACAATAGATTTATGCTAATATCAGAGCATTATTCTGTGATTGTTCTAAAATAGTACTTTTAATTAATCATTAACTGGTTGACATTTTGAAGAAAAATAACACTTTTTGTAAAATAACAAAATGCTTTCCCTGAATTTAAGTTTCTAAATGAGAATAGAATATGAGAAAAGGATTACATTTTCTATGTACTGCATGTCATTATCCTGTCCGAATTGCAGTATGTCAGCTATCAGACACATGATTCACCTACTAAAGAAATTTTATAGCCAGTCTGTTTCTGTTTGCAAACAAAAGGATTAGTCTTGACCTTTTAGCATTTACTTTCCACCAGCAGTCACTGAAACTACTCCTGGGCTCTGTAAATACTGTTCCAGATTTTGGAGCAGATCATTGTGTCCAGAATATGCAAGTGAGAAAGGTAGTTCAGCTCTTTATGGTCTTTGGCAACAGTTACTAAATAAATAAATAAATACTGTTACTAAATAAATAAATGCATAAATAAAAGAAACCTTGCATTATTTTATATAAAATTTCCAGGCCAGGGATTGAAACCATCACTCCCCTCCTTGTGTGAAGCTTTAAAGGTAACCCAGTTCCAACCACACTGCCATGGGCAGAGACAGCTGGGACTTTTCTCAGACATCAAAAACTTACTCTTAAAACATCTGTAGTTACTGACACTGTCATTTTGGCAGACAGGTTGTGAGGAGGAAGGCGGCACATCTGACCTCATGTCCTCAGTCTGTTGCACACAGCTACCCTAGTGCAGTGGAGCAGAAAGGAACCTGGCTGCGATGCTGCACATGATGACAGAGTAAAAGGAAATTCCCCTTGAATAAATATTTGTGCAATACTGGCTGAGCAATGCAAAGGATGGGAGAGGGTTGTCCCTACACATAAACCACTGCAATAAAGTTCTGCTTGGGAAAATAACACCTTAGGCGGAGGAATGAATCTGGTCCAAAAGTTGAATGTGTGTGAATTTGTCATGCGTAAACCCAGGCTGAGAGAGGAGGGTTTCTAACCCTTAGAACAGCTAGGTTCCGGAACAGTCTTCAATAGAGAGTAGTAGGGCAAGCAAACAGAATTATTTTGACAGTGAAGCTTAGTGAGTTTATCAAAAAGAATCTGTCCTCAGCGATAAAGAAATGAACTTAAAGCCTCAGGTCTGCTCCGTAAAAAAAAAAAAAAAAAAATCAAAGAAGGAGGCACACCTCTCTCATACAATTTCCTTTCCACTGTTCCAATAAACACCTTACTGCAAAGCTAAAAAAAAAAAAACAAATTTCACCCAGGGATTTAGCGCTGGTTTAATTTTATTATCCTGTTTAACAATGGGTTTTATGCTTGGCATTAAAGAAAAATTATCCTGGGTCTAACTCTGCCTAATGTCCTTTTTCACATTTCTAGATTTCTTTGAGGTGTTTTTTATTGTTCTACATTTAAGAAAAGAAGGTCTGTTTGTCTGTTTGCAGATGAAGATTTATTTCATTTTCAGTAAATTAGGGGTAGCTAGTCCTGTTGTTAAAGCAGTGAAAGGACAATGTAGGGAGAGCAGGTGTAGGCATCTGCTGAGGAAGGACTGGAAGAAAAGATGGGGCCAGTCCAGGGTTATCTCAGCAACATTTAGGCGGATTTGTTACCCAAAAATGAACAGAGTAGATATTTCTGTTTCCAGAAATAATATGTAAAATTCTTGCATGGTAATAATATGTTTATAATATGCTATTAGTAGTTCATCTTAGCACTGAGATTCCAAACTGCGGAATGATGCTTACCTTAACGAGTTGTGCTACTTCTGCATTAGAAACAGCATCAGAACATCTGGACTGCCTCTCACTCTCACAAGGTGTTGTCCTTGGTTTGGGTGTAATGTTCTGAGGCAGGATTCCTATATGCAAATAACAGGTAATCTAATGCTTCACACAGTATCACAGTATCACAAGGTTGGAAAGGACCTCTGAGATCATCAAGTCCAACCTATAACCTAACACTAACACCAACACTAACACCAACCATCATCTAGACCATGGCACTCAGTGCCTCATCCAGTCTCCCTTTAAACACCTCCAGGGTCGGTGACTCCACCACCTCCCTGGGCAGCCCATTCCAATGGCCAATCACCCTTTCAGTGAAGAATTTTTTCCTCACATCAAGTCTAAACTTTCCCTGACGAAGCTTAAGTCCATGCCCTCTGGTTCTGCCACTGGTCACCTGAGAGAAGAGACCAACCCCTGCCCGACTACAACCTCCTTTTAGGTAGTTGTAGAGAGCAATGAGGTCTCCCCTGAGCCTCCTCTTCTCCAGGCTAAACAGCCCCAACTCCCTCAGTCGCTCCTCATAGGGTTGTGCTCCAGCCTCTTCACCATCTTCGTTGCCCTCGTCTGAACACATTCCAGTATCCTAACATCTTTCCCATACTGGGGGGCCCAGAACTGGACACAATATTCAAGGTGAGGCCTGACCAGTGCCGAGTACAGGGGGACGATAACTTCTCTGGTCCTGCTTACTACACTATTCCTGATGCAGGCCAGGATGCTATTGGCCTTCTTGGCCACCTGGGCACACTGCTGGCTCATGTTGAGCTTCCTGTCCACCAGCACTCCCAGGTCCTTTTCTACCTGACTACTCTCTAGCCACTCTGTCCCCAGTCTGTAGCTCTGCATGGGATTGTTGTGTCCAAAATGAAGTACCCGACATTTGGACTTATTAAACATCATCCCATTAGAATCGGCCCAGCTCTCCAATCTGTCCAGGTCCCTCTGTAGGGCCATCCTACCCTCTAACAGATCAACCCTTCCTCCCAGCTTGGTATCATCTGCAAATTTGCTGATGATGGACTCAATCCCCTCATCCAAATCGTCAATAAAGATATTAAACAGGACGGGACCCAATACCGATCCCTGGGGGACACCACTGGTGACCGGCCGCCAACTGGATGAAACACCATTTACCGTCACTCTTTGGGCTCGGCCATCCAGCCAATTCCTAACCCAGCACAAAGTGCTCCCATCTAGGCCACGGGCTGCCAGCTTCCCTAGGAGTCTACTGTGGGGGACCGTGTCAAAGGCCTTACTGAAGTCCAGGTATACCACATCCACAGCCTTCCTCTCATCCACCAGGCGAGTCACATGGTCGTAAAAGGAGATCAGGTTTGTCAGGCAGGACCTACCCCTCCTAAATCCATGCTGGCTGGGCCTGATTTCTTGACCGTTCTGCAGGTGGTGCATGATTTCGCCCAGGATTATCTTCTCCATGATTTTACCTGGGACCGAGGTCAGGCTGACAGGTCTGTAATTACCTGGATCATCCTTACGGCCCTTCTTGTGGATGGGCGTCATATTGGCCAACTTCCAGTCTTCCGGGACCTCTCCAGAGAGCCAGGACTGCTGAAAGATGATGGAGACCGGCTTAGCAAGCTCATCCGCCAGCTCTCTCAGCACCCTAGGATGGAACCCATCCGGCCCCATAGACTTATGAGGGTCCAAGCGGCTCAGCAGGTCTCTAACCTCCTCCTCATGGATTGCAGGAGGGCCATATTTCACCCTGCCCCCATTAACCACTTCAGAGGGCCAACTGTCAAGCGAGCTGACATCGTATTTCACTGCCTCATATGGAAAAAAAAGTTATTGTATCTGACAACAGCTATCATAGTCTGATATATCTAAACCCCTTACAGGGAACAATAATTCTTCTTTTAAGAAGCACATGCTGTTGTTTATTTTAAACCATTGATGTGTGTGCTTGGATTATCTCTTTTCTTGTACACTGTTTGCAGACTTCTGTTCCTTGATCTCGGCTTTTAATAGCTCCCCAGGCAACAGACACATTTCCTTTGCAGTCTTTGCACAATGACTTGTTCTATAGATTAGCCAGGCACCATTCATCTCATGTTCTACCTATTTTTTTCTATACACACCTGTGCCAAATGAAAAACAGTTCAACTTCTCTGTGACTCATTTGTAAATGGAATAATCCATAATGATGTTCACTGTTGTGTTCCTCTTTTTTTCTCTCACTTGTAGCATTATGTGGCACTCTGTTTCTCTTGGAAAGTTTGAAGTAAAACCTTATACTGTGCTCCTTCTTAATCTCTGAATAGCACTGTGTAGCTGTAACTCTAGCTTAATTAAGTCTCCTTTTGCAGAAATCGTAAAAGTTTTATGATTTTCATCATGACATTGTCACATTTCACCATGTAATTTATAGAGATTTGTAATGATTCATTTGATAGGCATTGTCTGTGGATTTCAGTTCATCAGGGATCAGTAGAACTATAATTATGTAGTAATTATTAAATAACTAATTCACAAATTGCTGTGCCAGTGAAAGCAAATATCAGAGCAATTGAACAGCATCTAGTTCTTCTAGGCATGTGTTGTATACATACAAGGATTGCAGATATGAGAGTGCTTACTCTAAACACAGTGGTAGTGCATAGTTCAGGCAAGAACATCTATAAATGAAAATGAGACTTTTATTCCATAAAGAGTTGTCTATGCCCATATTTCAAGAGCTGTGTGCAGCGAGAGAAGACTTTCACCTGGGAAGCCCTTCAGTAACTTATTCTGGAGGTTACTGGGTCAGAAACCCAGGTTTCCTCTGGTGAGGATAACATCTCTAAGGGCTGACCAAGGGTGTGATGGAACCATCTGTTGGCCTATGTATCAACTACAAATGTTAACAATTTGGTTAGGTACCTGAAGTTAGTACAAGTTCTTCCCAATCAGCTCCTTGTGTCTAAGATGTAGTTCTATTCTAACTCAGGCAGATTCCATTTTCTTCCTGTTTTCCGACAGTCAGGATGATGAGTTTCTCAACTACCTGCTACTGCTGGGATTTTTTCCTTATCCCAAAGCTGCACCGTGTGCCCATGGGACATGCAGGTCCCAGCCGCAGGTCACTGCTCTGAGTTTGTGAGAGGAGAATGAGCAGGAACATGACTGTCATCTACCAGGACACATATCCTTACAGGTGGACTCCCTGTCTGACCCTGATAATATTTATTCAGAAATCACGCTCTGCTCCAGTGAAATGAATGATTCATGGTAATCAAAGCAAAATACATGGAGCAATTTTAGTACATGCATGGCTGAACCATACTTTTGACTGCACTAGAACAGTATAATTGGCATTTCTGCATGTGCAGAGCTTTATACAAATAAACCGTTTTATCACATATGTATAATTCAGTGTGGCAAGATATCCCATGGAAAAAAAAACGGGAAGAAAGAGAATTACTCTTGCTGGTTGCAGAGCGCAACTTTTATAGTATTTCTAGCCCATAGATCTTTTATACAGCCCAGATCAAACGTGCATGCGTCAGAGCAAATGCTACTGGGCATATTGATCAAAGGTCTTAAATATTGGAGTCAGCTGTCTCTCCTATAGATTTCATCTAGCTTACACTGCATGCCAGAAAAAAAAAAAACACATCTACCTCTTTTCAATGTCCAGGTAAAGCATAGTCAGCCAGCAAGCCAATATTTTTGTATGTCCCTTGGTCTTTCCAATAGAAGCCAAAGTATGGCTTAGCAATATTCTTCAGCCTTGCATGAGCACAAAGCGCTGGCAGAACTGCAGGGCTGTCTAGGAGAGGAAGGTGTCTCCCAGAAGATTCCCCTGCAGCCAGACCAGTTTTATTGAAGTTGTGGATATTCAGAAGTGGGAGAAAATTAACAATCAAGCCTATTATCATGAAACTGCCAGAAGTATTTATTTAAAAGTATTAGCAGTTTCAGGCATGCCACTTTACCCACAGGAAGGAAGCAGAGTTGTGGCAAGTGTCATATCACATCTCTGATGTATATTTTCCCTTATTTACTTCCAGAAATATAGCAACTGTTGTGCAGATTTATAGAATGACCTCTAAAAAACAAGAATATAATTATTAAGAGTCAGAGCAATGCTAATTATATGTTTCTGAACAGCAAAAATGCGAATGGATTTCTAGATCTACATTATTCATGAGCTTCCTATTTATACATATGAATGAAAGACAAAGCTAAAGGATTCAGGCTACTTTGTAATTTTTTTCTTCATTTTGTTATGTTCTCAACAGCTGTACAAATCATTAAAGCAGCAGCTTTCTCTCAAAAAATCTGAAATAGGAAATAAGGACTAATGAGCAAATATTGTTTATCCTTTATAATACTGTAACTTTAACAACTAAATAAAAACACTGTAATTCATGTAACTTTAGTGATGTAGACATAACTAAAACATTGATAGGAAATAGAAATTGAATAGGTTTCTCTATTTCCTTCACACTGGTTTTGTTGCCTAAGTCACACAGCACATAGGTGAGATGGCACCAGGAAAGGGGCAGCCTCATTAGACCTTTGACATCAACAGAAGGTCATATTCAACATAGCGCCCCTTACAAATGGGTGGCCTGTCATCTGTTTCTTTGTCCATTGTGCAATTTGATTTTGCAGGTCTGTTCTGTAAACTTGTTTTAGAAGAGCAACAGGCTGGGAGGGATTGATCAAACATTTAGAGATCACTTTCAGAAAACTCTTAAAATGTTCTTTTTTCTCTTTCACGAATAGAGCCATTCCTTTCCCACCATTCATTTTGATTAAAAGCACGTGATAAGTTTTTTTTTTTCTTTTACAAGAATCTCCATGACTGGCTACCACATGCTGATTGATGGTCCCTGGACGTTGGATTGCACTCTCTGCTTTGCAGATAGCTTGTGTGTGTCATAGAGGAGACCATGGCTGATGTTTTCGTGTGTGGATTGGTGGGCAAACCACAATGTAGAAGTTGGAATGGGCAGTTAGGCAGCACAGGGACAGGCTAGATTACCACAGGAAGCTTTCAAAAAATTTCCTTTAGCTAATTGTGGTTAAAATAACTGTTTCTTCTTTTCCTTTTTGGCAGACAGTCTGCAGTGGGTCTGGCTGCAGCCACTCAATGAGAAATTTAGTTGCTTCAAGTGTGCAGGGAAAGGGAATGTCATAAATTGTACCTTCAGTAGTGCTTTTCTGATATAGATTATAGGAAAAAAATTGTAAACCATGGGGAAGTCTTCATAAGCACAGGTCCTCAACAGAGATTACAAATTGGTTGTGCCTTTTATTATCTTTTATTTTTGATAATACTCGACAGTGTCTTGTAGCTAGATACACAGTACTGAGAGAAAGGCTTTTCGATTTGACATCAGAGAGGCCCTATCGATGTATCTTCTTAGAATGCGAAAATGCTGTTTGAGGTTTTCTTCATTGTGAAAGTTATTGTTATATTTCATAAGCTGCAATGAGTGTCCCTAGGCTAGGAAAGCAATGCTTTGGAAATCTTCTGCATCTGAAACGGCCTCAGTTTCTTTGAAAAAAAATTCCTTGTGTGGCTGCATGTATATAACATTTCAGTGAGTATTCTTATAACTTAACTTTCATTGGACTTCTTCTACGAGAATATGCTGAAACATGTCATTAGTGTGGTTTACTACACACTTCAAAATATTTGAATATTTATTAAAAAACCCTCCTATCAAGCAAAACCAATCTACTGTAGCTATAGAAGAGTAAGGGTTGCTGAAGGAGGAAGTGAGTGAACTACTTCACAATTTCAGGTCCTAAACTCAATGTTAATAATTATTTATTTTTTTAATTGTCTCATACACATTGAACTATTAAATACCATCCTGTAACTGAAGAACAAGCCATTTAAATAAGATAAGCCATTACTAGGCAATTAAGCTGTGATAACTCAAACCTGAAAAAGAGCTCAAACTTCTATTGCAAAATATTAATGGTGAGTAAAAGACACACAATAAATTAAGGCCATGTCTCTACCCAATGCTCTTACACTTTCCCTCTGAAAGATTTATTATTAAATATGTTTTTTCCATTTAGCACTGTACTCAAACGATCTCTGGCTTACCTAGGCTTAAGGACCTTTATTTCAAAATAAATCATTAATCTTTAACATAGCTGGTGAAGCCCAACGGAGATTAGATTGAACAAGCCTGGTTAATTATCATAAATAGTTATGAGGGTTTTTTTAATTAATTTATGTGTTTGTATTTAATTGGCAGTTGTATTTTGGACCAGTTATTGATTCTTCAGTACATGGGAAGTCTAAATATTATTACAGCAAAATCCAACAATTTAACTGATACAGGCTGAAATGAAACAAGGATTTTGTATTCTCCTGTTTTGAAATTCTCTTTTTATGATCTATAGGGGTGCTTGTCTGGTAGCATCTTGTTTTGACACTTTCTCATATCTAGAAATTGAACTCTCATTAGACAAGATGTTGCTGATACTGAGTAAGCACCTACCACCTTCCTATAATAAAATACCTCATAACGTTGTATGTTCTCTTATATGGTGTACGTAAATGCCATTCTGTAGTAAATATGAATCAGTTTTTTTTCCAATCATTTTTACTTATATTAAGAAAATTCATGGGATTTTAAACTGCATATAAATAGAATCATCAAATCTTAGAATGGTTTAGGTTGGAAAGCACCCTAAAGACCATCCATAGGCAGGGACACGTTCTACTAGACCAGTTTGCTCAAAGCCCCATCCAACCTGGCCTTGAAAACCTCCAGGGATGAGGCATCTGCAACTTTTCTGTGCAACATCTGCCAGTGCCTCAGCACCCTCACAGTAAAAAATTTCTTCTGAATATCTTATCTAAATCTCCCCTTTTTCAGCTTAAAACCATTACCCTTCATCCTATCACTACAGTCCCTGATAAAGGTCACCCCAAAGCTTTCTCTTCTCCAGGCTGAACAACCCTAACTCCTTCTGTCTGTCTTCCTATGGGAGGTTCTCCAGCCCTCTGATCATCTTTGTGGCTTCCTCTGGGCTCATTCTAACAGATCCACATCCTTCCTGTGCTGAGGACTCCAGAACTGAGCGCAATACTCCAGGTGGGGGTTCATGAGAGCAGATGGGGAGAATAACCTCCCTTGACCTTCTCATCACAATTCCTTTAATACAGCCTGGGATATGATAGGCACACATTGCTGGCTCATGTTGAGCTTCTCATCAATGAAGGGCTACTCTCAATCCATTCTCCACTCAGCCTGTAATTGTGCTTGGGATTGCCCCGACCCAGGTGCAGGACCTTGCACTTGGCCTTCTTGAACTTCATGAGACTCTCATAGGCCCATCTCTCAAGCCTATCAAGATCCCTCTGGATGGCATCCCTTCCCTTCAGCATTTCAACCATGCCACAAATCTTGGAGTCATGGGGAAACTGAGGGTTCCCTCAATCTCGCTGTCCCTTCACCAACAAAGATGCTAAACCGTGCCGGTCCCAGTACTGACTCCTGAGGAAAGCCTCTCATCACTGGCCCCCACTTGGACATCAAGACCTTGACTGCAACTCTTTGAGAGTAATCATTCAGCCAGTTCCTTATCCACTGAGTAGTCTATCCGTCAAATCCATTTGTCTCAAATTTAGAGACAAAAATGTTGGGTGGGACAATGTTAAATGCTTTGCACAAATATGGAAACTGTTTAGAGTGTTAATGATTAGTATCTAGACTGCAAAATACTAGAATAAATGAGAATAATATTAGAAAGGAAATGTACAATATTCCAGTGCTGTGGTTTTATCAAGTTAGGTATGTATCTTTTCTTATTTATCTAACTTCTCAGTCTTCTCTCTGAGTGCTATAGAGCAGAATGGATTTCTCATGTGTGTCATACCCTAAGACAAGATTTCAAGCTACACAGTGTTTTAGCCGAAGGCAACATGGGTTTGTTCCAGTAGTCATTTCACACTTGGCATCAGAATACCTGAAGAAAGGCAGAAACTGATGTTACAATGTTGAGGGCTACAGAAAACAATTAACATTTCATAGTTTCTGTTTGTCTGAGTTATTGTGAAATAGATTAGACTTTCTGGAACTGTAATAGTGAAGAATTTAAAGAATTAAATTAGATCTCAGACTTGTATCGCATTGTTTTTTGTTCTGAAAAACATAATTTCAGTATGGCATATGGCTTTATTTTTCGTTTTTTAAAACTGGTGTCCTCCTAATAGTATCAATTGTGCCAACCAAAATAATTCCATCTTAGACAAGATGCAGAGTGATAAAAAAGCTATCTTTTGAATCAAAAAAATGGGTTCACAGCTTTAAGTCAAGACTTCTTCTGTGATGATCCCAGTGACAGTCTGGTGCTGAGCTCGTACAGGGAGAAGGCTCCACAGAACTGGAAGAAGCCATGTCTTTCTTATATTGCTTAAGAATGATTGTTCCCTAATGTGACCAAATGACCTTTATGGTGGCATTAACACCCACTGTGAGTGACAGGCAAATGTTCACTGGCTCTAGCATCAGCAGAAATGTACTCCCACATCTGCAGCTGAAGAGTGCAGGGAGCAGGCAGTTGTCCCACATGGCAGCAGGTACCATGTCCACCAGCAGTGATGCTGGTGTGTAGAATAGAACTGTCTGTCTCCTGTCTTAATATGAAGCAGTTTTGGATTGGTTCTCTGTTGATGAAAGTTTGTGATTTGTGGTTTTTAAAGGCCTTGATTTGCAGTGGATATCTTTACAGCCTTCATATACTGTAAATATAGATTTATTAAATTTTAAATACTGTTGATACAAAATTAATTACAATATTTATTTACCTTGATAGAAAAGGTTTTTTCCAGGGCCATAACCAGCTCAACAGACTAAGAATGCAAAGTCCAGTTCCTTGGCACGTCTTGTCATTTCAAATTTATTATTAGAAAAAATAGTAATTTCGCTGTATAAAATGGAAAAGCAGAAAAGCAGGTGAAGAGTGAGATGTGTGGCAAGGTACCAAATGAGGAAGCTGTTGAAAGTTCTGTGTATTGTTTATAGATAGTAGAACACTGATATAGGGACATGGGGGAGGGAAGGGAATGGGAGCATAATGAGCAGTCTTTTCTCCTTTGTGTTGTTGCATTCCAGATTTCTCCAACCTTCATATTTGTTGTATCTTCACCTTTGCCTTTCCCTTCCTGGATTTAATACCATACTAGGACTTGAATGAAGGCCCTACCAGTATGCGAGCTACGGCTCGAAGGGAACTGTGTTTAAGACCCTCACCCACAGCTTGGACTGTGACTATCTTTGTGCTGTGCAAATAATTAATTAACTTACAACCCTAAAGAGGTTTCAGTCCCTACATCTTCAGTAAACATTGTGAGCAATTTTGAAGGTGACCAGATTTCTTTTTAGATAAATTTTATCTTAAACTTGCAATGTGAAAAAACTTGCAGTATTTGCAACTGCAGACTGAGATTTTGTTAGTTTTTCCAGGCTCCTTTGTATGAGACTGCAATGTTTTGTAACTGGAAGCATCATGTACCAGTTTGAGGTCTATTACATTTCTGAATTCTTTTCACATTCCTATAGATTGCAGTTTAATACTGAAATTGTTCGTGTTACTGAAGCAGTAAATTCCACAGGAGAAACTATGTTCTGGAAAATGTTGATCATACTTTCCTTGTGAGATGCCATAACAGTTGTGTTTCAATGTAATTATGCTGAGCTCTGTGCGTGAGTCGCTATGCTCTGTCCCAGCTGGCTGCTCAACTCAAATCTGTGAGCAGTGGACAGGGAAACGTGGCTTCATTAACAGTGAAGAGTGAGGGACAAGTCATAACTCATGAAAAGGGATGTTTGAACTGAATTGTGACAGTATAAGCCATAATGATACATCTGTCTGTGCATTTCTAAATGAAAAGATAAAAAAATTCCTGGCACCTGTACTGTGGGTAATTCTGTGCCAGCTTTTGATTGCTGGTGGGTTTGGGAGATGGGAAGAGGAGATGGGGTGCTTGCTTGTGTGGCTGCTATGGTTTTTATCTGAGAGTCAGAGACTAATAGGCTGGTTTTCTGCAGGCACCAGACTGAAAAAACTTATTGTTTAGTTTTGCTGAGTTTTTTGTTTTCTCTTGGGGAAAAAAAAGGTTGGTTTATGCTATTAAGGCGCTGGGACTGGGAGGACGCCTGGGTCAGTGAATCTAATCCCCTTATACAGCAGGCTGCTCCGCCGTGTAATCCCTTCCATAAACTAATTGAGTTTCCTGCTCGAAGGAGTGGGTTTTCTTTTGCACAGGCTCTGATGAGGAGGCAGCAGGAGGACAGCAATGCTGTAAATGCCACAGACCCACGTCGGATTTCTCAGTGCATTCACTCATGGTCTATATCTGTTTGTTCATGAAAGCAGGGGCTGATGAATTACTCAGTTCCTTAATCGTATCCTAGGCATTTTTCTAGGCAAATAAATCTAAGTAATTGGCCTCTGGTAAACTGACAGTCAGTTTTTATTTACTTGCTTATTTTTACCTGACTATATCCTTTAATAATGCCTTCCATTGCATGTTTTTCTAAAGCCCTGAATGCTATGAAGTTGTAGCTCTGAGTTCAAGGCTTACCTGCCTTGAACATACATCTAATTCTCAGTCCAGCCATACCTGCAGTCCTCTCCTCCCCAGGAATTTATTGTTGTTTTGATAATTTTATGTGGAAACATAAAATCTCTCTAACCTGAGTACCTCGAACTGATTGAATTTTACTTTAACTTTTGCCTGGCAATTTCCATTTCCATTTTGTTATTCATAATGCCATCTTTTAAATTTTTGCTAAAATTGAAGCAAAAAATTATTTTTAGCTCCATGCTTCATTTTTCTACCCTACCCTTGTGAACAGAAATGCTTTCATTTTTCTTAAGATATCTATGGGGCAAAAGATTGTTTCACAGCAGGTATTTTGTGGTTTCCTTTCCAAGGTGCCGTTCAGCTGGGCATCTGGGCAACTCCCACTTCATCCCTGCTCTGCTGGTTTTTCCAGACATTGCTTTTTTATGGCAGATTCATTTTGTTTCTTGTAGTTTTCACGCAGCCTTTCATGGTGTGGTTTCCCATTTTCTTAAGAGGTTTTCTCTGGAAGCTTTTTTTCTGCCTGGGATCAGAAAGGAATTTCAAGATACTATGTCTTTAGTTTTAGTAAAATGCTGTGTTAAATGTCCTTGACATTAAACTACACCTTCTTGTCCCTGCTGTCTTTAGGAGCTTATATTCTTGAAAGATTTCTCTTTTGAGTATTAGAGCTGTTGATTGTGTAGTGCCAGGTTATTTCCAGCTTTCAGCTCTAGCATACACTCACCACTGCTAACCAAAAATAATTTTTAAAGTACATTAGCTTTTATTTCTTTCCGTGGCAAGGTGCCACAGATACCTGCACACCTTATCCCACGTTTTCCCTTCCTTCACCTCCGCAAAGTCAGGCTGTTACACCAGCACCTGTAGATGCATTTCTCTGTTTAAAAACTCCCTGGTTATCTTCATCAAAAACTGATTGTCTGATAAAAGTATCATCTTATGTTGTCCCAGGAAAACTTCTCTCTAACTTTCTCAAAGTAACGTTAACCCAGACAGTTTATTTCACCCCTGCTATCATCTTTACGTCTCTGTTCTCCCTCACAATGCCAGCATAGGAGGCAGCACTCTGAGGACTGTTTTCTTCCCCATTGCCACCCCTGCTCCAGCTTCAGCTGCAACTCTGCAATTGTGCTGCATTTGCTCATGCTTGTTCCTTTCCCCACCACGTGCCCAGGATTCTTTGCATTGCTTACAGGAAGTTTTGTTATTTCTACCTGGGAATATTCAGTGCAAGGCCTTGATATTAGCTGACTGCTTTTCTCAGCAGCATTCATACTTCTTCCATGCACCTAATCTGTCTGCCACTAAAGACTTTATTTACTGTCTGTCTGCATTTAGTTTTCTTTCTCCTCCTGCACAGCATTGCAGAGATCTCTTGGGCTTTTCCCAACATCCGTTTCCCTTTTTCTTCGTAAAGCTGTGCCAGTTAGACATGAAGCCTTGACCCGAAAGGATGGCTGTTGGCAGTTCTTGGGTGTATCAACCCTAGTCCAAAAGTTACTTCATGACTTCCACAGGTTTGCAGTCCATCGCAACATCTCTCAAATACCAGGACTTCTACCTCCCTACTTGCTTGTCCCAAACCATCACTGTGGAGTTCTACTTTCCATGGTGACATCTCTGGCAGCATCCCCAAGCATTCACCATATGGTCAGTGGAGTATTTTTAAAGAGAGATGGACCTTGAAAGGCAGTAAAAGCTACGTTTCTACTCATTTTAGAAAAACTGTTGTCTTTCTTCAGCTTTTCTCAAAGTGTGCTACTCTGTTTTGGCTGAATCTGTTCTGGCCCATCTTGCCAGGAGTCTGGGTTCCCGGAGCAGCTGAGCATGGCTTCCATAGCACAATTGCTGCAGAGGCCCTGTTTGATCATCTCTAGAGCCTTGTGGCAAAGGAAGCATCCCACCATGAGTGACATCACTTGCACATCCACCAGGTATTTGAAGTTGGTGGGAATTTGCCCTGTTATCCCAAACTGAGAGTGGTACTCAGTCTGCACGTGCAGCCACAGGACAGAAATGCAGGCAGCCTTCCCAACCAGGCAGTAAGGAGAAATTAAAAAGCAGTCTGGCAAGTAATATTAATTGGGTTTGGGCACATTTATACCTTGATAGGTATTTCCAGTTTTCCATCTATGTTTAGCAGTCAGTGATGGTATGCCAGTATTCCTATGCCCAGGATGCTCCAATTTCTATCTTTTTCATCTCAGCTCGAATTAAAGCTCTGCTTTAGAGTAACGAGATGCTTTTGGCTCAGGCCTGCCTCACCAGAATAAGTGATCCTGAAGACAACAGCAAGGATGCTGCATACAGGGATTCAGACAGCAGCAAGTCTGTAAAGGGCAAACTAGGAGATGGTGTGAACACGTTGCTTTTCCTCTGGTTTATGAAACAAATCTAAAAGGTTCTGCTCTGAGAGAATTCTCCACTCACATCACAGAAATGGCATAGAATATCACATTTTTCCATTATACTTGCGTGGGTTTTTTCCTCAACCACTCCAGAAAGTCTGAGCAGTTCTGATACTGTCAGATTGGGGTCCTAGCAAAATGCAGCATAGCTATTTCCACTCTTCCCTACACATCCCTGCCTCCCACTGTTACTAGAAGCCATTAATATATTTTAATTTTAATGAACCAGTCTAGCGTACTTATAAGAAAACCAGCTGGTTTTGTTTTCCCTCTGTAGACCTGAACAATTTCATGAATAAAGATTTGGAAAGAGTTTTAGATCTTGAAACTAGAAATACATCCATCTCACCAGTTCCTTGATCTAATAATGTATTTAAAAAATGAGATTTTTTGCAAGAATACAAGATATTGCCACCTTCAATTTCAGCCTCAGTGATGCTACAGTTCTGTGACTATGCTACCTTTCGCACCTACAATTAATTTTAGATTCAATGTTTCCAAAAGAGGCACAATCCCAATAAAATCCCTGCTGGTTTGAGTATGATATTTTGCCTTTTAATGAAACATTGTACTCCTTGACTATGTTAATTTACTTGATGGTTGCAAAGAATGTTTTTCTGCAGTGAGAGGACCTTTTTTCCTTTATTAGGAAGCCATAACAACAAGAAGGATTGACTCCTAAATTGGCAAGGAAAAGATTCTGTTATTTTAGGGTGGCCAGAAAAAATAACTTTTGTTTTTCATGATTGAAGCAAAGCTGATAATTATACATGAGAAGCATATATAGTTCTCAAAAGGTAAAAAACTGGCAGAAATTAAAGACCACTAATTTATATTATTATAAAAATTATAAAACAGTCATTAAAATACAAAATTGAGGAATCCTTGATAATTCTTTGGGGTTTTTCTGAGTCTCTTGTTTTAACATAATTTCTTTTTCTCCTGCTGCGAGCATGTTTGATTTAATGTATGTAGGAGTGCAACCTTATTTCATAGATGGCGTCTAGACTGCTAGAAACATTTTGTAGTATTGCATTTCCCTTTTTACACACTTCAAGTACAAGCAGTGCTCCCTGGCTGGGGACATTCCCTGACAGCCATGCAGTGCTGCCCTGCGATGAGCAGGTTTCCCGGGTTCTCCAGCCAATGAGACATCAGCCAGGACCTTCATCGTGCCTCTCCCCTGAGAAAGTGGTATTGATGTCTTAAGTAGATTGATTCAAAAGCCACAAATACATTGCTATGGTGATTGCACAATTTCCTAATCCAAGCCCACATACAAAGACCATATTTTTAAAAAAATTAGGCATTGCTCAAATCAGTTTAGTTCATCAGTCTGTGCTGCACAATTGTTATTTCTGCAGCTTTGTGTAATTTTTCTTTACATCTGTGAAATTTATCAGAACATGCCCTGTTTGTGCTGCAGTCGGTCAAGCAGAAACCTTCATCTGAAGCACAAAGCAACCGTCAAAAGAATCCCTTACCATCATTTATGCCCTCCACTGACTTCACATCAGGCTGGCTGGAAGCAGCCAGTTCCTGCTGTCCTGCAACCCAGCATCCAAGCACTGTGGCAGGTTATGCAACATGCATGTCCCCTGGGATGCTCCTGGCTGGAGCTGAGTGCAAAGCACCCTCATCCTTCCTTTCCCACTGCCGCTTAATTTCAGTCATGCTTCCTACCATAGTGGGAACCTGGGAGGGACATCTGGGGACTGATAAATTGACCCACCTGTCCAAGGCTCTCCCTCTCTCCACTACCACACTCTTAAACTGCCCCTGTACAAGGGTAGAAAACCTCAACACTAGACTTTGAACCCTTTTTATGTTAAATACTGCTCAAGGTATCACCTACATTCATGAACTTTAAATTTCAAATGAAATTGTGAAGTTGGAGGAATCAGTTGAAATTCCATTTTATTTTGAAAATGTGATTTGAAATTATCAGCAATCATGATATAGCTGTCAGGATGTCAAATAAGTATTTTTAAGATTGGAAACATTCATCTGTATTAGAAGAATTCTTAATGTCAATGATTTGGTAAAGAGACGTCATAATATTTTGTTTGGTAAAATATTTGTCTGTTATTTCACTGAGAACAATTTTTGCATCATGTTAACCTGAAAAGTAGGGGAAATAATGCAAAAAAAGTAGGGGAAATAATGCAAAATTGGACGAGAGAGGAGAGCATGTTCATCTATTACCTGCACATCCTTTGCTATCAACTCACATTTTTTTTCATTAGTTTCTTGTTATAGTCAAGATGCGGTCATTGATCTTTTGAGCTTGGTCATTTTGTTAAATCTTTTTTATTAAGAGTATTGAATTGCTACATTGAGATGGTGGCTTGCTTCTGTGCAAGACTGATTGAGACTGGTATTTCATTTTACATAGCACTAGTCACAGCTAGTAAAAAGGCACAGAACAATGAATTTGAAAGCAAAATTATTATGAAAAGCCATGGGTGATTGTTTCATTAGACTGAATGCTGGAGAATTGTGCTCTTAACTTTTTCTGTTGTTCATATTGCTTGCCCAAGGTGAAGCAAACATCTTCAAAATGTGTTTGATGCTTTTGATAGGTGTTTTTGATAAATATTTTCTTCTGGAAAGACTTCAATAAGTAAAACAACACACAGTTTCACTAAAGCACAAAGCTATTACTTAAAAACACTCTTTGTTCAAAATTGTTAGCTTGACTTGTATTCATCATAAGAAATTACCTTCAATGAAGTGAGGAAAAAAACCTTTCTCTAGGAGGTTTCAGTAGTTCCCAGGAGAAAGGGTTTTGAGCTTGAAGACTCCAAATGTGGCTTTGCCAGGGTGACAGGCAAAAATATTTGCGTATTTAAAGTGTGATGGTCCTGATGTTGTGTATTGGTGACACATGAATGATGTAGCTGGGAAAAGAAAGACACTGATGTACAGCTCATAGACATGGAAGTCTGGTCAACTGTATGTTTGTCACAGGCCTCGGATGTCCAATCCAAACTTTAAATAAACTTATCATGTCTGTTGCATGACTGTTTGCTATCTCATTCTGTATTTGTCTTCCATGTGTGATTAACTCCCAAATGTTCTCTTTTTTTTTTCCTTTTCCCTTTTTGTAGAAATTATTGAGCCTACTACCTCTAGTCCTGTCTCAAGCCCAGGTCAGTATCCACATACCTTCACAAAGTATGTTTGGGTACTTTTTCTCAGGGACTCATAACTGATACATTGCCATATCAATAACTGAATTTGATAATGGGCAGCTTTGTTGTGGTAGTGCTGGACTGTTTCCTTCCCTTCTTTGTGCATTCATTGGCTTGTCTTCCCTCCAGGCTTCATATATTGTCCTGTTCTTAAATTTCCTCTTTTGAGAAAACCCTCTCCGCATCTCTGTTTCGCTTCATTCATTCTCTGCCCCAGGGTGATGCAGTGGATATACACAGGTCAATGCAGCCCTACAATGTAATGACTGTGTTTTACTCTTTGGAGTAACCTGACTCTTCTCGGGTGTCTCTGTAAATATCAATGTTGGTTTGAGGCTTAAAATTTCTTGCTGTCTCTTCACTGACTTCACTGAAAGATCCATAGGATAAATCTAAGGCCTCGCTGTGAGGTCTTCCTCATTTTAGAGTGCCAGAAGTTGTTCCTGGAGAGCTGAAAAGCCTGACCTTGTTCTTGGCAGGCCATTTGTTGTGATTGCTCACTTTCTCAGACGTTTCCCATTGCTGCTCCCCAGCAGGACACCCTTAGTGGTGATAGTCAGCCCAGTGCAGGCTGTCAAACAGGGGCTGTGCAGCCCAGACCTTTTTAAAAACCTGTGTCAATATTCCCAAACACTTCCCAAAGCATTGGGAAGGGGTAAGTCATGATTAGTGTGATATTAGTGTGATTAGGTGTTTGCTTTACGCTAAACACCTTCCCCAAGATGCAGTCAGTGTCAGAGCCAACAGGTTGATATTATTTCCATGAGCATAAAATGGTAAGATGTGCAATGCTCAGATCTCCTCCAAGAGGAGTCTGAGAAGCATTATCGGGAACATCTGTGAGACAGATACAAGTAGAATTTTCCTCTGGCAAAACCTACATGTGAAGTGTACTTTTATTTCCAAAATCCATAGCAATCAAGATAATGTACTCCCCAGTTACAAATGCAGAATAAATAGAGAGTTACAAAATAAAAACTAGGCAGCAGACTGATCCACCCACCTTAAAACTTGCAGAAGTAGAAAGACAAGTGTGTAAATCTTCAGTGCTTTTAATTAAAGGGCTTAGGAAGGGCAGTCTCTGGTGTCCTCTGTGGAGATGCTCGCTGTGCACAGGTGCTGCATATCTGCCTTCTTGCCTTCCTTTCTTCAGCACTGTGTTTTCCAAAGCACTCTGTCTCTTTCATGTGCAGAGGATCTACAGTGTCTTCAGAGCAAACCCGTTCACAAAAATGACTGAGCAGTTTACGCATGGCCACTGTTCACAAAATGCAGCAGCAGAAGGAGTAGAAGGGAAGGGGGGAATTATGAAAGTTCCTATCCTTGTGATTTTTCAGTTACTTTGAACTACAAAGCAGCTGAAAATAAGCTAACAGAAAACAAGAAACCGGTCATGGATAATATGGCAATTGTGCAAAATAGTGATTGGAGAACCTCAGTCTGTGTGTCATTTAACACTGTTTTTTGTAAGTGGCTCAAAAGTCCCTTTAGCCTGATGATATTCCAAACTCTGTTTAAGGAATGATAGTTTGTGCTGCATGGTTATGGTTGGAATGGACTCTAGTAACCTTTTGGGTTTTAATCTCCCTAGGTAAGCACTACAACACAAAAGTACAGTCTTTTCTCACTTTAAAAAATTGAAGTAATATAGCTTCCAGATGTGTTTGAATTCTTGCTGTCTGCAGAAATTTATGACAAATGAGCAAAATTACATGTATTTTGGGGGGGAGCAGGGTGGAGATGGAGGAATGGAAATGAATAACATCCCTTTATAGTGATCCCTGCCTTAATTCTGAGACTACTTTGTTAAATAGAGAAGGAAGTAAGTTGGACAGAGAGATAGTGGCAGAAATCCTGATTTATTTGTCCGTAGCTACTTATAAGAGTAAAATAAGATTTGTAACTTCATTTAAAGTCAGCCCAGGAGGTTTTAGCCTGCAGCACCTGTTGGATCTCTGTCTGCCCCGCTTTCCTTCACACAGAGACAGGAATACAAAATACAGATAATCCTGTAGAAACACATTATTCCTCATGTCTTGCGTCAGTCAGAATACAGAGCATCAGCCACCTTCTTACTTAATCTAGGCTTTGCAGCTAGTTACTTAATTACTACAATCATTTACAACTCTATTTCGTTGCAGCTTCAATGGATGTTTTTCCTGGAGAAGGTTCTGCTGCTGGAAGGAGACAGATCGTTCTCTAGTGTTTCAATATCAAACTAAAGGTTATGAAAAAAAACAAAATTGAGGCAATAGTTAACCACAGATAGATGAGGGAGAATTGTAGACCAAGGCTCTCCCATAAATCAAGGTAAATTCTTGATGGGATGTTCAACATTATCATCACTGGTGAAGTTTTCCAGGATCTTTCTTAAAGCCCAAACTAGAAAGTGAAGAATCTGTAGTAACCTTGAAGATCTGGAAACCACTTTTTGTTGAGAGTTTAGTCCAACTATGAATGCACAGTAATTATCCTATTCTCAAAACATCTTTGAAAATTCTTTTTTGTCGTTATTAGTGTATAGGAGTATACGCAGATCTATTTTTGTATGTGGAAGGAGCAGTGTAAAAGGAAAATCTCACTGGTATTTTAAGATGCTTAAACATGAAGTTGCTACTGCCTCTGACTCCTACAGGTCACTTCTATCAACCATCTGTTTTCTCAGTGTTGTTCCAGCACTAGCTAGCTGAAGAGTGATACTAGTATCTCCCATCTAAACAGGTAAATTACTGCACTGATGAAGACGTTTAGCATTTTATACTCCTTTTACAGAGTGTAAACTCTGTCAACATTGAAACTGGTACATACAAAAGACCTTTCATCTCAACAGTTTTCTTCTCATATTCAGTATAATTACTCTAACCAACAGGTTTCTCTTTCTATTGTTAAAAATTACTTATAAGATGCATGCATAAAATTTTATTACAGAAGTTTTGTGACATTTTCTAGATCTTCATAAGACAAGTGACAACATCCACAAAATGCCTTTTGACAATTACCCATCAAAAACATTTTGGCCAAAAAAAAAAGGATCCTTAAGGTTTCCTTACAGTTCCAAACAATAGGAGACAAATCATTTAAAACATTTATAACTAATGCAAAACCACCATGGTGGTTGAAAGCCCTAGTGATATACTTGTGCATTCCTCTGCTGGAGACCCTTTTTCCATGTGGGAGGTTACTTTCTCAAATTTAACTGATAACGCTTAAAGCATGTGGAATTAGCTGCTAAAGTTAAGAAGTTGGAGCCACTGTTTGTATCTATTTTGTCAGCCATTGCCAGGAGCTGTAGTTACTTAGGAATCTTTCATCCTTTAGCATAAGTAGTTTACAGGTGGTGTCTTGAAAAGCCTTTGAAGCTGGTGCTGAATATATCTTAACACTGACTAAATAAATAACAGTGACAGGTCAGAGAGAATAATTGAGAAATCATCTTTATTTAATGATTTCACGTTATGAGGCACTTTTATAAAAATGGAGTTGGAGAGAGGAGGACTTTAACTCACTTATTTCATTTTCTCAGGAACAAAAGCATATATTTAAATGAGCCCTCTGGGCAGATTGAACAACTCCTTGAACTTCAGTGACTTCTCCCTAATCTACCTTACTTCATATCTAATATATTTAATATGCCAGAATACCAAATAATACCTAATCTCAAGCAGGCTCTGTTTGTTTCATATCAAACCCTCAATTTATTCTCTTCTTGTGCAGTTGCAGTTCCCATTTTAATCAATAATTTTTCTGTGTAAGGAAAATCTACAGGTTTAGACTCCAAATCTCAGAATTTATGGCATTCTTTCTTGCCATTACTTTTGTCTCCATGAAATGAAAGCAATTTTTACATGTAGGTGGGAGTCACATTGTTACAGCAAATCCTGGAGTAGAGAAGAACGCTGAGGCACAAGAGGATGACCAGCCTTGAGAAACAGACAGTCATTCGTCTTCATCAGCCAACATGTAAACTGTTTTCTTTCTTTGTTTGTGGAATTTCTTCCAAAAAACTAACCAAGTATGAAAAAGTGATTAAGATCTGAAATAACAAATCCTGAATCCATTTAATTTCTGTATCTGGCAAGTTTTACTTCTAAATCGCATCACAAGCAGATGTCTGTTTGTTCAGAGAGCTTCTGACTTTCAGTGTCCACTTCACTGACTCCCAAATAATCCCAACCTGAGAAGGAAGGCAGGATTTCCCAGACTGCCCTCTGTCTCCTCCATTTGATGGCTGAATCACCCTCCAACACCCAGCAGAAAAAAATCATGGGTTCTTTTGCCCCAGTTAACAGATATAAAAGCATATATAAGGTTACCAAGACTTGCTATGTGTAGGTTGGCATCAAACAACTAAACAGTCTCTAATGAAAAAAAGATCAATATATTAACCTTATTCATTAATTCTTTCAAAGCTTTGTAATAATGTGTTAAGGAGATTTCAGTTGCATTTCACAACTCCAGGCAGATGCGCAATTCGGGCATAGTTCTCTCTGTTGGAAAAAAAATAGTTTATATGTTCACTCAGCATTAAGCATCTGCACACTTTATGCAGTGTGCAATGTGTTACTGCAGGAACTTGCAGCAGAGCAAGGTAGGTTCTTGAACCAGGAACACTTAGAATTATACCAGCTGCACCATGGGAAATAACATTCATCTGCTGTTACAAACAAGTGAACTATACATTTCTAAATCATTCTGTGAAAGCTGCATCCTCCAAGTAAAATCTGTGGTATTAGTTAAATGTTTCTCTTTAAGTAAAACACATGTTTCAAATATCTCACAGTATGTGCTCAGTGACATTCTGTAATATTTAAAGACTGCATCATTTCAGAAGACTGTTTGAACACAGTAAATCATATTATTCACTTCTTGCTGAAGAGATGCATCATTTACTATCAAAAAAAGCTACTTTCTATCAGGAGGAAAATAGGATTAGAAATAGGTTATTTTTCGTCCATTGATTCCTACTCTCTAAACCAGTATGTAAAATGCAAGAATATTTTTTCTGATACTGTGTTGCCTACATCCCTTCTGTCATGGGGAATTTCAATATTAATGAGTTCTTCCACAAATCTGGGAAGCCCACTTAAGAGGAGAAGCTGCTCTGACACTCACCGATTTGTTTAACAAACAAAATCCAGGGTTTCATGAAGAAATGAGAATGCCAGAATGTTTCAGAGTATAATACATTGATCGGTTTGCTGAAATTTGACATTTTAACCAAGAAATATGCTTGAGAAATGCCAGGAAAACAGTGCAGGGACATCTGTATTACAGTAATTTCTGTAGTATATGAAAACAGCAGAGGATGCAAACAGTGGACAAAGATGCTCAGCTTACAGTGTTGACCCTTTCTTTTGCCTGAGTGTTTCTGACTAACTGTGTCTTGTAGGCTTGCCTGGCAGGCTGGCCTCCAAGATCCTCCAATGTTTCTCGGGGATGTTCACTGCTGTGTGTAATTTTTCGGCTCCAGGAGCTCTGGGTTGTTGGTGTTGTCGGTGTTGTTGGTTTATCATTATACAAATTAATTTATGGTATTGTAAATAGCACCAGCATTTGTCACTTATTAGTGTTTACTGGGAAGCAGCATGGGAACCAGCACACCTCTGAGATATGGGGAAAGCTCTTTTCAGTCCAGTGCTAACTTCTCACAGTTAATGTTGTCTTAAAAAGATAGATATTGTTCATTTTAGCTCTGGCATCTGTTTATTGAATATCATTATAGATAAAGTGCGTGACCATCTCAGTCCACGTCCTCGAGATGTCTCCCCATCTGAGTCACACGGTGGTACCTGACGCCGTACAGGCGGCAAGGGGAATCCTGGCTGGGGATGGACTCCCCAGGACAGTGTAGATGTCTGCTCTGAAGGCAGGCTTAGGGTAGTGATCCCTATATCTAAATTTTATTCTTCATCTACAGATGTGGTTTAGGCCTATGGTCCATAAGTATGCAGGAAATCAGGTTTTTGCATATCTAGCTTGTAACACAGTGTGACTCTATTCAGGTCAATCTGAAATGTGACCAAAGCTTTTTATTGTAATACTTTTGCAGCAGTGTAGCTTGTCATGTATGCAGCCAGCAGTGCCGCTCTGCGGTCCTGCACCAGCTCCAAAAGGTCAAGAACAATGCATAGTCCAAATCTTCCAGCTGCCAACACTGCAAGACAGGGTAAAGATGCGCTAAAAGACCATGCATATAAGGACACGTTCTGATTGAAAAAGCAGAAAATTTCAAAGTGTGATTCATTAGCAAAAAAAGAGCAGTGTTTGTTTTTATTTATCACATAAGGATATGTTTTATGTGAAGGTTTTATCATCCAGAATTGGCTGACTACAGTAATTCTTAGAGGAATAAATATGCATATATCCATCTAGATGAGATGTGTAGCCATGTGCAGAAATTTAAACTGTATGTATAACTGTGTATCTATAACTTCAGGGAGGGTCCCAGCCCTTCACAGAATATAAAAGAGCCTACAGCTACAGCTGGTTAGAAAGGATCTGACAAACTTGGGTTATTAAGGGAGGGAAGGCTTGGGGGAATAGGAGACTTGTTAGAAAATGCCTGTTTGAAATCTCCATGAATATGTCAGTTTTAAAGAAATTCAAACAAAAGTCTGTTGAGTTTTGAGTGGGAAAAAAATACTGGCTTTCTTCCAGGCTATCCATCTCATTCCAGGCAACACTTCTTTTCTTGTCTTTTCACTGTCTGAATTTCTCACCGAATGGAAATTTCAGTTTCTTGCCAGCTGCATCTAGAGTATCTGTGCAACATGGACGTTTTGAAACAGTTGCCAGCAGTATCTCCGGCTAGGGATGAAAAGCAGCATCCAGAGAAAATAAAGGATCAGACATTTTCTTTTTCTGAACCTAATGTTTAATGGCTTATCTTAGTATCTTTATCCTTACTTACTAAATACCAATCATAAGGCTCAGCCTACAAAACTGTTTTTTAAACAGGTTTTGGTCCTTCTTTAAACATTCCAGATGAGCTATTAAGCATGCCATCAGGCGACCCAAGATAGTCTCTGTGGTGTGTTTTACTTCCAATAATCTCTTCTGTGTTAAGAAAATAGAACAAAAATTCATAGGTAAAACACGATAGCTGGGATAGATACCTTTTGAAGAGTGAGGTTGTAAAAGGTTTACACAGTAGTTCTGAACAATTAAACAAATATTATTTTATCACAGGTTACCACTGCTCCCAGGAGCAGTGCTGTCTTGCTTTTATCCTGCTTTTGTGCAGGACTATGCAATTATTGAAGATGGACCTTCCCCAGAGTAGGAAATGCTTTTGAAGGCACAAACACACAAATGAGGATAATGAAGCAATCCTTGTACATTCAGGGTGGCTTAAAAGGACTTCAACTATGAGCAGACACAGGTTGTTCACTTGTGGAGTTAAAAGTGATGAATAAAACAAAGATGGTTTGCTCAGGGCTGGACCAGAGTTCAAATTCTAGGCTATATGTGTTATTTTATACACTCAAGCCTATTGAACAGTGTCCTGCTACACCGTGACCGTTGCTTTTTTCCAGGCTCAGCTGCTAATGAGAATTTGTGACCCAAATACCAAAATTTAAAAGTAAACAAACACTTATCAAGGATATGGGGCAATTCTCAATATGAATGTTCCAGTTCCAGAAGTTTGTCTCTCTGAACAGCAATTCTTCATATGAACATCATCATATTTAGGGCACACAATGAAGAGGGGAGGAAACACCGTAAGATCTCCGGCCCGATTTACCCTATGCTACTTTGTTAATCCAGTAGGGCTTATAAGGAAAATTCATTTTGTAGTTGTTCCTGTGCTTTGGCACCTGTTCCTGTACATCATTTTCATTAAGTCCAGATTTTAACTTAGCCTCTGAATTTTATGGTGCCACAAAAAAAGTTTGGAGCCATCTGGTTAAAGTTTTAAAGATCATTTTCATTAAGATGAAAGTTTTGCAAAAATATTTTACTGTTTTTCAACTGACTGCTGAATCAAGACATTTGCATAAGAAAAAGCTGTTGTTATTAGGCAGTAGGAGACTTACCCAATTGATGAGTGGCAGCCTGCTCACTCCCACCCACCCACCTCCTTATTGTACCACATTGTGATTGGCAACACTGGGTGATGCTGGGATATTCAGTCATGCTTGTTGTTGCAAGCACCAAGACAAAATGATTGACCTTGGCATCTTTTGTATATCCTTCTTCTCATTTTTCAAGGTACATGACTGACTCAGCTTGCATTTTTTTCTCAATCATGTTCTACAATGGCAAGGATGCATCTTTTTGACTTTTAAAAAAACTGATAGAACTTATCCTTCTTGATATCTCTGATTGCAACAGAACTGATTGCCTACTTTTCAGCTTCCTTATTCAACAAGCACAGTATATAAAACTACACTGAATGAGCTTTCTGCCAAACCATGGCAATTTGGAGAACAACTCAGGTTCGAAAGCTCAAGAGCATGTTCACTTGAATGAACAGGGTAGGGATTTTTATAATAGGAAAACAGCCTGTAATTTGAATAGTCTGCAGTAAATTGTCAAAGCACAGCACTCTGGTTATAGAGACATTTCAGGAATAAGCAATGACTGCAATGTTGTTTCTAAGGTTTCCATTTCCTCCAAACTTTTCCAAGGTTTCTTATATCCTCCCTCTGGCTCACAACGTACAGTTTAGTGTTTATTGTATGATTAGTGTTTCATTTTAAGCAAAGAAGAAGCTGTGCTTTACAATAAGGTAGAAATCCTCAGCCTCTTCAATGTAGATCATCCCTACCCAGGTCTCATTCAGTTTTTCGGAAAGTTTCTTTTGTAGAAACTCAAAGGATTGTAGTAGGTGAGGGTTATACACAGTGCAAACTAGGGGAAAAAATAGTTGGTTTTGGAGCAAAATGTGTCTTTCTCCCACGTTTCTCAAAGACCATCAGAAGTGGTTTTAAAGAGATCCAAGTCTATCTTTGGCTTCCCAAAAGCATAGGTCTTTAGACAGGCATGGGTGTATGGTATACACTCAAAACAAAGCACCTTTTATTCCCAGAGAGGTAAGAAGGGAAAGGTAAAAAGCTTCCATCACTGACTGCCAAACTTTACTTACTACCTGGAGGGGAATATATATAATTTCCCCTTCTGTTAGTACTTTTTTTAAGAGTATGACATCCATAACTGCTTTAAAAGTTCCTAGCATTCATGCCAAGTGCCACATACTGTTTTCTGTCTCGTATTTCTAAATCCGGATTTTGAGCCAAAATCAATGGCAGAAAGAAGTTGTCCACTGCCTGGCTGGGAAATGTTTCTGACAAGTCTGTGTGTGCTGTTTTCTCATGAACAAAGGAAACACACGATGTTGAGTTTATCTGATGCAACCCACAAATATAGTGCTACGCTAAGAAGAACTGATCCACAGCTCACCTTAGAGATGATTGCTGAGAATACGAAAGAACCCTTTGTTGGAGCTCTGTTTTCTTTTTCAAAGTGCATTTTAATGGTGCGTAGCGTATTTCTGCTGAAGAGACCAAATTCCTGACTTCATAAGGGTGATGAGAAAGGGGATAGAAAATAAGAAACAGATGGAACTTTTTGCAGCTGGCCTCCATCACTCAACAACTCAGCAACTGGTGGCAGAGTCAGTATGCAATTGCAGTCAAGAGGCTCTTTGCAGCATGAGCTCACATAGCAGGGTGCAGTGCTTGAGCCTGTTCCCTTAACAAGTGCTTGAGCTTGTTCTCTCTCTAAACTCCTTCTGCATATCACTTAGAAAATACATCTATGGAAGCTAACTCTTTTTTCACCAGCACTTTTCCTTGCAGCCGACTTGTGTCTCCTCCCATCAGGGTCAGGGATCCTCCCCAGGCAAGGGATGGAGAGGGCAGGGTGACAGTAAGCATCTGCATAGAAGGTGTTCAAAAAGTGCATCTAGTGGGAGATCATCCTGAAGATAATGCATACCACACACTCATCCCCTACCTTCGATCAGCATTAATTGGTAAGGGGCTTCATACAGAGGCACCAATACTGTCATATTTTTATTTTTGCTATCTCCATCATAGTATTATACTAACTGTAGGCTCAGAAAAGGTTCTTGGGTAGATGAGTAAGAACAACTACAGGTGTCACCTGACATGAAAGAGGAAAAAGTGAGTTGTTGGAAGGAAAAAAACTGTTTTGCTGAGCTGCTGGGGAAACGATTTGTTATACTCAGAAAGTTAAGCATATGTTAATGACAAAAGGAAGAAAAATCTATTTTTATAATTTGCATGATGGACTTGTTCATAGCAAGCATATTCGGTTTCATGGAGCCTCATGTACTGCGCAACAGCCAAATTGTCTTAATGGGGGGTAAAGTGACAGAGAAGATGGATGCCTTCCCCTTGAGTCATTCTCTGATAAAGACACATCGCTTAGCTGCAAGATGACAAACTATATGTTCAAAGTGACAAATCATTTAATTAAAATTTACAAGCAGTTAAATACTGTTTGACCCAAACGGAGGCAGTTATCATGAATCAATTTTGTAGGAGGAACTCGACTTTTCAGCAAATTGATAGCTCATAGCTATAGTACCTGGGCAGTCTCTGTGTTTCTTTCACTTGGAAAGCCCTTTTGCTGGTTGCTGTACAGTCTGGTTCAGAAAAGATCTCAATCAAGTTGAAAAGTAGTAACAATTTTACTTAGGCATTGTTTGAACACTCAAGTTTCATGAATTAGTTAATGTCAAGTGTTCAAGAAAAACGCTCTTGGATCTTAAGAGTAAATAGCTCAGATTTTGATGAGTTATGTTTTCTCATTGCATACACAGGCCAGTGGAAATTGCAATCATCTTTCATGAAAAGGCTCAGCAGTTTTTATTATAGGAAAGTAAGGGTGGCTATTGCATTTACTAACTAATGTAGTAACTGTAAAATTGCTAGGGTAACACACTTTTTATTCATGCTGCTTAGCACATAAGTTGCTGGTAGTTTCAAAAAAATATACATTAGAGGAATTTCACATGCCAGCAAGCTGTAGATCTCTTTTATGTATATGACTTATCCAGTGTCCTTCGATTTAAGACATACCCCATTACAAAGAATAGGATTAAGCATTATTGACAGACAAGAGAAACTTGAGAGATAACGCTGGTTTAGTCAGTTATAATTCAAGCTGTCACCATAATTTAACTCTTCTGGCATTAGTAAACAGTTCGACTTTATTATTTATTTCATCCATCACCTTATTATAACAAAAGCACTATTAATGATTAATTGATTGGCTATTAGTGTGGTTCAGCAATAGACTTCCATGGATTCCTTTTTTTTAATATACGTATATAAAGCCAATATATAGACTATATAGGAATCTGACCAAGAGAAACCTCAAAGAAATGCTTAAGAAAATCAACAGAACAGCTGAATAAAAAAAGCATCTTTAGAAATTATCTGGCAACCACCTCACAGGAAGATTTGTTTAAAGGTTGTCAGCTCCTCCATCAAGAAAGTTCCTTTGTCATACACAGTTACAAAAAAAAGGCAAGAAATCATATACTAACCTGCTTAACTCAATATCCTTTGTCAAGATCAGAAGAGTTATGCTGAAACTGTCCAGAAACTGTAAAGTTCAGTGTAAAAAATTACCACTCACAATGCTATATGACATTGCCTCAGTGTAGCAGAACCAACAAAATCTTCATGATATACGAGAACTATCAAAGATTGCCACTAAATACATAGATTTAATATGCTGCTTAATTCAAGAGCTTATTTACAATGTCACACTTCATTTTGAGGAAAAAGTTTTTGACAGCCAATCATTTAAAATAGAGTAAGAATGCTTTACAAAAGGTCAGAAGTACAAATATTTTACATATTAACTACTAATAAATTCTTTTTGTCTGAAAGTTAGAAGGATCAGCAAATGCCTTCAAAGCTATTTACAATATTTCAGCACAAGACCCAGCCTCTAATTACCAATGTAAGTTGTAAATAATTGTCAAGTATGCAGATGAACCAAAAATTCTATCAAATTAATGTAATTAGCTCCCAAGTCAAATTTTTCTGTCACATTAAAATGCTTTTCCTTTTCTCAGATGTGACACTTTCAAATGAGGGCAACATTGTCAGAGAAGCAGTTATTGTAGGCTGCCAAAATTATGTGCATAAGTACTCAAAAGCACATGCCCTGCATATTACTTTCAAAACAATCCATGTTTCTTAGCAATTGACTTTGTAAATGAATAGTTTTTCTACGTTTTCGGCATTACATTTCTGAACTGGGCACACTTATCAAACTTGAACCCTTACAAGCAACTCAGAAGTTACACACTTCGTATGGAAATCTGAGCATCATTATCTGTCATGGAGAGCTATGGTCCTTGGTGCTGCTTGGTTCCTCTTCACTGAATAACTTTTCCAGACTGCATGGTTTGGGATACAGATGAGAACTGGGTCTCTCAAGTTACGTACTACAACACAAGGATGAAGGAATGAGAACGGAGCCCAGTACTTTCCCTAGTGCTTTCCTAGTCTTCTTCTCAATGTCCTCTTAACTGAAGCTGCATTTATCTTTTCTAGTGGAAGATCATGACCCATTCTCCTCTATTTAATTTTGGACTTCATGCAGAACCCAATGTCAGCCTGTTGTAGATCTGATGTCCTTGCCCTCTATTTTTCAGAAATTTAATTTGAAGCAAAACAAGTGATGATTGGTTTTGTTGATTACTGTTGCTACAGATGATAAAATCTGAGTTACGTGTGTACTGCAGGTATGTTGGTAACGGGGTGGTCCCAGCTTTGAACATTTTGCATTCAGACCCAGCAGTGTAAGCAGAAAACTGCAAAATAGCATGAAATAATTTCATTTACTCGTTCCACTCCAGCAAGTTTCCCTTAAAATGGTCCCTTTCTATTGCTATCCCACTCTACCTCTACAATTGTTGCTATGTGATAGGTTCCAGGCAAGACAATAGGGTTTAGTTTCAAAAATACAAGCTGGCTTTATGGTTTGCTTTGCCTTGACTGAGCCAAGAGCCACGCAGGTGAACCACGCCTCCTGGAGTGGAACCGATACCTGAGAGGGAAGGGTTTTATGCTGTGAGGGATATTCTGGTAAAACCTGTAGTTAGAAACTGTAATATGTCTCTTATGACATAGGAATGTGTTGTACTTAATCACATTAGCAAGCATATCTGTCTGCTAAGTACTCCTGCAAAATAAGAATTTTTTACTTCTGAATAATGAAAGGTATGTCTGCTACAGCATTCTAGTACATTTTTTTCAAATCTAAAATAAATTATAAAAATTTAAAGTTGCAAATAGAAAACTTGTCAACAACAACACAAAATAATATACATATGTGCTTCAGAAATAGTGTGTACATTGTACTGCAGCTAAAGAAAAACTCATCTCTCTAGAAGCAAAGCTTGGGAGATGAATGTGACATCCATATTTACTCACTGTAGTGTAGTTTCAGGGTTAGGAAATCACACACATCATATAAGTCTACAGTTCATGGGACTTGCAATTGCCTAATACGCTAAGATTTCACATAAAGAAATTCAACAGAAATTAGTTTTAATATCAATTATTACAAGCATTTTAAAGTAATGGGGAGATTCAGCAGCTACATACATTTAGAACACTCATCTAAAAGTGATTTTGTGGTTCATTCTCAACAGTCAAGCTTCTTTTTTCTACAAATTTTGATTTTTTTCCATACATAAATACAGAAAAAAATGGTTTTATCACCAAATTTAGGGCAATAAGGGCAGTTTGGGATCTGCACACTTGTGCAGCTTAAACTATACAAGATAAAGAAAAGCCCCAATCCAGTACCTGTTCAGAACTTGTGCCTGAGTCCATGTATGTCTCAGAACTAGGACACCTTTACTGAACTCTTGGGAAATGTGATGAATCATAGAGCAGCCCAGGTTGGAAGGAACCTCAAAAGACCACCTGGTCCAGCATTTCATGGGAAGTTGGATTAGAAAAATTTGCCAATCCTTTTTGCATTTAACATGTACCCTCTATAGAAACATAATGCAAAGTGTTCTTGCATCCAAACACTCAGACTTTGGTGCACAGTGATGCCATGCCTCCCCACAGACATGTGACTAGTATTTTTAAATGCAAGGTCATCATGGTTTACCATATCCTTTGCTGTCAGAGCTGGATATGTTTTTCTAGGCTATGAGCAACATTCTCATAAGTGGGGGCAAACATAAGATGCATTTCCTGGCTGTGCTGACTAAACTGGAATTATTAAATTGTTTCTCTGTGGATAGATAATAGAATGCCATATATTGTGCTCTTCAGTTTACACAACTCTATATCAAGATGTTGCCTTCCATTTATAAAGCATTGGTAATTCTGAAATCCAATGGAAAAATTAATCCATCATGTCCAATTCTCAGTTCAAGGAATCAATGCTTTAGCCAGTAAATTTAGCAGGCTTCAGATGTCTGTAGAAATATCCTGATAGTGAAACCCAGGATGTTCTCTATAGGCTGTTTCTCTTTTTTTAATGGCAGTGACCAGGAGGCCAGACCCTCAGCACACATCACCAAATGGAAGAGGCTGGTTAGGTGAAGTGGCCCATCTTTTTAAGCAAAAAGATGCAACACCATGTTATTTATTGCAACAACTCGTTATCTATCAAGAGGTTACACAGATGCTATAATTTTTATTTCCATGCTATGCAGTTGTGTTCCAACCTACTGAGCACAGTATTAATGGATACATTTGCAAGTAGGCTGGCGTTTGGAGTTTTCAGCAGGAGGCAGGGGGCTGGATTTTGGGTTTGGATTTGGTTTTTGCCTAGAGGTGCTTACAGACAGATTGCGTTTCTGAAGCCAGCCTTCTAGTTTTGTCTGTGTAACAAAGCACCATTTCATGGACTATTTTTATTGCATAGGCCTTACTTTGCTAATGAAATCCTAGATTTCTAGCTCATTAATACATACTGGTAGATCATATAACTATGACTATCAAGCTATGCTAGGTTTGCATTTATTCAACTTTTCTCTTATATGCTCCAAAGAGGCAGAATGGATGTGATTCCAGAAAGAACTCTTTGCTTGGCCTTTGTGCTAAGTAATAACTTTTATTTGAGAGCAAAGCTATTTGAGTCACTGAAGATAACCTTGCCAAAGAGATTACCATTGCAATAAAACATGAAATAATATCAAAAAAATCTTTAGCAGATCTAAAGGAGAAGAAAACCTGGCAAACTCAAAGAAGATGTAATTTAGGTTTTATTTCAAGCTATAAAAACAACAGTGCCCTTTAACTTATTAATAGCTCTAATGTGAGAACATTAATGATAATTATAGCCCTTCAAGGTCTGATCTCACAAAGAAATGGGTAAGAACAGCAAATTTATGTAAAGTATTTTAATCTGTTGTTGTTCCTATTATGCAAAGAGAAAGAAGAGAAAGAGGAAGGAGACTAGAAGACGGTGCTTAGTCTAACAAAGTGAAACCATACACGTGTGATGCCTGTGGAAACAGGCCAGTGAGATCCAGTAGGAGACGGAAGTCATCCCAAGATAAATTTATCCTGGGAATACCTACCCATTTGGAAGTGCAACTGTAGAGATACCTTGCACTGAATGCTCCCGGTGGAAGACAAGTAACTGCTTTTAAGATAGATCTTAAAATATTTATAAAGGAAACCACAAGACACGGTGCAACAGCAGAGCAAGGCTTTATAAGCCAAGAGGCATATGCTAATTTTAGGTTCCACAGCTGCGTTCATTTTTCTACGAGAATTAAAGATCTGTTTAAAGTTTTCTGCGCATTTTGCATGCAACTGGCATATCCTTAAGCCATCAGAGAGAACTGAGAGACAGTTTCAAGGAGAGGGAAATGGAACTGAAGCCCATCATGCAGATTGGGGAGTTGCCTCCAAGAACTACACGCTGAGATAGTTGATCTCTATCTCTGACATGAGCCACTCTCCTTTTCCTCCTGTGGAACTTGCTATATCCCCATTTCCAGAAAGAAATTAAATGTTTCATTCTCTGATAATTACGAGGCATTCACAGTTTATTATTTTTTTCAAGCTCAAAGAAAGTATCTAGAAAGAGTTCCCACAGGCAAAGCAAGTAGTCCCTAGGGTTATTTTTGACAGATATTTATGCACACTGCTCCTAAAATCTGCAATAATACAGATGCCTCATCCTTTCTATGTAAACCCACAACTTAAGTTTTGCCTCCATAGGTATTTTGGGTCCTGCCTAATGCAGGTCAGACTTCTTGATGTTGTTCTACCTGCTATAGACCCAAGCAAAGCCTTCCCTTCTCCAGGGACAATCTTATGTGCATCCCACTGTTGTTACTAGGAGTCCCTCTCCCCCCTGGGTTTTGAACTGCCCTGCTGTTGCAAGCCTTCGTCGTCAGTGAGATGTTCTCCTTGTTCTTATCTGGGCTGTGTCCAGTTGGTCTGGGCATATCCCAAAGTGACCTGTTCGTGCCAGACACAGCCCTCCCTTGCAGAGGTGAATAGCAGGTCTACTTCATGGTCTGCACTCCTATTTACGCACCCTGGAAACATATTTGTCCTTTCATAGCAAGATAGCATGGTTGATCCACTGTATTCACCAATGCTTTTCTCAGGAATTGTCACAGAGTCAATTCTTATTCT
The DNA here is from genome assembly GCA_033556795.1 of Tapera naevia. Classification (NCBI taxonomy): domain Eukaryota; kingdom Metazoa; phylum Chordata; class Aves; order Cuculiformes; family Neomorphidae; genus Tapera; species Tapera naevia. The sequence goes on along the minus strand of JAUMJJ010000198.1, from coordinate 1,187,878 downwards.
TCTAGAGTATGTGCCGTTGTCTGCTTTTGTTAGAAAATAGAATTGCTTTTACTTTGCCTTCAATTTTTTTTTGCTTGGGTTTTTTTCTGGTAAAAACATTTCTCTTAGTCACTAAGTTTGTTTTCAGTTTTAATCTGCCCTCTGAAGCACATGCGTCTCCTTCTCCTCACAGTACATCCAGCTCTGAGGCTCTTGCATTACAATCCCAGCTCGGGTTACCCTGGGACAGTCCTGGTATTGCTGGTCAGCACCAGCAGACCTGGGGGACGTGATCTGCCACTGTTTGTGACAGGATGCACACTGTTTTTTGCTGTGAACAGCTACATTGAGGCTCAGGTTGCCTTGATGGAAAGTAAGATGTCTACTCAGGGTCATCAGTTACCTGCTCTGCTTCACCCTCTAGACAAGACACTTGGTTGATTTCTGCTGTCTCCTTTACTGGCTAAAGGCAGGGAACAGGTCATAATCTGGTTAAGGAAAGGGTTCATCCCAGGACTGGGTCTGGCATCTCCTCCGCCTGTAGAAGTCGTCCTAGATTCGGCGTGATCGGCGGCAGGAACCGTAAGTACTGCAGCCGGGTGCTCAATCTGGGCGGGTGGAAAGTTTCTGGGAAAGTCAAAAGCTCAGGAGAGGACCCCGGCAGGGCGACTCTCTCTGAACTTCAGAAGCGGCAACTGTCACGTGGGCCGACCGCGTGGTAGTGGGGGCGGACCCGGAAGAAGCCGCGGGGCATTTAAACATCTCCCTGGGAGCACCAGCGACCGGAGCGCGGCGAACAGGGTCACAGTATACAGAGGCAGTTTGCGCGGCAGTTCAAGCAGGCACTCTCTGACAGGTGGTTGACTTCCCACTCCCCTGCAGCAATGGTGATCAGGCGTGGTAAAGCCTCTGCCACCAGGAGTGTAGGCATCGAAACGGAAGCAGTATTACGAGACACAGCTGCCCAGACTCGAGACTGTAGGGAGTGTCTGAGTCTACTTGTGGTTCCTGAGGATCATAACAAAAATACCAAAAATACTTGTCTGAGGTGCGAACAGATTCAAGATCTGCTCCTTATGGTTGCAGATCTCAAGGATCAGGTGGAGACGTTGAGAAGTATTTGCGAAAGTGAAAGGGAGATTGACTGGTGGAGTAGAACCCTCTCTCCTCCCAGTAATCCTCCCCAGGAGGCTGAGGAATGCCATATTCCTCATCAACAGGGTAAGGGGAGTGACCTGGCTGGTGAGGAGGACTGGGAGCAGGTCTGCTCTCGTGGGGGTTATAGACCTCCCTTTCAAATGCCATCTTTCCAGCTGCCCCTACAAAACAGGTTTGGGGAGTTGGAATTTGATGCTCAGGTGGAGGATAGTCTGACAGAGAGCTCACCTGAAGAGGCTGACCTCACATTGCCCATCAGACAGGTCAGGACCTCAAGTAAGAAAAAGAAAAGGAGGGTCATTGTAGTGGGAGACTCCCTTCTGAAAGGGACGGAGGGCCCTATTTGTAGGATGGACCCAACTCATAGGGAAGTCTGCTGCCTTCCCCAAGCCCGGGTACATGACATCGCCAAGAGACTCCCGGACCTAATTAAACCCTCCGATTATTACCCACTTCTGGTGGTACAGGCTGGTAGTGATCAACTAGCGAAAAGAGGGTCAAGGGTAGTTAAAAAGGTACTCCAGGAGCTGGGACGGTCAATAGATAGGGCAGGAGCACAGGTGGTGTTCTGTTCAGTTCCCCCGGTGGCAGGGATGGATACAGACAGGAATAAGAGAATATATGCAGTTAATAAATGGCTTAGGGGCTGGTGCCGGCAGAGGAATTTTGGGTTCTTTGATCATGGGGAAACCTTTACAGCACCTGGCCTGCTTGACCCAGATGGGTCTCGTCTAATTCCGAAGGGTAAGAGGATTCTAGCTCAGGAGCTGGCAGGGCTTGTTGAGAGGGCTTTAAACTAGGCATGACGGGGGAGGGGGGAGTTACTAGGCTCACCAAAGATGTTCCCGTGGAGGATGAGCCATCTCAAAGGGGGTTGTCAGTAACCCAACTGAAGTGCATGTACACAAACACACGCAGTATGGGAAACAAACAGGAGGAGCTGGAAGTCCTGGTCCAGCGGGAGAGCTATGATATAGTTGCTATCACGGAAACGTGGTGGAACGACTGTCATAACTGGAGTGCTGCCATGGAAGGCTACAGGCTCTTCAGGAGAGACAGGCATGAGAAGAGGGGTGGAGGGGTGGCCCTCTACTCTAGAGAAACCCTGGATGCTGTTGAAGTCGAGATCGGTGATGACCAGGTTGAGTGCCTATGGGTAAGAGTCAGAGGGGCAGTCAGGTCGGACCTCCTGGTTGGAGTGTGTTACAGATCGCCTGACCAGGAGGAGGATTTGGATCTTCTGTTGTTTAAACAGCTGGAGGCTGCCTCTAGATCGGCTGCCCTTGTTCTTTTAGGAGACTTTAACCTTCCGGATATCTGCTGGAAACTTAACACTGCTGAGAGGAGGCAGTCCAGGAGGTTCTTAGAGTGTATTGAGGACTGCTTTTTGTCACAGCTGGTGAGTGAGCCCACCAGGGGTGAGGCTCTGCTTGACCTGCTGTTTACAGACAAAGAAGGGCTGGTGAGTGATGTTGTCGGAGGCTGTCTGGGGTGTAGTGATCATGAGATAATTGAGTTCTCTCTGAACAATGTAATAAGAAAAGCCAGGAACAGAACATCGATGCTGGACTTTCGGTGGGCAGATTTTGGATTATTTAAGGAACTGGTCAGGAAAGTACCCTGGGAAATAGCTCTTAGTGGCAAGGGGGTCCAGGAAGCTTGGATACACTTCAAGAATCAAATCTTGCAGGCGCAGGAGCGGGCTGTCCCTGTGTGTTGCAAGAAGAGTCGTAGGGGCAGACGGCCGGCCTGGATGAGTAGGGAATTCTGAATAAACTAAGTAAGAAAAAGAGGATGTATCATCATTGGAAAGAAGGGGATGTAAGCCAGGTCATGTTCAAGGATGTTGTTAAGTCGTGTAGGAGGAAAATCAGGGAAGCAAAAGCCCAGCTGGAGCTCAAATTCGCCACTTCTGTTAAGGACAATAAGAAGAGTTTTTATAAATATATCAACGGTAGAAAGAAGGGCGGCAGCGACCTCCACTCCTTGTTGGATGTGGAGGGAAATATAGTAACCAAAGATGCAGAGAAGGCTGAGGTACTTAATGCCTTCTTTGCCTAAGTTTTTAACAGCAAGGATGTCAGCTCGCTTGACAGTTGGCCCTCTGAAGTGGTTGATGGGGGCAGGGTGAAATATGGCCCTCCTGCAATCCATGAGGAGGAGGTTAGAGACCTGCTGAGCCGCTTGGACCCTCATAAGTCTATGGGGCCGGATGGGATCCATCCTAGGGTGTTGAGAGAGCTGGTGGATGAGCTTGCTAAGCCGCTCTCCATCATCTTTCAGCAGTCCTGGCTCACTGGAGAGGTCCTGGAAGACTGGAAGTTGGCCAATGTGACGCCCATCCATAAGAAGGGCCGTAAGGATGATCCAGGTAATTACAGACCTGTCAGCCTGACCTCGGTCCCAGGTAAAATCATGGAACAGATAATCCTGGGTGAAATCATGCACCACCTGCAGAACGGTCAAGAAATCAGGCCCAGCCAGCATGGATTTAGGAGGGGTAGGTCCTGCCTGACCAACCTGATCTCCTTTTATGATCATGTGACTCGCCTGGTGGATGAGAGGAAGGCTGTATACCTGGACTTCATCAAGGCCTTTGACACTGTCCCCCACAGTAGACTCCTAGGGAAGCTGGCAGCCCGTGGCTTAGATGGGAGCACTGTGCTGGGTTAGGAATTGGCCGGATGGCCGAGCCCAGAGAGTGGTGGTGAATGATGTTTCATCCAGTTGGCGGCCGGTCACCAGTGGTGTCCCTCAGGGATCGGTATTGGGTCCAGTCCTGTTTAATATCTTTATTGATGATCTGGATGAGGGGATTGAGTCCATCATCAGCAAATTTGCAGATGATACCAAGCTGGGAGGAAGAGTTGATATGTTAGAGGGTAGGATGGCCCTACAGAGGGACCTGGACAGATTGGAGAGCTGGGCTGATTCTAATGGGATGATGTTTAATAAGTCCAAATGTCGGGTACTTCATTTTGGACACAACAATCCCATGCAGAGCTACAGACTGGGGACAGAGTGGCTGGAGAGTAGTCAGGCAGAAAAGGACCTGGGAGTGCTGGTGGACAGGAAGCTCAACATGAGCCAGCAGTGTGCCCAGGTGGCCAAGAAGGCCAATGGCATCCTGGCCTGCATCAGGAATAGTGTAGTAAGCAGGACCAGAGAAGTTATCGTCCCCCTGTACTCGGCACTGGTCAGGCCTCACCTTGAATACTGTGTACAGTTCTGGGCCCCCCAGTTTGGGAAGGATGTTAGGATACTGGAATGTGTTCAGAGGAGGGCAACGAAGATGGTGAAGAGGCTGGAGCACAACCCTATGAGGAGCGACTGAGGGAGTTGGGGCTGTTTAGTCTGGAGAAGAGGAGGCTCAGGGGAGACCTCATTGCTCTCTACAACTACCTAAAAGGAGGTTGTAGTCAGGCAGGGATTGGTCTCTTCTCTCAGGTGACCAGTGGCAGAACCAGAGGGCATGGACTTAAGCTTCGTCAGGGAAAGTTTAGGCTTGATATGAGGAAAAAGTTCTTCACTGAAAGGGTGATTGGCCATTGTAATGGGCTGCCCAGGGAGGTGGTGGAGTCACCGACCCTGGAGGTGTTTAAGGGGAGACTGAATGAGGCACTGAGTGCCATGGTTTAAATGATGGGTTGGTGTTAGTGCTGGTGTTAGTGTTAGGTTATAGGCTGGACTTGATGATCTCAGAGGTCCTTTCCAACCTTGTGATACTGTAATACTGTGATACTGTGATACCTCTAAGGCCAGTACACACCTGCAATTCTGGAGTTCCAGAAGATCCTTTATTTTTTCCAATATGACTGAGCTTCTCAATTGTACAAAGAAATTTGTGATAACTTGAGTAAAAAGGATGACCTCTAAAGCCCTCACAGTAATTTTCCTCATAAACACTTCTTGGGATTATAAAATACTCCTTGCAGTAGAAACCAAGTATGTCAGGGCTGTGTTATTTTATCCTGTTAAACACTAAGGCACTCTGTGTTCAGTGGCTGCTTCAATTATCCTATTAATGTATTAGCAGGATACTTTTCCTTTGCATTATTTAATGGAAGGGGTTTATTTCTTATTTGATATGGTCAAGTTTATCTGTGTCTAAATGAAATTCCATTAAAGATACACTGTACAACAATACATAAGGGTTTAAAATTGTTTATTTTAGAAGCTGCAACGAAAACATGTCTGCACTATCTGAAAGATTAGAATGAGCCTGCTCTGTCTGAGCTCCACTGTTTTTCTGATTTTATGATACCCAGAGATATTTTCTTGAAGAAATAACTTGAGAGCAGAATGTGGGGAGTCTATTATTTACACTGATTATCTACAAAACAGGCTTTTGTTTTAGGGCTGCTATTGTTAAGAGTTTCTCCAAATCACCATTGCCCATTTTTTGTGTTACCTGAACCCATTGTAGATACAGAAATATGGAGTAATAAAAACAGTACATGCCTGGTTCCCACTGAAAAGCCCACACTTACAAGCATTACTGGGTAAGAACAGCAGCAAGACCATATAATTACAGAGAGCAATAACTACAGCAACGTTTAGTTACTACGGTGTGATAATTGCCTGCAAATGGGAAATTTTCTATTGGCAACTGTATGTTAAAATTTAAAATGCAAGTTTGGAAACAAATCACATCTAGGTAATAAAGTTTTAACAATGCCTTTTTGCTGTGAAAACAGTAGCAATATGAAGTGCTTACATTCAAACATATTCAAATGCAGTAGTTTGGGTTGTAGCGCAGTTTTTAGCAATTCAAGGGTGAACACTTACTGAATAGAAAACATTAATAGCTTCTGTAGGTCCCTAATATCGTATCACTAATAATTAGATGATGAACTCCTTCCAAAAGCTCACATCAACACTGGAGACCTCAGCGATTCCTTTGGCACATGAAGTAAAAATATCCAAAATCAAGGTTTTTTTTAGTTATCACGATCTTATGCCCAAGTATAAGACATCCCATTTGCCTCCCTTCTTGGAAATTAGTTTTTTTCTGATATGTTAAATACTCTTCAACAATGGCATCCATTTAATTAGAATTAAAAGATTCTCTTTCTTACTAACTTTGTATGATTGAATTACTGTGATTTTTTAAAATTGTGAATTAGCTGGAAAAACTATTCACTATTTATAAGTCTGAAAAACAGAGATGTTTGTTTCTCTAAAACAGAACCCTTTTGGGGTTTGTTTTACATTAAGTGTTTTGCTGTGAACAATCACAATCAGATTTAAACCTGAATTTCTGTTGAGAAGAGTCAATGCCAATTTGGAAGATAAAGCATTAGATTTTGGAAGCTGACAGGAAGGAGGAATGGGTTTTTGAAAAAATAAATTAATTTTAGGGTTCCATTTGTTAGTATAGCTTTTGAAAGCTGGTTGTTTATAGGAGAGGGGCTGCTGAGAAGGAGTTGATCCAGACAGAACTCAAGGCAGTGAACTGGAGAAAAGCAAAAAATCTTAGAAGTAGCTCAGTTCAACAACCACTTGGCATGGCCACCACCCCAGAAGCATTGCTGCTCCTTGGTGCTGCCCACCAATGATCTTCCCAGACAAAGTCTGCATTTCCAAATGCGACTCTGCAAAAGGATGGCTAAGTCTTTAGCTGCATCCTCTTCAGTCTGAGCGTGGGATGTTCTCCTTAGGAAAGAGAGCAATTCTGTTTGTAAGATAATACGTTGCTGGTGAATCATCCCACGGGGTTGGAAGTGCTTCCATATTCATACTATAGATATTGAGATGCCTGCACGAGGTACTTTTTAAAAGTTGCTGAGTTTGGAAATGCTTTGTTCCAGAGAGTTATTTGAGAACAGAAATTAAGACACTTAAAAATATTTTGCATATAGCTAACAACCTCCATCAGTTATGGTCTTGCTTTCTATATGAGCTTAATGAAATGCAGCTGTAAAATGTTCACAAAGTAGAGCTGGTTTGAACAACTGAAAGATGTGTCTGGCATGCCCCATAACATTAATAAGCAAGCAAAAATCATCTTGCTTAAAATTTACATTACTGTGTGTATTTTTAGCTGGTTTTAAATTAATGCTATGCTGTTTATAATATTTAGCATGAGTTACTTGCCAGTGTGGGATTGGGTGGAAGTTCACTACTGTGGAGGTCAGGGAGGGGAGTCTGCCTCTTCTGCTGCCTCTTTGGACGTCCATTTCAACAGCCAGGGAACCAAAATTCCCAGGCAAAATCACCACAACTAGGAAATCATAATGCTGGGTTGCTGAGATAGTTATCATGTTTTGATTGCTTGACTTTATTTTTAGTCCTGTTAATATTGTGTTTTATATTTTAATTCAGACAGAATCAGTGTAAAGAACCAGTTTCAAATACAGAGCATATGAAAACTGGAGTTTTTATGATTGAAATGAGAAATGCTTCTTCTCTTCTGTCTATACACAGATACACACACAAACACACACTGAGATAATATCTCACTTTAAAACATTGCCGGTGGCATATTTATCTCAAGTATTTATAAATAAGCTTTAATATTTTAGTGCAACAAATCGCTGGGGTTTGCTTCTGCAGTTAGAGCAATCTTTTTTCTCCCTAGTCCTATTTTAAGACTCAAAAAAATGCTGCTTTTTTAATTTCAATTAGAAATAAGAAATGAATCAGCATAAGCCATTCTTTTTACAGTTTCTGCATCTCACAGCAGCTTTGTGTGAGTGCCAAGGCATAGGACCTGACAAAACCCCTCTCTTATCAATTCCAGTGGTGTAGTGCAGGGGGCTCACCTTCCAAATCTTTCTGCCAACTCTTACATTTCAGAGAATGACAAAGCCACTCTTTTAAGAGCCTCGCAGTTTTTTTGCTATATCCTTCATAGCTCTGTCTTAGAATAAACTGAAGAAGCTGCATAAATCCATTCAGGCAGAGTCAGATCATGGACAACTTTTGCAATATTTCCTGTCTCCTTTCTCAAGGATTTTCAGATATATTTGTCTCTTAGTAGTGCTGAGTGACTCCTGGCTAGAAAATATATAAAAGCAAAATTCTAACCAAAATTACATCCACGTAACCCAAAGAATGGCTGCACAGACATTAACAGAGCAAAATTTGGCTGTTCCTATACTGGCTGTTCCTATATGCATTTCATGTAGATGGTGCTATGTGGAGGTAGTGTCTCCTGGCACGTCCCTCCCTTATTCCCAGCATAATCTTTGTCCTTATGGTTTCGTGAGCAAGGACTGGGGGTGACAAATGAGCACTCTGCACAGGCAAGGACATGTCCAGTGGCATTGAGCCACCTTTTCTAATGGTTTGTTGTACTCAGTAAAAAATGTTTTTTGGTGCCTCATGAGCCATCACATAAAACATGTTTCACTTTTCCGAAACCTGGATCTGCAGAGCTAGAATCATAGAATGACCTGAGTTGGAAGGGACCCAAAAGGATCATCTAGTCCAACTCCTATCCATCAGCTCTTCACTGATTTCTTCACTTGACTTTCTTCACTGGGATAAGCAAAACATTGTGGCCATACCTTGTTAATAAAATTATCTCTTGCAAATATATGCCTTTACTTAAAATACAAGGATTTTGCATTTCAAATGCACTCTGGAGATGCTGTCCTGAACAGAGTTACATGTTCTTCTCTCATTGAAAGGAATTTCAATGGTTCATACCAGTAGCAGAGAAACATCAGAGTAAAGAGAACCTTGAGTCACTGCATCCAGCTCCTGGCTACCACAGACATGGTCCAAACACATTTCAACATTGCTTAAATTATCAGCGTTTTCCAGGTTATTATCATGATTAAAGCTGTGTTTAATCAAAGTCTCCGTCTGACACAGACTTCAAAAGGGCCTCCTCATTCAGATTTATCTATTTAACTTCGCTAGTGAATTTTTCCATCACTGTAAATTTCCTGTCTCGGGCACTTAGCCTTGAGGATGATTGCATTTGCATAAGACTAAACAAATTGATGTCTTCACTGATTTATTTTTAAACAAGATTTTAAGGTTTTGTTCTCACAAGGTCAAGCTTTCTATAATCCTGCCTGGTCTCTGAGGCACAGAGTGAGGTTTCTCTTCTTGACAAACTTTCCTTTGGTCAAAACACTTGTAAGCCTGTTCTAGCATTCTCCAAGAAGATTACCTCTCCTATCAGAAGCTATTTCTTTCTAATTTAGTCTTTTATAGACTGTCAACCCACTCATCCAAAGCCATAAATCCTCAACTACCTTTAAGTGTCACAATATTTAGAGATGTAATCTGTAGGACTCAACTGAGCCTTCAGAGTCCCATTATCTTACAATCTTTTCTTTTAAAAAACATTTTTGGCAACCCAGTCTTTTTCATCTTTTTTTTGTCTTACTGCTTTGACCTTGAGTTAGTTTATTCCTTCCTTCTCCATATATTTTAAATGCTGCACAAAATCCTATTTATTAAGGTTTTCCTATAATAAATCATTAACCTGAATATAGTTAAATGAAATGCTTATTAGCATCTCTCTGTGTAATCCATTTAACAGAATTAATCTTGCTTATTCAGACAACCTAAAGAGGTCCATGCTTTTGTCTACAAGGCATCAGCATTAAAGCTTATAATTATTTCTGGTTAATGCAGTCCTTGGTGTTAGGAAATGTTGGTTTGCACGTTTCAGCATAGTGCTTTTCCTAATCTCTTGTATTAATTAGAGATAGTGATATAATATTACTTTGTTCCTTTCCACCAGGAGAGATGTCTGAATATAATCCTATCTGTGCTAAGAGTATGCTTAAATATTTTCAAAACTGCTAACTGTTATAAAACATTAGGATTATGTGGAATAATCACTAAAATAGAATAAAAGAGAGCTTGTTTAGAGCACATGTACTTCAGAGGGGTGCATGCAGGGACCTTGGCTGGCAGTTGTGTTCTGACAGCAGCGTAGGACTTGGTGAGTGCTGACCTTAGCAGCAGTTTCTCTTTCAGCAGGACTGTGACACCATGTAAATTACTCCCAGTAAAGATGCTAGATGTGGTCTTGTCCAACATGAGAGATGGACCCTTTCTTATCGGTAACAACACAGGGAGTTACAAAGCAAAGGGAGGAATGTGAGCAGAAACTTTTTCAACATCTCTGTTTCTGCTGAAACAAGAACAATGATTGGCAAAGATCTACTGATAATTTTGAACGTATTAAGGGAGATTAGACAAGCCTGATAATTCTTATGAAGACACAGTGCAATATGTGCACACCAAATCCATTTCTGTAACCTACCACACTATGTCAATATTGAGGGTGATGACTGAACACAAGGCTCCCCACAGAGCTCTGTGAGGGAAGATCTATCTTTTCAGAGATGGCATGCTCAGGGACCTGCCAAACCCCCACCGGGTCCCTTCTCAGCTCTTCAGCAAAGCTGCCGCATGTGCAGGTCAGCTCAGAACCCTGCCCCTTCCTCACCAGATTGGATGCCACAAACAAGGAGTCTCTCCCTTAGAAATTTTGGGAGTTTCCTCCAGTCATACATGGATGGCAACCAGTGCATTGAGTGAAACACGGTAGTACCCAAACATCGCTAGTGGGACCATCAGACTGCCCTCAGGTGCAGGGCTTCACTTCTCCATTAGCAAGAAATTAAATTATCATCTTTCAGTGACTGAAGCTGATATATTTTTAAGTTATTGCATCTAAATCCTAGGTCATTTTATATTTCAAATATCAGACTTTTTATCAAACTTATTTTAGTTGTCTTCTAGATGGATATTAACTTTCTTTTAAGGGACTACTACCATGTCTGAACTGAATTTGCACCACCAGGTCAGCTCAGGGGGATCCAAACAATTTTACCTTGGTTTCTATTTCAGATAGGTACCGAGACCTTGTTCTGGATGAGAATCTTTAATTAAATAAATACCTCTCTAGGGGCTAACCACTGTTCTCCTTCCCATTTCTGTGTACCAAAGATTCATGTGCTGTAAAATCATTTATAAACAATGTTTTCCATTAGCATGGTGGTTATAGGTTTTGTGGAAACGCTCAGGATATCTGCAGATGTAGTCACAGAGTCAAATAGTTCATGCGTTTATTTAATGTCTAATCAAACATACCTCCACCATTACCTTGATGAAATATTAAGACCACAAGCGCAAGTGTGTGTGGCTGTATAAAACAATGATAGTCGATGTTAAGATCTTAGTGTGGGGAAAAAAAGAAGCTGTGAGTTTTATGCTATTTTGAAACATTTAAATGTTTTCTTTCATTCCTGAACTAAGGTTTTTAGTCTGACATAGAGAGCCACCAAAAAAAACCCTGTGAAAATTATCCAGTCCAAGTACAAAATGATGTTGCCTAGCATTACACAGCAATGATAATGAAAGCAAGGACTACTTAGTACTTAGCAAAAATAATTACTCATTCTAGATGAATGACTAAGCAGATCATACTTTAAAATTCAGAAGTAAGTTTCTTTACTTTTTAAAGTTTGTAAAACATCACAAAAGTTCTGCAGAATTTTATGAATATTTGGAACAAAATTTTCTTTTGCCAGCAGAGCCATCAGGTAACCACAGTAAAAAGTAATCAAAATACTGATGTGAAGAAGAAATGGACTGGAGAAGGCTATTAAATTTTAAGAATCTTTAAGAGCCAAGCACAACATTTAAATTGTATGCCATCCAGGAGACTTGCCATGACATCGTAATTGATGCTTGAACCCCTTTGTCATTTATAGTGGGAGAGGGACATCTGCTTATAAATTCACTTTGAAGACTAGAAACACTCAGAGAATTCCAAAAGTCAAATTAAAGCCAAGAGGGATAAGGATCTGGTGATGCTTTCCCAATTATTAGGTCACTGTCCATCATATCTGAAACAACAGGCTGTTCTCCAGAGAAACACTCAGGGAGCACTCTGCCCATTTATGCCAACCGAGCTGCTCAAAGGGTGCTAATTACAGCAGGAGACTTCTAGAGCAAACAGAAGAACAGTCAGGCTTTTTCCACTGATGGATGAATTAGAGCATTGAAGAAGAGCACCACATGCTCATGCTGGACCGCTGATCCTGTGCAGGCATATGTAAAATGTTTTCCAGCTACCATTTCCAGTTTGAATTAAAATAGCATGGCATTTTAAACCTGTAGTATACATTTTAAAAAAAAAAAAAGCCTTTTAAAGCCAACTTCTGATTAGTGTGCCCAATGGAATGCCATAGATTTTTGGGGACATTTCCACAATGGCAGCAATTTCTTTGTTTGGGAGGACTCTTGAGGCCATGTGGATGGAAATGTGAATAGCTTTGGGTTTATATTGGTTTTCTATAGCAAATGCCACTGCAGGTCTCACTAAATGGAGTGATATCCAACAGGTACTAACCAGCAGATCCTAACAAAAGCAGACTCACACCAGTTTGCCCTCTTTAAGGAAGTCTGATGAGATGGAATAGATATTGGAGAGGCTGGCGAATAATTTTAAATTTTGGCTCAAGCTCTTTCAGAGCCTTTGTCCCAGTGAACCTGGAAGCCATGCAGAACAGCTGGATTTCATTCTTTACTGTATGCAAAAGTCAGGTTTAAAGAAACTCAGAGATCTTATTAAATTTTTTTTGGAACTGAAATCTTGTTTGTTAGACCCAGCCATAGCATCGAAACTCCAGCACCTCAGGGAGGTAAGGTGTGGGACATGATGGGATTGAACAGGGCAAATATATGGCCAAGGAACCAGGAAAACCAGCCCCTGCACTCATTTGGCTTTCTGAAACTCCCTGTGCCACAGGAACTCAGCCCTTGGGGCAGTTTACTCAAACCCGGCAGAGTCCAGAGGCTTAAACTTCTCCAGATTTGCTTCTCTTTCAGGTTTCTTTCATATCAGATTCTTCTGGTAAAACAGCTTTGGGAACCATAATTCTTTTTTTATTATCTACCCAAGTCTGTGTATTTTTTCCCCCATTAATTCACTTAGTACCTTTGTGGTGAAATAATCCAGATATGATTTAATAAGCTTTAGAAAGATAGTACTGGTTCATATGCAGGAAATCAGATTTTCATAATTTTCCACTTGCTTTTATAGCCACTGTAGCTCAAATTATCTTTACGTTGGGGAAACTCTTTTAATATGATAAAATTAAATACCACCTATGCTATGTTTTAGCTTGCTAGCCTTGCTTTCATAATAAATTAAATGTTGATTGTCATACTGACTTATCACAGAAAGTTCCTTTTGAATAAAAAGAGAGTGCCCTGTCCTGCAGATAGTCATGGTTACAAGTCACTAAACGAAACTTTAAAATCAAGTTTTGACTTGTAATTTTTTTTATTACTTGAGCCCTTCTGCGTGGCGGGGTGGTGGGAGAACGTGAATGTTTTTTAGTTTCGTCACATACTGTGCGCCTAGTAAAATGTCATATGTTGAAAATGGACCTGGTAGCAGATAGCACAGGCATCTGTACTGAAAGCAAAGAGATGTTTATGTTTCAGTGTTCAGACTGAACAAGACTTCGGGAGACTGTGTCCTGCAGAAGCAAACAAGATTTGATCAAAAGCACAGCTTTACTTTATTGTCTTGGATGATCGCTGTAGTCTCTTCCACTCCTCCAGACAGGCGGTGATTTTAGTGAAATCTCCTCTGTTGCTTTATTATCATTGTGCGTCTTGGGAGGGCTTTCCATGCAAAGTAGCAACCCCACTGAATGAGATCCTGCTCTCCTCACTGGGGTTCATCCTGTCTGCTCCATGCAACCCTCCTGGACACCCCAGCAGCATGGCTCATGTTTGCCATCAGGAATGCTTTAATTCTCCTCCTCTTCTCTGCCCAGAAGAGAAGTATATGAGGATTTGGTGAAGTTGGCCTACTCTGAAGCCCTGCATGCGCCGTACCCTGGTGCCAGAGGCACACCTGGCACTGGTGAGGGGCAGCTGTGCTGTCAGAGACAGCTCGCCTCTGGCAAGGCAGTGGTACAACCTTTGACTTGGCCCAGGACTGCCACCTTCTGCATCAGCGACACCAGTTCTGTGTAGCTGTCTCCCATGTACCTGCAGAGTAGAGATGTTGGCTGCGGTCTTCACTTCAGACCATGTCCTTGTGTTCTCCATCCAGATAGCCCTGCTCATGACTGTTGAAATGATTGCATCTCCTCGTGTGTTTCAAGACACTGTTTTCTTATATTCTAACTCATTTTTTTTGCATGCACTTACTGTAATATTTACTGAGGAATTTGAGAATGGCTTTGTATTAAAGCAAGTAAATGTGATTTCTTCAGAGAGACTGAAAACAAATAGGATCTTTGGCTAAGAAAAGTTGACAAATTTTGGCCTCTAAAGTCAGGCAGAAAATGAGTTTTCAAACATCTAAATATATTCACTTCTCATTGATTTCAGTGGAGATCTTAATGCTCAGTAACTTAAAAACAGATAAATTATTCAGATGTTTAAACACAAAGCACTCATCTGATGTTATGTACTCACATTTTTAAATGCTTGCCTTAATGACGCTTTATCTTCTTTAAAATAAAAAGTAATATCTACTGAGCAGTGTAGTGGGAGCACTTTGCTGCTTTTATTCTCTGGTTTTCAGAAGAACACTTTTTTTACCCTAATAGTTCTCCGAGAGAATTAATGAAAATGAAGATTTTTGAGATCTTGCAGTGGAATCTTTCACTTAACTCCATTTTCTTCTCTTTGCAGCTCCTAGTACAGCCCAGTATGGGATCACCGGTGATGCTGAAGTCCTCTTCTCCTGCTGGTACCTTGTGTTGACACTGTCCTCCCTCACCAGCATATTCTACCTGAAGAACATCATTCTGCACTAAGTGTAAAGACGCATAAAAGGCTTTTAAGGATTCTCTGAAAGTGCTGATGACTGGATCCAATCTGGTAGAGTTTGTTAAAAGCAGCGTGGGATATAATCAGCAGTGCTTACATGGGGATGATCGCCTTCTGTAGAATTGCTCATTATGTAAATACTTTAATTCTACTCCTTTTTTTGATTAGCTGCATTACCTTGTGAAGCAGTACACATTGTCCTTTTTTAAGACGTGAAAGCTCTGAAATTACTTTTAGAGGATATTAATTGTGATTTCATGTTTGTAATCTAAAAGTTTTCAAAAGCATTCAGTCATGGTCTGCTGAGTTGCAGACTGTAGTTTACAGAAAAAAAAATATTGCAGTAAAATGTGCTTCTTTAAGGCTGCAATACAAATATTCAGTTCCCTTCTTAAATAGCATTCTATCCACATTTACACAGATATTTTTTCTTTTTTTGATAAAAAAAATCAAATAATATTGCCTTCAAAATATTTCTTCAAAATATTACACATATCTAGATTTTCTTCTAGCATGATATTCAGGTTTCAAGAATGAGCCTTGTATACTGCACTGTGCAGTACTGCTTTCCATTTTCTCTCCTTTTTCCTGCAAATTCAGCATGGGTGTGCCTTCATAAAACACTACTTTCCTCTTCCTCTCCAACAAATCTGGAATGTGTTTTGGGAAATGCTAAAGCATCCTTTTGAGCATAAGAAATCTCTAGTCAAAGACAAAGGTGCTATTGGCTAAGGGTAAAAACTCTCTCCCACCTCTGGGGGCTCATTGAGCTGGTTCAGACTCAGTGTTTTTAGGC
Organism: Tapera naevia; assembly: GCA_033556795.1. Lineage (NCBI taxonomy): Eukaryota > Metazoa > Chordata > Aves > Cuculiformes > Neomorphidae > Tapera > Tapera naevia. Next base: position 1,172,172 of record JAUMJJ010000198.1, on the reverse strand, counting down.
AATCAGTTAAGGACAGCACCAACTCCTCTTCGAATTTTCCATCTACCACCACTAACCAGTAGGCAATTTCTGTAAAAACTAGTTTTCCCATTACAAACCAAAACATAAAATATTTTGAGACTTCTTTTGAATGTAGGAAGGTTTCCCTTAGTCATTCTAAATCAAAATTCCTAACTGGCTGTAAATGGGAGAAGTTGAATAGTTCCTTTTATATTACTGGTAAAAACTATGTGAATTGGTATTTTTCATGCACTTAATTTTGTACTGGTTTGGCTAATTTAGCAATGATAAAGGATGCTTTTAAATATTAGATATCTGAAAATACATGAAGTATCAAGCAAAATTTTATATATACACATATATATATAAAATACTTATATATATTAAAACAAGGTTGCTCCAATAACTGTACTGAAGTGCATGTTGCCATCCATGATAGAATCATCTTTACAGACAGGACTTCATTACCAATGTACTAACACTGTACAAATATCTCACCACAGCAGTTAAGATTTCCTAGTACTGCAGTCTATCAAGATAACACTCATTTCACTCGGTGAAGGATCAAGTCTCAAAATAGCATATAAAGCTACTAACTTTTTTTTTGTTTAAACAGCCCTGAACAGTATTAATGCAAAATGTTGCTCACAGTTTACAGCTGAATGTGTAAATTGTTGGGCCATGACTATGGCCAACCACTCTTGAATACAAGATCCCTTGGTGACCCCAAAGATCTTGACTTGCTTACAAAACAACTATTGATGACAAAAATAATAAAACCATTACTGATGTTATTATTCCCCTCTTTTATGAACTCAAATAGGCAACACAGTTATTATACTACAACATCTTTTACTCATAACAATATTTTTTTGTAGTGAGCAATACCAGGTGAGAGCTGTACATACTCAGCAGTTCCAAATTCAGTTCAGATACCCCAGTGTCTGAAAAGGCAAACTCCGAGTTTCGCTAGTCTCAATATTTGCTATCCCATGCTAATGTGTAGACAGTATGCAGTGAATCTGTTGTAGCTACTGATAAAGGGTATAAACAGAAATATGTTGACTCCAAAGTATGGCAATAAAATGTCCTGGGTCACTCTGCATATATTCACTGACAGATCGTACTATTCCTGTTGTATTATTTGCAGCTAAGCAGCTACTATTTTCAGAAATGTGGCATTTTTTAAAACCTTGAATAACATGACAAAACTCATTCTTTAAGGAAATAGTATAAACCCAATTCAAATTATACTATATGCAGTCCTGGTATTCTGATCTCTCTTGTATTGCAGCTTTAAAGTGCTATATGTTAGAATCCATTTGCTAGAAACAGTGGTGCTGCAGAAAGTGTCTTGTCGGTACAGTTTTATGATGAAAGAACAAAGGATCTGCATAGCCCAATTCATATGCCTCATCTCACATAAAATTGAGAGATGTTTCTATACTGTGGCTGGATCAAATTATATATTTCAATCATGTATTTAATTTCAGTGATTCCTGATAACTGGAACCTGATATTCCAGCAACAGGATAGAATGGACAGCAGCTTTATTAAATAATAAATATATATCTAATTAATTATTGACTGTTTGCATTCATACAAGGTAGAGCCACTGGATAACAGGGACAAGATATTCAGTCCCATCTCTGAATTTTCACTTAATTTTGGGAAGGCATAATTGTTGTCAAGTCCAAAATACAAAAGAAAATACAAACATTTCTAGGTGCCAATGGCATTTCCTTAGATGAAATAGGTATTTAATATCAGTCAGACCTGCGTGTTCAGCAGTGAAGATGTGTGTGTGTGTGTGTGCAGTGCAGCGCGCCGGGACTGCGCACACACGCTGCTGCATGCCCTCGTGGTCCCTAGGGTTAGTCTCCTGCCGGCTGCCGCTGAGGCTCTGCCTGCTTAGCCCTCCAGTCCTACAGAGAGATGCAGCCATGCTTAACTTTATGCCCTGATTAACTAAACGGATATAGTACATATAGTCAAATGACCTTAATTTTTGCAGGATTGGAGCTGTAGGTGGTGTTGATCAAATAAAGAAACTTGGTTCTTGGTGAATCTGTTCCATGCGGTAAACTGGTGATTGTATAGATGGGGACTTATTGAGACTTTCTCCCAAAATGGACGGTACAGACTGCTGCAAATTGAACACAATATTTAAAAACCCTACCTGCCCTGTAATTTATGGGGTGTACTTGCTTTAGGCAACTGTTTGAAGGTCTGTTATATGCTTCTGCAAAGGATTAACTTATACCATTCATATCTGTCGGGCAAATATTATTATATTTATTCCCATCTTTCAAACGTGAAAAATAAATGGCTTAGCTCCAAGAAATATAACTGAATATTTATATCAAGATTGTTGTCCACATTAGAATACCGAAGTCTGTAACACCGAAGTTCTTACTTGTGCAATAACTCAGGTCTGCAGTTCCCATTCCATTGGTGACATATACAGAAGCAATGATGCTCTAATTCTACAGTTGCTTGATCATGACCTTATTCTAACACTGAATTAAAGGATGTCTCACAACTTCTTGAATAAATGCAGTTTCTCAAGGGTTTATAGCTTGGCAAGAAATGTATCCTTCATAATTAGACAGCTTTTTTTAAACTTTTCAATATATGTATTTTTTTTAGGAACTATGCTGTTTTTAAGATACAGGAGTGTTAAAAAACATCACCAAGCTGCTTTTTTGCACATTTTGGAGGCTAGCATTCTAGCAAACAATGGTAAATGTTATGCCTACCAAAATCTTTGCTTAGTCCACATAACTGTGTTATAAAGAATGTGTATACCAAAATATATATTTACATGGATAAATTGCCTTAAAGACTAAATATGCATTTACTTTGAAGATTGGACCAGACTTGTGCCCAGTCTGGAGGTAAATAATCCATATTTCATAGCCTGCCATGGAAGGTTTTGTTCTTTGGAGAAAAAAGGAAAATAAGAAAAAAAAAAAAAAAGCAGTTTCTTTTAAAAGAAATGTTAACTAATTTTATAATTCTGGCATAAGCTGACATATGTGAGGAAGTTCAGGGAAAGGATAAATGTGAGCCTGACACTTTAGCACTTGCAATGTGTCACCTTGTCGGTGGGGTTTGCCAAGGTGACTGGCAGTGCTGAGGTGTGGCCAAAGGCTCATCACCTCCCCTTCCACGTCTTATGTAACTTCCAGCTCCCTTAGGTGGCCCTGAGCCAGGGCAGAGGGCAGTGCTGGGGTGTCCCTTCCTCCTGCAGCTCTGCAGGAAGAGGGTCCCCACACCCACATCCCTCTGGCTATGCTACAGCTTGCAACACAAAATTATTTAAAACAAGAAAATATTAAAAAAAGAATCTTAAAAAAAAAAACAGGAATTAAAAATTCTCAATTCAGCCTTAGTGTGTAAATAAATAAATATTGACATGGAAGGGAGGTATTTTCTTTCAATTTGGCCAACTTTAAGAATTACCATTGCACAAGCAGGGATGTTGCGAACAGGTTCATTTTGTATTGGCTCCAGTTTTTAGTCCTGTTTTATGTTTCTCTGATGAGCAATGAAATCAAGGGAGGGAATTTGTGCTGTGATCAGAGCAGTCCATAACATAACTGGAAACAGCCAAGTCAAAGCAATGTCACAAAGGTCTCGGGATTCGTAATATATCTTGTTCCACAAATTTTGTATCAGTGAGAGCAGGGAGATTTTTACCAGGTCACCTTCAGCACTGAGCACTGTTGTTTGTTTGTTCCTATCACTTTCTACCTAATTCATGGAAAGCTGAAAAGTTCCTTTATATTAGAATATTCCTGTGTTAAAAAAATGTAGAGATCAGCATATTTGCCAGTTCCCATAAACTCAGCTTTCAGTCATTCATATTTTAAGCAAATATTAAGATTTCCCATCACTGGATAGGATGTAAATCTGTATCTTGTTCAAGCTGTAGAGCCAAATTCCCACCTCACCCTGGCTGCTTCATTCTTGCCTTTAAGGGAGCTGTGGCAAGGTCATCAGGGCTCCACACCAGGAGAGCTGCTGCATGATGCATAACGGTCATCAGCTGAGGTGCATCACCTAGGTGCTGATGTCTCTGTAATTCCTGGCTGCTAGAATTATCCCTTTTGCTTTAATTTATCCCATCAGCCATCCTCATGACTGGAGAAATGCAGGAGAGACCTTTTCCTCTGCTCTCACTCCAGACTTGATTCTCCCACACAATGAGCTTTGAACCCACTCGCAAAGAGCAATGAAAAATAGCACAGCTGAAAATCATTTTAGTCACAGTACTTCTCATTGCCTCAGCCCCTGTGACAGCTGGACAGCAGGTAAAACCTTAGCCACCATCAGCAAAATTACATTTGTGCAGTGAGCTAGAATTTAAAGCTGGCGGAAAGGAGGAGATGGTGCAGTGCACTACAGTCACAGAGCTTTCTCTACTTATCAGGCAAATAGGAAATGCTCATTATTTGTCCACTACATTTTTACGCTGCCAGGTAAAAAATGCCTGTAATGATGATATATATTATACTTGGTATATAGAGGGTGAGATCTGTTCTCTCCTAATGCACATCCATCCTTCTCTCTATTATTTTTCAACCAAAACACAATTCGCACATTACACAATGTGATTTACGTGCAGTAACATCAACTTTTCCACTTATCAAAACTGTTATAGCCATAAGCACATAACTCCCATTAACCTCAGTGACAGTGACTTAAATATGAACCACAAGTGAGAATAAACCTTAAAGATGTGATAGAGCAGCAGCCTTGTTTTCTGGTAGGTGTCTAATGGTGAGATGGCAGGACCATTACTTTCCACCCCTTGCATTATTTTATTTTTCTTATATGAAAATACTTTCCTCTTCTACAGGGCAGTTAATTTAGACTGGGAGGTGCAGTCATTTAGATGTGCTTAACATTTTTGACTTGTCACTTCAGGTAGAGATAATTCATCAGGCACGGGAAAGGCAAAGCATCCTGGGGAGCCGTGGCAAGCTGGGCAGGCTGCCCCCACTTCATGATAATGAGACAGTTTCTAGCAGGAATTTTGGCTCTGTAGAAGCTGCAGGAGGTAGCATGGTTCATTAGGCTATGAAAGCTTTAAAATGTTAAAGGAACTGGTTTTTCTCTCTCATTTAAGTGAATTGCTAAAAGCACTGCGTTGTTCTTCCATGGAACTTTGAATTCACTGCTTTCTTCATTAACCTTGACCTTTTTACATTTATTGCAACAAGAAAAAAAAAGTTAACTTTGGAGTGAGATACTATGAATTAATTCCCCTCGAGCTTTAGAAAATAGTTTGGGCCAGGGGAGCAACTGATCTTGTTTCCACTGTTTTCTATATAAGGAGGATTTAATATTTGTTTGCCAAAAATTAAGTATGATGTATCTCTATGAATAATTTCTAAATTACTTTTAGCAAGCTAGGTGCATGAGTCCTTCCTAACTATGTGTTTATTGGAAGCAGAAAGACAAACGGAGACCTTCCCATGAGCTGCTCCCTGGAGCCTCAGCCACCTCAAGCGTCAAGATGCTTTGCTGCTGCAAAGCAAGAGTTCCCATATTGCTCTCAGTGAGCTGGAAAATAAGCTAGCAAGGCATCCATGTGGAGTTAGAGGTGATGGGGATCTAAATTAAACAACGTGTTTGATGTAGGCTTTGTAAGTTTAGTTCTGTGGCATTTGCATCAATCTTTGAAAATGGCTGCAGACGCAGCCTCATGCTTTGGCTGTCAGTGAGCAGCAACCCAAGTTCATGAAAACCGTAATGCCATCCAACCCTCCACTAGGTATCCCTAGAAAAGCAAACAAGTAACATCCTGCTCTGCTGCTTGTGCGTTTTCTAGTCTCGTTGGAGGGGGAAGGGAGTGTTCTCATATTAATTTAGTTACAAGGCTGCCAAATTATGCTCTTACAACCCCCAGCAGCTGTGCTAAGAGGGAGGAGGTGCTAAGTGCCTGTTTAAGGCTCCACTGTTAGCAGAGGGTTGCCTTCCCCAGGCACCAGCTCATGCTTGGCTCTATCTGCCTGCCCTGGGGAAGGGGTTGCAGCATGGCATGGGGCTCGTGTGCTGCTGACATGCTACTGGGCCCATCTGTTGGTCCTTATCTCTTGGACCCTATCTCTTCGTCCCCTTAGGCCTTGTCTTTTGGGCCCTTTCTCTCTCCAGCTGGGAGGCAAAGGAGAATGGCAGAGGAGCAGGAAGAGGAGGCTGCAGCTCTCAAATTGAGCTTCTAACCCATAAGATTCATCTTAAAAGAAGCGTTGGACAAATAGGTAGGAAGAGAAAGATGGATTATTACACCTTGTGCAGTGATGTCTGAGTTCCCACCTTGTTCTCTAATGGAGCTCTGATTTCAATTTCAATGAACCTCAAAGCTCTGTGATATTTTTTCAACTTGGCAAACCTTTCCTCCCCAAGCTGGATGTGTAAATGCTGTTATCCTCAAATACAGAGTACAGTGATAGAATCTTCATTGAATCTTCATAGAATTTTTATCCAGGACTAGGTTTATACAGATGCAGCAGAGAAGAAATATCTGAATGTCAGTTTGCCTCCTCTATGGATGAGACATGTAATGGAAAAGAAACTTGATTTTTTGGTGTATTCATTTTTGTCATGGGAGTTTCAATAAGCTTCTTAGTCTTTGTTTCAGTGCCTTAAGCACCTTTTTGCAAAAGGCCACGATGTAAGAGAGTACATGTAAGAATTAATTTCCCAAAGATAATGACCCTCTAGTAACTCTGCTTCCCAGCACAGTTTCTTCCACATCAGATGTACCACTAGCTCCTCAGGAAGCAAGACTGCAGCAGTGCCAGTCAAGAGGCACTGATGAGTGCTTCTGGCGTGGTATTTCTCTCCAGAAGATTTTTAGGTAAGACACTTAGTTCTTCTGGAAAAAATCAGCTAAGGGCTTTGACCTTATATTTGAATACAGAATTAGTACTCCGGTAAAGGTTAATGAACAGAAGAAGGGAGTTGAGAATTTTTGACTGAAGTATTTCTGAAAGGGATGTAGATATGTGCAGTTCTCTGGGCAGGTTTGCTGCTGCAAAAGAACTTACTTCCCTCAGCCCCAGTGTGGCGGCCACCAGGGAAACCTGTGCAGAAAGGGGAAGAGGAGAAGGAGGAGAGTGTCTGCTGGTGCTTGGCATGCAAAGCTATAGACTTGGTGTGCAAAGCCACACCAGTGATGAGGCATTAAACTCAGCCAGCTCCAAGGCTAAGAGATTGAAACTGTTTCCCAAAACAGCAGGCATTGTTCTGGCTTTCCTGTCATAGAATGGAAAGGGATGAGGGTTTACTGCGGGTTTTGCATGTGGCTGGCTTGGCTTGGCTTGGTCCTCAGCTGAGACCCCTAAGAAGAGAGCAGGATATTCCTGTAAGTGTTTAGAATGTGCTCATTTTTTTATGTGATCTTTGTTTCCTCAAGTTGATTCTTTTGAAAAGTAATTACTTTTCACATGTGGTGAACTGTGCAATTACTATTGTTAGGCTCTTCACCTAGGACTAGCCCCCTCATGAGCACTGACAACCAGGGATTTGGCCAATTCGGGCAAAAAACAAACCAACCTTTCCTCCTACCCCAACATATTCTCAATTCCTAACTCCTGTTGCACTGCAAAATCATGTAAATGGTAAATAATAATGTTTAATATGGAGTCTTAAAATGAGTTGTAAGAATTAGGGCTATTATAAATTAGTGTGTTCATGACTTTTATAACTAAAGGCATTTTACCTCTATCTAAACCTTGTGCTATTAGCAAAACTGGGGAGGTGTGAAAAACGCTGTAATGTTCAAAAAAAGTTTGGAAAGAAATCCCTTCCCATCTTCCACAGGCTGAGGCAGAAAACCTAAAGCCAAAGCACATCCTGATGGTTCACAGAGCAGGCAGTGGGGAAGCAGGGCAGGGATGTTTCCATCATTGTTTACCCTGCACAGAGCTATTCAGTACCAGGCTGGCTACGTAATTAATACAGCATCAGCACCTTTGGAAAGGTTAATAATAATAAAACAAGTGTAGGAAAAAAACCCAGCCCCTCACAGAGTCATTTGTATTTGTCAAATGTAGAGAGACATCATTTGAAAACAAAAGCCAACCTTCACAGAGATAGTGAGCCAAATCTGTGTGTAATTATCCTTCTACTGTTCTAAATATTGTTGTTACATAACTCCCAGCTCAAATTCCATAACAGCTATCACACTTAATGGAGAAGCTTTAAAAGGGTATATATTTGGTCTGCAGCAGAAGATATTTGAGCTCTTCTGTCACCCATCATAGCTGTGGGTAGGTCCCATTTTGGCAGCTGGCAAGAGGAGTTGCTCAGTCCCCATACCTGCACTTTACCACCTGGCACAGAGGGACACTAGGTTTTCTGCAAAACCACATCACTTGGCAGAGCTTAAATTTGAACATTGGTGACTGAGGGGCAAAGGGCTGCACCATACCTCAAGGATGGCTCAGCCTGGACCACAGAGAGCCTTAAAAATGAGCCAAAGGAAAAATGTTGTCTGCCTGCTGGGAAGGGCTGGGATTGCCCATGGAGCTCAACTTCTCCTCTGCACCTTTGTCACTGGGACTTCTTCCCCTTTTTCCTCTTCCAGGATACATTCCTGGGAACAACATCCTGTAATAGGGAACATCCTGTGTAGCAATAACATCCTGAATAGGCAACAATATCTGAGTGTCAAAACCATGTCAAAACCAAGCCCGTGCTACTCGAGGCTGGAAATACATGTGATGCATTGTGTCCCTCTCACTGATGGGATAAAGTTGCCCCTTCTGCCAGCACAACCCTTCAAAGGCGTCTTGTCACAGTCTTCTCAAAGAGGAGAAAGTGACTGCTCTCCAAGACACAGTGCCCAACTCGAAGTCAATAATATATGCAAATGCGCTTTAGCAAAGCACTCCTGCAGATGTTCTTAATTAAACCAACCAAACCCAAGCCCACATTAAGTAAAAACCCCCAAAACTGCCTTCCAGCTCTCATATGTTCTGAATCACTGCTGCAGAATACTATAGGAATATTATTTTTATAAGAGTAAACTATTTGCTAAATAAGCCACCTGTTAAATTAACACTCCCACTCTCCAAATATTGTTATTTTGTTTTCCAGACTATGCACAATCTGGTTTTATTTTAGATGAAAAAAAGATAATCACTAAATTAAAAAAAAAAAACAACCTACAGTATTTTGACTATTTGAGATTATCTATCTTGTGTGCACATCTGCTCCCTTGCAAGCTGGCAGGGCTCTTACATTAGAAGAGAATTATAGTTACTTATTCAGCTGGGAGCTGATGAATTTCCATCATCAGACCTTGGTAGTCTTCACTTTTTTAACTTCTTCAAGCCTTGAATTGTTTCTTATTCAGCTGGCTTTACTTCCCAATAGGTTTATCTTCTCTTAGGGACAAATCCCAAGCCAAGATAGTTTCAGCAGAATTGCCACAGGAGCCAGTACAGAATTCGCCTCAAGTTCTATTATACAATCACTTTATCCATGCTTTAAAAGCCAAGTTTGCTATTATCCCACCTCAAGCCTCTCTCTACATGAACATCCATAAACACTCAGCTTAGTCTTTTGGACTCCTCTTTCCCTATCCACCACAGCCCCTGGAGAACAGCAGATTAGTTCTACAGAATGGACATCCCCTCAAAAAAAAAAAACCCACACACATGAAAGAATAGAATAGAAGAATAGAGTATTTTAGTAGGAAGAGACATCAAGCAATCATCTTGTCCAGCTGCAAGATGGTAGATAGATAACACTGCCACTTAAGACCATAGCTGGCTTTTTTTTCCATTGAAATGAACAAACCAGAGCATATTTCTGAGCCCCCTCACTCTCCCTGCAATCCCCAGTATAGATCTGCAAAATCCAGCAAGAAACCAAGGTCACAGCGTGGCAACTCTTAGCCCTGCATTTCTGCCTCCCCCATGGAAGGTCTCCTGCTGCACCTCCACAGGCCCTGTGAGAAACCAGAGCACTGAAACTATTCAGAATAGATAGCTAGAGAGAATTTGGTGCCAGACCTTAAGATTCTGTTTAGATCGTGAACATAAAAGGTTAAAATGATTAAGCAAAGGGAGCAAAATCAACCACAAACAAGAATGCCCTGAGATGGGGTGAGGGGTGAAGCACTCAAGCTGGCTTTGCTCTTTGTTCCAGAATATCCTGGTCTGCAGCTCATGCGGTCTCTGAATGAGTGAGTTAAAGTTTAGAGGCTTTGGAGTTTACTTTTGAAGGGCTTATCAGAAACTGACTCAGAGTCTGCAAAGCTGCAGCTGAAGAACAGCTTTCTTCAGGCACTTTGCTGCATCTTTCTGCCACCCTAGACAAGCACTTTCCCACTGGAAAGAAACACTTCAGAGATGCTCATGCCCATGCCTTGTCAGCCAGCCTGACATGAAGGTTGGTCCTATGGACTCAGACATGACAGTTGGAGTGCACATTTCTCTAGAGTGTCATTTTTAGAGCTGGGGCTGGAATAGGGCCCCCAATGACACCCAAAACACGCCAACCAAACATTTCTCCAGGCTTCATCAATGCATGTGCGGGCCACAAAGACCACTTAAAATTTATTGCTAATGCCAAGGACCTGTTAAAAGCAGCCATGAACCTCTTCTATGTGTGCATCCAGACATTTACCAGGAATTTAAAATGGCTTTAGTGATTTTGTGTCCTCATATCTGGAAATAATATCTTGTTGTCATTAAATAAACTACACAGCACAGACAGAGGCCCAGAGATCGGTGGTGACATCCGCTTCCATGCCAGGTTATACTTGCACATAAAGTCTAGTTAACTGGGTGAGACTACTTGGACATGCTATTATATTTTGTGAATAATGGTACGTGATATCAGACCTGTAGAAATCTAACTGATTGGCAGTAAAAGCTGGGTAGGTGATCATCTAAGTGCATAAAATGTGGCCATAAAGATGCACTGGCATTATGAGTTCATATAAATTTGCAGGCACAAAGCTGGACAAAACTGCTTTTCAAAATCAGCCCCATTATATCCTGTTCTCTTTCAGAGAGAGCCTTTGTGATAATAATTTTGCATGCTGCTATTTTACATGTTCACACATATTTTCATGCTCTTTGACACTTAGCACCTAGCAACTTGGCTCCATCACCTTTTGCTGATATTTTTCTCATGCTTCCTGAATAAGGCAGCAGCAAATTCCTCCATGCAAGTCTCATACTCTGTCCTTAAAAAGAATCCTATTTTTCCCCAAAGTCAAATTCAGTTCATCCAGCTACAGGCTTGCCTATATCTTTAAAGCACTAAACGCCATCCGATTGTAATTTTTTTTCCAAGTCCTTTTATGCATCTTTTGTCTAATATAAATTCTTAAAAATTTCACAGAGCACATCTCACTCATTTCACTTTAAGAGCAGCTCACAAATTAGTAGTGTTGGTTAATTGGCAGCTACCTGCAAGAAAAAAAATCATAATGCTTCTCATTTGAATGTAGTGTATTGTAAAACACATTAAAGGTATTTTTATAACTCAGAGACTTTAATTAGACCTGACATATGAACTGACTAAGCCCTAAAATGCCCAATATATTCACATGCATATAAATGCACACGTGTATGAAGGGTGGTCCTCACAATAATCTAGAATCCATAGATGTGAATGAACAGAAGTAAATGGAACCTTATTTTCCGGTGCAGGGAGGAGAAAGACACAGAACCTGCCGGAGGCAGCTCCCCAGGACCCACCACCACTCTCTAACTAGCTGCTGTGGCAGAGGAGTGACCTGTTTGGCATTGGATCAGTAAACAAAGGATGCAAGGATAAAGGGTTCATTCTCACCTGCAAAGTATCCACATAAAACAGATTTCTGTTCAATTTACTGCCCAGATCTCTGTGTTTTTTGTATTCTGTGAAGTCCCAAAGAAAACATTGTGGGGGCTTTCTTAGCATCACAACTCACTGAAAAATGGTAGAGCCTGGGATGCAGTGCAGTCCTGGTGTTGCTTGATGGATGAGTGTGGTGAAGGAGACCCAAACCAATCTGCTGCTTTTATTGATAATTAGCAGAGAGGAAAGGAAAACATTTTGCTTAGCTGAGTCTATGTTACTTTAACAACTGTAATGCAAAAAAAACATGTTTTTTTCTGGAAATATTGCAGTGCCTGCATATCAATAGGAAAAAAGGAGAGTTGTATCCTTTTAAGACGAACCCTTACCTTACCTCTCCAGCTCAGCCTTTTCCATAAAGAAATCCAGGATTCATTTCATCCAAAGAATAGGCTAAACTTTAAATTTCTATACTCATGTCAGTGTAGCATTAAATATTAAAGAAAGATATTAAAATTTCAAAGAACCTAAATTAAACCTGAAGTATTCAAAATAAGTATTCCTGAATATTTAATACTAAAGATTTCATAATTAACTTTAGAATTCTCTCACACTAAGAAAATGAGGAGCTACCTAAAAAATGTGACCATCACAGTGGCCTTCCAGAGGGCTGTGGCAGCTGATCTCAGCCTGCTCACAGAGAGACACAGGGTTTCTTTGGCCGTCTTCTCCATTTTTGCCCTACAGAGAGGGAGGACCCAACCCAGCAGATGGATCTAGTGGGGGGTGCTCCATCCCCAGGATGGTGTCCAAGGTGCCAGCCCTCTCCCATCACCCTCCACCATTGCCCTGGGCTGGGGACAAGCATCAGTGCAAGCTAGGTGGTTTCCTTGATATGTCTCCTCTGCCACATGGCGCAGACTACTGGGGCACTCTTGGGAAAAATTTGTTCTGTTTCTTTCCTCCTCGATTGCTTAAAGGAGTTTCTTGGGCTCTGTCATATCTTTGTGGCTTCCTACAGAAGCTCTGCCAGCCCTTCATCTTCTCCAAGGGGGGACAGAACCACAGTGTCCCAACTGCCCTTTCCCTCTTGCAATGAGTAGGCTTGCCTGCAGGACCATGACTAACTAGAGCAGTTCATCAATTTGAGATTTAAGTGGGATTGAGATGTTATTTACAGTTCTTTTAACTTTGAATGTACTATGAAAGGCATATGGATTTACTAGGGAGGAGAAGCAAACCAAGCCAAAACTAAACTGGGTTTGTTTGTCTCTGTAAGCAAGTTTTCCTCCATTATTCATAAGGATTGTCTGACTTTGAAGGAGCAGTTGCAGTTTGCTCTCCTCTTAGTGTCCTCCAAAGGTCTTCCAGCTGGACTTTTCTTCTTTTCTGATCATCATATAATTATTTGTAACTTGCCAATATGCAAATACTTAACATCTGCCTATAAAGATCTGGGAGAACAGTCCTTACTGGCACAGGATCTGGTCCAATATTTCAGTGTAACTGAGGGAAAAAAAAGTTTTTTAAAACTGAGCAAGTAATATAGCCATTCAAATTAGAATGTCTGAGTTTCAGAAATTATTCTGTACTAAAATGGTCTGAGAAGAGGTAAAAAATAGCAATTGAGAAGAAGGCCTCTTGATTTAGCTCTAAAATCAATGCAGCAGCAAAAGCCTGCCTCTCCTCCCTGAGCATCCCCTCGTCTCTGCCCAGCCTTCACCCTCTTCCTCTGCCCTCCCCAGAAGGGCTCTGCACTCTTGTCCTCGGTCAGCATGCTGGGCTGTGAAGAGAAACAGCCACATGAAGACCCATCCTTGGGCTTGGTGGTGAGGGGAAGTGCCCCAAGGCAGCAGGGATGGTGCCCACCCAACAGCCCATCACCGTGCTGTTCCTCAGTAGTGTCTACTTCAATTTTCTCATCACAGCCAGGTAGGGCAGGGGACTCTTAGAGCCCTAGGTGCATAAAATGGAAGGTGATGGTGATGGTGGTGGTGATGGTGGGGACATGGCTAGAGCCAGTGGGATGGGAAAGGGCTTGGTCTCCTCTGCTGACTAAGAACAACACCCCCTTGAGGCAGCAGGCTGTCTCTCACAGATGGATTTCAGAATAGTTCATTAATTAAACTGAGTCGGCAGGAACCGTTTGAGTGCTTGGCCAAGCTCCATGCCCAGGGACAAGACATCAGGGCATTTTTTCGTCCCTTCACCTAGGTTCTCAGGACTGTAAAACAGCTCTAGTTATAAGGCACTTCACAGAGATTTAGTGTGTTATATAAGCCTTAGAATTTATTATTCTAATGACTCCCTCCCACATGCATTTGTATAAATGGAAAGTTACTTTAAATTGATAGTATGCCAAATTTTTAGTGCTCTCAGAGAATTTGAGTGCAGCATATAACGCCAATGATGTACAGCACAGCTTGTACACAGCCAGAAGCCTCTAGGTATTGCCACAAGCAGACAGCCAATAGTCTGTTTGTGTTAAGTCTGTGGAATAAGTCAGAGCTACTGTTTAAAACTTCGTAACCAATGGTTATATTCTTCAAGGAACCTTCTCCCTGGCTTATGAGCACTACATGCTGCTTCTGACTACATGTACAGTAATGGGTGGTCCTGCAACTGAAGCCTCTTAAATCTGGGGGAATCAAAGAGAGATTGTTGTAAATAGCATGTAAAAAGTTGGTCTCTGCCTTCAGTCACTGTGAAGAGTTTTAAATCTCTTCCCAAAGTAGAATATTGGTCTACAATAACTGGCAGATGAAAAAAGTAGATTCAATGGTAGAGACTGTAATTTAATGTTTACAATTTGTCTAATTAAAGTAAACATGCGTATTTATAGACACATATAAAAGTCACTGAATTAATATGGTAAAGGGAAAGAAAGTCGTCAACGTTGTCAATGGTGACACAAAATAATTACCAGCCTTCAGAACTTATTAAGTATAAAGCTGCAAATTACTAGGGCTTGAATTACTTGTGCTGCAGTTCAGGAGATACCTGGGAGCAACCCAAAGCCTGGGGAGAGGTAAGCACCACTGCCTGACTTCATGCCACCTCTCTCACACAGTGTCTTGAGGACACGGCTGTAATTCCAGTTCCTTCTCCCAGAATTTCTCTAATACACTTGTTCTCAGGGAATGTCTTGTGGCTCCCACAGAAAAGGCTTAGCCAGGAGGTGATGTCCCTGGGAAGTGCCAGACCTGGAGAAAGGGGAGCAGGCTTGTACAGTCAGTGCATATTATGCCTTGCAGGCTGTTATTTTCTTATGATGTCTGCTAATTTGCAGGGCTCATTTTTAGAGCTTTGCCCGGTAATATACAATAGATATCGCAACATTCACTTCAGCAAAGCATCAGCTTACAGATGGAGGGGAAGAGAAGGGGATTGAAGAGATAAAACCATATACTGACAAAACAATAAAAGAAAAATCAATCTTTATGACAGATGAGCGAGTGAGATTTACAGAATAATCAGAAAGCACAAAGAAATTCATAGTTTGCTGGGAAGGGTATCCAGGCAGCATTATTCTATAGACGGAAATAAAATCACACTTGTGGGATCTGTTTGCTTATTTCTGAGCAAATCTTTGAGCACGTTTTGTTAAAGTAGGTAGCCTAAACACACAGATTTTAGCACTCTATCTGTATTGCTGTGCCTCTCTTTTCACTGAGTGCCTGAACTTCTCAATCCTTCGGCTTTTTTGATGCAATCAACCAGCACAGAACATGCTCTCAGAAAATCACTGGAGATAAGAGGCAGCCCCAGAGAAAAAGGCAGTGCCACGCAGTGTCCGCTTCTGCTGTCAGCACAGCAATTAGAATAGCCATCACAGCAGATCTGCTCTAAGAAATAGCTTCTGGCTAGCAAGGGATTGCATTAATTTCTGTTCAGTTTTATATAATGGCCTTTATGTATGGTCAAAATGACCAGCCAGCTAGAGCTTAAAGAAATACTGATCTGTGAACTGAATACCATATGAAGCTTAGTACATAGTCAACATGAACTAGTTTAGATCACTTAGCATTTTTTTATCTGAAAAGCAAGAATCACACAGCAAGACTCTCAGCTGATTTAATCATCCATTTACCTCAGTGAAAAAACAAAGTATCTTCTTTTTTTCTTCTTTCTAAAGGCTGTTCTGTTCTGTGATGGCTATCCATTCCTTTTCATCAATAAAACCAATGGAGGCCATTTACAATGGGTAAATCTAGCCATCTCGGCATATCCCAACCCATGGAAAGAGTCCACAGCACTTTAAAAGCCTGGGCTCAGACAACACAAGTTCACAAGATCTATTATTGAGGTGGATAAGCTGTTGTAGGAAACATGATCAGGTCATTCTCCAGGGCATTGATTACTTTTGTTGATGTATTTTACTTTGCATTGTTTTAAACTGAAGTCAATCAAGGCAGAATGTCATCTCCTGTTGGCTTTTCAATTTCATTTTGAGGAGATGCAGCAGTCTGGGCAGGGCTGTCTTCCTAATAATGCATCAAATGTTGAGTAAGTGGAGAAATTATTTCAGCCATGGACTTCAGAATAATTCCTAAAGACTTCCTATCTAAGCTTTCTTGGGGAGCTATCCCACTTTTTACTTAGGGACCTTGGCACTCTCACAGCTTAATTTCTTCATGGAGCAGGGACACAAAAGATTTGTTTGGTTAAGGTTGTGTTCCCCAAGATGAGATCTCCTGCCTAGCTGTAACATCCCATGTGCTATTGCTTATGGATTCTTCCTTCACCTGTAATGTTGACAAAACCAGACACCTGGACAACACCAGAGCAGACCTCCCGAGCTCTGCCCCATGAAAGGGAGATTCCTTCTCCTCTGCCTCTCATCTTCTCTTTCTTGAGATATCTTCAGTACCTACTTCAGTGTCTCTTATGCCTACAAATTAAATCCATTTCACACACCCTCCTTTCACTTCCAATCCTTAAATCAGGGTCACCAGGAGAAAATAGCAGTGGAGAACATGAACCAGCTCAAGCTGGGAATTTTCAGTAGCAGAGCAGATCCCCCTACAAAACAGCAGCCACTTTGTGTCCTCCCTCAGGCTACCAGATCACGGCCAATGCCCAAATCGGTACCTTCCCTAAGCTCCACAGCTTGCTTTGTCTCCTCAGCCACACAGAAAATGGTCGCATTAAGTCCCAACAGCACCTGCCAGACCCGTTTTATTCATCATACTAAACTATTCATTATGATATTTGTTTGTTGTCATTCTGCCTAAGCAGAAACTCACAGTCAGCTCAGGATTTGTGGCAACATCAACAAGATCAGAATTAGTAATGAGATCTGCAAAGACCAGCTCAGATTCAGCAAGGAGAAGACATGATGTAGACTCTTCTTTCCCAACATTTTTAAAAGATCTGAGAGGGAGGTTTCAAGAGCAGCCCTACAGGGAATTTGCAAACCCCCACACAAGTCCCCTGGCAACATCCAACTACAAAACAAGGCACAAGGATGAAATACACAGACCAGCCTGTAGCATACATGTAGGTTTGCATAACCTACAGACTACAGTCACCCAGTACATAATTTAAAGAGTAACTGATGTAGCATACCACAGAAGAACAAGGGAAAGCAGGAACCCAGCAGACTGGTAGTGAGTCTTCCAAACCATTCCCATTTGTCACCAATGCCATCACCACAGAGCCTTGCGTCTAATATGACACAAATTATATGAATGCTAACAAAATAGTTACTTTGTGTAGCACTGCACAGCATTGCACATGGAATAAAAGTGACTATGGTATCCAATATGCTGTTTACACACTGTAGGGAATTAATTCATTGTTCATGCAGGTCTGTGCCATGACAACAATAAATCAATTGACTGATAAAGGCAGCAGCTCTGAAAAATTGCATGAACTTTTGCCCTGACTCAGTCAAGAGAATGACACAGACTGGAATATGCGTAGCACACTCTCAGTCGCGCTCTCCCTTTGCTCCTCCGAAGCCTTGGTTAGCGCCAGCAGTGCAGCCTTTAGAAAGGGTTGGCACAGAAATCAGAGCAGAGAAAAACCTTGAAGGCATCAGGTTTATGGCATGCTGCAACAAGTAACAGATGACTGAATATAATCCTTAATTTTCCTAAGACAGTTTCAAAACAATTAGTTTACCATTTGCAAGCTAAAGTCATTTGTTTATGCCCTTTTCTCTTTCATTTTCAGATGATGGGCAACTATGGTTTTATTTTGCACAAAGTTCTTTCGCTACTATTCATCCATAATCTTCAACAAAATAACTTAATATATGTAGGCAACTATAATGACAATAAATGCTGTGTAGGAGGCATAATATATGTTTCATTGTCAGTGCTTGCATGCTGAATTAAATACCACATTCTGGTCAAATGCTAATACTTTTCTATAAACAGATTTTTAAAATGCAGTAGAATGAGAGGTGATACGAATAATATCTTGAAATAATGAGAGGTGTGATTTTAAGAACCGGTGTTTTTCTGTAGCATCTTGCTTGATATTGGCAGTACATTGATCGGCAAAAAAACAGTATTCAGGATAGTATCGCTGCTGGTCTAACTATGGTACACTCATCAGGCCTAACGTAGCATCAAAACTCATTTGTAAACAATATATTCTTTTCAAATGGACTTCGCCACAGCTGGCAGCCCTGGTGGAGCCACGGTCATGTAACATATCATACTTCAGATGAAAAATTAGGTTAACTATGAAACATGTAGAATTTAAACAGATCTTTAGGATTTAAAGTAGCTTAGAGCCCAGCAGCATTCTGCCTCAAAAAAGTAGCCTTACAAGCCTCCGTGCCCAACTGCATGTGGTGGGTGTTATGCTGGTGTTCAGCATTGGAGCATAGGACAAGAAAAGCAACTGCAATGAAGTGGTTCATACGGCAGGCTAAAACTTAGCAGATGTGAAGACTTTGGACTTGGACATTTTATTGGCTTCAGCAGCAGCAGCAGTGAAGGATCACACTGGAGAAAGATTGCTAGCTTCAGTGAATATGGACCATCCAGTGCCTTCTGGTTGTAGCCTGGAGCCATGCTTCTGCTTGCCCAAACCATGTAGCTGTGGTCTCCACAAATTATATGCAGTGGTCAACTGCTTTGAAAACAATTACCTTCAAGAAGGAGAACCCTTGTGAGCGGACAGAGCAGGGGCAGTGGATCACCTCACTCCTCCTCAGTCCCCAGAGATGAATGCAGCCAGGCACATACACCAGGCACTGGGCTGCCCTGATCCTTCTGAATTTCCTTGGGATGTGTTTCACATCTTCCTGAGACATAGACCAGTGGCTGAGAAGCAAACAGGAAAGACAAAATTAAGGTAGAATGCAAAACAACCCCACAATGCTGTGCAAAGGCAAAGGGATCACTCTGCCTTAATTCACCAGGCTGTGGTCACACTGTGTTGTGTCAGTGTACACGCAGACCTGACAGTATTCTCTCAAGTGAGGGAGACACAGTTTGCCTTGGAGCAGTGCTTGTAAAGACCTCCCCATATCCATGCTTCACACCTTCTCCCTGTCTGCAGGAGCAATCTGTGCCTCTCGTGCATCACCAGTCTGCAGGGCACTGCAGAAGGAAGCCAAGCACACTGTCACTTTGGATGCCTTCACGTGTCCCAGCCATACTTGCTCTGGGAAGGATTTAGTGTTAGAGTTTTAGGGAGTGTTGAATTCCATACAATCAGACTCGGTTCCCAGCACAATAAAAGGCTAGCAGGGTTCACTTGGTTCAATCAAATGTTTCTGGGGTTCCTGTACAGTACAGCCCCATGCATCACAGCACAGCTTAAGAGGATACCGCAGCGCAGAACGGGGCTGAGTGTGCCCCTAGCTTTTAGTGCTGCCTTGTTGTTGATAAATTGTAACTATCTGTTATCCCTCTTCCCTGATAGACTTTTGATTTTTCTCTCCTGTTTTACATTGTAGTAACTGGGAAGCCTAGGGCTACAATAGCGTATCAAGTCCTAAGCAAAAATGCCCCAGGTACTAGTGCATCTAGCTTATATTTTAATTACTTTACTAATACACGGAGGATTTTACAGAGCAGTAACAGCAGTACCCTGAATAACACCTTTGTTCAGCACCATCTGTTCTTCCTTCCACAAATACATTTTTCTTGGTGATCCAGAGCAAAAAGCTTAGTACATTATCATATGATAAGACAATTTAAAAGAATAAATAAGTCCTACAACATAAAAGTATTAAAAAGCCAATCTGACAATAATACCTGAGTGATATTACATGTATTAGAGCTAAAAATAGATTAGAAAAACAACAGTACATCCAGAGAATTAATGAAAGCATCTTCTTAAGATTATTTGTTAGGAACTAGGAAGCAGTCCTGGCTTTGTGCTGAGCTGTGAACAGTGAAATTGGAATAACTAAAATAATCTTGCTGCATTAATATCTTGCTCTAAAACCACACATATGTATAATATGGTCACTGGTTGCCAAGTGAGTACCATGATTTTAAGGATGGATATTGTTTAAAATCTTTATCTTTCTAGAAAAAGAAATGAGTGAAGGCAAAGAGCCTGACCCTACAAACACAAAGGCAAAGGCAGGCGGCGGCAGCAGCTGCTCCAAGCCCCAGGGACAGTGCTCCACGAGGCAGTGTCCCCTTTCAGGGCAGGATCTGGCCATCCTGATCTGGAGAGAAGGAAACAGAAGTGATGATAGTACTGGGGGTACAATGGCAGTGTCAAGGAAGACATTTCTGCAGGGCAAAAATATAAATCAGAACTTTCTACCATGGGAAACAGACGAAATTGGCGCAACTGAGAGAATAATGCTCAGGTTTTCATGCTTCACTTTTCAAATAAATCCCTGTCACACCACAGAGAGCCTTCAGCAGCTGTCAGTGGAGTCACTTTATGTAGTAAAATAAAATAAAATAAAATAAAATAAAATAAAATAAAATAAAATAAAATAAAATAAAATAAAATAAAATAAAAAAGAAACCCTCTCTGCCCAAGGATCTGTTTTAATGTGCTGGTAGAGTTCCACATATCACATGGTTGAAGCCCAAATAATGGCACTTTGGAGTATTTCAAAGGTGTTAATTATAAGTTTTTGCGTTTCTTGCGAAGTATGCCAGGCATAATGACATGTCTTTCTAATATCTTTTGGTCAGAAAAATTAACAAAATGCTAATCTGCTATATCTAAAACTTAATGTTTCACCAGCAGAATTTAGAAACAGAAAGCAATTCCAGTGGAGATCTACTTCTTGGCTGAGGAACTGTGGTCCATTACAGCCGAGAGACTCGGCTGGCGTAAGAATCTAGTGAATACTGTGAACTGGATATGGCCCGAATTTCCTCATCTGTTTCAGAATTAGTTCTCCTTTCAATCTAATGTCAATACTTGAACTCTGATGGGCTGGTTTGACAATTATCATCAGTGTCTTTTGTGAAGCAGCCTACCCAGACTTTCACAGCTCGGTTATAGCTGTGTTTTAGCAGGCAGGATGCCTGCTACATTTATATATCCTGAAAATAAATCCATAAAATATGACAAAGTAAGACTTTTAATAGTAACATACTTCTAGGGGAGAGTATAAAACATCCATTAGAAATCCTGTTAACAGTATTGGTCATTATGACAAGAGGGAAAACAGCTTTCCTAGGGATTTAATTTCTTTTTATTCCTCTTAATGGGTACTATATTTTCACCATCACCAGCAGACAATGCTGTCTATTAACATTTACGCAGTAGTTATCGTTTTTTATATTTCTTCATAACCATGAGGATTCAAATAATGTTGTTCTCCACTCTTGTATCTTTCCTTTGATAAATATGGATAGTGATGTACTACCAAAGAAGCCCCTGCTCTCAGTGACATGGCAAAAGTTGCTAGGTAGGTTAATTTGGCTAATTCAGTCCTGTACCACATTCAAGAAAAACTATGTTTAAGCATCATCAAATAAGGCTTTGCAAAATAGTTGTTTCTCATTTTTTCTTCAACAACAAAAGCTAGTATTTTTGAGGACCTCCCATGTGTTTTCTGTTTACAATGCAGTTCTGTTCTGTAAGGGCAGAGCCGAAAGACAAATGTTGTATTAACAGGAGGCTGAAGCATATCCATTTAATACTTTTATAATGTAGTTAATTTACCCCCGTGTGCACTGCAAAATCAATTATAGTGAAACACCAAATTTAAATACGATGTCAATCTGACTATGGTATTGCAGTTTGATTTGACCTCTGTTGAGCCAGGGTCAAATTGTATTAAAAGGGAATGAAGCAAGATTCTGCCTAAATGTTTCAAATTAAAACCAGAGTACCGAATTATTAATAAGGGTCTAAATTATTTTTAACTGTGAAAAACAAATAGCATATAGCATAAGTTCCATAAGACACAGACTAAAGCTCATTTGAAGAACAAGAGGAATAATTATGAACTCTTACGGACACAGTAAATCTACTAAAGCCCACTGATTCTTTTTACTTATGGAACAGGTCTAATATATAATAAGGTGGTATATTTTGTATTACACCCAGAGAGCAGAGTGCTGTCATATCTGTTAAACTTACTTGCATGAGGGTTTAGGATATGAAATTCATACTCTAAACCTAATCTCCCTGTTAGCTTCTGAGAGCTAAAAAAAGCTTCACAGATAAACCCCAATCTTAGCTACGAAGAACTAGCTCTTGATTCCACGGTTTGAAAAACAAGATCAAAGCAAAGTTACTGTGTTATTAATATCTTGCTTTCAAAAAACTAATACAGCTGAGAGTGGAACTGGCACAGGTTACAAGGCTAAAGCCCATTTTAAGCCACGTGCACAAGCTTCATCGCTGTGGTACATTCTCATGCAGCAACAAAGTTGCTTACCATGGCAAGTCCTAATTTCTAGGCTAATGAATGAATATCTTACATATGCTGACTTTGGTCTTCAGTCTCCCAAGTCCCACATACATGCAGCCTTTGTTTTGGCAGGTTTGATATGTTTGGCCTTTTCATGGCATGAGTTTGCTATTTGATTATGAGATGGTACGAGCTGGACTGCAAAATGGAATCACTCGCTAGTAAACCCTGCATGTAATGTAATGCTGCACACTGTGAGATCTGGAGAGTATTACACAGTAGGACTCCTCTTGGATTGCGGAAATCACTCAGCAGAATTACAGCTTCTGATGGCAAAGCTACTTACAGGCAAATAAGGTCAAAAAAGCATTAAGGAGCATGAAGGGAAAGCCTAACGTCATTCACTGGTTCAGAACATAAAGCTTCCATGTCAACTGCTAGCGGTTCAGGTAAACATTTGAACAAACCTTCACTCACATAAATCTAATCAGAGAATTATTGCTGGCCTGTAATGCAATGATTCTCTGTGAACAACGGAAGATGAAAGGGCAGGATGAATGCAGTGCCTTCTTGGGTGACACTTTCCTCTGTGTGGAAATAGAAGCAGTGTTGCTGTCTCACCCATGCAGGGGTGTATGGACTCCAGACTCTCATTGTCACCTTCTAATCCCTTGCACGAAAAATAGAAGAGTTTTCTGGTGTTCATATTTAACAGACCATATTGACAGTGGAATAATTGGAGTAAATGTGAATTGAAATAGTGTTTATTGAGATGAGTCTTAAACAAAAAGAATTCAGCATGGAGACAGCTGTAGTCTACCCTTCCGTTTTCTCATAGGACCCCATTACATCATGCTGCCTTTGAAAATCTGATGGACTTGGTGATCCTTGTGGGTCCCTTCCAACCCACGTCATTCTATGATTCTATGATTTCACATAAAGCTGATGAATGAAAACAAATGTTTTCCATTCGTTTTACTATTTTAAGTGCCAAAAAAACAGTTTCTACGAAAGACTAGTATTCCTTTTATTGCAAAATAAACTACTGAGGTGAATCCTCAGTTTATTTGGGAAGTATAAAATCTATTCTTTTAAAAGGGATATTTTAAATGGAACTTGCCAGGTTTGACATGTATGATGTAAGAACTGGTGACCCACAATAAGAAAATGCTCTTCTTAAAAAAAAAAATAAAAAAGGCTTAATTGAAGTACAAATCCTAAGACCAAAAGGAGAGGAAGACCCAACCTCTGGAATCTTTCATGTGAAATCATGATCCATATGGCAAAGATGTTCTAGAAAGCACCATCATAGTATTTTCGCTGTACAGCTCTTCTGTAGATCTGTTTAGAATGTTCACAGTCTCTGGGTTGTCTGCGAGAACGCAAATTTTGCAGTTATCATACAAATGTTGACTTCCCCATGACAGATGTTGTCACCTTTGAGCTAGGGATCTGGTTTTGTGCAGTGGGCCTTTTTACCTGGAAGCATACTCCTGGTACCCAGCAGATTTATTCTGCAGAGCTGCTCTTCCACCCCTGCATGTGCAGAGTTGCACAGAATGGATTTACACCACTTGTCATGTTCTGTTCTGGTCTTAGTTTTAAAGAGAAATAACTTTAGTGGTTTAAATTAAGTAAACTGTGCAGAGATTACTGTAACAGAAAGGGAAAGTGCATTTACTTATGAATCTACGTAATACATTCATTCTCATTTCCACTCTGCAGAAAGTGAAGTAAAATCATTACCCCAAAATATGTAAAAGAACAAAAGTCAGCCTACAGATGACGGTATTTGACTCTCATTCAGGGTCACAGTAAAACAGACAAGGTAATACTAAGCAATTACAAAATGTTTCCGACAGTCAACCTTTCTGAATGACAGTCACACCAGTTATCCCAAACAAGCAAGCGAATGCTGCATGTTCGTAGACACGACATCACTTTAAAAAACTAGAGATATGGTTGTATGTATAAAGGATATCCCATACACACACTTTAACTGTAAAAGAAATCATTTAGTGCCATAAACCTCAGTTTAATTTAGATTAAGTAATTTTTTTCTGATTTTATTAATGATCAAATTGAACAAAGATCCACTGTGACAACCTACTTTTAATGAATTTCAGAACTGTAAACATGCAGCTGAGGACCGGTAAACGTCAGCAAATAACATTATATCTTTTTTCTAGGACAAATAAGGTAGCATACAGATTAAAAAAAAAAAAAAACAATAGCCAACTTCTGCCCTTATTTGTGGATGGGTAGTTTTCTCTCAAATTTTTGCCTATATTACATAGTAAATCTAAGAATAATGCTGAGCAAAACTTGGGAATGCTTCTGTATAAGGCGTCATTCACGTAATTTCAGAGCTAGGTTTCACTTTATGGACAATGCCGATCACACCTTTATCTGTCTTCTGCTGATGAAATTTCTGTTTGAGCCCAATGTAACAGCTGGTGTGTCAAAAGATCAGATACTGTATTTGTTTGCTTGCTTATAGCTGATAACAGCATAAGCCAAGTGAATCCAAGGAAGTATAATTCATCACAGTACACTGGTCAACTTTGCATAGATGCAAAAATACATTCCCATGACCAGTGTGAATCCAACTGCATCAAACTCTGCTTTAACATCATCAATCAGCAGCATGTAAAGCACTTTCCTAAAGCTCCTACAAGGGCTGATTGAGTGAACCCAGACTGCCTGCATTGGCACAAGCTGCAACCAGGTCAGACACCAAACACACCACCAAGACCACATTCCTGTGCATTCATGCCTCTCAGCCTGACAGTTACCGTGTGGATCCTGGCTTGCAGAGTAAGGATCTCGTCCTACAGCAGCTTTGCAGCACTGCGGTGTGAAGCTGGGTAATGCAAAAATGCTGCATTTCCTCTCTCTGAGTGACCATTAGCCACAGAGAAGATAAAGCCATTGTAATACAGTAAATGCACAAGTAATGGGAGATGGTTTAATTACTTCTCCCTACATTCACATTTCTTCTGTTGAAGATTGTATTTTATTCCAGAATTGGGTTGCAGATTGTATTTTATTCCAGAATTGGGTTGCAGATTGTACATTGTGATATGATTAGAAAAGGATACTTATATATATATTACTCTTTTTTATTGATTTCTAAATAAATCATCTCAAGATGACAGGATTGGTGAGGATTTTAGTTTTTAAAAAGTGGTTTACAGTAACCAAATTAAACAGATGCCTTATTTATGAGGACTGAGGGAGTTTTTTTGAAGAGAAATGATTCCCTGTCCAAAGGTACCTGAAGAAATCCTGGCAGGGGATGTTCTGCCCAGTGATAAGCTAAGGTAGGAAGGGTGTTTCTGTGTACGCCGGCCTGGCAGCAGGATGGGAACAACCTGTGCAAAAAGAGAAGCTGATATCTGAAAGGCACCTTGAGATATGAGGCTTGGGTTGACATTTCTCAGACCCCAGCACTAGCCTGCCTTCTCCAAAGCCTTGGGCACACCAGCCACAGACACTCCGTGGGATCTGCAGACCTTGACACTAGGAAGCGGCCAGTGCCTTGAAGGAGAGACTCAAGCCAAGAAAGAACGTTACCAGTACAATGCTACAGTACATAGAGTATCTGTCTCAGTAACTGGGCAGGTCTTCCTATTTGCAGTTAAAGAAAAAGCCTCTTAAAAATATACGGAAACATTTTTCCAAAGCCACTTGTTAACTTCCTTGCAACCTTTCTGCTGTACAATGGGTAGGGAGAAAAATCACTTTTCCATTACTCGTTGGTTAGGTTAACAACAGAACTTCTCCCAGGATTAAAATATAGAGACATTTTCCTTTTCTATGTTCTTTTAATTAGTTTAACCTGAAGTTAACAGAGCCCCTAATTCTTTCCAAATCTCAGCAGCAGCCTGTAGGGATGAACATATTTATTTCCTGCATCTGTTCTCCAAATTAAATCACAAAATGATTATGAAAGAATGGTTCTTCATAGTCCCCCAGGAAGCTCTTATGGAAACCTTACATTACAGCAATGCTTGCTGCCTGTGATCTCCATATTGCCAGTGATCTCCAAGTCTTTCTTCATGGAACTTTTTTTCCCTCCTTTTACATTGTACTTATTGTAAGGGAAATATAACACCACTGCAGGGTTAGAAAGTGGTTTCACTGAACTGAATGGCAAGAATTCCATTTATTTCAGTGGATCAAAGATTTCATTACAGATGTTTATTATGCTGTCAGAAGACAGAGCAGACTGTGTGTCTGCAAAGCACATGGGGTATCAAATAATCAGTCACGGTGTTATACTGAAAAATCATTTGCATTTGCTCTGGCATTGGGAACATCGTTTGAGGGGTTTTTAATTGCAGATGTGAACACAAAGGAAGAGTCAGTGTACCATTAATACAAAGTCGATGCTTAACACTCACTACAAACTGTGTGGAACTATGATCAAATCTGACAAGTCCAAACTTTAAACAATGTACAGCATTTTATTATGCATGTAGTATTTTTAGTAGCAACAGACTATGACATTTGAGGGCTGCAGCCTAGTAGGATATACCAGTGTTTCTCGCTTCTATGTAATATTTTGTATGGGTTTAGAGAAGATGGCCTCCGTTGTGATTGTTTGTGAAATGTTTCTTATCCCAGAGAGGTGTACGATGTAAAATACGTCAGTGAAAAGTGTATATTTTATGTGAGAGGAAAATACATTTTAATAAAGGTAAAGCTTTGTTAGCTGTAAAAATGGCAACTGTTCAAGTGTACAGTAACTTCTTACTAATGTTTGAAAATCTGTGATATTTTTGATTTGATTGTATTTGTATTGCCCAAATAAAACATTTTGGCTGTATTGTTCCTAATTGTTACCTTTCTTTAAAGCAGGGAAATACATTTCTTTCACAAGAATATACTTTATTCAGGAAAAAAAAAGGAATTACCAAATTTTCTGGATGGTGCCTTTAGTGAATTACCCAGTTGCTCTGAGTGAAAGTTCATCTTGTATTGTAACATGCAAAAAGAATTTCTACATGTATTTTTCTGCTCATTTTTATTTAAAAGTAAGAAAGAAATAATTCTTCACCCCAGGCTTTCAACAGAAATCTATTGGTACAATAAGGCTAAGAACCCTCAGAGGAGTCTATGAAGAGATTCCTGCAGAGGCAGAACTTGAAATGAGATGCAATATATATGGTGATGGTGGCATTTTAGCCATTATGGCCTTTTTGTCTAACACTTTTTTCCTTTAAGGAAAATATAAATTGAAAATATTCAACTAGAAATCTAAGCAGAACAAAACAGCTGTATCCAAACCTAAAACTATGAAAATATCCTTGCCAGGAATCAAAAAAAAAGAATGGCAGAGAGACTCTTGTTAGCACATATGAAAACTAAGCTCCTTTCAAAAACCTAAACAAATATCTGATGCATTGCCTGTCTAGCATGTCTGTATGGGTGCAAGTTTAATATCGAAGTTTCATTTGTCTGCCTGTCTCCTTGAAAACTTGAGGAAGAGGAACAAAATGAGTTTTATCAATTAAATACTTCTTGTATGTTGGGATGGCCAGCCACAAAATTGCTGTACGTTTTTTAGCACTCTTGAAAAAGCACCCTGCTAACTGAAACTGTGAAACAGTTCTGTATGTGGATAAATGTACACCAGCAAAGGCAAAGGTTTAACAGTGGTATCAACGCTTTGCGGAGGCAGAGAGCAGGTAGGTATGAAGAGTATAAAGAACTGCTGCTCCTGAGTCAATAAGATTGCTGGTACTTGCAGCTAGGGCAGCAAGCAAACACAACTTGACAGAAGTGCAGAGGAAAACAAGTTCACCTGAAGCTGCCCTTTTATCAGTGAATTGTAACAAGAGAGTTCTGTGAGGCAATGAGGAGATCAAGGCAAGAGAGGCAGGAAGCTAAGAAAGACAGGATGCCATGAGAAAGCAGCTGCTTTCCAAATGAAACTGAGTTGTAGTGTCTCCTAGGTAGCCCACCAAACAGTGAACCATAATCCTCTAACACAAAGATTATTTTTTTCAAAGCATCAGCTACATCAACAGACAACCCCACCAAGACAATGCTCATGCTTTAAATGTTACTGTGAAAGTGGAATAATAATATAATAATAGGTCTTATAAAGCCACTTGCATTTCAAAAGGATGTAAAAACATTGTAGAAATATTTAGGCACTCGGGAATTGTTTCATCTGACAGTGAACTGTGGCTGCCCATAGGGCAAAGCATGGTGATCAGGGAAGAGTGCAAAGCACACCGTCACAGTTTAGAAGATGAGATGAAGAATATCATAATAACTATATGCTGCTTTAGTAGGAGCTTATGGCAAGAATATGGGCATGAGGTTGCACACTGAGGTCTGTAAGACCTCAGGATGTGCAAAACAGCTGCATCCCAAATGAGTCTGGCTTGATAAATTGATAGTTCAGAGGGAAGTGAGGCAGATCAAATATAAAATCTCATAGGAACCAGCACAGGATTTGAAGATCCTGATGTTACGTTTTCCTAAGTGGTTGTACCTTTCATAGACCACGCAATACATTATAGTATTAATTCTGTCCAGAAAAAATGCCACTCAAAAACTATGAGTGTTACTTTCTGCAGCATTTTTGGTGTTCCCATGGAACGCTATGTGGTTTCTGCATCAAGTCTGGCAGCAGCACAGCTCCAAATACAACTCCCCCACTGTTCTCAAAGAGATTTATCAGAAGTCCTGTGCAATATTAATCATGCTGATGCCAGTGGGTGTTGCCCTAATCTTCTCTTGTTCTGCTGAAATGAATCTTCTGTGTGTACCAAATTGCATGGTTTCTGCCTGGACAAAGCCTCCAGATTAGTGGTGTGTGTATTAGCTCAGGTTACATGCAATTGCCAAGGGTTGGTATTAGCAGGCAAGTTAAGGACCCGCTGGACTTTTGCCTGCCTGCCTACCCCTGAGCTCCTGCTGAAGACAGCAGGAGTTCATTCCATCCCTGATACATGGGACCACTGTCAAAATGAAAATCAAGCTTTAGAAGACTGAAAAAAAAATGAGCCCCTTAAGTACAGAGCTACTAAAGGCACCTCAGAGTTCATAACTTCAGAAGTCACTTCCGCAGCCCCATTTGCCCTTTGCAGAGCCAATGGGCCCACCCTGGTGCCGGCCAGCAGGTCCCACTCAGTCAGTCTGAGCAGAGCAGTAAGGCAGCTTCCTCATGGGACACAAGTACCCTTACCAGTGCAGTACCAGCTCACACCTGTACATTACACATATAAATGTATGTAAGCGTTATTGCTAGGTGTGGGCGAAATGAATCACATCAAGTACTGAACCTTAAAACACTCCTAGTAATGACATTACAGCGTTCCCACGAATTAATGTCTTTCTGTCTTCAGATTAATGAGTTGAAAACAAAAATATATGGTCTCAGACAACAACAACAACAACAAAAACACCAAATTGTTAGATTTATTTCATTCTTTTTACAACACTAATGTGTAATGTCAGGCTGCTTACTTCAGGGAGAAGCATAAGGTTTATTTTTCCAGATATGAATCAGATGATGTCTTCATTTAATTCTTTGTTTTTCCCAGAGTGCATTCACCCTTACCTGCTGAACGGAGTCATCTCAACTATGGAAAGGGAAAACAAATTGAATTTTAATCAAAGGGTTTCTATTCTGATCACTGCTGGTCTACTTTCACTTTATAGTTACCAATAAAATGTTAAAGAGACTATCACTGATGGATTTATTTAGATTGATTGCATCTGCCCACTCTCTTGCATTTTAAGGTACCTCATTACTGTATGCTCAAGAATTGCATTTCTTAGCATGTGTAATAAGCCTTAAACTTTAGAGAGCTAATTGGTTCAGCTGATGTTTCGGTGCCTCAGCTGCAACACCAATAAAAAGAAGCACAAAAAAGAATATTAATAGTTCCTACTTTGTAAAGATAAGCTTAGCAGCCAGTTTATGCTTTAATTAATTCATGGAAAGCAAAGAATACTGCCTTAAAAATAGAGATTACCATCAGATTAAAGACTAGCTTGCAATCCTTTTTTTTTAATCCCACATACATTTAGCTGTTCATATCCCCTGTGGATTCTTTAACTATGAGTTTGCACGTTGTGAGAAAAAGACAATAACTTGTACATTAAATTCTGCAGGAGTAAAAAATATACAAGAACACTTTTACCATCATCTTTTACAGGAGGATCTTCTCTAAAATTATCCTTACTAAAAGTAAAATTTATTGCTTAGTTTCTCTCACCAAATATATTTGCAAATGGAGAAAAAATGATGCAGTATGGTTTTTGATGTTCCAAGGATTTTTTGATAACTAAAATATGGTAGTTTGAATACTTTGGTCAACAGTGAGTTAAACGTTGATAACGTGCCACCAAAATATAATAGACTTCTTGCAATAAAATGCTTTTAGGCACTTTTTGCTTCTTGATGGCAGTGATTCAAATGGGCATCTGGCCTGGAGTCAGCAGCTCTTCTTGCTAGTTCTCCACACACCAGGAATGTTGGTCTGGGTATGTGCTCTGCAGTCAGAAATCCCACTACATCTGACCAAGGTCCTGATGATCCGAACAACACTCTCTAGGAAGAAAGAGTATGTGTGGATGGGCAGAAAACTAACTCCTGGTGTTTATGGACCACCATACAAGAGATACCAAGGGACAGACACAGATCTGCCACTCTGAGACACTATATGTACAAATCACCTATCTATCCCTTGGTGGATGCCTCCATGTCATGTCACTGGCGATTTACACATTCCCAAGCCTATGTTCTCTTTTCCTCCCTGGACACTCTGACAAACACAGGTTATAAAGCCTGCTGGTAAGTTTTACCCAGCATGGGGACCCAGAAAGCAGAAGTCATTAGCTGAGCATGATTCCCTTGTTACATCTGCAGCCACATGTCATGTTGCCCAGGTGAAAGGAAATACATGCCCCTCCACATGACCAGGACACTAATACATAACATGACCACATCAGATTTGGGCTAAAATAAACTTCCACCACACCCCCTTCTGCTGCCAGACGAACAAAGCAGCCCTGTCTCAGCTGCTGATTCCTGTCCTGGCCATAGGAACCACATGTAGCACTTCAAAGGCTACTGCGCCACAGGCACACCAGCACCTGCAGAAAGTCAGCCCAGTTTTGCACCAGGAAGTCTGCACAAAGCACTGCCAAGGAGCTGGAATTTGGGGAAGAGAAGCATTCGGCTTCTATTTTCCTATGAAAGGCAAGAAAATACTCATATCTGGATCAAATTGGTGCAATGACACACTAATGAATTACCATCTTGGGTGGCTAAGGCTAGTCCTCCACACCCCAACACCTCACATGCCAGGCATTCAGCATTGGGAGACTGCTGGTCAGGCCACCAGGGGAGAGCTTCTGTTAGATTAGTTTTCTAACAAACAACCCTCTAGAAAATACAATTTCTCCCTTTTCCTACCTGGAAGTGCCAAATAGGATTTTTAATGGGATATTTGACTTGCTTGAACAAATGCAGGCTTCATTAGTTATTTTTTTCCCAGTGATAGACAGTGGTAAATCCCACGCTAGACTTCTGTGACTATGTCTGATAAATGTTGCCTAGAGCCCTAGTACTATCTTTTAATAAGCACAGATCTTGCTGCTACACTCTTTTCTTCTTCTTTCTTCAAAAAAAAAAAATCTGCTGATGTCTTATGCTTCCCTCCATCTTTTCTTTGTTTGTAGAAAGGCTCATTTTTCTCAAATACCTGAGCTGAATAGATATTATTTTCTATGCTTTAAAAAAAGGAACCAAACAACACAAAACAAACTTTGTCTTTATTAGCTGACTCGTTTCTTGAGATACTATAATGGCAGTGACTGTTTGCAATACTGGTGTAGCCCAGAAACCCTGCTATCAACACAATAGGCATAAAACATTGCTTTGCGGAGTCTGTGGATCATTATACCTTCTTATATGCTGCAGGGTGGAAGTTACTGATGATTCCTGTCTACCACCTATCGTCAGAGGTCACCTCTTGAAAGCATATTTATTTCTCTAGTGCTCTACAGTTTTATGGACTGATACACACTGGGAAAGTTCCAGAGGGCAAATCTGCAATATTGTACCACTTCATGACTGAACAAAAATGTGTCTTTTCTCCCTTCCTGCTGCAGAAGCATTAGAAAGCTGTCTTTTAAAAATGTGAGCTCTCCAGAGTAGGTTTATAGGACAAAGATGAGAAGAATGAAAGTTCTTGTTTACTGCAAATAGTCTTCTGGGTCTATTTTGCAAAGAACATGAAGGTTTTGATCATTTACGTCATCCCTCAGAACACAAAACAGAAGTAAAATTTTGGAGAAAAGTGGCAAGTCCCATCCCTGCAGGCAGCAGCAGTGAGACAGTAAATTGGGCATGCTCCTTGCTTTTCACTGGCCCTTCCGCTTTGACTTTTCATCCTCAATGTCAGTGCAAGGCTTACAAGTTTGACTTTTCCTTGGTTGGGAAAAAAAAAGCAGGTGAGCGTATCTCCAAATGTCACTTACTCGTGGCACTAAAACGAAGTATCTGTCAAATCAGAGGATACAAGGATGGCCCATGCTAGGGTTTAAATTACCACCATTGGCATTTGAGTTGATACCTGCCTGGGAGGCAAAAGGAGGTTCAGGTACTGCCTGCAGCCTTACAGTGGCACTGGCATCCTCACTCTTCTCCTGTGCAGCACAGCAAGACCCCACAGACATCTCCACTGCACAGCTGCTCTATCTGAGCTAGTTCAGGAATTAAAGAAGCCAGCAGCACCTGAGGATGTGCCCATACATCCAGGCTTTTCTGAATATGAATAACAACCTGATGTATAGACTCATGACCCTATGGATTAGCATTGACTAAATGGAAAAGCAAGTTACCTAGCTATCTAGGAATACCTAAGGAAAATAACTTTACAAATGCATTAACTTGTGTAGCTCAAGTATCAACATTTTGTGCTTTGTACCAGCACTGCCAGATGTCAGCATTATTTCAGCAAAGCATCAGGTGATGACGCACGGCCCCACATCGCACAAGATGGGTAAACACACCCAGAGGAGGTGAATGCTCACTCACTGAGCTAGCATCTGCATCTTGTTTACCTCTGCCTCAGGCATTGCTGTACAACCCTAAGCTACACTATGCAGCACTGCCCCTGACTTTCTCCTTTAGCAGCTGTTGTGGTTTATGCTGGCAGACAAAGCAGGAACCAGTTATCAGTGAACTTCACCAGGTACCAGTGCCTCTACATTGAATTATAACTATTGTTGTGCAACTTTTGCCACTTTATTTATTTCCTAATGAAGGCTGGTTGACGTCATCAGTGTTAGGGGTGTGCCCGTCTTCATGCAACAAGTGCATACTCTGAATCCTTTCAGGGAGCTATAGCAGAGGCTGGAGCCTCCCACCACATCCAGCTTACTTGGTGGTCCCACTCCTCTCTACCAGCCCATGCGCTGTCCTGTCCAGTTGCCCGGGACCAGTAAACATTGACCAATTCCAGGCCCTGCACGGCCATCTAATCCAAATGGACAACTTGGCCACCGCATCCAAAGCACACAGGGTGCTGCAGCACCCCATGGGAGTAAGTGCCACTGCTGGGAAGCAATGCAAGGGCAGCAGGGCAGCTCCCTCAGCAAGCCTGAGTGAGGAGGAAAAAACTACTCTCCTGGGCTCTCAGGATGTTTGGAGGTTGAGATTGTACACGGTTCCCATTCAAATATTATGAGTGGTTTTGGCATCTGCTGTGACCGTCAATTCCATTTCATCTGTGCTTCACAGCCTATAGAGGTCATACATAGCCTGCGATAAACAGCAAGTCATGCTGATGTGACTATTATGATTCATGCAACAGGGTACTTTTATAACAGATTTTAATTCATTGTCATTATTTTTAAAATTAAAACAAGACTGAGTAATGTGACTATTGCTCATTGGTTACAGTCTTTGAGAACTCTGTTTTTTCAGCTGCTAGGCCAAGGAACAGAAAACACCAAGACTGTGTTTCAGGTCTGGTGAGCTGAAATCAATGTAGTGTGACCACTCAGCACCTTTAGGAGAAGACAAGGCCAGTCAGGGTCTAGCACGCTGCGAGTTGCATGCCCAATCCCCCCAGAAGGGTAGGTCTCTGCCAAGTGCTCACCTGCACTGCCTCTTCACAAACACAATTTTTAATCATTTACCCATCTCACATTAGTAATTATTCATAACAGCTGCTCAGTTGTAGTCAGCAGGACTGCGAAAGGTCTAGGTGTTCACCTCCTGTCTTAAAGGAAGCAACACTTAAAAGAAAGAAATGCGTCTCATATTGTCTTTGATTGTCTTGTATCCTCCATGAACTTACTTTATGGTTTTCATTGCTTTTTATAAAATGATTTTTGCAAAAAAACAAAGTTCAAACACAAGGTCACTCAAGCAACTGTGTCTTCTTGAGTGTGTTCTCTGAGTACATGGTAGCAAAAAGCTATCTTCAGTGAAATTTAATTTAAAGTATTAATGTGGATCCATAAAACAAAGTCGCGAAGTTATTTACTGTAAAGGAATCTTACTGATTACAGCAATAAATAATACAGTGTGTATCACTGGGAAACAATATAAAATCAGTTAATCCACAGGAGCAGTGGGGAGAATTGGAACAATTTTGCTATTACTCTAATGCAATAATTTTTTAACAGCAGCATTCACAGTTTCACTTTACAAAGCATTAAGTCTCTACTCATTTGATAATCATTTGGGGAAGATTCCCTTCTGCTGTTTATCATACTAGTGAAGCTGCCCCTTGCTAGTTCAAACCAATGGGATTATAACTCTTCCATAGCCCCACCACGACGCTAGCAAGATATCAGCTTAATCCAAGGCCACAGTTCAAACAGTACCAACTGCTTCCATTTCTACTGCAGTTTGCTTCATCTTAACACTGACAAAGTGCTGCACCCTCCTTGCCTGAACCTGATTACGCCACTTTCACAGCATTATCTGGAAAGCAAAATCCACAGCTCTCCATTATATGGCTGATTTACATAACACAGGCATAAATCAGGAGGTACGAAACTGCTATTACTTAAAGAAAAAAAAAATAAAAAAACCCTCTTAGAATACCTGCTAGCCAGTTGATTTATCGGCACTGCAGCTACAGATACTTTCCTAAATGGGAGAAGAAAAAGTTTCAAAATACATCTTGTATCATTTCTGGGCCTGAGTACTCTGCTTCTCCCCACCTCTTGTCTTTTGTATGGGATCCAGGCCATTTTCCCCTAATTTAGGGCTGTATTATGGCACTGATGTGCAGGCAGGTTTCAGATTATCAGTATCATGGAAAAAACTGCCAAACATTATGCTCAATGTGCTAATTATTTTCCCAGGATCTGTGATGCTCAGGTGAACAGTTCCCCCTGGTGCACTGAGCTATGCTTATGTCTCCTCTAACCAAACACTTCTCCAGTTTAATAGCCTAACCAGTAGAAGTACTGGTCTGGGAATGTCTTTGCATTAAATTATGACAGTCTACTCTAAAGATACAGCTGTACCTAGTGACATTTGCATTGTCAAGGGGATAGTTTCCTTGCATTTATTGCCTTCAGCCCTGCATGGCTAGGCTAAGCCCAAACATGATCCAGAAGATAACACATAGTATGCTGGCATCCAATGCATTTGCCAGTAAACCATCACATTTCTCCAATGGTTTAGGAATCTGTTCAGTGAATACTAAACTTAGAATTTCTAGAAGCAGCTTTTGTACTCACTCCGAGAGGTGAGCTTAGCAACATGAAAAGATATGGTTGCAGCTGTTCTTTCCAGGTTCCGCAGTATCTGCCTCAAATCAGTTTAGGAGCTCAATTGTGCAGCATTTGAATTTGGAAAATTTTCCCAATTGACTAGCTCGAAATGACAGAACAACTGTTTCTAGTACTAGGTTCTGCATTACTTCAAAATATTCTGCCTACCCACAGCGAACTGTGTGATTGTGGCAAGAGCATGGGGAATTAAGTTACAAGTGAGCTGCAGGTATGAAAATCAAGTTGGTTCTTCAAGTAGAATTGCACTCCAGATTAATAGGGCTGCATCTCTAAGCACATTCAGTGCTCTTCAGTCACATTGGGAGGTCCAGGAACTCCCCAGACAGTAACCTGCCCTATGGCTGCATTTTTGCACAACATAACGTGGGGCAATGAGGAAAAAAAGGCAGACTTTCCTCACCTCCTGGTACTTCTAATGCCCTCCTAATACTCTGCTGACTTTTCCTCTCCAATGGCCATCTCTCATATATATTTCCTTGTGAAAGCAAAGAACCAAGGAGAGTGATGTTCTGCGATGGGCTCATGGGATTATTTCTTTTTTAATGCCTGAATATTAATTCAGTGGAGATATCAAGCAAATTTATAAACAATGGCACCCATTTTACACAGATGTGTGCAGTTTGGGTACTCTTATTGAAGCAGTTAACATTTGTAGGGGTGGAAAACAGAGTTTTGTCTGCGTTTGAAAGTAGTTTATATTCCCTCTTTAAACAGCAAGGCTACAGAAGGGATTTTATAATGATAGGTTTTCTTAGTAAATCATAATCCTTCTCTTTTCACTCTGAGGGCCACTGTCATTAAATGCTCCATGAACCAGTTTTGTGTTAGTCACCGTGATAAAGCTCCAGACAGCAACAAATGCATTTCCTGTAAATAATCAACTGATCTAAACCATTCAGAAAGCAAAACTCTTCACAAAGTGGAAGGATATGACACAAAAAACTCACTAACATTTCTTAGCAGAGCAGTCAGACACTTCACAGCAGCTTTAGAAAACTGACAGTTGCTGTCTCAAGTTCATCTCCTTCTGACCTTCAGATCTCCCAGTACCAAAACCAACCATCATTCTTACTAGCCTTTTTATGTTGGCTTATACCTTTTGCAACCACCTGGAATTTCCAATTGGCCTGATTGTCCTCAGCTGGCAACTGAAGAAATAAATAAACAGTTACTACAACCCTCTTTTGATTCCAGCCTGCTTGTTCATGTCTCAGAGGTGTTTAGGTATTTTCTCAAACAATTGTACTCCATTTAAGGAACGTTCAGAGAGAAGAACTTAGGGCCATCATGAGACAAATGGGCACCCATGAGAGGGTATTAATTTGATTTTCTTCACCTGCTTCAAGAAGCTAGAACACGTAAGTGGCAATGCCCCTCATTGTAAACTCTGGATCAAGCAGAGGATTTATGCTGTTGAGGTCTCCCTTGATCAAGCCCTTGTGCTTTCACTATGTTCTCTGCCCTTGGCTGTTCCTATGTTGTGCTTGCTGTGGTTCGTGTGCTCCCTCAGCTTTCACAGCTAGCTTCCAGTATGGAATACAGACACTTTGCCATAGTAGAAATGTGAAGAGAGACCATCTTTGATCTAAAAAGATTAAAGTTCTATTATCCAAGTAAAAGTGTATTGTTTAGAAAAAGCTTTGAGAGCTTCAAGGGGAAAAATAACTGAAATTTTGTTCCTTCTCTCTCCCACTGTGGATTAAATTTTATACTCCATAAATTGCCTAGGAGTCAGCCAAAATAAAAATGGAGCTATCTTTGTTTGTATTGAATTGAAAATAAGGGGAATGTGTGGAAAGCAGAAGAGATTGTATATTGTGTTATGAGAGCAACCTAAACTTACAAAAGGAGCATGTATTAGTCAAAATTTGTCAATAGAATAAAGGGAATGGAGTTTGTTGGATGCACACTCCCAGGCAATGTGGGAATGAATGAGATTCTGCACACCCAGCTGTGCTTCTGAGCCCACTCATGCACAAGCAGAAGCAAAAGGTGGTACTGTGGTTTGCATGCTGATTTCAGATGGGCTACACTACCTGCTACTCCATAATCAGGTTAAACCAGCATAGACACTGAAAAAAATGTCCTTCCTTTTTCCAACACCAGATGCTTGTTCCTGCTCTATTTCTTATTAGTGGTGGTGTAACCATTCCTGTGGCTTTATAGAGAATTAACCTGGACAACTAATTCTGGTTAAAATTAGCCTCTTTTTCCTTTGATAGATTTAATCAGTCCCATTTACTCTATCTAGTCTAGTACTACCAAAATACTGGTCTGTATTTGCATGGTCAGAATTTGTCTTTTGCAAGATTAACTAATGGAAATCATTTAATAATGGTAAGTAATACCTATCTCAAGATAATTTTCAGTGAGTAAAATTTCAAGGCTCAGGAATATAAGAGATACTTGACTTCACATCATCCTCAGGCTTCATCAGAGCATTTCAGGTGGGGCTTCCATCACTAAGGAACCTACAAATTCTATAATCCCTCTGAAAATGCAGAATAAACTTTGCTTTACTATTAAGTAAATTTAAACATACATTTACATGAGTAAATGTTGGCAGTGAAGTCAGAAAGAAAGTTCACTGCCACTAGAAAGTACTTTGGAAGGAGACAAAAGCAGGATTCAGCGCTCATTTACACATTTGTAAACCCACTGCCGCTGACTAAAGAATATCTTAAATCTGCTTCCAGGAATCATGAAGATTTATGTGATCAGAGCTCTGCTTACATGCAACCCAAAAGGAGAAGCAAGAAGCAGCCTCAAGCTGATAAAGACTATGACTGACTCTTGTCAGGAAATGTCTACCACAATCAAACATGCACATTTTATGCCTAGCTCACACTGTCAGAGGATTGTTTCAATGCACAGGCATAGGCTTTGGCTTTTCCTCCAGTTATTTTTTCTTCCTTTGTTATCAATGTATTTTACGTCAGGAATCTGAAATTCTTATTTTATCCTTTTAAAACAGCCTTACAGAGACACATTGGATTCTGAATGAAACTGATAAAACCACAGAAATTCAGAGATAACAGTAAAATTTGCCTTATGTATTTTTATTCTTCTCTCTGTGCCAAGTTTGAAATTCCAATTACAGTGACCTGCACGATGTAGTGCTTCAAGATAAATAAATGCAGTTTCAAGTCAAAAATCTTACAGGAGACAAAACATGCTACAAGGATTCCCAGATTCAGTCGATGCGTCTTTAGCTCTGAAATGCCACAGAAAGCACAGTTCTTACATGCTGTCTGGAATGTGACCTGTCAGAACAATCTACGGTGCAAATTAATGCAAATACTTGCTATGTGACATTTATCTAAAGTGCCCACTTGTTAACTGGCACTTCTTCTTCCCTATTATTTTCTATATTCAATGTTAATAAAATTCCCAATATTTTTGATAATATGATTCTTATTTTATTTCATACACCATTCTAGGAATTTCCATTAGTCATTTTCTTTTCTTAAGGTTCCAGGAGCTGAAAGGTTAAAAGTGGAATGAAAGCCATCAGTTTGCATTTCAAACCACATCCACTGCTTCAAGAGAGGCAAGCATAATCACCTCTTTCAGCAGCCTGTTGAGAAAGGTTGAAATTTTTCTCATTCCAAAGCTTGGAAGAATTTCCTTCAGAGGAGCATTTCAAACTTTTTTATCTGCTGCTGGGCTCTCTGAGCATTTTGCTGAATTCAAGTGTAAGGAAGAGGTGAAAACTCAGGAAGTTGCTGCAACAGGTAGGTCTCTCCTTGCAGAATTGGGGTTGCAAAGCATAGATAATTTTGTCCTTCTTCCAGAACACTGATGTCCTCAGACTATGACAATCTTGAGCGTGGCAAATGATCACTTGAAGTTATGGCCTTGCCAAGCCTGCTCTGGCAATTCCTCTGTTACAGAGGTGCTGCTCTTATTACCAGGGAAACGTGCCAAGGATTTGCATAGCTCTGTTCGTTTTCTCTCTGCTCAGACATCGCATGCTCTGTCAGAGTCCCAAACAGACTTCAAGCTTTTCTCTACAATGA
This sequence comes from Tapera naevia, assembly GCA_033556795.1. Lineage (NCBI taxonomy): Eukaryota > Metazoa > Chordata > Aves > Cuculiformes > Neomorphidae > Tapera > Tapera naevia. Next base: position 1,131,753 of record JAUMJJ010000198.1, on the reverse strand, counting down.
ATAGTTCCTGATGTCTGCCCTTCCCCCTCGCACATCATCTGAGGTTTGGACCGAGCTGGCCAGAAAGCTGGCTGTGAACTGGAGAATTAATCCAGAACTTCCTCACGTTCCTGCGCTGTGCTCAGGAGGTGGGGGCGCAGCAGGGGCAGAGAAAGCTTCTCCTAGTGTGTGTTAGATGAAGTCTGTGCTGTCTGTCACTGCTGCTGACAGGAGGTGAGGGAGCTAACTGTGAGTGCAGGTACCTCCGGCATCTGCATTTCAGAGGATGGGCGCACACCGCAGTCTGACGCCTTTGAGGACGGCTTTGTGTCATGAGCTGCAAGTACTCTGAAGTTGGCTTTTATTAACAGATACAGAGCTGCCTGTTAATACTGTGCATGTTAGTGGGTGACATGCAAAGTGGAGCCTTTGGTTTAGGTAATGCTGCTATACAAGGCATAAGGTATATAATCTTGACAACGTACTTTAGCCCGTCTTCTTTCTCTGGGGTGTTTCTGTTGCCCTGAGGGCTCTCTTGTCTGGGTGGGGTTTCTGTACACAGGCTACACGCTTATGTTCACCTTTTCAGAATGTTAACAGAATAGGTCAGGGACAATTGGTTTCATTAGATTTCTGTGTCTGAACAGCTACTTGATGCCTATTGCTTTCTTTTTTTATGTGTTATATTTAGCTGTGACCTTGAATTTTGTTTTCTTTTGTTCATTTGTTCCAGAAAAGGATTTTCTCTCTCTCCCTACCTTGACAACAACTAGAAATGGATTTTTTTTTTTAAAACTCATACATGAGCATAGTATATTTCCTAACAAAATGTTATGAGAGTGCAGCACTGGGCTGTCCATCAGAGAATGTTATCCTCTTTCTCATACTGGCTACACAATATTCACTTCCTCCTTTAGGTGGATTGGTCCTTGAACACAATTTCATGTTAAACAGGGTTGCTTAAAAAAAGCCACATCTGAGAAAGCATAGAGTTCGCTCGCTGTTGGCGAGGGAGCAGGTTTCACCTCTGGTCACAGCTCACCTTCTCTGCTGATGTCTCCAATCATTGCTCTGGCACTGCAGAGAAAAACAGTTCCTAAAGTTCTGCACAGCATTCCTGACCCAGGGGCATACATCAACTCAATATATTTTCTTGATTGAATAAGCTTCAGAATTTTTGTTTGAGTGAACAGGTTTGCTGCTTGCATCAATGATGATGATGGTCTATAAAATTAACTTCCTGTATTTTATTTCCACTAATGTAAATAAGAAATCAGATAAGGTGTCCCAGATGACATAGTGAGAGCTGAGCTATAACCTGACAGTCCAATCTAGGGAAAATGCAGTATGATTCATTAGCCTTCTTTCCCTTCCTAGTGCCATGCAATAGGCATTGGGGAAGAACTTCAAAATCTTTGTAAATCCCAGGACATCCGTCACCATCTAAACTGAAGTCAGGAACCTCTTTTGCTACAGGGGCTCAAACGCTCAGGAAGAGATGCTGATGCCTTGCAGCCTGCTCAAATAGAAGCAAAGCAAGTGCAGAGGAGGCTGGACAGATAAAGCATCTCACCTGAGGTGACAGATCAGCACAAGCTGTAAGAGCCAGAGACTACTGCCCACCAGCACCCTGAGCAGTGCCCTCCCCTCCCACTCGACTCCCACTAGTTCTGGGCACCTTCAGCCACCGCTGCTTTGCTCGGAGAGGAAAATATTTAACAGGCTGCTGCCAGGAAAATGCATAAAACCTCAGGCAAAACGACAGGCTTCGAACAAAAATTTACCTCTGACTTCTAATCCTGGATTCTGTTTCAAAACTGTGATGACACAAAGGTCAAACGATGCAGACTTTTATTTTCAGCAGATTCCTTTTTTTCTCTAGAGACTGCATAGTTCAGCAGTTAAGCCTTCCCCACACCTATATGATTTTACCTCCTTCTATAATGTGCATATACTTAGGTTCAATGAGAGCAAATCCAATTTCTCTTAGGCAGCGTATATAGAAATAATTAAAAAGAAAGTGATCAGGGATCATAAAATATTGAATATATCACACAAAAAGATACATGTAGTATGCCAATCAGTCTGAAATATACTTAATATTTTTCTCTTGAACAGAAACTCATAGTAAGTAACAAGACCTAAAAGGAGCAGCAATAGAGAGATATAGAGCTGAAAATATTGTTTCTCTGCATATTACAGGAATGTACATATGATAAATGATCTTCCTTGATATTTTCTGCCCCAGAAAAACAGTATACCAAAGTCAGTTAAGTTACTTCTAAGATTTTTCTTATCCAGATTTTTTCTCTAAGCCAGAGCTCCAAGATGACACCACCAGCTGTTTCTCTACATACCATTTATACTGAGAGGTGGAAAATTTAGTAGTGCCTGTTATTTCAAGATTCTTCAATAAACAAGCAAAATGGAAATGTAGTGTCAATAGGTGCTGCTGCAACATTTGTGTAACGTAAGGAACTGCAGCAATGCAGCACTTCAGTCTCTGTGCTGCCTTCAGGCACAGTGTTAGTCCTGGGAACTCAAGAACAACAAAAGAGATGCGAGGTGCTTCACAAGAGGATGACAAGTCACAGGTACCCAGACCAACCAGCATAACTGTGCCAGCTCAGTGATATTCTGCAATCCATTAAATCCAGACATGGTCCATCAGCCACATCGTGGGCCATTGGAGCAGCCACTGTGCACTCATACTCCCTTCAAAGCGGCAGAGGCTCACAGCTGAGAGTGAGCTACCAGTAATTTTTCTCTGAGTATCTTTGACTTGGTTGTAATGGAAGGGAGCTGGAGGCAAACCCTGCTGAAGAATCCCTGCAGCCCTGTGGCACCTGATTATCTGACATGGCGCCATCAATGAAGCTTCAAAAAGCATCATTTGTCTTCCATCACCATAGCAACCAATAATTTTGATTCATGTGCATTCTTGTGTGTGTGCTTGGCACCCGTGTTTCTGTGGCGAGGCTGCAGCCTCCTGCAGCAGTAGGAAGGGCCCCGCTTTGATCCCCTTCACCCTTTCTGCCATACTGGAGCCAGACTGCGGGTGTCTGGGACACACAGCACTGCCAGGCTCATGAGAGCTTTTCAGATCTCCTACATTATCTCACCCAAAATGGAGGAGTAGTCTGACATTTCAATAATCTTTGGGGCATGGTGCAAAAGATACAGAGCAGAGGCTAGCAGAAAGCTGAGATACTTCTTCAGCGCCAACACAAGTCCAGGAAACAAAAAGCCATAAAATTTCTCATGATAGAGAAAAATAATTCTAAAAAGATCAGACAATTCCTCCTACTCTTTGTTTCCTTTTCTTGCTACATAAATCATTTTATTTATGTAATGAAGAACAATAAAAAAAGCCAGATTTAGAAAACATTTTTTCCTGTCAAAGAGTAGAATGATTGATGCTGTGCAAAACCAGTATCTAAGTAAAGAAAAAACAAAAAAAAACAAAACACTCTCAGGGATGATTCACTGAAGTTCACTGAAAGATTGAATGTGGATGCTGAAAAATACCAACTATATACACTAAATTTATTAATTAAATATTTGGGAATGGCCTTGAATAATTAGGACAGAAGAAACAAAAATAGCATAAGATTGTCTTCAATTTAGACCCACTCTCTATATTATAAATAGAAATCATTTAAGAATAGCAATGTAGTCCAAATATCTCAAGACAGAACAGAAGCCTTCAACTTAAACTGTGGAACTCTTATCAGGCTGCCTTGGCATTTGTATGACAATGTATTAGCACAGCACCAGAATAATAATTCTTTGCTGCTTGTAAGCAAACCATTTTTCAGTCTTGTGTTGCGTTCTCTTTGTAAGATAAAGCCCCAGTGAAGTACCGTACAATGAACATGTATTGCATGAAGTGTCTCATAGAATTTGGATTTATACAGTTCCTTTCGTACTCAGGTTGTCCCCAGGTACATTGCTTTAATGCACTAAGTCAGAAAGTGGCAGCGCCATGTGCGTGTAGGCAAGTCTTGGCTGTCATTATGCATCATCTCAGGCTCATACAGAGGACTGAGTATCTTTTTGAAAATGAAAATGAATAAATAAACACCAGTTTTGGAGCTGGCACTGGAAAGGTGCTTGTAAGTTGGTATTTTCCTATAAAGAATTAATTCTGCAGTTACTCCCCCAAGCCAGCATTACCTCCACCAGCAAGAACAAGCAGGATTAGATCCTGGGACTGACACATCCCATCTCTTCTGAAAGGCCAAGCCAGGTTCCCAGCTCTAATCTGCTGAGTTTCACCTTTAAACAATTTGTTCAACTACGTTCGTGCCAGCTTTTGTTGTAGCAGTTTAGGGTCTTCCTGCGGTATTGGATCTCACTTTTCTGACTCTGAAACCAGAGCTAGCCCGAGCTCTGCTGAAACCCTCAGATGAAGGTCTTCTTTCACCAGGGTGCAAATGGCAGAAGAGGGAGTGGGTAGCTGTGGTCAGCTATGTCATAAGGAATGCATTTGTGAAATACCTTCTTCTGGCTTCTCTCTTCACCAGGAATTTCTGAGGGTATTTGTTACGTCCTTCACCCTGCCACCTGAGCAAGTTGTATCATATTGGTTTAAAAGTGATTAATTGAATCCTGAACATGATTAGATTGACTGATGCTCTCTGATGGAGTGGAGGTTTTCCTTAAAGTAAAGAGGAGAGTGGTGTTTTCATTTTACATAACAAGTCTTGTGCCCTAAGCTCTGCAATTCTGGCACTCTGTGGCAGCATGGGTAAAAGGCACAGAGTAACAGCAATGGCCAGGCTGGCCAGAAACTGGATGCCCTCTGGCAGGGCAAGAGCTGTCCTCTCCCCTCAGCCAAGCAAACAGGAGAAGCAGCTTTGCCTTTCCTGAAAACTGGTAGGAACACTTATTGAATTAAGATATTTGTCCTTGGCCAGTTGAAGTGCAGATGAAAAATGCATATTGTCAATTTGCTGTGAATATTTTGGGAGTTGCCTAGCCTAAAATGTTCCATCTTTTTTTCACTCTTATTTGAATCCTTGATAACGCACAAACACTGCATTTATTCAAAGTCTTTTCCATGGATTTTGCCTAGTTGAAACTATGTTTCATAGATTAAAACATAAATTAATTCAAAGCTGCCAGCTCTGTGTTTGTTGTGCCCCAAATCATTCCATGAAGCTCCTACTGCAAAAGATCACACAGATCAGCATAATTCCAACAGGAACAACAACAAGCACGCCTGCTTAGTGTGTTGCTGCACACTTTTTGCATTAAAACCCATCCGTCCATCCTTTGAATTATCTGTCTGTGATCTTCACACATTTCCTGCTTTGAATGCAGCCGCAGAGGTGGTGGCAACTCTGTCTTGCCATATACAAAACACAGCAGAATGGCTTCAGAAATATATGGGTGAGCTGCAGGGTGGTCAAGTAAAACGTTGTAAACATATTTTCCATTTTTATCTGTTGTAAATCATCACATTGATTTATACTTCCATTTGGAGTGAGGCATTCCTGTTCTTCAAGGTACTCAGCTATGCCTTATGCCATTGAGAAAAAAAAAGCATGAGATGTGATTGTATGTGTTGCTGGTGGGGAGGAACACCAAGGAGCACTTGCAAAACCAAGGAGACAGAACGATGGTGGGCAAACTTCAGTGCAAAGGAATATAAAGTAAGGGATGTAAAGAAGAAAGCTGTGGACATGGTAACAGGATGGTGCTGAGCTCAGAACCAGCAGATACAACTAGGAATAAACCCTTGCGGGCACCTGGAGCACTTTGAAATCACTGCCTGGAAATAGCAGACAAAAAAGCCAACAAAATGCTGAATGTTATCAAATGGCTGTGGCAAACAAGGCAAATGCCTCCTTTGCCACTACATCCCATCTTGGCCCACCCACTTCTTGTGGACTACCTGTAGTCCTGGTCTCTGCATTTTAAGGAGGCACAAAAAAGGGCAGCAGAAAACATCAGCAGAGTAGAACTGCTACGTCACATGGGGACTGAAAAGCTGGGGCTCTTAGCCTGCCTCAGGAGAAGGCAGGAAGTCAGAGCTAAGGTTTACTAAAACTGGCTGGCAGTGATTAAACTGAACATGGAGCTGTTGTTCAGTCACACATAATGAGGACTCAGAAGCAGCCAGTGGGACCAGGAGTAGGTTGGTTTAAAATAGATAAAAGAATATTTTCCTTCATGCAGCAGGTCATGAACCTCTGGAAGCTGGTGCCACAGGAGACTGGAGACAAACAGGATCAGTCAACTCTGAAAAGGATTAGACAAATCCATGAACAGCAGATCAATGCCTACTGAAGATATTAGGAAGGGATTTAACTTCTGACAACCCTAATACGACTCTTGAATGTGCTGGGGGACCAGAAGGAAAATGGGCAGCAAAAACCTGTAAGACTAAAGTGCTTTTCTTGAATAGCATTGCCTGTCGACACTGCAAAAGATAACATGCTTGGCTGGATAGACCCAGTCAGGTGTTTCTAATGGTGTTACATTCTTACCTGATTGCTGAAGGACTAACTGATCCTAAATTTTAAATGTGCATCCATCCTACTCAACTTCAGACATTGATCTTAGGTAAGAATGAATCACCTATTTCTCTTCATTGACTACAATGACAATGCAGGCTAGGATAAAGTCAAATGAGATAAATCCTATTAATTACACTAGTTCACTTGTATCTGAACCCATGAATCAGTCCCATAAGATCATCAGATCAGTTCCCAGATTGTTGCATACTTTTCAGTTGGACTCTGTGATCTTGAGGCTCTTTTCCAATATAACCGATTCTGAGATCCCCAGACAAATACCTTCCCCCCTTCCCATCACCCGTCTCCTGTTCCATGTCTTCTGTGTTTCTCACAACAGAGGATTTCACTTGCAGGAGGGAGGTCAGACAGCTCCATGCCTTACTGGATACAGCTTACTGCACATCTACCAGGACATCATCCTTGCGTCTCTGCCTCTTGCACTTTATCCTTGCGCCTCTGGCTCTTGCACTTTATCCTAGCTAAGGTGCAAACTGTCAGTAGACTTAAATCGTTTGTAGAAAGTTTCACACCCTGAATAGAGAAATTTTAGATATCTGCAACCTCAAAGAGTTTGAAAAGTTACTCTTGGTCATTGGTAGGGAAAAAAAAAGGATGGGACAGTAGGAGCACTGCACTGCACTGCAGAATTTTAAATCAATCATTGCTGGCTTTGAGGATTGTGTAAGGTATGCACCACCCTTTCCAAGCTGCGTAAGGGAATGTGACATGTTCCACCCAGCAAGATAAGGGAAGGATTTTGAGTTGTTCCCCATTTGGCATAGAAGGTCACAACACAAGTAAAATTACAAAGTGCTGTTCTAAAGCATTCACTGCAGTGTAATATGATAACCTTGTTAGAGAAATCTGGTAGTCTCCTGTTAAAAGGCGAAATGGAGGAGGATATCCACTGTTAAATGCTATGTATTTTTTAGTTCTTTGTTGATCTTTTGTAGGAATTTCCAAAAGCAATAAGAACTGTAGCTTTAAGTAAATAAGACATTTACTGGCATAATCAAAATAATAATTTTCCAAGTGTCCATGCCTCCTATGTTCAGTTAACTTAATTCAAAGAGTTCAGTCAGAAAGAAGGGGAAGGTGGAAAGGAACGTTGACGTTGATATGGGACTGAATGCAGATTATTACTCAGCATTTTGTATGCAAAACGCATGCTATAAACTGTGTCTAATGACAGCTAATGAACCAGGCTGAGAGTGGCAATGCAAGCAGTAAACAATGTTGTTACAATAATTTATAAATACATTTTATTAAAGATTAAAAGCAGATGTTTAATGATAACATTATTATGAAGTGAGCTGGATAATGAATTCACAGTTTAGTTAGTTTATGGATAAGTAGGTATCTTCTGAGGATCTTACTGGGCATTCCAGAAAACAAGAGTGTGAATTTTCTTCAGAAAAAACCCTCTTTTCTCATCCTGTGTAAGCCTTAGAATCATAGAATGGTTTGGGTTAGAAGAAACTTTTAAAGATCACCCAGTCCAAACTCCTGCCAAGATCAAGGACAGCTTTCACTAGAACAACCTGTACTGTTCCTTCTGCACTGCTATACACATACACATTGGAATTCTGTTGTAATTTATGTTCCATGTGATTCTAACAAGTATCTCTGAGACTGCATGATACAAATATGCAGCTGCTAAGCAATAACTTTGATTTCTTTATAGAATGGTGTTAGGAACCAACAGACCTGGAAGTCACTGCCTTGAGAGCAGGTCAGTGAACAGAGATGCTCAGGTTCACCTTCCTCTGTGTGTTAATTTAAGACTTTTATAGGAAAATGCTCTAAGAGTGTTATATATTATTATTTCTGTGGTACATTCCTTGCTTTGGCCCCTACAAGCTGTGTTCATCTACTAGATCTGCTCAGCTAGCACATCAGTTTTTGTATTTTACTTCTACTTTCAGATGCCCAAGGAGCAGCTTTGCCGTATTACAAATAGTCACTCAGAGTGAGGACACACACGTGAGGAGGAATTACTCTTTTACAGGCCTGTCTCTTTAATTTAAAGACACGTCAGTGAGCTCCCTGCTAAGAATAGCTCCAACATGTGCACCAATGGATTGCCAGTGATGCCTTTTTGCCGCCCATTGCATGAAGCTGCACACTCGCAATGGCTGAGCCATCAGTCACTCATGGCATCTCCTTGACAGCCACAGGACCCCACTGACCACCTTTGCTCACATTGTGCTTTTGCAACAGCAACATTTGGGTCCCTGTCTTGGGTCTCAGCCAGGCTGCAGATGGAGAACTGCCTATTGGCTTGACACACAGCCAGCCTGTTGATATTGTACCTCTAGACACCATTTGTCACTCAATTCACCTTGGGCAGCAAGAAATTTTTTCCTCCTTAGCATGTGTTTTAGAAAAGGATTATGTGCTGTTTTTACACAAGATTTATACACATTCTCTATCTCTTCTAGGTAAAAAGAAATGGCTTCACTTTACCTCTAATAGTCTGATGTGGATATTAATCTCTAGAAGTATTCACACAGAGTCTATCACCTCCAGGTATCTACCGTTAGTATACAGAGCATTAAATCATAAGCAGCTAAAATCAAAATACACTGAAAATACTCCTTTTTCCACTTCTCTTTCATTCCTTTTCTTCCTAAGCTCAGAACTCTGTAAGGGAGTTTATGCCATACCTTTGAGGAGGAATTTTTTATTTCTTGTAAGGTCTCCAACTTTGACATTGGCATCTCCTCACTTCTGTGAGAATCAAGGTTAAAATATAAAGATTTCTCAAAGGGAGATTTCTATTTTTTTTAACTAAGTCCCAATGAATAATATCTACGGTTTCTTGGGGATGAATGAATCATAGAATCATAGACTCATAGAATGATCTTGGTTAGAAAGAACCTTAAAAATCATCTAGTTCCACCTGACTGCCGTAGGCAGGGACACCTCTCACCAGTCCAGGCTGCTCAAGGCCCCATCCAACCTGGCCTTGAACACTTCCAGGGAGGGGGCATCCACAATTTCCCTGGGCATCCTGTTCTAGGGCTTCACCACCCTCATCAAGAAGACTTTCTTCCCAATCTTCCAAATCTTCCCCTTTCCAACTCCTCCTCCAACTTCCGTTCCTCCTCTTCCTACCACTACATACCCTCATAAAAAGTCCCTCCCCAGCTTTCTTGTAGTCCCTTCAGGTACTGGAAGGCCACTATAAGGTCTCACTGGAGTCTTCTCCAGGCTGAACAACCGCAACTCTCACAGCCTGTCCTCATAGCAGAGGTACTACAGCCCTCTGATCAACTTCATAGACCTCCTTTGGATCCATTCCAACACTTCCATATCCTTCTTATGTTGTTGATTCCAGAATTGGACAAAATACTCCAGGTGGGGGTCTCACAAGAGCTGAGTAGAAATGACCTTCAAGTTAAATAATTCATCAGGCTACATTTCAAGATCGTTCAAATATTTTCCAGAAAATTATTCTTATGGATAACAACCACCCCTAGCAGAAGTCTTTGGATTTTGTTGAAACACATTCATATTTCATTGCTACAGATGCCCAGGCAGCTGTTCAGAAATCCATCAGTGGTTGAAGCTGTTGAAACATAACTGACACTCAGTCTGTTGGGAAAATAAAATAAAAAGAGCTAATCCTGGAATAAAGGATAAGAAGATGACTTTCATTTTAATGAAAAAATACAGCTCAAATGAAACAAAAAACATAATCCATACTAAAGAATATTAATAAACAGAATCACAGAATCATAAAGGTTGAAAAGGACCTTTAAGATCACCAGGTCCAACCCTTAACCTTACACTGCCAACTCCATCACTAAAACATGGCCCTAAGCACCACATGGCTTTTAATTCCCTCCAGGGATGGCGACTCCACCACTTCTTTGTGCAGCCTATTCTAGTGCTTGGCATCCCTTTCCATGAAGTAATTTTTCCTAATATCCAGTCCAAAACTTCCCTGGAGCAACTTGAGGCCATCCTGTCACTTGTTACTCAGGAGAAGAGACCAACACTGACCTCACTACAACCTCCTTTCAGGGAGATCTAGGGAGAGATGAGGTCTCCCCTCAGCCTCCTCTTCTCCAGCTGAACCAGCCCCATGTCCTTCAGATGCTCCCCATAACCTCTTGTACTACACTTTTACTGTACAAGTGCAATTTATTTGTATTTCAAGCTCACCCATAATACAATCAACATATAGAAGTAAGCTGCTTATACAAAGAAATTGGCTTTGCTACTGTTGTGTTTGAGGTAGGATTGAGAATAACAAATCTGCAAGATTTTAAAAGCCCAGGAAGATTCAGTTGTGACAGTGGTAGTACAGATCTGTGTGCTCAGGGGTGCACACATCCACACTAGTAAAACTCCTACTATGCAGTCTTTTTCAATAAAGAGTTCATAAGCTTGACAATTTATTTATCAATTTCTACTTTTTCATTTACACTTAGAATCTTCTGGAAACAAGATTTATTTTCCTGTTTTATTAATTTATAGACAATATAATATTTTCCAAAGATAACATGAGCAGTAGCAACTGCAAATGATGATGCAGTCAAAGTTCAGCCCATCAGATTTTATTACATTTAATACGATTTTCCATTCTCAGTCATGGCTCAGCCCATCACTGTCCCCATCATAACTAAGTAGGTAATGGATTAGCAGTGCGGTAACAGCCAGTTACTGGAACATCAGTATGTTCATGCTTTGAAACACCAGAGGTCACAGAGAAAACACAGAGAAATACATGTGCTTTGAGAAACCTGATCCAGGGGAAGGTGTCTCTGTCCCTGGCAGAGGGGTTTGGACTGGATGAATTTTAAGTTCTCTTCCAATCCAAATCATTCTACAGTTCTATGATTCTATAATTGTTATTCCATTTGAAAAAATAATTAATTGTTGGTATGTATACATAATAATAGTTAATTATGGTGTATACATGGGTAAAACTTCTGCTACATCAAGGCAGTTCATTTTAACCACACAGCACTTCACTATTGCAGTCAAGCTATCTTTATAAACAAGTATAGATAATACTGTGGTACATATTTATTGCTTCCACAACAGTCACTATATAATTTTCTGTATTTTCTTCTTAGTAAGATAAATATTTCTGGGAGTTCTTCTCTAGCCATACAAGAATTATTTCTGAGATGCACTCCATTTGCATGATGTGGTACATCTGACAGCCTACAACAAAGAACAGATATTTTTTCTGCATAAACAACAGTAAACCCATGGCAATTATTGCTGTCTTTATTGATACATGCCAGATCGCTTCCTCAAATATTCCAGAAAATACAAAGCTTTTTTTGGGCAATAAGAGGGACGTATTTTCATGAAAAGTGACTGTAAAACAATAGGAACGTAAGTCAGCCTACAAAAAGGAACCTAAATAATAGGTAAGCTTGTCCATAAATACTTCATTGTACTCTTTGCCCACATTAGAATACTGAGTTACTGCGCTCCAGGTTTACCCCACAAAAATCTATATGGGACAAAATCAGTTTACACAGCAAAATATAAAGAATTTTACAAGGAATTCCTAGCTGACATGGTTTTACTTCAACTAGCTTTACTTGGAAAAATGGTTTTGAAGCTTATCTTTGCATTTCAATGTAATTGAAGTCATCTGTGTATAAAGTTTGTAGAAAAATCTGTGGCAATTTGACTTTTGCAGTGGCTGTTATTGCTCTTTGAGATCAAGTATACAGGGTTTGATTTGAAGAAGAAGATTGTTTGAGGAAACACAACTTTTATCAAAGATAGGTCAGCATTAGGTCAGAAGTTCCTCCTAAATGCAAACAATCAAAGTATTTCTCTGTCATTCCCGGTTCTTTGCCTCAGCCAAGCAGATCTCTTTCCCTCAGTCATTTCAGACCTTGGTGAATATGTGCCCTGTGTTTGTCATTCTCTGAAATTCTCAGCCATCTGAGGTACTCCCACAGAGCCCACTGCCTTTTTTAGTGCTGTTGCAGGAATCAGAGTCTCTCACGCAGCTGCGCGGTCACCTCCAGAAGGCTGAAGACCTCCTTTATACCTCTGACCTCAAGTTAAAATTTCAAGACAACCCTGTAAACCCCACCTAAGTATGTCTTTCTCTACCTTCCTTTCAGACTGTCAGACTCTGGCAGCAGACCCTACTTTGCACACAGTACTCAGCACCTTTATCACAGAATGGATTTGTGACTATTTCTGTAAGGCATCCGCTGCACACGGCCAGTAATGGCATCTTCAAAAAAATCCAGCAGGCAGTATCTTCCCAGGTAGAGTCTGGGACGTGGTGCCATGTCCCTACATCTCACTCTGATGAGTTCAGTGCATTCCAATCCAGGCAGAGAACTGACACCGGAGCGCAAAAGATTTTCTCTTCAAGCTATGTAGCTAGCCTCTGTTAACTTTACTTTGAAAACAAGGTTTAATCGACCATGTGACTGGTTTGTGTGGCTGTTTTTAAGTACTGCTGATTGTTTCACCCTTTTCTTTTTTCCTCTGATGAATGAAGTGGAGACAGCCACCATAACGAGAGAGGGAAGATTAACCTGCAGGATTAACCAAAGATATTGGACAGTGCTGACCGTCTCATGTGGGATCAATCTCCAGTTCCCACAGACCTTCTCATCCAGGCCACTATCCTCTGGCTGGGGAGGACGCTGTGCTACTTGCACAGAGCTGCTCTGCAGGATTCCATTGCCTAATGAACAGATGTCAGGGTATACCGGCCAGCAGATAGGAACGATCTTCCACTGGGTCTCATTCAGTACTCACTGCATTGCACAACAGATCTCCGGTAATCTCAGTGGAACTGGCTCAGAATCAAGAAATACTCCAGCCAGAAGACACAGAGGTTCCCACTGGAGTAGGACAAGAACCACACTCAACAACTGCCTTTTCTCCCAGTGTTCCCCTGCAGCCCTTGACACACACGGTGGTATCAGCAGCTATTCAAGTGGTGCGCATGCAGAGTCATATTGTCCGCAGAAAACCTATGTATTGTGTTGCACTCAGCAGACTGACTGCATATGTCAACTGTTCGATGGGAGGTCTGGACAAATGAGGCTCACCATGGGATTCTGCAACAGAAACAGACACAGAGATGGGAAAAGTTGGCTGCAAATTTCTGAGTTATAATCATATAAACAGGGTAGACACCTCCCACTGCAGACAAGGGAGGACCTAAGGCCTTGACCAGCATTATGTAAGCAGCTGTCTGCTGCCTCCATGCCCATACAGTGTCATATGCATCATAGATTCCACATAATCACAGTATCACAGTATCACAGTATCACAAGGTTGGAAAGGACCTCTGAGATCATCAAGTCCAACCTATAACCTAACACTAACACCAACACTAACACCAACCATCATCTAAACCATGGCACTCAGTGCCTCATCCAGTCTCCCTTTAAACACCTCCAGGGTTGGTGACTCCACCACCTCCCTGGGCAGCCCATTCCAATGGCCAATCACCCTTTCAGTGAAGAAGTTTTTCCTCATATCAAGTCTAAACTTTCCCTGACGAAGCTTAAGTCCATGCCCTCTGGTTCTGCCACTGGTCACCTGAGAGAAGAGACCAGCCCCTGCCCGACTACAACCTCCTTTTAGGTAGTTATAGAGAGCAATGAGGTCTCCCCTGAGCCTCCTCTTCTCCAGACTAAACAGCCCCAATTCCCTCAGTCGCTCCTCATAGGGCTTGTGCTCCAGCCCCCTCACCATCTTCGTTGCCCTCCTCTGAACACATTCCAGTATCCTAACATCTTTCCCAAATTGGGGTGCCCAGAACTGGACACAATATTCAAGGTGAGGCCTGACCAGTGCCGAGTACAGGGGGACGATAACTTCTCTGGTCCTGCTTACTACACTATTCCCGATGCAGGCCAGGATGCCATTGGCCTTCTTGGCCACCTGGGCACACTGCTGGCTCATGTTGAGCTTCCTGTCCACCAGCACTCCCAGGTCCTTTTCTGCCTGACTACTCTCTAGCCACTCTGTCCCCAGTCTGTAGCTCTGCATGGGATTGTTGTGTCCAAAATGAAGTACCCGACATTTGGACTTATTAAACATCATCCCATTAGAATCGGCCCAGCTCTCCAATCTGTCCAGGTCCCTCTGTAGGGCCATCCTACCCTCTAACAGATCAACCCTTCCTCCCAGCTTGGTATCATCTGCAAATTTGCTGATGATGGACTCAATCCCCTCATCCAAATCGTCAATAAAGATATTAAACAGGATGGGACCCAATACCGATCCCTGGGGGACACCACTGGTGACCGGCCGCCAACTGGATGAGACACCATTCACCATCACTATTTGGGCTCGGCTATCCAGCCAATTCCTAACCCAGCACAAAGTGCTCCCATCTAGCCCACGGGCTGCCAGCTTCCCTAGGAGTCTACTGTGGGGGACAGTGTCAAAGGCCTTACTGAAGTCCAGGTATACCACATCCACAGCCTTCCTCTCATCCACCAGGTGAGTCACATGGTCGTAAAAGGAGATCAGGTTGGTCAGGCAGGACCTACCCCTCCTAAATCCATGCTGGCTGGGCCTGATTTCTTGACTGTTCTGCAGGTGGTGCATGATTTCACCCAGGATTATCTTCTCCATGATTTTACCTGGGACCGAGGTCAGGCTGACAGGTCTGTAATTACCTGGATCATCCTTACGGCCCTTCTTATGGATGGGCGTCACATTGGCCAACTTCCAGTCTTCCGGGACCTCTCCAGTGAGCCAGGACTGCTGAAAGATGATGGAGAGCGGCTTAGCAAGCTCATCTGCCAGCTCTCTCAGCACCCTAGGATGGATCCCATCCGGCCCCATAGACTTATGATGGTCCAAGCGGCTCAGCAGGTCTCTAACTTCCTCCTCATGGATTGCAGGAGGGCCATATTTCACCCTGCCCCCATCAACCACTTCAGAGGGCCAACTGTCAAGCGAGCTGACATCTTTGTTGTTAAAAACTGAGGCAAAGAAGGCATTAAGTACCTCAGCCTTCTCTGCATCTCTGGTTACTATATTTCCCTCCACATCCAACAAGGAGTGGAGGTCGATCCGCCCTTCTTTCTGCCATTGATGTATTTATAAAAACTCTTCTTATTGTCCTTAACAGAAGTGGCCAATTTGAGCTCCAGCTGGGCTTTTACTTCCCTGATTTTCCTCCTACACGACTTAACAACATCCTTGAACATGACCTGACTTACATCCCCTTCTTTCCAACGATGATACATCCTCTTTTTCTTACTTAGTTCCTTCAGAAGCTAATGACATCAATGTCTTAAGATAAATGGGGTAAATTCATCTATGTTTACCAATAGGTTTTGCCTACACATTCTAACTTTGAATTGAGACTGCTGCATTGCCTATGGATAAAATTATTTCAAAAAAACAAGCAATTGAATTATATTTATTAAGTACCTTTTGATCAAAATATGTTTATTTATAAAATCTCAGCCATTACAAATGTGAGGAAGAGAAAGATCAGGTCAGTGTTAAAGTTTTGGGTAGAAGTCAAGACATCCATTGGTCTCAGTGGTAACTGAATAAGATCTGCAAAGCATAAATTGATCTAAACATTGGAATTTTACTTCACAAATATCAAGATTCCTACAGACAGTAGCCAATGAAAGGTAAGATGAGCACTGGGGGTTCTTGTAAAGGCATTAAGGAGAAATAAATGGAAATACTTGGCATTGCTTTCCAATAAACTACACCAATGGAAGCTGATGAGGTACTTGGATCACATGGAGATGTGGCAGCACTTCCCCTTAAAATGAAAAGCTGCTCTTGAAGCACAAGGAGCTATAGGAGCTAGGGAAAAGAGAGGGGAAAATGGAAACAAAGGAAGAATAGGCCAAAAGAAAAAGCATAATTGCTAGGAAGAATTTTACCAGAAGGAATGGAACATGAAGAACAGCACAGGACAAGGTTTTTTATTCTTAATGTACTCAGATGAAACATAAATTACTCAAATATTTACATTTTTACCAACAGCTTTAATCCATTTTGCCATTTTATTGTAAAAAGCCATGTTCCAAAACAAGAGTATCTGTACTTTTTAAAATAAATACTGGTTTTTTTTTTACTAAATTTTAAAAAACTACTCAACACTTCATAAAAAGCTACAGATGGAGTTTTTATATACAGTTGTTTTCTCAGTAGAGAGAATATTGAATTTTTCACCCATTAAATATATCCTTACCACAGACTTGCTGCACCTGCTATTTTACATCTCAGTTTATCCGGTGCTGAATATTTATGATCCATCCCAAGGAAGTGCAGGCAGGGCTAGAGGGGACCATCACAGTATGGCAATGACACCTGGTGGAAGTGGTCAGCATGCCCGGTCTCAACAGCATTCCCCACCAGCAGCAACAGCTGCATCCTACCTGCTGATGTGCCAGGGATAACAGACATAAGGAAGGTATTTTTTACAGTGAGGGTGGTGAGGCACTGGAACAGGTTATTCAGAGAGGTGGTGGATGCAAAAGCCCTGGAAATATTCAATGTCAGGTTGGACGGGGCTCTGAGAACCTGATCCAGTTGAAGACATCCCTGCTTACTGCAGAAAGGTTGGACTATATGATCTTCAAAAATCCAAACCAAACCATTCTATGATTCTATATATGGCAAGACACACTGCAAGTACTTACAAGCTTTTTAATAAGTCTTTCTTTATTCACATCCCAAGAGATCAAAGACACTTCGACATCATACCACAGAGACACAAAGTCCTCCCACAGAACCACTCGATCTTCCCCAGGCTTGCCCAAGCTAAGGACAGTAAAGCAAACCTGCAATGTCCATGAGCTTGAATAGCTGAAAGCCTCTCATTTGCAAGAGACAGGAATTTCTCATGCCCATGTAAACATCAGTTGACACAGATGTGTCCCTTTGGGAGCTGCTGAAGTGACTGCCTCAGCTAGTTGAGTCTGATGGTATCGCACAACCTGCACCCATACATTCTGCCTTGTCTCTCACTATAGTGAAATCGACATCTGACTCATGAACTCACCCTTTCCCCTACTGTGAGTCACCATGTCTTCTTGCTTGAGGAGCAATCAGTAAAAGGCCAATACTAGAATTTTTACAGTTGTTTTCCCAAGGATAATTCCAAGTAGTAAGCCAAGATAATTCATAGTTCTTATGCCTGGTAGCCTGCAGTGTCTTGAGCAAGACTCCTATGTAGCAACAAAATCATTTCACATTTGTGCAAGGGGCCATTTTTCCTCTTTTCCTCCCTGTTCCCAGACAGCATCACAAACTGCAGTAACAAACCGAGATTTGTTTTGAGAAGTGTGTTGGCATCAGCAGAGTCTGCAAGGCAAAGCCAGTGTCCTGAGATTCCTGCTCCATAGGAATGATCTGAGGAAATGTTTTTCAGCAATTAAAACAATTTAGAATTCAAAAAGTAGTTTTAGAAAAAACCCTAATGTTTGGGAGAGCAGCTTAAAAAAGGAAATAGTTGAGACTGGTCAAAGCTGAGAATGAACCGGTCAAGTGCAGAGCAGAGCAGAGGAAGAGACAGTGAGAATAGAAGTGCATAGGAATCCTTGAAAAATTCAAAACTTTGTAACTTTTCATAGTGCCAGTGGACTCATTTTACTCAGGACACTTTAACCTTGAACAAAGGCAAAACCCCTATTTTACCTCAGAAATAAATCAGATTTTCAAAGCCATATGGATGTTTTGTTTTTGTCTTGAGTATGTTGCCATGCAACTTAGAGAGGCATCAGCTCCTTCGCAATGATTGCCACGAAACTTCCATCCAATTCACTTCATTGTGTTATTTGATATGAGTTTTGAATGACCTCATATCCATCTGCCTACATTCTATTTAGTTCTCTGCTTTTAAACAAGCAAACTACAGCATCTTGACTTTTTTTTATAGTTGCTTCTCCTCAGCAGTGGTATTGAGGATGATGGAGTTAGACTAGTACTTACAGCGGCTATTAAATCTCAAGAGTACTTTTGATTCTTTTTTATTGACATTACAGCACCCTGTTACATAAACCAATGAGACCCATAGAGTCTTTAGATATAAAAATTGGTTTTCTGAGATATTTAGATCCAACACACAAAGAATAAAGACCCAATAACTAAAAAATACATATGACAGTATGCACCTCTTAGAAAAGACAGCCATTGAAACAGCTCAGCAGATGTGTCATCCTCCATTCTCAGAGTCTTGTAAGTCCAAACTGGTTACAAACAACTTCACCCCTGAAGAAAGTGTCTAGGATCAGATGCAGAAATCTGTGAATGTATGTTTGAATTCCATGGGTCAGGAGTAAGGCTAGGGAACAGAGTGGTAGAGCAAGAGGGGTGAACAGTCATGAATAAAATCAGATTGTGTGAAGTATCCAGGCAAAGACAGATTATCAGAGGTTTACATGACAAATATTTGCAGGGAAAATGTTCTTAGAAGTTAAAAATATAAGAGAAAAGTGAAGCTAATACTGTACTAAACCCTTCTTGTAATGATCTGTGATGAAAGGGCAAACTACATTGTATTAAGCCCTGCTGTTTGTTTCCATTATGCTCCTGAATGGGATCTGTACCACATCATTCAGCAACTGTGAAGAAGAAGATATAAGCAGTAACAGTTTGCTAACTGGGGCTTCAAATGGGCAGGTTCAAAAGGATTCACTGGTGACCTGCTGTTATAATTTATGTTTTGTGGTCCCAGGCAGAATACTAATTCTTCTGCAGAAAGCCAACCTATGTCAACAGGTACCTTCCCCTCCCACTAAATTCAAGGGGCTGAAGGGAAAGCAGGAGTTCAGATGAAGGCAGAAAGAACTTCCATAGTTTCTCAACCACGTTACCTCACAGTCCCACCAATATAGAGCTATTGCTATAACTGAGCCGAACCTTTGAATCTGGGGAAAAAAAAAGAGTTCACAAAAGGAGCTGAAGGAAGGGAAAGAAACCTTTACCTTGCAGCAAAGGGTTTTTTTCTCACATATGTGACATCTTGGTTTTCTTACCATAGGGATATGGTACAACAGAGAGCAGAGAGACCTTGAAGCCAAGAAGCCCAGTGGCTTCTGTTTCCAGGCCATATAATAACTGGTGGATATAAGGAACATTCCTCTTTTCCATGTAACTTTTGAGAGACAAACAAGGTATAATGGAAGGCAACAAACATACCATGCGTCAGCTCTTGGCACTGCCACTGCTCATGCTCTGTTTCGCAGGTGTGTATGAGCACCTTTCCCCAATAAATCTGGGAGAGCGTTGCTAGATTTTCTGCTTTAGTTGCACCTTGCAAGAGCATGGTGTTACAAATAAATACTCCTGAGTTATTAAAGACATGTCATGCATACAAAGAGTGTATGGTCACTACAGTCATATAGTGACAATGCACTGCTTCTCTCTGCATGGAGAGAAGCCATGGGTCACTCTGTTGATACTGCTGGTTTTGTCTTTTTCTAGGGAAGAAGACATACAAACAATGACATTTCCTGGAGCCTTTACTTTTTCTTTCTCTATTTCGGTATTTTTTTAATACGAGATGAAAGGCAGACATAGCTGTCTCTCTAAAATGTGTGTATGGAAGCAACATCACAGTGATTTTAGGGATGGTGGGCAGCCAAGTGAAGCCTGTATACAAGTGTGGTGCCTCTGCAGAAAGGACATGCATACAAGAAAGTAAGTCTCCAGGTTGTCATTTATTATCAATTCTAATGAAAATATAGAGAGGAATTTTTATTTCTTCTTTCTGAGCATATGTAGAATTTTAACATGAGCATTTTATTAAAAGCAGATGGGGTTATGAATCATTCATAGCAAACTACTGACTCCCACGCATTGGCAGAATGACCCATGGTTAGCTTATTCACTGGCAACAAATAAAGCAGTGCTTAATGAACCCAGGCAGGTTATTTACAGGCACAGAAGAAGAAAAATCAGGTGCATTTTTAGGATTCAAAAAAGTTATATATTTTGTCAGGATCTCACTGGTTTTTTTTCCTTTTTTGAATAATGAATGAAGTTGTTTTAATGCAATGTTAATGCTGGGAGTGTTGGGTGAAGAAATTCAATTGAAAGCCTGTCACAGGACTCTCTTGTTTTCCTGACAAGAGTTGTCATGTTCTTGTGACACCTGATGTGCAGAGCACCAACTGATAAACAGCTTAAAGATGAAATTGTCAGTCTCCATTACCTCACACGGGCAATTACCCAGTGCAGTGTCTTGGGGTACCGGGCCACAGACCCACAGATCCTCCAGATGGAGAGGAAGGCTGGAAGTGTGTGGGTGCAGCATCGCCTCGCCCAAGGAGCAACCTAACAGCCTGGCACAGAAGAACTCTTCAAAGTTTTGTTGGTAATGAGGATTGTGGGGATCCTTCCCTTTGCTGTGCTTAAAGCAGAGAAAGAGCCAGAGAAGACTATGAACATTAAGCATAAAAACTGATAAAAGAAAGAGAGAAGACAAGGAGAATATATGGATAGCTTTAGGGCTTTTTTGGGGGGAAAACTGCAAATACTTGTAGAAATTAGCCCCGATGTTTTAAGATAGAAAATTCTTGGGAGATAACTTAAATTGAAAGGTTTCCAGCTGTAAATTAATTTCTGTTACATAGAATTAAGATGATGGCACTCACCTGTTTCCTACTTTTGTTCCCACTGACAGCAGGGGAAACATCTGATAACTCCACGCTACTAGGAATTACTTTCATAGTGTCCCTTGGATGTTTCTCATTTATGGCTACACCAGGAAGACTCTGGGAATGGCTATGCTATAACCATAGCAACAGAGAGATTTTGCACAGCACTCAAAATTTCTGTTGTTAACAACAAAAAAAAAAGCAGTGTAAATTTCTTTCTACTTGCATTCAATGGAGCCAGGTACATTGAACCAGCACTGGTTTACTGTTGGATGAGGCAGGATTTGGAGCTGTGGGAAGCAAGGAGATAAGGTGGGATGGGAGTGGTGTGAGCTGGAAGCATGGCTCACACATGCTACCATGCTCACCTTTGGGCTTTGGCACTCATTTGGGCTTTAGCAGCAACTGTAAGGCCAGCCTGGTGGCCTGTGGTGAGAAGAATTCCCCATTCCCCAAGGTCCCCAGGAGGGACCAGTGGGGTTTTATTTCTTCTGAGGGAAAAAGGGACGTAGTGGACAATATCGCAGGGTTTGGGGTGAAGTCAGACAAAGACATGGCTGGACTTATTCCATCCTGGTGACAGATAATCTCCAGGGATGAGATCTCAGAACTGCCTTCTGAATGCACACATAGCTTTAGGTATATACTGTATGCCTCTGCTTCACTCAGTATTGGGCCTCCCCACTTGCCAAGACCTAGCTTTGAACTCAGGATCTGGTCTAACCTCACAAAAAGGTGTGACTAATACATCTCAGAAAGCTTTTTGGGAAAAGAATTTCTGTCTTCTGGAGGTGAAGAGCCCTTATCTGTTCATTGAAATCTCTGCAGCTTCTGACCAAGAGACCCAGCACCACTCTGGAGTGGTCTCTGAGTCTGGATCTACTCAACTTGGTTTGGTTTGGTGTGGCATCTCAGTTTGATACATATATAAATTGAAATCGCACTTTGAATTCCTTATTCTGTTTGTAATTGCAATTTTAGAAAAAGCAAAGTTTACTCAAGAGTTTTCTTCTACAATGAAAGAAAGAAAGAAAGAAGAGGGGGAAAAAGAACTCTCCTTTGTAGCCGCTCATTCCTGTGTAAATAGAACAGTTGTCAAAACTACTGTGTCTGATGTTACTGTAACAGGGCATTCTGGAAAAAGAGAGACTGTCTTCACCAAAATGTGCAAATTTGTAGCAGTAAAATGAGGCTGTAAAAATGAGGACACAAAATTGCTTTTGTATTCTGTCTGGAAACAGCAATGTATGAGAACTCACAAATTCTCTGGCAGTGAAGGAACAGTGATGGTTCTCCTTGAATATCCTGAGAATCAGGTTGCACAGACACACGTCCAAGAAATTACACAGCAGACCCTCCTGACTATTCACTCTTTGCATTTGTTCCGTTCCTTACCTGAACCAAATTATTACAGCTTTTTATTTTATTTTGTCAAAACAGAATTTGGAGAAGAAGCAAAATATTTTATTTCAGTGAGATGAAAAAAGCAAAACAGCAAAAATGAACTACAGGTGTAAAGACAAAATTCAGAAACAGGAGGAGGGATCAGCAGCTTAATTCTGATGTCACAGAGTCCTAAACTGGCACAACTCAATGTTCATTAACAAAAATATAAGTCAAAATAGTAATGTAGATAAAATTAGTACAAAAGCTTTTAGGTATAGTTTCTTTTGGAATTGTCCTTTACCCTAAAATATACTACTGGCACATTTCTATCAACTGGGATATGTGTGAGTGCACTATATCACTTGTTTTTAGAGACAGAATGCCGAATAAGTGATAGTTTGCCAAATATGTTTTATTTACATGTACCCAGTAGAAAATAATGATTAAAACTAACTTGTTATGAAGGGGTTAACTATTTATGTGACCAAGTTACACTTCTGCCTACTTAACACCAATTTTTGAGGAGCAAACGCTGATCTGCAAAATTTTCCACACAGGGCTGTTGATTTAAACACAGGCAGAATCTGTGAGAAGATAAATGAAGGATTTTGATGAAGCAAAGAAACAACCCCACAAAGGGCTGGAAACTTCTGAAGCCATGCAGGTACATCAGAGTGTAATATCCCTGCTGTGCTGCTGCAGACGGGAGCTCTGGCAGCAGCGAGGGGCTCAGATGCCATGGTGACGAGTGTTCCTCGAGCGGGTGAGCG
The DNA here is from genome assembly GCA_033556795.1 of Tapera naevia. Taxonomy (NCBI): domain Eukaryota; kingdom Metazoa; phylum Chordata; class Aves; order Cuculiformes; family Neomorphidae; genus Tapera; species Tapera naevia. The sequence goes on along the minus strand of JAUMJJ010000198.1, from coordinate 1,108,500 downwards.
GAGGAAATCTAACAGATCCTCTTGTCGCACTGATTCCAGCCGCTGCTAATTAGTGTTGATACCATGCAGTGTAAGAAGAGTAGGGGAGGACAAGCATTGGAAAGGTTAATCACATCTTGTTTTGCTTGACAATGACTCCCTAAATGATGAACACTTTCTAACCTGGCTTTTTAAAAATATATATTAGATCTTCTTACAAGCCTCACCTTTATTTCTACTGCATTTGCCCATTAAATGTTTTTAGTCAAACAAATTTGTATTCAAAATAAGATTATAATTATAACTGTCAACTGGGGCATTATTTATTCTGCATCTCACCTACATGGTGTTCAAATCCACCTTTTGAAAACTATGAATATTGGTTTATTTATGTGTATTGTTCTTAAACACACCTTCCTTTAAGTAGCAGGTCTAGAGAATACATCTTTTGCTTTTCCTGCTGGGAGCTTTATTATTCCTTCAATGACATGGGAGCACAGAGATGCTGCCTGCACAGATCCCTTCAGGTATCACCCTTCTCAGACATCACACATGTCTCATCACTATAAGCAGTCCCTGCTCACCTCCATTGTCAGGTCTGAATACTGGAAATGCTTTTTGTGTTTTCCAGGTACACTGAGATACCAGAGGAAGGAGCCCTTGGTGTCCTCACATAATTATCTGCAGAGATCATGGTGCACCAGTAACTTGCTGAAAAAAGAACAAATGACAAGTCTTTGGGGGTTTTCTTGTCCATCAGGCTCCTCTGATTCCATGGGGGAATCCTGAAAGACATTAAAGTGGGTCAGAAAAAAAGGAGGGGGATAGAGGAGAAAGTGAGACTAATCCAGCAGCTACAAAGCAGTTTCTTGGGTAACCCCAGGGAAACCCACCTTTGGGAGAAGCTGTTGCTCTAACACAGAACATGTCCTGCTGAAAACAGAGGAAAACCTGGTGGGACAAATTCAGTGGAGAACTTTGAAGTGCATTGACTAAAGACTTCTGAATTACTCAAAATTCATATGCATATCTGCAAAATACGTAGTATGAAATACAAAGTTATGGCAGCTGTAAGAACCTCTGCAATTAATCCAAAACCAGAAAACATAAGGTGGAATATAGATATACTCTCCACCTGTCCATGTCTGAAGGTCTTAGGCTACTCCACTGCTCTGTGACAGCAAGCAATGCAGCCTCCAAAACCAAAAGCAAACTGAGCAACTCCTCGTGAGTCCAGAACTCAATATCATCAGTTATTTCCTCCGAGAAAGCTGGGAGAAGAAGCAGCCTTGAAGCCTCCTACCAAAGAGGAAAAAAATACGCTGGGACCTCCACAGGTAGCTAAGGGAAACCCTGAGCATAGTGCTCATGCAGCACATAGTAGTGAAAAAAAATTACCTAGTCACCTTTCAAATTGACAGGTAAAGCCAGTGTATGTGATGCTCAGAAACTCTCATACCACAGACACAACTTCCCCTCTCCAGTGAGTCTTCTGATAAATTAAATAACTCTCTCCATAAGTTTATCAGGATCCATTTTAACTTATTTAGAACCTTCTTCCCCAATTTAATTTGGAAAACCATTTTAGACTTTTACTCTTGGATAGCTAGACTCCATTTTCTAATTGCTATCTAAATGTATTCATGATCAATTCATAACTATTTGATCTTGTTATTTATCCTCTAAGTCAGAGAATCCTTATCCCTCACTGACATTTGCCATCTCTGAATATGAGATGTGGCCTAGGAATGACAACTGGGGTTCTTCCCAACTGGCTTTAATTAAAAGAAAATCTTGGAAAAAATATACCAATTTTAAACGTAAAAAATATTTACCTTAGTCACTGTTAGGAAAAAACCCTCAATATCCCTGTATTGTGCCAGCTGGATATCCCTGGATTGTGCCACTTTGGACAATCCCTTGTCAGTTCTCACCAGTCACAGAGTATTTAGTTACTGCATTGAAAAGTAATTCTTCCACTGCTTTGGAGATACTGTGTCATCTCTTGGATGGTGTCACATTTAACTGATATCTTTCACATACCAGAGATATGGCTCTGCTGGACAAGTTACTTCTCCCATACGATAAGGAAAATGTTACTTTATTTTACATCTGCTTTGGAGATTAAGGGCAAAAATCTAAACGAGTTCTCCTGTGGCTCTAAAAGAAAATCCTAACCTGTATTGCAAATGTCAACTAAATTGTGGGCAAATACATGTTTGGATTTTCCTGTCAAGAGACTGAAGTGTATTACAGGTCCTTATTTATTTTGGAGAAGGATCACTAGAACTAAAACAACTGTCTGACAGGTAAAATTTGCTGGAGAAAAAATGCATCTATATCATAATTCTGATTGCAGGAAAGGCTGTTGTCAACAGCACTGAGAGCTCAGTTGGAGAATACATTGCTGTTGTTTTGGAGTAAAAATGTAATGATGAAATATGATCCATTTTCATCATCCCTGCACACTTGACTATTTAAACTCAAAATCATTCCTAAATTACTTGTTGATGGTGCATGTGAAGGGTGAGATGGAAAGCAATGGGCAAGGCACCAAAGCAATGGACATGCACACGTTTCCTTTTAAAGCTGAGGTGGTTTCACACACTCCTTAGGCAAAGTTTTTCTTGTTACAGGCTTACTAATGACATGTAAAACTATTTAATAACACACCTAGTATCAAAAAAGCTACAAGATTTTTGTGAAAACAAAACTTGCATGTGTCGTGTTACAACCTCCCTTCATTCATCTCAGCATCTCTACCAAGCTGGAGGGAACTATCCAGACATGATCTATCTTCCCCTGAGAAAGCCTCTGACCCAGGCAGTGCGACGCTCGCGTGCCCAGGGGAAAGCAATGCAATCCAGATCAGATTAAAAAAAAATAAATTAGAAAGACCAGTTAAGTATTTGGAAGTATTTAGAGAATTGATCTGAAATTAACAACAAATAAATTCAACTCAGACCATATGCATAGTACCAGACTTCAAAGGGAGAAATCAAATATATAATTCTTAAATAGTGAACAAGTGGAAAAGCAACAGTATCACAAAAAATATCGACCTACAGTGAGTCATAAACTGAGTGCGTATTCATGATGTGATGCTGTTGGGGGAAAAAACTAAGCATGATTTTAATAGGCACAAACAGCAGCATTGCACAAAAGCAAAGCAAACCAGCCCTTCTGAGTGGTCAGCCACAGCGGGCGGGGGCAGGGGGTGAGGAGGCAGCCACACCCTCACACTCCTTTCAGGGAATGGGCTTCACTGGGGACACAGCCAAGAGCTGGCCAACAGCAACGATCAGAAATCTGGAAAACGGGACCAAGAAGGGAAGTTTTTAAAATCTGTGTGTTAAGTACAGAGAAGAGGAAAAGTCCCTTCACAAGTCCCAGATGATGTTAACAGAAGAGAATATATCAGACCTTTTTCGTACCAGATGATGGGGAGACAAAATGCAGCCTGGTGGACCAACAGGCAGGCAGGTTTAGGTCAGAATGTAAATGGTGCTTGGCTGTAAATGACAGAGGGCAGATTACAAAATTGTTTGTGCAGCACTGGTGAGGAGTGCCTGGGTTGGTATTAACCCCGTGGCTGTCATGGTTGGCCTCCAGATGTACCCCAAAACCCCGACAGAAGACGAAGCAACTTCTTCAAGTCCCTTTCAGCCCTGTGTTCAAATGATTTAGTGAATATTGGGCAATTCTACTTTTACTAAACCAAACATCTTCACAGTATTAGTTAAAACATTTTTCTGTGATTTTATGTAGTCATAACAGGCTTGAATCATTCTTTAATTATTAAACTATTAAATGACAAGCAGTGTCTAACCTCTGTAGAGGTCACACAATGGAGAAAATCTTCCCTCCAGAAGCAAGAAAGCTTGAGTGACATGGCAGCACCCATCACTCACTTGAAAAACTCTATTACCAAATGTATGCCATACTGAAAACTGAAACAAACTTTGGAAGATAACTCTCCAAATGCTATGGTACATCGTCCAAATGTTTTCCAGCACAGCACTCGTAGTATTTTAGAGGAAATTACAAATCTCTGAATGTCCTGAATGGTTTGTAGCATTTGCATTTCTTAACACAGGCACCACATTTTCTTGTTTGAACAACTGTCAAGTTGTGATGAGCTTTGAAAAGCAAGCAGCCAAACACATTTCATAGTATAATTCAGTTTATGTTCAATCACATCAAAGAAATAGGTTTTCCTAATGGTTAGGTTCCACCTGATGGAAGCACATTGCACTCATAGATCTGCAACTATAATTATTACCATATCTTGGAAAACCTCAACAATGCATTAAATGCTTTAAAGTGATGATTAAAACCTAGGTGCCCCAAGATGCTTTCTAAAGAGTATGGCATGCAGACATCCTACCAGGACAGGTCATGAAAAACACAATGAGAGAGCCATGAATCATAGGCAACCTTCCTTTAATTACCTGACTTTGATCTCAGCTGGCCTTTGCACCACTTAGTTTTTCTTCAGGAAAACTGATTTTCAGGGCTTGTTGGTAGCAATTGGCTGTCTAGAGACAGGCCAATTAAATAGTTTTCTATACATTTTTTCATTCTCAACTGTTCAGTTTCATTAGGTTAAAATGATGGGTGATGTATTTCTCATTTACTCAGTTATTATCAATTCCTTAGCCACATTTGAAGTCAAAATGTACTGTGATAGAAACAAGAATCCAATAAAATTATTAATAAGATACTGTGAAATAGAGAGTAGATATTTAAATGAAATTCTGTGTAAGAAACACAGGAGAAGAAGACCAACATATCAAAAACCTTTAAGTAAAGCTAACTGGTTTATTATAAATAAATAAAGGGAATATCCTACATAGTCACTGAGTTGAACACCATCATTGTGCCTGGTCACAGTGTTCTTCCATACTGCAGAAAAAATCTTGTCCACTTGGGCCTTGCTTGTATTCATAGATTACAAGATAAATATTTTTTTCAGTCCCCAGTTGGCTTCTCAGCTTCTAATAAATCCAGTTTTTGAAGTAAATTGAGCGAACAGAAATTATAGAAACTCCCCCTCTGCAGATGCAGGGAAGGAGGTCCTGCTTTCAAAACACGGTTGATCACTTCAAACTGCTGGCTGCAGGTGCCTGGCCAGAGATTCTTCTGGAAAGTCTCCTTCAGCTGAAAACAAGCACAACTTAAAATTTCTTCTCATATTTCAGTAATTTCTTAAACATTTAAGCCTGAAACAATTAACAGTGCAAATTTTCTTCCATTTCTTAATGTAAAAAAGTAAGTTTTCTGTGCCTTGATTTCCCTCAAGAGAAATCCAGGGATTATGAACAAATTCCCTTTCCTAGCTCTATTGCCTTTCTCTGGACATACTTCAGCTTCTTTCTTGGATTAAGGGGCCCAAAACCAAACACAGCATTTGAGTTGTGATCTTACCAGTGCCAAGTACAGGGGGGAAACACAAAACTGGGAGGAGTGGCTGATCCACTAGAAGGCTGTGCTGCCATTCAGTGAGAACTGGACAAGCTAGAGAGTTGGGCAGAGAGGAACCTCATGGATTTCTACAGGACAAGTGCAGAGTCCTGCAAGTCAGGAGGAACAACCACCTGCATTGGTACAGGTGAAGAGCCGACCTGGTGGAAAGCTGCTCTGCAAAGAATGATCTTGGAGTCCTGAGGGACACCAAGCCAATCATGAGCCAGCAACGTGCCCTTGTGGCCAAGGGGATCCTGGAGTGCTTGGAGAAGAGCACAGCCAACAGGTTGAGTGCGGCTATTCTCCTCCTCTACTCTACCCTAGGGAGGACCCACCTGGAGTCCTCTGTCCAGTTATGGGCTCCCCAGCAATTGAAAGACAAGGAACAACTGGAGAGAGTCCAATGGAGCCCATGGATCATGAGGGGAATGGAGCATCTCTCTTATGAGGAGAGATTTAGGTACGTGAGTCTGTTCAGCCTGCAGAAGAGAAGGTTGAGAAGCGATCTCATCAATGCTGATTAATCACCAAAGGGGAGAGGGCAGGAGGAGGGGGGCAGATTCTGTTCAGTGGTGCCCAGCAACAAAATAAGGGGCAACAGGTACAAACTGAAGCACAGGAAGTTCAACCTGAACATAAAGAAAAACTTCTTTACCGTGAGTGTGAAAAAGCACTGGAACAGGCTGCCCAGGGAGGGTGCGGAGTTTCCTTCTCTGGAGATATCCCAACCCACCTGGACATGTTCCTGTGCAACCTGCTCAAGGCAAACCTTCTTTAGCAGGGGATTGGACAGAATGCGTTCCAGAGGTCCCTTCCAACCCCCAACATTCTAGAATTCTGTGAATTCTCAAACCATCATTTCCACAGGAACCCAGGATTTCGGATCAATGCCTCTCCTAAGCACGCTTAAGTTCAATCCAATTCATACTAAAGTCAACAGATACCAATATTATTCTAACATACCAGCTTTGGAAAATGATTTTTAATAAGCAGAAGGATATTACAGATGAAGAAAACCTTTCATCATTCATTAATCTATTCTGCACATCCCAGATGGTTTTTGTCTCCCTGATATTATACTTTGTGACTGATATTCCTGTTACTTATGGCAGGTTCTTCCCTGAAGTTACACAGGAATGAACTAACTTCTAGGGGCCAAGTTCTGGTTTTGGTTACTCCCTACAATCCTACCAATACAAGCAGATCCTCCCCCAGGCAAAAAGAGGAGAGACCTGGGTAGTGCCTGTTGTTCTGGAAAAGGCAGGTGACAGTGGGAAAGTCCTGCTTGTAGGAGGTCAGGACGGAGACACATACTACATGATCCTCATGCAGCTTGCCAGCTTTACGTTCTGCATCATCTGCAACTCAAAATCACCTTGCATTCAATTTCCAGTGCCAATCATGCATGGTGACAATGATATTTTTTCTTTTTAAATAGAGTTATCAATACGTTGATATTTAAAATATCTCCCCTGAATTCCATTTAAAAAACAGGCTTTTAATCTGCCATAACAGCACCTGGAAAAAATCTGTTTTAGTGAAGTGCCACCTACTGTACTGACTAAAACATCACAGGGTGGCAGGGGTGAATCCCACCAGGCACTCTGCTACAGCTGGATTTTCCAGCTTTTTTCTGAGGTCTTCTTTATCTACTTCATTTATTTTGCCAGCTCCATGCAGACAAAGCGAGCAAAGATTTGTTGCCCTCTACTACAGTGTTAAGACTCTGATACATGATTTAAGTTTAGATTGATTATTCAGTGCCATGAAGGAATGTAATTGGAGAAATAACGGCTAATTGAGGTTTTAAATTTTTCAGGCTTCACTACTGATCTGGGAAGCACAAATTCTTCAACAGAGTGTGTATGCAAACATGAGTGCAGCACCAGGACCCACTGCTGCAGTTTGGGCAGTCCCGACCAGTAAGCCACCTGCCACCATTTCCTCTTCATCTGGTACTTTCACCTTGTTGCTTCTAGTTCTGGGAGAAAAGCAAGAATTTTCACAGTCCTTGTTCAAAATTCCAGCACAGCCGTTCATCTGGGACCTTCTCTGACTGTAGGAAAATGCAGGTTTAGTCCTTTCTGATTATTATGAACATTTCATAACAGGGAATTTGTACATAACCCTCTGTGGGAGACAAATCCAGCACCCCAAGATATGTTTCCAGTGCACTCATGCTGTTTTATACTTTCATAAATAAATAGTAATAACGCTGTCATCTTGCCTCATGAGCTGGAGAGCGGATGTGATAAAAACCAGTCCCATAAACAGATTCCAGGCAATTTTTCCACAGGATACATCTACAGTACGGGAGGGGAAGGGAATAAAAACTGCCAGGAAAGTAACATTTGCTATAAATAAGCACATTGTATGCACTTAATTAGGCAGTGCTGTTCAATGTAAGTGCAACAGATCTTGCCAGATCATTACCAGTCCTAAAAGAAAAAAGCTCAGAGGCAGTATGAAGGAGAAGCTGCCATGCTTAACTGTTGCAGCACACATAGAACACGAGGACTGCCATCCCTCTGCCAAGCAAACCCACCAGTGCACCACCCACTGGTATCTTCATCGTAGATTCAAAAGGTGTTTTTTTAAATTATGGGTTTACTTGAACACCCTAACTTCAATATTTACACTGCTACCTTGACCCTGTTTAAAACAGTCTGGGTGTTCTCACAGGGGGTTTGTCAGGGCCAGCACAGAGAAACCAGTCTGAACCTTGCACATGCTCTCGTCTGTGAAAACCAGGCCTTATTAAATTTCTTTTTCACTCTGCCAGTAACTGATGGTTCCTCTGTTTATTTCGCTGGGCACTCACAGGGATCGGCTGGAAGGCTTTCCAGATGAGGCTGGGCAGCTCTGTCCCTGGCTCGTTGGCGACAGAGCAGTGGCTGCAGGAAAATAAACCGCCAGGAATAAACGAGCGCCTACAGAAGGGATCTCCCGGCTCCCCGGGATGCCCCCCGGCAGGCATCGGAGCCCCAAGCCGCACGCCCCACGCCTGCCCGTGAGGACGCGGCCCTCCGCCCCGCCAGGGGGCGCGCTCCCTTCGCGCCCTCTCCCCGCGGCCGCAATGAGGCGACCGTGGCGCTGCCTGACCGAAATTCCTGCCGCCGGCGGCCCCGCTCTGCGCGGCAGTGGGGGCGCAGGCGCGGAGGGGCAGCCCTCCTGGCGCAGGGCCCCGCGCCTCTTCCGCGACGGCGCTGGCGCTGGGCTGGGCTCGGCGCGGCGCGGCCCGAGATGTCGACCAAGAATTTCCGTGTGAGCGACGGGGACTGGATCTGCCCCGACAAGAAGTGAGCGCGGGCGGCGTGGCCTCGACGGGGCCCGCTCCTCACGCCAAGTTTCGCAGCTCCTGGCCCCGCCGCGGAGCAGGGCCGGCACCAGCGCGGCCGGGGCCGGGCACGGCCTGAGGAACTCGGGGTTTAACGTGGAGCCGGTTGGGTCGGAAATATAAAGGCATTTGCCTTCAGGTCTCGGTGTGTGCCATTTCCAGTTCCGTTAACTGGCGTCTTCGCGCTCTCTCTGTCTTTGTTTCCAGGTGTGGGAATGTTAACTTCGCGAGGAGAACCAGCTGCAACAGATGTGGAAGGGGTGAGTATCCGAGGTGGCGTATCCTTTCCTCCTCGTCCCTTTCTGCTTTTTTAAATGAAAGGGGTATTGAATCTTCTCATTTGGTGATAAAGGTAGGTGTTTGGGAACTGTTTGGTTTTTTTCTTTTCCAGAAAAAACAACAGAAGCCAAAATGATGAAAGCTGGAGGGACCGAAATAGGGAAGACGCTTGCGGAGAAGAGTCGTGGTCTCTTCAGTGCTAATGACTGGCAGTGTAAAACGTACGCCCTTTAAAACTGCTGAGTGTTCTTAGAGGCACACAGCGCATCCACAGTGTGATACTTGATCTTCTCTGTGTAAATGCACTTGTACTGGTGATCAAAACCCACAGCTATTCCTCTGGTAGTGCTGTGCTGTGGGGGTAGCATCTGTCTTTGGTTGCTGGACAGCAGTTAAATTAATTAACATGACTGGAAAAGGGTTAAAAAATTCAAAATTAGAAAGGCAAAAGTTCATGGTTTTCTCTGATAAGCTGAGACACTTCGCAAGTTTGGAAGAAACGTACAAATGGAAGTAACATTTTTGGTGTGATAGTTTATTGTTAACATTCACTAAATAATTAATGAGTAAAGTTTAGTACATAATTAGATTCTTAGCTGTTTCTCCAAGCCATTAATCGAGAGTATTAAGATCTAAGTTAGGAAAAGACTGCTTTAATAAAATGCTTTGAATTTGGAAAGATGCTGTCAGGTTTTCTGGAGAACAGCTGTAGCTGTGCTTTGGCAGGTGATGATATCCACTCATAAGCATTCCCATGGTGGCTCCTTCATTAACTCCTCAGAACTGAGAGTGCTGTCTTTGTAGAAGAATGAGGAATTCTAACACATTCTGTACAGTCTTAACTGCTAACTTGTCTGCCTGTGAATTGTATTTCTTTCCCCTGGATTTGGCTACTGTGGTCTTCTTACCATTGTCCTCATGCTGGGAAACAACCCACAGGCTCTTGCAGTGCTCTGTCTGGGTGACTGCTGGCTGTGGAGTTGGTTGTGTTGTCCCAGTGACTGCAGGTCAATGCTGAAGCACAGAAAATACATTCTTATGGGGTTTTTTAAAGTGTTACCACAACATTTCAGCTTTTTCACCTGAAATAAAATGTTTCTTATTTCTGTTTTCTTCTTTTGATTTTGAAGATGTGGTAATGTGAACTGGGCCAGAAGATCAGAATGCAATATGTGTAATACTCCAAAGTACGCTAAATTGGAGGAAAGGACGGGTAAGATATAAATTGTTTTCAAAAAAATCAAAGTACTGTAAGAAAACTTCTTTATATAAGTTGCAAGATAGTTTAATTAAAGGGATTCTTTTCACAGCAAAACTAGCAAAGTTGAGTGTTCTCTCATCTGTAAATATGTAGGTTTTTAGATTTGATTACTTTTGTGTGTGATTACTTTTAAAGTATGTGGTGGTTTCATTTGAAAAGTCAACAAATACTCATCTTAAAATGCCTGTATATTTGATTTTCATCCTAAGGCATTTGGAAGGAGTAATGCAGTATTTTTTTTACCTCTGAAAGGCCGCTTGTGTATCACGGTGTCCACTGACAGGGGCCTCGGCAGTCATGAGAAACTGTTTGAAGGCTGTATAGATTAGACTGTTATCTCTTAATGAGGTCTGATATTCGGTCACACTGTGACGCATTTCAAGCTCCTCCTGCGTTAACAGTGTAGAGTGCAGTGGTAACTAGAACAGAGGATATCCTTACACTGCAGTCTTAGCTGTTTATGCTGTTACCACTGCAAATGAAATCAAGCAGAGAATGTAATGCATAGAGGTTAATGCTATTGCGTATTAAAAGAACATGGAGAAGAGCACAGAGCTCATTATTCTAAAAGAAAAACAATATTTTAATAGCCTTATTTAATACTGTAAGAATACTAAATAATTTTTAGTAGTTAATTTTTCAAGTTCTGCTGTCTCGGAGTAAAACTGCAGGACACTATGTTGCACGTGCTTGCAGTAAATTGCAAAGTCAGCTGAAGGTAAAATGATCCACTAAAGTTTTCCGCTTACATGGAAAGGAATAGAAAGTTTATTTTACGCCATGCTTATTGTAGTTGAACTTGGTTCAGCTCAAGAGGTTGTCTTGGTTTTCCACTTTTTAAAGGATATGGAGGAGGATTTAATGAACGAGAGAATGTTGAATATATAGAGCGCGAAGAGTCAGATGGGGAGTACGATGAGGTAAGATTGGTTGCGGATGTTAGTCGTGTGAGTGGTGTTCAGGATGCATTCCTTGGCATTTGGCATCCTTAAGGAGTAAAGCTCTGGTCAGCAGTACAGTGTGATGCCTTTGACAGAGGATGCTGGAGTGTAAAAGATTTGAACTGAATGGGAACGGATCTGGTTTTTGGGCAGTAAAACTGAGAACAGTTCAAATGCAACTGGTATAAGCTGAGTCGGTTAAAGCTCTTCAGGAGCAGGCTCAGGGTCATGCATGTTGTTTTCAGCCAGATCTTCACCACTGTTTTATAAAGATATCCTGCAGACATAGATAGAAAATAACTGTTCTGTAAAATTTAGATTTCCACTAATCCTGTGTGTGAGTACTAATTGTATCAAAGATAAGCATCTCTTCAGAAAGCTTCTTATTGCCAATTGATATTTCATGATATTTCTCCTTCCCTTTGAGCAATATTGCCTTGGAAATCAATATATATTTAGGTGTTTTTTTTTTTTTTCAAAAAATCCAGTTGGCAATTACTGTTGATTAAATGATTTTATAATGGAATAAAATTTCTTAGTTTGGACGCAAAAAGAAGAAATATAGAGGGAAGCCGGTTGGTCCTGCATCTATCCTGAAGGAAGTAGAAGACAAGGAATCTGAAGGGGAAGATGAGGAGGATGAGGATGAAGATCTTTCCAAATATAAATTGGATGAGGTAGAGTGTTTTGGTTTGTTTTTTTCCTAGCATCTATTTTTATAATCATTCCTATAGTGCTGTTCAGTAGTCATGGGTAAGGTTTGGTCTGTATTTTTATCTAACTCTAAAGCAGTGTGGAGGAGTAGCTATTAGAATAATAGTGCCTACCATATATATATAATTTAATATTTTATAAGTATGTTTTGTATATCTGCATTTTTTCAGGATGAGGATGAAGATGATGCTGACCTTTCAAAATATAATCTTGATGCCAGTGAAGAGGAAGACACTAATAAGAAAAAGAAATCCAATAGGCGCAGTCGTTCTAAGTCTCGATCTTCCCACTCACGATCTTCATCGCGCTCATCCTCTCATTCAAGCTCAAGGTCTAGGTCCAGGTAAACGGGTACAGGTCAAGGGTAACACCAGGCAAAATGTCAGTATCTAACTTCTCTATTTACTTTTTTTTCTTGATTGCCTTACATTTTTAGTTTAATAATGTGAGCAATTTTTTTCTACAGAATTTATACAGGTAGATAATGTTCTTTTCTGAGCTTCTGTGGATCCTCAGTAAGGAGGCTTCATGTGTCCTGTTTCTGTCTTAGTAAATTTAAGTTGATATTTCAATTGAATCCTTCAAATGAATTTAAAATGTGTCTTATTTTCAATTTTATTTTTAGGCTTGTTGACCATATGTGATTTAAGGGGTGCACTTTTTTAGCAATGTGAAGCAGACTTGTCGAACAGAGAAGCAGAAGGGTGGTATTGGTAAAGTGGGAGGAAGTGACAGGAAAAGGCAGTGTTGATGTATTCCAGACCTATTATGTGAAAGGACAGGATGGAAAATATCCTGGAAATAAAACCAAGAAACTTTGATTTAATTGGGCAATCAAGGAACAAGCTTTAAGTACAGCGGAAATGTTGTCTGAATAACACTGCATACTTATATTAGTCATGGGTCTGCAAAAAGGAGTCTACTGGTCTACTGTCTCAGAAAGTTATTTAAATGCAGTTATACTTGAAAAGTTCAATAAATGTTTTGTAGTCGCATAATGTAAACTGTGTTGTAGCTTTTTAGCTGCCTTGCAACTACTACAGGAATGGTAATGATAAGTTTTAAGACCTCAAATTGGAACGAGTTCATAAAGTTCATATCCATAATATTCAAGTTCCTGCTAAACTTCCTCGCTTTATAACCGCACCTCTGCTCTCACCACAGTGATTGCTGCCCAGATTCCTCAGACCCTCACACTAACCAGATATCATCCACTGTCTCTTTGTCTTTCTTCCCATTGCTATCATGTATTTTGCATACTGCCTCTTCTTTGAGGATTGCACTCTCCTATTGTCAGCTTCCTTACTTCCTCCAATGCCATCTAGGATGTGTATTTGCCATGTGTTCTAAGGAGGAGCACTAGGGGAATAATAGGGATTAAGCTGACTGGCTGGCAGCAGGTATTGTAAATGAAGTGAGGTGTGGAACAAGATCTTTGAGGAAGTGGTTGTGTTGTCCTGTGTGAGGGTATTATGCAGACAATATGGGCTGTGCTTGAGTGCAGTTCTTGGGGTTGGAGTGAGAAAGTCAAAGATGACAGAACTTCATCTGGCCATAACTTTGTTCTTTGATTCACAGATGTTAATGGTGAAGTTAGATGTAGCCTGTCATAACTGAAAATTGCTAGGGATCTTTGAACTTCCTGTTGAACTCCTTGCTTCTAGTTGTAGCTAATGCATTGGAAATATCTTGTGGATACTTCATAATTTTTAAAAAGGTTTTAATATGTTTTCTGGTTAGCATATGTTCATACTGCTTTTGTTTTGCACAGTAAAATGAAAAAGTCATGGTATCAGTATGAACTGGGGGACTGACAGCGTGTATAATATGTTTTTCCTGAAAACATTATTAGAATTCAATTGCAATGCTTTCTTTTTACAACAGTTACTGCAACTCTGCTACCATTTTTACCTATTTCATGTTTTGTGCTTTAAAGAAAATCCATCAAAATGAAAAATTTGAAAATAATTATGGCTAGTTGCAGGTAGTATTAGATATGTCTGTATTTTAGCCAAGAATTAACTACGACTTAATTTATAATGCAGATGAGAATTTTTATGAAATCTTGAAACTGCTTTCAGAATGCTTGTGAGAACTGACTTGGGGAAAATGTGAGGCAGCTAGTCCTGATACTGTTACATACTCCTCCAAGAAACTGATTGTTTTGAAATTAAAGCACAAAGTAAAAGTTAGGGTGTTAATTTAATGAAATAGTTAAAAGCTACACAGTCATTTCGCTTTGCAAATTAACTGAAATTATGTTTAAATTTTTTGCTTTGTTTTAGGAACCATAATAAAAAACTGACTATAAGTTTTTGAATGCATCATCTTGCTATGTTAAATCTTCTGTTTTAAAATGTTCTGTGGTGATACTAGGTGATACGGGAAAATGGTCATCTCTTTAGAGACTCTAGACCCAATTGTATGGATGCGTAGTTGACTGCTGCTAATAGTAGCAGTTGTTCTTCTAATAACCAATCAGACACTGGAAAGAAAATCTTCCATGTTGTTTCAGGTCCCATTCAAGAAGTTCTTCCAGTTCCAGATCAAGATCTCGTTCCAGTTCCAGAGAACACTCTAGATCTCGTGGGTCGAAATCAAGGTGAATGAGGTAGCACTCTCTCCTTGCAGAGAGAACAAAGGGCAGAAGAACCAACTGCTTGTTGATTTCATCATAAAATTATGCCAGTCAAAAATCATTAATTCGTTTTTATCTTGGAAGTCAGAATTTCTGGGGTGTCTGCACAATATTGTTACCACTATAGATGTATTTCTTGAGAATGCAAGGTTTTGGTTGAAGAGTTTGTCTGGTGTAAGCTAGGCGAGTGGATGCCACATATCTTCACTCTGAAAGAAGAAGAATTTGAATGCACGTTTGCTTGATTCAGTAATTTTTGCTGGTTTTATGGTTTCCACTTGGCTACTTGATGTGGAAGAGCATTAGAAAATTTGCTATGCTTCTGGGTTTGTGTTTAGTAATAACTTAAGGCATCTTACTTCCACTAGATGGCGCTGCCATTGTCTTTATAAATGGAGAGGACTGAAGAAACATGTTGAGTTGCAAATCACATGAGAAGCTGACAGGAGTTCGAGCTAGCTGCCTTTTTCTGTGTTGCAGTCACTGAACTTCACAGGGAAGAGTAACAAGTGTCTGAGTTCCTTAAGGTGTCCCTGCACAGGCATCATGTTGGCAGGATGTTTCCTTTCCTGGTGGAACAATCTGTCCCATCTCCATGCATGCAGAGCATCTCAGGCCTGTAAATAGGAAGTTTGAGTTGGGAAGACCAGTCACCAATGTTGCCACTACCCTTTGGTGGCAGAAACATGCTGTGGATTATCACGTGAGGGCCAGCACGAGGTGGGATCCATGCTTTTAGGAAGAAAAAAAAAAAGGGAGCCTGTTGTGTCCCCACTGGGTGCTGGAACAACTCACCGGCTGAGCTGAGTCTTGCTTGTGCTACACGGCCTCCACTGAGTGTCTGCAGTGCATTAACTCGTGGAAGGGGACAGTGTTGTTATTTACAATTAGAACCCTGAAAATATTTTGTCAGCAACCTGCGCTGTGGTGTTGTGTTTTTTAAAATATCCAGCTTAAAGCAAAAATTCTTTTGAGCTTTGTTATAGTTTTGGGATTACAGTTTAGGACTTTGTATCTCTGTTACTTTTTCCACAAGTCTTTTTTTTTTTTCTTTCTAGATAACCCAAGTGATTTTTTTTTGTAACAAACGCTGTTTAATTTTTTTTTTTAAATACCAAAATGACTGGAGGGTTTTTTAAAGTATTTCGGTTGTGGAAAGTCTTACTCTATCAGAATTTATTGTGTGATTTGTAAATATACCTGCTGAGGGTGGTACTATTCTGGTAAGATCAACACTGCTTTACAAATTCCCAGTGTGAAATATCCATTAATATGAAGCAAAACATTATATCAGCATTACATCTGGGGTTTTCAAGCCATTTTGCTTTGTGAATTTAACTACTGAGGAAGGTCCTTACATAGGCTACTTCCTGTCCCAATCTCCTATCACTGTTTTGTCAAAACATGTCATTCTGGTGAACACTGGAAAGAGGTTTCCAAACCATTGATGCTCTGTATATCACAAAATTTATTAAGAGCACTACCATGGCAGTAGCAATCTTTATTGGCAGATAACTTAAGGAGTAAGTATCCACAAATTCATTTGACAGAATACTGATGTAACTAGAATAGTAAGTGTTGATGAAAACTTACTTTGTTCCTTTTTTATACCAGAATTAAATCTGATTTATTTCTTAATCAATAAAGATCCAGCTCCAGGTCCTACAGGGGGTCTTCCACCCCAAGAAAAAGATCTTACTCAAGCTCTCGTTCATCATCTTCCCCCGAGAGAAGCAAGAAGCGAAGTCGTTCTAGATCATCTTCATCTGGTGATCGCAAAAAAAGACGATCGAGATCACGGTCACCCGAAAGGTTTGGGTTTATGTAGAATAAGAATGGGTGTATTTAAATGTGTGATTTTTTTTTTTTTTCCTGAAGCATTGAGATTCACTGGGAAAGAATTGAATCTGATCAGTTATACGGATATTAAAAGTAGTTTTCTCACTTTCCCTCCTCTTACTTCCTATTAAAACTCCTGTAGTTCCCTTTTTTCCTTCCCCCCCCACCAGTGAAACTTCTTCCTACTAGAAGGATGTTCCATAGAAAGGCTTGGCTCACTATTCTGTCAGTGTGTGAAAGGATTAACCTTTACATTATAAGTAACTATTGCATTTAGAAATGTATCCTACTTTCAGTATTAATCTTAGATTTGTAGTATTAATGCACATTTGTGAGCTTAAACTGTTTTAAAGTTATTGTTATATTCTTAAAAGGCCCCTATCAGATATACTTGGCTTTCAGCTATTATAGGACACAAACTACTCAAAGTGGATGCTAAAATGAATATCAACTTATTTCTTTGCATGCTTTCTCCATTTATATCTTACAGACGCCGCAGATCATCATCTGGATCTTCCCATTCTGGTTCCCGTACAAGTTCTAAAAAGAAATAATGATCAAAGCTCACATTAAAAAAACAAACAAACAAACAAATTCCAGTCAGTGCATGAGACATTTTTAAGAAGTTGGTGTCTTACTTGGTCAGAAGTGCTGAATCTGCTAGTAGAGGTGCATGTCTGTCCTTGCTTTCTGGAAAACTGCAGCTTTGTTCATTCATGAAACAAAAAGTAAGGTAGCATTTTAAGCCATAAACTCCCCAGAGGAGGTGTGATGTTTTATTATTTGAGTAAGGGGTTTTTTATTATTTTTAAAGACTCAGTTACTCAATTCCTGGCTCTCTCATAAGCATTAGCAGGCACAGGTTGGATATCTTCTAATACAGCTCTGCTCTTCACGTGACAATTGGAAGTATCTGAGTTAATGTAGGAAGGGAAGAACAAGAACTTTCTGCATCCAGCTTGTTCGGTGTAGCTCATTTGGGACCACAAAAGATGAGCATAGCTCTGTAGGGCTGGTGTTACCCACTGGACGACAGTAGTGAGTACTCTGGTTTGTTTTTCTGTGTTGAAGTAAAAGTAGAGATGGATATTCCTCTTGTTCTCTTTAGCTGTGCTCAGTGCAAATTAGCTATCAAATACGCAGTCCATCATGTGATTCTGTAGCAAGTGAATTACACTTTGTTCCTTCGAAGCAAGGATATTTGGGATGTTGGTCGCTGTCCATTGCTCCAGTCTCATAGTTGCCTGTGCCTGGCACTAGAGATTGTTTGCAGCCAGCAAAGTGCCCTTTCTGCATTGTGTGCTGGCTGCAGTATTTTCATGTGCACAAACCCTGGACTCTGTGATCCTTCCTTATGAAAGGATCATTTCGGAACTCTTGAGATGAGGAATATAGGAATAGCTTCTTCGCATCTAGTGAAGCTTCTGTAGGCCGTCCATAATATTCACTTGGGGCTGACTAAAAATGCCAAGGTATCAGAATTTTATTTATACTTAAAAATGAAAATTAATAAACTGTAGAAAGTTCTGACATCTTAAATGTGTTCATCATCAGTCGCTCTTTTTCCCTGAAACAATTTATGGCTTAAAATGCTTTATTCTATTTTACTAGCAATATCACATTAAAACTCAATCTCTCTTGAGCTCCGTTTGGTTAAGAAAGTTTAAGTATCTTCAGTGCCATCGCAAGGTAAGTATGTGAAGGAAAATGCTTCTTTTTAAGCAAGCAAACAGCAATATATCTGCATTTATTTCAGTAGTAAAATTTCCGAACCCATATTTGACCACTGTTTTTTTATTTCTAAATGAACAAACGGAGCGAAATTTACTACATTCAGCTTTCTTTTTTTTTCTTTAGCCTCTTCTTTGGGACTGTTCTAGAAGCAAAATGTTTTCAGTGTAGAAATATTTTGATAAACTTTTGCTGAAGAAATGCTCTGCAATTTCTTCTTTAATGCTTTCTTTTATATCTAATTTCAGTGCTAAATGTGTGTAGGTTGCACAAGAGCAGGTTAGTCTTGTAACTGTGCCTCTGACAACTCCTGAGTCAACTACTAAATTGTAAAAATCAGATCTAGTAGATGCTGTGTTGTTAGCCTTGGGCTTTTTTCTTGTGCTTTGTATTAAAATTATTGCTGTACCTTACAGATGGACATTTTTAAATTTAGCAAATGATGGGCTAAAGGCAAAGGAAAATTATGGTTCCATTTGGCTTAGATTAAAATGTAAGGCAAAATGGTTCTGTAGACAAGTGTAAATAAAACTTGTGAGTCAACTCTGCAGCGTGTCCTTTCTCTTGGGAACATCAGCAATTCTCTCTGCGACCTGTCCTAATGGCTATCCCTGTTGTTCTCCCTTACAGCGATGCAAGTGGGGCCGTGGGGCCACTTCCCTGGCCATGTGCGTTATACATTTCTGGATTGTTTCACTTATTTAAGTACTGAAAATGCTTTTGGATTTAAACAGCAGCATGTTTAAAATGCACTTTTACAGAACTTCAGGGTATTTTCTTCTGTATGCACTCCATATCTTTCAGAATTTTTTTAGCAGAAGCAGTATGCTTAAATTATTTTGTTTTCTACATTTTAAAATACAGAGGCACAGCGACTGTGACAGTCTGCAGACCTGTCGTAAATGACAAAAACCATCACTTTTTGTTTACTGGATTGGCAAATAAAGGAGAACCAGGCTCTTGGAACCAGGGCCATCCCACACCACTAAGACACAGCGCTGGGTCGAGTCAGGCAGTGAAGGGTGTGGGTTTGCTGGGGTAGGGAGTCAAGGGGATGAACTCTGGTGGCCTGGCAGTGACTATTGCCTGCTTGTAGGATGGGTGTTCCCATGCAGCTCTGTCAAAGAGTGGTGAAGTTTGTCACTGCCAAGGAGGGAGAGTTGATTACATGAAGTTTAGGGCTGACGTGCCTTTCTAAGAAAAATTAAATACAATTCATGGTGATTTTTGTCTAATATTCTTCTGTAGTAACTGAAAAGGAGAAAGTGAATCTAAGGTCTCCCTGGAGACTTCTCTCGGCTAAACAATCTCAATTTTCTCAGCCTGTCTTTGTATGGGAGGTGCTCCAACACTCTCATCTTTGTGGCCTCCTCTGGACTTGGTCCAATAGATGCACGTCCTTCCTGTGCTGAGGACTCCAGAACTGAACACAGGGCTCCAGTGCAGATGGTATTTGCTGCGCCTTATGCTGGGGATGGGGGACAACTTGGGGTTATCGCCTTGCAGCATTGGCCTGTGATGGTGATTAGCAGGCCTGGGTGTTGAACAACATCAGTTTATATGAAA
This sequence comes from Tapera naevia, assembly GCA_033556795.1. NCBI lineage: Eukaryota > Metazoa > Chordata > Aves > Cuculiformes > Neomorphidae > Tapera > Tapera naevia. Next base: position 1,088,749 of record JAUMJJ010000198.1, on the reverse strand, counting down.
TGGCACTGTCATCAGCCTGCCTTTAGGGGATAATTGAGCATAAGTAACATTTCAGGGGTCATGATGAGTACTAACATTATAGAAGACACTTGAAACCTCTCTAATTTCCCTGTAGACAGGCGTTTGAGACCAAACACCAAACCTGGCAGGGTAATTTTAAATAGTAATAATGTATTGCACCTGTGCCTTTCATCTGGCTGTAGGAAAAGCCTGCTTAAAAATAAATGGTGTTTGGCATTCTCAGGATGGTACAGGGTGTGGGTGGAGAGCTTAGGAGTACCAGTCTTGTTCTGTTCTCAGTTAACTACCTCACTTTGATGGGTAACCATGACAATTTAATGCCTCCTTTCATTAGGAATTGATTGATGCTTGAGTCCTTTTCAAGCCACATACCACCTTAGTCGCTAAGATACTAAAGTGGATATTCTTATGCAGTATGAAAAAAATAAATGGGGAAGCAGTGTGACAGCAGGTGCTGGGAGCTGTAAGGGGCAGATGTGGCATTCCAGCAGTGCAACCTGTGCTCCTTGCAGCCCTTGGCAACACAGTGGCACCAGCCCGTCTACAGTTCTTCCCATCTGGGGAGTTTCTGTAATATGGATGTGTGAGTCTATGCTGAGCTTTCATCTGCTGCTGGGGAAGAAGCTCTGCAGCTGATTTTCTTAAACAGTGCCATAGTTTGTTCTTGGAGCATTAATCAATGTATCGGGCATAGAATTTTCTGTGTAGAATGCCTTTATCATAAAGGAGTTTTTCACTCAAATCAGAAACAACATGAGCTAATAGGGTGTTTGTTTGGGGTTGGGGTTTTTTTCTAAGTATGGATGTATAGATATTTGTGCAAACTTTTCCAAGGTTTGGACAAGGACAGTGGTGCAGTTGGGTGGCAGTCCAGGTGTTACAGCAGGTGTAGCAACATCCTGCACGATTCACCTGTCCTCCCACTGTCAAACCGAGCAGTATTTTTAGAGGAAAGAGAGGTTGGTTACACATGCACAGGAAAAAAAAAACCTGTAGAATGCATCATACTTAGTTTGGAAAATGGGACTAATAAATGGATGCTTTCTCACTGGCTGGGTACGGATCACATCCAGGAATAACACACAACTAAGCTAACAGGGAACAGTCCCACTGTAAAACTGTGGGGGCACCGAAGTGGTAAAACCACCAGTCTCAGAAGCTCCAAATCAGGGAATCCATGTCAGAATTATAAAAAGGGGAGAGAGAGTAGAAGGGAAAAGGATTTTTTTCCCCTCACACTTTTATAGACTTTCTATTTGAAGTTGTGTGCACCAGAGATCAGTGTGAATGCTCTTCCAAGCACTGGACTTGTTTTGCTGACATAGTTCAGCCTTCAGCCACAGTCTGGCCAGCTGTGATGCCAAGGCTGGGGTGTCTACAGTGCTGAAGTATTGGATGAGTGCAGCTAGAGCCTAGCTGGGGTTAAACTGCACTGTTTGCTGGTGGCATCCTTGTGTCTGCAAGGTTAAGAAGTCTAGATTCCTTCATTTGAGGATAAATTGCCATACATGTCCTAGAAAGAAGCTACAGCTCAAAAATTTATGAAGCAAGCCATAACTTGTAATATGTTTCTTACTTAGGAACAATGTGGTTCTTCCCCTTTGCTGCTTTAGCCTATGCACACTTGGTCACACAAAGTTGTGCCTGAGCAGGGCAGCGTTTTTGTGCTGGACTTGGTTAATAGCATTTCCATAAAGATTAAAACTCCTTAAAACTGTTAACTCTGCTTTCCTATGGAAAATGAGTTAAATCCTTGATGGTAGGTGGCTACGTAGAGCATGATCAGAAATTCCTGCTCATAAGCAAAGAAATGATCATAACATGAAAAAAGGATTCCTAATGATAATTAGTGCTGGTTCTCTGACCTGTTTGTTGTCTGTGCCAGGAGTAAAGGCAGATTCCCCCATTCTCACAAGACTGTGAGGACACAGCACTGGCACAAAGTGGAGGAGTAGTTGTGCTGGCTGTGAACTCCCTCAGGGAATACAAGGTCCGAAACGAAAAAAACCCAAGACTAACCCTGTAGCTTGAGAACGCAGAGTGGGAGGGGCGAAAGAGATTGTTTTATAACGTGTTCTGATCTGTCACAGTGAGACAAGGCTCAGCTTGATTGCTTCACTCAGTGCGAGTTTTTGCGTGTTCAAATAGAGATGGTTTCTTACCCTTGGTCAGACATCTCAGTGTGTGAGAGTGAACATTCAGTTCATTCTTCACGTTTCTTACAAAACTGAAGAAATCTGCGATGGAAGCTTGTCAGTTATTGACTGACTGACAGTGAAGAGATCCCAAAGACCCAGTCAGTGCTCCAGGGAACCCATGTTTTGTTGGTGGAAGATGTGAAAGCAAAACCGATGGAGATCCTCAACAGCCTTGCAGAAAAGAATCTGTGGAATTTCTTTGGACTTTGGCAGCATCAGGTGCAGCTGTGTGTCAGCACAGTAGGAAACTGTTTTGAAGGTAATCGCAGCTGATTTTCTTAATTTGTTAAAGAGTTACAGGCACAGTCTCAGGGGGTTTCTGTCGGATCTCGTAGTTGGGGTGTTTCTTTATTTACAGCCTAAGAACAGAGGAACGGCTTGGTTGAGATTGACCTGCGCTGACAGTCTCGAGAGTTAAACGGAGCGGGAAAAGGAAAGGGAAAACGAGCGACGGTCCCGTGCCCGCTGCCGCTGGGGAAGCGCCCTGGAGCGACAGGAGACGGCGGCTGCTCCGGCACCGCCCACAGGTCTCGGCAGCGGGCGCGAAGCCGCGGCATTGGCAGCCCCATGGCTGCTCCGGGCGGAGGGGGCGGAGGGGCCGGGGCAGCCGAGGCGCCGCCCGGGGGCAGCAGAGCCCGCGTCCCGCGGTGCAGCTGGGGCCGCCTTGGGCGGCGCTGGGCACAGCCGCGCTCCGGACCCCGCGGAGGAGTGTCCGGGGCCGCCTCCGCCCTCCCCTCGGGGCGGGCAGGGGAGGTGCTGCAGCGTAAGAGCTGCCTCCCGCCGCGGTGCCGCGGACACGCTCCGCGATGCGCGGACCCCGGGGCGCCCCGTCGCCGCCGTAGCCCGCCGGGATGAGCCGGTGGGCGCAGTGCCGGGGCGGCCCCAACGGCTCCGAGCCCGACGCCATGCGGCAGCGCGGCAACGCGACGGGGCCGGCGGCCGAGGGCTGCAGCGGCGTGTCGGTGGCGTTCCCTCTGACCATGATGATCACGGGCATCGTGGGCAATGCCCTGGCCATGCTGCTGGTGTCCCGCAGCTACCGCGCCAAGGAGAGCCGGCGAAAGCGGTCCTTCCTGCTCTGCATCGGCTCCCTGGCGCTGACAGACCTGCTGGGGCAGCTGCTCACCAGCCCCATCGTTATCTCCGTCTACCTGTCCGACCGCGCCTGGGACGCCGTGGACCCCTCGGGCCACCTCTGCGCCTTCTTCGGCTTCAGCATGACTGTCTTCGGGCTCTGCCCACTCTTCATCGCCAGCGCCATGGCCGTGGAGAGGACGCTGGCCATCCGCGCGCCCCACTGGTACGCCAGCCACATGAAGACGCGGGTGACGAAGGCGGTGTTGCTCAGCATCTGGCTGGCCGTGGTCGCCTTCGCCCTCCTACCCGTCGCCGGGCTGGGCCACTACACGCTGCAGTGGCCCGGCACCTGGTGCTTCATCAGCACCGGCGACAGCCAGCTCACTGGGAGCCTCTTCTTCGCCTCCACCTTCACCATCCTGGGACTCCTCTCCCTCGTGCTGACCGTGGTGTGCAACCTGGCCACTATCGAGGCCTTGGTGTCTCGTTGTCGGACCAAAGCGACTGCATCCCGCTCCAGCAAGCAGTGGGGGCGAATCGCCATGGAAACACTGATCCAGCTCTTGGGGATCATGTGTGTCCTCTCAGCCTGCTGGTCGCCACTGCTGGTAGGTCGCCTTGACACCTGCTGTGGGTCCACCCCAGGCCTCCTCCATCCCTCTCTCCTCCGGGGCAGGAGGCAGAGTGGCCCCAAGAGACCCTCTGAAAGCTGAGCCCTGGCCTGGGCAGGGTGGGAGACACTACGTTGGGGTGAACACTGTGGCCACGAATGGCCTCTGAGGAAAGAAAGTAGGGTCCAGGACAGCCTGGAGATTTCAGGTGTGGAATGCTGATAGGAGAGGAGCTGGGAGAAGTCCAAGAGGATAGCCAATGTGCAGCATGTGTAGAAAAATTAAGACCAGGACACCAGAGTAAAAAGAGTGGAGGGTGAGGAAAAGAAAAGTCATATACAGAGGAGAAAGGCAGGGCATGAGGAGACCATGGGTCTGGGAGCAGGGCACCGAGTTGGCAGCACTGGTGGCACAGAGCCCCTGGAGCAGCAGGCAATGGGCAGATGTGGAGGGGAGTGAGCAGCTGGCACTGGAGGCACAGCGAGGTATGCACTCCTGCCCAGTTTGACCCACAGATTTGACCTACTTGCCAACACCACAGGGGTCTGAAGGTGACAGAATAAGGGAACCAGAATCAGGTTATTCATCTGTTAGAGGAGCCTGTGATGAAGTTTATCAAGACCTTGCTGTGAGGAAGCCCTGTGCTCATGGGGAAAGAACCATTTATTCACTGCTTTTCGTTTGCTCCTGCCTTGTAGCAAAACTTACTTCAGTGCTTTCTAAGAAGAGGTGGCTTTGCGAATGCTCTTTGTTCATTTTTTTTTTAAGACCTTTGCATTTTTTTCCACTGTTTTGTTAGTCCTCACTTGTGTCTTTTCAAACTGTGGTAAACTGCTCCTCGAGATTAGGAGTGGAGGAGGCTGAACCCACCCCTTGTCTCATTCTGCCATGTGGGGTAAGGTCATACTCGGGAGTTTGATGCCAATATCGAAAGGCCAGCTGATGGTTCTGTCAGAGGGCAGTATGATTTTTAGGAAGTTTCTGTTTGGGGTCTGAAAGCAGGGAAGGGCTGAATCTACCTGAGGCTGGTTTTGAAGGTATGTGAATGGTATTTCATGGCCCGAGAAGGATTTTTCTTCCTTATTGTGCACAGGGAATGTGAGTGCTCATTAACAGGGCAGTGGTGAGGAGCGGCTGACAAAGCTGACAGCCAGTGACGAGAAGGGAAAATTAGAAGAGACATTAATTTATTTAGTAATGTTATCCTTATAAATTAATTAAAATTCCATCAAATCTCCAAAATGATCCCACCCCAAAATAAGTGAGAGACTCCAAGTTAAATTTCTAGAGATCATTAATAGCTTCTGATGGAAGGAAATATGAAACCACACTGACAATCTAGTGAGAACTTGAGAGGAAAGAGTGATGTTTTGCTCTTTGAACTCCAAGTCGCGCTGGATTTGATGAGTTGAGCCAGGAGACTACCCTGTCCGTGTTTTTGTATGTCCCTGCACTGATTGCAGCAGCACCAGCCCTTAACATTGCAGTGGCCCAGCTTGCTGGCCTGCTGCCATGTACCATGAAGTCCAGGCGTGTCTTTATTTTACAGAAGTTAACTGTTGCGTGCTTGTCCATAATTAAACAGATTAAAAAAATTAGAAGGCATTTCTTAAAGGAATGTTATATATTTGTCTCTCGGCCCTTGCTTTTGTAGCTTTTCCATTGGGAGGCAAGGTCTGCTCTGCCTTATGCAGCCAAGAGCAGCGCTGTGGCCAGGGAGCTATTGCGCCTGAGGGTTTAACGAGCCTTGTAGCATTGAGAGAAACTCCCGAAGGCGAGGGACACTTTTTCTTTTATTCAGAGCCTGAGCACTCAGGAAAATAAGTGAGGATGTAGGGATTCCCCCTGGTGTTTTACATTATTTTTAGAGATTTAGTAGTCAGAGGTCAAACCAATACAGCTGCCGCCGCTTTATGGAATGAATCTGTGGGAAGTGTTAATAGGATGAGTTATTAGAGCAGAGTCTGGGTCAGATAACCTGTTGTAAACAGCACTGGCACCTCCAGAAGTCGCTTGGGGAGCTGGTAGGAGAGAGCAGGGCTGCTCAGAGATTTGTCTATGGAACGTGAACTGAAGCCTGATGCGCCGAGTTGAAGGCTGGGCCAGTTGAAGAGATGCTGACAGCAATACTTCACATGTGTTTGAGGATCATCTGGACAACTGCTGCCTCACTGGATGACACAGCCATAATCCAGAGAGAATTTGTAAAGAATTCACTTCCCTGTGCAGCAGCAACACTGAAAAGCGTGGAACTGTTCTGTGGGATACTGCAGGACTTCTCTGTCCAGCCAGCATATCTCCAGTCTTCATGTTCTTGAAAAGAAGAGTCATGACTACAGGAGCATATTCATACATATACTTCATCTTTCTCTGCACTACTACAAAGTGTGGGTTAGGAATAAGAGACCAGGTTTTTAGAAGAGTGACCCTGGAGTAATGCAAGTGCATTTGCAGTGAAAGACAGACCATAGAACTCATTTAACCTAGCACTGAAGTATTTAGAAGGTGTAAGAAATGTAGTTGAAACAGGGGTCCAGGGGTTTTCAGAGAAGATTTTTGGTCTTTTTTAAAAAAAAAGAGTTTGAGTTTTCTAACTGAGAACTAAGGGATTCTGGTAATTGGTGATAGGTAAACAATGCCACTTTACACAGCCAGTATTTGTAAACTTGTTCTGTTTATGAAAATGACAAAATCAAATGTGATTTAATACAAAAGTGAAACTTCTGATGACCGTGGCTGTGCTCTGAACGCTCTGAACACTAGAGCTGTGCTCTAGTAACACAACCTGCTTTTTCTTGTTTTACACCGGATTTGGCAGGAGCGAGGAAGTTCATCCATAATGCAGGAATTGTCTGCTTCTGTTGTACACTCAGGATGTTACTCAAATTCAGTCCGGAGAACCTATGAAAATGCTCCACTTCTATGAGATATTGCTTTATCAAAAGTCATTTCCAGATCACGCTAATCTTCTGTTGATTTTGGTGCTTGGCTGCAGCGCCACTGGCTGGCGCTGAACTGGACTGGGACCAGAGTAAAATGAGCCTGAGGTAAAACAAATTAAGCTGGTCCTTGACTACACAAAAATATTAGTGCAGCGCAAACTAAAATTCTCACAATAATTCTTTTAGAGCTTCAGCCCACAAACTTATTCACTCACAGAGCAGTTTCAAGGTTAATTTCAGCGAAAATGCTCAGGTATTTTGCTGCTTTATGGGTCAAAATTATTCTTCTTCTTAATCCTCCTGTCAGAAAGAAATTAAATACATTCTCCTTTACAAGTGTTTTTACTAAACTGTATTATTTTTGTAATATTTTTAGATGTGTAAAACATAGTTACGGAAAGCACCTTCACTTAGAGAGAAAAAAAGAGCGATATCACTGAGCTGTAAGGAAAACAGATGGCTCCTTTGCTATGAGTTAGTAGCTCTTCCCACTAATGCTCCACTTCCACTTGAGGCTGAAGTAGCTGCTTGTTTCAAAATGGCCCTAGTATACGGATTGTTTCCCTTTGACCAAAAGACTGGATTTTTCTGGGCTGTATTTATGAAAGAGACCTTAAAGACCATCCAGTTCCAGCCCCCCTCTCATGTGCAGGGAAGCCTTGCACTGAATCAGGGTGCTGAAAGCCTCTTCCAGCCTGGCCTTGAACACCTCCAGGGATGGGGCATTCGTGACTTCTCTGGGCAACCTGTGCCAGTGTTTCACCACGCTCTCAGTAAAAGATTTCTTTCCAATATCTAATCTATATCTCCTCTCTTTCATCTTAAAAACATTCCCTCCCATCCTATCCTTACCCTCCCTGTTAAAGAACCCCTCCCAGCTTTCCTGTAGGCCCCCTTTAAATACTGGAAGGCTGCTCTAAGGTCTCCCTGGAGACTTCTCTTCTGCAGGCTGAACAAGCCAACTCTCTCAGCCTGTCCTCATGTGGCAGGTGCTCCAGCCCCCTAATCATCTCCGTGGCCTCCTCTGGACTTGATCTGACAGATCCATGTCCTTCCTGTGCTGAGGAATCCAGAACTAAACACAGGGCTCCAGGTAAGGTCTCACCAGAACAGAGATAGGTCTAGCTAAGGTCAAAACCAAATGTTAAAAATGAGACCACATTTGTTGGAATCCTGCGAGACTTTGATGGGACCTTGTCATGATTCTCTGCAGTATTATCCTTCTGTAACTGTTTTCTCACTAAAATCCTCAGCCTTCTCCAGTAATGCCCAGGGAAGACTGCAGATGATTTGCTATCGTGTATTTCTCAGAAAAGTCGGTTTTTTTTCAATATGGCTTGTTAGAGTCTGGTGCCATAGAACTGGAAGGCTTTCTGTATTGCTGTCAATCTGATGGAAGAGCAGCTACAGTGGGGGTGAACCAAGGTTAGGGTGGTATGGTTGCCAAACATGCCCTGCCATGGTCTAGTTGGCTGGGCTTGTCTGAGCTTTGACTATGGCAGGGAGTATTTCTATAATACCTGAAAAAATAAACCCACATCTCTGATAGGCAATGGGAAGTTCTCCTTCACGGGTGCAGAAGCACAGTCTGTGATGGGATTTGGCCTGCTCAAACTGCAGTCTCACACTGCCTCAGCTCCAGCAGAGGCAAAAAGGGAGAGAGTTCCAAAATTACAATTTTGATTTTGAAACTTTATGGTACATGACTGTAGGCTTTATTAGTCCTCTCCATGGTGGCTTTCCATGGTTCATTCACCATAGCACATTTCATCAGGAGAATCCTCTGCTCCTTCCAAGGCTCACCTCCCTGTGTGGGTGGAAATTATTTAAGCAACAAATTAGGACTAGTGGGAGAGGAAAAGCTACATAACAGGATGAATACTTCTGTCTTCAGGTTGCGTAGAAAACATATGGTTTTTTGGAAGCTATCTCAAGTAAATATTTTGCTACTCCACTCCTGCTTAGCTAAAAAATATGCACCTTTAAGCACCTGAACTGTTTTATTATCCATCTATTACTGCAGATAGCAGCAGTTTCCAACATAGTTTGTAAAACTGGAAAAAAAAGTTTTTGTTGTGGTTGTTTATTTTTTTACTACTATGGAAGCTCCTTCTAAACTCTTCGCAGTAGGATAGTGAGCTGTCTGGGAGCCCCTGAGGTCACACAGGCTGCCTGAGTGAAGTTAAGCTGGTGGCAGTTTGTGACAGTGTATAAGTGTCAGCTGTCAGCTGGGAGACTGTGAAAGCACTCCTGGATACTGCAGTCCAGCTTTATTCAAAACCCTGTGAATGTATCTCGCAAAACAGGTCTTGTCTTTGGTTCTGAGTTTGAAAACCAGAGCAATGCAGGTTTAATGTTATTATAAAACTACATTCCGTGAGAACAGTAAAGTTCTACTCTAATTAGATAAACACAATTATCGACCATATTGCAATATGTGTTTTGAGCCAAAATTTTTATTGGCATAAATTGTGTTGTTCCATTGACTTTATTCTGCCTGATGTTGTTCCACTACCTTTTGTAGTCTTTCTTTTAGTTCATTTGGAAGATCAGTATGGGCCATGATGAACAACCTCTAAGGATATCAAACACATAACATTTCCAGTAAATTATTCCAGTAAAGTAAAATTATGCAATAAAACCAAAAATAAGCAGCACTTTTCTGCTTGGGAATTGTATTTTATTACCCTTATATTTTTGTAGCTCCATGGGTTCACTAACAAAAGAACAAGACAGCAAGATCTGCAAAGCAAAGGTCATTGCAGAGTTCCCAAAGGAAGAGCTGATCTGGGAGAAAACAGCTCAAGTACTGGGAATGCTGCATGTGGTGTTGTTTCCCTTGGCTGTAACAGGGGCACAGCTTATTTGCACTGTGCTGTTGCTTTTCATGACACAGCAATGCTGGCATCCCCATCAGGAGGTGGTTGTACTGGGTGCTGGTGGGCTCGGGAGGTGGATGCTCCAGGCAGCATAGACTGGGCTGTGACTGTGATAGTGTCCTAAGCAGCTGAAGGTGACAGAGGAAGCAGTAGATTGTGGTGCCCATCTGAGTGTTTGATGTGGTCCGGATCTGAATCCAACCATGTTTTTAAAGAACTCTACCCGTGATTGCTTATTTTCATTTTGATTTAAATTAAATGTAGTAGATGGAATCCTCAACCGCTTCTATTTAAAGAAGCAAAAATAATTCTCCTTTGCTGTCTGAGCTTCCCTGCCTTCCGGACTCATGTAAGTCTGTCCAAGGTCAACACATGGTTATTGATCTGGCACCTAGAATATTCCTTTGAATGGAAAAATACTCCCCCACAGCCTCTGCTCCTGGTTGCTCTTGCTCTGACTGTCCCAGTGTATATGGAGACAGCAGCTGTCCAGATGTCAACAGCAGCCTTCTGTGGGAAAAACCTTGGCTGGGATCTCCCAACTTGTATTGCTGCTGTTGCAGCTTGTCCTGGTTCTGTTGAAAGGCTGGAGTCAAGATGTTGGACAGGGCTGTGAATCATTGACTCTGAGCCTTGGGCCATTCCATGCATTTTCAGGGTGGGCTGTCAGCTTGTTTGGTGTGTGGTCCCACTGGCCTTTGGAAAGACAATGCATGAGGTGTGATTTGGAGTCATCATGCGTGTCCCTCTCCTTGACATACACAGCATACACATCAAAAATGTGTGAACCTACTGCATCTCAGTTCTGCAGGGCTTCAGGCATTAAATTCAGTCAAGGTCTTCAAGTCATGCCCAGAAGAGATTTGCAAGTGAAAAAAGAACACTGGCCCTGGCTCTCCCCAGCCTCAGATCACTTCCTACAGCCACACTGCAGGTGTGGTGGGACCCAGTGCCCTGTGCAAAGGCTTTGCTCTGCCTTTTCCTTTACTCTTAAAACACCCAAGGGCTTTGTTGTGCATTTACAGCCAGGTGTAACACCACTGGTGTTGTCCCCATTACACAGCTGATACCCACAGCCTTCAGCAGCAGGTTGCATGGGAAGTGCCTGCTCAGAAGGCGTTTTGATTCCCGTATTTATAAGCTTTTGGAAAAACCATTGCAATTCAAAATCTAAGGTTGTTTATCTGTAGAGCAGGAACAGAAAGCCGCTGTAGTTGGTATGGAAAGCTCAGGAGAAAACTTTAGACAGCAGATACTGACGAAACCGTAGAACATTGTATCTGTCTGGCATCTTTCAAAATGTGATTCCCGTTTCCCACAGTTATATAGCAGTATAGGAGAGCATCGCAGCACCAGCTCCAGTGAGCTCTTTCACCAGCTTTGAAGAAACAAACAAACAATCAAACAAACAAAAAGCTTCCTATTGCTTTTACCTGAATAAGCAGCAGCCTGATCACAAATCCAGTGCTCCCATAGCTGGAGCCTGGCACTGGAGACCCCAGACTGGATTCCTTTTCCTTCACAGGTTTTCCGTGCAGCCTGAGCCAGCCCTTGGCAATACCCTCCATGTCTAGTCTGTAATGTGAGAATAAAGGTGTCCTTAAGGCTCCTGGGCAGTGATAGCTGTAAAGCCAACTTATGTCTTCATTTGGAAAATGAGGACATACAAAATATTGTACTTTTACTTGATTGAATCATTATAGCAGAGTCTTTGGCTTTTCTGAATTAATGAGTGACTGTTGCTTACCAGTGCTCATGTTCTGGCACCTGTTGTCCACGTAACACCCACAGGAGGACCAGATAGCCCTGTGCTGAGTGACTGCTATTGTAAATCAAGATGCTGCCACGCCCCATAGCATATAATCCTCCAAAAATCAACCTGCGTGTAGCTTTTGGCTTCCAGGCCAGAGCTTGTGGATCTGTACTGTGAGGTATGGGAGACGTCACTTATGGAAACTTCTATTGTGAGAGATGTTTAACAATGTAAATAATGTATTTTAGTTGTACCAGTTTAGATGGTGCGGGAAACAGATTCCTAAATATATCAGTGTTCATTGGGGGAGCTGCACTGAGGGGGAAGGAGGCAATACAGGTCAGGGTAACACAAAATGCAATCAGGGGCTTGTGACAAAAGAAAACAAATTTCTTTCTGTGGACTTGAAATGTTTTCTTGACTCCTCGGCCAAAACGCCTGGGATGATCTTTTTGTTTTAATTTGACTCAATTCATAAGCTGAATAGTTTACCTTAAAATCAAATTCTAAAATTTAGAAGTTGTAAAATAAACAGCTTTAAAAAATTCAAAGACATTTTTGCATTTGAAATTCTTTTTTCTGACATTTACTATTCATAACAGAATTTTAAAGAGCTCTACTCTTCGCGAGTTATTCCGCGGTTCCTTGTAATCCTGTTAGTATTATAATGATAAAATTAGTCCCTTTCAGTTGTTTTCAGAGGTCAGTAATTTCCCTATCTATCCAAAGCCACCTCCAATATCTAGGATTTAGCACACAACTTTCTGTGCCTCTCAAGCAGGGAAGCAGCATCTGCTGCCTTGTTTTGGCATGAGATCTATAAATAAATCTGGCTGATACCTGAGAGGTGTCATGTTTATCAGTCATTTTACACACACACACACACAGAGCTGCCCTCAGTGCTTGTTTGCTCTGATCACAGCTTGAATTGGATGAGGGAGTAAAAAAAGTTCTCGGCAGGATTTTGTCTGTAGGGATATTTATGTGCAGTGATACTCAGACAGTGGTCTTGTAATGCTTATCACTTTTTCCTCCTAACTTCCCTTAGATAACAATGTTGAAGATGATATTTAGCCACACGTCGTTTGAACACTGCAAAGGATTCTCCAGTGAAGCCCAAAGCTCAGAACTGCACAAGGAATGCAATTTCTTCTTGACAGCGGTGCGCTTGGCCTCCCTAAACCAGATACTGGATCCATGGGTTTACCTCCTGCTCAGGAAGATCCTGCTCCGGAAGTTCTGCCAAGCAGCCAGCGCTGTCTCCAAGTGCTCCAACAATGAGTGCAAAGAGAGATCAATCACTTTGTCAGAGGAGATCCGACGGACAGCGACATGAAGGGACATTCATCCACATCCATGGGAACTCCTTTCGCCAACGAGTTGTTTTAAATCTTACTGTGAATTGGGGTATCTGTAACATGTTCACATCTGCATAAATAGCTGAAAATGGTATTACTGTGGGGACTTACAGTGCCAAATATTTATCCAATGTGCCAAAAATTCTCAAATACAAAAGAAGGAATTGGTTTTGTTTCTACCTTCTGTTGTTATTGCCATTCATAACATGACGTTTTGTGAGCCTAAAATAGAGTTTGGATGAAATTGTCTTGCATTAAGGTACAAAATGATTTTTCCTGTCAAGGGACACTTGGAACAGATTCAACAGGTTAAATCACTGAAGAAACCCATTCCTATATATATTTTAATACAAAAATTATCTACTTCAGAGAGCCCTTCTTCCTCCCTTTTCCTGGAGGGCAAAAAATAGAGACAAAAAATACGAGAATTAAGGGAAGACAAAATTAAGAAACTCTAGTTGGATTTCAGTGGCTTAAAACTAAAAAGGATGTGTTGTGTCAATGATGGTACGTCATTCCCTTTTGAGAACTGAAAGTAGAACAAGTCTCATGAGGCATGGATTTGTCCTGATAAATGCTCATTCCATGTGAGTGCTGAAGTAAGCTCCTCTGCTGCAGAGGAGGTGACAGTGAAATGGAGAAACAGCCTGTGAAATACCCAGGTATATCAGGAACTGCAGTTTGCAGAGCACACTATAAAACTACTTTGAGCAGATGGAGAGAGTGATAAACAGGTTGTAAGAGACAGCAAACATTATTCTTCCTGTAGGTTAATAGCAAAGGTTTGAAAAGCCAAAGATGCTGTTTTCACATGAGTTGCTTTATTTGGAAATGCACATGTTCAGGACCAAAATGAACATCAAATGATTTGTAAGTAAGGGGGATGCCACTCAACTTCTTCATTACTAAAGTATTCTACAAAGTGGCCAAAATAGTTCCCCAGAATAGTGTATTTCTTCTTTTCTTCAAAGACAAATTTGGGAGATATGGCAGCTTTGGGGCATTTTTAAAACAAAGGAGACTGGAAAAGGTGGGTAAAAGTGTTTGCATTAGTCAGATCTTTCCCCCAAGTAACTGTCAAGGTTTATTAGAAAACTGCGTTCTCATCCATTTGTGTCACCACTGAAGTTTATTTTTAAAAGGGCCAAATTTTTCCCTCATTTTCTTCACCCATTTGTAGATTATAGCCTCTGATGTCTCCTGTTTCATGGCCTCTTGGATGAAATTGCGTGCAAATACAATAAAATACAATATATTCTATAGTTGTACACATTTTACTTTGTGCCATATAGTATCAAATTCCAGGACCTTAAAGCAAATATAATCCTGCATCTGATAGGAGTTTCTTGCACAGAACCTTTAATTTTACTTCTCTCTTTTTGTTTATAAAAAGTAACTACTCAAAAAAGAAACTGACTACTCACTTGTCTTGTTCTGCTACTGTATTGTCTAATTCCTTATTAGCATCAGTCAAACAAAAATAATTAATCTGACAGCAGAAACCACTGTCTGCATAAACCTGATTTTATCTGGGTGCCATTCATTTCAAGAGCCAGACAAAAACCACAGAGGCACGTTTGGTAAGGTACTGCCTTTCTTTTATCAGCACTTCTCTTCTTCAAGTTAATGAAATTGATTACTTTTTCCATTAGGGGCTGAGGGCATCCCACAGGCTGTGGGACCTTGTGCTCAGAGCGGTGTGACCCTAGTGAGAGCCAGTGCTGAGCATCACAACTGCAGGGGCCTGCACGTTGTTTGCTGATCAGCACTGTGGGGAACAGGGTGAAATATGAATGTCACTCATTCTCTTGGGAAAAGTGCCTTGCAGGATACCTACTTCTAAAACAAAATTACTTTGGAATATAAAAATACTGGTCTTCTGTTCAAAGGATTCCTGTTGTTCTGTTTATGTACATTCACTTTTTAAAACAAATAAGCCGCCCCAGTTGCTTGTAAAATATGTCAGGATGACCTTAATGGTTGGATGGAGGCGTCTTTTGTCAAGAGGTTTCTGAGCAGCTGCATTGAAGAGCACACAGCCCATCTGGGAGCCTGAGTGGGATAGCGAGGGGGCAGTTGCGCCAGGAGAAGGGAATTAAGCCTCCTTCTATCAGCTATTTCACAACAGCAAGAGGAGAGTGATGATTTTTTCCTGAGAACAGCTCAGACAGGACAAACAAAGCCTTGTCAGCTGTGGGAAGGGACTCTTGTTCATTTCCAGGTTAAATGGACATGACCTTGCTATCCTGAAGGGTCAAGCATGGTTCTAGTTTAGTTTACTTAAAATAGTTTTGTGATGCCATTCCTTTTCTTAGTGAAATAGGACATGTCCTTTCCTATTTGGAAAAAGGCTGCTCTGTCCATCTCTGGGTGCAGTAATATGAAGAAGCTACTTTAAATATCAGAATGGGAAAGAATGTCTGCTTTTAATTTGTTTACAGAAAAGGAGTTTAAGCACTATTTTCCAGCCACGGCTGGAGGAACACACTTTCAAAATGGAAAGATTGTAGTGTAAATGAAAGCTTTTATTTCCCATTTACTTGTTTGAGTGGTGTATTTTTGTTGCATTTCTTTAAAGATGTCGTTTATGTGATATATTTAAATTCCACTACAGTAGTATTTCTAATACTGGGTTTAGCATTTTGTACTTCTGTCAAAGCTGTTATGGAGACTATAGTGTATGGAAAAACAATTTTGAGATCATTGTTTGCCTTAAAAACTTGCTTGTTTGTGTACCCAATTACTGTGTGTTGCATCAGTCAGAATAAAAGTTCAACAGAATAACTGGTCTTGATGTTGTGACTGCTCTTGCCTGCGCCACTGTGTCACCATCACCTCGAGGGGCCTGGGCGGAGCTGCGGGAGGGTGCACAGCCCTGGCATCTGCCCATGGCCCCACGCAAGGCAGCTGGTGAGATCCAAACCTGGAAAGCGTTGTTTAGTAACAGGTCTGCCTGTAACCAGTTAAGCGAGTTGTGCGAAAGCAGCACCTGCTGCTGTGACACAGGTCGAGATCTTATCTGCGCAGTCTTCCAGCAGTGACCTTTGCCTGGGAATTGGGATGCGGGCATTGACCCACTCACTGTGTGCCAAGTTCATGCCTTTCGAGAGCTGGGTGGGAAAACCACACTGGATCAGAACTGTGCACTCTCAAGTCTGAGACCCAGCTCTGTGCCTGAAGCATTTCAGCCAAGCCTGTGTGCCAGAGCTCACCTTTGGGATGTCTGCAGCTACTCTCACCGTGGGTGTTCCCACTTTTTTTTACATTATTTTACTTTGGGGGTTCTTCTTACATCTTGTAAATTTAACACAAACCTTTTGAGCTTCTAAAGCACAGCATTGTTAGGACAGGCAAACCCAACCCAGCACGGCAACAGAATTTGGCATGCTTCTGTGAGCCACTGAAATGTCACCATGCATGTATCCCAAGTTAAATTAAAGAACTTCAAGAAGAGAAACAGCAAATGACTGTATGCAACTTTCCCTTGTTTCAAATGCCCTGCCCATTCCCTTATGGCTCAATGGATTCACAGCGATTGCTGTGCGGCGATGGTACCACGTTTCAGAGGAACAGCTGCTAGCTAGAGCACGGAGAAGAGATACCCAGCCTAGCCCACCTTTCAAATTATGGCTTTTCTTGGCTACCATCCTGAAACAAGATTCTTCTGGACGAAGAATCCTTCCTGAAGGGGTTACAGAAGTGTCCCCATGGTGGGTGTGTGCCTCAGGGCAGAAACTTGTTTATTGTGTAAACCTGTCCTGAAGCTGGGGCAGAGCCTGAGCCAGGGAGCAGGCAATGATGTCAGCTGTCACAGGCTGATGGAAACCTTGAAAGCAGTGTTCTGCAGCATATAATATCAAAAGCAATTCTATTTAAATTTTCTCAACCTAGTACATCACTGCAGAACATACCATAGCTTAATTTCTACCTATTAATGTGCAAACGTGAGCAGCTGACAATCAACAGTGATTGATGCATTGAAATCTTTCACTTTTGCTGACCAGAGGGGAGTATGAATGTCTTTATATATGGATGATGCAATGTAAAAAGAGAAGCTCTTTGTACCAAACAGACTGAAACCGAATCACAGACAGAGCATCTCTTGCAACATAGTTGAAGAGTCTTAAAGAACTCAGCAATACCAAGCACAGTTTTTTGGGCTGTATTGCCTTTGCAGCATCACCATTGCTCTGTGTCTCCATGGCTCCACATTAGGTCCTACTGGCCTACACCAAGGGACAAGCTTTCCACTGTGCTCAGTCACTGCCAAGGAATGGGCTTTCCACCATGCTTGGGCGCTGCTAATGGACAGGCTTTCCACTGCCCTCAGCTGCCATCAAGGGAAGGGCTTTCCACCATGCGCAGCCTTGTTACAACTCCACTCTCGGTACAGGTCCCACACACAAGGGAACAAGCCCCTCACCACTCAGCCTTAGACCCAAAGAGTGTCTAATTCTAAGTTTCTTTTTGTCAGCTAATTTGATCTCAATTAAAAAAAAAAAAACTATGTTTAAAAAAGCGCAGAAGGCAAGGGAGCATTAAAAGTGAGCATTAAAAAATATAAAAGGGAGCATTAAAAATGAAAGAGATGAAATCACAAAAAGGAAATCTTTTTTATCTTGAACAGCAGCAGGAAGAATGATGGCTGAGAGATCAGTTTGCCCAGAGACAGTGGAAAGCTCCCCAGAAGCATGATCTGCAAGGATAAATAGCTTTCACAAGACGCACAAGTCCCTGCCCAGAGTTACAGGAATATTGGTGGGATATAAATTGTGTTATACAGGCTCCAATCCTGTTCAGGCTCCCTTGATGAAGTCCATCCAGAGGAAGAGCTGATCCTGAGCACAGTCCTTTCCACCAGCTCACTCCAGCTCCCAGCCATGCTTCCTCCGGCACGTCGCTCAGGCGATCAAGCCCTGGGGAATTTGGTTTTGTTTTTCCACACGCTCCCTCCATCCATGGCTCATTGTGACTCTACAAGCAGAGTCAGAGCTGGTGCTCAGTCTCATGGGGACACATCCTGGTTGTTTGTCAGGGTGCAGGCTCTGCCCTGTTTTTGGTGAACAGATCCCTCTACATAATTAAAAAGTCAAATGCAATGGCTGTATTTTTCATGATGTGGAAATGAATATTTTAAGAATACTGTTCTGACAAATTATAAACACAGTGGCAAAGGCAGAAGACAATAATTTTCAAATAAATGTGTGACACTGGGTTACCAGAGGCACTGGCAAAATAGCCTTAGGCATGAGCTGACCTCTGTTGGAAGTGGGAGCATCTGACTGCCTACAGGTAAGATGTTGTGCATTCAGCGAGGTCTTTTAGATCACCAATGCAGTAAAAAATTCAGGACAGGTTGAATCACTTACATGAGGTGTACGCCCAAGGCCACTTTCCCTGAAGGCCTGAGGCATTGGTCTGGCTCACAGCAAGCTCAAGTCCCGCTGGCCCACGACATTCCCAGCTGCCTCCGGTAGTGGTAGGCTTCACCAACCCTGGGATATGAACTTGGTGGACAGTGAACATATGAAATGCCCATTTATGTCATATATATGTGCGTGACTATATGAGTACTCTACAGATATGCTAGTGTGCTATAGCAGTCAGATCCTATCTGATCCCAACTGCAAACCTTGCCAGCTTCTGTGAGGAAGCTTCTTTCATGCTCAGATGTTCTATGAAGAAGTTCCATGGAACCAGCAGGAGCATATAGTGATGACTGAGCAGGATTTCAACCACAGAAAGGAGTGATGTGGCTGCATCATATGGGCATGACAAGGTCAGACCTCCCAGCTCCCACAGACTGTGTATGAGGGGGAAAGGAAGGAATATCTGCAGCTGGCAGTGCAAAGGGAAAAAGAGCCATCCATCAGCTGCCTGTAAGAACCAAGCAATCCTTGAGGAGTTTCAAATAAGTAATAACCCAAGCTTGACTCATGTAACAGTGGCTTGCAGTCCACAGGCTTCTCATATCCAGAAGCTTGGATCTGGTGGATCTTTTCCAAAATACCGTTGGCAAGAACGACAGGACCGGAAAGGTATTTACGGGCTGTGTCCTGCAGATCACTGATGATTTATTGGGACCCTGGTCACCATGTAACTTGCTAGAATTAATGTTCCTGAGTTCCCTACTTTGAGATGGCTGACTGAGTCCCAGCTGTTTTCTGTGCATTATTAATCTGCAGCCATTTCACTTGAGAACAACAGGTTATAAATTAACTGGTTGCTACTTTCATGGTTTCCGAGGTTTCTCTTGGCAGAGGTGTGGGCAGTGTAGTGAGCACTGTGTTGGGGGGTTGCACTGAAAAGGGTCAGAGCTTATCCCGGCTTCAACAAGCAGTGGTGAGCTATGGCCCAGCACCTGGACAGCAGCACACCGCATGCCCACAGCCCTGAGAATATCAGTGCTCCCCACGGGGCCAATTCAGCCCTTCCCCAGCACCATGGCCATCAAAAGCAAGCGTATGCTTGGTGATTATCCTGCTCCCAGGCTGCACACACTGCGAAACTAATGTTGGATATCTTTTAGCCAAAGATGTTCATGCTCCATTTTCTTCTGGGTTTCCATTTCTCCTGCAAAGTGAAAAGGCAAGTTTTCCATTTCTGTCAGGATTTAACTGCTTGTGGGGCTTTAGAAAGAGACACATTGGAGTGCCAGGACCACAGGGCTGTCCTAGGCACGTGAAATGAGTGGATGAGAAGCTCAACATGAGCTGGCAATGTGCACTTCCTGCCCAGAAATCCAACTGTATCCTGGGCTGCATCAAAAGAAGCGTGACCAGCAGGATGAGGGAGGGCATTATCCCCCTCTGCTCAACTCTTGTGAGATCTCCTCTGGAGTTCTGCATTCAGTTCTAGAGTTCTTATCACAGGAAGGACATGGATCTGTTAGATAAAGTCCAGAGGAGGCCGAAAATGCTGGAGCACCTTCCATATGAGGATGGGCTGAAAAAGTTGGGCTTGTTCAGCCTAGAGAAGAGAAGGCTCCAGGGAGACCTTAGAGCGGGGGATCCTTAAAGCAACCTTCCAGTACTTAAAGGGGGCCTACAGGAAAGACGGGAGGGGTTCTTTAACAGGGAGGACAAGGACAGGATGGAGAGGGAATGGTTTTAAGCTTAAAGAGGGGAGATTTAGATGTGATATTGGAAAGAAATCTTTTCTGTGAGTGTGATGAGGCACTGGCACAGGTTGCCCAGAGAGGTCACAAATGCCCCATCCCTGGAGGTGTTGAAGGCCAGTCTGGATGAGGCTTTGGTCAACCTGATCCAGTGCAAGGCATCCCTGCCCATGTCAGGGGGCTTGGAACAGGGTGATCTTTAAAATGCTTTCCAGCCCAAACCGTTCCATGATTCTATGAAAGAGAAAGAACCCTGGCTACAGGAGCATTCAAGGCTGGCAGGGTCTCTGTCCCCCAGCACCTATGTCCTATGTTTTGTCCTCCAGCCTTTCCCCAGCATTTCCTTTGAAAATACAGAGCACCAGTATCCTACCTTTGGCATATCTTAATAGCCCACAGGGATCCTGGTGCATGACCAGAGCAGGAGCGGCCGGCAGCTCAAAGCTGGCATTGTGCTCTGAAGTGGCAGCAGAGCAGGTCTCTGCGCCAGTGATTCACTACTCTCTCTGTAGATCTGCAGGAATTCAGCCCTCACTTTGGTCCACTGCAGAACATAAAAGAATCGCTTTGAATATAAAATATGTTAAATATGTTCAAATGCTTTTTAATAAAGACAATGTATTTATATATTGGGGCCACTTTGTTTCAATGATAAATTATGGCAAAAGATATAAGTCTCAGCTATTATGACTTTTTGTAAACATACTGATTTAACAGACCTTGCCCACCCTTCAACATACAGGCTGTTTGCATAGAGGGAAGCCACAGTTATTACATGCATCCATCAGAAAAAATAAACTCTGCATTTATAAAGGCTCTTGGACTTGCAGATGAAAAGAAGTATACAACCCAGCTTTGGAGTGGCTTTATAGTGTGAAGACGTAATTCCCAACAATTTGTGGTTTATATGACAGGTTGGAGTCAGTTGGATTTTGCCTGATGTATTTGTAATTCACTGGCTCTGAACGTTAACAGGCTTTAAAGAACAGAGATGAAAACATGCCTGGAAACACTTTGCCCACATTTGGGCAAGGTTTTGTCCCAACCTGCCAGTTTGGGGAGAGGCTGTAGCCTGTTTGTCCCACCATGAGAGCTGCAACAAGATTCAGTGCTCAAGACTAAAAGCAGAGAGTTTCAAATGACAATTTAGGGTGCTATGTGTGTAAAACAGTGGATGTGACCTTAGACTAAGACCACCAGACAGGACAGAACCTCCATCCTGGAGCCATCAAATCATGGCTCTTTCTTGGAAAAGGACAGATAAAGCCTCCACTGATGCATTCACCAGGCCCTCACACCGGACCACACACCTGCCCTTTCTGCTCTTCAAAAGCTGCTCATTTTTCTGTGAAATCTGTGCTGTTACCTTGAAGAGGGAGAGGTCACTAATTTACAGGGACTGGGTGTATCAAACCACTCTGGAAATAAATTATTTAGCCTTAGAGTAATCAGGTTTCTCCCCTTCCTATCCTTTTCAATCTGCTGCCTTTGATCTTTTGAAAGACTTTGACAGGAAGATAAAATGGGTCTATAGACTCCATAAATTACTGTTCTCTCCTACCAGAGAGTTCCCCCCATCAGCTGTCCCTGCAGTCAGTCTTCTCCTGCACCAGCACAGCAGAGAAAGCCTCGTTACCTCCACCATGACAGACTTCAGCTGGAGCCCTTTTATTACAGTGTTTTATCTAAAGCATAATAATAATAAAATGACCTCTGCTTAGTTGAAGAATGTCCTTTTAACTGGGCTGGCCACTGCCCTCAGAAGCAGTCTGCATTGCTGGCGATGCCAGCCCAGTGTTGTGGTCAGAGGGGTGATAAAGCAGTCAGCAGGTTAAACCTGCTGCTAAATTTACATTATGAAGGGCAAGAACTTATTGTCCTTTTTTTCCCCTCTACCAAGGCTGCCATGTCCTCCCCAGAGGTGACAGAGCAGGACACGCACTCATTGACTGCAGAAGGACATTGTGTTTGCAGAGGCAGCTGCCAGCAGTGGTCAGCCAGGAAGTGCCACCAGCGGGGCACAGGACCAGTAGGGTGGCTGTGCCCACAGTGACATCTCCCACACAGGGGACAGGCAGGCACTTTCCTAAGGTTAAAACAGGAAAAAAAAAAAAAAAAAAAAAAAAAAAGAAAGAGAAAGGAAATGCTCTCTGAAGCTACAGGACGAGGAGTGAAAAATTTCCTCCAGAAACACATGATCCCACCTTTGCAGAGTTCCTGCTCTTTCCTAGCCCTCTGAGGTGGGCACCAACTCATGGGTCATCAAACCAAAGGTAGATCCATTCAGTGTCTACAAAGTCCCTCAGTGTAAGTGCTGCATTTCCACAGACCAGGGTATGAAAGCATCTTCAGGACAGCCTGAGAGCAACCTCAAAAGACAACTGAGACCACAGACACATTTCATGCCACATTTAAAGTTAGGGTTTTTCTAAATATATCATGACCCCCTCCTGCCTCCGTGCCTCAACCCAAACCTGAATTACTTCAGATCCTCTTAACTTATAGGTATCCTTTACAGCGGATGATTCAAACTATTCTAAAGCTCAGCCAGAGACCCAAATCCTAGAGAAGCACATCATGGTTAATGGAAATGTTTTGCAGCCAGACAGGGATGCCTGAGGGAGAAATAAACCATCCTTGCTCCATTAGTAGTCAGTCACTAAATCTCCGCCAGGCTGCAGTATGACAGGATTTCACCTGGTGGCAAAATTATTTCTAGTTTCAAAATGGCCATTCCCAAGTCTCATAAGCTGACCAGAAATTTAATAAACGTAACACTGGTTGCTTTTAGGAAGTTTAATAAACCAAATTTTATGGATTATTTTTATTAAATGTATGCCCAGTTCTACAGTATCTCTTGCTGGTCCTGTATTATTAAAACATACGTTTGGCATATGATAAATATCAATATATTTCAACTGAAGAGCTTCTGACCGAGCATTTCCCACTGTCCTCCCCAGTATGACTCGAAAGATCAAGGATGCTGTTATGTCAGATTTTGCTGCCCATGCAGGGATGTAATCCACAGGAAAGAAGCCAAAGACATGAGATGACTCTTGACAGTGTAACCTAAGGCAAGAGTTCCTTACAGAAGCAATACTCCACAGTAGTATCATCCATCCACCTGTCCCTCTCTTCTCTGCATCTCTCCCTGAGGACTACATTCAAACCTGCCATGGTTAGGACTCTCCTTCCAGACTGGTGCCTTCAAAACTACTGTTGCTTCAATACCCAACCAACCCTGAGACACCAGCTTTGTTTCAGCTTCACTGATCCTGGCTCCTGCCCACCAGAGCCAAGTTCCACTCCCTTGCCAGGTCCAGATAATTCAGTTTTCATTCATGTGTTCTCAGCCAAGACAAATAAAACTCCCATTTGCTGATGACACTCTTATCTTTCAAATACTATCTGATAACATACTCACCCAGAAGTTATTTTGGTAAATTCTCCAAAATTAAGTTATGGAGAAGTCATTTGAATTACAGTAAAGAAAAAGACACCACCAATGCTGCAAAGGCAGCATGCAGATGGAATGTTCGTCTCTGAATTATACCACAGGTAGTTCACAGAAGATATTCCCAAGTTTGCAAAGCACATGGATGCATACCCTTGAGGGAGGAAAAACATCAACTTTTTCAAACCCTCGATCTGATCTAATAAACTACAGCCACCAGAGCCTTATCACTGTAGACTTCAGGCAAGGAAGTGTCCCAACATGGGGAGGAACTGCTGCTGGGTGCAAGCAGAGGGACCGTTTGCTTCATGACCACATCAATGCAAACAGGCAACATATACTGTGCATCAGTCCAAGCTGTCTGGGATCCCTCATAATATGGTTTGCCTA
Organism: Tapera naevia; assembly: GCA_033556795.1. Lineage (NCBI taxonomy): Eukaryota > Metazoa > Chordata > Aves > Cuculiformes > Neomorphidae > Tapera > Tapera naevia. The sequence goes on along the minus strand of JAUMJJ010000198.1, from coordinate 1,064,949 downwards.
TTGATTTTTCTGTCACTAAAGTCCTCATTATTATTTTGGGGATTTTTTTTTATTAGAAACCCATGTTTAGGTGATCACTGGGTTGCAACTCAACTCTGTAAGTCCCTCGGCATTACTGTCATAAAGCTTTTCCACAGAACATGTTCCAGGCCCCACTCTGTGGGCTCTCAGTGGAGCCCCAAGTGCTCTGTGTCCCCGACAGTGGGCAGATCTGGCACAGAGCCCCCACACTGCTGCCCACCGACTTCTGGCAAGTCAACCAAGTCTGCCCTCTTCCTGCTGCCAGCAGGCAGTGGGCACAAACATTGCATACACTGCAAAATCTAGTCCAAGATCTGCAGCTGGTATTTTAAGACTCAGAAACCAAGATTTTGGCTTCCAAGCCTGGATGTAATTGTTCAAGGAAATGGTCTGAGCATTATTGTCCTTGGCGCCTGTACTGTGCCATGGCGGGAGACAACAGCTCCTGCTTCCCGGAGAGCACCAGCAACCAGCTGCCCGGAGCCCTGAGTTGGGAATGCAGAAGCATAGCTTAATGATGCTGGCTACAAGCTGTCAAGCACCTGGGAGCATTTATCACAGGATAAACAAATCAATCAAGCAGCGATATTCAAACAGCAGTGACCATATGCCTCCTGCTCCCCAACAGCAGCACTGTCCCGTCCCCACCCCCGTTGTGCCCGGGGATGTATCCCCCAGAGTCCCTGACAGCAAACCCCGCAGTGACAACCCGTGGCCTCCCCAGCTGCTGCCTTCCAGCCAGCAGTGGCTCCTGGAGCTGGGATAGAAGCTGGGGCTGCCAGTGCCTGACCCTCTCTCATAGCACAAGTCCCAGGCCTGGTCCTTTGCCTGCACCAGTCTTCACCCTGGTCTGAAAGCACAAGTAGCTGTTGCAGTTTATTAATAGCAACTAAACCACTCATAAGCAACAGTAATTAAAAGACCCAGTGAGCTGCCTGGGAAAGGCACCTTGTCCATGCTCTCCCTTCCCATGCCTTACTCGAACAGCTCCAGCTGGGACAGGGTATCGCAAAGCCATACACAATAATGCAACAGACAGGCTCAGCCAGAGCACTGCAAAAATTTGGCCAGTGCATTGTGCGAGTGTGGCAAGTTCATTAACACAAGCTTGGACAATCCTTTGCTGATGCTTGCCTTGTTCATCGTGCAAGTTTAACCAGTGTTTTGCACAAGGTCAGTCACTGCATTGCAGGAGCTTGGCTGGTGCATCACGAGTTTGACCAGAGCATCACCCAAGTTCAGTCAGTGCATTGCACAAGCTTGACCAAGCAGCCATAGGCCATCAGGATCCTCAGATCCACAAGCAGCTGTCAGCAAAATGTCCTATTAGAAAGCAGTATTAAGATCCAAAAAAACACTCCAGAGCCTGCACTCGCCCATGATCTGCACATGGCATATGAAGCCATGGCAACTGAGGGCGCACCAGCTGCAATGGGCAGCGGGACAAACCCCACGTGCCCCATCGATCCCCTCCCCGCTCATAGCCCAGCCACCCACCACAGCCCTGGCAGAGCTGCTCCACACGTGAAGACCCTTCCAGCCACTTCAGACACTGCGCAAGTGCCCCTTTGAACCTGGCAGGGTTTGTTTTTAACCACCTGCTTTCACCCAGAGCCTAGTTTTGACACTTCATTTATCACATGGTCGGAAACCTAAAGGCTGCTATCAGTTTATACACTCATTTAGGGAAAAACAAAACCAAAGAGGCACTGGGTGCCAACTGCCAAACAAGCTCTGTTTGTCTTCTTCCCCATACCCTCCCTCACTTTAAAAAAAACAATTAGAAAACCACCACAGTGGGGTCTGGCTGTGTTTCTCCATCCCCTTGTGTGTATTGACATAGCAGAATTATCTACATTACTGGAAATGGGTTATTATAGCAGCTATGTCAATAAATTAGTTTGATTACAGTAACAATGTCAGAGTTAATAATTCAGCTGATATTTTGCTGAACTACACAGTCATTGCTCATTATTGATTGGTTTTATGTAGTCACTCGCTCTCAGGTACATATCCCTTTTACATTAAGCATCTTAAAAAAATTACAGGATCACACTGCACCATCCCTGCTTTCAGTGCTCCAGCTTCTTCACCTCTGCTAAGGGAGAAAGTTTACACTTAGAATAAAATAATGTTGCTGCTCTGTGCAGTACTCTTTTCATGGTAGATAGATACATACATTTTAAAGTGTTTTGAAGTGACGGGGTAAGCAGCATCTTGCCTTTCCTGTTTCGGGGCTGAACCCTGTGCAGTCTGGCTGAAGCCACCTTTCTCTCTACTGCAGCAGTTGTTTGAGCACAGGTCAAAATTCTCTGTGTCAGTGTAAATTTCTCTTCCACTCAGCCCTCAGTGAGGGCTTTGGAAACCCTCCATGTTGTGCAAGATCCCAACAAGCAGCTCATTCCAGCACCCATCACCATACACAGCACACCTGTGCTGGTAAGCAAAGGAGATAGGTACAGTAAATTCCTGTCATGCCCAGGGCTTTCTGCTGCACAAGGGCACAGTGCCAGGATCACCATGGCTTGGCAGGAGCATGGCTGGGCAGAGCTGTCACCAGTGTCATTGCCGCCACCAGCCACCCTGCTGGGATGGGAGCCAGTGCTGAGTTGTTCCCTGTTGGCCCTGGCCTGAGGTCAGTGCAAAATGGATGCTGCAGGATGCTGGCAAGCACTCTCGTCATGTGGATTTTTACTCCAAATTAGGTAAAGATAGTAGATGACTATTTGTAGTATCTTTAGTGGTTACTATTCAATAGTAACTACAAACAACCCCACTTCGGTTATTTGGCATTTTGAAATGCTCTGAAGAGCACAGTAAATGCAAGGCAAGCTGCTTCCTTTATTTAGGAACACACGTGCTAACCATTACGGCATAACTTAATGCCCACCTCACACCTTCTGCTACTATGCATAGAAATCAATCCACAGATCCCTGTGCTGAGCCCACGGGCTCTCTGCTGCGGCACAGGGTCAGACCCAAGTGGAAGCTGCACACGAGCACAGAAACTTGTACAGCAATTTGGGAAATAATGGTTAATAATTTATGGAATACTTCACAGTGCTATTGCCCTGTGTTCAGTGGAAGGTCTCATTTCAGGAAGTGGCTGGGTCTCCACCTTCTTCCTCTGCACTGAGCTGGGCTCTGCCTCCTGACACAGGGAAGGCTGCTCTCTCTGTGCCACAGAGAAGTGGAGGGGCTGCCTGGATTCCCCCTCAACGATGGTCCCCCTTGCCATAAGTCCATTTTAACTCAAGCTTTCTTTGATTAAAAGGCTACTGAACAACCTGGGCCTGAATTTTCTTTGCAATGTAATTCTGAAATGAAATCACTCAAATGACACATGCAAGCTGATCCTGAGCTCCTAAAGTTAAAAGCTGTTTGTGCAAGAGGCTGTGCTGCTGAAGCTGTGTCCAACACTTCATAGCAGAGGGCTGCAGGAGCACAGCGACAGGAGTTCCCAGCAATCTTGAAAAATTTATAAGGAAAGGTAGAGCCCCCATCCTGGGAGCTGTGCTGTCCCTGCAGCTGCCATGGGCGCTCCTGCTGATCTCCGGCTGTGCAGAAATGCGGCTTTAAATCCATAAAGCCATTAGGATTTCCTAAGAAAGCTCTCCAGTTCATAAAACCAAAAAGCAATCAGGCAATTTCCTTATGTGATGATTTCCTTATGTACCCCCAGAGCAGACAACCGGCCGCACCACTCATTTGCTGCAGTCTTGAGCCTACAGAAACAGGGTGTTCCATTGCACTTTGGGGGCTTGCAAAGCAAGGCCAGGGCTCACAGCGATGTTCTGGAACACAGCAGACCCCGGGGTCTGAGTATGAGTGTGCAACTGCTGCCACACTTGGTGCCTGACATGTGCCTACTGGCCTGGCACAGCCGGAGGAGGCCAGGTTCTGCTGAGAGAAGGTGTCTCCTCCAAGAAAAAGTATCTGAGCTCAATGAAATTATGAAGGCTTATTTGGTAATTTAGTGAATATAAATATGTTTGAATAAGCCCTGAAAGCTACAGCACCAATAAAATCGTGATGCACTTCAAGCTTTTAGCACAAAGTTCTGTCTATTTATAAACAACCACTGGGCCAAACTCACCTCTGTTTTTGTACAGAATACCACCAAATGGTTAAATTAGCATATTAAATGAAATAAAGACATTGGCTTCACCTTGCCATATGACTTCAGCTGCCTTGACAGGGTATTTTCTCCATCCCTAAATTCTCAGCCCACAACCACTAGGGAGGCAGATAAAGGCAAACATCCTCTTCCCCCTGCCCTGTGTCCTGCTGCTCTAGGGCATCTTGCCAGCATTGCACATCATGGGAAATCCTACCTGTGTCAGACCACTCACCTGCCAGCAGATCTGAATATCATTGCTAGAAGGTGTTCCTCATTGTGCTGGCATTCCCACTGTAAAATCAGAGGTCTGTTGGGTTTTAGTACTGTCTTTTTCCTTGGCAGGAATCTAAATCCAATTTTTTGTTGGTTTTTTTTTTCTGGAAAGCTTTTCTCACAATTAACCCCCTGTCAAGACCCAGTCAAGTCCCCCAACATCCTCCTCTGTGCCTGCCTCCTCTTTCTGTTCCCATCCCCACCTTCAGAGCAGGTGAGCAGGTACTCAGGAGTGAACGCCAGTGCACACGTGGGAGAAAGGCAACAATTCTCCAGGTAGGCAGAGAGGACACTGCTGCAGCATCACACACTCCTCCAATAGATTCCTGCAGCATGGGAATGAAAGGGTAAGAAGCCTGGAGGGAAAGAATAATGAAAAAACAAAGCTGTCCTTTGTGTGTTTCCCTGGTATCACCCAACAACATTCCAAGAAAAGCTGGCAGCATCAGATCACCCCAAGCAAGTGCAACACCAGCTATTGCAGTAATGGATTTTGCCATTGGAAATCTGGGGTCTAACTCCCAATAGGCAGCCTGAGACTTTAGAAACACTGGCCATCACATTATCCAAACGTATTAAGACAAATAAATAGATAAATAAATAAATAACTAGATACATTAATTACATTGAGCAATACATAAATTATCTTCTCTCCTTTCCTTGCTAGAGGTGGTAGCTTCAAATTCTTTTGGCCCTCAGTATTGAGTTCCTAATCACTGTGCAGAGGGGAGACCTGAACCTGAAAACACTCTGCAAAATTCAGGTAAGGTCCAAATACTTAAGTGTCACAAAGGTGGTAGAATTGATGTAAAATGGTGCAAACCTCACATTTAAACCATTTTAAAGCTTCAAGGCATGCTAAATGAAAAAACCCTCATGCTGAAGAAGATATCCACACCCGGGCTATGGAGCCATAGGCAGAGCCCGGGCTGTGTCACTGCCAGGGCTTGGGGATCCATTTTACACCCCCATCGAATGTATGTGACTATCTCTCCCAGTTTCTGCATCCATCCCGCTGGGACACGGGAGAGGGCAGCCAATGAGCTGCAGCACAGAGGAGCAACCAGCACCACCAAAGGCTGTGGTGCGTCAGGTTGATGAGAATCAGCCAGGCTCAGTCCTGGGCACCTGGATGAGTTTAGGCTCTAGCTCCTTATAAGAACTTGACTTTCCTTGGTGTATCCCACTGGTCACTCAGTCCTACAGAGGCTCAGTTTCCTGTCGCTCTGTACCATGCAGAGACAGCTCTTCTATCACCATGGGGCAGAGCAGCAGCTTTTTACAGTCACTGCAGAGGTGTGTTCAAAGTATAAGGTGCAAGTGCAGGAGCCCATCCCATCCCTGGGCGCTTCAAGAACAGATGACTGGTTCATCAGATATGCCTCTAGCAGCCTGAGCCCCAAAAACTGCAGTGGGCACTATGCAGCCTTTGGAAAACCAACTGCCTTTTACTGACAAAATAAATACTTAGAAATACCACAAGATCCTATTGTCCTTTTCTTTCTTGAAATAACTGGGGCAAGCATTGGCCCAGAAAATAAAAGCTGTTAACCTAAATGTGAGGAGGTTTGTGCAAGTGTGTCCTTGAAATTTCACATCACCAGCTGCAGACAACGGGTGAAACCCTCTCAGGCTCCCCACTAGATATTCCTCATCTGCGTTCCTGGTACCAAGTCTCTCGAGACTCCCTCTGGTTTTGCACCAGGAACAACCTTTGGCAGACTAGGAGCTCGCCAGTGCCGCTGCCGTCATTGGGAAAGGCTGGTGAGAGTGCAAGGGCTGCCGTGCTAAGGGCCAGCATACCAAGGGCTGGGATACCAAGAGCTGGCATGCCATGGCAGAGAGTGAGTGTCACCACAGGCCCCAGCCATGGCAGAGCCAGCACTTGCCCTCATGGCTGTCACTGTGACTGCCCAGTTGCAGCACGGAAGCCAGGAGTTTTATGCCCAATACAGTTCAGCTTCTCTACACAAAGATACCTGGATCTGATTATAAGTATGTGTTGTACAGAACCAGAGAGCTAGAAAGCCTTCCCACCAGTTTTCCCCCATTTTCACATCCTGCAGTCACGAGCATTCCACAAAAGCCCCAAAGCCAGATAAGGCATCATCAGATCCCACCTGAAGCCATCCAGGACGTCCTCCTAATGTCCTAAATCTCTGTGTTGAAAGCAAACTTTATTTGTGCTTATATTCACTGTCAAAAGCTCTTAAGGCTTATTTTTATGGTGGTTAAATGCTACAGGTAATAAATGAAGACTGAAATGTGTCAGTAAGGTTGGACAAACACAGAAGGAAGGAAAACCTCTGTATATGTTTCATTGATGCTTGCTGGATGCTTGTGAATCTTGGGTTTAATTTTAGTTGTTTGTCAGCAATCCCCTTTCTTTAGGACACAATGTTACTTTGGCAATGCTCCTCAAAGGGATCTTTGCTGAAATACTGAACACATTTCATAACAGAGCCTGGCAGGCTCTGCGAAACACTGGTTGTGTAATGAAAAGGGCTATCATTAATTACCATCCCATATAGGACCTGTCAGAGGTAAGAGCACAGCTTTGCTTCTCCAGATGTCTCTCCTAGAGGCGTTGGTGCGGGGGATGACAAGGTCACCTGAGATCCATCACCTGTGTCTGGCAGCAGAACCTCACCTCCTTTCCTGAATTCCCTCTGCCTGCAGGGCCGGGAGCATGGCTTCGCAGTGGGAGCAGAGGACAGGAACAGCTTTGTTCTACCCAGCAACATAGTAGTGCCCAGCAGCTATACAGCAACAGGGGCTGTCTCATTGGTGCTTTTGTTCATTATTTCCCATTAAAAAGGGCGCTCCTTTCTAGAAAGCTGCTACTTTACAGTGGAGGGTGGGAAAAAGCATTGAAAAAAAAAAAAAGAAACAGGAAAAAAATTGAAGTTTAAGATATTTATTTAAATATTGAGCATGTGGTGGCTCAACCAATGCCACTTGTAAAGAAAAAAAAGTCCTGCAACTAATAGAGACAGAGGCAGAGAGCGAGAAGCAGCCCTCAGTTTAGTACTGAGGGAGAGAGGGGAAGCATCTGAAGTGCAACCCAGCTGCCTCTATGAATTACCAAGGTATAAATGTTGGCTCAAACAGCCATATGGAGTCACAGCAAAGCCCTTGAAGTAACTTTCCATTAGCAAACCCAAAACTGAAAAGGCTTGAGCTAGTACAGTAAGCTATTCTACATCAGCTACAACAGCTACATCAGTTTTCACTGAGGAGAATCTTGGCAAGTTCCTGAAGATCAAATTCATTTTCCTCCCTACTCCTCCTAGCTTCCCCCATTAACATCCAAGATCAGGAAGAAGATGCCCCAAAGTGCAATGGTGGTGGCCAAGCATGCCAAAGAGCCCAGAGCGGAGCAAAGGGATCCATGAGTGTCCCCGCGATGTGCTGCTGAGCCACCACCTCCACCTACCCTGCTGCCACTCCCAACTGAAAACCAACTTGAAAAGATGGTGTCACAAATGAAGGAAGTAGCGTGTAGATCCTGCTCTCTGTTGCCCTCATTCCTGTCTCCATAGTCTGCCTCTGGCCCAGCAGCTGCCTTCATCCTCCAGCTGAGGTGAAGGCCATAGAAGGCAGCGTGCAGTGGCTCCTCTGGACCTGTGGGGAAAGGCAGCATCCTGGCTGCCTGAACGAGGGGTTTGAGGAGCCCTTCAGGGCAATGAACAGCAGGACCTGGCATGCAATACAGGCATCTCCATTAGTACCAACAGTGCAGCTGGACCACAGCATGGCCTTCAGCCGCAGACACTTTCCAGGGAACTACTACTCCCTGTTTCCATCCCTACTCCTTTCTTCCTCAACTGTGAAAGCTCAGTATTGTGTGTGCAGGATTTGAGGATTTTTTTTTTCCTTTGGCAATAGATTTTACAGTTATTAAGAACCAGCTCATCTCATTCCCAAGGGAAGCACAAAGGTTCTGCTGTTTCAGAGCATATAAAAAAATTAGTATAGCCTGTCCCAGCTATACCAAGTGCAAACGGACAACTGTTTGCTTTCTCCTGCCTGGTGCAGAAATATCCCTTTATGTGGCTGGCTGAGCAGTGCCATTTTTGCCTGCCAAACACACAAGAGTTGAGCAGAAGCAGAGACCCTGGCCAGAGTTCAAAAGATGTCTCCTTGCCCATCCAGGCTCCTCCCTGTAGTGATTCAGCTCCACACTACACTGCTGTGGCCAGGGGCAGGATCCCACCCATCGGGTCCACCCAGGAGGGCACTGGTAAGGACATGAAGGATTGCAGGGCTTCAGAAGCAATGGGAATAAGGCAGTGAAGCAAAAAATACAGCTGAGTGTAAAGGGAAGGTTGTTTACAGGGAAACTGCAGTGAATGGAGATGGCCACAGCCCTTGAACAAGAAGACGGCTGCTTCCAACTTATGGCAGATAACACGGGGCTGAGCCAGCGGGAGAGGAGCAAACAGGGGCGGGCAGTGCCAAGCACACTGCTGCGGGGGAGGTGTTGTCCCTCAGCCCTGTAGGCCCCTGCTCAGCAGGGAACGTCACTGAGGGAAGAGCAGGAAGGGGAAAAGACAGGGTTTGTTTTCCTCTGGGCACACATTAGCTGTCAGCCATGGGTGTTTGAGGACCCCTCACTCGCAGACCCTCAGCAGGGTCTTTGCTCCCAACGTTACTTTACCAAAGAGGAATGCCTGCCCTGTCAAAGTGATCCTGGGGCTCCACTTCCCTTCTCTTCCCTCTACCCCAGTTCACACACAGCCACTGCAGCCCCTTCACATCAACCAGCCCTTAGGTAGTTCCTCACCACCTTCGCCTCTGGAATGCAGTGTCAGTGACTAGGGAAGCAGAATCACAAAATCTCACAATGGCTGCGGTTAGAAGGGACCTCCAGATCTCATCACATGTCCAGGTGGGTTGGGATATCTACAGAGAAGGAGACTCCACAACCTCCCCGGGCAGCCTGTTCCAGAGCTCTGTCACCCTCACAATAAAAATGATTTTCCTTATGTTCAGGTGGAACTTCCTGTTGTCCCTTGTCCTGTCACTGGGCACCAGCGAGCAGAGTCTGGCACCCTGCCCCCCACCCACTGGAGATTGTTCAACATTTATGAGATTCCCTCTCAGCCTTCTCCTCTGCAGGCTGAAGAGACCCAGGTCTCTCAGCCTTTCCTCCTAAGAGAGATGCTCTATTCCCCTCATCATGTTTGTAGCCTCTGCTGGGCTCTCTCCAGTCTTCCTTGTCTTTCCAGAGCCCAGAACTGGACACAGGACTCCAGATGGGTTCTCCCTAAGGCAGAATAGAGGGGGAGGATAACCTGCCTTGACCTGTTTGCCATGGTCTTCTCCATGCACCCCAGGATCTTTTTGGCCTTCATGGCCACAAGGGCACAGTGCTGGGTATGGTTGGCTTGGTGTCCCCCAGGACTCCCAGGTCCTCTCCATGGAGCTGCCTTCCAGCAGGTCAGCCGTTCACCTGTACTAGTGCAGGGCTCTACACTTGCCTTTGTTAAAGACCTGGTGCCATGTAAAATGGCCATCATAACGCTAACAGTGTATTTTTGTCTCAGACATTTACACCAGAAAAGTACCAAATCCATTTACATAATTATGTCTTCACTGGGTTACTGAAAGTATATTACATGAATGCTGAGAACTGGTCCTGAAACCTCCCCTGGCTTTGTGCCACAACTCATAAGCCCCTGTGTAAGGTGCTGTGCACTCGTAATTCAGATGCTATTAAGCCCCACTGCAAGAAGCTTCTCTAGGTAAAATGCAGATGCTAGGAAGTGTGCCATTTATTACTTGTTTAAGCCATTCTGAGTGTAAAAGAAACACAGATAAAAACTACAGAGATGTTAAGCTACCCATTAGCAGAAACTACCTCTTCATCCAGCCCATGTTTTGTTTAACTTGCCAGAGAGAAGCTGAATCACTTCATAATTCCCCTTTTCTCCCTCATCAACAGCCTATTCCCAACTGTACTTCAGTGAATGAGACCCTTGGAAATAATCCTTGGTCTGTCTGACAGGATTCCTATAGGAGCTGCTGGCAGGCAACACCTTCCACCTTTTAATTTCATTACTCATTCCTGAAGTTTCCACATACACTGATGCAAGCTAGCCTTTGGGTGGACACAGGCCACACAGGGTGAGAGGGTCTACCAGCTGTTGTTGAAACATTTTTTGAGTGTTGAAGATATTAAGCATCTCTTGGGGCTGCCAAGGCTGTTACAAGTTCATGTACAGGCTCAGCAGAGATGTAGCGACCAAGGCACAGCCATAAGCCCAAGTTTCTTGAAGCTACCCAGGAACCCCCACACATGGTCTCATTTGGCCCTGAATCTCCCAGAGTTTGAGAGAGTCAACAATATGTTGATGAAGAAAATGTGCCTGGGAATGAGCTGGGTAGGATTCCACACTGCCCTTCTCCTCTGCATTTGAAGGTTCAACTTAAATAGCAACTCGTGTTTTCTGCTTAAAAAAATGGAATATCAAACCCCGTATTGCAACACACTTGTCCTCTTGGAAAACTTATCTTGCCTCCCTTTGGCACTGACACCAGGCTGCCATAGCTTGTGCCAAGCCAAGCCACTGGGGCTGCACCTTGCATTTCCCAGAATACTTATTGAGAATCATAAATTAAGCATGAGAGCAACAATTTATTCCTTTTTTGGGAAGCTTTGAATGAAGGATTTTTTTTATCTCATTCAAAATCTCTCTGCTGCTCATGGGTCAGTAACAAATCTTCCACCTCCAAAGGCAGAGAACCCAACCCATGAAGGCTGCAGCTGAGTCAGCAGAGAATTAATTTGAATATTGCTCACTGTTTATGGCTATTTTCAATTAAGTTTCCTAATATTACTTAATGACCAAGTACATTTAATCTTCTTAAGTTCATCAATGGGCAAATAATGAGGATTTCCGAGGCAGAGGAGGCCAGCAGTGCCCAGCCTGATGCAGGCCATAAAACACCTTTCTCCAATGCACCATATCATCATGCTGGAAGAAAACATTAATGTCTTTTTTAATAAGATATTGATTTTTTCCTTTTTCTTTGTCACATATTGTGAAGGTAGCTCTGGCTTTTTTCTCTCAAGCATCTATTAGGAACTGCCTGAGCTCATTACCCACATCTTTTGCCTGGGGGCTGGAAAAATAAAGCTGCCTGTGCTGGTGAGGAGCAGCTGGGGCACTTGGCTTTTGCCTGGCCACTAGAACGGAAGATATCTTCCTTGCACAATGTCTCGCAGGCTGAAAGCCACCCAGGAAACAAAACAGCTCAAGGGAAACTTGAATACCTGGAAAGACTATTGCTTGGCTGTGGCTCAGAGGTGCTAAATCATTAGGAGCTGTCTCCTCATGTCAGAACACTTCAAAAGGCTGAGGCATCCAGCTGAGGACTGGTTTGATCAGAGGAAATATTGAACACATTCTAAAAAAAAGGAGAACAAAGCCCCCAAAAGCCCCACAAATTCAGAAAAATCTACTTATTTCATAGCTATATCTAACTTCCAAATATTCCTCCAATTCCAGCTTTTGTTTTGCATCCACTCAACCCACTGGAAAAGAAGAAATGCTGAGCCCTGGTGAAACATTTTTCAAGGACCCAGCAGGGATGAACCGGCAATCTTGGGTTGTAGTACAGATGAGGCTCCTGCTGCAGTCACTTCAGCCAGTATCTTCACCATCAACCCACACATAATTGAGGTGCAGTGCTACCACATCTGTCATTTGTTTTAGCATACCCATACTGTTTATTTGGTTTTTCATGTCCCTCATTAGAGCATCGCACAGACTTCTTGCAGAATTATTCAATGGCTAACATTTTATCTCTGTCTATCGTTCTTCTGATCTTTCTTCAAAGACTTTTAACGAGGGAGAGCTGGACTGGAGAGCCTGGAAAACTGCTGATTTCTCCCGAGGGCTGGATCTGGGTGCTGGTGCTGGTCCCGTGCTCACTGAGGGCAGTGGTTGGAACCGGGCAGACCCTCCAACCCCCAACGCTTTATTCCATGGTGATGCTCCCACGTGATACCTGGGGTGGGATGGGCATAAGGATGCTCCACAGGGACCTCTGCCCTACTCCCCACCTTCTGCTGCTTTGGGAGAGAGAAAGTAGACTAAGCCAAGGGAGGACTAAAGAGATAGACTTTTAAATTTTAACACTCATTCATTTTCAAAGTAACCTAGTGCATTTGGCCAAAGGAATTCAGACATTGCTAAGCTGAATTTTTCCATTAGTCTGATTTCTATACCTTAAAAAACATAAATAATACATTTACCCATATAAAGTTATTACTTATTCCAAAGAAAGAAGTCTGAAAGGTGTTTCTTTTATTCTAAGTGTTTGCAAACTGAAATTAAACCAGTGTTGTAAGCACCAAAGAAAATTGTTAGTATTTTTTTAATTTTCTCTTTCAAACATAACATTAAATATTAACTGAAGTGAATTGTGTTTTACAAAACACATCCATTCATTTCCTGTGCAGAAAGGAATAGCTTTTTATGTGGAACAGAAGCTTTGATACATTTAATGAGACACTGTACTAACAAGAGCCATGGAGCAGGACCATGACGAACCCCTGCGCGATGATCATGCCCATAACCCTCTCAGGGCAGCAGAAGAAAGCAGACCCAGGCTTACACCATCAGCACCCGGCATTTCCCAGAATTTCTCTATGATCTTTCCCAAACCCTCATTTCTTTGCTGACTCCTGCCCCATGTTAGCAGCTGCTCTGTACATGGCAGGAGATGAAGCCTAATGTTTATGAAGTTTCTAAGAAAGAGCGGGGACAGGAATTGCTCCCTATGCTCCCTGGAGGTTCAGATCCACATGGGTGACTGACCCCATGAGTGCCATCAGCTTCAACAAACATCACGTTCACAGCTGGTATTTGATGTCCTATCACTCTCCCTTCTCAGCACCAATGCACATTCCCTGGGAGGAAAGGGGTGTCTGCCAGCACGGGACAGTTGCCTGCTGGAGCCTATTGCCTGTGCCTTCAGAGAGTTGCTGTGCGCCTCACGTTCTGCGTTCTTCAAACAAGGGCATGGAAAGGCTGCTGCTTAATTCACCACAAACAAACGTGTTATTCTACACAAACAATAACCAAGCAAATAACACCCAAACCACCCTGACTGTGCTTCACTGAAGTGACCCCAACAGCAGCAGCTCCTGTCTGCACTCTTTTATTTGTGAAGATACATTGGAGAATAAAAGATAAAAAAAATCAGCTCCTGCTATGGGAAAGCTCATTACTGATCTGGGGCTGGCTGGGGCCATGGCAAACGTGGCACCACAGAGGAATGCAGCCTGGAGTCAGTAGGAGCATGGGGCTTGGGGGGACCAGCCCCTGCCCCAACACCCAGCAGGGCTGCCTGGCACTCAGTGTGCCCTGCCGAGTGGCAAGGATGATGAGGTGTTCTGAGGAGAGATGATGAGGGCTGTCACAGGCAGGAGCAGGACTCAAGAACATTTCTACAAGGCACACAAGTGCTGCCTTTGCTGCCTGGCATGAAAACCCTGCACCACCAGGAGCTTTCGCTTGAGAGGGAAGAATTTGTTTGGGGTTTGGGGTAGTTTTGTTTTGTTTTGTTTTGTTTTAAGAATAGGGGTTGTTTTGAACAGGGGAAGTGTTCAAGGTACTCTCTGTTCAAGCATACTATTAGTGCTTTTTGCAGGAACAAAAAAGTTTAAAGAATAAATGTTCATTTTTGTTAATGCCAAGTCAAATGTATCTCTGCTGTATATATTCACTGATGTATATCTAAATGCACACATATATGGTTACTGGTAAAGTCTCAATATCAAATAGAACAAGAATGAGTCAATTAGCAGATTCTTTCTTTCTTATTTTTTCTTTTAAAAATTATAATGATTTCTCACATCTTCTCCATATGCACACCACATTAGAGCAGATGCTGCAACTTGGGCAGGACATATTGCACCTTCAGACAGTCACAGTAGTTGAATTTCTCCTGAAAGTGCAAAAGATCATCTCAAAATGTCGAGGTAAGGCTCACTTCTTCCTTCACTCACTTGCCATAGCTTTTGCTAGGAAACCAAGTAGCGCAGAAACAGCAACGGATTTGGCACAGCATAGTCCTGGGTTACCGAAAACAAGCCTGGCTGTAATTAGATCATCTGTCAGCCCTTCAGCTACAAAATGTGTGTACTAACACCACTCCATCATCTTCCTTGCATGCAGGGTGTGATGGTGCAGTTCTGAGGCAGCATCTGTCCAAGCAGTGACTGGATCCAGATACCTCATCTCACGATTTAGCTTGTTTTCATCCTGCGTGAGTGATTCTACCCATGTAAATATAAAGCTCTTGCAAACAGCAGCAGCACTTTGAACAGCATGGCCAACAGCCAGCATCCCTTAGTGAATGGCTCGGCCACCAGCACTGTGGTTGCTCAGGGACAAAAGCACATTGGCCAGTGCCACTGCTCTGGGCTTGGGGCTTGTTTCATTTTTTTAAAAAAAATTAAACCATGAAAACACAAATAGAAGAGCCAATCTGGACAATTAGCTCTTGGAAATATGAATTATACCAGCTGTGGTGTGATACACTGAAAGCAATACCCTGCTTTGGAGATCAGGATAATGAAAAATGGCCTGATACCACTTCTCCTCATAACTACAATGAGGTGTTCCAGGTTGTGTCAAAAGAAATGTGACCAGCAGGTCACGGGAGGTGATTCTGCCCCTGTACTCCACTTTTGTGAGACCTCACCTGGAGTGCTGCATTCCTTTCTGGAGTCCTCAGCACAGGAAGGACATGGATCTGTTGGCGCGAGTCCAGAGGAGGCCACGGAGATGACCAGAGGGAAGGAGACATTCCCATACGAGGACAGGCTGAGAAAGTTTGGCTTGTTTAGCCTAGAGAACGAAAAGCTCCAAGGAGACCTTATGGCACCCTTGCAGTACTTAAAGGGGTCCTACAGGAAAGATGGGAAAGGGCATTTTATGAGGCAGCATAGAGATAGGACAAGGGTAATGGTTTTAACCGGAAAGAGGGCAGATCTAGATTAGATATTAGGAAGAAATTTTTTACTGTGAGATTGGTGAGACAGTGGAACAGGTTGCCCAGAGAAGACTTGGATGCCCCATCGCTGGAGGTGTTCAAGGACAGATTGGATAGGGCTTTGAGTGAACTGGTCTAGAGGAGGGTGTCCCTGCCCATGGCAGGGTTTTAGAACTTGATGATCTTTAACGTACCTTCCAACCCAAACCATTTTATGATTTTATGATTCCTGAAAGATGTTTACTGGGCCAACTCAAGCCTGTCCTGCAGCACACAAAATGCCCATTTCAGCAGACCTTCCCTCTGTTTCCAAAATATAGGCCCACAAGGTGACTGAGGGGAGTGAGAGCAACAGAGAGTTGTGCTTCAGTGTACTGAAGCTAGGCAGGTGAGGTCATTGCTCAAGCATGCCTAAAGGAAGGTGCTCTTTGGTGGAGGCTCCCTTTCACTGAAAGTGGCAGTGATTCACACTGAAGCACTCATGCCGGCTGAATACCTTCTGGGGCAAAGATCCCTGTGGGAAGAAGCTTGGATGTCACTGCAGATGCTCCAGTGAGAATTTCTAAAGACAGCATGGTGTTTCGTTATTTCCGTGATGTGTAAAAAATGCCGAAAATTTATAGCACTTGCACAGAAGCCCAAGGAACAACTTGACCTGTGCTGCTAACACAGTCCCCCAAGACATGAAAAGGTCTGGAAACAAGCAAAGCAACTACTAACTGTGTGGTCGACTCCTATGGTGAAAAGGGTGGAGGAATGTTTCCTTAGGATTACACTTTTCAAGAAACTGGAAAACCACAGGAATCTCCAGTGTCATTGCCATGTCCCTTCCCACAGGGTTTCTTCCAGCCCTGTTCAGACAGGGTGCTACAGCCTCAGTACCCACTGCAGGCAGCTCCTTGGGGAACAGCTTCCTTCCAGCCCTCAGCACTGGTTGACCAGAGCCTTCATCCAGGCAGCCTCTTTGTCCTCCACCTCCCAGGTGTCAGATGGAGGCTCACTCCCCATGCTGGGCAACAGCCCCCACACATCCCCATCCAGGCCAGAACAGACAGTGCTCTGAGGGTAACTGGAGTGGCTTCAACTGCTTGCAGAAACTAACTTTATAACCAAAGAAGAGAGCAAAACAATAGCCTTGGAAAAATCTTATGTGACACATAGTAAACCACCCAGTTTTCAGGTCTGCTCCGTTTTGTTTAAAAAAACCAAAACCAAACAAAGTTATTTTTTTCTCCTCCAGAGTCTGTACCCAAATGTCTCTTCAGCAAGGCTGAGACACAAACGTGACTTCACGGAGTCTCTCCTGAGAAGAGAGAAAATGCTTTTATTAGAAGAACTAAGAAAACCATTTTTTTAACTAAAATTCTGGCTTTGCATACATGAGCTGATGCTCAGGTTCTGGAAGACAGTGCAAATCTTCCCTTTGACAAAGGTGCTGAGAGGGAAGGCAGGAAGCAGCAGGACTGCTAGTGCACAGTGCTGAGCAGGGAGTTTACAGAGAGATGGGCAGGACTCGGATCACTTGGGTTTGCACGTGTGTTCACCACACTCAGGAAACCTTGCTGTTAAATCAGCCAAATAAAAGAGGAGAGAGGTCATTCCACTGTAGAGTCTGGGCTGTGACTGCCATATGGAATGCTGGGCCAATCAGAGATGGTTTGTGAATTGGGAAGGGAGTGTAACAGTGTTAACAGTTGCTCTGAGTTTTTACCTTTCATTCTAATATCCCAAACAATTAACAGAATTCAGCACCATTTTTTTATTATTTTAAAAAGAATGTTTAGGAAATAGTCATAATTTTTTCCCTTGAGAGCTCAGATTGCTTTAGCCATATATTGTTGCTGCAGAGCCCGACCATAAATGTTTAAACTTAGTCTCCTGAAGTTAATAATTTACCCTGATGTCCATGGGAGAATACCAAATCCAAATATTGCTAGTGCTAAATATGGGGATCCTGATATTAGGGCCCTCTGCTGCTCACCTATCCCGTTCACCCCCATGGTTCCGGATCTCTCTACTGTGTGAATGAGGTTTGCCCACAGCATGGTGGAAGACCCTGGGTGCCAACGCACAAACCATCTCAGCTGGGTTTGGCCACCTCAGGGTGCCTACGTCTTGCTCAAGGAGAAACAGTCTGACACCCATCATTTCCTTGCTCACTCTCAATAGGCTGTCTTTAAAATTGGAGAGCACAAGTTGTCTCACAAAACACAAGTACTTGTGGTCACATCTGAAGCTACAGGCACTGTAAATGAGCATTCAGAATTTAAAATATTAGAGATCTAAAATAAAGCTGTTGAGAGTTGTGATGTGAATAAGTTAGCCTAACATGCATCATGGAAATATAAACACATTGAACAAAATTCTAGCTCCCTGTCACATATATTTGGTTTTATGCAGTTTTTGTTATCTCTTTGCACTTACACCTAAATAAAGAACTCAAGCAGAAAGTAGTTACCCATGTGTCTACAGGTTTATTTGCATGCACGAGTATTGATTATTTAGCAGCTAGCCAGTTGCTATGACACCAAACATCACTGATCTACAAGCAAAGAAGCACTCTCTCCCATAGTTCATAAATACCAGTTATGGCAGAGGCAGCTCAAAATTTTCCATTTGGATAATGTCATCCAATTTCTCCCCCGTCTTGTCTTCTTAGCTTTCTATTAAAACTTTAACCTTTTAAACTACCTGTTTCCATTTCATTCATCTCCAAAAGCATCCTATTTACCAATGTGTTGCCATTCCACAGTCTATATCTCCAGCAGCCAGAGGCCCCATGATGCACTGGCGTCTCCCACACTGGCTGTGGGGAAATGCTGAGCCAGCACCTTATAGGAGGTGCCTTCAAGCTTGCAGCGTGTGCCTCAGCCCTGTCAAGCACAGCGAGGGGATTTGGGAAAGTGGGAAGGGGAGTAAAGGTGCAAAGGGGGCCTGAAGCTGCAATGCTGTTGAAAGCTTTTTGCAATTTTCAAGTAGAGTAAATTTACCCAGAAATCAAAATAATAGTGCTTGGGTCAAAATGCTGCCACAGCAACTTGAACCAAAGCTGCTACACCCTCAGATATAAAGTTTGCAGTAGTCCATGCTACTGATTTAAAGCTAATGAAACAACAAAAGAGACCAAAAATATTAATTAGAGCATGAATAACCCAACTAGTATTCTGTCCACACAGACATCTTGCCCAGCCCAGCCCAGCAACACAAGGAGAGCCAGGGCTGCTGGCAGGGGAGGGTCAAAGCACTGCAAATGAGGGCAGGGAGCATTACCACGCTGTTTAAGCCAGGAAGAAACAAGACATACACCTGATATTCTTCAGAGATCTTGAAGCTACGTGCAGTGTGCAAGGTCAAACTCAGCTGAAGGGACTGGCTGGTGGAGTGTCAAGTCTTTGTGAGGAGAAGATACGAAAGATCATCTCTAGAGTCCAGGAGCACAAGAGCAGGCACCTGAGAGCCTCACCAGAAACACGGGAGCTGGAGGGAAACAAAGGCAGAAGGTGGATTTGGCAGATGAATACACAGCTGGCTTATAAGAACATGCACTCAGTGCTTTGAGAGCACCCAAGCTGATGAGCTCAGACTTCATCAATACCAAGATATTAATAACAGTGTCTGGTGAAGATCTGTAGGTCTGTGTTTTTCTCACCTCCTGGTCAAAGCAGAATATCTGATAAACCTAACACAAGCCTGAATCATGTAGATGATAGGTGGAGACTCAATAAATAAATAGGTAAAAAATTACATAAATAAATACATAAATAGATCCTTACCAACTGGTGCAGCTACGCTGTCTTTTCCAAATTACTTTAGTCCCATTTCCTTTCCATTGCGCCTCATAAACTGAAGCCTTCTCAGTGATTTTACTCCATGGCTGTGCTCATACTGAGATCGCAGTCCTTTTGGGTTGGCAAAGGGCAAATTTTAAGGTAGGACTATCTGTCAAGATCACTCAGCCACACAGAAATGGCAGGTTGACCGATACCTGTTCCCCCTCAACGTTAGAGACTGAAAAACCATCAAGTGAACGATCACGTTAATATTGGACTCCAATAGTCTCTCAGAGAAGCACCTCCTATGACTTTTAACCTCAACCCTTTAAGAAATGATCCAACTTAAACTCAGTAACCTGAGATATCCTTTAGGGTGATTTCTTCTGTCCAGGCTGGAAGGTTGTTGCTTCCAATTTTACAAGATGCAGGGTGGAGGAGGGGATGTGAAGAATCTGTTGACATGGGAATCGTTTTAAAGGTATTCCAGAGCTGTGTTCTGGTGAGATTCAACTTATTTTTTAAGCACCATTAGATTGTTTTTGTCATTATAAATCAACTACAGAGGATTTGGTTCAGCAAGATTTGTGTACAGTACAGGTGATGGAAAGCAGTGAAGAAAGTTGTTTAAATTAAAAAAAAATCCAAGTTTTTTCATACTGGTAGCAAGCCAGGTTACATTCTCCTAAATGTCCTGCCAAGATATACAATATATGACAGTCTCAGCTTCCAGAAATTCAGAAGACCTGGTAATCTGCAGCTCTGCTGTGGCCTGAGTATGTCTCAAAGAGAGCATGCAAGATAAAGAGGACCAACATAAACTTTGTGACGGGTCTCAAACTCCAAAGGCTGGTGAGTCTTTCTGGAGTGTTGGAAGCCCAGATGCATGGAGGAAAGCCAAGGGTGCAGGTGGGGATCATGTCAATGTTCATGGGGGAGGTTCCCAGGGCCGTCAGCCTGTGCATGCGGTGCAGTGGCTGCTCTGTTGGACATCATCCTGCTGCTCCCCAGGTGAGCAGTGGCTGGGGCTGGGACAGATGTGGGAGAGCTGAGTCAAGTAAGAGAAGTGGCTGCCAGGAACTGAGGCTCCTGAAAATCTGTATGGCACGAGTAGGGAAGCCCAGAGAGCATGCAGGTCTTGCCTGGGAAGGAGCAGTAGTACTGGAGCAGCAATCAGCCTGGCACAAGCCAGAGGTTATTTGGAAGGGAAGACATCTCCACTTTCTGAAATATCCTTGTGCAAACCAGTTTTGCATTTCTCTGGCTGTGGAACTGTGTCCCTGCTCCACTGCGATGAGGACACAGAGGAGCTGAAATCCAGGCCTCACATCAAGGAAAGGGCTGTGTTTACTTGCCAGAAGCACCAGCATATAAGCCCTCCCAGTTCATTTCAGTTTATTTAATATTATTCAGTTTAGTTAATATTTACTAAAGTCAGTCTGGAGTCTGTGTGCCAATTTTTCACTGTAACGCACAGATTTTTTTAGCAAATTTTCCATTCACAGCTGTTTTCTTGGGGCTCAGCACACCAGACCAAAGAGGCTGAAGTTGATTGTGTCAGAAAGATCATGAGAAGTTCTTCAACTAAACTGCTTCGACCAAGAGGCTTTGAAGACTCCATTCTCCCCACAAAAATGGGCTTCTTCACAAAGGTAGAAAAAAATAACTTTTATTTGGAGGACAGGGTATGAAAAACCTTAGAAAATCTAAAGGGAAAGGGGCTCTCTATGTGTCTGTAACCTCATATGAGAAGAGAATTAGGGTTTCAGTCAGCAGCTGGTGTGAAGATCAGCACACCTCTGCACTGGTGGTAACCTGGGACCCCCTAAACCGAGTGGGTATCCCTAGTCATGAGAAAGTGATGTCCAAACCATTTTGCTCACTCACTGGTCTTTCCAGTTTCATGCTGGGCACTAAACCTGGACTCACCTCAAATCTGAAAACACGCTGGATGCGTTTCACTGAGCTTTGGGACTTGGACCAGTCAGAGAGTGCTGGCTGGTAGCCTGACGCTGGTCAGAGCCACTGAAAATCGGTGCCAACAGTCCTGGCCTTGTCCTTGACAAAGACTTTCCCTGATGCACAGTAGGAAGGGGAAGTTCAAGAAGTGCTAGAAGCATCCATCAGCAAAAAAAGGCTGAACTTGCCACCAATGGTGAGGGAATCATAGAATCATGGAATTGTTTAGGTTGGCACCACTAAACCATGTCCCTAAGCATCACATCCACACATCTTCGAAATATCTCTAGGGATGGTGACTCCACCACTTCCCTGGGCAGCCTGTGCCAGTGCCTGATGACCCATTCCATGAAGAAATTTTTCCTGATATCCAAACTAAACCTCTCCTGGTACAACTTGAGGCCATTTTCTCTTGTCATATCATTTGTTATTTGGGAGAAGAGACCAGCACCCACCTTGCCACAACCTTCTTTCAGGGAGTTGTAGAGGGCAATAAGGTCTCCCCTCAGCTTCCTCTTCTCCAGACTAAACAGCCCCAGGTCCCTCAGCCGCAACTCATAACCCCATGTTCCAGACCCTTCTCCAGATCCATTGCCCTTCTCTGGACATGCTCTAGCACCTCAATATCTTTCTTATACCAAGGGGCTCAAAATGAACACAGGATTCGAGTTGCGGCTTCACCAGCACCGAGTCCAGGGGCACGATCACTTCTGTAGTCCTGTTGGCCACACCATTTCTGATTCAAACCAGGATACTGTTGGCCTTCTTGGCCACCTGGGCACACTGCTGGCTCACGTTCAGCTGCTGTCGACCAGCACCCTCAGGTTCTTTTCTGCCAGGCAGCTTTTCAGTCGTCTCCTGCTCAGCTTACATGTGGCCAAGAGTTAGAGCTCTCACTGCATTTCACTGAAACGACAGCAAACTCCCACCATGAAAATACATTTTCAAAGTGCTATCATCTTGTTTAAACACATGATAAATCTGAGCAAGATGTTGTTCCTATTGAGACAAGCTGAGAAGAACCATAAACTTTAAGAGTCAATTCTTGAGATTGAATAAATGGACAGGACAAAGGCAGGACCCTCGACCTCTTCTGCAGCCACTGCCAAGAGCCGCCTCTGAACACCGAAGACACAGAGTCAGGCTTGCCAGTGCTTACCAAGGCCACACAAGTGTTCAGAGCTCCACAGAACTTTTTGCCCTCAGAGCCTCATATATGTGCTTAGATGGGTTTTTTTGTTGTTGTAGTTTGTTGGTTTTTTTAAGACATAACGTTTAAATTTAATTTTAGCATTTAATTCAAATACATGCTATGGGCAAGCTGGAGCAGCAGCAGCACAGGAAGCAATGAGCTCTGTGGGTGCCAACTGTTAGGAATGGACACTAAACATCATTGACTGCATTTTTCACAGAGGAGGAGAAAAGCACAGGTTAAGAAAAAAACAACTTGTTTAGAGAGCATGCTGTTCTCTTTCAATGATCAAAACAAGGACCAGAGTTTCAAAAGCACTCTGAATAAATATGTTGTGTTTCTGTAAGGTCTCACAGCAAAGGGGGCACCTGGGTCCCCCCGCCATGGCCAGACCCAGAGGGGAACATTTCAGTCATTCCATCTCAGAATTCAGAACCTTTGGCTTGAGACAAGCTATGAGGTAACAAATCTAAGAAGAGGGACAACTGTTCTCCCACATTTTTTCACTATAACCCCTAAGGAAATTATCTGAAAAGTAACCAGTTTACCCCAATTCCTGCTCCTCCTGCTCGGGCAGCATATTTGTGATGCACAGTTGTGGACAGCAAATTCGGGAGAGACAGACAACAGATGGACAGACTGCAGTCTCCCACACTACAGAGCTGAGTCTTCTGTCATCTGCTCAGACCACTGCCTGTCACCAGCAGGAACGTTCCCTGGGCAGAAGTAGGTGTTGTTGCAGACACGCGGCTGGGCAGGAGGGTGAAAAATTATAAAATAATAATTTTAAAAGTCCAACCCTGCCTGACTGTAGAGGTAAGCAAACTGCAATAGCAGTCTTAAATCCAAGTCAGTAAATCAGGCCAAGCAAATTTTGTTGCTTTACTCTAATTTTGTCTTCATTATCAAATCAATGAAATCGAAAACATCTGAAAGATAACTTGTACACGCTTTGGAGCATTTTGTACATACAGGTTTTTGTCAGCATTAGCACTACACATTTGATGTTATGATGAATCAATATGATTTACAAAGCATTTGAAATACTCTTTTGAAAAAACAGAAGACCTAAAAGGTGGATTTAAATGGGCACAAGGCACACATGTGTAATTAGTTTCTGTGCATCTGATTTCTTGCATAATCGTATATCTGTAAATTTGTACTTCCAGGCAAGTTTTACTGTCTAATAAATATGACAACTGTGTCCTGTTGAGGACCACTACCTCCCCTCTTCACACACACCAACATTTCTACTCTGATGCTCCCCAGCTGATGTGAACATCAAAAGCCAGTGACAAGGTCATCTGGATCCTGCTCTGCAGCTCTCAAACCTGGGAGAGTCACAGAGATTGATTTCCTTTCTTTACAATGCACCAGTAAGAAAATCTCCTATCCAGTTTGGATATTTCCACATACACAAGTTTTCCAGATTTAATAAAAACCCACCATTTTTTAATACATGTCACTTTTCACTGCAGTTGTAATTCACAGAGGAAAATTTTCAAAACAACCTTGACTTTTATTACAGGAAAAATATTATGAATATTTTTAAAATAATTTCTTGGAATGAATCAGCTGTTCCTTCTCCAGTCGGAATCCATAATCTCAGAAAGAAATCTATAAATACCTTCAGAAGTTGACTTCGGGAACCAAGAACTGAAGACTGATTTAGAACAATTGTTTTATACACTCATGGAAAATTAAAAACCTAGGCTTACAGGCTATTCACTTCAGAAGGGACCTCAGGAAGTCTCCAGCCCAAACACCCACTCAAAGTAGGGTGCTCTGAGATGCTCAGGACCTTATCCAGTCTGGTCTTGACAGCCTCTAAAGATGGAGACTGCACACCATCACTGGGCAACCTGTGGCACTGCCTGACAGACCACATGAGAAGAAAGGTTTTCCATTTGTCCAGCCTGGACCTCTCTTGGTTCAATGGCACCCACCTATGTCCTCTCATCCACACCACGCACTGCTGTGAAGATCCTGACTCTGACCACCCTGCTTTAGGCTGCTGCAGGGTCCCCACAGCCACCCCTGCTCTGAGCTGAATAAACCCCGCTTCCTCAGCCCCTCCTGGCACCTTGAGCGGTCCTGTTCCTGTTCATTCTGAGGGCCTCCAGCCAACTCAGACCAATTAACACCCATCTTTCTTGTACTGTGGGGCCCAAAACCGGAGGTGGTGTTCCAGATGCAGTCTGACCAGTGCTGACAAAGGGGGGTGATATACTCCCTCCATCCTGGCCATGTTAACGCACACTTGGAAGCCACTGGCCTTCCTTTCTTAGCCCACTTTAACCAAATTAGACATACGTAATGTCTTTATCTGACATGAAGTCGTTCTTATCAACACGAGATATTGTGCTGCATACTTTGAAAACTGGCTGATAAGAATTAATGGCTTGCAGGAATGCAGAGCTCTCCCAGGTGTTTCAAAGCCAGATTTCTGGATCTAGTGCTAAGTCAGGACTACAGGACATTGCTGACAGATGCTGAGCAACAATCTCAGCTCTGTTTCAGTTCCACTCCAGCCACCACAGAATCCCTCTGCAACATAAACTGCAAATATTAAACAGAGCACAAACTCTGAGGCTGTAACCTGGGTCCTGAAAAATAAAATAAATCCAAGCAGTCTGTGCTAATCCTGTTTGCTTCAGCAGCTCTGCTTTGGAGAAAAACATTCCCTGGGATGGATGGGAGCCTGGAGCTGGGCTGCAGTTCTGAGGTGCGATATCAGAAGACGTCCAAACATTTCCGTTAACATTAGCTTCTCTTCTTTGTTGTATATTCATAAAATTAATCTTCCAAACCTCTAAAATTTCTATTATTTTTTTCTCCAGAAGAACTTGACAGAGACGTTTATACACAGCCACATCTAATGCTCAACAATCTCCAGCAGGCACTTCCCCTGCCAGCCCTCTTTTGGAATGGCTCTCAGCATACCCAGAAACCTTCCTTTTTGCTCATGCAGCCCCTGAGATGCAGAGAGACAAACCACGTGGCTAAAACCAGAACAGCAGGATGAATTTGTGGGCCCTGGAACTGCCCCAAAGCCTTTGCACAGCTCTGCTGCTTCAGCAGGACTGGGTGTGCCAAAGCATCCCAAGAGGGATCCTGATGGGGGAGAAGGCATGCGCCTGCTCTCTATAAACACCTCGAGAAGATGGAGCAGAGGGATAAGGAATGGGCGCTGCCGGGATGGAATATTGCTGTGAACAAACTTTATAAGGCTGTGACCTGTGGGAGCAGGAGGGCTCAGTCCCATGCTCCCAGCAAGGACCACATCATGCAGGATGGCAGCTCAGACAGGCTACTGGCTATCAACAGGAGAGAGAGAGCAGTGGGGTGCAAACCCAGCTGGGAATAATTTGTTCCAGTGGAGGATGGGGACTGTGAAACCAGAGTGGCAGACTCAGCTCTGCATCCAGTGCTGGGGCAAGGATGGAGATGTTCAGCTTGCAGAGCCATGCACTGGGGCACAGACAGGCTTTCCAGTCTGTCTCACAATAACATCCCAGCTTGTCTCTTCCTTTGAAGCAATAATTTCCCCTTTTTTCTCTTACAGAGCAGCCGAAGGAGGAGCAGAAGTCAGTCAGTACGTTTTAGGATGCAGGTATACACTGCTGTACCTGTGCAGGTGGTTCTTGGTGGGTAAGAGAGAAAAAAGAAGTAACACTGAGGAGAGAGAAAGGGGACACAAGCCCTCTCCACCTGCCTGAGCATCATGGCAAGCTCTGGTAGTTGGTGTCTCACCGTAGCAGGATGCCCAAAGTCCTCATCCCGTCGCTGCCCCAGCAGAGGTGGCAGATGCTGCCCAGAGACAGGACAGAGGAAAGGCAGAACAAGTCAAGGTTTAAGAAAATGGAGAGGTGAAAATGAGCAGGCTGAACCCACAGTCTCTGAATCCATCTTTTTCTTTTTCCTCTCTCCTTTCTTCTCTCTTACCTTGTAACCTCGGGGGTGTTTCAGACAGCAGCTTTGGGTTTGGCTCTTTAAAGGCAAAGCACCTTTAGCAAGTGATGCACCTAGAGATCCAGACCTCTCCTGGGTCAGCCATGCAGCAGCAGACAACCCTGACACAGAGCCTGATTCCTGCAGGAAGAAACTCATTCTCAAATTAGGAATGGGGACCTGGCTCCTTACCAGCCGGCAGGCAGGCAAACGGAAAAGCATCTTGCTGGATGTCAGGAAAGTGTATACACAGGAATATAAAACTACTAATTTATTTTTTTAAAACAGCATATTAACTGAAACCATAGTAAGCTTCTCTTTTGCTTTATGCCAAATCCAGTACAAAGGTACAAGAGTGCTGTTGTGGTACATCTGACCAACATGCTTTTTGCCACATCCTTCCTTAACCCAGTTGTTAAGGCTGAATTATTTTTGTGTCATTCCTTCAAAGAGCACCAGGCACAGAAATTCTCAGCACAAAGATAACCACATAACTTCAGCTCTGTTGTCAGCTTTTATGCTCCCCCTCCCCAAGCACAGAATTTCTGGATTCAGTTATGCATCAGATACACACTTCACCCATATCTAAAGATGATGGAAACATGTTTCAGAACAATGTTGTTCTCTCCTCATTTGTAAATAACAATTGCTTTCTGTATTTTCTTTGTCTTAACATATATATTTTTGTAATATACATTTTTCTGGTTTTGGCTGCAAATTCATTTCCTTGGGTATCACTCAACTGCCTGCACTGGGTAAGTTTCTTACGATCCTACAAACTGGACCTCTTCTGAAGACTTCATATTTTATTTTTCCCATGAAAAACAACAAACACATTTCATTGCAAATGAGGAGTGTCGTTACTGTAGCCTATGTAAAAATGTTCCACAGTCATATCGGATCCTTGTCAGGTTTGGGAGAAAAACAATTTCACCCAAATAACAGCATAAGAAGGAAAATCTTCTTTCACTTGAGACAGAACAAATGAGCAAACCTGCCACCCTGAAACTAAGCCAAGAACAGATGTAAGCTGTAAACAATTAAGTTGCATATCTGACATCTGTACCTTCGCCCCAGTGGGTACATTTTAACATGCAGCAGGAGAACCTGATCCCACTCCAGCCGGTGGCAAACTTCCCACAGCTGGAGCACAAATGGAGCAGCAGCATAGAGAATGATGCACCTGCACTGGGGTGCTGTGATGGCAAGCTCCACCAGCCCTGCCACCTTTGGTGAGGTCCACGCCTCCATGCTCGCATGAGGACACAGTTTGTCACCCAAACCCTCCTGCGTCAGTGACTGGGGTGTTGCAGATATGCCAGGCTCTCCCAGCAGCCCTCCCCTCCAACTGGCTGCCAGCAGCAGCAGCAGCAATGGGCTCCCACCTGCGTGTGACCCACCTCACACCACTGCCCAACTCCCACTTCCACAACAATCCAAATGCCCCACTGGGTGCGCTGGGAAGGCAGCAGCACCGCTCAGGTGCTCGAGCGAAAGACCCTTTGCTGTGTCTCTACTATTGCTGCTCCCACGGACTCACCCTGAAACATCCCCTTCCCAGAGGCATGAAGACCCATTTGTCACACACAAGATGGGAGCAGGTTTTACCCTGGCAGCATGCTCTGTCTTTTAAAAAACCATGGCCCACTAAGGCCGAATTATGGCAACTTAATCCCAGGGAGTTTGGCAGGGCTGTCTGCACCAAGCTCAGAGCAAGTACAGGAGGGTGGCCTAGTGTCATGACATCCCAGACATGCCAGAAATCACAGAGCAAGGGATCCGGACAATGTATTGCATGAAGTCAGGGGAGCCCTGCTTGGAGCAAAAAGGGGCTCCAAATCCAAAGTCTTTACTGAAAAATAGGTTACAATGGGGGCTCTAAAGTTACTGTGTCTGCTTTGTTTCCTTGCAAACTTGAGGGATGATCTGACAAAAAGAGGGTTTGTCCCTGGTCTTTCCACCAATAGGATTTATAATAACTGTGGACCAGTTCAAACCCATTCCCAGTCTGCAGCCAAACAGTTTATGGCTCTTACACAAGCCAGGAAAAAACATATTTGCCTTCTGACCCATGAGCCACAGTTTGTAAGTATAGGTTATTCAATTGCATCTTTAATGACTAAGTCCAGAGGCCCAACACTAAACTTTTTGTTTTAAAGACTAAACCAGAGAAAAAGACAAATTGCTATGCTTTGGTGCTTTTTTTGTAAAGTAGAGAGCCATGAGAGTAAACCAACTGACCGATCACAAGATGTATCTGGCACTCACATCCCTGTAGAGAAGGCAGGGGCATCCCTGGGTGGCTGGAAGACAGCAAGGACCATCGCTGCTGCCCCAAGCTGCCCCACACCCCAAGCCTCTTATGAACCTCACCTCACTACCCCAGCACCCCACCTCCCCAGCAGACCCCACAGATCCAGCCTACCCTTTACTGTGGGCTCAGGACACCACATGTCCTCCATCCCAGCACTGCCAAAACACATAAACGCAATGGGGCTTTGTTTGTGGTCTGTGTTCCTTGTTAAACAGAAACAGAGATTACCTTTAACTGCTGGAGGATCACGAGCCACATCAGACAAGACTAATTCACTTAAACAATTCCAGCTGAAGATGGGCCAATATTTCCTCAATACTGATAAAATAAATGTTTTAAAGTGAAAAGTACATTTATGTAATTGTCTTATGGAGACCTTCTAATCAAAACACCGGAGCAGGTCCCCAGGCAGGCTGTAACATCCCTGTTCGTTGGGATGCTCAATGCTGCATGGCAGCCCTGCTCCAGGAGACCTCCTAAATTCACAGCAAGGCTCTTCATCAGAAGTGACAGGCATCTGTTCTTTGGAAGTGCAGACACAGTTTTCCAGCTCAGCTAAGCAAATCCCAGTGGGTATCCCACCTCCCCTGTAGACATCCAGAGCCACACCTTTTGTATTGCAAAACGCGAAAGTTTTCAAAGTGAAAGGTTTTGTATGCCCTAAGTAGCGAGCAAATGGGGTAGCAAGTGGCTGTGGCATCAGAGCCATGCCCATTTGCAAAGCACATCTGAAATGCAAGCGCAGAGGCAGCTGCTCAGTGCTGAACTCCCTGCAGCCATGGATTCCAGCTCAGCCCTGACCTGTAGCACTGACACCATCACGGGCCAGGATTTCAGTGCGTACCCGGGCTTCTGGGAGAGTTGTGCAGTTGTGCATTAGGGAAATTAAATAGCTCTTCAAACACAGATAATCTGATTAATAATAGCGCCTTGGAGGATGATAAAATAGTAGTGATTCATAGCAGTGAAAATAGTTTTCTGTTAAAGGGAGGTGCAGTAACACAGCCAGGGAAAACACAACATAAAATACAGCCTAAGTCGTAATGATGCTCAGCGCATCCTCCCCCTTGAGACTGTTCATCAACTTTTTTTCCACTCCATTCTTAAACCCAGCTCCAGGTGCTCTTTCCCTGCAGTGTCCAGGGGTGCCGGTGGTGTTTTACTGTTTTTCACTGCAGCATTGCCAGGGTGCATGGTCACATTCCCAGTACCTCAGCAGGACCGTGGTGCATGTGAGGGCAACGCTTTGGCTGTCCCATGCAAGTTATTACATGATTACAGCCAGATCTGGAAGATCCTGAGCAGGATGATAACTGAAAACTTACTCCTCTAATCTTTTCAACTCAACCCACACGTGTTACAAAGGCATGTCTGGAATAAACGCTTTGCTCCAGCAGCCACAGAGGCAGCAAATTATTCAGCGCTTTACACTAGTTTTGGTGCACACGCCACACCAAATTTAACTACGTCATCTTAGCTGGAATATGTGAGGACAAGCAGGCAGGCAACGAATATACATTATTGCTCCACAAAAGAAGATAAATGTCTCTAGGAATATATATGTGGCCTTTAACAAAAATTAGAATCCACCCTGACTCAAGCACATATTAATTATTTCATGCATGTCAAGAATGATTCTCTTTGTATTCCAACTATTTTATCCTTCTTCTCCCACCACTGTTTTTATAACTTCTGAAGATCATTTGAAAATAGGAGTTTGTGTAGGAAACAAGCAGAATTTTCAGCATAACAGCAAGGAAAGGTATAGGATAAACATGCTGCTCCGTGGAGATTAAGTGTAGACGACTGTCTAGACAGCTAAATTCTTATGGATTTCACTTATCAGGTTCATCATACAAGGACCTTTCTTGTTTCCAAACAAGGTCTGGCAAAATATTCACCCCTCTGCAACCTCTGTTTTCAGTTCTGCAGCCCCACGCAACCTTGGATGCTCGGCAACTGGGATCTTCTTGACCTCTTCCTCGGAGAAAAGCCAGGCAGAGTTTAGGGTGATGCACATGCAAGTGCTGATCCCTGTTGTGCAGATCAGCATCACTGTGGCACCAAGCTTCTTCACGAAGCACCACAACCAGAGGCTGGTTTGCCCTGACCTGCTGGGCATATGGGGTATTTTCATGGCAGCATTCCAGCCTGGTAGGAGTCCTTCCCAGGAAATCACATTTCACTCATCTCCAGCTGTAGCTCTTCAGAGTGTATTTCCATTGCAGCACATGAACTTCTTTCTTTCTTTCTTATTTATGTGAAATAATTGAGAAAGTTGTTGCCTTGAGTCCCAGTGCTCAAGAGCTTCCCAAAAGCCCAGGCACAGCATTGTGTCCATCATATTACCAAGGTTTGAGAGACTTGCACACAGTCAGCTCAGCCTTCTGTAAAGCTGAGCTAGAATAAAATAGTCATAATCTCATTATTTATTTAAACTTTTCAGTTAAGGAACCCTGGGAGTAGGTATGGCAACCCTCCAACCCCCAGTTCAGGGCAGCAGCCTGGGTAAAGGGGAGATGGCACGGGGTCTGATGTTCACAGAAACACCCAGAGATGCTCGCACAAGACCTTAACACCCCATTCTAATGCATGAGGATGTTTCAGCTGCAAAGAGAGTCTGAAATGTTGAAGCCCCTCAGCCTGCCTGCTGCAGACTCTCAGCTGCATACTGGAGCACGCAGTCAGCCTCTTCACTGGCAGAGTGTGCACCCATACAGAGCAGGTTACAGCATCACGGACTCTGTGCTGTGTTCAGCAGTGGAAACCTTAGGAAAATGTCAGGAAAATAAGGATTTGTCTCTGAGTCTTGTATGTTAAATATTATTGTTATTCTTCAGTACCAGGGATCAATCAACAAGTCCATAAAAAATTAGTAATAAATTCACTAGTTCGTTATTTGACTGTAAGAGGCAGATGTTTACAGGGATATGGTTGATTTGCTGGTCTGTGACAGTGTCCCACCTTTTTAATGAACAGTTCCTTACAAAAACAGTGAAAGCAGTAGTACTGTACAAAACCACTGTTGCTGATGCAGTCCAGAGATGATCTTGGCATATCCCTTCATATCTACAGAAGTTAATTTAAAAGAGAGTTATTGAATAAAGAAAAAGATCAATCAAAGGAACAACCCCACTGTTGGCTGCACTAAAAATATTTTCTTACACAAACAAACCAAACATAAAAATTCCATCGTATTTGATCTGAGAGAGAAGTTGGACAAAACAAAGCTACTTAAAAAATATTTTTCCACATATGCCATTAGCCTAATGACTACTGTTTGTGTAGACACATGGGAACAGGAGGATATAGGAGCATCTTTGTACCCACAGCAGCCAGCCCAGTTGGTGACCTGAGTGCCCCAGTTTAGCTGGAGCTGGTGCACATGGCCACAGGGAACCCAGAGTAGCCACTGAAACCGTGTATGTGAAGGTTTATGGAAAGGGAAAAAGGAAGAAAAATGCCTTTTCTCAAATTAAATTACCTTAAAACAAACACAACTAAATTATCTCCCAAGGATTCTAGAGAAATACTAACAATACTAACAATACTAACATAAAAATTTCAAAGTGTCCCAAGCCATCCCAAGAGGATCTCTGCAGTGAGAAGATTTACTCCACCAACTTCTACTCTCAATACCTTCAGGAATGTCTGGTTCTGCAGCCAAGCTCTGAAGGCATGGGCTCTGAAAAGCCCCAGAAACCACAGCAGCATTTTGGGTAAATCCCTGAGGTCCAGACTAAGAAAAAGCCTTTTCCATACTGCCTCTCACCTCTTGCTTTTGCATTTTGGGGCTCACTGACTGCAGGACCACTGCAAACCCCTCCTCACATCCAACATCTGAAATAACTTTCCACAGACAACATCTCTGGAATAAAATCCTGCTGTTATAGTAACAAAGCCATGATAAACAGATTATCCCATCTTGAAGCAAGCCATGTATCATCTGAATTACACTATGGTGCTCCTCCCACCAGGGTCCCTGCTCTCTCCCCTTCCTCTAAAAGAGATGGGCTGATGTGTTTCCAGCTGTAGGGGCAGAATTTGTTGAGAGATGACCACTTGGCTGGATGATGAATATCACACATGTCCACCATCGATTTGCTTTTAACAGGACTTTGAAATTCTACATAACTTTCATGTTAATAAGCCAAGTAATCCTCCCAACTCCAGCCTGCCAGCTTTGCAACATGCCTGTTAGCTGCCAAATCACAAGATTTCTGTCTTGCTGTCTCTGCATGGTCACATGCAGCTAATGTCAACTGTCCATGACAATTAATATCTGTATTAATTACGATGTAGTTTTTTGATGCTGCAGAGATGCAGAAAAGAACAGTTAAATCATACTCTTGTAGAAAATCTGCACAGGGGAGCAGGAACATCCTGTTTTTCCTATTACAAGATGATAATATTAAACAGGACATAATTATGTCCTCATTATTTATGGTCATAACATTTATTTGTGGGATTAAATATCTCTATTCAAATCACACAACTCGACCTAGCCTAAAAAAAAAAACCAAAGTGCAGTTTTCCCCTCTAAAATTAAAAAGGTTTCCTGCTAAAAATTACCAAAGAGTTAATAAACTCTAATAATAACCAAACAAGCAATTAATAGAGTAAGAAAAACTTCTGATGGGCTATGGCACAGTGGAGATGCCTGGGAAATAAAGGGCCCCATCCAGACACGGGGAGGAGTGGCTGGGTGAAGGGAAGGAGACTCTGGAGATGGAGCCCCTGAAGAAGGAGCCTCTGGAGGATGAGGTCCCACCAGTGGAACATCCCCCTGCACAAGGGTTGCACCAAGAGAAGCACTCTGAGAATCCCCAAAACATTCCTTGGCCCCAGGCAGAGGGTTTATCAGCAGGAGGGACAGGAGCCCACTTTCCCAGGCAGGTGGGGGGGTCATCCTGCTCCTGGGAGGACCAGGGTGTTTCAGTGAACCTGGTTGTCAGTCGCTTCTGCTATCTCAGCATTGTACAATAGCAGATTTGGTATTTCCTTTTCTAGAAAACACCGCAGAGGCTGTACTGGGTTGTTTGGGATGACAGGCAGATCCTAACCCAGTCAAGGGGTAGGTTGGGCCATTGGCAAGAGTGCCATTGCTGCAGACTTCTGCTTGCTGCCAGGGTGAATGCTCTCCACTCTTCCCCCTAACCTGTTTGCTCCTGTCTGCTAGACTTTCAATGGGAGGAAGGAATGAAGCCAAAAGGAGAAAAACAACTGTCATTGGAGGATAAATCAGGACGCCAGAATGTCTAAAGCCTGACTAAAGAGCCTGAGCTCATTCTCCATGCAGCCCAGCCACAGAGCTTGCCGGGGCCAGTAGCAACCACAGCTGATGGATGTGCAGCCACAGGAGCTTTGAGCCAGGTGGACTCAGAGTGCACACAGAGTCACTGGCCTAACTCCCATTTTCCCCTGGTGTTCCTTTTCTTTTACTTCATCTATCCACAGACAACTGCTAAACAAGTGACCTGGGTGGATGCTCTCCTCTGCTTGGCAGCAGAGCACTGACGGGTCCTTATCGGACTCATCTGACGGCTCACCTGCTGGGAACCACACCACAGGGGCAGTCACACCAATCGCTTCACATGATTTCTCTCTTCAGAGACTGAAATATTGTTTGTTTTCTGATCTGTTGTGTTATAATGGAAGAGGAAATCTTCACTACCTTCCTCCTCATTCATTATAGGCATTAAGTTAAACATTGTTTCCTCTTAAATTCAATCTAATCGAATTAATATCAATATTGTACTGGGCCAGGCTAATCTAATTATTGTCAATACTTAATATGTTTTCTGCAAGTTGTGCTGAGAATGAGCTTCTAGTTTACCATCGAGTCTGGAAAGAAGAAATAGGATTTTCTTGCAGTTCAGGAATCCATACTGATTATGACCATGGAAAGGCCTGGGGCATTCAAGTGCTGGCTCCAGCGGCTCCTCCTGAGCCCCATCTGTGTGTAATGGCTCTGTCAGGGATCAGCCAGCCAGGAAAGGCAGGTGAGTGTTCCTGGAAAACTGAACTCAGCCACTTGCCCACAACTCAGCGTACACCAAAGGGCTGCTGTCAGAAACAAAAGGTTCATATTAAAGCTTTGGCTGAGCATGCCAGGACATGAAGCTCTCAGTGGAGTCTCCCTGGGGACAGGTACCTCTGGGGAGCTCATGGCGACAGGAACCTGCCACAGCACAACATCCACAGAGCTGTAATTTTCCCATGGAGCCACCCTGCTCTGTACTAGGGAGGGAGCACCTGAGGAGGATGATTCCACTGTCGGGGTACCCAGCACCAGGCTTTGGCGAGCAGGGTCAGAGGCACGGAGACACTGTGAGCGGTGGAGCTGGCTCTGCCACCTCTGTGCTGCTACCAGGCACAGGAGAGTGATGGGACTCACGGCCTGGGGTCTGCTGGAGTGGGGAGAAATGGCCCCAGCACCACATTGGCTTCACATGGATTTACAGGGCAGTAAGGGTTCATTTGAAAAGAGAATGCCATTTCTAATGGGCTGCAAATGGTACAGTTTGCAGCAAAGTGTTCTGCAAGCCCCGGGTCCCTGTGTAATACATTTCCATGCAGGTTTTTTTCTTTAGTCCTGTAGAGACATAAAGAATGTCATCTCCACAAATAACTACCTTGACAAAGTACGTCTTCCTCCTCATGATGTTCCCAAACATCCATTAAACACAGCAGGTAAAGCTGATTCAGGAGATGGGTGTGCAAACCTGAAGTGCCCCTCCCTCAAAACCTCCCAGACATCTTCTCCAGCAGAGGCTCAGAGTGTGATGCCTCATTCATAAGCCAAAAAGTCGTTGGATTCACTTTTGTTAGTGTTAGCTGATTGCAAAAATGCAGGGTTAGCAAGCTGTACAAGCTACAATACACAATAGTGACTCAAAAGTAAATAAAAGAAATCCAAGATTCCTATATGCAGCTGTCATGATGAGCACGAAGAGCTCAGCATTAAGTGCTATAAAAGGAGTTTCATCCTTGATTACTGCAATAGAGTTATGGTCTGCACACTAAACAAATAAAATCTGCCGAACGCTGACATTGTAAATCAACAGGGCAGAAAAAATTATTCACTGGTTGTGTGAATGGAGCAAGTATGCAACTGCCAGAGTTCAGAGAAAGGCGTTCTGAGCACAATTGCACCATATTTTGGTTCTAGCAATAGCAGCAGGTTAAACACAGAGCAGCATTATTCACATTATTCAGAACCTAATTCCTCTTTTTTGTTTTGGACCCAGCAAAAAAATAACTAATTTCATGTCAAGAGGTTGCAGAGACAACATAATGAAAACTGCACAGTTACCAACTCAAAAACTTCAAAAGCAAGACATATTCTTCCTCCCAAATCATTAGACTAATCTTTTCTTTACGTGATCTCATTTTTTTAGGCTAGACATCCTGGCTTGTGCCTGGGAACATTACTGTTTTATTATACGAAACAACTTTATCAGTAGCAGCAGTACCAGTTAACTTGCTCCTACCCTAAATTACCTCAGCTCTGCAAGTCCATTTTCAAATAATTCAGTTTTATACTTCAGTCCCCACTTTTTGCCTTGAAGAGCCACCAGTGTACTTGTGGCTTGACCACAGCCTGGGCACTGCTCTCCCAGATTCAGCAGCAGAGGGGGACTGATCATACCCATTGATGCAGCACCCAGAAGACTTCTAGACAGCAAGAAACCTTGCAGCCTGCGGTCCAGCCAGCCATGGTGCCAGGAGGGTTGGCCAAACCCCCTTCAAGGGCCTGGCACAAAGCATGTCTGAAGCTGGGCTCATCTTACGGTCTCCCTTGCCTCTCAGACCAAAATGACTGCTTTTTCCAGCCATTGTGGCTGTCAAGAAACAAGAAAATGGAGCAGCCAAATAGCATTTTTGCAACAGCGGGCAGAAGGTATGAACATCACCAGATGATGCAGCTGGCTCTGGGAGTGCCTGAGCACAGCCTTGCTTAACAGTTCACTACTATGCACTTAAGATACATATCATTTTCTACTGATCCCTTTAACTTTCGTGCACAGAAGAAGGTGTGTTTGCAGTGCTTTTTTGTCTCTCCTAGTGATAAAAAACATTCCCTATATCTTTATTACACGTTGCAGTCTGGGAGTACCTTCACCACCAGCTGCATTTTTTGTGGTCTTATCTTCAAGGTTTGTCTGATTTTCCACATTTTATTGAACCAGACACAGTACTTTAGTTGAAATCTTACCAGCATTGTGGAAAGCAGAAAACAGTCCCAGTTCTCACATAAAACTTGATATTTTTGCAGAGTTCCTTGTTCCTGTTCAGTACATGGCCCTCCGGAACACAGCACACAGCTCTGCTGCCTGCCAAGTTATTGCCCATTTAGCATTGATGTATTTGACTTTTTTTTTGTGCTGAAGAGTTAATTTTGCCTGATTGATGGGCCTTGACTGAGCTGTCTCCAGCTTTCTGAGATCATTTTAGACCTGATCCTGTCAAATGCAATGACTGTGGCTTATGTTATCCACGAACATCTTCTGTTCTTCATGTTGTCCTGTGGAATGGCCATCACCATTGAAGCAACTAATGAAAACAGTAATTATGGCATGCCTGGGACCAACCCCACCTGAAACCTGTAAGAGAAATCATAAAAACTTTTTGCGTGTGTGTTTTTTCAAGTACTATCTTCCCGTGAATCAAATTCTTTTTTTTCATATTTTCTTCATGAAAACACAGAAGAGAATCAGCCTCGTGACTACAACACATAAACATCCTCTGCTGCCTTTCCCTGCTGGCTGCTTTTCACATTGTAGACCATATATGTCCTGGCTTCTCATCTTCTTTTGTTTTCTTCCCACATTAGCCTAGATTAAATTCCTGGCGCCTGTTTGAACTCCTCTCCAACCAGAGAGACCACCAGATCATTTCCATGTCAATCTCTGCACCCATTTCTGTGGTTCTTTTTCCAATGACTGAGGACAATGCCAGCATCCTGTTGGCCATTAAGATTCAGAACTTGATTGTTGTGCCTTATTTGTACCTTTTCCCCCAATACATGTGCCCCAGTGACATGGAGAGGTATGAGGGGATCAGGTCAAGTTGCTCCTGCTTAAAGTTGCACCTGCAAATGACAGAGGACCCTCTATCCTGCAGTGTGTGTACCACAAACAGTCACTCCTCCCTACTGGTCTGGGCTCTAAGGAGATGTCAAAATCCACAAGAAACCTTCCGACAAGCTCTCACAGACAGATCCAGAGAAGCAGTGGAAGTTCTGGAGTTAGGTAAATATTTTTCTTGTACAGTTAAACACAAGCATTTTATCCTTCCTCAGCACTGTGATGAAATGCACATTTTAAATAAACAGGATTTCAAATGGATGTTTTGATTTTGCATGTTCTACACCATTTCTCATTCATTGGAATATATTCTGGTTGTTAAGTACTACAGGTGACACTCCCCCAGATTGGGTAGTTACATTGGGGAAAAAAAACTCATGTTTTCTGAAGTCCTTCAAATAACTGTTTGTGGAAAAGACAACTTAAGGACAAATGGAGGCTGAGAGGAGACCTCATCACTCTCTGCAGCTCCCTGAAAGGAGGCTGTGGTGAGGTGGGTGTTGGTTTCTTCTCCCAGGTAACATGAGATAGGACAAGAGGAAATGGCCTCAAGTTGCACCAGGGAAGGTTTAGACTGAATATTAGGAAAAAATTCTTCATGGAAAGGGTTGTCAAGCACTGGCACAGGCTGCCCACGGAAGTGGTACAGTCTCCATCCCTGAAGGGATTTAAACGCCATGTAGATGTTGTGCTAAGGGACATGGTTTAGTGGCGGAGTTGGCAGTGTGAGGTTTATGGCTGGATGATAACCTTAAAGGTCTTTTCCAATGTAAACAACTCTGTGATTCTATGATTCTGTGATTCTGTGACTGTAACTTCTTGCTCTGTGTTTTTTTCTTGTCCACATTGTTAAAATACTCTGAGTCCCTCCTAGAGCACAGCTGCCATCCTCAACTGCAAGGCCAGCCTGGCAGGGATCCTCTGCATCACTCACCTCAGCATCCCCACAACTCGGACACAGAGCCTCCTCCTGATGGCCTGGGCAGTTTGACATTAACAAACATGATTAAATTACAGAGAGTAAAGTGGTTACTTGAGGAAACAGACTTTTTTTCCATCAAAGAGACCTTCACAAACTGCCACAGAATTCTGAATGTCTATTTATTTTCAGTAAGCAGCTGCAAAATAATTTGCAAACAAATTTCATCCCTGTGTATGTTTGCAATCTGTTCAGCACTGCTTCATCAGGTGTTTTTGCACTGACTCTATGGTGCTGTGCACTGCTGTGGCCACACTGGCAAAGCTTTGCATAAAATTGTGATGTAAATATTTTATATTTGTTAGTGAGTGATAAACTCTTCAGTTCACACATGAGCACAGCTGACTGTTTGTGTGCAAAACAGTAACATCCCAACATGGCCAAGGTAAAAATACCTAATGTAAGTGTTCCCCAGAAACAGCTAATGAGGGTTATGGGCAGGGGAATAAATACTACACTCACCCTAAGTACACTTCGCTAACACTGTGTTCCTCTTCCCTTATCAAATCCAACCAAATCAGACTAAAACAAAGTTGGTTGTCATTGCAACAGAAACTCTCAAGAGAGATGTCAGCTTTCCCAGTCCCTCTCCTGGAAAAACGGGATTTGCACCTTAGAAAGCACCAGAATTGAAGCAGTTTTGCCCATCACTGCATGGCTGGCATTGCAAGACCTTTCTGATGAAATGTGCTGCAGGTCTGCAGGAGGCTTGGAATTAAGACATAAATGGCTTTACTAAATCTGATGAGCGGATTTCAATTAAAAAGAAGTTATTGTAGCAGCGCTCATTTTCTTGTTAGGACATTTATGCACCCCTTATTAAAAGATTAGAAAATATTGAGCACTGTAGGACTTCTTAAACACACTGTTTAGAATATTTTTTGTTTAAAATTATTCCTGTTTAAATACTTCTGTTTAAATGCAACATTATTAACACTAATCATCCATGTCTGAATTCCAGACCACAGGTTGGAGAAGCCCTGAGACATTCCCCCAGGGGTATCCCCATGTGGAAAACCCACCTGGATTTGGAGAAAATATTTGCACTCCCCTGAAACACAAAGAGGAAAAATCACTTCAATATTCCTTGATTTGCTAATACTTGTCATGTCCTGCAGCCCAGACAGAACTCAAGGGAGCTGCCAAGAACAAATAACTACTGTTTCCATAGATTAGGAGATGAATCACTCATGTTATTTTTAGCAGGTCATTAAGGGCTGGCAGCAAAATTTGCAAATTGACTTGTGGGGCTTTTGATTCGTGTTAGCATAACCTTTT
The DNA here is from genome assembly GCA_033556795.1 of Tapera naevia. NCBI lineage: Eukaryota > Metazoa > Chordata > Aves > Cuculiformes > Neomorphidae > Tapera > Tapera naevia. Next base: position 1,024,993 of record JAUMJJ010000198.1, on the reverse strand, counting down.
AAAGAAAACATAAACTGGGATTTAGAACAAAGGAAACTGAAGGACTGGAAATAATATCTCTAAGTTTTAAAATGACAGTGTGAGAATAAAATAAATAGACTTCATGTGAGTCTCCTACTCACTCACAGCTCTCTGGTTTAAAAATAAAGAACTAAACAAACTTGAGTGAGAGGTTTTATACAAACGATGCTAGGATAAGGATTTCTTGCCACACTGCGAATATTTACATGCCCTGGGTAGGGATGCCGCAGCACTAGGAAAAGCTGGGTCCCCACGGGTCCTCATGGTCAGATCAAGAGGGAGTTTTTTGCCTTGCCTGTCTGGTTTGAGAGCAGGGAAGCTCCTTTGGTTTCAGAGGTGCGTCAGGGTGCCTCAGAGAAGCCACTAGGACAGGGTGCAGGAGCTGGGTTTGTAGTGAAAAGGCTCTGTAGGATGCAGGGGCTGAAGAACTTTTTACCCATCAGTGGAGCAAAGCATCCTCAAATATGTGTTTCATAAAGAAATAATAAGCTACGAATTAAATATTTGTATTTTAGCAGCTACTAATCTTTTACCATGCTATAGGCAATATTATGAGTGCCATTCTCGGAAGTAAATCCAAGGAATATCCTGTGACTTGTCTGAAACCTAAACACAATGGGAATGGTCCCAGAGTTGCCCACATACCCAGGGCAGGCAGGGTACCTTTCAGCTGCCCAGCTCTCAGCGGCAGCGCCCCAGATCCACAGTGGGCAAGCAGATGGCCCTCAGTGCGCCTGTGCCCGTGGCAGCCAGACATCCTGGACAGCCAAATTTCTGCTGTCACCCGAATCTGCCAGAGAAAGCCTGAGCCTGGGCTTGCACACAACCTCCCAAATGTGGAGGGACTTTTCACAAACAAGATCTCAAACATGGCTTTGACAGGGTCCTGGTTGTCAGCCATCAGCTTTCCTATATTTCACAATAAAACGTGTTTCATCTGAAGTGTTAGAAGTGTATTTGTCACACTGCTGTTTGGCAGCTGCATCGGCTGCAAATTCACACATGGGAGCATCATCTCCGACGGAGCAACTCTGTCTGTTGTTTGGAACCTTACAGATTCACTCACCAGAATCAATGGGTTGTTCAGTCTGGAGAAGAGGTGGCTGAGGGGAGACCTCATCGCTCTCTGAAGCTCCCTGAAAGGAGATAGTGGTGAGGTGGTTTTTGGTCTCTTCTCCCAAGTAACAAGTGATAGGATGAGAAAAACTGGCCTCAAGTTGCGCCAGTGGAGGTTTAGATTGGACATTAGCAAATATTACTTCACAGAAAGGGTTGTCAAGCACTGGAAGAGCCTGCCCAGGGAACTGGTGGAGTCTCCATCCCTGGAGGGATTTAAAAGCCGTGAATATGTGGTGTTTAGGGACTTGGTTTAGCGGTGGAATTGGCAGTGTTGGGTTTATAGTTAAGACTTTATGATCTTAAAGGTCTTTTCCAGCATAAAAAATTCTATGATTCTATGATTCTACAAATGAGCCAAGGACGCTCATAAGACCGTTGGGCTCATCCTTGCTAGAGGCTTAACACCACATTGTCCAACACGCTGTTGATGTTGCTGACCTGAGCCATTATTAGGCAACACAAGCCATCCATTGGTAGTTAGAGCTGCCAGCTTGTGAAGCCCCAGGATGGGCAGAATGTGAGCAAGAAGAGATGTCACTGCTTGGGTCAGTGTTACCCTCTGCAAAGAGGGCACAGTCCTGGGGTGTGCCCCACATTCTGTGTCACTTTCAGGAGCCACCCTGATGCTGGTCTTCTCACCACTGGGAATGTAGCCCTGGGGTCAGGGGTCTGTTAAGAAGGAGCTGCTATTGCTACCAGACCTCATGCAGGATGGAAATATAGTCAGGAAAGGAGACGGACAGGCAAAGGGGAACTGTACAGGCTGCACAGGAGATTCTCACATTTCAGGGAAAGCACGTCTGACAGATCACAGGAGACAGGAAACTACTGCACTCTCTGGCTGGCCATCCACCCTGACTTGTTAGCAGGTCTGAAATACAACTGCAAAAAGGCCCGTGCTTCCACATTGGGCTCAGTGGCTTGCAGAAGCCCTGGAAGGACTAAATCTGGCTTCACCTTTATCAGCTTCCACAGCAGTCATCAAATTAAAGGGCTCAGGTTGAAGCCTCAAAGGCAGAGAGAATGCTCTGCTGCAGCCGCTGCACTTGCAGAGAGGTAAATGAGAGCACACGATGTGCAAGGAGATTACAGGAGATGGGGTTTGATGAGATGAAGTTAACGTCTTATCTGTAGGGGGAAATCTAGTGTCAAAAACGATAAGTGCTCAAGGAGGTGGTAAGAAGCAATGTGCCTGAATATCTGAGGGCAGAGGAAAGCTACTGCCTCATTATCTGCTTCACAGTCTCCTAACAGAAAGCCCCATCTCCTTTATTAAAAGGATCAATAAAACCAGTTTCTCAATAGGTAATGAAATAGTACCTGTCCACTTACAGTAATGCAGATAACTGACAAAATCAGCTCTCGTCCTGCTCTGCATGTTCTCTCATGCCTTATTATTAGGTTCCCAGGACAGGCACATCCATACATGGATGCCTCGTGTGAACAATACAGAAAATAATGGAGCAGATGGCACTCTTCCCAACAACCAGGGTGACACTCCTTGTTATAAGGAGCAGACATACGGCTGGACAAACACCTCCTTGGATGGGACAGTAGCAGATGTCTCAGTACGTGGAGAGCTGTTCTCACTCTGCAGTTGGGGGACATATGAAATGCACGGCACCAGCCATCTGTGCTAAAAATCCTGCAATGGTTTTGTTTGGATATTTCTTTGAAGAATGGATTTAATATGGATTAAATTGAATTTAACCTTTGCTGTAAATGGAAGCATTTGTTTCTTTGAGTCTCAGGGGAAGTGTTCATTAGTTATACCAAGCACCATGGCCAATCTGGCAAGGAATTTGTTTCCAAGGAAAAAAAAAAAGCAAGCCAAAGAGAGACTCCATATGATTTTCACATAGACTAGAAAAAATAATCTATTTCAGCATGAGGGATGAACAGTGAATTTCACCACCTGAAATGCATCTCTGAAAATTACAGGCACTCTGGGCAAGCTGCCTGCAGAGAGGAGAGGCAGAACCAAGTTCCAATGGGGATGTGCTCTTGCTGCAGGACAGCAGTGTCCGGCATGAACAGGGCTCAGTTCACTCCTACTTGTGGTCCTCCCGAACTGCCTAAACCCACCAACATGCCCCAAGGTGCAGAAGCCTTCCCCTCATCCCAGGAGGCCTGCCTGCAGCCTGGAGCTCCACTCCAGGCCTGTCCAGAGCCATTCCCAGCAAGGGGGGAATCCCAATTTCTCTTTTCACCCAAACAATGCTGCGGTTGAACTGAGTCTCACCAAGTGTTTTGTAGTCCTCCATCTTCTGGTTTGCTTCTTCAAGGACTGGAGGTCATATGGCAGGTCTCTGGTGGCACTAGTTTGTTAGGAAATACAAGGACTTCTGTCAAAGACATGCCTGGAGCTCCTGGGAAGGGCTTCAGAACAAACTGCTCAGAAAAATCCATGCCAGATATAGGCAGCAGTGCTGCTAATTCAGAGCTGTGGCCTTTGGCAAAGACACCGCTTCAGTAAGGCTTCAGTGAACTACTTTCAGTGTCGAAGCCCTCATGTAAGATGTGATATCAGGAATAAAAGCTATTTCAAAATACACATTTGGAAAAGGCAGCAGCACCAATGAAATCCCATATGTGAAGGAGGATGCCAGCACAGTTCTCCAAGTTCAGACATTTCTGAAAGGAAGGCAGGGAGGAAAAAGGCACTTTTCCTCAAGGCGAAACTGGAGAATGACTTTCTCCTCCCTGTCCATGGAAGCAAACTCATGAGATGAAGGGCAAGAAGCATTATGCTGAAGGAAAACACTGAAGAAGCACAGGCATCTCCTGATGCTGAGAGCAAAGAAGCAAGTGTCTTCACATTTGCTGTGAAGAGTGCTCAAGTAATCAGAAGAGAATTTTAGCAATAATGCAATACACATTTTAGAGATGAAAGAATAGAAGGGTTTTAAGGGAGCTGGATCACAAAGCTCATTAGCTTCATTTTTCATGCGAGGTAGCAACATGTGAGACAACATTAACATGACCATACTGGAGGGTCTGCAAAGAGACCTCAACAGAAGGATGGGCTCTGGGACCTGGGCCAGTAAGAACTCACTGTGCAGTTGACCTTCTGTGGAACTGGTGAATACAAAAAGATATTATCGCCAAGCCAAATCTACCAAAGACCTCAGGCTGCTGGTCAGAATGTGCCCCTGTAGGAAATATAAAATGAGTCCAAGCAGACTATGTCCCAGCTAAAAGCAACAAGATAAAATAAAGTTGAATGAGCCAAATAATTGGGGATTTTTTTTTAGGATTTGAGATATCTGTTTGATTTGTTTTTACTTATGTTATTCCCTATCTTTGCCTCTTTTCACATTCACATCCTTTTCAATTTTGCTTACAAGCAGAAGCATCTTAATTTGACTTTCTGAGGTACTTCTCACTTCTGACAAATATTTGATTTGGTGTCTCAAATGGTAGATTTCCTAAATTTTAGATCTAAATTTCCCACTTTCTTATCTTAGCGTGTTGCTGAAACTAGTCGTGATCTCACTGTTTGGATGAAATCACTTACCAAATGCAGCCATACTGATTCTGAAATGAAGTCTGGGAACAGCAAATGTCACTTGTGGCTGGAACCAATCTGTTTCTGCTCTTCTTTATGTGTCCAAGCAAAAGAATTCCTTTTACATTCATCTATCTTCAAGAAAGCCTAGAAGAGGAGAAGAGATAAATGATTAACACAATCTAAATATAAAGATTTTCTTCATTCTTAAAGTGTTTGTGACACACTCCTGGGAAATGTTCCCAGCTCCAATGGAATTTTACTTCATTCTTCACAGATCTCATATTGCTCTTATGAAACACATGAAGCCTTTCAAAGTCAGTAATTAACAATGTCAAGAACTGTGCCATGGTGAGAATACTAGCAGACATCTTGGAAATACATGCAGGCATGGAAATACTGAAAAAAAAAACCCTAACTACTAAGCTTTCCTACCCAAAATCTATAGCACAGTGTGAAGGGAACCACTTCATCTGCAGACACTGCCATGGCACTGGCACCACATCCCATTCCCCTCTCCCACTGATCTGGATGAAAGTCCATTGGGGTCCAATGCAGACATCTACATCAAGTTCTCTGGCAGCAGATGCAGACCCACAGATCACTTGAAGACTCTGCCAGAACTCCTGTTCCCATACTGCAGTCAGGCACTGTGATTTCTAACAGGTAAAACAGTACCTCATGTGCTTGGGAAAAGAAATGCAGTCCATAGAATTGCCTACAAAATTGATTTTGTCCAAATCAATAAATTGCCTAAAGTAGAGAATGCACAACCCATTAAAGGGCTTGGCTAGCTTCTTCCATAATGTCTCAGGTGGTTTTTGAAATGCAGCTATCAGACCATAAAATTCTTTATCACTGTTTCAATATCCTGTTAATCAAAATATTTGAAGCACTGGAAGCATGTTGCTCCAGCCCATCATGGTGCCATCGGTTCCAGCCTGGCCTTACTGCCAGGACTTCTAGCCCCTTCACTCCCTTGCTTCACGCTTTATGCTGCTGAAAAGGCGAAGCCAAGGGCAATTCCATGAAGTACTCCGAGTTCTGTTGGTTTGCCAAGAAATGTCCACACTCGCTAAGAATCTGTGAGACCCAGATTGAGACAAGGATTGCACTTCACTCCCTTGGAAGGACCAAGCACAGGTCCCATCTCCTCCTCTGGCCCTGAATCCTCTGTCTTTCCCCCAGATTGGTGTCACAGCGGGGCTGGAGGATGAAGAGATGTCAGTACAGCAGAGAGAGACCTGTAAACAGTTTACACACTCAAAGCCAATAAATACATGATGAAAGACTTTGCACATGATCAGATGGTGGAACTGACCTAAAACTCTCATTAAACGAGATTCACAACATGCAGGGGAGCTGTGGAGTAGAGTGGTTATTCCCACTCCTTGTATGGGACCCCGGAGGATTCTTTCCAGCTCATCCACCAGAGGATGAATTCACCACCCAATTGATACTGCCAGCATGATCGTCTCAGCTCCATATAGTGCTCTCCAGAGAGAGAATTTTGCAAATCTAAATAAACTGATCATGGACAGTTACTTGAAGAAGTTAAGGAAAAATACATGGCTGAGAAACCAGATGGGATTTGGCCTCTAATGTGGAAGTCAATCTGAGCTTCATACAGTTGTACCCTGAATAAATATTACTGCCACTAAGAACTGCAACATATTTCCTAAGAGGAAAATGCAGTTTAAGCTTGGATTTACAGGTTATCCTTGGAAATTTAGGTATCTGATTTCTCAGGGAATTAAAAATTTTAATTTTCTTGTGCTTCTCTGAAAATCACAGGTTTCAGATCCAACAAATGCTTCTACATCATTTAGAAATATATTTAAATAAATTCTGTGTAGTTTTACTGTTGGAGTTATGATAAACCAGGAAAAAAATCAGAATTTTCTATGAAGGAGGACTAGTAAGTGAAGAATTAATTCCCTGCTGATGCAGTACTGCACTGAAGCTGGAGCATTATCTGAGACAGGCGTCTTGCTGATACCCTGACAAACCTTGTCAATGCCAATGGGCATTCATACATCCAGCATCCCTGCTATCCCAGATTCGGTCTGGTAGGTGGATTTGGAGTGTGCTTAAGAGAAGGTCGCAGGAGGGAAGTGCAGGGGGGATCGTCCCACAGCAGCCCGTTTTAGCACTGGTCAAAAAAGTAGGGGAAAATGAACTTTTAGTTCCATTCAAAAAATTGACACAGCATTCCCAGGGACAGAGTAGACAAATTTGTTCCCACCTCCACATTAATGCAGCTTCAAGCTCTCCCACTTGTCGCATCCAACTAAAAAGCTGTTTGACTTAATTTATTCATTCCAAATAATCTTGATACTTAATCAAGGTACAGGTGAAATTCTAGCCTTGCACTCCAGTTTCCTCATTAATTCAGGATGCTAATGTAGACTAAGGATTTTTAGGCTTTTTAAGAGCAGCTTGCTCAGCATTCCACACCCGAGAAACATTCCTGAAATTTCTATTGACCAATCTAATTAAAAGAGTGAGAGGAAATGATTGCAGAATCCTTTGTGATTTCTAGAAGACATCAATACCTACAGTCATTAATTCAAGTTCATTCTCTTAAGCACTGTGCAGCTATCGGGAAACAAATTTCTGTTGTTAATAGAGCCAATGCTCTCAATTAAGAAGTGTTGCTAATTGGATATTTTCTTTCTGCAAATGGCAGGACCACACTGCAAGGATGCACCACCTGTAATTGTGTGCAACTTGCACTTCAGAGAGATGGAATGAGATTTGTTTCTTCCACACAAGTGGGCGAGGGCTCGGTGCTAGAGGGTCCTGGAGAGTCAGGAATCCCCATGCTTAAGTCTCATTAAAATTCTCCTTCATTTGGCAAAAACCACATTCTCATTCCCATTTCTGCAAGCTGTGTCAGAGATGTGAGAGCATTGCTTGCCCTTAGAGGAGAGAAAACTGAGTCAGGTGGTGTGATCCTGGCTACAAGGGGAGCCACAGACTGCGGGGAGGGCTGGTGGGGACCAGCTGGTTTCACAGCAGAGATGGAGGGGCAGGCGTATGTTCCTGCTCCACAGGGACATGAAAAGCCCTGAGTTGCTGGACTTTTTTTCAACGAATTGTGTCAGGCTCAAAACATCTTGTTTTTCATCACATCTTTCCCTTTTTCTGTCCCTGGCAATGCTCTGACAGCCCCAATCAGAAACAGAAAGCTTTCACCAAGAAAGTCAGTATTTCCACAGAACATACTTGGAGGAAGCAGTTTTCTTGGGCAAGAAAGAACCAGCTGGGTGGGGGGAAAACTCCTCCTGCAGCGAGGAGGGGGGAAGCTCCCTGCTCTGCAAGTATCAGTGGCCAGCTCCAGGGAGGGCTCCACTGCCTTTCGGGATGCAAAACAGCCACCAGTCAAGGGCAAAAAGAGGAGGTGAGCTGAGGGTAATGTCCTTGTGGGGAAGGCTCAAGGACAGCAGTGCCCGACGCTGTGCAAACACCTGGGTAGGTAAACACATGGGGAAGAAACACAGCCAGTTACACAGCCTCCTCTTTTAATAAAGCAGGATTATGATATAATAGGTGAAAAATGTGTTATGCAATAGAGGAAAAATAAATATTCATGGTTGCTTGTAGAGCCAGAAACAAAGGCTGAAAGCTTTAGGTGAATATCTTACAGTCCTCTTCCCTGCAACAACCTGGGGACACAACCAGTGGGATGGGGATACATTTCTAACCCCAGCAACTGCCCAGAGCGACCTGAATGTCCTTGGAGACTGAGATGCTCTCACCTGTGGACAAGCTGAGTGGACAGAAACTCCAGGGGAATCATTATTTTCCAAATGGAAGATGATAAGGGGAGGAACAAATATTGCATTTGTAAGTCAGCTACTGCACACAGTAGCAGATAAAAAAATTATGAAGCACTTACCAGGCTCTAACTCATTTTATTGTTTCACAAAGAGACACCTGCAATAGGTAGGAAGCCATACCAATACGAAATGCATCTGCTTTGCTGGAGTTAAAATCTTTGAGTCCACTAAATCCATCAATACGCAGTATAAAGAGCTGCCATTCCCCAGCTTATGTTCTGACACAGACCTACAGCAGCAGGATAAAATGAAGCATTTTCATATTTCTGTGTTCATGGTCAGTGGTGACAGCACTCTGCAAATATGCAAATGGGCGAGTGTCTCCATTGAAATGGAAAGTATGTACAGTATCGCTTGACATTTTCTATGTATACAAGTTTATGTAATTATGACAAATAGCAGATTTCAATTACAGCAACTTTCCTGTGAGTGAAAGTTGAAAGTTTCTAAAAACTATTCTGACTAATGTGCAGCTCCTGACTGTGCTATGGCTAGAAAACTAAAAAGCCCTTCATCAAGCCACTGCAACTGTGACTGCAGCCAATAAATGCCAAAAAAAGCTCAAGTTAGCAGAATCTGAGGCTGGGAGAGAGCGCTGGATGTGCTGACTTCTGCACTTGCTGCAATTTATAATGCTGGCGCTGGGAGCCAAGAGCCGCATCGCCTCTGCACAGCGCTGCAGGGATGGGAATCGAGGTCCCAAAGCCTCCCTTGAAGGCTCATCTAGTCCCACTCTGCTCAGCAGCTCCTGGCTGGCCTTGGTATGTGCCACAGGGGATCTGGGATGGAGAAACCCACACACATCCTTCCACAAATAACTCTGGTGGCTGTGGAGGGCAGGTGGCAGCTCCATCTGCCCTCAGGGCAAGGCAGTCAGTTGGCATGGGAAAAGCAGCACCTCCTCACCTTCTTGACTGTAAACACAGAAAAACAACCAGGCAGGGATCACTCTTGTATGCAGCTTAAAATGATAATTTAGTCCAAAGTTTTTCAGAAGAAATGGTATTTTATTTCAGCACAGGCCACTAACTCTTACAGCCAAGCCCAGGAAAGAGCAAACAAGCCATGCCTGCACTGGCAGGACACAGGGCAGAGGGAGAAGGTGGACACAGCCCTATAGCCAGTAAGGCAGAAGCATCACCTGCGGCAAAATGGGAACAATCTCTATAATTCAGGATTTAGGTCTTTCCTGCAGAACCCATCCCCTTGCAGCAAGTAGTGCAGAGACTTGCTGGGGAGCAGGGAGCTCCTGCTGCTGCTCCTAAGCGCTTGCACCTCTGCTAAGAAGTGGGGTACCCCAAATGGAGAAACTTAAGAAACTAAACCAGTCCCGCCAGCACTGGCACAGAGGAGTAAGAGCGTGCCCAGAACAGCAGTTTCCTCAGCAACAGATGTCTCTCCTGTCCCAGAGGGTCTTCTGAATTTGCTTTTCGCTCTCCGATCCGGGCCAACGAGTAGGTACATTGCAGATGAGGAAGGGCAGGTGCTGGCAGAGCTTTCAGTGTCAAAAGCCAGCCCTGCTCTCGTTTATTTCTGAGACATCCACTCCCCTCAGCAGATTCCTGCCAGTGTAAGGACAAGGATTATTTTGCCTTTGGCATTGCCCACCATGGAGATTTGCAGCACACTGAACTCAGAGGGTGAGGACCAGACCTGTAATAACACACTGGATTCTGTGCAGGAGCTGCCCCACTTCCACATTCCCCCAATGCCATGAAGCTATCTCGCAGGCTGCAGTTTCTCAGAACAGACACAGTTTAATTGGTCTTATTTCTAGGCTTAGTGCTATACAATTATTTTCCAGGGAACAGATGTAATCTTTATTCAATACAAGTGTGATCTGGGCCTCAACATGAAAAACAAAATTCCCCTTGAAGCTTAATGCAATCTGAATCCACATCTGCAAAATCTAATCAAAGGATGAAATGAACCCTTTTAGCTTCAGAAAGAATTTGATATGTGAAATGTATGATGGATCTGGAGTCAGCCCGTGAGAGGGGGCAAATGGAATGACTCTGAGAAAGTTACAGAAAGATGGGATGTTTAGAGAAGATCTCAAAGATTACCTTTGTTCACATGTATAATCAGCTTGGTGCATTCTCCTACCATTCATTTCAACTTCTAGTAGAAGGTGCCCTGCCCATGGCAAGGAGGTTGGAACTGGTTGGTCCCTCACAACTCAAAGAATTGTATGATTCTCCCCATGAGGAGACGAATTCCTGTCAGGTCCACCATGAGGCCAGCCCTGGCCGCAGGGAGGACACCCCTGCAGTCAACTTCAGGCTACTATTGCATGTGTTAAGAAAATCACTGAACAATTCATTGAGAATTTAGCTGCTGGCAGTTTCATCTGTCCTTTCCCCAGATAAATGGTATAAAGGAAGTTCATGTCTGCAGAAAGCAGCAGCCAAAGAATTAGGAAACACACAAGCTATTCATTTTGTGGTAGATATTCTTTTGATAGAAACCAGGCACCCATGTCCCTTTGCAAGCAGCCAACGAGCTGTTCCCACACCAAGACGTGAAGCTCGTTACACAAAGCAGTGGCTGCACAGTTACTAGAAAAACACACGTATCGGAGAGACTTTCTATGGATTGGCTTTCACTAGCTGCCCACCTAGTGTAACCAGTGTCCAACAATTTGGAGGAAGAACTAAAACTAAGCCAAAACCCAAACTGTTCCACACAACATCCAGGAACCTTCCTGAACTTGCCATGAGCTGCAGAGAGGGTCCTGCCTGGCCTGGAAATGACAGAAGCTCTGGCAGGGCCAACCAATGCAGCAAAAAGCAGATCTCCCCAACCCTGAAATCGTAGCTGTTCAGAGGATCATCCTCCCAAGTAGTTCACGTGACGACTACGTTAATAGAGCGCTAGACCAGGGAAAACCTGATTGTGAAGCTGGTTTATGTAGCAACACTTAGAACTCATTGACTTATTGCAAAAAGACAAATACTTCCTGAGCTGGAGCAAGGCTGGAAGGAATCAACTCAGCCCCTGGTCCACCAAAACAAGCCACAATAAGACCATAGGATGTACTGGGATGGCAGAACCCAGACCATCATCACCCCTCCTCCCTGCCCCAGGACCAGTTGGCATTGATCTCATTCCTGACCTCCCAGGGCTCAGCTCTCCCCTCGCCGCCCAGCCACAAACCAAGCACAGGCATTACTGCGTTCGACATTTCAGTGAAATCTCATTTTGACATTTGTGATCTAATTTGGAAACATTGATCAAGGATATTCAGATGAATAAAGAATAATGGGAAAATTGCTTCTGGTTTCTGCTCTCCTGGGAAGGGTAAGGATGCAAGCTGCTCACCTTGCATCACTCTGTGCAAGCAGGGGTGTGGGGTTTCCAGCCCGTCACTGCCACCTAAGGGTGCCAACAGTCTCCGGGACATCTTCAGTTTATCCTTTCTAAAACACATATTCCCCACCAGTTACCTCTTCGTCAGTGAAAGCACTATAAAAACCATCTGGACTGGGAATATAGAGCTTAAATCAGATATTTAATAAAAAAAATGTTCTAACCAAAACTATGGAAATTTAAAAGAGAGGTTAACATGGAAAAGAAGGTGGTTATCAGTAGAGTGGGGAGAGCTGCTAGCTCACACAGTACAGCCACAACGTCTTTGAGGCTCTTCCTCACCAACTGTTAGCTTTTTGAAAAATAACAAAAGCTCCTTTTTTTTGTACTGGCTACCAGCCCACATCCCCTGCCATATGTTACTGATTTTGCACAGGCTTTTATGATATACTCAGTAGCACAAATAAGTATATGTGGTGTTTGCTGGCCTTGCACACGTTCACCTCAGTTCTCCCAAGAGTTAATCTCTATTTAATCATTGTAGATAATCAGGAGCAGTCTGTTTGTGTGTCAATATACATAACTGTTTGCTGCTCAGAAGGCACAGTGCACAGTGAACAAATAGAAGCCTTTACCAATTTAAAGCTCTGCTTAAGCCCAGATGCTGTGCTGGGCCATGCAAGGCAGGTAGGGCTCTGCAGTCCTCTGCCAGCAAACACAGACTTGCACTCTCCACGCTGGTCCCCCTCTCAGGGAGAGCAGACCAATGCACCATGGTAGTGGTTCAGTGTGCCTGCATCACTACCACTGCTGCACAAAGCACAGCCCCACCACTTCTGACTTGCTTTATCGTCCCAAAAGCAGAGGAAAGGGGCTCAGCACACTGCTGGCAGTAAAAACATCAGTGACATCATTTTCCCATAGGAAAACTTACACAAATCTAGCGTTATTTTATCATCTGGTTTTGAATTCAAGTAGAATACGCACATGGCAAAACACACAATACATCAGGGAAATTTAAAGCATATTTTAATTAAAATTATTCTAGTTCCAAATGTAAATCAAATCATTACCACAACTAATATTACATGATTTTTTAAAAAGGGGACAGAATCCTCTTTAGAATGTTACTACTGCTTACCAGGCATTGGATTTTGCTTAATTTTCAATACTACATAAAATAGCAACAGGAGAAAAAGCATTTAACCACATTTCTAACCTAATTAAAAGAAAATTTAAGTTAAATGAACTGCAGGATTAGAGGTGATAAGAAAATTACCTGTGCATCCTGAAGAGCAGGAACCAGCCCTTCTGATCTAACACCCTGCACCATTACCATGACAAGTGAGAAACACTGATCTCCACTGATAGAACCCGAATAAGATTCCTGAGTGCACACCATAGCTGCTCTCAAACACAACTCAGTGATTCCATAAATCCCAAAGCCAAAGGATTCTAGCACAACAGAAGAAGTCCCACAGGAGAGCCCCGGCTGTGTGCCAGAGTGCACGGTCCATATACAGACATCAGCAGACCTAGCAGCACAAAGTGAGAATTCCCAGTGTTGGACTGAGCAGATTTCAATTCACAAAGGCAAATCAAAGGAAAATCATTAGTGGTTTAGCTTTCTGTGTTATCTTCTTTAGCCATTTCACCATTCAATTCCAAGTTCCATTTTTAAACGTCAAGGCTTACAGTCTGTAAACTGCAATGAGAAGGGAAAATGAGAGATAATTACGCTATGTATCTATATCAACCACACATTTTTTTTCCCCTTTCCATAATTAAGATACATTTCAACATTTAATTATCTTGATGCTCTGGGCTGGCATACAGAAATACATGCAGTTGCTAATTTTCCATTTCACTAAACAAAAAGAAAAAAAAGAAAAGAGATAAAAGCAGAGGGACAAAAGATTTCCCATCCATACAGTACATCAGATTATTATGCATGTACTACAATTGCTGCAGGACTCAAATTTATACTTTAGCCACCACCACCATGTTCTCTCACACAGACAACACTCTCTTTCAAACTCCTTTATTTTCTTAATTTTGAGGGGAGATGCAGGTGCCTGCAGGGATGCAGAGGTGCCAGAAGAGAAGGAGTGAAGTTCTATATCAGGCAAACAGGATACTTGGAAACAGATCCTAAAGTTGTAAAGACAGAATAACAAATTTTATGGATAGGATTATGTGACAGTAGCTGGCAGTTCCTGAGAACAAAAACTAAGCTTGAAACAAGAACCGAAGATCTAATATGCATCCTTCAGCAATGGATATCCTGAAATCTCCGACAGCATTTGCAAAGACTGGCTAACACTTTGCTCTGGCAGCAGTACCTCTGGACTCTCTTTGCGGCCTGCCAGGATCAGGAGGGAATACTCCTTCCTCTCCCCAATATATAATAATGCTTATGAAGGCTGGAAGGCTTTTCATTTTCCACTGAAGCTCTGTAGAACAGAGAGAATTAGAGGCTGAAGCAGGGTGCTTGGGTAGGCTTAAAGCATCTAGTTCACATGCCTCACTCACATGCTCAGATCTAAAACTGCCATGAGATTTCATATAAAGAGGGAATTCTCCTGCGTACCTGAAGGTCAGCGACCTCCTTCTGGGAACAAAAAAGGAACTTTCACACGATGTGATCTGCTTCCTAGGACCATCTGAGAAATTCACCTAGTGAAATACTGTCACATGGAACTGCAAGTCTGCAGCTGCCAAGGGGGATCAACCAGACCGACACACCACTTCAAAGCCAAGGGCCCACACTTTATATTTTTCATTTCCAGTAAAAGAAAGTGATTAAAAAAAGTAGCTTGCAAAAAAAACATTATTCTGTTATTCACAGCAGAAGTCAATCCAAAGCACAGCACAAATCTGTGTAGGAACACAAGACAAAACACATTTAACCAGGAGAGATCTGTCCATATGCATGCGTGCATACTTGTACACAAACACTTCTATACCTTTAGGTGACATGATTGGAGAAGGAAAGTCACAATGTGGCACCACACTGACCACCATGTGTAAAGAACAATTTCAATCCATTGACCAAAATACAGACCTCTGGGTAGAGTAGACGTAGTGCTTATAAATGAAATGGCCTGACTCAAATATTAGACTTACTGTCTGGTAGAAGCTCTTTTCTTGAAGCTCCTTAATATATTTCAACTCTCTCTAAAACTACAGCATGAGAACTAAAGCATACACAGAGCACTTCACTGCACATATGAGAGTCTCCCCTCAGCCTGACTTCAGTGGCTCTTCTAGTCACTCAGGCAGCAGTAGCTGAGCCTACACCAATATAAACTGACTGACAGGGTCTGTAAACTCTGCTGCACACAGAAACCAAACAATGAGAGTTCTAAAGCTGCACACACACTCTGCAAGGCACACTCATGAGTAGCTTAAAATTTAAGTGAGGTAAGAATTACCAGGAGATAGTTTAGCAAGAAAGGCAGGGAACTAGAGGGAAAATGGTTGAGAGTGATGGCACTAAGGTAACAATCCACTTACCGCAGCTTTCAGAGCTTGATCTAGATCTTCCAGCAAATCTTCTTCATCTTCCAAACCAACTGACAGGCGAATTAATGTATCACTGATTCCAAGAGCTTCTCTATCTTTCTTAGGCACTGAAGCATGAGTCATGATGGCCCTGGAGGAAAAAAAAATAGCCTTTTTTCTAAGAAGTTTTTACTTTAATCAGTAAAACCCAAACTAATTGGTTTCCTGTCAGCAGCCCTGGAAATTCCATGAGAATTTTACACCTTGTGTGTATGACCTGCTGGTTAACCCAGAAATGGAAGGAGATCCTATCATCTGTTGCTGTAAACTAAGCAAACTGCAGACAAGTCAGTGACTCGTCTCTCCCAGCACTTCAAGACTTTTTCCAAGCTACAAATTATGAATAAGAAGTGGATATTTAACAATCTAGAAATGACAAAGGATGGGGAAAAATTCTATTCCTCTTACTTCCAGATTTTTTAAGTTTTTTTTTTTTTTTCTGAAAAACAGTATCTAAGAGGTCTACTTTAAGCCTGTGGAGAAACAGGCTACAGTATACTATTTCCAGCATTAAATCTCCAGATCTGTTTTTTTATGTTGTGTTTTCTCAGATCACTTGTCAAACTAGACCACTTATATTGAACAGCGTGTACTCTCTGGCTATGGATGATACAGGTAAGAAGCTATTTCCCCTCTACACTCAGTCACTGACATCCACCAGTTAGGAATCACTCTTCAGCTGCTCGAGGCTTTTAAGCTTTGCTGTTATGCTAAAATGATCAACTGCAATGATTTAGTATATAAGTTTAATCATAACTTTCCATATACCCTTTTGAAAGTAAATTGGATTTAAGTAAAATAATCTAATTCCATAAAAATCCCATTTTTAGCCTTTTAACCTAGATGGGAGGACTAAACATTACTAAAATCCCCACAAAATGTACCTGCCATGGAGAGAGATACGGCCGGGTGCAGCATACTGAGCATGCCCTCTTGTGTAAGCAGGCTTAATGGCAGATTTCTTTCCTCAACATTGACCAAAGCTGTTCAACCCTACCTACTCAAACACATGTTGATTTCCTGGAGTTGTTATCATAGCAACAAATTGTGGCTCAGTCTCCCAGTTAAAACAAGGAAGCACAGAAATCCCTTCATCATTGCATTCTTATACTCAGAAAAGTCACACTCATTTCAGGAGTAGCTGCTGGCTTGGGTGTTATAGAGCACGCCATCCTTGAATTTCAAATGCATGCAAAATATCTTGGCTTTGTGTACTAGAAAATTTTAGAACTCCCACAAAAATAGATCAGAAACTTCTTTGTTACTCTGCAGCTTTTTTTAGACTTTTAAGATGAAGAATGACTTACGGATGCTCTGCTAGGCTTTCATATCCACCCAGGCTCTCAGCCAGTGCAAACACCTAGAGGAAAAATTAAACAGAAGTTAATGTAAGAAGTGTAAGGTTATGAATGCTTAGAAAGAGAGAGTGAAGGGAAAAGGAACATTTAGTTTTCTTACTTTTGAATATTTTTTCTAAAGTAACTTTTACATTATGAAATGTATGAGTTATAATTAGGAAAAAAAAGTGTACACTTAGTAGGTAAGAGCCATTAAGACCGAAAATAGTCTTGTCCTAAAAAGGCTCTAAAGAAATGCTGATGCAAAATCAGCATGGCCATGTTGAGCAAACCTAACTCGGGAGTAATTCCTACGATGCACAGGCAGCAACAGAGGACAAGCACAAGGGAAAATACACAACAGGAGGGAGTAGGCTCTGCTGGGCACCATCAGAGCTTTCCTTCTGTTAAGAGAAAGGGCAGAGCAGGCTGCCTCAACAAAATAAGACTCAGATCTCCAAAATTCCAGTTAAGGTTGAGGTGATTATATCTTACCCTTACACTCTCTTCTTTCAGCCACGCTCATCCACATTTACGTTCAACACTTTTGCTTTTCAGGCTAACAAACAGCAGGACTGATGGAGGAAAACCCGAAACATTTCTGATTCTGAGGCTGAACAAACTTTTTTCACTCACTGCTCAGGTCTGATGGTTCGTTTAACATTCTGAAAACCAGCCTAAATTTCTCAGTGACAGGACCAGTGTTTGCAAAATGCTTACTATTAGTTAAGGTATTTTAGCACTGATCTTTGAATTATGGACATATATTCCTCGATGACCCAAAGGCTGTTCAGCTACACTCAAGCACAGTTTCACAACTGGTCTGCTGCAAACGCACTGACTGATCTCAACGTTTCTCTGTAGCTCCAGTTGCTCACATGGACTTTTTTATCCTTTAAAAAAAAACCCAAACCAACTAAACCTATCAACCAGAAAATCCTCCCCTCAGCCTCGTTTATGACTTCCTTTTGTACCAACTTAGTGACAAACTGATGATTACACAAGTCAAAGGGCTGAAGTGAATATACTAACAGGGACTACTTCTGAAATGTTCTGTACTCCCTGATGCTTTTTGTCAAAGCTGGTAGATCTCCTGTGCCGGGATTAAATGTTCTGTCTCATGTAAAAGGATATCTTGTGGGAAAAACACGTTTTTGGTAAATTCATCTTCAGTTGATACCAGTAGCTGGCAAGTAAGAAAAACAGGGAGGAGAAGGAAGTTCTAACTGACCTCTGTTAATTATTATTTTTTTTTTCCAAAAACAAAATAGTAAAACCACAAGAGCAGGAAGAAAGTTAACCAGAGACCAAGACTAGCAAACCACATTAAAGAGTACAGGCAGAAGTAATACATTGCAAAGACAAAAGCAAAAGCCTGTGGTTTAGACAATACAAACAACAGCTCTCCAAACTAAGGAACTCTTTGCTTCATGATTCATATCCTTTCTCAATGAGTTTTTCTCCTGGTGAGTCCCTTGAATTATTACAGCAGTGTTACACCAGCCACAGCTTCTCTGCTTTCAAATACTACAGGAATGTTTGCAAAAGGCTGGTATGCAGGCCCTTTATTAGAAGCAATGCCTGGGATAATCTGGATATACTACATCCTACTTTGTAAACAAACCCTTCAAATGAGCTGAGGCATCCTTCTGTTTCCTCTCAGCAGCCTCCCATTTACAAATAATCTATTATTTAGAGTCGGTTACACCCAGAAGACTTTAGGAGCTCTGCAAGCACAGAGGAAGACTCTCCCCATCCCAACTAAACCACTTCCTTTCATTATCACCTACAGAAGGACAGGCTCAAGTCCAGTCTGAAGCCCAAGTCTTCAGGTTCAAGAGGGTGGTGAGGCACTGGCATGAGTTGCCCAAAGAAGTCATAGATGCCCCATTCCTGGAGGTGTTCAAGGCCAGGCTGGATGAGGCTTTGAGTAACCTGATCCAGTGGAAAGTGTCCCTGCCCATGGCAGGGAGTTGGAACTGGATGATCTATAAGATCCCTTCTAACCCAAAACATTCTACGACTCTATGAGGTCCCTCTAAGGTAGAGCCTATTTGACATCATTTACCTTTAAATTCTTGAGAAAGGCAGTAGCATGTTCAAGCTTTCCTTTAATGTAAAAGGTTACCATCCCAGGACAACCACTGCACTGCCGCTTGACCAGTTCATGCTGGGGGTGTGAAGGCAAGCCTGAAATTTGTAAAAGTCACTTTAAGTTAATTACCATCACTTCAAAGAGAAACCCAGCTCATCCTCAGTAGTTCGGCGATGAAATAGCCCATTGCCAAGGCAGACACCTAACCCAGAGTCACCAAACACGAGGAGTGTACAAACAGCACAGAGCATTACAGTGCCCAGATCCAGCCTCACTCTAAAGTGTCACCCACGCTGAAATCTTGCCAGCCTACCTGGGAAAATGACCTTTTCCACTCGGGAATCGGACTCAAGAAATCGGGCAACAGCTAATGCATTGTGGAAATGTTGTTTCATCCGGATTTGCAGTGTCTTCAAACCACGATTGCACAGGTAACAGTCAAAGGGAGATGGAATAGCTCCAAGAGCTAGAGAAATCAAAACAAAATTCCATATAAAACAAAGTGGCTGTTTTCCTTCTAAGCAAAACTAAATAGAGTCCTAATTTTGAAAATTTCTAAACTTAGAACAAGATGCATGCAAAGATATCTGATTCAATCTGTCTTTCTCACCTCCTACACATGGGATGACAATTAATGAGCCGAATTAACACACTGAAGACCTTCAAGGATTAAATTTATTAGACATAATAAGCCTTTACTACTTCTGTTGTAGACAGGAGGCAGAGAGAAGACTGTGCAGAAATTTATTAATTACAATTAAGGGCAGTAAAATTGTTAAAACCAACCTATATATGAAAATTCCTCATTAGGTGTATCCCCTGATGTGTGAATGAGTTTAAAAAACCCAGATGTACTTGACACAAGTTAGATGAAGTTAAATAAATGCATAATTTGAAGGTCTGTATGCCTCTCCATGCATTAAGTCAAGTGAATATAGGAAACGATGGTGTTCTTTCTGTCATGGACTTATTGTTAAGAACTTAAAGAGACATTGTATGCAGTCACACCCTGTGTAACTACAGGTGCTGCACATACCAACAAAGGGTAGCCACTCTGCGTCTGATGCTTTCAGGACGTGCCACGTCTCCTGCCTCTGTGCATGAAGCACAGAGCATAAGCAGAGCTCCCTGTGCCACACCAGGGAGTGCAACAGAGAGAGGCTCCGTCGCAAAGGCCTCCCTTGGGAGTAGCAGGCCACACACTTCTTAGGGGAAGGCAGGGATAGAGAGGAATTGCACTCGTGCAGCAAAGAGTGCTGCCTTCATTCAAGCACCAGACCATTGACCCCACTCACCAGCACCTGGTGAGCAAATGTGGAACAACCCACACTGTCCCAGCACTTTTCTATTATAGGAGCAGTCAGAAATGGAGACCAGTGTCATGAACTCTACTTAAGAGAGGAGCCACAGAGGCACATTGTGAAAGCGATTCTGTTTGCATAAGGTCACCCTACGCAGCCGTGAAAGACAAGGAAGAGAATTCAGTTTTCTTACATCTGTGTTACTGTTTTCTTTCCGGCAATTTAAACTTCTGCAGATTTAAATGCCTAAGCTACATCTCTAGACAGATTTCATTCTTGTGTGCACGCAACATGCTTCCCAGTCCAAGCTGGTATATTTGAATATGATTTATTTCAAGGTATTTCCTATATTGACTACTTACAGTTTTGTAAGAATTTGAGCCTTTCGTAGAGGTTATCACAGTTTACTGAAACAAGTCCCATTACAACATCACTATGCCCTAAAAATGGAAGAAGACGAGAACAGAATCAGTCACTCCATCTGCTCCAAGGCTATGCCATAAACCCCCATTTTCACAGCCTTGGTGCTAATACAGTCCCATTTAGCGAGATACTGGGCTCCTTCTCATTGCTAGAGCTGTCTTTCCTCTGCAGCACATGAATCATAAGGCAGATTTCAGCTTTTTCAGCAGTGTGCTCTGTGTGTGCTGAAGTGCCCTCAGACACTTCCTAAGCCCGCCACCACTAACTGCCAGAAAGCAGGACATGGAACAGGAATCAAGTGTGTCTTGCAGAGCAGCACCAGGTTGCTGTCTTAGTGAGAATGAAGGACAGCCAGAAAACTTCCACTTCTGTCCACACCACTAGCGATGTGTGGTTACAGCACAGCTACAGTCACCTTAGCTCCCAGCCTGGGCGGTTTGGGAAACAACACAGTGGACGTGCTTTTAGGCAGGTTCCAATACAGCCACATGAAACCTTCTTTGAACCTTAATACAATTTCTGAAATACCTTCTACTGAAGCCACTTGATTTGTTGTAGACAAATTAAAGCCAACATGGTTACAAACACCTCAAGGTCTATTATTTAGGGTCGGGTCAATATTCCTTCTCCCAGGAATAGCTAAGGAGCTAGGAAGACTAATGGTTTGTTCAATGGCTCATCTCCTCTAATAGTCCATCTAAGAATTACTGGCAAGGACATCACTTTTGGGAAATGGTTGCAGCCAGACTGGTTTTAAACAGCCAGCCTGAGTTTTGAGCGTGCATACTTACCGTTCATGTATTTGGTTGCAGAATACATACAAATATCAGCTCCCAGAGATAAAGGACGCTGAAATGAAATGAAAATAACAAGTGTGGTATGAAATGAAAATAACAAGTGTGGTTAAAGCTTTTGTGCACTCTGGATCAAAGCTATCCAGAAAAGCTGTGATCCAACATAGAAAATGGGTGGAGAAATTAAAAAAACTACAAAACTTAATGCCAAACAACATCCTAAAGACAAAAACCAGAGAATGAAGACAGACAGAATACATTACAAAAACAATAGCACCTGGAAGCAGTCTGAAGTCCAGATAAGCACAATAAAAAGAATCCACAATAAAATGTGATTTAAAAGCACTGGTCTAATTCCGATCGGCTTCAGGGAGAGGAGTGACTGAAAACATCTAACATACAGCCTGCTCATATGTGTGAAAAAATAGTTACATTGCTTAGCTGAGGCAGGGATAAGAAATGGTATTTACTCTAAAATGTATTTCCTTAGAAAATGAAAACCTCACAGTTGGCAATGCAAAAAAAAGGGCATTGTTTTCTAGATATCAGCATTGGTGAAATTGCACTGGAAGAACTGAAAACCTGAAGAAAGCGAAAAGGATTTTGTTTGCCAGTCTCTCACCCCAAGCCTCTCAGCTTTCTTCTCAGGAGCCTTTTTAAGGTGGGAGACAAACTGAGATGGTGATGGGCAAGAAGTGGTGAACAATATTTTTTTTTATCACTCACTAAGTAAAGGACTTTGCACATAACATAAACATATTACAAAGACCGAAGAGTATCAATATGTTAAAAAGTAACAAAGCAAGTAGATTTCGAATAAAAGACTGCTGCTGTCAGATTAAACACAGACATCTATTCAAGGAATGTGGATAATGTGCACTCCTAATGCACAGCCAGGAGAACGGCAGCATAAACACCAGTGCCTTTTATATTCCATATTACTGTACAAATCACTCAAAAATTATCATCTTAGCACAGTCTATCAGCAGCAGTTTGGAGAGGGTTAAAGACATTACCTATTTTCTTACTAGAACTAATCATTACAACTGACTCTGTCTTAGCACCAGGTCAATCAAAGACACATTAACTAACTTGTGTATCCAGATGTTCTCTTCTTTCATACATGCCTTTCCGAAGTAAAATATAGCGCAGAGGGAAGGGAGAGATCACCAACCATTTGGTACTTACAAGACAAAGTCCAGTGCTGTTTAGCTAAGCATTAACACTTTCTGTAAAGCTCTCTTAATTTACATGGATCTCTGTACACTTAACAAAAACAAAGACATTCTGCCTTTTGCACTCATAAAGAAGTTTTACTTTGGACCCCAAATACAAGGGCGTATCTTCAAATACACTGAGTAATAGGGCAATTGCAAACAAAATGCTTACCTGGAAATACGCAGACATAAAAGTGTTGTCTACCACTAGAAGAACACCTTTATGCTTATGCACTACATCTGCACAGGCCCGAATGTCAATGACCTTCAGAGTGGGGTTGGTGGGTGTTTCAATCCAAACGAGCTGCAGTAATTCAACAATACAAAACATTAGTTTAGAGATCTGACACTGCTGGTGGCGATACACGTGTAAGCCATAAGTGCTTTTACACCTTAATTCATTAAGTATTATCTTCCGATGCAGGTTTGCAGAGTGGGAATAAGAAAGGGTCCCTACTGAAGAAAGGCTAAGTTTCTGGGGAGTAGCAATAGTCTCCACAAAAACGACCAATACACAGAAAGAACACCAAAGCTTTTGAAAACGTAAGTGCATCACACCTGAGGAAGGCCTGACATGGCCAGAATCATAGGATCATCTGGTTGGAAAAGACCTCTGAGGTCATCAAGTGAAACCATACCTGTCCCCTTACTAAATCATGTCCCTAAGAAACTCATCTACCCGCCTTTTAAACACCTACAGGGATGGTGACTCAACCACCTCCCTGGGCAGCCTCCTGGCAGAAGAAAAGCCTTACACCTGAAAGTTAGGAAGATTTTACCAGCTGAATTATTTTGTTGCTTTAGTGGAAGGTATCTGCTGCAGTGCCCTTTTTTAAATCTTTTCAGTAAGGCACCACAAATGTCACTGAGTGGCCTGCAGTGGCGACGTGCTGGAGCCAGCTGCACCCCAACTCCTCCCAACAGAGGCCTCTCCTGCAGCTTCACATGTGCCCCCAACACCACAGGAGCAAGAACAAAATCATTTAACGACATTAAGCAAGGAGGTTCAGCAATCTCCCTCTCCCCTACCTTGGTCTTCGGTGTAATTGCAGCTTCCAGGCATTCTGGTTTTGTACAGTCAACAAAAACGACATTCAAACCTATCTGCATGGCTACTTCTCTGAAATATCTGTTTGTACCTAAAAAAAAACCAAATAAAACCATATTAAACAAAACAAAAAATCAGAGACACAAAATGAAGCAACTTCCTTCATTTTCCTTCACAGATCTCCAGCCTCTTGTATGTACTCACAGAAAGTCAGGAGGGTGCAGTTTTATGCTTTACACCATAAATAGCATATTAGTGGTTCTTTATTTCTAGAAAGCTTAAAAAACATCACAGAAAAGTAATAATGGGAATATGGAATCAGAGTGATGCATGAAGTACTCTCAATAAATAGCTGTTCAAGAGGTTTTAAACAGAAAACTCGTTAGAACCTTTTTAGTTTGCCTGCTCCTACCTTTTCCTCCAGCCCTTTGCCAGGCACGAGCTAGCAGTTCCCAGTTTTGTATCCTCTTTCCTCCACCCCACTTTCGGTTACTTTTTCCCACAACTTATTTTCAAACTGTTTTTTTTTCTATTTAATAAGTTTAACTGAGAATTTGAGAAACGAAGAATCAAGGATAAGATACCAGCTACCAAGTTTCTTCTCACTCCATTAAATGACATGTAGTGAGGAACATTAAAAAATTACAATTTCCTTCCTTTCTATCTTTGAAGTCTTTTATCAGACAGATTAAAAGAAACCAGAAGCAACCAGTTGATCACTAGATGTGTCACATGCTGACTATCTGGCAATGCCACCAGGATTAAAAATTAATTCATTAGGTCTTTCTGCCAAGGTTATTGAGCATTTATTCACTTATGCAGAACATCAGTTTGCCATCTAGCCATAAAGTCATAGAATATAGAGGGTAGGAATCCATGTGCTGCAGGCCAAGTCTGAACTATTTTTTTTATTAGTGTTTTATTTTTCAGAAAACACTTGTATTTCTGCAATAAGCTCCAGACTGTATTCTCTCTTGTGCTTTAAGAAGCTTATTCAGGCATGGGAAATTTTCACATATGCTGTCAACTGTACAAATACAAACCATGGAAAAGTTGCTTTGCAAAACCTTACATTCAATAACAGAGCACTACAAAAAAACTCAGATGGAAATAAGAGGTTACCCTGAAAGCAGCCCTTTTTAAAAAGTTACAGCAATGTCCCAGAACTCAGAGGTGCTTACTACCTACAGCTCCTCCTCAAACATCCCAAAACTCAGTGTCTCTTAAGCACATCCCTGGCAATACACATTGCCCTTGAAAATTTGGTAGTTTTCTGTTACTGTTTTTCTGACAGCCTTGAAGATTCTGGACTCTAAGTTTGCAAGCACAGTCCCATTCAATCAGGCTTGTCACAAAAATGAGCCAAAGCCTGCGTACCCTCGAGGGAGCAGGAACACGAGCCAGCGCTCAGCACCCAGAGACACAAAGGTTGCTAAAGTACGAAGGGCTGCACAGGGCAAGCATGTTGGAAGAGTAAACCTTGCATGGAAAAAAGGAGTCAGTGCAGGCAACAGCTAGGAAGCAGCTAAGAAAGGACAAGGCTCCTGTGTTGGAGGTAGAAACAGGAGCAGGAAAGACGACTAGGAACAGCCAGACGACCAAGCCTAGGAGAAAAGCAAGCAGGGACTTAGAGACAAGGAGCCCGTCATATCTAAGGGAAGAAAGAAGGGGCTGAATACATACTGGCCACAGCACACACGGGTTAAGGTCACCTGTGGGGAAGCCAGTCTCTTTACAACAAAAGTATGAAAAAAAATATCAGGGAAAAACCAGTGAAATTCCTCTACAAGAACCACCATAGACTGAGGCTTTAATAAGTGTGTGAATTGTTTTTTCTTGAAAAGAATATGCCCATGGGCCTTTCTGAGTGAGGAGTTGATAGTATGCTTCAGCCAAATGACTTGGATTTGCAGAGTTCTGTGCTGTGAATTAAAGGAGCAGACTGTCAGCAGGGATTCCTGCTGTCTTCACTCAGCTCAGCTCCAGAGGTACTTTGGAGAAGAGATACCAGGTATGACAACACTAAGATATTAAAAGCAAATGTGTGCATTTATATTTGATGCGCACAAGCACACAGAACTGACTGGTAAACAGCAATCACTCTTAGCGATGGGAAAGGTGATTACTCTTGCTAAAAGGTTTTCCAGCTATTGCTTAGGCCTCTCTAACCTTTCTTTGAAAACAAAGCAGATTCAATCTCTTTGTATTAAGTCCTTCAAGCAGACAGAAGGAGACAAGCTTCACTGACCAGTGAAATATAGGACTCGTGCACTGAGGACACTGATTGTCACAGGGTATCCTGGCAGACTTCCATGTTATGGACTTTTGGGGGACTTCAGCAGAGATGGATGTGCTCTTAAAATTTCTCAGAAAAACAGATCAAAGAACCTTACGCAAAATCAAAACATTACAGTGGCCTGAAGCACTCAGAAGGCATGGGCATAAGAGATGCAAGTTGTGCTTTCAGGGATGATGACAGAACAGCTGATTGAAACCATCCAGAAAAAAGGGCCAAACCTAGGAAAAGAGTAGTAGAAATACCAGAAGCTGGGAAGCTGTGTTACATTGTATGCAGTGGGTCCCCCTCTGCAAATAAATTTTAGTGAGGCTAGAATGTTGCTGTTTGCCCCTCATTCAAGCCTATATCACTACTTAGCTAAATTTTTTAAACCTGCATGTTGTGCCACAGAATCTTTCAGTGTCTGAATTTCTAACACCAAAATCAGACGGAAGTATTCTGTGTTCTCATGAAGTGAACAGACTTTAAAGAAAAGGGATTTCCTACATGGGAAATCCAGAAAATTCATAAGAACAACAAGTAGGTTTAATACATTCAATCACCTGCACAATGATGATCAAAACCACACTTATGCTTTACATACCTCCATAGACATCATCCATACAGATAATCGTATCCCCCGCTTTTAACAGGTGAGTAATATTCAAAGTAGCAGCTAAGCCAGAAGCATAAGCTAAACCTAGAAGAGAAAATAGTCAGTGGCAGAAAGGCTGTATTTTAACATGATACAACCTCGTCAAATTTGCCCCTCTTTTCCTCACTTTGCTTCTAAAAGTAACCTGTTCAGTCACTCTCATTTATGCTATCTCACTCATTAACTGGATTCAGTAAAAGCAGCAGCATGGTTTAGACAGAGTGGAAGCCAGGATGAACACTGGTAACACAGCCAGGTACAGCTGCTGCGGGGCTCCCATTCTCACTGTACTCAGCACTGCTGCACAAGGACAGATTTGGTTTAGCTCGGGTATCAAATGCAGTGAGAGGAAGCAAAGCCACTACAGAAAGCCCAGTGACTGAACTGGACTTCCCTGAATGATACTTGGACTTTCACACGATGAAGCAGCTCTTCCCCATGACCAGTAGTCAGTGGCCGCAGGAGTCTTGCTGTGATATAACTGCTGCTCTGATACAACCTTGGTGGCCTCAATCCCCAAGTCATGCTTACTGCAGACTCTGTCAGGAGACACACACACTGATGTCTGCTTAAAGAATCTATTAATTGCTTACAGTATTTAGCTCCATCTAGCACTGCCACAGCCTTCTCCAGACAATTCCGGGTAGGGTTTCCACTCCGGCTGTAGTCATAACCCTATTGTAAAAGCAAGAAAAAAACATAACTTGAGAGAGCCCTAAGAAAGTTTTGTACAGTGACAGTCCCAGGTTCCTTAAAAAGCCCTCGCTCTCAACACTGCAGTTACACATTCACCTCCTCCAGGAAGAGTCGGCTGGGTTTCTGGCTATGTCAAGCTGCCATACACCACATCCTACTGGGCATCCCCAACCTGAAAATGTCTTTCAGGGATGCCCTGAGGGAGGTATCGCACTGCTACTTGTGCTCTCCTTCTTCTTCCTAAGTATTCATCTCTGATCACAGTCGGAGACAAGGCCTTGGTCTGACATGATCCACTTATTCTTACAGTATCAGGAAGAACATATCCCATATCTGCTATGTCTGCTTGAAAGACAGAATCATAGAATGGTTTGGGTTGGAAGGGACCTTAAAAATCATACAGTTCCAAACCCCTCACCATGGGCAGTGACACTTTCCACAGGATCGGGTTCCTCAAAGCCTCATCCAACCTGGCCTTGAACACCCCCAGGGTAAGGACTTCCACAACTCCTCTGGGCAACCTTACCCCCCTCACAGTAAAACATTTCTTCATAATATCAAATCTAAATCTTCCCTCTTTCAGCTTAAAACCATTATCCCTCATCCTATCACTACACTCCCCGATAAAGAGCCCCTTCAAAGCTTTCCTGTAGCCCCCTTTAAGTGCTGGAAGGCTGCTCTAAGGTTCTCCCCAGAGCCTTCTCTTCTCCAGGCTAAACAAGCCCAACTCTCTCAGTCTGTCCTCGTATGGGAGGTGCTCCAGCCCTCTAATCATCTTCGTGGCCTCCTCTGGACTCACTCCAACACATCCATGCTGTAGGACATTAGCCAGGGCTAACCTGCACCGTTCAGCTCATGAAAGCTCAAAGGTTCCCTGGCACACAATCAGACCAAGTTACACAGTTTACTGCAATAGCTGTTACGTGAATACTGAAAAAATATAACAAGAAGGAAAAATCACATGCAAGCATGGAGAAAATCTGGCCGACCATCCTAGGTATTTGCCTCCTTTAAGGATTTCTGTTTAATGACAACTCCGTCATATTCAGGAATGTGGCAGACTGCTCACATCGAGCTTCCGGCAAGAACGTGGCTGCTCTACCATCCGTACGTGCACACAGCAGCATGCAACTCTTCCTGCTGTGGTCTTCTTCTGCCTGGTCGAGTGGGAGGTGTCCCTGCCCTGCAACTGGATGGTCTTTAAGGTCCCTTCTGACTCAAACCATTTTATGATTCTATGATTCTTCAACACAGCTGCCTACTCACAAGCAGTCACAGTTTCAGTCTGTGCAGGTGATTTTGTTGGACTCAAGGATCACGAGAGGACCTCCTGTTGCCCAACCACCACATGTTGACGTTCAGACGTCGGGTCTGGAACAAGGACTGATTTACGGCTTGTGAATCCGTGTCATTTCGCTCCCGCACGCACAGCAGCAATCAGAAACTCCAAGGCACCTCAACACGAGCACTTCCAGCACTTTCTACGCTACATCCACAGAATACGCGTGAAAACATCCCTCGGCCGGGCAAGTAACACTCCCTGGCCCGGGAGCAGCCGGTTCCACAGCCCGTGCCGAGGAGAAGATGCCCAGCCCGGCGGGAAAGCCAAGCACTACCATCGGGTCAGGACACCGGAGGCAAACGATCTCACGTGTCTCAAACCGGGGCGCGCCCCGCTCCCCGTACCTGCAGCCTGCCCGCCCCCTGGTGCTGCCATGCCGGGGGTCCCCGGCCGCGCCCCCAGACCCCTCCCCCGCAGCCACCGGCCCCCGCGCCGGTGGGGCCCCGCTCACCGAGTGCTGCCCCGGCGCTTGCTGCTTGAAGGTGGTGGAGAGCGAGACGGGCGGCACCAGGGCTGCCGAGCGCCACTGCTCGGGCTCCTGCCCGGCGTGGATGGCCTGCGTGGCGAAGTGCGCGAAGGGCGGCAGGAAACCCCACGATCCACTGCGCTCCATGGCCGCGATCCCGATGCTGCGGCCGCTGCCGCCACCGCTGCCACCACCGTCGCCACGGCACGCCCCCAGGGGCCCGGCTGGGCCGGGCCTTGCCACCGCCACCCCATTGGCTGAGGCACTGCTGGACAGCGCCCCCTATTGGCCGGGCCGGGGCGGGGCCGGGCAGTTCCCGCGCCGCAGGGCTGGGAGGCTGGGCGGGCTGGGGCCTCCCCACTAACACAACAAGCAGATAGTATTGCAAAAAGTGGAATATTTTGATTTAAGCTAAAGTAAAGTTAAGTTTTATCTAAGTCACTGTATTTTTTTAAAGTTAGACTGTCCCTCTGACAGCACGTTCTTTTTATAGTATGTTTTTTTTTCAAATAGTGTTTTCCCAGACACTGGTCAGAAAGAAATGATAACGTCTTGTGTTAAGTATGGTGTGTGCTGACCAGATGTATCTTCTTCTGTAATCACCTCTGTTTGCAGTCTTTCCCTATCTAAAACACAAGGTCAGACAGAGCTGGCTCCAAAGCTCCAGTTAACAGATTTGGCTGTTGTATGCACAAGATTTCTGGGAAGATCTATACATAAGCACATGAATGGGAAATACATTCTGTCCCCAGCTCTTCTCCCATTATGCATGATTTGATGGAAATCATTCCCTCATGTGTCCAGGACTGAATTAAAGGATACTGCTTTCTCAAACTCCAAGATGAGTCTTAAGAGAGTTTATCCCCACTGCCCTGGTTTTGCCGCTGCAATAGCGGGAGCAGCGGGGCCAAGAGTCAGCATGGCTCAGACCTTGAGGGCAGCCATTTCTGCTGGGAGAGAAATGGCCACCTGGAAGCCCGGCATCCCTTGGCATGGGCTGGAAGATGGCGGGAAGCACCTCACCCTGCAGGGCAGGGGCTGTTCCTGGGGCAGGAAATCCGGTGGCAGACCCAGCTCTAAGTGGAAGAGACACAGGGATTTTCACCAGTCTGCGTTCACACCTCAGCACAGGGCAAAACGCTGGCACTGAGGACAGAGAAATTCAGTCCTGTGGTGACAAACCTGCTTCTTGCAGTCCTGTGGGAAATGTCTCCTGGAACCCCACCGTGCAAAGCTGTGCTTGGAGCCCATCAGGCTGCCAGGATGCCCGAGCACAGAGTTTCAGGCAGCCGGCAAATCACAGATACTATCATAAGCCGTCTGTTTCCTTTTTATAATAACATTTTTATGAAATTCAGATAGTCAAGCTGAGACACAGGAAGCTGGAGTAATTTCCTTGTCATCCATATCTTCCTCTACCTCTAGTCTCCCACGGAAGTCTTTTGTGGCTATTCCTGGAGGAGGGTGTCCTGTCTATAAGTCAGTGTGCTGGTGGTGAGTGCTGCTGCTTGTCTCAGAGGCACAGATCCTCACCCCAATATCCCACAGCTGCTGCTGAAGCATCTCCCTGGATAAGCACAAAAGGAGCCCTGCAGGTGGCAGGCCCATGGATTATTCTGAGAAACCTGAGGACATAGCTTGTGGGTTTTTCTTTTTAAGAAGGAGATATAAAAATTTCTGAAGCACTTGAGGACAGCACCAGCTGAAAAGAGAACAGAATTAATACTTGCACTGGAATGGAAGCCATTGAGGCTACAAGGTTTTCAAACTGCTTACCTGCTTTTTCCTGTTGAGTTTAATTTCCTTAAATGTCCTTTGTCACTTTAAAAAATGTACAACTTTCTAGCGTCTCTCCAGCCGGTCATTCTGAATGCCCAGGAGGAGTGAAGTTAATTTATATAGAGCTGGCAAATACCATTCAGCGTCCTCCGGGACCTCATCCATTTTTATTTTGCCTTCTGGAGGTATAGAAAAGGGCAATCAGACAGCATTTCTCTGTACTCGGGTGCTTTTAATATTCTATTAGGTGCTCTCCATAAGTTCAAATATTCCTGTTAGACTTATAGCTAGAATAAATGCAGGGGCATGCTTATGGTTCATCATTTTCATTTACTGCCCACCTCTGGGTTTTGTACAAATTCAGTCTTTCATTACTCTCTATTTTTTTGACCTATTCATTTATATACCAAAAAAGTGAACATTTCCTACTTGAGGAATTATGACAGTGAAGTTACCATAGACTCACAACCCAGAAGCTGTAGAAAATGCAGTTCTGCATTGCCACAATATCTGATCCTGCTAATTTTACCTAAATTGCCCAGTGCTGGAAGAGAGCAATTTAAGTTATTTAAGAAGGTGAAGAATACAAACAAGATAAAGTTCTGTTGTTAGATGATAAATAACCTCAAACATTCTCAAGAATTTGTAGGTGTGTAATAATTATAGTGCTGTCCAAGCATGGGAGGACATTGGGATTCATTACAAATGCCAGTTTTTCACAGAGCAGTCTCCATTAGTAATGTGTTCATTATATTTCTGGATTGAATAAGGGACTCTGTAATAAGCTAGTAAACAGTGACTTCATGCCTCTGCCTCCTCTTAGCTGGTCTCCAGTAATTAAAAATGCAACATGAAGCTTCCAACATCAGCTAAAAACAGAGGTAGGACTTCACCTCAGCAAGACCGTACGTGTTTCCAGCACAGTGCTGGGGCAAACAGTCTCTTGTGCAGCACTAAATGGGCAAGAGACTTTAGATGTGCTAAAAGTGTCAGCCCCTCAAATTCTGTTTGTAAATGGGTTTTAATTTTCTCTAAAAACAAGAAGATCCAGAAAAGTCTTCTCAGACCAGAGGAATATAGCTCAAAGGTGACTTTTTTTTTCTCCCAGAACTGTTTAAAATCC
This sequence comes from Tapera naevia, assembly GCA_033556795.1. Classification (NCBI taxonomy): domain Eukaryota; kingdom Metazoa; phylum Chordata; class Aves; order Cuculiformes; family Neomorphidae; genus Tapera; species Tapera naevia. Next base: position 993,076 of record JAUMJJ010000198.1, on the reverse strand, counting down.
CATATCAGAATTGTAAATAGCTGTGTGAGAAGCAGCTGTGCTGACACCCTGGAGAGAGAAGGCACAGAAATCGTGTTTCATAGTTTCCACCTCTGCCTAGAATTCTTCTTAGCTGCCTAGAGTGAGAGGAGGTGATGCTAATTGAGTAATGGGAGAGGTCACCCAGAAAGGCAATTTTTTCTCCACTGCAGACCTAATCTTCCTAACAACTTGTAGGTTGTTTCCCCTGGAAACATTAGTAAAAAATACAGTTTACCTGGAATTTGACACAGCACCATTTTTTAAATGATCCACTCCACTATGGTAAGCAGATCGTTGCAGTACAAGCACCAAAGGAGCTCCTGCAGGGAAATCTGAAAGCTCAGAACCTAATGCCATTGCTTTCTAAGATGTTAAGGCATTTGCCAAGGACAGGCATAGGACAGGATGGCTCTCACAGCTTTCCTTTTCCCTGCATGTGCTTCTGAGGAAGACCGCTTTTACAGGTCCCCTCCTTCTCCAGGTAACTTCTTGTTTCACAGTCAGGTAACACACTGGGTTTTTCTTTCCATTTCCCTTTCCCTCAGTGAATGAAACAGCCACGCAAAGGAGCTAAAGGGATTGGATAGCCAGGTCATCTTGCGTGCCATCACACAGCACACACAAGGGAAATCAGGCGATCAGACCCAATCAACATGGGTTTATGAAAGGCAGGTCCTGCAAAACTAACCTGATCTCCTTCTATGACAAGGTTACCTGCTTAGTGGATGAGGAAAGGTCTGTGGATATGGTGTACCTGGACTGTAGTAAAGCCTTTGACATCGTTTTTTTCGCAGTATTCTGCTTGAGAAACTGGCTGCCAATGGCCTGCACAGGTACACCCTCTGCTGGGTAAAAAACTGGCTGGATGGCTGGGACCAAAGAATGGCAGTAAATAGAGTAAAATCCAGTTGGAGGACAGTCACAAGTGGTGCTATCCAGTGTTCAGTGCTGGATCCAGTTCTGTTCAATATCTTTATCAATGATCTGGATGAAGGGATTGAGTGCACCCTTAGTAAATTTGCAGATGACACTAAGTTGGGCAGAAGTGCTGATCTGCTTGAGAGTAGGGAGGTTCTGCAGTAGGATCTGGACAGGCTGGATTGATGGGCTGCGACCAACAGGATGAGGTTCAACAAGGCCAACTGCTGGGTCTGCAGTTGGGACAAAACAACCCCGTGCAGCGTTAACATACTTGGGGAGGAGTGGCTGGAGAGCTGCCTGGCAGAGAAGAACCTGGGGGTGTTGGTTGACAACCAGCTGAATATGAGACAGCAGTGTGCCCAGGTGGCCTCCTGGTCTATATTAGAAACAGTGTGGCCATCAGGACCAGGGAGGTGATTGTGACCCTGTATTCAGCACTGATGAGGCCGCACTTCGAATCCTGTGTTCAGTTTTGGGCCCCTCACTACAAGAAAGACATTGAGGTCCTGGAGCATGTCCAGAGAAGGACATGGAAAACAAGCCTTATGAGAGGGGAGTGCAGGAAATAGCGTTAGAGAAAAGGAGGCTCGGGGAGACCTTATTACTGTCTACAACTACCTGAAAGGAGGTTTTAGTGAGATGGATGCTGGTCTCTTCTCCCAAGTAATAAGTGACAGGACTAGAGAAAATGACCTCAAGTTGCATCAGGGGAGGTTCAGATTAGACATCAGGAAAAATTTCTTCACCAAAAGGGTTGTCAGGCAGTGGCAGAGGCAGCCCAGGGAGGTAGTTGAGTCACCATCCCTGGAGGTAATTAAAAGAGCTAGATGAGGAGTTCAGGGATAAGGTTTAGTAGTGGACAAGTATGGTTGGACTCAATGATTTCACAGGTCTTTTCCAACCAAATGATTCTATGATTCTATAGTGAAGGGACTAGACGATGTTTTGTTTAGAGTCAGCAGCTTGTATTTTCCCCTTGGCTCAGAAGGGGAGGAGCACTTAAGAAGATTCGTGAATGCAAATTTAAGATGGGATTGGGAAATCATTCAAACTTTGGTGACCCGGGAAGGAACCTTGCCCTTCTGTTCTCTTAGGGAATGTGGGGAATTGACTTGTCTCATTTATGTCATTGCGGCGTGGTTCGTTTCCACCCCTGGCAAGCAGCAACGTATGGAACATACTGTCCACTGTCCAGACACGCACAACTAAACCTCAGACCCAGGCACTCCTGCAGCCACCTTGCCACTTCACGAGTGAGTCTGAAGGAGTCACCACAGCAGAACTTTGCAGTGGGAATCGGGGCCTTTCCCTCACATCAGACAGTGCCCTCTTCCTCAGCGGGCCTGGGCTGTAACATCAGGAACGGCTCCAACGACATGAGGAAACGCAGTTACCTCAAGGGAAGAACGCAGAGCTGCCCGACTATTCCCTCTCCGGCACCGTGAGCCAGCGGCAGAGGAAGCCGTTTCCCTAAGAACGACAGCTGCACTTCCAGCGCAAACGCATTAGCATAAATCCCTGTGCCACCTGCGCCCGAACCGCAACAGCCAGCGCGGCCGAGCGGGAGCTGTTCCCGCGCGCCGGGATCCCGACCTGGCCGGGCCGGGCCGGGCCGCGGAGCGCAGCCGCTACAGCCCAGCCGCTACAGCCCAGCACCACCGCCCCCGCCAAGCCCCGCCCCGCCTCGCCCCGAGCTCTCGCGAGAGCAGCCGGCCAAGATGGTGGCGGAGCCGGTACGCTGAGCGGGGCCCCGCGGGCGGGCGTGCAGACGGTTGCTCGGCGCGGCAGGCGCGGGTGCTCTCGGCGGGGGATGCCGACGGCACGGGACTCGCCGCCGCGGCTCTGAGCGCATCGACCCTCCGGCCGCGGCGAGGCTTCCCGGCGGGGCCCGCGGGGCCGCCGCTGGCGATGACCGGAGAGAAGCTGCGCTCGCTGCGCAGGGACCACAAACCCAGCAAGGAGGACGGGGACCTCCTGGCGCCCGGCGAGGAGGAGGCGGCTGCCGGGCCGGGGGGCGTCTTCACCGGCGGCCGCGGGAGCAGCGGCAAAGGCGGCCGGGCCGGCAGCCACCGCATCTTCAGCAACCACCACCAGCGGCTGAAGGGGGGCCCGGCGAGCGGCGGGACGGGCGCAGAGCCCGAGCGGTGCCCCGCGCACTTCCCCATGCATGAGTGCGTCTTCAAGGGGGACGTGCGGCGGCTCTCGGCCCTCATCCGCACGCAGGGCATCGGCCAGAAGGACAGTCACGGTGAGCCTGAGGCCCAGCGGAGCCCCGGGGCCGGACATGGGCTCTGCCGGGGCCCGGGGAGTGCGGGAGGGGGCCGCCTGGAAGGGCCTCGGGGCCTTCGTGTGGCAGCGCGGGGCTGGGGAGCCTCCCCTCGCTCGTGCGGCCACACGTCCTAAAACCTGCTTCCGTCAAAAATTGCATGATTTTAAAGTGTCCGGATGCTGTCGGAGACGCTAGAAAGCGGTTTCTGTGATTGTCGATGGAACTGGTTTTGATTCTTCTTCCCAGTTTAAAAAAACTTTAATGCTTTAGTTCTGGGGTTTGACAGAGCCCCGATACTATTCTTTCCTACCTTGCAAGCCTGCTTTGGACACAGAAGCAGCAGTGGAGGGAGAAGCGTGATCCTCGTGTTACCTTGTAGTGCATAAATATTTAAAATCTTGCTAGGGCATTTTAAAATAATGTATTTAATTAGGGAATGTTTTACATTGTTTAAAAAATGAATCGACCTGTCAAACCAGATGAAGCTTTGTGGTTAATTTTCATCTCTTTCCTACCTGTTTCAACAGCAAGGTGATCTATTTCTGCTGGAGAATGCCAGGTTATACATGTGTGGTGTCTGAAGTTGTGATTAAAGGGTGCAGTTACATTCTTCTTTTGATTAAGAGATAAATGTTCCCTTTCTTTTACTTTGTTATGTAAAATAAAAAGGAACATTAAGGCAGAGCAACCTTTGGGATTGGTACAATGGGAAAAAATAACATAGTTGGAAATTGAAAGCCAGATCTATGTTAACATTGGGCACTCTGAAACACAAACCAGTGCCTGTGAAGTAATATACAGCTCGGTTGTCTCAATCAAGCCGGGAAGGAGTATTTCTTACAACTGTCATAACATTTTTCTAAGTATGTTGTTATAAATTTAGCTACAGATATATTTATCCTCTCATCTTCATTCCAAGTGTTGCAACAGAGACTGGTAGAACGAAAGCAACAGACTTGGGAAGAAATTTTCACACTTCTGTGTTCCTTCTGCTGACTTCTCCCCTACACCTCCTCCAATTCCTCATCAAATAACTTGTCATCGTAAGCTTAATGTCTTTGCTTTGAAGGTACTTCCTGACCCATCTTTGCTGCACTATTGTCTTCACAAACATGGATACCGTTCTTTTTTTACATATCTACATGCAGCTGCGTATGTCTGTGTGTATTTAAAAATTTCAAATAACCTCTTTTTGCTTTTTCAGTGAAGTTTATAGTAGGAATACTTTAGTGATTTCTGTCTCATTGTCTTCCTCTGAGTTACTTCAAATGTTCCTTTGCTTCTAAGTTTTCAGAAGAGCCCAAAACCACAAAGCCCTTGGTGTTCTGTCATACCAAAGGACTGACTAATATTTCCTTGTTATTGTTTTCTTTCTGCCTGAATCTTCTGTCACTTGTTTACATATTTGAATTGTGAGTTATTTGGGGTAGATAACTTCAACTTACGATTATACTCAGAAATAAGCCAGAAGAATCCTAGTACGTGATAAGGAAGTGATGGAGGGGAGAAAGAACTTATAGTAACAGTTATTGTTTGTCAATCAGTCCCATTTTAGTGTGTGATTAAGTCCAGAAAAGCCAAGTCCTGTAGAATGTTCAACTCTTTTGTTTGGATAATACAAGCGCTGACTGTGTCTGTCAACTGAGTATAGTTTGCCTTGCTCTCTAAATTAACCTCAAGAAACATTACCCATTGGAAGACCAGTATCGTTATTCCACAAAGAGTTTCTGAGGTGTGTACACCTATTATATTATTTTTATTTTTAATATAATACTATTTAAGTGCTTAAACATATATTTGGGCTCAAAACATGGTATATATTCTGGAAGAAGTAAATTTTATTGCTTCTTGGGAAACAGACTCAGCTTCTGGGTAGACGTACTAGGTGTCTAGTGAAAGGCTAACAGCTACACTTGCACGCGCATTAGGACAAGCGCTGTATTTTATGTGTGGTTTTGTGCAAATAGTTCTTGTTTGCCCACCCAGGATGTGCCACGTGCAGGAATTCAGGCACTGTCGTATCTCTGCTTTCCTGGAATAATGCCCTGTAGACTGTGTAGCCTGGGGAAAGAAGCTTACATCCACATTTCCCAAAGCTATAGATACTGGTGGAGTTGTCTTTAGACGGAAGGGAAATGTGAGATGTGTTTGTGTTGTGAATCAAGCTGTTGCCGAAAGAGAATAGATTTGATTGCTCCCGATCAAGTATGTGCTCATTCGTGTTCTAGTCAGTATCTAGAAATGATTCTATCAAACACCTTATCATTAGGATTAAATTCCTTGGAAGTCATCAAAACTACACGTCAACCACTTAATTATTTACAGTGCCCTTTTTATTACAGGTCTCTTGCATAGGTGAATGACATAGCTGTATATTTGCACCCTTCTCCCTCTCTCCAGTAGCTCTCATGTAGACTACTTGCTTTCATGGAGTTGAATGCTTGTGACTGTGGCTTGTGCTGTGGTTCATTGAAAACCTCAAGCTGGTAAATGCAGCCATGCAATGGAAAGAAGTGAAGCTGCCCTCTCCCACCCTCCTGCCTGTCCTGGCAGAAATACTTAGTTGTAGTGAGCACTGGCTAGGAAAATGTTCACCCTTTCTTTAATCAGACTGATTTCACCTCAAATTATTTAGTATGTTATGGCTAGTAAATGTTCCAGGAGAGCCGCAGCTGCTCTTGCCATGGTGAGGCAACTAAACGTGATTTGTATTTTAGGATCCGTGGAACTTCAGGTTGCAGTGTGATAGAATTCTAGTGGAGCAGTTCCCCGTGAGTCCTGTAAATACTGTAGTGTACTAACTGATTTATCAGTCTGGGACATTCATCATCCAAATAGCAGGTCTGTGGCTTTGCTTCAAGCAGCTGCTGTGATGGAGTTTCCAGTTTCAGATCACTTCTCCCAAAGGAACAGAAATTAGCTTGTCCCATTGTGCCTACCAGCCAGCCTGATTTCTGCAAGGAAGTAAATGTATGAAAAGTCTTTGGCTGCTGCCCACTGCAGACCCTGATGCTCACTCCTGCTGCTACTCAGAGCAGGCTGGCAGTTGTTGCTAGATGGGAGATTGTAGCAGCACTGGTCTCCTCTTTCATAAGGCATTTGCCCTCTCTCATTTTTCCTGGGCAGAGCGAAAGCTTACCCTCCGCTTAAGTTTATGATTAGACAAAAGGGGACTTTCTGCTTGAACAGCTCTTCCTGTTCTGCTGAGGGGAAGAACCTACAGATTGCATGGAGTCACTCTACGAGCTGTGTGATTCCTCACCATAATTTCTTCATTCCATAGCATACAACCTCACATGCTTTGGATGGCTTGTTTTGATGTCGAGTTAAATTTGCTACTGATAAAATCTGTTTTGTTTGTCACAGAGTGCAGCAAGACCTCCCCAGCTTTCTTAGATCTTAGGAGGGATGATCAGTGATGGAACTGTGTGAAACGTTGTTCCTGGTTTGGTTTTTGGATGTACCAAAGCTAATGTTGCGTCTCGGCCCTTGCTGAGGCTGTTTTCTTTTAGGGAGGGAGGCATTTGGTTTATGGGCCCAGACCAACAAATATATTGGGGTGCCTCACTTTCTGTGAAGGTACATTAGTGAAGTAACAGTGGCATTTTGATGGAATAAAAATGTGTGTGAGATGACTGTAGTGCTTTTGGGGTCTGGTGTGCACGTGATTAGACTGCTCCTTCCACAGCCCTGCCACCATGCTCCAGCCAGCTTCCCTAAACAACCATGCACCATTGCATCTGCTCTGACTGGGCTTGGCTGGCCCTGGTTAAGCGCTGTCTGGAAAGGGCCTTGTCAGGGGCAGGGAGAAAAAGGCCTGACTGGCCAGGTAGTCCAGCACGGTAGGAACTGCAGTGCATCTGTGAGTTTTATTATCTCCCTTTTCTGTGTGTTTGCCTTTCCCTCTCCTTTTACCCCCTTTCCTAAAGGTGCTTTCCTGGCTTGCCTCTTAGTGTGGCTTCTCTTATTTCATCTCGCTGATGCTTGTTAAACCTTAGGCTCCTCCTTGCCAGGGATTCACTGACTGAAGACCAGCAAGCATACTACCTTGTCTCAGCTTCCTCATCAGTAGCTTTTTATTTCTTCTGCAATTGATAGATTGTACTTTGTATGCTTTGTTGGTTATTGTACTGTCTGTGTTTCTGCATGTTCCTTTTCCTCCCCACCCTTGTCTGCAGCATCCAGGTTTCCTATCTCATTTCTGAATTGCGTGCTTTCTGGTGTGAAGATGGTCATTGAGTCAAAGAATAACCTATGCCGGAAGAGCTTTCAGGAGGCGATACAGTCCAGCCTCCTGCTCAAAGCAGACATAACACTGGAGTTAGGTCAGGTTGCTCAGAACCTCATCTGGAGAAGTATTGAAATGATGTGTGTTATTGCACAGCTGCGCTTTCTGCTTATCGTTTGAATGAAATCCAATAGCGTTCTCAGGAAAGCTGTCAGGGGCCTGGTTCACTTTAGTTTGGTTCTTTCTTGTCATTGTACCGAGCTGTCACAGCTGCTGGAGCTCTCTGGTTCTTGTTTTATTCACTGTTTCACAAGTGGGATTTTCTTTTTAGATGTTGAGGTTTATTAATGTGAGAGAGAAACTTAGTGTAGAGCTGTTTTTACATATATATATCCCATTGACGTCCTTGATAAGGTGAGGAAAATGTTTACCCCTGGCTTGCATAATTTGGATTTTCTGAGTACACAGTTTGGCTCATTCTCAAGTTTGTTACTCAATAACATCGTTATTTCAGACACTTAACAAAGAATGGCTGCATTGAGTATTCTAAATTATGTTTTGGCTCACAGATGTTACAAAGCCTATTAATAGAAAATTTGAGGTTAGCTTGGAGTATGCGTAATGAGCACGGGTGGAGCTGTCTGGTGTTGCTGGTGGCTCGCAAGAGTGATTTATACTGCACATTGAATAGCTCACTCAAAGCCACTTAAAAACTCTGCCTTTGTCTCCTGGCCTATCTTGATCAGAGATGTCACGATACTGTAGTGTGATTACTGTCTATAGCAGCCTCTCAGCGGTGTGGGTTGCATCTTCTAGATGTGCAGTACCTCATCCTTTGCATGTAGCAAGTATCGCTAACATGATACTGTAAAATAACCCTAAAATCAAGTGCATTTGTTACAATTGCAAAAGAAATCTGTTTTCCAGGAGTTTTTCTGTTAACGCTACTAAGAAAATGTTTAAACATCTGAACAGTAATACAGTTAAATGGAAGAATTTTGTGTCCATAAGCTACATGAATAAAATGCATTAGAATTTTGGTAGCAGCATTAATCCAGAATAACAGCTCTCTGTACCTTACAGTGCATATTGAAGAAGAGCAGTGCAAAATGAGTCGTAAGCACAGCCAGGAGAATAGGGTCCTGTTTGTAATATCTGCTAAAATACTCGGAAGCTTTCTTTGGAAACAAGGCATTAAAATAACCAAAAGGCTTTGTTGGAGTGAAGTCACTGTTTCTTTGCAGTCTGTCCAATATGGTATTAGTAAAATTTTTGTGCTAAATCTTTGAAATTTAATCAAATAGGCTCTTAAAATTTTAATCGACATCATATCTTTGAGTAGCTTTTAACCTAGATGTGTCATACTCTGTAAAATATCACATTTGTCTGACCATGAAAAGCATAGAGGTTGGTATTACTCTTTGTTCAAGATGTGGTTGGATCTCTTTGGCTGAAGTGTGTTCCTTGATTAGGAGGTGTAACTAAAGTGTTGTAACACGTAACGTTTGAGTTGTGTTTGCAAGCGCCTAAAGGAATTGCATCAGAGTCTGTTACCTTGAATCTAATATCTTTTTATTTCTGTTATTTATTTTAGGAAACACTCCCTTACATCTTGCTGTGATGTTGGGACATAAAGGTAGGTAAACCAAGCAACTTTGTGAGCTTTTAATTATCCTGAAGGCTTAGGGGCAAGAGGAAAAAAGGCTTTTTCAGTTTCCCTGAGTGTGATCTTGTGTTTCAAGCCAGTTTGAAGTTGAGGTTTTCTGAAAAGAAGATGGCACGCAGGTTTAGAAGAGAAAAGTTGGAGAAGAAGTTGGAGCAGTTGGTTAGGCCAAAATCAAGGAGCTAGGTAGTGAATGGGGTAGGGTGGAGAGGAGTTGCTGCAATTGGGCTCTTCATGAGCCTAGAACAAGAACAGTGGGTGGACCCAGCTCTCTTTTACAGAGTTAGAAGGAAATTGGGAAACTTGGAATACCAGAGAGGATTGAGAAACAGCTCTAAGCAGTGGAGGCAAGCATACACATGCCTGCTTCACCTTTTGTGTCCAACCAGCTGAAGTGGAGGGACCTACTCAGGATGTGTTGACAGGGGACTTGATCCAGGCAAGGCTATATTTCAACATGCAATTAATTCATGGTATGGATGGGTTATTAGTTTCTATTTGTGTGAGGATACCCTTTGTCAGCACTTTTCTGGTCGTTAGTGTCACTGTGTGTGCTGCTGATCTACTCACTAGCAATGTTGAACAACCACATTTAGCTTGTTTCCCAGTGAAGTGAATCAGAATAGCATCCTCTAGAATAAAATGGCTGTGAGTGGAAGTTGCTCACCTGCTTTTTGCATGCTCCATCACTCACTGGATTGGAATTTCTGACTTGCTGCCTAGTTGTTCCTTCTTGTGTTGGGGATTTCAAAGCACAGGACTTAAATTTATGCTTCAGATAGAAAGTATGGAAGTAGATGTGCTTCAAGTCTGGGAAGAAACCTGAGATTACTCAGTCTCCATGATAGTAGAATTTTTTTCCACTACTGAAACAAGTGTGGCTTGGTTTCATTTGGACACGTGAGTGCTGTGCATGATGCTACTCTGTCAGAGAGTGGTTGTCATCAGGAACACCTGACAGGTTTGAAGAGGGGAATGCAGGAAATGCAGTGAGTTGTCCTACAATGTTTTAGTAATGCCAATGAAATGTTTTAAGATAATTGAGTTAAAGTGGGGAGTAATGTAGAAGGAAGAAGGGGAAGTGACTTATGCGGAACAGTGGAGCATGCTGGAATCTGACAATATTGGTCTTGCCTGTGATACTTTTTAAGATAACAATTTTAAGGAACTTTTTGAGGCAGCAGTGAGGCAACTATGTTTTACAAGGGCCTGCCTACTGGAAGTCACAGATTGGAGGTTTTTTCAGCTTTCAAAAAATGGTGCTTTGTCAGAACTGCTCAATTTTCCAGTGTGGGTCTAGGACTAGAAGCTTGGAGAATAGAAGAAACTAGAGGCAGAAACCTTTCTTTAATTTCGCAGCCTTAAACAAGGTATTTTTGTTTGTAAGACAGTTGTTAGGCTTATAACGACTTAACTGGTGTTTCCAAGTTGTGATAATTAGCACTGTATATAACTTCTTTTGTGCCTTATTGTAGTGTTTGTTTCAAGCATTAGTTTAAGGTTGTTAGTGTTCACAAGTTTTGCACTGAATGTAGAAAGAATCCTCTGGTTGTGTTTAAGATGTAATTAGCTGTCCATAAAACTGCAACTACCATTAATAAATAGAAACAATTTTTATCAAAGAAGCCTCTTCTAATAAAACTCAATAGGAAAGAGTTTACAGACTTCAATTCAGTACCATTGAATATCTTGAATCCTGTGTTTGGTTTTGGGCCCCTCAGTACAAGAAAGACATTTAGGGGCTGGAGCATGTCCAGAGAACAAGCATCTCTTCCCTCTGCTCCATTTCTCATTGGCTGTGTTTTTTAGATTTCAATTTGCAGTTCACCTTTTAGGGCTTTCCACATAGTTGTCCTGTGTGTAAATCATTCAGGATGCTTCAGCTTTTGTCTAGCCTGCCTAAAACAGAGGTATTTTTGCATGACATCCAGCACAACACCTTGTTTTGCTCTTTTGACTTGAAATGCTACATGGTCACTGATCCACCAAGAAGCCCAGGTCCTTTCCTGCCTTGTTAGCCTATACCATTGGTATCAAAGGTCAGTCTTCTGTCTCATAGGTGATGCATAGAGGCTGCTCAGCAGCGTGATAGCCAACCTTTTCTGAAGTGCAGGGTGAATTTACACCCTTCTGGTTTAACTGAAAATGTAATCTGGCTGGTAAATGCAAGCTTATTGTCTGCTCACGGCACAGTGTTGTCATTGTGTTAGGCACTGTATTTAAAGCAACCATAAAAATACCTCTCTGTTTGTTGACAAAGAAGTCGGGGGTTTTGTTTATTTACCACAGAAGATAGCATACTCACCAGTGAAGTGTCGCTTCCTTTCCAAGCACTGTGCTTGCCCGTGACTCAGGATTGTTGCATCTAGAATGACTAGTATGGTTTCCTGTAACACCTAGGGTAGGAGGGTAATCCAGGAAGTTCCTCCATAGTCATGCCTGCACACCCTATTCATGATGAGACATTTCTTCAGCCTGCAGCTCCAGCTTGGTGCTGCTCTGTCATTTGCAGATGGGTCAGGTTCACTTTAATGAGATGCGGTGAGGAAACTTTCTGTAGTTAGAAACTGAAGAACCATTTCCAATGAGGACAGCTTATTCAATATGTGGCAACACTGAAAGCTTCCTTCTCTCCTTAGTTTTAAAGACTATTTGTCGTTCCACCATCACCTTTTATCCAAAGACAGAGAAGGGAATGCAAGTTGAGCTGTGACTCTACTAGGAGCTTGTGTGGCTTTAAGATGTTAACCGTGCTTTATGAGCACAGTGTATATGTGCTGAGGATCAGGGACAGCATTTACGCATGCTGTTCCTGATGCTGTTAATGGAAAATGTAGCATGTTGCAGGGGTACCTCTCTATTGACAGAACACAGGGCCACAAGCTGTGTGCTCTGTTATCAGTGCTCCAGACATGCACACTGTTAGTCCTACAGTGCCTTTTACTTGTTGTACAGCCAGTTACACACATATTCTGAGGCTTTCCTAGGTCAGTGTGCTTGACTGCCTGCTTTGGATGCCACCTTACCACAAAATATTACAGCACCTAGGGATGTGTTCATGCCACAGCTTCCTCTCTGCCTCCCATACCTGCAGTGTTCTCCAGAGCTGCCTAAAGTCTGTGTCTCTGTGCACAGTCGATTCACCATTGCCCTTTGGGGGTGGGGGCTGATAATGGAGAGGGGGAAGATTCTGCACAGCTTCCATGTGTGGAAAGCCATGAAGGGTGGCTTAATACGTAGTTTTGTATGTTGGGTACAGAGAGCTGATGTCATGTTTTAAAAATATTTGTTCTATGGTTGTGTGTATGCATATACAGAAATACAGCTTTATAAAAAGCAAAATATAAGAAGCAGACAGGACCTCTCTTCAGTGGTTATGTAATTGGTGGCTAATCACAGTTACATTTTTAGTGCTGATATTTAACAGGGAAGTGCTGTAGTTACTTACGTAAGTGTTTTTTGTTTATTTAAAGTTTGAGTCGGAATCCAAGTATGTATTTTGATAAATGTTTATTGAATATCTGCTACTTCTGCTTTATTATGAATAATATTGCTACATCCTTGAAGTTTACCATAAAATAATCATTGCTGTTCTGTTACAGAATGTGCCCACTTGCTTTTAGCCCATAATGCTCCAGTAAAGGTGAAAAATGCTCAGGGATGGAGCCCTCTTGCAGAAGCCATCAGCTATGGAGACAGACAAATGAGTAAGAACCTCTGATTCCCAATTAACCAGAAATTGAGGCTTCCCTCAGAACAGGAAAACAAAGGTTTTCAAGCTAGAGTTTTCCTTTCATTTTAGTTCTCTGAAGTTATCTAAATCAGCTGAACTTTTTTATATCTAAATAAGATACAACTGGCTCTACCCATGTCCATTTCCTTGATAAGAAAGCACTTGTGTTAGGATATGTAATGCTAAGTAAAGATCGCGCTTAAAGTGATTGTAAAAACTATAAACTAGCATTCTGAATTTGAAATTGGAGTTACAAGAATGGATTTTAACTGAATGGGATCATCTGATTGGAGCTGCTTGATGTGGTCTTATGTAAATTTGATATATCAATTGACAATGGGAGATTGCTTTTATGTTGCATCTCAACAGGCCAGTAAGCAAATATAATGATTACTTACTCCCTTCAGATATAAATTAACGAAGGGAAAATTGTTCTGCTCCCACTTGCTAGTGGATGTTAATAGTATTTGGTATTACCGTGTCCCATAGCAGAAAACACACTATTTATGTTTTATATATTAATATGTTATTACTAGCTGAAGGCACTAGTTTGTAATATATAACAGCATTCTACATGTCAGCTCCTCACTAGTAAAGGATTTTCTCAGTCAGAGTACATGTCATGCAGTCATATTCAATAATATACACGCATACCCACATATTTAGTAATAACTGTGTAAATGACCTCTTGACATGATTGTATGCTTTATATTATAAGCAATAATTAAGGCATATCTTCCTGTTGTGATCAGAGCCGGCTATGTGTGATTAGTGTAACTTGAAGTGAATTTCTCCGAAGTCTGATGAAATCTTAGATTTGTATTCTTTTTTTTTTAAGGTGTCCGGTAGTGACACTAATCTGTAATTAACAAACAAATAGAATAGCTTTACTTTGTAGTTAATTTCTGTTTAGTTACAGCGCTCCTGAGGAAGCTTAAACAGCAGTCCAGGGAAAGTGTTGAAGAAAAGCGACCTCGATTATTAAAAGCCCTGAAAGAGGTAATTTCAAGGGAGTTGTCTTGACAAAAACAGTTCATGCTGGAAAGCAGTGGCTTATGTGCTTAATAGAAAACTGTAGAAAAGTCTTTTACTTGCTTTTACAAACCTCTTTTGCTCTTAAAGCAGTCTTGGCTTATCCGTTTTAAGGGGTCACAAGATTATGTGTATTTTTAAGATAAAACTTCTCACTGTCTAGAAATTCAGTTAGAAAGGTAAGACAGACTTTCTGTTCTTCTCCATAGATCTCTTTTTAAACATGTATTTACAATAAATCTTTTCCAATCCATGGCTTAACCATGTAAATTATTTTTAAAAAGTCATTAAAAATGGGTAGTGCGAAGGAGTTATGTAGTTTTATTGTAATTGATCTACTCTAGTTAAAGCTTCAGAAATGTTTGAGTTCAGCATAAATCAAATCCATTAGAGAAAAAGTTTTCTTTATTTGGCAAAACACAACTTTGCCTGTCTTTCAGCGAATTTTACAGTTGACATTTGGACTAAAAAGCTGGTAATATATTCTTCTTTTCATCTCAGCTAGGTGACTTCTATCTAGAGCTTCATTGGGATTTTCAAAGTTGGGGTAAGCAATTGCATGTTCCTTTCACAGGGAGATAATTCAGTCGTTCTTCAGCAAGCTTATTCTCTCAAGCTTAAATTCTTTTCTGGTTTGCGTGTTGGAAAGTTCACAGTCCTGTTCTCAAGATCTGAGTTACCGAAGAAAGGACAGAACTGTTTTGCTGTATTTTTGCATATTCATTTTTGGAACTGATGTCTGTAATCCAGTGACGCAATCTAGGGGGAAATGAGCTGTTTTTCACTTTAAGAAATTGATGGTTAGAAGAGTCAAATATTAAAATGTCTCCTATCTGGTCAGTTGCTGTATGGAGTAGTGGTTTGAACAATTTAGTTGAGTAACTGGACTTCGAGCATTTAATTTCTTAAACGTCAGCCTGTACTCTGAGTGATGACTGAGTTAAGTGCAACTGAGTGATAGGTTCTTCAAACCTACATTACCTTCATGTTTCTTTGATATGACTGTATAGCGTTTAGTGTCCACCTCCTCTTATTGTAGAAGAAAAATCTAAACACATCAGCAAGAATATTAACAATGATCAATGTGTCTTAATAATGTCAAAGTATCAGAAGTGATACCTTCTGTTACTGGTTGAAATTTAAGTTAGTAATTTTATATATTTTCATAGAGACATAGTTGAAGTATTTGCTGCACTGTATACTCCTTCCAGTAATCAGAGGAAGAGTGAGCAGCAGGGCTACAATCAAACACTGAACAGATATAGAATAAACGTCCTTTCTCTGGGTGCTGTACTGTGTGCTAAACGTTGAATGAGTGGGATTTTTCATTGAAGAGACAGCATAAAACCAAGAGTAGAGGCAGGCGTGGAGTAAGATAGGACATTGCTTAGTGGTGAGGCTGCAACCTGACTTGCAGAGCATGGGGGTGGCAGTCCAGCCTCACGCAGAAAAAGTGATGCCAGCTTCCAGGGTTTCTCTTCTCCAGCAGTCTCCCTGTGACTGTGTTTACGTTATCTAGGTTTTTCTCTATATTCTCTTTCTTGAAGATAAAGGGATGCTCTGGGCAGTGCCTGTGTCTGAGAGACCTGTGGTCTCATGTGTCCATCTTGTAATACTGTACTGACTGTCAGTTCCACTGGTGGTTTAATGTTTCCTTGATGTTTTAAGCTTAGTGCATTGGACTTTTTTTCTGCTTTTGGGTGTTCTGCTTTAGTTGTAGCTACAGTTGGTACAACCATAGAATTAAAATTTCAATCAGACAAAAGGCTAGTTATTAGAATTTATAAATGACTTTTAGCTGCAGCTGAGGACATTTTAAGTTATGTCTTGTTGATGAACGTAGTTTGTACAATTACAAATCAGTTTGCTGTTATTGAAGAGAAACCGATGTTCAAACTGATGTATAAGTTTAAATAGAAATACTTTACAGAGGAATTTCAATGTCCTAATTGCATTCTCTTTCCCGACCTTTAGTGCCTTTACTTTCCCGAATTCTGCCTTCTGATGCATGTAAAATACACAAACAAGGTATAAATATCAGGTGAGTACTGATTTTACAGTGTGTTATCTAAGTCATAAATATCTTCCTGTCAGTTAAAATTCTGGGTTCCAGTGTGTTCTGAAGGCAATCACCAGGACTCTGCAGACTCTGGTGTTTGTACATTGGTGTTAGAGGCATGAAATTGTTCAAACTTCAGGCTGCCTTTATTTCTTTATTGGTCTGAATTTAACTTCAGTTCCTGAGTCACTTAAAAGGTAAAGCAAAAGCAGTTAAGCAGTGTAAAGCTTTATCTACCAGACATAACAATGATGAATTGTAAAACAGGAATTTGGTATTTTTAACACAATTTCAAATAATTAAGTTTCAGTATTTTGTGGAGAAATGTCGCTGCTCCAGTCTATGTAGTAAAAAGAGCGGTATACTTTCCCTTTTTAAAATGCTTCATGTGACAGATAGGCAAACTCAACAGAGTATTTCCAGGAGCCTTTCCACGCTCAGCTCTTTGGGGTTTTTGGTTGAAATGTTTTTCAGTCTTTTACTTTAGGTGCCAAAGCTTAAAACAAACAAAAAAACAAGAATATGTTTCAGAAGAGTCCATCTGTAGAAAATTTTGTTATATTAAAGCTGTTAGCACAAGTGCATGAACTGATCTTTTAGGTCAAATTTGAGTCTGAGACCATATTTTCTTTCTCATTTCTGTGCGCTCTCTACAAGACTGGAACTTACGATACTGGTATTTGGTGAAACAGCTACGGATTCTTGAAATCAGAGGCGATTGTATGATGAGTATTAAGCAATCACCCCTTAGAGCAGAAGCGGTCACTAAATTCAGGTTCTTGAACAGACTACATTAGAGTAGTAAATATTCTGGCAGTAATGGATATGAATTGCTAGAGATATTTGTCCTTGGCTCCATGTTGGAGTTATTGAGATCAGCAGAAGCATTTCTTTTGTGTTGGTTGGGGGAAAAAACAGAAATAGTAACTAAAGTAAGTCAAACCCCAAAATCAGTCTGTTTCTTAGACCTCTTCATAATTTGGATCGTGTCCTAATATTGTTAACTTAAATCGGCAGCTGCTTTTTGAAGAAATTCATCAGGTAGAGCAGTTGTATTTCTCAATGTATAGCATGTGTCATTTATATAAATTCTGTCACTTCCCCGTGATGCTAATTTTGAAATAGAGTTATCTGAAGAAAACTTTACTTTTCCTATGAAGT
Organism: Tapera naevia; assembly: GCA_033556795.1. NCBI lineage: Eukaryota > Metazoa > Chordata > Aves > Cuculiformes > Neomorphidae > Tapera > Tapera naevia. The sequence goes on along the minus strand of JAUMJJ010000198.1, from coordinate 975,989 downwards.
TAGCGTAAGAATAGATGGGAATACATTTATAATGGTGGTAAGGTTACAGTGTGAAACTTTATTAATTATTATTTCTGCATCCAGGGTTCTCTGAAAACTTGGGCCTTAGTGTTTGGTTGTGACTAAAAAGAAAAGCTTCTTACTGTATTTGAGTGGTTGTGGGTAAATGCTTTTAAAGTATTGCTGCATTTTCACAGGCTGGACACAACTCTCATAGACTTTACCGACATGAAGTGCCAACGAGGGGATTTGAGCTTCATTTTTAATGGTGATGCTGCACCCTCTGAATCTTTTGTAGTTCTAGACAATGAACAAAAAGTTTACCAGCGAATACATCATGAGGTAAAGATCTGTCTGAATGCTCAATGTGAAATACCTCGAACTTTCTCTTCACATCATAAGTCTGACTTATTTCATAAAGCAAAACGTGCCTGTCAAAGACCCAAACAAGCTTCGAAGAAATGCAATCCAAACACTTACGTTCAATTGTTATAACTTAAGCTGTATTGGTGATACTGAATTTTTTAAGAAAAACAGTGCTTTTGAGAACACCCTTGTGAATGAGAAAAAAAAACAACTAGAAGGTGATCTTTTGGAAAAATCTTTTGTCATCCTGAATAGGCAAATATGTTTTGAGTTATGATGCATGCTACTTTTCCAGCGGGCTTAATTTCAGTGTCCTCGGGTGGATTTTCAAACTTACTTGCCACTGCCTTGCTTCTGTTTGGTCGTTCTTGGCCAGTTCAGTTGTTAACAATGCAAGGGTGTGACTCATTGGAGCCCTTGCATTGAGTCAGGTTTTTAATTACAGCTTTATCCACCTGTCACTTAAGTCTATGGATCTTTGCCCATGGAATGGGTGTAGCTGCTGGATAAACCACGCTTGAGTGCTTCATTTGCATTAATATTTATGATTAAACTATTTGGCAACCATTTAGCCAGAGCTTCTGTAGAAAATTTTGAAAATTCAGGAAATGCTAGTTCTGGGAAAAGTTCCAAAGGAGAACATTTATTGATTTTTTTTTTTTTGTGTGTGTGTGGTTTTTTTTTTTTTAGAAGTAATCATAATTAAGTTCTGTTCAGTATTTGGGACCAATTTTTCTCCTAGGAATCAGAGATGGAAACAGAAGAAGAGGTTGACATTTTGATGAGCAGTGATATTTACTCAGCCACATTATCAACCAAATCAATTACCTTCACACGTGCCCAAACGGGATGGCTTTTCCGGGAAGACAAAACAGTAAGCTGAAGGAAAATTTCCCAGACTGCATTTCTGGAGACAAAATTTCTAAGACAACCTTATGATGGTGGGCTTGGGGAGAAACAAGGAGTAAAAGAATGTGATGATCAGGCCAGGGGCGAAATGTCTCCCTTACTCCCAGCAGTTCTCAGTAGTTTGGCCACGTAGGATGTGTATGATGGGCTGCCTTCATAAGGCGAACATAGCCTGACAGCAAGGCAACAGGCTGGAGCTCTTGGGCAGCATAGAGGGTGGATTGTTCTGAGAATTACTTTATTCTGGGGAATATATTATGGTCTCTGCAAATTCATTCTGCTAATGATTCTATGAGCTCCTGTGTCTGAAATGCAGGTGGATGGTAGTGTTCTGGGTATCGTTTCCTTTGGGTGTTCCTTTCCCTGTTACCAGTCTGACTGGAGTACAAGTTCTCAGCTGTGAAAAAAAATGAACCCCCCCACCATGGTAACCTCCTCGAGTGGGAGATTGCTGTCTCGTGACTAGCTCTGGAGGCTTTTGGTTTAATGTGGGTTGATGCAGGTTGTGACATTCGTCGCAAGTGTTCATCTAAGCTAGTGTTTCAGAGCTTTCTTCCTGTTGAGTACTGAATCCATATTCTACATGTGCAAACAATCCTTTAACACAGTTTGCTGTAAGGGAATTTTAGTCAGATTTCCCTTGGCCACTCTTAAATTCTTAAGCAATCTTTCCTGTCTTAAACTTTCCATTGATAAGAAATAACTGCTTTCAAAGCAGTTCTTAAGTTTGTGGTGTGGATACCTTACTGGGATTGTCCCTGACAGCTGTGTGACAACATTGCAAAATTGCAATCTCAGTTCCCTTAATGCGCTGAAGTGCAATTATTGGGTAGGCAAGAATTTAAATTATTTTATTTTATCATCTGTGAATCATTAATGTCCAATTTATTTCACGCAGGAAAGAGTAGGAAACTTTTTGGCAGATTTCTACTTGGTTAATGGACTAGTATTAGAATCAAGGAAAAGAAGAGAACACCTCAGTGAGGAAGATATTCTTCGAAATAAAGCTATCATGGAGAGCCTGAGTAAAGGTGGCAATTTAATGGAACAAAATTTTGAGGTATACTTGAGTAATTCTTCACAGTGAATTTTTTGCATAGGAAAATAATCTTTCACACCAGTTATTTAGCAAAGCCTATAGATAATGTTTTTATTCTGTTTTGATTGTCTTAATTTTGAAATAATAAATATGATTTATATGTATAATCATGGTGATACATTAATGAATTATCCTGATTACTGCATGCATTGAGGAATTTCTGTGATTATATTGTGGATTTCCATCTTAATTTGTCTCTTAGTAAAAGATGATGGGTTTGGCTGTGACAAAGCACTTTAACTTCTTTCAGACCACATTTTTATTGCTCAATTCTGGTTTTCTTTTCAGTCATGTTTTCCTTTAGCTTCTTTAAAATGGATGAAGCCTGTTATTATCACTGTGGAATCAAGAGCTATTCAGAATGAGCCAGACACCATCTGGAAACACACACATAGTCTATTAAAAATTATTTTTCTTTTCTGTATTAGCTGGTGTTTGGTTACTTGTCATTCAGGCACTTGAATGAACTGATTAACTGATATACTAAAGCAGCCAGCTTCTATGTAAAATACAGTTTGAGGCCAAATGCTGAAATGGAGATGCAGGGCATGGGGAAGCCTAGTATAAGAGCCTACAAAATGCATAGACTCTATTGCTGTTCTTCGTAGAACTGCAGTACAGTTGTTTCTTTCGAATGGCAACATTCTAAGAGAATGTAAGGGAAGATAACCAGTTATGATGTGTTTTTCCAAACAGCCCGTCAGACGGCAGTCACTCACTCCGCCATCACCCAATACAATCACGTGGGAGGAGTACATATCTGCTGAGAATGGAAAGTGAGTGTGTTGTGTTTGTTGACCTTCATTTCCTATGGCACCTTTGGAGTGTTGGCTTGGTGTTTGTGTTCTCTAGTTTATGGGTGCTTTTTGTTCATAGTTTGCTGGGGACAGAGGAACATTGAGCTTGATGTCTTGGGTGTTTAACATTCTTCAGTAGGCTGGCTGGGAAGCAGATAATCCATATATGTAAACAGTCACTGTTCATCTGCTGGTGATAAAAATACTGGGTGGATGTCTGCATGGTACTCACAACTTGAAATTTAAACACTTAGAAAAAAGAAATTTCTGACAAATTTATTCCTGTAATTAATTTTTCCAACAATTGTAATAAATAATCCAATCTGTCATGTTTAAAATAAAAGTTTACAATTTAATGAAATTCTAGTAGCAGTGGTGGTGTGAAAAAATGCACACTTTTGAAATGCAAGGACACAGAGATCTAGTGCTGGCTAGATCCTAGGCGAGTAACTGGTGAATGGCTGTAACTTGAATTGCAGTAGCTTCATTTGTAGAAGACACAAGCAGTTGAATGTGTTTTCTAGGGCTGTGTACTGTCAACTGTTGAATGTAGAAGGACCAAAAACGTACTGTGTGTCATGTGGTACAAGTCCCTTCTCCAAAGATATTCCACTGTAAGCCTATAGGCAGGTATTACCAGGAGTGTGTTGATGATACGTGGGTCTGTGTTGGAGTTTTGGTGGTTTGATAGCTAATTTAATTTTACAGTATTTGAGACAGAATGACTAGTCAAAGAGTAAATAGGTTATGCCTGAACAGCTGTTCCTGTTGAGACAGAAATATGTGTGTATGTTAGATTTTGCTTTGTTTAATAATCTGATTAACTGAAGGGATTTTAGTGGAAAATCCAGGTTTTCCATCTAATGCATAGCCAAAGAGGAAGACATTTGTTATCATATTTGTTACCTGACTTCCTCTCCTACGGCAAAATTTTCTGTCCTGTGTTCTCCTTCAAGTGCCAGCTGAGGAACTTTTCCACCTTCTTGGAAATTGATTCATGTTTTAGGCTGAAAGCAAGTTAAGCTTTTCTAGTTCCAGTTGCTGCTTTGTTCACACGCAGACTGTTTTAATGAACATGTGACATCAGCTGTATGTATTTCTTCTGAGTAGCTGTCATGTCTTTCTCTGATGTTTATTAGCACAATGTTCATGAGGAATTATTTGCAGATTTTTCTGAAGCCATTTTTCTGACTGCTTTTTTCTTGTCTCTTGGTTTAGCAGGACTCATTGTAATCTAAATTAAGACAGTTACTGACCCTCTTTACTATGCACAGCTTTTACTTTTAAAGTATTTGCTTTATTTTAGGGATTCTTTACTGATGTTTTCAAACCTGCATATGTCTTCCATCCTGTAAAATCAAGGTTTCACTGGGAGAAAAACTGACCTTGTCTTTCTCCCCTGCCCCTGACAGAGCTCCTCACCTGGGTAGAGAGCTGGTCTGCAAAGAAAGCAAGAAAACCTTTAAAGCCACAATAGCTATGAGCCAGGAGTTTCCCTTAGGAATTGAATCGTAAGTCAAAATTATTGGCTATGGATGTTGCTCTTATGTAGGAATGTTTCAATATGTTTGTGAACTGCACAATTCTTCATATGTTCAGATATGGAACTGTGGCAGTTTAAAACCTGTGAGTGTAGTCACACTGCTAAGCAAGGAGACTGTTAAAATAACAGACCTCAGTGCTGATGTGCCTGTTACGGAAGTGCCAGGCTCTCGCCTTACTTGGCCAGACTAGAGGTCTGACCAGGTTTATCGTTATCTTGCCACAATAATGATGTGCCTGACTCTACAGAGTTCTGAAACGTTTTTTACCTGTAGCAAGTTTTAGCACAATGTTATGTCCTCTAAACCAATACAAAACCATATCAGGTTCCTTATGTCCATGGAGAAGGGGCTGTGGCACTGTATGTAGCCTCCTGTGTAAAATGAGGACAAGAAATTTTTGTCTTGATGCTTATTTTTATGCCTACGGTAATAAGATACGGATCACTGAGAACTGAATGGGAAGATGGTGACACTGAAGCTCTAAGGAAATAGATATATAAGCGTGATGTAACTTACCAGCTCTGTTTCTAGAGCAAAAGCTTGTGAAACAAGGATTTGTAATGGCATTTGTTTTCCTTTTCAGATTGTTGAATGTTTTAGAAGTAATTGCACCCTTCAAGCACTTTAACAAACTTAGAGAATTTGTTCAAATGAAGCTTCCACCAGGCTTTCCTGTAAAATTAGGTAAGAGGACTACAACAGCTCTTGTGGCTTTGTTTCCAAAATGTGTGTGCTTATTCACACAGTATGTTCAGAAGGGAAGTTTTGAAGAGAACTCTCTTACTTAAGTGTGTGTTGCTGTAGATTTCTGAGGACACAGTTTGGTTAGTGGCCGTGACATCAGGTAGGAAATCTGCAGCTGGAAGGTGAATGCAAGCCCCAGTCAGGAGGAGGGCTTTGTAATTTATGTTTTTCTAATGCTAGGGTCTCGTTCTAGGAGTAATGTAGATATGCTGAATTAGCCTTGCATTAAGGCTGATCCTAGTTATGGGTTAAATATTTTGTGAGGTTTTGTGGTTTTTTTTCATCCAGGATTACTGGAGATGTATTTTTCACTTAACAAATAAATAGAAACTAAACAATTATACTTGTAACAAATGGACATGTATAAAGCAATTTATTCATGGTATAGATTATCACAGCATAAACTGCCAAACATTAATAGGACATTTTCAGAGTGTTACAGGATTTCTTGCATACCAGTAATCTGTTTAAGCTGGACTATTCTGAACAGACTATATTCTATGTCCTGTCACATTTGCAGAGCTCTTTTCAGTGAGGACTGGATTTTCGTGTAGCTTAAGTTAGTTCATGGGCAGGCCAGTGTTATTGAGGACAATTCTTAAATATTCACCATCAATTCCAGTTGAAAAAGGGTTGTGTTTTAAAGCAAACATTCAAAAGGCTCATCTGTTCATGTGGATTTGCTCAACAGAAACCTATGTGCGGCAAGGTTATTTTATTTTATTTTGTATCATCTCCGGGCCAGCGTCCTCTGTTTTAACAGATTAATCTGTATGGTCATGGCACCTTGCTTTCCACATCGTCTGTCTGCATCAAGAAAGGAAAAGCACTGAATTAATTGTATTAACACTTCTTAAAATGGTGTATTGAGCTAGGTGTTGTTTCTGTGCTCAGGGTATCTGAACATATTCTGAAGTATCTTTCTTTAAACCACCTCCTTCAGAAGTGCTGAATTGCCATTGTGTAGAACATTAAACAAGCTCCTATGTCTTTAACAAGTCTGAAGTTACCAATCTTTAAGTAGCAGTACAGGTAAGCCTGTATTTCTCTGCTTTTCATTGCACTGTTTTGCTCCTGTCTAGATATTCCTGTATTTCCCACCATCACAGCCACTGTGACTTTTCAGGAGTTCCGTTATGATGAGTTTGATGAATCCATCTTCACTATTCCTGATGACTACAAGGAGGACCCCAGCCGCTTTCCTGATCTCTAATTAAACTGGAAGGTGAATGGTGAAAAAGCAAAACCAGCGTACCACAGTGAAAGCAAACGGATGCCAGTAGCCCACAGGTATAGGTAGAAAAGTGGGTCGTAAAGGAAGGGACAAACTCAATAATCCAGAATAAAAGGGAACGTGCATCGAATGGCTGATGTGCTGATACTCACTGTAATAGGCATCTGATCTAGTCCCTGACTTACAGCAAACCTCCTGCTATGTCCTTCACACTTTTATACATCCAGTACTGCAAGCGCGGTAGTTTGGCACCTCGGTGACCCTGAGAATGCCCAACAGCTGTGAGGACTATCATTCCTTTTTAAATTTTTTTACATTTCTTGGTGATACTAAAAGCACTCTTGGACCATTAGCATCAAAGTTGAAATGTCTTAGCTGGATATTTGCCCTATAAGACTTCCCACCATACGTAAGATGACCATATTATATTCTTTCAAGCTTTGTTTTCACATTTTGTAAACTATGTATCATTATGTATAGATCAGTAATTTGAATGTTAGCTGAAGGTATATTAGAAGGAATGCATTTTCTGTAGATGAATGAACCAAATGGTAACCATTAAACAACTGCATTTTTTCATACTGCAATACACTTTGGAAACAGCTTTCGCTCTGCGGGGAACGAGGTACCTCCTCTAGCACCTTAGTGCAGTCCATGTGGTGCTATCCAGCTCTCTGAACCATTAGTTTCTTCATCGAGCTCTCTGTTTATCTGCCGTTCATGGGCTCTGCACACAACTTTTCTCTACCTGCTGGCTTGGCAGTCTCTGCTGTGTCCATGATGCTGTCGGGATTAGCTCACTCAGAGGTTCATTAGATAGAAGTCATCACCTTTTTGTTTCCTCTGTCACATTCATTGAGGAAACTTGCTCCATCGTGGCTGAGCATCCACTGGGTTATCTTGTTTTTGCATTCAGCAGCCACTGAAATGTGGGGTGCATATTAACAATTATGAGAACAATAAGCTCAAGCATTAAACCTTCATGTAAGAAAAGATTTTTCTTGAAGTTAGTTTAATTGTAGTGCACATTGAATAGGGCTCACAATGGGAGATTTTATTTGCAAATGTTTATTAGGATGTTTCCAGATTAATTTCCTTCTCTTAATGTTTTTAATATGTAGGCGGTTCAGTACTCTGGCTTCTTGGGCTTATTCTCATTCTGAGTGGCTCCAGTCTCCTAATTGACAGTAATCCAGCTTTTTGGTATGTTAGGAAGAATTTGTGCAAAAGGCTAATGGTGCTATTTGTTTGTAATAAGAAATTTAGATTAAAGTGCTGTGGTGTAATTGTACAAAAATGTAAATATTTTCAAAGTTATATTCTTTGTGCACTGTAGTCAAAACTTTTTCTGGAAATCAGTAGAGTTAAGTATCAGACTTTATAATAAAGTGTACTGTCACTGCTTAGTGAAGGTAACCAGCCTCGCTGACCCTGCAGGTGGCAGAGGGAGGTGGCTTTCGCAAGGCGGTAGAAGCTGACTTGTCAGGCACATTGGCAGAACATGGGAATACATGTCCAAAGCAGACATTCTTTCCAAACTTGAGGAATCTGTCTGGGTAAAATGCAAGGCAGCTGCTCCAGAGAAGGGCGGTACCCACTCTGTAAGCGGAGTCCTAGTCAGTCTCTGTTGGCAAAGTACAGGTAAATGGGAAATCCTCTGCCAACATGGCTTAGGAACCTGTGAGTTTGACAGGTGAGGAATGTTTACTTGTAGATGGCAATGGATGCACTGGAGTTACTGATTCAAAATCAAATTAAAAGTAAAACTATAGGGGAAAAAAGGAAAGGGAAATAGAGAATTGCTGTAATTTCTCCTGAAAGTACTGTATCAGGAGAAGATGTTGAACATTCAATAGGAATGATAGAACTTGTTTTTCCAAGTAATTATGAATTCCTAAAATGTTTTACATCTCCAGTATGAATGGACACCCACCTCCTGCTCCTGCTTAGAAACAGCTGAGATCCTTGCTGTGGGAGACCTGGGTTGTGTGTGTGTGTGTGAGGACTAAGTGATGGAAGCGGTGCAGGAGGTTGGGATTCAAGGTCCTTGGGGCCAAACATTGACCATTCCTGTCACTCTCCATTACAGATGCCCACTGCAGGGTAGAGTGCTTTGCGTGGTGCTGCTGCACCATCTGGGTCTTGGTGCCAATGGGGAAACAAGGGAGTGCAAGTGCTGTACTGGGGCACTAGGGTGCTCGGGAATCTCAGTGAATGCAGAACATTTCTCCATATGGTGAATGTTAGAAACCCTTGTTCTTGGTCTCGCAGAGAAAGAACCATGTGTGCCATAGCATTTGTGGCTATTCCAAATAGCTGCCAGGGCTTGCTGACATAGGAAGGAGAATCTGTAGCTGGAACGATGTGGTTTAGGTGAGTGAAAGAACAAAGCGTTCTTTGTAACCTCACGTGAATACAGGTTTCTGTGTCCCCGTCTGCCCTGAGAACAGCCCATGCTATCTGATGGTGGCAAATGAGGTGTCTGGCTCTAAGCCCACTGTAGCCTGTGGAAATGTTTTCTGTGATTTCCATGGACTCTAGCTGCAGATTTTGTGGGGTTTTTAACCTTCATAGTTACACCACTACTGACTTTAATACATTTCAAGATTTGCGGAAACTTTTTATAGCAGGTTGCTGTACTAAGATTTGCTCTAACTGGGAGCGCTGGCAGAGGGGAGTGCACAAAGATGTGGCTAACTGTAGCCTTTACATTGTTACGGTGAACATACCCTGCTGCTGCTTTCCTTCCTGCTGGGGAGCTGAACGATCCAACTCCAACCAGATTGTCCTTTCCATCTTAGTGGCTGTTCTTGGATTCCTGTGGCAGCCTTGCTAAGTAAGAATTGGCAAATTTTCTCCATACGTTTCCTTCCAGATTTGGTGATATCTTTTCTGTCTGAAACATTCCTAGTGATGAACTTTGAAACTGAAACCAGAGATTTCCTGATGGATGGATACAGGGCAAGCTTCAGGTATCCTCACTAGAATTAGGGACGTTGGGCTGAGCCTGCCTTAGGGCCAGGCATCACGGCACAATGGTAGCCATCTTCTGGGGTGAAGAGATGGGATCCCAACAGTGGAGCTGTGCTGCTCTTCAGTGGAGGCTCTGTCTACACCAATATCAATGTCTTAAACATGATCATTCATTTTGTGTTGAAATCTATTTTTCCTAGCAGGACTGATCTGGCAGAACTTCATTTCTGTTTTCCTCTTGCTTTTCCTTAAGACCATGCTGGGTTTTAAGGGAAGGTTTGGTTCCCTGCAGAGGACTTGCAGCAGTTCTACAGAGGTTCTCTCATCCACTGCAGTGCGACAGGAAGTGTGTTGGCTATCACTGGTCAAGCTGACTGCATGTGTAGGGACCTCTCTGCAGCAGCTACCCTGGGATACAAGAGTATCCAGGTGACTAAAACTGCCTCTGGACTCACTGGCTGAGGGGTCTGGTGCCACTCATGGTTGACAAGTTGGATGGTTATGGGGAGCTCATACTAGTCAGGCAGGAACTGCTACATTGGGATGCACAGGGGAACCATGGTGTTCTCCAAGGTGAAGCCAGCACTGGTGCATGAGTAATGTGTGTGGAGAAGAAACCTCTGTGCTGGGGCTGCAAGATCACCTCCCTCCAGAGCATGGGGTGCTGCTGCTTCTGATCTCACCACATTTAGTTCTTCTGATGGGTATGAAGGGTTTTCAGGATATGTATTACAAGCCAGCTGATAATTTTGGTACAGTTGCAGAAGAATTCCTATGGTTGTTTAACCAAATTGTTTTACTGGTCTTCCAAAATGTTGCTTTAATTTGTGGCAAAGGGAATGCGTTTTTCTTTTCCTCTCAAGGAGCTGCTGTTCCAGTCACTGCACTCACTTTACTGCAATTCTCAATTTATGTATTGGAACGATTTGTTACAGAGAACTCTGGATATGTTTGTGCTGGAAAGCCACCCTGTTGACATTCAAAATAACTGTTTTTCAATGTTTCTGTTCTTGATTTGACATTCATGCCAGGATAACTGCATTATTTAATCTGTATTAACAAATCTCCTGTAATGCTGCAATTTCACATTTATGTTCCTTACAGTTTATAATCACCATGGAAACAATGTCACTTTTTTTGCATCTTAAGTTGTCTGGTCCATGTTTCTAACTTACCTTCACTAATGGTAATTTTTGGTTGTGTCATTTGTTAGAATAAAGACCAAAATATGCTGTTTGATTCAGAAATCTTTCAACCTAAGTTTAACTCTCCTCGTGCTGTACTCCTCAGGATGCAGACACTGTAGCCATGCATCCCTGAGCAGGGATTCAGTTTCAGAGGATAAGCTCACACTCCATTCTCTTTGTCAGCTCATAAATAAAACCCTGCCCTTTCCCCTTAGGGTGCTCCTTACTCTCTGTAAAGCTCCAGATTTTATTGGACTGCCCAGTCCACAGGGGAAGAGAAGGGACAGGAACTTCTGGCATTTCCCCAGGGCAAAGGTGTTCAGAAACCGCTGCCTGGGAAGGAGGGAGGGAAGGAGACTGTGTTAGTTTGCTGAACCCTGTTCAGCAAGTATGGAGTTTTATCTCCTACATCCAGGAATGCACTCATTTAAGTAACTAGATGGGACACTTGATTGTAACGGGTGGTGGAAGAACTGAGGATGACTTGGAGATGAAAACCTGGAAATTCTGCGGTTCATTTTGCCTTGCAGAAGGGGTTTTGGGGAACTTTTAGTTTTTTTTTTTCACCTAAATTGCTCTTCTTCCCTCCTGAAAGCATCAAAAGTTGAGTTTGAAGAGCAGAAATTGGGACAGCCCTCTCACGGTAAGAATGCTAACTTTTAAAGTCTCCTATTTATAAAGAATGAGAACTTGTGTTCAGCGTAACAGGAAGTGCTCAGATCATCACCAGTTAAAATCAAGAATTTCAGTAAAGGAAGCAGTTGTAGCTGTTCTGTTGCTGCAATGCATTATGAAATCCTGGGGGCAGCTTTGTCACTGTAAACTGGTTTATGTCTATACTTCACACACAAATATCTCAGTGACAACAAAAGGCACAGCTCTGCAGCCATCACCCACCTTGTCTGTGTCTGATTTGGTTTTGTTATACAAGCTCCCACTCTGTTTCTCTAGGATGCAGGAACCCAGGAGTGGCTGTGCCCCTCAGCCCTGACAGAAGGCTCGGAACAGCTGAAAGCATGCACATCTATGCAGTCTAGAAGTGATGCTGCAGGTCTAAATGGCAAGTTCTGCTTCAAATGGGGCAAAGGATGGTTTAAAAAGAAGCTAATTTGACTCATCAGATTCAAGAAGCTCAGGCACTGTTCCTGTTCAATTTCACAACTTCCCTGGTTTAAATGAAGTTTTCAGCTGACCTCACAGCCTGCTTTATATGCATAAACCAGTTCCACTCATCTTCCATTATCACCCTGAAGATAAGAGGCAAATGTTCATATTTCAATGAAAATACAAAGAATTTTTACAAATAAATACTTCAAGAGTTCTTGTCCCACAGTACCTCCTGATTCCCATTTAAGCCCACTCCCTCCATTCTCCCCAAAAGTAAAATCGTTCTTCAGTTTAACTTACTGAAAGGAGCTAACCTAGCAGGTGGCTCAGTGATCACAGAGACTTTGTTACTGTCCTTTAAAACCAGACAGGTGAAGAAAAACACACATTATAAATTAAGACAGTGAAGCTGTGCATGCTCAATGGTGTGAACAAATGCCAGTCAAGTTTTACAGGAACAAGTATAAGTTTAAGGGTTTTATTATCAAAGTTTTGTAAAACAATTTCAGAAACTGTACATCCACATGGCACAGACTGCAGCCTACTTCTGCCTTTTACTTGCACAAAAGTAAAAGCTCTGGACCGTCTGTAACTAAGGGAAGAGCTTGCCTACCTACCTTGCGTATAACATGGAATCACTATGTGCATAGGAGTACTACTGCAGTGACAGTAAACACAAATTGATTAGTTTATACAACTCGAGATCAAGTAAAAAGTACATTATCAAGTAGACTTGTTTTTAAAAGCAGATGAAGGTCAATTTAAAAATGCACTACCTTTTTGCAATGTGTTTATAGCTCATTAACAAATAAAATGACCTGGATTACAAAAACTGCACAAATCAACCTTTAATCACTGGGCACTGATCAAGCAGAGATTTTCACTTCCCAAGGCTCCAGAAGACAAGTTCAGAACCATTACAGCTCACCTGAGTTGGATTTGAACCAATGGATTAAAAAAGCCCTCAAAAAAGGTCAGTGCATTTTAACTTTGTCAAAGCCAAACAAAACCTACTGGGAAAAACAAAACAAAACCAAAAGAACCGACCCCAGCCAAGTGGCTTAAAAGAAAAAAACTAAACTCAAAGCCTATCTCTATCAGAATGCTGATTTGCAGATGTACTGTCGATTTTCTTGTGTAGTCACACTTAAGACCCTGAAGTAGTTCCACCGTAAGCTGTAGGACTTCAGAACACGGAGGATGTTTCTGCCACAATCAACATGCGGTCAGTGCATTCCCTACACTGCTCTATTACTGCAATGGATCAAACTCTAAGAACACTATCGTAAGTGAGCTGATTACTAAAGGAGATCGGACAACAAACAGTCCATGCCTGCTGTAGATGCATGCAGCTTTTTACTTTTGCTTGAAGCATCACCAAGTTAGTAAAAATTGCTTGGCTACGCGAGCCCTTTCGGCCGTAACGCTTTCAGCAAGAGTTAGTATCGGGAGATTTACAAACCATGGATAGCTTGGAGCTGTATACATCTAGGTTTAGGATTAACAAGTACAGCATAAAAGAATCACACAGGAATGACACTGATGCACGTCTGCAGCTGTGTCCGCTGCAAAGGCAAAACTCAGTCACTCATATCCATGTCCTCTTCATGATGATCATCCCCATTCACTTTGGACTCCCTCACTGAATCTCCGCTCCCTTTCTCGGCAGCAGACTCCTTTGTTTTAGGGGAGGAAGACTCTGCCATTTTCTTTTCTTCCTTTTTCTCCTTCTCACTGTCGTATCCTTGCTCCTCTTCATCGTAATCCCTTGTGACCTGCTTTGCCGAGATAAACAAAAAATAAGTAAAACTTGCTCCCCCAGCCCCTGGTTCCAGGTGGACACTGCAGCCCAGGCAGTGATACTAAACAGGTCTTTAAAACATACTTTCACATCTTTATCACTCTCGGATTTTCGTTCTCGATCCTTCTCTTTGTCTTTGCTTTTTTTCTTCTTGCTTGTCGACCGCTCCCTCTCATCTCTACTTCTCTCCTTGTCTTTATCCTTCTTTTTTTCCTTTTTATGTCTACAACAATAAAGCACAGAAAGAGTGAAAACCACAACCAACCAGAACACAAACCAGGTCCAGACTGTTACCCACAGTTCATTACAAACCCAAAGGGAGGAATAGCTCCATGCAACTGAGGCACACGATTCATTGTCAGAAAATAACCAGAAAACCCATTTCTCAGCACTGGATCAAACAGCCACCACAAAGCAAGTCTAAGAAGTGGTGCATTAAGAACAGCAGCACTACAGTGTTCTACACAGAAGCACCTCAAGTTCCCTGCTTAGGGAGAGAGGACTACAAAATGCCCAGGCCCACCCAAAAGAAGCCAACTGCTATTGCACACAGCAAATGAGTCAGGAACTCTGGGCATCTCCCACTCCTCAGCCCTCGAAAGCTTCACATGTGGAATTCTTAGGCACTAACAGAACAGCTCCGTGCTTGAAGCTGATTACAGTATGATAAAGTGGTGGCCAGCAGCAGGGATCCAGCCTCTCTCAAGAAGCCACCCTTTGGGCTCGCTGTAAGGAACATGCCAGACACGCTTTATCTTCAACATAACCCCAAGTGGGATCTTTGCTACAGCCTACATCTTGGGAATTTTCTGCCGAGATGCCATTTGGTTTTAGTCAAGAGCCTTACTGACCTTCTTGGAGATGGAGACCGGGACATTTTCCTTTTAGGAGACCTGGTTTTTTTAGGTGACCGTGTTCCGCTCCTGCTTCTTCTACGTCGTCTTTCTCTGCAAGAGAAAGAACAAAGAATTTGTGGGTTGGTTTTTTTTTAAGCTACAAATACTCCTCTAACTCCAGCACCAACCCTGTTCCAGGGGCAGTAAGTACACAGAACCCACAGTATTTACTATCGGCACAGCCCACGCAGTGGCTGGGCTGATCAGAGCGAGCCTTTGCCTGTTCTGCCTCCACCCTCATTGCCAGCTCAGACCGCGTGAGGGCAGCTCCTTAATACTGCAAGTTAATTTTGCAAGTTTTTTAAAAAAGCATGGTAGACATTTTGCATGTATTAATTCCATAGATCAGGAAAGATTTTAAGTGACCTCAAAGCACCCTACTCTCTTTGATATAGATTGGAGCGCAGGGGTTAGGGGAGCAGCCAAGGACCTGGGACTGTTCAGTCTGCAGAAGAGGAGGCTGAGTGGAGACCTCATTGCCCTCTGCAGCTCCCTGAATGGTGGTTGTAGCAAAGTGGGTGTTGGTCTCTTCTGCCAAGTAACAAGTGATAGAAGAAGAGGAAATGGCCTCAAGTTGCACCAAGGGAGGTTTAGACTGGATATTAGGAAAAATTTCGTTACTGAAAGAGTGGTGAAGCATTGGAACAGGCTGCCCAGGGAAGTGGTGGAGTCTCCGTCCCTGGAGGTGTTCAAAAAGCATGTAGTCACAGCACTTTGGAACATGGTTTAGTAGCCATGGTGGTGTTCGGTTGACAGTTGGACTCAATCTCAGAGGTCTCTTCTAACCTAAATTCTATGATTCTATAATTCCATTCTAAATAGAAACTATACCAAACCCAAACAAAAACCTCCAGAAAGTTACAGTATTAGGGAAAAAAAAACCTTAGAGACACAGGCAGAGAGCACACACACACGTTTGTGCATGTACCTAGTATATCCACAGCAGAATCACTATTCCATTACATACAAGAATGTTGTTTTTCACTACAGCAGATAAAGTACAGTAGAAATAAAGACCAAGGAAAACTTTCATGTTACTGTACCTGCTTGTGCTTCTTGATCGTCTAGTTGTGCTGTAGCTTTTGGGAGGAGTTTTAGAGCGTTTCTTTTCTTTGTCTTCTTTCTTTTTATCCCTTTTAGTAAAACACAGATTTTAACTTTAATTTCCAAACTATTCAAGTAGCATTCACTATTTTTGCTATGTAGGAAAACACCTGAAGACATGGTAACTACACTCAGTGCACATTCTGCACAGTGTCTCTGGGGCCAGCCACGTTATATCAACAGAAACAAAGATTACAGTTATCTATAGCAAAATAAAGGAGCAGCTCTTTTACAGCTTTGATGCATCAACAGCACAAAGCCTGCAAGTCTGGATGCTCACACTTCCCACTTTCCAAAGACAGTGACTGTATGATTCAGCTAACGGCTGCTGTGCCCACTGACTCTCAGGAAAAGCATATGGGACGTGTTTTTAGGTAACAAACCGTGCCCATGGGTAGAGCAAGTGTAACATAACTTGCCAAGACATGACAAGAGGCTGATTTTAAAAAGAGGCCTCTTTTTGCCCTAGGAGTATGCTTCTTTGTAGTTTGTTTTTTAAATTAATTTAATTACTAGCAAATAGATAGATTTACTGAAGCAATTACCTGGTTTTGGATGTGCTCCTAGACCTTCTGCTCCTCTCTCTGGAATGAGATCTTCTTCGCCTTGGACTTTTAGATCGCCTCCTGCTTCTTGATTTTGAATGGGACCTTCTCCTTGACCTGCTCCTTGACCGTCTACCAGAAACACATGGTGCATAGGAGTTAAGATACATGATATTTTGATTCACTATTCAGAATCCACCTGCTCAGCACTAACAGTATGGTAATGTACAAATGATACAGAAAACAAGAAAAAGAATATGGAGAACAGCAGCAGAGTCTCACTGAGAAGTGCACAAACGCTAAATATCAAAGAACAACAATGCTTCAATCAGCTCTCTTAGTGCTCTGCTTGTAAGAAAATTCCAGTCCTATTGTAGAGGAAAACTGGTAAAGTCATTTTGAGACATGAATTAATTTTTAGAACACTAAACCAAATCCAAGCCAATCAGTGAACATGCAAATAGCAAAGAGTACAAATGGAAAGGCCACAGTTAATACGGCTTTGCAGAGAGCTGGCACACATTGCCTAATTGGAGCTGACAAGCTCACAGCATAAATGAGCCGCATCTCTTTGTCTGGGTAAGACAATATTAAAATCTCTAGTCGGGATACCTGAACAGACCTGATCTCCAAGTGAAACATGATCTAAAAACTGCTGGAAAAACTTCTGTCCCAGATAATTCCACTAAGCTGAATTTGCTGCACACAGTAGAAAGAAACAGCCCAAGAAGTCAACATTTATGTACATAAATAACAAAGCTCAGAAGCCTCCTAAGACCCAGTTTCAAGACAAATTATAATTACTACATGAGCACGTGGAAAGAGACTGAACAAAATGTGGAAGTTTAAGGATCTATTCTAAAATGAATGGCCTACCACAGCTTAGGTGTTCAGAGCAGCAAGGCTGTGTAAAACCAAGGCTCTGTGCTGAGGTGTTTGTTATCTGATACCAGAAAAAATTCCTTGTCAAATAAACCAGAGTTGAGGCACTGCTAGGTCTAGGCATGCTGGAGTTCCCCCTGCTCTAGTTTAAGGTATTATTGAGGTATTTTTTTTTCCTCTTATCTCTCTCCCACACTTTCTATAAAACCCAAGGCAGGCCTCCATCTCATGCTACAGTCGGGCCAAATCATAGCCTCTGCCTTCTTCAGAACATTTGTACTCTCCATCTGCCAGCCACCATGAGTGAAGGGTCACTTCCAAGAAGTACTTTTGAAGGAACCATTAGGGTTTCTTTAAAGCAAATAAGTTAACTACCTGTGTCTCGATGAAGAAGGTGTCCTCCTCCTTCTCGAGCGTGACCTTGACCTTGAATGCCTTCTCTTTTCATCTTTTTTGTCTGGAGTTAAAAAATGAAAAGCATAGCAAAAAAACAAATGTTATTTTAGTATTAGAAGAAAAGGAAGTTGATCTTCATGCTATAAATATAAATACGATAAAGGATAAGGATAAAGATAAGGAACACTTTAACATTTGAGGTTAAGGCTTATCTATCCTTTTCCTCAAAAAATTACACAAAGAATGAACACATGACAAAGACACAAAGTTTTATATAGAACTGAAGAAGTTAACATTGAGAAAATGTTTAATTTAAGTCAGTTAAATGATGATACCTGCAGGGCAATGGAAAGTTCTCTTAAAATCTCAGAATCTCTGCTATTTTGTAAGGGAGGGCTAAGAAACTCTCAAATTATTGTTTTGAATTTCCTACAAAAAGCTTCAAGCAAAACAATCAGCATGTTTTTCTGGTATAATAAAAGAATAGGTAATCTATTCTTTCCTGAAAATGATCAGGAAGCTTAAAACTGTATTTTCAACATCTCAAGTTACTGCTTCTCAGATTTGGTGGATCTGACACATGTGGGTGAACTGCTGCATCTCCTAAAATAAAATCTACTGAAACAAACTACAAAGAAGAGAATGATTTACAGATTTCTACAGATTAGGAATTAAAAAAAAGGAAGTCATCCCCAAGAAAAAACATCATTAGGATGTCACATGGTTGAGGCATGTGCTGTTTCCAAGGAAATCTCAGGGATGGCAGCATGAACTTTAATGAGGGGAAGCTCAAGCATTTTGCAATCCTCAAATCAAGTAGACTTTGGAAAAAACAACAGAGGATTAATTCCCTGCAATGTTCTGCAGGACACATGCAGCATTCACACTTTAAGGTAATTTAAAACCTGTCAACTAGAAATTCAGTCACTACGGAACAGGAAAGCATTAAGCAAATAGCATATACTATGCTAAAATTCCATCTTGAACTGAATGAGGTATTCAATGATTTAAAATTACCTGGTTCTATAGCAGCAGAAATTAGCGACTGTGCTTCTCGTACTCTTTTCATAGCTTCTTCTATTTCTTTACTGGAGGTATCTGATTTCAGACTTGGTGAAACAAGACCTGCAGCTACATGGTTCAATCTGATCAATAAAAAAAGAATTTCAGAACTTCAGTGTTAATGAATACAAGAAATACATGCCTTTGCTGTCAGATTTCAGCCTATTCAAAGTGAGTGATCAAAGTGAATAGGAGTCTGACTGTATTTTGGCACCATTCAGATGAATAGCAAGTCTAAAATGTGGTATCTGTGCCGAAAACAGTGGCACAAGGTATCTGCACATACGGCTTTCAGAATTTCAGTAAACTGTAACCAGCAGGAAAGTTTGTGTTGTCTTGCACAGATATGTTTCTAATGACGCTTTTGAGAACTTTTTTTGTTCAACATAATTCCAATTCTCATCACCTGAAAGAGCAACTCCAGAGGAAAGAATATATTACACAGCAGAAAAGTCAGCTTCCATTTGCATAAGTCACACAGAGAAGCCTGCAAACAGTGCTGATTTTTGAAGTTCAGAAGATGTGTTCTACAAGGCAGCTTTAAAGACAACCAGGTATATCCAATATACCCAACTGATGTTTATCTAATCCATTATCTTGGGGAACTATTTTTTTCAATCAGTCATTTATTACCTGCTTACAGAAATTTAAATTTAAAAAAGAGAATAATATGCCAGAACAGGGTTAAAAATGAAGATAGATCTCATATATAACTTTATCCCCTGGCATACATCAGATAGCTCTAACAATTTAGAGACACTGAACAGCTAAACAAGGTGAGAAGTTGTCTGTTTAGCTGATACAGCAGCAGGAGAAGCAGACATGGATATGCTTTCCTGAAGCTGAGAGCTGAAAGAACTCTCTACAAAGCTTCCTGCCATTTGCATCTCAAGAGCTTTCGGAGGCAGCGGTGGTTTCTTTGCATTTAGTACAATTCTCATGCACTCATTTTTCTGACAGCTTTTTTCAATGGCATGTGCTTTCACCATCCTATTGCAATGGCATCAACAGCCTGACGACATACAAACACATCAAGTGCTATAATCCTTCCTTACTTGTTGGCCCCCATGCCACACTATTTTCAGCAAAATTGTCCTTTTCCTAAATACTGAAATAAAAATCAGCACATACTTGTGCTTACTGTTATTTGCTCCCTTTTTCTACCCAGCAATAAGGCACGCTGCCTTTGGTATCTCCCAACAGCAGTAACGTACACAGACTCTTTTATTATCGCCTTTCACAACAGTTGCTGGTCTTGCCTCCCTCTCACCCATAGCCCTTTCATTTCTGCCTTGCAGAACATAAGGTGCAGGCTGCACCTTTACATTACAGACACAGGAGTGTCAAAAACGACGCACGAAAACCTGAACTTCTGTCTCCAGCAAAAAAAAATCCCAGAGGTTAACTGCTGTTATTCCTTAGATGAAAGGTAGAATAATCTTCATTTGTTCCCCCTCTTCTATCTACCACAGAAAAAAGCCTGCACAACATCCCCGACAAACCAGTTTTCCCCAAAAGAATGGATACTGAATCACAACAGGTATTCCCCAAGACCAAGCATAGTGCAATATAAATACCTGTAAACACTGATACTCACTTTGGATCCACTGTGCTCATGAGTTTTAGCAGCTGATCTGCTGCAAGGGACTGTGAGGGAAAAAAACAAACAACACTGTTAAAACCATGTTGGAAGATGTGTACACATAAGAAAACTATCTTCCTTGAATGCACTCTCAGCAGTGGCTACAGCAAAAAGTTCTACAGATAATAAAACAGAACAAACACACTCCAAACAAGTTGCAGGTGAAAAGGCATACTGTTCTCTTTTCAAACTCGTGGATTGTGGGGAGGGTGCAAACACAGCATTTCAGCGGTGCTTAGGTACTTTTTTTGCTACAGCAGCCAAATACAGGCTCTTTCCTGGACAGAACTAAAGCACTTTAAAATTAAAATGCACATCCAGTATTTATAGGTTCTCTCTGTTACTTCAAGAGAAGAGAGACCTCAGTAGAGAACTAGGTTGCCTGTTAATGGAAAGTCCTCGATGTTATTTCATGAAGAATAAGCAAAAGCTTCTTTACTCTAAAAATTCCAAGAGAAAACACATTTTAGAGCTCTTCAAAAAACCCAGACAATATTACAGTTGCTCACTTCCAGTACCTTTGGTGTGTTAACAACAAAATGCTCAGCCCCCACTAACCTTCTTTATACATAGGAAAGCCATGTGCTGAACCCAAGTAGTTTGTTACATCAGCCAGCTTAATGGGTAAAGGAAACAATCCATCATACCAAATTCATATTTTTTAACATGCTTTTTTAATTTCTTATTTCATTATCACCATTATTTGCTTGTTACTATACACGTCAGACAATGACATCCATGAGAATGGTAAATGATGGATTTCTTAACAATGCATTAAATAATTAGTACTTTTTCTGCCTGTAAAATATGCTGTCTGTATGGTGTTTGGTTGTTATATCTTACATATTAACTTAATAGTCTACTCTCTACTACTTAGTAGTTAAAGTAATTTTTTATTCAGTTTTAAAAACACTACTGTCTAACAGAGTCTCCCCAGTATTTTCCACACCAACAGAATTAAAATGTCAAATCATTTTTTTTTTTTACTGTAAGTACAATACAAATTCACAGCTTGATAAGGACACGTATTTGAAATATTTCATGACTGGTCCCAAATTATTTTTATTTTACTCCTAGAGATACTATTAATTCCAAACAGGTGTTCAGAAAAATCAATTACTGGATTTTGCAGACAGTGGTTATTAAACTGATATAAATGGAAATTACTTTCAAACCAGAAAAGAGAGTAGCAAGAGAAAAGTGATCATATATAAACCTGCTATGTCAGGACACAAAGCCCACATTCTATAACAATTCAAAAGAGTTGAAAAAAAGCAGCACTCTGTGTCCCAATAAAACATAGTATTTTGTAACACTTCTTCAAACCAAAGTACGGTCTATTTCCAGATCTTCAGCTGGTCATTTAACACACTGCAGAACACCAAGAGCACATTGTACACTAGTCAAACTACACATGTGCCAAGGACTGCAAAGAAAACTTCAAAATGTGTGCCATACCTGAGAGTTTAAGTTTGCTCCAGGAAGCCCAAGAGCAGCTAGGGCAGGATCAAGAGCAGGAGCTCCTAAAGCAGCTAAAGGAACAGCACCAATCTATAAAAGAGACAGCAATTAGACAAAGCCATATTCAACCGATAAAAAGCTGTTAGGTTGAGAATCTTGAGCTGGGTTTTACTGAGGCTTCTAGCTACAAGAAACATAGTAAGGTCAGTGAGAGTACTTCAGTTCTCCTTACTCAGTTATTCCAAAGTTCAGTATATGAAAGATTTCTTCCCTATAAATATTTTAAAAAGAAATTCCAATTCCTCTGCATCTCAGGATGGGGGGGAGGGAAGTAAGACAACTAAGCATTCCAATACATTCAAGAAATAGTTTACAATTAAATTATTTTCCACTGTTAAAATGAAAATTCTTTATAAGCTTCTGAGCCAACTACCACATATCTAAATCAATTTAGGATTGCAATTAACATGTCTGATGTTAAAAGACAATATAATACTATTACATCTCAGAAATTTCTCAGATTTAGTTAAAACTAGTAAATGGGTTGAAAAGCTACTGGAAGAACAAGTAGGATGACTCCACATGTCTGAATTCCTTAAATTAATCTAGAAGCCTCATAAAAGAGGCTGTGCTGTATGCATCAAGCTAACACAACAGTTCACAAAGGGTTAACACACAGTTCACAATGCATTAAATTAGTTCTACCATTAAGTGGACTGGGAGTAGGCTAGGATTCAGGGTGACAAAACTAATAGTAAGGTGGTTCAACTACCATTTGCAGGAATTCATATACATACAGTTTTCGGTGAAAGAATTTTTTAAGACAATATTTGTTTCTTCCATCCCTTTACTCAAATTTCAAAGATAACCTTCAGACTTCTACAAATGACTAAAGAGACCTTTTGAACAACTCAACAGCAAGCAGCAGCAAACACAATGGTAATCCTTCATGCAATCAGAAGTCATAACAGAAGCTACATGAAGATCTAAACACAAGTTTAGATAAGAGTAAATTTGAGAACCGCAGAATCAATGAAGCTTTATTTGTACTAATTCGCATCTTGTACTTTTACTCTCTGTTCTCCAATAAGACATGCTTTGACTGAAATTTTTTCCACAATGTATCATTCTTACTGTGCATCTTCCACAGGAATTCTTGTGTATTTAGCTAATGAGTAAATACAGGCTACAATTTCTTCCCCTCAGTCGAGTATTAGCAGAAGGTAACTCCATAGCATGTCGATTCCTTGAGTTGCAAGAATTCAAAACCTATGAGATCTCTACTGCCTGTCAAATCTGTCTGTTCAGCGTCCAATGGATAAAAGAGGGATGAGAGAGTTTTAAACACATGGCCCCTGAGATACCAGAAGCATCATACTGGGGAAATAAAAGCATCCCATCAAGCAAGTTATCACCATTTTGCCACAATTCCTATCAGACAGCTGTAACAATACATCAAGGTATAGACACTAAAAACATTCTAAAAATAAGCATTAGCACATTAGTCTATCTGTCCTGAAAAAAAAAAATCAGAAAGTAAGTTAGAATCAAGCGGAGCACATCCAATCATTTCCTTTGACTTTGGACTAAGGAGAAAGCCTACCTGAGAAAGTGGGTTGGGAGTGGGCAGGAGTCCACCTCCAGGCAGAAGACCTGCCACAGCATTAGCTGGTGCCAAGAGAGACAAAGCCTTAGTCTCATCAGGAATAACTCCTGCAGAGAAACAGCCTTGCATTAGAATGCATTCCATTTCAAAGGCAGAAAAAACACAAATACACCCAGAAAATGTCTCCCTGATACACCACCTGAGTTTGTTGAAAGTACTTATGTTGGCTAAAATACAAAGCTTGATGTCTATTAATATTTATCATTAAACTTTTTGTCAGAATGAAACTTCAATGTGTGAAAATTTGACTGTTCCTTTTTCTCTACAAATGGTTAAGTTTCTAGAGCAAAAAAATAGCACAATACACACTACTTTTTTTGTTAACACTGCCAAGATTTCATCACCTGTACTCGATTTTTAAGTCATGAACCAAACGTAAGCAAGCACAGTCGGTTCTCCAGGGGTGTGCTCTCAACTTTCAAAAGCTGTTTTATGAACAACGACTCGTGTCGGCTGCTTCACTATAAAGCACACAGAAAAATCAAGATACACAAGACAAAAAAAGTTTGATTTAGGGGTTAATAATATGGTACAGTTCACTATGTTTTCTTTTACACCTACCATATAAATTTTCTAAAACTTAAAGAGAAGGTATGGAAATATTTTTTTGTTGAATCAAGCGTAGGGCTTTTGCTGACTTGTCAAATGAAAATGAAAGACTCTGCAGATCTTCAAATACACGCTGTGTATGCCTGTCTGTGGGTGGATGGGTGTATACGTACAGTATATTGTGGCACATGCCTTACCTGTGCAGTAAAATGCATTTGTTCCAGTATGTGCCATGCTTATTGTACCAAGAATGCTGCTACACACTGCCATTTTCAGAAGAAACTTCTGGCCCAAAATCTTGCAGCCAACTAAGACAAGTGTCTTATTTTACTACCTGCTCTGCACACATAATTTTAAGGGTCCTACTATGAAACAAGTAATTATGTAGGTTATTTTTATTCTATCCAACAGCAAAAGCCCTATACAGATGGATTAATTTGTTAATGTGCCCAAGCCCCCAAAATGAGAGTTCAATAAAACAATTTTACTTTATATTTGCAAATACCAGTAGTGTTTCTGTAATACATATTAAGAAACTGCATCTCATCATAAAACATACAATATGTACAGGGCACTTAAGAGAAACTGGATAAGCTGCAGAAGAAAACTGTTGGGTGGTATTTTCAGCAGGGCCTGGTATATAGTTCAGGCTGAACCAGGGAAAAGAACTGTAAAACACAACAACAAAAAAGAAAAACCACTGTTAAATAAAGGTAATGGTTCCTTCCACCTATACTGAGAAGTGCCGATAATATAAACAAATGTATAATACACAGCACTGTTATCTTGCTTGTGTCATTGAGCTGTCATCAATTTAGATACCAAAAGTTATGGAGGGAGAGGGGGGGAAAAAGGTCATTTAGATAAAGGGCATTAATGCATAAATATATTAACATACCTACAGAGAGATTATGGGGTAATTTTGCATGCAAAATTATGTCTCAGAGGATATTTATAAATTATATCTAAACATTTCAAATCAGTGCAACTACAACATTTCTGGCATCTAAATACACATCCTCAGACTTATCTTGAGACACCTCATAGAAGATCTGCATCCATTAAAAAAAAATCATGCATCTGATCCTCTAATTGTTTTTTAAGAAGTATTTAGAAATAAATAAACTACAATTTTAAAAAAAGCAATGAGGCCCCTCACCAGTTAATTTTCATGCTTCAAGAGTTTTTTTTACTGCTGCTTTGTTAGAACCATGAAATACTGCATGAATGTGTAGAAATGAAAGAAAGAAACAGACAAAAGAAACAAACATTAACCAAAGAACCTAAATACCCCCCCCAGCCACCTTTAAGATTAAGAGTTCCTTCCACATCTAGGAATATTACAGTGAAAATTACAAATACTAAACCTTACCGTAGACTTTGTGTATAGTTCTATAACACAAAGCAACAGCCAACACCAAAGTGTCTGTGTATGCTAAAACTGGAGTGCGCTTGCGATATAGGGGATAATTATCGCACTAAACAGACAATAAACATTTACTTTAGTGACAGGCAATATTAATACAGAATTATTACAATAGAAAAATAGAAGAGAAAAGGGCCCAGTTCAGCACAGTAGTTAAGCATATGCCTGGCTTTAAGCACTTCCACTGTGGTCTTAAGACTCTTGCTGTGTCGTGCTTAAACAGCTCGTTGAATTGGGACCCTGGCAGTATGCATTTGCAAGGAAAACTATACTCCAGCACAGGGACAAAAGTGTATGATTACAAAACCAGGGGCATCACTTTATTGGCTGAATGTATCTCTTGTGATAAGCCATATTATTGTGCCAAAACCATCAGCATCCTGAACCGCTAAAATACCAAAAGAAACAGCCCACGAGGAACTCCTTGATTTGAACAGGCCCATTAAAATATTCTACTTTATTAATTTTACATTCTTTACACAATCTGAACCAAAACTACTGGGCGGATTTCTCTATGTGCCAGATTTATCCACCAACAAGTACTGTCAGACTGACAGAAACATGCGTTCATCCTTATCAGAAAAGTTAAACACTACCATTCTTCACCATGGGCCTTGGAGAGTACTTCTGTACTACCTCAGCTGGACTGTTGCTGTACTGTGCTTTAATGCAAAGGTAAGGACAAGATGCCTTTCAACTATGCTACTATACCCACACTAGCGAAAGCAGAAGCAGTAACTCAGTGGCAATCGCAGAATGTGTTCCGTACTTTCAAAAAGCAGCACATCGCAAAGGTCAGGCTGCAGATTCCTACATTCCAGATATTAAGTTTTCAAATCTTTTAAGTCTAAGGAACACAAAGACAAGGCAGCTCCCCGGGCCTTAAAAGACAGCCTACAGCAGTACAATGTCTTAACTATACGTCTGAACCCAGGCCATGTACCAAATTTATTACTCTAGCACAACTTAATCTGCAGAGATTTTATTTAATTAAAGCGATCTGGGAAAATCCATTATTTCAGAAGTAAATCAATAAACAGTACAATGGAAATCAGTTACTTCTAAAGCAAGTCTAGAAGAGTTTAATAAGACTTCTGTAAGAAGAGGTGTCTTCTCAGCACTTTGTTTTTTAGGTAAGTTCCAAAAACCCTGCTCACTGTTTTTCAAATTACTGTAACACCCTAAAATGTAAAAATAAAAAGAAGAAGAGAAAATGTAGTTAACAAGTGGTTGCACCAGGAAAACACTTGGGGACTTGAGTGCTCGCTGGCCTTTAGTTAATGTCTAGAATCCCCTGTAGCTGCAGAGGACCCACTGTTTTTCAGTCATCTGGAAGGGCTTTGCATTTGCCTTCTCCACTACAAAAATCACACACACAAATAACAGAGAGAAGAGTTTATTATTTAGTGAAATTCTGTAAAATATATCAAGGATGAACAAGAAAAACTTGGAATAAAAAACTAGTACCAGTGCCCATTTGGCACCTCTTGGAAGATCTCACTTTCAAATTAAGCCATAATTATTCAAACCCTTGGTATACTGGACTGCACAATGAGAGCGAGTGCCTTTTCATGGAAGTTCCCAAGAAAATAATGCAGTAGCATATCTCAAAGAAATGTTACTCTACCTTCCCAGGCACTCTCGGGAGGGAGAAACCATTCTCAGGAGGGAGAAATCGTTCTCATGAAGAGATTTATGCCTGCGTGAAACACTAAATTATTAAATATCTTTAGAATATCCTTAGAATGTTGACCTGTTTGTGTAAGTCTGTTTATGGAAACGTCTCATTGAGACTGATAAAGAGCAAAATTTACAAACAATTCTGCCTAAAATGTTAATATTCTAAACTTAAAGATACATAAAACCAGTAAGAGGTAAACTTCCCACTTGCATCCAGTGTCATGAGGTAAAAAAATTATCTAATCCATGGGCCAATGACAATATACCAAGGGTTTCAAAACGTTAATATCTTACATGTTTGACATTTTACTAACCCTCATTTTTGTGAACTATACTGGAATAAAATGCCATCATACAGTGGCTTCATAGGCCATTAAACAATTCACAAACCTTCGGCATATGGTACGACTATCAACGCTCTGTCAACGAATACAGTGTTTGTCAGATGCTGGGCCACAACTGCCGAGTCAGGATCATGGAACTTTACAAAACAGACACGCGATGAAACAGGCAAAGGAGAATCACTGTAAAATAAATAAATAAATAAATCACTTAGATGGTAGCAAGTCTGACAGCACCAATACTTGTAACTTTCATTTTCTCCCCACTTCCATCGAACCAGGAAGTTGCAGGGATTACGGGTATTTCCCTAAGCAAGAATACGATTTCAGGGTTTGTATCAAATGTCATTTTGCATGACCACAGACGTGAAACTACACTGCACGAAGTCAGCTCACTGTAAAACTGCAGAAACAGTTTGTAACTGGACATTAATTCTATCGGGTACCATGTACCCATGGGCAGTCACCAGAACGCAAATCAGTGTTCACGACCCATCTGTGAGAAGGAAAGGAGACAACATAAAACTTTGCTCAGGAAATATAAGACGTTATCTACTATGTACATGGCATAAGTTAACAAGTCCAGTAGTTCTACACTCCCTGCTTTAGGCCCCAAATTACTGATTAATGTAAATAATGAAACAAAGAACGTAACGATTAAAAGACCACTATGATTTTACTTATTGACACTATTTCACAAAAGCTTCCAGACCAAACTGCATCGTGTTGCTTCTCTCAGATATAGAAACTGCCAAGTTCCTTCAGAAGCGATGCAGGCTGCTAAACATGTGTTTGTCATCCAGCAATAATGACGCTCAATCTAGAGAAAATCAAGAAGCTCAGGTAGGCAATGCTGCAGCTGAAATCTCACTCACTGGTGACAAGTCTATAAACAACCCATGAGCAAACCCAAACCTCTTCACAAGACAGGTCTGTCCTGCTCCACAGCTCAAAATTAGCAGCTGTCAGCAAGGCTGTGTGGAAAAAAAATACAGATGTGGAAAACCCAAAAGAGAATGCAGGAGTTTTTAGCCACTTGGAAAACCCAGAAATACCTACTTCCTATAAGGATGTAAAAGGACTGTAGGCCATACAATGGTGGACCCCTCTTCTCAAAACAAAACCAACCAAACCCCCAAAACCAGAATTAACCCTGTAAAGGTCCAGAATAGGTTTCAGAAGACCATATATATCCTGAAAATGCTGTAGATTTTGCTTTAATTGGACAAATAATCTAAAAGAAAGAAAAAAATGTGATGCAGACACAACTGCGCAGCAGGCAAGTTCAAAGTACTTGCACCAGACAAGTACCGACAGTGCTGGCAAGTCCTTAAACCTGAGTTCCTACACAAGGCCAGGGTACATGTGCTGTTTGGTTCTGTCCTCAAGTAGCAGAGTTACAAATCAGTATAAAGAGGTAGTTCTGAAAAATAAGTTACTAGTTCTTCATGACAGAGATCCACCTTTACTATCCAGATTGCCAGGAATAGTTATGAGACTAGATCTCTAAAATGCATCCCAAAGTAAACACAACTATATCTGGGTTGAGGAACACTGACCAAGTCTTTAAGCACTGACAGCACAGAGAGAGTTGTCAGAACTCAAGAGAAACCATCAACAAGAACAACACTCAAGATCTATTTGTTAGCGCAAACCCAAACACTATCTTATCTCACCACCACTGAGCACAAGCCAGTTACACCAACTCAGGAACTGCCCTAAAGATCTATCAGATCACACTTCAATACACTTTAAATTTAACCTGATGTTTAGAACTAGTTTGGAGCCAGCACACTGCAGTTTTTAAAAAAATAAAAATTAGAACATCTACTTCATCCAACATCTTGCAGTGTTAATAAACTGGAAAGCAACATCGTAGTGATAAATGGCACAGAGAGAGAAAAATTGAAACTATGAGCTCTTTTGTATCTACAAATTCACAGCAGTTTGCCAAAATGCTGCCTTTTCTTAATCCACTTGCACAGAAACATAAAAATCACAGCAATATTAGCAGACAGTGTTTTATGGCACACCTGAGTGGTACACTAACCCAAGTTCTAAAAAGCCAAAATGATTTATTACATTAAAGCAGTACAATATATTCAAAGGCTCTTAAATTGTCTGTGGTGACACCCGCACACCAACCGAAGTAGATATAGGTTTTATCCGTGAGTGCCACTACCTACTCAACTGTACAGCCAGCTGAATCGACAAAAATAACTGAAAATACCAAAAGCTGTGCTTATGCAGTCAGACATTTAATATAAATCAGTGTATTAGATTTTAAAAACTGTATTCCCAACTACTCAAAAATCCAAGCTGTGGCTAAGCAAAATTCATCAAGAATAGAATGTTCCCACCAGTAACCAAAAATGGTCATCATCATTCTCATTCACCAGCAATTAAGAAATTTAATTATTCTCTCTCAGAGACCAGGCCAATGAACGCCAAGACACAGGATGATGTACAGCGACTGTTGTCTGAACAACATCCCCATTCTGGAGTATGCAGGTTCTGAAATACAGCAGATAAGCAATCCTCATATCATAACCTCTGACAACTCATTCCATGAAAGTTCCCTCATGTTGGAACCAGCAGCTTAAAGATTTTATCTGTTTTTTTTTCAAGAGATATTGCTGTCACTTACATAAACATTATTACTCATGTAGAATCAGGTTGGAAGGAACAGACTGCTCACGCAAGAGATGTTCTCCAACACAATCGTGTTCTTCGTGTGGGAAGAAGCAAAGTTTAAAGAAAACCACAACCCAAAACCCTGAAGAAAGAAGCAATGCACATGCCTCATCGAAATACTACCATCCTTTTCTCAGCAGAGCAATGGCAACTGCAAGTAACACTGGTGTTCCGATAGTCCTTCTATAACCATCTCTGGCAGCTATGAGAGACGGCAACAGAACTTGCCAATTACTATGTCATCCTACATTAGAAACTGTTTTAAATATGCTCCTTATTTTATCAAGCTTTAACTCTGCAGGCCGCATTTTCCATCCAACGTGGTTTTGTCTTGGTAAAATTCTCTGTCTGTAAAAATGTAACTGGATCATTCATATCTTAAGAGCAAGAGAACACACTGGCTTCTCTGTCAAACACCAGTGAAGTAAGACATTTTACGTCCCCGTTCCAGAGCAGAAATTTAAGTTTTGACAGAAAGGTAGTTTTTGTATGCTAAACAGAATACACTGGAATCAGCTTACACATACGTAACCCTGTGTGTACTTATATGTTTACAGACACACACATCTTTTTTTTTTTTAAAAAAAAAAAGGCACTCAGAAATCCGTTCCCTTCACTTTTCAGTTTTGCCTACCATGGAGGATGAAGCTATACGGAATACAATGAACACAAGAACCAGGCAAAGGAGCTGGGAAAGAGCAGAAGGAAGATGGAGGAAAGGTCTGGGGGTGAATACAGAGCTGGCTGTGGATGAAATGCAATATGAAACTGAGGTTTACATGGAACACGTAATAGCTGATGAAATAAACAGGGACAAGGAGATGGGGAAAAGAAAGAGAAATGCAGAGGAAGTCAGATCTGTTCTGGAAGCCCAGGAGAATAAGGAACTTTACAGAATACCAAAGAAGGCGGCAAAGCAATGGAGATCAGTCTGGTTACTCAGAAATACTATGGGCAAGATGACACCCAGGACAATATGGGACATAAAGAGATTCAGATTATGGAGAAACTTTACGGAGGACATGGTCTCAAGCTTCCTCAGGAGAGGCTTAGGCTTGATATTCAGAAAAAACTTTTCATTGAAAGGGTGATTCGCCAATGGAATGCGCTGCCCAGGGAGGTGGTGGAGTCATCATCCCCGGAGGTGTTTAAAAACAGATTGGATGAGGTGCTCAGTGCCATGGTTTAAATGACGAGTAGGTGCTAGTGTTGGATCACAGGTTGGACTAGATGATCTCAGAGGTCTTTTCCAACCTTGTGATACTGTGTGATGCTGTGATATTCTGTACCCTCAAAAAATGCATGAATACCACAGGCAGGGAAAAATCAGAATCTGAAGTTTAATAGAAAAGGAACAGAAAAAGCTTCAGAAGAAACAAATAAAAAGAACCTCCACTATTAGAAAACACACCCCTCTTCAGGGTGCAATTTAACTGGAGACTCCAGAGCACCCCAGTGGAAACATGTAGTGGGTCTAGAGGCACTGGAGCCTTTGGCATCTCTGAACAGAGAGCAAGACAAACAAGAGGACGCAAAACCTCCTGAAAACAGGGAGGGCAAAAATTAGCCCCAGTCCAAAAAAAACCCACCTGGTCTAGTAACAACTGCACAACCTTTAGAAGTAGTTTTCAAAACTACCTTTTTCCCACTAAAACATACATCCTAGAATGAAGATAAAGGATAACATTCCTTGTATTTATCAGGGTGCCACAGGGCCAGTATCTCATGATACATTTGAGCAAGGAAGGGGATTAACTATGCATGGACAATCCAGGGTATGGTAAAAGAAGAGGCGCTGGGCTGGGCTTTGGCGTGGTTGTAGAGCACTTTCTGATACCACAAAAGTAATTGTGTAACAGGTAAGTTAATATGTACCTAAAACTACAAGGTTCCAGAAACGGAATTCACCTACAATAACCTTCCTTAAAAACTGAACGAGATATTAAAACAGAGAGCAGCAAATCAAAAAACTGCATCCACTTAAAGGCAAGTTACTTTGCTGGCTGCCAAATGCTAAGGGTTCTGTCACTGAAGGATTGTTATTTCAACACAAAATTGCCAAAATCCAACCCAAAGTATGCAACTAGAAGAATACGAGTGAAATGGTTCCTGAATTTCCATCTATAACTAGCTACCAGGATGGGTGAATTCTCCTGGGTTTGGTCTGGCAGACATCGAAGACTGAATGATGAAAAAAAGAACCCTTTGCGACAGCTTTTTTTCCCCTAAAATGAAAAAATCCAAACATTCATGGGTATTAAAAATAATTGTGTTCCTATGGGATTTTTCCCCATCTAACAACCCTCGTTCTTCATGGAAAAAAAGAAACGTTTTTACTTACACCATACCTATACAGAAGATCAACATTTAATGGTTCTGTAAAGCAAATCAAATTGACACGGCCAATATCAACATTACTGCCTAATAAACGTGCATTATTTGTACACTCCTGATCACCTGCTTATGCTTCACAGAATTCTTTGCAATGCATATTTATACCGAAATTTCAGTTTTACAGCCAGCCGCCCGCGAGTTGCCTCAGGTTGACCAGTGATAGGGGTCACAGAGAGACGAATCCAGCAGCGACCGCTTGTCATAAAGTGTTGCCTTTTCCCCACATACATACGTAACGTGAGTAATTCCAACCATGAAAGACAAGTAACTTTTACAGCAACCCCTCGGAGAAAGGCGGCTCCAGAAGCGCAGTCAAGAGCACGCCCGTGAGGACAGGGTGAGTGGGCTCAGCGTCTACCCAGGGCCGGGAGGAGCCCGCGGCGGGCTACAGCCACGGCAGGAGCTGGGACCCATGGAAATAGGGGCAGCTCGGGGCCGGCCAGAACGGGAGCCATGGAAGTGGGAGCAGTCAGGGCCGGGTTGGAAGCTAGGAACCACGGAAGCGGGGGCAGCCCGCCTCGGGGCGGTAGCTGGGAGCTATAGAAGTGAGGGCAGCCAGGGCCGGGTCGCGGCGAGAGCCACGGGGGCGGGGTCAGCCCGGGCCGGGAGCGGCCGCCATGGAGGCGGGAGGGGCGGGCGCCGTCCCGCGCTGGGGGAGGGGAGGGCGGAGGCGGCGGAAAGGGCCCGCTGAGGGGGGAACGGGGGGGGGGGGGGGGAACGGGGGGGGGAGAACGAAGGGGGGGGGGAACGGGGGGGGGGGGAACGAAGGGGGGGGGGAACGGGGGGGGGGGGGAACCGCCACTCACTCCGGAGGGAAGAGGCGCAGTTCCTCGATCTTTCCCAGAAAGCCGAAGAGCGTCCGCATCTGCTCGGAGCTGGCGCTGGGGGAGACGTTGGTGACCTGGATCACGTCGGTGCCGCTGCTGGAAGCCATTGCTGCGCCGCCGCCCGCTCCGCTGCTATAAACACATCGGGGAGAGGAAGAGCGCGTTAGGCCTGAGCAGCGCCGCGCCGCAGGTCGTCGTCGTCGTCGTCGTCCTCCTCCTCCTGCCGCCGCCGCCGCCTCCGGCCCTGCCCGGCCCGGCCCAGCCGCCGCGCACGAAGGGCCACCCGCCTCACCAGCCTGCCCGGGCCGCGGTGTCCCACAATGCCCCGCGCAGTCGCCAGTGTGCATGCGCCTGGCCCCAGGAGAGCGCGCGACCGACGCGTGCGCGGCCGAGCACCCCCGCTTCTCCCCCCCCTGCGTCGTGACGGGAAGGGGAACAGCTCCCTGCGCACTGGGCGCACCGCGCATGCGCAGAGAGGGGGCGGTGGGAGGGGGAGGAAACCGCTTCCTCCGCGCGAGAAGTGCAGTACTCGCGCAGGGACGTTCTGGCGGCGGTGGTTGTGGGTCGGTCTGAATCCTCGTCTCGCTGCTCTCCTCTCCTCAGGACAGCGTTGAGTCCCAGCTGCCCCTCGTGCCAGTGTCGGCTGGGGCTCCAGGGTGCTGCTGCTCAGGCTCCAGAGGGGCGGAGGGGCCTCAGAGGACTCGGCTCTTCCTAGAGTGGCGCGTTGCGAGCAGCGAGTGCCCTGTCTGAGGCGCTGCAGACAGACTCGGTGATGCTGCCTGCTCCTTCGGAGCTGTGGGCTTAAAATGGCCGCAACTGCTGAATTCCTTAAGGGTGTTCTTGTAGTCATACAAAAAGTGGTTGTTATTGCAGACTGTAGAATATTTTGACTTAAGTAGAGTTGGTTTTCTGTAGAATTAGTTTTCTAACTCACTTCAGTTAAAGATATTGAAGTGGCAGTATTTTTGAAAGTTAGACAGGCTTTTCCAAAAGTATGTTTTCTTCAATAATCCTGTTCTCAGACAATACTTCTTATCCAAGAATGCAAGGTCAGACAGAAAACTAGCTGTGAAGCTCTAATTAGCAGAGGCTTGGCTGTTGGGAAGTTCATAATAAAATCAGTCCTTGGAAAATAGTGGAATATGCAAGGAGAGTTTATATATATCCACATAAGTGACCAGCTCTCGTCTCATTGCGCATGATTGACGGAAATCATTGCCTCATGCACCCAGCACTGAAATAAAGGATGCTGCTTTCTAAAATTCCGAAAAAAAGTCTCAGAGTTTATTTGCTGGCAGTATTGGTACCAGTAGAGGCAAGCAGAATAGGTATGTTGGTGCCTGGGTTCACCTAGATGAATGCACTTTGAGTGCTCCCTGCGCTTTCTGCTCTATCACTCCTGGTACCAAATTGTAATAAAGCAATTTGTTATTTCCAAAGTCCATTAAAGTGTGTGGGGGGGGTTAAGTGATGAATATAAATCATTCCAGGAAGTTCCGCTCTACACCAGCCCTTCACATCCATTGTCGTGATTTCTGCCTGTAGTGAACCAATTCCAGTTTGCTTAGCTCCCGCCTTTCCAAACCCATCTTCCTCTTCTGGGAACAAACATAAACATAAAAACTTCCTACAAAACTCTGCGCTGTTTCTGTTAATATCTAGTTGAAATACCCAGCATTTCCTTACAGGGTGCTGCCTGGTGACTCCCAAATAAAGAGGAGACACAAAAAAAAAGGGGAGTTAAAGAACAGTGGTAAAAAAATAACAACGCGAAAATCCTTGGGGAAGTGCTCATGCCTGAGTTCTTGGAATCACATGCTTGTTTACCTAAGACGTTGCTCAATCCTTAACTTTTAAGTTCAACAGAACTACTAGTGCAAGCTTTTTTCGGAAAGGGTCGTGATCAGAACACAGCCTAGGTGTTGGAAAGGGACCGGAACTACAGCTCCAAACCTTAGGGAATGAGGGGGAAACATTCCTTTTTCATAATGAGCTTCTGCCAGTAACTGGTGGCACAGTCGGACTGACAACACGCAGGAGCTGTGACTGCTTCCTGCTCAGCTCTGGTATCAGTAGGCAGTCAAGAATATCCAGTCTGTAATATTTTTATTTAGTTTACAAACTCTGGACTAAAGGGAAAAGGAAAGACAATAAGTTGAGGTAAAAATGCCTACCTTGGCAAACTATAATGGGAGAGAGGGAGGGTGGGAAGAGGAATCTGCGCAAGATGGTGTGCATGGCTGCAGCAGACTCATTGCCGAGTTTCCTTTCTAGTAACCTGTGAGATTTGATGCCCTTGTATGTGCTGCCCA
This sequence comes from Tapera naevia, assembly GCA_033556795.1. NCBI lineage: Eukaryota > Metazoa > Chordata > Aves > Cuculiformes > Neomorphidae > Tapera > Tapera naevia. The sequence continues at coordinate 940,351 of JAUMJJ010000198.1, read as the reverse complement.
TGGCAGTCCCACTTCATTACAGTCTGTGCAGAGCTGTACACATGTTGACTCAGTGCTGGGGCTGCTGCTGAGGGGACAGGGCCTCCTCCCATGCGCCAGTCTGTGCGAAGACAACCACTGTGAACCAAGGCCAGTGCAGACATGGTAGTGTCCGCCTTGTGCAGGGGTGACAGTCCAGGTTTGGCAGGGGTCAGAGCAGGCTGGGACACCCTCACCTTCGCCTGGGGGGATGTGAATGGACCCCTCTGGGCCTGCAGCCCCAGGCACAGGAGCCAACCCTCAACTGGATGGGATGGAATTGTGGAATTGTTAAGGTTGGAGAAGACCTTTAAGATCATGAAGTCCAACCCTTACCCAAGTAAGGTACCCACCACCAAGCCATGTCCCTAAGCATGACATTCACACAGCTTTTAAACACCTTCAGGGATGGTGACTCCACCCTCGGTATTAGGGAATATTACTTCATGGAATAGGTTGTCAAGCACTGGCAGAGCCTGCCTAATACCGAGTCTAAACCCCCCCTGGCGCAACCTGAGGCCATTTCCTCGTCCTATCACTTGTTACTTGGGAGAAGAGGCCAACACCCGTCTGGCTCCATGGTTCCAACCTCGTTTCAGGGAGCTGGATAAAGCAATGAGGTCTCCCCTCAGCCTCCTGTTCCCCAGCTCAAACAGCCTCAGCTCCCTCAGCCACTCCCCATAACCCTGTGCTCCAAGACCCTTCCCCAGCTCCCCGCCCTTCCCTGGTCGCGCTCCAGCCCCTCAGTGTCTCTTGTACTGAGTGGGCCAAAGCGCACATAGCCCGGGCCCGCGCCCATTTCGTGGCACCAGCCCGGCTACGGCGGGAAATGGCGGCAGGGCCGGGGCGGGAGCCGTGCGGGCGCCCAGCGGGGCGGCTGCAGCGCCGGGGCGGTGCCTGCTCGGTGGGGCGGGTCCCGCTGCGGCTGCGGGAAGGGATGGCGGCGGCGCGGAGGGCGCGAGCTGGGGATCCGCGTGCCGGCTTCAGGGCTGCGGAGCCGAGCCCCGCCGTGCCGCAGGGGCTGCTCCGGGCGGCTCGCAAGAGCGGGCAGCTCAACCTGTCGGGACGCGGCCTGGGCGAGGGTGAGCGCGGGCGCGGCGGAGGTGCCGCCGCGGGGCCGGGGCGGGCAGGGGAGCGCTCGGGGAGTCGCGCGGCTCCGCAGCGCGGGGAGCGGGCGTCCCGCGGAATCACAGAGTGGCCTGCGTTGGAACGGAGCCACATGGACCATCGAGTCCAGCTCGGCGCCACAGCTGCCATCCCGGCAGGACAGGGCGGGACGCGTGCGGAGGGAGCAGCCACCGTAGGCGTTACCTGCCGTCGCTTTGGCTTTTGGCTGTTGCTGGCAAAATCCCATCAGCTCCGGGAAAACAGCCTTAGAATCATAGAATTGCTTGGTTGGAAAGACCTCTGAGATCACCAAGTCCAACCGTACCTGTCTACTACTAAACCATATGCCTGAGCACCTCATTTACCCGTATTTTGAACACCTCCAGGGATCGTGACCCAACCAGCTCCCTGGGCAGCCAGTCCAGTGCTGACAACCCTTTCAGTGAAGAAATTTTTCCTACTGACTAATCTGAACGTCCCCTGGTGCAATTTGAGGGCATTCCCTCTCATCCTGTCACTGGTCACTTGGGAGAAGAGACCAACAGCCTTGTAGGTAGTGATGAGTTTTCCCTTCAGCCTCCTCTTCTCTAGGCTAAACATAAAAGTTTATAGAATGGTTTGGGTTGGAAGGGGCCTTAACGATCAGCCAGGTCACCTGTATGTGACATTGTGACAGTGGAAGTTTGGGAGTAAATGTCAGAAGAATTCACTTGACATGTATCTGTTTGTGTATGCAGTGCCTCAACATGTGTGGCGGATAAATTTGGATACTCCAGAGGAAGCTCATCAGAATCTCTCTTTCGGTGCCGCGGATCGCTGGTGGGAACAAACGGATCTGACCAAGCTGCTGCTGGCCTCAAACAAACTGCAGTGTCTGTCGGAGGACATAAAGTTGCTGCCTGCACTCACCATTCTGGATGTAAGAACAGTGATCCCCTGTGGCACTGCTGTGATCTCTGTGGGAAAACAAGAGTCTTGAATCTTTGTTTCCCATTCCCTGCAGTGGCGGGAAGTGACACTGAGGTATTCTCAGATTGAAGAAAAGACTGATAACATATCAGTTTATGGGCTGCTAGTTGGTACTGTGCTCTGTAGGATCTCTGAAGTTTTGTTATGGACACCAAGAAAAGAGCTATTACTGGAAGCACCTTTCCTGCACTCCCCCCTCTCCTTTTCATACCTAATCTCTGAGTATTCCTTATCAATTAAGTAGAATTTTGTAGATTGGGAGATGCGGTGAAACTGTTGGTAATCACTTTGAGGCATATATGTAGCTGTACAAAATTAGTCTGTATTCTATAGCTCCGTTTGTTTCTGGGGTAGGGTACAAATTACTAACTCTTCTAAAACCTTTATTTTGCAGGTGCATGATAATCAACTGACATCACTTCCTTCTGCGTTAGGACAATTAGAAAATCTTCAGAAACTTGATGTCAGGTAAGTGCATGTTACAAATCTGGAACATGAGCCATGGAGCAGTGAATTTCATGGTGTGGCTAAGAAATCACAGTATATCAGATTTTCTTTCAGAATATTAATTTTGGATTTTTAACTAGATAATATTCGTGTCTTGAGAGTTGTAAGTTTTGGATCAAAACTGATGATCTTAGGTTTGTTACAGTTATTTTCACTGATACACGAAGTCACAGTCTTGCTTCAAAGGTGAAAACAGTAATATTTTGAATAATCACACAAAAGCAATAACTACATTCACGTGTCCACATCTGGCAATTTTCTTTTCAAGGAACAAAAATACTTTTTGTGATGAATAATATACGTTGGAAATAATTGTGTAGCTCGTGTTCATGCTGGAAAGTTGATGTTCTCCTGTTTACTGGAGTAATTTTGTAAATTTGTGCAGAAGGAGAAAGAGGTATGCTGGCCCTGCAGGTGTGAGCCCCCTGAAACAGAAGAATGTAAGATCCACCCAGAATACTGTAAATTCAGAGGAGGATTAAAAGTATTCTGGAACAAACAAACAAATTTTCTCCCAAGAACAAATCCTTTGTAGTGGGCTCTAATAATTGTAGGAGACAGTTTGTCCTTAAAGGTGCCGATACCTTGAACAAGCACAGGTGCATGTTGCAGCGTGAGGGTGTTTACAGGAGCCTGTCTCACTGCATGTGTAATTAGTAGTCTGTGCCAGCACAGAATGTCCCGTGTGTCTGGTGCTGAATTGTACTTGCTCTAGAGTCGGAAGATTTGGTGTTTCAGCAGGCTGTGTGTGGCTGGGGTAATCCAGCTGGTACAAGTGGTGTAGCTCTAGTTGGGGTGGCATTGTGTGTAACAGAAGTGTTCTGGATGTTCTTAAAACTACTTAATTGCTTTTTCCCTTTGTGTTCTGTGTCTCAATACTAGCCACAACAAACTGAAAAGTATCCCAGAAGAGCTGCTGCAGTTGTCGTGTTTGAAGAGCCTTCTTCTTCAGCACAATGAGCTGAGTCACTTGCCAGATGGATTTGGACAGCTTGTCAGTTTAGAAGAATTAGTAAGTTATAACTTTTTGAAAAGTATGTATTTGTGCAGAGAGGCTGATTTACCCATATTTTGCTACTGCTGATTAGAAAAAACATAGCTTAGATGGCAGAGCTTTGCGAATATTCTGATGACTGCAGATTAGCAGTTATTATGTGGTGGGGTTTTTTTTGTTTGAAACCGAGGCTTGCTCTTGGTTTGCCAAATATTTCAAGAGAAAACAAATCCCTTGTGATCTGTCACTCATGGGAGACTTGTTTCTTCTATTCACATTTCTACCAGGGAGATCCTGAAGATGGCAGCGATCTAATTTTAATGTTCTGCCAGTAATTAAATTTGCAGTAGCAATGCTCGTGGGATATTTTAAACATCTCTATTTCTAACCTCACTCTCTTTCTTCTCTCTCTCTTTTTAATATTCAGGATCTGTCCAACAACCGTCTCTCAGACATTCCAACAAGTTTTGCTTTGCTCGTTAACTTAGTGCGACTCAATTTGGCTTGCAATCAACTCAAGAACCTGCCTGCAGATATCAGTGCAATGAAAAGTAAATTAGTTTCCTCAGATTGTTAATTGTCATACTGCCAGTTCTGTAGTTATGTTTAGAAATACAGTCGACATTAGTCAGGATTTTAAAAATGTACTCTTAAAGAGTTTATATATTCTCAAGAATGTTAGTTGAGAATTATTTAAAAAAATAGCTACAGCTACTGTGTGTCAAACTTGAGTCCTCTTATGGTTCCTGTTTTTTGACAAATGGGACACAGAATGATCAGAAAAGTCTAAGGATTGATATTGTTCTGCTTAGGAGTTATTAGCCCTAAGACTACAATAAGAAATTTAACAGTTATTACATATTTTGAGTGGAAAGTAAAGCATAAATAAGAGAGAGTTTAAATTATTGGAAAGAGAAAAACATAAATTAGAGTGATAAAATTGATTTTTGGTATTTGAATGTTAAATACTGAGTTGACAAGTGGCCAGTATGAAGTATATATTTGATAGCTGTGGCAGATCTGCAGGAACAGGCAGTAGACTGCCGGCTTTTATAAATGCTGTAGGAATTACCTGCAGATCTTTCTAAGGTGAGCTTTAATGTAAGATCCTTTCTTGACAAGAGCCAGTGTCTGGCAGTGTCATTGCAAGAATTCCAGAATGCCCTGTGATGGGCAAATGAAGAGCAGATGCCTTGTTTTCAGAAGTGTTGATGCTAACTGATCTGATTTCTTCCCAAATTCTGATTCGCAAAATGTTGTTACGTTTATTTTAAAAACTAGGATATTTAAGCTTCTATAGAAAACAACTTTTATTTTCTCTTATTTTTCCATTTGTCACTTGCACACTTAATTCTACAGACTTACGACAACTGGATTGTACTAAAAACTACCTGGAAACTGTGCCTTCCAAATTAGCGACTATGGCATCTTTGGAACAGCTTTATCTGAGGAAAAATAAATTACGTTCCTTGCCAGAATTTCCCTCATGCAAATTACTGAAGGTAAGGTTTGAAATGGTTGGCATTCTGTAAATTTTTTTTGCTGTAAACTTTGAAAATAATGACTGTTACTTTAAACACAAATTTTTGTGAATTGCTGTGATCAAAAGTTTATAATTTCTTGTGTAGGACTGGATTTAATACGTCCCCATTTGCAATTGTTGTCTATATTGGTCAGTCTTAAGGTCATTTGGAAGATAAATTTGTAGCCGTAGTCTTCAGATTTGGAAAATAAAAGAATTATTTACAAAAGTAATAACTAAAAAATATATCTAGTGTTGCCTGCAACAGTTATTTTTTATCTGTAGGAACATTTTCTGGATATATATATATATATACTTCGTTAACTATCATTTCTCTCTTTGTAACTGCAGAGAAAGTATACTTTATTTTTCCTTTTAGCATAGTCAGATCTTCCAAGTATTTTGTAGCCGTAATTCCCCGTGTGTTTAAAATTAAAAATCTCCTGCCTCAGAACATCAGAAATTTGTTATTCCATTGGTAGAAAAATGATTGGGCCAACTGAATGTCTATATCACTGTGGTGTTTTCAATGACGAAATCCATCAAAGAATGCAAGTACCTTCCTAGCTCTGAATAACTGAAATCAGCAGTTAAAATCCAAAGCTATTTCAGCATTTTCTCACAGAAGTTCATGTTGGTGTATGAAGTTCAGTGTCTTAGTGCAGCCAGCAGCATGCATGCACTCTCCTTGGTTTGAAAAACCATTCAGTTTTTCCATTATAAATGAAACGTTTCCAATGGGGTCATGGAGAGTTGCTCTTTCAACCTCCTGCAATTTGGAATTAAATAAACTTCTTGAGTAAAGAAGTTGTTGACAGAAGTGGAGTACCTTTATTCTTAGCTTGGAGATGGAACTCAAAGCTGCAGATTCTGTGATGGTTTCGAAAAAGCTAAGTTCAAACTGATGTCTCTGGATCTTCCGAGGCTTTGATGTTTCTTATGCAGATGAAAGGGAATAGAGATCTGTATTTTCTCCACGTCATTGTATGGTTTTGCCAATGCCATGATTTAGGACGTTAGTAAGTTGTAAAGTAATTTTACTAGAGTAACATAATTGTGGGTGATATTTGTTTCTGTAGGAATTACATGCTGGTGAAAATCAGATTGAAATATTAAATGCAGAGAATCTGAAGCATCTGAATTCCCTCTCTGTATTGGAACTTAGAGACAACAAGATAAAATCAGTTCCTGATGAAATTACTCTACTTCAGAAGCTGGAACGACTTGACCTTGCCAACAATGATATCAGTAGGTAATGTTACGAACTGCGTATGTCTGTGATGAGGGATGTCTAAAGATGTCTGATGACAACTAATTCTATATTGATGTATTTCACTGTGTGAAATGTAGTTTAAGAAGAACTCAGTGATAAATGAAGGAACCTGTTACGGGTTATGTACATGCTATGATCAAACCATGCCCTTTTAAATGGTCATATATTCTGTATCTTTCTATTTGAACCTGAGCAGAATACCAGGCCTTCTGACAAACCACTGCAAATTCTTTAGAGTTTGTTTTGAAGTTGCTTTGAAATGAGTTGTTTCTATTTGCAGATTGCCTTACACACTGGGCAACCTTCCGCAGTTGAAATTCCTGTCTTTAGAGGGAAATCCTTTGAGAACCATTCGAAGAGACCTTCTGCAGGTGAGCACTACAGACAGCACATAAAGTTTGGTTCTGTTGCGTATGTACATTATGCGATTGTGTGGCCAGAGCATTAAAAAATCATAATACAACCAAATTTCAAGTCACCTGTGCAACAGTAATCCATCTCTCTTGTTTGTGTGTGTTGTTGATTCAGGTGCTCTTTCCACTGGAGTCTAGTGCAGCATGTAAGAGCAGGAGGACTGTGGACTAAAGGAGGCTGTTGCTTTATAAGACCTGTTTCTGGTTTGATGTAAAAGTTGTAATATATATTGCAAGTGAAGCAATAGATGTTTGGAAAACAAAGGCTAAGGCAGCTGTCTGCTGCCTAATGCTGTTGCAATCACTGCTCATTGCAGTGCTAGACGAGTACTGTACATCACACTTTCCCTGGATGAGTATAGATTTCTACTTTACATTTTCTCTTTGCCTGAATTAAGGATCTAGGATTCCATTTCCAAAGCATGGTAGATGCATTTTGAGCAATGGCAATATGATATACTATGTTTTCTTTTGGATACCCACACGTCGGATCTGCATTCTCTCTGTCGGTAGCCAGCAAAATGAAGGTGAGAATTGTGCTTGAGAAAACAAGTACGTAGGGCATGTGGACACAACTACTGCCATAGAATTCCCTTTTATTTTTAACCCAACAGGTCCCTCTTCTCCTTGGTGGTATGCATTGCTTCTTTCTGTGCTTTCGGCAGAAAGAATAAATGTTTACAAAGTACTGTGAATTTCTGAAAATGAACAATGCTGAAGACTCTCTGTTGAAATGAAATTTTGTAATATCTGTGAGAATGGGGAAAAGTCGTCTGTCTCATTGAATGAGCGTTATACATACTAAATTAACAAGCAGGGGTTCAGTGGATGGAAGTCATACACGATCCCAGGGTTCAAATGTGGCTTAAAATGTACATGCAAAGGAGTCTTGAGTTAGGGCGGCCTGGCTGCTTTAGTTCTGCTATTCCCTAGGTTCTGGGATTTATTGTCTTTCAAATGTAAGAGCATAGATGTGTGTGATTTGTGCGTTACAGATTTGCAACAAATGACAGGTACAAGGATTCCATTATGATATTTTATACTTACACTGTCTTGATCTGTTACTAACACTGTAAATTCACATAACTGGAATTTTATATGCCTGTCTAGATGTTTTACACTTGATTTAGAGGAGTAATTGATAAAGCTTACAGAGTTCCCCAGACACTTGCTAGCACCAACTGAATACTGAGATGAAGAATTTGCAATGACTGGGGGCCAGTATTAGTATTAGCAGGCAGAGGTTTTTCTCTTGTCCATCCCTGCTCTGGCTCATTTTTTCCTGTCTCTCAGGCCTCTCATTCCAGTCCCAAACTCATTCTTGTTTCTTGATGAATTCCCGATTAATTTCTGTAAAATCCTAGTCATCCTGGCTGATGAACTTTGTCTTACTGTCTGCTTTCCTCTCCACGAAAGCCATATGACTTCATAGAACGGCCTGGGCTGGAAGGGACTTATGCAGCATCTCTTTCACCTTTTCCTTTGAAGTTTCCAGGTTCTTCCCTATTGGCTTCTCTTGTCTTATGCAGCTCGGCTCAGCATGCACCACGCTTGGCCATGCCTGCAGTCGCTCCCAGTCTCCTTCGGCCTGTCTTCCTCAATGTTTTGTCTTCTGTCATCTTACCAGGTTCCTTGTGAGAGTTCGGCCCTTTCCCACTTCCACATTTCCTTTATCTCCTTTGCACTCAGGTCAACCAGTCTCTTATGGTGTGTAGTTCAGATGTCAGCTAGAATAAGAAATGTACAGCGCTATAATTCAGTCCCTGGTTTTAAATCAAGGAGAAAAAGCGTAAGGAAGATCTTGCATCCTGAAACAAATGGGCTAGATGAGATTATGGTTAATTACTCACAGATTATGCAGGTAGTCACTGCGTTTGACCAGTAGAAGTTGCTGTGAGAGGATTGAAAGTCTAATCTTTGGAGAACTGGGCTGTTAAAAATCCATGCAAATTATGGAAATGCCAGTGTTTTTCCCAGACTTTATAATTTTTGATGTAAAAAGTTACCAGGACACTGAACAGTCACCTTCTATGACCAATTTTATATCTCTTCCCAAAGCACAATTGTATGAAACCGTTTTAAAGAGAAGATTAAGTTCATTTGAAATGTTTTCCTTGCTCTTGAAGCAGCATAACCGCTTCAGATAAAAAAAAACTAAAAATGTGGGGCCTGAGGTAGTGCTATGGGGTTGGAAATTTTCAGATGTTATAAATAAAGTGTAAACGTGCAAGTTCATAAGCTGCTGTAAAGAGGGTTGTTTGACAGGAAGCATGAGGTGGAATTTATAGTTGGCATTGCTGTGTGCTTTTCCTATGTGACTAAACAGTCGCTCTCCATTGTCAGAGCTCTCTGAGCACTGGCTGGCTAATGATTACTCACTGGTTGTTTTGGTTTTTTTTAAAGAAAGGCACCCAGGAACTTCTGAAATATCTAAGAAGCAAAATCCAAGGTACGTTGCTCTATTGCATTGCATTTTAAAGAGAAACTTTCCAAGAAATTAAAATAAGTTAGAATCTGTGGAGGGTAGCTGTTTAAATCCAGGTTCCTCCAGTTATCCTGCGGTGATTAAAGTTTTCTTTACTCAACAATTTGCTCTTATATTTCGATGCTCTTAAATTTCTTATTCTATTAGATAACACCAAACAACAAACATTCCTTACCGAGGATTGTCGTTAAGAAAAATAATTGGACGATTTTTCCCCTGGCCCTCTATGCATTTTGCATGAGGAATTCTAGTAGCTTTTATATTTTTCCTCTGAACATCATGGGAAGTTTTCTTACGGAGTTCTTATTTTTAAACTCACCATGTCTCTGTGACCCATAGGAGGTGAGGTTTTGCAAAGGCGGTAGCTGTTATTCATCCATGTCATAACGTGGGCAGCGCAGTCTAGTGATTCCCAGAAAGTACATGGGTGAAAGAGTCTGCCCTAATGTCTTGGTGTTTTGCCATGATGTCTGCCATGTGGCTGTATAAGAATCTAAAAAGTTTTGGAGGAGAAATTAAGGGATCATTTTAAACATCATTCTAATCCTGATCTGATGGAATTCACGTTTCTACCATCTGATGGTCTTGATCCCAGTGTTCCCTATAGAAATAATTAAAATGTGACAAAGCAGAAAATTACGTGAAATATTTCAAGGGGATTACTGCACAAATGCTGTAGTTATTTTGCAGAATCCTCTCTTGTGTTCAAGGCTCTGTGTCTGTGGATTAAAGAGCACCTGAATGATTCCGTGTCCTGTTTCTGTAACTGATATGGGACTTTGTCAAAATGAACCAATAATATTAAAAAAACAGACAAAGAGTTGCTAATTGCTTCTGCGCCCTCAAGTCCCTTTCCAGGTTGACGTGGGGTTCTAATGCACTGAGATATTTTGACATTTGGGTTTTGTTCATTTTGTTCTGTGTTTTCTCAACAAAATAGTGGATATGACAGTTTATCTTTTTGTTAGACAGGGAAGAGGCTGCCAGAGTCTTTAATTTGTTTGCTTAGCAGGTGAAATCCTTTGAAAACAGGACTTGAGTTTACTATCTTTAGAAATCTTCATCTTTCTTAAGGGTTAAACGTCAAATAGGCAAATTGACTGTTTACTGATCATGTTAAATATAATATAGAGATGATTGTGCTACACTTAAATGGCAAAAAATGCTTAATCTCTCCCTTAATTTAGAAGGGACCTTGATAATACATGCAGGCAGCTTTCACTGAAAATGGTATGTCCATGTGGATTTTCCTTCTTGTGAGGTGGGTTCTCTCCCCTCTGCCAGGGGATGTAGTCTTAATTTAAATTACTGTGGCATATGAAACTGCTTCAAAAGTCAGGTTCCATGCAGATCTGGCACATTATTGACTTGATGAAAATTAATTGGGTGCTGGAGCACATACCCAGAAGCTTATCTGGTGAACTACAATAGATAATATAATGTGGATAGCAAGATTAGCTAATGTCTTGCATGTACAGCAATGCTTGTGGTTTTACTGCTATGACATCTATGTTGGAGCTAAATTGCTAGCAGTCCTGTTTCTGTAGAGGCTTAAACTGGAAAAGTCCTCTATTTTTCAGCTGTTTTTTCACCCTTGTGACCTTTATTAATGAAACAATAACTAGTTGTGGTTAGACACAACTGTTAGTAGACTTTTATTTATGAATTCTGCTGAATTCCATGGAGTTTTGATTAATTTCTTTTAGCGGAAGCTGGATGTATCATATGTTTGGACATCTAGCTAAGCTTCACCCTGCTTAGGCGTGGGTGAATCCCTAGGGTGTGATGCTGCATCTTGGATATGCCGAACAATGTTTTTAATCTGCATTGCTTAGACGTTTAGAGTCACTTTGCTAAGCCAGTGGCTTTTTGTGTGTATTGTCGATAGCAATCAAAAGGAACTCCACAGCGAAGACTATGGCAAAGTCTTATAATTATTAATGTTTTAAGTAAAATTGTGGTCAGATTTGCTGATCTGGATATAGGTGATGCAGATCATTGTTACTGACCCAAATTCCCAGTTTGTTGTTGCTTCCAGCTCCCAAAATGGGAGGTTGCTGCCTAATGTCACAGCTCGCTACTGCTAGCGCAACGTCTCTGTTGCTTCCTGACCTATTTTAAAAAACTGCAAGGCAACCCCTCCCCTCTTTCCTCCTTCCCCACCCTAAAAAAGTCAACCCAGAATCATAAGATTACAAAACCCCTTTAACAGAAAGTTTTTGCAATAATCTGGATCAGATTATATGGAAGTGAGCCAGAATACAGGAAGAGTTCCAAAGTGTGGTGGCTGGTGGCGAGGGATGCCAGCCCTTTTAATATAGCGTGTTCAGAACGCTGTGTCTGACTGCAGCCTGCGGTTTGTGTGGCTCTGTCTGTTATCTCTAGATGATGTCACTACCCCAAGTGGAGAGCCTCCTGTGACAGCCATGACTCTTCCCAGTGAGTCAAGGGTCAACATGCACGCTATAACTTCACTTAAATTATTGGAATATAGGTATGTATTTTGAAGCATTACCTTTTTCTACAGTTGTCAGAACATTTCCCTAGATTTTGCTCGGTTGTTTTTCTCCCTTTATGATAAATACCCAACTGTCTGCAAACCCTGCTGTGTTTGTGCATTTTTCACTGCAATTTGTGTGCTCACGAACAGGCAGATTTGAATTGCAGGGAGTTTTAATAATTTCCTTGTATTATCAAATATTCTGCAGTAACATTCCTTTTAACTCACTGAAGTGCTTAATGCCTTCAGGTGCTTTTAGTACCTTTTAAACTGCTTTAGCATTTTTCATTAAGTCTCAGAACTCTTGTAGTAGGCAAGTATCTCTTCAGTTACTTCTTAAGTGTAACCAATAATGAGACTTGTTAGGATGGGAAAGGGGAAGAAAACCCTCTGTGCTGAGAATGGTTGGGTGAAGTATGTGGTCCCGCTGAGAGCTGGAATGTGGAAAGAGCCTCGCTGTGGTGAGAGGGCTGAGATGGCTTCTGTCACCAAAGTGTTCAGGAGCTCCAGACTGCGTAGTTCTCCAAGCTACACATCACTGTGCTGGGGCTGTTTTTAGAGTTCAGTGGGGAAAATGTTGGATGCCCATTTTGCTGAGCTTCCTTGCCCAATATGCACCATTCACATGTTTGTTGAGGTAGAGACAGAACTCAGATCTTTGCTATTTTTCTTAAGCAAGGTAACAGGTCAAGGTGCCAGTGTGAACTTTTGTTGCCCAGGTGATGTTTAACATGGTGCAGTGATCGGTAGTTTTCTGGTGGACTTCAAATGGCAAATATTTCAATATCTAAAAGAAGGTGAAAACATGTTAATAAATAGGAAGTGATTAACTTGTATAACTCAGCTAAAAGCTTTTCATTGTTTAGTGAGAAACAGGCAGTTGTGGTTCCTGATGAAATGTTCGATGCAGTTGGAAGCAATCCTGTCACCGCTGTCAACTTCAGCAAAAATCAGCTGAATGAAATTCCTCTAAGGTATTTTGCTAAAGGTCATTCTCTGTTTGTTACTTCCGTTTCTGCTTCTGTTCCTCAGCATCTTGGGTTTTTCCTAATCAAGTATGTTTACACATTATGCTATGGATGTGTGCATACACACACATAAATAAAACTATAATTGAGGTGCTGAATAATGCACTTGCATTTCTTGTACGATAGCGTGTGGGTGGGTCCTTTGGTTAGCGTGAGGGTGGCAGTAAAAAGAAGCTTGGCTGTATTCAATGGTCTTTTCACTACATGTTTTTTGTCTTTGCTAAGCATTGTTGAAATAAATGAGGGGAGACTGATGTGACTTCTCATCATAATGAAGTGCTGTACTTAACTACAGTGTAATATTGTTTTTGCCACAAAGCAAACAGTCTTTTTCCTATATGAAAATAATCTGTGTGGGTTCATCCCCTTATTGGGTGATAGCTTTGTGCTATAGCTGAGGTTGTATTTTAAGTCAGTTTCTTCAGATGCCATAATTGATTAGGGTTTTTTTAAGGAAGCCAAAACAATTTCCATGCCTCTTTTTCTTAATAGGTTTAGTGTCACATCACGTAGCATTTGGTATTATTGCACTTCTTACTTCATCCACAGTCAATGAAAAGCTTTCTCTTGACCATAATGCAAATAAATAGTCCTTTTGTGTGAGGAGGAATGTTACTGCATCTCTGGTAGCCCAAGAAAATCCTGACATGATTTTTAAGGATATCACCACATGTGTAACCGATTTCCATTGTTGAACCCAAGTGTTGGACATTTAACTTTTAGCACACAGAACTTGAAGAGATGCTCTCCCTTTCTCACAGGAAAATAAACTCTCTTTCAAGCACAGTTTGTAGAAAATTGTTTTAGTGAGAGAATGATTGTGCCTCCCGTGAGCTTTTGCTGTATTAGAGGCTGTTGCCTTCACTGGGGAGGAAGGTGTAGATGTGCAGCTGTTAGGTGCCAGAGAGCTCAGTGGCAATCCAGATAGGAGGGATGACTATTTTCTCATTTAATTATCTTTTGATTTTAGGGCTGAACCACAGATTCTGTTGTAGGCATTCAACAACTGACTTTTTGAGCTTTTGAACATTTTGCACCAAAGTCTCTGAATAGAATATCCTTTTGCACGAAGCAGCAAATGCTGTGTTTTGTGGAATTTGTAATAGCAGTTTGTAATAGCAGTTCAGTGAAACAAAAGATGGAAACAAAATAACAATCTCTTTCTCATTGTTTGATTGCCAAAGAAAATGGATAGTGTCTTTGTTAAAGACATGGACAGGGCAGAAGGCAGTAGTAATGGTCACCAGTGCCATAGTTTCTGAAATACCCTTAACTGTGTTTAAATGAGAGGGTTTTGTAGTAAAATGTACACTCCTAATCAGTGAGTGAAAATTTGCTCTCCTAATAACTTCAGAAACATGATTCTGAGCTTTGTCTTTACATCAAATGTAAGACTCCAGGTTGGACGGCTTCACAGGTAAAGCTTACATTATCTTCAGTCCACAAAACTGCTTCTGAAATGTCAAGAAAAGTTTAACTATCCTTGAATGTAGAATAAAGCAGGGGTTTCTTTTCAGTAACTCAGAAAACAGAATGCAAACGTGAGCTCCCATAATAAAAGTATATTTATATTGGTTTTCAGGATTGTGGAGCTGAAGGACTCAGTTTGTGATGTTAACCTTGCCTTCAATAAAATCTCATCTCTTTCCTCGGAATTTTGCATGCTCCATAAAATGACACATTTGGATATCAGGTTTGTGACGTGTGTTGGACTTCCTTTCTCAGTAACTTATTTTCATGCTTTTCTAAACCAGCCATCTGTTACAGGGGAATAGCAGTATTTAGATAATGTTTAATTTCCCAAAATGCCTCCATGACAGCTGAAGAACTGGCAGATCTGAAACAGTGAGCAGCCTAGATTTAATCATTCGTTAAAGAAAAACACAACCAAGTAGACAAGCTCTGAGACTTCTTGTCGTGAAAGATCTTGCCTCAGTCATAAAAAAGGTTCTCAGAAATGTTCAGTTGCTGTCAAAACCCAGTCCCTCCTCCTCCCTTCAAAAATCCCAACCCTCTCCCTGCCAAAAAAATCCTGGAGGATATCTGGGAAATAGTGCAGCAAAGGTTCAAATCTTGTGCTGCCTGAAACTGAAGCTGTCTGTAAGTATTTTATTTGCAATAGATAGTTACTTGATGTTGTTTGACCTTCTCTAACCCCTGAAAAATTCTCATTGTGTTTGTTTAGATGTCGGGATTGGTGTGCTGGCATTTATTGTCTTTGGTGTTTCACAGAATGAGAAGTAGCAATGCACAGGTGCAGAGACAGGTTTATACTTCAGTCACCAGGATGCTGAAGGCACTGGAGCACCACTCCCATGAGAGGCTGGGAGAGCTGGGACTGCTCAGCCTGGAGTAGAGCAGACTTGGGGAGATCTCATCCGTGTGTATAAACACCTGCAGGAAGGGGAGGGTGCTGGCTGAATGGAGCCAGGCTCTTCCAGGGGTGCCCAGTGCCAGAGGCACACACAGAAACGCAGGAGGGTCCATCTGGACATCAGGAAACACTTTTTCAGTATGAGGGTGACTGAGCACTGGCACAGGTTGCCCAGGGAGGTCATGGAGGCTCCGTCCATGGAGATACCGAGAACCCAACTGGACATAGTCCTGGTCCACCTGCTCTAGGGGATTGGACCAGATGAGCTCTGGCATCCCAACCAACCCCAGCCAGCCTGCAATGCAGTGATGTAGGTGCTGCTGGTGGAGGAGTTAAACTGAAGATTGCAGAAATACATGATAATGTGAGTTTTATGAGGGAACGAGGTTGATGAAGAATTTGAGTCTAGGTCAGGGCATCTGTTAGTGAGTAGTCTTTATTGTCCTGTAACAGCTCTTTGTGCCACAGTCAGGACATGACCTGTTTGTCCTTAGAAACCCCTGTTGTCTTGTGTTAACAGGAAGCCACGTGGAAGCTTCCTTGTGGGGAGCCATAAAGTGGTTTGTAACAGCAGTTGGAGACCAGGCTAAATACATTTTGAAGGCATTTATGCTGCTGATTCACTTTGGCACCAACACCTAGGCAGGTTCTTGATTTTTCCTCAAACCCAAGGACCAGAGTTTCCAAGTGGGTTTGTGGAGTTATTAGATGCTTTGATTTCACTTGGGAATCTTTAGAGGACAGAGTTTTAAATCTCCTACTGCCAGAAAGGAGAGAGAATGCAGACGTGGCTTGCATCAGCAGGCGTCTGTACTTAATCATGGTCTTGACCCTTTTATGAAGGAATTAATTGGTTTAAGGCAGTATGTTAGCACTGGAAAATATGCATAGTCTGTCTCTGTGGATTCTTAACTAAAACTCCATCAAAGTCAGTGATGATTGTTTGTCTTCATTTGATACGCAGAAACAATTTTTTGACATCTTTACCTGAAGAAATGGAGGCACTGACACGACTGCAAGTGATAAATCTTTCATTTAACAGGTGAGAAACTACTCAATTTTTTATGATCTTTTTAATAAAATGATAAAAACTGGGCTGGGTTCAATATGATTTTCCTGTGATGTAAGAATGAGGAGGCACTTGATTAACTAGCTGTGAGCTTCAGACCCATGAAGTGAACGTCCTTCTTCATGCCACAGGTGGTTTAGTTGTGAGACTTTCTGCCACAGAAGTTTTGGAGAGAAGCAGTAGCCACTGCTTAAAAAAGTGATTAAACCATCTTGTGAACAGTGTATCAAAACGTGGATACCAACAGGGCTGCCCTTTGGCATACATTATACGGCAGTGATGAAAAGCATGAGGGGAAATGGTCAGCAGGAAACAGCCAAGTGGAGTCTGAAGAGCGCTGGCTGTTGCTGCCGTCACTCCCAGCAGAGAGAGCATGGGGCTGGAGCCCCAGCATTTCTTAAGCGTGGAAGAGAACAGCTGTTGGTTGTTCTCCATCTTTACACCTGTGAGTCACAGTAAGGGTGACACACTGGTCTTATCAAGGGAGTGGAGTTGGCCTGCAGTTGTTACAGCTGTTGGGCTGTCACTGCACACGCCTTGTTCAGCTTTTTTACTGTGGGCAGAGCAAAATAACGGATGCTTTCTCCTTTCAGAGCTGCATATTTAAACAAAGCTAAAGTGACGTTTTATCTTAAAGGCTGCTCGTGTTTTGAATGCCCTGTTTCTGACTTGCAGTGATTTGCCTCCTTTTTCTCTTGAAGATTTAAAGTATTTCCCAGTGTTCTGTACCGCATCTTAGCGCTGGAGACCATCCTGCTTAGTAACAATCAGGTGGGATCCATAGACCCTCTGGAGCTGAAGAAGATGGAGAGGCTGGGAACACTGGACCTTCAGAACAATGACCTCCTCCAGGTGCCACCAGAACTTGGAAACTGCGAAAATCTGAGGTGTGTGCTTTAAGTGGTGACCTGATCTATAAAAATATAGCCTGACCAAATCCTTCAGGGCATGTTTTGTCAGAGGAAGAGGTACTGTCCAGCAGTGTATCTGCCTGTAGGTCTCGGTGCTCTGAAAGGGTCTCTTTCACCATTTGTAAAACAGTGCAGTTGCCTCCATATTTGCTCATTATAGTCAAGAATTGGGGGAATTGTTTGTGGCTTTTAAAATAATGGAAAGGGCATGTTGGTGTGGGTGAATTTCATGTTGGAGCCTGAGTCATTTCCCCTGCCTGTCTGTCCAGGTGCTGGTGCATGGACAGACAGCCTTGGTGAGCAGGGCGGGTGAGCCGCAGCACTGAGCTCATTGCCTCCCTGTGTCACTCACGTCACTGCTATAGAAGAGGCAGGATAATGTTCTCTAAATAAGGTATAAATAAGGTATAAAGACTCTGAACATTCTTACATAATCCACTTCAAAGATGACAGTGATGCGTAAGCAGTCTGTCTTGTCAAAGACAACAGATCACTGGTCCCTCTGGTTTCCCCTTTAAAGGACATTTTCTGGAGCGAATTCAGAAACACAAAATAAAACACACACACCCGCCCCAGCAAAAACCTCCACAGAGATCTCTGTATACCAGAGTCCAGCAGCAATCTAGCAGCTGGGTACAAAGTGTAAGGTTACAGTTTTCCCCATTTATTGTGCCTTTTCTAAATTTCAGAAGTTCTTTTTCTCACACTTTACTGGCAAAGGCTGACTGAGGAATTAGGATTTGTGTGTAGTGTAGGTCTGCAGTAATACACCACCCCTGGCTTACTAGTGGAGCATAAAATTCAGGGGGCTCTAAAGAAGATGAGCTGGTGTGAACGAGGGAAGCAGAATCAAAATGCTTTTCCTAGAAGAGGAATTGCTTATGGATTTCAGAAGATTAGAGAGTGTATGCAGTGTGTGGATGTGTTGGAACAAGGGAAAACCTTTATGCAAGTGGCTCAAAGTCTCTGTGGTCTTCTAGGACACTTCTGTTGGAAGGAAATCCATTCCGCACTCCCCGGGCAGCTGTTCTGGCAAAAGGAACAGCTGCTGTGCTGGAGTACCTGAGAAGCCGGATTCCTACCTGATACAGTAGTCCATTTCCTTGGCAGACTCGGGAATCATCCCAAGTATGAAGTGTTATCGTCTCCGACCAAACGCTGTATTCTTTCACTGCCTTCCTCCTCCCTGAGCTGTTTTTTTACCTGGTCTGTGCCGAAAAGCCTTCACAATGCTGTTTGGAGTGTGCTTGTTAAGGGAGAACTCATCTGTGAAACATTTTCATGTTTCAAGAGTGTGTTTAAAAGCACCACAATGTATGTTTACACTTTTTGTAATAACGACTGCAGTGGAAAGCTGCTGTCGGTAACAGAGACAATTTTTTCTACAACTATGCTAATTTTTTAAAAGAATTCTCAACATCAAAGCATTTGAGCCAAAGGTAGCAGTAAACACTGATTTTTGTATGCTGGTTTATAACCTCTCATGAGGTATTCAGTCTCTCTTCACTGCTCCCTTGAAACACCGGCTGCTGGTCTGTGTGTGGGAAAAGGCTTGAACCCCTGTGCTGTGGGGCTGTGCCAAGGACAGGGCACAAGCTAAGGGTCTCCAGGCTGTGTGCATGCTCTGCATGAAGTACCAGATGTAGTGGATGACACAATAAATATTTCCTGTTGGAGGTTTGGTTTGCATTTCTTTCAGCATGCGCTATAATTGCATTTTTTTAGCCAGTAACATTTAGATACTTTTCTTTTTTCAAACACACTTCAATATCCTGTAAGCGATACCTTCATTCATGATAGGAATGCATCATGGATGTTAATGATATTAATATATAATGATGTAATATTAATGGCACTTTCAGGAAATCTGGGAAGGGCTCTTTATCAGGGAGTACAATGATAGGACAAGGAGTACTTGTTCTCAGCTGAAAGAGGGGAGATATAGATCAGTTTTTAGGAATAAATTTTTACTGTGAGGGTGGTGAGGCACTGGAACAGGTTGCCCAGAGAAATCATGGCTGCCCCATCCCTGGAAGTGTTCAAGGCCAGGTTGGATGGGGTTTTGAGCAACCTGATCCAGTGGAAGGTGTCCTTGTCCATGGCAGGGGGTTGGAAGTCAATGGGCTTTAAGATCCCTTCCAATCCATGGTTCTGTGATTCTGTACGAAAGGAAGGGCTGCTCACTGCAGTCTCTCAGTCATTTCTGTCGATGCAAAGGAGTATCTCACTCCAACACCACGTGGGTTGCTGGCAGGAGCAGACAACACTGCCGAAACCGTGACTTTGCTGCCTGACGGGGACAGTGTCCTCATGGGACATCTGCCCTGGTTCCAGAGGGTTGGGACCAACTCCTCTCACTGCCCCTAACTGGCAGAGCAGCATCTTCGGAAACCTCTGAGCTTTTCCAATAGTAAAAGATGACAAAAAATTAATTACAATAAGGTGACATTTTTATTATTTATACAATAAAGAGACTTTTTAATGTTATTCAAAACACTTTTTTAAATACTGAAAAAGTTGGGTACACCAAAGCCGAAAAATGGCTCTGCTATACACTGCACAGCATCGGTTTAGTCCCTGTATTCCTTTTATGTACAGAAGCATCTGCAAAATGCATTCTAAACACAATATGCACCCTACGGAGAAGTGTCATACATGAAATAAAATGGGAAGGATACAACCTGCGTGTGCAAATTAACTGACAATATCATTGATTGCACTCAATCAATAGATATAAAATATAGTTTTGAAGTACCTTTTTGCACATAAAATGAAGCAGCTTTCAAGTTCAGTTTAGTCTGTATACTGCAAAAAACATTAAGTACATTCACAATCTATGTTAATAAAGTAGTAAATATTTCTTCATTCAGCTCTATTTACATGAATACTGTAATTAAACTGAAAAGTACAGTTAGTAATTTGTAATATAGCAATCTTTTAACACATACAAAAATGACCATTTTCTGTATATAATTTAAGCTCAAAATCACAATTATCTCAAAATATTAATTACAATACAGCCATCTCCATCATAATTAAACTTCTTTTATAAAATGGTAAAATTTTTAATAAAGGAAGCTGTTGGTTCTGAACTGGATACAGTACTCACAGGTAGAAAATGTAACTGATGAGAGCGCAGGCTCTGCCTGGGGTCGGGGCAAAGCTGCACGTGCCACCAAAGAGCCAAGGCCCCAAGGGACAGAGCAGAAACCTCTTGTGCTGCGGGGCTGGGGAAAACATCTTACGAGGGCTGGGGAAATTCCTGGGCAATGCAACGATGGCATTCTCCTCCCAAATATTTGCTGGAATTGTCCAGGAAGAGGACTGGCAAAAAGCTTTTTTTTTTTTTTTTTACACTGTCTGTTAGAACCTGATGGATTCATATCCTATCTATCTAAACTACTGGCCTGAAATTTGTGTCGTCATGGTGCACCCCACTCACACTGGCAAGATGGACAAGTGAAATGAATCCTTAAATCTGCTTGCCTGAAATAAAACATCACATCTCTTTGTGCGCTTCCGTAAACCAACATCTTTTGAAGGCAGAACATGGTGAGCAGGGCCACAGCCCATGGGCAGGGAGCACAAACCTCAGATAAACCTTTATTCTCATCTGGAAATCCTTAATGTAAAATCCCACCAGTTAAAAATACTGCTCCAGTAGTTGCGCAGCCCACAGCAGAGGTGGAGGCCCTCCTGTACCTGTCAATGGGTTTTGGCAAATGGATCCTGGTGTCTGATCCTGTTTCTGTTTATAGTGCTGACCTGGCTGTGTGGGTGAGGGCAGTGCTGCGGACATAGCCTGCAACTGCTGGAGAGCTTGGCTGGCGTGTAGAGGCCAGGCAGCACGAACCCCAGGCTCTTAACTCTCCTCCAGTTAGTGGCTATTTCCTTGGGAATAAATTCCCAGATACCCAGTCAGCCTGGGATGAGCCCTGGGTTTTCCCTTGAGCCCAGATCCTGCTCGTCAGCAGTCTGAAATGTACGGGTTTCATTTAAACCTGCCTTTGCATTTACTATTGCACATCTCTATCAGGTGTCTACAGGCACACACAGAGATCTATAAATGGGCATTTTTTTTTTTTTTTTTGATTGCATAAAGTAGTTAAGTGCTATCTTACAAGCCAGAGAGGTTTAACGAAGGAACACCTTTACATTCAAGTGCTTATAGCAACAGCAAAACAATCTCCTGAACACTCATCCTGTAACTTCGTGTGGGACTTCTGGCTCACGAAGATTCTTGGTGTTCTGTAACATCCATTAGTTTGCTTTGCAGGTGTTCCTATAAAAGCTAAAAATACAGCTACTACAGCAACATTTCTAAGGTCTTTAATTCCCATTCAGAAAAGGGCCACCCTATAAAAGCAGCAGCCTTTCAGGCTGAGCTTTCCCAATGAATCCCTGGGAATGGTTGCATTTGCTGTCCCGCAGGCGCACTGTGTGCAGCCATAGAAACTTTCCCCTCAGCTGGGCTCCTGGCTCCCATGCACCCACTTGGCCTTGTCCTGCCCAGGTACCCATGCTGAGACACCAACCCAGCTGGCACACCCTGGCCCCACCTCGGAAGCTAATGGAGTGCTGTTAAACACAGATGCAGACACGGACACGTTAAAAACTATCTTGGAAAATGTAAAACCAGATATGAAGATGTTAAATGTTCACTATTGCAAACAGCTGCCTTTTGAAGATCATAGTTTATCAACCCCCAGATACAAACTTCGAGCTGCCAATAGGAAAATCGCTAAGACTGGAGAGCCCTGCGGGCTTCCTGGGGCCTGGTCTTCACTTTGTTCTCAGAATAAGAAAAGCATTTTGGAAGCAGCTTTTTTTCCTTCCCCCTCCTTAAATTGCTGCCTTGTAGCAAGACTGCAGAAAAGCAAACCAGTTCCTACCAACCTGGGCACTGGGTTTCCGGCACATGGCACGCTCGCTGGAGGTCTGAGGAGCACCACAGGAGTGGGAGCTCTGGCACGAGCCACTGAGCTCCTTAAAACTTGTTGCAAAATGAGGATAAGGGAATTACCTCGCAGACTTTGTTTTTAATCTAGCTCTTCCCTGAGGATTGTTTGTTAAGGAAGTGTTTATTGCATGGAAAAACCTAACAAAATGAACCTCCATGTGGAACTCGCCTCTGGGTGGACATCACCCACCTCCAGCACTTTCCATGTAATCAGTTAGTAAATAAAACAAAATACCATCATTACATGCAAAGTACCCAACCTGCAAACTGGATTGCAGATGATTGTGACTCCGAGGTCACAGGAGACCTCCCAGGAAGGACAAAAGGTGCAAATTATTTTGAAGAACAAATGTTATAATCCTAAGTAGTCCTTTAAGCAATTTTAATTGTTCGTAATAGTAGTGCTACCTATACATCATTTCAGTCAATTTGAATAAAAATAATGCCAAAAAGAAAATATTTGGTATTTTCCGGTGAAGTGGGGGTTGATGCTAAAGCTGCACTACTGTGTGTTTCAGCTGGGAGTCCAAACTCTCCCCCAAGCCCCTTTCTAGGGTCAGTGGGAGTTTGGGCTCAGTAAAGCACTGAAATGTGACACTGCACTGACTTGATTTTATTGTGATTTCCTTTTCATTATAACCCATTAATGAAAGCATTCAGCAACCTTAGAATACAGCTCTGTACACAGATCCGACTGATCGTGCCACTGTCCTTTAGATCTAATACACCCAGCAGGAGGAAACCCAACCAAGCACAAAGTACGGATTAACAAGCACTGGAGCACACTTGCTTTTTGCAGTTTACCAGTTTTTACTTGTAAATTGTTACCTTGGTTCTAGGTGCTAAGGCAGAGCCCTCCTCATCCTTCCTATACCTGCAACTCCCTACCACATTTTTGGTGCTACATGCGTAATGTGTACGATTAAGGCTGTCAGATCTCTGGAGTCTGTCCTGTTGCTGGGCTTGCCAGGGGCCAGTGGGCATGTCTGTGCTGTACAGTAACACCAGACAGCATTACAGTAGGGTGCAAGGCTGCCCTAGTCCTTTACTGCATTGCCTGCTGGAAGCAGAGCCCCAGGAAGGATTTGGGAGCCGGAGAGCTGTGCTGCCAGGAAATGCCTACAGGATGGGAGCCACAGGCAGGCTGGAAGACACTACGTGTCCACGTGGGTGCGTGTGTTCAAGGTTACAGAGGGATTTCTGCAGGAAAAAGCAAAGGCAGCTCTACAGAGGAATTTAGGTGCGTAGGTTTCTATTAAGGGACTTAATTCCTGTTCAATGTAACTAAGAGACACATAGATGTCTACGCTTTTCTGAACATGATGTTAAACAAATCCTTACTTCTTTTTTAAAGGGCGATGAGGACTTAAGAATGGAAAAGTGGACCTCTGAAATATCATAAATGTTAGAAAAGTTTTAGGTGGACTTCGCTAGAGCCTGTGTGACTTGATGGGACATTATGAAATTACATCCATGTGATGGAAACCCAACTGCAAAAATTGAGCAATTAACAATCCAAACCCAAATAATGTGAATTCAGCAAGCTTTTTCAGCTTGGGGTTCCAAGAAGATTTTAATTTACTATTTATTAATTATTTAAATTTATGTTCCTAATATGAAATCAAATTGTAACTTTCGAATTAGATTCAGCTATGGCTCATGGTGGCATCTGGTGGGCTGTTGCCCCTCCAGGGGTATGGAGGCTTTTCCAGTAGGAATGGTTGCATGAATAAAGTAAAATTCATATGAAATGGGTACCTGCTTGGAATTTATGTTTCACTGATATTTATACTAATAAACTGAATCATTCCTGTTGATTGAGGAGAAAAAGGGAGATGCAAACAGCAGAACACAGGGAACTTCCATGCAAATGTAGAAGTGTCACTTCCTTCATAACAAAATTCAGAGATAATTACTCCTGTAATAATTTGTAATTTAATTTTTACATATAGGGTACTTCATCTCTCCCTTCCTGTGTGCACTGTGGTTTTCATCATACCACCCTCTCCCAATACCTACACCCAAAGCAACTGCTATGCATTTGGTGCCCTCAGCAGATTACTCTTCCATGACTTTGCCTGGTTTGCCTCATGCCTGGCGTAAGCCCCTGGCCCACCCAACTGCCTGTGCCGAAACTCCCAGTGCCAGCATATTCCAGGGGTGTCAGGGACACATCAGCTAAGGGGAGCACTGGCAGCCCCTTCCATAGCTCACACCTGCTGCTTACTGTGCCCAGGTCCGCAGCAGAACTCCCAGAGTGTGTTTATAGCTCTGTGAGAGGAACACCGAGTCCCTAGAGCAGAGAGGGCTTTATACTAATGGCAGCATTATCCACTGGAGTTTCATTTGAAGCATAATTACCTCAGCCAGAATGCGCTTGATGGGAAGAGAAGAAAGGTTTCAGACTCTCTAGAGGCTTTTGCATGCAGAGAAGTAAGATATTCCTGTCCATCCCCCCCACTGGAAAAGGTGCGAGTGAGCCTGGCCCTCCTGGAGCAGGTTCTGGCTATCCCTACAGTCCATTGCCATTGGTGCCATTCAGGTCAATGGAAATGGATCCCCTGGAAAAATCTCACAGGAGGTTTTCCCATGTTTTTCCACCTTGCTGTCTGTTATAAACATGACAGACACCTGAACCACTGCACCGTCTGCAGCTTTGCAAAATCCTGTGCTGTCAGTGTTGGGAACAGCACCAGGACTTTTACCTGAAGGGCTCCCAGACTTCAATGGGAAAGCTTTACCCAGGCTTGTTTGGTGTCATTTGCTGTTCCCCCGACAATGCACCATTTCTTAGATTCAATCTGCTCCCGAATATTTTACAGAGACGATTACTCAAATAACAGATGAAACAAAGGTTAAAGCCTCACCAACAGTGAATACAGCAAGCAGGAGCTAGCACAGCCTGGACCAGAACAATGTCAGCCTAATGGATGGGGAATGTAAGGAAAGGGTCTTTAATTTCAAATTAAGAAGTTAAATAATAAAATTAGCAGCAACAAAAGAATTTTACTGCCACCCATCACAACCTCTTCCATTAATGAACCATACCTGCCTAAACTCACTCTTTGTCCATTTAGAGGGTTCACATGGAACCAATCAAAAGTGTCAAACAGAAGGAATTTAACCAATTTCCATGTAGGTTAGTTATACCTAGGTCTCAGAGTTGACAGTATAATTTATTAAGTATTTCACCCTGTATAGTGACATTTTTTACTAATTAATATGGAGCCAGCTATACACACTGCATATGTACAGGTATTTTCATAAGGCATATAATATCTTTGCATTGAAAATAAATGAACAATATTAAATTTAATTTAATATATACTTTCTTTGAGGTGTTTATGAAAATATTTCTTCTCTATATTTTCGTATGTGACATGATAGAAATATTTCATGGGAAGTACAGGTTAATATATTTTATCTTTATAAAGGCATATACAACTTTGAGGCAGTGTTTCTGATGGACAGCAGAATTCCTAAAGGATTTGTATGTGCTTCTGTGTTTTGAACTCATACGAAATTGACTTTAAGAAGTAACTTGATTAAAAAAACGCACCAATGCACAGCCAGAGGCTGACAATTAAAACTATTACATAGCCACATGAACAATATATTTATATAATTAATATATTTTTTCCCAAGATGATTGGTACTAACATAGAGTATTATACATTTGGCACTACTGTTTGCCATTGGTCCAGCAATTGGCAAAAAAATTGTTTCCTATGTATAAATCTGTTTGAACATTAGATCTGGCTAGACATATTTACTATTTATAAAAAAATATCTAGACAGTAAGCTCACGTTGAATAACTAGGTCTACTGTATTCTGGAAACTCTTCAGTAGCAATACAGCTTTCTCATGTTCCATATGTACAAAACTGTGTCCGTTGGCCTGCAACAAAAAAACAAGAAGAAGAGAAATTGCATGAGCTTCTATTTAGTGTCCTCATGTTGGGGGAGCAAAGGGACAGGTGAAAATGAAAAAGAAAGGTAAAATAAATCATAATCACACAATGGTTTCCAGTAAAACAGGAGTTTGTACGGCTGAGTGAATGCATTTCTCTCTCTTGCCATTGGACAAATGCTGCACCTCCTGTTTTGAGCAGGGGCTGGACTGGTGAACTCTGTGGCTCCTTTCCAACTGAAATTTTTCTGTAACTCTAGGACATTCAACATATTTTCTGAAGAAACAATAGCTCTGCGATGTAAGAGCTTTGGACATTGTGAAACCCAAGGAAAGTTACTGCTGCCACAGACAGGCTCAGGTCAGATGCAGACTTACTGCATACACAAGAGGGAAAGATCTACTGAATAAAGTGTCCTGTTTTAGTGCTAATTATGACTTTCTATAACTCCTCTGTTCCAGTGCTACTTAAAACAGTCAAATTTTAAACATCATTATCAGCAGTTCCTGAGCGTGATCAACAGGTGGAAGCAGGAGATCCCCTCTGTACAGAACACAGCCAGCCCGCGATGGCAAGCCGGCACAATCACAGAGAGCACTCACTGCAGATGCCTCCTGTCCACTCTTCCATGGAAGCCACAGAACTGCTCCCTGGGTGCCAGCTCCATCCTCAGCCTCACCTGGCCCCACAGCAGGCCTTGCACCCAGACGGTAAATGCTCAGTGGGCCCAAAGCTCCTCTTCTCTCCCCAGAAACAGCTACAGACACCTCTGCTCTTTACCTGAGGAGCCTGCTGCTAAGACACAGTGAGACCACGGCCAGGAATGTGCGTGTGTACAGCTGGGACTGGTGGGACACAGCAGCCTCGGAGAGACAGGCTATATGGCTGCTCACGGCAGAAGCTGCTCTCTTGAGCTTAGAGCAATTCTACAAACACACTGCACTTTAAAAAAATCCAAAAATAATATATATAAACATATATACACAACCTAACATTTAAAAATAGGCTAGAGAAGCCTTCCTGCTTTGGTTAATAAACCATTGCTGCTGTGAAATTACAGCCCCATGGAAGAACTACCAGACATATCCAGACCCTTATACATTGATATCTCTTTGGCCACAACAAAACCATGCTACACCACGTTACATATGGACAACAGACTCCAAGAACCACCCCTCACCAGCAGTCGGCAGGGCAGAGCTATTGGACGAACAGCACCAAGGGGCTGCCTGAGTCCTCGTGGCTGCCCATAGCTCCCTGCTTATCTGTGCCCACTGCCTGTCAGCAACTCGCAGAAGTTCAGCTCCTTCCCCTGCACCTGAGGCTTACAGAAAGGACACTCCATACCTTCTTGCTGTATCAAGCAATGCCCCATGCTCTCTTGCTGTATTAAAGGATGCCCAGGTCAGAAGGATAACTGAAATAAGTGCTGCACACATCTCTGCAGGAATAGGCAGCCCATGAGTGTGGTGCTACTTTCATGGCACTTGAAGGTTTCTGTTCAAAGGTAGCAGCTGCTGTGAGCTCCAGCATTGACAACTACACAGAATGGCAACAGGCTGGCACATGCAGCATCAAAGCAGCAGTGAAAAGAAGCTCACTTTTATTCAGCTTAATACAATAAAATATATTTGCTCTGAGAAACAGGAATACAAATTGCAGGCAGAAGAAATTTCACAGACATACATTCATTATGTGCCAAAATTAGGCAATCATTTAGGCATTCCGTTTGAGCACAGCTTGACTCTTCTGTGATTCAGAGGGAATCGGGAGAAATTTCAGTTTATTCACTACACAGCTCATTCAGATCTATATTGTTCGTTTGGGATAACAAATAACAAAAGAACTTGCAAGCACACCTAAGAGCAGGCCAGTTCTGCCCACACCCCTTCCCATTCTTTACATGTGCATCAAGGGTATGCAAAAATGCTGCGCAGTTCAGCTCTCACTAGCTCTGAAACCTCTTCTCTACAAGAAAGGTTTCTCAGTGGAAGAGGGCTGTAGGAGACACACATCCAAAAATACCTAAGCAGGCCACATCCACAGGGATCTGTTATTTAACATATAAATAAATGATAATCAGAATCTACTTCTTTCATTCCTGCTGTGGTCTCACATTCTCCACAAAATATGGCTACAAAATCCACATACATATTTACACAGAGTTATTATTTGGTGCTAATTATCAGACAGAAAGAATGGGTTTTAGCTGAATCATAGAGCCACAAAAACAAGATTTCTTAGACCAGAAAGGTAGCCTTTAATGCACGGCGCCCGAATTACAGGGTAGGCCTTGTAGAGCTGCTTGCTCTCTGCTGACAGACTTAGCGATCACACAACTTTTTTCCTCCATAAAGTCATCCACTAGAACTGCTGCTGATTTTATAACAGAAAAAACATTCATATTTATCAAATGAATAACTTATGGCATAGAAAGGTACAAAAGTTTTGCTCCCCTCAGGATCCCAAGAGAGGCTGTGGGCTTCTGGACACGTAAGGGCCAGAAATTTTTCACTGCAGAAGACACACACACACTCTTCTACCAAAACCAGGCAAAACAGCATTTAAGAATGACAGTTCCACAGTGATCTGGGTAAGTCCACCCAGGGAACGTTAAACCTTGTAAATTCTCTCCCTCTTTTACCAGAACTGCTTGGGGAAAACATAAATGCATGACACAAACATTACTGCTACTCCTGAAAACACGCTGCAAAGCAAACTCTTCCATGTAAATGTTTAAGAAATTTTCCCCTGTAGCACTGGCCTGATGAGATCTTCCTGTGCATCACTTGACAGCACGGAGTACAAAAAGTGCATGGAGATCAAGGTACTCCAGTCACGGTGACACTGGGGTTGCCTGACATGACACTACCTCAAGAGCCAGCCAGCAACACTGAGGGCAACGCACCAGACATGACAGGAGGGAGAGCCCATGGCACAAAGATGCAGTTGATACAAAAAGTAGATCATGGGGTAGACAGGGTGAGGACAGAGTGCGCTAAGGCTGAGGAAAGACAGTTCCTCCCTTGGAGTCCCAGCAGAAACTGGTGTTACAAGAAGTGCATGTGGGGAAGGCAAGTGCTGCAGACAGCTATGGATGCCAAAGAAGAGAGATTGTGGGTGAAGCGGAACCTCCTTCTACATAGTATAGTATTACAAAGCCCTAGCCTCTGCCAGGGGACTGCCTCATGAGATAAATGCAAACAAAGGTGATGGCACGAGTGGAAAATGGCGGTGCAGGTGGCGTCAATACTTCCAAGTTTTTACTGCCTAGAGAACTGGATACTTTTAGCTAAAGGCATTGCTTATATTTGAGAAGTAAAATATCCTTCATCACAGTTACCTTTTTTTTAATTCCTTCATGAGATTAATGACCGCCCTTTCACTTGCGACAATGTAAATCTACATCTGGTAACAAGCATTATTCACGGGTAGAGGTAATTGCAAATAAAAGGGAAATGTTCTTGCCACAGAATTTGAAATGATGTACTGACAGTGACAAATGAAAAACTCTGCTGAGACTGATCTACAATCCTATGAGAAGGACTTAGAGTGCAAAGTCAAACAAACTTAATTAGCATAAGTGATGAATAAATTAGTAGAGCGACATTTGCTACCTAAAAAATGCAGCATTACCTTAAATGTGATTATCTAAACACATGTAAATGCTTCTACTTTAGGAACGCATGCTGAAACACAGGAAATGTCAGCTCCTTGGTGACCTGTGCAGATCAGGAGAAATCATCTGACGTAACAATAGCTATAAAATCAATGCAAGGTTGGAAGTGTACATCTAAGACACACTGGGCACACAGGTAACAGACCTGTCCCTGCACAGACCAATACAGCACTTGCACAGCTCCATTCAGATGACTCCCACACATATGCCCACTGCTTGCCCACCTTATTTTGCTGTTACTATATTTTACTCTTACCTATTTTTGTGTCTGTTACTAAGCTCAGCGTCCAGTATAGCACCTTGATTGTTCTAAGTAACTCTAGCTAATTCTATACTTCACTTATCTTGGATATTTTCCTTATTTCACTGTTGTGTGAACATAGGGAACACACAGTGCCTGTTGTAGAGCTTGGAGCTGATAATCACTGCAGTGCCTTGGAGAGAAAGAGGGGTGGGGGGAGCGAAGGAGAGAAAGAGGCAGGAGGGAAGAGGCTTCTGAAGACATCTGAAACGTCCTTGGTTTGCTGACTCCCTTCATATAACCGATTAAAAAACAGTTAACTTCTTACCCTTGATCAGTCTGAACAGCTTTAAAAGCTGTTAGAAGCCTTGCAGTTAACTATAACAACTCTCATCCAAAGTAGAGCTATTTCCTGCCAGTGGTAACACATTTTCCAGGCTTAAAAAAATACCAAACATCCTCACAGGAGATGGCAGAAACCCCTTTTCTACATGGATAGACGTTATTTTCTGGGAATGAGGAATTTTTGAAAGGTGTGCTCAAGAACAGCCTGTCTACTTAAAATATTCATTGGATACAGAAAATATTTGTTGTAGAAACAAGGAAGAAAACAAAAAGCTGAGATTTCTCTGTAAATTACGCAGATGCTTCCATGATCCTGTAGTGGATCCAGCAGTGGCTGTTTTTCACAAGAGTGCATTAAAAAATGCTGAGGCAGTGAAAGAGAGGCAAAAATACTGACAGTTAAAATTCTGCCAAAAATGGGACTACATAACTCCTTATACCAGTGTCACAGGTGAAAATTCTAAACACAACTTGTGTTGTCATATTTTTATGCTTGTGAAACTGCTTGTAAATCTCCTTTCTCCCTGCACCTTCCTGTGCTGTTAGTGTGGAAAAGCTGGATATGACTTAAAGATTATTTTTATTTTAGAGTTTAAACTGTGTCACCTGGATTACTCCTGCAAGTAAGCATTAAGCCTCTCCTGCAGGACCATTCCCCTCCCAGAAGGCTATTGCTGGCATCCATGTGCCTTAGTATCCCTGGGGACAGAGCAGAAACTGCCAGACAAAATGATGGACAGACTGGCTCCTTGGTGTGCTATAGTCCCTCTGCTCTCAGGGTGCTCCCTGGGCTTAATTCAGCTTTTCACTAGTGGCGGGGGGGCTGTCAGACAGAACACCCCAGCGATGCTTTTCCACATCCCTGGGTTGTTTTCAAACAGCTTTAGTCCTTCTTTCTGAGACCAGCCTGCAACAGTACCACAAGTATATTCTCTATTAAAGCATCATAATAACAAAACTAGCAGTTGACTTGTACTGAAAACAGTATCATTGTAAGATGCAAATCCACAATTCAGTAACAAAGGAATTAAATCCATCCATACCTGGAGGATCTTATCACCAGGCTGGAGCAGGCTGGATGCTGGTCCGTCAGGCTGAACCCTAGTAACAAAGATACCCTATAAGTCAGAAGTAACAGAGGTTAGGATGCTATCACCAAGAACTAGTTCCCAAAATACAGGTGTATTCCTAACTGGTGCCTGGGGTTTTATATACCCTGGCAATGGTCTAAACACTCAACCCTTTTTTAATGTTTGTAATCAAACGGTAGTACAGGTTTAAAGCAGCTCTCCATGACCTTCAGCTAGATATTGCCTGATACAAATACAATTGTGGGTCATTTGAAACATGCCACAAATGTCCAGTTTGAATGGGGCATGAGTGACAGTGTTATCAGAAGGATAATTACAATGGAGCAAGTGTTAATTTACAGAATAAAGCATTCTATAGCCTATACAGTAATCTTTGTTTACTTCCTCTGGTGGACAGAGAAAGTTTAAAAAAATTCCATAAAGCAGCCTTGGTTTTCAGCCCTTGACCTATTGAGTACAACAATCTGCAGACTGTCACTTAATCCAGGGCCTGAACAGTGAACGACTTTGGAAGGGGAAAAATATTAAGTATTAAAGAATATTTTTAGATTTGGTATCAGAATTTCAGTAGAATACATTATTAAAACCCCAAATCAAAGACTGAGTTCCCAGAGGATGAACATATTTGAGTTATTACCCATACAAGCTCATGCAGTCTTCTGTACCCTTAGCCTCACCTTCGCTGCTGCGCTTCCCCTGATGCCAAGCGCAAATACCTTCAAGGGGGCAGGCTAAATTTTAGCCTTCTACATTGCTCCCAGAGGCACCAGAGAAATTCGCTGCTTGGCATCAGCATGCAAATCATGTGTGTCCTTGTGGGATTTTATAGCCTTCAGGAGCAAGTTACTGTCCAGTATTCCTGTTAACCTTATAAAACCAAGTCCCTTGGGAGCAGAGTGATGGGCTGCATCTATTTCATCCACATGCCATTAACTTGCAACACAAGTTTGCCATTCAAAATGAATAAGCACTGCTGTGCTTTCTATTGCCCCTCCTGTCCTCTCATCGCAGCACCATCAGTGCGCCAGGGCTGGGGTGTATCACTGTGCAGAAGCGTGCCCACTGCCATCCCCATCGATTTCATCTTACAGACAGAAATAATATCATATGGGATTATCAATGAGAAAACTGAAAGGAAGTGATTGTGTTAGATTGATATTTCCAATTAGCTTTCTGTTGGAATTCAGAATAGCGGGGAAAATACTTTTAAATTTGCATGTAGATCTCAGATTCTTGAGAGGAGATGAAAAGATAGTTTTAATTCCATCATTTGCCAAACATTCTGAATATTTATGGGAGTTATAACTGCCTCTCAAGACCAAATCCAGGATTAAAAAAGAATATAAACCATACATTTAACTGAGACGTACCCATAGTACTTGTTTTTCAACAAACTGCAGTCAGTTTTGCAGCACAGAACAGAAAAATTCCCAGGTCTAAGAGTTCATTTTCTAATCCTAAAGCCCTGGGTAGCTGATAATCACAGATCCTGTATTTTTACTGGGCTTCTTTTTACTGTTAAGAGATTTATCCTTTTAAAAATGTAATTCCCAGAATGAACATTGAGTCTCCCTGACCATCATATACCATAACAGTGGCATCTTTAATTCATGGTACAGATCAGAAGACTGTTTGCCGTGGGGTTTGTAAGGAATCAATGACCTCCAGACCAGTTTACAGGCCAGGCTGACCTTATTTGACACAGCTGCTATACACCCTGGCATTTCAGCTAGCTAGTCATTCTATTACTATTTTAATACTCCCTCTAATGACTCCAGGGAAAGTTTAATCAAGGCCTATATTGACTCTTACAAGAAAAAAGTGAAAGATGGCATTCTTCAGAAAACAGTCTGAAAAAGTATGTCATACATGGCATAGAAGGCAGACACCCATGGGATTTCTGGTTTGTTTCTCTCATTTCATTAACCAGAAAAAAAGCAGACACTCCCCTAACAAAAAAAAAAAAAAAAGCCAAGTATGGGAACAATTCTTTCAATTTTCACGACAGAAGGGCATAAACATTTCACTCATGTTATCTATGTCTTCACTCTATGGCACTCTAAAACAAGGGCCATTTAGAGAGAAATTAATAACTTACCTTATCAGAAGGTTTGAATGGATTTCCTTGTCCACTTATTCCACCACTGATACTAAAACCGAGGCCAGGATTCTTCTCTATCCTCACACAAAACTAGATTAAAAAGATATGGCAAGATAAGTCAATGCCAACATTAAAGCCTGTGTAAATAATGTCACATTCCTCCCATACATCCCATTCCTCCATTAACAGATGAGTTGACCCTCTCACAAGCTGTACTGCACAATACAGTAAAATCAGTAGAATATTCTTAGAGACTAGAAGTATTTTCATGATTTTAGCATGCTGCAATGCTTCCATAATATTCACAGTGCTGCATGTGTTTTTGCATGTATTTTAAAATTTTATTCTCAAGTTAAAAAAACCCAAACCCTTTAAACTTGTGAAGGGGCAGTTCACATTGGCTAAATTTAAGTGTTTAAACACTGGGATAAGTCTTTTTGTGAGGCTTCATCTTGTGCACTTCTGTTTTTCCAGAAGGTACCACCTGTGCAGCATCCCCAGGTGTTATGACTGGAACAAAGACAAGAAATAATTACTTCGATGTTCGGAAATCAAACCTTTGTGAGCATCAGGGCCACAGTCAAGGCAGCCTGCACTGAGCAGCAAACACTTCTCCAAGTGCCTTACTCCAGGAAACAGTGCTCAATCTTATCTTTCAGGTAGGATAACTCTAAATGGCACTGGGTAATTGAATATAAAATAAAAATGACTTCAGGGTAGTTTAATAACTACTTATTGAACCAGTCTGAGCAGATACTCAAGCCACACAAGCAATTGCTTCTGAATCTCAATGTGATACTCAGGGACTGAATATAGGCAGCTGCTTGCGTGGACTGACCAATACTTTACACAGGAGAAAGCTTTACTAATGATTCTGAACCTCATTCTGCAAGCCAGGTGCCTCAGACAGTTATTACCATCATTAAGGCCAAACAAAATGGGGATAGGACAAAGTAATGAAGAATCTTGTCGTTAGGCTAGGCTGGGGGCCCTGGAGCTACAGCTGGCCTTTTCTAGGGCTAAACTGGAGCAGCTGATACAAACGCGAGATCAGTGTCTTGCCAAATATGCTGCACTGTTAGCACTGAACTAGGTTACTGGGAATCAGCAGAAATTGCTAATTAATTTGGTGTGACCCGGTGATGGCAGCTTTGTTCAGGAACTTCAATGCCAAGTTGTGTTGCTTGGTCAATTCCATAAAGAATGCCATCAGTCCCTGGTGCTGGGGAGGAGGACAGAGCAACTCAGCTCCCTTCAGCTCAGCCACACTCCACACGCTGCCTAGCTCAGCCACCCTCTCTTACTTAAGGCTCCCTGTTCATGCTGTACACAAGGCAGAAAGAACAAGAAAGGTTTTGTCAAAGTCTTACTTAACAGATACACTTTCTCACCTGCTCCTGATACGCATCCGTACTTCTCTGACCCTTGGTTTGAATTAAACATCGCCCTGTCTGAGGTGCTCGAGAGCTCTGCGAAGAGGGAATCTGAATAGGCAATGGTGGCTGAAACTGCTGAATGGTGACTTTGTTCATGTTTCCTTCATACTGCTGCTCGCGGCTCCGATGCTGCAGGCTTTGCGATCCCATTAAAGTCTGGATATGGCTACCTGCCTGTGGGTAACGTAACCCGTTAGGCCAGAAATTCAGGAAGCTGAAAAGAAGCAATTATTACAACTTACAGAGTCAAGTAAAGGCAAACCTCTTTAAATCGTATCAGAGGTTTGCCTTTTGGAAAAAACGTGATTCAAAGCAGCAAAGGTATGCCTGCTGCATTCAGTGACCCTGGGAGGTTTAAGGGAAATCAGCCATATACAGGATGTTTTATAAATAGAAATATTTTTTTTCCTCATGTCACGATACATGCTTCAGCTCCGAATGTTTAGTGAACTGAAAACATTTAATAAGTTGAAGTAGGGTAAATTATTCATCACAGCACACTCTGAAGATACCTGAATGCTGTTTTTTTTTTTCTCCAAGGATAGTTTGGAATAAGATTTATAACACAAATCCAGATACCAGCCAGTATCGTGCACTGTGTCTGGAAACCATAATCTATTAAATCCTATGCCTTGTCCTAGGAACAAATGCAGCTTTTACAAAATGTAACTAATTAAATGATCAAATTTCTATGACAATACCTACTGACAGGAAGCTCTAATACTTTGTAATTGTAACTGAAATACTGCATTTACATTGACTTAGTCTTTGATATTTTCAGTAAAAATGGATGTCTCTCATTCTTCCACCCTGCTGTCTTCACTGCCTTTCATGTTTGCAAGCTGTGATCTAAGACGTGAAGTTTGCTTTTGGTATTCTGTTCTTGACATGGTAAAGCTGCATAGTTGCTCACTCTTCAACACACAGTTTCTATTTAGGGACATGAATTACAAATATTTGAGGCAAAATACATATGGCTGAGACGATTTTATAATTTCCATACTGACAGGATTCAGATGCTGTTGCTTGTAAATAATCACATGCAACTTAGCCATAAGCAAGCCACAAGCAAAATTCAAGCTCCATTGTATGATCAATTATTATTACCTTCATGAAATACCATACCATTGCTACTGAGTGTATTCATATTACACGTATCCATCAACACACGCTGTTATTTGAACAGCCTTAGTGTGAAAGAGCTTTACACATTGCAAGTCTCAATATCTGCAAGTCTCCAAGGACAAAACATCAGCCAACAACACAATCGCGTCTCATCATGAGGGTCTAATCCTCAGTACTACTGAACCTTTATGATCCGGGTGCAAGTGTCACCGATTTTAAGAATGTATTTTAGACAAGATTAAATTTAATACAGCAAAAGATCAAAACATTTCTAACCCAGTGGTCATTCATCTGGCCTCACAAGTTACAGCAGCCAGGGCTGTTGCTTGTTGCCATAACAAAACCACATCTTAATGGATTTCCAAGTTTGGTCTGCAGAACACATCATTCATACAGATGTAGCTGGAGCTACTCGTGTCACTGAACACCGAACCCCAGCAAGGCACACAGTGACTACCAGCAACACCGATCTGCCCCATCTTATTTTTTTGCTGATGACATTTGAAGAGAGGGACTAGGCAGAATACATGTCTGATGGTTCTCCATTTCAGTACAAAAGGGGTAATGACAGAGAAATCTCTTTCTCCTTGTGTTCAAATCTTAAGTCCCCAAACTCTTCTTAAGACACAGCTCACCTGTATCCATGAAATTGCTTAGCAGACATTCACAAACTTACTCTAAGAACAGCCAAGTGAAGTCAGTCTGTACTGTGAACACCCTACTTTACACGTCAGAGAGATCTTGAATTCAACCAAGACCATAAGGGAAGGAAAACGCTCAAGACAAACTTTTTAGCTACTGATGCAGCAATAATCCTTAGCAGATCCTCCGGGTCGACCTGCACCATGGAGACACAAGGTGAACAGGCAACCATGTGCAGCACAGTTCTGCACTTCATGTTGTGTCACACCTATCACAAGAGGATCCCAAAAAAAGCAGAATCTCATAGATTCTGCTGTTTGCCCCAGATATAATCCCATATCCACCACAACAGCCCACAGCGGGTGCATTGTCTGCTCAGTGGAAGACATCTATTTCAAATATAAAAAAAAATGTGCTTCTTCACTGAAAAACCTCAAATTTTCTCTACCAGGTTAAAATATCTTGATATTGAACAGCAGATACCAGAAAGGAAACAGAAGCAGCCTCCAGCCTCTCAGTTGTGGCTAACAGAAATACTCCCAAGCCAGAAAAGGAGAGAAATGGTGACTCTGACACTTTTTTATGTCCCAGTTTTGAAGCAGCTGCCTTGCCCCAGTTCCATAGCATACACTCGTTCTCCACCTACCATACATTACAGCCAATCCAGGAACTCCAAGAGTTTGCCTTCAACGTGGGCTGCTGCAATCCTGCAGCAGAAGAGGCCAGCTAACACAGCATCCCCAAATCTGTGTAGCTCGTCATCTTAGAGGATCACTACACTGCATCCAGGTTGGCTAGCCTGATTCTGTTCATTTTCCATCTTCATTCTCACTCTTCAGCCTCTCCTTTTCATAAGGAATGATTTCCAGGTCCCTTTTTGGTGACCTCTCACCACACTTCTACTCCTTCCCTGTTTATGGAGGAGTAGCTAACTCAGAATACAACTGATGTAATCAGGCACATAGCTGACTTGTTGACATGACAGAAAAAGTCACCTTCCAGGAAGCATAAATACTATAGCCTTATAATAAATCAGTGGATTATTCAATTTCAAGATTAAAATATCCAACATTTCCATAGGATAAACAGCCCATAAATTATGGGATGATCACATAAACGATCATACTTAAAATGAAGTCAGCATTTAATCTGCATTCTGAACAGCAAAAAGTAAGCAACCACACTCCACATAACTATGCAGTAATTACCATGCAGGATTCCCACCCTACCTAACATAAATAGCCATCTCAACATACATAGTGGTCCTCCCTGTGCAGAAAATTTCATCTTCATCTATATGCACTACATCAGCTTGAATATGCAGCCTATCTGTCTACAGTACATGATCTCCTTCTTGGAAGAACAAGTCCCAACTCTTCTTCCAGTGATTTCCCAGGCACAACTCTACCATATAGTGTCTGCGCTCTGTGCAAGCCCATTCACACTAATACTGTTACATTACTGGAAAAACAAAGCATATACTACAACTTATATTTACATAATTCACTTGTTTGCTATGTTGAACATTATTTCCATAGAAGATTTCTGAGTCTGACTTCAAGTAATTGCTGTATTTTTATCCCCAGATGCTGGGAAACCAAGATGCTCTAGGTAACTTTCAAGGGAGGAGAAATTAGCATTGTCATAACAGCACAGTGCAAACCACCTCATGTTAACAGAGGTTGGAGAGATCATATCACTACTTCTTGTGCATTCACACCGTGGCTCTTGCTAGAGGTGGATAAGCTGCCTTTCTTGGAAACAGGAATTATTTATTCTGCAGAAAAGGATCGCTATTGTGGAGCCTGCATTCTTTACTTTATTTAAAATCCACCACAAAAGTTAATTATTTTCAGCTCAGTGTCCAATATTTACAGTATAATTAAAGTGGCTGACAACGGATGTAACAATGGACTGCTCCACTGAGCTAAGTGGATTTCAGAATGGTTATGCAATGTTTGTAATTTCCACATCTGAGCAGCGAGATGCTGAAATATTCAGAACAAAACAGAATCTGAAGTTTCTTATTATAGCAACACTGATGATGCACAAATGCAAGACATAGACAGTGCTAGATTGTGTGAATGGATAAACGCAGGTTTTAGCCCAATATGCCAGTGAAGATAAGCAGTAACTCTTCTTAAATGTCTTATCCTGGTTTCTTGTGTATCAGAGGATAAGGAAAACCCTTCAAATAAGTTGGCTGTCAAGAGCCAACTCCATCAAACAATGTCAGGGTGCACTCCTCATCCTCCTGTGCTTGGGAAGGAGTCTCTGGGCTGCCCTAGGTACAATGGCTTTCGTCTCCCACTTTCAAGCAATTCTCGTACACATTTATCTCTTGCCACTATTTTTGTCTGAAGGCAAGGGTTACTGCTCTTGAGACTGCCTTGGATTAAAGGACATGAAGCCAGTAGGGAGATATTTGCCATATCAGAGCTGACAGGTAATTGTGCTACAGAAGTTGCCAGTTCTACTCACTTGTAAGCCTTTACTTCAGGAAAAATCTGGACTAATCTCCATATGGATAACTATCAATGTAATTATCACTGCTTACCTGTGTGGCTCCACCTTCTAAAGCTGATTGCAAAACCAGCTTAGTTTGTCAAGATCCTCAATCTCCAGCTTTATGATTAGAGTACCAAAAAATGGCAGTTGCTCAGTTGATGAACAGAGCCAAGTTGGGGCTTGGAGAGAGCAGAGAGTGTTTTCATAGAAACAGGACAGATCCAAGCACTGGAATTTAGTAACCAACGCCACAAAGTACTAGAAATTAGGCTCCTTTATAGTCAGTTTATCAGTAATTGATGTACACCTAGCATATCTCTGCCAAAATGTCTGTGACTGTCCAGACACTGGGCTGACTTCCATCTCAACACATTTATTTTTTGTCATGAACAGAAGAATGTAATTTAAGTGAAAAATCTGAATGAAGACACATGTCCTGTCTTTTCAGGATAAGAGGGAGCTGACCGCTGTCTGATACATGCAGGAATGTATCTGCCCAGCCCACTGTGCCCACTTCACAAACTATAGAATTAACTCCTAGCATTCACATAAATAAATACAAAACCAGGCAGCAGCATGAAAACACCATCCTTAATCTATAATGATTAGTGCTTTAAATTTTGAAACACAACCATGTGTTTCTCAAACCTGTCCACATTAACCCACCTTCCTCCTTTCAGTGATTCACCAGGAAAAACACAACCATAGCCATGTCAGCAGCTTTGCTGATGCTGCCTACCTTCTTGGTGACAGTGTCCGGTGGCACGTCCCGCCTCCCCAGCGGGTAGGGGTTCCACTGGCTGGTCACAGATACCTCCTCCTGCCCATTGTCCAGGATGCTGCTCTGCTGTGATGGGGTCTGTTGCAGAAACGGTAGGGCAGCCTTTAGTCACTGTCATACCATGACAGAAAACTCTCCATATGTATTTCAGTAATCAGCCCAGTTACACTGTAACACATTATTATTGCTAAAACGGAAATCCTTTTAAATTTCTATGGCAATTCATTAATGTGTAATCAT
This sequence comes from Tapera naevia, assembly GCA_033556795.1. NCBI lineage: Eukaryota > Metazoa > Chordata > Aves > Cuculiformes > Neomorphidae > Tapera > Tapera naevia. The sequence continues at coordinate 900,121 of JAUMJJ010000198.1, read as the reverse complement.
ATTGCTGAGGGACTCTCTGCAAGCAGGAGATCTTGAAAGATATGTAAGAGAAATAATGAGAATAATGAATCATGACAAAAAAATTCATTTAACATAAGTCATTATTTTCAGAGAAACAAATTTTGGCCAAGTTCCATATTTAAGCATACAAGCTGCCATTAATGATTTGAATTAGAACTTTCTTACTGGTAATTCAAGCATCAAATCTTTTTTAGAAGTATTTGCCACAAGATTAAATTATATGCTTATAATTTCTTCACATAGTAATATGCTTCATATTCCTTAGTGACAATATTGAACTTGTCACTACTGTCACCTTGTGCTATGCTCTGTGTATAACTGAGTGTCGTGTGCTTCTCACAGACCTCTCTCTAGGCTATGGCTGGTTTTGTCCTCAGTTAATAGGATATCACTGTACAATATTAATCGTTAATTAAATGCTTTCCTGAATAGCAATGGACATAACACACATTTAAAGTTTCCTAAATAAGGTTGATACGTCTGTGATTATTTTCCACTTCTCTCTCCCTTTATACGTGTTGTCTCTTTGTCTTTTTTCCTCCTGTTTTCTTTTTCCTCCTGTTTTCAGCAATGTTGAGGGTGTTTGTAATTTTTCTGTCCAATCCCAATTTGTTGTTATCTGTTTCTCTGTATTTCTTTACCGTAGCTGGAAATTCTGCTAACATGGGTAAGGCTTTTCGTGTCACTTTCCAAAACGCCAACATTGTGCTACCACTGACAGCACATAGCATTAGGTAGTGCTAATTCAGTTAACTGGTTATTCAGTGCTGATTAAAGGCAACCTGCATTAAGAAAAAAAGTCTGTTCTTCCCCTCTGTCATTCAAGCATTTTCTTCTTCAGCTTCGATTAAAAAAATCACAAGAGACTTCTTTAGATGAATGAAGAACAAATGAAACTGTTGCTCTGAAATATTAAAGCTGGTAACTGGTCAATTAAGAACTTTTTTAATGCAAGCTTAAAAACACTTTAAAAATAAACAGAAGTAAATCTTGATGTAAATCATACTCCTCAGAGGTTAAGTAAAAAAATATCAACAATTATTTAAAATCTAAGAAAACTTTAATTATAAATCTCTCATCATTCAAGAAGTCTTCCTGGAAAAATCAGGAAAGATGCGATTTTTCTTATATTAAAAACTACCAGAAAAAGCATTTCCCTTATAGAAACTACAAGACCTCTATTGAAAATAGCAAAATAAGAGTGTCAGCACTTTTTCTATGGGTCATCCCTCACAGCTCACCAGACACTGGCCCCAGCGCCTGACACAGCAGTGCTCCTGGTATCTCAGATAGCACAGCACTCTCCAACAATGCCAAAGCTGGGCCCAGAGCTGCACACTGGTGTAGGGACATGCAGGAAAAATGATGACACATCTTGAATTCCTCACAAGCAGCAAACCCTTTTCATTCAGATAGGCTTCCTGCAAGCAGCCTGCCTGAACATGCTGCCAAGGGTTCACCCCTGCCCAGGTATCCCCAGCCCAGGACTGAGTTCTTCTTATCTAGATCAGAATGTGGGTTCCAGTTTGGGTGTAGGGAGGGCTCTTTGTGCCTAAGGAAACTCAGGAATCAGCCATTCTGCCCTGTTTTCCCCATGTAACCCTCATCCAAATGGAAGTACATCATCTGAGACCAAGGCAGTAAACAGCATCTACAATGGAAAATACAATATAAAACCAAAAGTTTCTGCTCTGAGTAGTAGTAAAAAAACTATGAAAAAGAAAAGCCATCATCTTTACAACATAACTCATCCCTTCCAGATTCACCTGCAGACCGAGGAGCCTGAGGCTCTGCTGTGCAATGGATTTATACAGTGTGCTATGTGCCCTCACCATGCAGAGACAGAGGGGATTAGCGAGGCGGTCTCCTAAGAGAACTTCCAGTTTTCCTCCCAAGCGATACATGTGAATGTGCTTATTATCATTCCTAAAGGAAGGTGGTACAGTTTGCTTCTGAGAATGGAGTGCATCAAACCATAAACTTTAAAAAGAATTGTGAGATGGATGCCCAACATCAAAAGCATTCTTCTGAAAAGTGTCTCTTTTGTCACTGCAGACAATGCTGTGCCATTTTTATAAGCAACTGCCTGACCTGCAGAGGAGAGTTCGTACTCAAAATGGAAAAGAAAAAAAATAGAGGATTGCTTCTGCTTTCTCAATAAATAGGAAAATTCTGAGATAACAGGTTTTCTTTTCATTTTCTGCAGTAAAATGAATTTGTTGACTTGTAATAATATTCATTGATAGAGCTCAAACAGTCTGCAAACAAATCACATAGCTATTAAGTCTAGGTGAAAAATGAAAAGCAGCAGTTTGAACATTTCATATAGGGAGTTGAATGATGTAATAAACTTTCTCAAAATAAGTAATTGCTCTATTGATTTCCACTGGACAATTAGACCTCACTCATTACTCTCTTGAATCTAGGCCACAAGAAAGAGGAATAAGATGAGGTAAATATTAAGCTGCTGTGACCTGGATTCATTAAGAAATGCAAAATCCTTTAGAACATGTGAAAGAACACATTTTATCAACACTAAACATTCAGATTAATTTTTTCAAAAGTAAATTTTCACCACTTTCCCAACAGTAAGAGAATACACTCCACCCCCCCCCATGTAGTTCAGCATCACATTGTGTATGGGTATGTAGCAATGAAATGCTGGTGAATAGAAAGCAGAACAACTCACAGAATGCCAGATCTCAAACCATGTCATCCTAAACAGTTTCATGAATCTCTTCAGATATCCATATATTAGCATCCATATTCATCTACAGTCTAAAATTATGAAAGTGATATATATATATATAATACCTTATTCCTAAATGTATGTAGAAAATAGTATTATTCGGAGTTGATGCCAAATGGACTTCTTTCAAGGACTTGTGACAAGAATTAGTATAAGCCCAAAGAGACAAACAAATTCTTTGAAAGAAAAAAACAGTATGACCAACACTGGAAAGCTGTGTCCAAACACACACACATCTGTGGCTGAGATCTGACCTAGATGTCATCAACTGAACAACAGAGAAACGCACACTAACACTTAGGACTTGATTAAATCCAGGGACAGCTGAACAGGAGATGTAAATGAAGTTAATGGTGCATGGAAAGTAAGTTACAGCAGGAGAAATCTGACAATGACCTCTGTGTGTGTGTGTTTGCACACTGTTAACCTGTCATAGGTTTGCCTGGAAATTGCGTTCAATGCCTATGCCTGCATTAGTAAGCTAAGCAGTGCCAAGGCCTGTCTTCTGGCCAGCCAGTGCAATCTGGTCTTGTTGCTGCCATTACATTATCTTATTCTTCTAAACAGGCTTGGATCTAAACTCTTAAATCGGGTATCGAAATCCTCCTTTGGGAATTTCTGGCCAGTCCTGGCTCTGGATTCCCAGCCAAGGATTGCCTGGGAGGGTGCCAGCTGGCCGGGGTCATCCTGCGCCTGAGGCCAGCCCAGCAATTAACAGCGCAGATGATCACATTTCAGTGCCTGGATTGTGCTCTGTTACCCTTTTAATTACTCACAGAGATGTTGCTAATTTGTACCAACAACTACCGATGCTAACACATTGAGACACTGAACGATACACTGTGCTCGTCACTCCGAACACTGCAGCAGCCACTGCCATTCCGCACAATCCCAAGTGTTTGGCTGTGCCTCTGGTGAGGCCGTGCATGACACAGAGCAAGGTCTCAGCATCTCCTCTCTGATACTCTGAAAATACTTCAGCAATGTCCCTCTCTGGTTTGTCATAAGTGTTTTTCCCATCAATCATTTGTTTGTGTATAATTTTGTATGTCTGTACTTATCAATAATATATTGTTAATAGCTGTAAAGTAAATAGTAAAAAATGAGAGGAATATTTTCTTTCTGTAAGTATTACTCATAAAAGTTTAAAATGAGGTGTGATAGGCATGTTTTCCAAGATCATCAACTACTGCAGAATACCCAATTAACGTTCAAATATTAAAATTCCTGTCTCTTGGAGCCTATTTAAACACATATTAAACATTTCTACATTAATTTTACTAAGATCCAACAGTCACAAAACAAAACCTTTTCTCCTTTTCTGTGCACAGCTTAAATAATTGAGAAAATGATCACATCAGTCTATAATATGAGAGCAGAAAGCAGTAATGACAGCCACGTGAGCTACATAATCCAAAAAGCAAGATTATTAAGTAGGAAAACTGTATTGCTATCATCTTTGCTTTTTGGATGTGTATAGTATAAGCATGAATAATAGGCAAAAGCTAAATCAGGAAAAAGCAAGGAGCATTATTTATTTATTTTGTATTGCTGGTATATGCTGGCTATCCCATACTTACTTTCGGTAGAGGTAGCTCTTGAAGCATTTGGTTTTCAAATTTAGATTTACTCTGCAAGTTTAAAGTCATGCTTCTGCCGGCATGCATTGCTGAAAACCCTCCAGAGTGCAGCATGCCAAGGCTAACTGTGTTGTGTTTGTAAGCAGCGGTCTGAGTAGAGGAAACAACCACGTGACAGGATATGAACACACATGCTCATCGAATTAAGTATCACACATATATGGTTAAGTTCACAAAGTTTTAGTTTAAGCAAACAAACAGTACCAAGAAATAAATAGCTTTTTGATGCATGCACTGGGTCACACGGAAGCAAATACATTGCTAGTTATACATAAAATGGATACCATAAAAGACTCAACGCTGACGGCAGATGAAATATGTTGTTATCTGTAGTTTGAAAATTGCAGTATAACGTGGTACAAGTCTTTATTTTGCAAATATGGCCAAATTTGGGCACATCTGCACAACTATGCGTGGGCCAGAAAACCTGTATCTAGCATAAAAGAGCATCAAAGTCTGAGGAAAAAGCCCTCTACAAGGTGGCTCTGCATCATCTCACAAGCTTTGCCAAGGGCCTTCTGGCTAGCAGCTGCCCATGGGGACAAGCTTTGGCTGAGCCCAGCACAGCAGACACACAGGTCTCATGCGGACCGGCATCCCGATGGCTGCATGCAGATGGGCAGCATCTTCTCCTGGAGGAGCTGCTGCATTGCAGTGCCAAGGTGTTCTCATTGGCAAAACTTACATCATACAGCCCAACTTCATAGAGTTTTGCTTATCAGATATTGCAAACAACTAGAACCTAGCTAGTTGGTTGGAACCTGCAGGGATCACTCTGAACTCAAGTTAACTAGATAAAATCACTAGTGTCAGCTTTCCATGAGATAAAGTATTTCTTAAGCAAATACACATTTTAAGTTATTTCTTAAACAACATCTGGGAAGGGTTTATTTCCACCAGAAACATCTCTACTTGGGATGCACTATTTTGCCTAGGTATTAGATATTTCCCAGTTTTACACAACACAAGGAAAATGGCTGAAAAGCTTCAGCCTTCAAGCCAGTTTTTAAAGTTTACCCATTTGATCCTTAATGATATTTTAATATGTATCACATCTGAGGAACTTGAAGGTAATGAATATATTAACACCAAACTCATATCTAGCATAAAATACGTATATGGACACATTTTGAAACTAACTTACGCATTTCATGACAGTTATTTTTCACAGTCACTTCAGATTATGAAGAAAATCCAATTCATGAAGCAGGTCATTAAATAGTCAAGATCGTTACATAAACCATGCACTAGAGTACTTTTACTGTTTTGGATAGAAGGTAAATAAGCATAACTTCCTACTGTAAAAGTAGTAATAAACATATTCCTCATTAAAAACAGTGGCAGCACATATTCAGTGATCTTTGAATTTCAGAGTTACCTTTAAATCCCCTCCACCAACAGAGATATTAAAGCTAAAATACATTATTTTACTTTTTATCTGTGACCTTTTTCTTTATTGCCTTTTACTGCAAAGATGTATCCAGCATCTTTTAAAGCTCTCAAATCATTCCTGAAGTGGTGGAATTCAGCAGCACATTCGTGCCTGTTAATATGGAAAGATTTTTACGTGCTGCGGCAGTAACCACATTGGTAATGTGCACTGCGGTGCGTTACTTGTGCAGAGACTCTTTATCACCCATTTACCCCAGAACCCCTCACTGCAGCTGCTTTTGAGCACCCCAAGGCCCCTTGTGGGCCAGTTCCTCTGACACCAAGGCAGGAATTTCACTACTGGGAATTCTGGAAGTTACCACTGTACGTGCAAATAGTTCGACATACCGAAACACACAACTAAAGGCATTAATTGCAGAGAAATGCCAAACATACCCTGTCTAACCTTCTAGCTTCTATATGTCTAAGTAGCTGTTGTCTCCAGTCAGCGGGCATTTTAGCACAGCTCTCATTTCCCTTCACAGGGGTAGGCCTTGTCTTTATATCACTGCTATCGGAAGGCTTGTCGCCATAGTTACCCAAGTTATAGTCTGACGGTATCTTTTCCAGCAGCGCTGCCATTGTAGGCCTCGCTGAAACCGGTCTGGTTTGGGATGTGCCGTAACTCTCTGTACTGTAGCTTCTTGCAGACAATGGCCTCCTTTGTGTAAGGTTTTTAACTGGAAAGCTTCCAGTCTGGGCTTTCACTTCTTGATAGGACGGATGCTCATCTTCGTACCTGCCGTTCCTCTTGAGGAACTGAGACTCAGAGACAGAGATACTGCTTTGGCGCTCCACAGCTCCTCGGTACGGAGGCCTGCCATACCTATCGCTTGGGGGCAGCTCGTGGGGCTCACTGACTCTCCTGAACATGGACATCTCGGTGGAGCTGGCCAATGAATCTGCTCTCCTTAAGAAACCCGGTCGAGAGCCCTGGCTCGCAAAGGGGGCACTGACTGCATCCTCGTTCACTGAAGGCTGGGAGAAGGAGAACATGTGCTCCACAGGCGGGTAGCCGTGGTAGGCTCTAGGGCTGACCAGCTCCTGAGGCAAGTTTTTAGTTTGCTGGGGAATGTACTCTGGGTTGAGCTGGAAAGGTGGCGGTAGCCTCTTCTCCGCTGTGACCTCCACTGCTCCCTGCGGGTTGAAGCTTTGGTCGAACTGGTAGACTTTCTTTGTGACAGATGACTTCTGCTGCGGCTGCATCTTGACGCTGCCGTAAGTCAGCAGCTCGTCATCCAGCATGGGGACTGATTGGCTGCGGGACATGCTCAGCATGCCATGCTCTGGGCCCAGGAGCTTGTCCACCCTCTCGTGGGTTCCTACAGTATCATTACCAGATGCATAGTTTTCTAAGGGTATATTATACACTTTGTATGTACCAATGTCTATCTCATCGATACTTTGCGACTTCTTAAATTTGTTAGTTTTCAAATCCCTCATCATTGGAGAAAGCCGTTCCGTACTCTTGCTGATTGAAATAACACTTTTGGAAGGATCTGGGTGACAGTGGATATGTGAAAAGACATTTGTGAGACTTCTGTTAGCGTTTGAATCATGATATTCCCATGGCATTCCTGGAGTGAAAGTGCTAGTCATTTCAGGAGATTCTTTGACATGATTTTTCCGCTCAGGCAAAGGGCTAGTGGTGGGGGTGCTTTCCAGTTTGGAAGGAAAAGCTGTCCTGTCTTCAAAAGGACTAGGGGTTCTGGTCCAATTTTGCCAAGGATTGGGAGGAGGCACTTCAGATTCATGTGTGTTTCTAAGTGTCGGCTGCTCCAGCTCCAGAGGAATGCCAACTATCCTGTCTTGTCTAATCAACGGCCTGCGTGCATGTGCAGATGAGCTTCTAGATTTTGAGCTCAAGAGGTGGTTAGCATTAGGATTCTCCACCGCGCTCTCCTCTGCAACGAACCCTGTGTTATCATAGTGTGAGCTGTCATTCCAGCTGTCAGTGAAGGTGTCACTCAGTGGGCGCCTGTCCGTGCGCTGCGGCAGGTTCCCCACCGGAGTGGATTCCCGCTGGCTCAGCAATGGCTTTGTTTCAAGGGGCTGTGGAAATGACTGTGCCAGCCTACAAAACCGAAACAGAATGGAAAAAGATAAAATGCCCTCTATTAGAGCACATAAGCAGCTATCAGAAAGATATAATTTTAAAGCAATTTAATATTTTCCCATCTATACTCTGACTCTGGGATTGTACTAAAAGATGTGTACCTTGTGCCACCAGTTTGGCACGAATGGTTGCAGCAGTGTTTTTGCACTGGAGTACAGATGCAGTAAGCAAATACACAGAGAAACTAAGCAGTCAGTCAGAAGTCCTTGGCAGCTCAATGCAATGTTCATACAAATCCAGCTGAACATATTTTCCTGCTTTAAAAATAATCTTTGGTGAGTGCAGGCAAAGATTTTTTTACACTTACATTATTCTTCTTTTAAACAAAAATACCAGCTTGAGTTTTAGCATGTTCTCACCACCAAGATTTTATGCCTCTCCAGTGAGAAGGCTCCAACCTCTCTTTACTAGGGATGGCTAGAACTACATTGCTGATGGAACTACATTAGGTGACTTATGGCAGGAACAGACAGGACAAAATGTTCCTGGTATGGTACAAGAGCACTTTCAGGTAGCTGATGACCACTTCAGATCACAACTTTCAAAGAATCCTGTTGTTCATAGAGGTCCAGGGCAGAGTGAGGCTCGGGAAAGCAATGATACGAGAGACATACACTCTGCTATCTATGCTAAACTGCAGCCAGCTGCAGCTCAGGACCACGCAGAGCAGAAAAATTGCAGCTCAATTATTAGGCGCTTTTAATGCCTGGTTATAGCACATAGTTGAAATAATAGCTGTAGAATTACTGACATTTATAGAGTATGAATGGGTGGCCAACTCTGCACAGCCTGGGCTTTGAATAGCCATGCCGACCTTCACAAACTTGGGGTAAAAATGTTTAATTATTTTAACTGAATGCCTTAACAGATAGCATATGATCACTTTGAATGCATATGACAATCTAAGAAAGGCAACCAGAAGCTGTGTTAAGAAAGATGATCCCACCTGTTCCCCCACAAAGAGTTATTCACTGCTTCTTTAGCTGTTGTCTGCAAGGACCCCATTTTAATATGCGCATTGGAGGATCCTGAGGAAGCCTGGGAAGGGGAATAGTCTGAGTAAGTGCCTGAGGAAACGCTGTTATTCAGACAATGGATCTTATCTGCCTCAGACTCGTCTGTCGATTCTGAAACAAAACAAAGCAAATCATTTTAGGAGGTGTCATTTGAAAACTAAACTCCAGAGAAATAATTTTTTTAATTGGCATTATGCATATATATATATATGTGCACAAACATGAATGTAATATGTTTTAAAATCAGTGAAGTTACATCTTAAGTAACATGTTTGTGTACATTACACATGCTTTCATCTAAAAGGTCATAAGTCAAGTTAGTACCTTTCTTGTCTTTACCAAGAAGAACAAGTTTGGGTGGGTACAATGGAGTCTCTGGCATGGAAGGACGAAGTTCCCCTATCCTCATCTCACTGGCAGGATGTCCAAAGGCATCCTGAGGAGTACAATAATGTAGAGTTAACATAGGAAACAGAATCCACTTCAAACTGCACTGAACAAACATTTTATAGCCTTCTTTTCATGAATGTGACAACACACCAAAACCCCATCATATGGGTAGGGTCTAATCATGCTGATTTATCAGCTGAAAATTCTAATTAGTCTTACATACATACTTGTGAAAATTATGGTGATGTGTTCATTCTGAAAATGTGGATAAAAAAGATGGGACTTGCAAGATACATCAAGGCCATGTAAACATTTTTGATGAAGTAAAGGTCTCCAAATGCAAACTGACAGTAGAAATAATTTTAAAACGTAGAATAAACTTTTACTTCTTATCTCAGAAGAAAGTATTCCTCATTTGCTTAAGTGTTGCATAAGTTGCTCCATAGATTCAACTGCCCCTATAGCTACACTTAATTAAAACTACTGTTTCTAAAGAGTTTTTCACTAAATTAAATGATTCTGATATCATAAACTTCTCAATGGGAGTTCAATAAAACTTGACCTTCAAAGACTGCACAACTGTTGTGCTGTTCCAGCCAGCAACAGGATGAATACTGAAAACAACATGAGTTAAAAAGTGGGAAGAAACTTAACAGGTAGTCTTAGAAAGAGATATTTTAAAATAGGACATTTAAATTAGGCTCATAGGACAGCGAGAACAGAACAAAGACACAAACAGGGAACCTGCAGCATTTCTTATGCATGGAAGAAAGTTCAGAAATGAGAAAGGTGCTGACCTGAAGGCAGGTGTCTTGGGGAGACAGGGTAGGTATGACACTCAATGGAGGAATGATACTGGTAACTCTGCCTTCAGGAGGGGAAGAGAGTCGGAAGAATGTGCAACATGGGAAACCCACTTTGTGGGTGTTGGTGCATGGGCTCAGGGACATGTTATGGAAAGAGAAGTGGTGAAGATGGGCCTGAAAACACTGGGAAGCTATGCCAAGGCCAACCAAGATCCCTGTGGGGAGGGCACGAGAAACATGTATGATCTCAGAAGTGATAGGATGAGCTGCTATTTTGTGAAGAGAATGGAAGTTGGAGAAGGAGGGTATCTAGTGAACAGAGGAAGTTTTTTTGACAGATATTAGGAGAAAATCAGTAATTAGTAAAATACACGAGGAAGGAAATGGTTAGGAGAAACGTATTTAGGAAGGAACTTACACTAATGGAGACACAAAGATAATCTCTATACCCTGATATTTTGTTGTTAAAGGTACTCCAGCAATTTTGCAGAGTGAAGTCAATAATGCAGAGACGTAATACTTTGAGAAACAATTTAAAATAGGAGTACTAAACCAAATCACACATTATTAAAATGTAAAATGCTACAATACTTTTAAAACTTACTTGCTTTTACTTATAAGGAGAAAAGGTTCAGAGGCTTACTCTCCATTAACTACTGTTTGTAGTAACATCGGAAACAGAATTTGTAGAAGCACTTGCCATGTGATTTATCCTTGAAGAACATAATTACATTTACACAACAGATATTTTAATCCTTCTGCATTTGATGTTCTACTGGAGGTAGTACCATACCAAAAGAGCAAAGAACGGTTGTCTTCACAGCCCGTTTAATTCACCCCCCCAGTGCTGACATTTAAGCAACTATAGCCACATGCTGACTCTTCCAATAGTGTAGCATATTCAAGACTTTACTTTTACATGCAGAGATCCCTTGTTGCGCATGGTATTTCTGACATAAGAGCAGTGCTGTACATACGACTTAAACCAACAATAGTGCAACAGCATTTTTCCAGTGCAGCACAATCACTTTCTAGTGCAATGTACAAACTGATCCAAAACTGTTTTCTAGGAAATAAAAAAAGTGCATAGCGTTAACAGAGTGTGAACTTCTCCACCTTTGAAGCGTGGTGCATGCTAAGCTTCTTGTTGTACCTCTGAGCTTTTTGTGTGCTCCTCTTTCTCCTTCTTGTCTGTTTTTTGCAGGATTGATTTATGAGTGTTGTCTGCATTAGACAGGGGATTCTTTGGGAATTCTTTATTTTCTTTATCTTGAACCTAGAATCCCAATATTGTGCCATGAAACTTTCAAAAGTTATAAGCTAAAATAAAACTATTTTCTCTAAGATAGGAAGAACCAGTTGTTCCATTTGAGATAATGACAAACACACATTATTTCAGGTGCCTGATTTAATGAAGTTTTCAGTTATATTCTCTTTTTTTTTTCTTTTTTAGCCCCTAGTCCAGCTAGTTCAATAAAAATCAATTCACTTTTGAAAGAATTAGACTGGTATTTGTGAATATGCCATGAAAGTAAAATATATTGTAAAAAAAACAGAAGCATATTGCATTTAATTATACTCTGTTTAAGAGGACCTTTATTCTTCCAAGTCAAAGAACAAAAAGATCACTAATACAAAAAAAAAAGAGGTATTATTAATAGGATCAACTGCAAGAACAAAGAGAAGAGATAAATGAAATTGTGTTGTGTCAGAACTTATTCCTCAGGACTAACCAGAGAAACATATAAGTAGATGACAGAAAAATATGGTGAGCTGATTCCCAAGAGAAAATACATGGTAGAAAAATAAGCTAAACATAGGTAGAGGGCTGGCAGCACTTCTAAACTGGAAAAGGCTAGGTCAATCTGAAGAATGACAAGCTGGCTATAAAGACATGGAGTGGAAAAGCAAAACACAAGCAGATCAAGGCAAATGTTACTGGGTCCACATTTTACTAAAATTTTAATGGAAAAATAATGGAGATCACAGACAGTGTAGGAGCAGATGGCTATCCGAATATCCTAGCTACCTAAGGCATAGGCACCTTCCTGACAATCACAGTTAGAGGTGCATTTTTGTAACAAAGCTTCACTGAGCCACTCATCCACATTACATACTCTGCACAGAAAGCGGCAGTGCTTCCACCTCTCAGGCCTGTATGTCAATAGTTCCAAAGTCCCAATAAATAGTCCTCTGACAAAATCACAAAATGAATGCTATCTGAAGCTCAGTATGTGAAAGGCAGCCACAGTTCTAGATATTTTGCTGTCTAAGCTAGCAATTATCAGACTGATCTAAATAAAATCCAGTCACTAACCCATGAAAGCACTGAGAGTCACCCCAAAACACGGGATTACCCAAGAAGAAAGCAGAGTGGAGGATCTTCCACCTGTTCCTAAATATTTTGCATCCTTTTGCCTGCAGTGGCAGCTTCGAGAAAGGCTTGTTTCAGTACCCATTAGAACTGAAGGCTGTTCAAACAGGATGTTATTGTAACTGAACCACTGGAATAAAAAATTCCGATTGCAAATATGGAATCTGAAAGTGGGAGAATGAAGGAACCCTGACACACTTCCCGCCTGCAGAACTGATACAGAAGACAGCAAAACATCATGGCACTGATGCAATGAGCTCTCACCTTTTCAGGTCCAGCATGCAATCACTGACGTAAGACAGAGCTTTAAAAGGAGATATAATCACATGAGGAACAGACTGGGGCAGAGGTAGTTTTTGTGACTCCACATGGAAAGACATAGTAGAGATACTGAAAAAAAGTTGTCATTAGGTAGGGCAGAATTACTGTTTCTGCCATGTGCCTCTCTGCCTTACAGTCTGGTGGACTGGCAAGTAGCCGGAGGAACATCACCTATTCAGGTGACCAGAAAAACAGCCAAGAGACAGCACCCAAGAACTGACCAGAACTATCTATCACCAAAGAAATCAAAGTCAGAGATCCTTAGTCTACAAAGATGCATTTTAGAATGAAAAATTCCATTTCCAGTAGTTTAATCTCATATAGCTAAGTTTGTTAGCTGACATGGTCAAGATTCTGTCAAAATAAACTGCCGATGCTTATCCACCCAGTCATCAGTCACGTACTACAGAGGATGTGAGACCTTTTAACATAATCCTCAGTATAAACCATGGAGAAGCTCTTGTCCAGCTCCATATGTGCCCTCCAGTGTAAGGACAGAGGTCACAGTACTGCCCGAAATTACAACACCCTGATATGTGAATTGGACTCCCTGTGCTCTCTCATTTCTGGAGAAAACAAGCTTCTGTTGCTCTCTATCTAGATGGAAATGCACACAATTACATAAGTCTTACTGAGTCTGCTGCCAATAGAAAGAGTTTCTAGCCCCTTTAAAAAGCCACTTCATAGCCCATCAAACATAACTCCTGTCTTTGTGCCCTGTGTATCCAAGTTTGTATCAAGTGCCAGTTGTGTTATACTGCACGTCCTGAGTCCTCATGCAGGTGGGGACAGAGAGTGCGCGAGCCTCGGGGGGTCTAGTGGACTTGGACTGATTTTATGGAAGGTAGGCTTTATCTCAGAGGCAGCCCTGAATAATGCCCTTCAACTCCAGACACTTAGATAAGGCCAGGCAGAAGTCAAAGAAACTCAAAATGAACTTTAAGACATTTGATATCCTATCTGAAGAAACGTCTCTGGTGAGTCAGACAGTCAGACAAGTGACTCATTGCCTCTTTTCTCCTTTGAGTAGAAGGCACCAAGGTCACAACCTCAGTAAAAATCTTCTGTGCCATGGAGAATCCACAACTCTATAATAAAGATATTTCGGACTCATGGTAAAACATGAGTAACTGTTACAAAGAGCTTATCAAGATATGGGCTTAAAGCAGATACAAACAAAAAGAATCTTTAGCATGTGTTTCTCTCCCAATCAGGAAAGACTGTCATTTGTGCATCTCATTAGAGGAAAACAGCTCCCACTGTGGACACATCGACTGAATCAACAGAAGCCAGGCATCCTGGGGGAAAGAAAAGTGTGTAAGTCCTCCTGAAAAGGCATCTTTTAAGGCAGTCTCTAAAACTTTCATTACACTCAAACCAAAACGAAGTCTTCTCCACCACCACCCTTGCAAAAAAAGAAAAATCCCACCACAACGCAAACCCACACAGTAACAAAGTCAGAAGTTAAAATTATCGAGGTCTTATTTTGACTGAGATGTGACGAAGGCCTCAGAAGATCAATACAGCTGAGGCACAGTTTTTCTAGCTGTTAGCACCAGTATCCGCATCTGCACTGGATCACTCAAAGAACAACAATCTTTTTTTACACAGTACTAATAAATCTCCTAGGACTTAACACAAAGATGGAATGTTGTAGGTTGGACTAGAAAAGACTTTTTTAATCTAAAGGTGTGCGTTATATAGAAGTATTTCCAGTTTACTTGACAATCCATACATATCAAGAGTACTATGAAGATATTAGTTGTTCATTTGTGGTATTTCTCATTTTTCCTCATGGAAGAGCTACACAAGACACCAAGTTATTCCAGACTTTTTGTCCAAAATTTACATCTTTTTAAATGATGAAGAGGCTTATTTGAACTGATGATTACTTGTTTGCTTATTATAACTGAAGGTGGAGGATGATACAAGTGATTTGAAATGTAGCTTGTTACTCACTTCAGATGCTTCCTTTAATTATTTAGAAACAGTTCTGTGAAGAGACGTGTAAGTCAATTGCAAGAAAATCCAAAAGAGATCAGAAAAGTAACCAGTTTATCTGGCCTCTGAGGATGAAAAAGTGAGCATTGCACCTGAAATTAAATGATGTTATTAGAAACTATCTTCAGTCTTAATCTGTAAGAGAACACACCTTCATTTTCAAACTGTAATTTAACTTGAGGCTTTAGATCATGTCCTCTAATTACCTGAAAAGCAAATGCAGCTTATTTATGTTTTATTTAACACATTACAACTGAAACAATGCTAATATTATTCACAAAGTCATCCAGACTTTTTATTCAGTTTCCTATACATCTTCTTTATCTTCATACAAGAAGCCAAAGAGAGAAAAACGTTTACATCATCCTGCTTTACAGCCACAAAATCCTCCCAGTGTCATTATTGGTATGAACAGCAAGAACATGTTCATTCTTTTCTTAGGTTGATGAGATAGTTGTACTAGTGTTGACTAAGTCCTAGGAAAATTAAAACCTAACAAAGTTCCACCATCTTCACTATTATAACAATAGAGTACAGGAAAAAACACCTTCACTGATATAATGGGAACAATCACATGCTCACATCAGTTGTTTGTGGTTAAAAATTAAATAGGAAATTGCAATCACATTATTTAATTGCACTTCAGGTATTACCACAGGGTCTTCAGCAATTCAGAGCTTTTTATAGAATGATGTTTGTACTACTCATGGAATTAACAGCTCAGGTACGGTTGCAGAAAAACTAGATACTGGTTTTTTTGTTGCAGAAAATACATTTTTTTATCAAAGAATGAAACATAACAATGAAATTTATCTTCCCCTTTTTCTGTGTTAGAACACAGTATGGGGTCACACAAACATTTCAAAATAACTGTAGTATTTTATGGCGTTGCTGCCATCTACTCATTCCCCCCACCTCCAGAAAGGAGGTGTCACTGGACTCTGGATACTCACAGGACTCTGCTGTGGCTCACTTAACTGGGATCTTGACATTTTGGTTTAACTATTACCATTCAGTTAACTAGCAACTAAAACAGTGCAGATGCCTATTTCTGATGCCTACATCACCAGACACAGCCACAAGACCAAACACGTAATGTCTTTGTCAGACA
The DNA here is from genome assembly GCA_033556795.1 of Tapera naevia. NCBI lineage: Eukaryota > Metazoa > Chordata > Aves > Cuculiformes > Neomorphidae > Tapera > Tapera naevia. The sequence goes on along the minus strand of JAUMJJ010000198.1, from coordinate 884,145 downwards.
ACATAGATTCACATCCCAGATAGATAACCTGTGTGGGTTCAACAGGGATCATTCAAACCAGCAGAAACCTATGAAGAACACTCAAGTTCAAAGCTAGATTATAAAATATAAATTCAGCAACAACAGCAGACCGTGTAAACACTTGTGCCATAAGATATAAGTTGGTTAAAAGCCCAGATCTACACAGTAAGAAAGAATCGAATGGGTTAAAAGGAATCATAGTGAAATTTAAGGTTTCAGATTTAGATAAAAAACAATTAAACTTAAATATTTTGGTTTGAAGTACTACAGAGTTTCTCTGCCTACATTTGAAGAAAGTCTTCTGAAGCCATCTTAAGAGAAATTATTTTTCCTTCAAGAAATGAAAATGTTTAACTGTAAATAAATCACACAGAACTGACAGAGCAGCTACAGCAACTGCTGCGTATAGCCAGTCTGCATAAGTCTGCATAAGGGTATGAGAAAATCCAGGAATAAGAATTCATGCACTAGCCAGAGACAGGGATATTTCAAGGACAATGAATTTATCACATGTTTAAATAACAAAAGGGTGAAAATACAATTTGATAATTTTTTCCTCATTTATTTCTTTTGAACATTAAGACTTCATAAGGATTTTCACGAATGCTGGTATTCTTGCAGACCTGTCCAAGTTCTAAACCATCAGCACATACTGCCAGCGTAAAAGATTTCACTTATTTATAAATTGTGTCTGTACAAATAAGTCGTTACCACGAACGTTAATGAGTAGACACCCTCTGAGATGAAGCTTCAGCTATTTGTATCTGCTTTGCATGAGACTGCAGGATTTAGGAATGTACCTCTCAGAGATTGTATTCATGTTAGTAGACTTTGTTACTCTACACCCTGATGCATTCCTGGCTAGATATTAAAGGTTAGATTCTGCAACTCACTGATAGTCAGGGATCCCTGATCTAAAGTTCCCTGCAGTTGAGGCGGCATTCCTGTTGACTTCATTAACTTTTGAAAAGGGTAACTGGCTATCTGCTACATGTAATGTGAACAGAAGAAGCAGAACCCAACGGCACAGGAGAGTCAGACAGAACAAACTGATTTGTTATTAATGTATTTGACACAGAAATACATTTACTTAACTCTGAGATGTAAATCATGATCATGTCCATTCTCCTCCTAATATGCAAGTTCCTCATATCACTAAAATTTAGGCTTGTATATATCAACGCTAAAATTCAGATCCAGCTAGATTTAAAACCAAAAATTCAGTCTGATAAACTCAGTAGGATTGGGAGAAACAGCAACTTGATACAAAACTAAATTAACTTCATGGAATGAAACGAGAAACTATTAGGTATGAAGTTCACAGCAGATGCAGAAGATCATTTGGTGGAGTTATGCTAAAACACCATCTCCAACTCCTGAGAGGAACAACAATCCTTTTACATTACCTCCACTGAAATCTCCTTTGGTGCCATGGGCCACTTGTGCTCATACTTGTCTTTCACAGTTTGTTCACTGTTCGCAGTTGGTGTTGAGTTCTCAGGCCGTACTCCATGGCTTGTTTTGCCCACCAGATTTTGAACTGATTTTACCATATTCTTTAAATCCTCCGGGTATGGAGTGGGATAACGTTTTAGATTTATTTCAACCTGAACATTCATAAAAAGAATTAAAGCACAAATACAAAATGAAAACAGCATGCAAACTAAAACCATGGTTACAGTACTATGGTTAAGTGCAAATTCCTCAAATTTTTAACTAATCTACTTGAGGTAATGCATTACATATAGCTATCTTCAAGGATTTTTAAGTTCTAGGACTGAAACTTGCTCTCAGTTACACTATACCAATCTATAATGGAATTTCAGTCCCATAAAATAATGGGTGCTTCCCTACAAGCCTATCTTTTACCCTATGAGAATGTTGTATTTTAATTCTACACTTTGCTTGAGAGTCCTGACATATGAAATCCCACTTTTTCAAAACGATACTGGTGTAAATGCAGAATTAACTTAGCTGTGTTCAGTGTATTGCATTAATCTGAATTATCTATGGCAGCTGAACACAGAATCTGACCTACTGGGAGCTATCTGCTCTTTAAAATGTATAATGTTCATACGTGCACTTAAGTGTATCCTCTCTTCTTATACAGAAAATACAGGAAAACAGACTCAAACAACTACAGAGAAGTCACCATAAGTTACACTGAATAGTACTTTAACTGACTGACAGATCGACTGATTTTCCAGAAAACTCCATATTTTAAGTTTATAATTGTTATCACTTGGCAGTAGAGAAAAACTGTATTTCCCAAGTCCAAAGCAATGCTAATTTGAAAACAACTCTACAAAATCTCAGGGCTAAGTGAAAGGAGAAGACTGGCCGTGAAGGCTCATGGATGACATCACCTCCCATCATCTCGCAAGACTACAGCAAATTGCTCTGAGGAGACAGTGCACCAAACCACCACATCAGGAATGATCCAAGAAGGAAAAATGACATGAATGATGCTGACCTCTCCTTATACCTCTCCTGGTCACGGAGATATTTTGTCTGCTGAACACCACACCACATTGTGAGAAGAGATGCAGTGGAAACTGAAGTGTGCATCCAAACTAAGCACAATCTTGGCAAGGCTGTGTGGGTTGTGCAGAGAGTGCAGGCAGCCTGTAGGTCTGTCCCTTGAGCCCAGTGTGTGGCAGACACTTTCCTCATAGTGCAAGGCCCTCTCCTCCAAAGAGCATCTCCTGCCCTCCCCATTACGTCCTTCACACTGCAAACTTGCCTTATCTCCACTCTCTTTTTCTGAGTGGTGAAAGACAGTTGTGGCTTAAGCACTAAATTTGTGATTCACAAAGTGAACCAGAAAGCACCCTTTGCAGAGTGGCAAGCCCACTGCTGAGTGCATGTTAATGGTCACCAAATGCAGCCAGCTCAAACAAGGAAGGTGCTGGCTGAGGCTGCAGCTCTCTCTTTGGGCCTGAATTTGGGGGTACAATGCAAAAAAATTCTTCAATGGAGTAAAATCACACCTCCCAGAGCAAGCTGGGTGTGCCAGGATAACTTCTGATTATGAAGCTGTGAAATCTGAAATTACTCCATATTTCCTATGTGCTAAGTAATTGGAAGCACTTACCACGAAAAGCTTTTACCTCCTTGTGTGCATGAGGTAAGCAAAGAGAACTTAGGTGAGTAGCTCTCTTACTATTACAGCCATTGGATTTTAAATCCCTAATGAGTAAAAAAAACATAATTTTGGATTCCAATGAATATGTTTTGTTGATGGGAATATTTTAGAAGCAAAAGCGCGACTGTATTGTAAAATAAAACTATATGAAATACCAGCACACAATTCTGAACCACAATAGAATAAACATTACGGATAATAGATTCTGACATGACTTTAACATAAAGTGTTAAAATGTATGACTATGATGTCATATGTTTATAAAGAATTTCAACAGAAAAAATAAATTAAGTCTGTAAAGCATTATTAAAGTTCTGGTTGATTTATGGTTGAAAGAAATCGTATTTGGATGCAGCCTAATTAGGCAATTGCTTTTTCACAAAATCCAGACCATGATTTGTGTCAGGTCTACAGACAAACTTAGCTAAACATCAAGTCACAGAGTAAATCCTCAGTAAGTACTAGTCAAAGGAAAATTAACTGAAAGACTTCCATGAGATAGCCAAGCCAGAGATAGGGATTTCAGCAAGAGTTTCATATCACTGTGAGTATTAATACCAGAGAGTGAAAATACTGGCAGCTGCGGTGGGTGATATCCACTAGAACACAGATACCTTCACCACTGATTGAGACTTATCATTGCAGAGAAAATCTGCACTCCTTGTCTATACTTTTCCTGTACATTTAATGCTACATCAAAACCAGTATGACCCTGAAAAGAGAAGTTTCAAAGTTCAAAACGCTTCATGGAAGAAGTCATTGAACAATTTCAATTACCAAATTTATTTTAACATACAGCTGGCTCAGAGTTCAGTTTTAACTATGAAAAAAAAAAAAAGAAAACCATACGTGCTTTTATAAAATGCTACCATGTTTGTGGCCACTGCCTACTGATAATTTAAACTAACCTTCAAATTTATCCCATAAAGGTCTGGTGAAACACATGTTACAACCTCCCTAAGACCTACCGCAATACATGGATGGAGTGACACACGTCAGGTTCTCAACAGGCTCCATCAGTCAGGTTTCACTCCATGTCCATGTGTCAAATAACAGCACTTCATATGGACATGAATTGACACTACAGGAAAAGAGCATGGACATACCAGAAGGATGCAAATGAGCATTTCTATCTTATGAACAGTAACTGAATTTGGGCTCATTTTTTTCATCACTTGGGCAAAAATTCTATTTTCCATGATAAGGAAAAAAACTCTACACGCTAACTCTAAACTCTTCCTTCAGTTGGAAATCTTTTCCTTTCACAGCCTGGTGAGGTTTCCCAGGTTTAAACAGCTTTATTTCTCTACTCTCAGTTGTTACAAACTACAGGTATTTATGGGCATCTAGTGTACACACAGGGAGATGTGAGAGAGGAGAGGTGCTAAGGTACACAGATAGAAGGAAACGTGACCAGCTCCTAGCCCCCTGCTTAGCTTTTAATTTAATAATTCTTCTCTATAGAAACAATAATTATAGCATCAACTCCAAAATTTCATATTTTAGTCTGAACAGAAGACGTTAGGCTCATTACTGAGCTCCAGAACATTGGACTTTATATGGGACTGAAGGAATCTCATGCAGAAACTTATTCATGTACCACAACACTGGCTTATACCCACTCACTACAGATCAGAGGGAGAACATGTAAGTAAGAAATCCGGGAAACACTTTTTAGTATTGGACTAAATACTATACTAATATTTAGTATTTAGTATTGCTAAGGAGCAGCGATACAAAGGATAAAGACTGTATTGACCTTCAGAGAGCCAAGTCAAAACATTAAGGAGAGGTGTAGCCCTGAAGGATATGGTCCAAACCACTCCTCTTGCCTGTAGCACAACTGGCCACAGGCCGCCCTTCTCCTGTTCTCCTGTAGCTGGCCAATGCACATCTCTGGGAATGGAAATGCCGTGGCACAATTTTGGCGGCAGCTGCCAGAGATGAGCAAACAGCCCAGGTAAGAAGCACTGCAACCAGTGCATCCATGGCATCCTGAACAGTTCTGGCAGGAGGCATCGAGGCCTGGGCTCACAACACACAAAGACATCTGCTCATAGCATGGGCACAGGCCAGCTATTTTCATTAAGTGCTGCTTCTAGGAAACCTGAAAATGTGGCATTGTGCCTTGGCTGGGTTTGCCTCCCCATTTTCCATACAGCAGATGGCAGCCTTTGAACTGAAGTACAGGAACAGCATCCAGTGAATGAGGGATATATTTTTTTCTACAAGAGCAGTTTACTCAGAAGAAACAATTGTTTCAGTCACTCAGTGTTCTAAAATAGGCTGAAACAAAATGGCTATCTAAATGCTGTAATTAATACAATACATTTCTTTATTTAAAATAACAACTGCAAATAACATACAATTAAATTATTCTATGAGCTTAGAAATTCATATCTATTTCTCTGTTAACACTTCAATTGTTTTGCACACTTGGACAGCCATATTACCCACAGTGAAAATGGTGATAACAAGTGGTGGAACAATATAAAACTCTCCCAGATGCTCTGTTTTCGATGTACGACCCACAAACCTGGAATTTATCTGGGGCAAAATTTCAGTTTAATCTATTATATTAGGAGACAAAGGTTGATTTTGACTTCATTTTCTGTTTTATTAAAGCAGCAGAGTCCATTATTCCTGGTTACAAGAGTTAGATGAAAATTCCTAATTGGGAAAAATATTAAAAAAGAAAAATCCAAAATTTCCAAGAAGGTCTAAATGAAATGTTAAATAGCTATTAATAATTATATTGTTAATTTTAAAAGTAACACGTGATTTAAATTTCCTCATATGATTTTTGTCTTCAACAATACATTTTATGTTAAAAATTTGCAGTGACAAAATGTTGATCTGGTATAATTCCTTTATAGGATTCAGGAAATAGAAATTTTCATGCCACGTAAATGTAGATTGCTCTGACAATATCCTTCTAACAACATAACTGATTAAGGGCTCAAGTGAAAAATCTGGAATCACTTTAATTTCAGATAACTGCAGGAGGATATTCATATATCAATCTTCATTTTTGGTAGGTTATAAAATTGATGAGTTATACTCTCTCCACTGCACTCCATGAAGTTCCAAAGCTCTAACTGATTTCCACTTTGAAAGCGATATGGAATCCCCAAAGTGATCTAAATATTTCTAAAGAACTAGGTGGTTGCACATTAATTCTAAGTCTCCCAACATTTTGTGTTAATTTTGTCTTTGTGACAAAACACTGGTCACAGCAGGAACCCAACAGTAGGGTCATGGGCCTAATTGCCTTATGGAATCAAAGTTTTGCCGTCTGGACAACAACAGCGAAAACAGGAATCAGTAACATGTGCACCAGCGAGAAGAGATATGCTATTCTTCCTCAACTGCTGTACCTGAAACAGGGTGATGAGTACTTTCTGGGTATTCAGAACACAAAACCAGCTCAACTCAAGATCTGTAAATTGGACCCTGTCCATGATATGTGAATACCAGACTAAATTTAAATAGAACTTACCTTAACTTTCCCTGGATTTTCTTCCTCTTCCTTCTTTTCTTCAAACTCAAAGGCAACAGTCATACGTTGCTGTCTCTGCTCCTCCCATAAAGTAGGGTTAAAACTATCACTGTCTGATTGGAAATCTACAGTTAAATTGCAAACAGCAATGCACAAGAACAAGTAATTAGCACACCCAGCAGATGAATGGAAATGATCTAAAAAGACATGATCTTAGTTGATCTTGTAATCTTGGGTTATTGTTTTAAAAGCGCTGAGGCGGGCAATGAGAGAGGTAAGTGACAAACCATTACAAACAGAGTTTAATAATTCAAACTGAAATGAGAGTGATGGGAAGCAACAGGAGCAGATCTGGGGCTGAGGGGGAGTATGCAAACTCTCTATCTTAACGTAGCCACGGCAGAAGCCTAACGCTCAGTGGTACCAGGCTCAGAGCTCCAAACTCCCCAGCCCAGGAGCGGGCTCACCACCCAGCACTCTCAGATGGATCCAGTCTCTGCAGGTTGAGCTGGCTCTGGCCAACAGCCTGGCCTCATGGCAGCAAGACATAACCTAGAATCTGTCCCACACGCACACAGTCCCCAGGTTCAAATTGTTTATACAAAGCCATTCTTCTGAAAATAAAGAAGTGTCTGAGAAAATGCAAATCTGATGGCCTAAGAATAATGGGTTTGCAAAGAGGATTCCTTTGTGTACTGCAAAATAGAGCCTGTCCTGTGTACCACTGGCTTTACCTATCAGAAGAGACATCCCCACACAGAATCACAGCTGAAACCCCTTCCTCTCCCTCCCTCTGTTTTCTTCTCCACTCTCTAAACAAGCACTGTCCCTGCCTCTGTAGGAACTGTTGACGGCATTTTACCTTCATCACTGCGGGGTTGCTGGGGAAACATGTAGTTAGTCAGTACTCTCTGCTTTGTTTCTGGGTGAGCCTCGGTCTGCAGTGGAATGAGAGCCTTGGACTGTACAGGAAAGGTAAAACAAAGAACTATTAACTTAGAGCATCTGTGCAAACCGAGGTGGAATTTCAGTACTTGATAAATAGAAAATACAAGATTAACAAAAATTCTGTATGAAAATAAACTTCTCTACAGACTAAACCAAATATCAATCTGGTGGAAATGTCTCCTCTACCATTCCTCACTTCTGTAATTCCTCTAATTCCTACTGGGATCATCAGAAGAACACTAAATATCAGAAATACCGACTGCATGTTCAGAGATACATCAGTGAGGAAGCTCAAGGACCAGCGGAACAGAGCTGCAGCTACACAGTTTGAACACCCACATTATGGCTGTCATCTATTTCAAGCTAGAACTAACTAGCAGTAAATTCATTACGGTTACCAGTTCATCTGAGGGCAAACTTGATGCAAGATAATGGAGAACTTACACGGAGGCACTCTGAATATTCAGATGTTACTGTTCTGGTTTACTTCAATTGATTATTTTTTCTTATTTCTTTGCTCTAATGTAGCATCTGGGAGTGACTGTCATAGTTCATAGCACAGAAATTAACCTACGCTATACAGTAGAAAAGCCAAAATGCAGAAAAAATACCATACATTTAAAAGGAAGTCTATGTTCATTGGTTGAGCTGAGTAGTCACACAATTTTTTAATGGAAGAGTGAAAAATATGAGAATCCTAATTTAGCACATTAAAATTAACTCATCATTTTCTATTATCTCTTCCACTTAGTCTCCCTTCCCTTCAGCTTCAAATTTTTTTGCTGAACTATAGAAGCAAAAAGTACACCTAAGCAGATGTGCAAGATGTGTGTACCGATGCCAACCTATTGACTGCATTGCATTTGGCTTTGCTGAGATTCAAGGGCACGGCTGAATGGCATGCACCAGCCAGGAGTCAGCAGGAATTTTATCTGACAATCTGATAAAGAAACGACCCATCTGCTGGGCCATGTCCTGTGGACAGGCACAGGCTCAGCTCTGAGTGGTTCTGTAACCAGCATGGCTCAGTACAGGCATAGGTGCAGGGCCTCCTGCACACAGGCAGCTGCAGGACCTGAGTCCTAATGGCTCTTTCATATGGATAAAAGGACGGATTAATTGCCAGGAGCATAATAATTGGCTGCCGAAGAATAATCCTCATCAACTTCGGTTTAAAAGGTATAATATCTGAACATATCAGCAAAGTAAGAAAGATGAGATTATGAGAATTTATTGCAATTACTAAAACCTGTCAGGTTTGTCGAACATTTCTAATATTGTGCAAAGGGAGGTTTTCTCCGCTTAAAGCTGAATTATGGGAGTGTAAAATTATTCTATCCACCAGCCCTGGAAAGAACTGGACTTAGTGCTCAGATTCTGCTTAAACTGTTTTCTCAGTGTTCATGTTACATAATTTGTTTTAAAATAGAATCTTAAAGAATATATAGAAGTGAAACCAAACCCCTCAGAAGAAAGAAAGGCAGACTTAAATTTAAAAGGATATTAAATGAGAGTTTTCTCCAAAATAAGACTAAGCATTCTTGTGTGCCTTCTATAAATTTAAACTCCTACTGACTTTAATGGAATTTAGAATATGCAGGAATAGAGCATGGACAAGAAAAGGAAGATGGTAAGAATAGAGGCACAGATGGAGTAAAGGATGGGACAAACTAATAACAAGTTTGGTAACAGAGACTCACCTCTTGAATTTCTATTTACAAAATATTCTCTTGATACCATTGACCTTTGTTTACTGCTCATAACACTCTACTACAGTTATGTATTAAATCAGGTTTCATTTACAACCTTTGCTAAGTGCTCTAGTCACTAAAGAAATTATGAATATTGAAAGTCATTACCTGGTTGTCAGAAAGCCACAAAGCTGCGAGTTCTTTAAGTTTAGTAAAAGTGAATGGCAAATTCTTCAGTCTGAAAATGATAATATTGGAATAATGTGAATCCCTGATTTTCACAAGGTTTGGTTTTTATTTTCCAGATTTGTACTGGAACTGATATAATTTCATATCTTTATTTTCTCTCACTTTTTACTAAAATATAATATTTTATTAAGGACACTGCACATTAAAAGTGACACTTTGAATCTCAAACTACTGACATCATACCTGGAAGGTATTAAGGAGATACTGGTATTTTGCCTCAGCTATAATGTAACCAAAGTTACAGCTTATAACACAGAGAACAGAAAAAAACCTTGGTCCCAGGGAGGCTTAGAGGAAAGACCTAACAGTCTTCACAAATCATTTTGCCAGACATTTAGGTTTTGGAACAGAAATATTCTAATATTATTGAAAATTTATTTTTGCAGAGAAGTTAGGAAAAAGATTAAAATATATAAATACTCACAGTGAACCCAATTAAACTCAAAAGAAACAGTTAAAAAAAATTAGCATTTTACTTATACATGCAAACACATTTCCTAAAAGTGATCCGGATGTGGGAATGGGGAAATGACAACTAGATACTTGTGGCAGCTTCATTCACATTTTTCCTACTACCTAATTCTGAACATAGTCTTTTTACTTTTCAGTCTGTGCAAACACGAGAGGGCTTGCCCTTACTACACGCTGACACACTCTCATCTTTGTGTTACAGAAAGGTTAAGGAGCTGGAAGGCTGCAGGAAGATATGGACCAACCAAGGGATGTCTACAGAGACAAAGCTAGATGTGATTTAACAAAAACAAAAGAGGAAAAGCCCTTTTCTGAGAGAGTCAGACAGTCGCAGGCTGTGGAAAAAAAGGATTTTACAGACACGTTCACTTATACCTCTCAATCTACTGTCAGGTAATCCACCTGCACAGCATCACCAGGAGAATCATTGGCCTCTCTACCAGCACATAACTAACAACGCTCACATAGTCCTCTCCATGTGACAAATCTTGCCATATTTCTGGGAGATAAGCACTTCACAAGCTTTTGTACCATTGCCTCTATGCAGCACTTTGAAAGTGTGAAGTGTGTCCATTATGAAATTACTGTAGATGTAATTTTGCCATAAAGTCATTATCATTAAAAAACTGTGTTATTTCAGAAAACAGTGTGTACTTACTGCAAGCAATGCATTTTAAATCTTGATCTTCATCAGAATACATTATACTAAAAATTACTTATCTATAAAAGTGAAATAAACCAACATCAATGTGTACACATACACAGTGTGCTATAATACAATCTCCAAAGAAAGGCCTGTATAGATTACAGCAGTTTTACCTGCTTGTGCACGTTTAAAGCAAGAATTAATGCCATGAGAAAGTAAGGAGTGCCTAAATTACCTGAAATTTAATTTCTTTATAAATTAAGGTTGTAAGTTTAAGCTTTAATAATCAATGTAAAGATTCTTCACAGAATCATGCAACAGTTTAGGTTGGAAGGGACCTTAAAGATCATCCAGTTCCAACTTCACTGCCATGGGCAGTAACACCTTCCACTGGATGAGGTTGATCAAAGCCTCAAGCAATCTGGCCTTGAGGACCTCCAGGGATGAGAGATGTCCACGACTTCTCTGGGCAACCTGTTCCAGTGCCTCACCACCATCACAGTAAAAAGTTTCTTCCTGATATCTAATCTAAATCTCTCCTCTTTCAGCTTAAAATAGTCATCCCTCATCCTATCCCTGCACTCCTGTTAAAGAGCCCCTCCCCAGCTTTCCTGTAGCCCCCTTTAAGTACTGCAAAGCTGCTCTAAGGTCTCCTTGAAGCATTCTCTTCTCTAGGCTGAACAAGCCCAACTTCCTCAGCCTGTCCTTGTATGGGAGGTGCTCCAGCTCTCAGATCATCTTTGTGGCCTTCTCTGGACTTGATCTAACAGATCTATGTCCTTCTTATGCTGAGGACTAATTTCTTAAATGAAGTTTATCCAGATTTTTTTATCCAGAGCTTTTCTCTACATAAAAAAAGAAGAACTTTTGCTTTTCAAGTGATACCCTTATTTCTCTACCCTTTAGGATTCAGTACCTGTAACATACATTTCAGAACTACACAGAAACCTTTGTCTGCAGAGAGTTACTGTTGATGTTTCCAATGCACTCAGGCTGAGAAGGGTGTATCAAAGGGAGAAGCAAAACCGGTACACGTGTTTTAGGGATGATGTATGGCAAAGGGATCACCAAGGTGATCTTCAATTTCCATATTCAAACAAAACACTTTGATTTTAATGCTTCTTTTCCAATGAGCCTGGATACCTGTTTTCAAACATCTGAAAAGGTCTGATTTTAAGGAGTATTTAGAAGAAAAAAATCTCGAGTTAGAGATCAAAGAATGGAGGTACCCCAAATCATTACTGTTTTTTGAAAATTTTCAACCAAGATAAGCCTCAGCCTCTTCTTCTTTTGCAATTTCTTTTAATGAGCTTAAGACTGCTTTTAAAACTGTGTATTATAGGAACGTTTCTCCTTTATCTGTACTAACAATGCCCATGCAAACACTCTGACTTTCACAAACAACTGAATTACCTAGTGATTTTGCATTATTATGCACACTTTTAAAACAAGGCCCATAATGGTCACTTACACTGTGGTAGTTAAACCATGAAAGGTAAATAAATAAATATTTTTCTAGCTTCATCAGTCAAAACACAGGTATACTATAGGTACAAAGGATCTCAAATATTAGTTCTGAATGGAGGTGAGTTGATGACTTCCTACATACTGCTGGCCAGACCCTATTTGGTAAAATCAGTATAACTGCTGATTTCGAAAATCTCACTCGCATCATCTTCAGGAAAGGACTTGGTCTCTGAAGAGAAAACTGTTCATCAGTAATTGAAAAAGGTGTTAATCTGCCCTGCTTACATTGATCTAATAAATGACTGCAATCAGCTACCAGTACAAAGAAACGTAAAGTTTATGGCTCTGTTATTCAACAGAGAGCTCTTCTTTTATGCTTAAATGCTGAAATTTCTCACTAGACAGTGTGGAAAATTAAATCTGTGATTGTTTTTATAAATCTAAGGGAAAATACATTCCCAATACTAGAGGAAGCTTTTATCGATGCATAGATAGGTAATTAAGAAGCTGGCCAAATTAAATTAACCTACCATTAATTTGCAAACTGTACTGTACCAAAATGACTTGTTCTTACTGTGTATGGTATTTTACTCAGCTTGCAGAAATAACCATAGCATGAGGCCATTTCTCTGCTGTAAGGTGCTGTTTGCCTGTTTGAGAGCAACTGCAACCTAGCAGTCAGGACTGGGAATAGGACTGACAGAAACGCAGCAATGGATCTTGCACCCATTCCTCCAGGAAGCAGCTGCATGGCATCCAGGGACACGAAGTCTGTTGGAAAACATCTCTGAATCTGCAGGACAATTACATGAATTGTACCACTTAGCAGCCACCCACTGCCCATGCCTTCTTGCATGAGTAACAGCTTCATTCTTCTGCAATTTTTTAATCACTAATAACTACAATTTGCAATCTCTGAAAGTGTTTTGTAAAACGAGCTGCAAATGCAATAGCCAAATTAAAGAAATCCCTTAGTGTTATAGAGATTGTCTGCATTCATACAAATTAGGTTAAATTATGTATGCCATGGGTAAATGTAAAAGTTCAGAAGTTATTAATAAAAATGCTTCTTTTAAGGTAAATCCTGAAGCACAAACTGATTTTTCAGGAAAACAACTATCCACAGTAAAATTCTGGAAAAGCACAAAATGCATATGGTCTTTTAATACACTGCTTAATTTGAACATAAAAAATACTTTCTTATGACAAAAAAGGAGAATGCATGTCCCCTGAAGTTCCTCAGGTGAATAAAACCAAAGAAAATCAAACCTAGCACACAAATGACACCCCTAAACATTAAAAAGCTGTACCCTCTGCCTCCACAACCTTGAAGCAACCACACATCAGTGTGTCATGCCACTCTGGAATGAGGGCTTCAGAACTATTCCTTCCAGTATTAGTCACAGATTACACATTTTGCAGAATTTGTTAAGTTCTTAAGGGCTAAATACTTTTAAGACTAAGCTAATGAAGTCACACAAGAAAAGCAGAGAAAATGTCATTGATACTGTTTAAATATAAAAAATATTGAATGTTGATACTTGAGGAGTCTTATGGGGTGATGGTGGTCTTTGCTTTTATTGAAAACCTACTGACAGACATAATTGTAACCTTTCTTGATAATAACTGGTTTTCTCATAGTTTTATAAAATACCTTGCTACATACAAGGTAGTAAATTCTGGTTTTGTTATGCCCTAAGTAAGCAAGCTCAGAGTCTGGGAAGAGTTTCTACTGATTATTATTTTTAGTAATACGTTTGATGAGCTTACCAAACACTTAGGATATGCATATATCATGCTTTGGTGACATTCAGAAAGAATTTTCAAATAATAACCCAAACAAGAAAAACTTATGTCAAAACATGTTTGAGAGTTAATCGTAATAATCAGTATTACTAGTCAAGTTGGTCAAGCTCAGAGATAGCTGCTATTTGTGACAGTTCTCCAAGGTAACTCTCAGCAAATTGATAATAATAGGGTTTTCAGAGTGAAAAAGTTTAAAAGAATATGATTCATATCAATCCATCAACATACTGTTCACAAAACCACTCGTGGATATACACATATAAGCAGCCAGAAGTAATTAACTTTTGGGCAATGAGGAATATTGTGTAATTAAATGACTAAGCGTAAAAAGAGGAGGTAGACCCATGAACAATCTTTTTTTTTCTGGAATGGATCATGTAATCTTAGGACCTTTTCTTGTCTAACTTCTGTGGCTGAGATTCAGAACAGTAATTGTGTTCTGACCCCAGGACAGAAGCAGCAGCAGTGCAAATATAAAAAAGATGATGATTCTTTCAGCTCTTTTTTAAGAAAAATCTAAAACTAAAAGAAAGGTTACTTACCAGTAACCGATGCTCTTTGAGAAGTGTAGCCCAAATGTACATTCTAACAATTCTACCTCTCAATCACAGGACTCATACCTGGAAGGACTCTGAGGAGAGAGGAGAAGCAGATGGAAGAAAAATGTATATGTGGACTACACATTGTGAAGAACACCGGTTACTGGTAAGACATCTTTTTTTCTTTGAATGAATCCTATGTGCACTCTTAACAGTGACTGAATTCAAGTAGCCATCCCCAGTGACTCATTATGTGATGGAGGTTTCATGAAAGCAGTAATTGCACAATGACTTTATCAAATGCTGCACTGGTTCTTGAAGCACTGGAGATAGTGTTATGTCTGGCAAAGGCAAAGATGAACCTCCAGATAGCTTCATTGCAAATATCTGGAATCAAAACTCCTCTGATTGCAGAGGGTGCAGCCTCCTAAACTTTGGTCAGATTCTCACTAGTCCTCACTGGACTCCACTCTTGCATTCTGATAGCATGTCACGATTCAACTCATCATTTTTGTGTTGACACAACTGAATACTGCATTTCCCAGGGATGAAGAGCCTATAATATAGTTGAAAAGGTTTGGACTTGTAAAGATAAAAGGAGAGAGGACTTCCAACTATGGAGATGAGAAGTATATAGACTAAGAGTATATGGCATGGGAAAGAAAAGCTAGAGTCTAATTTCCTGATTAAAATGGAATTCTAACATGAATATTTGAAGAAAGCCCTGGAATTAAACCACCTTCTGGTTAATTAGGATCAGCAAGGTCCATCTTATGCATATTCTTATTTTGTGATGAGGGGGCCTTCAGAAGATACGGAATAAGAGCAAAAGCCTGTAGCAGCTGAAACCAAAGTACTAAAAATGCACTGAAGAGGGATTTCAAAACTAACCTACCTTTGAACAAAA
Organism: Tapera naevia; assembly: GCA_033556795.1. Taxonomy (NCBI): domain Eukaryota; kingdom Metazoa; phylum Chordata; class Aves; order Cuculiformes; family Neomorphidae; genus Tapera; species Tapera naevia. Next base: position 868,756 of record JAUMJJ010000198.1, on the reverse strand, counting down.
TGTGTCAACTCACAAAAATCTGAGATTCCTCTTAGCCTGAGTGGGAAACTGGTCTACGTCAGGTTTGCCTTCTTCCTCAAAGACATCCAATCAGGATTTTGAATCAAATTTCCAAACCACTTCTGACTTTCATACCTAGCCAAGCTCCAGATAATGCAAAGGAGGGACAGCTCCTCTTTTCCTCTTTACTTGCTACATAACTGTTGTCCATCACTCTATGTATTCAAGAGATAGTAGACTGCAAGTCTTCCATGCACTCTGGCAAGGTAAGTTCAAAGCCACCAATATCGCTGTACCCTACTTGCTTTGAACAAGAACACAGTCTCCGTGCCACTAGGAACGTGTCCAGAATGAACATTTTTGGAGACAAAAGGGCATCTCTCAATAAACATTTGAGCAGCCCAGTTATTAGCAGAGAAAGTCACTGGAATGAAGGCAATGACGTAAGATGCTAATGGATATATCCATGCACCATTTTCAGTCACAGCTGTAGACACTGGAGGTGAAATTTGGCATGTGACAAAGTAGAAGGAGATGACCTTTAATATCAATCACTGGGATGAACCTGCAGTGGATGGATATCCAATGGAACACTGTGTTCTCTTTGTAACAGTATACAACCATGATAATAAGCATGGAATGATAGTCATGGTGATGGAGTCTGTTCTCTCTGCAAGGAAAAGAACATGCAAGGATGCATGAGCAACAGGACATCTGACAGAATGGACATGAAATCCTCTCTGACGCCAAGAAGAGAAATTCATTAAGTACTGACCAGATAAATTCTGAAAGAATACGTACTCATACGCACAGTCCATGCCCATTTGTTATCGAGCACAGGCAGCAACAGCTGCTCTTCAGAAGATTTGTGCAGAGGTTACAGCTTTCGTGCCAAAAAGGCTCCATCAGCAGTGTTTGCTGTGAACGAGTCTGCCTTAGAGAGATGAACTCAGCAAGTCTCATACCAGGCTGACAGAGAAAAGGCTGACCCATGTTCCAGGGCCCAGGATCCTGTCACCATAGTGTGAACACTGACCCCTTGGGTCTAGAATTGTCTTTCTGCTCTGCTTGCATGTCCGTGTCTCTTCTGCCAATGGCTTGAAGGGGTATCCAGGAAAAGAGCTGGTGTGCTCTACCACTTTTGTCATATCTGAAGCAGGAAGAGCAGAGGGGCAAAACTGGGTAACATGGAAAGGATCCTAAGCTACAAGTGGAGAGCAAGTACACTCCTTATTAGCATGTACATGTGGACTCATTCAAAGAAAGAGTGGATATTGCCTTCATGTTAAAATGAATGTGAAAATGGGACAACAGAAAAGTGAAAAGAAAATAATCCAACATTACGATGGCATCTGAACTTTGTCCAACCCCTTTGGTGTCAAAACATTGGAACTTTTTAGTTTTGCTAAGGTGGAAAGTTCCATAACAAAGCATTACCAAAATGTCTCAGCAGGGCAACATTTAACCTCCACTGGAAATGATACCAAGAAAGGAAGAAAAACTGACTCTCCAAACCGCTCAAGAAAAGCACGAGACAATTCAACTAGATTTAAGGGTTGAAGGTCTACAGTCTGAGTCAGTTTCTATGTCTCCCAGTCGAGGCTTTGCTCTCTCACTGGTTCTACAATACTTGCAACTAAATATATTTTTCAGATGGACTGGGAGAACAGCTTCCCATCCCAATCGGCAAAGACCCTGTTCTCTTGCCCTTCTCACACCTACTTTCTGTGTGGTACAGTGAATGTTTACTCTTGCCAGACTCCACAGTGAGTAAATGGACCGTGAGCAGTGTCATAAAATGAACACAACAAGAAAAACGATAGCTTCTTCCATTTTCAGTGAGATAAATCAGCTCAGTAACTTGTTCAGTGAGCCCTGAGCAAGCACAAGGGCATACGCAGGGCTACCAGCCAGCACCCAAGGGGAAGTGGGAAGGACAGCAGCTGACACATTTCACTCCAAGGAACATCACATCACTGGGATGCCGGTCTCACAATTACCTTCCTCCACAATGGAAATCCCAACCCTTTCTTATACCTGGGCTGTTGGGGAAAAAGGAAGGTGAGGCAGGACGGCTGTTTTGGTGGTATCCAGCTGCCAGGCCAGCTCGGCTGGGAAACCTTGCTTGCTCTTACCACATCCACTGCTTCCTTCCAGCAGGGAACCACCTCCTCCCTCTCTCACCTGAAATCAGCAGCTGACCTGCCTGAAAAGTAACTTAGCATAAAAAGGGTGGGAGGGGAAGAAAGACTAGTTTTCTGCTTGCTCAACCCAAACTCATGGCACAATTGCAAGTCTAAAAAGATGGCAGTGATCCAGCTATGACTGGCTTCATGTGCCAGGGAAGGCACCCTGCAGTTGCAGCTTCCTGGACTCCCAATAGGCCCTGAACCAGCTCTGTCCTCTTAACTCCCCACTCCTATGCCCGTTCCATGCCTCTTCCTGTGAATCTCTACAGTGGGCTGTGCAGTAACAAGGTGGGCCAGCTACTGGAAACGTTTAGGGGGAACTCACCATATTTCTCACAGGCTGCTTCCATCTGTATCACTCAAGTACTCAACATCATCATATGCCTGGACAATATCACACCAGGACAGGACAGGGAGTATGGATGGAGGAACAGCGAGAGTAGGCTGGATTGCCTTTGTTGGCAATAATGCCAGCCTGAGGCAGTTTGACAGAGTGCCTGAAATACAGTTTCAGGCTGCTCAGATAACAGCACAAATGTACACTGCTATCGTGACACACTGATGGGAGAGTACTCTCTGTCCCTGGGAAAGCACTAGAATCTGATACCCAAAATCAAGAGACCTCAGATTTGAGTCTGGGACACGGACAGTTTCAGCACAACTAGAGTTAAGTTTAATTTTATGTTCTCATGCACACATAATGTATTCTATAATGTATTCTATAATACACAACTGCAATGGGGATAATAATCTACCAGAATTAAGGGAATAATTTTAAGCAAAAACGTTACAGGGATTGCTACATTACTTCATTTTACATTTTATGGTCAACCTTAATTTCAACAGTGAAAAATGAAACTGCTGAAGGTAAACCAGACACAGATGTGGAAAGTCCTTCCCCAAGTTTTTTACCGAGTAAGGATAATAATTACTGGAAACAAAGTGGTATACACATCCTATGTGCTGAGCTACCGAGCAAACTCGTATTTCTGTGACTATACCGGATACTAACATATTCTTTGAACATACTTACATATAAATTTCAAGGAAAAGTCAGTCTTTTCTGATGCCTATGGCAGCACAGGATAAGTATCAGGAAAAGCCCATTTTAAGCATCCCACTACTCAGAGAAACACTCCCGTGCATAAGAACAGAATAATCTATTTTTTTGACAAAACCTTTGCTCTGCTGAACGAAATAGAAACTTTTCTTTTGATTTCAGCAGTCAGGATAATATCCAAGTGTGCTTGCACTTAATAATTTCCTATATATCAGCTTGTCACAAGGTTTTAGTCATTAAATATTACAAAGTTATATAAAATTTTAAAGTCAATCACCATACTTTCACCTGGAAAAAGCAGGAGACGAAAGAAGGAAACAGGTTTTAATCTATGAAAACACACTGAGACGCAGATCTTGGCCCCATTCAAGTTCCTCTTTAGATGTCAGTGGAACTATGACCAAACCACAAAGCTTAAAAAAAAAAAAAAAATCAAGACTATTTTCTTATAGTTTAAATAAAGTAATTCTAAATATAATTTTTATATTTTTTATAGAAATGTATTTTTACAAGTACCTAAAAAGAATAATATATTTTTTCCACAAATTCTTATAATGGGCTAGCAAAATGAAGTGAACTATACCTGTTATCGCTCAGATTTAACACTCTCAGCTTCTGCATCTGACCAATTTCATCAGGAAGAAATTCTAGCTTGTTAGAGCGCAGAGACATCACTGTTATGTTTTTACAGCTTCCAATCTGAAGGAATGACAAAAAAAAGGTGTTAGGATACTTACTTCAACAAAATTTATTATTACTAAACTGTTAGGAGGTGGCAAACTGTGCTTTTACCATAGCCGACAAAAAGCAGAAAATATAAATTCCAAAGCTAGAAACCTATACCCTTGCATTGTCAGTAAAACCAAGGGCATGCCTAAGGTTACCTGCACTACTCCTCTGAGGGATACTCTCACTTTTACATGAATTTACTAATTCACTGCTTTTACTACTTTACTATTGAGTATGTAAAAAAGATTTCATCTTCCACATTGCACAGAGACAATTAGTTTAATAGATAGTTTGTCTGAGTAGGGATGAAGTCTTGGACCTACCACAAAACATTTAAATTTGGAATTTAAAAACATAATCAGATTCTCACTTCTCTAGGCAGTTCAGGAAGGAAATTCTCATCCACAGCCAATGTCCTCAGGTTATGAAGGTAGCCGATGGTAGAAGGCAAAGACTCCAGCTCATTACAGCTGCAGTCAAATTCTTCTAATAAAGATAAACTGAAATTGTAAACACACTTGTTAGATACTATACAAGTAGCAGATAACAAATATTAACAATCTAAAACCTTTAAAAGTTTTAAAGCATGACACTACTAGAAAGAAGTTTCCCCTGAAGGGGAAACTTTATTGCAGATTTCCCTTAAAGTCTATAATAATATGATATTAGGAACTATTAGGGACCCTGTTAATCAATCTCATGTAATAAGGCAGCTTAAGAAACACCAGTTCACTCCCTTGCATTATCATTCTTATTTTTTATAGTGAGAAAGTATTCAAAATATTTCAAACAGATAGTGGTCAGGGCAATTCATGCTGAGCTGAAGCACCTAACCAAAACATTTATAACCTTAACATACACAGACAGGCAACAGGTATAGAACTACTGCTAGTGAGATTAAAGGGAAAGGAAGCAGAAATTGCCTCCAATGTACATTCCAACTGATGCACTTGAAATAATTTCTAATACAGATCAGCAGTGAAAAAAGATGAACTTGAATCACAATTCAGCTAAGTAACCTCAGCCTGTTGTAGTCAGACACAGCTTTTGTAGAAGTGCTTATTTCTCACACATTGAGAAAGCTGGCTAAGAATGGTAGCTGCATGGCAAGGACCAAACCAAAACAGACCAAAGTAAGTAATCTGACATTCAAGTCCTGCACTTTTCTTAGACTGTTGTATTCTGTCAAACTGAGAAAATAAAGAGATCCGACCTTTCGTTCACGTAATCACATTTTCAGGAAAGAGAATTAAATAGAGGTAGATGCCAGAAACTCCCCTGTTCAACTCAAGCCCATGTTAGCGGTAGCCCACAGGACCAGAGAGCAGCATGTATAGAGAAAGCACAGCTTCCTAGTGCACAGAATTTGAATCCAGGTATGTTCCTGCATTCCACTATCAATGAAGAGTTTGTGGAATGAGTTGGAGGTTTTGTACCAAGTCCTAAGCGAAAGCCACCACCTTCTCTGACCACAGCTGGCACCCGCACAGAATGAAAGCCAAGAGAATGCCAAGAGAGTTGATCCAATGCGGGACACTGACAGTCAACAACTCAATCTCCCCACTCACCACTATTCCAGGATGAAAAGGCCTTCAGAGGCATTTTCTGCTCTTTGGGACCCTGTCCTAGCCAGTCTCTCAGTCCTCAGGACTCTTTAGAGTGTTTGCTTTTCCCTCAAGGCCACAAGTCGTATTAGGCAACACTGAAACATCAGTCTGTGTTTGGTGATGCAGAATCAACAATGTGACCTTTAGTAATGCAAATAGCACAAATGGGAATATATATGTAACACATATCATACAGAGAGATATATAAAATATATACATACCACATACCTATTATGTATATACATATACATAAATATTATGAAGATATATCTACTGAATCTCTTAAAAAATTAGGCTGGATATAAAAATCTCTTGAAATGAATGTTGCACCACACTATTCATTCATCTCAGGAAATAAAAGGTTTGTGACCCATTATAAATGCCATCATTCCCTGCTTCTGCTGCCCCTGTTTTGTTTCACACATACGACCTTTTCCTCTCAAGTGCTTTAACAGTGAAGTTAAATGGCAAACAATTATTTCTTCCTCAACATTTGTTGTCTCCTTCACCACTGATGAAGGGATTGGGTGCCCAGATTGCCTGGAGTTTTTTCCAAATGTTTTGGTAAATCTAGTAAAAAATCTACCTCTGCTACAAACTATGTTCTTTAGTATTCATAGAATCATGGAATCATAGAATGGTTTGGGTCAGAAGGGTATTTAAAGATCATTGAGTTCCAACCCCTCTGCCATGGTCAGGGACACCTTCCACTGGATCAAGATGAAAGCCTCAGAAAAGCCTTAATATGAGTCACAGCATCAGGACTGGGCCTTCACTTACCTTTACTCCAGTTTCTTAATTAAAAGAAGGTATTTCAGCCTTCAGATTTTATGCACCATGAAACCAGAAATAGCTATTCCTAACATGGAATTCTCAGAACTTTCCTCTAATTGCTGTATTTCAGTAGACTGAAAAGCCAAAGTGAGTCATACAATGATTAGTGACAGAGGCATGGAACCTATCCAAAAGCTCTGCCAGATCTGGTTATAGCTTTTCTTTTATACAACCTTTGTATCCATCACAGTTTATTTCAAACTAGATACAAAACAATTTCAGTAAAGGCAGAATTCAGGCATGTTTACCTACTCTATACAGAATACATGTTCGATAGAGCAAAGTCCAGCTGGAAAGCTTGCTGAATTGCTAGATGCACTCATCCTTCCTTTTAATGATGATAACACAACCAGAAAAGCTTGAAAACACGTAAAGTAATTGGGAACTAGTGTTTCCAATGGCAATTGGAAAATCCGATACTTTGAACTGTAACTGTGGAAGTTTCCCTGATAGGGAAAAATGACGTTATCAGACAATAACATTTTATCTGAAAGGTGTAGTCTGACACAGACATTCTCAGTTTCTTTCCTTCCTCATGACATCAGCAGCAGACAAATGAAAATGGTAATGATAAAAACAACAAAGTCAATGTGAAACCATATTTTACCTCTGTAACCACCATGATTAAAAAAAATGCACCTCAGAAAGTGATTTTTCATTCATCATGGATTGCGCATGAAAGCGAATTGACAATAACAGCTATAATTCTGACAACACTCATTTAGCTGCAATATGATTAACCTTCCTCTTTGGCTAAATTCAGATCATTCTTGACAGGTTTAAAAAAAGGCAGACAAAAATCAGACATGTGCCTGCTGTTCAGCTTGGCCCCCACTGAAATGACGCCATTCACAGTACTGTCCCAGTGTAGATGAGGAACAATTTTAGACCGATTAGTAGAGAGAGATTCATGGAGAGTGACGACCGTCATGAATGAACATCTCGGCCCCATTTGAAACAGTCGCAACCCTTTCCTCCCAACAGCCACAGCACCCAGTTAGCTGCCAGAGCACCCTAAATCCAAAGACTTAGCTACAACCACTATTTGTCCATGAGAACGTAAAAGGAATTTTGCAAGCCCAGGAACCCAAGCTTACATTTCCCTTTGCAGCATTTGGTACTGTCAGGTACGACACAGGCTAGACACATGCACAAACCACTCCTCTAACACAATACATTGAAGTTTAGGCTACTACACCATTCCCAACGTATGGGTCATGACCTCTTCCTACTCACAAAGTGGGAGCATGGTCATTCACTCAGGTACAATCCCCAACTTTTGGGTCCAGTTTGGCAAAGCACTTCATCAATGTGAATCCATTGATTTTATCTGGGATGTTTTACTAAGGTGGGTGCATAGCATCTTGCAGGGTCAAACTCTAGATGCCACTGAGAGGCTTACCCTTTGAACAATACTGCCAAAAATTAAGGTAGTGGTTCACTGTTAGCAACATCGACTCAGACACCATTAAAGTGCTCTATGTCTCATCATGAAATTGGTCCCTGGAGGGAGAGATCCCTCCTTCATATTGCTAATCTTTGTGTGACAACAATATACTCTGCAGTGGGTACCACGACTATCATTTAGGAGAAAGAAACCCAGTAGGAAACTATCCAAATGGATGAGTCAGAGAAAGGAAGTTCATTTTGATGTGGGAGACACTGTCCTTACTAAATGAGAGAAAGCACTTCATTTAAAAAGCACGACCAATCTCTTGAAAATAACGTGATAATACTAGGTGACCAGCCTACTGCTCTGCATATACACCTTTAGAGCAGCAGCATCTGTCTTCAAAAATATAATTAAGGCTCCATCACAAACAACACTGAAAAGATATTGGGTTAAAAAACAAGAGGGGTTCCCTCCACTTAACAATTACCCCAAAAATTGTTAAAGGTAATACCAGATATATCAACCATTTTGCAAAGTATTCAGCACAGCTTTGAGCCTTACGAGCTTTCACTGCCTATCAGAGTTTATTCCTACACAGTATTTGTAAGACTTTCCCTTTTGTGATTCATATAACCAACTCTTAATACTCTCCATGAATATCACATACATCTAAAGATATTGCATTCAGCATGGTAAGCGAAACCTGAGCTTTCAGTCCCTACAGTTGTAATAGTTCAAGAATTTGGATTCTTTCTTCCTGACTGGCATACCAACAACTAAATTATTATTGAAAACACTGCTATAAATCGGGTGCAGGAGTAGTAAACACTGGCTGTGCAAGTCAGACCTCACTGTACTATCATACTTGTGGAGAAGTCTAAATGAAGCCTTTAGGCTATAATTTTGGGAAGCTCAGAGTAGCTCTGGCTTAAGAAAACTACTTCTAATGGAATTTTTCGCTGAGCTACAACCTGCTGAGGAGACAGCAAAGGCACAGGGTCTGAGTGCAGCTCTGCTCATAGATGCCCCATTCTCACCGCTTCATGCTGACAGGACTGGTGTGAATGATGTAAGACTGTGTTCAGTCACACCAGAAAGACTCATTACTTGGCCTGAATTGTGTTTCTTCTGCATGAATACCACTGCTGGTGCAAGGAGGATGAAAACACTAGAACTAGAGCTGTAGAAGGTAGCCAGGGACTAGATACTCTGTTTTTTTTTCCAAATATCAGTTTATACAGCATTTCAGAAGTCAATTATGCAGAGGAAGAGGCATCCCCCCCAAAAAAATCAATGTTAAAGATATTCTGTGCTAGACATGATACACATAGTGTGAAATAATAAAAAGAATCACCTATTTACATACTTGGAGACAGGCTTGTATCTGCCCTTCATTTTACAATAAATCGTAGATTTCATTTAGTAATAAGCTCAAGACACACAGCAGCACAAGGCAGAACTTTGCACCAGTGATCATGTAAAATATGACGAAACGATAGCTAAAAGGCATCATCAGCGCTTTTCATAACAAGATTACTTATACGATACTTTCACATTTTGACGTATAAGCCTATGAAATTGTCATGAATTTTTTACTAATGCTACTTCAATATTTTAAGAAACCTTCATACATATGAGGTTTACAGCCATTTTCTTTACAGCATCAAGTACCAGCTGTTTCTATGGCAATAGAAACATTCCCCCAAACACTTCTATTTCTTCTACTTTTGCTGCTCTAATCACCTAAATTGCCAGCGATTCGTACAGAAAAACATCTTTGTTCTTTTTTCTTGGAAAATGTGATACATTTCATCTTCTTATCACTTTTGCCTGTATAAATCCACAGAAGTAATAGTGTTGCTCCAAACTGAAATGTTATAAGCTATGTGTTAGGCATACATTTTGAAATTATAATTCAGTACATCTTTGTCATATTTTTTATTTTAAAAAACCCACTTTCTGCAAGTCAAAGGGAAAACATATTTTACTTGCTGTTGAAAATCACAAGACTTATACTCACTTTCCAATTGCATTTGGCAGAATTGTAAGCTGGTTGTCATCTACTTTTAAAGTTGTAAGCCTTTTCAACAGTCCTACAAAACAGATAAGGAAGAAGATATAGAAAAATATTTCACATTAATCCTTTGTACTTTTTGTAATCTTCCATATTCATAAACAAAGAATGTTTTCTAACATCAAATAACTTTGATCTATATTTTAGAAAACATTTATATATAGGTCAGTACACAGAACCATCCTTGTCCCATTAAAAACATTTATCAAAATGAAGCACTGATTCTATGTTAGGCTGAATTGCAAATAAAATATTAAGTGTGTTATTACGGGTATCCTATCTGTGTAGGAAGAGTGGTATTTCTCACTTATCTATTAATGTTTCAGTTGAATTCTGAAATAGCATTTAAAAATTAGTATTTGTAATTTATGTTGCAAATAATATAAATTAACCGCTAATATAGAGAGAAATGTTAAACTGAATGTGCCAATCTGAAGCAAATGAAAAGTATAATTAAAAGGGACACCAGAAACACTACTCATTTCAATCGCAGAATATTTTTGTTGAGAATTTTTTCAAAATCAACATATTTTAACAAACACCATGGTTCCAACAGAATTTTTTTAAGAGGAAAAAGTCCCACCAAAATAAAGTCAGCAAGCTCTCATATCAAAACTCAGTATTAAAATGCAACATTTTGCTTTGCTTCTGTTAAATCTATTACTATTCAGTAACAGGAATTTGGAAATGAGAACTGAATATATCTAATTGCAAGAATGTATAATTCAAAATGCAAACATTTATTTCTTCTGTGCAGAAGCTAAATCCCCTCTAAAAATCAATCTGCATAGGCATATCAAAAAACACATCAAGCAAAAACTCTAGAATTTATGGTGAGATGTAGAAGACCAAAATGGAAAATAGTTGTAGAAGACATCCAGTAACACTCAATTAGCACAGTATTATTAGTGAGCAACACATTTTGGAATCTTGACTAAGTTGATTCAAAATTGGGGAATTTAACAGTTCCATGTTCAAAGGGATGCACTTAGGAAAGTGAAAAACAAGATGATATAGTGGACTCATCAGCTGGAAGCAGTGGAAGAGAAGAAAGATATCAAGTGATTCCAAAGAAAATATACAGGATTGAGACTGAAATGAAATATCCAGATGTACAGAGTGATATATCTACAACTACTGAGCTTCCAGAATTTCTGCATATTCTAAAAAATTCAGACATTCTATGAATGCAATATAGCTAAAAAAGGAAATGAACAGTTTGAACCATTTCTCAGTTTAATGCTCTCATACAAAACTACACTACTGCAGTGTGCTGAGCAGCAATTTCCTTCAGGAGTTTCACACTGCTAACAGAATCACTACTACACTTACTTTCAAATTTAGCTCAGATAGACTATATCTTGCTTTGCTTATTTTCTCTAAAATAGCAAATCAGAACAATTAATACCTTCTAACCATGGATTTTTTTCCTGACTTTACAAAATGGTCTTCATGGACTGTCTAGACACAGATGCTCCAAACTCCTTTGGAACTTAACGGCAGTTCGTGTTCCAGCTGTTATGAAGTCTCATCATTACCAGAAAAAGATATAAACGAAATCCTCAACTGTAAAAAATTACAATAAATCCTAAGCTTTTCTCACCTATGGAGTCTGGCAGTTGCTGTAACATATTGGATGACAACAGGAGATCTTCTAGTCCTTCACATCCCGATATGTCCAAATCAACAGTTTCTATCCTGTTTTTTGACACATCCAGGTACACGAGTTGTTTTAACTTCCCTATAGACTTAATAGCACGTTACAAAGTGTTACTTGAAGAGATATACACTGCATGCCAGCTTCTAAGTTTCATTAACCACAAACAACAAGTAATCAGGCTTATATTCAGTTATCACTCTTTTCACAAGATGCATTTCAGGGACACAGTGCGTGGTCACACAGTCTTCCTCTTCAGAGAACTGCACCAGGAACTGCACTAAACTCAATGACACATATTAAACTAATTAACGTCTTTGAGATTCATTAAACTTGCTTCGAGTTTGAATTCTCAGTCATACAGCTGCAGTATTTCTTCAGTTGGACACAGATCCAAGGGACATCTGCTCACAATCGACATCCACTCCTAGCAGCTGTCTCTGTGGTCCCTGAGGGACAGACAGGTAAAGTCTTCTGTGTCAAACTGATTCTCTGAATTTTATAAAATCTACAATTAGACTTTAGATATTCATAGTTCAATTGTGAGTGGCTAATCCAAACAATATACTTCTTTTGAATACAGCGTTTAACTGATAGCAATGAGCAACATGACAGGAACTCTTCCCTAATTCCTTGAAGAATCTGTGTAGCAGATTATAGAGTTTGAAGCCTGTGGAAGCAACATGCTTCTTGATCCGTTATCACAATGACACTTCATTCTAGACATGAACTTTCACCAAGAAAATCAACACAAAAGATGCTGTTACTTTCCTCAAGCAAAAACCCACAAGCAGAACAGCACAGAGGTATCACTACTGGGTGTAGAGTAAAGGAGCAGGATCTGTGACACAGTGGCAGAACCACTTCAGAGCCTGAAGGATGACACAGAGAAGGGAGAAGCACAATGCTGCTATGGTGAGCTGCTCTCAGGTCGCAATACTGGGCATCCATGGAAAATAAACATGTATGGCTTATGCAGGAACTTCCTTAATGGACTTTGGGAAAGCCATTAGAATCTCTTGTGAAGGGTATGGAGTCTACAGAAAGTTCATGGGAGTGGGAGTTGTAATTATTTACATCTAGTTCTTGCGGTTATTTAATGAAAAAGGAAAATAGCTTTAGACAGCTTCATCTACCAGTCCATCTACCAACTTGCTTTTCATCTCTTACCTGTTTGAGATCTGCTCTCTGTTTCTAAGGAGGTTGTTTCATGTTATCTTTAATCATAAGTGAGTTGTTGCATAAAGGGAAAATCTGCCTTCACCCCAACCTTTGCCATTCTACTCACAATAATAGTTGAATATAATCTGTTTCTAGCACAGGGTACTTTTTTAAAAACTGAATTATTAACGTTGGAAACCTGACAAATCTTAAAATCAATTGTCAGTTGGTATTTCCTTTCTATTTTTAAAAGTCAAAATTTAAAGCTAGTGTTAACTGTTTCAGACCTTTTGTTTTGGAGAAGGCTTTCCTAAAATATCATTTAGGGTCTATCAGAATCAGATTGGGAAACATGAATTATGCACTGAAAACAACTACAATCTACCATCTCTGAATACCCTTTCCAGAGATCATGAGCAGGACTGTATTTGGCACAGATTTTAGCACTGGGTATGTTAACCAGCTTCATGGTGAACAGAAAAGAAACAGGAGATACGTATATATGTATTTATCTTGTATATCTGATATTTCTTTGACTTAGTTACACTGCAGCAACAATAATGCAATATTTTCGTTCTTGATCTCCAGCTGTTTTCAGGATCAAGAAGTAGTTTCAACACCAGCTTTTCTTTTCATGAACAAAGGATTCTAAAGGTGGGCACTTGGGCAGTGACTGAAAATGATCATTTTCTGTGCAAACATCCTGCTTAACACAAAATAAAAATGTATGAATGTAATCTAAGACAAAAACCAGCTATTGCTCAATGCAAAAAATGACTTTTGATTAATAAATGTTCCATACTGAAAGAGGAAGTGCTGCTGCTTCTTCTTCCAACGCCTAGGCAAGTTTGTGCTAGATGTAGTTATAAATTTTCCCTGTAGTAATGAAAAGCTTTACTGTGTGAAACACAGGATCTGTCACCTGTATGATAAAATGCCAGCGATGGGGATCCCTTTCTCCAGTCATGATCAGTGTAGGTATTTTAGAGTGATCATCTAAAATAATATATGGCAATAAAAATTGAAAATCCAAGTTCTTTCATGGGGTAGCAACAACTCCGAAATAGCACTAATGTATAACCTCACCTTAATCTTTACATTTAAAATATTTTTTGTTCCATTTCTAAATGGAGTGCTTTCTAGAGGAACACACCTTCCTCCCTCTGCCTCAGAATTGCTTTTGGCAGAATTGAATCTGCATGAACCATCTCCTATTTTAAAGTTTATTTAGATTACTTGGTATTTCCTCTTCCTTTTTAAAACTCACGTGAGTTTTTCTACAACTGCCAGCTGGTGACTGAGAAGGCAACAGGATAAAATCTCCCCTAACAACAAAACCTACACAATGCTTAAATAAAACAGGCACATCCCCATTTTGACACTACCATGTAATAACACAATGTCTAAAAGGTTATGCTGAGACTTCTATTTCTTGATAGTATTTAATGACTATATAAATGAGGACTATGTACCCATTCAAGAAAACACACATGCATTTATTTACTGCAAGGTAAATTGTTCACTGTATCACGCAATACTTTGATTACATAAAATAAATGTTCATACCCCAGGTAGTACTTGCAAAGAATTGTTGTCCATCCACAATTCCTTTAGATTTTGTATTTGTTCCAGGACCTCAGGCTGAGGAAAAGAATGCAGTATTATGAACAGTTAAACAAATCATTATTTTTTTTAGTTAAATCTGAATCGATATTTTCTTAAAAAAAAAGAGTCCCTCTTCACCTTCCTTTTCTTTCTTTTTATAACATCAGACTTTCAGATAGTTAATGACATGAACAGTATCTTGATTTAATTTAATCACTGCTGCTCTTTTTCAAAACTTGTAAAATTTAAGAACACTTTAGAAAAGAAATGAATACAAAGAACTCCTAAGAAGTTCTTGCTCTAAACAGTCTACCAGCGGTACACCATTACTGAACAAGGCAAAGGAGAGAAACGAGAATTGTGGAGCTTCAGAAACAATACATTGAAAAGAAAGACCAAATCTTGCAGCACATGCTGAACTCTGCCTTCTGTGTAATTTATAGTTTATAGTCTGAATAACAGCTTAACAGAGGCATTTTGATGAACACTCTCCTGAAGACATTTCATTTATGTACAACTATTTTCTGCAATTGTCATATTAAGTAGTTAAAATAATGATATGCAATAACCAAGCCTTAAAATTTCAAGATTAAGCTTTAATCTAAGATGTTCTATTCTTTTCAACACTATAGGGTATTAGTGAATCTGAAAAATAATGACGCATTCCTCTCATACCTCAATGGATAAGAAAGGACCTGCTCCTTTGGAGAGGTCAGTCCCTCAGTTTTCCATAGCGTCACATAACATGTTTCTATTAAAAAAATGTCAGTTGATATTTTAAAGATGATTTATTTTGCCTTGGCTAATTCTATGAAATTTTGTTGTCCTTCAATGGTTAAAACAACTTCTAATTTCCAGGCTAAATTAATTAATGGTCATTTCATAGTATTAGTTCCTGTGATGATTAATGGTTCTTTATTTCTCCAGAGTGTTCACTGACTAAGGCTATTAGAGATAATCATAATTTCCCCTCTCAACTTTAATTTTCTTTTAAATGCCTCTCATTAGACTGACATCCTTCTCAAAGGCAACAGCCTGCTCCTGTGTCATACATACTACTGTCTAAGTTGAAATTTCTTCAGCATGGATTATGGCATGCCACAATTCAGATGAGACCTCACTAGTACTTTGATAAGTGGCATTAAAACCTTTTATTTGTCTCTGTTATAAATGCTTCTGTTGATGCATTTCTGGAGGATATTTTCAACGTAGATTACCACAATTAGAATGGAATAGAAGAGTACAGGTTTATTTTAGTTGGAAGGGACTTAGAGCTATCATCCAGTCCAATTGTCTGGCCACTTCAGGGCTGACCAAAACCAAAAGAACATTATTAAGAGCATTGTACAAATGCCTCAAACACTGACAGGCTTGGGGCTCTGACTGCTTCCCTAGGAAGCTCATTCTAGTGCCTGACCACCCTCTTGGTAAAGAAACATTTCCTAGCATCTGACCGTGTCAGATATTGAGGACTGACATTAATCTTTGGTAAAAGCATACTACATTCTCTACTCTTTCCTTTTCCTTTTCTCCTTACCTTTAACTATTTCCTTTCAAACTTTATTCTGCAGCCTTGTTGCTGTCACCAGACTTCCAAAACTCCACAAAGAAATACACCAGCCTTCCCGGTCCTTTCAGGCAGAGGTACCACAATTGCTACTTATCATTTGTCCAGTGCCACATTTTTGACACTTCAGAGACTGAGGTATTTCAAATCCTTGACCTGACCTTGTGATTTAATGCTCCATTTTTCCCAGAGATCTGTAACACAGAGTTCCTATCCCCTTCCCTGATTACATTAACTCACTTGAACACAGCTGCTATTCAGGAAGTGACAATTTCTATTTTCGGGGCACACACCTATCTCATGATTTATATAATCTTGTTTCCTAGAAAATGAACGAACAGAATTACTTCCTTTATTCCTAACCTCATGCCTACGGTTCCAGATGGTCTCTATGAAGGGCACAGTCTCCCCATGCAAACGGAAGGACTTCAATAACCCAGAGAGGGATTGTCAAAGAAATTAAGCTCTTCCTCACCACCACTGATCTAGGCAATATTTTTCTCCAATAAGAAAGAACTCAGATCAGATTTTTAGAATCCATGAAACAGGGACTTTTATCTTTTTTTCCAGGTGCTTTTTTTAAAAAAATAGTACCACTTCTACAATCCTTTTCTGCAGATTCATGCTGTTCCTTTGACTCTTGGCCCATTTTGCTTCAGGCAGTTAATTCTACTTCATACATTTTTGGACCAGATGTCTGAAAAATGAGTCAGCTCAGGGAGTCTGGTTCTGATAGCAGCATAAAGCCACCAGACTCCTGATTTATCATTATTAGGGGACAGTACGATACAATACAAAAACACAGAATGATGCTGAAGTCATTTAAAACAAAGATCACAAAATCAATCCATTCCTTCAAAAGATATACTTTGAGTGCAGGAAGCATACATATATTTCCTTTGATCAAAATTCCAAATACCACTTCTGAAAATTTTACTCTGTTTATCTATGCAAAAGATTTCTAGTTTTAATTAAAAACCTGAGTTAAACACACCTATTTTCTCCTACACAGCAGTATAAAATAGCAAACACTAACTGGGTTATAACTGTAATGCTAGGAGACAGTGCACTGCCTATAAACCAGAAGCAGAGTCTTTGTTACAGACCTACTACGAGATGACGTATCAAAATTTGTTTTAAGTCAGATTATCTTAATTTTAATTAAAGCTACAGCAATATCTCCCTCATAAAATTATATGTCCTGATTCAACAGCACAATTTTTAGATTGTTTTTCTATGACACTGGAAAGGTGGTTGAGCTCACAGGGTTTAACAGTCACTGGGCAGGCTATTGGTGGATATGGCAGAGGCAGACATTTATCTTGCCATCAGTGCAATAGTGAGTGTCACAGTATTAATTTGTTGTCCTAAAAAGGCCCAGGCCCTCCCAAACAGCCCTAGTAGTGATAGGTCTCAAAAAGGATGAGGAAGTAGTTTTTCTAAGTTTTGCTTCTCTTAATATATTTACAGTTCCTGCAGGATGAAATCAATGAGCTCTCCTTCAAACCAGGCTAGATTTAAAACAACAGTTTAAACATCCTCACACTGTTGTGAATATACCTAAAAGGAACAGCAACCTGATTATTTTTAACACTGATACTGCAGAAAACTCCCTAAAGCTGTAAAATCTCAAGGAAACTAATTCTCATCTCAGAGATGAGTTAGGGACAGAAATTGCTTTTGGAGTTCCATAATTTACTGCTGTAATAGCAATTGCTAATATTTGCAGATTATAATGATTGATGATAAGAAATTAATACATAACTGATACAAGTATATTGAGATTGACAATTCATCCCACATTGAAATATTCCCACACTAGCAACCAACTCAGGGCAAGAATCACCTGTGACCTTGATCTGAACCACAGAAGCCTGATCTTAAGCATATTGTATTATAAACATTCACCTCATGAACTATGATCAGTCTTCTGTTTTATAAGGAAATGGGACCACAGTATGTGGCCACAATAAAATAATGCCTTTTAAGTAAAAGTTTAATGCCCCATACACAGAGGCGCCAGAATTTTTTTTTATGTAAGGGTGGTGATGCACTGGCTCAAGTTGCCCAGAGAAGTCATGGATGCCCCATCCTTGGAAGTGTTCAAGGCCAGCTTGCATAAGGCTTTCACCAACCTGATGCAGTGGAAGGTGTCCCTGTCCATGGCAGGAGGGGTGGAACTGAATGATCTTTAATGTCCCTTCCAACACAAACCACTCTATGATTCTGTGAAAACACACGGGCTTTCTATTAAAAATGGTGTCTTACTTACCAGTTCAGAGAATTCATTATTGCCCAGATCAAGTCTCTCCAGCTGAGTCAGTTTGTGCATTGACCTGTAACAGATTAGGAGATACCCAAGATGAAATTTTTACTTGCAAAGTGTTGGTTAAATTTTATTTAGATAGAAATTAACCTCAAATGATACTGTTCTTGCAAAAATAATTACATCAGACCGATGTATGAGAAATGAGAACAATGCACTCCATCTTCAAGGCATGAGCTAAAGTTCTTGAACTAAAAAACTATCAACAGTCATGTTCGTATAAAATAAAGTCTTCGTATAATTTTGCATAGCTGGCAAAGAAAATGACCCATGCTATATTTATAAGCAGTTGAAATTAATATGTTGTGACATTTTTTATATAGATGTATAAATCTGTTATCAACTTCTTTACAAACAACTAAGAAGTGCCTGGGATCTTCATAGCAAAAGCACAAAGATCAGTTGTTACCTCCCTAAAACTGTACCAGTACTGTACCTAACAACTGTACCTAACCTAAGACAACATTGTGTCAAGCACCAGCATTCGAATCACGTTAAGCCTAGATGAGGCTTGTTTTGTATAATTGTGTTGATTGAACAGAATGCACCAAGCTGATGGGGTCCCCTCCTCTTTTGGCTGTGGAACAGTTGAACTGGAACTTGGCTTCCATGCCAGCAGTAAGTGCCACATTGGTACCCAGTGGTATTTAGTGACACTTGCTGTCTGCCAGTAGCCGACGAAGACCCTATCATTGTAAGCAGACACACAACAGAACACAGGTTTTTAATTAAATGTCCAATCTGAGATTCAAGCTTTTGATCTGCTGCAAAGCATATCTAGGCAAGTTTTCTTCCCTCTGTGCAGTTCAAGGCGCAAGAGCACGGCAGGGAAAAGGCAGGATCCAGGACACCACAGGTAGATGGGAGCAATTTGCTGTACTGGGCTGCCGAAAGCCCCTCTTCAGGCAGCGGTTCCTCTGATGGTAAGAAAGGCTTGGCAAAGCCTCTGCTGCAAAAAAGCGTGGGCAAATGATGGCAAAATCTACCAGAGCAGTTGATCCTTCTTAACAATGATATAAAAGAAAGAGTCAAATAAGAATGTATCGTAAGAAAGTGAACCAAAAGTTACTATTGACCATATTTTATGCACTAAAGGGCTTTAAATGGGAGATAATCTGGATTTATGTCTGTGACGTAACAGCAAAAAGTTACTTTTAATGCTTGGGCTCAGGTGACTGAAACAGTGAAATAAGAGGAAAAGTGAGAAATTGCTTAAAATTACATGATTAAATTCTTCACACACTGAAGTCAATGGGATAAACCTCCCAGGTGTACCTCAGAACTTGTGCTGTTAGAAAAACTGGTTCTCTCAAGTACAGCTTAACCTGACAAAGGCACAGACCACAGCATACGTGGGTTGACTGCTAAAAGCATTTAAAATCTACCAATTGTGAATACAGGTCAACTTTTTAAAAATACAAAGAGTTTAAAAATCTATAGTTAGACCATATGACAGTAGAAGCATTGACACAAAAAAATAATCACAAAACAGCAAAGATCTTTTCAAAATAAGAGGAAAATTGCAGAGCAACTTGTGAACATGAGTCGAAAGACTGAGTATGCTAGAAGGATGGCAGGACTGTGTTTGCTTTAACTGGAATGGATGTTTTGCAGTTGTGTGGTGTACAGCTTTTCTCATATTGGAAAAAATGAAGATTTTCCTTAAGTAAATTTACTAAGTCATACATGTGTACTACTTATTTGATCAATTTTCAGTAATGGCTTTGAGACAAGAAAGCAACAGAGACTTTTTGATTCTTTGCTAAAAGGAATGGCTGCTGTCTACACAGCTCTGAAGCGGCAAGTACCTAATTAAAATGAAGCAAAGAAAGTAACAACAAATTTTTTGACTACAAGGTACAAAACAAGATGCTGTAGACTAAGCCTAGAGTACAGAAAAGTTAAACCTAAAGGTTCCAAACCAATATTTATCAATATAACTATGATCAGTCAACACTGAACACACAGATTCTTAAACAAAAACTGATTTTCTATATACTCCACGCAGACCCCCTTTTCGGTAATAGAAATCTTGTTTCAGGCTCTCCAGTTCCTACCCTGCTTCTTACTGCATTTCTCCTCTTACAGTATTCTTTACTTTGAACTATTCTTGCTACAAACCCAGAAGGAATAATGAAAATAATTTATCTTTTAATGGTAAGGCTTAGCATGCAAGAGAACCTGGAAGACTGTGAGCCCTTCAAGAAGCAGTAAGCATTTCACCAGCACAGCACCGGGTCAAAAAGAGCATTTCATTCTGCCCAAGAAATGCCAGCTTTTATACTCTCCATTAACCAATAATAATAATAAATGGGTTTAACCTCTCTGGTGCTCTAACTGCAGCTTACCTCAGAAACATCTTGCAAAAGCTGACTGAAACTTTATACACCAGACAAAAGCGAAGTTTAACACACAAAGCTGCAACACACATCAGCTCATTTACACCTTCTTTATCTTTAAATAACACATACATCCCTGGAAATGGTTTTGTTTGGTCTAGATTACTCCTCCTGAAACTTCCAACAGTGTGTCTTAAGTGATTTGTTATTAATCTAGTTTAGATTTCTGGCATTTAGATACAAGTTGTAAATATTGCATACAAAATTTTAAATTAATTGAACCCAATGGAGTAAGTAATTACATTTTTCATTGCAAACTTGATGACTATGGACATTCTCATTAGCATACAAAACCTCATTAACTTTGTGAGAATTCTTTATACTCATGTGTGCTTTCCCTGCCAAGAAGCATTTTCAGGATCGGACTCAAGAGTTTTTGGAAAATGATTATTACAATAACCACAATTTACCAGTTTCTGGTTTGGAAATCAAAGTATTTTTGCTTAAGAGAGAACAGTTGGGCTTCTGCAGAGTAGCCCCACGTCAGATGGTCAGGCAGGGCACATCCTCTCTGCCTGAATGACAATGTCACCAAAAGCCATGGAACACTACCAAAGTTCCCCTTAACAAATCCCAAGTGCAGGTTTCCTTCCTTAGTACCACACAGCGGTTTCACAACCCAGGAAACATGTTTCAGCATGTGAGCATCGTAAGGTCAGACTTCTTCACATTTGCAAATATTACAAAGTTTTCAGTTGTAAGATTAACTGCACACAACCACAAGCCTTCACAAGTTAAAACCCAGGAAATGTGACACACATATTTAATTGTTTGTACAACGGCTTTTCTCACAGGCAGTATTACTTGAGACTTTATCATTCTGCATTAAAGTGGATAAAAGCTTCTAGTGGTTATGACTGCCTACATCCATGTTAAATGCTCAAAAACCTTCAGGTATAAGGCTGAAAACACCTGCAACAGTATTCCATTGTTATTCACATGTATAATTGCTGTTTATACATACACGGATTTACATATTTTGAAATGTGAAACTCTTAAAAGATTAAACGAATGGCAATCTAAGTTACAATTGAGTTGGTAAAAAAGCTGTATCTCATGTTGCATTCTACATTGAACAAAACTTTAAAAGGTTTGAGTTCTGCTACTGTAAACTCATCATAAAAGGCGACTTTTAAACATTACAGTGTGTAATTTCTACAGTCAGACACACAGTTTCAGAAACTGTAACATTTATATTGGGGCAGATTAATTTCACTTAGCTGGTACTACATCAAAAGCTAAAGCACACTGCCAAATGCACCCAGTGGAATATTATATGAGACTTTTCATTAGCTTGTGATATTTTTGTCTGTTTCAAGTAATTACTTACACTTTTCTTATGAAAAGATTAATTATATTTTTTATGTGGGGTCATTTTATAAAGGTGGAGCAGGAAAGGTGCAATGATGAGTAATGCTTAGTTAAATATTCATTGCTGAAATGATGTAATGCAATATAATTAATGTGCGAATAAAACTCGTAGCCAGAAATTTCACATCAATCTTTATCCACATCTCATTTGGATCTATTCTTCCATTCATAAGTAACTGCAGGAGTTACATGGAGAAGATGTGAGTCTCCACTACTGAAGTGAACCTCACAGGAGCCTCGGAATGAGGTGAAGATCTTTTTTTATTATTTTTAATCACAATAATGGAACATGGTTCTCAAAAAAACTATAAATGCTTGAAAAGCAGCATAGAGAGTAGCTTAGGGAGGTTACTAAATACTTGGTGAAAAATGAGCATTGGTCGCAATAGTTTCAAAACAATTGCACTCCAGAAATCACAACTCACATTATACGATTCAGAGGTATTAATTATAATCATTGTAATCACATACATTGACTAACATAAATTTCTTGTGTTTTTGCATGTTTGGTTTGCCTGCCTTATTTAGAAGATCCTCATCCACACACTGTAAACACTTCAAATAACCAGGAAAATGTCTTGTCTTTCCAGTTCCTGGCAAAACAAATGAGACAACTGCCATAAACTATTTTAACAAAATCATGGTAATGTCATCAAAATCCTGGCCAGTTTTCTGACTGGTAGCAGACAGTGATTACACAAAGGTGTATCCAAACCTTCGGTCACAAACTTCTAATTACAGCTGGATTATTACCACATATGAAGAATTGTATCATGAATAACAGAAGTATCTCTAACAGAGAAAAATTCATGAGTGAAATGCAATTGTGTCAGAGACACCCAGCTGGACTTATGCAACAATAAATACGAGAGACACAATATGACACTGATATAGAATTAATGCATGCTTTTTGTTGGTCATAATTCTACAAAGACAGCACTGAGAAAGTTATAATGGTTACATAGTCTATTTCCTTGTGTAACAACATAGAGAATTATATTTATATATGAGTTTATGATAAATGGGCACCATAATTTTTTGAAGAAATAAAAAGCAAATAAGGGCAAATATGTTGCCATTACTGGATTATCTGCTCTATGCATTTCAAATATATTTTCTCACACTTTTATTGTACACAGTAACCTTTTTTCAAAGTTGTTAAAATGTCACATTCAGAAGGCTCTTTCAGTTTCAGTACTGTTAATCTTGCCGTGTAACTTTAAATTCATTAATTAATCAATTTGGAAGTTACACTGCAAAATTAATACCTAATGTTAATAGTTTACTGTTGCAGAGTAGTTAAATGTTAATCAGGGCTAAAGCATTACATGATACAATCGCAAAGAGCTACTTACTTACACATCCTTTAATGGATCACAAAGAAAACTTGGTTTTCAGTGAAAATCAAGATAATTTTTACCATTTCTAGAATATAAAACATGTATAGTGTGAAGTAAAGGATCACAAGTATAAATTAATCTGTCATAAAGTATTGAATACATATATTATCCAGGCTTCAAAGAAACAGACTATGTTTAAAAAATTATTTTGAGGACACAAAATATTATTACACATTGACTGAAATATATAGCAGAGAAAATATCTAAACCAATGTTGATAATATCTATAATAATGCCTATTTTAACTTAGGAATAAGAAATATCAGACATTTCAATTTTCAATTATATTGAAGAACGTAAGGATTTTATAATCCGCAGTTATCAAACCACAAATCAGAGAATATAGCAGAGACCACAGGATGATGCCTAAAGCAATTAAGTCTCTGAAGGCTAACTAACACCAGAAGCACTGAGTTGGTCACGGAATTCTGCTTCTCTGTTACTTGTATGTGGTCTCGTCATCAACACCAAGACAAGCTGGGAGCAGACAATCCACAGGCACATTGACACCTTGGCTGCACGGCTATCAACAACACCACTGTGCAAAAACACAGGGCTGTACAACATTAAGCACATGGGAAAATCACCAAACGTATTCATCTGGATTCAATATTCTGGACTAAGAGGCAGTCTCCATCAGCCTTTGCATACCAGAACTGTTTGGTTTTATAATACAGTTTGGGAGAACTACCTCAACATAGTCTACTCGCGCTGATGCTCCTGATGTTGCCATTTCTGGTGCCCGAAAATCTGCTGACTCCACATCCTCTGCTGTTCGAGCCACTGTACGCTCTCAGGTGATGGGCAAGGGCACTCTCCATCTTCAAATGCTAAGATGAAAAAAACCAATTTCAATGCCCAAAAGATGGAACTGCTAGTGCAGAAGGTGTCTAAACATAACCAATGCATCTACAGTACTGGAGACTTGTCAGACTTCAGCTAGTACTGTGTCAAGGGCCTAAAATAAAAAGCACCATCAACACAGAAGTCCTACATACAGAAACTGAAAATCAAGTTCTTTCACGACTCAGTAACAATAAAAACACTTGGACATCGGATTTCAGGAAAAAATGTTTGCGTGCAAAATGTAAGGATTTTAAAAACACACTACTGACTTAAAATAGTGCCTCCTACATAGGATCCTAAATTCTCATCTGTTTTTTTTTTTTATGGTGGAAATCGATCACATCGCTAAAATAAATCCTTCAGTTCAGGACCCAGTTATGAATCACTCTGCATTTGGAAAGGTTTACTGAACTGATTGTACAGAATGATGAAATCCTGAGTTTTGACTCATTCACACACAAATTTCTTTCCCAGCATAGCTTTCAAATCGCTAGGGAAGAGCACTGGAAATTTCAGTTCAGATCCACTTTTGTTAACTGATTACATACATAAACAGAACGACAAGAAAATCTTATCAGCCAGTGCAAAGCTCCTGGCAATATCAAGACTTTATGATTAACATTTTTTATCCTTTTTCTAAAAAAAAAAATCCTACTTTTTTTATTTTGCATCCGCTTTCCAGATTTCTCTGCCTTCTTCCTGATAATTGGCTTTGCATGGTTTACGCTTTCTGGAATAAATGCCATGAAAGTCCGCCTTACCTGCTGCACACATTTCCCTACGAGATGCCCCATGACACACAATTAGATATACTTTGTGGATCTCTGTAGGGCCTTGCTCAGCACACATCGGGAACACGCTGCATTTGGGAGCAGTGGTAGCTCTGTCAGGATCCTGCTGAAAAGGATTGAGTTGCAGAGCAAGCAACTATTATCTACTGTTCTGCAACAGCAGGAAAACAGGCAGGGACGCCAACAGTGGTGTGACTACAAGTAAAGCATAGATGTGGTACTTCCATACACTATCTTTAGACTGCCTTCCCTGAAGTTGGAACCAAAGAATCCCTAATGTGTACATTCACAGCATGACTCTGAAATGTCTCCTTTGGCTTACAAATCATTACTTGAAGAATCCTTTGAGATAAAAAAACTTAAAATTATCACTCAACATCTGGCATTTTCTACCTCTATTAAACTACTGTCCCTTTTCCAGCAAGTAATGTGTGTTTCTTAACCTCATATCTATCTTCAAATGCTGATTTCAATGGAAAACTTGAACACAAGAAATCCATGTTTGCAAAATTTCAAAATGTACCTAGTTAAAAACATTCAAAATACAAGTATGAGAACAATGATTTTGCTAGAAGATGTCTGTACTTGGACAAATAAACACAAAACAGGAGTAACACAGGTGACACAACGACAATAGAAATTGCTCCCTGTTTTCGGACAAACACACCTGTCTAGCACAGGACCCACCACAGTTAGCTAAATTCAAACACACTGACACTGAGCAAGACTGACTGAATCATTCACTGCCACACAGGTCACCTCACTGGTTTTGCTTAATTGGTATTAATTGGTATACAGTATTAAATACTGTATTTGACAACTTACATTTTGTTTATAGTGTAATAATACAGTGAAAGTAAACAACTGATTTGTAAACACTGCAGTATTGATCAACTTGAATATGCTATTAAATCAATATTAAATGACTAGTACTGGAAATCTGGGTCTCTACCATCTCAAGGACCGAGGAGAAGCAGGCTCTAAGTTTTCCACTACTAAAAGTTGACTAAAAATAACCTATATTTCATCAGGATATATAATATTATTCAAATCTCTGAAGGATTCAGCACATGCTTTATACCCCTACGTACTAGTTTTGCATGGAATGAATGAATGAATATAAATTAAAGACCTAGTTTTAGTCTGCAAGACTGAAAATGCAGTTTTGGCCCTGTTTTCCCATTTACTTTGCCAGACAGCAGGAAGAAGACCTAACTGAAGGTGCTGAATAATTAACAGGGATGTAGCAAGTTTGAATGGTGTTAATGAATATCTGATGACTAGAAGTTAACTGAATCAGCTAACCCAAAATCAAGAGTAAAAGGATTTTACTCTCAACATGTTTCTTATTTAGTAGTCCCTTTGATTCCTATTTATACTGAAATATGGCCTAAAGACAGCATGAACATATATCAAACTCAGGATTATTTCTAAAGTGAAAGCCAGAGAACTAAATTAGGGATGTCCTAGAAAAAGACAAGGCTGAATTCGAGATGAAAATAACTACCAACATATTGAGGAAGAAGGACTGCATTAGCAGAGATGGCAAGGAGCACCACAGAAAATGAAAAAGCAGAAAGACAATCCTTATTGTCACACATGAAATATTTGTGTATATTAATAACAACAGTGATGCCCTCTCAGAGGAATGGTTGATTTCTTCTTAGGTGATCTCCAATAGTTTTAACTGTAGAAGAATAGTTTATAGATGTGGAAGAACTCACTGGGAGGCTCTCCACGACAGCTGTTTTACCACACTATTAATAAAATGCCTTGCTGCAGTGGCTGTTGGCCAGCTGGGCTAAAGAGAACATCACAAGCAAATCAACCCTATCTGATAGACACTGCCCTCTGGGGAATGGCTGCCAAGGAGAATGCTGGTGTAAGACTTCTAAGAGACATAGCTTTAGAAGGGAAAAAACAAAGCAAATATAGGGCCATAACGTAATCTTCTTATTCAGCTATTGGAGAACTGTTTAAGGCAGACAGATGACATTACATTAGGAAATAAGGCAAACATGGCAAGATTTGCTTCACAATCCAACGACAGGAAGCAAGGTGCAACACACAGCTTATGAGCTTTAACAGAACCAGTCCACTGGAGATACCAAAATGGGGAGAAGCATGGAAAAGCCATACATGTTAGAAAGACAGCTACGATACAACCTACAAATGTATTTCAATAGGAAACACAAATATTAAAGGTTCATAAAAGAACTCACTGACAAGCTACAGGAAAATGTCATTGTGATAAAGAACTAATGACCATTGAAATTTATTCAGACATATGCATTCTGCAGTTTCTCAAAAGTAATTGTCAATCATGTTTCATATGTGTAAGAATATAAGCAAAGGAGAGTCAAGTTTTGCATGATTATTTTTAATTTCCAGATTACATAAATAACATGCCTTGCAGTACTGTATATTTTTCAAGGCTCAAGGGAAAAGGTAACACAAGGTAACCTTTTGCACACCACAGAGCTGATCCCATGCTATTTGCTTCCTTGCTGGACTTTAGGGAACTTCAGTGCACTGCAGGAACACAGGTCACAGGATATCCCCTCCCTCTCATGGGGTGGGACAAGTGAAGTTCACAGCCCACAGCATGAGCAGGTACAGATTCCACACTTGGATGAGGTAAAGGATGGTAACAACTAAAAATGTCATTCTTCGAAAGTTTAGCTGAGAACCATCCATCCTTAATCCAACAGCCTATTAAATGACAGAAACACACTGTCCCAGGGCATCACGTCGAGCCATTACTCAAAGATAATACAGGAGAGCATCAAACAGTGCAGTGCATACAAATACTCAGAGATGGGACGGTTACCTGCAAGCCAGAACTGCAGCAGCATTGCAGCTGGGAAAAAGAAGAGGTCTCTGATGGTCATCACAGGTGAAAACCCCATCCTGTCCACAATGCATTCCAGCTTCTCTCTATTTAATTCCTTTTGCAGTTTGAATTATGTGCAGGTGTTTTGACTCCTTATTTTTTTAAAATCAAGTAAAATTAAAAAGATACTGACTTAAGGTGTTTCCAGTATAATGAGCAATTTCCTTGCATACCACACAACAACTATATCCAAGAAAGCAGAGCATAAAGTCTAAGCATAATCAAATTAGGTCTCATTAATAACAGTCAGAGTGAACTCTATGCACGTTTAGTTCCCAGTTGTTTTGGGAAGATCTCAGG
The DNA here is from genome assembly GCA_033556795.1 of Tapera naevia. Classification (NCBI taxonomy): domain Eukaryota; kingdom Metazoa; phylum Chordata; class Aves; order Cuculiformes; family Neomorphidae; genus Tapera; species Tapera naevia. The sequence continues at coordinate 840,554 of JAUMJJ010000198.1, read as the reverse complement.
GTTCTAGTATAATTGAGAATAAAATAAGTGTAAAGTGGTGACTTTCCATAGTCACAAATGTTCTCCCCTCTTATCATGTTGTGCTGTGAAGTCTTTATCTGAAATTTAACCCTACTAATCAGATAGAAACTCTTCTGAAAAAATAAATTCCTTTTGCCTCTGTTAAGTGTAAGTTTTAAAGAAACAAATGATACATAAATATTTTTTAAAAATGGTGTATGAACTAGGTCTACATACAAGGCTCTAATTTCTGCTCCATCTTTGCTTTGCCCGTTTGACACATTAAAAGTATAAAGCACGAACACTGACAGGTAGGAAGCGCTAATTACAGTTCAAGTCATATCTGGATTATCCTAGATGGCAGAATCAGTACTACTGTATGTTCACCGCAACACAAGTAGTTGTAGCAACATCTTATCCCAGTGTCTCTTACAGGAGGCAGGGCAAAAAAAAAAATTACACTACCACCTTCAGACGAGAATAAAAGGCCATTTTTCAGACAAGCATGACCTACTTTCTATGTTGGAAAAGCATTCTTACAACAAGAAAACAATATAATATATTTTTCTGCATCTTCTCTCAGCAGTAAATATATTTAATTTAAAAAAAGCCTAAAGGAAACATACATAGTAGTAGCTGCTTTTTAAAATACCAGCAATATTTTAATAATGTAGAGCCAAAGTGGTAAGTCTTCTGGAATGCGATTTATTAACTCAATCGGAGTTACCATTTGAAGAAAACAGGTCATCACGAACGATGAAAATATTTGTAATTGTGGGAAACCGAGTGTGGGAAAGAGTTTACACCTTCATAATAAACTAGGACAGCATTTCAAAAAATAGCAGTCTAAAGCTAAGCTTTAAATCTAAATTTAGATGCCTCTGGACAGATTCTCAGATGACAGAGTCTATTCCATTGACTTCTACACACTTAAGACAACCTGTGATTTTTGCAAATCTTACTTCCTCATGAGGGATTTTGGAAGTGATGAGGATGTTAGCAATATGAATGTTATTTAATGGGGACTAATGTTGTAAAGTCACAAAAATGCTTTTTACTACTCTATTCTCAGGTTAATGGAAATAATAATCATCACTTTTATTCAGCCAATTTCATATCTGACAAAAGTAACGTATTGTGATGCTTTCACTGTCTGAATCTTTCTGGATATTTACTGGCTCCTTCCTTCCAAGATGAAACTGACTGCAGCCATAACTGCAGTCTTTCAACACTGCGAATTCTGAGAAACGTTTATACTTGTCTTAAAAACTCAAATCAAAGTACACTGGAACAGAGAACAAGAACAAAATAAGTTTATTTCACAGTGTTTCAACTAATGCTTTGAGAAATCACCAAAGTGATACGTGCCAGTTTTTATACAAAAATGATTACGAGGGATGTCAGCATTCGGTACACACACTGCATCTATACAAACAGTGATTCATCTGTATTATTCTGTTTGCTTTCTCAATTTGCCATAAAGTCTTAGCCACAGAACGGCATGAGAGTTGTACTCTCTACAGGTTTCGATACTTAAAATTTGCAAACTTAACCTTAACATCTGCTATTATTTCATACGTATTCAGCAAAGGAAGAATCTAGTCTGCTTCACTTTATATTGTTTTAGAAAAAAAAGCCTCTGTGCTTTTTATATAGTTTTTATGATGCTGCTTAGAAACCTTGAATCTTTGAGTCTCCTTATAAACAGCCTCACCACCTTTAAGAACTAACCAACATAAGTTACAAGTAATTTTGACAGATACGTGTTTATGATCCTTACAACAGGAACACGATGACCTCCACCACTTTGCCTTGTTTACATGTGATTTGTTTGCTAGACATTTTGTAGTTGTGGATAACTGGCATATTAATGTAACACAGATTTACATGGTAGCTTGGTAGTGGAATTAATTCAAAGTTTGGCATTCCCAGTGCAGCATTTAATATTCTGGTTTACTTTTCAAGTGTGAAAGAGTTATAGTATTGCTAAGTGATTGGGCAGGGAATAAAAGATACAGGAACACCTGACTCAGGAAAGTTTTTATTTAATCAGTTTGTAAAATGAAATTAATTAAATAATTAATAACCGAGGTGGGGAGTGGGGAAAGAACATGTATACTTCCCACCACCACTTTATAGAGCTTCTGCTTTCTATAACTCTACGTCTACATTTTGGGTGAAAGGAAGAATGTCAGAGAAAATCGTCAATTTTACATGTTATATTTACAGTAAAAATAAAAGTACACTACACTTGGAATTCAAAGGAAGAAAAGAATTCCAGTTATTAACATTTCATTAGAGTTAATTCTTTTACATGAAAAATGGGATTCTTTCCCCCACCCCCTTTCATTACAACATATATTTAATTATGAAGCTGCACCAGGCACTTTCATCACATAAGCACAAAAAGATTGTTTTCACACCTTTACTCATTATCCAGAAGGAAAACCTTAATACATGGCAATCCTTCTTGTTTCCATTGCTCCTTGAAATATTTTTCATGGAAAACCGTAGGTGAGACCGGCTTTTTGTCCTTTCAAATTATCAGAAGAAAACTTACCCATTGACCTTTATCAAGGAAGACATTCAGACACTGACAGTAAAATATCATACAAAAATAGGACGATTTATTTTTCACAGAATTTTTGGGAACGACTCTTTTATGGAATCCACAGGAGCTCTGTTGTAACATAAACAGTGGAAATTAAACCCCAGAGACTCTTTACAACATGAGACATTTGCAGAAAAAAAGCGAAACAGAAGATTACAATTTCACATTATATTGCCTACAACAGGTAAGTCTAAACAAATACTTTTCAAGTGGATTCTGAGTTTTGTCAGCAAACATACTTATTAGCAACAATTCTCAGAAATGAGTGTACTTAAAGTGTATTCTCTGTATTTTCACATAGAATTGTTACAATCAAAGCCTAAAAATGTGCAATCAAGAATAACAAATGTTTATTTACATTTTATGACTGGAAACACATCAATATCAAACCGCTAATTGTACAAAAAAAAAAAAAAGAACCAATCCTATCATCATCATCCTTTTATTCCTGACTCAAACCAAGAGTAAAATTACAAGTATGAAGTATTTTGGCAATGCAGGAACGTTGCACTAAAATAATTGCAAATCGAGTAGATAGAGATAAATGTAAAAGTAGCATCTTTCAGACATGTACTGATTTAAAACAACAAAGGACAACAGAACAACATGCTCCAAAGGAGTCTAGGAGTGCTAATGGACACAAGGAACCTTACAATGTACTTATATCATTTGTGATGAAAACTTATAATTTCAGGTTGATTTCAGCCAGTTTACTTAGTAACCACTGAAATTTGCCTGATGCAAAGAGCAGATTTGATGTTGCAATACACCAACAAGTTCAAACTGTCAGGACTGCAACATGTGCCATTTAGGTTGTTTCTTTCCACATCCTGGTGATAGGAGGAGTACAGTCCAGCCAGCCAGGGCAGCCAGAACGCACATCCACAGCCCACGTACTTCCCCCATCGCCTACTACCTCTGCTAGTCTGCACTCAGGAGACCTCCTCCCACAAGACAAAAGAGCTTCTTCGTCTTTCAGAAAAATGTAAAGTTTTTCAATCTTAAAAGGAGAAGGGAGAAGGTACTGATGATTCTGGTATTTTGGAAACGACTCATTCCCATCTCTCATGGCCAGCTTATCTGTGTGTAGAGACAAACATTAACATACCTCCCCTCAACTTCTGTTTCCTTAGATTAAGTGGCACATTATTTTTTTGGGCCCTTCTGTGTAATACACTCTGCATTATTTTTTTTTTTTATCAGACTAGGACCTTATCATAGAATCATAGAATGATTTGGGTTGGAAGAGACCTTAAATATCATCCATTCCCAAACTCCTTGCCACAGGCAGGGACACCTTCCACTGGATCAGGCTGCTAAAAGCCCCATCCAGTCTGGCCTTGAACACCACAGGGATGGATCATCCACAACTTCACTGAGCAACTTGTGCCAGTGCCTCACCACCCTCATAGCAAAAATTTCTTCCTAATGTCTAATCTAAATCTCCCCTCTTTCTGCTTAAAATCATTCCCTCCCATCCTATCCCTGCACTCCCTGATAAAGAGCCCCTCCCAGCTTTCCTTTAAATACTGGAAGGCTGCTCTAAGTTCTCCCTAGAGCCTTCTCTCCTCCAGGATGTATAAAGCCCACTCTCTCAGCCCATCCTTGCACAGGAGGTGCTCCAGCCCTCCTATCGTCTTCGTGGCCTTCTCTGGACTCACTCTGACAGATCATGTCCTTTCTGTACTTGCGTAGCTCTTCCTCATCCTTGTTTCATTTGGAGGCCTCCCTCATTTTTACACAATGCCATAAATGCCTCTTTGTCTCTAGACTCTGACAAAGAACATCTGGCATTGTTGTGGCTCTATTAGATGGACGACTCATTTTACATCCAACTAATACACTGTCTTTATTTTTCCAATACGATTTCTGACTGAAGGACTCCTAATGTATAACATAAATTCCTATTAGTCCCTCGATACATGACCTTGCACACCATATTATTATATTTCACCCAGTTTTTAATTGCTCTCATCTTCAGAATTACATAGTTCTTCCAATTTTAGACGCTGTGCTTGAGGATTTGATCTACAATTTTTACTCTTTAACCAAGCAAATTAATTCTGAGCAATAGCTGAAGGCCAGGAGAAATCCTGTTTTTCCCTAACATTAGCTGCTAGGGGCCCACCCCTTGGTAACACTTCTATCATACATTATTTCCTAATGGTACGGTACTGCAGAAAAACAATAGCTGTAATATCTACCGTCAAGAAAACCAAAGAAGAGATGAGAAGCCATAGCTTCAGTCAGGAAATAGTGAGTCATCAGGATAAGTACAACACATACAAGTATTTTCTCATCAATTACCAGCACCTATGGTTTCTCTGACACTAGTGATTCACCATTTACAAATGCAGTTTTTACAATTTTTCAATTTTACACTTCCCTATTGAAAGAAATTCCACCAAACCCAGAAAAAGTGCCTTCCTCAGTCCAAATAGCTCATGCCCCCCTCACTTCCTTGTGTCCCCAATACTCTGCGCATTCCCCACCTTTGTTTCTTGCCCTGACACTGGCACTATCCTACCACCTCCTGCTCTGTTTTTGGTTTGGTTTTGCTATGTTGGTTCCTAGTCTACGAAACAACTGACTATGGATACAGACACACTGTGTATGTGTATATAGCATATGTATGTTGTGTACATACATATAAGCATGTATATATACACATATATATTATATATCTCTGCCTGCCTACATAAATACACACATACAAAAAATGAATAGCTATATATAGCCTCTATATAGCTCTGCTTCCTAAACATGCTGTAATATATTTTAGGCTTTACTGATTCCCTCTTGTCTCCTATGAGGATTCTGCCATCAGCCTGAATATCCTGGTTCCTTTGAACATCAATGTAATGCCACGGGTCTTTATTACTAATACATAAACGAGGCCATACTCAAACTCATGGAAAACAGTCAAGATGGATATGAAAATATATTCTGTACCAATATACTAATACTAATATAGTCCGCCTAATATAACTGCCTTATCACTTCCAAGGGAAAAGAAAAACCCTACGAAAACAATGCTAGGATAAAACCACCTGCCCTTTGGTAAAAGGGTAATAACTATATATTCTTTTCAATTTTCTGGATATACATCCAGTAGTAGCACAAAGTCTTGCTTTTCACTTATATTGGGAGAATATCAGACTGTATTTGGAAGATTGACTGGCTAACAGTATATTTACTGCAGCTAAACATTCAGAAAAAGGGCACCAGGCCTTGAACTGCAGCCAGAACTGAAGCAATCAAACCCAAAGCCTACTGCAGAACACAGCTCCTGCTGCATGATTTAAGGTTGACTCATCACAATGTAAAAGCTGTTTCCTACAGTGTAGGCAGCACAAACATGACTTCTGCTTTTGTATACACTTTTAGTCAACTAGTTTGAAATAACTTTCCAGAAACAACTAACGGCTGGAAAAAAGTTTACTTTCTGTAACAATATATGTTATCACAAACAGCAGTGTTTCAACTCTCGCACATTCAGTAAAATCCACTTACCAAACAGCAGGAAAACACAGTGGTACTTTACTCCATTTACATAACCACTCAAAGGCAATTATAAAATATCCTGTGCATCAGAGTGGTTGGATTAATCGCACAAATTAGCAAGTCACTGTCAGATCACTCTGTGGTTCTTAGAGGAGAGTCTAATACTAACAGTCATTCATAAAGGGCAGCCTTATAATGAAGTATAGGCCTTGGTGTTCACAGCTCCAACACAAAAGGTACCTGGTAAATGGCTTCAAAAACATCAACACAGACACTGCTAGCCTAATAATTATTTAAAAACTAGGTAAAAAAATGCAACGTGCAATTGTACTGGAAAAGAGCACTCCAAACAGTTTGAAGCTGCAGCTGCAATTAAGAGTGGGAAGCAGGGAAGAGGGTAACAGTGTTACAAAAACTGGTTAACTGGAATGAAATGAGAATACTGAGACAATAATGTGAACGCTGAATTTGCCAAATGAGCTGCATACACACGTGCGTGCACACACACTCATACACTTGTGTGTGCATCTATATATAGGTAGGTTTGTAAATATACATCTGTTCTCATACATAACTGAAAAGTGCACCTAACAAATGTATTTTTTCTTATAAACTTGAGAAAAAAACCTTTAAACGAGGCGCTTTCTGTTTTACCAGACACAAAAGATGTAAAGTGCAACTGGAATCACAGGTTGTTATAGCACCAAACCCAGAGATGCTGACACATTCATTAAGAACACCTACATGGGTAATAGTGAACAATCCACACTGGTAATAATGAACAACCCACACGGGTAACAGTGAACAACACTGACAAACAGGCAGACCTTGTACACTTCAGAAAGAGGAAGCAAAGGTGGAGGTGCTCCCTGGGTGCGTTTGGGCAGGCTCCCGCGCTGCAGTGCTTGCCCACAGCTAAGAGCTCTGACAATGCGTGTACGTAACACACCAAACCCCTCACATAGTGCTCCAGCGCTAGATGACCACAAAGTGTGTAACAAACACCACAACATTTTTTTTAAATCATTCCAGTATAAGCCTAAGAAACTCCAGACCACACTGACAACTGTACCAGAGAAATCAACAAAAACTCTTTTAAAGAAGTGAACAAGAGGATACGGAGACAAGTATGGCACACAGGAAATTCAACACAGTTTTTGTGATGTGTAGAAATGACTCAAAATACTCCTGAAGCCTTTTGCAAGAGTCAACACTACAAGAGAGCTGGACAATGAAGTCTATCATCATTTCCAAGACACACAGAGGTTCTTCACTGGAAGTTCTTAACCTAGGCAGCTATATGATTAGAGAGGGTCTTCACATAGAGAAAAAAATGACAAAGGACTCAAAAAAATATCAATTTTCAAGGAGTGGCTGGAGGAGGAGGCACTGCCACAGTCTGGCTCTAGGCTGGAGCACGTCCTGGCTAGTCTATAAACAACACAGAAAATGATACTAATGAAAAGAGGTTTACAGAAATCAGGTTACCCAGATGGCATCGGTCACTGCCACAAACAAGGCTGAGGGCAAGATGGGCCTTGGTAGCAGCCTTGGGACTTGTCAATCTCCTACCACAGTTCTCCAACTGGTCCCTCCCTTGGCAGCCTCCTCTTTTCCCACATCTCCTTATCTAGGTTGAACTACAGCCTTACTCAGCAGGACTGAAAATGGAGAATTACATCCCTCCACTCCAAGAAATGATTAAAACACAGAATAAACAGTGAAGCACAAACTGCCTCATTCGAATCCCATTGAAGCTAATAGGAATCTGTCCATTGCTTTTAATTGCTTCAGTTTGGCTGCAAAATGACTAAAATATCACTGGCAACAGGAAAGCCTTGCCTGTACCTTCAAATACATATTCAATAGGGTAGCATTGCAGAACAGAACGCCTCAGAGCTATCGGGAGCCACTGTCTATAAAACAACATCCCAAGCTATTACACAGTTGCTATAGCGAGTAAAGATCAAGTCCATTTTTATCCAAACAGAATAATAAAAATTATCTTAGCTGGTTCTTCAAGACAAAAGAATACCCTATGATCCAGGTGGTAACATTGTTCCGATGTAAGAAACTTGGTCACAATCTCACAAATGCTCTGAAACATTTAATAGAAATTCAAGAGAAAAAAACCCATTTTTTCTACTTTTGCTGCACAAATTAAGGCTTTAATAAAATATTAAAAGTTATCTGCAGTTTTGTTCAGAGTTTTCCACGATTCTAAATGCTCAGAAGATCCTGGTCACTAATATCAACAATAATCTTTAATTAAACCATATAAGACAGAAAACAAATTACTGATATTATAAAACAGCATTGTAAAGATCTATAAAACTAAATACACAAATGTTTTCAGTATGTTAAAAATATTTGTAAGCCTAGTAGTACTTGCTGAAGAGAAAGCACTGTTGACAGAAAATTCCATAACATTTTCATTTGAGGAGCAACGTACGTCTCCAGCCCGGTGTGACACAGTTAGACAGTGTTATTTTAAACATACACTTATTGGGAGAAATCCCAAGAATCTTCAAAGCACTTTCTGAACAATGCTCCACTAATTTTCTGTCAGGAAAGCATCTGGCAATACAGTGATATGTTTGGACATGTTTTAGATGCTATAAAATTATGTCAACGAATTCAGCAAAGAGAAGTTCTCATTTCTTAATGTAAGACGTATTAAAGGGAGACTTCGGAGATCCATGCTCTGGTTAAAGAGCTATCTTTCAGCCAAATATTTACTTCATTGGATATATTTGTAAATAACTGTAGAAAATTTTGCATTCAGTTACCATGGATACATTTTACAACAACCTTGACTGTTGAATTAGTATGAAATATAGCAAAATTAGAGATATGGTAAACACAAAGCATGTTTAATTCCTGTTTATGCAAAAACGCTAAATGTTTCCTTTAAAAATTCTTTATACATATACAGAACAGATGGAGGAATATTATCCTCTTTTTGATAACATCTTTTAAGTTGCACTTAACATGGTAATAGTACTGAGCAAAAGTTTCTTCTCATAGTTCTCATTCCCTTATTGGCTGAAATAGTCTGCTATTAACATTTTCCTATTTCCCTGTAAAGCCGAAATGACACACCGATACTGCTTTAGTCCCCCTGACACATCCCTGTGTCTGCATTTACCCGTGGCCTCACCACTCTCCTCCTCCTATTTCCCACATTCAGCCCTGATCTTCCCACTCCAGGACACAAACAGATGCAGGACAGGGTTCCTGTCTTTTAAGAAAAGAGGTCAAATTCACCCTCACTAGGAAGCAGGATGTCTATCCTCTAAATGACACCCTGTAATATGTCTTAACTCTTGTCCATCCATCAGGCTGTGTTCCTTTTTTTTACTTGCAGAGAAAACTGCTCTAGAGGATAAAAGAAGCCCAGAAATGCATAGATCCCCCAAATTAGTCCTAGTTGATACAAAAATATCCTTGTTGAATTCCTCTTACTTTACTTCGTAATACACCTGTCCATTTTATCCACCAGTTTTCAGGACAGCATTTGCATAAGCGAACACTTTTCTCCAGCAGTCCATTGTAAAGCCTTCTGCCACAGCAATAAGCAGAGAAAAACACACCTAGAAATAATGTTTTCCTTGGTTACAAGAATCAAAGAGCTTACTTCCTTTCAGAATCACACAGTGAGATAAGTCACGCTCAGCCACCTTAACAAACTTAGTGCTACTGAAACCAGAGGCCACCATCTTCCAAACACTTGGCAAAAAGTAAAATTTACCTGTTAAACATCAGATATCACAGAAAAAAGAAATAATTTTTCTTTTTAGTAACAGTAACAATCCCAATCTTCTTCCCACTTAATTCAGTAACCAATCTGTTACCAACATTAGTGGGATTAGAATTAGACCAGATATACAGAAGTATTCTGTTTGATCAAAATTATTCTGTTGCGGAATTCCAATTCTTCAATCCTAGCACACACATCTCCATTTATACCAACAAGCACCTTCTGCATGCAAAGATGATGAAATTCCCTTCTAAAAGAGACTTATGTTTAAGAGGTAGTCAAGATATGTATATATACTGCAGCACGCCTTTCAGATGATAAAGATCTCAGAGGCTGCTAATCTGCTCTCCAGAACAGTTTCATTTTTAAATGCAGATAAACACTTTGGTATCAGATTAAAGCTTTTTGTTTGTTTGTTTTTCAAAATAGTAAATGTAACTCAGTAAATAGAAGGCTTATTCAAAAAGCATTCTCCACTGATATAAAGAATACTGCCTTTAAGAAAAACTAGCTTTCCTTAAAAAAGGAAAATACTGTGCATAAAGACCCAGGAAGCAGTGAAAATGTTGCCTATCCAATGATAGGCAAAAAGCCTGCGTAGGAGATTCTGATAAATGCATGCTTGCTAAAGAGTGTGCCCTTTCAAAATGAGGTAAATAATATGCAATTCTGTGTTAGCAGCCTTTCACAAACACCATCTATTGCCATCACTGTAAGTTTCGCTTACAATGGAGATGTACAACCCCCATTTCTAACAATACTCAAATCCATGGATATTTTTCCATTAGTTAGGATCTCTGTTAGTGAAAACAATAAGATAACATTGATCTGTATACAAACCCATATTCCCTGCCTTATGCAGTGCAAACTCCTTTATTTAACATGGGAAGCGTTTAGGTTTGGTTTTCATTTCCTTACAGTTTTCTTTTTAAAGTATCTTTTAAAAAATGGTCACATTATAATAACAGATTACAGCAACTTTCTTTTTCGGTAAATAGTACCAAGAAGCACTACCAAACTGAAATTTGTTCAATATTCTGGTGACACAAGTTTCTAGCTAGTATTGTAAACCACCAAAAACTTTTAACATCTGTACAGATCTTATGGGGTGATTCTTCTCTTGAGGTTACACTGAGTAGTTTTCAATACATCAGATTACTTCTTGATGAGGAAATACTGTTACATATCTCACATGTTGTTTTCCAATTTTCTTTACATCTCAACTCTTAAAATGTTACATTACAGATTTTGGATAGTGAGTTACAGCCAGCTAATGCAGCAGCCTCCATCTTCCATTACTATGTTTGCATTCTAATAAAAACCTTCAGTCGAATTTCTTTAATCCACGGAAAAAATAACTCTTAACAGAAATGACACCATTGCTTTGCTAACAATAAAAATATCTGGCACTCTCAAAAATTTCAGATGAAAGACACTCAGGCAAATACTCAATCACTTACTTTGGTAGAGTTTTCAAGTGATTTTCTCGTAACTCCAAAATTCGCAATTTGACGAGTCTAAAAATATGAGAGAAAATAATTAGTTCATTCAATGAATTAATTCAGGAACTTATAAGAATGATTTGACTAATGCCAACACAAAAGAATCTGCTTAATGCACAATAGCATGATGTCCAGTTATTATGGGGCTGAATATGATACAAAACATATTCAGAACCAAATAGCTTCATGTAAGGACTGACAGCTTCAGGTAAGGACACAGCTGCCCTTAACTGCACTCTTCTGAAAAAATTTTGACATGTATCAGTTTTTAACATAAATTCAAAACTAGCTTTATTAATTACTTAAAATAAGGCAATACTTATTTAAAAAAAAGACTTGTTTTAAATAATAACTTTAACAATAGTTAATTCTCTCAAGCAATGCCAGATTTGTTAAAGGATAAAAAGCAATTGCTATTTATTTCACAACTTACTTTTGCATTGGTTACTGCTTTCTGCTAGAAGATTTAGAATACCAGACATGTCCTTAAGCAACAAAGCACCAGCAGGTCTTTAGAAGTGCACAACGAATATAAGAACTACACATCTGATAAATTGCAGGGTATTTCATATATTTATTATTCCTTGGTGTTTGAACATAATGTCTGATTCCAAACTGCAGAAGCAGGCTGTCTTAGGATTTACTCTGATACTCCAGGTACTCACCAAATGCAAATAATAACATTTTTCCTCCTCTTTCTCAATTAGGCTTTTTCTAAAAGGTATTCCAGCATAAAGCCCACACTCAGCTCTGTGTCAGGCTTATCTAGTGCATGCTGATAAAGCAGCACTTCCCACTTCTCAGTGCTTGAGCAATGTAATTTCCAACACTAATTACGTCATCTCAGTATTAATTTTGGAGTGCTGAGCTGACATTCCCAGCTGAACAATAAAACACACATACAGGTAGCTGGATGGACCAGGAAAAAACTAATACTAGGTGAATTCTGAAACAATACCATATATTCTCTCTTAATCCTTTGTCTTCTGAGCTGTTTGCCCAGATGGCCAGAAGGATGGCCATTCCCGCACCAATGTAACAGAGGTGGAATAAACTTGGCACTTCTGCCAGACCTGGGCACTGTAAGGATCCACTGGCTTCTACTTCCCTCGTAAGCAGTCATGGCAAATTGTGTTAACTTTGATCCCCTCTTTCACTTTGCCCTTATCAAACATGTTTTGGCTCAGTTTCTGCTGTGTTGTTTTTACTCTAATTCTACATCTTTTCTGCTCTGCTGTCTTTTGAATTTTCTCTCTTGTTCTCACTTTCACATTTTTCCATCATGCTCAGTCATTTCTTTCTTCCTTTCTGACTTTTCTTTCTGTTCACTTTTCAATAGGTATAAACCACACTGTTGTTTTCTGTCCTTGCAACCATTTAATAACACATTAGATCAAGGAGAGGCATCTTCAATTTTTATTTCTTCTCACCTTTTCCCTAAACCATCAAACTGCACCACTTCATCATAAAATCCTTGCTGACATAGTGTTTTCTCTAAGAACAATCATTCATCAAAATAGGTCTGGAAAGCCAAAACCAATAATAATATTAAGAAGAATACAGCATTAAAATGGTCCCTTAAAGCCTAAACTGAATTTATATGAAAGTGTAATGGGCCTTGATGACTAATTCTTACCTTCCAAAGTTAGCTGGAAGAAACTCCAAAAAGGCATCATTTAGATAGAGCTGGGTCAAATTTAGAAGTTGCGTGAAGCCATCTGGCAGCCTAAAAAAACAGTGAAAAGCTTAATGCTCACACCAAGGTTGCTATGGCAATAATAACAATGCATATTTGGAAAGAGAAAAATTATTTTCTCTCACCTTCTTTTCCTATCCAAATTCTCAAGAAGAACATACTTGTTACAGACAATATTTTTGTCCATTCTCGTCTTTTCCACTTTGCTACACCCACATGAAGTTCAAATGCCTGGCTCATTCAAGTTACATCAGCCTTTTCTCCCTTCCTAGCTGAGGGTTTTAAGCCAAAGATGTTTTCCATCTTTCTTTCTCTTTAACTGAAGTAGTAAAATTTCATCCTTTCATCTCCTTCATTTTATAAATCACAGGATTAGAACACATGGGTTTTGTTATTATTATTGCAAGTTTTTGGAAGCTAGAAGGGCTGCCGAAGTCTGGACAAAGGGGTTCTGGTATGCAAGGATGCAGCATGGCTTATTTCCCAAACACATGAAGAACAGCTCCCATGTTTAAAAGGCTGCATCATACGGACCACTTTGCCAACACTTTCTTTACTATGTGGAAAGACATCACATTTATTACAGATCTTTTGACCACCCTGGAATTCAAACAATTAAAAAGAAATTTAGACTAATGTTGCAAACGAACTTGATACAAGGCCTCTACATGTTAGTTCACTTTGGGCAACTGTTCTGCAGTATACAAACAGAAGCTACTTATACTCACTTAGAGACTGGATTGACACTGGCTTCAATAATTGTTAAACATTTACAACATTTAATATTTTCTGGAAAATCTTGAATTCCTAAAAAAATATTGAAAGGATTATTATACACACAAAAAAACCTGTTTAATTTGTTCTGTTCATAAATGAGTTCATTTCACATTTTTAGATCAGATATAAGCTACAACAGCCATATAATACATACATTTTAGTATTAGTGTCTAAAAGACTATAATTAAGCACTAAATAAAGATATCAGAACAGATACCAAGCCTTGCACTAAAACTATTATGCTAATGCTTGATTTATCCAATTTTCTTGAGTTAAATAGTGACATCATTTGTACTGATATATGTGTCTTTCATTTCTTTCTGAACCACTTCTTCTTCTTTGCTCCCCTCTCTTCTTGGGAGAACACATGTACAATCCCAAGAGTCTTTAGCCCTATGCTGATAAGAAATTTTTTAAGAGTGCCTAGGTCTCCTTTCCCAAAAAAAGACACTTAAGGTCAGACATGCAAAGGTTTGCAGGCACAGGAATCCTGGTAGTTGTCCTGCAGCCTTATATGCTTAAACACATTACACAGGAGCCCAGTAAGTACCAAGCGATTTTAGAAAGTGGGATGGTTCCTAAAGTGCTCTGAAAAATGGTCTCCCGCTCCTGTTTGTAATGCTTATTGGTCACAAATCATTACGAGATACTGTGCTAAAGCAACCTCTATGTTTTCTATACAGAACAGTAAATGAAGCAGATATCCACCCAGATTTCTCAAAAGTGCCAGACAGGAGAACAGCACATAATCTAGAAAAAGAGCAAGCTTTCTAGAACACAAGTTTCTTAATCATTAGAATTAAAACTTCATTATCGTTCGTATTCATTACAATTCTTTAAAATACTTTTGATCTCTTACCATTTTTACTGATATCGAGTTCTCTGAGATTAACTAAGCTGGCAATAGTGGTTGGCAGACTGGAAAGGTCATTGTCTGGTATACTCAGTTTGCGTAAAGCTTGACAGTTGAACAGTTGCTGTAACATAAAAAGATACTTTACAGTGTTTCAGGAAGAAGATCAGTTTGGGATCATTATTTATACTCAGAAGCAACAAATACCACAAAACTGCATTTGCTACATGAGAGTTCAATAAACAAAAATATTTTGAAAAGCCATGATTTGAAAAGACATTCTTACAGGTGCTTGGTGTCATAAACACAGCTTATATCCAGTTGGCAAAAATACTCAGAACAGTTTATTGGTAAAAGGAATGTTCACAAAAAGCTTTCTGTGAAAAACTGCACACTCATTGCTTTCAACATTTTGTACGTACATAATATTTCATATGTCTCATACCTATTGAAACTTTTTTGTGGCTTGTGGTAAATCATTCGATTTTATAATTTAATTTCATGATAGAGTTTAAAAATATTTTGAATGCATGTAGAAGAAATTTGCTATCTTCAAGAAAGAAAATGGTTCAACATTATCAAAATATGTTCCTCAAATGCCCCCAAATTCACGACTTGATTCTAATTTTTAATTCAAATTCAACTTTTACAAAATGTCAGAATTTCTACAAAAAGAAAAATCTTCCTTTCAACCTGAAATAATCAATAAATAATGTTGAAAACACATCTTTAACGTGGTTGCTTTCCTCAAGAAATAACACTTTCTCACACAACACCTTACAGATGTAAAAATTTATTAATAAAACCACCACACCAAGAGAAAGCAGTCATGAAAAGCAATGTCACATTTAGGTACACCACATTGCGAGCGTAGAGGTGCCGTACAGAAGAACAACTCTTTGCAGGCATCTGAAAAGTGCTGTGTTTACAACAGATTTAGTCTTTCTTCCAGGCTTCTGCATCAGAATAAAGCCTATATACTCATCTACAGGCTATTCCAGAATGCAAAACACTTTGACTGTGTAGATGACAAAGTCAGCCAAGTAAGTGGGGAGAAGAAGATGAACGCATAAACAGTGCGCCAATGCCGACTTGGTACTTCACTTCAGCTAAGCTTTAGATCATTTTGAAACTGCAGTTTCTGCCACAACTTTGTATCATAATCCTTTAGAAAAAACCCAGCCTTTTCTTCAAGACAATATATTGCCAGAAAACCGAGATGGAACCGCATAAATCACAAATGCTCAGAATGAGAAGCACCACACCACAAATACTTTCAATAGGAACAAAAAACTAAAGGACCTTTTACTGACAGACACCATTCAAACTGACCCGTTAATCTCAAGATAGGACCACAGCCCCTCCCCACCAGATGCTCAGACAACGCCAACACTAGCAGAGCAGTGCAATGCAATGCTACAGTCCAGCAGCCCCACAGGAGGAACAAGGAAAACCATGTCCATGCTGGAGCTGGCATCTCCCAATCTCATTTAGAGGAACAACCAGAACAATTACTGTACACTCTGGAAGCCAAATCGGGTTACACATTTCTGCTTGGAGATGTTGTTAATAAAGGGAAATACTTCTCCAGAGAATGAGGAACTCCTTTGCAATGCATCTGAGAGGACATAATTTTTCTCTTTTTTAAGGAAGCACAATGTTTTGGACAAGACTGGAAAGTAAGTTGATTAATAGGCTCTATATTTCCATGTGAGACTGGCCACAGACCATACTAAGGTTCAAGCATCAGGAACCTGCAGAATTTAGGTATGTATACAAACCACACCATGCTATTATACCTGGAAAACTAGATAGTCAGTGCATGTTCCTAGCCATTTCCCTGTAGAATTCTTCTTTCAAAAGCCAAGGAAGGCTTGGAAATCAAAGTTTTGACAATATCTGAACAGATACCAGGCTTTTGAACCGGTGAGTGGAGAATAGTAATAAATAAATACTCCCACTGGAGTAGTTTTATGATGTACTGTTGTATCAGAAATAATACAAGACTGTGAATACAGGTATGTAGGCCCAAAATCACCCACTTTTTTTACCCACTGGATTTTCAAAAGATGTCCTTTTCAATTTCTAGGGCTTTATGGCCTTGCTGTCACAATCTTGACGTAATCACCATACTGTATTGTCCATATACAACTTTCATTCCTTTCAGACTGGAAACCAAGCGGTGCTAACAGTGTTGTGATTTGAGCTGTAACAATGGGCTATTGTTCTGCATATCTCAAGTTAGTTCCTGACTGCACAGCAATAGAGGCTGTTGGCTTCCAGGGCTATTAGAGAACAATAGGAAATTTCTGCTCTTTACTTTCCATAGGCATAACTGGAAAAGAGTTGGCTAACACATTGGGAGAATGTGATGTGAGCATTACAAAGAAATACCACTTTCTAGCTTTGCAGAACTGAAATGTGATTTCTAATAGGCAGATTTAGAAAAAGTATTCAATACTTTTAATGAAAAATATAACTCACACAGTAAATGCAATGTAAAAGAAAAATATAGTGAATTTATAGTACCTACCCATCTATGTGAGCTATACATTAGTGATCACCTCAACACCGTGATATATTGCTTGTATTGTTTGTCCTCATGGAGACAATTAAGCACTAAGATGTAGCCTCTAACTTCAGTGGCATATTTAGCATTACTAGTATCTATTTTACCAACATGTGAGAATGCAAAAGACAGTGGTGGCCATTTCAAGAATTGTTAAAGACAAGCTTATTTTTTCCGAAGTCATTATCACGTAAACTAATTTTGTCCATCAGAAATTATTCCAGATTTTACTTTATATTTATAAGAGAAAGCTGTTGTGGAGAATTTTCATCTCATTCGTGTTTTTCCGGATACTGGTTGCCAGTGACTCCACTTTCATAAAATCAATATTTTTTTTTATTAGTCGATGACATGCAGCAGCTGCTCATGGTAAAGAAGTCAAAGGTAAATAAAATAGACAACTTTACTAGATTTAGGGGAAAACAGAGAATGAGAACTATCTAATAACCCTGTAAATACTAAAAGAAAAGAGAAATATTAGAAATTAGGAACTAGAAATCCATTTCTAATGACAGCAGAATAAAAAAGCATAACTATGATGCCCTAAATGTAAGGTAGATTTTTTTTTTTAAAAAACAGGCAGAAATAGTTTAATGCATCAATTTATCACAAAACACTTTATTGGTTTCAAGTGTACCTTATCCAGGTATATAAGGACTTGACAAGGTTTTTACCTATGATTTTTTTTCATTAAATTTTTACACATGATAAAGTGTTATGATGAGAGAAGATTTTACAAGAATATTTTAACTTAAGAGTTACATAAGGCACATAACATTTGATAAATTACACAAAAGTGACCAAACAATTTTTTTTTCTGAAAGATGTTATTTGGAGCCACATTTACAGAGAGAGGAAAGTTCCGGCTATGGTAAATCATAATGTGTAATACAAAAGTTAGTGTTTATTAATATGATGCCATTTTAGGAAAAAATTTCTTTTCTTTTTCTCTCCTAAAACATTCATTCGATAGTGAAAAAAAAGTTCAGCCACAAGCAGCAAAAAATATCTGAAGCATAAAATTTGATAAAGAATTAATTTAAGGCAATGATTAATAAAGGTTTAAGACAAAAAATTATGAATGGTATAAAGAAAGCAAATCAATCTTCTCTTATACAAGGCGAAGACTATGTTAAATGATACAATTACCCAAACTTAAGACGGATTAAAAGGATTTCTTCAATACAAAGTATTGCCTTCAAAATACTATTTATAATAAAGAAAAATCGGAAAAAAAAGAAGTGTAAAACTACAATCCTCTAAATCTCTCCAAGGCTTGTCTTTATCTGCTGTTTCGTTTCACAAATAACAAGTACAAAACAGATGATACCACAACACAATGCATAGGTTCTATTAGCACCACATTTCAGTTGTGAGTGACACAATTATCGCCTTCATCCCAATTTCATAATTTTGGATCCCTTACCTATGGCCTTCAGTTCTTCTACAGAATTATGGCATATTGCTCTTGAACTATGCCCTGACAGATTTGCCTTCCATTACACATTGAAATTTAGTTGGAATACCAGGGTGATGCAAACTTTCCAGAGACCCAAAACAAATACTCAAAAAAGCCCTAGTTAAATTAGACAGTGTATGTATTTTTCAGTATGTTTCTTCAGTAGTGTTATTATTAAAAAAGAACTAGTCCTAAAGGTGCTCATTAGCAGTAAAATGGCCTCCACCCCAATCCATTTCATATTTAGGGTGACAGAAAATACATCTGATTCCCTGTTGCCCTTTCTCATAGCAGTTCGTAGTACCATTTTTCTGTGACTGTAGCTACCCTGTCTTACCATCTGTAAAGAATTTCTTGATGGAGTGAGCAATCTTAAGCAATGGACCATAGTACCTGAATAAAGGAACTCCATGTAATGGAAAAAGTACGTTTTCCACATTTGCAAATAGAATTTACATGAAGTCTCTATACAGTGTAAGAAAGAAATACGTTGAGAGATGATGAAGAATGGATTACAGTATAACAATGTTTAATTAAAGACTTGTAAGCATCTTTTGTTATTGTTGAGAAAAATTCAATTAAGGAATGGATTACATGACTTCATGCTTCATTATGTAGCTAGCACCTACGATTAATTGGTTTTTCCACTACCATGCCCACTTTGCTTTCCTGAACAGTTAAGTTAAAGTAACTGTTAATTCCTTATAGCAAACATCCATCAACAGAAGAACAGACATAAACATTCTATAAAAAAAAGCTTTACACAGGAGGTATAACTTAAGTAATCTTATTGCTGCACTTCACTTGCAGTTAGAAAAAAAATAGTCAGATAGTTCTGGCATGTCTCCCACAAGGATAAACAGCTTATCCTGACAAAGAGTTTGCTTTTAAAAGCAGTGTTACAGAGGACCCAAATGTGGCATCACCCATTCCATACATTAGTGTATTGCTGGTCAAACTATAGAATGCCACATGAATGACTTCTCATGCAAGGAGCACTTCTCTAAAATCATTGTTCAATTCCCAAATGAAGACTTCACTGACCCCTATCCTTGTGTTATGAGATAAGGAGAAAGTGGCGACCCTAATTCTCCCCACGCAGGACCATCTGCAGGAATAATGTCTCAGCTCTTTGGGTGCTTCAGAGAGGGCAGGGAAAAAAATTGTAAAATGTAACTGAGTCTCTAGAGTTAACGGCTAAGTTAACAGCTATGACTCCTCCCACAGCAGGAGGTCTCCTGGTCAGGAGTAAGCCCTATTCCAAAGTTGAAGCACAGGTTGAATACACATTTAAAGAACACAACTTTGACATCTGTATTACAGGCAGAACACTGATTACCTTAGGTAGCTCTTCAATTTGATTGGCATCTAGGTAAAGCTCCTCTAATGTCCGCTCAAAGTTAAAAACCTCCTTTGGCACCTGCTGTAGGCCACAGTGAGAGTAATCTAACACTGAGACGATTTCTTCTTCACCACGAAAACACCGGCAGGGCACCAAGCGGCCAATGATTTTCCTTTTGGTTGTCATCTCCAAACAGCATACTGAAGGAAAAGGGGAAAAAACAGTTTTCTGAAACCATCAGCATTTTCGTGACTATTTTTTCAGAATTATTATCAAGATTGTAGTCCATCATTAATACAGTTTTCCTACGGGATATCTGTAGTCTGCATTCTGCATTTCTGAGTCTACCTTTCGACAGTGATTCTACATGAAAAAGTGAGATATGTCAGGGTAATCATAGAAAAGAATCTCACCACACCATCCATTCCCCTACACAGGGATAGAAGAAAACAAGCCAAGGCCATCCACAACTGTTGCTTTCTTTAACAATGAAATTTAAACCCTACACATATGAACACATTCATCAGAATGACAGCATTTGTACTCTGCGTTTCAATCCCTTGCTCAGCGTGGACTCTGGGTCACTGAAGTGGATCAGTCATAGTCAATCGGTTCTGACTCTTCCTGATGAACACCCACCTGCATTATACCTGATTACTCTGAAATTAAGAGAGTTCCTCAGCTTTCTACAGTTACTGCTGGAGTATATCTGCTGTCTTTTCAAGCAGGTGATTAAAGAAAAGGATATATAAACTTAATTGGTTACAAAACTAGAACAAAAATAACCCAAGCCCAGAGAGTTTGTGCACCTGTCATTCCTGCTTCTCTTATATGACCTTGGTCTGTTGAAAGCTCAGACAAGGGACTCAGCAGAAATACCAGTTAATTTTTCTGCAGTAAAATAAACATCTGGGAAATGTCACCACAATCGGTTCCTTAACTTCTTCTAACCTAGGTGCCAAGTTCCACAGACCCTCCTTGTGTACACAGTTTGTACGAGCGACTCTAACTCACATGAACAACCATTCACAATTTTCAGTGGAATAAAAGTACTTTTAACTCACTACTCCTGAATTAAGAGGACACTCAATAAGCAGATTTTACACATGTCAAGCAGTCTCTAAATCTGCAACATACTGACATTTTTAGACATTGTTTTAACATGAATAGAGATGAATCAGGCTGTCCTGAAATGTATTACCTAAAAGCCAAGAAGTGCTAAATCTTCATTCCCCATTTTCAAAGCCACTTACAAGCTTTTGAATTATACACTTATGAAAAAATTGCACAAAATTAGTTGAAGTAAAGCAAAGTAAAGCCCATTAGGATCCTCTTTCACAGGATGCCAGTGAAAAAGCAACGTATCCATGCACAATATTAGCACAGATAAATAATGGCTTAAGCAATATGGATTATCTGAAATGGAAGATAAAAAAAAATAATTCCATTGGTCAGATCATGCTCTGTGACATTTTTTATTATATAATGCATTGATATTCTGGAGGTAAATAAAATACTGAAGTGTTGTATTTCCTTGTTTAAATTTCATAAGCATCCAATATGCCTCTAGCAATCCCAATGAGATAAGCACACGTAAACTGTCAGAACACATCCAGTTTTTTCATGTTCTCAAGGAGATTGAGATGTTGAAACAAACAACAGTGAATCCTGCATACAGCTGGTTATTCACTTGGCAGTGCCAGTGACAGGCCTTCTGTTGGCTGATTTTGGCTTAAGGGGAAAGCTTAAAACAGAGAAAAGGGCACAGTAGTTTCGTGACTCAGTTTTACCAGATGCCAAGTTTGCAGGTATAACATAAACCTTATGTGTCTTAATTACAGTCACCTAATGCAATGAAAATATCTGCATAATACAATATGTATAGACTTCTGAAAACATAAAAATGAAGTATGAAAAGGAAGCAACTCATTTCCAAGGTAATAAATCTGAATATCTGAAAGTTTTATTTTAGTTCAACCGTATAGTCCACTGCAGGACATAGCCATACAGCTAAAATTTAAGGATGACATACACCACTCAAATTTACTCTGTGAACTCCGATTAAATTCCTTATTGTCAAGAACACTAGATCCCCAGCCAGATTTCACATTGAACACTGTAGCTGGACTTGGGTTCTTGACTGGCACTTAAAACTTTCAGGATAAAGAGATGTTTATTTACCATTTCCCCTAATTTTCCTCTGGAAATAAGGCTATTGCCTTTGCAACTCCAAATCTGTTGGCCAGTTTCATAGAATCATAGAATTACCTGAGTTGGAAGGGACCCATAAGGATCATCAAGTCCCACTCCTATCTCTACACAGGACACTTCCAACAGTCACACCATGTGACTGAGGGCATTGTCCAAATGCTTCTTGAATGCTGGCAGACTGGGTGCCGTAACTGCTTCCCTGGAGAGTTGTTCCAGTGCTCCACCACCCACTTGGTGAAGAACATCTTCCTAACATCCAGTCTAAACCTCCCTCGGCACATCTTCCTGTCATTCCCTCTAGTCCTATCATAGGTCGCAAGATAGAAGAGATCAGCACCTGTTTCACGTCCTTCCCTTGTGAAAAGGCAGTAAACAGGTACGAGATCCCCTCTCAGTCTCCTCCTTTATGATTTTCTCAGCTTCAAAAAATTTTGTATTTACTACTTTTTGTTTAAAGTGGGAAAAGTCCCAAAGCTTTACTCCAAAGCAAGTCCAGTAGGAGAATGGCCCATCACACCAGAGTGCTCCCAGGGCTTTCTGCAGTTGCCATGTTATTTGATCTTTCCATACCTTTTTCACTACATCTACACCCACCACCATAGCGCATCACAGGCTTTAGCCATCACTACCTTGCACCACGTTCTACCCGACTTTTGGATCATGGGCAGTTGCTGCAACTGCTAACTTCAGCAAACCTTCACAGCTGGGAAGCAGCAAGGAAACAGTCAGAGCAACGGAAGGAGGGAAAGCTGTCAACATCAGCAGGGCTGCAGAAGGGGCCATGGGGAAAGGACTGTGAAGCACACAGGAGGAGGCAGCCATCAGCCACGTTCCCCTGCCTGGGACGCTTGTCTGGGTCAGTGTGTACCATCCCCCTCTCTGAAGGAACACCCTGGACATGTGCAGGCAGCAGGAACCAGCCTCGAGGAGGGCAGCACTAACACCTCGTGACCTCCCTGCCACACCAGAATTGCCAGCATGACCACTGACATCTGCACTGCAGCTTCAGTTCCGGAGACCATCCCCTCAAGTGCACAAGATTAAATCAGACAAAATCTGTAAAAGCAGTGGGCACAGAGTATGTATTTCATATGAAAATGAAATTAGCTATCAAGCTGCACAGCCTCTTTGTATTCAACCATAGGAAGCAGCATTTGCAACTGCATATTTGAAACCTTGACACAATAAAAATAAATGTCGTTGGAATATCAAATTATTTGTAGCTTTTCAAGCCATTTGAACATAATGAACAATTGAACAGTGACACGTACTTCAAGAACTACTCAGAAAATTATTCTTCCATAGGCATTACAAAGCACTTAGCTCTGCATTATTCTTCTCTCCTGTAGGCATACATGTAAAACAAATCCTGCATATCATTTTAATAGAAACACAGAACGGTAGCAGTAAAATAGAGGAGCTAGAAAGTGTACAAATATTGAAGTGACAGAACTGTTCTAAAAATAGCAATTACAACAGCAAAAAACTTTAAATCGCTTTTTCTTTTGCTTATGTACATGTGTTTATATTATTGCAGTTCATAAAAATAAAAGTAGCTATAATTTGTTATTTAATACAGTTTTTTTTTTTTAGAAATTAGAAAGAAAAAATGCAGAGGATAAACAAAAGTGATGCAATTACTTTGCACTCCTCCAAAGCTCTGGTAATACCCGATTGTCGTGATAACCAGGCAATCCCACCAACTTATTTATCTATTGGAACTGTCCTCTGCAGGAAACAACAAAACAAAAAAACAACAACCAAAAACCAAAGCCAAACCAGAATGTGATTGGGATGGAGGAGCAATCTATATTTAAGAAAAGATCACTACTGGAACAAGAAAGGTATTTGACCTTGAATTATGATGTATTGTTAAGATTTTGTGAAAAAAATTTGCATAAAGTTAACTCCACTACAGAAAATGCTCTTGCAGAATCTTTGCTAGAATGGCTGACGGAAAGTATGAACTTAAATGTGTTTAGGTAAGAAGTCAGTTTGCATGTGTCCATAGTCTGCTCCATTATTTACCCTCTATAATTAAAAAGAAAACAAACAAACAAAAAAAGCTGAAAAACCTGTCAGAAAAAACCCATGGGATTTATACTGTTCTTTGCAACCCTTTCAGAAAACACCAGTACAGAACTAAAGGACCTGTGGTACAACTGAAAGGACACTAATTTCACGCCCTGTGGACTAATGGTAATTAAACCCTTTATCAATTTCAGTATTATTAATTCCTATCCTGGACTAATCCCAGCTTTGGCAATTACACTTTTCTTACCTACATTTTATTCCTTCATAATTTTCATACAGCATTTCTTTTGTTCTGCTGGTTCTATGCTGTAAAAGGATTGCTACACGAGATCCTTTGGAACAAAATTTAAGTCAAACAGAGTAAACAGAAAGCCAAGCTCCCAGCCCTGGGAGGTTGAGTCACCATACACACTGTTGCTTTATAAAATTCCTTGATCCATGTCAGTGGTATGGAAGTCTTCCTAATTCTTCACAGAAACATTAGTGCTGAGCACTTTTTCCCATTTAAACTAGTGAACTAGGATGCAATGAACACTTTTTTTTTTTCCAATTCTGATGAAGGACATTTATTAATAACTTAACTAATAAGTAATTCTATACAACTACATTCATAACAAACTGTAATGTACCACTTTTCAACAATTCAGAAAAACAAAATGAAACATAACACATTCTTCCCCACAAAAGCTTAAAAACGTTATGACACATTTCCTGAATGCTTTTTAAAAATCTATTTTCTTGAATCAGATTAAAGAAACTATGAAACAAGCAAATATAAACTGCTATTTATCAGCTTCATGAAAGCATCTCATTACCATTATCTGCAGTTTATTCTCTCATAAAAAAAATCCTTAATGTAAGAAAACCAGTAGTTTTATGGAAATTAATTGCAATAAAATCTAATCTCTTCTCAATTAATGGATCTTTTGTGCAGTAAAACCACTAATCCCTGTTTCTCAGTATCATGAGGGATGTTTTCCTTACCTATTTAAAAGACAGAGGCAGAGAAAATTGCTGTATGCTTCACAAAACTGATTCGAAGATGGAACAAAATAGTTCAACAAACTTCAAAACTTCAAATATCTTGAAAGAACAGCAGAGTAGCATTTTTTTTCAAAAGAGAATATAGAAAAATTTATTTTTTCATGTTACAAGCTTTTTTCCCTGCAATGGGCTTACACACCATCAGATACAGCCATTCTCCTTTTACTTCTCTCACAAAGTAATTAAAAATATGCTTTAAAAAAAACCTAAAAATGCCATATCTCTCTGAAAATATTTTTATCTAATCAGTTTAGTTTTATCCTAAAATATGCAAAGTATTATCTGTAATGTGTTTTACTTTTCCATTAACAGTGTTAAAAAAAGCCAGTCAGAATAAGCAGCAAGTGGCAATTATTGGGCAAGAATCTGAAAGAGCTGTAACATAAAAACTCGTTTCAAATTGCCTTTGGAATCCACACAATTTCTTGTTGATAGGGCATTTAAAACAAGAATTCCCAAATAACTGCATTTGAAAGATAACTGCAATCATGAAATCAATTCTTTTGATCATTTCAAACCTTCAAACCTTCAAACATACATGCTTATACACATGCTAAAATAATCCCCAAAACCCCACACCAAAAATGAAATCCAAAAAGTAGAAAGCATTGATAAGATTATTTTTAAAAGTTTTGTGATTCATAAATGTTTTAGTTTCCACCAGGCTCACTGACACCCATCAGGCAGCAAGTGGTGTAAGACCAGCCTGCACTGCCTGACAGGTATCAAACATCAACTTGTTCATACTACTGAAGTTCTATCCAGAAAACTGCAAGAAACTGCAACATTTAAGAGGTCTGGTAGTGCTAGAAAGTCACTGAGAAATCCTGAAAAGAAATAATTCAGGAGTCTGAGTGGAAGCATTACAAAGCTGAAATGAGCAATGGTAATAATTGCCAGAGGGTTCAGAAAATATTAATTATATTCAAAGCAGCAGAAAATTCGCTTCATTGATTTCTTTGTCATACATCACAGATAAGTGATGATTTTTCTCCTCCCTTTTTTCTTTCTCTTATTATCAGCATAATCAACAATATGCTAATATGTTGGCTCTTTGCAGTGAGTTATACTATCAGGCTTAGCAATAACAAATATATCAGTTTCCATCATCCCCTTCTAGTTCTCCCAGAGGTGTTCTCTCACTGCAGAAGTGATATAAGTGGAGAGCAGCTCCTTGAGAGACCCAGCCAGCCCAGAGAGTCCCACCCCACTTGGAGTCTCTGACACGACACCCTTAACCTGCCCCACAGCCCAGCCCGCCCACTCATCGCCAAAAACCTCCCTGTGCTACCATCCATCTCTCTCGGCACAGTGCTATTCTGATCACAAGAGGAAGCTGGAGACCAAACTCTCCCACTGCTATATCTTCTCTTGACATCAAACCTTTCTTTACAGTAGTAGTTCTTCTGACAGTAGTACCATAAAAGACTTGTTCTGTGGAGCAGAAGCCTTTCTGGAAGCATGTAGTATGGTTTGTGTCTCTATGAGGGCTGAAGACACATAAGGCATTCCTCATCTAACCTTAGAATCACAAATTCATAGAATGGTTTGGGTTGGAAGGGACTTGAAAGATCATTCAGTTCTAACCTCCCTGCCACAGGCAGGGACACCTTCCATTGGATCAGGTTGTTCAGAGACCGATCCAATCTGGCCTTGGATACCTCCAGGGATAGGGCAGCCACAACTTCACTGGGCAACCTGTGCCAGTGCCTCACCACCCCCAAAGTAACAAATTTCTTACTAGTATCTCATCTAAACCTCTCCTCTTTCAGCTTGAAACCATTACACCTTGTCCTATCCCGCACTCTCTGACAAAGAGTCCCTCCCTGTCTTTCCTGTAGCTTCCTTTAAGTATTGGAAGGCTGCCATAAAGTGTCCCCCAAGAAGGCAATGAGAATTTTCCTGTTCATTCCAATGGGTCAGAATTTCATGTCACGTTTTCTCTGCTGAAACAGATTTGATATCAGGGACTATGAATAGGAAATGGAGGAAAGCTCAGCATATGGTTGTAATTTAAAAAAAAAACAACCAAACAAAAAAAGCCTCAAATTTCTTTCAGCCAAAAACCTCTTCACTGATATTCTCCTAGCACAGGCCAGATATCTACTTTTGTTTTCTTTCTAGTCTTTAATTAATGGTGTGTGCTGCTTAGGTAATTTACCTTGTGTCCATGTTCAGACTGGGTTACTGAAATAATCAGGAAACTTCAAAGCTCTCGGAGCCATCTTAATTTTCAGTACAACTTTTCAATTAGAAGCACAGCACTGTTGATAACTTAGATTTTTTTTTTTTAAATGTAGAAAGATTAGAGCTGCATATATGAGCTGTACCCTCTTCATCCAGCTTTTAGTGTTCAAATATGCTGCTCACCTTTCTCTTACATGCATCTTTGCGGACATCATCTTAGCACTGTTTTGTATGAAACTCTGTGTGAGTTGTTACTCATTTCTTCCTTTGCTTACTCAGATGTATAATGCTTAATGGCTCCGTTCTGTAGTTTTGATTCTAGTCAAGACTTTTTGTCATATCTATAATACCATAGTTGTGACATGGAATTATGGTTATGTAAGCTCTTACATCAGTAATAACTGCTGCTTTTCATATTCTTAGAATTTTCCAATTTAAAAAGAAGTTCTGATGAAATGTAATCTGCTTATTCTTTGCCTGAAAATAAGCATTCTTCTTCCTTAAAACTGTACGTCACCTATAAAATTTGGGGGTTTTCCCCTGAAGATATCAAAATTGGAAGGTGTATTAATGCCTTTGCGAAAACGTTATGATACTTCACTGGAAACAAATACACAACTTTGCTTATCCATGTCTAGGAAAAATTAACCTACAGAAGAGACAGAAGGAAGGACCAGAACAAACATAAAGAGTGTATGACAGCAGGAAGCAGGCAGCCCATCTACATGGCCCACTGTGAAGGGGCAGCGAGGGGCACTGCAAAAAGGCCAGCAGGAGCCAGCCCTGTTGCTGCAGCCCAGAGCACCTCTGGTTACTGAACCCCTCGCTGGGGCCTGACTGCTCCTGTGAAACTGCTGCTGAAGTTGGGGATTTTTATAGCAATGCACTGTAAACACGAGTCCTACACAGCCTCCCTTAAGGACGGGCACAGCACTTTCTCCATACACTCCAGCAAAGGACAGCCACGCTTCTAAGGAAGATGCTGGCGTAACAGCTAATGTGCTTGGGGGCTGGAGACCAGAACGATTTCAAGAATCAAAAGCAATGGGTCTTTCATCACCCTGCTTTCAGAGAGAATATAAGCCAAAAAGCCCTGGGTACCTCTAAACCAAAACCAACTCGTTCCTGACTACATCTATCCATACAACACCTGCACGGCACTGTATGACACAAATGTTTGGTGAATGGGATTGGACTTCAGGGCGGTGGAGTCCCAGTCATGTTTGTTGTTATTCATACAGACCAGTTTGGAGACAGGGCAGAGAATGTATGTGGGCAGCGTGGTCACGTCATCCACAGCCAAGGCCTGGCTGGCCAGCCCCGTCATGATCAAAACCCCCCACCAGTTTTGTTTGAACATAGGATGAGACTTTAAATCCATCTTTGCTGTTAGTTACTGTTGAGCTGCTAAAGAGATCCTCTTTGAGATGAGATCCTCTTTGCAACATTTTTGCAGAAGTAAATGGAATTGTGAACTGAAAACATCTTTTCACACAGGGAAAGAGAATAAAAAGGGAGAAAAAGGCAATTTAGTGTCTCTACTTGAATAAATCAAGGATAAGGAAGGAAAACGGGCAAATATTAGAAGACTTACAGGAGGAAACAGTTACAAGCAAGGTTCTGTGGGAGCACTACGGAATTCAAAACAGAAGCTCTACTCCGCAAACCTTTAGCTCTAATCGTGGCTGGCCAGAGATAACCCACGTTCACAAAAACAATGTAAAATTCCAGTGCCTTCCAATTAGGCTTTCAATGAGAATATTTTTAAATGGAGAAAGCACAGTGCTTGGTTTGAACAGATTTTTCCTTTCTACCTTATCTTCTCCATCAGAAGTCTGTATATACTTTAGCAATTTACAGTTTTACATATCCTGCTCAGAAGCAAGAAGTATGCTCTACTGAAAGCTCACACTTGATCCAGGTGAAGGAATAAGGCATGATGCTTTTATGTTCTAATTGGTAATGCAAATTCAGGAATTTAAAAATTCAGTTTATATAAGCCATTTGTAATGGTTTCCATTAATCTTCCTCAAAAGATTACAAAACTATGGTTCTAAAGGCAAAGTGACAATAGAATTATTAGAATGCTTCCAAAGGGGAATTTATCTTATTGAAAAGAAGGGTGCAAAATATCTGAACTGTTTTCTTGCACAGGAATACCATGATAACCAGCACATCTTACCCAGAGATACTGCTTAATGCATGGTAATAGAGTTCTCTTCATTATATTTCCATTATAATATTCTGCACTCAGTTCATATTTAGATTTCGCTAATCCTAAAATAAAAAAAACAAGCATGAACAATCAGTTTTCAACTTTGCCTTTTGTCTCCTGAGAATATTGCTCACAGAAATCTGCATATAATTATCAGAAATGCAATTTTGTCAGTCTTTGCTACAAGATCTGGGTTGTCACAACTGCACCATCACAAGGCGTGGGAAATCTGCAAAAAGGGAAAAGGAAAATTTAAGAGAATGATTTCCACAAAATAGCAGTCAGTTTTGAGTAACTCGACTTTTAACCACCCTCTGTGACACAGTACCCCATCTTTACCTTTTCTGATAGGATTTTCATTGATTTTAATTAAAGCTTACTATTGGTCTTTCCTTGAGATTCTCAAGTGAGATTTTCTGAGTAAATGTTTTTCAGATGATCTTAACCTTAGAGAACTATCATTCAAGAACCAAGACCGCTTAGTGACAGAAGAAAAAAGTTGTGGTGCTTTGGGTTTTTTAAAAATTTGTACCTTATTCACACTACAGACAGTGCATAAACTTATGGGAAACCCCAGGTTTGTTCAGCTTCTTTTCATATAAGAAATTACAGAATTCCAATGATCCATTGCATATTAGTAGCACATGCTGAAACTTAATAATTATGCTCTTAATTGCTAGAAATTAGAACGAGTTTGGTAGCCCACTTTGCAGACTTTTAAGTAGGAGAGAATTTCAATAAACTAAGATAAGAAATATCCTTCTTTTGAAAGTATGCTTTCTGAAAACTGGGAAATTTAGATTTCAACTCAGATCTTTGATGTGTTTCAGCTTTTACTTGAAGTAATTCTTCAGTTTAAAAGATGATCTGGCATAAAATTTAGGATGAAATAAGCTTTATTTCTTGCCTTGTGCTGTAAAGGATTTTGCTACCCATTTGATGGCTAGAACGGCTACCCAAAGAAACAGTATAGAAAATGTAATTTACCTGCTAAATACATCAACTAAACAAATTGGTATTAAAGTTTGAGCTATATAACTTTCATTAAGTCAGGGTTTCTTCCTCACAGAGGAAAAGGATCATACAGAATACCCAATTACTTTTCAGTGGTTTACATCACAATCCGTCTGCATTATTCCTGACAAATTAATCAGCTTAGCAGCAGCTTACTACAGGAAAACTGTATGCATTTTGCTGAGTTTCCAGAATGAAAGTTCCAGAGATGATAATACGCAACTACAAACTGCAGCTAGAAAAGTAAGTTTTAATTAAAAACGACAACTACAACTCACAAAGAAACCTGATCTTCTGACAGAACCCAGGCAGAGCTGTGCTGGGACAAGGGACCTTGCTCTACCTTGCTCTGCATGGCTATGGTACATTCACACTGGAGCACATATTTCAACATGTCACGACACCGATTTGTTAGGCACCTGTATTTCCAAAACTCAGTTACATTTGAAATACATAACAAATTGCCCAGAAAATGCATGTTGCTTGCTCACCATGGTAAACTGTCACATCCAGACACAAACCTTTTCCAAAACCCTTTTCCTTTTCTAAAAATAAAAAACTGTTAGTCATAAAAAATTACATTTCTGGTTCCACGTGAGGTTTTCTGCTAACCTTCTCCACTACTCAAATTCCACCTTGAGACAGTTTCTGTCCATTAATGCCACCACTGCGAACACTCCTACTATTCCTTAAATTTTTCATGAGGTCTAGCCTAGCCCACAGCCAACAGGACTGCTTCTGTGCTTCAGAATGTAGAGTATGTCCTAGCTCCCCACTAGAGTGAAATCTGCTTGTGCAGCACTCCGCTCCTCATCTACAGCTTCTCTGCTTCTATCAACAGCAAACCCATGCAGTCCAGAAAAACTGAGCAATTTAGCACTGCCACAGTAATGCGGATCCCTTCATTTAACCAGTCCTTGATGGCTGTATCAGGGACCAGTTCAGCACATGCTCTGTGTCACGTTACAGCACTGGCAGGCAGTTCTGGGCTTCTTCCCTTTCTACTCATGAAGCTCCCAGCTGCCTCCTCTTGACCTTTCATCAAACTCTTCCTCTTCAAATGGCCCTGTAACAGATGTGTTTTTTCCTATCACCGTCCACGTTAAACAAGCATAGTCTATCCAAACTCTTTTTTGATCCCTGATTGTCTTCCTTGTATAGGAACTTTCGACTTCACCTAAACATCACTTAGTTCAACTCCTCCATTTTCAGTCAGAAGTACTGCTTCTTCTCTGATCTCTTTTTCTTCTCTTCTCTCAGCATCTCCTGGTATCCTCCTATATTTTGCATGACCTATTCCTCAGAAGGTATCAATCTTCTGTAGCCTATTCTGCTCTTCCAGCCATGAACCAACAACGTCTCGTCTGCCCCATCCTCTCCTTCCTTCCTTACCTTCAGACCCCTCTTCTGGCTCACACCCTCTTTCCCTCATCTCCCCAGCCCCCTGCATCTGGCTGTTAAGTTATGCACTACCACAACCATTTCCAACAATCAGGCTGGCTTTCTCTACTGCATAATTATTCTCTCTTCTGTGAGTTCCTACACAAACATTCAAATTCTCCAACGAATAACTTGTAACTAAAAATGTCCCCCCTGCTTTCTTCCCCTTCTCTTTATAGATCTTAAATTTTGTCAAATAAAATAAAATAAAATAAAACCTTTCATTGTCCATCATTTCCTCTTCCTTCTGTAACTCTCTTCTTCATGTCTATGGATGCATTTTTTTTGGTGCTCCCATTACTGCTATGCATCCGGCCTGTAATATGTTGCATTTGTGTTGATAAGTCAGATTACAAAATGCAAAAGCCTGTGCCTGTATATCAAAACGTCAGCACAAGTTAAATTTTAACAACATAATTCCCACAAAATTGGTTATTATTTTTATCCATAAAAATTGGTTCCTTGAATATGAGAATACAATTTCACATCTAAACAGACATTTATCCCTATAAATACCTCACTGCCTACAAATGCTTGAGTACATCTCTGTATTTCAATGTCTATAGTAGCTGTCTTGTTTCTCTCTTGCATATTTTTAGCCAGGATCATGTAATAAAATCTAAATTTTGCCCTTTCCCCTCAACTCCAACTGGTCCCATCACCACTCCTGAGCTGTGAAGCATTAAGTGCACAGATGCTCTTGATTAAAACGCTCCAGAACTCCAGGGGATTGTGTATTTCATCTTCAGGGTTTAAAATATATTTATACTAGAAAAAGTTCTCTTCATTTCAGTAAAGATTATATTGTATAATTGTAGAACTATGAATCTTTCACATGTATTCACAGGAAAGATATGCAAGGAGCATTCTTGTTCTGTTCAACCATACTGACTTCTTAAAATCTTGCAAGGCTCAAGCTCTACGGCAGGAGGCAACTCAGGAAGCTGCTCTAAAGGCAGGCATGACAAGAAATAACATAAGATACGAAAAGATGCGGATCAATGCAAAAAGGCTATATCTCTCTTGGAAAATGTTGTCATTGAAAATGAGTCCAGCTCTTACTGATCTTTCATGAGTACATACCACAGTTTATTAAACAATACTGAAGATGCAGAAAGGACACCACTAGTAACTCAGAGAGAGAGGTTTCTAACAACTTATGATTGTCTACACCGCCATCAGAGATCACAAGAATGATCTTTCTGTTAACATTATCATCATGTAATGTAGTACGGGTAAATGGTTTCTTAAAATTTCCTTCCCTAAGGAAATCTGTGGGTGGCATATTCTCACTTTCTTTCAGTAGCCCAGTTTTTTAACCTTAAACAAATTCTGCAGTTTTCTCTGTTTGTGGTTTGAACTTGTTTTGCCAGTTCCAGTGCCCCAGTCATCCTGAGACGAACCCAGAACAACCTCACTCCCTGAAATGAACTAACTTTCCTTGGGGAAGGTGGGGGGAGCACATTTGTCTGCCGATACTGGAGTTCTCAAGCCTCTGTAGAACCAGCACAACCAGCCCAGCTGTGGTGTTGCCTGCTTCAGCCTTGGAGCAGAGCTGCAGAACTGCCGCAGGCTGCTCACTGTGCCTGGCTCACGGTGGACCTCTGCAGAAGGGCTGAGTATCCAAGTCCAACGAGTCTTGTCAGCTGAGATAAGTCACTCTTAAAATGCTGCAGGTAATGGCCAGTCTATCAGTCTAATATTTTAGATATTGGAACACCTCAAAAGTCAGGTTTACTATACAGCAGGGACAATAAATATGTTTAGAGGTATCATGGAAAATACAGATATCTGTTTGGTTTGTTCCATCTTTCTATCGAGCCACTAAAACCACCACCAGGAATAAGGCCAGCAGTGCTGTAAGGGGCCCGTGTTTGACCAGTAAGGCTGAAAAACAAAAAAGAGAAAGGCAGGCTGCAAAACACTGTTTCGATGTTTGTTGGAGGGGTACAAGCTATTCATATATATTCTCTGCTGGTTAATTTTCTAGTTCATGTCTATTCTCTGTAGTCTTTCAACGCATAAATCAATAGTATTCAGCCATTTTCTGATAATTTTTTGCTGAACATGTAACTTTCGTTACCATTACAGCCACTGGTGAATGACAACTGCCATCCTTGCAAAATCCACATGCTGATAACATGCCTGGAGACACTGGCCAACACTGAAAAGCAGACGCACCCCACCTCCTCTCAGGCCACGTGGATGTCCAGGGGTTGGAACAAAATCGTCTTTTAAGCTCCTTCTTAGTCAATGCCACAAGAAAGCGACCTCAGC
Organism: Tapera naevia; assembly: GCA_033556795.1. NCBI lineage: Eukaryota > Metazoa > Chordata > Aves > Cuculiformes > Neomorphidae > Tapera > Tapera naevia. Next base: position 806,059 of record JAUMJJ010000198.1, on the reverse strand, counting down.
ATGTGGATTTACTTTGCTCCAAGATAGGGATCTGAAATGGACTGGATGAATAACCCAAGTCATTCAAAAAAGGGCATTTGAAAAGAACTGTATAACTAAAGGATTTCATCAGCAGAGGGCTCTAGAACTACATTCTCTTAAGTATCATGCTCCCTCCCATGATTAATCTGTCCCAGTTTTTTTTAGTCAATTAACATGCTGTTCTTATGGTACAAATGTTCTCTAAAAAAAATTCTCACAGCTGAGCTGTCAAACACTGAAATTCAGTACATTGGAATTTCAGGTTTTTAACAAAGTCCTGGAGTTTGTAAAGTATAATCATAACTTTAATGTTCAATTATGCAATCCTAGCAATAACTTTTTTCAGGAGAATTTTATCACTTTCATTGTAAACTGGGATCATAAACCAGAACTGTACCAAATTGTTCCAACTCAGAAACACAAGGGCTTGATTCTTCATAGAGGGCTTTGGAAGCCTGGGAAGAGTCAAGCACTTCGGCGCTCACTTTCTTTCCATTTAGCAACAATTATTTTCTATGGGTGGAGGTTTTTTTGTTTCCCTTTCTTATGCATGCTTTTGTCTGGTGCTCATAATCTAACTGCTCACTCTTACCATACAGCAGGTCTTTCCAGCCCAGTTTAGCAGACATTCTTCAAAGGCTAAGACATCTCCCCTGAGCATGCACAACAAATGCTTGAAGTCTAATGTAATTTCTCACAGTCTGAAATAAGATTAAAGAAATGTGAACAAATAAGTAAGAAGTATTGTAGCATCGCCCCACCTGCTAAATTGTCATAGCTCTATATAAACATTGATAGCCTTTTGGCAGCAACTTATAAATAGATATACAACTTCCATTGTACAATCTGCTCTGGTGACAAGAAGACTAATCAGGAGCACAAACCTGGCCTAGCAGCATGTTTTGGTAAGCTAGGGAGAACTGAGACACAGAATTTCTTGTCCTTTATTGAATTATTTTAATGGACACACCTTCGGTACCAGATATCAAGTATCATAATCATTTGGACAACTACAAGACTAAGCAAAAATGCCATTGAAGTAGGTATTAAGCTAACGCCAAATAAAATGGAAACAATATATCCAAACCTGACGGAATTACAGCTATGTGAAAATATTCGTATCAGTATTTGTAAAGGTGTTAAAATACACTCCTTAACCCATTTTAAAATATTCAGGTTAATCCTTACAGAAGCTGTCAATAATGATTTCATCTGCTTCAGAATACAACTCTCAAGCATTATATAAAGATTTAACTAGTTCTTCTGAGTCGCACCAGTGTTGTATTTGATAGAATTTTTTCCATAATCATATAGAATAATCCTTGATTTATCATACTTGCAGTGCAAGAAAAAGACTCAAGGATTTTTCTGAAGGTTTTAGAAATTTATCTACATAGTTTATGATTTCATTGGTTTATTTCAAATTAAATTATTGCAGCAACATTTCTACTGATAATTATGAAAATAATGTATAAATCTCTCCATATCAGCAGCACAGCAGAACATGGTCTGCAATACCTCCTCGTGTCCTTTTGGATTTGACATTTTTCTCTTGCTGCTGTCTGACTCATCAAAACACTTTAACATTAATTTATACTGAAATATTTATAACATATTTGTAATTTACCAGTTGAAAAATGGTTTGTCATTTTGCAGTCTCTATCTATATGGATTCTCTTTGTGAGACCCAGAAAAGGCAATGGAAAGGGTTTGATATCCACATCGAAAAACAATACAAACCAAAAAAAATCCACTGAATTATGTACATTAATGTCCTTTATTTTAGGTGATTACCAAACAACACTGCACCTACAGAAAATAAATTAGAAATCACACATTTTCTAATTTAAAATAGGCAGGCAGCTCTTGTAACTTGGTGATGATTCTGCTAACATCTAATTATACACATTCTTTCTTTCTTTGAGTTCTGTAATGGCAAAATAAAAATTCAACCCCTCTAAAGCCTAAAAAAGGCAAGAAGCACCCTATCAGGACTTCATTTAAAAGAAACAAAACAATTTTCATAACAATCTAGTTATTTAATTCCATCTATTGACTGGTAAGCAAGGGTATCTTTAAACCATCAGCAGAAGACATGAGAGAATGTGATAACACCAACAGAGTTGTTATTACTCATGGCTTGAGTGGCTACGCACATAGAGAATGGTATATACCAGTAACAGCTGCAAGTACTTCCAATATTCAGTATTTCCAACACGCAGCTATATTGGTTTTGACAGTTTCACACAGTGTTGTCATGCAATGGAGGGGACTTGAGAAAACTTCTGCAGAAGACATTACAAAAAACAGAAAAAAGTCTTAAGGAACACTTCTCAGACTTAAGCTTCAGTCAGTTGCTCAACCTCAGCTTTTTGGTGAGGTTCACTGATGTGAAGGCATAGAACTGTGAACTGGAGGGGGGAAAAAGAATATCACTGGACTCAGACTGTCAGCTGCCTGTTGAAAAAAAAAATACATTGATCTAAAATACAAAGAGGCAAGGTGCTGGCTGCAAGAACAAGATCAGGACATTGTCCATTATTTTTAGTGGAGAAGAAAATAAAGAGAATTTGTAGTGAGACGTTAAAGAATCTGGAAATGCACAAAAAAAATCACTGTTAGTCAAGGATTAGAGAGAAAACGTACGAACAGAGAGAGGTGGTATAGAACTGGAACAAAGGTGAGGGAAAGCTTAGGGGAAAGCATTTAGTCAATATACAAGAAAAAGTAAATTGTAAATCCAAGAAAGGAATTCAATGGTAGCTTCACTGATAAACCACTGTTCTTTGATGTCGTGGCAACTGCCTCAGAATGGTTTATCTCTGTAAAAAGGTGATTACAGGTTTGTTGGGTCAAGTGACATATGGATCAGGACTTCCCAGAGTACAGTACTCTAAGTGCCACTGAACCGCATGAGAAACTGAACATGAACATCTGAATTTCAGCCTGAATGAGGAAAAAAACATTTAGAACAGCTTGGAATGAATCCTATTTCTCCCTCCCACCAAGGAAAACAGATGGCATCAGAAAGATTAACAACATCCTATGTTACTGTTCTTAAAAACAGAGAGGCAGAGGAGTATAGGATGGGAATGAACGTTCCTGGTGAACTATGACACCCTACTACAGCTTACAACCATGACATTTAACCTTGTACCCAAACTCTTCCAACTCCATCTCCAGGCAAATGGTTTCTTGCTCCTGGCTAGTCCTACTGGAACATTCTTGTAGAATTCCACTTTTTCTGAGTTTCATACTGCTATTTATAACTGGCCTAAATTAATTCAGAGGCTATTTATACCAACTTACTCCTTTGCCAACACGCTCATTTATAGGTATGAACTTGATAGAATAGATGCAGGTCTAACAGAATAAGGAAATTCAGAAGAAGCAAAAGAAACCGGTATGAAGTCATCAAAACCAGATTCATCCTTGTACAAGCTTTTTTGACCTTATCTGGCTACAAAAGGTATAAAAAAATGTTCTAAAATACTCTCATTTAAACCAACTTTTTTGTTTCTTTTACCTTAATTAAGAAGGAAATACAGCAATAAAAAGTGATGTGTGAAATAGTTTCTCTGTTGGCACAATATTGTCATAGAAATCGTTCTTGGACTCCCCTCAAGCTAGAAAGACTGAACAAGGCATAACATAAAGGATGGCATTGCTTAGCCCACAGAAGAGGATGCACAGAGTGATTTAAGGGCTGTCTTCATCTACATACTGGGGGATTGCAGAGAGGGGAGGCCTAGACTCTTCTTGGAGGTGCTCAGGAGAAGGCCAAGGTAACAGGCACAACAAGTAGAACAGAAAATTCTGATTATACAAGAAAAAAAGTCTCTACAATGAACGTGGTCAAGTACATAACAATGGAGCCAGAGAATTTTGAGTAATCTTCACCCAGCGATGCTCAAGAGGACGAGTAGCCTCATTTAGCTTCAAATCTATCCTGGTTTCGAGCAAGAGCTGGACCACGGTCTCTCTGCTTCTCAAATTCACTGACCCTAAGCGTCTATGGTTTAGTTTAGTCACAGGTTTTCTTTTAGAAGTTCAGTTCATTCACTGAAAATATCTAAGACTGGGAAAAAGAGTTTAGAAGAAGGTCATGTTAAACTCTCCCTTTTATTGGGTGCCCACTTTCATTGCATAATGTTGCAGCATGGAAAAAGTTTTCTTGGAGTAAAACATATTCCACTTTTTCCAAAAGCTGCAAAAATACCTGCATTATAATACTCCTCAGAAATGGAACTGAAAGATTTGTCACCTGTTTGTTGTCAGAAAACTGACAACTCCTACCTTTGGAATCTTGAACGTCTGGTTCCCTTAAATCACATTTGTTATATACAACACATTTTGTAGTTACTCTCTTTACTCTCCAACTTAAAGCTTTGAAACAAAGAAAAAAAAATTAACAACAATTGAACAATTGTATGCATATTTTACATTAATTTCCTTCCTAATTACAAAATTTATTCCTAACGTTTATTAAATTAGTCCTATTATGTGATTCAGATGCTCCCAAGGTTCATCATGCTCATCTGCCAGTTAATTTTTTAAGACAACATTTTGAGATTCAAACTATTGGTTATTGACAACTGCCAAAATCAGGCTGGAATTGTTTTGACTTTAAAACTCTTTCAATTTGAGAAACTTTCTGAAAAGAGGAAATACATTTGGCAAAAATGCCGAAACTCTAGCGTTCAAAAAAATTTCATTAAGTATTTAGTAAGGGAGCATGAATCTGAGATCTGTGCCTCTTTCGACATATTCAATGACATTCATTTCATGAAACACTTTCAGCAAATACCGTTCATCCTAAATATAATTACTTCAAACTTCAAATATAATTACTTCAGCTCTGTTCTCAGCAAACCAGTAGAAAGATATTTTGATGAACACTATTAAATTAAATTTAAATAAAATTTAAAATTAGACAGACGTTTTAAATTAAATTCTTGCCTTTTTTTTTTTTCAAAGCAATCTCTGACACATTTCTCCTGTTTTAATCCAATCAAACCAGACACCAATCACATACCAGTCATGTATTCAGGCTGACGCTACCTATTGTCATGAAACTAGAGATCAACAACAAAATTCAATAAGTCCTTCACTATATTATCTCTCTGCTATACTAACCACATTCAAGTCTAAATACTCTGCCTATCCCAGGAATTATTGCAATTCAGTTTCTTAGGTTACCTCAAATTAGTATTAAGGAAAGAGCAAGTATAAGTATGTTAATTCTAATATTCTCAAGTATTTTGCAAATTCTACAAAACAGACATTTCTATCTATGGACCTGGCCTTATTTCTTTCTAAAAAAATTAAAGAATGGGGTTTCCCCCTTAATTTGTTTGTGGCAGACAGAACTACCTAAAAAAATGAAAAAAAAATAACAGGAGAAAATTTGCAGTTGTGTCATCAATTTCTGATAAAAACGGAGACATGTTTCTCGCTTCCCCAACTTCATAGCCTCATCCTCCAACATTAAGGAACAAGACGAATATTCTGTCAAAGTTTGCACAATGTTATGACTGCCCTGTGCTTCTGGGTAACACTCAGTCAAATCGTGCAGTCCCATTCTAAAAATTCCATAATTTCATAGCACAGGCAGACAAATAGGCAAAACACAAAACAAGGGGCTGGCAGAAAAAGAATATCCCAGTAATGTACTGGTACATTTACTTCCATTATCAGAAGTGTGCAACACATTACATCTCTGACCACTTCCTGGCTTTAAACAAATTCAGAACTGCTTTAATTATTATAACCAGAGAAGTCAACTGTAATTCACTATTTACTGTAAATACAGTAGACTGGAAGGGATTTGGGGAGAAATGACAAGAAAACAGTTTTACAAACAGTGTGCAGAAATTATTCCATGTAAAGGCCTTGTGTATAAGAATGGATGAAAATACTTCAGTGAAAACTGGGGAATAGACACTGTGAAATGAAATCTCACTGGAGTTCCTCACCCACAGCATTCTAAAGCCCTGTTTCTACCCATTTGTTCACCAGGTCAAAGGAAATGTGCTGCTATGCCAGCACCGCAGAGCTGACTGAAGCTCCTCACAATAGGTACTAGAGCAGCATAGTGTTGAACCAGGGCTATTAGATTTTTATTTAGGATTTACTCATTCAGATTAGTTGTAAGATGGGTCAATAATATGTATGTATAATCATGCACAAAAAAAAAAAAAAGAGAGAAGCCTGTCAATTTTCAAATTTCTAGAACGATGAGGATGGAAATTGCTGAACTGGTACTGCGAAATTTGTGAGCAGCAATTTATAACAGAAAAGACTGTAAGGAAAGGGTTTCATTTTATCACTTTCCATGACAGAAAAAAAAAGATATTATTTATCTGACAAAGAACCTGTCTTCTGGATTTAGAAAATGATTATAACAGATGTCATACTGCCGGAGAAAGAAGTTCCCACTGTTTTAGAACAAGTTGTTTATTGAAATCTTCTTGAGTTACTTTTTTTCTTTTAGTGAATTTTGCTTAAAAAGAACTGTCAGTTTACAGACACACAGTAGAAACTCGAAAGCGTGTTGCAAGACCTGCAGTATGGCATAACTAATGTACTATGGCTCCCTTGCGTCTTCATAAAGAAAAGGGTACCAAATATTTTTCCTGCTTCACGTACATGGGCAGCAACCAGATTTTAACTCATAGTTCTATGCTGTTTTAAGCTGTTGCATTTGTACACAAGCAGCCCATTCAAATGCAGAGTGTATGTTTTACAAGTGAAGCTGAAAGACCTGTAAAAAAAGCCTGATCTGGCCTTTATTTCTAGAGAAAAACAGGCCAGCTTGGCCTTATATGTTACTTTGTGAGATTGTGATATCAAACAGAGATAAGGGAGGAGGTAAACAGATGATGTTCACTTCTTCCTCTCCTGAAACACTCCATCAGTCAACAAAAAATTTAAATTAGGCAAGTTACTCCACCTAAGGGTACAGTATTTGCCCTTTCCAAATAGAAATGCCTGACTCTGCTATGACTAAAGATGACTCACAACCAAAAATCCCAATTTCTAACACTCCAATGAAATCAAGGTTGGAGTTTGGTATACAAACATTTGCTTTAAAAAGTACATAAACATATACTTTCAAAAGCACACAAACATATACTTTCAAAAGTGCATTTAAATATCCATGTGTAACCATAAACATTAAAACACAAGCATTCTAAATATTTTTTCCCCTCATATTCAGCCATGTTTAATTTGTTTACTATCTTTACTTTTATAATTAGTAGTTCACAACTTTTTCATGTGTCACTGCAGGTGATTCTTCCCCTTGGCACTGGTGAGGCCATATCTGCAATGCTGTGCCCAGTTCCAAGCTCCCCAGTACAAGTCAGACATGGGCTTACTGGAGTGAGCTCATTACAGGGCCGGCAAAATGATGAAGGGACAGAAGCATGTGGCATATTATACATCAAAAGCTGTCTGAATCTAAGAACATACGTTTTTAGTGTGACTGTAATTGAATACCAGCACAAGGTGCCCTGGAAGCTGTGGAGTCTCCATCCATGGAGATACTCAAACCTGACCGGACACAGACTGGGACAACTGGTTCCAGGTGATCCGGCCTTGGCAGGGTGTTGCTCTCAAGAGGTTCCTGCTAACCTCAGCCGTTCATTCTACAATTCTAGAATTCTACGAACTTTTCTAGTTAAAATGTGTTACATGTAAATTTCAGACGTAAAGAAATGCAGAGGCTTGTTCATCTTTAAAGAAACAGAATCTTTCTTTCATGAGTAAAAGAAAATAAGACTCCAAGACAAAGCTATTTGTCATGGTAGGTTCCATTCCTGGTTAAAAGCAATTGATAATTTACTATTAGGGAAAAAGGGAAAGTAAATCTTCCCATAATCTAATGTGAAATTAATATCTCAGCAATGGTGTTTTCAACATTTTCTATTTACAGAAAACAGTGATGTGCATGTATCTGTGCTCCCAAATACAGACAAATGTCATAAATATAATACTATGCACAAAAGACTCCAGACTAAGCATTAATTAGTATCTCAGGTGCCATGACATTTCACGGGAGTCAACACACAGATCATTATTAATGGATTTATCCCTGTTGAAAAACTTCTTGTTGGAATGAAGACATTGTTTGAGGTCACTGAAATTCAGCACTTCTGTTTCAAAATAAAATTGCAAAGTTTGCAGGCCAATGTCAGAATTGAGCTTTTGTTTAAAAATTCATTTAGTACATTTTCTATTATTTCACATTGTTTCAATTGTAGCAGTGCACATTTGCATGTCTTATCATTTCAAGTCATGTAGAAAAATGAAATACTCAGTGAGCTCATTAGAGGAGCAGATGCTTTTAACACCCATGTGTTAGGTTGCGATAACATTTCTAGACTACTGAAAATAGTTACTCCTCAAATTTATTCCCAAGGTGTCTAATATTTTCTGATTCAAACTGTCAAGATATTTCATTAGAACACAAACAGGAGAAAGTTTGGCCAAGAAAACATGGAAAAATATATCAATTTGTCTGTACCGGTTTAAAAATAAAATAAAACTAAGCAAAAATAACATTTTTAATTTCCTATCTATGATATCCATATGTTATGTCAGATAACCCCCAATGTCATCATGATTCAGATGTTATTATGATCTTTTCGTGACAAATAATTAACTAAATGAAACTAAACCCAATATATTTCACAGAAAAAAAATTAAATTCTGACATTTTCCCAATAACTCAGGAAACTACCTTTCTTTCAGAATTAGCTGTCTAGATTCAAATTTTGTCAACTTCATGAATTTCCTCAAAGTGTGTAGGCAATTCTACTCTCTTTCACACAGACTGTGAGATCCTGGTGAGACAGCAAAAGTGGTGGTGATTCTCTTATTAATGCTTTAGGAGATGAGCTTTGTGCCCATTGATCTCAAGGCACAGAACTGAAATCCCTTAACACTCTCCAGAGAGATGCATGAGCATTTTTAACCAGGCCTGATTGACAGCTTCCCTACTCTTTAAGTACCTGCACACTGATTCCTGTGAGGACAAATCTTTCTTGTCCTACTAAGATTTTCTTGCGTCTCTACAATATGAAGAATAAAGGAGTTGGAATCTAAACCAGAATCTACCATATGCGGTGGTGCGATGAAATAAACCATAAATAAACAACATGTCAGAAGATGACAACCGCCACTTTCATTTTGTTTCATTATGAAGATGAATCAGCAAAGACAAAGTTCAGTATCACTGGCACATTACCTATGGACTTTCCAATAGTGATTGCTCAGTCTGCTGGCAATGGTAAAACACACCCCTGAAATCCAGTCCAAAATGTTCCAACTTTGGGTAACTCAACAAACACCAAGTTTTTAGCTTTTGAGCATTGCTCTACATGAAGTTTATGATCTAGATCTGTGATTTTTGCTCTACATGTGTTGTACAAGACACAGACAATACTCCTTGGAGGAACAGTTACTTTTGTAGGAGTCAACTCTAAAATCACTTATCCAATTAATGCCACAATTTAAAAGGTGGTATCAGTAGCACAGAGACAGATAATCTATATGAATACACATCAAAAAAAAAGTGAAATTTGCGTCTAACCTCCTAACACTTAAGTAACATAGAAAAACGTGTTTTTTAAAGGAACATACCTCTGTTTTTTTTGTACATCTAGTGCTGTGTAAAACTAGACAAGATGAACCAAGAGGTCTGGCTCAAAAATTCCATAAGCTCTTCAATACCTTTGGACTATTGTTCAAGTCAATTCACACAGAAGCCCTTAGATTTAAATTACCATTTGCAGTTCATGCCAGAACGTTATTTCGTTCCTTAGCAGTTTCATGCTTCCTATCATAAGTTTCTTACTACATATTTTTAACCTAGGAAAGTAAAACCGTCATTTCCACATTCACAGCCAAATCCAAAAGAGTGAAAAAGCTGACAGAATTCAGAATCACTGAGTGGTTAAGGTTGGTTGAGACCTCTAAAGATGATCTGTTACAAGCCTGCAGGGCATCAAGAAGGGACAGCTGGAAGAGGTTACCCAGTACTGTGTCCACTCAGGTTTGGATATCTCCACGGATGAGACTCCATAACCTCTATTCCAGTGTTTAGCTACTCTGAGAGTAAGAAATTGTTTTCTTATGTTCACATGGAATTTAATTTGTTTCGGTTTGTGCTCATTGCCTCTGGTCCCATCTCTGGGCACGATTGAGAAGGGTCTGTGTCCAACTTCTTCACTCCCTCCCACCAGGTATCTATATATTTATTTAGATCCCCTCTGAGCCTTCTCTCTTCCAGGCAGAACAGCCCCAGCTCTCTCACCCTCTCATATGGAAGATGCTTAATCATCTTACTGACCCTTCTCGAGACTCGCTCCAATGAATTTATACATTCAGAGAGTGTCTATGCAATAAAAATGACCAGGTTCTTAGTAGGCCTAAACTGGCATCGGCATATTGGTTTCAGTGAGAGCTCTCACGCCTTTAGATAGGAGATGGCTCTATTTAAAGGCAAACAGTGTGATGGTAGGAATAAACAGGAAAAAACAGACAGTAAAGGTAAGTATTAACTATCCAGTGGTAAAAATTTATGCTAATTAAATAGCATCATCAATGCTGAGTAAAAAGTAGTAGTTAGAAAAAAAAAATCTCTTTATCTTCCCTTCAAACTCCACATAGTTATAATAAAATACAGACTGTAGTAGAGAGGATCACCTTCAGAGACACGTGCCTTGTTCAGGGTCTGTAATGCAATTTTTCCCTTTTTTGACCCGATTAACGCCACAGACATTGTCTCAGAGAAGGAGATCTTTATATTCCATCTTGCTTATTGCAAAAATCTGCTTCATTAGCATGATTCAAGAAAACGAAATTCAACCCTGGCAGTCTAAGAACTTTATTGCTCCTAAAATATCACAGCAAGGATAGACAGCTGTGCTTAAATCTCTTGCTCATAACATGAGTTTTCTCCCTTCTGTGCAACAGCAAAAATTCCTTAACTGAAGACAACATATTAGTGTCCACCATGGTAGAATCTACTCTGTTGCTTTATTTTATATATCTATATGTGAATTAACCTATGCTAAAAATATTTTCTTAAAAATAGCGTATTATTACCAGGAAACAGTTTTTGAATTGTGAAGAAAAGTCAACAGAAAAACAATTATATATTCCCAATGAGAAAAATGACATTGTAAAACAGATTTCAGACCTGCGCTTCTCTATGATATGTTAATTCTTTCACTGCCCACATGCCAAAGCACAGGTAGAATTCAGAGCATTCCAAGTGCTACTGCACTCACCCTGACATATTTCGATGTCTGTTACTGGTTCTTGTCCTTTATCAAGTTTTTACACCAGTATAAAATCAAACTGAATTTTCTCAAATCACTCCTTTTGACAAGCTGTTTAGAGACCTGGACTACAGACATTAACCAAACTCATTTCTACTGAATTTCAAAAATAGTAAAAATTGGGAAAATTGAAAATCTCTCTAAAGAAAGTTAAAAAAACCTCACAGCAAGCCTCCATTTTCTATATATAACCCTATATAACCTTACTGGTAGACAGAGTATGTTTTAAAATAAAAGTTTCTTACTAGAGAGAAGCAACAGAGACTACTGAAAGGTTGTTCTAATAGTGCTACATGCTCCATTGCATTTTCCTAATTCACTTTTGTTTGAATGCCTGCTTTACAAATAATCTCTTTTTTTTTAACTTCAAAATACCATAACAATAAAAATACAGTAAACCCTTTTGACAGATATAGATTGCTGTTCATTGTTTACATTTTAATTAATTGCAAATAACCTTTTCAATTAGATTTAAAGGTACTAAACAAGACAAAACTTTCAATTTCAATATGGAAACAATTCAACAAAGGGTACAGTTTTATTGACATTTCAAAGCTGATTCAGCACCTCAAAGGCACCGACATTTTTCTCATCCCTGGAGTGCTCCTCATGCTCTCTGAGCTATTAGATGACAACCAGCAGGGAGTTGGAGCCTGCTCTCAGCTGTGCTTGTGTAAACCTGTAATAGTGCCATCTATTTCAGTGAATTTAATCTGACATAACTAAGAGAAACACTTGTTTTAAAATGAGTAAGTCTTAAAAGTACTTGAAATTTGGCCCTCTCCAGACTACACACACCCTGTGTGCTACTAAGCACTATACCATCAGTTAATCATTCAAATGACTTTTGAATGTCTTCCTCCTTTTTATTGAGCCATGAGAATGGAAATCTAGAGAGTGCTGCCAAGCAGTCTTTCAGGATCCCAAATGTACCCATGTGCATCAACTAAACAGGAATATAAATATTTATCGAGGAAAAAAAGGAGTATCTACTTGGTAGCTATTCCTGTAGCTGCAGATTTCTAGACAGTGACAGTTTTGATTCACAACTGTTTTTCATGTAGCGAGTTCCTTAAAAAAAAAAAAAAGAATAAATTATAATTAATGATAGTTAAAGAGGACTCAATTTAAAGCAAGTAGGTCAGCATCTGCTTTGAAAAGACCGCTTTGAACGAAGTCATTACAGCCCGCTTGTGCTGAGGGCTGTGCAACCTTTAATTTACACTTTCTACACTTAACATAGGCCCAGCCCAAGCAGTTAACTTTAAAACAAATGAAACAAAATGGAAATAAACGAATTTTAAAAGGTTGTGTCTCCAAAATGGAAGCTTTCTGCTGTCAGTGAACTAACACAATCATACGCTTTTTACGAAAGGCTGATAATTTCATAAAATCAAATTTATCTTTATAGTAGGCCAGTTCTGGTATCTTGACACTTTTCATGGAACAATAATGGGGAGCAGTTACTATAATGCACCTTTGAGACTGAAAGCTAAGTTTCATTGATTTCCTTTTAGTGGTGCGACAGAAATACAAAAATAAAAAGCTGCCATGCACAAACATGCCAATAACACAATTGAGGATGAAACTAAATGACTGAGAAAGAGGGGAAAAGGAGTCATTCTGCATCTTATGAAATGTTCTCCAGTAATTAATTTTCAGAAACTCTATATATCCCCTTCATCACAATTTAATATTAGCACCAGCAGAATGTCAAAGCAGTGCCAAACATCAATCTACATCCCCTTCACTCAAGCTTGGAAGTAGATATGAAAAAAAGCAGATCACAAAGCTCAAGAAAAAAAAGGAAAACCTCCCTTGCATCAGACACATCTAGAGCTCAACATAGCACGCTTTCTGGTATTTTGATCTAGCTACTGTAAATATGCCAGTATTTAAAGAGAGCATCCATCAGCCACACTGGAAGCACTGCCTCAGAGCAGACTTGGGAGCAGTCTCAAAAAGCAGGGGAGATGCATCCATGTGCAGCAGACACACCGGCAGTACAGTAAGACTTCCTAAGTTGTGTTGAAAGTCTGTTTAATGCTACACCACATTGCTTTGTGTCACTGTGAGGGTCACAGGCTTGGGAGCTCCCTACCACATGCTGGTACCACAACTGTCGCAGATACACTGGAGAATTTACAAGGAATGCAGCCTTCCACAAGCCACAGCGGCGGGCTCTGCCTGACACTATCACCGTATGCGTTCCTCTCTCTTAAATACTTGTTCTCATCTTCTCCATATGGCAGCTGGCAGGATGGAGTATTTCTCAAACTTTAGACATTAAAGAAAAAGGGGAAAAACATGCAATGTCCATGATTAAAAAAATAACAGGCAAGGATTAAAAAAATCACTGGATTGGCTTAAGCATGAACAGAAAGCTGAAAGTTGGACTTAGAGAAACAAGTAGAACTCCCTACAAAATTTCCAACTCAACATTTTTCCAGTTGAGGATAGTATCTTGTTTAAATGAAACTTGTCATACAAACATCTTCCTACAAAAGCTCTGTTTTCCAAACAAGAGGTGTAGAAGTGTTTTGAATGATCCATTTTCAAGAACATTTTTTCAATATCAAAATAACTCTTCATATAAATGTTCTGTATCGTCTACCAGACTCTAAAATAAGCATCTGGAATGTATTTCAACAAAATATCTCAGTTGATCTTTTCTGGGTGATTTTATAAGAAATTCTTCAGAATTCCCAAAAGAAAAAAAAAATACCACCGAAAATTTCCTCTGGAACTCAAATTCCACAATTTGATCAGCTGTAGTTTCCAGGCAACCAAAACTCTCCTCAAAGTAAGATGCTTAATGCAGGTTGTGGCTTGAATGCAGCCTCCCAAGAGAAATACAGTACACTGAGTTATACCTGGGACGAGTATCCACACTTTTTTTGAGGAAAAAGAGGCATATGGGATTGTGAAGGTGTCTTGAACAGACTCAAGCACAGTCTGGACACTGAAAATACAGATGGAATTGAAAGAAAAATATAGAACTCTCACCACACTAAGCTACTCATAAAATAGGGAGGCCTGTTCATTTATTGTTTTGCATGATTTAATCTTATCACTTGATAGCTACATGACATCCAGCTAGGCAGAATCAGTCACCCACATCCACAGTTAGACATGATCCAGGACAGAAAATAACTCAGAGGGGAAGAAAAGCACACGTCAGAAATGTTTTTATTCAGTATTTTTAGAATGAAGACCTAAGGAAAAGTAACAACATTTAAAAGCCTTGTATTAAGGCAGTCTACATTCTCCTACAGACCATCATTTCTTTGTACAGCACCGCCAGGGGAAAACTGCTTTTGTAAAGGCTTTTAAACAATATTTATAGGCCCAGCAACAATAATATTTGAAAGTCTTTGAAAGCCAGCCTGATAGCTCTTGGCTAGTCTCCTGCATTATTATCCTGTTGCACATGGTGGAATGGCAGCATGCAATTGTACTTCAATAAGGTTCCCCACAAAAACAATTTCAAAAGAAGCTGGAAAATCAACTGCTTCAAAGTTAAGAAATGCCCAAAATAGACTGCCCTTACAACCTTAATTTACCAGTTTTATGACTACACTGTGACCCAGTCTTTGATTGTGCAGTATTACCAATGTGACCGGGGCTCTCTCTGAGGCAAGAGGACTTTGAAAATGAAGATGAACCTGTAACACAAGCCTACCAAGTATACAAAAGAGCTGTACATTACACATTTATGAATCTTTATTCATAAACATAAATTTCTATTCATTTCAGAATTATTCAGTGCCAAATTTCCACACTCTGAACCAGATACCTGAAGTATCAGTGCCCAAAACTACAATAACCATGTTTAAGAATCATGGGTTATCAGTGTTTCCCTGGTCCTCAGAAGCTGCTCTGACAGCTATTACAACTTGAAACTGTGAAGAAAGAAAGTGAATCAAGAACAAATAAATTTTAGCCAGAAACAAGACTGGAAAATATCAATAAAATTCTTCATCCAAGCAACTTGTAAGCAACTGAAATAATGTGGTTAGCCAGGAAATGAATCAGCCTGCTTAATTATGCATAGTGATACTGTTCTGTCTATAAACCACAGAGGAACAGACGCAGCATTAGAAATGCAGCCTCAGACAAGTAAACACCAGTTAAGGAGTTCACTTTTGCATTTAACTTTTCATTACATTTTAATGAGGAAAATTTTAAAACAAGACACAAGAAAACAGTCTAATAAATTTCTCCACTAAAAAAGGGATAAATGATTGAGAACCTGTTTCTGCAAGTAGCAACTATATTTAAATATAAAAGCCTGATTTCTAGATATTCTCAACTATAAACATGTGTTAACATGGTCCAAGACTAGCAATACTGCCTTTCAAATATACAGCTTTTATCCCTCTTACCCAGTTCAGCCTACACCTAGCTAATACTGGAGCGCTTCACTGATTTCCACTTTAAAACTTTGCATAGAGATGAACTTTTTAAGGCCACTCTTCTTTAGGTAGAATCCATCCTCTGGATGTCATAAATGCATATTTGAAGAGAATATTTCCAATGGCGTAAGTAAATTTTTGTTCTTCTTTAGAACGTACAATACCTGGAAGCACAATCAACCTGATAACACAGCACGGTGCCGTCAGTTTCTTACAAAAAGCATGCATTTTCTCACAAAAAGCATGCATTTTGTTCAAAATGCTATTGCAAAGGGCCAGTTAAAAAATTTTTGCTTCAGAATAAATAGTTTGCTATTTAATGTTTAACTTTGATTTAAATCCTTTAAAATAAGAAGAGAGGTGGACTACGAGCACGATAGCACTCTTGCCTGTGACGCTGCGCCCTTCCTAAACAGGATGCGTTACAAGCGGCTGTTTGCACTTAACTGGTGAGAGGACAAGGATTTCCAATGCTCTTACAAAATGTTTTATAGTATAAAATCTATATGGATTAAGTGAGAAACACAGATGAGTATCACTTGAGAGCATCATAAACGGCTTCATATTTTTGAACATGGCAGGGTTCTCATTCTTTCACAACCAAGTACTTATTACATCATTGGATTATTTGTGAAACGCTATTTTCCCCTCACTTCTTGACATGGCTAAGTCACAACTTCTACATAATTTCCCCCTCTTCCCCAGAACAGCTGTTCTGTACGAAAAAAAGGAAGGACTCTTAACACTAAGTACCCTGTGCCATGGATTTGACACTCCAAGAGGCAGCCTTCCATGACTGGATCTCACCATTGGAATAAGCTGACTAGAAAAGGTTCAGCTAGAGCCATTTTTCAGCTGTACAGAACAGGCAAGCAGCACAGAGGGAGAGTATATTCTCAACTAACTTCATTGGCTAAGCCCTAATGGCCTGCCCGGAACTCATGTCCACAGTGAAGGGCAACTCATACTGCAGAGTTAGTGTCTCTGATTATCAATGAAAGTGCTGAAACATTCCTCAACAAACTACACAAGAGTAGGGATGCGCATTTATGGCCCAGATATTGGAGTTCACCAGACTCACGTTGTCTTAAAGCGAGTGAGTATCTGACTTTCGTGTGTACAGTGTGTAGCTTTTTTGTTCTTCTCCTTGAATATTTTTGCTACAAATCAGCAGTATTCCTCTCATGTTCTGTTCTAGAAAACCATCGGTGTGGCAACTGCCTCTGGAACCAATGTATTACAACAATTACAAAGCTGAATATTGTTTCAGAAAGTACGAAACCCATGTTTCATCATTTTCTGTCCTAACATAACAGTGAATTTTGTATCAAAAACAGCCAGGGCTATTAGAGGAACAGAATGCTACTTCCTATAAGAATCAATAAGATTAATGTTTTATTTTAGGTATTATAGCTTTCCAACAGGAGACAAAAAACTGCAAGCTTTGGGTTTCCTGTTAAATCAAATACAAACTACAGGAAAGCCCTTCTCAAAATGGATATATCACACTTCATTTCCAATACAAACATTCAAAAAACTGGGGGAAATATGAAGAACTGCAGCAAAGCGCTACAATCTCAGATGACTACAGAAACAATAAACACAGAAAGAACCACTACCAAACATCACCCTGTATAAAAGAGATGGTATTTGTTTAATACACCACTTAATCTCAAAGATGAAACTAGACACATCTATAAAGCCTACTCAAGAAAGGATTCCAGTCTGGGAAAGAGTACCTAGTTTACCACTTAAAATGAGAAATTGCTACCTTCCATGGGAGGGGGGTGGAACTAAATGATCTTTAAGGTCACTTCCAACACAAATGATTCTAAATTTCTATGATTACCAGAAAGTTTACTTACAATTTCTACACAATTAGTTTGGAAACTAATGATGTCACACAGAATGGATTTTATCTGAAAACAATCAGTATCACAGTTCAGCAGAACCAATTCCACTTTTTCCAGATCAACAACTGTCCCTGTCACATTAAAACAAAAGATAAGTCTTAAAACTTTGGTTATTTTTAAAATTTTAAATGGAAGCTTCCAGTTAAATACAAACTTTAAAAAGTGAAGCCAAGGTTCCTGTTAATGTGCTTGCCTCATTCTTCACAGGATTAATACTTGGAAAAACAAGTAATTCTGCAAATCTTAGTAGTAGCAAAGCTTGCTTTCCTATGGATATATGCTTTTATTAAATTTCCTTCTGGTCAACTGAAGTGTTTTCCAAGACTCTTTGCTTTGGGGTTCTCTCCTCTATGAGCTCACCTTAAGAGCCACCTTCAGCAATGAGCCAACAGGAGGCTACTCAAAGGTCTTTTCCTTCCGTCCCCAAGTGTGTAAACACTTAGTATACTGGAGAATCTAATTTGTCAAATTTGATTGAAATCAGTCAATGGGATCAAAAGTTCACAGAGCAAGACAGAAGGAAAGATATACACCTTCCCTCACAACATATGACTTGATGAATCCAAGGTCAGTTAAGTAATGAGGTCAGCTAACCTCAAGCTGCAGTTCACCCAGCTGTACAACGCCACTGTAGTAAGAGCTCTTCTCTAGAGATAATAGAATCCAGGAGGCTGCCAATGCCACCATACAGAGCTCTGGGTCTCCAGGCTCTTGTGACCAATACCTTACTTCAAGGAAATAAGAAGTCTGGAAAAATTCGCAAACCCGGAGCCCATACGAAAACCCACACAGGAACCAGTGCCATGTGATTTCAGGCACCTCAGTTATCTTATCACAACCTTCAATGACCTATGAGGTCATTTCAAGTAAATGTAAGAAAGTGCTATATATCCTGAAAAAGAGGATATATTCAATAGAAGTGTTTATAAAAGAAAAAAAAAACAGAAACATAACAAGCCACAAATTTTTAAGCCTTTTTTACTTAGGGCAAATAATAAAACACCTTGGTGTACTGACTTACATGGAAGTATCAACAAAGTTAAAGTCGCCATAGGCATCTGTAACACCAAAGTGGTCTCAAATGTCAGAGCATGATACCACCTTAATTTTCATAGAGCCTGAATTATTTAAGCACCTGGCAATATCCACCCTCTTCTGAAGCCACAGAAAGCAGTTTAAAAAAAAGAAAGAACACAACATGAATGATACATGCCTAATTTGCGGCTATATTTTGTCATCCACTACACTATAAATCAGCTTTACAGGTAACTCAGATGACTCTTGCAGCCTTTCTTTTCAACAGGAAAATCCTCCAGAGCACACTTCTCCCTTAGCTGTATCTGCTCCTTTTTTTTTTCAGTTGGCTTTCAATATTAGCACCTTCGTGACAGAAAAGAATAAAGTTTTCCTTAAATACAGGTGGTACTGTCCTTAAGGGCAGTTAAGCATATGAGCACCTCATGGGTGAATTGTTCACATTTAAGGACAGGGGATACTGCCAATAGCATAGAATATCCCAGGGCTAAAATGTATTTCAGATGAAAATGAAGCTTTTCTCATCGTCTTAGCTTGCCATAGAAAATCTGCAGGGATTTTGAAGGTTAATTGAAAATGAGAACCTTCCATTCATAGGCTTTGTCCACTAGACATATTTCTGAACTAAGATGATCTTTTCAAAGTATGAGGTCAGCATAAATTTTACGTACAATCCTGTAAACAAAAAAATGCTGCCACTTTCTAGGCAAAACTTTCAGCATCTTTGAAAGCCCCACATATCGTTCCTTGGATGCAACGAATGATGACTCAATACAAGCTAATGTCACCTATATATCCAGCAGATTAATATTGCCATGAGCTATCAAGAAACCAAGTGGCTCACGCGTCCCCAGGTAGAGAGATAAGCCCATTGTTTACGCCCTGAAAGCACCCCATTCACCCCAAATCTGTGAGTGCCTTTCACTGAAAAGATCAGAAAATAGAGACAGTGATATTTCCAGTAATTGAAATAATTAAATTATAATTTTCAGAGCTTAAAACCAGCGCATCATTTCCAGAGAAATGGATTAGCTGTGACATGCCTATCAAATGCCAGACAGATCTGTAGAAACAAGGTCATTTCTGCAGTTCAACAACGTGCTCTGGCTTGGCTCCTTCACTTCTGGATACCTGGCAAAATATATTTTCAAGGCGTTTATCATCTATTGATTTTTAACGCAAACAAGTAATTTCAGACTCTATGTTAAGCTTGCAAGTAGCCTCTAGAACGAATACTCTAATCTTTGCTTCTTTTTCTGTGCAGAAAACATTATTTTCATTTGAGAAAAGGTGATTAAACTCTTAATTACCCAACTTGCACATAAAAACGTCTTTCAGCAGAAGTAAATGTATTTTTTTTATAGATAGAGGTTAAAGCCCAGTTTGAAAATACGTCCCTTGGTGTCTATTTAGTAACTACCAAGCTGCTAAAAACTTGGAAAAGTGCATATACATACTTAAATAATGTCAGAGACTCCCTCCAGACATCCAGTGAAGTGCATCACACCTCTCCATTTGCCATCAAATCCAGAAGATCTCTACCCTGTAGTCAGAATGCAGAACAGAGCACTGCACCCTGCAAGCAAGCCTCAGGCCCTGAGGAAAATCAGGGCTCTCTGCTAATGCCAGAGGTATATTCAGTTGCACTGTAAAGATAAGACTTAAAATAGTTTTAATTTCACTTTGGAAAACAATTTAAGCGAGTGTAAACACAATTGTACTCTATAACATTCTAATTCCAGGGCGACTCCCCTGAAAGGAATTTAAAAATAAGGACTTTCATGTTAAATAGCTCATTGGCACAGTACGTACTGTCACAGGATGCTTGCTGCAATAGGCAATAGATATCCCCACAGGACATTCAATTACATTTCAAACACAAACTTTGAATACACTAGAAAAAATATTTGGATGCACTGATTTGAGAACTGTAAGTAAGCTGAATCTACAGCTAATAATAAAATTTAATGGTCACATCTTTAATAATCATTAGTCAGTCTCACATAATTTCTATAATTTAGTATCCCCTTCAAAGATCTATTTCCCAGTACAGCTAATTAAGTGTTCAAAAGCTACACAAAGATACACTGATTTTATCCTGTACATGAGGGCAACACGGAAAAGACATCAGGATGAGTCATTGTCTTTAACCCCTTACAACAGAATTGTGTAGATGCCGAAGTTCATAAATTAATTTTAAAGAGCACTCAGACATATGTGAGGAAAAAAAAGTGTCAACCAAAACTAAGTGATACGCAGACATAGTGTCTGGTTCAGGAGATCCTTAAGGGTATATATTATTAGGATTTAGAAATGTATACCAGGGAAGAGTGATCTTATGTGGTATTACTTCAAACATCATATGTTCATAATGAGAGACTTAAATGCCAGTGTACCAACTTCAGTTTCTACTTCTCCCTGCCGTTACGAGCCCATGGACAAACCAGCCACCACACAGCACAGGAAACACGCTTTGTCATCAAACCTTTCCAGAAAAACAACAAGAGAATAACTGAGAACTCATGGTAGGAAATTATTTACTTTCACTGTTTGTACGAGAAGGAACAAATAAAGCTTTCCTAAGAGCTTATTGTAAAACTGTAGACCTGGACTTCTCCTCTCCTTGCATGCTCCTTTGCTAGGTTATTGCCATGCACAGCCTTTGACTTGCTTGGCCACAGACATGCCCTACAGTAAGCACCAGCAGCCCCATCCAAGGAGCAGCACAGACATATTTGCCCTCATGTCATGTCCAGTTCTTCAGTTGTGATTTCACTACTCTTTTCCTAACAATGAGGTTAGCTACAATCCTTTACTTTGTTTACGAAAAACATGGGAGTTCTACTGAAATCAACACCATTTTATTCAGTTAGCAAGGTCTGCTCATAAAAAGAGAAATAAAACATCCTGTAGGACAAGGGAGGCAATTCTCCTCCTCTATTCTGCTCTGGTGAGACCTCACCATGAGCACTGCGTTCAATTCTTGAGTCCTCAGCACAGAAAGAACATGGATCTGTTGGAGTGAGTCCAGGAGGCCACAAAGATGGTCCAAGGGCTGGAGAACCTCCCATACAAGGACAGGCTGAGAGAATTGGGGTTGTTCAGCCTGGAGAAGAGAAGGCTCTGGGGAGAACTTAGAGCAGCCTTTCAGTACCTGAAGGGGACATACAGGGAAGATGAAAAGGGGCTCTTTACCAGGGATTGCAGTGATAGGATGAGGGGAACAGTTTTATGCTGATAGAGAGGAGATTTAGATTAGACATTAGGAAGAAATATTTTACTGTGAGTGTGCTGAGGTACTGGCACAGGCTGCCCAGAAAAGCTGGGGATGCCACATCCTGGAGGTGGTCAAAGCCAAGGCTGGATGAGGCTCTGAGCAACCTGATTCAGTGGAAGGTGTCCCTGCAGGGGAGTGGAACTGGATGATCTTTATGGTACCTTCCAACCCAAACCATTCTATGATTCTATGATTTTATGAGATACAGAGTCCTTTGCCACAAAGAATGTCTCTGTGAGGCATTCTAGGAGGAATGGCCTTTAACATGATTCACTCTACATTAAAGGGAAAGAGGAACAAAAAAACCCAAAATCCTAGCCTAAATCTCTAAGAAGGGTTCTTACTCTGGAAAAATAGAGAACTTAGATAAACATGTATTGAGCAAAATTAATCAGCAGTTTTTTCCACATGGGAGATGATACCTAAACCATCTGATAAGAGTACAAAAAAGGCATAAGAAAGAAAAGAAGCATGAATGAAAGGAAAATTTGTTGTGACTGCAAATCTGAACAGGGACTAAAGACAAAGCACAGAAGTTAGAAAAACAAGTTTCTCAATTATGATGAATACACCTTTTAAAACCATCCTGCCACTTTCATGATGCCATAACATTCATCAATAAATTTTAGAAATTGAGGAAATCACAGAAAATTACATTGGGATAATTCCTGAAAAGAAGATAACATGAAAATGAAATGTTCTTTTGTATAAATTACGATGATGTAAAAAGATGATGAAAACAACAACGGGTTATTTTAAAGAGTAAATGGTACCTAAACAAGGCTTATATGGTATTGGCAAAGACTCAAAAAAATGTCCTGCCTCCATAGTAAGATGGCATTTTGCCTGCCTTGGATTTAGAAAGAAATTTAATTTAGTATCCAACAGTGTGATAACAGTAAAGACTCCCAGAATGCCCTTTGTGCTTCCCCCATAAAGTCTGCAGGTCAGATCAAGGCAATAAGCACAATGTTTTGAGAGACTACAAAATTTTGTGAGAATGACCAAATTGCTAAATAAAAGAAAAACAAGACAGAGATAAAACTAGTTTGAGAGACTCTGGATTAGCAAAAGAGATACTGATACAATGGAGAACATAGAATTTTCACTTCACCCATTACATATATTTTCTTCAAGAAGTCCTCTAGTTTTACTCACAGAAGTTTTGAACAAATGCATTGTCATGTCTAGATTGCAAAAGCAGAAGTCTAAAGCCTTAATTATATGAGGTATGAGCCTTTTCCTAAATCACTGATTAACTACATCAGGAATTTGTATTTGTGTTTTAAGGTCATAATGATTTCCAAATTAGGAAAACTAGACGATACCTGGAGGAGGTGCCTAGAATGACAGAGTTTCAAAGGGCTGTAATTAACGTGAGCCAAGTGGTGACACACTAATCTATATCGGTTACATGTCCCCAAGGTAGAAAACAAAAGGAAGAGGTATCAGGACAATGGGAACTATCAAAGCCATAATGTGCAATAAACTATGCAGCTCTATGATGTCAGTCATAGAGCTGCCTATATAGCTACAGGAATATTTGCCAGCAACACAGAGTAGCAAACGTCATTCTCAAAAAATACTCAAGCCACGTCATTTCAGTAACTTGAAAAATGACTCAAACAGAGTTAGACTTCATATAGCATACAGTTCAAACTTCTACCACACCTGTTACCCAGTACTTGGCTTCAGCCATATGTTTCAGAATACTAAATAATTTAAAAGTGCATTTAGGGAGTTATTTTCATGTTTCTTAAATTTGAAAGTAACATACCTTAAGATACTAGTTGCTGCAATGAGGTGTAAATGTAAGTATGTTGTTAAGAGTACACATTACAAGGAAGCACACTTTTTAAATCCTGAGCATCTTGTTAAAGTTTTTTTAAAACAAAAAAAGAATAAAAATTAAAAGCAAGAGATAACAAAGTGAAAGAAACAGATGACAAAAATGGGTTTGAGACTATCGAGTAAGTTCTTCTGAAGCTCACAGAAATACACTGGGAAACCGCAGATAAACACTTGGCAGTCCACTAACAGAAACTCTGCCCGCTACTGTATTTATTAACCCGAGAGAGCCACAAAGGAATTCTCCAGTTTTAGACTACCATATTAGCAGCAGTAAGAATATGTAAGCCATGATTTTAGCCTTCATGCTCAACTCAGAAATCCAGGAATTAGCTCTGCTAAACACGCTCCCTGCTTTTCAAATCCCCGCCCTGACTGGATCAGTGATCTCCTGCAGCACCCTGTATTAACCTGGGACCGGGTGAGGTAGAAATGGGGGAAGGAGATTTGAGCAACCTTTTTATTCTACATCCAGTTAGCTTTTTCTTTTATTTATTTTACATATGGGTGAATATAAATAAAAGAATAGTACACAAAGCATTAAAAGAATCCCAAATCATTGTAGTATTAGTAATTTAGTTATTTTATATTGGCATCCCAGCACGCTACACTTCCCTTTCTCTTCACCTCAGTATACTCCAGGGTATATTCTGTGTTTCGTAACTTAACTGAAAAACCTTCAAAGTAGAATTGTTTGTAGAAAATCATAACTTACCAAATGTCACTGAAGTGAAAGAAAGGGAAAAGATAGACCTCGGGTCATTACAAGGCAGCTCCCTTTTTTCCTCTCTTTTTTCCACCTTCCTTTTTTTTTTGTTTCTACCAGAAAGCAAGAAGCGTGCACCTCTGCTATGACCAGCTCGGTTTCTTTCATCACTCAGGTGGTATTCCCAGGGCAGCAGCTCAGTGCCTCTCCAGCCAGTGCTCAACCTGGAGCTAATCAGTAGTGAGCATTCCACTGTCACAATGTCCTGTCCTCCACTTGGACCTGCCGGGAGGCAATCGTAGCGGCAGAGATGGATGGGGATTTTGCAGGAATCGCTCATGTTTCAAGCTTGGTAATTTTGTTTCATTAGCTCCCATTTCCAAAGTGCATACATTTTTTCCCAGTGTACAGATGTTTGTTCTGACACAGGCAATGCATCAACTCTAAGTTTAACAGTGCTCCACTGCTTCTGCCACCAAGCCTTCCTACGCACTAATGAAACCTTAGGAAACCACTTCTGTATAGTAGCTAAAACTTACAGCTTATGTTTCAAAAGCACAGATACAAGAAGTCTAAGAAAAATATATGTAATAAAATCTGCCTTTCTTGTACACTGAAGCTAATTAGCCTGAACAGGAGTTACACACCGACCACACTTCAGGTGCATGAAATCATTTGGTTCCATTCTAAGCCTAAAATTCCCACACTATTGCCCAGAAAAATAAACAAACTGCTTTCCTCTCAAGAAGCTATTTCTGAGCCCACTTGTGACTTCCCAGTGAGATACTCTGAATTTGTTTGTGCCTTTATTTCAGGGCCAGCTCAACAGTCCTGTCTGATACCAAGATCCAAACGTGGGTCTGCCACTCAGAGTTCCCAGCCAAGGCAGAGACGATCTGTGGACTCCCACACTGAGGGACTTAACTCACAGCCTACAGCTCCAAGGCTCCATATAACACTGTCTTTCTGATGCACCAGATGCTCTTGCTCTCCTCAAAATATAACAGCAATTTACAAGAAAAATACAGACATGCAAGTAGACACATTCAGGCAGTCATATTCACAAATTCAAATAAGCCCTGGGAGTGTCTGTGCTGGAAGCAAACCTAGGACAGATCTATTCTTCCAGTTTTGCCCATTAGATTTGGATTCCAATATTTTCTGCACAGAAATGCCAGTCCCCCTGCTGCCCTCAACCAAGAGTACATGCAGCAACAGCACAACTGTCCAGCAACATAGCAGCCTTGTGTTTGTACACACTATCGCCAAAGTGAACATATTTGCTGTAATGCCAGTGTTCACAGGATTGCATGTGTGCGTGCATCTGACCACACACCAACTTGGTCAGAGCAGAACAGGAAAGGGATTGTGAAAGAAAGCTACTGCTCCACTGCTGCTTCAGCACTGCATCTTGTCAGCAATCCTGCATTGCTGAGGAGGACCTCTACAACAGACATTCCACCAGCATCCCTCCTCCAGCTTTCCCAAGACAGTGAGGTCACCCTGAACGCTTGTGCGGGTTCCCTTGCAGCTGATACGATTATGTCAGATGAAGATAGATAAGAAAAACATAGCTAATTTGTAATACGCAGCTGCCAGATTATACTTCCGCTATGAAAAGAATAAAAATATGCCCATACTTTCATTGTATCAGAAATACATTATTTTTTGGAAGACTAAGCTACTCATCTTCACAATCACAGAGACAGCCTTTTTTTTTCATTTATATAATTTTCCTCTACCCTTTTAATTTCTGGCACAATGACAAAAGAGCAATCCTTTTATATTAAGAGGTTATTTATTGAAGCAAAACACACCTGAATAGCTTAAATCAGATTAGGAGAGGAAACACAACCTCATGACCAAAGCATCTGGTTGAGCACCTGGAGATGTGCATCATTTTCTGGCTCTGCCACAGGCAACACATGACAGCAGGCGGCTGAAGCTCAGTCCCGGTGCGGCACTCGTGGCACACATCGATGGTTTCCCTGTTCCCTCATGCCATTCTATGCCCATCAGTGTGGCTCTTACAGAGGTGCACATCACCGCCTGCTCTGTTCACAGCCTCACTAGGCTGGACTGGCTGTGGCCGTGAGACAGTCCAACTGTAGAGAATTGCTCACAGGGAAACAAACCAGTGTTTGATCCCTAAGCCTTTGCCTTTAGCTGATAGGGAGATACTGATGTGAGCACACTGCTGGGTTCACCCATAATCAAATTCTACTCCTGCTACTGGAATAATACCACTAACTAATTCAATATATATTTATTTCATGTCTTATGCAGTATGTGGTGTTTGGAAACAGGCTGGTTTGGTCCCTGGCTAATTTCTTGAGCTGAAATTACTCACAGGTTGTCCACGGAGCGCTGAAGCAATCCCAAATGACCACAGTTACCGGCAAATCCACAAAGAGCAGAGCGTGGGATGCCCAGGGAACAAGGGTGTGCAAGAACATGAGGACTCTTGAGTACAGCTCCTAACTGACTCTCCCAGACTAACCAACTCTGCTTACAGAGAGTAAATAGAAGCCTAAATTCACCCTCACAATGATCTAGATTTCAATAAAATCCCAAGTAACATAATTTCCTTTCACAGCTCTTATTGTGCTACCAGGAGTAGTTCTGGATAGTCAGACTAGCTGGCTCATAAAAAGTAAACTCTAAAAGTCATGAGTCAGGTTTACCACAACAAAACTGCGTTAAAAATGTTGACAGAAGTACTAGATTTTGCATTCTTTTTCATTCAGTTCTGACATTTGAGTCCTTATGGACCATCCCTTCAAGCAGTTCTCTTCAACAACAAAGACAAGTAACTTACTTTGCAGAAGAAAGTCAATGGGACCTCATGGCTCCAGGGCCTGGCATTCTGATATGGCACGGGGCAGCAAGGAGAGAGCACCTCCTCAGGGAGACTGGTTGTGAGGGACAGTGCACCAATCTAAAATGGTTCCTGATGGCTCTAACATAGCCCCTTCCCACCAAAACGCATCAGTCAGAGCACCCCATGCCACAGAGGTATTGGAGAGGGAGGCCAGATGTTTGTGCCATCAGAGCTTTGTGCGAACAGGCAGTAAGAAACACTTGGCCAAGCAGAGGCTTTCTAACTCATGTTGATACAGAATAAACAGTACTTCCCTCTCGCACAGCAAGCACTACCTCTACACTCAGAGCCAACACAACCATCTCCGAAGAGAGGCTACACACACCTTTCTTCACACGCAAATGTCCCACACAGGCAACAGAACTTGCTCTACAAATGAAAGCCTTCCGGAAGGTCAAAGTATCTCACCACTGACTACATGTCACACGTATTACAGAATTACACAATTGTTTAGGTTAGAAAAGACCTTTAAGATTATAAAGTTCAATCCTTAACCTAACATTGCCAACTCCACCATTAAACCACGTCCCTAAGCACCACATCTACACATCCTTGAAATACCTCCAGGGATGATTCCACCGCTTCCCTGGGCAGCCTCTTCCAGTGCTTGACAACCCTTTCCATGAAGTAGTATTTCCTAATATCCAGTCTAAAACTCCCCTGGCACAACTTGAGGTCATTTCTTCTTGTCCTATCAATTGTTACTTGGGAGAAAAGACCAACACCTGCCTCATTACAATGTCCTTTCAGGGAGCTGCAGAGAGCGACGAGGTCTCCCCTCAGCCTTCTCTTCTCCAGACTGAATGGTCCCAGCTCCCTCAGCCACTCTCCATAACCCTGTGCTCCAGACCCTTCCCCAGCTCCACTGCCCTTCTCTGGATGTGCTTCAGGCCCTCAAAGTCTTTCTTGTTGGAGGGGCCCAAGCCTGAACACAGCATTTGAGGTGTGGCCTCACCAGAGGGGAGGATCACTTCTCTACTCCTGCTGGGCACACAATTTTTAATACAAGCCAGGATGCTATCAGCCTTCTTGGCCACCTGGGCACACTGGTGGCTCGTGTTCAGCCACTGTCAACCAACATCCCCAGGTCTTTTTCCATCAGGCAGCTTTCCAGCCGTTCATCCCCAAACAGCCCACAGTGCATCAGTGCAGTAACCAGGAATGCTACAAGGAGTACTAATGAGTACTTCAGGAGAGGAGGAATTCAGCTTCATGCAGCTAGTTCTCTTGGTCTCATGCATGCACTCGTGCCTCTGTCACACCCGGAGCACACTGCTGCGATGGACCCCTCTGCCGTCTCCCAGCTGATCTGCAACCAGGATGGAGCAGCCCATTTCTCTGGGCAGGCAAAATAGCAGAGCTGCACTTGCGCTTCCTTACCTCCCCCTGCTTCCAGCAGACCAAAGAGAAAACCTGTTTATCTCTGTATCAGAAACTGGACAAATACCCGAAAAGAAAGCACACTACAAAATATAAGCAAAAGACTTGTATTTATGCTCTCATGTTTACACATTTAATTTTCTCTGTTTATATGTTATATAGTCACGTATGTTTGCATGTTTATACATTTAAATTTCTGTGCTTATATTTTATATATTTATGCATGGTTTGGATGTTTACATATTTATATATCTGCATTTATATTTATAAATGTATGTGTTTGTATTTATATACTTGAATATTATGTGTTTATATTTACACATATAAACATTTAAAGGATTCACATTGTAACCAGAGAATCATCTGAAAGAAGAGAAATTATTTTTGCTACTGAAAATGGCCACTATTTATTGCTTAAAAATTAAAAACCAATACCTTTATATTAGTTTTTATAATAAAAATGTTATTTTTCTTATTTTCTAGTATTTATTTCCTGTGCATCTACTATACATAACTCCAAGCAACAGTAATAGGAATTATACGTATCCTGTTTAAAGATCTGATGAACCTTTTAGCTGTAAAATCTTTAGGTTTATTTGCTGATTTTTAGCCCCTGATGATACCTGAAGATAACAGCACTCACAGCATAAAGGAGATCAATATTCTACAAAATGCAGGGAAGAAAGAAGTTGGCTGCCACTTGAGGCAGTGATCTTTCCTGTTAAAGGTCAAAACTTTTGCTGCCGTAATTCAGGTCAGTCCTTTGACTTGGACAGTTACTCTGGTTCAGAGTAGGTGGAGACTGAGCTACTTGTGTCGAGGACCACAATTCTATCACCACTTAAGCTCTATAACACAATTTGTGGTGTATCAAATACACAATGCAGAGTAGTGGCATTGCCACATATTATACATAGTATCCCTGAAACCCACGGTCTACTGCCTACTTCCAAGCTACTGGTATCTTCTTAATTGCATACAGAAGGACTGATAAAATTATAGTAAGATAACCTAACTACCTGTTAATTGTTACAGCAAAGAAGGATGCTTTAATGCGAGAACTATGAGGCCAATTCAATATGCAATTTGCTTGTCATCTGTTTAAACTACATTAAAAATTTGTGTCACAATCAACAGCTACCATTCTAGATTTGATCTTAGAAATGTTGCAATGTGTCCTCAGCTTTCACCTCTCTGATTGGCACTGCCAGGTCTGACTGCCTCTCGTCCAGGCTGGCTACAGAAGGCAAACTTATACAGGAGGGAGAAGTACAGCATGTTCAGATCAATGGACTGAAGAGTCACCCTGACCCATACAGCAGAGAGATTTTCAGCACACACTGTACACTCCACATTTCTAAAGGAAATTACTGAGTATTGTACCAATTCTGCAGAGTCCACTTCTACTCAGTGATGTGAAATACCTCCTCACCATTAGTTGCTGCCTAAGGCTATGCATGTCTGTGCCATGCTTCTGTTCATCAGCTTCATTCAGTCACTCCTCCGATACGGAATAATGACAGGTTGATTCTGTAAGTGCTCATCTTTGGTTTCTCCTTTCTCCTTCCATTCCAGTAACAGACCACAGAACTGAAAAGCTGCAAATATCTGTTCTTTGTTACAAATGCATTGGTCAATATTCACTAACTGGCTATAAAAAAAAACCCCAAAACCAAGGCTGTTTTTTTTTTTTAATTTCAACAATCAGACAAAAAATGTCCAGGCTCAATGTTAAATGTTAAAGATTCATTTTGTTTCCATTACAGGACAGCTAAGAGGCAGCAGTTCAAGATTGTTTAAGAGCTCTCCATAGCTCTAAAAACGCTAAGGCTGTGGATGTACATGTGTATCTGTCACAAGCAATTTTGCTCCAACTTACTGACAACCTCCTTATGTATATCACAAGGCACCAACTAGAATTTTTGGGTCAGATCCAAAAAAAGAATTACTTTACTCTCCCAGACGCACATGGTTTCCAATCTTATTTAACATTCACAGCTTCTGGCATTAATTAAACACTCAGTGGATCTGTAAGGATGTTTCTGGTCCTGAAAGAGGACGACAAGGCATGGAAAAGAGATGGAGTGACCACCTCAGGACTGACAGAATGACAGGGATGGGTGACTACCTTAGGGTTGGCTGTCCTCAGTCACTCTGAAGAACCAGGACTTCTTTGAAAGAGTTCATCTCAGTTTCCCATCTCGAGCACATTTACTAGAGAGCACATGGCTTGCAGCCTGCACAGCACACAGCCCTGACCCACGCACCTCAGCGGCCGGTGTGTGCCAGAGAGCTCGCCAGGCCCCGCAGAGAAGGGCTACGCCTGCCAGCCATGGTCTGGCACTGCAGGGCTGCCAGCAACCCAGGGCAGCTGGCACGAGGGCCCTCCCGGAGCCACCTAACACAGCTCCACATCATCCCCTTCCCTCTGCCACCACAGGTGCTCTCTGCAATGCAAAGACATTCCTACGTTACATTCTTCCATACAGATTCGTTGGCTGTGAGTTACATTGTGCTATCTCATACCTGCTGAGGTACCACTGCAGAAAGGGCTGCAGAATCCCTGAGGTTTGTGGTTTAGCATCAGTCTGGCAGAAGAACAAACAGACCACAATCCAGAAACAAAACCAAAGAGTCTAACCTGTACCTGAGGAGGAACCAGCACTTCTGAGAAAAGAATCAAAACACAGAAGGCACGGGGTATGAAGACGACTCTTCTCCTCCCAGCAGATAGCAGAGTGGGGCTGAGCACATGCTTTGAGAGCACAGGCTGAGCAAGGAGGAGGTGAACGCAGACCACCAGTGAAATGGAGATATTTAACACACATCTAAGTTACCTCATTGAAACACAACTCACCGTCCTTGAGCGACCTTTATGTTTTCTTTCTGCTAGTTGTCTGTAATTTCCTTTTCTATTGCTGTTAGCACAGCAACATCACTTTTAAGTCACTGTCCAATGAGCAAGGCAAGTCACTTCATTAACAGAACCCAAAGGATGGCAGACTTTCTGAATATATGAAAATCATTAACATAACAAAAGATTTTAAAAAAATGTGAATTTTTGAGGCACTAGGAAGTTTGTCTTTTGAATGAAAAATGTCATATGGATATCAAAACTTTTTTTTGGGCCTTCAATCAGAGGACATCCAGGAATGATTTAACTACTTACCAGTTCATGCTCATGCCTTAGAGCACCTAGCACAGAAGTAGTATCTGAGTATGCCAGATGTTTGACAAACCAGAATTCCACTTAAAGCTTAGGTCACATTGTCAGCTTCATCAATATTTACTTAAGCAGAGCTGAATAGCAAAACTTGCAGCAAAGGAGAAAAAGATTGAAATAAGCTAGAGAAAATGTCCATATAGATTATGTTAAACCAAAGTATTTATCCTTAGTTATTCCAGTTAATCACCTCTGGGGATCTGGAAACCAAGGTGCCCAGCCCTTACCCCAGGGCTGTGTAACTTGAAGGGACATTCTGAAGTTTGCTTCTCTTTGGGCAAGGGAATAAAGAAATCATTCAATCTTTCTATTCTCTCTTACTTTGCTTCCTCTAGGAAACTCTTCCCTCTTTTGTCTTACGGAAAGGCCAGCAATAAGCTTTCATTTCCAAACATGATGGCAATAAGACACTGGTTTTCTCTCATGTGCTGTCTGAGACTGAGTTTCTTCCTCCCTTCCCTTGTTCTCAGCTGCACAGTTACTAAATGTAAAGGTAAAAAGAACACATTTCCCTTTCCCTGGAGCTTCTCTTGAGATTGCGTTCCTATCATAGTCTTTAATTAGCAAACTTTTCTGTAGTTTGAAGTGTTCTTGCTTCCCTCAGCAATTTTGGAGGCAACCCATTTATCAAGCCTGCACCACGGCGACATCCGTGGCTGTCAGCGAACTGAGTGCAGAGGCACAGCACCGCAAGTCTTCCCATCCTGACAGTGCAGAGAAGCAGCAACACGTTACCAGCCACCAGCCCCTGCTCCCCTCAAGACCTTTCCATCACTGCTCAGGAGAAATCACGATGCAGCTCTCACAGCACTCAGACCCAAGAAGATCTGTATGCAAAATGGAAGAGTCTACTGTAAGGCAACTATAAAGCACTCTCTACCACTGAAAACAGGACTTCCATGTGTCTGCATCTTCTAAGCCTGTCATAGTCTGAGCTTGGAAGAGGCAGAGGACAGCTTTGATGGACTCTTGCTTCTAATTCATTCCCAATAACACAGATCTTTGTTAAGGTCATCTCCAACTGCATGAAAGGTGCTTTTGAACAAGAGCAGCTGGCATAAGAGAGGTGTCCAAAATTAAATTAGTCCAGTGGACCAACTGGAAGCGTCGGCTTTACATAATTTTCATAGAATCATAGAGTGGTTTAGGTTGGAAGCAAACTTAAAGATCACCCAGTCCCAGCCATGGGCAGGGACACCTTCCACTGGATCAGGCTGACCAATGCCTCATCCAGCCTGGCCTTGAACACCTCCAGGGATGGGGCTTCCATGACTCCTCTGGGCAACCTGTGCCAGTGCCTCACCACCCTCACAGTAAAAATTTCTTCCTGATATCTAATCTAAATCTCCCGTCTTTCATCTTAAAACCATTACTCCTCATCCTATCCCTGCATTCCCTGATAAAGAGCCCGTCACCACCTTTCCTGTAGGTCCCCCTTAATTACCGGAAGGCTGTTCCAAGGTCTCCCTAATGCCTCCTCTTCTCCAGACTAAACAATCCCAACTCTCTCAGCCTGTCCTCATCTGGGAGGTTCTCTAGCCCTCTGACCATCTTTGTGGCCTCCTCTGGACTCGCTCTAACAGATCCATGTCCCTCCTGTGCTGAGGACTCCAGAATTTTCCTTCTGAGTTTCATTAGGTGTCTGAAGAAAGGTAGAAAATCTTGCCCTGGTGAATTAAGAACACCTCAGCGCAGTCCAGTATTAGCTGGGAGACATTTTCATAGTCTCTAAACACCAGTTGGGATTTCTCCTCTTTCTTAAAATAGATTTCCTTATTTTGCAAATCTGGCAATGTCTCAGTAGATAAGAAAGAGAGCCACAAACAGCTGAGAAAGTATGTATTCCCCTACAGTACCAGGCCAGCATCTACAATCAGCAAAAAAAAAGCCATTTTATTACCTAAAAGTTCATATTGAAAAAAATTATATTTTACAGTAATATTTTCCTGAGAAATAAATTGCCAACCAAAGATATTAAGAATCAAATGCTGGCTCAATAGCTATTATCCCTTCCTTTGCTGCTGAGTTTTAAAGAATTACTTCTCTTGTAAATAAGCAAACAGAATTGTCTGTCTAAATTAATAAATAACATTACATTTTTTATACCTTGCCATGAGATATCATACCCAGTTGCTTCTCTTATGTATATCCTGTGAGTGATCTGTGGTGTGTTAAATCATGATTCTGTGATTCTATAATCATCCAAAAAAAAAAAAAAAGCAGCCTTCTGCAGTGAACTCCAAGCCTCAGCAACGAGCAATGGCCATGAAGGAGGTGAGCAGAGAGCCCGAGCCTGGGGCGGGTTCCAGCCTTCCTGGCTGTGATTACACACCAGGGAAGTGTCATTGTCCACATATGGCAGGAATTAACTTGCTTTCCAAACAGAATTCAGAAGTGTCCAGGCCAAATGGCCACCTTGCTGCTCACTGACAATATTTTAGGAAGGAATCTATGAGTAAAATAAACTGCTCACTCATTGGAGCAGTGAATATACCAGTGCCTCTGCATGCCATTCCAGTATTGCCTTAGCGAGAAATTATAGGACTCTCTGGGGGGTTATTTCAGCAAGAACCACCAGGACGGCACAGGCCAATCCTTCCTGCACATTTCTTCTTTAAATTGTGCCTTTGATTCCAAAAGCAGTATAGAGATTTTTTTTCCTATATGTATTTGGAGCCTTTCATTTGTGTTGTAAGACTGTCAATAAGTTGGTCACAGGTACAATTACAGTAGCATCTTTTCTGCCATACTGCATGCCCTTGGCAGGAAGAATTAGGATGGACCAGGCAGCTTCTCTACCAACTGATTAATAGAGAAAATGGGCTAATCTGAATAGTTATAGGCCTGTCAGCTTGACACTGATCTTGCACAATGTAATGGAATAAGCAGTACACAACATTATTTATAAAGAATTACAGCAGCTTAACAAAACTAATGCCAGTAAAGACGTGTATAAAAAAGTGCAGTGTCAAACAAACCTAACAAATGTCTTCTGGTGGGATTACAGGTATGAGGGACAACAGTACCAGTGGTAAAGCAACACAATTCAGCAGGCATTGGATTTACTACTGTACACCTTTTGATTAAGAAATCAGAATGTTATAATTCAGTACCTTGCATTAAATAGACTTGAAACTCACAAAAAAAATTTTAGATAAGAAGCTTAATTGTAAATGGGGAACCAGCACAGAAGGAGCACTTTTTGGGCCTTCTATTACTTTACCTCTTCTCTAATGACTTAAGAAGACATGAAATCATTTCTGTGCAAGTGAATCAAAAACAGCAGAGCTGGAGACAACCAAGAGAGCTGGTGACTGCTTGGCTGGAGAAGAGTGAAGAGCAAACAACATTGTCAAATGCTGTCTTATCGGTGGGAAAAAAAACATCAGGATTCAACTGGATGTGGCAGAGTGCAGGGCTCCAGGATGGAAATCAGTGAAAAAGGGCTGCAGCTCAGGCAGAGCGGCTCGGTACAGTGCGAGTGAGGGAATGGGCTAACGTGGCCAAAGACATCAGAGAAAGTCAAAGCGAGGAGTCCCAGCTGCCGCCTGGACCCCTGTGTTGCAGTATGATTCTGGGCAGCAGGAACTAATATTTGTTTGGGGTATTATAATGTTTGGAGTAAAAACAGATTAGGAAATTGAGAGAGAAACCATCAGCCTGTTCTCTCTGTACTGCCTGCAGCTGATCTTCTGCAGGACGAGGCTGCTCTCGTCAACCAGGCTGTGCAGGTACATCAATGAGACCCACACTCTGATGGGCCGGTTGCAACAGCAACGTTCTGAATTAGGATAAGATCTGACTATCCATTTTCCACAGCTCAGTTCTTGTAGAAGTTAATTTCTTCCTAATAAAGCTGCAAGAGATTAAACCTCAAATGTGAAATGTTAGCAGAAAAAGAAATGTTCAAAGGGCAGTGACTAAAGGAAAGCCATCCAGGGCTATCAAGTCATACTAGATGCTGAATAAGTCAATTAAAAGCAGTGAAAAATGCTCAGGTGTGCTTAGCAGGGCTATAGGTTTTCCATTAATTGTGAGTATATGGAGGATTAGACATATCCACTTAGCTTGAGAGGAAAATTAATAAGAATATTCATAGAAGCTTCAGCATCTCCCCCAGACTGATTATCACAGTCCTTCCCCTGAAGAAGAGCTTTCCTTTCAGTCTGCTTTTTGTCCAGAAGTATGAAGAACACACTTATTGATGTCCTCCCTTCTATAATTCTTTTCTGCTACTTGTAGTTTCCTTTTGCAGAACTGGAGGAAATGCTGACACATATCCAACCTTTTTTCTTAGAGATTTACCAGCTAAAATAAATCCTACATATGTGAATGGTAAGTTTAATTAATTCACACTCCTATGATTAACAAATGTAACAAGTTAAACTAAAAACATTTAACTCATAAGACTTAATAACATGGGGTTTATGGTGATTTCACTTTTCCTACCAGAAATTTTCCTTCTACCAAAACTAGGAAGTATATTTTTAAAAATTATGAAACTGGAAGTGATATTGTAAACTAGCAAAATCACCAAGCCTTTCAGGCAGAATTACAGTGGTTGAGGACTACTTCTAATATATCAACAGATGTTTAAGTTCAGAAGAAGTCCATTACGAAGAACACTGTAAGTATCTTTATTTCAGTAGGAAACTACAGTAGTCCACAAGCTGACGTTTCAAGTGTGCTTAAATATTGTATTGTTGATTTTGGATCAGTCCTCCCCTCGCTCTCTTGACTGCTGAGTTGCAGTAGAAGGTTAACACCCCTTTAGGGAGAAAGGTCTCAGAATATGTAAAATAACTGGCCTTAGGCTTGATCTTACTGCATCATCCACTTACAAGGACTAATAAAGTTCTCTTTCAACTATGAAAGTACACACTCAACTTGCAAGAAACGAAGGTCATTCTGACCAAACTTGAAAAGCTTCAGCTGCTGAAAAGAATCCCAAATAATTTTATAGGAAAGCGCCCACTAATGCCAAAGTACACTCAAAAAAACCCACCCAAAATCAAAAAACCCAACCAGAACCCAACTGCCCCACAGAGGCTCAGATTTCTAAAACATTTAGTCATTGTACTCCCAGTTTTGAAATAAGCTCTGACTTATCCAAGAGCTTAAGGCATGCTTTTGAGAAGTGGGTCCTATGCTTCTCCACCAACAACTCATAAAAGACAGACTGGAGTGCCAGCCTGAGCATGTGTCAGGATGAAGAACAGTGGAATGCTGGTCTGAATCACTAAACAAGAAATTAATAAAACACTTAAAAATACTGAAAAGATTTAACTATCATCTATTTAAATTTATTGGGAAAACTTCGAGGGTTTCCCATGACTGCCAGTTTTCGCATGACTCATAGCACTTCCTTATTGGAGACGGAAGAAGTTAAAGGTCAGGGAAATGGGTATAACTGTGAACCATATAGGGAAAATGACAGTTGTCCCTCCACAGCTGCATTCCATGAGAGTCAACAGAACATGCCAGCTTTGCCTGCTCTTTCTTTCCTCTGAAGAGGAGCAGGAGCTCTTGCTAGAGCAGTCTTGCATCACAAGCAGTAACCAGCCAAGCCAGCAGCTATTTGTCCAGCTGCACAAACCGCATGGAAACCTCATAGCACGTACAGGTGAGATCAGGCTGGGATGTTCACCCTCCCAGGTTTTGACGTTGCTATAACTTAAAAGAGATAACAAGGCCAGATCCTTTATTTTCTCAAATACCATTAATGGCTAAACCAATGTTATTTTTTAAGATCTCGTTGTTTCTGAAGAAAGATGGATTTTTATTCTCACAGAAAAATGAACCAGCTTGCTGAGAGTAAGCTTGTTAGAGGACTCTTCAAAGACCTTTCAGGCATTAGTGATGACATCATCGATTATGTTAATTTTAAAATCTGTTATTTATCCAAACGGAAAAAGGTAAATTTGTTTCAAATTAACATTTATCTTTGAGGTTTTCTAGGGTTATCATAAATAAGCCGAAGTACATAAAGAAGACTATCTATAAATAATACATACAGAGAGGAAATAAAGTAGTTATTAATAAAAATGTGTAATTACCCTAACACAAACAAATTTGGGCTAATGCAGGAAAGCGATCATTTTATGTAAAATATACAGTCACAAAGTTGATGACCTCTGTGAGAGGGTCATAAGCTGCAATGAAAACAAAAACTTGCTACCGTACATTAAGTTCAAAGGAAGCAATTTGACTGTTAAGATACACAGCTTCATGGGAGACATGGAATATACACCATGCAGGAAAAACATAATATTTGTTCTCTGCCAAGGTCTCTCCTACCACTTTTTTTATAGAAAGCTGCATCAACTGAACAAAAGATGCAGGAAGAAAAAATATAAAACCCCACCAGCATAAAAATGCAAATATTTGTACTGGATCCACAGCATTGGGAGCCGGCAAACTGAATGCTGACCTTCAACAGGCGACAGGATTCCTCGGCTTTATGCTCTGCCTGCTGTTCCCAGTAAAGAAAATCTTTGGAAACCACTAAAATAATCCACCCAAGACTGGCATGTGATAAAGATGACTGATCACATGACAGTGCCTTGCTTGCTCAGCCCAGAGATGCCACCTTTATTTAATGGTTTTCATAAGCTACTTATTACCTCACCCACAAGTCTCTGTAGCCCCAGGATCCTGCCTGGGGTTGATCAGGCACTGTCCCAGGTGAAATGAAGCTGCAAATTAGAACAGCATGAAGCTTGGTTGGCCCTGAGCTGTTTTCACACCTGAAGAGAGAACTGGCTCCAATACTCAGTGAACCGTCTGGCATCTAATTAGTATTAAAAGGGAAATCAAAAGGAGAAGACAGGTCACCTTATGGAGACAGGCTTATGGCCATCAAGCCATAAACATTTGCCATCTGACACAGAAGACCAACATTTGTCACCTAAAGGGAAGAGCGGTGACTGGTAGGGCACAGTGTGTTAATGCATGCAATTGAGTAGATGCCTACTGAAAGACACTGATGTGCTGAAGTGTGTCCACAGAAGGGCAATGGAGCTGAGGCAGGGTCTGGAGAACAATGGTTATGGGGAGCAGCTGAGGGAAACGGGACCCTTCAGTCTGGAGAATACTACTGATTTATATAAACAGTTACCTGTCTAATATTTTGTAACTTATATGTGTGTTTTAAGATATTTCTTCGTAATGGTAGATTAGCAAGTACCCCTTCTGGTAGATAAGGCGGAGTTATTGTTCCACAATATTACAAGACTGTAACACCTAATTCTGTAACTCACTGTGGGTGATACTCTAGGAGCATAATGGGAGTACACAGTGTCAATAACTAATGTTTTTGTTTGGCTGGGAAACATTTGTTGCTTAAAATTTATTTATTTTTCTTTTAATTCTAGATTATTCCTTTCAAAAGTCACAAAAACCTCACCTGTTACACCTGTTACACAGACTTCGGACTTTCAGAAACAGGAACTGTGACACTGCATGTGAGACTAAGTATAACTAATGCGGGACAAATGGAATTTGTATATCAAAGCTAAGGTCCTTACCAAAACACTTCAGATGATATTGTTGCCAATCTTTTATCAAGAAACAGTTAAAAAGCTTTTCACTCTCACAAAAAAAAAAAAAGTAAATAAGTAATTTGAAAACATTGAAAGAAAACGAACTCCTGTTCAGACACACCTTAGAAGACACTCACTAAAAGTGAGTATTTCAGGTCACAAGGCAAGAAAACAAGCAATCATAATGCACTCTTCCGCATCTTTACCAGACACAGCAGTGCCAGTCAATGATGCTGCCCTGCTACAGACACACTGCAATAAAATCAAACTCAGCCCTACAGCAAGATCCCAGAGTATCGACCGCATGGCTGAGTGTGCCTCTCTCTGGCTTCACTCACAACCTCCGCAACACGCCTTTGCTGACCATATTCTGCCATGAGAACAAGAAAAGACATTTATAGAACATATTAAAAAAAAACCAGGGACTAAAAGGTGTCTTGCAGCCCACCTGTATTTATGTATATATTATGGATCAGCCACATTACATATCAACCATATTAATGTCGCTTCTGACAAAAACGTTTAAGCTTGCCACAAATCTATTTATAGTTTAAGATGATAGCTGAAAATGTCTTCATTTTAATGGATCTAAACATCTCAGCCATTCCTTTTTCTTCTATGAAAACCTAGTTAAGCCAGCAGAAACTGGCAGGCGGGAGTGCTAACCAGCAGCCACCAGTCGAGGAAACTTGTCTTTGAAGCTGCACTGGGAATGAGGTATGGGAAGGCCACAGACTGAGCACATGGCATTCGAGCAGCAAATGCTACGGGATGATGCTTGAGGAGAGTTTCCTATCTACATTTAACTTGCCTGTGACTATTTTGGTCAGTTCTGATAGGTGCTTGCAAATAACACAATTCTGTATTTGGTGCATAATAGAACTCCTGTTGCTATATAAAGACTACACATAAAAAAAGAAATCCAATGATGAAACCTTTAGATGTGTTCTATACCAGAAGCATTAACAAACAAGCTAGTCTATGCAAACAACGCAAAGCCAGTGGGTGAGTACTTGACGCATCTTGAATGGTGCAGAAACAGTTTGCAACTGCCTTTGTTGCAGGCTCTTCCCACCCAAGGGATGCTGGTCAGGGAGATCCATCCCACCACAGAGCTGGCTCCCACTTTGCTCACCTGCCTCTGGTTTCCTTGCCTCTCCAGAATGAGTGCACTTGGCAGTTTTGGGGGTTTTCCTCCCTTTACTGTTATTTTTTTTCTGAAGATTAACATAACATAGTTGATCTCTGGTCAAGAAAACACAACCTTTCTCTCACCACACTCAAGTTGCAAGCAAGACCAGATTTCCCTATAACAGTCACTTGATTTGATCCCACTGAGCTGTTCTAACTGGTGTTTCCAAACAAAACTTTGCAGCAAAAAAAAAATTATCAGGGCATGACACTGTGCAGAACAGTTTCTGAAACAGCGAAAGGTACCTCAGAATGATCTCTTACCAATATTTTTATACTTCCATTACACTATGCACTGTTTCAAGCACGGCTGCCGGCTTTGTTAAAAAACTGTATTTAGCTCTGTGCAGAAAAAACCTCTGACAAAGCTGTGTTACATGCATACGTTTTCGCAGCCTGATTCATCTCTCATGCAAGTTAATGCAGGTTTTAACGATCTCAGGTAACCTTTGGATCAGGATCTAGGTTGTGTTCGTGATTCTGAAAGCATGAAGTGACTCATAATTTCCTATCTTTTCCTCAATGGTTTTAGAAAAAGTATAAGTTATTTGGAAGTTCTTTAACAACCTTTTGGAATCCAGACACGACAGGCACTTGCAAAAACAAAACAAAAAGGCCAGAAAACCAGCAATAACATAACGGGAGGCATTAATTCTCTCATATTAACCTACTGCACACAGCTAATAAAAGCTTGACAGAGACTTGCTGATTAGAAAGTCACCTCCGAGTTCCTCACATAGAACATCTCAATCCCTTAAATGACTCTTGATGTTCCAAGCATTACAAAGGTTGGGGGCACTGTTTTTATTCCACTGCTGGTATGTTACAGGCACTGCTACAGACACCAGCTCAGACTAAATCACCAGGACCACTGCCTGTCCTGTACTGCTGGCTCATTCCTATGCTTGTATAAGAGCCTGAACATCTGACAGATTTGTATTCCAATGTCATAACCACATGGGAGGCACCAAGCTTGCTCAAGCTAATAAAGAACAGGCTATAGAACATCTGGACCCGCAGGTCTTTTTCTGGCACTTCTCAGAACTGAACCTCTGGCTGGTCCTGAGACTTTCACCATGAGGTCTGCTCACAAGACCTGAATGCTCAGCAGCTTAGTATCTGTGAAAGCAGAGGTTCAGTTCCACTTTCTGTGCCACGTCGAGTGAGCAACCCTGCTTCATGCTACCGCTAGAAAAGCGGAGTGGGTTCCTCGTTCTGCGCAGCTCATGGGTTGCCGCACATTGCTTTGTGCTCACGATGGATTACCACACACCCCCTTCATCACGAGTTACACAGCTGCAATTCAGTGGGAACTCCAAAGAAGCAATTGCATTTACACCAGTGAAAAGGAAAGGTAAAGGAGAGACGCAGCAGTTCCTAGATGCAACGAATCCAAACAACACTTAGGATAAAACATAAAAATAAGATATATTCAACAATAAGCCCTTACAATACAGAGTCTGCAGAAGACATATCAGCAACTTAACCAGGCCCCCAGTATAATTCCATTAACGTTGGACAGTGTAAATCATGGCTGAATTTGTTTTATATCCACTGTGCTTCATTAAATATACACTGTTACAGGACTCTTACAACTGCTACGAATAAATCTGGCTTTTGCTCATCTTGTTGACAAATACATCATAGATAAAATTCATAAAATTAAAATGTCATAAAATTAAAAAAATCATCATTGATATTGCAAAAGATCTGGATTTCTTTCTTGGCATGTTATTTTTTAGGGATTGGTGTTCATAAATTATTTTACCACATAACCAAGGAGGTTACTGCCTCATTCTCTCCTTGCTTGGCTGTCGTTAGTGTGTGTAGGAGAAGCTGCGAGGATGCAGCACAGCACACTTCAGCTGTTTTTCTTCCCTGAGAAGAACGCGACACAGATACTGACACAGGATATTTTTGTAGGATGGGTGTTAAACCAACCAAAATAGTTCTTGAATGCTGTCAGGCCAGACCAGGCACATCACAGGCAAAACCAAGGGGTGGTTCTGACCACAGTCTGCAAGCTGACTCCCTCATCTCACTCCGATGTACTTGTCTGGGCTTTGCTGGACTCTCATGCAGCTCCCACTCCACTCCTAGTTGTGCCCACAGCAGCAGCGATTTTCCAAACCAGCAGTTCTCAGGTGGGGTTTTAAACTGGTGCAGCCATGAAGGCCAGCGCATACAATCAGCTCTCCCCTCCCTGCACTTATATTGTGAATTCATAATGTAACATAGTAAATATAAAATAGAGAGTAAAATAATGAATATGAGCAAGCAGTGTGCCCAGGTGGCCAAGAAGGCCAACAGCATCCTGGCTGTATCCATATTAGGAATAGTGTGGCCAGCAGGAGTAGAGAAGGGATCGTGCCTCTGTACGCGGTGCTGCTCAGTTTTGGGTCCACTCACCACAAGACAGACATTCAGGGGATGGAGTACATCCAGAAAATGGCAACGGAGCTGAGGAAGGGTCTGGAGCACAAAAGTTATGGGGAGCAGCTGAGGGAGCTGGGGCCGTTTAGTCTGGAGAAGAGGAGGCTGAGAGGAGACCTCATTGCTCTCTCTAGCTCACTGAAAGGAGATTGTAGTGAGGCAGGTGTTGGTCTCTTCTCC
The DNA here is from genome assembly GCA_033556795.1 of Tapera naevia. Taxonomy (NCBI): domain Eukaryota; kingdom Metazoa; phylum Chordata; class Aves; order Cuculiformes; family Neomorphidae; genus Tapera; species Tapera naevia. Next base: position 762,667 of record JAUMJJ010000198.1, on the reverse strand, counting down.
CAAGTAACAAGTGACAGAACGTAAGAAAATGACCTCAGGTTGTGCCAGGGGAGGTTTTGTTTGGATATCAGGAAAAATTACTTCACAGAAAGGGCTGTCAAGCACTAGAAGAAGCTCTCCAGTGAAGTGGTGGAGTCACCATCCCTGGAGGTATTTCAAACATTTGTAGAAGTGGCACTTAAGGACATGGTTTAGTGGTGCAGTTGGCAGTGTTGGGTTTATGGTTGGACTTGATGATTTAAATGTCTTTTCCAACCTAAACGATTCCACGATCCTGAATTCTAAATGGACAAGATGGCATATCCACACAAAACATGCAAGAACATCTTCTAAAAGTGCAAAAGGAAATGTAGAAAAGCTCTGGTTTGGCTAGCAATGCAGAAGGGATGCAAGGACTGAGGGTAAACCGACGTGGCAGGCTGGGCAAGGCAGCAGCCACGGCCTCCCATGGAGAGCTGAACGTCGGCATGGCCTTTGCCCGGGCTGGCATAGGACAAACCTCTATTTTTACGTGCACACACACACTTAACATCAACTTGCAAGGATGATAACTCAAAGCAAAATTTGTTCCATCACAATTTGGAAAGATAAGCAATAGGAGCACAAAACTAGAGACACGAAATGTGAGAGAACAATCAAACAACCTTAAATTACATTTAGCTGCTTCTACGTGGACTCTGCTTTTGAAGTAACTTTAATAACAAAACACTAATCTCCAGAACAATGTCATGATGTAACTTGCTAATAAGCTTTTTTCACTCACTAATTAACAATAAGCATTAATGCTATATACCCAGTTAAATGGTGTCAGTAGTCACTAACCTATATTTTAATTCTAGTTAAATTTAAAATCCCTATTTTAATTCCATTAACTTAACAGTAGCTGCTCCAGTTGGTAGCTTTTGTAGGACAAACATCAGCGGATGGCTTTCTCAATAAACCAGCAGCCAATTCATTCATGCACTACCACCTTTACTTGAAAGTCAGTGCCCTCCCATACTGCACTGGTATCTAATGAGCGTACTTTCATTTACACCTATGGAGCTCTTTTGACTTCAATTAAATTATGAGGATAGAAATGAGCAGAATTTGACCTTCTGGGTATATCCAGATAGAAAGAACAAGCTGCATGGCATCTCAGAATCAAATCTCATGCATCTGGTCATAAACTTTTCTCCAAAGATGAATTGAATTAGCCTGCATAACAGACATCAGAGCAAAAAGCTTAATGTGTTTTGATGTTGAGATGAGCTACATGCGATTTATTAGGAAACAAATAATCATAGTAAATTATAGTTCACAGTTGAAAACAATACAAAGTGCCTTAATATTAATAGCTTTTTCCACCAGATAATTTCCAGGAACCCTTTCTGTTCCTCTCTGGCTCAGGCAGTGAAATACAGTTTGCTTTACTTCCCGAAACCCATGGGCAGGTGGCCTGTCCTTTGTATGTAGCTTATCCCAAAAAGCCTTTCACACCACAGTCTTGAACCTAGGATGGTAGAAGAGTTTTGAGTTGGTCCCTTCTGCTATTGCTTGGCAAGAGCTTATTATCTCACTCATGCCACGTGTTCCACAGCCTGCAGTGCGATGAACAATGCCTGTGCCCAGGCCTCACTGCAAGGTTCTGGCTGATCTTAGCTCTCAGCTAGAAACAAGTAGTCCTCAATGGTCAGTAAATAACACAGATGGTGTCTTCAAAGTCACAGTAAAAAAATAAAATTCAATTTTTCAATTTTTCTCTGTGTTTTCTTGGAGCAGAGTTGGTTGAAATGAAATCAACAAAAATAGAAGAACAATTTAAAAATATCTTATAGCAAACCTGGTTTGTCCATTAATGCTCAATTAGCAGCGTACAACTAAGGGCCAAACGACTAAAATGAAATATGTGAAGTATTAAATGCATTACAGAATTGCAATATGTGTTTTTAGAAGACAGCAACAGATTCTATATATGAAAAAATAATACTAACATTCCACATCTCTGTATGTGAAAGGTCAGTGTTACAGGGTCAGAATGGCACATCAAGCTTTACAACAGCACAGAAGGAATTTTCTTTTGGCATTAAGGCAGTTTTGCTGTGTGTTTTCATGACATCATCTTTAACCACACGGCCTCACACTCATCTCTCCACAGAACAGCTCTTTCAGTGCATACACTGGATGATACTTCATGGACGGCTATTCTTATCTTTGTTTCCTCATCCTTTCCTCATCCTCAAAGAACTGTTCACTTTGCCGCACACTATTTGAAGCCTCAGATAACAGGAGGAACCTCCACATGACTCTCCACATTTCTAGAGGTATCACAGAGCTGCTGCAGCCCCTCCTCTTGGAGCTGCCCTGCCAATTTCTGCTCTCCTGCCCAGAAACATTTGTTCTCACTACTGGGACACCAAGCAGCTCCATGCTGACCATCACAGCTACTCAGGGTGAGGTGGCTCCTGAAAGCTGAAGGCATTCCCCACCATAGGATGGGCTGCGCTCTTCCAAAGGCTGATGTGTTGGGCAAATCCACCTGGATTCTCAAGAGGCTAGGAAAAAACGTCCCCAGTGAAAGAATGGCCACCCCACACCAAACTACAGTGTGCTCTTCTTCTAAAAGCACAAAAATGCTTCAAAACAGAAGGCCATCAGAAGTTACTATCCTAGGCAGAGAATTGTGCATTTCCCCCTCTAGTCTTAATAGTCTCAAGAAGAAAATATTTTTCAGGGAAGCAATGATAAACTGGAAAAAATCAATTCAGCACCTAAAGTTTGGTGAATGCCTAAGCTATTTGAGGAGACTAAAGAAGCAAATGGCAGGTCTGTGTGTCTGAAAAGATGTAATTTTTTATGCTAATGTTTCATATTTCAATTCTAGGTAAACTTGAAAAACAAAAAATGCAGTGGCATGTGGGATGGGAGCCTGAGCAAGAACTGCCTAGGGTCATCACACAGCTGCTGGGCTCCATGAGCTCCTCTGTGCTGAGGGCTTATGAGAAACATCAAGCTGCTTATTAAAAAATCCTGGTGTGGCAACCAAGCTGCTATCACAACACAACTCAATGAGGTCAATATGATACACGGGATTTAGGTGCTCCCCTTACGCAGGGAGTCCAAGGGCACTGTTTGCTGAACATAGCACCAAGAATGCCTACATGAATGCCCACATGCAAGCAGTTTGCCCCTCTTTTCTGCAATAACAAGGAACACTAATTATCTTCAGACTTTGAGGAGAAAAAAACTCATTGCCTCCTGTCAAATATGTATCATGATGCTTCCTAAACAGACACATCACCTGAAACATGCTCGGCTCACCCCATTTCCAGTTTCACCTGCTCCAGCACAAATTATTCCACTACACATCCAATCAAAGAGAACCAAGAAGCCACAGGAGGTAAGAATGAACCTGGCACCACCACATGCTGAAGGTTTTGCAAAGTCATAAAACTCCTTAATGCTTTGCATTTTGCTTGCTGAAAGTTTCCAGATCCTCTACTACTGCATGGAGCAATCTCTATGATCAGTGTGAACTCAAATTTTTATGCACGTATTATTGCACATCTGTATTTTTATATCTATACATGTATACATTGATACATGCACATACAGAAATTACATGTTAGAGACAAGGGCCAATAACAGGTTTTGTACTCAATGCTAAAGTGCTTTATCTTAACCCTAAAGAAAGAATCAGCCAAGTTCTCTATTCTAAAGTAGATGGAGGAAGAGGATGGACAGAAGCTAAGAAGTAGCTTCTGTAGATAATTTAATATTCAGACTTACTAGTTCATTAGAAAGATAATGATCACTCTTTTTTCTTGTCAACTATGAACATTCCTCTTAAAATAAGTTACTGTATTTTAGGTAAGCATTTATTAAGAAGAACAAACTCACTGTATTCTATTAATCTTACATTTCTGTTAACACCGGTTATGTTTTTTCATGCTGTTCACCCCATGTAGCCAAAGTCAGTGCATTCAGGCTAATGAACTAGAAAAATGCAACATAGTTCCAAAAGGACACAATTCCTTTTCCTTTAAGGTCTCCCGGAGCTATTCTAAAGCTAGAAAAAAATGGACCCCTCACTGGAACAAAAGGGAAGGACATACTAGATACAGAAAATGCTCAAAATAGGATGAAAAAGACAGGTAAAGGTATAGACTTGTCTGTGAAGAGTCACTAAGTAGGTCAGTTTAAAAAAGAGGTAAGTTGAGGCAACATCACAGATATCTACCAAATCCTGTGTGGCATGAAGAAGATAGATTGGGAGCAGCTTGTCATCATCTCCAGTGCAAAAACGAGAGCTCCAAATAAACATGGAATCAGAGAATAATTTCTGATAGCACATTAATACATTAATCCCACCTCTCAGTTTCTCCCTAAGTGACCCTATAACTTATTATAATGATTTCGTGTGACTAGTCAGAATCAAATCTATCAAAAGTAATTAAGAATTATCTAATCTCAGGCTAACCTGACAGCCAACAGGTTTTTTTCTGCTCTAACCAAATTTACGGATCATATCCCAACTGCAGGAGCTGCATAGTAGGAGATAGCAGTTCTGAGAAATACCCGTCTCCTGCCTCCTTATAATTGCTCTAATTTCATTCCCTGGGGTAAGGCGGTGACTGAGCCAGTAGAGGGGTTGGTGAAGCATCAGAGTGGAGAATGAAGATGACCACAGAAAAGTCTTTCTGCTGCAACACACAATATTAAAAGGTGGAAAAAAACAACAACCACCCAAAACACTGTTGTATAAGGGACTAAAGAAACCTTAGAAGTACGTTAAAGCGTCATATTTTGAATAAGGGATGTAGATCTCAAATGTTTCTGAAGACAGCTGAGGACCAGAGCCAAACCCAGCCACAACCAATGTAATCCCATTTAGCTCCGTGCACTTTGAATTTGCCACAAATTAAGAAGCCCTTTAAGTTACTGCACAAAACATACACCTTACAAGCAGGGCCATCGCTTAAGTGTATTGGAAAGGGTTGTCTTTGTTGTATTTCACAGAAAGTCAGTTAAACAAAAAAAATGGCAGGAAGGGTATCCTTTGCTTCTCCCCCCCCACCTGTCACCATGGATAAAGGTTGACTTTCTTGATTAATTTTATACAAAGAATGCCATTCCAAAACTAAGATATCTTGGACGAGTACTAAACATGGCATGATACTTTGCATCACACCTATTTATGCTAAATCTGTCCACATAAAAATAGCAGTGATGATTAAAAAACACCAACAACCCTTGTGTTCTGACTGGCAGTTCCAGGATCTTAATTTTTAACATGTCGAAATTAACATATTGTTGCTATTAAAAATGGAAATAACCATTCAGCAGTAGAGTGTTAATGACATCCCTTTAAAAAGAGTGCCTTTCCCTGGCAGAATGAAGCATAGACACCAGTGAGCTTTGCAAAATGCACAGAAATATTTACTTTAAAGGATCTTCTGTGCACAGATTTGAAAGCTGACGTGCTAGCAGAGGCAAGCATATCAGTGTTCATTTTGAGTGGCCTCTTTCAAAGCTTTTATACTTCTATAGGAACCCTGAAATGTGGCTTTACCAGAAAAAAGCCTTCAGTACTTGGAAAACTAAATCTTGAAAAGCATCTGCAACCATGGAAAAACAAATAAAGAAAATCCTATTTTATGGCACTAAGAAGAATTCCTACAAATACATGCATATTAAACAAAGTTTGCTCTCAGATTTCATGACAATCACTGTTCCCAGAATGGCACATTAGGCAGAAGCCCCTAGTGTCTGTGATGCTCCATGAAGAGTGCCTTTGTCCTGATGACAGTTCTTAGTCAAATGCTCTGTTCTAGGACACATTTACAGACCACACTGTTGTAAAGACCACATCAATATGTGGCTACAAATATATCTATATTCCAGCATTGTTCACATAAACTGTTATCCTATTATTAAGTATATAGTAAAAAATACAGCTTGTCTCCCATTGCTTCTTCCTCTCAGAAAGCAAGAGGTAGTTCTACTTAACTGTCACTCCAAGATACTAAAAATCATACAGGCTTTCACAGCATTTCTCATCCAATTTATTTTGATACTTGAACCCTACATTAAAAATTAAAAGTGGCCTGTGTAAATAAATAACTTTTGCTCAGTGGTAGAACTCTGAAGAGGATTATTAAACCTTGGAATATTATTAATATCAATCATAACTACATTTCTGTACTATAATGATTCATCTCCCTGCTCATATATAGGATTACAACATTTTCTTATTTCACAAGACGACAAATGCATCTATGAATCAACAGCAGCCTCTATGCTATGCCCAGACGCCAGTAAAGTCAAGCAGGGGGCATAGGGTGGCTTCTTGGACACCAGAGGCATGTAGAGTCAGGGGCTGTGCATCAGACATAAACACATCCTTCCCATGGAGCAGGAGATAGGATGGGGTATGCCCTCCAATCATTGAAATCATAGAATCATTGAGGTTGGAAAAGACCTCTAAGATCATCAAGCCCAACCGTCAGCCCAATACCACTGTGCTCACTAAACCATGTTCTAAAATACCACATCTACATGCTTTTTCAATACCTTCGGATATGGTGACTCCACCACTTCCCTGGGCTGCCTATTCCAATGCTTGATCACTCTTCTAGTAAATAAATTTTTCCTAATGTCCACTCTAAACGTCCCCTGGTGCAACTTGAGGTCATTTCCTCTTTCCTGTCACCTATTATTTGGCAGAAGAGACCAGCACCTACCTCGCTACAACCTCCTTTCAGGTAGCTGTATAGGGTCTCCCCTCAGCCTCCTTTTCTCCAGGCTAAACAATCCCAGTTCCCTCAGCTACTCCTCATAAGATTTGTTCTCCAGACCCTTCACCAGCTTTCTGCCCTAAACACAAGTCACTGCAGGCATGCAGGTCTGTCCTACAAGGACGCAGAGGTGCAGGTCACTCTGCAGGACAAGCCTTGGATGCAATACTTTCTAATCCGTCACAGGGACGAAAGAAGGAAAAAGGTACCCAAGGACTACCAAGGAAACTGTGTCCCATTCTGGGCTCTTCAGTTCAAGAAAGACAAGGAACCACTGGAGAGAGTCCAGCAGAGTACATGGAGATGATGAGGGGACTGGAGCATTTCTCTTATGAGGGGATGCTGAGAGCCCTGGGTCTGTTCAGCCTGCAGAAGAGAAGAGAAGGCTGAAAGAGGATCCCATCAACACTGATCAATATCTTACAGTCAAGAGGGCAGGAGGATGGGGCCAGACTCTGTTCAGTGGTGACCAGCAACAGGACAAAGGGGAATGGGCACAAATTGGAGCACAGGAAGTTCCACCTGAACATGAGGAAAATCTTCTCCACTGTGCAGGTGACAGAACACCGGAACAGGCTGCCCAGGGAGGTTGTGGAGCCTCCTTCTCCAGAGACACTCAAAACCTGCCTGGACTTGTTCCTGTGCAACCTGCTCAAGGTGACCCTGCTTTTGCAGAGTTTTGGACTAAATGAGCTCCAGAGGGCTCTTCCAACACCAACTGTTCTGCAGTTCCGTGAAATGCAGAATATGACCATGAAGCCATGGAGTGCAAGAGGATCCAGGATCCCCTGTTGAAGCTAAGCCTCCCACCTCCCTGACCCTCTCCTCTCTCCATGGATCCCTGCAGATCCCCATGGTTACCTACAGATCCCCACTCCTACATGTCTCCTCACAAGGCGTCTCTCTCCCTTCTTGCCACATGCCCATGCAGGAGGGGACCAACACACATAGCCCCTCAAAACAAGGCCAGTCACAAAAGCTCATGAGACGCCATTGCTTACCCATGGATAACAGCAGCCATGCTCATACCATTACCCTTCTCTCTCTCCTGTGCTCACTAGCTGGGTGCTCTTTACATCGGGCGACTGCCCTCCGGAGTGGTGAACACACAGGCTTTGCAACAAACATCCATAATGCAAGCAGCCTCCAACTGCAGGTGGCATGGTGCCACGCAGCTGAACTACCACAAGGCTCCAGTTGCATCCAGCCTCCTCTCCAGCCTCAACTTACAGCTTTTCCAACAACCACCACAGAAGAAGCCTCACACCTCCTCCTGCATATGACCATGAGCATTACAAAGCCCTCCTGTTACAAACCAAATGGATTTTGGGGTGTTATGCCACTGAGCAGGAATATCTAATGCAAAAATAAACATTCCTCAACAAAATCCATTTCAGGGCAATTCTGCTCCTCCAACACTCTAAAGAACTCTTCACCATTTATTTCATGTGTTCATGAATTTGTAACCAGCCTCTCGTCGGTATTCATTCAGAACATCATGAGGTACTCTGGTAACTCAAGTATTTCATAAATCTCACTGTGAAACATGGCAAGATCCCTCCTGGCACATGACTGAAAAGCATGGCACATCACCGTACAATATATCACTGTGCCATAATACACAGAATTCTCAGCTTCTTCTGCAGCATTTGGCTGTAGGAGACTGCAACTCGGCTGTGAAATGGCAGAACACCAGGAGGAGCATGTAAACTTACAGCGACGACAAAGAAGATAGAAGTCGTGGATACCCCCTCCCTGGAGGCATTCAAGGCCAGGCTGGATGAGGCTTTGAGCAACTTGATCCAGTGGAAGGTGTCCTTGTCCATGTCGAGGGGTGTGGAACTACATGGTCTTTAAAGCCCCTTCCAACCCAAATCATTCTGTAATTCTAAGATTAATGATTCTAAGAGATGCACAACTCTAGGCAGAAACAAACACACTCGCAGCACCCTTGCTGCTCTCAGGTACGTATCTATTAGTTTGGCATCTATACTTTGATCAGCTATGAAAACCATTCAGAAATTGTTTCTAGAGTTGGCTGAATGGTTTACAAAACAGAGTAGGTTACAGAGCAGGTTACAGCGCAGAATACTTCTGCCAGGAAAAAAAAGAAAGATCATTTCATATTTCTAGTTCATAATAAATATCCAGCCTACAAAGCACCAAGAAGATAAAACGGCGTTATTCCTGCAGGAGAAAGCACTGATTGATTTAGGAAAAAAACCCTTTCCCATATAAGGGCTGTGAACATTTTCCCACTTAAGACAACGTGTGGGATCATATTCACAGACACAGAAATATGTTCTGTTCCCTGACACCCACAGTCCTAGAACACCGGGCTGAAGTGCTGGCAAGAATAAGAACCATTTGTTAAGTACAAAAAACGTCTCACATAATTAGAGAACTGCTGAAAGCTACCAATTTAGTACTCAGGCTTTAAAATTTAAGATTTTTTTATTGTAACAACAGCTAAAGCTTCAGCGCGCCTAGATGTGGGAACGCCTAACACATGCACCATACGGTTTGATCAGTGTATCAAATACCTGAGGCAAAATTAAACACAAGGTACAAAGAGATTTCAACATCACTCAACACCTTTAGCAGATTTTATGCTAATTATGAAGTAAAGCTGCCCACCAGGCACCAAGAGGCTCCTTCCTGTTGGGGTGACATGTGCCCCTCATCCATTTCCCCCCAGCTCCCATGGCCTCCAGGCATCGCTCCATAAATATCCCCATGGTTCCCCCTTTTCAGAGCGGTGTTCCAGCTCCTCCTCAAGCTGTCCTGTGGTCAACAGTAATGAAGACTATAAATTTATCTACTAGGGGCGAAGAACAGCCTCTGCCCGAAAGGCTCTTTAATGGTCGAACACTGAGAACAACAACAAAGAAAAGATGGGCATGCAGTGTTGAAAACAAGAGTATATGGCATTTGAATGTGGGGTTTTTTAATATATCTGAGAATTAAGTGACACAAGAGAGAAGCAGACAGTGGGAGGGACTGCTGGGGTTTGACCCCAGAAGAGCTGGATACGGAGTTCCTGGCCCTGCTGGAGCAGCCATTGCTGCCACCAGGACCTGCTGGCCACAGCTCCATGCCTCGGCCACCAAAAGGCACCAACATCTCTTACATCGCTTCCTTGGCCTTATGGCTCAGCTCCCATGAGGGCTTGCTCACCTCCAACCACAACCAAGGCCCAACACCTCCTACAGATGAAGTAACACATGCTGAAGAAAGGCCTCTCACATAGCTCCTGACACAACACAACTAAGGTGTGAATCCATCAGGACAGCAGGTTCTTTTCATATCAGTTTCTGGCATGTTATCTTTCTCCTGGTATGCCATCTTTCTTCCACAGTCTTCCCTAAGTAAACTGCAGTGATAATTTTAAAAGTACAAAATGAGACAACAAAAAGCAGTATTTTTAAAACAGCAGCTGAAAAACAACCTAAGTCAACTAAAGCTTTTAATTCCGCTTGATTCTCTGCTTCAGAGCAGCACTCTATAGGAAACGGAGCATCAGCAACATGGTTTGAGTGTCCACAGTGCCCACAGCCAGCCGACTCCAACTGTCAGTGAGCAGACGGGCACGCTCTGCTCTGCTACGCTGCTCATGATGTAACACAACTCGGACTTCTGAGCTCACACAGATTTCTGTTTATCAAAATGCTCTTTAAGTATGTAAATTATACCTAGAAGATTGCTCTATTGATTGTCCTATTTATAGGCTGTGTCACATCTTCCAAGCATCAAATTCAGTAATAAAGCAAACATCAAAGATTTTACAAGTATGTCTTTGCACCTGAAGCACATCATCGAAAAAATAGTAATGACTGACAATTTACGTGACATAAAGCTGAGTGTTTGTTTGCATCCATGGGAACTTGCACAGCATGCACAGCCCCACAGGAGTCCCACTGTTTCACACATCTTCATTAGTGGATCTGAATAAATGGTATTGCTGTTTGCCACCCAATTGAGACAGATTCCAGTTTTTTCTGCCCACTGTTCACTGTCTCCTATGCTTATAAAAGGCTAAATTTGCTCTCCTCAGATTTGCTCTGCACCAGCTCTCATTTCCATTTCTTTTCCCAGCAAAATACTTTGGGGGGAAAAAAAAAACCGTTTTCCTCCAATAAGCTCAAGCTCCTGTAGCTCTATATTCCTTCACTCTGGACATGAATGAACTAAAGGATGAAGAATGTTCTCCTCCTTGTAACAAAAAAAGAGCACATTTCCTGAGCTTATGGCTTCCCTTCCTTCTCTATTCATCATAACTTGATCCATTAATATTTTACTTGCTCCATCTCACCAAGGCACCTCTTGAGCTGTACAAATTTTACGCTGCTTTACTTCTCTAATTTTGCACTTAGCTACAACCTGCCAGTGGCAGCTCTCCTCTAGGCTGGCAGACCTCTTACACAAAGTTGCACCTAGCCTAATTCACAGCTCCTTCCATGTGTTCTTCTGACCACTACATCTCTCCACCTTCCACTTTTCCATAACTTCCAGACAGATCATGCCAAGAGGTGCGTACCTGCCAAGCGAAGGTGTATAGTCAAACATGTAGGATTTCTCTGCCATCAACAAATTGCTGCATTCTCAGGGAAAAAAAAAAAAAAAGATGTGACAAAAAAGCTAACAGATCTGAAAGACTTGTCCTAGGATTTGATGCAATCTGCCATGCCAGCAAATGAAAGCCCACAGAAACCATGCTAAAATTAGAGAGAGCTGAGATGAAAACCAAAGACACATGGTGGCTCTTACGAATCTTTAAACAGAGCATAGCACAAAACTTAGGTGCTTGGTCTGTCCTCAGTTTAGATCTACCCAGATCATCAATTTACGTTAAACAGTAGCACTGACTGTTTCTGGGATACTTTTCTATACTGCACAGGGTAACCCCTGTGGGTTTCTGGACACTCCCCTAGTGGACTAGCAGATTTTCAAAGTGCCCATAATCGGTCTGATTTAAGAGAAGGATTTTCCTCTTACATCTGCTTGCAGGAACTCTGACTCTCAGGTCATCAGCCTGAGCTCTGCCCAAGTAAGGCCACCCAGGAATGGCTGCCCAGGACCACAGCTCTCAAGGGATGGAGCCACCGCTCACACGCCAGCCTCCATCAGGTCAGGGTACAGGCTGTGCTCCTTCAGTGTCCAGTAGGCTAAAATTCACCACTTCTGCAGCACTGGGAGACCTTTGCTGCACACTGGTCTCCTGCTCCTATCCATGATCCCAGGCACCGAATGGCCTTTCCTTGGGCGGAAGCTCAAGGCATTTGCCACAGGACCCAGCAGCAGCACAGTGCCGGTTGCAGTTGCAGGGGCTGGTGCAGAGCCCAAGGGTGGTTTGGGACTCAGAAAGGCTCAGGGGCTGCCCCCTCATCATTGCACTCTGCTCTCCCTCGGGAGCTGACAGCTTTGTTCAGATATGGGTTAATCCCAGTCTTCTGGGTTTATGACGAAGTTTGATGCTTTGCTATAATTCTGCATAGCTAGTGTCTGCAGAGATCAGTGCACACAGAGGAAGCTTTGTACAGATGCAAATACCTCTGGGGCTATTAATTCCTCATTAAGCTAAAGTTTTGTGGCTTTAACAGTATGCATGCACTGCTGTCTTGAAATATTCCAGAAATAAGGGACAATTTTCCTTTTAAAGTCCCTGTTTTGTAAGCAACTACATCTTTAAAAGATTCTTAATGAATGATTAAGAAGCATTTATAAATTCCTGTGGGACCAAGGAGCAAAGAATTCGCTCACGACCATGCCCCCATTCCTCCTCTCAACACACTCCCAGACGGCAGCGAGCATTGCTCACGCTGCGTCCCACCAGCCACCTAGCCAGGCATTTGCTTCCCAGATCCTGCTCCCTACCTGCTAAGCACCCAGGGCGCACAGAGCACTTGGTAAGGATTGCTGTTACTCCAGGAATAGCAAAAACTGGTTTAATGTAAGCCCGCTTTTCCAGCATTCCGTATTATTTGCATGACAGCACGCAGTAAAGTTCCTCCTGTGCGAAACAATTAAAAATCCTACTGGTTTATCACTGAAAAAGTTTCACACATCAAATTCTGGTAAAGGTTCAAGCTCAAGTGGGCACCAATCTAACACAACATCCAGATATTGGATTGTAAGATCATTAAATTAATATGGGTTTGAAATAAAACACAGTAATTAATACTGTTGGGTGATAAAGAAACCTTCTTTCACTGCAGTTGCATAAAAAGAGAAATGTGGCGGATTCCCTGTTCTACCCTGTATCTATGAATGGAAGCAACGTCAATATTCTTGAAAAAGAGGTCATGTTTTCCAAGATGCAGAATTTATTCAGAATATGTGGATTTTGCAATCAGCTATTCCTATTCCTTTAACAAGTCTTGTTACTTCCAAAAAAAGTGGCTGCAATCTGCGAGGTGGAGGTTGCCATGGCAAGCACACATCCTCTGCTGAATCTCCGAGCGAGCAGATGCGTAACGGCAAAACCCACCGGATTAAGTCACTGCTCTTGCCATGTAACGATGCTTTACATTTCAGCTGCTCCCAAGGATTCTAATTCCTGAGAACACCTGAGGTTAAAAGCAGGAAGGGCACGTGGCCGAAGCTTTGAGCTGAAAATCACAGATGTGCAAAAGCAAAATGAAGAGATTTAATCGGAGTGATAGGCATACCCAGAATATCCAGGATATGGATCATTTTTATTTCCCAAAAAACAAGGAACTTTCAACAGTGCTTTCACAGACACGACCATTTCCTGGTCCAGGCACCTCGAGTCCACCTGACTGTTTCCCCAGATCCCTCAACACATGCTCTGTCCTCTGCCCCTCCGCAGGGAGACAGAGGTGCTGTGCCTGGAGATGGGTCCGGGGGAGACACAGGCCCCAAGACTCCGTGCCTACAGCCCAGGCTCTGCTCAAGAGCCGGGGAGGCTCTCCCGCATCCCCCGGGAATAGCTATGAGCTCATACCTATCGCCCTGCGGCGCCCCGATCCCTCGGCGAGGAACTCGGGCGCGCATCAGCCTCCTCCACAGGGGCCACGATTTAAAAATGGGATTGTGCCAGCGCGGGGGTGACAGCACGAAGCCACACGGGACGGCGGCACCGGTGGCTTCTGGAAAAGGCTGCGGTTTCCCAGCCCCGGAGGCGCGGCGGCATCTCGCCACCTCACCGAGCTCCGCGGGGAGGCACGGACACTGGGAAAGGCGCAGGGTTTTCCCGGAGCTCTGCGGAGCCCGCTGCCTCCCTCCAGGCGGGCTGGGCACCAGCAACGCCAGCGCGGGGCGGGGGCCGTGCGGTGCTGCGCCCCGAGGGGAGCCCCGTGCTCCGCCGCTCCTTTGTCCTCAGCGGCGGCTCCGTGGCGCCTGGGCGCTCCCGCTCCTTGGACCCGCAGCCGCGCCAGCTTCCCGCACCGGGGGCGTGGGCACCGGCATCCCCCCTCCCCGCGCCCCGGCGGTACTCACGGTGCAAGCGGGAGCGCGCGTCCATGTGCAGCTGAGCCGCGGTACGCGGAGCCTGCGGGGGCGTCGCCGAGGGCTGCACGCGCCCGCGGCTCGCCGCCCGCCGGCCCTGCCGCGCAGGGCCCGCCCCCGAGCGCGGGGCGGCGAGCACACACAAAGGCGGTGGCGGCGGGGCGGGTCCGCTACTGCTGCGCGCCCGCGCTGAGCTCCGCGGCAGCGCAGGGGCGGGGCGGCGGGGGCGTGCTGCGGCCGCGCCCGCCGCGCGGGGCGGTGCGAGGCGGAGAAGAGAGGAGCGCAGAGAAGCGCAGCGTGCAGGCGGTGCCACCCGTTCTCGCCCCGACGGGGCGTCCCGAGGCCGCAGCATCCCCGGAGGAGTCGAGGCATCCCCGCGCGTCGGGGGAGACAGAGTCACAGAGTGACCTGAGTTGGAAAGGACCAACAAGGACCATCGAGTCCAACTCTTATCCGTGCACAGGACATTCTCAACATTCTCACCGTGTGTCTGAGGGCATTGTCCAAATGCTTCTGGAATATTGTCAGGCTTGGCGCCGTGACTGCTTCCCTGGGGAGCTGTTCCAGTGCTCCACCACGGTGAAATACCTTTTCCTAATATCCAACCACAACCTCCCCTGGCACATCTTCCTGCCATTCCCAGTCATTGGTCACCCGAGAGATCAGTGCCTGCTCGTCCTTCCCTTGTGAGGAAGCAGTAAACTGCTATGAGGTCTCCCCTCAGTCTCCTCCAGGCTGAACAGACCAAGTGACTTCAGAGCTCCTCATACAACTTCCCCTCATCAGCTTTGTGGCTCTCCTGGTCCTTCTGGCCACCCCCAGCCCTGCCGGCCCTCAGTCTCCATCCTGTCCCCAAGGCAGACGACATTTTTGTGACTTTTGAAAAGTTTCAGGGGCTCATAATCTGCCAAAAGTGGGGCCAGTGGGGAGGGGCTCCCCGCTTCCAGGGAGCAGCACAGGAAAGTGGTGGTGGGTTGGAACTGGATAATCTTTAAGGTCGCTTCCAACTCAAAGCATTCTATGATTCTAGGAGATGGCTCAGCACTCCTGCGACCGGACTGGGATGTCACAAGCCATGGACTAAACCAGCGTGGGCAATGGGGAAGACCTTTCATGGGCATCTCGCTCATGGGTGGAGGCTGCCCTCCATCACCGAGAGCATCCACCCACTGTGGGAGGGAAGGGGGCAAAGGGTGTGGGTGTGGGACCTGTGCTCCGGTAGCAGAGCTGCCTTTGTGTTTATGTGCTACCTGGGAGCGATGCTGAGGACCTGTCGGTTGTTGGGTTTTCTGCAGCTTCTGCATTTTGCAGAGCTGTTGCTGCAGATGGTAAGTGCGTGCACTGCTCTGCTTGATCCTTTTCGCTCTTTGTTTCTACATGCAGCAGAACTCTCTGCAGCAGCCCTGGCCCCTGGCATGTCCTATTTGCGGGCCATCTCTGCCTCTCCCCGTGCAGAGCTGTGCTTGCTGGGGCAGCCACTGCTGAGCATGCTCCTGGGTAGGCCCTGATGACAGCACTGATTTCTTCAGTGACAGGGTGGCTTTACAGCCAGCGTGCTCTGTGCTGGTAAGGATGTCGCCTTGCTCTTCCAGAACCACAAGATTTGCCCAGCATCAGAGAAGAAAAACATTTAGTAGGGGCTGGAAGAGGATCACAGGAGGGTTTATACCAGCAGTGAGTTCTCCACCCCTGTTCCAAGTGGCTAATCCCCTGCTGCAAAAAACTTCTCCCTGTTGCTGATGCAGGAATGCTTGCTCTGGAGACAGGCCAGCCCAGCAGCTCCTAGACTCTCCTGCTCTCACCATCTCCAGAATGGGAACTGAAATTTGACCCAGAAGACTTTTGCTCCACCATCATTTTTGTACTGTTCAAAGTGGGTATTAAATGGTTTGATTTCAGCAATGAAATAGGGAGAGGTCTTCAGTGTTAGGATATCCTCATCTGCTGCAGCCAACAACAGCCTCCTCATCTTCTGACACGGCACCAGCATGCAGCACCCTTGGGATTACCTGCTTCCAGCAAGGAACGACCATGGAATAGAATATTCTTTCAGTAGAAAGACATCAAAGAAAAGAGGGAGTCTTTGCTGTTATAACCAGTTGCACATAAACCCAGTGCCAGCCAAATGCAGATATGTGCCATGCACATATGTCTGTGACTACTCATTGGTCTACTACAAATGGGCTGCCGGGTTGGTTTTGTTGAGGTAGAGGTGGGACCACTGAAGAGGAGATACTGCAGAGGTGGTAGCCAGCATAGGACCCCTGGTGTGCAAAGCTAGGTGGGAGCAAGCCTACCCCTGCCTGTAGCAGCACAGGGGGAGCTTCTGTTTCAGAAGCCTGGGGCTGCAGCATGGCACCTGCTTACCCCTTCCCACAGCATGATGGCCCAGGAGCAGCAAGGGAGGGCCAATTTCTGCATGGCAGGTGTAATTGTAACTCCAGGCATCTCAGCCCCTTTCTCTATGTGCTCTTCATACAGAAAAAATATGCACCTGGTTTCAAACGGCTGGGCATGGCTCGTGGCACAGTTTGCAAGATACTGGGATTTGCTCTCTGCATCTCACTGGCACAACGAGCCACTGTAGGTAGCCATATTGAAACAAGCAAGAGCCGATTTACTGTGGTCTTGTATTTTTGCAAAGCTTTGCTGTGTTCCAGCAGCAGCTACGCTGCCCAGTGCTGCAGGGGGAAATGGCCATGTGAGCAGGGAAACCTCCTCTGGAATGGGACAATTTCTAGTGAGCAAGGCAGCACCTGATCAGGCTGGAGAAGGTGTCCCTTTGTGGGGTGCACAGGGGCAAGGGAGAGAGGCTTGATGCTGCTGTAGACTGGTAGATTTGTGTGCATGTGCTATTGCTTCTCAAGGTGGATGACACTGAAGTGGTTGAATACCATACATTGGGAATCCTGAATCATTACTGAATTTAAACTTCTGATTTCCTTTGTCTGATACAAGTTTTGTAGTAGTTTCACTTCCACTGACTGCAGTGGAGACACGAAAACCAAGGCAAACAAAGAGGAGGCCAAAATACTTGCTTTATGAAAAAAAAAAATGTGGTTCCTGGGCATATCCCAAAATGCTGCTTAATGCAAAACTGAAGTTGAGCAGTTGAACAAGTCCATAGACTGGTTTTCACCATGTGTGAAATGTATTTTCACTGATACGGACATATAACACCACCCCATCCCACCCCCCTGCTGATTTTATTCACTTATATACCTGGATAAGGAAAGTTTTAAAATAATGAAATTCCTTCAGCAAATATAGGAAAGCTGGATGAGTTCCTTAAGGGGTTGTGCAGATCCGTTGGCGTCACACTAGCTGAGAAGATGGCATGGTAAATGAGAGCATATCCTTAAGACTGATAACCCTGAAATAAGGTTATTTTTTCTTATTTTTTTAAAAAATTCTGTAATATGTAGAGAAGGAAGAGTTTTTAAGGTCACAGTTTCTTATGTTTAATAAATCGTGGTTCTACACAGCTTTGAACATTTTCCCTGTAGAAGTCCCAATATATTTTTGCTCTTCCTGGTTATACTATGTCCTCTCAAGTGGTACTTTATATATTCCCAGACAATGGCAATTTCCATTTCTAGAGGCTTTAATTTTAAGATTGATAAGAGCAGATGAGTCATGGGCTTTAGTGGTAGAGGTGGATGCTGATTTTTAAGTCACCTTCTAAGTAGGGCACGGCAGACAGTAACTAAAAGTCCAGTTGGGTGCTGTGAGATGGTAACAGTGGCTCCAGGTTGGGAGGGATGGGTGGGGTGAGATGGAATGGAATGGGATGGGAGGGGTGGGCATATCCTTGCTTGGGTCAAGAGTCAATACATCGCTGCACTGACACCACCACAGCCACTGCTACTCCTGGCCTTCCTATGAAAGTGAAAGCAGATGTGTGCAGCTGGGAGGCAGCAGGGCTTACCTGCTTTCTGGCATTTTGGAGAAAAAAGGCTCTGAGATCTCTCTCTCTGTGGAAAAACTGGCAGGGAGAGTGGTGGAGCTGTGATATGGGGGACAGTCAGAAGAAGGAGCAGGTCATAGGAGCAAACTTCATCTGAACTGTCCTTTACCCCCTCCTGATCATCACAGAATTTAGGAGACTGTAGAGGTGTGGAAAAGTGTGATTTAAAGGAAGAAAGTCTTAATAGAAACCCAAAAACCAGTCTGCTACCAGAAACCATCCCAAGTTTGCTTTGCCCAGGGCAGCTCCTCCCTCTGAAAACCAGGCTGCTGCCCGGGTACCACCCTCACTCTTTGTCTCCAGTATGTGCTTGGGTTTTATCATTATCAGTGACATGTTGCAAAAGCTCTTGCATCAGGAGGGCACCAAGAACTGTGTCAACACTTTGTGAGCTTTCCTGTCTTGCAGAGGGCTCTAAGGGCAGGTTGCAGGGTAGGAGAGGTACATGAGACTTTGTCAGGGGTTGATAATAAAAATGGTTTGCAAGCAGAGAGAAGCAGCAATGGATGATCAGTCCTGAGGGGCTAGGAAACTCACTGGAACTCACTTGGGATATTTGCATCCTTGTACCCTGTAGTCTTTCAAAAAATTGAAATTACATTGATCAGGTAAGGGAATAAGTTAACTTTTCTGAAGTTATGACATCAGCAGGCTTTAACGTGAAAAGTTATAACCCATTTTCAAAACTAAGGAACTCTTTTCTTCTCCTTAAGAGTGAAAGTATTTAATCTGTGTTATCTGGAAGCACTTTAGAAACCTGTTATAAAATATAATGACCAGGAATCTTAAACGGCTCACTCTTCTCTGCTGGCAGAATTAAAACACCTCTGTGGGCCCTGGACAGGCCATGCTTCTGGACACTGAGGTGTTGGCTGTCCAGGAGCTGCAGCCTACAGGGAAACTGAGCTCATGCAGCCACCAGCTGCTCCCCGTGGAATTAACAGCTCCCCACACCCTGTGTCACTTCCCAGGTTATTTTCGCCATAAGCAGCTGAACCTCTGTCCAACTTTATATTTGTTAGGAAAGTCCCGTCCCATTCCTCCCCTGGACAAGAGGGACAGTTTGTGTGGGTTTCCTCATCAGAAAGACTAACAAAACTGTGAGAGGAGCTGGAACAAGCCTGCAGCTCCTGCTCTGGGATTCTCCCCGGAGGAGCTGGCAGCAGCCTTGACAACGGGGCCCAGGTGGGGCTGAGGACCTATGGCTGCTCCCCAGCAGAAGGGACTGCAGAGGCTGCTGTGCTGGGGCTGGGGCAAAGCCCCACTCGGCTGGCTTGCAGCCACCCTGCAACGTCAGGCCAAAACAGTGCCGAGGGGAGTCCCATGCTTATTCTTTCCTGATGTTGCAATTGTCTTCAAAATACATTTTTTTAAAACGTTAATATTGCCAGCAGTGGGGCCACCGGGACATTCAGTGCTGGCCACGGGGGTCAGGGCTGTTATTAGAAGACTCACTGACTTCCATTTTGTTTTCCTCCAAGCTGTGTACCTGTCTCCCAAGATCTAATGTTCAGGTGGTGCACAAAAGCCTTCGCTATATTTAAATTCCACCCTGGAAAGGCTGAGCTCTCTAGGTCGATCCAGCAAAAAGTATTTAAATGTCTGCTTCAAACCTAATTACAGCTGTCTCTCAAATCCATAATTTCATCTAAATTTTCCAAATTCATGCGTGACTTTCCCTGTCAGAGCCGCCTGTATGAAGAGCAGATGAAGGTCATTCCTAACTCCACTGCTAACATGGAGAAATTACAATTGCTTTGATGCAGAGGCTTCCCACTAGTGTTTCCTGTCAGTGCTGGCAAAGTTGTTGGCTATTACATTTTTGCTGTACCTCTCATCAAAGCACACACACGGCGGTTTCTGCCGAGTGCAGAGGGAAGAAAATTTGACTTCCCTCCTTTGCTGCAGTGGGCTGCACTCTGCAGCAAGCGTGTGTCAAAAATACATTGCAGATACTGCAGCAGTAACAAATACCCACCATGTGCTCCATTATATTTTAACAGAAATAGTCTGTGTTTATTCCTTATTTCATATCCTTCTGACCTTTAAGATACTTGAATTCTTTCTGTCTCTAAAATTAAAATATACGCTGTGTAGACGAGGTGCTCAGCAGGGAGAGGTGCCAGCAGGCACCAGAGTTGAGACCCCCAGCAGCAGCTGCCTCCACCATGGACAGGCTTTCAGCCCCGAAATGCTGCAGATCCTAATGGATAAGATAAATTCGGTGATAAATAATAATAATCCTGCACCAGCTATAAACTGATGTGGCAGTAGGAGGGGAGATGGTGCCAGCCGATGGGGGCACGGCTTGCTTGCAGAGCCTGTGTCACCCCCTGTTCAGGCTGCTGGGGGTCTCGTGCCATTCACAGGTGAGTACCTGGCCACGCATTGCCATGTGCTGGTGTGCAAAATAGCACGCAGGCATCTGTGTGGAAAGAGGACCTATAAAATCTGCACTGGAAGAAATGCTGCCAAGGAGGACTCAATGTTAAGACCACCAGGAGTGGCAGAATACATCCAAGAGTAAAAATTTCTTCATAGACATGAGCAATGTAAACCATTGCCCAGGCGATCCAGTGTTACTCCTCCATTTAGGTCACAACAACCTCATGCAGCGTTACAGGCTTGGGGAAGAGTAGCTGGAGAGCTGCCTGGTGGAGAAGGACCTGCGGGTGTTGGTTGACAGCAGCTGAACATGAGCCAGCAGTGTGCCCAGGTGGCCAAGAGAGCCAGTGGCCTCTTGGCCTGTATCAGAAACAGTGCAGCAGCAGGACCAGGAAGGTGTTTGTGCCTCTGTACTTGGCACTGGTGAGGCCACACCTCGAGTCCTGTGTTCAGTTTTGGGCCTTTCACTACAAGAAAGACATTGAGGTGCTGGAGCATGTCCAGAGAAGGGCAACGAGGCTGGTGAGGCAGCTGGAGAATAAGCCTTACGAGGAGAGACTGAGGGAACTGGGGTTGTTTAGCTTAGAGAAGAGGAGGCTGAGGGGAGACCTCATCAGTGTTTACAACTATCTGAAAGGAGGTTGTGACGGGGTGGGTGTTCTCTTCTTCCAAGTGACGAGCGATGGGACAAGAGGGAATGGCTGCAAGTTGCGCTAGGACAGGTTTAGACTCGACATTAGGAAGAATTTCTTCACTGAGAGAGTGGTCAGGGATTGGAACAGCTGCCCAGGGAGATGGTGGAGTCTCCATCCCTGGAATTGTTTAAAAGATGAGTAGATGAGTTTCTTAGGGATAGGGTTTAGTAGGGAGACAGGCATGGTTGGACTCGATCTCAGAGGTCTCTTACAACCTTATGATTCTATGATTCTATAAGGTTCATTGTTATGATCACTCTGGCTTTAAATGTCCTGGGAAACTGTGATTTTCGTGCTCAGGACTCTGTTCATAACATACCTTTCATCACTTTTGTAAAAAAAAAAAAATTTCCTGACATCTTATTATTCACAGCTATCAAAAGTGCTCTAAATAATTTCTGGGATTCTGGGTATTTGCTGACTCACCCTACTTTTGTATCCTTAGACAGTTTTTGAATAGTTGCTGTGCACAGGTTTCCCCTTGCCGCACTTCCAAGGACCGTCCGTGGGCACAGAGAAGCAGAGATGGCAGCAGAAGGCAGCTGCAGCCTGGCAGGGCTCCCAAAACAGCGTCACTGGGACATCTCAAAAAATGAAGCAGCCATTTATGTTCAAGTTTATTACTTTCTTATTATGATCATTTTGCAGCAGAAATTATATTCCTGGCAATCAAACATGTACCCAGTAAAAGGCTTTGCAGTTACAAAAACCCTGAGCCTTGTTTTGGCATTTAATCAACCACAAACCAATTGTTTTCTCGTACATATTTAATTCCATTTCCTTTGTATAAATATATTAAAACCACAGCAATAGGCGCTAGTGGCACGAGTCAACCTGTTAGCAGAAATACCAGCTCTTCACTGGAACTGGGCCCTCCCTTGGCCAAGCACAATTATGTTCCCAAGGGATTTCAGTGGGTTTATCTGCTGTATGCTCAAGAAAGGACAAGAACTAATATACACTGATTGTTAGACCTGAATGCAGGGAAATACACTGCTGCAAATCTTAGTGAAGTGAATTAACTTTCCATGAGCTGGGGTGATCAGGGACAGCGGTTAGTCCAAAACAACTCATCCCATTTATCTCAACATTTTTAAGGAGGGAAGATGACACAAGTGGGACATGGCTGGGACCACCCCAGAACTGCTGTGGGGTAGCAGGATGGATGGGTCGCACCCCTGTCTCCATGGGAATTGCAAAAGCTCTTTCCCAAATCAAATACTCAGGATGATATTTCAGATTTGGATGCTCCTGAAAAAGCGTTTTAGCAGAAGCTGTAAATAGATTCCTTTCTAAAGGGATGCTGGGGTGGGGCAGATCATTCAGGGAAGAAGGCAGCTGGTGGGTGCCTCCCAAAGAGGCCCTACTCCTGCTTCCCAAGTTCCACTATTGCCATCCAAGCTTTCCTTCCTAATCAGCCCACCAGTAGCTGTGCTAGGGAAGTCCATCATTCATTTTGACAGGCATTACCTGCATGCTACATGAGCAAATCACATTGAAGAGTGCACAGATTTTATCAACTTATTTTTTTAACTCCACTGGAAGAGTTGAACGTTGGTGGGGGAAGCCCTTGGCACCAGCAGTCCCTCTGCACAGGTCTCACCATGTCCACAGCCTGCTCATGCTCAGGCCAGCTCCCTGAAGGTCGATGGCTACTTCCTCACTGAATTTAAAGTGCATTACATCTGAGGTTAAGTAAACTTTCTTTTTTTTTTTTGATCTAATACCCTCTTAGCATTTAAATATAGAGCTGTTACCAAGCAATGGCAGTAAGTAGAAAGCAAAGCCTAATGGGAATCATTTTGTTGAACAGGTATTTTTTCCAGCCTAAGTACTGTAAACATTGTGGGTTGACAAATTATGAATCAGAGCCCTCCCCAGCCTGTGCTGTGTCTTTCCCATTATCCCTGAGAACAATAGCACCAACCCTCAGGACTTGTGTATTTTCACTCTGGCCTTGAGCGTCTTGTTTTGCAAGTGAGTTTTTCAAGCCTTTCCAGACATTTTAACAAACAAAAAAGTAGGATGATATTGCCATATAGTGGGATAATCACAGGGCACAAGAGCAGGAGAGACGTCTGTGGTCCTCAGGTTTGATAGCAAAGTGCTCCTGAACAGCCACCTCTGTGTGCCCGCTGTCTACTGCCCTGAGCATGTTCCTGCGTCCTGGTGTCTCCCCACATCATCCAGGATGGGAACCCTCTTAGGTTACGGCAGGGAGGAGCAGGGAGGTGACTCCAGCTTGGTGCTGACATTGCTGTAGATGTTTTACATTCTGCATTAAAGTTATGAGTTGAGGAGAAAAGTGAGGATCTCATTTCTCAGGATGAGCTTACCAAGATGCAGGCTGGACATGCAGGGGTGCAAGGGCAGGAGGACATGGACTGACATTAAACCCAGTAACCAGCAGTAGAACAGGGAGAGAAATAACATTGTAAAATGCAGAAAAGAAATCCATTACTGTCAGGATTTTCAGGGACTCAGATGACTATTTTGCATTGTTGTTTGAACTGTTTTTTTCAGCTGCCTTTTCTATTCCCACTTTAAGGAGATGAGTTTGGTGGGGATTTATAGCCAGAAGAAGATGCAGTGAGAGGTGAGCAGTGCTCAGGAACTGCTGCATAAGCTGCACCTTTGCAGCACTTACTGTATCACATGGACCCAAAGCTAACTTCAGGATGAAAACTGAATTTTTTAATCCTTAAGACTGCTTATCTCATTACTGCCTTGTGTTTATTTGCTCAATAGATTGTAATTGTTCCAGAAACTTCTTTATGAGAAGTTCAATGAGATTGGGTCTCCCTTCGATGGTGGCAGGGTGGCTGCGGGCGGCTCCTGTCAACAGTAAGAAACATGCTGCATCCAAAACTGGTCACAGTGATGCTTTTCCTCCAGTGGGATATGTTCAGAGATGTACCTCCTGGGGACAGATTTTGCTTTCAGCTTTAGTTGTGGAGATCAAAATTATCTTTACCGATCTCAGCAGGGCTACTACAGTTGTAAGCTCTAATTCAGGGGATAATTTATGCACTTAACTTTACCAGCATGCTGGAGATTACTCACCACCAGTAGGCATTTGTGTTGGGCTCAGGTGGAGGGAAGCCTGATGTGCCAGTGGTCCGGCACACAGCTACACCCATCCACCCACCCAGCTCTCCCCAAGGCTTCCCCAGCATGGTGCTGACACCCACTCTCTGCCCAGCCCCACTGGAGACTTCACTCAGATGTCTGCCTGCTCCAAACAGCAACTCAGCTCACAGGATATTAAACATGAGACAGTCGCTTGCAATTGGAAACCCAGTCAAATTATCTGTGCCTACTCAAACAACAAAATGTATCCATGATGCTCTTTTGCTCAGGCACCCAAGGATGACCATCGACCAAGGAGTAGCTCTGTGCTTCTTCATGGCTATGTGCTCCTACACAACCATTGCCTGAGAAACCAGAGCCTGCTGCCACGTCTTGGGGGCTACTGCAGTCTCCATCCGATGTGGGCAACAGGGAGGGCTGCATGACCCTCAGCAGCCAGTGTGGTGGGACCCCCATACCCCAGCCCATGGAGGGACAGGGGCCTCCCTGCTGCCAAACCCACCCTGCGCCATCCCCTTTGCTATTCAGGACAGCATATGTGGCATTTTCTCACTGCTGTAGCAGAACGAGCAAGGAAAAGACAGGTTTTTTAGCCCAATTGTTTCCATGTATGAAATCAGTCTAAATTTCCACCACTGATGGTGCAACTGAATAAGAAAAATAAGGACAAAAGAGAAAAATCACTATAAGATGTGAGCTGTTAATGGAAAGGCACTGGTGCCGACAACTGAGATAACTGAACTTTTTTTGCAGCCCTCCGGGCAGTGGGGATGGGGAGGAGAAATGGAACATGACCCAAAAGGCAGCACAGCTCTGGCCAAACACTGGTGCCTCAGTGACCTTTCTCATTTTAGGCAGCATTGCAGTCAAGGATATTTAATGACTAACAGTGATGGCTAAATACAGCAGAAGTGAAATTAAAAAAAAATCTTTATAATTACTGTGGTTGCTAAAGTAGTGCCTTGCTGTGAGAAGTCGGAAAGTCCTTAACAGCACGCGGGTGAGCTCTGCCCGTGGACAGGGATATCCTCACAAGCAGGAGTTACACATATTTCAGCATTATACCACTTCCACCCTGGCAGGCTCCCCGGAGCTGTGCCCATGCTGCTGCCAGCTGTTCCAACGCCCATTTAAAAATTCAACACAGTTGTATAACTTTTCTCAAATACTGTTATACCAGGATTTCTCCTTATACTAAAATTCTGTTTTAATGCAACATGAACTGCTGTAAAAACTGCTTCAAAATGAAAACATGAGATACACACCCCCCAGCATTGCGGTTGAATCATGAGCAGAGTGTCTGTCTTGGACAGGGACTTGAAGCCGTTGCCCACAGACAGATGCTTCAGGAGCTCCCCAGCATCACAGCACTGCCAGGAGCTGCAGTTCCTTATGGCAGTGTTTCTGAGCTGGAATTGCATTATTGCATTTGTGTTTTCACAGGCATTTGAAGGTGGCAAGTATTTTTATCCAGCTTTTGCAGTTTGCATACCTATGTACTGTTAGGCCTTTTTGGTGTGAGTGAATTCATCAATAGCTGTGTTCAAATTGGATGCAAACCCTACCTAATTTTCTGAAATAGAGAATGGCTGATTAAACAAACCAAAGACCGCCTATTGTTTCTGTGCTGAGTGCTCTCATCCTATTTAAACAACACCCTCATGGCACTGAAACACAGATGGTACCTGCCCTGGGAGAGGCATTGTGAGTGAGGGGATGTCTGTGCTGCGGGGCTGGGACAGGCTCTTTTGGCACCAGATACTGAGTGCCTGGTGTGTTCCTGCACCTGCCGCAGAGAGGCAGTGGCCAGGACCACCCCAACTAAGCCTCTGGGGCCAGGCCTTGGCTGCGGGCTGTGCCCACATCAAGGGCATGCTACAACTTTTGGCGTATGCCAGCCAGCAGCCCTGCCCTTGCAGGCTGTTGCAAAGAAATAACTTCTATCCTTTTCCCAGGGACTGGAGAAGACAATGGTTTCAAGCCTGTCTGGTGGCATGGGCACTGATGGTGCTGCTTCACCTATGCAGAGCAAGCCGCCTGGCTCAGCATACAGGCAGTGGGGAGGGCAGGGGAGCTCCCCACATGGGGCTGGGGACCAGCAGTTCCTCCTTGCTGAGTGGGACCAGCAGCCAGATGGGGCCGAACGTTCACTCACAGTGCTGAACAAAGCATTAAAAGCTTGGTGAGTTGTCCAGGTTTTAACAAATTATTTACAGTTATTTTATTTCTTACAGTGGGGAGAAATTGTAAGATCCATTATTGCATACACTAATTACTTTGATTGTTTCAAACCTACATAATGTAATGCTGTGTTTTCATATATTAAAGACATTAATTGCCAGGAAGGAGTAAGCAATGACTAAGTCTTTTTTCTTTTTTTTTTTTTTTAAAAAAGAAGAAATTAATTTTAACTATTTTGACTGTTAGGAGCTGAAGCAGCACAACATATCTGAATTCAGTGTTTCCCCACTGAGCTGTAGTGGTGAAGGACTCAGGTTTAGCAATTGCATTATTGTTATCAAAAACTGTTATTGGCTCTGTGAATCGTGTTACTCTCAAGTTGCTATGTATGAATTATTACAATAGTAACACCCAGAGCCCCGGAGAGCACAGCTGGAGCTGTGAGGGGCTGGATGCAGGATGGGACCACGGCAGCAGCCAAGGGGTTTAGACTTCAGACGCCTGCCCAAGCACTGGCACTGCGGGGGGCAGAAGGGGAGGGGGGCGGGGCGGGGCATTGGCGACCATGGTTGCAAACACAAGTGGAAGCAAGAAGCAACACCTTTGCTTGTCCTTTGTTTCTCTTGGCTTTTCAACAAGTCAAATTGTTGAAATTGGTTAAATGAAAAGTGAAAGACATATTTGGTTGTGATGACCGAGTAAGGTAACAGGCAAATGCAGTTCCTTACTTTATTCTTCTTTGTGACCTACAGGTGCCCCTAGTTCTTGACTCCTTGTATTTCTCTTGGCAACACATTAAAATAAAGCTTACTTTTGCACCAGTATAGTGAATTTCATTGTGTATTCCAAGTGTCCATGCACATTTCTAATCAACTCAAAAACTGATGGAGAGAAAACCAGCCTATCCCTGCAAAGTCTTGGGCTCAGCATATCCAACCTGACTAGCCTCTCTATCAGAGTCAAGAGGAAACCCCACAAGAATGGACTTTGCTTTAATAATGGCATTGCAAACTGGAGTGATATTTCTCTGCTACATTAAAATAAGTTATAATGTTTGTTATGAGAAAAACAGCTGCCTGGGTATGAATATCTTCTTAATAAAGTATCTCATTGCACCAAATCTCCTGCCAACATTGAATATTCAAATTTTACTGAACAATGTTTCTGTGCAAGCTCCACAAACCCTGTGTTCTCTGTGCTGTCCTGTCCTGTCGCTGCAGGCAGCAGCTCCCTGCCCGTTCCTGCCATTTCTCCCCTCCTGTCCTCCTGGCTCTCAGCATGGTGCCATAGGAGTACAACAGCATTTTTCTCCTACTTGTAATAAACGCAATATTTCTTCACACACGGTCAGCCTGGGGCTGTGATGAGAAACCCCCTGTGCTCTTCTGACCCAGCACGGATCCCGCTTCTGAACTGAGCCTGGCATTGTCGCCTGGGCCTCTCTGCTACAGCTTGAACCAGAATTTCCATTTCTGTCACAAAATACTTTGTGCTCAGCAAGAACCTGCCTAAGCTGTTTTACTTTCTTCCTTCAAAGCCCCTCCTGAAACCTTTGTGCTTTGCTATCCAGGAGCTATTTTGGAGGAGCCCTATTGCGCCCACACCTTGACACCAGTCACCCTCCCCCTGACTGCTTATCCCTGTCTCTTGCTGCCCCGTGTCCACCTGACCATGCAGCCACCAGGCAGGACACCTGCATCAGGTCTCACTTCTGCAGCTGTTGAGACAAAGCAAGGAATGCATGAACACATCTATTGTTCATAATATGTATCGATCTTAACCACAGAGTATCTCCAAATCTGCCAGAGGAGCCTGGGCAGACATGAGGATGCTTTTTGTCTCCAGCGCCGCAGAGGAGTGGGAGTTCTTTACTTCCAACTGCTTTTTTCCAGGAGTTCCCTCTGCACAGGTGCTCCCAGGGAGCAGACTGGTTGCTGCCTGCCAACAGCGCATCCCCAGGCTGGGGGAAAGAACCATACATCCAGCTTTCACCCAAGCTTCTTGTGCAAATAACTGCTCGATGATCAACTCCATTGAAGGCTGCAGTATGTAAGTAACATTTCATACCCCATAAAATCAAAGTCTCACTTCATTTAGTAGTCTCATTTTTCATAAGCCATGGAGTGCTGTACTTGCTGCAGTCTCCTGCCTCAGCAGCGTGCCATACAGCCCACCTGCAGCCAGCCCCATAGTGCCCTGCCCTGAGAGAGAGACATCTCTGAATGGGAAAACTCCAATTCTGCAGTGCGGGGCATTTCCGAGACACCATAAGCACATTCTAGGGAAGTGGCTGGGTTTAAGTCTCTGAAGTACTACTGGAAACTCATGGCTATAGATAGTAGAGAGGACAATTGACCCAGGCAGTTCTTCCATTACTTCACCCATTGCTGCAGTTTGCTCCCACTGTGCTGGTTCTTCCCAGTGTTCCACTCACATTCCTAAATTTAGCATGCAAATTGCAAAACCTGAAGGGTTTTTTTTAATCTTCAACCTGTGTTTGGATTTTTTTAGGAAGCTGGGAAGGGACTCACCACCCTAGTCTAGCAGCCAGGTATCTAACAAGCTACCCTCTACAACAGGGGAGCAAACATCTCCAGGCAGTTCATCCTGACCTAAACCAAGTGTCTATCACCTCCTCAGGGCAACCAGCCCGGCTTCAACAACTGTGTTCAGTTTCCAGACACCTCTGATACCTTTGAGTCTGGACCTATGGCACTCACTGCTTTAACACATGTGAAATGTGTGCTGTTTCATCTGACTTCTGGGTCTCAATATCTCTGTAAGAAGCCAAAAGCAAGACTGGTAGAGATGTAGAATATATGAAACTAAAAATGAGAATAACAGAAATTGGAAAAATACTTGTACTTTTCCTACAAAGTATTAGATACATGAGGACTGGGGTTTAATTCCTTGTTCACTGAAGCAGCTCTCCTGAATCTCTTGATTTATGTCAGCTGAGACTTTTGCATGGTGTCTTTATGAGTAGATTTAGGAAAAAGTCTTCTTCTCACAACAATCACTATCACAGCCAGAGTTAGAATAGGGGAGAAAATATCATCAAATACAATAGCTGACATATTCAATTAACCAAGACTTTGCAGAGGAAGAAGCAGCTTAGAATTGATAGGTCTGCTAGAGAAAATGGGGTAAAAGTACAGCTCATGGTAATAAAAATTGTAAGATGCAGCTGGAGAAGCCCAGGTATCAAAAATAAAAGTCATGGATTGAAATTATCGAAAGGAATGATAGATTTGCACATACACTCATGCTCTTTTGTGTCCAAATAATCATGCATAGGAAGAGAAAAGCAGACACTTTCCCCAACATTTAGGGCTTCCTATAGTAAAACAAGCACTCACAGCCACAGTCTCTGTGGTACAAAATGGTGCAGCTCAGCCCATCTTTATGGCTCTTTGGAAGTGAATAACACCTCACTCAGTTAAATTGAGGTATTCAGGTTTGTGACCACAATTAGGTAACTTCAGGAACCATATGTGCAAGGCTATGCACCAGCTGAATGCACTCGCTTCACTGTTCTGACAGAGCAATATATGACTTGTATTAGGTTACTAAATTATGAGATATATTGTGCTGAGCCAGTTTAGTGTGGGTTAAGGGCTAAAGAAAAACTAAGGGATGAACAAATGATTCACCTATCAGATTCTTCCATCTTCTTTTTTTTTTGCAAACCAGACAGGTTTTTTTTTTTTACATCAAAAAATTCCCTGAGTTCAGCTTCAGCTACAAAAGTTAAATTGGATGATTGTATTTCGTTAACAGTCTTAACCCCTTTTGCTTCATACAAAGAAGTTCATAATTTGAGAAAAGGTGAACGGGCGAAGACACATCAGCAGAATGTAGGGGTGATCTCTTTGTCAAATTCCTGTTGCTTCCCGAGCATTGGCTGAGGGGTGAGAGCCAGACCCATTGCCACTTCCAGCCCCAGGGTGGCATGGAAGCCCAGGAGTCATCCAGCAGGACTTCGTGGGCAGCTGAGCAGGGCAAGGATCTGCTGCCTCACAGGGAGGGGGCCCACAGGCAGCCATCAGAAAAAACAGCTAAAGGCTGGAGACTACCAGCCATGGCTTGTGTGAAGAGCAGACTTGAAACAAGTGATGCCTTTAAAGCAGATGGGATGTTTTTAAAAGTTGCACAGTGGTCTGCTCTCCTTGTAGTTCCCGCTTGATGAATTTCTCTTCAAGTAGAAAACTGAGCAATAAAAGAATTCAAAACTTCCATTAAAGTTTGCTGCCAGATATATAATTTAGCACACTGGCGTGCAGGATGCACATGTGCCTACAGCAGATTTAACGTGCCCCTACAAAGCAGACCTTCTTCCTCCCACACTACAGCTTCCTTGTGGCAGGTTAAATTTATCACAAAGCTGGCCACAAAGTGCTGAAATACTTGGAGACCATAGAGTGTCCATCTGTCCCTGGGACCATTGATGTCCACTGATGGACTGTGCATCTTCCTGTAATCCCAGAGTTTATGAGGAATTCATAATTGTTTGGGATTTAGGTTACTGTTCTGAATTACAGATTCAGTGTGAAACAGGTGAAAGGTAGCAAGCCCAGCACAACACATCCTCTGCTTTCTGAATGACAGTTTGATAGCAGACAGCCCTTCAACTGCCCATGATAGGGAAGAGGATGATGAAGATGACTTTGCTGCAGTCAGCCCTATCCCAGCAGTGCGTCAGGACTCCCTGATTTTCTGTGTTTATTTTCATATCCTGGTTTTCCATGTTTCCAACGTCGTGGGCAGCCTGTTGCATGAGACACTGCTTCCAGCAGGGATTTGGACCATTCACAGAGGTCCCTGCTTCCCCAACCATCCAGCGACAACACATCTCCCAACATGTTTCTTGTGAGAAAGCCATAGGAAGAGTAGGCAGGGGAGTCCTTTCTCCCAAACAGACCTTTTCACTGAAAACCTTGCCATTTAAACAGAAAAAAAATCTTTAAAAACAGCTGGGTTTTCCCCAACACTGTATGACACAAAGCTAAAGAGACAACTATGCATAAGAAACCACATGCTGAAGTAATCATTAGCTGTTAGGAGACAAAAACATTTTAGTTTTCCCTAATGGAATAATAATGTTATGATATAGCAATGAAAGACAACTCAGGGAAGTTAAATGCCCTGGTACAAGGTGCAGTGTCAGGCAGAGACATCAAAAATTGTCTACTTAAAAGCAAGCAGAGTTCCATGCACGTCTTCTGTTGCAGAGCACAGTGCATCATCACAAACACCAAACCACCACCAACACATTGCAATTGTGTTTATTTGTATGGAAACCAACAGCCCAACACAACTGCCCCACAGTCCGCAAACTCCTGGAAGATACTTTGCTTGGGACCCAAATCCCTGCCAAGCTGCAGCGTCCAGGTAGAAGGAGGGGGGAGGTGTGGTAGGTGAGACAGAAGAGCACAGGTATTGCAAGAAGCCCCTGCCAGGCCTTCTGCACCAGCTCCCTTCAGGAATACCAAGCCTTAAACATGTGCAGCAAGGAGGTACTGCCTTCTTCTTGCTCATGAATGTGTCCTCTGATGAGCTGTTGCTGTTTTTAGCAGATTATCTGGGAATCCCATGTTAATTTTTGGTGTAACTTCATGAACACAATGAAGCATAATACTCGGTATGCAATTTAAAACTCAACAGTTTCCATAAATGAACTATTTGTTATTTCCCAACTCTGGTATCAGACCAGCATTGCAGACCGGCTCAGCTGTCTGGGGGCAGACTCAGTCCTGCCCTGCAGTGGGGAGAGACAAGCAGCCTCAGCTCTATGCCTTGGCCATGTCTTGCTCACATCACTTTCTTCCATGTAGGAAAGCAAAAGCATGGAGTGGAGCCACTTCTCTGTTTGCCAGAGAAAATAAAATATTTTTTAAGTGATATCTTCCTTAGATGTTTCTGCTGAAAAATTAAAATTAAACCCTCTTGAACTGTAAGATAAAGCATATTTTGCTGCTAATACAATCTTACATTATTTTTCCTGTATTTTTCTGCCTGGGTCTGTTGTTTTCCTGTTTGTCCAAAGCAAAAGCTGTCTCATTTCCCACACAAAACGACTAAAACATATTTTCTCTATTAATGCCTACAACTTCCTTTACATACAAAATAAAAGGCTTTCATAGAAAGCCTTTACCCCCTTAGCGTTGGAAAAATAAAGTGCCCAGCCTTAATTGTAAAGGTGCTGGATCTCAAACGCATGCATTACATTTCAGCTTCCCATCCCAGGGCAGATGACATTCCTAATAAGCAGCCACTCTGTGCTAAGAGCTGGCAGCCCCACTCCCTGCCGGTCCTGATGGAGAGCAGCTTTCTGGGCTGCAGCTGCACTTGCGCCCGAAGCAGGAGGCAGGCGCTGACTGGGCAGCTAAGGCACTACTGCTTCCTAATTTTCCACATTCTCTGTTTCCCCACGGTCCTTTTGAAGCCCTTACTCCATGCAACTCTGCAGCATTTCTTTTCCTTCCCTGCGCTCTTTCCCACATGAAGCTCGTCTCGCAGCCCATCACCAAAAGCTCATCAGTGAGTTGTTTTCCCTCTCACATTGCATGAGGAGCAACTGACTTTCTGCAGAAGGGGACGAAAGGATGAAACAAAGCAAGGAATCCTGGGCAGGAGCAGAAGGCTACAGCTCCAGGGCTTCTGTGCTGCTTGCACTACTCAGGTGCCTGACAATGATTAGCAAGTCCTCAGAAGTCAGTTGTCAACCTTCCCAAGGTGAGGGCATTGCATCTCCAGGCTCTCCTCAGGCAGGAGTGCAGTGGAGCGATGGTTCCTCCCTGGGCAGAGCTTTTACCAATGTGTTCATGCAGGATGTTGATCCCACTGTGTTGATGCAGAATGACCACATGGGCAGCACATGCATGCAGTGGGGACCTTGGGGTAATGCACTGTTGAAACAGGTAGCAGCTATGTTGGCCTCCTGCCACACACAAAAAATTGACTGAATTGATTAAAAAGCTGTGTGGAAGATGACACTTTCCTCTTTGGATTCATCCTCCAGTAGTTTCCAGAGCACAGCCCAATGAAGTGTTTCTGTGCTCAGATGCTGCTTTGATTTGAACTGCCTTTGCTGCATTTTCCATTGCCCTGACAAGCCTCTGGAGCTGCTGTAGGAGTTGAGGTTGGCTTGTGGAGACATGGCTGCTCACTGCATGGCCAGAGCCCTGTGGGCAGCTCTCCCCATGGGCAGGAGAAGGGCTTTGGTGGCCTGGCAGGATCCCCTTTTGTCTTGGCTCAT
This sequence comes from Tapera naevia, assembly GCA_033556795.1. Taxonomy (NCBI): domain Eukaryota; kingdom Metazoa; phylum Chordata; class Aves; order Cuculiformes; family Neomorphidae; genus Tapera; species Tapera naevia. The sequence continues at coordinate 728,848 of JAUMJJ010000198.1, read as the reverse complement.
CCCCATCCATTGAGGGTGCTGCTGTGTTTCTCTCTACGAGGCTCCCTCTATTTGCCTTCCCCTCGACAGGGGACGCAGCTCTACATTATTCATAAATAACCTTTCTTGTCCATGCTGTAGGACAGACACGGTGAAAAACTTTACTTAAAAAATTTATTTTCTTCAGGAAAAAATAGCAAGTGAATATGAAAAGAGATGGTCTCTTGCATTAGCTACTCCGTGTTCCCAGCCTCAGGTACGCCCACCCACCAGGACATGCGGGTAACTTCTGAAGTTTTCTGTCTCCTTCCTGTACCTCAGCTTCTCTTATGCTCTCCTGCCCTCCCACTCCAGCAGTGGGGCACTGCATAAGCCTAAACTTCACTGGCGGTGAAGGCAGGCTCCTAGAATTTCAAGTCCACCTAGATGTGATGGGTACCTCTGCTGCATGCAGTGCTGATTACTGCACGTAGTCATCAGTTCCATGGCTTTCCCAGATGCAACTGTGTTTCACAAGGCAAAATGAATACAAGCTTGTACCCCCAGGCCAAACAGCTGACAAGAGCCTTTCATGTACTTTGGACCCTTGAGACCATGACTTTTCTGTGAGGAACTGCTGGTGCAGTCAGACGTGTCTTGCCTGGAGGGTGTGAGCAGTGTCTTCAAGGGTAGTTGCAGCTGAGGTAAGATCCCATGTCCCCTGCAGGTAAGAAGCCACAAGTCCTGTTAGTGCATGTAATGTTGAAGAGCTCTTCACTGTCCTCTTCTCAGTGGAGGTGGGAGTGGTGGCAATTCTTTGGTGCTTCAGTGAACACCCCCAACCTACAATGCCTTCCCCTCAGGTGGGGGAAACAAAGGGCTGTTACTCTAGAACCTCTCCTGATTACACTGGCTTTGGCAATCATGTTTCTGGTCAGCCTGGACAAGAGAAATGTCATCTGTAGCTCCAGAACAATTCCTAAATGTCTTCCAATTCAATTTTTTTCCCCTTAATTTTGGACACAAAATGCTTGTTCTTCATCTACAAATGATCAAGGTGCTCTCTCTCCCCCATGCCCATATGAGGACAGCCCATGAGGTTCCCCTGTAGTAAAGCTGAGCTTTCTCACACAAGGGGTAACCTAAAATCCTACTGTTGTTTATAGAGCAAAGTAATGCAACCAGCACATACATATGGCAGTAACTCCAGCACCTCAGAATATTTACTTCTCTCCTACTTTCATAACCATGAACACCTTTGGAAGAGCCCTGGTAACTCTTCTTAGCAGTGTGGGCAGCACTGGAGGCTGGCACAAACAGTAGGAAGGAGGAACACTCACAAAATCATCTAAGCACTCTTGGATCTGCCATTTACTTTGATAACAAGCTCATGGAGAGAGTGATCATGCACAACTAATGTTTTTGTATGCATGCAATCTAAGATCCTACTTCTAGGAATTTTGGAAGTGCAATCAGTGAGCAGCGAGGTTTTGACTAGAACTAGGCCATATCTCCCAGAAAGAACCTATGAATAGGACATCACTGATCCTTAAATTTTCAGCACATCAAAGTAGTAAGATTTTGGCTAGAACTAGGCTATATCTCCCAGAAAGAACCTATGAATAGGACATCACTGATCCTATGTTTTCATCACATCAAGGCAGCACACACACCCTCCACATCTGTGAAAGAAAGAGCCTCCAGAACAGCCACACGAGGACTGTGCCGTAAGAAGTGGGCAATTACCTTCTCAACCAATGCATGCTGTGACAACTTTGGCTGAGCTAAATGGGAGCAACAAGCAAGGTATTACATTTTGCTGTATTAAGCTTTCCTTTTTCCTTATGTTGTTTCCTGTATCTGGAAAGTCAAAATATGTTAATTCAGTCCTTCGGTAAATTAATAGTTGCTTCATTTTTATAATAAAGAATAACACAAACCTGGAGAAATCAGCCAGGCCCTGAGCACAGCGCTCATGGGAAGGCAGTCAGAGGAAAGCAGGGCACGCTGGCTGTCAGGGAGCTGAAGTGGGTGGTGTGTCTTCTCATGGGCTGTAAGAGCCGGGGATTTACCCGGGTCTGCAGATGCCTGTGCCAGCACTCGCCCTGCTGGCTCATGGAGCATAAAGATCAAATGGTCAATGTTTCCAACTTAGATTTTCTTATTTTACATAAATATTTTGAGGGAAATCCCATACTGGTTTTCAGAGCAGATAAACTCCCATATCCACAGACCCAGGGAGCACCCAGGAGCAAACAGGCTCCTTTTCTCCTCCGTTTTCCCAGTGAAAACAGCCATTGGTGACCTGGCAAGGAGATTTTCATGTTTACCGTAATCTTTGCAATGGCAATGAATTAACTATATGTCTTCTGATGCTCAGACTTCAAGCAGTAAATGAAACAGCTTTGCTAAGTTCTGTAAAGGCAAGCATCGGTAAAGAGAGCAAATGAGACTCCCTTGGAGAGAGGGATGGCTATAGGAGTTCGTACTCATCACAACTGGGACAGAAACCTAAACCCAGAAGGTCAGGCTGAAAAATGCACCACATATTAACAGTAAAAGTATGATTAGATTTGCTTCTTGCTCAAGCACTGTGGTGCTTGTTCCCCCCTCACACCAGCTGTGTAGGATTTCCTGGACTCAAGTGGAGTTACTCCTAGTTTGTATACTGCCACTACACATCAGCTTCATGTCTCTAAAGTCTGTTTGTAAAAATATAGTGAAGCCATTGTTGACTGAAATTGCAAACTGTGTATTCTGTAGCAGGGCAAATCATTGAGATTAAAACGTGAAAAATAAAATGAAAAATAAAACTGATGTAGAAGAACAGCAACAAAATCATACTGGATCATATCAGACTGTATCTACAGTATTTGATATTTTTGGTTTTGATATATTGATATTTATATTTGATATTTTGATTCACTGTATTTAATATTGGAAAATAACCACATTGTCAGTACAACCAGCAGTGAAACAATAGCCACAAGGGCAGCAAACAAAAGCACTAAGGTTTCAGCAGCAGAGTCCGGCAAGCACCAGTGCACTCAGAAACTCTGTTTATTCACATAAAAATGAACTGTTTGCAGGCCATAGGATGGTGAAGTTAGTGATGGAAATGGGCACAGAGCTAAGCTGGGTGCCAGAGAACACCCATGCAGATGGTGTGACCGGCCCCACGCTTCCCAGGAAGTTTTACAGCTCCCAGACTTCATAGGAGGTCTGTGGAAGGAGCTGCTCTCCTGCTTCTCGTTGCATAGCACCCAGGGTGTAAAAGTGTGCAGGTAATCAAAAAAATGCAAAGTACTGCCAGAGTGCCAGGAAAGCAAGACAGAGTCTTGTTTCACTGTGAAACAGCCTGAAGGCACTGCTATGTACACGCAACTGGAGTTAATGCTCCGCTCTCCACCAAGGAAGCTCAGAGGCTTCTTCTCTCACTTACTGACAACAGGTTACCTCAAGCACCTTGTGTAATCTCTTTTTTTATCAGCTGGGCTCGTACCAACTTCTTATATGTCTGATGAAGGAAGGAAGATCTTGAAAATACTCTGCTTAGACATACTAGGGATCTCAGTCTGTATATTCTTGGCTTTGAGTCAGGGCCTCTGGGGAGCCTTATGCTTTTGCAGGCTTTAAGTCATTAATTGAATAGTAAAACGAAGCCTGATTTCAAAGGAAGCAGATGCAATGCCTCTCTCCCCACCTCTGCATCTTGGTATGCAGTGTTACCAACATGCCATTTCCAGGCTTCCTGGGCAGCGAAGACAGCCCCAAAACTCAGACCCTTACACTGGTCTGATGTTGGTTTCTGCCTCTTGGACCCCATGTGCAAGGGCTTAGCATCATGGCACAGCATTTGGAGACTGAGCTCCTGCCAGCACTTCTCATGACTTGCTGGCCTCTTTAGGATGATTCTGGGGAAACAGAAAGGACCAAACCCCACCACTCTGCTCCTCTACCCACAGTACCAAACAAGGGTGACAAGCTCCTCCTTTCCCCTTCCACCAGGGCTGGTACCCAGCAACTGCACCTCTGTCCCTTTGCATGCCCTGGCAAGAGCCACAGCAAAACTAGGGCTCCCCAAACCTCTCACATCCTTCAAGACAACCTGGTGCTGGCATCTGGCTTATGGCAGGCAGAAAGCATACCTCTTCCTTCCCAAGGAGAAGCCCCGTCCACCTCCTCTCTTAATGGCAGCTCCTTGATGCTGGGCAGCAGAGCATCCTTCAGGCAGCAGCTCCCCCAGTGCAGGGTTCGGCAACAGCAAGCTGCCACACTCCCATTTTGGTGTGAAATCTGGCTTTCAGGGAGCAGAGACAGCCCCTGCTGCTGGCTTGCAAAGAGTGCCTCCAAAACGCAAACTCATCCAGATGCCCAGAGTGAGAGAGGCTTGAAAAGCTGCCTGGAACTGATTGTGGTACACAAAATGTTTCAATAAGGGCTGCGAAAGCTTGGCGCCGCATCTCCTGCCCTCCACTGGGAATGCATGACAGATTTTAACATAAGCCAGCATACAAAAATAAGCGGATGACAACACTCCAGAGATCTCTAGTCTCCCTTAATTACAGTTATAAAGGTAAAACCAAGTAGTCATTGAGCTCATGCTTGATTTAAACATAATATCAGAAGTGGAGAACAAAGGAAAATGCTCTCTTAGTTTACTGCATTTAGCTGTTCATTGACGGCTTTAATGCATTCCCATATTTGCTTTGCCTTTGTGCCAGTAGTGACATGTTCCCACTCCTCTGGGATTGCTTTTGTCCTATGGACATAACCACGAGGTTGTCAAGGAGTGTTTTGCCCCTCTCCACAGCCCCAAAGCCAGGAGTGCCACCTACACTGGTGCGCCGTGCCAGGATGTGCCCATTGTTTGGGCTAACATCAGGGCACTCCATGAGGATGCATTCACAAGGGCCCGAGGAGGCACATCCCAGGAACAAGTTCTGCCTTGTCCCAGTGGGATGGTTGGGCTGGGGGGCACGGACTGGACCTCGGCCCTGCAGCTGGGCTGGGGACAGCTGTGCACCACAGACTGGGATGTGCTGGGTTGCATTGCCCTGGTTGCTCTGGGGAACATGGTGCCCATGGGAACACAGTGGGTTTAGATGCTGGCAGGGCTTTGCTTTATTACTGTCCTAGTCCTCTGCTGCCACTGGAGGAATTGCTCTTTCCTGCTTCAAGCAGCTCATCCTGATCTCAGTGAAATATCAGGCAGGAGGATTCTGTAGCCCTGCAAGACGGGTGGACACACAGATACAAGAGGATGGACAGGCAGACACAGTGGGATGGATGTGCAAATCTGAAATCCTCTGCCCACTGCCTTTAGCTGCCTTCACTGACCCTTGCGATCCTACACCTCCCAGCCCTGGCAGAAGCACAATGTCCTGACGTCCCTCAGCTCTGGCCAAGGGAGGGTCCCTGAGAGAATGGGAAGGACCAGCAGAGAGACAGGCATAAACCAAGGCTGAAAAGGGAGCACCATCAGCACCTCCTAGCAGAGCCTGAACTGCCAGGACGTGCTGCTTGACACATGTTTGGCTCTTTAATTTGATCCACAACAGAAGCGTTAACAGGAACATAAGGTGAGAGAAGGAAAAGCCAGAGAAGGGGAAAAGGAAATCACAGAGAAAGCAAAACAGAGAAGTAGCTATGGGTATGTGCAGCTGGGATGCCTGAGGGGACACAGGAATTGATAACTAAGGTCTGTATAGAAAGTCTCGGGGGACCTGGTTTATGAGTTCAGGGCAGTGTCCTTCACCATGAAATTCCTTTATCACTCCTAAACTCAGTCAAGCATGGAAGACCACTTGAATCGAATCAGTTCTGAGCAGCACACAGTGTTACATAGGCCCTTGCCCCGAAGAGATGGGGCAAAGCCCCATGTCTTCCCAGGGACACAGAAAATCTGTGGATGAGTCCCTGCTAAATCAAATGTATCTTTACGTCTCCTAATGAAGAGGCCTTTGAAGCTGCCACCCAAGCCCCTCAAAGAGGTGGGAGTAGGACAGGATGGGGGAGGCAGATCTCTCCAACCCAGGGGGTCACCATCCTCAGAGGATTATAATTACAAAGACGTTCCCTGCAAGGAAAAGAATATTTTCTTCTCCTCTACCTAAATCTGGCTGCAAGTTTTAAAGGCAGTAAGTGGCCTCAACAGAGCCTTAATTTGTTATTTTGATGAGCAAGTTTGATGCAGTTTCCCCTGAGACTGTCTACCAGCTGGTAGATGCTTGTGCTTGAGATTCAGAAAACGCTGGGTATAGAATTCATGTCCTATGGAGCCAAGTCTATTTATTCACAGCAAACGTGGGTACTGCCTCAAAAACCAGCTTTTCACCTTGGCAACGCTGAGAAACAAGATGTGAACTCAGGTACAAGGTGTAGCAAACTTATTCCTTAAAAACCCCGCAGCTGGAGAGATGGCAGTGTCCTTCAAAACTTGCTCCCTACCACGCTGCTCAGGAAACTGCTGGGGCTGACATCTAACCACATTTGAACCCCTCTATTTGGTTGGGTTTTTTTAATTTAAGTCTTACTCAGTTCCCTCTTAGGCTGCCAGATGACAGCCAGTGCCTTCCTGGAGCACAGGCAGACCTTTAAGTTTCCCAAAGAACAAAAAAGGCCCAATGCAAAGGGATCCAGGACACATTTGGATGGGAGGGGGAGTGCTTCTGAACACATGAAAGTACAAAAGATGCCTTCTTAACCTCTTTTTTTCACTTTGAGAGAACAGGGGTTGTTCACTCTTGGTTGACCCGCAGACCATCTCTGTCAATACATGCAGACCAGAAGGTCCACGACAGCAGCATCTCCTTCACAAGACACAAGTACATGCAATGGGGTGTGATTTATGTTCAGGCTGTTTCAAACTCTCCATTTATATTTTGCTACTGATACTGAAGGAGCTGGCAGAAAAGCAGGTTTGTTAAAATTCAGCTCAGACCATCCTTCCTGACAACTGAGGAAGAAAAGTTAGTCTGGAAAACCTCCACTCCACTGAATCACTTGCCTCCCTGCATCACAGAAGGACCTCTCCTGCAGGAGAAATGTCTTTCCTTGAAATGAGCAGGGAACAAGCAGAAAACAACCACAGACATCCTTCTTAATAAATACCATAACAACAAGAGAAAGGCTTGAACTCCTTACATTCCCCTTTATAGGTCCCATAAAGAACACGGCTGCACGGGTTTCCTTGTGTTTCAGAAGGTGCTAGTATTAGGAGAGGGCCGGTGCGCAGGCTCGGCTCCAAATCCCTCAGAACTAATTGTGACACTAATTTCCTTCAACAGTCCATGGATGAGGTGCATGGGAAGGTCAGTGGTGGAAAGGACAGTGCGCACACAATCAGGGATAGAAATGTATCCCTGCCCTTGGCTAAGGGGTTCTGCTCCTGTGCAGGGGCCTCTAATTTCATTCATATCCCACCAGCATGAGCTCCCTACTAGTGGGGACCAGCCTTCCTTTCATATCCTCCTGCTTGGCTGTCCTTGCATTCTGCACAAGACACCTTGCAAGCTCTGTCTGCCCTTGCTAGACTGCTCTTCTCTCTTAAGATGATTCATCATTACTATTATTATTATTATTATTATTATTATTATTATTATTACACTTTCACTCTAAGCCCTAGTTTTTGTTTCTTACAACTTCCCAGGGTAATTATTTTGGGGGCTGGAATGTTTCAAGGGTTTATTAATTTGAGCTGGTTTTGTTTGTGTGAACTTTTAAAGAAAAGCCATGGATTAGCAAACAAACAAATATAAAGAGGGTTTTGGAGAGGTTTTTCATGTTAAATGATGTTTATTAGTTTTACTCTATGGACTATAAGGTTTTGAGTTCAAAAGGCTGCTGATGGGGCAGAAAGCTTCAAGAAAGGAACAGTGGAAAGTGTACAAGCTTTTGTTGTTTTTTCCTATAATGAAGGAATCACAAAGCCTTCGGGATTGTGGTGCAAGGACCCCTCAATGGCAAAGGGCAGCAGGGCTGCTTTGCAATCTGTAGTCATTAAAACCTGGGAATAGGATTAGTACCTGGCCCTTGGCTCCGTTGCAATGTTAACAGCTTTGTGTAAATCAATTATCTCATGCTGTCCTAAAAATAACCATTTGAAATTATTCAGAGCACTGAACAGGATTTTGCTTCCTCTTCACACTTAGTCATAAAATTCTTTAATCAATATTAATGCTATAAACCCAGGCACGTTTCTGCCTTGTGCAAAGAAGGAAAGCATGGACCTGTTCCGTACAGGGAATGTGGCTCTTGGTGGGTACGTGCTGTGGGGTGGAGGACACGCAGTGCTCTATGTTGTGTTAGTTGCCATGGTAAGAGCTCCTTTTCTTTTTTAGTTCAATTGCAGAGTAAGTTTTTTCTAAACTGCACATTAATTGTTGCCATGCACTGCAAGGTGCTGAGCCATCCTCTTGAGGTGGAGCTGCTCTGGCTGCCAGCCCTGAACCCACGTAAGTGAGGAGAAAAGCCAGCATGTTTCCTTCCAGATTAAACCAATTTATTAAGAGTTTGCCTAGGTCTCTGGCAATGTTTGGGGCTCCTTTCTACAAAGTACAACGTGGCAGCTGTATGTTGCCATGTAGATGTTAGGTCAGACTTATAATACATGCTTGATACGTGCAGTAACTAGTTTTTGTATACATTCATTCTTAATGTTCACTGTTTCCCAGCTATAAATGAAAAATTGTTACCGGCTCCACAATACTGATACACCAGTAATAGTTGAATACTACTACAAATCATTATTAATCATTCACAGAATGGTTATATGCTAAAAAAGAAAAACAATGGCCCAGGACTCTCTGAGTGACAATGTTGGATTTACAGTGCATTATCTGCCAATTAATTTGAAGATGCTTTCAGTGCAGAAAAGCACAAACTCTATCACATTAATTTTTGATGGGGAAAAAATTCCACAGATCAATTTAAGATTAATATTAAACTTGCTGTGAATAAACATTTCATTAAAATGAAACTTGAGTTTTCATGTCAGCACATCTATTTACTTTTCTGCCAGTCTATTACAATAAATACATAGAAATCCATTCATCAGTGAGCAGTGCTTTACTAAGCACTTGCTGTGGAGCTGTCCTCCTGCATGACGGTCTGGCTCCTCTAAATCCCTGCTTCAGTGGGGTTGCAGGAGCACAGCGTATTCTGCTGTAGACACATAATAGGAATATGAAATGGAAAGCTTTTTGGTCACATCCAGGCTTGGCAATCCTCAGCATCCGACAGCCCTGTCACAACTGAAAAGGTTGCTATATTTTTTCAGTGCTGGATGAAGTGAGCACCTCTGGGGATACACACAAGAGCTGGATATCACCTCCAAGCACTCAGCAGGCCTGAGGGTGTGCCAAAGGCCCTCTGCCTATCTATTCATCACCAAGTGGGAAACCACTGCTGTCTTTTGGCTGCAGAGAAATGAGGTTATTTGTGACACCAGCAGCACCTATGTGCAGTTCCAGAAGTGTCACACTGCCTCCCATAGCGCTTCGCTTTATAACGCCCTGATCCAGCCTTGCCATCCTAGATTTTGACCTCCTGAAGACTCAAGTTGGTACAAAACATGTTCATCGAGCTGCAAAGATGTGCTGAGTCAGCTTCAGATAATGCTCATCCACATCAATGCAGGGATGTATTCTCAAATCTTACCGATTATGCATCACCCCTCATGCCCCAGAGCACACAGAGGTGGACAAAAGAAAGGATGGAGGTCCCAGCCCAAGGTGGTGAGGCTGCTGGCGTGATGTGGCTCAGCCCTGGGTTCTCTGCCATGCTCCAAAAATCCAAAGGCAGCATCCACATGGCATTAACTTCTGTTGGGAAGCACTCAGAGGCATCAAGTGTTTGCTCCCAGCCTTCAACTCATATCATTTTTCATGGGAAACATTAATGTGAGAAAGGAAACCAAGAAAAAAATGCACATTTAGAAACATGGGCTCAGCAACAGCCAGTTTCAAATCAGAAATGCAAGAAGAATAAAAAATACAACTACTTACAGAAGTGCAGATATGAGCTGAAGAAAAATGAGGACACTGAAAGTGTGCATGAATGTAGCAAATTTTCAGGCACACACACACCAGCTTCTCTGAATCTGTGTGCACACAGTGTGCCACCTGACCCCACCTGCGCTGCCCCTGGCTGTCAGCACAGGCTTGCCAGGGATGGAAGTTTTGCCCTACCGATGCTCACAGAGATGCCACAGAGATACTTTCAGGTATAAACTATGTACAAGAAATCTTCCCACGGAAACCCGCTGCACTATTCATAAAATTAGAAATATGTTCTCAGTTTTACAACATCAGTGCCTCAGCCTTGTGTTTTCACCTCTAGTTCCTGCATAAATATAGAAGCTGTTTTCCTCCATTTTTTTTTCAGCTTAATTTAACTTGTATTGAATTGAATAAGGCACTAGCCTCATTCCCTCTAATAGGGAATGTAGATTATGAAATGAATTCCAAGGGGCTCTCCAGATGGAGAGAGGAAAAAATAAGCATATTACAAAAAAATAAAGTTAGGTGGTTAAAAATAAATGTTAAAAATAAATCCTGGTAAATACATCTAGTGTAGAAAAAGGGGAGGAAATCAGAATATCAGTTAATATTGCCTTTAAAATGCGGGACTAAACTGTGAGATTTTGTATTTTTGCAGTAACTGCATCCAAGGCACTGGGAACACTGCTCAGTTTTCACACTCTGGAGGAAAGGCAGGGAAAAACGAGCTGTAGGCAGAGGAGGGGGTGCTGGGCCTTTTGCAGGTGCAGGACACTTCAATTGGGGGACCCCCAGCATCCTATTAACCTCTCAAGAGTTGATTGTTCTCCCCTGAGCTACCCAGAAAGACACTGCATTTTCCCAGTTCAGGTTTTGAAATGATACTGTGTAAGGACTTACTGGCCTTGCCAGTGGTATCTTCATTATTTCCACCTCATCTTCCACTGGATACCTCAAAATCTTGCTACTACAGTCAATTTTGTGGGGGTAGAAAGAGCCTGCAATGTTCTCTGAAAGCTATGTAGTTCCAGAGTAACATATTCCTTATGCCTAATAAAAAAATAGATCACTGCACACAGCTTTCTGCATTTTAGCTGATTTTAGACTACTGAACTCAATTGTCTTTTTTTTTTTTTTCTTTGCTTCAGAAGTGTGGTGCCGCGGGGACCCAGAGAGGCCAGGGCCATGGCTCCATGGGTAGCTGACACCTGCTTGCCTGGGTGTTTTATTACTTGATGTCTTAACCTACTTTCAAAAGCTTCCACACATCAAAAGTTCAGTCAAATCACCTGAAACATCCCATGATCTCTCGAACCCTTTGACCCCCTCTGCTAACTCCTTGCTCCCAGCAGAGATAGCAGAAATGCCCCGAACTTAGCCCTCAGGGGTCAGTGACACCATGGCCTTTGCTCTCTTGCCTCATTCTCACGGTTCTATACCCCTACATAGCTTCAGAAAGGTAATTTTTATTTCTACAGCCTTGCACAGCAGTTTCTGTATTTCTGTCTATAACATTATGTTTCAATCCAGGTCCCTGCTTTCTATTTAACACCGTTAATTTTTCTTTTCCTACCCCTGCCATTACTGCTCTCTTTTTGTTCTCCATCCCATCTTCCACATTGTGAAAAAATACATATTTGCTTACATCGAATGCTTGATGTTGTCTTTATGTTAATTCTGCACATTTATTCTAAACAACTTGCTGTAGCATAGTATGAAAGTCAAGTAGTGGTTTCCCAGCTTCAACCCATGCCCAGTCATGAGCACTCAGGTTGGGATGCAGGAGGAGGGATGCTGAGGGTGCAACTCCCTCAGTGTCTGGCCTGGGCACAGCAGCCAGTGCAGGGCTGTCTGGGGGCACCCCCCAGTTTTATCATGCTTCAGGTTATCAGCTCATTGATTCTGCTTCTCTTGCTTTTAGGTTTCTTTTTGTTTGCCATTAAGGTTGGGCTGGGTGTTATGTATTAGTGCAATCCTCCCCTCCTGCTAAAGCCGGTATTTCAGGCTATTCCTGGCTTCACAGGTAATATTATTCCTCATCCATATTGTACTGACACCTCCCACCTTGTGGACTGTCTCCTTTATGGGCTTCAGCCCAGCACTTCAGCTTCTCACTCATCATCATGATTTAGACAAATTTCACTGCTCGATGATCCATCTCTGCACTCCTGACACCCTGCTGCTTATCCATCCTGCCTTCACAAAGGAGGACAAATAGGAGCTTCGCTATCTTATTTTTTAGTTTTTTCTACACTAACAGTACTTCCCCTTCACCTCCTCCTCTATCCTGCCTTCCTATTTATCATTTCTGGTCAGCCTTCACCTGCAGCAACTTTCTGATTATCTATTGGCATCTCCTGCATCCTCCTGCCCTACTCTTTATTGCTTAATTATTTTGGAGATGTTTAATGGTGGTAGTTCTTGTCTCTAATTTTGTTATTATTATGCATAACACCATATATAGTTCATCTGGGAAATGCCAAGGGAACAGACCAGACACTAATTGCATCTTTTCTGCTTGTGCTTCTGATTGCAATGATTTTCAGCAAACAGAACCTACCCCAAAGCCAAAAAACACGTATGTTCCAGGCATGAAAGAAGAGAGCTGAAGCTGGGACTGAGTGATGGCACTGACACCCAGCTGCACACCAGGTCACCAATGTCCCCATCCCCATGTGTCCCAGCCTTCATAGGCCCCCCAGCCTCCTTCAGATTCCTGCCTGGCTGCAATCAGCGGCGGCAATTGCGGGGCCATTGAACTGCATCAACAACTCTTTTTCCTCAGTCGCAATCCACAGCACAACACCCAGAGTCGTAAATGTCACAGGATTTCTCTTGCACCTGCCTCCATTATTGAAATCGCAGTAGCTGCACACACGTGGGTCCTGCTGGTGGGACAGCTCTGCCTGGGGTTGGTGCTGCCCCTCTGCCTATCCCACACACCAGCACAGGAAGGACACTGTGCCTACGCCCACCTGCTCTGCCACCACCAAGCCCAACCAATATGCTCTCCTGCCCATGTAATTTTGGAGATCCTCCTTGGTGACTGCAGCCCCTCCACTCTTTGCTGGCCAAGCTCTGCAAACAGGGAGTTTTGCCCAGCCTTACCAGCCCCGCAGCCGCAAGAGCGGGGCAGGGAGAAGACAGAGGAGATGACACACTGTAAGAAAGCATCCATGGAGAATGAAAGCACGTTTGCTTATCTGAAAGGTTGGGAGGCTTTTTGCCATTGAAATTTCTTATCATAACATGTCTTGTTGTGCAGTAGCACACAGTTGGCTCTCATGCCAAGGATAAATATGGTGTTAAATGGGATGCTGTGACCTATATTTTATGTATATTATGTCTCTGATGCTGATAATGAGCAGAGAAACCTTGATATATTATCACTTACTAGGCAATATTTTTCCCTACTTCCATCCTTAGAATGTTATATAGCATTTCTGGAACAAGATGTATTTTCTTTAATTTATGTGAAATATTGAACCTTCTGCAAACGTTACCATTTAGAAAACTACCAAAGAACATACTTTGATAAGAGTCTTTCCCTTTTTTTAGTTTTAAAGTGCTCATGAATTTACAGACAAAAGTACAGATTGCAAAAATAGGAATGGCAGTCACATTGTCCTTCTTTACGTTATTTCTGTTCCAGCTCTGGGAAGCCTCAGGACCAAACAATGCTGAGCCATGTACAAGCCCTGAGCTGCACTGTGGACAGCTGTGGAAAGCTGGAGGAATGTTGGGTGTCTGCTCCAAAACCCTTATGTTTTTTCCTGAATTGCCTATTCTTTCTCACCCAATGGCCAGGTCTCACATCCCACTCCATGGGGAGCACTGAGACAGAGAGCTGAGCAGCAGAAAACCCATTTGAAAGTTGGGATTGAGCATGGTGTGCTCAATGAACGGAAATGGCACCACTTGCCATTGCTTGCCAGGACAAGCCTCACAGCATGGCCTTGCCACAGAGAATGCACGTGCTGCCCATGCTGACAGGGACTTGAGCTGGGTGAAGCAGAAATTGCAGGAGAGAAAGGGGAGCAGACACATAAGCATTGCTGTTGTTGACCTAATGTCCTCTCCAGCACATGCCAACATCTGGGCAGGGCTCTCTGGTGCCAGCTCGAACACCCTGTTTCCACCACGAGGCTCCCTGGTCCCCACACAACTTGACACAGCACATATCACAGTTACTCTCCAGCCTGAACTCCTTTAGGTGGGACTTAGCCAAGACTATTAATATATTTTGATTTATGTTGTGCTTCTGTTCTCATTCCAGCACTTGAATAATTGTCCTTACACAGATGAATCTGCTTGACACTGAGATCTGAGCAGTCCCTGCTGTGCTCATCCATATTCTGCAGGATGGCAGCAGGATGAAACATAAATGATCACAACTCTTGAAGGGTACATGAGACCCACCTGAAGACCAACCCAGTGTCTCCAGGCAGGCAGAACCCAGAAGTGACAGTGGACATTTGATGAGGTCTCCACTGTTCGTACCTACTGCCCTATATGTCCCCACACATGATCTTGGTCAACCTGGCTGGTCATGCACATCCCAATATTTGCAAGTGCAAAGAATGGGTGAGTAAGAATGAGGAAAATCAGCTTTCCCTGCTCTGAGGTCTCATCCTGTGTGTTGTTAGCCTAGGTGAAACTTGTTTCAGGCTCTTGCTGAGCTACAGTTCATTAGCTGCAGGCACCTGTGCTAGAGCGCCTCCTGAAACTGGAAAGAACGTCCTGTCTGCTCACCTGCCTGAATTCCCAGGCCAAAACATTATCTGTGCAGAGCTCAGTACCTTCTACAGCATCAAACATATCACACATTTTTGCTGGAAATGTGAAAGATGGATGAACTGGCAAATACGATGAATACATTCAGGCAATGAGAAAAGCGCCCAGCAACTGCAGCCCATGGAGAAATCACGTACACTTCAAGCTGTTAGAGCTTTACAAAGAAGCCACAGTCATCCCTCAAAAGCAGCAGTCACTTGTGACCCTACACGTGCATGACCGTATGTATGTGGAAGTTCCTCATCTCGTGCAATAGCCAGTGATGATAGGAGATGGGCTAGGGAACTGAGGCCGGCGGACACATCAGCACCCAATCCTGCATGTGGGAAGGGAGAAAAGGGAAGGGTGAGAGGGGTGAGTATCTGCAAGAGGCAGGCTTACAGTCAGAAAGGGGTGCATCATTGCATCCCTCATTGTATGCAAAATCAGCTGTGTTAAAAGAAGCACTCAAGAAGGAAGGGGGCAGGCCTGCAGATCCCCCCGCTGCATGTTCTTGCTGCGATAACTCTCAGTCTGGGGCACTGGGACAGGAGCTGCAAGGAGCATACCTGGAGGATGAAGCCTCCTTCCCCACAGCCTCTTCAGCTTGACATCTCTCCATCCAAAATATCTATTTGGTCAACAGAAACCACCCATGGAGCATTTTATAAGGTTTGCTCTGTGTAAGAAACATTCTTGATGAATGAACTGTTTGCCATTACTCTCTCACTGCTACACCCTGGTTCCTTTCCCCAGAACTTACAACCTCCCAGCCAACAGTCTATTATCCCTTGCAATTTTGCCCACATTTTCCTGAATATTTTACCTGAACCCTTGGTGGTGTCATCGTTTCATTCCTGCTTAGTATTTATCCTCTGATATCATGTGACGTAATCCATCACACTTCTTGTGTTTTCTTTGAAACCCTGAGCATTTCTCTGGTTTGACTGGTTTCATACAGTACATGGTTCTCTTCAATGTCACTCCCCAGCCTTTTCATCCTGTCTTGTTTTAACATTTCTTATTCCGTGTCACATTCAAAGCACTGTGCACCTCCCAGAACTCCATAGCTCCCATTGCCTGGCACACTGTATTTGTCATCAAGATTGTTCTTTGGGATCCCCCAGGAGCTGTCCCTGATGTTGCTGTCACAATGTGTTCTGCCACTTGAGGGTCCATCAGCCCTTCAGGATAGCAGAGATGCTCTTAGCTGTGACTGCTACGAGTTCATTTTCTTATCAGATCCTTGACTCATACCCAGCAGGATTGCAATACCTCTCAAATCCCCCCAGTACCATTGCACAATTTGGTGCATCTGGATGAATGAATAGAAAACTCCTGAAGCCGGGAGCTGTAGAGGGGCTGTCAGAGGCAGCTGCCTGCCCCTGTCCTTGGTTCTGTGCCGAAGGAGAGATACTGCTCCAGCATCAGCCAGGCTTTTTCCTCATATCCCTGCTGAAGTACATGGCTTCTGCCTCCTTCCACTAAAGGCTTTTACTTCTTCTGCTGTTACTCCTTGCACAGTGGTCAACCAGGATGAGGGGCTGCAGAGAGGGTCCCAGCAGCCCAGGCTGCAGTTCTGATTCTTTCATGGTTGCACAATGTCTCCATGAAACTGCCTGTATCCGGGAAGCAAGGCATTTACAGGACAAGTTCCAGCATCAGAGGATCAAGTGCAACAGAAGTGGTTTTGTACAGTGCAGATGTCTATTCCTGTCCCTTTTCACTCCTTTGCAATTTTGATTGGTGTATAATTAATATCAGCAGTGCCCCAAACAACAACTCCTTATTCATTTCTAGATAGACCAAAACTGATAGCGCGGCATAAAACCATGAATAACCTAATGAAATGCTCCTTTTTGTGTTAATCACTTGTCAGAGTCCCACAGATGTTTTTAGTGGAGAATTTTTAAATCTGCCACGTTACTGAAACACCAGCTATGCTAAACCAAAGGAATATATTCCTCGGAGATGAGAAGTTTCTATGTCTGGTGAAGCCCAATGCTGCAGGCACTTTCCGTTGAAAATATTCAGTGTCATGAAGAGCCTTTGCATTTGAATTAGAAATAACTGTAATCTGACCATCCTCCTTCTTTCTCTTTTTCAATCCACTCTTGATGAGGGAACAAGGGAATGTTTTTCAATGGATAAAACAGTATTCACATGCTGGAATTATGGTATCTTTTTCCCAGAAGACTGATTATAAGAACTCTATTATTCTCCCCACCACACCTATGCCTGCACAGATGAATGTTAATTAATGAGATAGGTTATGTAAAATGAGCAGTACATTTTAGAACAGCACCTTGGTGATTACATTTATTTCAGTGACAAAAGGAAAGAGAAAATACTTTGAGGAGTCAGAGCTGAGTACAACTAGGCAATTCGCAGGAGCAGAATTTGAAAGTCCCTCCTGAAACACTGGTGATTGCTACCCTGTCTCTAGTTCTCAGCATAAATGGCCCCACCATGAGATATCACACCATGTTCCACACTAAAAATAAAGGTGTATGAACACTAAGTCCCTTAAGTGCCTGGAAAGGCCCAACAAGCCTGTAGCAGAGAACAGACAGACTGTGACACGTAACCAAGAACCACAGTCCCTAGTATTTACCTGGGGGTTGCAGGACCATTGCAGGACTGGTAGTGTGGATATGGACTTGAAGGACAAAAAAAGCAGCAGCATAGCAGAGGGAGGACTGGCTGCAGAGGGATCGCTAATGAGGCTCCTCAAAGACCTCAGGTCTTGGCTTGCTTTTAACTCAGAATTGCACTGCAATTTTTGGCCCTGGCACAGAAAGAAGAGTGTGCGGATAGCTGAACACTTGCAGACTGCATCCAAGGAAAAGATGGAAGATTTGTAAATGTCTTTAAGGTCTGGATAAATTGTGCACTTCAGGATTATAACAAAACAAAAAAAAGAAGTAATTCTGCCATAAGCACTGAATTTTGCATCTGGAAAGGCAGGAAGGATGCCTCCCACCTCCATCATTCCCTGCACTCGACACTGGGAATAGCGGCTTGAAGCTATTCTTCACCAGAGCCAGGCAGGAAGGATACCAGTTACCTGTATTGCTACACATAATACCAGGAACAACCTTTAAAACTTATTTAAAACTGGCAGTGACTCAGATCTTTCAGGATGGGAAGATAAAACATGCTGCAATTGCTGGCTCCCCATGCTTGACAGAAGGAGTTGCTGCCAGCAGTTTAAAGCAGCAAGTGTTCCTTGCTAGAGGTGAGCTGTCACTGTTAACAATTGAAAAGGCTTCCTTCTCCTCCTGTCCTTATGAAACCAGGCTTCTCTCTAAATATGCTTTTTTATTAGAAATCAGTTTTGACTTTTTTAAAAATAAATCATTTAATAAAATTTATAAAGAATAATTAGCATTTCTTTAAAGTCTTTTCCATCTCAATTCTCTGATTATTCGTGGCTTTCTTAAACTAACTCATCACTCCTTTGGGGTATCCTGTGCCCTGGTTTCAGGACACTGAGCTCTCTCAACAGAAATAGACCCTTTGCTTATTACCTACACAAATTTAGTAAGATTGTAGCATGGCTAACTTAAATGTATGAGGTTGTTGTTCGTTTGTTTTTTTCTTTATGAAAGGATGTTAGAGTCAAGGTGGGGCTGTGCATCATCCGCAGCCCCTCTCCCCCACAACTCACCGGGCAGACCTACTCTTGCATTTTACAGCAAAGCAGGACCTGTCAGAAGATCATTCTCAATAAACCTCAGATGCTTCAAATAATTCTAAAGTGATGCAAAAAATATTCAATATTTACTAAAATTTATGAGTTCTTCTTATCTCTTCCTTTTCTTGAATGTCTTAAGCATCTACAAGTATTTCTTCAAGACTTTTCTTGCTCTTGGGCTTAATCCAAGAGTAAGAAATGAGAAAGAGATTTGGGTCAAGCCCTATAAGTATACTTAGCCAATCAGAACACAAAAATCATCGAGACACTGTTGAGCTAATTCATCCCTAACCGAAGCAGGCGAGATTTTCTGAAAATTAGGTATCAGATATATAAACTATATGCAATCAATCAAAAAAATAAACCTGAGATGCAAAGCCTTACTCAGCTTAATTGAACAAATTCAAACAACAAACACAGCTGAAATAATCTTTTCCGTTTTTCAGACACGCCTCGAGTATGAAAAGAAACTACATTTTCTGCATAAATTACTGGTCGTGAATTATTCACTCACTTTAATCTTGGATCCTTTCCAGGGGTTCAATTTAATTCTCATTGATGTCAAAGAGGGTCTTTCCATCTCCTTCAATGGGAGCTGGCTCCAGCCCCGCCTCAATAAACAGAGTTGTGAAGAGCAGCACTTACAGTTCAAGAACTGCAGCCAAATCTGGAGCCTGGCTGGGGCAGCAGGTTTGGTGTGAGGAGAGCCCTATGCACCGCTGCTATTTGTCTTCAGGTTCCCTGAAAAGAAAATTCATTTTGACCAGCCCTATCTGGACAGATTTTCAATTGCTTCCAGGAAAATCATAGTTTTAGGAAGAAGCATTCAATTTTTAATCACTGGCAGTTATATTGCCTGTGCTGCCTATATCCTTGGAATCTTAGAAAACAGATTATTGTTTCCATTCTTACCCTTTGTTCAGCGAGTCAGGAATGCCAGCAGTGTGTGCCCTTGCTGAACTACTCACTCCTGCTCTTCCCTCCCAGTGGAGATAATGCTCTGTGCATTAGTTAACAACACCAGTCAGACCCACGGATTTATTTACCATCCTATCTTTAGACCACACTTTGGTCTGTGCCACTTGGCTCTGCTATTGGAAAACTCTCAGACACTCTAAGAAGAGGCGCTGATAGAGACTAAAGGAGCAATGGTGTCAGCCTCGCGGAGAGGCTCTCTCCTTCCCAGCTGCTGCCTGCAGCCTGAAGACACCTACACAATTTTCCTGTACACAGCAAACACAACAACTACATGGATTCCAGAAGGTGTTAGTAATTTTTACTTAGCTCTTGCCCTCACATAGCTCTTTCTTTTCCCTGAGAAATCAGAGGTATTTGGCCCTGCCTTGTATAAACAAAACCAGGGAGCTCGAGAGTTTAACTGAGGTTTCTGAAACATGTCAGAGATTCTCAACCTGGCACCCAGTGCCCCAACACAACCTCAGCCTCTTACACAGAATTTCAGAATACAGTCCTTCACAAACAGGTAACAACCCTTGGATGGGGAAATGCATATATACACCCACACCCCTGCACACAAACCCATATACATGTGCATCTGGACACAGAAAAGGTCAGAGAACTCTAAATCCTGAGGTTGCCACCCTCATCTCCACTCCATGATGTGCTTTAATTAGTATTATGCATTTTTCCTTCACCTCCCTTCTCAGTGAATCTGAAGTTAGACACCTGCATTTGTACATGCACAGCATGTTATCTAATTCTGACATATGAAAATATCTGGAAGTACTGGTTTCAGCCAAATCCACCCCATAAAATGACTCAGCACCTTTGGGAGCACCTCACTCATTTCATGGGCTTAGGAGTCAGGTTTGGGTCCACAAGCCCAGAGTGGTGAGCTGTGTGCTCTGACAACCTTACAAAGCAATCAGCAGTCATTGCCATGCGGTAAATCTTCTGATGATTTAGGTCAGTTCATCAAGGGCTTTTCCCCCTGAAAATACAGGAATTGATGCATGTCTTGGGGCTAAAGCAATGAACTAATTTCAGTAGAATGGACTCTGCTTGTTGCAGGACTGCTTCTGATTGGATTTTAGTGTCCCAAAATTACCACTGGGCAAGAAGAAGATCCTAATGGTCTGAACAGATAAATTAAAAGCAACACCTAAAAGCAGAATCTGAGCAGTCTACATGTAATTAACCTTTAACTGAACAGTGGGAGATACAGAATCCAACCAAGTCCAGGTGCTGCAGCTGTTATGGCATCTTCAGCTGTCACACTGATGCCTTGGGTTGCTGCCAAGATTTGCTTCAAGTTCTTGTCTCTCCTCTGTATTTCATGAGACTGATTTTCCCACCCAGAACTATATTTTTGCTGTTTGTTTCTTCCTGCAGCTTGGTCTCAGCACTGCAACACCCCCTGAGAACCTCAGCATGCCCTGAGAGTCTCAGCACCCAGGGCCACATGCCCTAACAGCAGGAGGCAAAATATTTATTCACCCTCCTGCTTTCTGTTTTTATCAGCTCCTGCTTTCATAGCTCCATAAGTGCTCTTCTGCACTATTACTTACTGTTAGGAGAAGAAGCAGAAGAAAGGAAGCAATTTTCAGTTACTAATAACTTTTCCCTATCACGGACATAAGTCTTGACTCCTTTTTCAAGTCTAGGGGCCAAATTACCAGTTGACATAGGAACGCAAAACTCTACAGACTTCAGAGAAGTTGCAGCAATTCACACTGGCTGAAAATCCACCTGGAAATCTTTGTAGCTAATTTGGTGAAAAGCAGAGGTTCCAGAAAGTAAGAAATGGCAGATCACAGTATCACAGTATCACAGTATTACAAGGTTGGAAAGGACCTCTGAGATCATCAAGTCCAACCTATAACCTAACACTAACACCAACACTAACACCAACCCATCATCTAAACCATGGCACTCAGTGCCTCATCCAGTCTCCCCTTAAACACCTCCAGGGTCGGTGACTCCACCACCTCCCTGGGCAGCCCATTCCAATGGCCAATCACCCTTTCAGTGAAGAACTTTTTCCTCACATCAAGCCTAAACTTTCCCTGACGAAGCTTAAGTCCATGCCCTCTAGTTCTGCCACTGGCCACCTAAGAGAAGAGACCAACCCCTGCCTGACTACAACCTCCTTTTAGGTAGTTGTAGAGAGCAATGAGATCTCCCCTGAGCCTCCTCTTCTCTAGACTAAACAGCCCCAACTCCCTCAGTCGCTCCTCATAGGGCTTGTGCTCCAGCCCCCTCACCATCTTCGTTGCCCTCCTCTAAACACATTCCAGTATCCTAACATCTTTCCCAAACTGGGCGGCCCAGAACTGGACACAATATTCAAGATGAGGCCTGACCAGTGCCGAGTACAGGGGGACAATAACATCTATGGTCCTGCTCACTACACTATTCCTGATGCAGGCCAGGATGCCATTGGCCTTCTTGGCCACCTGGGCACACTGCTGGCTCATGTTGAGCTTCCTGTCAAC
This sequence comes from Tapera naevia, assembly GCA_033556795.1. Classification (NCBI taxonomy): domain Eukaryota; kingdom Metazoa; phylum Chordata; class Aves; order Cuculiformes; family Neomorphidae; genus Tapera; species Tapera naevia. Next base: position 706,964 of record JAUMJJ010000198.1, on the reverse strand, counting down.
CAGCACTCCCAGGTCCTTTTCTGCCTGACTACTCTCCAGCCACTCTGTCCCCAGTCTGTAGCTCTGCATGGGATTGTTGTGTCCAAAATGAAGTACCCGACATTTGGACTTATTAAACATCATCCCATTAGAATCAGCCCATCTCTCCAATCTGTCCAGGTCCCTCTGTAGGGCCATCCTACCCTCTAACAGATCAACCCTTCCTCCCAGCTTGGTATCATCTGCAAACTTGCTGATGATCCCCTCATCACTTGATGATGATCCCCTCATGACTCAATCCCCTCATCCAGATCATCAATAAAGATATTAAACAGGACGGGACCCAACACCGATCCCTGAGGGACACCACTGGTGACCGGCCGCCAACTGGATGAAACACCATTCACCACCACTCTCTGGGCTCGGCCATCCAGCCAATTCCTAACCCAGCACAGAGTGTTCCCATCTAAGCCACGGGCTGCCAGCTTCCCTAGGAGTCTACTGTGGGAGACAGTGTCAAAGGCCTTGCTAAAGTCCAGGTATACCACATCCACAGCCTTCCTCTCATCCACCAGGCGAGTCACATGGTCATAAAAGGAGGTCAGGTTGGTCAGGCAGGACCTACCCCTCCTAAACCCATGCTGGCTGGGCCTGATCTCTTGACCGTTCTGCAAGTGCCGCATGATATCACCCAGGATTATCTGTTCCATGATTTTACCTGGGACTGAGGTCAGGCTGACAGCTCTGTAATTACCTGGATCATCCTTACGGCCCTTCTTATGGATGGGCGTCACATTGGCCAACTTCCAATCTTCCGGGACCTCTCCAGAGAGCCAGGACTGCTGAAAGATGATGGAGAGCGGCTTAGCAAGCTCATCCGCCAGCTCTCTCAACACCCTAGGGTGGATCCCATCCGGCCCCATAGACTTATGAGGGTCCAAGAGGCTCAGCAGGTCTCTAACCTCCTCCTCATGGATTGCAGGAGGGTCATATTTCACCCTGATGGGGATCAGTCACTTCAGAGGGCCAACTGTCAAGCGAGCTGACATCCTTGCTGTTAAAAACTGAGACAAAGAAGGCATTAAGTACCTCAGCCTTCTCTGCATCTTTGGTTACTATATTTCCCTCCACATCCAACAAGGAGTGGAGCTCGCTGCCGCCCTTCTTTCTACCATTGATATATTTATAAAAACTCTTCTTATTATCCTTGACGGAAGTGGCCAATTTGAGCTCCAGCTGGGCTTTTGCTTCCCTGATTTTCCTCCTACACGACTTAACAACATCTTTGAACGTGACCTGGCTTACATCCCCTTCTTTCCATCGACGATACATCCTCTTTTTCTTACTTAGTTCCTTCAGAAGGTCCCTGCTCATCCAGGCCGGCCGTCTGCCCCTATGACTCATCTTACAACACATGGGGACAGCCCGCTCCTGTGCCTTCAAGATTTCATTCTTGAAGTGCATCCAGCCTTCCTGGACCCCTTGCAACTAAGAGCTATTTCCCAGGGCACTTTCCTGACCAGTTCCTTAAATAATCCAAAATCTGCCCGCCGAAAGTCCAGCATCGATGTTCTGTTCCTGGCTTTTCTTATTACATTGTTTAGAGAGAACTCAATTATCTCATGATCACTACACCCCAGACAGCCTCTGACAGTAACATCACCCACCAGCCCTTCTTTGTTCATAAACAGCAGGTCAAGAAGAGCCTCACCCCGGTGGGCTCACTCACCAGCTGTGACAGAAAACAGCCCTCAATACACTCTAAGAACCTCCTGGACTGCCTCCTCTCTGCAGTGTTAAATTCCCAGCAGATGTTGCAGAACAAAATTGTTATTGCTCTTTAATACTGTGGATTACCAACTTGCAGATTCCTGCTGTAAGAAACCATCCAAAGTTGTTGGTTTTTTAATTCCCCTGGGTGTGTGTTTGGTGCAGCCCGTGCTCTCTAACTGGCGCACACATAGCTTTGGTGCAAGGTGCTGCACAGCGGCGCTGCAGCAGCCTCACCATGGGGTGCCAAGGATGTATCTGGTGTCACACAAAGCATGAAGCTGTCTGAACAATCCTGGTGGTTTCTCTGGCTAGAACCATGGGCTTCAGCACCCCTAGTCCAAAGCCCAGCTCAGCTGCACACCCAATGAAAGGAAAGTGAGATTTTGGGGGTAGGTATCTCTTTCCTTTACAATGCTATAACTGCTGAAGGATGCTGTTATCAAAACATTGGGTGGACTGTCAGGCTGCAGCCAGCACATGCAATCTGTGATGTTCAACTGGCTCAGACAATTTAAACCTGAAATTAAGAAGAAATTTCTAACTTTGTTTGCTAACACTGCCACATAAAGAGCCAATGCTTCTTTCTGATTACATCACATACCTGGGGGAAAAAAAAAGTGAAAGGCATCATTCCTTTCTTCCACAGACTGGAAACACTTAATAAGTGACAATCTCTCTGGTGAGATCCACAGCTCTTTCTCTCTGCCAAAACCTGCTCCTCCTGCAGTACCTTCCTCTACTTGTTACTGCCAAGGCAAGCCACTGGTCACCCAGATTTTGCAGTCAGCTTTCCTCCACAGGCATCTTCTGAGTTCCCTAGGGCTTTATAGCTGGAGTTGCAGTTTTCAAACACTGTTACCTCTAGGAAAATCTATCAATTTGTATTGTGAACATGTTATAAGCAAAGTATTTGTTAAGCCTCTACCTAAACCCACCCATACCTTTATCATGGTACTCAAACATCTTGCAAGCTACTCAACATTAATCTTGAAGCTTCACTACATTTTATTGGGCAGTGGGGATCTGGAAGAGGTTTTTCTTTCAGGTTTCTCTTCCAGGTGCACCATTTCCATTCTCACAGGTGGCTCAGAAAATCCCCGGGTGAGCAGGGGGCCCAGGCCAGGGTATGATGCATGACCTGACATGCTGAATGCTGCTGGGCTACTCAGTTCACAGTTATACACTTCTTCAGGGAATTTTTTAGCAAGCACAAAGCATACCCTCTTTCCCAATTTCATAAACAAGCTAAACCAAATAAAGCCACTTACTGATGTTTCTGATATCTGACTGTGTATCCTTGGTATCTTTATAGCACAAGTAAAAAAAGACTATGTACGAGTGACAGCTTTGCGCTTAACGCATCATTCCCCAGTGCATGTTGGACCTCATAACTGTGATGACATGATGCTTAGCAGTAGCTTTTGGGGTTGGTGAAAGGCAGATTAGACTCTGTTGTGGTTCACGCCTTGCCAAGGGGTTGTGTGTGCTATCCTTAATTAAGGCATCTGCAGAGCCCCAGCAGAGGCTAGGGGTGGGAAGGTGGAAAGGCAAGAAAGATGCAGCTCCTGCGCCTCTGCCCTTGTCATGGTGCATGAGTCATATCAGCCTCTTCTAGGGAGAAAGTTGAGTTTCTATGGCTGGCAGCTAGAAATAAATGCCTTTTTAACTGATGAACTAAATAAATGTGTGCAGCAGTTACTTGGGACAAATGTAATATTACCCCAAAAAGCCTCTTCTGCTTCTCAGAGTATGTCAAGAAATAACTTCAGAAGCCAGAATTCTTAGCTTCTGTCATTGTTTCTTATTACCAAGAATTCAAACCACTTTAAAACTGCTGGCAGGGAACTAAGACTGATGACTCAGCAGCAGTCGCTCAGCGGTCAAGCTGTTTCTCTGGGAGGCGAGAGGCTGCTCGAGTGACTCCTGAACAGAGAGCTTCAGCATCCAGCCCAGAGATGCACTGTGCCCTTCAGCTACCAGTTCAGCTGATCCGTCAGCCATCAGCCCTACACACACCATGATTGCTATCCTGAGAAGGACTGACCTGCAAGCCCAGGCAAAACCAACCAACCCTCAGCATGACAGAGCTAAAGCAGCCACTCGCCTTGAGTGAGTCCCAAAGACACCTGCAAGCCCTTTGTTCCTAAGACTGGAGCAGAGCAGGGATGGCCAGGCTGCACACTCCCAAATAACGCCCAGTCTGCACCATGGTTTATTTTAAACAAATGTTTCAATGTGAATCCTTCTGTAAAAGAGAGTAGCTGGATTTGCACAGAGCAGAGCATTAAAATATAAACGTCTTGCTGTGGAGGCCTGAAATGTTTTAATAGATCTTAAGGCCTAACGTGTATTAGCTAAGAGAGGGAGCACAAAATCTCCCTCTCTCAACCCATCAGGTCAAATTCCAGCTTTCCATAGAAAGACAAAGTTCCTTTACTCTATTTTTCTGAGTATCGATTAATTACTCTATTATTATCTGGCCAAGGGGAAGTCTGGCAAGTCAGGCTTAGAAACATTGACGTTTTTGCTTCAAAATAAGGGAATGCCAATTTAACGCTGTGGAAATATTGATGTTTGCAAAAAAAAAAAGCACGTATTCATTCTGTCTCATTTTGTGAAAATGTGATTACTGTGAGATGATAATACCAGGGTGAACAGGGGAAAAAAGACAGATGCTTTGCACCAAGCCACACAGCAATCTCAAAAACATCATCAAATGGCCAGAAGTCAGTCATTCAGTCTCCCCAGGGAAGAAAATTAAGTGCTGCTGTGTAGTCACTGCAGCTTTTGCCTTAGTCTAATACCTTAATCTTCTTTACTGAAGACCAGCTCCTAATTTTTAATTATGGCTCCATTTTTTTGCCCTGATTTTCTCTGCCCCACAGTCTTGCTAAACAGCCCCTTCATTGGGAGCTTTTGAGCTGTGGTTTCAGTAGGAGGGTCACAGAGGGCAGCAGCTCCTCTCTCATGTCTGCTGTTGTGCAGGGGAAGGTGTTGTCAGACCCTTCAGCTATGCTATCCCTTGGCCTCTCTGGGCCCAAACTCCAGTCTTCCTAAGTCTGTACGAATAAAAGTTGGTTCTCACATAAACCATCAGCAGGTGTGTCACACTTGCTGCTTTCCACAGTTGTTCATGCCACCTCGACCACCCCTGCTCAATGTTCATGTGTGCCTTGTGCCTTGATGTTGCTAGACCTTCTGTTCTAAAGAACAGAATCTGCAACAAGAAAGAGCAACCTTTGCACTAAAGTATTGAATTTACTCCAGTCTACTCACAACACTGCTGTTTACAAGAGCAGAGCCACAAAGCCAAATAAACCAATTAAGGAAAAAGCCCAAACAAGTGGTTCTGCGGGCTGATCCCACAATAACTGAGCTGCTTCGTTATGGCCTCAGGTGATGAGGACCCCTCTATAGCTGTTTCTTCAGAGGCCCTGAAACAGCTTCTCTGTTCAAGAATCTCCTAAGAACAACATAATCTTCGACTACCGTGATACTTTTGTACAGCCAAGTGGGAAAGAAAGGAAAGAGGAAAGCAGAAAGGCCCACAGGCTGCATGACAAGAGGGCACTGCATCATAGTCATGTACCATATGTAACAACCAGTAACACATACAGCCCCACATGCTCTTGGCAGAGCACCTTCAGCCCTGTGTGACGTGGACTTGCTGCCTCTGTGCAGCTGTTAGACAGTAGGGTGATTCCTATCCTTGCAGGGGGCTGTGGAGGAGCAGCCTCAGGCATTTTTGCTGCATCCTGCTCCATCTGGGACTGGCCACAAGGATTGGAGGTGCTAGCAGCAGCACTGCACGCAGCCCTCAGCAGCAGCATCTCACAGGATGCGGGTCTCCCAGCCACGAGCAGAGCCAAAGGTGCTGTTTGGCACAAAGGGTGGGCACACTTCTCCATGCTCTGACACCAGCTTTATACACTCACATAAAAATTCATATTGGCACCTGCTGTTGCAGCAAAGAGTGAAGTGGCTGCGCAGGCAGCTTCCAACCACATACTTCTTCCAGGAAGACAAGAACAACCAGGCAGGTTGTGAGTGCATGGCCCAGTTCCCACAAAAAACAGTAGGTGGCTGGGGACCTCCAAGGCTCTGCCACTGGTGAGACTGGAGCATCTGACACAAAACAAGCCATGGAGCACCTTCATCACCAATTAATAATTATTAACTATCTTCAGATGGGATTTTTTTTTTGGGGCTGCACACATATTGCTTTACTTGGGTTTTATTGATAATGAAAGACAAACACATAGACTATTTTTCACATATATATAGTTTCCATTGATCTATAGAGAAAATTAAGCAAATTCACCAACTAAGTGGGAGCAACTCAATTGATTTCAATGGAGTTCCACTGACTTACTCCTGCTAATTCCATCAAACATGCTTTAGATGATAGACAGACTTTGGCCTTCCTCCCCTAGTCTGACTGTGTGGATCATTTCTAGTGGAAAATACCTTGAGCACCATGTCTAGCTCTGGAGCTTGCAGAACAAGAAAGACATAGACCTGTTGGAGTGGGTCCAGAGGAGCCCATAAAAATGACCCGATGGATGGAACAGCTCTCCTATGGAAAACGGATGAGAGAACAGGGTCTGTCCTTACAGCCCTACAGGCCCCCTTTCCTGGTACCTCTGTTACTTTCCCATCGATGCCTCTTGAGTCCTGCTTTACTATCTAAAGTCTGCTCTGCTGTACCCTGTTACTTCAGTTGTTTTTTTTTCTAGTAAACTCCAAAACAGTAAAAATGGATCTTTTACTGATTTGCAATAAGACTTCATAACTTCATTAAGCAGAAACCAAATTACATGGGTTTGACTTGAAATCAACTGGAACATATGAGGCTGCAGTATAAACCATTATAAATTCATCCTAAAAATTATATTGAGATCTCTCTAAATTCAGTGATGATCTAAACTTAACAAATGCATTGAATACCTCATTTTGCTGTCTCATGGTCAGATGGCAAAACCAGCATAGCCTCTAAAATAAGACTCTACCTGGAAGCTGAGCATCCCATAGATCAGAGTCCAACCTGAATCTACTTGTCATACAGGGCATGTTCAAGGATAATTTAATCTCTTATCAATTTTGCATTCCTGAGACTGAGAGTAAAGAAGCAAACCCATGGCCAGGCACAGCAGCTGCTGGCTGCCCACCAAACGAACCAGTTGGCTGTGCAGGGGTCACTGACACTGACTGCCTGGGCTAGCTGGAGTTTGCTTCCACTGCTCTGAAATCACAATGTGGGCTCCTGCTGTCCTGCTGTGAAAATCCACAAAGCTTTAGTGCTCACATGCAGTATGGGAAAGATGACACTGCTGCAGGTAAGTATTTCTTATGAATCTTAAAGGAACTATTTTTCTAGAAAAAAAACTTCTTCACCTATAAGCTTAATTTAACACGTCACAATTAGATTGTGTCAGTTCATGGTTCTGCTCCCATTGGCTTCGCAGTCTACCTTCTGCTAAGCCTCCTTTATCTATGCATAAAACACCCCAGTCTAACAATAAGCATCATCCAGCCTGAGCAGCAAAGTTTTCCAAGTTTGTTCCTCAAAGACTGATAAAATATCTATACCATCCATCATAGTGAGTGGCCGTGCATGCAGATCTGGTTTGGATGCTTCAGCTGAGCTGCTCCGCACAGACACCTCCAAACGGAAATACAATGGTGATATTTCCATGAAGTCCTTTTCCAGTTGGCCTGCTGCCTACAGGAGTTCCTCCCTCCTGAGACTTAAAATGAGAGAAGTGGAAGAGGAGAAAGTTGAACAGTAAATTCACCCCGAAGTCTGTAAAGAAAGATTTCAGCCTCATGTGATGGAAAAAGCAAGGTTGTCCATTGCCAATTATAAACCACTTACAGCAGAAATAAAGCCAGATGACAGAAGAAAAATCCAAGCTTTTCTAGCTGTACCCAGCCAACAAAATAAAGAGGTATTAGCATGAATGAATTTATTACTTTTCTGTAACACTGGTTCAAACAATGGACCATGGAGAGCAGAATCTGAAGGCAGCAACAGGCTCTGCAGTCTGTCACAGCAATTTCTAGGAATCTAGAAGAGCCCCAAAACCTACCGGTATTTCCACAAAAAGCAGCAAACCTGTGCTGACCAGCCTGCAGGCATTGCATTCCACAGGCACACAGACATCAGAAATCAGAACAATTATAAGTAGCAGCAAGGAAAGGTTTCTATGGCCTCAGCCCATACGCAGGAAGAGCCCAGGAACCGCCCCTGGCCACGGTGGATCCCAGCGACAGCGCTCCTTTGTCTGCCATTAATGCAAGCTTGAGTTTAGGGCAAGTAAAATACCTGGCCAATTTAACTCTAAACCTGGCATCACTCAAATGAAAAAACGAAGAAATTCCACTGTTATTAATAACTTCTTTAGCATATTGAAGTGGAAACAGTGGAGATGTGCTGTTACCACAGAAACTGGAGGCACTGGCAGGGACTGGAGGTGGGATTCTCCAAAGCACTGGCATGACATCAGGCAGCTTCGCTGAGAGATGTGAGATGAAGAACTGGCCTAAAAGCAATTTATCTTAACCTTTTATATTAATAAATAAAAATAAGTTCATATTAGTCAAAGCAGGAAGATGAAAAGGCAGAATTAGATGCTACTTATGGTAAAAAAAAAAGCCTTACGTGTTCATAAATTGTGTTTAAATACAGAGATGACAGCTTCCAGAATCTTCTGTCTGAAAAAGACTGATACCTGTGGGCTGTTGCTGGTGTCCGGGAGGGCTATGGAGCTGCACAGAATGCATTGTTGGAAAGCAACCCCAGGACCCTGCCCCAGTGACTGGATAGATGAGAAGGAGTGGGTGTCATGACCCTCTCCTTGGGGAGCCAGGAGGCACGGTTCAGCTCTTTCCTGCTCTCCTATTGCTGTTTTTTTCAGTCCAAGCAACACTTCAGATCTATGACATGAAGCATAATAAAAAGGTTTTTACATTTCTTCCATGGTATCGTGGTCTTGCTTTGCTTTTCATCATCCAGCTGCACAATCCCCTGTGTATTGGACTCAAGCAGCTCCCAGTCTCTGCAGCTTGCAAACACTTCAAAAGGAAAGGCAAGGCAGTTAACTCCAGCAAGGATGCTAATGGAGTAAACATGCAAGTGCACCACATAGAAACAGCAGGTATTATTGTCCGTTTGTGAGCATAAGCATCTTGCTAATTTCATTTTTAACGCTCTATCCATTCTGTGCTTCACACTTATTTCTATGCGTATGTATAAACCCATGGAGGTGAGTAGCAGCACTTCCTGGGGCTGGGACTGGGTAGATGGAGATCTGCAACTCTGAGTGATGCCCAGCTGCTTTCCCTCCTGACACCTCACCTGAACTACATGGAAGGTGCGGCACCTCAGGATGCCGAAGAGTTTGGGGAAACCCCAGGTATCTGCACAAAGGCACTCTTCTTCCCAAAAGCAAATGCTGCTGTCACCAATGGGAGAGGACAAAGCCCTGGCAGAAGCCTGGCAGCTGTTCTCTCTCCAACATTGAGACAGGGATGGCCACTGCAGGGGAGAGATGTGTATGAAACCATTACGAAGGACAGGAGAATTAGTCCTTGGGCATTAATTGACTCAGGAAATGCACTCGTGAAGCTGCATACTATATTGAAATACAGCACAGTAAATTATTAGCAATATTTCTTACTACTTCCACCAGGAATTAAATTTTGTACAGAGCAGAGACAATCTAATTTTCAATGCTCAGCGCTGGCCACACTTGTTACATATTTTGGTTTTAAATATATTTTCGCGTCCATTATTTCCAGACTGTACAGTGAAAGATGGACAGATGTGGTCTGCTGCTCTCTTGCAGGTAGGGCTCTCCCCAAAAGCTGCTGAGGGAGCCCTGCTGGAGTGGGAACACAGTGTGGGGAAAAGGCAGGAGCAGGACTAGGCTGCTGCCGCTAATCCCCACTCCCTGCTCCCAAACACCACTCAACAAGTGTGTACTGAAGAAATAACAGGAAATATTGATTTCCATCCATAGATTTTCCACATACCTGCAATATTAAGTTTTACTAACAATTTTGGAAGTTAAAAGCCTTAGCCTTTGTTTTACATTCTACAGCAAAAGGGGCTTATTCTATTTTAACTGCATGCAAAGAGACAAGAGAAGATTAATTAAAAAAAAAAGAAATCCACAATGATGGCTGAAGAACCTCAGGACAAGGGCAGATTATGTTTCTTTAGGATAAATACATACATGAGCCATAGCTCCTAAAACGTAAACAGCTTCTTGGTGATATAATTACACAAATTAAGATTTTCATCAGGGCACTAGAATTAGAAATTTTTGGACAGGCATATAGATTTTTATAATAGCACCTGCTGAGGTTACCCAAAACATCAAATCCCTGCCAGCCCCATTGTTACACGTGTTCAACTCTGACACTTGTTTTTTTATATTACCAAACAGAAATGAGCTCACTGTGCAACTCACAGAGAGAACAGTCAAGGGATGAGGAAACTCCTCCTTCCTACTTCACTGGGACAGCAGCTGCCTCCAGAAGTGCTGAGGAAGAATGGAGACTGATAGTTTTCATGAAATATGGGGGTAAAGCAACATTTGCTGGCACCCAGGAGCCAGACTGAGCTTCCAGAGGCGGAGTCCCTGGTCTGAGCACAGCCAGGAACTGAGGGTTTGGTGCCCCCGGCTGAAGGGAAGGAATCTGTGTTCCCAGGTGCTGCTCTGCCCGGAAGAGCTTCATTACGGAGCAGGCGAGGAGTGCCACATGCTGGAGGGATGCACTAGGGCGACCGTGTCCCTTCCAGCCACAGGATGTTGTGCAGGTTATGGAGGAGTAAGGAACAGCTCAAAGTGGCTCCTGCAAAATCCAACAGGTAAACATAGAGGAATGCATTTTCCTAACACTGTTCATGTTGGGACAGATCTTCATCTTCCTTCACAGGCAGGCACAGAGGGACACTGGGGATGCAACCTGCATGGAGCCCTCCCAAATCTGGAGATGGGACCGACGACTCTGGGCCACTGCTGCTGGGAACGCCACCGGGAACTGGAAGGATGTATTTACTACGTTTACATGGGTTATATGAAGGGCATAGGGAAGATGTGATGATTCCGAATATTCAGGCTGATATTCTACAGAAAGTTTGCCTCTTTATTCAACAGCAGTGAAAACCAATCCACTTACAATGTGACATCTTCTGACCTATGGTTCCTGATGGAAGCGAGAATCCAACATAAAAGGTGGTTGGCTTACTGCAGAGAAATCCTTGTCTTCCCATCACACATCTCCTGTTGAGGAGCCCATGAAAGGCAGAAAGCCCATGAAAGTTCAGTAACTTGGGGAGTGAAGAGACTGTTTTGCAGAAGAAGCATGACAGTCCCCTCTTAATTTGTTGGTGCAATGTCTGGAGTATCACATTTTCCTGTTTCGCTTTGGCTCTCTTCCTGTTTTCCTTCACATAAATATAAACATTCATGAAAAAGATGCTGGGAAGAGGAAAAGCAGCTCAGGAGGTGACTACATGAATAGCAGGAGATGTGAAAAATGTGGCTAGTAAAGTCCAAAGAATGACAATGTACTCCAGTCATCACTCTTTTGGGAAGAGAGAAGACAAACACACCTGACACACATTTACAGAGCATGACTATTCCCACATGCTGCCATGCTGGCTCCTGGTTATAAATGAGCAGCCTCCTGGCCTGACTCTGCAATTCCCTCCCACACTTCCCACTGGATGCCAGAGCCACTGATTGCTCTCTGTTAAATTAATGATTGCTTTAGTATAGAAGTGTCATCTGTAAGACTGTTTAAGCAAATACCAAGAAGAATTTATTCAAAGGAGAAGGAATATTTCTGCAATGTGGGTAGTGCATGCAGAAACACGTGGCACACTGCAGCACCTACAGGCAGCCCTCCGGGATGCAGTTTGATTTGCAGGAACATATGCTCCTCTGCATTGTATTATATTAGTAAAATTAACACAGTCAAATTCATTTAAGAGAAGTATTCAAAATAATAATGCTTTGAAGTGAGATTTTGGCTGCAAAACACCTTTTCTCATTAAAGCAGTATAACAGAAAGCCTCGCTGCTCTCAGAGCAGCTGCAGTTTGTCATCTGTTCTAGTAAAACTTCCCTCAAAGTCTGGAATAATTTTTGGAAAAAAAAAAAATGTTTTTTTGGGAAAAAAAAATTTGGGGGAAAAATTGTTGGCAAACCCATTTTGGGTCTCCTGGAGTACCCATGAGGGGCAGGGCAGGACTGTGAGGGGCAGTCTCCTGCAACCCAATCTCCTGCTGGAAAAACTGATTTTGCAGCTGTCACTGAGATCCTGCTGGGCAACCCCTCATCTGGCAGCTTTTATATCTTTTATTTAAAATCCAGCTGGAAATACTTATCAGCTCCAATATGCCAGATGTGAAGGATGTTTGTCATACATTTAATTTCTCAATCTGTATGTTGGCCAGAGCCTCCATGACATAATTTTATGAGTAGATAAGTTGCCACTTTTGAGGATGGAAAAATTCAAAACATAAATCACTGCAAATTATCCAGGTGGCTGAATTGTAGAGAAACATTCCTATGGTCCGGACACAGACAAAGACAAGGGTGTTTGCATTTCACACTTGACTCCACCATAGACGGATACAAAGCAGGACCAGATCACAAAATCGCAGAATCACAGAATAGTTTAGGTTGGAAAAGACCTTTAAAAGTGAGTCCAACCATAAATTTAACACTGTCAAGTCTGCCACTAAAAAACCACGTCACTTCTCTGTGACAGTCAAACAGGGATGGACATGTGTCCTCATTCAATCACAGTGTCACAAGGACAGGCCTCTCTCCACCCAGATATTTATTTTTCAAAATTGTTCTCATTCATATTTGCAGTACCAGTGCCTAAGCTGAAAGAATATGATGGTTCAGTCTGCTTAGCTGAGCTGGTCTGTGTGACCGGGCAGCTTAAGCAGCCCCAGACCTGGGCTTCTACCTTAGCAAACTGTTGATGACATGAAGGGAGAAGCTAGTGCATAACCAGCTCTTGGTCCTGCTGGGGAGCGTCCCTAGAAACCATTTGCCAGCTCAGGCCTCTGCAGATTGCAAGCAAATTTCATCTAAACTTTTATTACAGCAGGATGAATCTTTCTGCATAAAATTGGCACCGATTATGCTAATTAAATTTGAAGAGTTCATTAGGTAAATGGTAATTGCAATAACATGCTTTAAAGAAATGATGAAACACAAACCCTGCTTTCAAGAAAATCACTTATCCCCTTTCCAGATAACCTTCAAACAGCTGTGTCAAGATTAATAAGGGAAAGCAGCATTTCAGAAATATGAGCTTTCCATACCAACTGTTAATTAATACATTGCTGATTCGTTTTCCAATTTATACATCTTACTTTCGCACTCTCTTTGACTGACCAGCTGGCTACTCTCTTTGCTGCTGCAGCTTGCTTCCTGCCATGCGTTGCTGGCACAAGGGTTGAGGGATGCAGCAGCCACACTGACCTCACATTGATCAGGACCTGCTACCAGTCATTAAGCACAATGGGGAACTGCTGACTCAGCAATATTCAGCCCTCCTCCTGCAGCACTGCCACACCAGCCAACTTTGGGTTTATTTTGCTTTTTTCAAAAAGGCAGTAAATCAGTAGGAAAAAACGATGCCTGATTCCAGATACTGTTGTAGCAGGAATCACCTGCCAGTGTACAAGCTTCCCCATGTTTTTCTTAAGAAATAAGCGCATTTTTATCTTGTAAGCCCCACAGCTGTGGTGAAGATGTTTATTTGTACTGCAGTGGCACTACAAACGTCAGCTATGTACTGGGATCCAATTATGTCAAGTACTTTCTGATTTAAGTATGCATTATGGAGCGGGGGGAGAGCAGACGTCTGCAGAAAGCTGCTGTGCTCTTTGCAGAAGATCCCATTCTTGGGGGATACATGCTGGATTGAGTCAGGGAATGGAAGGGATTGCAATTCCTCCTGCAAGTTAGGCAGCTGCCTCCCTCCTGCCTCCTCTGGAAAATGGCCTGGAAAGCTTCCTGGGTGCTGGCTCTCACTTAGCAAAGGGCGACATATCAAGCAGCTAACAGCGTTTCTTCTTTCCTTCCAGTGATCTCACAGCATTTGGGAATGGAAGGCTGGCGGCTGGAAAGGTCTGTGAATATTTAACAAGAATTGATACCTGTGGTGGCTGTTTCAGGAAAGAACCTTTAAAAATAATTGAGCAAAATCTTGAACTTACAGCTGTTTTCAAACTTGCTTTTTCTTTGCTTTTTTTTTATAAGAAAGTCATATTCCGTGCACCTCTCCTCGCCCATTCTGCACTGCATGCCTTAGCAAACATCAACAACTTCAGCCATTACTGAGCAGGCTGCAGAAACGCGTTTTCAACCCAAAATACTGACAGCAACTATCAGGAAGCTGAACTAAGGACAAGTGTCACTGGCATCACTACAGTTTCTGCTGCTGCTTCTGATGGTTATGAGAGGGTCCCTCTAGACTTCACGGCTGAACCTGCAGCAACATTCGTTATTCAGCTGTGCAGAGAGGATAATGCTCAGGTGTACAAGACACAGACTTCCACCCTCCCTGCTGCAGGGACCCCAGGTATGTACAGCCGAATACCTCTCATCAGACTTCTGGGTGTTGTTCACCACCAGAAGATGCCAGTGAACTGCAAAGAGGAAAGTTGTTCCTTGGTATCGTTTTTGTTAAGCACAAATCAGGTTTTATCCAAGGAGTCTTTTCACCCAAAAGGTGAATCTGCCATTAGATCGTGGTCAAATAAGGGCTACAGCCCTTGCTGCTCCCATGTTTCTACTGCTGCTGACAGTTTTCATAAAGCCTCCTCTAACAATTGTCAGCACACATATGAAAACTACACCAGCTGAAATGGTTTAGAGTTAGCACAAGGACATAAGAAATGCCAGTATGTATGCCAGGTACGCAGAGGAATACAAGCATCGGAGGCATTGGTAAGCAGAAGCAGAAGACAGATATACAAAGGTATAAAACCAATTATTAAAATGTAAAGACTTGAAACAAAACTAATATTCCAAGAAAGAACAAAAATCTTAGACAGGACAAGTTACAATAAAAACAACTTGGGAAAAGATGTCTTTGAAACAAAGCCCTGCATATTAAGACCTTAGCGAGCATTAATAATATTCAACTTGTTTTCAGCAATTATATGCAAGTTTAGAGATGCGGTTTCTTACTGTGAGCTTATCTCTCCTTCAGGGCTTAATGAGATAACTCTAAGCTCTAAAAGCTGGCAGAAAATAAGTATTAATGACTTTTCTCCTCTTCGGTTCACAAATACTCAAAAAGGCATAAAACTGGTTTTATAGGGGCTGCTATATATTGTTTCCCATTGCAAATAGCTGTGCACTCAGGGTTAATTAATTTACAAATGGTGGCATCGCATAACTGGTGCTCTGCTATAAAATGCAGATATAGCTCTAAGCACGCAGCACTTTGCCTCTTCGGTTATTGTCTGTGAAGATGACACCTATGTAAATTCAGTCAAAAATACAGTTGTGGGAAAAAAACAGCTAGATTATTTCAATCTCTCTTGTGTAAGCAGCCGTTTGCTGCCACTGCACTTATGCAAAATTGTTTCTTCTGATTAATATAATAGTTGTGTCAAGAATGAGTCAAATTTCCTGCAATGAACTTGCTGCTTTTCCAATAGATTTGAAACGTGTGGGGTGGAAACACTCATGACTGTGGAGAAGTCCTCTCGAGGAGCTATGACAAGGAGCCGGCTACTCATCCTATTCCAGCAAATAGCTGAGGGTTGAATACAAATAAAAGAATAAATAAGAGCAATTTTTTGATCAAGCCAATCTGGAGTTATCTGGCCCTGTGTAACTGTGATAGCAACCACCTCACTGAATTAAAAACTCACTTACAAGCTGCAGCACAGTGATTCCTGGCCAGAGGTACCACCCAGACCTCACCTGCATGGAGACAGCTTCCTATCAGTGCCAGTGAACGCAGTCTTGTTTGAAAAGAGTCTCAGATGAACCAGATAAGATAGACATCACTGCATGTTGCATATACTACTGTATGCATAAAATGTATGTATTGTCTCTTAAGAAAAAGTATTCCACTGTCAGCACCAGCTTTGAGCAGAGTTGTGACAAACATACAGAAGCAGACGATGCCGACTGAAGCCCCCTCTCCGTACGCCCATGTTCACTGCCACTCTCGGCTAAACGCATGGTGCCTCGGCTGCTCCTACCAGAAGCTGACACACTGCCAAAGTGGGTCACCCAGGGTTGGCCAAGGGAGCTTGCTTGGTTGAGACAGCTCTCCGGGGATGTCACAAGTGACTGGGACTTGGCTCTCAGCTGGGGCAGGGTGTGGATGAAGTCTCCAATGCCTGGGACACGTTGTGGCACAGGGCACAGATGGGGGTATCAGTATCCCTCTGTGTTGCTGCTTTCCCTGCCATCAGATACAGACTTTGCCATGAATCTGTCCCTATACCTTGGTATAATAACTGCTACATACAGTGTTGGAGCCTGCAGCCTCAGGGCTTGCCTGCTGCCAGCCCCTGTCCCATCCCCACAGGGAATGGGATCTCAGCTGGGAATAGGGCTGTGACTCCACCTGCCACACTCCCAGGGAGTCTGTATGGGAGAAGGAAACAGAAGTAAAAGCTCCCCTGGGAGTGGCACATAGCAGCTCCTGGATTAAAAGTCAGTGAGATTGATAGAATGGATCTCTGCCTCAGCTACAGAAACCTTTGCATTCAGCATTAGCTCATCCCCTAACTGCAGCTGAAGTCCACAGCTATTTTATACCATGGAAAGGGGAGCAGACAAGAAAAACAGTCATGGTCAGTAAAGACAACTTGCTGGAGGTGTTTTTCCCTTCCCACAATCTTGTAAAGTCGACTCTTCTTATGAAGCCCCAGCAAGCACACGTCTGAGCCTGCTCCTGGGAGACTTTTGGCTATTCTTAGCTAAGCGGAAGGAACAGCACTGTCACAACACGGAGTAAGGAATAAAAGAGCTAAAAAAGGAACTGTGGCTGACTTCACTTCCATTTTGCCTAACAAGTTCATATTAATGTTACAAAAATATTTGTTTTCCTTCTCTGATCATCGCTGTATGACTTTCAAAAGAATTAAATCAATAATAAAAAGAATCATGTGAAATTAAACTTAACCAATTATCTGGAATCTAGGAAAGTAGTATTTCAGTAAATATGGATAAAATGTATATTTATTGGATTTTGCAGACTTAACATTCTACTGCAAAGAGAAGTTTGTAAATCTGGACACACAAAGATATTTTTGTGTCTTTTCCCCATAGAAGCAGCGTCAAAAACATGAGGATGGGGAACCACTTGGGCCACTGGCTCCATCCCTCTGCCTTCAGACAAAACACTTGCCTCTGCCCTGTCTCACCAGCACTGGCCCGAATGAGAATGCAGCTTTTTGTTTATAAGTCTCAGGCTGACATTTGCTGATGTTTGTGACGAAACACAGCACAAAGGCTTTCCTTGGTGTTCCCAAGAGCTGTGTCCTGCATGCTCAGCAGACCCATGCGTCAGACCCGGCATCCCCTGCTTTAGTCTTGTACCAAAGCTGGAGATAAAACTTGAAGTTTTGCTGGAGGCAGGATATCACCTGTCATGGCCAGAGGTTTGCAGCCAGCTCAGGACAGCCGATGTGCATGAAGCCACAAGTAAACGTGTGCTTTTCCCGTGACCAAGAGCTGTTACATCCCACTGGCATCCCCAGGCAGAACTGCAGAAAGTGCATGGGGTGCCAGTTGTCATTCATTTATCAGTGCTATAGCCCAGTCAATAGTTGCTATAGCTCCAGCCATCCTTCAACAGGAAGTCATTAAACATGTCTATTGATTACCTCAAGATTTTCAACAATATGTAAATCTTTCACTAACTAGGGGATGGATGTCTTTGGCTGCAAACACCTCCTTACACCCGATTTCAGGAGTTAGTGAAGTGTGTACCCCTACTGTTGTACTGCTCAGCTTTGCAGCAGGTTTTGAGTGAGAGAGCAGGACTGGCACTGGGGAAGCAGTAATGCTGATCTAGGCAGATGTTTGCCTCTGCCCTCCTCAAGGAGCAAAGCAACCAGGGGCTCAGGTCACAGCCCCAAAGGGTTCTGTGAGGCACAGGAGTTGCCATGCATGACCCCCTCCTGCCACAGGCTGCTCAAGGCCCTTCTTCTTGTAAAAGAAAATATTGAAACTAAAATAATGCAATCAATAACTGGAGCGTTTGATTCTCACTGACCTGAGCACCGTTAGCACAGATGTTCCAAAGGGCTCTGGTCTTACAATGGCAGCATGCATTGACAGAACCAACACCAAACCACAAGCATTCCCCAGCCATCCCTAGGACAGCCTTGGCCAGCCCCCGCCCAACACACAAACCCCAGCTCCACTGTGGGTACGGTTCCCATATCTCCCCATGTTTTCTTTTTCCAATCCCAGACAATGGTGCTAGAGTGTACTTGTCCTCCCAGGTACACCGTTGGTGCATAAAGTTGCCAAAATTACAGCTCTCCCCACGCCCTGCATCAACCAAAGTGACTGGCCAGTTCCTAGAAAGGGTCAGTGTGGGGCTTTCTGTATTCCATGGATATGGGACCATTGGTCACGGATCAGGCCCAGGTGCTCCTTTGCATGAGTATTCAGTGGTGGGTCAAGGAAATTTTCAAGGTTTACAAGGGGAGTTTTGGGTCAGATTCTGCTCGGATAAATTAACAAAGAGCAATGCAGCAGCAGGTGAGAGCTGGTGAGCCTGTCTCCAGAGCTGAGTGTGAGCACCAACAATGGCCCCAGGACCAGACACTGCTGCTGCTCCAGGAATTGTCAGGATTTACTGGACACAATTGCAAGAAGGAAAACCAAAAGAAATCTCTGAAACATACCCCTTAGAAACAGATTTCCAGAAAGAACCTGAAATGCCAAGACACAGTAAACCCAGAACCAGTGACTCTGAGAATGCATGGACTTTCACACTGCAGACTCAAAGGCTGCTTGAATGCGCAGATCTGCCAGGCTATACAGTTCTGCCAGCCTAACAGCCGCTCCCATCCCAAACCACACAAGCTGATGCCTTCATTTAGCTCTTCCCAGGTTTGCTTGGATGTTTGTGTGATGCTGTTGCTGGATGCATCACCCCAAAAGCCTTACCTGGGCTATCTCTTTGGCTCAGCCATGCCAGCCTGTGCACTGGCATTTTCCAGATCCCATGGGGTTTATGCCAAGGAAATTTTTTGACTTATTGGCTTTTCTCTGCTTCCTTCCACAAAACCCTCACCATTCATACCTCAGCTGTGAGCAAAACATAGTCCTCATTAAAGTGCTTGAAAATGTCAGCTGTCTCATCCCCTTAAACGATAAAATCCTTCTGGCTTTGTTTTTATTTTCCTACCTTGTTAGCTCCACAGGCTCTTGCACTTTCTCAGGAGATCACCTGTACTTTTCTCGCAGCAACCCATTGCTCGACCATAACCAGCAGTCTGCCTCTGAGCTGAGGAGCCAAAAAAAATCAGTCCAACTATTAATAAACTCACAAAACTATCACCATGAGCATCAGCTAAAAATACTTGATGCTTAAACAGAATTGGATAGAATGGGATTCATTAATGCTCATGTATCTGCTCTTAACTGATTTGCACCCTGATTTTGAAACTGGGGAATTGAAAAAGAGTTATTTAATGTGCAATGTCCCAAGTGCAGCAGGGCTGAGATGCCCTGCGGGACATGTACAGCATTGCTTGGCTGTGGAGTCCATGAATGGCACCAAGACAATTTTAGCTCCTTGATGAGATGAGTTTACTCAGTTTATTTGAGCAATGGAGCAATGTGGAAGGCTTGCAATCCGTCATTCTCTGACAGCTCTCAATTCCTGTTAAGATAACCAAAAGGGTTTTCACCTTTTACCCAGTGAAGTCAAATTGAGATACTGAACTTAACACCAAAATGCCAACAAACAAACTCTCCACTGAAGATTTACTTCATTCTCTTCCAGATTTGCCATCTCCAGTTCCTACAGCAAAATGAACCCCTTGGACAACTACTGAGCAAGATATACACGTTGAAAGAAGAGACGCTGGAAAAAAAACATTCCTGTTGCAGCATGAGGCTGATTCCTTGGGACATTCTGCCAGGATCTAGGAGTGTGCTGCCCACCCTGCCTGTACTTTCCACTCTCTGCAGAGAACAACCTCTATATGCACCAGTACATCTGACCAAGCTGTGGTGTGGATGCACTTTGCCCTTTCTGACTCAGGAGCTCCTCTTTGGAGCCCACATTCCCTCAGCAGGTTACAGATAACCTGCTCCGAGGGCAGTGGCTGCATGCAGACTGCAGTGTCAGCAGCATGCTGCAGTGGGCTCTGCCCCTGAACCTCACTGACAATCTTAGCCTTGGAAAATACTTGTTAGTCTAATGTGAGCAGTTAACAGAAAAGTAATTAATGGAAAAGTAATTCTCATGGATAACAACAGAAAAAAAGGACAAAGTAATAAAGTATCAGTCTATATATCAAATAGTTGTTTAAGATCTACACTAGCAAAAAAAAAGCTGCTGTAATAGCTGAGGTGACCATGCTCTTTTCACAGAGCAGGTAAATTGAAATCTTAGCATGTACCAAGTGGTCAAACCAGAGCCTGAATTCAGTCTGTGATAACAAAAGAACACTTGACCCTAGCAAAAGCTGGGATTGGGCAGTGTGTTGTTCCCAACTGATGCTGCAGAGCCCATCTCACCCCAATGCCATGAGCCAGGGAGTGGCCCAGCAGCCAGCTAGTGCCCAGCTCCCAAATACTGAGACTTCAGAGGGAAGCACTTCCCAGGTTTGACTGGCAAAGACATTTGGCTGGATATATCAGACTTCCAGCTGACTCTGCAAATGTTGGTGTAAGATCTTTTGATTTCCCACAGGGCTTTTGACCCCTCAGTGGAGTCTGTGAGAGCCCTCAGGAAATCCCAATGTGCCAGGATCTGGAGAGGGTAGATCCTGCTTGCCCACAATGGGTGCCCCAGGAACAGCATCCAGCCCTAGCTGGGTGCAACAACAAGGCTATGCACTTCGGACACATTCAGAAAACAGATGAACAGGAAAAGAGTTTTTGTAATTCCTAACAAACATTTCAGCAAAACCACGTAAAAAGTTTCTCATCAAAACAGGGCAATGCAATGAAGGACAGAGAGACACTTCCTAGACTTACCTGCTGTTGTGTTTTAACCCCAGCTGGTAACTAAGCTCCACACTATCACTTGCTCACTCCCCCACTGGTAGTATGGGGGAGAGAATCAGAAGGGTAAATTGAGGCAACCAGTGAGTTGAGACAGTGATAGTTTAGTAGATAAAGCCAAAGCCGTGCACACAAGCAAAGCAAAACAAGGGATTCATTAATTTCTTCCCATTGACGGGAAAATGTATTCAGCCATCTCCAGGGAAGCAGGGCTCCATCACACATAACGGTGACTTGGGAAGACAAATGCCATCACTCTGAATGTGTCCCCACTCCCTTCCTTCTCCTTCCCTCAGCTGTGATTGCTGAGCATGATGCTGTATGGTTTGGAATACCTCTTTGGTGATTGGGGTCAGCTCTCTGGGTCCTCTCCCAGATCCCTCTGCCCCCCCACCACTGGTGGGGTGGGTGAGGAGCAGAAGAGGCCTTGGGGCTGTGTAAGCCTGCTCAGCAGTGACTAAAACATCCCTGTTTTATCAACACCATTTCTAGCACAAATCCAAAACTCAACAGTAGCTACTGTGAAGAAAATTAACCCCATCCCAGTCAAAACCAGCACACCAGCTTGGAGAGATGCATTAAGGATGTGCTTACCAAGGAACTCCATGTTCCCCAGATTACTTACCTCTTTCTTTAATGGATGCACAAACTGGTTTCAGTAAAAAGGGTTATAGGAATCTGCAATCAAAAGTTGAAATTAACCCAAATCAAATGTTGGGGATAATAAAAAAGCCTCCTTTAACATTTCCTACCTCTTCACATTTCATACATCCCCTCTCATGCTAGTGACAGCTCAGCTGATAACAGCCACTTCTAAACAAGGAAAAATAAGCCACACTTGAAAATGTGTTACTTAATAGCAATTTAAACATGATTTTTTTTCCTAGTGCAAATGTAATTTAATACTTTCAAAAATATGTTAATTAGACATGAGTGACTCTAGGGATGAGCTAACATTTTCAAATATAACCTGTTTTTCCCCGTCTAGACATGCCAGATGTGTCCTGCCTTTAATTCTTTGTTATTTTATGCTATTCAGACAATGTAATGATGTATTACAGCATTTGCGACAACCTACAATATATGAGATCAGTGAAATTTCTGGACACTTCACATGATTTATAGATATTAGCATGGGCCTGTTAAGCTTTACTCTCATCCAACCTGCTGTTACAGAACTGATCGCTTCAGTCC
Organism: Tapera naevia; assembly: GCA_033556795.1. NCBI lineage: Eukaryota > Metazoa > Chordata > Aves > Cuculiformes > Neomorphidae > Tapera > Tapera naevia. The sequence continues at coordinate 684,760 of JAUMJJ010000198.1, read as the reverse complement.
CAAAAAGTAACATTCTGGGTGCCCAAGACCCTTGGATTTCTTCATAGAGAAATGTGAAACAGAATGTGCATACCATTATCAAACACAGAGATGGTTTTCAATTTTCCAAATAGTTTTCCCTAGAAAGTCTGATTAGAGACCAGAACTGCCATGAAAATGCATCGAGTTTGATAAAGTCTTAACTCAAAGATGTTTAGTTATCAAGATGGGTAGGAAAAACTTATGCCAGGTTCTTTGTCTTTTGCTTTCTTGGGGACTTCTGTTTTTCACAGGCTGCAAAGCACAACCTCCTCCTACCCAAACCCAGCCCTGGGTCACACAGGCGTTGCCCTGAGAGAGCATCTGTGCTCTGCTCAGCACAGAAATTTCTTCCTCTCTCAGAGATAGAAGGGATCCAGAAATAGGTTTGACAAAAAAAACCAACTCTACACAATCTTGGAAAGCAGGGATGATCCTCCCATGACTTCTAGCCCTGCACCACCTTCAGGCATTGGGTATCCTAGGGACTGCCAGCTCTCACCAGCCTCCTCAGCCCTGCATCCTCCAGGTTCCAGCTTTTGGGAAATTTCCATCAATCCTCACATCGGCACATGTGTCAGAGGGGTCCAGAAAGTTCAAACACAGCAAATGAGTTGAAGTCCTTTCAGGGGAGGCTGAAAAGCAAGGTCAGAGCCACTCCACAGTTCAGGGCTGATATATTCTGCCATTGCAACAAAACCAATCCAGAACGCTCCAGAGAGAGCCCAGAGAAATGCAGTTGTAAATGGACAGACTCCTACCACCCATCGCAGCTGGTGGTGTATGAAATACCAGCCTCATTGCTGGTAGCTGAATCTGCACCCCCAGCACTGAGCAGTTTGACTTGATGAAGCCTTAAATCAGCACATTCTGCTTCCAGATTGAAAAAAGCTGTCTGGGTCCTTAAGCCACCTGGCAGATAACGAAGCGTTTGGTTCTGATCACTGCCATTATCTCCTCAGAATTCCCTCAGAAGCTGGACTCTCATAATGATGCAAGAAGGCAACAACTGAAGATGGTTTCAAAGGCATTTCACGTGCGAGAGGGTCAGCCATAAATGCAGGTGGCTGCATGGGACAGGCACGGCCTCTGCCTGGTTCTGCTCCCACACACTTGCGGCAGCAGATCAGCACAAAGACTAGCTTACACTGCCTCTCAGCCCTTCCCAAACGTCCCAAGGCAGCCAGACTTCACCATCTCTCCCTCTGACCTCGATACAAGTTTCTGTTTTCTTGGCAGTTGAAATAATTAGGAATTACACACTTGATTAGTCTTTCAGCACTAAATGAGAAAAGTGGTCTGTATTGCTAAGGGGAGGCAGCACAAAAAGGGAGCAGGTAGCTCCATCACTGCCTGCAAATGGGACACAGCAAAAAGCACCATGTCTCTGCTTGCTTCACTGCAGCCTCATCAGACCTGAAGATTCTCACCCAATATCCACCAATAAATTATTCTTAATGAGAAATTATTTAATAGACTGAACAGAATTTATGAGCATGAAATGCTGAAGAAAAAACAGCAGAGAGGCTGCATATTAATTTAAGAAGCATTTGGGTAATGCTCTTAATAACATGCTTTAACTTTTGGCCAGTCACAAAGTGGTGAGGTGTTTGAACTAGATGATCTTTGTGGGTCCCTTCTAATTGAAATATACTGTTCTGTTCTGTTCTGCTCTATTCTAGTAAATTTGAGCACACAACCTGCAGGGAGCTCCTTGGATGACACTCCTGCAGCTCTACAAGCCTTTGCAGGTGGCCATGGGTGCCTGCGCTTTGCAGAGCACCACATAAAGAGCCCTTGCTCTGCACCCTGGCTGGGGGTAAATTAAGTCTTTCAGCTTATTGCTGCTGTACAGGGCTTATCACAAAGCTTGACCTTATCTAGGGAGTTCAGAGACTCCCCAGGGCTTGGGCCCAGTGTACCTTGAGACCCCATACAGCACTCAAGGATGCTCTCACTGCACCTTGCTCCCACAGCACCTTGCACAGTTGTGAAGTTCAATGAACACAAGAAATAACAATATAAAGACACTTCAGTTTTATTTGGTAATAACTTGGTTTCATATTTCAATGCAGTATAAGCAGGCAGATACATTCTGCCCAGATAAACTTATATTTAATTACAGATGGTGAAGATCATAAATGAACCAGAATCTAGCCCAACTCCTTAATGTGACTCTCCAGCTTTGCAACAGCAGGTTGAGACCTCATTTTCCTCTTTTTGTGATTACAAATAAATCCCCTTTTAAAAGACTGCCAGATCTGGTTTTGTTCTTGTTTTTTAATCATCCTTTTAATCTCCCCAAGTACCTAGGAGCCTCTTTGGTGCAGGGCTGTGATCCATGAACAGAGGAGGAGACCACAAAAGCCATGGTAGCAGCATAGCGTGTGATACAGCAACTTAACGCACAAAGAAAACTACAGCCCCATCTGCAATCTGGGTCCTTATATAAAGAACAGATCCATTATTGCATCTGGAGATTTCTGTAAAGCACAGACCCCAGATAGAAGTAATGCTTTCTTCACTTCTTCATTGAATTCCTGCTTATCAGCTATAACTCCACCTCCACAACCCAGCTGTGCAAGCTCAGCTGCCAAGGGTGATCAGCTGAAAACTGAGTCTTGGTGTATGTTTTCCTGCACTAAACAATGCCTCGTTTGTAGACCCAAGGCTCTTGCATGCCCTGCACTGCCCATGCATTTTGTATCCGAGTCAAAAGCCAAACACTGCTGAGCTATAGGAAGGCAGATTTCTACCTACATGTGCTGCAAGGAGCCTGGTATCAGCCCAGCGTCATCATCCTTAAAGCAAACAAGGCAAGGCATGAAGGAGACAAGAAAACCACACTAGAGCCATACAGTGGAAAAAAGAAACACTCCCCTCCCCCATACCCTATACCCTCAAAAAAACAAAAGCTTTTTCGAGCTAAGACAGAAATCCTTCTGTTTGTTTTTTTACTGCCTGTTCTGTAATCAAGAGCACAAACAGTGACAGTCAGCTTTCATCAGGGAAGGTTATGAAAAGCCTGATTGGATCCACCAATTATTCCTGCTGGGTGCCAAGCAGGGAATCTCCTGACTAGAGTTCAAGCCGGAGAGAGGCCAGGGCTGATGATAAGCTGTAAAATGCCACCAAAGACAGGATCGAAGAGACCTTGACCCGATGGGACAAAACTTCTGCCCCACTGCAGTCACTTGCACTGGCACTTGGCCATGCATGGCTCTACAACTCACTGAGCCCGACTGCTGCGAGGCAAATGTTACAAGGTCCACTCAAGGAAGGAAACCATTTCCCAAATTTGCCAGCAAAATCCACGACAGGAGTGACATGTCGTCTGAGATACCCAGCACTGCCCGTGGTACAACAGTGAGCCTGTCCTCAGTATTCATCTAGCATTAATATTTCAGGACTACACAGATTTGGTAAAATATTTCCCCTGGTGCTGTCAGATCCTCTCTACTTGGAGTTTCTCAGAATAAAATCCTATTTGCTTATAAATTTGTGATGTGATGGAATTACAAAACAGGTCAGCTAGAAAGTTTGAAAATTCTGCCTAACGTCTCCCTTTGAAACATAACTGAGGGTATGAGCAAACACCTTACTGGCTCATGGTACTTCTTACTGTGCTGAGAAGATACAGAGAGAATATAAGAGAGCACTGTGCCCTGATGGAGCAGGAAGTCTGAGCACCACGTCCCATAAAAGTTGTCATCAGAAAACATCTTTCTCGGTGCTTGCGTTTTTATTTCCCTTAGCAATGAAGTACTGATAGATTATGCATGCTTCTCACAGAATAGTATTGCTGAACATTAAGAAAAACATCAGAGTCAGAAAATACAACATCTTACGCTATTCTAAGAGCTACATTTTCTAAGAGGTCGGAGCTAGAACCTAAATTTGTACTAGGGATTACTTAAATTTGCAGCATTAAAAGTGAACAGAGATGACAGAACTTGCACATTCAAGTGACACCAGACTGTGCATGCAAACGTGCTTTGAATCCATCAGTATGATCCATGGGAAGGGAAAACAATACTGCCTGCACAGACCTGCTGCAGGAAAAAGACCAGGCATGGATAATTACTGCCAGTGAGACAGAAGCCCACGTACTTTTATTTTTATAAACCTCTAGGGGAAATGAAAGCCTTTGCACAACTGGAAGAAATCAAAAATACAGGTGGCACTTGTCTTTGCTCTAAAGCTACAATCAAAATGCTCTCCATTAGGATTAAAAGCTACTGGCTGGTGTTTCCAGGGACCCCACCATGCCGGCAGCTTGGATATGCTTTGCAGACTGAGCATCATCTCTGAAAGGGCATAATCAAACAATTTCTGGACTTACTATCTGCATCCTTTTCAACGTTATTTGAAAAACCACATGTCAGAATTTAGTTATGACACAAAAACTGTTACACTGTCAGTAGGCAGATAATAGGGAGAAATTTTGATATCCAAAAAGCATCTGAATGAAGCACATTGTCTGAGAGGCATCTTCGCCCGCTGTTATGTGCAAATGCCACACGTGGTTCATATCAGCTACTGAAAATGCTCGGGAGATGACTGGAGGCTGCAGGCAAAAGTAATGCTTTTTACTACATAGATGTGCAACACTGTGAGCATGTGCAGGGCTGAGACCGACAGTGCCTGCAGTGGGGCACGGAGCAGGGCCAGCACAGCAGTGGAGCCAGATAAGCCCCCAGAGGAGCAGACCAGAAAGCACTGAAGAAAGAGGGGAAGAGGAACAACTCATTCAGAGATCAGAGTGTGAAGAACCAGGTGCTCCAGAGCACTTTATTCTAAGGAAAGATGCTAAAACAGCTGGGAAAGCACCTTGTGATTAGGAACTGCATTTTATAGGCATCTTAGAATCATAGAATCATAGAATGGTTTGGGTTGGAAGGGATCTTAAAGATCATGCGGTTCCAGCACCCCCCCACCCCTCGCCATGGGTAGGGACACCTTCCACTGGATCAGGTTTCTCAAAGCCTCATCCAGCCTGGCCTTGAACACCTCCAGGGATGGGGCATCCAAGACTTCTCTGGACAACCTGCAACCAGTGTCTCACTACCCTCACAGCAAAAAATTTCTTACTAATACCTAATCTACATCTACCTTTTTTCAGCTTCAAAATCTTATTTTGTGGTCACTTGTTTCCAGACTGTTATTAACAAAACATTAGATGAAATTCAATGCAGATAAAATAACACACAGAGAAAAAAGCTTCTGTAAAGGAGCTGAAGTTGAAGACCATTGCTGCCACATAGGGGACGAACAGGACTAGGGATGGAAGGAGTAGTTCTGCAAAGGGGGAACCTACAAACACATATGAGGACGTTGCATTCACTGACTTAGATATTTATCACCAAGTTAGAGAACACAAAAAACACCTTTGTCTTCTTTTCCTACCAGCTCTTCATCTTTGCAAACCCAAGGTCAGCTTTGCCAAGTGCGATCACAGGTTTTCCTGTGATTTTTCTGGGCTGCCTCTCCCTTCCCCATGACAATCTGCAGCCCCAGGTGGGCTGGACTGGGACAACCACCCTGCTCGTCACACTCTCGCTCACTCCTGAGCTGGTAATGAGGTGTTTCCACAGAGTTACCTGCCAAACTCCAATATTCTGAGTCTTTTCAGGAGGTAAACTTCATATTGTAATAACTCTAAGTTACAAACCATCTACAGAAGTGTGCCCCATAGCGGGGGCCAGATTTGCAACACATTCAGAGTGGAATTCAGAGGAAAAATAGCATTCAAATATTTAACAATTGTACATAGTGTTCTTCAATACAAAACATTTTTCTAATCATAAATTGGACTATTTCATCAAAAAGTTGAGTTTCTTCCTTCTCCTTTCCAGCAGATATCAAATTTTTTTCCATAGAAAAATCAGCTTGCTACAAAGATGGTAAAAAGTCACCTTTTTTTAGAAAAAAGAATAGCAGCCCTGTACCTGTACAACAACCCTTTGGCTGCCACGCCATGAGAAAATGTTAAGAGACAGACGAAAATGGAATGTTATTTGCGCTAGAAGAAAACAAAAGAAAATATCAAAGAGAGAAATCAGACAGTAATGGCCAGAGCTCCTGCTCTCCCCAAAATTAACTGAAGCCTCACACGAAAGTGGATATGTGAGAAAAATCAGGGTCCAATAATTCATGGCTTTGTGGCAAACCCTATTAACTAAAAAGGGAGGAAAATGCTTCCAATTCACCTTCCTTTCACAATAGAAATGATCTCATGCATGTCATGTATTTAACTGAGGAAAGGTCTGTGTCAGGCAGCAGGCACAGAGTGGGTAGAACTGCAAAACAGGAGTGTGATGTGGAGTTAGACCAGGCAAGAGCTGCCAGATTGAAGTACAAAGCATTTATCTCATGGGGATTTGGTTTTCTGGGACAAATTCAGCATTGAATTGCTTTTAGCATAGAGTAATTACACCTGAGAAGTTTTTGTTTCTGCTTTCTTTCTCCCTTCTCGAAGCTGCTGTTGGCCCACTGCGGTTTATTCACAGAACTGTAAAACAGGGGCAGGACTTCCAGAGAGGTTTATAGGAAAGAGGAGCTTACCAAGCCAGAGTGGGGGTCAGATGGGTACCTGCCTCAGAGACATACCCAAAGTCACTGTCCACAGATGTTCTTTCCTTCTCTATATTTTTTCCAGGATTCAAAGCCTGTATTTATAGGGAGTAAGTTTATTCCAAACCTCTGAGTGCTTTTGTGTGAAGATGATAAACAAGTTTTTCAGCAAGCCTGGGCAAAACAAGAACTATTCCCATGCCACAGGGCTCTGGGGGTGGTTCTGCCACGAATTCTGGTCCCAGAACATGGACCGACACATGGACTTTGAGCAGCAGCCACTATTCATTCTTTTGCATCCCATCCAGAGCATGGTGTGTAATATTTAATATGCTGACAAAGACAGAGTTGCCTCATCACTTCAGATTAACATAGTCATCAGACCCATTTAGAAAGTAATCGAGAATGTCTAATTTTAATTAGATGTCGGTTTGCTGCTGCTGAACTAAACAAGATTACTGCTTTCTAGAGATATTTTTATTGAATTCAAATGCCAATTACAGTGTCTCCAGGTTGCCCAGTTTTACAGTATTGTAAACCAATGCCCCTGTAGCTGATACCCCACCGCAACCAATACCCCACTGGCTGATTAAGTAGCAACATAAACTGCATTTTATTATAGCATTAAAACTCTTCTGATATCTCAAAATATACCAGAACTGAATTCAAATGTGTGTATTTGATTCTGTAAACATTTTATAAGTTAGTCATCCAGACAAAATACAAGTGGAAATAAGGAAAATATAGCGGAATATGTTGCACTTACATGCAATAATACTGAGCACTGTATTGAGCAGCCTCATGCCATTACCAGGTTATATTTAAAAGCTTCTGGAAGAAGAGCTTTGCTTAAAGCTCTCTATTACCTTCTCTTCTCTGGCTTGTGAGGTATGGGAGAGAGGAACCAAAACATCCACAACATCCTGAAAATACTCAACCGAATGACGCAAAAGAGAAGAGATGATGGGGCAATTCCTTCTCCCAGACAGAAGCAGGGAAGCAGCTGCCAAGGCTGCACCTGGAGCATGAGGAGCCAAGAATGCAGCAAGTACAAGGAGGGCTCTCCTACCTGGGACACCAGCCTGATCCTGAAGCCCTTGGTTTTCCATATCCAGCCAAGCAGCGCTACATTGCATGATACTATTGAAAGCTTTGACAAGTTGCATACTTCAAAGATAGGTTACAGAAAAACAGCATTCTTCTACAGAGGGAATGTGCTGCTGACACTACAGGGAGCAGCCACAGCTCCTTGGCGTCCTTGATCTCACCAGAGAAGCAGCTAGTATGGGTTTGTTTGCAGTTGCAAAAGAAGCCTCTCTTATTTACCACAAGGACAAAAAAAAGGGAATATAATAAACACCCAAATAGCCAGTTGTGATGATGCACCTGATGAAGATACATAGTAACTGTTTTTGTTATTTTAAGCAGAACTAAAATCTGTGCCAAGCTACACAAGACTGCACAGTTCGCTTTGATAAGCTGGGGCTTCTGAATGCATTGGCTGCTTAACAAAGATGGCACGGCCAGCCTCAAAAAGTCCTCCTCACCAGTGGAAATTTTCTAATTTATACCTGTGATCACCAAATTTCCCACTAATAAAGGAAATATGTGAGGAAGAGGTGATTTTGCTGCAGTTTGCCCTGGAGCAAAGCCTGCACAGAGCCAAGCTGAGTGTTGTCACATCCCAGTTTTTCACCCAGCATTATGTGCAGCGTTTGAACAAGGTGGGACTAGCCCACATCCACCCCCAAGAGAGGGCTGAAAGGTGTTGGACAGCTGAGTTCACTGGATGGCACCAGCACCATTCAGCAGCAGCGTTCGCTCATTCACTCACCAACAGCTTCAATCACAAACTAATTTCCAGGTTCGTTTCCCTCTTTTCTTGCAGGAGAAAGGATGTCCTCTCATGTGAGAGGGGATAATTTTGGCATCATTATTACGTTATTATCTGCTGAAACTGTGGACTGCTATAGAGGACGAACTTTTTGCGCGGTTCATGCCAAAGCAGTATTCATTAATTTATAATGCTACCATCTAGTGCGCTGGGGAAGGGTGATGTGTCTTTGATTAATTGAAATAATTGGATTTCTCTTCTCTGCAGAAGGTTGAGCTAAACACATTGCATCTGTGTCTGCCAAGCTCTCTGCAAAAAGCTGGTGCACCCACGGGCCTCATCGTGGGGGATCTTCCTCCCGCCACTGCCAACCCCCCTGAGCCCCTGGGGCTGTGCTCCCACTGCACACAAACCGATCAGTCAAAATGCTCGGAAATCCCTGAAAGGTGTAACCCGAGGGAGGGGCAGGGGGAGTATTCAGGGTGACAATTTGGCGGAGCCAATTACTCAGAAAATTCAGATCTATATCAAATTTTAGGTTTAAAATATCAACTATAAAGACTTGCCTAGGAACCTGACATTCTTTTTCTATGTATCTTTCCTTTAGATAGTCTTATTTACCTCCTTTCCTCTGGGACAGCACTGAGGGGTAAACATTACCCTTAAGCAATAAGCTACTATAGATACAGGAAACTGTATTAGTTTTCTTCTCAAGGTCTCTGGAGAATGGAGGAGGAAGAGTGAGGTGATGGGCCAGTGCACAGCCCTTATCCAATGGCCAGCAGGGAGCATTGCTGGAGGTGCAACGATATGGCCCTGTTGCAGAAAGTGGAGCAGAAGCCAGTAACAGCTTCTGAGTAACAGATGCCATATATACTTTCCCTTAGCCTGACTTCAAGTTTATTTGTTTTCTTACCTCTAACCCAACAGACTGTAGAGCAAGTAGAAACTCAGAACACAGGTTAGTAGAAGTACGGTGCTAAATATTTCTGAAGGAAATATTTTGGGAGCATGTGCAAACCGAGAACTTTACAGAAACTGAAAATTCAGTACCCTCAGCAAAGGGACCTCATGTAAAGTCCAGCTGTACCAGGTCTCTGCTCCCCAGATGGCAGCTCGGGCTGGCTCATGAGGAAGGGGATGCATAGCTTTGGCATCCCCATGCCCCAGTGCAGGGTGCTTGCTGCCACCTAGCCAGGCTCATTTCCAGAATCAAAGTAACCTCTACTGGGATAAGTCACCTTTGTGGGAGTGACTGTTCACAGCAGAATAAATCACAGAGTCATAGAATCATAAAATTTTTTGGCTGGAAAAGACCTTTGAGATCATCTAGTCTAACCACACACTAAACCATGTTCTTTAAAAACTCATCTGTCCTTATTGACTCAACCACCTCCCTGGAATCCATCCAAAGGACTTCCAGTAAACTCAGTCCTACATGGAAAGTGCTACCAGTGAATCTGTGAGAAGGTGGAGTAGGGCTCCGACAGAGCCCCAGCACAGCAAACTACAAACTCAACTGGCAGTGCGTCCTGGAGCACAGAGGGAGCCCAACTGCTTTGACATTGCCTTCCCCATGGGAATCGCTTAGCAGGGAAAACTCTTTTTCCCCATGCTGAACGGAGCATGCCAGGCTCATCCAGCCCCTCCTGCCTCCCATGCAGGCAGGGAGGTGCTAGTGGCCAGGGAGTAAAAAGTGAACATTGGGATTACAGTCAAAACAAATTGTCCAACACTGACAAGGTCAGCAATTGCTGCCTTCATTTTTTATGTCCAACATATCATGCAGATTGTGCTCCATTTCACAGCCACCTCAATAAGCAAACACAACTACCCACCAGGATGTATGAAAACCTAAATGGCTCTAAATCGCATGTGTTCCTGAGATGTCCACTTATTTGAAAAGCAACCCCCAAAGTCTAGATTTCATTTAATTTTTTAACAGTACCCTAGTGTCACAAAGCAGCCACAAACCACTCCCTTCTCCCCTGGTCTGAGGAACAGTGCCCTGGGATCACTCCAATTGCCATGTTCATCCTCCCAGGGCCTGCAGAGAAGGGAGGGACCCTAACTGGGAGCACGGGGATCCCTCATCCGGGGTGAGCTGCAGTTGGATTGTATAGAAGGAGGACATAAAACTACAGTTAGTATGCAATAACTGTACCTGCCTCATCCACGGTGCCCAAAATGCTGTAGGAACATCTAAATAGATCACTAATGACAAAGAAAAGAGAGAGCCCAAGCTGCTCCAGAGCAACTCTTTCTAACAGGTTAGCTTCACTGGGGCACATGCAATTAATTTTTAGGAAATTCTCTTTGGAATTGTACTAAGCTGGTTTATATACTCATTCTTTTACCCATAATTTACCCCTGGACTATTTCTGGACACCAGCACTGTGAGACAACCAAGAGCACTAATCCAAGTCACCACCGTACCTTCCAAACTATCATAAATATTTTCTGTTTATTTACACAGAATTACACATTTTCTTTTTTTTCTAGGAAAAGTGAAGCTTTTTCCTGTCTCCTATGACACCAAGGGAGTTAATCTTAACAGCTTCTTGACACACTCAGGATCGCCCTGGGTTTTGTACATAGGCTGTTATGCTCTTGATTGTACCTGGCTTCCCCAGGGGCTGAGGAGCCCCAAAGCGCTACTACAGAATCTGCAGCTGCAGGATCTTACACTGCTTGGCAATCACATGCAACAAGCACAGACCACAGACCTACTCAATGGAGCAGTCACTCGTGAGGTTTGGTGAGAGATATTTGCTCCTTGGCAAGGGCACTTTGTGCAGGCACGGCAGCAATTTGATGCTGTGTTACCCCAGCACTGAGAGCATGTCCCTGCCAAGCTCCACTCCCATATCTCACGTATGAAAAAAATGTGCCAGAAGCAGGAGGTCAAACAGGCACCCAGTGTAAACAGGAGTGTGTCTCCTCTTCTTGCCCTCTGGCAGCACATCTAAATTTGGCTCATTGACATTTCTGCTGAACACCGCTAATGCAGTGAGTGTGCTCCTTCACAGGAGACAATATGGATAGTTCTTCCAGCCTGGGATGAGGCAAGTGTTCACAGGTGTCACTGGCACACACAGCTCTGCAGTCATTGCCATCCACTCTCACCCACTGTCTGTGCAGACACTGGCTGGTCCCTAACACATTAACAACAAAGGTTTCTAAAATTCCAAACAATGTGTAAAGGCACAGTGTGGACAGAAGGCATTTGAACAGAGACATTAAAAACATGGAAGACAGGAGGGATGCAAAAAACATCAACCCAAGATCTCAACGGAGGAAGGCCAGGACTTGGGATACCTGGGGTAGGCTCAGAGAAGTGACAGCAGGACAAATACAAAGCTGGGGCTTTTGAAACAGAACTATATCATGAGAAAGCTGGTCTGCAGGACGTGTAGTATAATGCCCAGCAGGTCTCAGACCACACTGCTCCCAGCTTGAGAATCAAAGTCTGGGTTTGAGCCTCTGATCTCACTGGTGGTCCAGATCGGATCACAAGTATCTTCCAAGCGTTTCTAGTGCAAGACTACCGTTGCTCCCACAAGCTGCCAGATATCACTTCAGCCTTTAAAATCTGAAACACACATCTTGAAATTAAAGAGGTTTTCTGTATGGGATGGGTGGGATGCCATGCACCTTAGCTGAATTTTTTTAATCATCTTCAATTCTTGCTGAAGGTGATCAGCAGTGCAAGGCAGAAAGGGAATGGGGGTTTTCTTTCATCACTGATCTTGAAATCAAAGCTGACACAGGGCCGTAAATTGGGCCCATTTTTGGCCATAGTCCTTGGTATGCCACCATATTTGCTCTCATCGTATGACTTGCACTGGCATTCAGGTAAAGGCTGTACCCAAAAAGCATGAACTGTCTCTGGGATGGAGAGGTCTCCCCGGAACGAATGGCCGACATGGCTTTGTGTCTCAGGATGAAGCATCATGCATACAGCAGAAGGGGCAGAAGCTTAGGCAGAAAACCTGCTGGGAACGACAGAGGAGAAATCATCACAATGGGTTAACTGGGAAATGGCACAGGATTTCACATGAATGTACTCATTTTTTCTTAAAAAAAAAGATGAAATTGCAGATTTTATACAAAATGTCCTAGGTCTGTCACTCTGAGACAACTTGTCCTCCCATGACTATTTTCACTCTCCCTCTTAGGACCAGCAGCAGAGCTGGAGCAGCCCCATACAGGTGGGAGGAGGACTAAGAGCACAAGGACACTGCACACCAGAGGAGGTTGAAAGCAGCAGTGGATCAAGAGACAATGCAAGGCAAGCCCAGAGCCTGCAAAAGCATCGCCTCAGCTAGAGAAAGGCATGCATTGGCCTCATTTGGCATCAGTCGTTACAGAAATAGCAAAGGAGGCTGTTCAAAACTGGGAAAAAAGGAAACAAAATTATAAGAATAATTTTCTTTAAACACCACACACAATTACTGTCTGGAGCAGAGCATTCCAGAACGTTTTCCTCTTAGCAGCCTAAAGCCTGAGCAAAGCCCCTTCGGCACCCACAGGGCAGCCAAGACAGGGGCATGTACAAACCTGGGGGGGATGTAGGGTTTTCCCCCTTTTTCATTTTGTCCTGATTAAAATGAGAAGTCTCGTCTACGGCAATGCGTTGCAGCACATCGTAGTTAAGATTTAAATTTTTAAGGTTCAGGAGTAAAACTGGGTGATTACCGGCTAGAAAATGGGTTGCTGGCTATCCTCTTGGACATGCATGCATAACTGCTTCCTAGGGATCTGGACCACTTTACACAAGGGAAAATCTGCCACTTTTAGTTCCACAGAAACAAATACAGCTTCAAGTTTTGACCTTGCTCACTGCTGAAAAAAATCTCTGGAGGTTGCTTTACACTGACTGAGGCTGTTATTCCTGATTGACACTGCTATGCGACCATGAATAGATTCAGGACCTGTATATGCAAAAATGAAGTCCATGCTGGGGCTTTCCTGCATTCACAACAAAATTGTCACTTAGTTTGCTCCTACCACGTATCTGGCTGGTGAAGAGGTGTAAGTGTGAATAAGATATCTTGATTTCTCAGGGCCAGGTTAAAATGCAGAAAGCAAACTGTTAGAAAAATATGCTTTGCCTTGCAAAGCAGTCAGATTGAATGCAGAAATCACCAGCTGAATAATTACAGGCCCCTGGGATGTCACCTTCACTATCACTTCTTTGCTACAGCTTCAGGCAGGCAGCAGTTCGAATTTCATGGTATTTATGGATTTGAACTAGATTTTTACCATTTACTACTTAGAGACAGGGGCTCCATCTGCTCCATGTGCCCTCCCACGCACACAGCAGCAGCTCCACTGGTCCAGGACCCTTGGAGGATCATCTCTCTGCTTTGTCCTTCCCCCTAACACAGGGTGCTGGGTTGCTGGAGCTACTGGTGTGCATGGGGTAGCTGGGAGAGTTCAAGCACCTTCAGATCTTCTGTATCTATTGTTGATTTGGTACTAGCTGCTGCTCAGGCTTTGAGCTGCAGGGACATGCTAACAGCCTATGCAATCCAAGCATCCCTTACAGCAGCCAGCTGTACCATTGTTCATTTCAAGGTCCTTTCAAAGTACAACCCAGACACATCTTTCATCATCGATACCTTCCAAGAAATGGTACCTTCTTGTTCCCTTGGCCTCTCCCCAGCACCCTATACACATCTTATGCCCTGCAAAACCTTCTATGGGTGCTGAGGATGCAGTTCACAGCTGTGCCACAGATGGATCACCTAAAGACCAGGGTCCTATTGCCATGCAATGTGCTATGATCAATGTATCAAAGAGAATAAAATATAGACCTTTAAAAGTAAAATTTTGAAGTTCTCTACAGGGGAGTTTTCAAAAGGAAGCAGCTTTCTTTCAAATTTCTTTTGCATGGAAGACTTCGCAAATATTTTTGCCATGTTCAGAACAAAATCTTGCCTCAGATATTAGACGCATTTCCATTTAGGAAGTGCCAGAAAAAAACTGAGACGGTCAGACTGTAGCCCCTGGCCAAAGGAGGCGTGGTCTCTTCTGGCCTGGATGTCTATGGGACAGTTGCTTAGATGGAATAGGTGTGGACTCTTCAGTGTTGGGCTGCAGTGCAGCTGTCAGAAGCAAAAAAACCCCACCTTTTCCCCAAGGAATGCCTCCACGCCCCACCCTGAGAAGCAGATTTGGGCAACCTCACAATATTGTAAACTGTGTGCTCACACCAGGGGTGCACATGGGGTATAACACTTCTCCTTCACACCAAAAATAGCACTGCATCATGCTGGGGAAGACTACTTCCAGTTTTCTTAAAGACAACCTGAATAAACTATCTCTGTCTCACCCCGAGGCAGCAGCATGGTGTAGTCTTTCACATCCCAGCCGAATAGGTGGAAAACAGGAAGAATCAGTTAACCTGAAGTAAAGGCAGTGCTGCCTGTAAAAGCTGCCCATCAACAGCCAGGAGTTAGAGGCAGCAAACACCCAAGTGCTGGAGCGAGACCTGAGGGCTGCAAGGAGTCCTCATGAAACACAACACTAGCCTGGCACTAATCACACCCCATGCTTAAATCATCAGCTTTTCTCATTTGGCTTCCAGTGCAAAATTTTTATTTTAATAGGAACGGAAGGTACTCAGCACATTTCATACATAAATCCCAGCCTGTTTTGTACCAAAAGTAGCACCAAGGCAGGAGGGTGAGCACAGGTCTGAGGAGATGAGGAAAGGCACGTACAGCTCCTTCTGTCCTGACCACAGCCAGCACTGCTTTACAGCAGGAAATAAACATTTCTAATTAAAATAGTTTATAATTGTCTCTAAGAGGTTAAAAATACTAGAACACAGAATTTGGACTTTTCATGAATAAACTGTGCTTTCTTCCCCAGCTCCTCAGGGCGTCTCCATAGCTACCGAGAGACTTGCTGGGTTGCCTCTGCCAGTTAATTGATTTTCAGAAAGAAATGACTAATGAAAAAAAAACCCAGAGTCTCCCTCTTTGGCAGGGCAGTTCCTCACAGTAGGCTTTTCCTTTTCCTCTGAGAGAGCCTAGTCTCCAGAGACAGATGTGAGAAGTGGCATAAATCTCCCCACATGCACACACTGAAATACACCACAGCATGATGTGACAAAATGGACGTGCATCGTTAACTCAGGATAGCCACTGCATTTCATACGGAAGTTATGGCTCATATAAAAAAAGATTGGATCCATGCCACACGCTCTTCCCATTAATCTGACACACTTGCCTTTCTGCAGATTAAATTGCATTCCTGGAAAGCAGACACCTGAGTGTCAAAGCACCTTACAGAGTTCCAGGAGAAAGAAAAGGATTACTCTCTGGTTCCTTACTAGCAGCTGTGAGATAGGTGGTCATATACAGAAGGACAGCTACAGCTTCATCCTGTTATTGCTTTTCCACCATAGACTATTCAGTAGTGCCTCCCGTGTGCCGCAGCCACGCTGCCAGAGCCACGCTGCGCCTCATCTGTGTTTGATGGAAGAGCCATTTTCTTCATCTGATGGTTATTTGAACGCACATGTGTGTGGGGTGCAACACTGCCTGGCCCTGCTGTGCCCTGCCTGTGTGGGGAGGTGGCCACAGGCAGCGGGTAGGCTGCCCTCTCCGGCCACTTCTGTTACACATAAGGAAGAAATATCTCAGTATCCTAATATTTTCATAGCTTTTTCCCTTGATCCTGTACTTGGGATGGCACTCCTCACATCCCCAGTTTTTTACATGGCAGCTTATTTGTTACTCCAGTTTATAATCTTTGACACAAAACTTTAATTTGCATTTCAGGATCCAGTCCTTGTACATCTTACACAGAAATGCAAAGAAAAATTTTGATAGAGAGTCCATTAATGCCTGGGCATTTCATATAAAATTTACAGCATTCATGAAAAGTTCCATGAAAAATTAATTTATGTCAGTGTAATTGCACACACTATTGCTTTATCATTGCCCAGAGTTCCCAGCTGTAACTGTATCTGTCTTGTGCCAAGCATCAAAACCACAAATTGCAGAAAGTTTAAAAGTGAAAGAACTGAGCTCTTCTGTACCCAAAGTATCTCAGGCATAACTTCAAATTTTTCTCCTCATGCCCCTCCGGGTTCAACACAGACAGATCCAACTCTTCTGCCCCAGTGACCAGTTAGCAGCAGAAGTGACCCCAGGGTAAGAGCAAGGACAGGAGAGAGCTCACTCAGGCAAGGGGCACTGTGGATTGCACAGCTCCCGCACGCAGACTTGGTGCCTGCGGGAACACCACCGGAGGATCGTAACAGCTTCCATGTGCCTTGGTTTGCTTTTCCAGGGGCACCTTAGGTTCTTCAGTGGTTTGGAGCAGTAATCTTTGCCCATACACTGCAAGACAAGGGGCAACAATCTGTGCTGCAGCCCTCCCCATGGCCAGCAGCTCAGGTTCCTGGAAGGTGCTGAATGGGAGCAGCAAAGCACAAGGGCACAGCCAGATGCAGGCAAGGAGGTGATGGGAAAAAAACATTTCCATAAAGCAAATCAGAAGCAAGCAGGAAATTATCCCTCAGCACTTCCAAGGACACATTCTCAAAACACTGTGCAGAGTATTTTTTTTTTACTTTTTCCTTCCAAGCTGTGAGCAAACCTCAGCCTCAGGCTGTCGGGCTGAGCTTTTGACTTTTTCAAGACCACATGCAACAAGAATGGAGTCCAGGTTCAGCCCAGAACAGAGGAACACTCCAATGCACCAATACACCAGAGATGCAGTAGGGAGCAAATGGTCCCAGCAGCATGCAGGAGCTCCCTACTGTGGGTGGGGAATCCTGCAACATCCCACCAGCCTGGGCACCACCAGTTCAGGAGGGTTTTCGGTATCTCACTAGAGATGTGGACACTGTTCTGCATTGTCAGTAGTGATCCAAACCTCATCGCTGTCTACGGCTGCCTGAAAAGAGGCTGTAGCAGAGCGAGTGTTGATCTCTTCTCACAAGTGACAGGTGATAGGACAAGAGGAAATGGCCATAAGTTGTACCAGGGGAGGTTCAGACTGGATACTAGGGAGAATTTCTTTACTGATAGGGTAGTCAGGCACTGGAACAGGCTGCCCAGGGAGGTGGTTGAGTCACCGTCCCTGGAAGCGTTTAAAAAACAGGTAGATGAGTTTTTGAAGGACATGTTTTAGCAGAAGATGGGTGTGGTTGGACTCGATGATCTCAAAGATCTTTTCCAACCAGATGATTCTATGATTCTATGAAACCAGAGCTGGAGAATGACTGGTTTTGGCTCATTCTCCAAAACTCCATATTTACCATTCTAACCACATTTTGCTAAACATGGAAGGGGCAGATACAAGGGTTTATCCCTTTTCCGAGGGCCCTGGGAGGAGTCAAGGCAGCAATGAAATCCCTTTGTGGACAGAAAATGCTGTAAGGAGGCATTTTGCATACATGCACCCAAGTGCCTACTAAACAAACAGCAAATTTCCATCTCATACACAACATCCTGGTGTAATTCTGCTTAATTTTATTTTATTGACAATTTATTTTCTTAAGTTATAACAGGTACTACAGAGAGCAGCCCATATTGAGGTGAGCAGTGCCACCACCAAAGGCACCCAGTGTGTGTGTGTTAGTATATATGTGTACGCACTCAAAGTGAAAGCCCACATGTACATGACTCAATAAAATACTGTTTGTTAGAGCAAGTGAAAATATAAAGTTACCTTTGGTTTCCTTTCCAGATTGCTTTAGCATTTCTGGGTAATGTGAATTCAGATCAATCAGAATAAAAGATGAAGGAGCTCTGCCTCACTATATTGTGCCTCAGCCAGGAAGAAAGCTGCTATCTGGGGGAAACAGGTAGAAATGTAGCATTATTTATGACACATCCTCAGCACTATTTCAGTGATTAAATAATTAGGGAGAGAGATTAAAAATTACTCTAAATGAGCTGAATTTTTAAACAGTCTTTCCTCCCCTACTTGTGCTGGCTACAAAGATTTTTAAATCATGCATTTTTTAAAACAGCTGGTAAAATGAAATATGACAGTGCGATAAATATACACATTTGCAATAGAGTTAGAAACAAAACACATTCAGTATGTTTCTGGGTGAACAGGAGCAGTTGTATCTGCTGCTTGAAAGGAGTTGGTACCTCAATACAACTGGAAAGCAGAATGTGAAACACTACATCCAAGGCAGATTTTCATTCCTGGTTAGCAGACGCTGTAAGAGGGGCTGCAGCCCAGTGAAGCAGAGTCCCACCAGGCATGGGTCACAGTCAGTCTCTTGAGTGAGCAGTGACAGCGTCCCCTTTCCTCGGCAGGTCTGGATGTCCCCACACAGGTGCATCACATGGGTGGCAAGCAGCACTCTGCTTTGCTCCTGAATGCAAAACCACCCAGGCCTGCAAAAGCAAAATAAATCTTCATGATCCCACAGTCAAATTCCTACAGAACTCCCACTTCTGCACATAGATTTTGTGGGGAACGTGGAGACAGAAGCAGCTCAACCAGTGAGGTCCTGCCTGGTGCTTGCTGAGTTGCTGCATGTTGCTTACTCCACAACTCTGCCCCACCAGGGCCTCCATTAAAATTCTGCTGCCAGAAAATGCCCGGGGCAGTGTGAGGAGCTGCTGCCTTCCAGAGCTTCTCCAGCAGCCTCACTCCTCATGGGGGAAACTGTCAGACTCAGGGGAAATGTGCTCCAGTAGATAATAGCAAAGGGGTCAGCTATTAAAAGGTGCTTTAAGTTGCAGCCTGCATGCAAACCGTACTCTATCCATGAAAGCAAAAGGAAAAAAATCCATCTTATAAGGGGTTACTGCTCTTCCTTCCTTCCTGCTCTTTTCCTTCCTATTTTAGCATTATATTTCATCTCAGAGCACTACCTGCTGACAGATGCTCTTATGTGCATGTCCATCGAGTCAAACAGGTGAATCACAGTGGGCTTGCCTTCCTACAGCCTGTATTATTTGCAAACAATAATTTTCCCCTACTTAGAGGGGTCCTCATAGACAAATCACTTTAAATGGCTAGAATAAGGTAGTAAAGGGAAACTGTGGGGGATGAAGAAGCAGCTGCGAAAAACAGAGATGTCAGCCAGGCTGAAGCTAAGGGAAGATGAAAGTGAAGGTTCAGAAATGGAACCATCATGCTCTGTTAAGATACTTCATAGCACATTAGAGCCCTTGGAATAGATGCTACTCTGAATTTGGGAAACAGACATAAGCAACATTTTTTGGTTTTTTTTATTAAGTATGTTACAGGTCAGCCTTGCTACAGGACAAATTAAGACCTGATGAGGCAAATACCAAACTGCTGTGGTGCTTCTTCTTCTGTCAGGGTGCCGCTAGGTTGGCAAATGGGCAGATTCCATTCCTCCTCACTTGCTTCACTGCTTCCTCCCACAGCTCTTTCAGATGAAGTCCTTGCCCCTCAAATGCTGCACAACAGCTGTAGCATGACACCCATTTGACAGAAGTATCAGACTCCCAATGCCTTTGCTAAAGGAAAGCCTCTCTGTACAGTGATGGATGGACTGAGGGCAGCAGACCGACTTGAGCAGGCAGGTCCCAGCCACCCTAGGGAGCAGCCCTGCAGATGGGAACTCCCTTTGACACCCATGTCCTGGGACCCTCTAGCAAACACTCCAGCTCTGTGGGGCAGCACACACCCAGGCACCAGGGCTCATCCAGCCACGGCATTAACACAGCCTGAGATCCCTCAGACAGTTGCACGATCAAGAGGAGATATGGGACCCTGAAGAGGTCACCTGCTCCTCAGGATAACACAGAAAAAAATCCTCACTTAAAGGGCTGGGAGTCCAGAGAGAGGCAGCCACGCATCTCAGTGTCAGGACCACCAGCCAGCCCCATGCTGACCTGCCCTAGATTGCCCATAAATATTTGCAGCCTTTGCACCTCAGCACAGGCTGGGATACAGCTCTCAGTGGTGCCAACCATTGTGTCCACATGCACAACCTAGCGAGAACACCATAAGTAGCCACAGGACTGATCAAACCATGTGCTTTCCCCTACAAATCTCTGAACTAGTTTTGTAGTAAAACAAAAAGTACTCAGTTAGACAAAGCATCAAACATTTAAGTAAAAGGTAGGAAATTACATGTCCCAAAGAAATCTACTGTTGGTTAGTGTCTCCTCCTAACCCATAGCCCACCCCATAAGCTGGACTCCCAAACACCTGTGCCCTGCAGGCTTCTTCCTTCCCCAGCCACCCAAGGGACGGCCCCTGGAAAGAGTACTGGGGCAAACAAACACAAATATATTTACAAAAGAGCACAATAAATTTGCAAGAAGGCATTTGCAACAGAGATGCAAGTGATCCCTCTTAGCTCTGTCTTCAATGTGCTGCCTCCGTATCTGTGTCCATGCTGCACCTTCTCAGCACGGCAGGAATAACAATGATGCTAAAATTCAGATATTGTTATTTCTCTTCCCAGCAAAGACAGTATGAGGTCCTGCCAGGGAGTATGAAGATAACTTCCTGGGTACAGTACAGGCAGGCATAAACCATATGCAGGGAAAGCAAATAAAACACAGTCACACATATCTGGTCATATGAGCAAGCCAAGGTCGGTACCCAGAGAAAAGTCTTACCCAAACAGAGACTGTTTCTTCCATTGCATCACCCTTTTTCCTTTTCATATATGCACACATTTTCGTCACTTTGGGTCCTGTTGATTTGTGTTTCTGCTCATTTCAGCTGCCAAAATACTGAGCTGCTTTCGCACATGGATTTGCACACTTCTGAGCAACATGTTTTTTAAAAAATTAATGCCTTTTGTCCTTCTCTTTAAATGCACATACCAGGCTCAGAGGCTTGTAAATACAGTAGCAATTTTGTGCTAAGTGGCTAATTCAGGGTAAATCATAATGATTCATCAAATGAATAAGTGGCTACTGCTGGCAGAAGAGCCGCTCTCCATATCCAACCCAGCATTTTAAAAAAGCAAGCTTGCCACTTCTCAATACCTTTTAGAATTTAATTATGCCGTAAAAATTTTAAAAATAGAATTGTCAAAACCAGCAATCCCAAAAATCTGCAACATCCTGCAGTGAGGGACAAACTTCCCGACAAAGCAGCACATTTCTGGCTACAATGGCTGATTTCCAATATCTGCCAGTTGAGACAGGGCCTATGGGGAGGGTTTAGGGCTGCCAGGATGTATATAGTTTGAAGATTATTAATAAATGATTAATTACTAATAAAGAACTTGTGAAGAAATGCTGGATTGTGACAGAGCATTCCCAGAGCAGAACCATGCCGCATTCTCTGTCCTCCAAGCCGCACCACCGCTCATGCACTGCATATGGTACAAATTGACACTTTCATTAGTTTTTGGTTGAAAAGACCTTTTAGACCTCCTCCAAATAACTTTCTTTTTGCAGTTGGACAACATCTTTCCACAATATTTTAATGTGTTTCTCCATTTGTGGATTGCAAAAGAAGGATAGCATATTTGCATAGGGGTGAAACAACCATTTGTTAACACTCATGTGGACCAACCAGACTGGTATAAATGAGAACATGGGGGTATCAACTCAAACTAAAATCAGAAAAGGGAGTTTAGGAATGAGTTTTCAACTAAGTGAAGTTGTTGATAACTCATACTTCTTGCACAAGCACAAAAGAGGGAAAAAAAATGAAATGCTTTACAGTCTTCACTTACTCAGTTAAACTTGTTCATTTTTCACAGACAGTCTCTGTTGAATTCACTGGCAGAAAAATTGACCAAACCAGGGCTTATTGCACCATTCCTGCAAAATCATTTGGCCTTTCCCTCTCCAGGTATCCTGTGAGAATCATGTTTAGGAAGTTACTGATGGTCTTGCAATTAGCTTCTTCAATGCTTTCCACATTTATCAGATTTTCCAGATTTATCAGACTCTGGCAGCGACTCACTGGCACCACGGTGCGGAACCAAGTGCAGCCAGATTTACTATCTGTGGCTGTGGCATTGCTACTGGGGAACAAACATGCACAAGACAACAGTGTGTGTGATATAACCTCAATTTTAGGGTGAAGCCTCTGTTTATCTCTCACTTCAGACAACTCTTTTCTTTAGCACTTGTTCTATCACAAACACACAAAAGCTGAAAGATGTTTTCCTTATTATTATGTTTGGGATGAAGGTGAAAATAGTGCTTCAAGCAGAATATATCCCTCCTTCAGATTGTTTCAGACACAGCAAGTGTATTATTCACCCAGAACACTTTCTGTATACACACTTTCCCTAAATATGCACAAACCACAATTTTTTATACCAATTCCAGTTATGATTCATACCAGTTACACCTGATGCACTCAACAACCCCCTACCCACTGTCCACGCTCCAGAAATTAGAAGCACAACTCCGCCTCTGGGTAATGAAGTGTCTGTGCATCTCTGCTTCATTGTCCTCAGAAAAATAAATGCTGCAGTTGAGCTCTACTCGCTATATTTAAGACAGCTTTTACAAACAGAATCTCACATAATACCTGATAAGAACCAAAGCACCTCCACTCCCGATGGATGCAGCTACCTGTAGTAGAAAGCCCTCTGTCTGAGAGGTGCAAGCTGCTCCACTGCTCCCTTCACCACAAGAATGAAAAAGCACAATAGCAGAAAGGGAAAGGCACTGATTACAACAAGTACCAACACAGCATTCTAAATCTTCAGGCATACAACAGGAAAAAAATTAATTATTATCTGACAATGCTGAGATAAAACTGGAAAACATAACCAGCTTCTGTGAATTAGAGAAATTGAACTGTAGTAGCAAGGACATGGTATAAATCCATGCCTTTATATACTTCCCAGAAGGAGCTGGAAAAAAAGTTTCACCAAAGGCAATGGAGCTGCTGGTGCAGTAGATGTCTTTTCATGATGAGGCACAGAGAAGCGGTGAGAAAAGGCTAAGCTGAGATAGTCAGGACAGCTGTGATTAAATAGAGGAGATAGGCATCAGACCATTCATCAACCTGGAGGATATGGTGACCAGGCTAGTGCTGCCAGGGATAGGGAAGGAGGGCTCAATTATCTACCTAACAAGCTTACCACTGCCATTCTGTAGCCCTTACACTGGCCAAGTGCTGTGCTCTCATTTGAGCAACTCCTCAGCAGGTCTGGCCACACTTGTCATAGCTTCCACTGTAGGTTCAACCTTTAATTAGCACTAGTCCTTCCCCAGACCTCCCAGCCACAGCCATTCCTCTCAAGGCAGAGAATTTTATTTATTTTAAAATCTAAGATGTGTTCCTGTTTCTTTTCACATTCAAAATGCTATCTCAGGATGGGAAACAATAAAATTGAACTCAGAATAACAAACACGGCTTTCCCAGAACATGCCTGGAGCTAAAACCTGTACCAGCAGGAGCTCTGAGCCTTTCCCCATGCTCTACCTCTCACACTGCCAGGTTGTCTATTTGCAGCTCTAGCTCACAAATACACATCATACGCAGGCTGTCAGCTTGACTTACAGAGAAATCTTTCGAACAACAACAACAAAAAAATGCAATTGATGCTACCAAGGAGCCGAGTGCCAGAGCAACGGGTAGCAGAGATGGGTGGCACAGAGCACATAGCTTAGGGATGGCAGACACTCAGGCAAGGAATGTGCAAAGGTGTGTTCTAGAGAAAAACTGAAACTCACTATTTTTCATGCAAAGCAGTAAGTCCAAGGAAGACTTATTCTTATTTCATGGAAGATAAATACAGCTAATTACAGCACTTTGATTTATTCTGCGTACTTCAGGTCCCAAGCATTCCTACACACAAGCAAACTTAATGTCTAGAACAGCATTGTTACTACAAGGTAAACCTCTGTTTATGACGCGATAGCATCTGCTCTGCAATAGCTTTAAATTAAGATGTTGGCATGGCAACAGATGCTCCCACACTGCTGTGTCTGCCTCGTGCTGCCATTTTGCTCAGGATCCCTGGTGGGTTTAGGATTAACTGCCTACAGTATTTCATTTTGACGAATGAAGCTGGTTTGGGCTGAAGCATCAAAGATGCAGCTGAAGCCTAGTATGGACTGTGTACTTTTTGTTGCCTGGCTGCTCTGTAATTTTAAAACACATCTTTCTGAATTCATGTTATTTTTGGTACTCCAAGCTCCTCCTCAATGTGCTGCCAAGCAATAGTGACAAAGTGTGCTGAGGACCGGATCCTAGAGAACACCTCATTCAACAAGTGTCACTGGTTTTTGTTTCCATGCTGTCACAGCACACAGAGCAGCTCTCATGCCCAGGACCAGAAGAACAATGGCATCCTGCAGGTGACATTTTGCACTATTTTGTTGCAGACAGAATCCTTGCCAGTCCTTGTGTGGGGGCTGATTTCACCACGTCTGAACTTGCAGAGTCTGCAAGTGGTTTGTTCTGTTTGATATCTGAACTTTAAAATACAGACGCTTTCATAGACTTCTCCTCCAGATATACATTCGTTCCTACCTAAGGGACAGCAAAAATCCATTTTCTTCTCAAAATAAAAGGCCAAGAACCTGTCAGCAAGGAGGCAGAAAAAGGCCTCTTTATGCCATTAGACAGGCCACCAGACATAACAGGGCAGTGTTGTGTCACTCTGCTGCCTGCTGCTTGAATGACAGCTGTGGAAGTACCAGGTCCAGAGAGAATGACAGCCCCGAGTGCCCCCCCAGCAAGTCAAGGTGGGCAAAAGCTACCCATGGTTAATTCCACCTGGTACTGCCAGTGAGGACCCTCACCCACCACACTTCCTGGCTCCATTTTTTCCAATGTCCGACCTTAAAATATTATCCCAATCCTTTTTATGGAAATGTTATTGGTTAGGATAATGCCTTTATTAATATAAGCCACTCAAAACTTCTGCTAATACCTACCTTTCAGAGCATTTTCTCTCTCTCCAAGGTACATGCACATACTGCAGCATATACAGTGGCATTGCTCTGACTCCACTCAATGCACTAAGGGGGCAAGGAAAACAACAGCTGCAGGTTATCCCGTATAGTGCCAGACCAACTCACTCCAAATTTCCACAGCAGAGGCAGTCATTACACTTAATGAGATACTTTTCAAAGGAAAAAAATAAACCAAACATACATATATATGTATCTATCTGCCTGAAGAAACAGATCACATTCTGCATCCTCCGGGGGATGATGTGCACAACCTGCAGTAGTTCCTGCATCTCAAGATTTTGAGTTCTATTTCACCAAACACACCTATTTGTGGGAATGCACCCCACATTTACAGTCATTTTGGGGTAGAACACACATATGGGGCACATCCGCTTCACAAAGACAACTAGTAACCTTGCAAGTACAGGTGCAGAAAACATTTCCAAACAATTGCTACCTAACTGTCTTTCCATAAGCCAGCAGGCTTTTTCTCAAGGCAGTGCTAGTGGCCAGGTTGATGGAGGACCAAAGCGAGTCGTGCTCCCCAGGGCAAGAAAGAAGACATGAAACAAGACTTACCCAAACAGCCACGAGCCTGCTTGTTCCTGCACACTTGAAGCAGGACATCTTAACAGCTACTAAGTGCTTGGAGAAGGGGAAGTTCATCACCAATGAACTGGGCAGGCTGGGGGAAACAGTCTTCCTGAAGGCAGGGGAGTAGGTACAATAAGCAAGAGAAGACCATTAAAAGCAAAGAGGAAAAACCCAACCCATTTCATGCTGTTATACTTCTTTTTGCTACAGAGGAAATTCTTTTATGGTTTGATTGATTCCTGAGACATTTCAGCAAGGTGCACCTCCCTATTGGCAGCTTTCCCAAACCCAGCACTCACCAGCCAGCTTGCCAGAGCCTGAGCCACAGCTCTGGAGCAATGCCTTAAATAAGTCAGCACAGCAGATAGTAATAGTATTACAAACATGAACTCAGGGATGCTCAGCCAAGTAATAATTTCAGTTCAGAAGAAAAATTTTGCTCAGAGCAAAGTTATGAAGTTTATTCATTAACTTCATTCTAATTTAAACAGGTTTTGTCACGTACGTTATCCACAAATAGCAGCACGATAAAGGAGAAAGGATAGATCAAGAACGCAGCCAGATTTTTCAAAACAACTTTTGTAAAGCCCTCTGCGGTTGTTAGAAGTCAATACCAAACTCCAATACAAAAAAAAAAAAAAAAGATGTCTATTAATAGCCTTATGTTTTCCTAAAGGAAGATCATCTCTCCCTGCAGCAAACTCCTTAATATGCAAAATCTCATTTTCCTCACAGCACCTCCACTCACCAAAATCTCTCCATCAACAGCACAAGACACGCTGGCTTGTCGTAATCAGCTTTCTTGTGCTGTTCCTAATCTCTGTTTTTTCCTGCATCCTTCCACTCTGACATCTTTACCTTCCTTTTAGTCACCAAACACTTCTGAGGCTTTAAGGATATTGCTACGTCTTCTCTTCTCTGGGGATCTCCTTTTCCCATTCTGACTCCTTGCTCTGCTGAGCAGCTTCACCATGGCAGCTCTGGACACTGCCTGCTAGGAATTATCCAGAACACCACGTACAGCTGGAAATGAGTAAAAGCATCCAACAGCACTAAACCCACAGGCTTGAGGTCCTTCTCCTGAATAACAACAACATTAAAAAATTCAGTGAAGAATTGAGGGCTACTTGTTGTAAGCAATGTTTAGTATAAAAAGGCATAGGCTAATTAGGATGGTCTTCTGGGTGAGTGATAAGTTGAAAAGATTTTGCCTAAATCACCATATGGGGGGGATAACTCCTGAGTAAATGAAGTGAGAGAGTTGAGAGATCAGGTGCTTCTTATCCACAGCAGACCCAGGGCAAATATGGAATGGTCTCTGGGTGGCTTCTAGACCAGCAGGAAGAGAGGAGGAGAACTTAGGAAAACTCATTTTATTCCAAGGATAATATTCCTGCTGATCAACCAAACCAGGAGCTGCTCTGAAGCTATGAGACATGCCAACTACCTTCCATGCAAATGCTGCACAGGTAAATTTTAACTAACTTAATTTCAGGGTGAAATCTTCAGCAGCAAAACTTTATATCAGCTGTGAAACACTGGCTGTAATTCTGGAATTTGTAGGAAAACCAAGGCAGAAACAAAACTTGAATGAGATGCTTTCAAATACATCAAAATTGAGAAAGAGAAAAGCAATAATCACATAGTTAATTAGGAAAATAAAACCTTCATTTAAAAATACTGCCATCTTGTAAGGAATGGAATTAGGGAATATAAATACTATACAGCAGAAAACTGAATTGCAGAGAGTATTCTCTTACAGAAAGGAAATATCCAAATCCATTTTCTGGAGACATAGTACTACTCAGGGCTTAACGTATCTTCAAAGCACCACAAGTAGAAATTTAGCTTCACATTTCATTCTTAAATTTAGCTCATTTTAAAACCATGTGTGGCAGAGCTCTTCCCAGAGTTAACTTCACTGTGGCTCTTTGTTTCCCTGCTATTATCCACATATTATCCATTACATGTATTTTACTTGCACTGAGACCCAAAGCAAATCTGAAATGCCTAGGCTGGTGCCAGGGAGAGTGTGACCATGTCCTCAATCCCAGAGAGGCAGAGTAGCAAAAAGCAGGCTCTCCAGAACACATATCAGGGAGGAAGCATACAGCAGAGCATCCCATAATGAAAGATGAACATTTCAACCTGAGCAGTGCTGGTTCTGCTGGTACAGACACAGATATAGGTATGTCTCTGGAGATAAGGAGATGTGCCTCAGGACTTGGCCCTCCTACCGGAGACCTGAGAGGAAGAAGTTCTGGGCATGTCACACAAACCTACAGCCAAGGTGACAATAGACTCAGCGTACAGTGAGTGTATCTGTTATGTATTCAATATATTCTGTAGACACACTGATTATATCTGAACAATGTACTCTTGATAGATTTATACCTCAAAAAACGGTCATCTCACATTTGCTCCCTGTCATGAGCCAGCAAGGTGCTGCTACAGCCAGGAAGGGACATTCGGTAGACAAAACTTTGATGGCATTTTTAATTCACAACTTTTTTACCCTGAACACATTGTTTCTCCAGGCTCTGCCCACACTCAGCCATAAACTCTTCCCCTGGCTTGTTCTCAGGCCCTGCACCACCATCTCTGGGCTTTCCTTTTTACTTTCTCATAACCTTCAGGTTTTGAGAGGTTTAAATTATTTTTTTTCCCCCATCCTTTTCCTGACTTACCACACAATACCAGTGAAATCCTCCTGCCCCAGCTGCTTTCCCGTTAGCAGTTTTTCCCATGGGACAGCGTTGGGTTGAATGCAGTTAGCAGCTGAGGTCAAGCGACGAAATCGTCACATGGGTGCACTCCAGCTCTGAGCTCGGGGCAGCTGCAGATAACACCCTATCACGCTGATCATCTCTGGGAGAAGGCGGCACTGTGGATAATATGCTTTAAGTACATTATCAGTTGAGATCTTTCTTTAATTACATCTTTCTAAATATTATGCTGCAGCACATATAAGAAAGAAATACTCCCAAGGAAGTTAACCGGGATTAGGTACAGAAAGAGCACCAAATCTTCACTCAGAGGCTCTCTGCCTTGAAGATCAGCCTGCACAGAGGAGGCAGCAGCCTTGACCTGCCCACACCCCTTGCCCCTGGGACAGGGGGCAAAGGGTCTGCTGGGGTGAGGCTCTGCCAAGCTGGCACAGGCTCTGCCAAGCATCAGGAAAGAAAAAGACCAAAGAAATGAAGCAGTTCTTCTGTGAATCTTGTACACAGAAAAGTATTTTCCTTTAATTAGATTTTCTACAGCTCAGAGGCCACTACGGGACCATTATAATCTCTTCTATGATGCAAGTAAACAAAGCTTGCAGTTCCACTCTTGTATCTGAATGATACAAACGGAGCCGCTTACAAAACAGCAGTTTACCCAAATACAATTCATACTGCCTCTGTCGTGGTACATTGGATAAAAGGGCTGCTAAGCCAGAAAGGATATTGGTATTCCTAAATTGCCCCAATTTCAGATGCGCCAAAGCTCCACGGAAATGCCATAACATAAGAGCATCCAGACAATGGCTTTTCATCACACAAATATTTAAAGAACCTTTCCGAGGGTGCTGCTGATGTCTGAGGTGTATCCAGCAAACAAAAAAGCAGAAATCAAGCTTCAACCACTCGTGAACCAGAAGCATCAAAACCATGAAAGAGATGGAAACATGCACTTGCATGGGAGCTCAAGAGAAGCTGAACTGAGAAGAAGCCTGCTCCAGAATGCAGCCACATGACGGGTACGAGCACAGGGGGATGTTGGGAAAGTGGTGCAGGCAGGGTCCCCCCTGAAGTATGCTGCATTGAACACTGCTGGAGTCCTACAGGATCACCCTCAAATTTCAAGAGAAACGTGCTACTTTCAGATGAGGTAAAAGCACATGAAAGAAGGGAAGTTTTTACGGTTGTCGCTGTGAGAACATATTTATTCTCCTGCTCTACACGGGCCTCATCTCATTGCTAAGCAACCCTGCCTCGTGGCATAGCCACACTGATACTGCAAGCCTGGCACATACTTTCCTTCTGCATTCCCTGTGCTGCCTCCTTGGGGTGCTGCAGTTTCCCCCCCGCACCTTCAGCTCCCCATTTTTCTTCTCACTGCAATGGGCCTCCATGGCTTCTCCCACCACCACCTCCGACCCACCAGATCGCTGGAGAGCTCCTCTTGGATGATCCCCTGGAGCAGGCCTCCTCCTGCCATTTTTTGTTTCTTCTGGGATACAGGGGGTTGTTTGGTTTTTCTTAAGCTGAATCCATCTGGTGCCCCACAGCACAGCTGCATAAGCTGTTCTGCCAGCTGGTTCAAGGCCACGGGAGCACAGGAATAAGCAGTGAAAGGCCAGGAGTGCCCAAAGCCAGGACTGCCAAGTACTCTGCAGCACACAACCCCAGGTTCAAAGAAATCCCCAAGTACAAGACACGGCAGCCTTATCAAACACCAGCCAAGCCCCACCAACTGCTGTGTGCTCCTTCCAGAGAACTTAAATGTTATTGTAGTACTATTAACATATTGGATTTGGGGAGCCACTTGATGCTGCTCCTTTTCGCCTTCTTTTATCTGAACCTGTTCTGAAATTGTCTTGACTCTGAACCCATAACCAGCCCATTTCAGTCCATATGACCATGCAGTCCATTTACCCCGATGCTTTACAGATCCATGATACCATGCAGGTACAAGTGTCTGCAGTGGTTTACAGATGCAACTTCCAACATTTTACATCTCCTTTATCAGTGTCTCACTCCTCACTCATTATGCAGTAAATTCAACTACACAAAAGTAGATAACACTAATGCTTTCAGTAGCATGGACCTCCTTGCATCACATACAAAAGGGGCTTCTCCCAATGAATGCAGCAGTTTGTACGGTAGCAGGGCTCCCCTGCATGCAGAAAGAAGCTTCCAAGATCATTCTGCCTCTTGCTTTTTTGCCTTTAGTCATGTTGGGAGTCCCAGGGCATTTCATCTGTGTTCTTTTTATTGTATATTTTATTGTGGTTGAATCACACACAAGTTTGTGTCTTCACGGAATTCTTACACCTTTTCAAAACACAATCTTTCCTCTAAAAAGTGATTTTGCAAAAACGCTCTACCTGACTCAGTACATCAGCTCCCTGCACACATTCAAAGCGTGATCGGCTGACATTAGTGACAAAAATTTTTATTAAGTTTTATTTCCACAAACTCTGTTTTTTACATAGCCAAGACTGAAAGAAGGTCTGCTCTACCCCAGAGGCCACCACGAAGCCACTGTTACTAAAATTAAGAGGTGTCACAATTTTCATTAATGGCTTGAGTTAGAGATTTCTTGAAGAGTTCAGCCTGCATTTCCAGGGATGGCAGATCAAAAAACATTGTTGCTGATAAACACTGATACACACCACCTCGAACCTCCCTCCATCACTATCACAAGGCAATTTTTCAGAACAGAACTCCAATTCAGAGCTGTCGGCCTTATCAGACATTGCTCACACTCACTGATGTCCAACACGGCAGACAAATGTCATCCTTTTATTCTTCCAGTGCATTGATAAATTTAATATTGTTCCCACTTCCTTTTTTAAGTTCTGTCTAATAAAAGTGTCAAATCAATCTGGCATCCAGTACCTGGTTCCTTCCGGAGTCATGGTGTTTGTCTGACAATGTTTTCATACCTGGCCCTCTTACACACACTTCAGAGACCATTTCGGTTCACACCATCCACATGTTTATACATTTACAATATCGGACTTGATCAAGCAAAACACAGAGAGAAGCACAGGACAGGTGACCATGTGAGATGTCCCTCTGCAGCTCTTCAGCACAAATGCTACTGGAAATATTTCACTGCAGAACAGGGCAGTGAAGGGGTCAGCATCTTGGGCTTCATCTTTTTAGGTGAACTTCGACACACTGAGAACCAGGTGAAAACACTTGAGCTCCAAGCCTTCAGGCTCCAACCACCCAAATCTTTCCAGGGATATTAAGTAATTGATTCAGAGCTGCAAAGAATCTGTGCCTTTAAAAATGCACAAAAATTAAAAATGCTATAAGAGAGTCTTATGTTCCTCCACAACAAGCAAGGAAGTGTTCCCTGCACAGGATGTTTTAGCAAAGACTGTTTCTCTCGGGATTCCTCAGGCAGGACATGTGAACGCAGTGGATATTACTGAAAGCTACAGAAAGCTCTGTAGAAACAGGAAAGGCTTCTTGATCTGGTTATAGGCAGCGAGAAGAGAGCACGACTTTGCTATCCCTGCTCTCAGCCTCCTGGGCTGAAGCCCAGGGCTTTGGCCATCCCCTGACCAGCACATACAAACTACCCCAAACCTCTTGCAAAGCCTGCTCAGGTACCAGGCTGCTTTACACATCTCAATGGCATCATGCCTACAGCAGCACTCGCCTGTACAAGAGGAAAGCAAAGCTGAGAAGAGAACTATGGTGCAGGGAAGGACAGGGCAACAAGCCAGCCTACTTTAATGCTGTTTTTGAGAATTCCATCTAAAATCTGGGACTATCAGACACCCCCAAATCCAGCATGCCAACACATCCAACCCACTGCTACCAACACCCCTGACTTTGAATAGTGAGACTATTATCTTTCTTTAAAACTATAAAAATATCTTCCATCTAATTGTAATATATTTAATGAGACACAACAAAATTTTCAGAGCTCTCACATACAGGTATGTCCATTAAAGTGATATAAAGTTTTGCAATTCAAAAAGCATTTCTTCCCAAAATTCACTGAGTACTCAAGTATTAACTATCAAACAATAGCCACATCTATAGAACATTGCATAGTTTTAGTGGATAATCCCAGTCCTTTTGAGTTAAAATCAGTTTCACACACTAGATCTCCTTACTCTATTAACACATCAATTTAATTTCAATATCAAAATTAAACAATTAATTTTGTTCAGAATCATAAGTAAACTCAAACTAAGGTAGGGTTTCTCTTTCATTTTTGGAGGTGGCAGATACAATTTCTCAATTCTTGAATGGCAAATGAAGTGCATAACCTTGTTTCAGGAGGCTCCTTCTCTCGTGGGTTTTAAATAAACTGTCACGAATGCAGACCTGCAGCTCCTTCCTGCATACCAATGCAAAGCTCTATGCGCACTACTGCACGAGCTGAAAAAAAAGCCTCAGGACTCTGCGATTAACCATTAAAAACAAACCACTTTTAAAGGAAATGCCATAGCTGACTCAAATTTACCCATATTTATAAATATTATTGCCTATTTTCTATTCTGTTACAAAATTAAAAAAATGTGTTGTTGCCCATAATAATTCCAGGTAAAGGCAGCTGTAGGGCAGAGCAACAGCCTGGCAGTAGCACTCTTGCTTTCACAGTTTTAGCATTTTCCGTGGTATAACTGCTTGGAATGGAGGATCCTCTTTCATTTGTGCTGGGCTTTGATGGAGAAAAGACAAACCCTTTCCAGGGGAATTACAATTCAGGTTCTCTTTTTTTTTCCCCTCTTGCTCTTTTTTTTTTTTTAAGATTTCCTTTTACTTCATGATTTTTCTCTGAAGAATAAGTAAATTAACCACACCTCCAGCCTGAATGCCCTAGTCAATCCAGCCATCAAGAGCACACCCTGGGGAGGTGTCCCCTGCTAGGGAGGGTTCAGGGAGTGGTGGTTCAGCAACCAGATCCCCAATGTCAGAGACCCTGAACCATGACTGTGGCAATTACAGCAAGGAAAGAAACTGAACATTTTGAAACCCACATGGAAAGCAGAGAATTTCCCCTCTTTCAGGATGTGGATTCCTCTGGTTTGGGCACCAGCCACCTATTGCACCCAAGCCAGGCTTTCAGACACATGCTGAAATCCCAAACAAAGGCCAAGGATCTTGTCATCACTTCTCTTTTGGTGTTAAGGAATAACAGCTTGGCATATTTTGCACAAAATAAAGATATGCTTAACATCAATTCTTAAATAAATTAAACCTAGCTTTCAGTTATAAGGAAATACTACAGCACTGCAAGTCTCCATTCAAATGCATCTCTGAAAATACAGCCTGTGGGAAAATAAATATTGCTCGTATTAGCGGTGTGTCACATGAAGTTTAAACAATACCATTTCTCATCTCCCTGAAAACCTACCAGCTATAAGGATATGCTAACCAACAGACACTGCACTGCACTATGCTGGTCCAATCAGTACAATTTTAGCAGTCAGTGAAAAAGTAGCAGTATTTCACCTGTTGGTTCTCACCCAGCCAGCCAGCAGAGCCCTCGAGATTTATTCCTTTGCAATTAAGCAAAAGCAGGGCATAATCCAAAGCAGCAGTTCTATCCTTTACATTTAATCTACCCAGTCTTGCTCTCTGCACGCTAGCCCTCATGTCTTGTCTGCTCACCCCATTGCCAATGTGCAATGCATGCACAGTGCCTCTCCAGACAAAGGACGGTGTTTTTAAAGGATTCTTAATATGTCAAAAGCATGTATTTTTAATTAACAACACAGAGTTTGACAAGGGTAATTCACTACCCACACATCTGACTAATACAATGTCTTCAGACCAACTGAAGTGATAAAACTCACAAAAATAATAAAAGCAGATTTTCTTTAATCCAAGCACAAAATAGCTTTAGATATAAAGCTGGACAGTAAGCACACATTATTGTTATTTCTTACTGTGGCTCTTCTCGTCAACAAGGCGGCCTTTTTCAATCACATATTATAGAATAAAGTGGTTTACAAAAATCAAGACCATCAGAGAGCCATTAGGCAGTGAAATCTCAGAGTTCTTCCTTATCTCAGTACCTTAGTAGCATGTATGCAGTGTAAAAGACAGTGGTGACATTCTGCCAGTAAAACAGTGGGAAGTCAAGTATTAGTTTGTTTCCTTTTCTCACAGTTTGCGGGCTTTTCAAACAAGAATTTGAAGAAGTAGATTAGGTAGGGGCGATTCCCACTGAAACCACCAAGCCACATACCCATACCTTCTAACTCAGGAGATGCAACAGCCACACTCAGAATTGAGTTTATGTAAGTTTTACTCCTGTCTCAGGGTCATAGTTTGGAATCTAAAGTCCAAGGAGCTCATATTTAGGAGAAATATAATTTGGTTCCATAGGTTTCCTTCATACATGCTCAGTAAGAAACTAGAACTGCTGCAGGAGGAAACAGGAAACCCCTGGTCAGCTGCAGAACAAAGGTGGGCAGAGAGCACTGAGGCTGTGGTGGGGGTCTGACTACAGCAGGAGGTTGCCCAACTGTCTTTGTGCCAAGTCCCCGTTAGAAGTCACCACAGAGGTAAGCTCACACAGGCTGAAAGGGTGGGTTTCGCTAAAACATATGATTAAAGAATTTATTCTTCGTGGAAGTGGTGACAGGCACGGACTTGGAGGCTGGTTTGCCAGGAGACTGGAGGTTTGGATACAACGATTCAGGGCAGGAGCACCCCAAAAAAGTGCTCACAGAGGATGGAGAACTAAACCCAGACAGGCAAAAGGCACAACAGATTCAGGTTCAAACAGGGAGGGGTGAGAGGAGAAGAGGAAGAAATGGAGATGGATATATCATAGAATTTCAATTGAAAGTGCAATTAAAACCATCTTGATAATCAATTTTTCTCAATTAAATCAATGGCACCTAAGCCAGTGGGTTCTCAAATGGCCAGTCTCTTCTCCATTTAATCTTTAAAATACCACCTATGTCATGTTTACACCATAAGATATGGTCCTAATATATGACATTTCAGGCTGCAACACAATATTGAATAAATATAAAAGAGGTCAGAGAAACAATGGCCTGCATGTGCAAGGAAAAATAAGCCTTAGACCAGCAGTGAAAAGAAATACATGGTCTTTAAACACATTTTCTTTATTCAAATTCTGTTAATTACTATGAAGTGACCTTCAACATCCAAGTAAGGCTTAAATGGCCTATAAATATGGAATTAATACACCTAACTAAGAGCCAAGATGGCATGTGTATGGATGAGCTTGGGCACAGCAGAAGCAGTGAGGATAAAACCAAATATACAAATCCAAGATGCGAAAGGTCCAGAGGGCTGAAAAAGGACACAGGATCTAACTGGGCATTACAGGGCATTAGACAGGCTAAAATATAAATTCTGTTAAGTATAAATGCACAGATATGCAATATGCTCCCAGCCCCACAATATATGAAGGCAAGGTACACTCAGACTTCACTACAATCAGCAGGAGATGCTCTAGAGATAAGAAAAAGTTACCTGTAAATATGAAACAAAGGCTTCCTTGTTCCAACCCTGTTAACTGAGAGTCACTGAGGGCATTCCTGCTGAGTAGTCAGCAGGAAGGCCCAGGAAGATGCATGCAGTGTGAGAAGACAAGAAGGGAGGGAGAATCAAATACCTGCACAAGGGAAGGCTTTCAGAAAGGTCTTCTTAGGAGATAGAGGGGTGTTACCAAGTGCTGCCTACACTCGCACTCTTCCTACAACACATTGCAAAGCAGCCTGGAGAGGGAGTCTCAGGGTGCTTCTAGCCTTCACTTAAACCACATATGAAGGTTTTGCTTTTTCAGCCAGTGACAATATCTGACCCCGATACTGTATTTATTTTGACCAAATTGCTGCCATTGTTTCTTCCATGCAGTAACAAAGAAGGAGTAGCCTGCTGCTGAGCAGCAACTGACAGGCATAAAACAATGCAAGGATTGGGTACTTGCATGTGTCCACTCCTGCCAGTTTCACTGCTTGGTGGGAGCCTCTCACAGCTTCTTGCTTCCCAAGCGTAAAGCAATGATGAACACAACATTGTCCCTCAAGCACGGACCTCCCCACCCTTTTTCACTGTACACAGGACAAGAGGTAAAGATAAATAATGGAAATCCCAGATATTGTGTCACATACTTGGTGACTTCACTGTGTTATAATGAGCACTGTAAACAGCTGGCTTGGCCAGGAACCCATAGAAATAGATTATCTCCAATGAAGTCAAGTAGTGCCAATTACTGAAGTAAATATCAGTCACAGATGTGGGTATTGACTGAAAGAGGAGAGAAGCTTCATTTTCCAGCAAATACAGACATTCAAGGTGGCTTGAAGGCCTTTTTTCTTTTCAGACTGCACATGGCAACTCCAGCAAGGAAAATGTGGATCAATTCTCACAGTCCCTGAACTGGAGCCTTTGTAGAGGCTGAAGGCAAAAAGACAGCCTACCAAACAGAGCTTCAGTAGGTAGGTAGGTGGCCTTTGGTTGTGACCCTTAGCTTCTCCCTGAGGGGGCCAAAAATGGAGATGGATGGAGCAAGGGAACAAAAGCAAAGCAGAAAAAGACCATGAAAGGGATTGAGTGATTGAAGTCCATGGAGTATTTGGGTTAACTGAGGTCAGCATATCAGGAGCGATCCCCTACACTCAACACTGTTTGGTCAAACTCTACAAAGAGCCAACAGACACCCGATTTTGCTCTGACCATTTATGAATCACTGACTTTAGCATAGCAACTGTACTCGCAGTAATCCTCATCTGTATGGTCTTCCAGCTCTGTGATGGCCTCCATGAACTCCTTAGCCAGTAAGAGATAGTAAAATTAAAGTCTCCATAAAGAAAGCTGGAAGCCAGAAAGAGAGAATGAAAAAATCAGTAGATCTCATGCTTTAACTTGGAGCAACTAGGAAACTGCACAGCCCAGATCATGCTAAGAGAAAGATTACATCCCAGCATAAGAGCCTAAATATTCAGATCACTAGCATCTCCCAGAAGGCTGAATTTTTTTTCTCCTATAGGTAGAAAAACTCATTTTGCTTCATCAGCAAAACGGTTTTTAGCCCCTCTGTGAAACAAAAAAAATAGGAGACACAATAAAAGGCAAAACTGTGACTGTAGAATTATAGAAATAATATAATTTGAAATCTCATACAATGAAATCTGGTGAGAGCTGCTGGAAGTGCAGCAATCCTGCTCCTGTGATGCTGTGGCACTGCTAGAAGGAGGGAAACACCACTTGGAGAGGGAAGCAGAGTAAATGTACTCATCATCCTACAGGCTCTAATTCCTGAAACGCAGGGCTTGGTCAGACCTCATGTGTGCAGGGACAAGCAGTTGTCAGCTAACACTTTGGGCTGCAATTCAGTTTAATACCAATGTTCTGGATCATTCCTTAGGCAGTTCAGCATTCAAGCTCCACAACATGAACTAGAATCCAAAAAGCGATTCAGTGCCACAGCCAAAACCAGCAGCTTCCTCCCCAGTCTGGGCAGTTACACACTGTGGGACACACCAGTACCCACAACTGGGAATTCGGAGTCTGGCAGTCATTTTCCCTGGGTAGAATGAAGCAAGAGCACAAGTTTCAAAGTGTTGTAGTGGAAAGCGAGTCCAGAAGATTGAAATCCAGAACACCATTATGGATCTCTGTGCTGTCACAAGCAAAATTAATTGTGTCATGTTAGAAGTTTACAACCAGCTGCCACGTTATTATATGACTGAAGGCTTAAAAGATGTTAAGGGTGTAATATCTTATTAGAAATACAAGAATAAAAATATTCTGTAGATAACTGGTGATAAATGGTTTCTGAAAAGTTTCACATAAATAAGCTTAAAGTTGCAATTTTTCGGCAGTGCAGTCAGTCTCACAAAGTATGTCAATGAATGTCATATTTGTCTTTCAGACGCTTTTTCATTTGAGATTTGTTTTGTTTTAGCAGTGAGACACAATGGGGAAAATAACTTTTTGCAGGATTATGTTTCCTATCCTAACAAAAAGTAAATATTTCACTAAAGCAGGGAAAATGGGAACATTGTATTAGTTAATCCTGCTCGACACAATTTCTTTAATTACTTCTATATTCCTCTAGTATTGCACAGAAATAAACAAAGACAGATAAATTGTCTAATAATATTTTGCATGTGACTAAATCAAGTAAAAGTTAATCTGGACAAGAAAAGAGCAGCCGGTTTTTGTACTGACAAGTATTTACCTGAATCTATGCGTTTCCTTCTCCCATATACAAGTACGGGTTGCAACTCGCAGATGCAACTGGCAGACATCAGCAGTGTAACAGCCCACACCGAACAGCCAGTGCTGAAGTGTTGAGAAAAACTGGTCATTATGCAATGACTAATGCCATGGGGGATTGCTGGAGAAGCAGCAGGATTATTGATCTGTGCTGGACGAAGCGAGAACTGCAGTTGTTAAAAAATAGAATTCAGATCTTGAATGCGTTATAGTTCTATTTCCAGATGGGTTTGTCTATCCACTGGTCTGTCCTACCAGTCTACATTATGCTGGATCCAAGCACCAAAAAGCTGGCTCCTTTCTTCCAATTCAGTCTTTGAAATTGGAGATTGTCCTGAGCGCTTTCTGGACCCAAACCCAAAATTCTGCTCTAAGCCCAAC
Organism: Tapera naevia; assembly: GCA_033556795.1. Taxonomy (NCBI): domain Eukaryota; kingdom Metazoa; phylum Chordata; class Aves; order Cuculiformes; family Neomorphidae; genus Tapera; species Tapera naevia. The sequence continues at coordinate 645,569 of JAUMJJ010000198.1, read as the reverse complement.
CAAATTCTGCTCTAATTGCGTCTTCTGCCTCCAGACCTGTACTCACCTATCTCCTGGTTGCCACACACTGTGCTCTGCTCCACCAGCTCACTGTCAGAGGGGCAGGGACAAACTGTTCTGAAGGAATAAACTGAAATCATTTTAAAAATAACTAATTTTAGCTGCCACCATTGTGCATATTCACCTGGCTAAACAGCAAAGGGAAGTCACTCTAAAAATATCTCAAGGGATGAAATACCCAGGATAAACTATTCAGAAAAATAAAAGAACACTGGAATTAATATTAAAGATGAGCTGCCAAGTATTTTCAAAAACGTTCTTTTGCCTGCATTTGTTTCTTTATGTGGGCTTGAAAGACTGTCTAGAAAGGCTTTGTTGGATTTGTTCTTTTTTTCACCCTTACAATATTAGGAATGCCAATATTAGCCTGTTTCTCCATACAATTCTTGAAAATCCCAAGGACGCACTTTTAAGCCAAGCGTTAAGGAGAGATGCTGATCTTTAGCAAAGCCTCCCTTCCTCTGAAATGTTAATTAGACACTATAGTGGAGAAATTAGGAGAAAACCAAAAAAGCAAAAATTCACATTATTTCCTTCTCAACCTTTCCCTTTTAAGCACAGCGTTTTCACTTCCTTTCTTCTTGAAAATTTATCTTCACATATTTTCTCATTTTTTTGTAGACCACACACCTAAGAAGTTTAAAATAAATATCCTTCAGCCCCCTAAAGCTTTTTTCCAGCTACCAATATCTAATTCATTACAAGGTCTAGCTTAAGGGAGCCAAGAGAACCCTATTTTTGAGGTACTTAGAAATCAAACAAGCAATTTTCCAACCATTTGTTTCTATAAACATTAATTTTCACAGCAATGTATCCTCAATTCTGGGAAAACGACCTTGGACTGCTGTTATTTCTAGGCAAGCTGTAAGCCTGTCCTTTTTAGTACAAGGCAATTGATAATGAGTAAAGTTATTCAGGTAATCCTATGACCATCTTCTAAAAACTCATTTTGGGACTTTCCCTTAACAGGTTCCAGCTCACTCTCCCTTTCCACCAACAATATGAACACAAAAAAAAAAAAAAAAGCATCATGTTGTAAAGAACAGATGAAAAGAAAACCGAGCGGCTGCAACAGCCCTTTCATCTGCGGGTCTTCAAAAAATATCCATAGGGCAAACACTCCTAACTCCTTCTGAAGCAACTGAGCCTCAGCAGCAGCTCTGTGCTGTAAACTAGTGCAGCAGCAGAGACCTGGTGGAAGATGTCACATCCCACTCAAAACCTTTTAGAGAAAGTTTTCTTCTGAAAAGTTTCATAGAATCATAGAATTATCTGAGTTTATGTCAGGACAGGATTTCTTTTCAAGAGAGAGGCTACCCTGGTGTAACTAATTCCAGCTAATCCAAATTTATCCTAGCTGCACCTGGACCTCGCGCTGCCTGCAGAAAGCCAATGGCAAAGACAGGTAGAGCTCAGAAATGGAGAAGCTGGAGCTGTCCCCATGCCTCTGGTTCCAGTCTTGGCTTCGCAGGGCTCATGACTGTTAAATTCAAACTTATAAGATGCTACTACCAAACATAACTTCTGCCAGCACCCTTGGAGACGTCTATTGGGCATTTTTAGTGTCAGGAAATGTTGTTGCTAATTTTAAGCACAGGTTCAGCACACACCAGAAGTGGACACAGGCAGCCAGAGAGGGCTGTGCATTACGGTATGAGCACTGGTGCTGACGGAGGAGGCAGGACTCCCCCAAAATCCACTCTGTGACATGCAATTCCTTGCAACAGACATCAAGACCAGTTTCATTTGTTATGTCTGAGCCATGCAGTGGATTAATTATTCTCTGATTAACACAGCATTTCAAACTCCCTTTTCTTTGAGGCTTCATCTGGCAAGTAGACACACACCTTGAAAACTGAGCTTTCTGTTCTCACCTCAGCGGGAGCTGCTCAGCCCAGGCCTGCACTCATCATCCACAATATCTACATTGCTAACCTAGAAGCACCACATTCATATCTATAGTCCTAATCCCATAATAAATAGCCTTTTTTTTTTCAAATAAAGTCAATGCCAAGTAGTATACTGTCTGCTTCTGCTCTGTTTAACTGAATAATTTGCTAGGACTGAATTACTATAGCCTGTATTAAATGTTGAGATTATCGAACATGTGCTTGCACTGAATTAATATTTTATCGCTCCTGGGTCCTGTGTGGGCTGGCTGTTCTCCTGGAGTGCTTTAACACCATGGAAACGCTGGGAGATATTTTCTCTTAATTGCATGAATGGTTGACAGATAACAGTACAGTACCACAGAATTAAGCCCCCATTGCTGATGAATTCTGATGAGCTGCTACACTGTTTCTGTTGTTTTAATTTTATTTTTAAACCTGGCAACATCTGTCCTTGTCCATTATAATTTCTGAAAGCTTGAATATCATAGGTAATGCACCTGTATGACAGGCACCATATAATTACTACAACTCACACAGGGGTGAACCCTTTAAACTCAATGGAGAATTTCAGTTAAAACAGAACAAAAATCTCAAGTGAAATGTTACTTTTGCTTTTAATTTGTATTTTTGTGGTAAGGTTAATTCGCTAAATAATAACACTTTGGTTTTAGAATTCTCAAGAAAATAGTATTTAAACACTACTACTCAAAACCCTTGTCAGCAAATACAGGTAGCTGGTTATAAGTCTTTGTTTTGTATTTCTCAGGTTAGAATTGTTCAATATCTTGTAGGACAGAGCCCTAGAAATCAGTGAGCATTATTATATAATGATGGAGTTTTGCAGAGTGCCTTTTTTTTAAGCCTACTTTGAGCTGCATGATTCACCATGCCGTAATTGTTCAGGGTGCATATTATATTTTTTCAAAAATATTTTATCTGCCCATATAAGTTTGTGACACGCACATTCTTCAAATCACTTGCTCTACATTACACTGTATTGCTGAAGTATCTCACGTACATTTGCTCAAAATCCTGTGACTGTTTGACGGGTAATCAATTGTTGTAATTATCTCTAACAATACAAATAAAAGGCAACTCCATTCTGTAAATGAGATGAGATATACAGTGCCAAAACCAAGCACAGCAATAATCCCCTCCAGATGCTACAGTAAGTATACCATGCTAGAATTTGCTATACAGTGTGCTTAAGGCTGATGACACAGGGACAGTGAGTTGCCCAAAGTACCTTCCTCTCAAATACAGCAGTGTTCTCCTGCAGCGTGCAGTCTTCCACTTGTCACTGGTGGGTTTTGTACTTCAGCCTGTTCTTAGTGTTAGTTGGACAGGACTCTATCAGAGTCAGAATGAGAAGGAACAGCTGGGTTTGGACTGGTTTTGACTAATTTGCACAGAAATCTTCTGTAACCAGCAAGTATATTCCTTAAGACAACAGAAATCAGGTAATGAATTTCGCTGAATTGCATGAAGTTTTTGACATTTTATAAAAGCAGTGCATTAGGTGTTACATCATTGTATCTGTGGCTGAGTATTAGCCTCAAATTAAATACCAGTCTAAATCCCATATACCGCTTTAAGAATCCACTGCTCATCAGATGTTTTCTCACCACTTTAAACATAGCAAACTCTATAGTATTTTCAAAATACTTTCCTGGTTTTAATCAGACCACATATGGAGAAACTGAACTCTGTGTACAGGTGAGAGACAGACAGTCTGGAAGGGATTGTCAGACTTTTATTCACCCTGCCTGTATCAGAGCAGGGAAACAAAGTACACATGTTAAAGGGGCAGGTTTGAGAGCTGGGAGATCATTTGGTCATTGTGCCCACTGGCTTTTTGATCTCTGCCAGACCTCTCAAGGAGTCCTTATATCAGAAATAAAATTATATTAATGCCTTTTATCATTATTATCATTAATATAACATGCCATTAGAAAATCCCGTTAATTTTTTTTTTTTTTTTTAAATCAGATAGATTTGAGCCAAATGCCAGATTTGAAATAAGGCATTTCTGATAACCTGCTCAATTCCAGTTCTGTATTTGGCTTTAGATGCAATTTTGTCACTATGCTCTTTTTAAAAGATGCAGCGGTAAAGCCTGGAGCTACTGCAGATCTCTGTTTCCTAGCGTTCAAAATCCAGGCTTGAGCTATATGCTCTGAATTAATCTCTGCTACAAGTGAGGAAGAGTATCTATAAACAAAGCCGTTAGGAAAAATAAGACCACTGTATGACCATTTCTCCCTTGTTCCCCATGTCACCAGGCAGCTCCTTACAGACTAGAGGAGGAATAACATCACCTCTCTATCTGGAGGAGGCAGGACACTGTCCTGCAGATGCTGCTGACCCCAGTAACAGCAAGACATAGTCCAGGTTGGCTCTTTTGATAATACTGTATCTTTTGTGTTGTGATACAAAAGCACAAATAAATCAATAAAACCACACTCACAGTCCTGCTTTTACAGAGCCAAAGCCAAGAGGCCTGAATTTTCTACCACAGGTGCTCGATACACAAACGCACACAGGTTTATGCAGCTAGGCTTACACAGAGACGTACAAACAGCACAGGCTTTCCCACTCCAGCAAGACACGAAGAGCAGTAACACAGCCCACCCACCTATTGACCAGTGCTCTTGATCTCCCTGCAATAGCTGTGTGTTCCTGCTGCTGGGACACCTTGACATCACCCCTTCTTGCAGCTGGCTCCTGCCTGCTTTCCTTTGAACGTAACAAGACGCCAATTACATTTGAAAAAGGTCTAAATTCAGTAAAGGTGAGCTAAACATGGCCACAATCATTTCATAATACATCTGTTTATTCTCTACAGCTGTTGAGAAAATTACACTATTATCTATATTTTAAAACACAGTAAACTACCTTTAAAATGCTCTTATGCTGAGGAAAGAGTCTGATTTTCCATGAGAGTTATGGCCCAAACAGAAAAGCTTTCTATGAGCCAAGCAACCAAGTTCCATAGTCAGTTAAACTGCAGTCATTTCTCCTGTGTTTACCATATTGTACGTAAACACATATTTAGGAATTGTCACTCTCCCGGGGGTGGGGGGAGAAGCCTCCCCAGAATAATAGTTCCGTTTTCTTAAAATTTCAACCATATGAGGACCGACCGAAGAGTCATGATCTAAAGGCTTCAGAAGCTGAGCTGCCCAGATCCAGCACTTCTAAGAAGAAATGTTCAAAGGGTTGCACAGCGTTTAACTTGCATTGAAATCAAGAGTAGCTGTGAAGCTAAAACCTTGCATGTGCTTTGAAAGTGCAGGATTAATGTAAATACTGCGGGGCTTTGTCTGATCTCCAGCAGAAAAGTGTTTAACACTCTATGAGCTTCTACCCAGCCTGAATTCAGATTACAGATTTAAGGAGTGTTTCTGTCAGCTCCTGTGCACAACCCCCCTTAACAGCAATATTAATGCCCTGCAAACAATAATGTTAACATGAATGAAGGAAATTATTGTGCAAATGGAGACACGGACCCCTTTGGGTGAAAAGCAAAGCTCAATGCAGAGTCTACCCTATGGACATCTATGACAAATATTCAGGTAAGCAGATGTTTGTTCTGCACAGACAAAGCTGAAAATGTTCCTAACTGGCAATGCAAAAGCATGACTCCTTCAGATTGTTCTTTGACTATATAAATGTGGGTAGTGTGGCACATTTCAATCAGCATCATTCAAGTTTAAACCAAATAAATTTTCAGCACATTGCTACACCACTTCTGGCATTGCTGAATCTGTGTAGCTTTATCTTGTCTAAAATTAGAGTTGTTGGAAGTGTGTTATCAGGGGGAAAAAATTGGCTGAAAAGAGTGGATACCATGCTAATTACTGATGGGGCTGGTTGTATTTCCTGTTATTGAGATTGCTCAGCACTGAATACTGGGTCTTTAAGAAAGAGGTCTCTCATCAGAAAGAGTCTGATATTTCGTTACTGTTCCCATTCTACTTCAGGCAGAAAAGAGATTGTCTATAATTTTTAAATATAAGCTCAGAGGAAAAAAACTCTCTTTCCCAAAGCAGCATTTAACCTGGAGTTCAGGCACTCATATAAGACAGATGAGAGCTCCTAGGTGGACCAAGGACACGACCTCCATCTACCAGAATCTCTGTGCTACCAACTACTCCACACAAGTTCTCTGTAAGTCATTCCTGTTGGATTGTTTTCTGCTCGTAAGCACTCACCAGGCCAGAAACAGAAGCTGAAGAGAATCCAGGGCATTAATATTTCCGTCTGGCTGGACAAAGAGACTGGCACAGAATTTTGAAGGAAAAATGCACCTGAGGGATATATATGCCCAAGGTAAGAGGAGTCACACTTCAAAGATGGACACAAAGGTTCATATTTATTAGGATACACCATCAAATGGGGTCCATCACAAAACATGAGATTGCAAATTCCTTGCTGCTTTCTGAAGCAGTTTCCAGTTCTATGATGTTGGTTTCTTTGCTGATCTATGCTTCCCTTTCCATCTTCCTAGGCTCTCTGGTTATTCTTTCTAACCTGATTTTTCAAAAAGACAGGGCCAAGACCTTCACCTCCTCTTCTCAGCTGCCCCAACAGCTGGAACTAAACCTGGAGTAGCCCTAGGATTTCTTCATGTTGTCAAGCTCATCAGCTCAGCTGATGGTCAAACAATTCTTTCAGTCTATCAAAACCCACTCTGCTGAAATGGAGAACTTATATTTAGCCTTCTATTTAAACAAAATAACCTTCCACTGCACGAAGGTCATTTTTAACGACAAGCTCTAACAATTTTACAACAGTATCTCCTCTTTTTGAGTCAGTGAATATTTATTTGAAAAAATTGTTGGCTAGGAACTGAACAGTTGCAATCTCATACATCAGATACCAGCCAATAATAGTGTACAGTGACCTAGAAAAAATTAAAAAGACTGACATTTGTCTATATCTTACAAGCAGATTGAAAACAAAAATTCGAAAAAGTTAAATTCCATACAACAATTCAAACTCTACTCATAGTAAATTACACTGTAGCACTGCTACGAGTCTATGGCAAGTATGTAAGAGTTGCACTGAAAGAATGCTCATGGGAAAGTACTGCGAGTGTTAGAGCCCGCACAGTGAGGATCATGCTGTCCCTGACACCAAAAACTGAACAGATAGAAAAATTACTTCTCTTTTGAATGTATATTGAAATGAACTTTCATATTAATGCAAGAGTACACATGACAAGCAGTATCAACAACTGTGCAAGCTTTATTTTAGCTTTACTAAGAACTAGCACATATGCTGTGAAAATCAGAATCATTAGGCAATGTAATTAAAGTGCAAGTGAATGGCTTCCTTGGGGCGATGGGGCAAGGGAGAGGAGGCAGCAAAAATCTCAACAGCAGCATTCTCATCAGAAGCAGGAGTACTGGTATGTTAATGGTGTGCATGTTCATCCAGCCTCTCACTTCCTCAGCGTATTAATCCTGCCCTTGTTTCACATGGTCATTTTGTTCTTTCTGTCTTCCCTGCAGGATTTTTCTTAAGTCTGTTGTTTCTAAACAAACCATGGTGATTTTCAAGTGGTTTCCTCTCTATTAAGATTTCCTATTTTTTTTTTGCATTAGCCCTCTAAGAAAAATACTTGCATAAATAAGACCTGCTTTCTATCAAACTTCCACATACATGTCACCTATGGATCAAGACAAAATACAGAAACAGGGACACCGAATCACAGAGGAAGATGATCAGAGCCGGTTGCTACAGAACGGAAAGTCTCTGCATTGTCCCTTCTGCCAGCGCTACCAGCCCAGGTAGCTGCTTGCACAGCCACTCTGCAACTCCCTCCACATGGTTTCCACACCTGGCCACCCCTTCTCCTTGCCAGGAGGCTCCATAACAAGGGAGGGGACAAGAGTGATGCAAGGGCTTTCACTGTGGCTACTGCTTCCGTTACTATCTCCTACTGTCCAAGGAAGCACACTGGTTCCAAGAAGGTCAAAATCTATTTCAAGGTCAACAGTTTTACAGAGCAACCTGAACAGAAGCAGCATCTGCCCTTAGCATTAAGCTACAGCATGCAAGAAGTTCTCTGAGCAAGACTAACAAGGGATGGAGTAGCATATTTCATGTCACTCTTACCGTTTTTTTCCACTGACTAGAATTAAGGGAGAGATTTAATTTGAATTCCTACTTGACCTCCTGCTCTAAATGCAGCCTGTAAACATAGACAGTTAAGGACTGCTGGATTTCAAGGACTTTTCAATTACCTCTTTTTCTCATAGTCTTCTCTGGGTACTTTTCAGAATCTTAGGAAGTCTTTCATATCCTTACAGGGCGTGCAAGATATTTGACCAGGGAGATTTGGACCATATCAGTCTAACTTCAGAAGCTCAGGGACCACACACAGGAGCTCCTACCACCTCTGTCTGCTACTGAGCATCTCTGTATGAATCATTCTCCCTGAGCAAGACGGTTACCAGGCTGCCAAGAGAGATATCTTTGCAGATTGCAACCTGTGCCAACATGAATTGGAACTAATAAATTCCTCATAACTTGATGTCTAAACCACCTTTTTACAAAACAAAAACTTTAACTATATAAAATGACGCCTAATGATTCAAAGCGTTCATAAGTCATCTTTGGGGGAAAAAAAAGGATCTCATCTATGGGACAGAATAGTGACAGATCATCAAATGCAGTGAAAATATTAGATGCAAAGGACTGGGAAGCTGGCAATCACAGCCTTGCTATGCACAACAGATCTGTTGTATATTGATGACATAGCCCTACTACACCACGGCTGAAAAAGTAACAGGCAAATTGCATGAACATTCATTAAAATCAACCTATTATCATAAATTTGCATTTAACAAATAAAGCCGTTTCCACGGCTTTTCAGGATTAGGAGAAAAAAAACAAAGGCACCACCACCACCGTGTGGCAAAAACTGATCACATTACAACGAAGTGATAGACAGGACTTGAATCCACAAAAGCAAGGGTTTATTCCATTTCCTTTCCAAGCAGTCAGACATCCCACAGCAGGTTCCTGAATTAACCTCATGAAAGTAGGGTTTCATATGGGTATATACAGACTTCTGCTGGTTTTTTCCCTGAGCAGTACAGGACATCTTACTTTAAAACTCAGTTTTGTGGATTACTGGTCTTACACTGCAGTCATCCCCAATCTTCATTACATTTTGCAGATATTAATAGACACAAGACCATGGTATTATACAAAGGTGTGCCCGAATCTCTGGGGGAAATGGGGAACAAACCCTATCAAATAAACACTAGTGGACCTGTAAGGTTGGAGTGTGGCCCTCAGTTCACCAGTTAGTTCTGATATTGACCACATTCTTCTAAGCACCCAGGTAGAAACAGGCTATTTTTAAAGCCCCACTTCAAATTACAAAACAGCATTCTGTGAACAGAATGGAAGTGGCAACTCACATGCAGGTAAGGTGGGAAGTAATTAGGAAATGAGGTTCCCTAGCTGCAGCAGTCCAAGGCAGAAGAGATGCTCTGGATCAGCTTCCAAGGAACTCCAGCTACACTTGAGTGTCCAAAGACTGCTGTTTCCCTTCCCTCTTCTTGCTTACCTGACAGCCAGAACTCACAGTAAAGCTGCCTCTATGTAACTCCTTGTACCCTCACGTGCTAGACCGTAACTTGCCTGATCTCAGACCCAGTAAGTGATTGTTCGTCAGAATGAAGCATATCCTGATGTGGCTGGATTCAGAAGACTAACCAGGCAGTAAATCCTGTGATTTCCTATCTCATGCATGAAATTCCCAAATATCTCCGCAGAAATCTGTAGTATTTGAAAAGACCATGCACAATTCCCTAGAACAATTTGTGGTTTGTGCTTTCTTGAGGTATCCTCCTATCATTTTTTTCAAGCTGTTTGGATCTTCTGAGTCTTTTTATGAGGTCAAGAGATAACCGTATTTCACATTTTTAAATAAAACAGTGCACCCTCAGATGATGGAAGCAGCACAACTTATGCTAGCAGTAATAATTTTCAGGCTGTGTGCATGCAGAAGCCACTCACTTTTGCTAGTGTCCTTTAGACACCACGGAAGATTCAGGAAAATCCTGAAAACAATCTTGGAAAATATTTAGTTCTATTTCCTAGTGATTGAGACAGTTTCTTCCTTAGTTCCTGCCAACATCCCCTTTTCCAGACTGTTGTTTAACATGCCTGACAGCTGCCAACCTCCACTTGAGGAACATCTGCATTTCAGAAACTTGTGCAGAGCGAGTGAAGCACAAGGAATCGAGATGAATGCCTAAAAACACATACAATACTGATGTTTTCAAATACAACGACAATGAGAACTCTAGTGTGAACATTCTCCCCTTTTGATATAAATACTTGCCTTCTACTGACAGCCATGAGTTGAGAATACCTATGGTAAGACAACGCTACTTCATATGTGACCCCATCCTTCAATCTTTTGAGCAACTGGCTTCCTAATTGCTGCACTATGAAGCATTTTAATGTATACTTTGTACAGATGGTTACAACCAAATGAATGATTTAGTAACAAAATGTTTGGAGTAAACCAATTGAGTAAAACTGCAGAGGGCATGTGCAATCAGGCTGGATTTGAGCAACAGCTGCTACACATTTGTAGAATAATAAATGTGATGAACTAATTTGTGAGATAAACTGGGCGCAGCTGTGATGCAGCTCACAAATGAAAAGCAACAAATTGTAAGCAACTGCACAAAAGGATTGTTTTTCAGACCAAGTTCCCTGAAAATGCCTGTAGTTTGTTTGGGTTTTTTTTTAAATTAAATAGTTTGGTGGACATGGGAACCAAGGAGAAAATGCCTGTATCTGAAGTAATTGCTATTTAAGGGTCTATAGTAGAATCAGAAAATCAGTTTTGTTTTAAAGTTCAGGAGTTAATCAACTGAGCTCACTAAAAGCTATGTGAGCAAATAGACAAGTTGAAGAAAAATTCTGAGTTTTTCCAGTGAAACATTATGGATCATAATTCCTAGCATACTAAATAGTGATATTAAATTATCAGAGCAAACTTTCATTTTCTGTTACACCTAAAAGGAAGCTACAGTTTGCACCTTCCCACCTTGCCTTTCTAAAGATCATTTCAAGTCACAAAATCTGCACAGCGCCATTAGAGAGGCACGGGACAATGGATTGTTTCAGAGTCAGGGCCATATAAACATAACCCTGCCAAAGTTATCAGTAAAATAGCATACAATTAAAACTGACTTTTGAAAAGGTCTAAGTTGAGATAACACGGTTTCATCAGTTCAGAAGTTCATTTCCACCAGGCAAAGCGAAAACCAAATTATACAAGCACACATAATGTTGGATCAATAGAAATGATGAGCTTAAAAATAAACTCCATAGAAAGAGTCCTTGTTGAATTGAAACAGCACTGATCATTGCTTCAGAGCATAACCTCTTAACTACAGATTGCCATAAAAAGGAGGCCATTTCTTCTGTACTAGAAGGCTGCTTAGCTTGCACTCCCAGGTTGTACCGATGTACAGGGTCAGCCCAACCCAGACACAAGACTGTGCTGTTTCCTTCCTTTCTTCACTTCATAATGAGCTATAATTCTCTACTCATCCTTACTCCCACCCAGAAAAAACTCCACACGTAGTTAACTCTATTTTCTTCTATTTTCTTTCACTTAGAAAGTAAATGATTATTCAGCCTTTCTGGATGAAGTTGATGGATAATTTGAGGCATTACCAGTTTTTCATTTCATCACCTGTTTTCAAAGAGCTAGTAGAATAGCATAAGCAAGAACAGCAAAAGGCACTGACATTTCCATAAAACATCCAAATAACGAGTTTTTTTTGATATTATAGCTATAGCCAAAATGATTTGAGAAACACTTTTCAGAGGGAAGATACTACCCAGACAGATCTGTGCTTCAGTGATGGGCTGGATCCCACACCAAGGAAGTATGTACTACCAACAGAGTGGAGCGAAGCCAGCAGCTTCAGTGTTCATTCCGTGTACCTGAGCTAACAAGAAGCAAGCTCAGTTGAATCCCTTCACTAAACTATACTTAACATGCAATATTTAATTAAATCTTAGGCCAAGTGAGTGGGGGAGAAAAAGTACAAGTTAATTAACATATCATGATGCAGTAGATAAAAAATCCTCTGACAGGATAATAAGTAATACATGAAAGACAAAGCAAAAAGGCTTTAATTTAGGATTGGTTCAAAAATACCTGAAGCTTCAGACTGTCTGTACTAGTTAAGCGTGTTTGAAGCCAGGACACCTCATGTCTATACACGCAAAGGCTTTATTTACATCTAGAGTTTCAGATATGTAGCCAGTAGCAATATTTAACAACCTCAGGTATAGCAGCTGAAATTGATACTGCTATGCCATTTTTGTGTACAATATTTTTGAATCCTTTTAAAAATAAAATAGGCTTTAATTAAAGCTTCAGCCTTCATCTTAGATGGTTGCAAGTACTAGTTGTTAATTATAGACTAAACATTTCTGCAAGACATTGGACTCCTTGAAACAAACTTAAATAAACTGAGCTCCAAGATCAGTATTTCTGAATACCCAAAGATCACACAGCTTCACACACATTTTAATTGTTTGCACATATTTAACATTACAGGACTTGTCTCTTGCAAAACAAGGCACTTTGTTCACATCACATTCCAGCAGTACAGTGCTCATCTTACAATTGCTCTGCAGTAGCTACTTATGCTGTTTTGCACAATCCTCTCATCCACTTGGTAGATGATTTTTTACTTTTACAGCAATTAATAATAACCAATAGGTGGCTGTTAAATTATTGTTATTTCTACACTAACAGTGTTCCAAACACACCTTGTTAACATTTTTATTCAGCTCAAGATTAAGCGCTATTTACATTCTAAGAGATATTTACATTCTTAAAAATATAAACATAGATTAAACTCCTAAAAGGTTAAGGGATTATATATCCATAAAAACTGATATTATTAAAGACTTTGAGATTCTTCCTTATGACCTCTACAAAACATCAGCACATTTTCACATTTTAACAAAGCCCTGCAGAAGAGCTACTTAGAATCTTGTGCTGGAGAAACAGGACTAAGACCAATGAGGAAATTCAGTAACATTTTCCTACCTGTTATCATGATGGCTTGCATTCTCAGGGATAACTATTAGGCAAACTGCTAGGAGAGCTCTGACAGGGAACACCTCAAGCAGGTCTGAGGGTATGCTTTACAGACTGTGCATTACTTCTGTTCACCAACACACTAGCAGGGAAGCGACCTCACCCCTCAGCAGATGGGATCCTAACTCTTCTTAGCAGAGGATGGGGATGAAGGGTTGAGTCCTGAGCAGCTTTCAGGGCAGGGCTCTTGTTGACTCATTAGGAAGGGAGGAAGTAGGGTGCTAGGGAAATGCATGGGATGATGTGAAAATTCTGTAAAAAAAAGTGCAGGGCAGTTCTCAGTACCTGCAAGGTGCAAACAGAACAGGATGCTGATCCATTGTCATTCAGAGGAAAGAAAACAACACAGGGCTCAGGCTGCTTGCATTTAGGGGGTGATGGTACACAGAATTCCTCAACAACTGTGGGAGACAGGAAAGTGCTTGGTGATCCTGAGTTACTAAGGGTTAGAACAGGAGATCTCAAGTAATCATTCAAGGATGAACATCAGCAGGATTCATCCTACTTTTTTGGCTTTTATTCTACACTACTGCTTAAAAACTCCCCTTTACGTGGCTTTTTGTACAAACTACTGACTCTATATGGGGTAAATGTCAGCAGGAGGAGAAAACGATACAGTTCTAAACAAAAATTATTTTCTCTCAAATTCTCACATGCACATTTTCATGATAACTTTCATGCACATTCTCCTCTATTCTTCCCATGACAATCCTTCCAAAAAGTGTCTGCACTGTCACTGTGAAAATACAGTCATTCCAACTCCAGAAAGAAGCAAATCAGCTGAAATGTTGTTATCTGAAAGCTGGTAGATTCCACTGAATCACTTTTCTAAGAAAAGAATTTATTGTAATGAAATTATGGCAATTGCTGCAGTTTGTCTTCAATGTGATTTTTCCCCCAGGCACATCCTGCCTGGATGAGATTCTTCATCTACAAAATGTTGCTCTTTTAAAGCCTTTACTACATATTGAAAAAAAAAAAATCAGCCCTCATTTTAATACCCTCTAAGAATGATATATAATGTTCTTGGGGGTCAAAAATTGCTTAAATGTTTCATCTGGAAATGTTAAACGGCGGAGTTCTTGTTATCTCTATGACACAATGAGAACTTTGCGTTAAAGACTTGCATCTTTCAACTGTTACATGTTTTTATGCTTCTTGTTTCATTTCACTAAATAGCAGGCAATTTGTTTCTCCTACTGGAAGTATTGAAGCTAATCTTCCTAAAATCAAAATTTAAAGACATGCATGAGAGAATAGCAGCAGCACATTAGCAAAGCATGGTCCTGAAATCTTCACAGCATTTCACAACCAGCCCCACTCTCAGCTCTCCTACTGATGGTGCTTACCCCAGCAAATTCACAGCCTTCAATTCATTGCCACTGCTCCTGATTGTTCCAGCAGCAGTATTGTCATGGCTGCTACTGGCAATCATAAACGCTTTACCTTAGTAGAGATCAAAAACAAAACTTGGCTTCTGTAAAGAGAAAGGCATAAACAAAGGGCCCAAAGAACAGTTCTGTAGGGTCAATTGTTGTATCTGGTTTGGGTTGCGGGCCTGGTATCTGTGTCGGTTTAGATATGGGCTGATGGATTTTCTTTCACTGCAAGCTCAGAGTGTCATCCATGCAGGGTTAGCATGCCAAGTCCTGCTTAGGCCCAAGATCTCTGGTCACTGCAACACTTCCATGGGGGAGAATCCCATTTACAGCATCATCCTCAAAAAACATGAGGAATATGTATTTGCAAATGTATACGTATTCCTTAATGACAAATACAGAAAGCTTATGTTATCACTAACAATCTCCACAATCTATTCCCTGATGTTCTAAAATCACTTTCTATTTGAACCTAAGGGCAAGAATGTTAATTCAGCTGCACTAAACATCAGGAGATCAATATTAAGTACTTCCGATTAGCTTTATCCCTACGTCTAAACCCAGTAAAACAAAGACCTACAGCCTGCACAGCACACACCTCTTCTGTTTAGTAATACACACAGGTAAAAACAGTCTGGAGGGATAGACTTAAATGAACTCTATTAATCTCAATTTGTTCTTCCACTGTTACTAGTAGCAGACATCAACATCAAACAACTATAAAGGGATAATAGAAAAAAAAAATTTACTTTCCTATTACTTTCCTTCAGTTTTGCACAACTTTGTATGTGAAGAGTTACTCTGACGCCCTCCTAGAGCTAAGCTGGGTTGGTTTTGTACAGGCACGCACTAGGTATTTGGTATTCTCTAATGAGAATAAGGAAAGAAAAACACTGAAAGGTAAGGAAATCTCATTGTAAAGCCATAAAACTGTCTGTAAGAAAATTTTTAGTGACCTGAAAGTACTCTCCAATCATTTTAAAAGATTGGTTATACTTCCAGTTGATTGCATCTAATCAGGACTGTACAGTGATAAAAATACACAACATCTGGCTCTGTTCAGTCATTTTCCTTTAAGTAGGGAAACCCACATGCAACAGTAGACTTGAAATTGAATTGTAAAAGCAGAAAGAGCTCTACATTTTGTCTCCCAGCAAATTAATTAAAACACTCTAGGCTATAACTGTATAACTGTGCTTACACAAGTACGAAAAAGATGGACTGTAATGCTTCCCAGATTATTCTCATTATTGCTTTTACTGTATTTGCCAGACATGTCTCTAAAATCTCTTTAATTTGATCCAGGACATGAAGTTTTACCAAATATACTAGACCAACTATAGGCAGCAGGTTGAATGCAAACATACACAGCATTGTATTTCTTCAAATTACCTGAAAGAGAGAGTATGGGAAGTAATTCATAATGGAATAGTTGTAGTCATCACTTTCTGCAGGTTTACTTGTGGAGATTTCCCTAAGACAATCGGTAAATTGATTTATACTCTCAAAGAAGTACAGAGCCTTGGTCATTGGAAAAATCAATGCCACTTTCTATGTTGGCAACTGCTTATCAAGCAGTTTTGTTAAAAAGGAAGAAAGGAGGTGAGTTGTACTATATAAGTGATGAAGAGCATCTCTAAAGTTTAGGAATCTAGTGAGAGAAACTGCGACGAGCGAGGAGAACCACGCAATAGACTCAATGTGAGTGGTAAAGCAAGTTCTGGTTTATTGCGAAGCTCATTCATGACTACACCATAGCCCATGTCCCGCAACCATTCTCCAACAAGAAACCACATATTTCTTCTAGCCAGATGCAAAATGCAAGTGAAATAACATAGCTTCACTGAATTTTGAATTGTTTGCCACACTGACTCATTAAGTCCACAACTGCTGGCTTACCAGGTGTGCTACAGCTCACAGATCTGAAAGAATTTATTAGGCGATAGCTTTGACTGGCTACTGCAACTAGCTTCATAAGCTCATAAGAGCAGAACAGCTATCCCTCCCTTAGCAAGGTATGCAGTTGAGAAAATGGTTTCCTCACTGATGTTCTAGTCCTGGGTGTGCTAGGAGGCACTACCTTGGTTGCTGTGTGTTTTGGTGCTTTGGCTTTCTATGTCTGCTCTTTTTTTCTTGGGTTGCAGCATTGGGTCATACTGCTTAAATATGCTTGTTATGCACATGTTTTGTCACAGCAGTGATGTCTTTATCTCTTCTTATAAAAGTGTCTGAAGTATTTTTGTGTCTCTGCTGACTATAAAAGAAGTTTAAGTGATGAGTCTGAAATGTCAGAGTAATGGATGGCTGTATCAAGATGAGATAACACAGTCATGGGGGATTCATAGCTCCCAGGTTGCACACACATGGTCTACAGACCTTGAGAAAGAGAACACTAAATAAAAGCTGAAACTACGAAAGCTATGCTATTGCAATGTTTGTTAGGTGATTGTTGGGGTTTTTTTGGGGGGGATGGTGTGGTGGGATATGTCTGTAGCAGACCTGTATCTGTAGGAAATCCAGACTGGGCAGTTGAAAGAAGCTGCTCTATTCTGAAAGCAGTTATCATGTGTGTTAGCCATGCACTGGTCCCCCAGGATCTAAGGACTGTGTATACCACACCTGCTCTTGAAGTGTTGTCTGTGAAAAAACAGAGTTAAACAAGGTAGCACGAGTTGGCTTTTTCCCTGGTCTTGAAAAATAACCAAGGTGAGTCTCTGAAAAGGCGTAAGTTTTTAAACCTCTGTTCAGGACTGACTTCGGTTGCTGCATGTGCTGACAGGTGCCTTCCACCACATTCTGCCCGCAGGGACGGCAAGTGACTCAGTCCTCAGCCGAGGGCTACAGCCACCACCTAAGCAGCTCTGGTGCAGGTTGTGCCACTGCTGCCAGTGGTGATGATGAGAGGGCTGGAACACCTCCCACACAAGGACAGCTTGAGAGAGTTGGGTTTGTTCACCCTAGAAAAGAGAAGGCTCCAAGGAGACCTTATAGCAGCCTTACAGTACTTAAAGTGGGCATACAGGAAAGCTGGGGAGGAGGGCCTTCATCAGGGACTGCAGTGATAGGATGAGAAATTAACTGTTTTAAACTGAAAGTGGGGAGATTTAGATTAGATATTAAGAAGAAATTCGTTACTGTGAGGGTGGTGAGGCATTGACAAACATTGCCCAGAGAAGTCAGGGATGCCACATCCCTGGAGGTTGTCAAGGCCAGGCTGGATGAGGCTCTGAGCAACTTGATCCAATGGAAGGTGTCCCTGCCCGTGGCAGTTGGGCTGGAACTGGATAATCTTCCAAGCTCCAATCCTGTCTTCAGTTTTGGGCCCCTCATTTAAAGAGACATTGAGGTGCTTGCATGTGTCCAGAGAACGACAACAAAGTTGGTGAAGGGGCTGGAGAACAAGTCTTGTGAGAGGTGGCTGAGGGAGCTGGGGTTGCTTAGCCTAGAGAAAAGGAAGCTGAGGGGAAACCTCATCACTGTCCACGACTCCCTGCAAGGAGGTTGTACTGAGGTGGGCGTTGGTCTCTTCTCCTAAGTGACAGAATGAGAAGAAACAGCCTCAAGTTGTACCAGGAGAGGTTCAGATTAGGTATCAGGAATGGTTATCAGGCACTGGAACAGCTGCCCAGGGAGGTGGTTGGAGTCACCATCCCTGGAGGTGTTTAAAAGCTGGGTAGACGAAGTGCTTAGGGATGCGGTTTAGTAGTGGACAGGTACGGTTGGAATCGATGATCTCTAAGGTCTTTTCCAGCCAGGCGATTGCATGATTCTAACTCAAACCGTTCTATGATTTTATGATAACCCGAGCGCTGAGAAGGGGCTTAGGGGGGAAACCATGCAAACTAAACTCTGCATACGCGACAGCGCAAAAGCTCAGCGAACGCTTCCACGGCCCTGCGGCTGCGCGGACAACAACGCCCGCTCCTGCACCGCCCCAGCGCCTGCATCACGGCGCGCGCGCCCCGCGCGCCCAATCCGCTCCCGCGCAGCGGATTCAAACGGCGGCGCGGCCGTTGGGCGGGGCGGGAGCCGGTGCCCGGCCCGGCGGCCGGAGCGGCTGCGCCCAGCGACATGGAGGGCCGGGCGGCTGCCCCGGCGCCCTACCGCGCCACCAGGCTGGTGAGAGGCCCGGGCGGCGGGCGGGTTGGGTGCGGGAAAGGGGAGTAGAGGAAGGGCGGGCGGTGCCTCCCGGGGAGGCAGCAGTGCGGGTTGACCCCACCGGGTCCGGGGGCAGCGCCACGCGCGGGGGGCGGGCGCTGCGGGAGGGAGCGGCGCTCCCCCCACCCCAGGCTGTCGGCGCTCAGAGCATCCCGCTGATGGGGGCTGGCGGTGGCGTGCCGTCCCGTTCTAGGCCGGAGAACGGGAGAAGAGCGGATGCTTTAGAATCCACCAGGATTTCCTTCTTGAGGAGCGTCCAGCCCTCCTGGGCTGCTTTGTCGTTGGGAACTGCTTTCCGAGGAGCTGTTATCAAGCATCCTTCGAAACAGTTTGAAGTCTGCCCTCCGGAATCCATGGTGGCAGTTTCTCTGGTCTCCCTCGTTAAGCCTCAGAATTCTATCATTTCATGGTCGCTGAGTGCCAGGCGTCCTCCAGCCATCACATCTCCCACAAAGCCTGCTCTGTTCACGAATGGCAGGTCCAGTGGGGCACCTTCCCTGGACAGTTCACTCACCAGCTGTGTTAGGAAGTTATCTTCCATACACTCAATGAACCTCCCAGAATGTTTCCTTTCTGCTGTATTATACTTCCAACAGACATCTGGAAGATTGAAGTCTCCCACAAGAACAAGGGCCAGTGATTGCGAGCCTTCTCCCAGTTGCTTGTAGAAGATCTCATCAGTTGTTCTTCCTGGCTGGGTGGCCGAGAGCAGACTCCCACCGCTATAGCTGCGTTATTGGGTGTTCCATTAATTTTTTCCCAAAGATGCTCAACCCTGTCATCACCATCATTGAGCTCCATGCAATCAAAGCATTTTCTAACATAGAGGGCTACTCCACCACCTCACCTTCCTTGCCTATCCCTCCTGAAGAGTTTATAGCCAACTGTGGCAGCGTTCCAGTTATGCAAGTCATCCCATCACATTTCTGTGATGGCAATTATGTCATAATTTTATTGTTGTAAATTAGGCAGTTCTAGAATTAGGATCTTATGTCCTATGTATGGTGCTTATGTCCTCTGACAGCTGGCTCCTTGCATTTAGGACGAGAGGAAGTGGCCTCAGGTTGACCCAGGGAGGGATTAGACTGGATATTAGGAAAAATTTCTTCACTGAAAGAGTGGTAAAGAGTTGGAACAGGCTGCCCAGGGAAGTGGTGGAGTCTCCATCCCTGGAGAGGTTCAGAAATTGTACAGATATGGCACTTTGGGACGTGGTTTAGTGGGCATGGTGGAGTTGGGCTGGTGGTTGGACTGGACAGTCTTAGAGGTCTTTTCCATTCTTCATTATTCTATCCCACTTCTGAGAGTGGCTCCAAAGACCGTGGTTTGACAGAGCCTCAGGAAACAGAATTATTGTGAATGTTGGGTGTGTGCAGACTGGGTCAATAACACTCATTACATTTGTGAAACTCTAACTTTATTTTCAGTTATAGGAGAATGAGATAAAAATGTCAATTAAATGATTATGTATTTTTTAATCTGAACTTTAATGTTTCTACATTAATGCTGCTGCATTATGTGTGTCAGAGAAGGGCAACTAAGCTGGTGAAGGATCTGGAATACAGATAGGGAGCAGCTGAGGGAACTGGGGCTGTTCAGCCTGCAGAAGAGGAGGCTGAGGAGAGACCTCATCTCTCTCTCCTGCTCCGTGAAAGGAGGTTGTAGCAAGGCGGGTGTTGATCTCGTCTCCCAAATAACAGGACAAGAGGAAATGGCCTCAAGTTGTATCAGAGGAGGTTAAGGTTGGGTATTAGGAAAAATTTCTTCACGGAAAGGGTTGTCAAGTACTGGCACTGGCTGCCCAAGGAGATGGTAGAGTTACTGTCCCTGGAGGTGTTCAAAAAGACCTGTGGATGTGCCATTTAGGGACATGGTTGAGTGATGGAGTTGGCAGTGTGAGGTTTACGGTTGGCCTCTATGATGTTAAAGGTCTTTTCCAATCTAAATGATATTATGATTATTTAGTATAACTATCAGTATTTGTTAGTATTAATGTTGTGTTTTCATTTATATGCTTATTAATATAATATTGTTTTAATTGATACTTACAATGGTCAACTTCAGACTTTCATCTTACATTCTTTGCTGTTTTGTTTCCCATGCAGTGGAATGAAATTACGAAATATTTCCGAGTAGGCATGCCATTAAGGAAACATCGGCAATATTTCAAAAAACATGGAAGCTGTTTTACTGCATCAGAAGCTGTAGACTGGCTCCATGAAGTATTAAGGAATAACAGTAACTTTGGTCCTGAAGTTACCAGGCAGCAGACTATTCAGCTATTAAGAAAGTTCCTCAAGAATCACGTAATTGAAGATATAAAAGGGAGATGGGGATCTGAAAATTTAGAAGACAACGGTGCACTTTACAGGTACTGAAATGAATACAAATTAACAGAACTCTTTGAGAATTTTATTTAGGAATCTTAATGATCAGACTCTTGAAAAATGTCTTGCTTTGTGTTGAGCAGTTGGGCCAAAAATGAATTATTAGCACCATTTACTCCACTCAGGGTGTCACTTCACTCTGACTTGCTGCATAGACCAAACATCCTATACGCGGAGAGCTCTTCCCATGCTTTTGTCTGGCCAAGATTTTTACTGGCATGTGTGCAACACTCAAGTACTTTGGAGAGGAGCCAAGGAGAGTTTATTGTAGTAGCTCCATGCTGTGCCGCCTATCCAGTGTTTGGTTTTCTTGTACTTTTTATAGAAAGCCTACATGGGAAATAGGCATTCCTAAGTTCTTTAATTAAAGGTATTAATGGCACTCACTTCTCAAATTCTGTTCTCAATGTTGTGTAAATAGCTGAGTATTTTCAACTTGACTTTGGAATCAGAAAAGTAGCCCCAAGTTAATCTGCAGTTTGATATTAAATATCAGCCACATCAGAAAGTGACTTCTTATGTTTTAATCTATTCTAAACGTATTTAACATCTTCCCTGTTCATGACAGATTTCCTCCGACATCTCCAGTTAAACCTCTACCAAGCTCATGTCCACCGAAACAAAACTTGGAAAACTTCTCCAGAGACAAAGAAAGACTTCTTAAACTGCCACATATATCCAGAACTTTTAAAAAACATGAGTTACTACAGTCGCTGGTAATAACTTAGATTTCCTACATAATTGTAGTTGCCATGTACTTTCATTATTCTTGAACAAAAAAAACTTGCCTAGAAGCAATAATTTTTAGTGACACTGTGCTGTTGTGTCATCTTCCCTTCTAGCTGAAAAAATGAATTAGTAGGTTCTTCTCAATAGTGAAATAGAACATTTATATAGGTGCAATAGAAAGATGCAGCTATATTTTATAATGAAATGTCTTGGTGACACGTGCTGTTTCTCTTCTTTCGTGTACAGAAAGAAGTTTTATTTGATAGCCCCTTTGGCAGAACTAATTATGTATGCTCTTAAACCTAAAAGAAGCTGTTTTATTAAATTCGTACTGGCAGTAGGTTCATTGGAAAGGGAATCCAGGGCTAAGTAAAGTGGTATTCGTGTACCCATGTTACCTAAGCAGAAAGAAAAGCCATTTGACCCCTCCTCCATTGCAGTATAGGGCTAGTTGTGCATCAGTATCATCTGGGATTACAGGGGGTTTTAATTATGTATGTATGGGTAAGCAATTGAGAATTTCATGTCATCACTGTGGGAAGGGATTTGTTTTCCTTTGAGTTGCTATGGGGTTTTTTTTTGTCTCATTGAGTGCAGAATTATCCCTGCTAAAGTATTTTAAGTACTGGGAGGGTTGGAAAGTGAAGTTCTAGAAATTATCTGGTCAGTATGTTCTTGCTGAAACAATACTTTTCATTTAGGACTTGTAAAAGGCACAAATTATTTAACTGTTTTGCTTACTTTTTGAAAAGGATTGAATGTGAAATTTTAGCCCTTTATTCTTTTGAGATTTGTGTGTATGTGCTTTCTGAATTTAGATTGTGATCCTAAAGGAGAATATTTTGCCTACTAACGCATTTGGATTTGACGTGTTCCTGGTTTTTAAATTGCTGACTTCTGAGTTGAGTAGATCTTTTTTTTGTAGTGTCCTTTTTTTGCTTTTTAATTGGTTATGTTAACAGTCTCGACCCTGAAATGTAAAGTTTACTCCCTGGATCGTGTTTTGGAATTTAATGTTTTGTGGAATGCCCTACGCTTTCAGTTGCTCTCAAGAGACTTGTTTATCTTATGGTATAAACCATTCATTTTCAGGAAAACTTAGGAAAAACAAATCCAGATACAACAAAGGAAAACAAGGAAAAGACACTGCATAGGAAGGAAATAAGCCAGGAATATGTGCAAGAAACTTGGAGAAATATCATTCTAATACAGTAAGTCATGTGTTGTAAAAGGTACCTTCTTGTATATGTGCTTTTGGGATTTAATGGCCTGATCAAGCTTTTGGCATGCACATGAAATTTTTTAAACTGTTTTGAAATTTTTTAAACTGTTTTAAGTTGAATATTTTTTCTAAGTATTGTTTACATATGCATTCTAATGTGTTTGTTAACATTAAATTGTTGCATTGAAGAAATTTATTGAAATTTGTTATTGCTGGTGTTGAAGTATATTTTAAGTACAACAGATGCTCTTTCTTACTGGTTTTTGATGTTTGTCAGAGGAAAAAGTATGTCCTCAAATGGTCCTTCTGGAAGTGTGAATTTATTAAACAGCAAGCTAGCATATCAAGTAACCAATGTTTGAATAGATGGGGAAATAACTTGTTTTCATTCATTGCTAGCAAACCTTTTAGATATCATCTGCTCTTTTCCTCCCTGCAGTTTGCAAACCATATTAGGCCTTCCATCTTTGCAAGGAGTTTTGCAGCCAGCACAGATAATTCCCGAGTATGTCATATACAATATGACTAACACGAGCAAACACGGTGTTGTTATTTTGCAAAACAAATCAGGTAGGTTTGGGTTTTTTCTGATTTTCCCGAAAGATTCAGTATGGTACAATTGCAACAAACTCTAAATAATTATTACAGTATATTTCATGGTCTGTCTTTTACACTGTTTTCCCAAACTAGAGTACAATTGAGTATATTTGTTTAGAAGGTTTTGTAGGTGTATTTCATTCACTTTTTAATTAAGCGTTTAGCAATATTTTAAATTAGTTTGATCTTTTATATTTATTTCATGTGTGCTGTTATTTGAATTAGTTAAGTCTCTGGGGTTATATATAAATAATGTCCTTGTTTGTTTATTTTAGATGACCTCCCTCACTGGGTGTTGTCAGCTATGAAGTGCCTCGCATACTGTAAGTCAGCAAATAGCTTCTAAGTTCCAGAAACCTGTTTTGTGTTGAAAGTTAAATATACCTGCATGTTAAGATAAATTACAATGTTTCATTTTGGAAATTCAAATAATCTAAGCGCTTTGATATGTCAAGAAGCAATGAAATCAATACATATTGAATTATCGCACAGAAACGTAACCTAAAAGAGTTAACAGATGTTAAAGATGTTATATTTCAGGTAATCAAGATACTAGTCCTTTAGTGGTCTCGCTGGTTACCTTACTTTTAGGCTGCATCATCTGATTCTTCCTGTGAATTTTTGGCAACATGAATGGATTAAGTTAGTGGAACAAGAGCAGCTTCAGTCTTCTCTAATCCATGAAAGATATAGGAGACTTAATTAAACTGTAAACTTTCAGTGGAAGTGTGCTGTCTGGGGCCATGAGAAAGTTAAGGACTGTTTTCTGCAAAAATAATTCCTACTAACAAAGAGTCAGGCAAGGAGAAAACTTAAGTACTTGGGCAAAACCTGTGTGTGGTTTCTTCTAATGTAGTTTTTCAGAAGTGGAGGGACTTCACCTTTCCAGTTACTGGCTTTGAGCAGGACTGAAACAGTTCCTACATTTCACGTTAAACCAGTTCACAGAAAACCAGTTAGATTTTTATTTGTCTTAGAAACCAAACAAAGCTTGGCAAAGGATTTGAGATAAAAGCATGCTTGTACAGTCAGCTTTATATTCTACTCAATTTGTCATGAGAACAGGAGGAACGGTTCTACTCATTTTTTCCTGGATCCTAGACTTGGAGCATTGCTCCTCTGGTACCTTCTTATCTGCTTCCCCACCTCTTTCTTCAGCCTGTCTTCAGAAAAAGCTTATGCTTAAAACCCAGTAAGACACTTTTTATGGTTACAATTCAGTTGTGGAAGGTGAAGTCCTTTAGTGTCTTACAATCACTGTGTAGTAGATGAGATGGAATTTTAAAGGCACACATTTTAGCTGCTAAATGTGTTCAGTGACGGAACTGAACTGTCCTTTCACACTGAGAGTGGGCCTGCACTCATCCCCCATTTTGGTATTAATTTATGAAATATCAAGCAGCAAAACTGAAAGTGATTACAACTTAACAGAAAATCTAGTGCTTCTGGTTTTGCTTGTGCATTTGCTTAAGTGTAAAATTTCAAAAGGTACTATATTACATCTTAAACTTCAGAAAATAAGAATCCATTACCTAAGGCATCAATGTCATGTGTACTTGTACTCGTGCCTTGGAACTGCTGGGAAAGTGTTTACTGTGGAGTACTATCATTAACACAGGTTTTCACCCGCTGAGGGTGGGAAAAAGGGCACTTTCACAGCACACCTAATGAAGTTCTGTTTCTGATGGCTCAGTCTGATGTGGATTTTCTTGTTAATGAAGGAGTGGTTTTGTTCTCCAGCGTGTGCTGTAGCAGACCTGTGTTATGACATCAGTCTTTCTCCTTTACAATGCCATCATTTTGTTGTGAAACTTCACAGAACCTGTCTTAGAGGCTTCATTTTTTCAGTTTGTTTGAAATTGTGTTACAAACATACATAGACCACAATTATGTAAGCTTTGTATCTTTATGAAGCAAAGTTTGAAAAGATTCTGGAGAAGCAGAGGACAACTAGATTCCCAATTAGACCAACTTATTTTCAATAAAACTGCCTCTTAAACTGGCTCGCAGGGCATGCTAGAATTAGATGAGTGCCTCTCAAATGAAATCTGAGATGATGAGCTCTTCTTATGCGTGTCCTTACCCTGCTCTTTAACTCTTGCCTCTGTTACTGGCAGTCTCCGTTCTTCACTCCCTCAGAGCTACACGAGCTGCAGTGCAGTTGGGTGGTGAGGATTTATTATACATCTGCATTTATCTCTGGCCGCTCAGCAGAACTGTGGCAGAGGTCCATGCAGGGTCAGTGTGGCTTCAGAGGTAAAGTTTACCACACACACTCTTGTGAAAATTACTCTTTTTCTTCAACATGACTCTTTTTCTTCAACTGCATTCCCAAATACTTAGAGCCTCTTACATGTAAACCATATGGGGAAGAGCAGGACAAGGAAGACCTTAATAAGTCAAATGCAAAAATCAAAGTGGAAAACATAGCTGAGCACTGGTCTTTGAATGTTTCAATACCTTAATTCCCACATCATTCTTGTATTTAGAACCGATAGGTCTATGTATTCATGAGCTGAAAGCTGCAAGCAAGATTTCTGGTTTTGTGAATTCTCAGTTTCTAATTTGGGTGACTTAGTTCAAGTGGAGATTTCATCTCTGCATCTGCTAGCTCTACTGTAACCAAATCGTGAAGGTGGTAGTTACTTTGCACCATGAAAAATGAAAATACTTAACACTGACAGGGGAAATACTGCTCTACTGTATTTTTAGTGTAGTGTATGGTAATATGATTATGATTATAACGTTTGAGAATATCTGAAGTTACATTTTCCCTCATGTTGTGTGCAATTAAAATTGCCATCTCCCAATCCATTAGAACTGGTTTTGTAAGGTAGCTTGTTTCATTTGTAGGAGTTCAGTGAAGTGGGAATGTTATGGTTATAAGATCTGCACAATGTCAAATTTTATTCCTACCAGATCCTTTTCGTTCATTCCTTTTCTTGTCTGTAACAATGTGGTCAAGGTTTATTAACCAGATCTCTTGAATTATTGGATTGTTTATCCATCCACTGAGGAAAATGAGTTATGTGTAGCTGTGGTTCTCCACGGAAATAGTGATGAGCAAAGCTTTCTCTTTGTGAACTGTTTGAATGGAGGAGTTGGAAAGAGGAAGTCCCCAAAGGAGAAAAGACACTGACCAGCTCTGGCCTGTATGCAAATCAACACAGATACCTTGGCTGGCTCTCAGCACATTCTTCAGAGCTGGTCATAGCACAAGCATGATTTGGAAGCTAGAGCTCCCTGTGGGAGAACTGGGATTACTGTATTTTGCAAATGAAGGAAAATGCTAGAAGTTTGTGATTATTTTGCTGAGGAACCTATAATGGGCATAAATGAGTTTTTCTTTATTTTTTAGGTGTGGAACAGCTTGTTGAAACTAAGCACAATTCCTTCTTGGCTATATAGAATATTTTATACTATTTTTGCTTACAAGTGGTACAGTGCTGAACTAAAAAAAAAATGTATATTGCTGACATTCTTTTCCTGTAAAACAGTCATTCCTACAAAAGCTTGTGTTGACTTTTTAATTTTATTTTTTTAATAATGGAATTGTGAGAGTAATTGCTTTTGTGAATTTTCTTTCTTTGCTTCTTTTTAGGGCCTAGAAATAATGACATGAGCCAACCAACTTACAGTGGGTTTGAACGGGATGTATTCAGAACAGTTGCTGATTACTTTCTCAGTCTCCCTGAACCATTACTTACTTTTGAATACTATGAACTTTTTGTTAATATTTTAGGTATGTATGAATTTAGAAATCTGTGCAAGCTATTAAGTTTATATCAACTGGGGAACAAATCAGTAATTAAAAGCAGACCTTGACTCTGCTAATCCGTATGGTACCTTGAGTCTGAGGAAAGATCATCGATGCTATCATTCTGTATTTCAGCATTGAAATGCAGTTCTCTCTTATAATATCCTATATACATTGCTCTCTGAGCTAACATTCTAAATCTGCTATAACCATAATTTAAAAATATGCACTCGTTCCTGTCTGTTCCTCGCTATTGCAGTGTGTTAACTTCCTTTATTCTTGCATGTTGGTTGCAATTATCTTTTGGAGTGAGCTGAATTTCTCTTAGATTTTACTAACTGAGTTGACTATAAATTAGTCATTTGTTGTCTTCTCTCTTCAGTTAGCAACTTTCTTTCTAAACTTGTTCATTTTCATACCACTTGCATCTTAACTGATATTTCATTTTCTAATAGTCATGTGTGGCTGCATCACAATTCCAGATATATGCAGTGGAAATTCTGTCCAAGATGAGAAATGTAACCTACAACCTTCAAAAATTCTTCCCTTGAATTCTTTCAAGTCAACTGAGTGTCTTCTTCTAAGCCTACTTCGCAAAGAACCTGACAAATCAAAGAAAGAATCTGAAGCTTCCAGCAGATCATCTTCAGAAGAGCTAACTATTCAAAAACAATGTGCAAAGAAATCACTGCAATGTAAACAAGGGAGTGCTGATAATCTAATAGGAGGAAGTTGTCAAAATCTTTCACGTTTCAGGAATGCACAAGATCTACCTCGAACATTTAGGTCAAGGTGTTACTCTTTGGAAGGAATTGGAGAGGCTACTTCAAGTGTATGTAGTAAAGAAGAATCTGATTCCCTCAGGCAAAGTGATGTGAACACCATCCTGGGCACAAGAAGTGAAAAACAATCACTACTGTCTGAGCACAAAGCTAATTCTGAATTGGAGCTTGGTTTTGATAACACACAACAAAAACAAACCCACGTTATCAAGACAGTATCTGCCTCAGCTCTTCAGGATAAAGAGCTGTTTAATGAAAACCGTGAGTTGAAGCAAATATGCAGGTCTCTGAGTTCACTTGGCAAGAGGAACTCCAAAAGTTATGCAAGCATTAATGTACCTGTTGCTGAAATCACAGTAAAGCCAAGGTCTCACCTTTGTGGGCAAGGAACACCAAATAACTCTGGTGTGGCTTCTTCAGTGGACATCAGGACTGAGGTTTCTGATATCACCGTCAATAAGAGATTCTGCAAAAGTACCACAGAACTCTCAGAATACTCTTTCACTCCCTCTTCTTCTATGCTGACTGGCACACAAAGTAAGATGGCTTTCTAAAGCATGTTGTATTGGCTTATTTTGTTGTCTGACTAATCTCTGCTTCCTTTATCTTTGGCATTGTTGCTTGTTTTTTGACATGCATATAACGTGATCTGTGGGTTTTAAAAGAAAATAATTCTGGTTGCTACGTTGCGCTTTCTAAAGGAAACCTTTCATACCTTGCTAACAAAGAGAGGCATGGAGTGTCTTTGGCATCTTAAACTTGATTTGTCAGTAATTCACCTTTCTGCTCAGGTAAGTGATAGGTAATTCTGACCCTAGACTAGACAACTTGTCTAAGAGTGAAACAGGGAATTTGCACAAACCTGCCTGCTGCAGATGTCTTTTTCTGGTCTTTGAAACGCATTTTCTTTGAAATAGTTCCAGGAATAATATTAGTGTCACTTCTTAAATTGCTGGTGCAATTAAAACCATGATACAATTATCATAATGAAGCAAGTTGAGGATGACCACACAAAGAAAGGCCGCATAATGTTATTTACCATGTTACAGCTGAAGTCTATGAACATAGTTTATAGTATATGAACATAGTATAAGATATGTATAAAAAAAAATTTTTATACTATGAACATAGTATAAAACCATGAAATTTCTTGTACTGACATAAAAATATCCTGAAAGTTGTTTCAAATGTTAATGACTGCTGTCTTCACAATTAACTTGTAGATCTCCTTCAGCCTCATTTAGAAAGAATTGCTGTTGAAGCACTACAGATATGTTGTTTGTTGCTTCCACCACCAAATCGTAGAAAGATTCAGCTCCTAATGCGTATGATCTCTCGGATCAGTGAAAACGTTGATATGCCACAACTGCATGATGCAATGGAAACACGTTCTTTGGTAAGAGAATAAGTGCAGCATATATGTTGTTTAAAGAACATGGCTGGAGGAATGCTTAGCATGTGAGCAATATTCTGTACTTGAGGTTCTTGTCTCATTGCAATTAAATAGCAATTAACAGGCAGATTTTTCATCTCCAGGGTATTTACAAAACTCTGACTTGAAGCAAGCATTTTCTTCTCTCCATCCTAATGTATTTCAAATATTGCTGTTGCTTTTGAGAAGGAAAACCAATTTCTTAGAGGAACAGGTGATTTCTCACCCAGCTGCTGTTTAACTTAAAATGTGTTGGTGAAGTGTGTAGAAAACTTTTCCTGGGCTAAACGTTTTTGTATGTGAAGTTATGACAACAGTTCTACAGAAGTATTTTCTGCCTGGTAAGCTTAAAGACTAGCTTCCAGGTCTGAATTTAAGCTTTCGTTGGAATGACTTAAAGATTTTTGTCAGACACGGTTAGATAAAACAGCAGAGTATCTGCATGTGCTAATTTAAAATGAGCTTACTAAAAGCTGGAAATATGAAAGCTGTAAAAATGTGCTTTCAAACTATTTAAAACTGGATCTTGGTGTGCATTAGGTCTTGGCTAGGTTTGCTCTACAGGTTTTTTGTCATCTCACTTGTCTCAAGTTAGCTAATTGAAGATGTATACTTCTCTACTGGGCTAGAGTTTTTTGTATTGTTACCACTTGAAAATATTAATTTCTCAGTTGAAAGAACTGCTGGTTTAAAAAAGGCACAAGTGTAACCTTGTAAGAAGTTACCTTATTTCAGATGAAGGGAAAGATATAATCAGTTTTCCTCCTCTCTTGACCAGTGATGCAGGCAAGAGAGATTGCAATGAAAGTTGGTATTGGAGAACACATTGTGACACTGTATCCTGGAAAGAAGGCTCCCTCCACTGCACATACTAATGATCTGCTAAACACTTCCAGATGATACAGACTTTTTCTCAATGTGTACTATGCTGTGCGGAAGAAGTAGATCTTGATGAACTGCTTTCTACGCGACTAGTTTCATTTCTCATGGACCATCAGCAAGAAATATTTAAAGTACCGACTTACCTGCAGGTTGCAGTGCAAGATCACATAGAACACGTGAAGATGGCTCAGGTTGGTGGCATTGATAAAAGTTTCATTTCACTTGCTAATTGCAGAGTACTTGTCACTCCTGAAAGTGGGATGGGAAACCTGCAAACAAAACCATTCTATTTTCAATGAAAACCTTTGGTGCAATCATAGGTATTAGCTATATTGTAATGTATTGCAACTTGTGATGTCACTGTAAGTTAGTATGCATGGGCATTTGTTAGGCAGATGCTTACTGAAATCATACATGATCATTTGAGGATGTGCAGATCCGTTCTTGAACTCTTGTTTCAGTGTGAATATCCAAAGGAAGAAATCTGTGCCATATTGCCAACGTATTCATTCTGCAGACAAATAACTCCTCAGGAGTTTGAAGAGCAAAAGGTTTCTACCTCTCAAGCTGCAGTGGCAGAGCTCTTGGAGAACATTATCAAAGATAAAAAATTGTCCATGAAAGACAAAAAGAAAAAGTTAAAACAGGTAAGAAGCTTGGGTATTTCTTCTGCTTCTGAAAGCGCCTTTGTGCAGGAAGGATCAAGGTCAGTAGACCCTGGTGCAGAGCAAGAGCAGACTGTAGAGAGAAATGCTTTTCTTGAAGAGGAGAGCTGTTTAATGTGTTTTGATTGCATGCGTTCATTGGGATTTTTTAAAGACAGAGTCTAGTACAGCATTTGATACTGTTTGGCAGCAGTGGTATTCAAACAATCATTTAAAACCAGTACAAAATTACTTGAAGATGCTGCTCTCTGTTGCATAGCGTGCGACAGAATTACAGCATGGTTTCTTGTGGTGCACCAGCTATTTGTGTTTGCTGTTAAAATGATATGGATGAGCTTAAAATCAATAGGTGGTAAAAGCAGTGATTTTTTGGCTTAAGAGGTCAAGCTTTATCTGTGTTCATAACTCTGAAACAGTCTTTTCTGTGAGCTTAGCTTTGTGTTTTGTAACATGTATATTGCTTAGGATTATCTGGCATTTCTATGGCCTACTAATGTGTTGCCTAATACTAAAGCTAAAATACAGCAATTCTGGCAGGATTTAATACTGGAGGGTTTTTTTCTTTTTCAGAAAACCTTTGGCAAGTATTTGTGACCGATTGAATAATATTGTACTTGTCCTAGAATCTCCTAAGCGAGTCTTGTGACTCAAATTTGAAAAAGCAGCTTTTCAGAGCAAGCACATTTCTTTCTCTTTGGAGCCCCTCCCCCAGCTTCTGCAGCACCAGCCTTTGTGTGTGGTGTGGAAGCTTTCTGGTCCCGTAAAAGTGAGGGCTGGACTTCTGTGCAGGTTCATTAAAACTTTCTGCATGTAAAGAAGAGTAGTTACTTACAGTTAGTTAAAACTTGGAGTAAGTAAGCAGTAAGAAGTGATGTGCAGCAGCACTTCAAGCAGGTGAAGTGAGGAGGGAGGAAATAATCTGAAATCCTCTAATGGGAAATCTAGAAGTACATACTTTAATTTTTTATGGGTTTCCACTGAAGACCAGGAGCAGCTTATACCAAAGGACCATATGTTAGCAAAGTTATTTTTGAAATTCACAGAGCAGTGCTATTGCAGTGTTGGTTTTTGTGCTGGGTTAGCTGGTGTTGTGATAAATCGCAACCTTTTAGAGCAATTATTCAGTATTGATACTGTGAATAGGGGAAGGCCAAATGCATGGCACTTTCTGGAAGGACAGGTCCAGCTGGTATCAACACCAAAAGTTACAAATGGTATACTTTTCTGTAGGCTGAATCCTTCAGCGGAAAGCTTTGGTTGATGCATCCATGTATTTCCTTCCTGAGGCCTTACATAAGAAACAGGCAAAACATCAAAAACGCGAAGCCAGATATTGTTATTTGTATATCTGCAGGTGTTGAAAAATAGCTCCCATGGTCAAATAGTAAGCTTTCCTGGGAGAATCCCTTCAAAATCCACTGAATCTTAACTTTCATTTAGGTAAAACATTCCTCATGATCAGTGAAAGACAGATTTCTAAGCATAAACAGAATAGCTCCCGGTGCTGGGCAGCATGGCTTGCTGCGGGCAACTGCCATGCCTGGCTTGGGGGTGAAGGAGCTGGTCGTGCTGCTCAAGCTGTCAGCAACATTACTGTTACTCCATTGGAAAAGAGCCTGGGCAGCGACTGCAGGCTGGTACCACAGGTGGGGAAACAGGCAGCTAGAGCAGGACAGGGTTTGTTCCCTGCACTGTTCTGGTCACCACAGCTAAAAATCCTTGGGAATAAAATGAGATCAGAAACTCTTCTCATTTCAACAGATGATGAAGTGCTTCACAGCATTTCTGTTTGACTCATTGTTCATCGGTTGTGAACTTACAAGTGCAGAGGGCTACAGCTGTGACCAGGTGTCACAGCAAGTCACTTGAAATACTGAGAGCCTTGCTCTTCCTGCTGCTGGGCATCCTTACAAGGTGATTCTTGCTCACAGCCTACACAGCTGAAATTCTAGGAACAGTCTGATATTTTAAATTTTGCTTTTGTGTTTCCCAGTTTCAGAAGGAATACCCTCTAATCTACCAGAAGAGATTTCCAACTACAGAAAATGAAGCAATGCTATTTGAGAACAAACCTACCATCAAACAACCAATGCTTAGCTTAAGAAAACCGAGGTTTCGTAGCCTACGATATTAATTTCACCACACTTCAGCGGCTTTTTTATTTGATAACCGGATGTATGAATGGTTTACCAAAGGGCAATTGTGACAGAAATTTGATGGTGGCTGTGTGTGTAGAAGGAATAAATGTTTACATGGACACTATGTTCAAAGGTGCCCAAATAACTTGTTTTTTTGTGCAGGTAACTTTTGAATTACTAAAAGAGAAATAAATATTTATCTGTTTACAAATTATTAAAATATATTGTGTTCAGTAAAATAAATGTGAAAATAAGCATGAAGCTATTAGTAACCAAAAATTTATATATGGTTTTCATATGGGAAACTAACGATATGCATATTATTGTGACTGTTAATGTCTGTTAAGGAATTTGTGCCATTTGTAGTTTGTGTACGTCTTTAAATGTCTGTATGTTATGAACAAGTGCCTTACTTTGTATTCTCAAAATATTTGTCTTTTGTTTAAACAAAACAATGTTCTTTGAGTTCAGGACTAATTTAAATGTTAGTTCTGTTATTTCCAAGGGGGGCAGAAATTCATCATTAATAAATAATTACCTGACTCCATAAAATACTTCTCTTCATTTTATCTATAAAATTCACATAAGCTTTTGTGTAATTTATGTTAAAAATACACTTAAGATTTTTAATATATATGAGTCACCATCACTGGAGGAATTTAAAAGACGTGTACATGGCACTTAGGGATGTGGTTTATTGGTGGACTTGGCACTGTTAGGTTTATGTTTGGACTTGGTGATCTTAAACGTCTTTTCCAACCCGAACAATTCTGTGATTCTGTTGTGCCTGTGCATGTATATTATCAAAGTAATTGTTACAAAGCCAGTCATCAAAATTAAAATTAAAGCAAACTTCAACTACTTTCTTTACCAGGTTTGGAAGTTTTTTGGTCTTCTAAAATTTTGTACCACATTGCAGTGTTAGGAATATTGGTCTTAGCTGGGAATTGTCACTTTTATATTTGGTGTCTTCGATTATGGCTGTTGTGATCTGTAACCATGAGACTGCACTTCATTTTTTTTCAAGTTCTTCTCAGAAAAATGAGGCAAAACCACCTTTCCATTCTGCATCTGATACTTGATTGTGTATATGTATGTGTGTGTATATGTATACGCAATTGTGTACATACCAAATTAGCCTGATGTTGGCTTTACAGGGGCAGGGGGGTGCAGAAATTTACTTTCTGATAACCAGGGCATACCTGGCACAATATCGATTTTGCAGTGTGTCACATTGCTCTTTTCCTGAGGAGGCGAAAGCCTTTATAAATGAGAAACTAGCCCAGTTATAGCTAATGCTGGTAATGCTTGTGTCCTGTAGATAACGCTTGTATAGGAGGAAACAAGTGTTGCTCTTCTGTAACGCCTGTAGTCACTTACTCCTAAAAATCCAGTACTTGCCTACACTTGCTTCTAATTATTCTCAACCTGTTGTGTTGTATAAATGCTTTATTTTTGTGTTCCAGTTAAGCAACTTACGATGTGAGAAGCTCACATTTCTTAGGATTTAGCTTCCAAAGGACTGCCCTCATTATTCAGAGTTCTTGATCCATGTTATTTAATGTTCCCTTCTAACGTTTTGACAGAAGGGAACATTATTGTCTATTTAACAAAAAGAGACAAAGGGACCAGCGAAGGGACAATTAAAATGTTCCAAATTAATTACAGATACAAATTTAATTTTAATCTAAACCTTTCTTTGAGCAATTGTTTTTTTCTTGAGTGAAAGTTTTTACTGGAAGCTTTTTATAATTTTTTAGTATTGCAAAAACCTTCATTGGGTGTGAGCAGCAGTTCATCCACAGTGAACTTGCATTTGACTGTTATCAATCAGTTGTGTGACGCGGTGTGGCAGAATTGCCTATTCCTCACGTACAGTTTTGTTCTGAAAACTGTCACTGTAAGCAGGAGTTGTGGTTGTCTTATGCTGAATTGAGGAGAAACTGCTATTGTGGCCCAACACCAATCCATACGTGCTGCTAGCGAGGCTTTGGTACTGGGGACTTGGGGTAATGGTTTTACTGGGCTCTGCTCCCTTTCCCTGCTTGGAAGCGATGGAAGGGTGGACAAAGGGCTTCGGGGCTGGTGCTCAGTTTTTAGTCTCATAAGAGATTGAGTGCACACAGACACTGGGGCTATTTAACTTGTGTTATGCAAAAATCAAGCTCATACAGACTGTTTAGACTTTTTAAAAAACTCACTTAAAATGAACAATGTTTATTTAAAACCATGTTCAGCAGGAATGCAATTTCCAGCACTGGTGAGCTCCCACAATCACTGTCTTGGGCAAGAGAGAAGCTGCCACAGCTGGCTATTTGGGGTTTGAATATGTGCTTACTGTTTTGCATGCACAGTTCCAAAACTCTCCTCTCTTTTGCCTAAGTGTATCAGAGCTATTGTTTGTGATTACCATCTGCAGTACCAACTGGTCATCTGGCAACCCAGGTAAGTAAGTGTCACCTCCCTTTCCTGCAGAGAAGGGCAGGTTGAGATGGGCTGCTGCTTGTGCTTAGCAGCACCTTTGTTAATTAGTGCTTACAGTTTCTTTTTAGTTGTATTTGTCATAAGGAAGAACAGTTTTATAATACTTTCGTAGATTATACATTGTTCTTGGTGTTAATGTCAAACCAGAGAGGGTGCCTGGTCTAGTGCTGGCTGGTGTGCAGTGGCACTGGATGAATCTCAGAAGGCAGCTGGTGGGAGTTTACATGGATGAAATATTAACAGCTAATCTCAGTATTGAATAATGACACAAATGTGTACTCCAAATTTAACTGCATGTGGGCAGCAGACAGAAGTGGCAAAATTAATACTTTAAAGGGAGAGAGGGTAAGACTGAAAATCATAGGATCATAATTTTGGTGGGAAGGGACCTTCAGAGGTCATTTATCATAGAATCAAAGAATGGATTGGGTTGGAAGGGACCTTTAAATCTCATCCAACCCTTCTTGCAGTAAGCAGGGACATCAACCAGATCAGGTTACTCAGAGCCCTGTCCAACCTGACCTTGAATGCTTCCAGGAAGTAGGCATCCACCACCTCTCCAGGTAACTTGTACCAGTTTTACTCACTGTAAAAAATTTCTTCCGTATCTCTAATCCTATTTATTCTAGACCCTGTTTAAAATGGGTCTGACTAAATTGGGCTAGTCAGGGCCATGTTGAGTCTTGAACACCTTCAGGCTCTGCAGCACAAAGTGTAATAGCAGAGGACTCTTTGAGTTTTATCCTCCCATACCAGTCTAAAGCATCAAGACCAAAGCTCGTTGAGCAGCTGATCTGGCTCATCCCTTCTGGGGTCCTGACAGGCAGATGCCATCCAGGCATCAGTAAGTGAAAAGGGAGGAGAACTTTAGGGGCTGGAGGCTGCCTGTGGTGACCATCCTTCTTCTAACTCTTATGTGCTGATTTTGGCTGGGGCAGAGTTAGTTTTCTCTCTTGTAGCTGAAATGGGGTTTGGGATTGTACTAGAAACAGTATTGATAACAGTCAAGGCCTGTTCTATTCAGTGCTGGCAAGATACAGAAAGAGGAAAGCTTGACTGTTGGTGTGTAAGGCTGGGGACTTTTTTGATTTCTACCTCATGAGTCACTGGAGGAAAAGCTGAATTTTCATGGCATCGATGATTAGGACACTGTTTTGAGTCCTTATCCTGAGGTTAATTAAAAATCTTAATGTCATTTGCACTGCTAAGAGACATTAAGCTTGCACTCGGGTTTATGTTGAATGTATTTATTGCTAGGATGCTTCCACTAACATATTACTGTATAATTAAGTTTGTTTGATATGAGGAGTTAATGGGAGGCCTCAGTCAAAGAGCTCGTGAAGGTTCAACACACTATCTTGTTTTTCAGTTAGAAGCCTTAAATGAACCCTTGGTCCAAAAGGAAACACTGTGTTGTAACAGGGCAAGAAACAAACACAACGCAGAACAAAGCAAACCTCTCACTTAATGGCTGTAGTAGGAGATCAGACTCAGGTACTGTTTAATGTTTGATTTTTCTTTCACCACAGTTTTGATTACTGGAGCCCAGCTTCTGTTTGAGTGGAAGGAGGACCTGAAGGTATGTGGTATTATGAAATATGAGGGAGAGAGCAGTAATCTTTCTAATCTTGTTAATCTTTGAAATCATGCCTTACTGCCCCGTTGTTTTCATAAACATCTGCTCTTTCTAGAGATGGTTCCTTAAAGTGACGTCCAGATCATCTCTGCCAGGGACTGTGCTGCATGTAAAATAAACAGTGTTCAGATTTAACATCTTTCTAAGTGTGTAAGGCTGTTAACACCCCGTGTCAAAATACTGCTTTACGTGCATTAAATCTTAAGGAATCTGCCTTATGCAGCAACTAGGAACTGTGGACATGTGCCACCTTAGTGAAAGGCAATGTAGTAAAGCAAAGGGGAGGAGAGGGGAAATGATGGCCCTAAGCAGATGGCAATGTGCAGCAACAGTAAAAGCAGCCATCATGGGCTGTGATGCTCCATGATGCCCACCTGGCTGGTGGGTAGTGCTTTAGCCTTGCTGTACTTGCACATACGCTTTGAAGCTTGCAAAGACAATCTTCCACAGAAGCCCAGGATGGAGGAAAAAGTCAGTGGCTGATGTTTACGGGAGGATAATATTTGACACTGACATTTTACCTCTTGGGGTCTCTAATGTCAGGACACCCCTCAATGGAGCACCAATCCCCTGTTTGCAGGCAGGAGCACAGAAGCACTCTGTTACATGGGATTGAGGTGCCTTGGCAAGAAAGAGCAGTGTGTTGCTGCCCTCAGTCTGTGTCGGAGCCAGGAAGGTCTCCTGTGGTGCTGACGAGCTGCATGGCTGTGCCAAACACCCGGCACATCACCCGGCATGGATCCAGTGCACTCCATTTCACTCCTTTCTGTTTTCTTTTTCTTTTTAATCACTTCTGCTTGGGAAGAATTTAGGTCTCAAAAACATTCAAAGCCCTTTTCAAAGCAAGACAAAACCTCCCAAAGCACAGGGAGGATTTTGACAGTGAAAGCCCCCTCTGTTCCTGGGGTGTGCTCATTGGTGGGGGCAGGTTTGGACACAGGGCTCCCCTTGGCAGGGCTCAGCACCCCATAAATACCCAGTGCACAGCACTCACTGCACACTTGGCTGCCAGAGGCTCGGATTCTTCATCAGGAAGAAAATGTACAGCCAGTAAGTATTCCTGCAGGCTTTTCTTTATCAGAGCAAGTCACCGGTTGCCATTGTGGTGCAGTGTTGGCTGGAGGGGTTGCTGTGTGGCTGGAGGTCAGTGCAGCCTGGAGGGGTGGAGGAGCAGGGAGTTCCCTGGGGGAAGGTGTCCGTTGCTGGTACATCCCATGCCAAGGAATGATTTTGGTCCAGGAGAACCAGACTTTTCTCCAGGTGCTTTGGAGGGGAAGGACAGTGCCCCGCACAGCCCGTGTCTTCTGTCTCTTCATGGGCTCTGCAGTGGGTCAAACTGGAACCTAACAAAAAATTCTTGGCTACACATTCAAGTGCATTTTCTTCAAAGAAAAAAAAGGGAAAAAAAATGCTTATCCACGACCTGGGAGTTACAAGTTGGATTTTGCTTCCTGACATTTCAGGATATCCTGAATTTGTCTGTTGGGTGAGGGTGTTTGCCTGCAGAACTGCAGCACAGGCTTTCCCGTTGGTATTCCCTGTTCCTCCGTGTGCTCAGGATGGTTCGCAGGTGGCTGAAGTAGCTGGTCAGATTCCTCAAAACATTCTTCTCAGCAAAGACTGCTGCTTCTCCCTCCTGAGCTCTCAAGTTATTTGCAAGTTGCAGATCCCTCCATCTAGAAATAAACTGCCCTCCCTTGGGGAGCAATCTCAAACCCTGGCTAATCCCAAGTCTGCTGGCCCTTCCAGAGTTGAGCATCCTGCTGGAGGCTACAAGAAGCTCTTTGAGACTGTGGAGGAGCTGTCCTCTCCAGTGACCACCCATGTCACAGGTTGGTGTGAGCTCCCTAATTTCCTCCTGTCCAGCTTGTGTTCTCAGGATCTCATGGGCCACTGGAGCTCAGAGGCTTTGCAAGGGCTGGATCACTGGGTGGAGGTAAAGGATCCGACAGGGCCAGCATGTTTTCAGGTAGAGGAAGGACAGGTTGGATGGGGAGCCTTTAGATATTTCAATACTTTAATGCCTTGGTCTATAGTAGGTGCGTAGATCAAGAAATCAGCATCATTTAAAGAGTTCAAGCATATTTAAGAACCAAATTTAATAAACATTATAAAAAATAGAATATGAAGTTTAGTTCTTTTTGTTGACACAATACAAATTACTTGGTCTGCTTTGCCATGGGCTGTGGACATACAAACGATGCATCTTCTGCAGGCAGGATTCCCACCTGGCTGCGGGGAAGCCTTCTGAGATGTGGTCCTGGCTTGTTCGAGGTGGGTGCAGAGCCCTTCTATCACCTCTTTGATGGCCAAGCGCTCCTCCACAAGTTCGACTTCAAGGAGGGTCACGTTACCTACCACCGAAGGTACGTGGCAGTTTATCAAGCAAAAAAATAAATAACAAAGCATTTGCTTGACTGTTGGTGCTGGGGACAGGCTCTGCTACCCAGCTCATAAGAGGCACTGGTTATTTCAAGTCCATGTGGTTATTGGAAGATCTCTAACAGTGAGATCACTATAACAGGCTGAAAATAACTGAAACTTACAGCGGAAATGCAACTTTTTGTATGGATTACAAAACATCTGGAAGAAGAGAGGAGAGGGCTGGTTGTGTCTGAAGACAGTGACAGAGTTACAACTTCTCTGAAAAATGAAATGTGTTTTTGGTTAGAAACTGATGAGCTATCAGCTTTCAGGTGTTGGTGCTCTATTTCCCACCAGCTTCAGCTCTCTGCCAGCCACCTCTACCCAGCACTGTGGTAGGGAGGCAGCGTCTGGGACCAGAAGCAATGTGAGGCTACAAGGACCTGTGGTTTTCAGAGGTCTCATGAGGTTCATCACGGGAATATTTGTATCTTAATTGTGTAGCCCATTATTGTTTCACAGTCGTACCTGAAGTGAGGCTTCTCACTCTCCCCAGGTTTGTCAGGACGGATGCCTATGTGAGAGCGATGACTGAGAAAAGGATAGTGATAACAGAATTTGGCACCTATGCATACCCAGACCCATGCAAGAACATCTTTTCCAGGTACCTTGGGGTTGTAGGTGTTGCAGTGATGCCTTGTGGTGCTCCCACTTCCAAGAAACTCCTGACTGCCTGTCTACTTTCTCTGCTCAGGTTTTTTTCATACTTCAAAGGTGTGGAGGTCACTGATAACGCCCTTGTTAACGTCTACCCTGTTGGTGAAGATTACTATGCCTGCACTGAGACCAACTTCATAACTAAAATTAACCCAGATACATTAGAGACAATTAAGCAGGTGGGGGCCTTGTATTGTGTTTCTAAATACATGGAGGAGTAAATAGGAAATGAAAATGTTTAATAACAGCCTCTTGCAACAAGGCGACAGTTGGGATTTCTCAAGGAGATGATGCAGAGGAGCAGCCAGCTGTGAGGGTGAACGAGAGCAGTTGGAACAGGCTTGTAAATGAATCCACTGCTGCTGCTCTGAGCAACATTTAATTCAGAGATGGGGGGGATGGGTGGTCTGTGGTACCTATTTTTATGCTTGGGCTGGGGTTTGCAAACTGAAGCTCTAGATCACAGCCTGGCCAAAGGGGACTGCAACTGGGAAGTTCCTACCAGAGCTTCACTACTGCCTTCAGTGGAGCTGAGCCATATTCAGCCTGTGGAGCCACGTGTAATGCAGAACACACATTTTGATGTTTTTCTTTGCTGTGTTACCAATGTCCAGCCTGTGGAGCCCTTCCTTTTGAACCCCAAGACACCAAACTTCTCCCTGTAACTGCATCAACTCACCTGACCATCTTGAATTGCTTGGTGTTGCTGCTCTTCTCCTTTTCACAAAACAGACAGTGATTTTGGCTTTGAGAAGAACTTGCCACATCTGAAGTGAGATTGTGTTGACCTGCAATGCCTTTCAGAGCTGGTGACTTCCCATCTCCTGCCAAGAAGGCTCCTGACTTGCTGCATCTTCTTCCCAGGTGGATCTCTGTAAATACGTGTCCGTCAATGGGGCAACAGCTCATCCCCACATTGAGAACGACGGGACAGTTTACAACATTGGCAACTGCTTTGGAAAAAACTTTGCACTCGCCTATAACATCATACGGATTCCTCCACTTCAAGCAGGTCAGTTAATTCCACCTCTGAGCGAATGAAGAAGATCTTGTCCCATAAATATTTTTTTTATCTGTCAAATTAGTTTTGTTGTTGATTTTATCTTCTTTAGATTTCATTAGCTTTAAGTAGCAGAAATGTTACCTTTAAAACACTTTGAAGTGGTTCCTAAATCATGAACCTCTGTGTTAAAGGCAAAAAAATCTTGCTGAGTAAGCACTACAAATAAAGGCTAATTAAGCGTGGCTGAAACCGTCCATAACTCTTCAACTGTCCCATTCCAGACAAGGAAGACCCAATGAACAAGTCGGAGGTGGTGGTGCAGTTTCCTTGCAGTGACAGGTTTAAGCCCTCCTATGTTCACAGGTAACATTTTGCCCAGTCAGCAGACGTGGATGCTGTGCACATGAGCCGTGCAGCGCGCTCTGGTGCGGATCAGCTGCTTTGAGCAGCAAGTGTGTCCCGTTTTATTTCTGCAGGCACACAAAGGTGGGGTGTATAGGTAGAGCATCACTGGCTTTGACTGCTCTACAGAAGTGGTACATAGGGCTTGTTCTTGTGTGTGACCAGCAACTAAAATTTTTAAGTCATTTACCAAAATCATGTTATTTATATTTCTGTCATTTTAAGTAATGATCTACATGTTGTGCTTAAGTTCAGTGCTTAAGATGAACTTCTACACGGGTTTTGCCCAAATTAACTACAGTGAGCCTGATGTGCTCCCCATACACTTCCAGCTTTGGGCTGACCTCAAACTACATAGTGTTTGTTGAAACACCAGTGAAAATCAACCTCCTCAAGTTCCTCTCCTCCTGGAGCCTTTGGGGAGCCAACTACATGGACTGCTTCGAGTCCAATGAAACCATGGGGGTAAGCAATGGTCTGTACTAAACTGGGCTGTACTGGGCAGCTGGTCCTGGGCTGTGAGGGCCATCATACCAGTTTCACTTTAATTTCTCTGAGCCTACACCAAGCAGCTGCTTGCTTTTCAGGTCTGGCTTCATGTGGCTGAGAAAAAGAAAGGCAGGCTCCTCAACATCAAATACCGCACCTCGGCCTTCAACCTTTTCCATCACATTAACACCTACGAAGATAATGGATTTCTGATTGTCGACCTCTGCACCTGGAAGGGGTGAGTCTTGGCGGTGCTGATCTTGGAGGCAGACAAGGTCTCTGTGGCATTGTGCCTACCTATGAGCTGGTGGGGTCCAGCAGAGCCCCAGAATCAGACACCCGGCCCCTGCCCTGGTATATCTCTTCCCCATTGGAATCACCCATCTAAATGTTCACACATAGGCTACACAGTGAGGAAGTTACCCAGAGGTGCAGAGAACCTTTTTGAAACCAGTTTTCCAATACCTTGTTTGCTATCGTGTTTAATAAATGTTAACTACTGCCCAAGGCCTGATGCTCTTCTGGCTCCTGGGGCTGCAATATGCAGGATCTGGTTGAAGTTTGAATGTTGCTTTTCCTTTTAACACAGAGAAATGTGGCCCCAAAATGGTGATGCCCAGCCCTGTGTTGGCTGCGTAGCCAGGATGCCCTGAGCTGAGGGCTGCTGCTGCAGGGCACTCAGAGTGAAATCCAGCAGTTGCTGTGTTTTCCTCACAGGGGAAGTGATATGCCTGCACTGCTCACTTCTGCCGCAGAGCAGGACTGGGAGTTGTCCCACTCCATTGAATTTTAGGAAAAAAATAGCTGCATTTGCATGCCCTCACTTGCAAATGGCATCTTTGTTTCTTTCTGTGATCCTGTTTTTGCACAGGTTCGAGTTTGTTTACAATTACCTCTACTTAGCCAATTTGCGAGCAAACTGGGATGAAGTGAAGCGACAGGCAGAGAAAGCCCCGCAGCCAGAGGCCCGCAGATACGTGCTGCCCCTGAACATTGACAAGGTACTGGCTGCAGCGGGGCTAGGAGACACCGGCATGTGCTCCGCTCTCCTCCAGGGCTCACAGCGAGGATCACTAGTACTCTGCCTCGCCCTTTACTTCAAATTAAAGATTTCAAGGGGCAGGGGAATGTAAAGTACGGCTCTTCAGAAAATTTTGATTTTCAGTAGCTGACCAGCATTATTTTATTTTATTTCTCATATGTTACTGTTCAAAGCAGAGACCATGGGGCAGCAGCTGATCGTGGAGGGTGCTGGAATCAGAGAAGGGAGCAGCCACAGCTTGAGCACATGTAATTAAACCCTTCAGCCCCAGCTCAGGCTGTGAGGTCCATTCAGCAGCCAGCCTACAGCAAATCTCACTGGCTTGCAATTGCCAGTTTTTCTAGTAATCCCGCTCACTGTCATTGGATGGGCCAAGGCGGGTAGGGGGTTGCAGGTCAGTCAGGCTGCTGGTGGAGCAGCAAAGCTCATGGCCAACCCTACTTGTGATAGCAATCAAGCCAAATGTGCAACTCCACATCAGTGTTTTATTATAACCTCTGAATATCTAAAATAGGGGAAAAAGGTCATGTTTGTGAGCAGAGGGAAGGCTGACATACAGGCTGTTTTTAGCAGCAGCACTTACTGCACTATTGCTAAGTTGGAAAACGGGAGCAGCCACCATCCCCAGGCAATTCTGGAGCCTGATGGACTCTGCAACACATTGCCGTTCAATCCGTTTGCAACAGATCTGGGTGAGCACACAGAGAAACTTGTGTCTCCATTTCTCTTGGGTGTTTGTTTCTTTGTCCCAGGCCGACACGGGCAAGAACTTGGTCACCCTGCCCTACACGACAGCCACAGCAACGCTGCGCAGTGATGAGACCATCTGGCTGGAGCCAGAAGTGATCTTCTCAGGGCCACGCCACGGTGAGACAATGACTCCAAAGCACAGCCAGTGGCAACATGAGCACCATCTCATGCCACAGCCCAATAATTCTCACACACATTTTTTTTTATTATTGTAGCCTTCGAATTTCCTCAGATCAACTACAAGAAATACTGTGGGAAACCTTACACATACACGTATGGGCTGGGGCTGAACCACTTTGTTCCAGACAGGGTAACTATCAACAACAGGGTGAGGCGCATCTTTCCAAAGAGTTTTCAGTTCAAGGACAAGAAAGAGTACTTCTGAGATATGGGAAATTTGTTTTTTTTTCCCCACCTTTAGCTTTGCAAGCTGAACGTTAAAACAAAGGAGACCTGGGTATGGCAGGAGCCAGATTCGTACCCATCAGAGCCGATCTTCGTTTCCCATCCAGATGCCCTGGAGGAAGATGATGGTAATCCCTGTTTTATTTCAGTCTCTCAATGGAATTGTGATTTCAAAAGCTTGTGTCAACCAGCCCTGGGGACTGGCTGTGCCAGAACAGAGCCCTCAGGCAGCTCCCGGATGAGATGTGCCTTGATCTGATATGTGCCTTAATTTCATACCACTGGGAAGTTTCTGAGGTGTACATGGAATAGTTATTATGAAAACAGAGGAGGAGAAAGACCTCTAGGTGCAGATG
Organism: Tapera naevia; assembly: GCA_033556795.1. Taxonomy (NCBI): domain Eukaryota; kingdom Metazoa; phylum Chordata; class Aves; order Cuculiformes; family Neomorphidae; genus Tapera; species Tapera naevia. Next base: position 600,680 of record JAUMJJ010000198.1, on the reverse strand, counting down.
TTCTGTTGGCCTCATTTCCTAGCTTTTTTTTTCCATCAGGAATTGCAATATTTAAAGAATTCCAGACAGCAGAATTTGGTTAAATGTAAACAACTCTTAAAACTGTGTTTTCAATCCCTACCCTATCCTCCTCAAGCAGGAGTGGAGTCAGTTCAGGCTTTGTCACTTGAGGACATGCAATTGTATTTGTGCCAGGCTCTGCACACACTCCTTCACATATCCCCCACCCTGTGTCTATTTTTGAAGGTAAGCAGCAGCACTCGGCCTGAAAAGGTGTCCACTTATTCCCCAAATTCCTCCTCTTCAAACAGGATTATGTGAGGTGTGAAAAAACTACCTGCTCTACTGATTTTAAGAGCAAAGTCTTCCTCGTTTACACAGAACCAGATTTCATATTATCTGCTTCTAATTCAGGAAAGGGCTTGTGAAGGGGCTTCAGTCCCACTAAAATGAAAAGGGTTTAACCTTGTTCTTAGAAGCTTTTCTTAACTGAAGAAGACAATGTGCACTTTAGGAATATGTTTAAGCCTCACTTACTGGGAATTAAACCCCTGCTTAACTCTCAACAAGCAGAGTTAACATCAGGATCTCTCCTTGCATTTGTCATCTTCTCCAAGGCTATGTTGGATGCTCTTGCAGACTCTGGTGGTCATTCCTGTGTTCTCCTGCTGTGACTGACCCAAAGGGTAAATAAATGAACAAACAATCTAAGAGCTAGGACATCCCATCCATTCCACACAGGGATGCCAAAATCCAGAAACTGGTATCTTGTCACATTACAAATTACTTTCTGATCCTGCTTCTGAGGTTTAAAGTAATTCATAATGTTGAAAAAAATTAGACAACTTTGAGAGTTTGGTGTCAGTCCCTGCGATAGCTTCTCAGAGTTTGTCTTCAGAACAAAAGCACTTTTCAGTTTTAAAAGAAACTCCATGGGAGCTACTGTGCTACCGCACCCCAGACTGACAAGAACCCAAACCAGTCTGAGAAAAACACTCTGTCTCCTTCAGAACCGACTCTGATGCAATAATCACGGGATTGACTGTCCTGTGTGCAAGTGGCTGCCCTTCCCCTGACCAGCCCCCGGGAAGGGTGCAGGCAGCGGAGACAGGCTGGGTGCTTTTCTCACCTACAGGGGTTGTGCTGAGCATAGTCATCAGCCCGGGCACGGGACCAAAGCCTGCCTACCTCCTGATCCTCAACGCCAAAGACATGAGTGAGGTTGCCAGGGCTGAAGTGGAGGTGAACATTCCTGTGACTTTCCATGGACTCTTCAAAAGAGCGTGACTGCTGCTTGCAACACATTGTGTTAGGCTTTTTGCAGCTCCAAAGAGGTGCAGCCTCCATTTACAAGCACTCAAACGTCCTGAATTCCTTCAACATTACTTTTGTTTGTATGGCTACTTTATTATAATTGAGCATTTCAGTTCTGTTGATGATTCTTCAAAATACTTAACCGGGTATTTTCAAATGCCCCCTTTGGCATAATTTCCAGATGTACAGTTAAAAAAAACACAAGTTTGGGAGTGGGGGGTAAGTTTTTGTTTCTACAAAATTAAACTTTGCCACTGCAGCAGTGGCAGATGCATGAAATGGCACAGTGTAACTTGCCCACACTGTTAACAGTATGTAGGACAGCCTCTACGCTCTGTTATGTGCTTTGAGAAAAGGTAATTTTTAGCCTGTGCTGATTTAAATTCCCTGCTGGTGACCCTGTTGGTATCCTTAGAGCAACCTGAGTGGAGCCTTTCCATAGAGCTGCTTTGGGAACCTGAACTGGCAGCCCATGGCTGCATGGCAGGCAGTGTTTTGTCCTTTACAAAACCAGAAACTGTGCACACTGGCTTCTATATTTTCTCTTTCCCATTCCTTTTGTCAAAGTGCAGTTTCCTGAGTTCTGGATTTCATGCTAAAACAGGAATATGAAAAAAAAAAACCCCAAGCAATAGTTACCACTTGAAATTAATTTTCTCCCTTAGAGCATTACAGACTCAGCTTTGTTCTTCCTGTTCACAAAATGAATTTTCAACTAATGTAGTAAGAGGCTATGGTTCAAAATACAAAGTTGTTGCTAATAGACTTAAACTCCAACATTCTTGTTTATCTGTGATTGTTTAACCATTTTTATTAATGGTATCAAAGAATTAGAAAGTCATTTACATTACAGATCTCTAGTACACGGTGCTAACTTTAACAGGCTAACATTCTGAACGGCTGCATTCACATCCTGATGACGGGATACTGACACGGAGAGACAATCTGATACTTCTGCTGCTTTGTAATCTCTAAGCACTGTGCAATTACCTAATTAAAAAAAAACAATAGAAGCAATAAGCCTCTGAAACAGAAAATGTGTAAACCTTACTAGCACTGCATTCATTCAGCAACACGTATTCATTCTTTCTGCGATCCAGTGAACGCATAAGAAGAGCAGTTATTGGCTGCAGCGTTAGGGGAAAGAGATGTCAGTGCCACGTACTGGGGCAGGGGCAAAATGAAAGAAGTGTCCTCAGGATACCAAAGTTTATGCCTTGTATACGCAGACCACTCAACTGTTTTAAAGTCACTGTGGTGACAACAATATTATTTATGGAACACTGAGAAGCTGTTTTGCTGTAAAACTAATGCAAATACATTATGTGATAATCCATATGCTCCTAAGATTCCCAATCGCATATCAAAAAATAGCAGAACATCCTCCTCTTCCACATCTTTCTTTTTCTAAGAAGACCTCTTTCTTGATATCCTGTGACAACAGGGACTGAAAATACAGAACTGATTTTGGTCTTTAAAATCAAGATAATTCTCCATATTCAACTGCTACTGTCTTTTAAAAGACTGTTTTAAACAAGCACATTAAGGATCTGAATGAGCACACACTGTCAGTTCAGACAAAGCTAAACATAAATTTCACCTAATAGCACAAACTGGGATAAAGTAGCACAACACTACTGTAAAAAACAGCTAAGTATGCAAACATGAAATGGTGTGGGCTGGTGAAAGCTACCCGAGAGGAACAATGATTCATTTCAACTATCAGGTATTTCCTTTTCATGTGTAACTCATAGAGACGTAGTCTCAGGGATCCAGTACTAGAAGATATCTCTCAGTGCTCTCCCATGAACTTCACAGAAAATAATTAACATCTACAGAGCACCATAAATGTGTAATGCATTTAGCAGGATTAACTGATAGCAGGCTCTATTTATAATCTTTAAGTAAACAAGCTTCAGAAGTGCAACAAGCATTTTAAGTACTGCTAATAAATAATATAACAAGGAAAAATAGAACAAAGGCAGTGACTTCCAGAAAGTATCTAACAGAGTGGTTGTCTGTCAACTTAAAAAATAAATAAAAAGGCAGGGGGGCATCCCAAATGTAAGCAGCAAATTACAAGCAGGAAGATAAAGTAGCAAAAAGAAATATCCTAGGACAAAAACAATGGAAACAACATTAAGGGTGAGGATCCTGAACTTCAGAGTGAACCTATAGGTGACTATGCATGACCAGAAATTATCAGAATCAAATGGTAAAGACAGTTAATAGTTCCAATGAGGAAATGCTGTAGTCAAGAAACCAGAACATAACCAGAATTCCACACAATTTTTTTGGATAGACTAAGGGGGAAGAGAAAAGATGAGAACTACAAAGCTCAAAGCCACAGAAAATGGAGTGAGCAGTGCGAGAGCTGGCTCTGGAACGAGCATGGTCCCTGACCTTTGGCGGGTCATTGGCTTATGCATTTGCCACAAGATCCTTTTGAGCTCTGAGGATAAAATGTACAGTAAAGAACATGTAAGAAAAAAACCCTACCTTTCTAGTATTTTGAGGTAGAATTACACCATCATCCCAGAGTCTGGCAGAGGCGTAAAATGCACTGCTTTCTTCCTCTAGGCTGGAGAAGACAGAGCAGTAATGAAAATGTAATAAACACACCAGCTCAGTAAAACAAAAATGATAGATGATGAAGGAATATATTTTGATGTCGAGTGAATGTGTAGTGCTACTGTTAAAATTAATTCAGAACCAGCAAACAATACATAGCAGATCCAATCATTCTGCAGTACAGACGGTCCTCCACACTCTGCACGCTATCGCCATTGTTTATTATACAAGAATATCTTGATTTGGGGTTGTACGTTTTTTTCGGGACTAGCTGGTGGGGGGGTTGTTTTTGTTTTTTAAGTTAAACATTTGTGTTCCCTTCAGAAGATCCTAAAAGCAGACATGAAACTACATGGGAATTTAAAATATTTTTCAGTAGATTCAGGTTTTCTTTCTTTGTCTGGGATATGTTGATCTGTAAGATGAACAAAAGTAGGTAATTTAATTAATTAAATCCCAGTATAACCACAAGGGTTTATATTTCATGCTCTTACCTTTCTTTCAGACGTTTTAGCTCTGATTCATCGCCTGTACAGTCATTGTCCCCAGCTTGTGGGACTGTGGAGAGATGTCTTGAATCCACAAGAGCAACTCTTGCATTAGGCCACAGGAACAGAAAATTTGGACTGAACGACCTCCCACACTACAGAAAAAAAAAGCACAACACAAACTCACTGAATTTAATCATAAGAATACAGATGAGGGAATGACAGAATCATGTTCAAGGCAGAACGTAATACAATCTAATTTGTAAAGCCTTAATGATACATTTACGCTACCCATACCATAACATAACTCTCACTCCCGTAACAGCCACCGATTACAATGGTGATTTTGGGAACAGCAGCACAAGCAACAGCAGCCATCATGGAGGCCTGGGCTTTCAATCGGTTGGAATGAGCCTCTGCCTGAAATGAAAATAAAGGTCTTAGATCACAAAGAGGTTGGAAAAGACCTCTAAGATCATCCAGTCCAACCACCAGCCCCACACCACTGTGCCTACTAAACCATGTCTCAAAGTGCCATGTCTACATGTTTTTTAAACACCTCCAGGGATGGAGATTCCACCACTTCCCTGGGCAGCCTATTCCAATGCTTCACTATTCTTTTAGTAAAGATATTTTTCCTAATATCCAATCTGAACCTCCCCTGGTGCAACTTGAGGCCATTTCCTTTCGTCCTACCGCTTGTTACTCGGGAGAAGAGACCAAGAGCCACCCCACTACAACCTCCTTTCAGGTAGTTGTAGGGGGTGATGAGGTCTCTCCTCAGCCTCCTTCCTCTGCAGACTAAACAGCCCCCGTTCCCTCAACCGCTTCCCAAAACCCTTGTACTCCAGACCCTTCTCCAGCTTTATTGCCCTTCTCTGGATGCATTCCAGCCCCTCAATGTCTTTCTTCTAGACTTCCTCTGCTCCTACCAAACTTGTATTTCTAAAACATTTATTTACAATTCTGTATGGTCATTTCTTCTGCAACAGCAAGGCAGCATCATTAACTACCACAGCTGATTATGCACTTCTTTTACAATATAAATCAGCAAAACAACTACAACCAGTGTGCAAAAACCTACAATACAGTTCAACCCTAACTCTCCCAGTCATTAGCAAAGCGGAGATACCACAGCATTATGGCAGGCTTTCCCTTAAGTGTTGGTGACAGCTGGGAGGAACAGGGCTATGGAAACAGTTCCTGTTCAGAGAATCTAACGTGGGTTTAAGTATGAGGCCTAGGAAAAAACAAGACTGTATAATGTTTTCACTTTTCTAAAAGAAAAATAGCTATTATTCTGTGGAGCAGAGTGGTATTGGAAGAATTGGTAGGCTGTACTTCAATGTCAGCTGGACAGTACTATTTTAGGTAAGCATAGAGGCCTGCTTAAAATTAGAATAAAGTGAGAATGACAATGGAAAGATTTAAGAACAAAGTAATGATGAAGCTTCTTGTTTTAAAACACCAACAGTGGTTTACAAAAATAATTTTCCTAACAACAATTTTCAAAATGTAATCTTAAAAAAACAAGAACTAGGAATTGCTTGATTTAAGCACAGTGAACTAAGAATGCCATACCTGTGAGATGCTTGATGGCTCTGCTGCAGGTGGAGCAGTATTTTGGAAAAACAGAATGGGAATGCTCCGCTGGCTGCACAGCTGTACAAAATGACTGCCCTTGAGGGAAGCATCATGAGACAGCTCCCCATTGTTGGCCACTATCCCTACCAAGTGCCTACAAAACAGACACAAGAGCATTTTTCAATGTTGAACCTCAGAAACCATGAAACTGTAGCTCATAATGTTCTGAAGGAAGGAAACAAATATCTGCACACACACACGTCTGCCCTTTTAAAGGAATTCAGAATTCAAAAGGATGCGATTACATGTGTCATTTAAGCCACGGACCTCACATACCTAACAAACAAAAAGTCTTGCAGCACTGCTGATATGTTAAACATGGAAATATTAACATGGATTAATACCCAGAAGGAAGGTAAAACTTTAGATGACCAGTCAGAGTTTACACTGTGAGATAACGCACAAAGTGCCAGAACTTCAGGCTCTGTTTCCTGTAACATACAGCCTAACAGTCAATCTGAAAAGTTTATACTTTCAACCAAATAGGCTCAAAATATATATTTTAATACTTTTTTTTCTAACATGATTTCGCTGGAATGTTGTATGCTTCAAGAATGTGTTAATAATATAATCTCATCTGAATTATGCAAGGTTTTATTGTACAGGTTTTCCATCACATGGAAAAAGGAATTATAGCTTTCAACTCAGTTTTAAAGATGCTGTTTCTTATTTTGTAAGGAATCTGCCGAGATTTCAATATCCCAACTGCCTGGCTAGTAATTTTTGTAACCAATCATTTCAAAGTCATGAAAGTCACTCATTTGTAATGACTTTCTGCTGCTATTGGCCTAAGATATGATGAATTCAGAGCTCAGAGACTGAAAATGAGGCTTTCCAGAAGTAATTTATTACCAATTCTTGACTGATTCAGAACTTCATAAACTTTGTTACTGGCATGCTATAAAACCTGATGATGATGGGAAAGCTACTTAGAAAAATATGTCCATACATTAGAGAGTGAATTCTTATAGCCTTACCCTTCCACGTGGCCAAATCCTGTTACTAATGTTGTTCCGTAATTAGCTTTGAATTCCTGGAATCTGCTCCCATCCACTAGACGGCTCAGAATCTGCAAAGAAATACAGTCTTTACTACAGACATTTAAGGATAGCTCTGCTAAAAGACATGGTCTGTTTAAGTAGTAGGGAGACCTATGTTATGCCAGAAGTCAACCTAGAAGAACACAGAAGGCCTTTTGATGTCTAACATTCCGCTAAATACTCAATATGCAGAAAATATGAAATTTTTGTTTACATTTGATTACCAACTGTGTATTCTGAGCCAAAGTTCAACTCCAAACTTATTTCAGTGTTGCAGAGCACAGTTGTTCATGTACATAAAAATGCTAATAAAAACCCAGTGTATGCAGTGATAAGTTTGTGTGCATAGGAAACGCTCACTTGCATATTGCTCATAATTTCTTCAAACACAATTTAAAAGCTGCCTTTCAAGCTATGCTGCTTTCTACATTCAATTCTCTTAACCGTAGGAATTTACCCCAGGAAAAGATAATGGATCCACATTCTTGGAGACTACATCTCTTCTAGAACAAGATAATGAAAACAGTGTGGGCAGTTCTGTATGTCTCTGCTTGTGTATTAGCTTCTGTCCTAGCTTCAAGCAAGTTCAATTTCAGCTTTGTTGTTTTTTTCAGTCAGTATTTCATGAGGTGTTTAAGTTACAGGACAGTGTCTTCACTATTTGGGGGTGGGGAAAACAGGACACTTAAAAGGGAGGCACTTTCTCAAAACATTACAGGACATCCTGATGTAATAGCAACACAAACAGTGTATGGAAACAGCTGGGGATCAGATGGCATAATCTGCAATTATCTCTAGCAGGTTTTCAGCTTTAATATTTTCTGTATTTCTACAAAATTGTTGCCAATCTGCTTTGTTGCAGCCCCAAGGGAGTTTGGCAACTGACTAGACAGAATCACTCAAGTACTTCAAGATTCTCCAAGCAAGATCGACCTGTTGCCTGTTAACCTGGAGTTGCTAACCAGAGAAGAGTGAAAGAATGAAGGAATGCAGTATCTGTCACCTTACCAACTTTACAGGAAGGGTACAGCTATAATCTCGGGGCGCCAGTCCCAAGAGCTCATCAGAACTATAGAGAGGGCTGTCGTGCTCTGTGGCCTCCTCTGGCAGTGGATTATAATTCAATGTTGAGATAATATTTCGAATACATTCATAGGCTTCCTTTTCTGAAGGTGCAAAATGATCACTACAGCCACTGACTCTAGGAGGGAAAGCAACATTAATTAGTACTGAATTAATTAGTGAATTCTGATAGGAAAAAAACCAAACTAAAGCAAAAACCTTAATCTGTACTGTGACTCTCCAAAGTCCCTGAAAACATGGTGTGATTCTGTTCTTGTATGAATAAATTGAAAGCAGTAAGTCAGTGGAATTTCTGTGCAATCCAACCCCAAAACAAATTCACAGTAAGAAATATTCCCTATGACTTTTCTGTCTTACCTGTATTACAGAAACACTACTGAATTTATTTTTGTAATGATGCTGTTTGCAAAAAGTGAAACAAATCTCTTAAAATTATTTCAAAATATGCACTTCCAGTCCAGATATAAAGACAGGAACTTGTTACACATAACCCAGTCAGCTCAGTGTCACACTAGTATTTGTTTTTGTGAGAAAGGTACAGAATCTGGTTACCATACACACAGCACAGAATGCCAAGAACACAGAAGCAAAGCCACCCTTTTCCCCCCAGCTAGAAGGGAATAACTATTTTGACAACTGCTGAAATTCCTGACATAGAAAAACATCATTCAAGAAATGGTTTGATAGCTACTACCAGGTTTATTTCTTGTTTACTCATCTCCTGCTATGAAGCCCTCACTAACAGCAGAGGCATGAAGGTTCTCCACTTTTCTTCTTTGCTTCAGGTACTTTAAGAAGCATTCAGATCCTTCTCTGCTGTGAGTTTATCCTAATGTCTTCAGAAGCAAACAAACAAAGAAGTCATACCACCTCTCTACTCATCAGTTTAGGGGAAAAAAAAAACATTTCTTATGCGCCATTGCAGTATTTAAACACTCATAAATATTATTTTTAACATATGTACTCTGATAAGGTTTGCATTAGAAAAAGAAGTGATACTATCCCTCTTCTATAGCTGGTCCCTCTGAGGCACAGAGCAATTGATTCGCCTGAAGTTGTTCTTCTGTGGAAGAAGAAATGTGGAAAAATGGGGAATCCAAACCAGATTTGTGCAGTCCCGTTTCACCCTATAACATCACTTAATTTTACTTCCATTTGGCCAGAGAAGGAAAGCAAACAGTGTAATAAATTGTTTCACTTCTGGCCCTGACCCTGACCTCTGTATTTATGTTGAGATTTCCATCAGAAAGCATGCGTGTGTTCATATATATACGCACTGTGGAAGTGGAGAGCTCCCACGGGCAGCAGTAAAGCTGAAATTACAATGCCATGCTACTTTTTTAATTTCAAAGGGTTATATCTAGCCCAACGATACTCCCACGAACATAACTGAGTGCCACGAGCCTTTATAAAAATTCACGTATCACTCCTACTGGGGCTTTTACTGCATGTTTTTCATTCCTTGAGGACCCTACTGGATCCTGTCACTGACACAGGTTCATTCACACTGTTTTAAGATAAAATGACAGCTTCTTTAAAGCTAAACATGCTGAATTCTCTCCTATTTTTAAGACTTCTTTCACATACTCAGAGTGAAGTTTTGCTCCTCCTAGATCCTCAGCAGAGACATCTTCTCCTGTAGCAGCTTTCACCAGAGGTGGGCCAGCAAGGAAGAGCGTGCCAATTTTATCTACAATCACAGTTTCTTCTGCCATGGTTGGTATATAGGCACCTCCAGCCACGCATGGGCCACACACCACTGCCACCTGAAGGACACAGAAACAAAACAAAACGAGATGCCAGAGAGAAGAGAACGGAAAGGCAAAACCATGATATTCACTTCAGAAGTGTTCAAGAGACTATGTCACAGCTTAGGGAAAAATGAGCTAGAGATACAAATACCAACAGGAACAACAATGCTGGGTTTGAGAGTTCAGTGTTTACTTTGAAACAACCTAGTGATTTGATGCTAGTCCGTCATGATCAGTCAGTAAACGTTTAGAAGATCCTTAAGGTTGAAGTATTCTATTACGCAAGGTACTATTTGATTCTCTCTTCCCACAAATAGAAAAGGAGCACTTTAGGATTTTTTTGCATGTCTGAGAGTTGTTCCTAGAATCTGTATTAGAACAAAACTTTTCCCAGAACTCTATTATAGATACATACCCTGCATTAACTTGCCCTCCAAACAACACTGTACCTGAGGGACTCTCATGGCAGACATTATTGCTTGATTGTAGAAAGTTCTGCCCCCGTGTAACTTGTCAGGAAACAGCTCTGACTGATGACAGCACAGGGAAAAGGCGAAGTGAGTTTCAGTATTAACTACAAAAGCCAAAACCTTCTCTTTGCTTCATTCATTCACAAACAAATTGTTACCAACTCTGCGAAAGTTACCACTAAGAGTCACACCTGATGCTTCAGACACAGCATTCGCTATGGTATTTATCCCACTTACACATTGTGCAACCCCACAAAAATTCCCACATTTCAAAAGCAGAATTAAGTTTCATAATTCTTTGTGAACCAATTTATTCTACACAAACTGGGATTGTAAACAGGGAGAACAAAGCTCATGTTCACACTTTACCTGTCTAATAACTTCCATACAGTTTCCCCTTTTACTTAGTTTTCGATACGAATCCTTAAGTCAGGTGAGAACCTTTTCTATGTGCTTGCTGTCAGTCTGGAGAAGGAACTACTGTAGTTTCTGTGATAGCATGACCTCTGCACATTGCAAAGTAACCTGTGCAAATTCTCCTTTTACAGTAACAATTTCAAAAAGCACATTTAGTAAGGCCACATCACAATCACAAACATTACAATAAAATATAGAGTGATTTTATAGATTTTGAAGCTTAAAATAACAATATCAAATCATTTCAGCACACTGAGGAACACCCACACTTGGTTAGCGCTTTGCCTCCCCACTGATTTTCAAGTTTCTAAACTTTGATTAGATGCTACATGCATCTAATCCAGTACATTCTGGACTCTGATTTGTGAACTAAACTCATAACAGACAATGAAAGTCAGCTAGTCAAGACAACAAAACCAAAATCTGAGGTTTATTGCTAAAAATTAATATGATGAAGAAGATAAGCATTTTCTCCTGTGAGGTGGTTTGGGTATTACCTGTAGTGGTAGGAATGCCCCCCCGCTGTCAACAAGGTACACAAGTAACAGCCTGTTCTGCATGGCTATTTCTTGAGCTCTCAAATTTTTCTTAACTCCAATGGGATACAGAGTTCCTCCTTTCACAGTTGCGTCGCTGGCCATGAAGACACACCAGATACCACAGATTTTTCCAATTCCTGTAAGTGGTACCAAAGATACTTATCAGGGCTCTCCAGACACCATAGACAAAGCAAGGGGGCCAAATTATAGCTAGGATGTTATTTCGATAATACTATATCAAGAAGCTGCAAATCAAGTTGCAAATACCACAGAGAGAAGAAATTTATAGCTCTTCTCTGGAATAACAAGCTGAAAACCAATAATATATTTTAAAAATTCTAAATGACAGAAGACAACTTGAAATCAAGTTAGTTACTGCTGGTGACAATATAAGAGAAAAAAAATTAGTTTGACTTCCAACTCTTGAGATAACAAGGAAGGCAATCAAAAATTACATATTTAAAACTGAGAAATATAACAATCTGTGACAAAAGATAGCATTTCACACTCTGTTCTCCTAGTACTTTTTAAACTGGAACCGTTCTTCAAAATGCAATAAGACATTGAGTTGAAAAATATTATAAAACAAACATCATAGCTCCTGTGTCTCACAGTAACTTGGTCCCCTTTCCTTTAACAGACAACAGCTTACTTGATACATCACCCTAAATTTTTTGAGAAAAAATCAGTAACTGGTAAGCACAATAAATTACTAAATCTAGCAGAAAATAAATAACTTGTTTTCTTGAAACATTTCTCCCAGATTTCCAGCAAAAAATCACAGAAGGATAATTCAGTGGTGGCTGAATTCTTCCATGTTGGGAGCTGCTACTGGACAGAGTTTATGCTCACTTTTCCTATAGAAAGCACATCCTTAAGATATTAAAATATTCATAATATAAACATTATTACATGTATCCTTTTTTTCTTTCCCAGGGAGAACTAACTCCTTACCTTCGCTGCGCAACGCTGGTCAGCCTGGGGAGGTGCACAGCACATACAGAATACAACTAACACATGCTGCCTACCATCACTTGCTCATAACTGCGCACAAACAGCAACTCTCAAATTATACTAAAGGATCATGCTGGTTCAAAGCTCTTCTTCCTTCTGGGCTTTGTCTCCAACATGGGCTACTCAAACCCACACCCTCAACCGACATCCATCTTTAGATTGAACTGGACTCATATTTAAAGCTAAGTGCAATGACGCAAATGAAGTTCATCGATTTCCCACAATATCTCATCTTACACTTGCTAGCAATTACCAGTGAGGGACCCAGCAGCAGGGACATCACCATATGGCATATCGAGGCCTGCCAGTGGAGACAGCTCAAGAAAAGACTCATCATCAAGTAGCAACTTCAGGCGTTCACGAACAAAGAGCTTCTTGTTTCTCTGAGTATGATGCAAGATGGCTTTTTCTCCTCCTCCTTTACTGACCACCTCTAGCAATTCTGAATATCTGATTTAAAAAAAGAAAGTTTCAATTAATGAAACCCACCTTCACTTACAAGTTACCCTCTAGTAGATTGCATATAGTACTGAAATATATCGAACGGTTTTCAGATAAACAGTATGAGAATGAAGAAGAATTCACATTTTCAGATTATTGTTTCCTTACAAAGTCTAGTAAAAAGCCAAGGAATGTTATTTAAAGCAACCATTTTAGTTTTATTATTCAAAACTGTCTAATAAAGACAAAAAAGAGTGAAATACTCTATCTGTGGATCATGTTCATAGCTAGTAGACATTATTAAACCCTTTTATTAAAACATAATTAACCTCCCCCAGGTGTGGCCCACATAGACCCAACACATAGTATATCACAATACATGATCATACTCGATCTCTGCCAGCAACCCTGTGAGCAGAGTACCGACAAGGGGTTGCTCACCATGACCAAAGCTGGCTTCAAGAGATACAGCCCTGCAACAACTTTAGCTTAAGAACTTGCAGCTATTAATAAGACTATTATAACTTGCTAGTCCTGATTCGGCATGGACATACCTTCATGTTCTAACTACTCTAGGCAAAACTCCAGTCGAGGGCTTCCTCCCTCACTTCCCCCCAACAGGTTTGTCTGACAAAAATCAGTAACTGGTAAGCAGAATAAATCACCGCACCTAAAGTAATGTATGCTCTACAGATATCCTTTAAAAGTAGCAAACACTACAGTGTCACTACAGTCATCAAGAGAGGAAGCAACTACCAAATGCTATCATCAGGGAAGCATCAAAGAACTGAATAAACTGTAAACAAACATGACATCTCGAATAATTTTGGTCTCAAATAAACCAGTTTCTTAATTTATTTCAAATAAAACATTTTTTCACCAAGATGCATCATCTTTAACTTAAAAACTGTTTGATATAATTATTTACACACCACTCTGCAGGTGACTCCATTATATAATGGTGGCTTCCTGCAGACTGTAGAGATTGAAAAACCTCAGGAGCAAAAAGCTAAGGATTTTGAACAATGTTGTAAATGCCGCCACAGGAGGGCACAGTGTGATTTCCATAGCTTTGCTTCCACCTCACGTTTCATTCCTCTGAACAAAGGCATTTGAATTTTTGCCACCTGATCTTTAAGGACAAGCATGTATAGTACGTTCTCCTGCTTTTATCAGTGAATCACAGTTAATTTCAATAATTGCACCTGCTCTTTCAGGAGGGATGGGTAAATGTGTGCATCACTGTTCATGTCTTTGCATTCAAAATTAAACACCAAACAGATTTTATGGAGGTCTAGAAAAAACATTCCTTGGCAATATATGCAATACAATGTGATATGGCACTGTTTATACAGTGTGCAGCTACACTGAGGCATTTCAGGCAACTTTCATGGCAGGCTGACATTTTAGCATGGATCCTTGTAATATTCACTCTGGAGAGAAGCTGCCCGGGAACACAACAGGCAGGAGACTAGTGTATGCTTCAACATGGCTGGGTAAAAAAACCCAATCTTTTTGGTGCGGCACTGGCACAGGTTGCCCAGAGAAGTTATAGAAGCCCCATCCCTGGAGGTGTTAAAGGCCAGGCTGGATGGGGCCTTAAGCAGCCTGAGCCAGTGGGAGGTGGTCCTGCCCATGACAGAGCAGTTAAACTGGGTGACCTTTAAGGCCCCTTCCAACCCAAACCATTCTGTGATTCTTAGAATGGTTTGAGTTGAAAGGGACCTCATAAAGCCCATCCAGTTCCAGCCACCCTGCCATGTGCCAATACCTCCCACTAGACCAGGCTGCTCACCCATCCAGCCTGGCCTCAAACACTTCAGGGAGGGGGCATCCACAGCTTCCCTGGGAAACCTGTGACAGTGCTTCACCACCCTCATCGTAAAGAAATTTTTCCTAATGTCTAATCTAAATCTTCTCCCTTCCAGTTTAAAGCCTTCCCGTCCCCCCCCCCCCCCCATCCTATCACTACTTGCTCTCAAAGTCCCTCCCCAGCTTTCCTGTAGCCCCTTCAGGTACTGGAAGGCTGCTACAAGGTCTCCCCGGAGCCTTCTCTTCTCCAGGCTGCACAAGCCCAACTCGCTCAGCCTGTCCTCACAGCAGAGGTGCTCCAGCCCTCTGATCATCTTCGTATCCTCCTCTGGACCGGTTCCAACAGTGCCATATCCTTCTTATGTCAGGGATTCCAGAACCGGACACAGGACTCCAGGTGGGGTCTCATTCTCTGTTAAAAAGTTTCTAAAAGTGCACTTTCAGGAGCTCTCACGGGGTCGCAACGCTCTTAAGACCATCACAAACCCAGCTCGTTACCTTTTAACGACAGCCTCGCTGTTCCTGAGGTTCTCTTGGAACATGTGTAGGAGCACGGCCGGGATGCGCCCCTCCAGGACGGGGTAGGACCTGGCGCGGAGGCTGCGCCCGGCGCTGTGCCCAGCCGAGCGGCGGGGACACCCGCAGCCCACCCTCCCCGGCCGCGGGCACCGCCCGGGCACCCTGCTCCACATGGCACCGCCGCCTGCGGGGGGAGAACACACTGGAATATCTGCCAAAAAACTACCCTGGAATAGTGAAAAAAAAAAAAAAGGCCAACCAAACCAAAAACCCTACGCCGGAATATTTAAAAAAAAACCCCTACACTGGAATATCGCAAAAAACCCAACCCCTACAGTGCGGAGCTCTGCACTGAGAAGGGAACCAGCTCGGGCTGGGGAGGTGCGGGACACCCACGCCCTGCCTCCTGCCCGCCCGGACAGCAGAAGCCCCGCAGCCGCCGCGGCCAGGGCTGTGGGGCGGGGCCCGGCAGGGCGGAGCGGGGCGGCAGCCGTCTCCGGCCGACGTGGCTCCCTCGTCTCGCCCGCCGCTCCGCTGCCCCCAGACCTTCACTAAGGCCGCACTGTCCGCGCCGCGCCCGCCCCTCGGAACGGCTCCGCAGCGCCGCCCCCGTGTCCTCTGCCCCGGGCCGGGTGCCGCCTCCCGGCAGCTCCGCCCGCAGCGTTGTGTCCGAGCTGGGACTCACACGTGGTTGGGCAAGGCCGACTGTCGCAGGCCTGGTCGCAGCC
Source organism: Tapera naevia (assembly GCA_033556795.1). Taxonomy (NCBI): domain Eukaryota; kingdom Metazoa; phylum Chordata; class Aves; order Cuculiformes; family Neomorphidae; genus Tapera; species Tapera naevia. The sequence goes on along the minus strand of JAUMJJ010000198.1, from coordinate 584,849 downwards.
TCCAAAACCACGTACTGGGTGGCCAGAAAGTGCCTCGATTCCACCGCCCTCCTGTTACCCTAAATGTCGGTCAAAATAAAACTCTGTAGACACTCTTTTCTCTGGATGTGATCCAATAATGTGCGTTCACAGCCTGGAAGGACAGCTGTACCCCCTGGGCTGCATCAAAGGAAGCGTGGCTGGCAGGGCAAGGGAGGTGATTTTCTTCTTACATTCTGCTCTGGTCAGACTGTGTCCAGCTCTGGAGTCCTCAGCACAGGAAAGACATGGGACTGGTGGAGCAGGTCTCTGTGTTGTGAGACCCCACCTGGAGTCCTATGTCCAATTATGGAAGGTTATGAAACTGTTGGAATGGGTACAGAGGAGAACCACAAAGAAGATCAGAGGGCTGGAGCACCCCTCCTGTGAGGAAAGGCTGTGAGAGTTGGAATTGTTTAGCCTGGAGAAGAGAAGGTTCCAGGGAGACCTTAGAGCAGCCTTTCAGTACTTAAAGTGGGCCTCTAAGAATGATGGGGACAGACATTTTAGTAGAGCCAGTTGCAACAGGACAAAGATAATAGTTTTAAACTACAAGAGGATAGTATTACACTACATATAAGAAAGATATTTTTACAGTTAGGGTGATGAAGCACTGGAACAGGTTGCACAGAGACCCTATCCCTGGAAACACTGAAGGCTCAGTTGGACTAGGATCTTCGCAACCAGATCTAGTGGAAGATGTCAACCTTCTGAGGGAGATTTGGACTAGGTGACCTTTATAGGTGCCTTCCAACCCAAACCATTCTATGGTTTTTGGAGTTTCAGAAAGCAAGCATTCTTTGAGCACTAGGTGCATGGGGGATCAGCTCTGCCTAACACATGCCCACCCAGGTACCAGTAATAGTGCTTTTTATCTTCTTATTACATGCATATCTATCTTATTTCTCAGGAAGGATTTACATGTTCAAGCTGTTTCTTGGAACTATTCTTAATTAAAGGCATGTTCATTATGCTTGGCATTTTACTAGTAGGATTTCTTTGGTGGTATTCAGGAATCGCTTGTATCTTTTTTTTGTCAAACTCGCCTGTTGAGCATGTGTGGTTAGGGTGATCATAGAATCCTAGAATGATTTGAGTTGGAAGGGATCTTAAAGAGCATCCAGTTCCACCCCCTACCATGGGCAGGGACACCTCCCACTAGACCAGGTTGCTCAAAGCCCCATCCAACCTGGCCCTGAACTCTGCCAGGGAGGGGGAATCCACAACTTCTCTGGGAAACCTGTGCCAGTGCCTCACCACCCTCATCGTGAAGAATTTCTTCCTAATGTCTAATCTAAATCTCCCCCCTTCAAAGTTAAAGCCATTGCCTCTCATCCTATCATGCTTACACATCCTTGTAAAAAGTCCCTCCCCAGCTTTCCTGTAGGCCCCCTTCAGGTACTGGAAGGCTGCTCTGAGGTCTCCCTGGTGCTTTCTCTTCTCCAAGCTGAACAATCCTAACTCTCTCAGCCTGTCCTCATGGCAAAAGTGCTCCAGCTCTTGGATCATCTTCGTGGCCTCCTCTGGACTTGCTCCAACAGTTCCATATCCTTATGTTCAAGATTCTAGAACTGGACACGGGACTCCAAGTGAAGTCTTAAAACATCCCCTCTTCAAGGTTGATTTCCTCCATCTGGAAGATTCTGGTTTCTAGTCACAAAGTACTCCTTTCTTTTGATTTACACAATTCAAGCATAAAAGGATGCACATTACTCAAAGCAATCATTATATGTGGATATAAATCTGTACAGGCTTTCACTCCTTCCCTGTGGAATATTCCACAGCCTGCTGACAATGCTGCTTGTGGTCCAGGTGACATTCCGGGTGACACTGTTCCTCTCAAGAGTGGCTGGATGCTGTTTGAAACTGGAACTGCTCAGTCAAAGTGCCTAAATACTTTCTAATTAAGTTTATAATTAAAATATTAAATGCCATTTGATTTTTTTCCTTCCACACCTCATCCTGTCCTGGGCTGCTTCAGTTTGCTGTTGTCAGTTGTGGCATAACCTTCTAGAAATTAGTGTATGTTGCCTTTCAGCGACTTCATTAAAATGCATTCCTGCCAGAGAGCTCTACACTATACATAATAATAAGGCTTGGTAGCGATAATTAAGCAATAACTAATGTGTTGGGGAATGTAAGTATCCAGCATAGGCAGGAGGAACAATTTGTAGGTAAATAAGTTATATTTGTTATTAAAAAATCTTGACAGTAGAGAATAAGATTTATTGTGCTATACCAATGTAAAATAATTTTGAAATTTTTCCTTTGAAAGCAGATCTGTCTTTAGAATAGAATCACAGAATCACTAAGGTCGGAAAAGACCTCTAAGATCATGAGGTCCAATTATCAGACCAACACTATCATGCCCACTGAAGCATGTCCTGAAATGACATGGTTTGTTCTAAACATCTACATGTTTTTTGAACACTTCCAAGGATGGTGACTGCACCCCTTCCCTGAGCAGCCTGTTCCAATGCTTCATCAGACTTTCAGTAAGTTTTCCTAATATCCAGTCTAAATCTATCTTGATGCAACTTGAGGCCATTTCCTCTCCCTGTTAATCAAGAAACTTGGCTCAGGTGGACCTTGGGAAGCAGTGCCACTGTCCAGGGTGGCTTCAGCTGTCCTGGGATGTTCCAGAGTCTTGCCTATTGTCCACAACCCCCTGGTAGGGAGATGAAGGTCTGTCCTGAACCCAGGAAGAGCCCAGGGAGGAGCAGGCAGGGCTGCTCTCTCAGGGCAGATGTAGCTCTCAAGGGCAACACAGACATTTTAGGGCTAGGAGAAGGTCATGTTGTATCTAGGGTGGGGTGTCCACACTTGTAAAGAACACCTTTAAAAAAAAGGGACCGCAGATCTGATTTGCACTCTCCTAAAGCACACATTAATTCTGTACCAGCCAGAGTGGGGTGAATGTGGGCATTTGTTACTGATAATGAAACTATTGAACAAAAAAAATGCAATCCAGATGCATGTGGTAGGCACTGATCCTGCCACGGAGGGGTTCCGAGTATAGCTCATATATGACAATAGCAACCTGCTACACCATTCAGGCTGCTTTGGGGCATTTGTGGTGGTGGTTGTTGCTTATTTCAGTTTACATCTCACTCCTTCCGTAGGGTGATCAAAGCTGTCTTCTCCCAATAGTTTGAGAAACTTGTAAAGAACTGAAGATGACAGACAGAAGACACTTTTTATAGATCTTTTGCAGTTCCAGTGGGATTTTATGTGAATTTTTGTTCTCTCTGTGGTGCAGGTGAAGGAAAGAGTGGTGACAGAAATTCATGTAACACAGGAGAATGCATTTGAAGAGGTCTGAAATTCAAAGAGGTGTTGATGGCAGTGAAAATGCTGGGTGCTCAGCTAGCTGAAGAAGGAATTGCTGATTGAAATGCTTGAATATGTATTTAAAGTGAGGTTTGGGCTTTCCATTGTTACTGGTAGGTTTTTTTAAGTTGACCCATTTATCATTTCCCTGGATTCATAAGGTTTTTTGTACTCTGTTCTGTGAAAGTGTCAGAGGGACTACTGTTCAATTATGATTTTCATGCTTATTTAATTTTCCATAATTAAGTGTTAGACTTTCGTAAGATTCATTATGTCTAAAAAGCTAGCATTGCATAGCAATTTAATTTTATGTGATCTTAATTTGCAGATACTTTTTAAAATACCTTTTGCGGTTAACGTGTTGGCTTGAATTATTTTCCATGTTTTCTAGTAGATAGAATCCGCATTCACAATCAGAATATGCTGTATGTAATACAGATTGCTTTTACTCAGGCTTAAAAGGGGATTAAATATTCTCATGACAGATGAACACTGCTTGCTCAGAGTAAAGGAAAATGAAACACTCTTCATGGCATTTCAGCCTCCACATGTATCTAAGTGAGTGTTTATCACAAAGAGAAGGCGTCAGTCACCAGTTTTTTGTGCTGGGAGGCAGCCTGGGATAAATTACAAATCCTGTAGTTAGAAGCCAACAGATTCTAATTTACTTATGTTAGTCCTCAAGCTGAAGTCTAGCCTTTCTTGTCATGCCGTGGAACATCCTTTGTTTAATGAACACTGAAGGGAAATGGAGTGAGGTACAAAAAAACAGCTCTTCTGAATGGATGCAGCCTTGTGCAAGTGTTTGATGTTATTCTAAGTGCTTATTTTAGCAACTTCTGAGCTGAGCGTTTAGAATATATAGAGTAGCATTTAGGAAAATGTTAATCTGGTTGCTTACTTTAACATGAGATGCAGCTCTGCCAGCAAAGATGCCATTTAAGGAACACTAGAGCTTGGAGTGAAGTTTTTACCCAACTTTATTTAGAAACTTGCAGGAGTGCACCGGATGCTGGGGGAAACCAGAACACACTTCTTGGATTGTCAGACCAAAGGCAGGAAGATTCCCACAGAGCTCTCCTTATGTAGCTTCTGTTTCTTATTTAGATTTTGGGTTTTAATACCCAAGGGCTTTTAGTGGTGTTCTGACAATTGTAGCCTGGCAATTTGTCTAAATTAAAGCAGGTTTTGTTTGTTTACTTAAAACTGCTAATGGGCTCAAAAATCCCACAGCATTTTTCAGGGCTGAAATCATTCTAAAATACATATAATTGGTTTAAAACAAATTTGATAAAAAAAAATAATTTTATTTGCTCACTTGATGTATTTGCATCTGTACAAAAGGGACAGCTGATCTTTGGCAGATATGCTGAGCATAGTATCTGGAGTTGATATGAAATGTTAAGAAGCTTATTTTAGTTGCTGGAAGATAAAAGAGAACACAAGGAGTTAAATGAACCAGTCTGAAGATGTAAGACTAAATGTGGGAGAAGTTAGGAGCCAGATCCTCAGCTAACATAAGCAAATGGAAGTTCCACCAAGGGTGTATCGGATGAGTGGTGATATCAAAACGTCATGCTGTGTTCAACTGTTTAGAGTCCCTTGAACGTGGTTTTGTAGGGCCATTTCTATCTAGTAATTTGTAACTGGATGTGGTTAGGGTAGTTAGATAAACATGCAGGGGAAGGGGATGAACCACTAAGTAAATATCATATTGATGATGTAGGAGCTGCTGTTATGTACAGCACATTTGTGGCAATGTGACATATTTGTTTTCTGTTGTCAGGAAAACGTTACTTGAAAGAAGAACTGAGTCTGAATGTGTAGTTTCAAATCTGCATATCCACCACACTTTCTTGTTGCATTTGTTGTCTCCATTTAAACTCTCAACCAGTTGTCATATCCCCCTTCTTTTTACACCCCTGTAGAATTTGATCCCCTAATCTGAGGTCATACAAGTTTCCATTGCTGTAAACGTCAGTGTAGTTGCATCATTAAAATCCCCTAAAGTAAATGGTCTGTGTTAATGTAAAAAGACATATATGCCACTGAAATAGATTATAGTTACTAACGGAGCATGTTGGCAGCTTCTGTCAGCAATTTTTGCAACCATGCAACATAGAAAGGGACAAAAATACCATTTACTGTGATTTGCAGGTTGCATTAAGAAGACACAGTTATGTAGTACCAAAGTCACAAAGAAAAGCCCTGCAAGTAGTTTTCTGTCCTCTCTTTTGCACTTTTTCAGAATCTTGATACTTGAATAGCCTTGCGCTCCTGATGGGTGCTTGGGCTGGGATTCCTCGTTAGCCAACACCTCCAGAGCAGCCTGGCGCATCCTTCAGCAGATGGAGCCATCAGCCTTGTTAGGAGAGAAGGGGAACCGATCCAGGTAAAGGGTTTATTCATTCCTGTTTGCAGTGTTGGAGATTTAACCATTTAAAAGGACTAATTAGAAGACAAATCAGATGTTTGATCACGCTGTTGCAACTGAGATAAAAAGCATGTGTGTATATATGAATGTGTATATATCTGCATATGTGCTGAAATGAGTTCCCTGACCCCCTAGTGTTTATTTTGTTTATAATGAAAAACTTTTGTTCGGAAGAAAGGAAGATCAAAATTTATTTCAGAATTGTGGATAATATATTCCCTTCATATGTGTGCACCTAATTCACGATTTCTAGCCCCTAATTCCCAAATGCTTCGTCCCACTCCTCCATGGCTGAATCCTTGGTCCTCATCAGAGCATATTTTGAAATCATGGAAGACATTTTTTGAAGACAAAAAACCTCAGTCTGAGCTTTGAACTCCATGGAATTTTCCATGGTTTGTAGTATCTCTCCTTCAGTTTTGATGCAAACTGAGCATTAAGCAACAATACATAGAAAATAACATGAGCTATTGCCAGACAAGATATTGCAGTGATACCATAAAATCCTTCTCCATTTACTGCTTTCCTGATCCACTTGGCATGAAATGTTATCTTGAATTCTACTTACTATTATCGTATAATGTCAGGGGCTTCTTCTTACTGCTACTTGGTTTGTCAAAGATCTAATAACTGGTAGCATTTTGCAGCAACAGAAGAACAGGTTCCACAGACAACAACGAGAAGCCATGTGCTGCAAAGTCACTTTAGCATTTACATTTATGGTAAGCACCAGGGCTAGAAAACTGCAGTCTTTAAGAACCAATGGACTTTCACATCAAGTAGCTTCCATTGCTCCTGCTGGTAAACACCTATGTGAATATTTACAAGTGAAATGGAAGCATAAGAAATAATAATCATCGCAGATACTTTCATGTGAAGCTCATATTTTTGTAAATCTTTGCAGCCACTTCTGTTGTATCTTCATACTGGAATTGTTTCATACTTGGTTTCAATGTACTCCCTTGCAATACTATACAGTGGTACACTGCTTTTTTACAATTTTAGATATTGGTAACATGTTTACCGTAGTTTGGTGCACTACAAAATTATGTATGTAGTCCATGACATTCATTGTGAAACACAATGAAGAACTAACAATGCTGAAAAAGAAATGAAAAAGAAAAATCAGTGTCAAAACACCCTCTGAAGTCTTAAGGTACCTTTTAAAAGATTGATGGAAGGGGTTTGAATTCTTCAGGATCCTGTGGGTTACCTCTACTGTAGAGGCTAGTGAATTACTTGGATCATCTTCCCACTGATATCCTTGACTTAATTGAGCTGTAGTGTGAGAAACATTTATTCAACAACTGCAAGCACTGACTCCGCGGGGCAGCGCTTCAGCTGGGCTGGAAAGTGAGGGCTGTAAAATTCTCTGAGATTGTTCAACACAGCCGTTAAAACACAGTTACAGACAAAGCCTTCTTGAAACCTTGAAGTCATTGGATGGATCTTTTGATTCAAAATCTTTTTGAACTACAGTCACCTATAGTTCTTTTGCAGCTCTCGGCCTTGCTGTTGCATAAAAGAGGTCTTCAAATTTCACCCCTTTTGTCTGACAAGATCCTTTTTGCAGCATTCATCCTTCATGACCACAATTTGATCATTTAGGATGACAAAAAACACCTAACAGTGGATTCTCAATTCTATCGGAGTCATTTTTAGCTGGTATTGTTAGTGATAAAGTAAAAAAAAGGAACACAGGCTTTCACATTGGAAGCAACCTTGTACTTTTAAGAAGCTGTTCTGGATAACTGGATGAGCAGTGCTAAAGAAATGGAAGGAAATTTAAATTTTGTGCTTGCAAGATACTTTAATCCGATATTTATAGCAATACTGTAAAATCAGGACTGTCAGAGAAAGAGTGCTGTAACTGGAAGTGGAAACTCACTGATTCCAGACCTGGCCCTGCTTTGTGACAGTAAGCACATTGCTCGCTTACGTTGTCTTGGTTTCCTCAGGTTTTGGCGCTGGGATGAGAAGTACCTATGAATTATAACAGTGTTTGAAACGATGCACTTTCATTTCTTGCTACAACATGATCACAAGAGATCTGCTGTGAATTTTTCCAGTGCACTATTCAGAACTTTCATGTTTATAATTGACCAAATAAACCCCATGCCAGTTTCTCTTTTGTGATTATTTATTAGTTGTGTTTATTATATTTTATATATAAACACAGTATCTAAATATTTTGAGAGATATGATACTAAATTTCAAAACATGCACAAAACAATAACAAGAATAAAGTAAAAAAAAAATTACAAGTCTTATAGTATTTCCTGATTTATAAATGACAGAGATTACCAGCTCTGTGTGAATCACACAGGTGGGAAAACCAGATCATCTGTCACGTTTCCTTCCTCTGGATCTTAAGAATAGAAACTGAATCTGGCTCAAGGGCACACGGCAAGAAAACACATTTCTCTTTTAGAGAATTTTGGGGAAACAAATGTGCAGTTTTGTAAATACTTGAAAACTCTTTTCATCCGAATTATGAGCATCTGAGATCTCACAATTTCTTCAAGCATCAGGGCAGTACAGGGTGTTAGTTTATATCAAGGCTTGTGTAACTATAGTTAGAATTCATATGTACATTCCACATTGTCCCTGCGTACCTGGTTAATGAGTCGGATCCCTCAGGGACTCTCTGCTAAGATCCAGGTTAGTTTCTGAACTGTAGCACATCCAGATCCTTTCCACCATTCTGCCCATGTTTGGTGTCTACCAGCACTTTATTTTGATATCTAATTATTGTCCAGCCTGGAAAGAAGGAGGGAGATGGAGCGGAGGGCTTGGGCAGCTGCTGAGACCTGCACTGGACCTGCCACAGGGCAGGCACAGCACTTACCTGTCTTCATCCTCAGTCACCTGTGTTAGGCTGCAACCCAGTTTTCTTTGTGCTGCCAGGGTCTGGACTTAAACATCATTTATGTGTTTTCTTTTAACTTGGCCAGTTTCAGAATCATAGAATCATAGAACCATAGAGTGGTTTGGGTTGGAAGGGACCTTAAAGCCCATCCAGTTCCACCCCCTACCATGGGCAGTTATACCTTCCACCAGACCAGGTTGCTCAAGGCCGCATCCTACCTGGCCTTGAACACCTCCAGGAATGGGGCAGCCACAGCTTCCCTGGGCAACATGTGCCAGTGCCTCACCACCCTCATTGAGAAGAATTTCTTCCTAATGTCTAGTCTAAATCTTCCCCCTTCCAGTTTAAAGCCTTTCCCCCTTATCTATCACTACATGCCCATGTAAAAAGTCCCTTCAGCTTTCCTGTAGGCCCCACAGAGTCTTCACAGAGCTCAGCCAGGGAAGTTGCAGCAGCGTTATGTTTTCCTCTGCACCCACACTCTGTCGCATACAGAGAACAGACCAGAAAAGTGAGTAGAGCAGAAGCAAGGGGCTTTCATGCCCTGGCCCATTACATCACTTCGACAGTGCCTGCTGCTTATTTGCTCTCTATATCACTTCCCCTCAGGGGGCTCAAAGGAATCAGCAAATCTCCCTCAGCAGAGCTACGAATCCCTAGCCTAATTCATTCAGGCGCAGCGGGACAGCCGGGGATTAATCAGAGAGGGAATGCTGTGAATTCCTGTGCGCTCTTTCTTTCCCCGTCGCAGCTGGTGGCGGGGACACTGCCAGATGAAAGCAGGGCTGTCAGCATCCGTCAGCCTAGCTCTGGTGGCTGCATTCCAGTGGATAGGCTGGCCTCAGCTGGTAGCTCCCGTGCCACTTCCCTCTGCCAGGTTAGATGTGGGAGGAATCCAAATTCAAATACACCTCACTCTTCCAGCTTTTGACCTGTTTTTAGGGGTTACCAAATTCTTGAAGACAAAATGAGAATGGAGATATTTTTGAATGTTAGGCCACAGCATCACAGAAAACAGTGATGGGAAAATTAATTGCTGGTGCATCTTCTTGCCTCTTCAGAGTTGTCTTTCCAATCTTAAATGTTCTAAATGAGGTTTCTGTAATGTAACAAAGAAGGTATTCTTAAGGAGCTTTTTACAGGGAATTCCCCTTTCTCTAGGGTGTTGGTGCTCAGTTACAACTTATTGTTGTGGTTCTCCATAACGGTAAAATGAGAGAGGTGAATTTTTCCTTTTTTTTTCTTCACAGAACCCCACTACATGTGCTGATCATCTCTGTTCTCCAGCCCCCACAGCGCTGTCCATGTATACTACTGTTATGTAGCTGTGCTGTGTTATTTATTGTAGCATATGTATCAGCAGAGTGCTCGACTGCATTGCAAACCGCACCCAAGTATGAGAAATACAGTGATAAATGGATGTTAGAACAGCACAGCATGAAGCAGTGGCCTGGCAGCCTCACTGCTAGGTCTTACCATAAAATTGGGTACTCATTAGGTCTGCAGTATTATTGGAAATGTGTCCCTCCAGGTTTTCTTCCATGAAGACAGTGATCCCCAGTAATCCCCTGTTGTGCTGGCTGCCAGCGATCTGCTGCATCACAGTTGGCAGCCTGCAGCTGGGCTGCGGAATAATTTTCTGTGCAATAATGATGGTCTGTGAAAATTGCTAAGGAAGGAATAAAATTGGAAAACGTTGCTTTTAATGCAATTTAAGTTCAAGGGCCAGCCTGTGCCGAGACTAATCAGAAATATGGTGAAAACTAATATGCAATCCTTTACGAAGAGGAGAATCAATTTATTTGTAATATAATTTATAATAGTATTAATTAAATTTGTGAGTACACATGATTTTAAGTAGTAGCATACTCATGTTCAAGGTCTTTAATTAGCATTTGGAGTTTGGGGCTTTTGTTTACATTTTAACATCTATAATTGCAAAAATCATAATTATCTTTCATTGATATTTACCATTCTGCAGCTATTTTTTCTTTCTTTCTTTGATTTGAAAGGCCATTTCAGGCCCACTTCAGCACCTCTATTTGCAGAATAGAGCATTTAGCACTTGGCCATGCAAACAGTCATGTTAAGGTTACACAAGGCTGGAGATGAGCAGTTGGAGCTAGTAAAGGGGTTGTACCTTAGGCCAGTGCTGCTATTAAAAATTGATTCATGAAACACAACCAAGAGGGAGGGAGGTGGAAAAGTTAGCATGGAGATACAGATGAATGCCAAGGGGGAAGAAATTTTTAAATTGGACTGCCACTGGAAAAGTTGTATTTTTATGCATTTCTACCATGGCCTCAAGCTCCTGAACTTTGGATGTGAAAAGCTGAACAGGCCTATTTGCTATTCAGAACCTTTTTGTGCTTTTCTGCGGCTCTTATGCTCAAGTACGTGCATATGCAAATATCTGTTATTTTAGTTACTGTTTCCTTTTCCGACCTAAAGCTTGTAGTCGTACCAGTGAAAGCTTGCTGGAGTAGGCATTGTTTAAACACTTCCCGTCTAGCTCTGCTGGGGTACTTAATCTATCTTGCTAAAGAGGAAAAAAAAGATTAATCATTCTTGGGAAGAGTTGTTCGGGTTTTTTTTGAATACTTGATTTTGACAGTCAAAGCAATTTGTGTAGCTTAACTGTGATGCAGACGCTTTCCTCTTGTTGTTTGACTCATGCTATCTTATTTTATCCAAGTTCTTAGAAATAACTCTCTGAAAGGTCAATCTTAGTTTAGTAATTGGGATTTGGGGAGTTTGGTAGGAACAATCCAGTTCCAAATAATTAACCTGGACAGCATGTCATTCAAGGAAAAAAAAAATCTCTCCCCCAATGTCTCTCCTTTCCTCTTAGACCTCTGCACAGGTTACCAAGCCCCAGGGTCTCGGTGTGCAGCCATGCAGCGTGTCTGCTCACCTGTTTACCCCTCCCGAGAGGCAAGGGACGAGCAGGACGTGTCTGAATTCCTTCTGCACAGGATAGCTGAACTGGGGGTCATAATTTACTGCAGATACAGACCGACAATAAATTAGTACGCCCCCAAGAGTCTGGAAGAAACAGAGGAGGAGCAGTGACTCATTTCTGAGTCATAGAGCCTCCCCGGATTTATCCTGGGATGATGTACTCTGTGCACCACTCCTTGATCTGGTCTGTCTCGAAAGGACAACTTGAGCCCTCAACAGCCCTGAATATAATTGTGGAAAAATAAATGTTAGCTAGCAGCAATCATTCCTTGGCAGCAGCAGACTTTATTATGTTTTGTAAGATCCTCCCTGTATCAGGTCAGTATTTTGATAAGAAATGGTGAAAAAAAAATGCAAGGCAGAGTGATTTGGCTGCTCAGTCACTCTGCAATCAAGAGTTGTCAAATCACCCCTCTGCAGCCCTTGGCACGACTTATGGAAGCTGGTTTGGGAGGGTATTAGGGATCAGTCAGAGATCCCTACATTGTTGAAGTAGTAAGCAGCCATGCAGCAGCAGAGGCATTTCTTGTGCTTTTCTTTATCTTGTTTCTTCAAAGGTTCTTCCTGCTTGATGCCTGAGGCTGCATCGATCTCCCACCCAGCCCGGGTCCCCATGACTGTCCCTCATGGGACCTGCCCTTCTCAGCACCGATTCTAAATGGCCAAGAGGATGGAGGTTTCAGACCTCTGGCACAAACAAGGCTTCGTGTAATCAAAACCATCTGGGTTTATATGAGTCCTTTTGAATTGGGTGGAAACCACCATTTGAGAATAGCAATTGTACCAGAAGCTTTCTCAGTCAAATACCACTCATGTCAGAGATTTGTACCAGTCCTACCCTCAGTTGTGGGGTGTGTGAGACGACAGGAGGAGAGGTATCTGGGAAGCCTTGCGGTGTTCTGTGGTTGGGGCTCCAGTGTAATTACAGCAACTTCAGACCCTTGTGCAGCACAGCACATAGGAATCGTAAAGCTACTTTGAAGTCATGGGCCCTGTTCTTTGCCAGAGCACAAGAACAGAGCAGCTAAAAATCTGGAGTTTAAACTTCGACAAAATCTGTTCTGAGTTGGGAGAAGTTCTAAATCCTCGGAACGTTTTCAGGACTGTTTACAGCATGTTTCCATCCTGGAGCCATGGCTGCTTTTGTCTTACCAGGCACCAAAATCAAGATTTGAACCCCTGTTTATAAAGTATTTTGGTTGAAGGCACGTTAGTCTCTTTGCAGTGCTAACTGCTTCATGCTGGTAGAATAGCTGTGTAAGTTGGACTGTGGAATGTTTGTTGTTAATTTTCACTGATTTTTCTTTTACAGATCATGAGAATACAAAGACTTTGTGTGCGATTTGATGAGCAATGTAAAAGGAGGAAGTTTTATTCCCTCTTTTTTTCTACTTTTCCCTTAGTCCAAGCCTTATGGTTCTGCTTCCACTCAATTATTCAAAGTATAGCACTCATTAGACATTTTGGTGAGCTGATTTAACTCCCTGTCTGGCAAGAAACTATTAGCTTTTCAAGATAAAAAGTGTGCTTTCTGCTTGGTTGGCAGTTGAAGAGGCTGAAGAGCATTACAGCCAGCACATGATAAGCTTCAGGAATGTATGGCTGTGAGGAGGAGGAGGAGTGCTTCCCTTTCAGGAGCAGAGAGCTATCAGATCAGCTCGCTCCATCTCCTGTAGCTTCACCCTGAACCTCCCACCATGTTCCAAATACGAACAGTCAACAGGTTAGGAAAAAGTGAACAGGCTTTCAAACTTAGACACTGTTGTGAGGTTAGGGGATTAGCAAGCTAAAAACAACCACAGAAACTCAACTGACAGTGCAAATGGGCCAGCAGATTTCTTATTTCTCCTTGTCTAACAGACCTGTTTTGGCTTATTATATGTGTTTCCTTGTGAAAGGTTCCTGAATAATGTATCTTAAGTACATTAAATGTCAGATATTTTGGCAGGGATCTGTCTTAATGACAGTTCTGTTTTGAAGATGATGAATGTCCGCTGTAAAAAAATTGTTTTCCTTCTTCCCCTTGACTGAAATAGGGATTGATAACATTCTTAGCAGGTGAAGCCTTCAGTCACTGAATGGTCATAAGAATTAAAATGTATATAAAGAAATAAAATTCCCTTGTTCCTATTTCTTTTGCATACATCACAAATACAATATACAATCAGAGGTTTGCGTCAAAGATTAGTGCCAATCTTGATCTCAGAAGATATAATTAACTAACTGTGATAAACACCTTGCTGAACCATACAGTATCACCAGCACTGAATACACCAGGGCAGAAATGCAAAATTCATTAGAAACATCATTGCACAAGTAGGTATATTTATTTCTGTAATTGTTCTTTCCAACAGATGGAGTCCTGTTTCACGAGCAATTCTTGCTTTCTCACTGCCCATTTTAGGCAGCTCTAATTACCCTAACACTGTGAGGCAGCAACAAGCTTTTGGAAACAATACAAGGATGTAACACAACATTATATATATTCAAATAATTGTATTAAGCACAGTTTAGGAAACTTGCCTGCTATTTTTTTAAAAATAACTGAATCCAAAATAAGTTGCTACACCTATAAAACCAGCAGCTACAGACAGACCTGTAGACCACAGTGTTATGTGCAATGTTATTCACAACATCAGACTTGTGATTGATATCTGTGAGAGTGTTGCTAGAAATAGCAGTGCCATGCTAAACGAACACAGTGTTTGCTTCCTGCTAGCTCAGAACAGTTCGTGCATCATGTTATTCTGGGAAGTTTCTACTGGATTTTATCTTCAAGTACATATAGAAGTGAAGCCACACGACTCATGAAGAAAGAAACTCTGTGTGTCCTTAGATGGTTTTGCAGTATCCTGTATGTCTTAAAGGGAGTGACCACTAGCTCTGCTTTTGCCTCACGATGTTTATATTTTTCTTCCAAGAACACTTACATTTACGTAACTGTAAATTATCAGATTAGAAACAGGAGGAGAGCTTTGCCTCCATGTGCATTTCTCAGTAAGCAGGGGTTTGTTGTACACCAGCAAAGGGCTCCTCCAAACCCAGATCTGGTTGACCCTCACTGTGAGAGTTCTCTCTGGGACTGGGAATGACACCAGCTGTCCAGGTGATGCCTTAGGCTGGCCCAGAACAGCTGGTGAGGGACATCCTGGGCCACCCCTGGCCATCCCTGATCATCCCTGGCTGCAGGACTGTTGCCATCTGGTATCACGCAAGGGCCAGGGGTAAGAGGACCAGTGATAAAACAGGCTTGTAAGCCTAGCTGCACCTAGGGATCAGCTGGGTTATCTCCAAATCCACAAAAAGCTAATGCTGTCTGCAGCAGCCAGTGAGGCGGAACCTGGACTGTGAAAGTCCTCAGCAGTAGCTCTGGTAGGGGGAAACTGGGATTCTTCTGTCTGGCGCAGTCAGGCAAATTCTCATTTCATTTTCACCTTCCCAGCAGCAGCGACAGGGGAGTGGCCCTGGAGGCAGGGCAGTCCCCGCAGAGGGATGCAGGGTTTTGAGGTGGGTAAGTGCCAGAGTCAAAAGACATCTTTTAAGAAGCAGAACCAGGGACTTCACAGTAGCTTTCCATATACAGAATTGGCTGCACAAAGTGAGCAGGACAGGAGAGAACTGGGCTCTGAAGGGTGGGACAGATTGGCTGAGCTGGTGTGTAGGGAGGCTCTGCTGTGATGGCATGGAGCTGCATCGCAGGGCGGCTGCTTTGGAGGGACATTGCCTTTGGTAACAGCGACCGATCATGCAGCACTCCTGCTTTTTCTTGTGTCATAATGTGGTATCAGCAAAACTGTTCATGTAGTCATGCTATGAATTAGGTTAGAGGCACTACAATAACTAACACCCACAACCCCCCTGTTTATTTTTAACATGGATGAATTCCTCATCCAGTCCACCCCACAAAAACACTTGTACAAGAATTTGCACAGCCTCTTGATGAACCGGATGGGAAATCAATCCAGCTGGAAAAACAAAAACCTACATCCCCTTTCCAGTAAAAAAAATATCTCCCAGACAGATCAGTTCCTCAGTCTGTGCTGTGCTGTGCTGTGTGGAAACTGGACAAAGCATCTGTGTGAGTTACACTTTAAGCAACCCAGCTTTTGAATGTGGAACACTTAAGGCTACACCTGGAAACAATTTCCTCTGCACCTCTTTCTCTCTCTCTTTCTCTGCAGCACCTTTTTGCTTGGTTTCACTATACAGCATGGCTTTACCAGTGTGGAGCAGGGCTAATGCATCAGTCAAGGGCCTGGGAGGGAGAGGCTGCCCAAGCTGATGCTGCTGCCAACAGAGGTGCCTAGAACTGAGGCCAAGTAATCAGGTAAAATACTTTCTGTCTCCCTATGCCAAGCAGTGTCTTTTGTTATTCTCCAAGTATTTATGTCTTTGTAAAATGCATAAACATTTCAACAGTGGTATCTTTCACACTTATTTCCAGCACTTAATGTGAAGTTGCTGTTTCCATGCTTCTAAACTGCCTTCAATACTAGTAAATCACACTTGGTGAGCTCCTGGCTTGCCTAACCAGAAGCATGTAGCCCCATGATAGGAGAAATAAACTTGGAGTGAGAAGTGATGGGAAGTGCTGACAGGGTCAACCTCACTTCTGTGTGTTCACACACTTGTAATTGAAGTTCACATCTCCTTATTTCTCTTTTTCATTTCTCTTTTCCTCCTTTTGCAGTGGTTAATATAAGAATCTGAGGTTTAGAAAGTGTCTGCCTCAGAACTTTCCAAAAGTAACAAAAATGCACGAGAAGTCTGGAAAGTTAATGCAAATCTAAGTTCTGCTGGTATATTACGGTTCAGTGTTTATTTATTAATAATTTATACACTTAGTATATCTTCTCATCTTAAAATTCTGACCTTCTTACTGATCTACAGTAGCAAACACCCTGTCACATAAGAATTTTCCTACTTAGGATGAGTAATTGAGGAGCTGAATTAACATTATGAGGTCTGTGGCAGGCAGGAGATAACATTTCTGAGTCCCCATTTCATCTTTTACTTTCTGCAAAAAGCCTTCCTTTTCTATTTTTAGAGCTCAGAGGATGACATGTGCATAGCAAGATGCATCTAAATAGTGTGCTCTCTGAAAAGTTTGCTATTTTCTTAACGTTCATGAATATTTCAGGAACTCATGCTAAGAGGTTTCGGTGCATTCCAGGACAATGATTTCAGGTTTCAGTTTTGCCTGAAGAGGAAATGTGGCTTATTGTGACAGATTCTACATGGTTTACATTATTATTCTAGACTAAGTTTATTACTGGTAAAGGATCAGATGTCCTGAAAATATATTAGTTTTTTTTTTTTGTAAGAAGGAGTATATGTTCTCCTAGTCCTTGACATGAGATGGGCATCAGGTTTTGCTGCTGTGAGGATAGCATTCTCCCTAGAAATTAATTCAGTCTCTTAAGTCATGAGCAACACTGGAGTTAAGGAATAAAGTTTATTTTTCTCACCCCTTCAGTTCATTGTTTTCCATTGCTTGAATTGGTAAATAGACTTAGATAAAGATTTGCAGTGACAGCAATGCCCGGGAGAACCAAATTAGCCTTTTCCAGCCAAAATGTCTGTGATAAAATAACTACAGTGATTTGCAGCAGCATAGATTGTAGCATTTGGGAAACATTTGCTTTATCACAGTACAAGTTATATTTAAATATTTAAATGTATCATTTTGTTAGTAATCTTCCTTTCCTTATACTGTTGCATTTTTAATATACCATAAGACCTCTTAAAAATAATACTCTTTAACAAATACATTTGCTGCCTACAAGGTGTATGTTCTCAGAAAACTGAATGAGCGCTTAAAACATACAAAATCCATGTCAGAATTCAAGATACGCATTTGTACCAATTGCTTTTACTTTAAACAAATGCCTGATAGCAAACTAAGGAAATTATTCTAATTTAACAAACCAGAACATGAGAGAAGCCACTCTTAAAAAGTATCTGGGTCATTCTTTCTCATAGTGAGAACAGAGAACTTAAAGAAGGCTGAGATGAGCTCTGGTTAATCTCTCTATCGTAATATAACACGAGCTTGCCTTACAGCTGGTTTAGGTGGGTTTGCACAAGAATATGGAGTTGTTAATCAGGCAGCTGGGATGCTGTCATTATGCCAGCTTTGCATTTGGAGCAGAAAGGCAGAGGGCTGACTTATAACCCAAACTGCTGGATAGGAATGTGAACCACTACACAAAGATTAGAGACCACAGAGTAGTCTCACGTAAGTTTGCCATCTCTTTCATTGATTATTTTAGACTCTGAGTAAAATGAGGACAGCAAGATTCAGCAATACAAAATCCTTGACCATATTAAATGTTTTTGTTATTTAGCTCAGTTAAACGATGCTAGAATAGTCAGTGACACAGAGACAGCAGCTTACTGGTCCAGTTACAAGGCATTTCCCTGCCCAGGGATACAAAGCTGTAACTTCAAAGTACAGGCAGAGTAATCCGTGACAACTCAGGGAGTGATTACTGACAGCTGCCTTATTCTACCATGGGTCAGCTGCTTGTAGGTCTGGGATCCCTCTGTGCTTCTTGATGAGCTCCATTTACAGCCCAATATACTGATGTAGTTGGAAATCAGTGACTGTTGTGACCAGGGACAGCTGAGGAGCAGAAGGGTCCTTGACTAGGATGTGTATCTGCAGGGATGGAAACCTCCAAGGAACACAGCTTGCAGCAATAATTGCTTTAGCCATCTCACCTCTAATCATCTGCTCTTGGCATAAAAGCCTGCACTTGGGCTCAAATGGAAAATAAGATTAATAAGAAAACAATTTTTCTTACTAAATTTTTCTCCTGTTTAATACCCGCTTTTATTTAAGAGGACAAAAACCTCTGTCTTGCTAACTGTAATTCAGTCCCTAGTCTGTGGGGCAGCTTGTCTTGATTACACTGTACTAAATTACTCATCTTGGATATATGCTTCTCTTTAGTTTCTTTGCCAACAGCAAAAATATGATATTATTTGGCAAGAGGAATGTGTATCTGAAATGTCAAATTACAGCTCATAACTATTACGGGATAGCTTTGGCGATAGCCCTTTGTGATTTTTCCAAAACAGATGTCTCTTTCTAGGAGAACTTTAAAACTAATGCATGCTTTATGTTTGGGTTTAGTTGGTATTTTGGGAACGTCTCACAAGGACGCTAGCTGGGTGCATAAATTGCTTTTGTTTAACTTTAAATTTATAATTCCTCAAGACTTTTGAATCTTCAAAGTGTGTTAACTGATAATTCTGCATGTGCAAATGTTAAGGATTGCAGGTCCTTTTTTACAATACCCAATATAGCCAGCTTATGAAACTGCATGCTATTTAACATGGGAAGAATAAAATTATAAAGCTAATTCTTATTTGTCAGCTTTTTCATCTGATGTTACAAGACTGTTACCACTGGAACTTGATTAAATCTCTCCTGCCTCTACCATCTTAATTAAATAATATCAGCTTTTACTAAAAGTGAATTATTGTGTTGGTTGGTGTTATAATTCTGAAGCAGACACCACCATTACAAATGCTCAGCCCATGTGATTTTGTTCACTTCTTACGGGAATATGAAAAAAATGGCTTTGTTTTAAATTTAGCTGGCCTGCTAACTCATTCTTCAGTGCTAAACATGGAATGGATTTGATTCTTGAAACTAAAAAGGCTTAACAGAGAAATGGCAAGAGGCTGTCATAAAACCCTCCGGAATTAATTCTTTTATTCTGAACACTGACAGGAGCAATTATACCATGAAGATTTTACTATAAACAATTGTACAATTCTGCTAGTAGAAGGATTTTATTTCAGCTAATCTTATTGTCCTAAGGTAGTATACTGGACATCACTTTTAATATTGAAGTATCTGTGTCTATTAGTAGTACAACATTCTTTGCTTGCCTTTGAGGAGGTTACAAATACGGGTAAAGGCAGACTCCCTGTCTAGATGGATGCTCAAAGCCATTCTGACGTTTCACTGCTCCTGTATACAGTGGCTACTGGAATGTACAATTCCTTGGAGGCCTTTAACCCAGCTGTGCCACATTTGAGCTGGTATTGGTGATGTCCATCACTGGAGTGGATGAAAACACAGGCACATAAGTAGAGGAAATCCCAACTGGAATGGTCTTTGTAAAGGAAAGCCATGGTATTGTGGTAGATGCCAAAAGTGGCAAGTTTTGGATAGGGCTTGATGTGGAGGTTCAACACAAGGCAAGAAGCCCCACAAGAGATGGACTGACCATGGTAAAAGTCATTGTAGAAGTCTGATGCCAAGTGGGAGATTCAGTCTGAGGGATAGTGGCTGAGGAAACACTCAGCTATAGGGAGAGTCCTAGAAGAAAACAAAAGAGCAGAGCTTTGAGGTTACATTTTTGTGAGGACTGAGAAGAGGCAAGGACTAGGAAAATGGTCCATGGGAAAGTTGTGAGAGGCTGAGCACAGCTTTGGCTGACAATGCGTGGCCTGCTGCACACTGATCACCAAAATTTATGCTTGTCAGAAATATCAGGGATGCCATTTGAGTTGGTATAATACAACAAATTTGGACTAGGCCAGCAAGGTATATTGTCAGTGCTCAACTGGGGATTAGAAAAACATTCTGACTGACTTGAGTTACGTGGCTTTTGAACTGTGGCTTTGTTAAAATGAATTTTGTAGAGGCGGGAGGTAGTCATGTGGGGGTAGTGAGTGTTCAGAGTGGTTTTGGTGGGAGGAAGATTTGGAGCCTCCAGATTACTTAATCGACTATATAGAAGGATTCAAGTAGAGCTGTACTTACTGCCAGATGTTCATTATTTTATGAAAGAGATTTGGAAGGAAGAACTTGGAAATTTAGTGATGGACTAATGATGAATCTTCCCTAGACTTGTGCAGATATCCCATTGCAAAAACTCTGCCTCTTGATGATTGGATTAATGGTTGAAAGCTTGGCAGACTCAAATAAAAGGCTTTCCACAGTTTTTCTTCAGAGGACTTGAGGCATTTAACCACATAGTAGTTGTGAAGACTATAAATAAAATTTAAAATTCTAGTTTAAACAGTCTTTAATAAATTATTTTAATGCACTGTTATTGGCCCCTCCTTCAGGATATCACAAGTCTGCACTTTCGGTCTGACAAGCTAAAGTGTGCTCTCCATTTAAATTATCAGCTTGGTTTTGTCTTACATACTGAGTGGAAGCTTTCATGCCCCTGTTTGTAGATGTGGTGCTTAGGGACATTGTTTAGTGGTGGACTTAGCAGTGTTAGATTAACAGTTGGACTTCATGATCTTAAAAGTCTTTTCCAACCTAAACGATTTCGTGATTCTGTTGGAGCTTCATGCTAATGTAAGGAAGGCTTTGCCATCTGATAGAAAGCATATCAGGGAAGAGACACCAGGAGAGATATCTGGAGCTGCTCGATGTTTTTCAAATACCGGTCCATATCTAATCCATTATGGCTTTTCTTGCCCAGTTTCTTGCTGAGATGGGCAAGACTTGGTGAGGAACACAGGACCGAAGGACAGCAGAGGGGAGATGGTTGCTCTTAAGGACCTAGCTAGATGTTGCCATCCACCCAGCACTGCTGAGCAGTCCAGTAGGTACAAAGTGTCTGGCAGCAGGGGCTTGGGGATGTGCCATATAGATCTTCTGTTCTCAGCTATTTGTTGTCCTTGTGTGCTTCAAGGTTAAAACAAGGGTAGCTGTGTAATTCCCTTGCCAAATTTGTGTTCCTTTCTTGCCATATTCTCGTCAAAGAAATGATTTGGGGAGTCCACGACTGCCGGCAGAGACGGAGCTTCGGTTTGCACGTGTAGAGGCTGAAGAACAGCGTGGGATCTCAGATCTAGCGGGCTGGGTGACGCTTAATTGAAAGATGTCATGCAGGAAGCAAAAAAATAATCCTAGCTCTGAGTTCCCAAATATAAACAGTGGCAAATTTCAAATTCACTGGTTCCTTAGAAGTGGATGAATGTTTATCCTTGAGCTACAATGCAAATTGGAAATCACTGAAAATATTTATATTATAGAGTGGGGCTCACAGAAGATGAAACATGGCAAACCTGTCCCTAATCCTTACTGCAGCAGGCAGTTACAAGTTGTAGATCTCTGCCTACTCAACCAATCTCAACCTCCCCACGTTTTTTGTTGACATGTGCCACACTAAGTTTTACATTTGAGTATCTTTTATGAACGGTAGAAAAGGCTTTTCTTACAAAGATAAAATGTTCCCCACCATCTGTGCACTGGAAATAACATAAACTGGTCTATCAGAAAATTGACCATGTTATCAGTATTTGCAAGACAAAAGAGCTATAGAGTTACCTATGGAAGCAGTTTGCAGTACTGAGAAGTAAGCAGTGCTTTTGAACACTTAAATCATCTCCCTGCTGTAGCTGCGATTTACACGTGATTTAGTCCTGGGGTAACTTTGGGATGCCTTAGGTGTATTCCAAGCAAAATAAGAAACTGCAGTCATAGCATCAAGCAATGCCAATACCAAACACCGAACCTCTAGGCTGCGATCGGGAGGCAGAGCCAAAGCTTAATCCCCCAGCTCTGTTGTTGTTATGTTGCAGGCTGTGTTGGAAATAAAGTAGACAAGTACAAACAAGAGTTCAAAAGATTGTAATATGGTGGTTAATGACCGTGATTTAATCAGCTTTTTGTCCACTACTATACTTTGTATTTTAAATACGGGGTCAGAGTCTGCTGCTGTGCTGGTATAGACAACAATGATATTAAAAAAAAGCTTGCCTCTGTGAAGTGAAAATGAAGCATCTCTATACTAGACTTCTGTACAGCCATGTAAGTCCAAATAATTGTGGTCGCAGTTTTGATTTTGAGGTGGTTTGGATTATTTTGGGGTCTTTTTTTTAGCTTTCTAAAACTAGAAATTATTACTATAGTATTGTAATTTGACTTCCTAATCCAGTCCATATCCGTTCCTCTGTCAAGGCTTTCTGGTGTATTTGTAGTGTATGTCTTTCTCTTACAGTTGTGTTTGGAAAATACCTCTGAATTCTAGCTTTTTTCTTCAAATTAATTCTGTTAACTGTCCATCCGTGAGATGACAAAGGAGAGCAAATACTGACACTTTCAGAGTTTGATCTCTGTGCAAACTGAGCATCCAAAGAAAGTTTTCTCAAAACATTTGCAGTAACTTGGAGCGCAGATATGTAGCACCAAAAACTGGTGCCTTCGGAAACCCAGCTGAGCCCTCACCTACAGCTGCAGGCAGCTAAACCCCTTTGAAATTCTGGGCTCTGGGCCCAGCCCTGCAGAGTTCTCTGGGGGAAGATTCCTCCTCCTGCCTGGGGCTGGCTGTAGGATAGCTGTTTGAATAGTTGAGGCTTTCAAAACAGCCTAAAGTGTTCAGGGAAAAAATCATGTAATAGGCTGCAAGTATATGAGTTCCGAGATGATTGACTCTGGAGACCTTACAGAGATAGAAACTGCAATTTGTGAACTGCTGGAAGATAGCTGGAGATGGGCTTTCTAATACACTGCCACCAGTTTCTCTCTGTGAGATTTTGTGTGTGGTCATTTTCTGGCAGAAGAGAGGTCCCAGATCACCAAGGCATTTTCTCTCTATGCCCTTTGGACCTGTGTCAAAAGTCACATGTGATTAATAACTCAAACTTTGCAGTCTTAAAGATGTAGGAATGTGGATATAAATCCACATTTCCATGTGTAGAGGTGGAAAGTGCCTTATAAATGTGAAGTATTGTTTCCTGTGTTCTTGTTATTTTACTTTTAACTTCAAGGTTTTTTTTTATTATGGCAGGATCTTAGCTCTACCACTTAAATTTTTGTCCCAGAAACTCTTTATCAGAGAATGTAGTGATGGGATGAGGGGTAAATGTTTAAAGCTGAAAGAAGGGAGATTTAGACTAGGAAGAATTTTTTTCCTGTGAAGGTGATCGGGCACTGGTACATGTTGCCCAGAGAAGTTGTGGAAGCCCTAACCCTGGATTTGTTCAAGGCCAGGTTGGATGGGCTTTGAGCAACCTGATCCAGTGGAATGTGTCCCTGGCCACGGCAGCAGGGCTAAAATTGGATGATCTTCAATCTTCCTTGCAACCCAAACCATTCTATGACTCTATGAATCTATAAATTGATTGGAACAAATGGGACAGTCAACTGAAGATTGCACCATGTAACTTTTGTAGAATCATTAATGTAGACTGGATTTAGTGGCACTCATGGCTCCAAAGATGTTCAGTCTTGAAAATCCTTGCATTTCGAAGGATTCTTGGGTGGCCTGGACTTGCAAGACTCTCTCTTAGTCAGCAGTCATTGCAGACTGTGAGAGAACCAATGTAATTCAAAGCTTGTGCTGTTTCCAATACAGGAAATAGCAGAAATCATCACTCAGATTCGGCATTTTGTTAGAAAGACAGCTAAAAAATAATATTCGGTATTTCAAAACAAATCTTTTAAATAGTAGTTGTGCTACGTTGGATTTTTTTTTTAAATTTCTGTATAAAACATTTGCTATTTTAAGTCTTTAATTGTCTTTGCAAAAAGCTACTACCAGGCTTTGATTTTTGGAAGCACATCTATGGGAATGTTCCTAGTAGTTTCATATAGGTAGGAAGGTCTTGTCCATTAAGAGCTATTTTTAACAATGAAGTCATAACTGTAATGTAAAAGTAAAACATAACTAAAAAAAAAAAAGAGTTAAACTTGCAATATTGTAAAAGGTTAAACTGTCCCACAGTCACAAAATATCTAAAGTTATCCTTGACGCCTATATTCCAATTTACATTGTTATCCTGGTGATCAGAGGAAGTGAATTTGTTATCTCTGCACATCAAGGAAAGATCACAGAGGTA
This sequence comes from Tapera naevia, assembly GCA_033556795.1. Lineage (NCBI taxonomy): Eukaryota > Metazoa > Chordata > Aves > Cuculiformes > Neomorphidae > Tapera > Tapera naevia. The sequence continues at coordinate 560,415 of JAUMJJ010000198.1, read as the reverse complement.
AAACACCACAGTAGCATGGGAGCTTGATTTTGTTTAGTTTTTCAAGCCCAGCTTTGGAAGCCAAAGACTTTGTACGAGAAAACCAGCGTAAGCATTTGGGAATCACTGCTAAAATCCTTTTCAAATGGATTTTGTTGATTGCAGGATCGTGATTGTAGTATCATGTCTTATTACATCATCCAGAATATCTCATTATGTTGTTGGTTGGCCTCCAGCATTACATCTTTGCATGTCTCTGGCACCCTGGGGGTCCAGCACATTAAATGCTTTTTTGAGTGCACTGAACTCAGAGGGCTGAGTTCCAGGCTCAGGAAAGGAACTTGCCCACTGGGGTTGCCAGCAGTGGTCCTCTTTCTGGTCATGGAAAGGGCGCAGAAGCAGCGAGTTAGTGGCAGTGATGGAGGCCTGATCTTGGGCAGGGGCACATGCCCACCCCCTTGCTGAAGGGGACCTTTTCCTAAACACCTATCAACAAAACACCAGGTACATACAGAGCTTGTGTTCACTTCCGTGCATTGACTACGTGTTGTATGGTCAAGGTCTGGTGTAGTCTTTCCTTGCAAGTCAAACCCTATGCTCTCTACTCTTCAGTTTCTGGATTCATTTTGATGCTGCTTACCTGTATCATTGTGACACCCCAAGCTGCCATGCAGCTAGGCAAGGCAAATAAACACACAGATGCTCTCTGTATCCTGAACAAATCGACCACATTGCTGGAAGCCTAGTAGGTTCGGCTCCAGGGCTATCATACTGCATTGCCAACATCAGCAATCTGGCTGTGACTCCTTTCGGGTTTGTTTGCATTTGTTTCTTCTAAACATTCATTCTTTCTACTATTTGCTTCAGAATATTGTTCTTCTGTGCCTCTAAATATTTGACCTGTCTTTCATTTTGATGGATCCTCTCCATATTTTTTTTTACCAGTTGTTTCTTTTCTTTTCTTGGCTTGTTTGTCCTCAAGGGGTGTGAAAACTCTCCATCTAGTTTCAGTTGCAGAGGATGGTATTTTTTTATCCTCCATTGTTCTGTATCCTCTATTGCATGTCTAGCAGGGCAGCATAGCGCAGATCCTCGTGGCATCCTGGAATAGCGGGAAGGCACTAATGCCACACCCAGAGATGGTGGCAGGGGGTAGTGAGCTCACTGTGGGTGGTGTACAGGAATGTATGAGTAGATACATCTGTACTCATACTCTGTATGAGTAGAGCATCTTCCAGGAAGTGGACTGCTACACAGCATAGAATCGTAGAATGGTTTGGGTTGGAAGGGCCATTAAAGATCATCCAGTTCCAAACCCCTGCCATGGGCAGGGACACCTCCCACTTGACCAGGCTGCTCGAGGTCCATGCTGTGAAGTGCTCCCAGCCTTCGCCTAGGATTTGGAGAGAAATGAAGGGTAACAAGGCTAATAAAACGGCTCAGTGTGAATCATAGTAGTGCTGAGGGTAGGACAAAGCTTTGTAACCCTGCCTTCCAGCTGGAATGGAAACAGCTGAGCCTGCCCAGTGTCCTGGCTCAACACCTTGCTGCAGGAATCCTGGAGGTGCCGAGGAGGTGATTGTCCCACTCAGCTCTGATGTGGCCCCACTTTGAAAGTTGTGTGCGGTTTTGGGTGCTGCAGTATAAAAAGGACATCGAGCTACTGGAAAGTGTCCAGAGGAGGCCACAAAGTTGGTTAAGGGGGATAGTTGGCAGAGTAGCTGAAATCACTTGGTCTGTTCAACCTAGAGGAGACAAGACTGAGGGCAGACCTCTTAGCAGTTTACTGCTTCCTCACAAGGGAAGGAGGAGCAGGCACCGTGACTACTTCCCTGGGGAGCTGTTCCTCCACACCCTCTGAGTGAAGAACATTTTCCTAACATCCAAATGAAACCTCCACTGGCACATCTTCCTGCCATTCCCTCAAGGGAATGACAGGACATTGGTCACCAGAGAGAAGAGATCAGTGCCTGCTCCTCCTCCTTCCCTTGCAAGGAAGCAGTAAAATGCTATAATGTCCCCCTCAGCCTTCTCCAGGCTGAACAGACCAAGTGACTTTAGCCGCTCCTCATACGACTTCCCCTCTAGACCCTTTGTCAGCTTTGTGGCCTCCTCTGGACACTCTCTAGAAGCTTGATAATCCTTTTAATACTGCAGTGCCCAAAACTGCACACAGCACTCAGGGTTGGGTCTCACCAGTGCAGAGCAGAGTAGGACAATCACCTCTCTTGACCAGCTGGCAATGCGGTGCTTGATGCACCCCAGGACATGATTGGCCCTCTTGGTTGCCAGGGCACTGCTGGCTCATGTTCAACTTGACCATAACCCCCAGATCCCCGCTGGGCTGCTCTCCAGCCTCTCACTCCCCAGTCTGGGAGCTGGATTCGATGGTCCTTGTGGGTCCCTTCCAACCCAGGTCATTCTGTGATTCTGTGATTGTATGAGCGGCCAAGGCACTCAGCAGCCGGTAAATCATAAAATCAGAATCGCTTGGTTGGAAAAGTCCTTTGAGATCATCAAGTCGAACCTGTCCACTACTAACCCATATCTGTAAGTACTTCACCCGCCTGTCTTTGGAATACCTCCAGGGATGGTGACTCCACCACCTCCCTGGTTCGTGCCTGACCACCCTTTCAGTGAAGAAATTTTTCCTGAACCTCCCCTCGCGCATCTTGAGGCCATTTCCTCTCATCCTATCACTTGGGAGAAGAGACCAACACCCACCACCTTTCAGGCAGTTGTAGACAGTGGTGAGGTCTCCCCTCAGCCTCCTTTTCTCCAAGCTAAACAGTCCCAGTTCCCTCATCTGCTCCTCTTAGGACTTGCTCTCCAGCCTCTTCACCAGCTTCCTTGCCCTTCTCTGGACACACTGCAGGCGTGTAAAGGCAGGCTGCACACACACGTTCACACACGCACACCTCACACACACACACACCTGTGCTCTTGCTCTCACATGTGCACACACGTGTGCACTCATGCACGCTCACACACCCCTACACACTCTCACACCCCCTCGCACACCCCCTCACACGCACACTCTCACGCACGCATCCCCCCAATATACACTCTCACGCACAGTCTCACACCCCTCCCTCGCACACACTCTCACACTCACACTCTCCCCCCCGCCCAGGGCACCCCGCGGGGCGCGGGCGGCGCGCGGGACCCCGCGGGGCCGGGGAGGGGCGGTGGCGGTGTCACGTGACGCGCCGCCCGCTCCTTTAAAGCGGCCACATGCAGCCCCGCGGCGGCCACAATCTCGGCTGGCGGAGCGGGCGCGCAGCCGGCTCCCGGCGGGCAATCACTGCGCAGCCCGTCCCTGCCCCGCGCCGCTCCGCACCGCCCGGGCAACGGGCGGCCAGCGGCGGGTGAAGATGGCTGGGGCCATCATCGAGAACATGAGCACGAGAAAGCTGTGCATCGTCGGGGGGATCCTGCTGGTATTCCAAGTCATCGCCTTCCTGGTGGGAGGTCTGATCGGTGAGTGCCGGGGGTGCAAACTCTGCCTGCCTCGCCCCCTCTCCCCGCCCGGGCTGCGGAGCTACTTGTTACAGTATCGCTGACTGCCGCCCATGATCTAATTAGCCCGGCTATTGTAGTTAAGGAAACACGGCTCCCTGGGCCTCTTTGTGCGCATTTCACTCCGGTGCCTGCGAGGAAAAGAAAAGGGCAGGGAAAAGTTTTTTTGGCCTGGTTTCAGGCTGTGTTTGAAGAAGGAGGGAGGGGGGCACCGTCAGCACGACGACTGCCCGCGCCAGGACCCGCCAGTTAGGGGGGTTAACAAATACTTATGCTCTTTTATTTAAAAAAAAAAATGTTTCTCCGCTCTTTTCGTGCCTCTGCCCCTCCCTGTTCCTCGGCCTTAGAACCGGCCGCGGGGGGAACCTTGCTGCTGGCTGGAATGGCAACGAAACGAACTGAAAACGAGAGGGGAAAGGGGGAAAAACCGGCGTTGCTCGGGGTTCTGCGGTCCCTGGGGTGCGGGGCGGCCGGGCGGAGCTCCCCGCTTTGTCCGGGGCTGTTTCCCCTGCCCCAATCGCTTTCCAAACGGTATCGGCCCCCGGATGGTTCTGCTCACGCAAAATTCGGGTGGATGCTTGGGGGCTTAACACCCCCTTACTTCCCCCCTCAGTCTCATCCCCCGTCCCCCCCACCTCCCTCTCCTACCCCCCAGCCGCCCTTGGAGTCTCTCGGTTGGCATCCAGCATTCCCGAGCCACATCCCAGCACGCAGACCTCCTCGCCCAAAACTTTAAGCCTGGATGGTGTTTGTTCCTTCGTTAGCGTTACAAAATCCTTAGGGAAGCGCTGCCGCGGGATGTGCAGCCATGCATCTGGGGTTTGCCATCGCTCTACCTCTGGGAGTTGGCATGTTTGCCTGGAGAAGGAGCTGGGGGATGGAAGGAGAAAGATGGAGGAGAGCAGGGGTTTGTGGCAGTCCCGGGATTCTTTTTTTGTTTTACTAGAAAGCAGCTCAGTTCTGCGCCGGCTCCTTACGATCGTGGTGTAACATCTGGCTGCTTTGGCTGCATCCAGTGTTGAGGACTTGTGAAAGGGGGAATTCCCGACCCAAACCATACCTGCTGTCTCGTTCTCCTCTGGGGCAAGGGCTAGCTTGCACATGGATATTCCCCTTTCTCTGATGTTTGGAGCAGTTGGGATTTTCAGTAATGCCTGTGGGTAACTGAAGTCACCCTGCGCTGAAAGGGCATCGGGAAATTTGGTTATTTAGGAGAACAGAGTTGGACTGTTCTTGTGGTCTTTATTTGGGAGGTATTGAAAAAATACCTAGAGCTGTTCCTCGGAAAATAGATTCTCGGTGTTCCTGATGCACCTTAGTGCTTTGCATTTGTAACCACTAATTATCTGTTCTTAAGAGCCAGAGGAATTCTACTAAACAGAATTTTCAAAAACTTTAGTTTCCTTCATTCTCTTGCTTCGGTTTCTTGTCTTTGCTTAACCACAAGGGAGTCGGTGGCAAACTGGATTAAATCTCAGTTTTTCTAGTCTTGTGGATCTGAACCAATGCTGACTATTATTAGGATTGGCTTTTTTCCTTCCTTTTCTTGAAAAAGAAAAAGAAACAAGAGTTGGTTTAAGAGCAGGATACTGAACCGGAAGCTGATTAATTAGATAAAGTGTCTTGGCCTGTACTGTGCAGGGAGGCCAGACTTGTTGTTCGTCTTGTTCTTCTAGTAACTTTTTGCGTCTAAGTTTACAAAAAGTAAGTTACTTGTACAAAAGGAAGGTGTTAATCAGAAAACCCTGTTTCTGTTGTCATTTGGGGAGAGGCATGATAAAGCTGAACAGAAATATAGTTGGAATAAACAAGTTTGTAGGGATTTGGAGATGAAAGAACTTAGATTCTGTTAGTTCAGTCTTCTGTCTTGCCTGTTCCCTGCCTTACCAGCTCCTGCTGCCGAACATCCACGACGGGGCCCTCCTTGTACTGGATGGAGGGCCCCAAGCTGATGCTGGGACTGGGGAGCCATGCGTGTCTGCAAACAGAAATGTCAATTTGGGGCTGAGTTTAAATGTCTTGTACAAACTTGAAATGACTTCATACTGCTGGAGTAAGCACATCCTCTATATCTGTGGGCTGGGTCCATGGGGGTTATTTTGGGCAAACTTCCTTTCATTGATGGAAAACACCACTTCTAATCTTTTAGCAGATAAACCTGCACTCATCAATCACCTGAACTGTGTTTTCCTCCACAGTATTTACCATTGATGCATTCAAGAAGTTAAGAGGCTCATCCTCCTTTTCACTCCAGTGGGTGTGGGGTGTCAGGGCTCCAGCAACTCCCAGCCAGCTCTCCTGCGAGCTGAAAGCTCTTCATGGGTACACCCATCAATGAGGTGTGGCCCCCAGCATCTGGCACCGTGACATGCAAGCAGGGCATTGCAGCCTGGCAGTCTGCTGGAAACTCTTCCCAGCCCTGGAGCATGCCTTTCTTTTGGGGTCCTCGCGTCCCTGGAAGCTCTCAGACAGTGGCTTGTGACCAATCCCTTGGACCACAGCCGAGGCCCACAGCTCAGGATCCTTGCCCCTAGCACGTAGCATTTCCTAAGAGGCATCTAGTGAGAAATGGGTTGGTGGCTGGTGTTCCTCTGCAGCATTCCTGGAGACGGCAATGGGGAGCAAAGCAGTGCTGTGGGTATCCAAACTAGGTAGGTCTGACGGCAATGACATGGGACTGTTGCTCTTCAGAGAGGTGTGACACAAGGTGGGATGTGAGCTGAGGCGTCACTGAAATAGCGGTCCTGATCTGGTTTGATCCAGTGCACCAAACAAACACCAAGAATCTAGTTATTTTAGTTTATTCAGGTCTAGACAAACCAAAATATGTACACAACTGGAACACTGCTACAAAGCTAAACCAGCCTTTCCTTTAGCAGTCAGTTAGGTCATATTTCAAAACAATGACTAAGTGCTCTATTTTAACAGATTACTTGTGCAAGTCCAAAATACACAAATGCAGCGCATTAGTACCTGATATGACAATGATGAGGAAGCTTTGTTATTTCTTAAACTGGGGTTTTCTGTTGGTTGTGGTTTTCTAGCTGGTTTCTGAACAGTAAACCACATTAATGTCTGAGTTTTAATTTTAATTTTTAATTTCCAACAGCTCTTCTATTTGGAAGCAGGACTCGTATCAGCTCTCACATGGATTTTGCTTAGAACTGTAGGTTGGCAAAGTATGAGAGGTACACATACGGGAGTTATTCCCTTACTGGGGTGAAGTTCCTGTGGCAGTCTAAGGGAGCTTTGCAAAGCTAGGGAGTGAGAAAACACCTCAAAAAATAATTTTATTGAGCCGTTTCTTTGTTGTCGTGCTGTGGCAATGAACTGTTGGCTGCAGACAACTGGCATTGTCACTGCTTCAAATGGACCTGTTTTCAAACCCTGCAAAATTCCTGGTGTCTACTCTGTTCCCAGGTAAACATTTTGTTTAAAAGTTTATGCTTCTGGATTGTGTTACATGTTTTGTTAGCATGTATCCATACTTGGTAAAATATGACCCATAAAACTAGTCATAATAAAGCCTCATCTTTCCTACCCTACTGTGAGTGATAGCATACATCTATTGTAGGAGAATGGGATCAAACAGGAATGCTTTCTGTTCTCCTTCAAGGCAGCATTAGTGTTTGTGAGAAATTAAGCTGAAGCTAATTTATTATGCCAGCATTCCCAGGAGCCCTTGCACACTATGTGTGTGTATGCTCTGCCTTTTCAATACGCCTGGCATCCGGACTATCTCCAGGGGTGCCAGCAGGCTTGTCCAGGCTTTGAGTTGTGCTAACCAGCATGTGGAGCCATGTAGCTGGTGACAGCCTTGGTGTGAGGACAGACTTTTCTACAGCTCGACGAGCCACGGCATCCATCCTGCATGTTACTGGGGATTTTGAGCAAGATGTTCTGATGGAACTAGAGTTGCTCCACTACAGCAAGTGGTGAGCTGGAACAGCTGATGTCATCTCCTTCCGACACCTGGGCGGGTGGGAGAAATGCTCTGTGTATGGAAATCTGACTTGACTCTAGTGGGGGCTTAATGCCTCTTGGTTTTCTTTAAACCAAAGCTTTTGATTACAGATCATCTCCCTCTGTATACCTTGTGGGAAGCTGTTGACAGTGGCCCTCTTTGTAAATTCCCTTGCATCATGGAATTCACTTATATACACAGTATTTAAAGGGGGGGAGATGGAAGAAAGAAAACAAGACTTTACTGCTCAAATCTCTCTAGAGTTCATGAGATAGTAGGAAATTTTGTCTTAATTAAGTCCCAAAGTGATGGGCACTAGATAGAATGCTCTTTAGCTGTGTGGCTGCCATGGAGCCCAGGGAACACTGAGCCACATGGGTGCTGCCTGTGCCCAGGCAGGGTTCCGTGCTTCTTGATGGGCTTTGTGTTGCTGCCTGGTCACCGCAGAAGCCGGGCAGACATAAATACCTCGCACGCTCGCTGGTGTAGTGTTAAGCTAGTTTGTGCTTCACTGAATGGTCTGGTCTATTCTATCAACCTAGAGTGAGGAAATTACCCTCCCTTCACTGCAGCTTTCTCTCTGTTACTTTAGTCAAGCAAAAAGCATTGTGCATCTTGCCCCTGCTTTTGCAGTGCCACAGGAGGCTGTAGCAAAGAGTAAAGCTGCTGGGCAGGTGGGCTGGCTGAAATGAGGGGCATGGAAGGCGATTGGACAAGGGAGCTCTGTGCAGCAATATCCCTGCTTCAAAGCAGTAGGACTTGTTCCTTTAGACAAGTTATTGGAAAGACAGCTTTTGAATACCTTATTTTGTGTGAGTAACTCCTAGGACTACAAGGACGCCTTGTCCGAAGTCACAGAGTATCTTGGTTTCAGTTCAAATGAGCCGACTGAATGCAGGAGAACCTCACTGTAGTGAAGACAAAGTCCAGGAGCAGGCACAAGTATGGTTAAGGACAGAAAGTCCAGTGTACAGCTGTACCCTTTACAAATTTAACTGATTGGAAAAGTGGAAGTATTTATTTAGCACATGAGTCTTCTGGGCTGAGGAGGTGCATTTGGAAAGGTGCAGGTTCACTGCTCCCTTGCCTCAGCTTAAGGTTGAAAAAACAGAATTGCTTTGACTGGAGCAAATAAAACTTACTTATGTGTCTCGCCCAGAGAGATAATGAGTCATGTGTATAAATGGCTGAGCAGCTATCAACAATTCCAGTTCATTATCTACATGTCTGATTTGGCTCCTGAGCTGTTGAGTTTCCAGGATTTAATTTTCTTTCCTCGGATTTCATTATCTTCTTAGGGCTGAACTGATCTTTTCACAGAAGAGCTTCTCTGATTTCTAAGGTATGTGGATGCAGACTGTTAGGGGAGATTGTCTGTGGGCTCCAGGACAAAGACCATTTTTCTGTGCCTGACTTTCTTTCATCGCTGGCCTCCCCAGAAGATGGGCGAGCTGTGCTGAATAGGTCAATGCTGTGCCATGGGTATGAATGCCAATAGAGTCCTCTGTATAGGCACATTCCTTCAGTGCTGCAGCCTTGGCAGAAGTGCTGGGAGCTGATGAAAAAGCAGACATTAAAAGTCATGTCTATTTAGTTTAGGTCTTCTCAATTCTTCTTTTTAAGAGCTGTAACTGTAGCTGAATGGGCGAATGTGCCAGAAATTGAGAGTTCCCAGGCAGAAATATCTGTGCTGGGAATGAGGAGCAGGCAGTGAGGATGTAAATCCTCCAAGGCACTGGGATTTTTTGCACTTCTCTCAGTTGCATCACTTCCAGACTGCAGTTAACTTGAGAGGTGCATCAGGGAAACTCTGTGGCTGGTAGGTTACATCAAGAGGATGGTCCTCTTGCTGCTCCACTTTGCTTCTGTGTTGTGGTGAACTACAGAGGTTTGGTTTTAAACCAGACCTGAATACTTACCAGCCAGTGGTCCTGTTGCATTTTTCAAGGAGTACGGATTAAACAGGATATCTTTGTGTTGGTAAATAACATTTATGGTCTTTGAAGTAAAGTTTATAACTCTCTGACAGCCTCTGAAAGCCTTTGAAGGGTGCAAGGTGTCATCCTCTGCTGGCCCCAGCCTCGGAAATCACCCAAGGACCTGATCTCTCCTATTCAAACGCAGATGGAATTCTTTACATATCTTTGGTGGTTTTGAGGTATCTTGTTTTTAAGTGTGGGACTTGGGGACTTCCAGGCTGTCTCTCGGGAGAAAAGCTGCTGAAAAGCTGCTGGTCAGGTCATACTGCTATTTTAGACCTCTGTTTGCAGGGATTTAATATCTTGGCTGGGTGTAGCAGGAAATGCATTTCATCTGAGTCGAAAATTGACGAAGGACAACTTGGAAGAATATCAAGCTGTCTGTGGCAATTAGTAAATCAATTCTACCTTTTTTTCTTCTTTTGAATAAAACATTTTTTGAATATTGTTTCTGCATTTATGGAACTCATACTGCTGGTGCTCACCTAGTTTGCAATTGTTGCTTCTGTTGCATATGCATATGAACTGTGGAGGTCATTCATTGAGTTTTACAGCAAGTATACTTGTACTCTGGTGCCTGATAAGGTTTTCTTGCTTTGTGACTTTCCTGGGGTTGAGGGGATAACCTCTTATCCCTGAGAGCAAGATTGTTTCCCTAGAGCCCTTTGGTTGGTGTTTGGTGGCAGCAGCCTTGCAGGGTGCTTGGACTCTTGCTCCCACAGCAGGGATTCTGACTGCACCTCCAGGTTTAAAAGCTCGTGGCGCAGATGCTCCTGTGGCTTTTCGAGAGCTGACTACAAAAAACCTCCAGTTTGTGCTGCTCTAAAGAGGCTGTGCTGCACGGACAGCTATTCTGCTAGTGTGACCCAAAGCTGAAAAAGAAGCAGTGAAGAACAAACCTTGAGTGAAAAAAAAAAAAAACCAAAACCCAACCACCCCCGCGATATGTACTCACACGTATCTCCGGCTGCTGCATGGTTCTAGGAAGCATAGAAATTCCTCAAAACCACACTAAGGCTGCTGTTCTGGCTGTAGTGCTTGGTTAGGGATGTCCAGATCCTGGCAGTTCACTTCCCACCCAGTCTGTTAAGACCATAGGTTTGAGTTTGGCAGAGGGTGGGCTGCTGTCTGTGCCACCAAACATCATCTCCCATCCAACTGTATGCTGAACTGGGGCAGGGCTTCCCTTGCCCTCCAAACAAGGTAGAAGAACCAATGCTGCCCAAGCCAATGCTGTCACTAGAGGAGGTGCATGCACAGCCTGCTCCTGGCTCACCCTCCACATGCAAAGAAAGAGTCCTGGGTGCAGAACACAAATTTGACTTAGTAATCTCCAAATTTAGGCTTTGGCTGTTTGGACAGGTTCAGTGGTGAAGCACTGGAACAGGCTGCCATGGAAGTGATAGCGTCACCATCGCTGGAGGTGTTAAAAAAAACATGTAGATGTCGCACTTTGGGACATAGTTAAGTAGATGTGGCGCAGTTGGGCTGACAGTTGGACTTGATGATCTTGGAGATCTTTTTCTCTCTTAATGACTCTGATTTTTATGGTCTGAAAAAAGGCAGAGAAAACTGTAGTAATGAAAAATCTATTGGAGATGACGAAGAAAGGTGTTCAGCTACAACAGTGCATCTGGAAGCTCCCACTGTAAGGATAGGAATGGTGCCCTGGGGTTTTAAAGGACTATAGTCTTGAGAAATCTTGAAGTCAAATGATAAATAGTTTTCCCAAGGAGAGTGTGCTTCTAGTAGCTGTTGGGTTTTTTTTGAAAGATGAATTAGGCTATTTAAATGTACAGCAGTTCAACACGTAAAAGCTGCTGCAGTGATCAGAAAAAGGCTTTCATGCAGCTTATGAAATAATAATAGTAATAAAAAATGGTAATTTAAAGCCTGCTTTAGAGGTCACTCATTAACATATTAAATATCAAGATTGGGAAAGAGGGAGGTAGAAAATAAAATTTTCATAAATATACATAACCTTATTGAGGTTCTTGCAATTCAAGCTGGAAAAGCTTGGTCTGTCGGATGATAAATTAGCTTGTTTATTCCGATCCTGCTGTTGGTTAGTGTAATGAAGCAGAAGTCCATTGTGTGTGCTCGTTGGGTAGTGATGGCTCTGCACAGAAGGGGGTAATTGAGTAGAAAAGCAGAATGCTCCTGGTGCATGGGAGAAGTTAACGCCACATGAGGTCAGTAGGATTCAAACTTTAATCAATGTAGACACAATGCAATTGAGATTTTCTAAAGGGCTTGTTTATAGTGTGAGTGCAAAGGTCGGTAGTTAATTTGAAATGCTGTAGGTGCTCTAGATGAGAAGGTACAGAATATATATCATAGAGGTAAGTATTCATGTGAGAGAAGAGAGGGGTTGTTGTAATTGGGCTGAGTGCCTTGTTTGCAGGAGTATGGAGGAGGGAAGGAGGAAGGAACTGAGAGTTTATCACAGGAGCTTTTTAAGGATCCCTTAACGTATTGAAAATAAGAAACTGAGTGATGGTGGCTGTCATGCGAATCTAGGTGTATTGTAAAATGAAAATATTGAAAAATTGTGCTTTTATGTTATGGGAAATCTATTTCTAAAAGACTTAGAGTTGAGCCTAAATACAGTGAAACAGTTCCTTGCTTTGTTGTGTTTTTCCTCTGAGGAATGGTTCCCAAGGTAAGCCTCTTTACCATCAGTATCTTATTTCCTGCTTTTATCAGAAAAGGGCACTGAATGCTTACATGTTAAGGGAGATAGATTGCTTCAAGACAGTATAGCTGAAACAAAAAGAAAGCTACTTACTGCTCTATTAGAGGGATGTTAAAGCGTTACCTGCTTAACCCCCATTGAGGTTTGAACTGGAGCTCTGGGAATTAAAATAGATTAGTTCTACAGCTGATCAGTGCTATTTGCTAACAGCTTTCAGGGTAAGTCTAGTAGGCTACGAATGTTGCTGGAGTTTGTCTAAATGGGTTTTCTGCGTTCCATTTGCCCTTGCCCATCCCTGCCTACTGTCACTAACATGCTTTGCAGGAGAGGTGAGCCCAAGAGATAAGTAGGAACAAGTTATACTTGTGGCATAAAGGTGTGCGTGCAGGAAGGATGGAGAGGGGCTCTTTATCTGGGAGTGCAGTGATGGGATGAGGAGTAATGGTTTTAAGCTGAAAGAGAGGAGATACGCGAGCTATTTGAAGAAATTTGTTACTGTGAGGGTGATGAGGTACTGAAACAAGTTGACCGGAGTGGATGTTCCATCCCTTGGAGGTGTTCAAGGCCAGGCTAGGTGGGGCTTTGAGCAACCTGATCCAGTGGGATGTGTCCCTACCAATGGCAGGGGGATTGAAACTGGATGGGCTTTAAGGCCCCTTCCAACCCAAACCATTCTACGATTCTCTGAGAAAGGGTATTTATTAAAGATTGATAGCTGTTAGGAGACAATAAACTTTTTCTTATGTCCTTCTTAAAGACCTAAGGATTTTAGCTTTATTTTTTTCTTAGAAATGTGAAGTTGAAATGTCATTTTCCCACACTTGAAGATTCATTAAGGTTCATGGTCACCAAAAGGCCTCCTTCCTCTACTGTTGCTTATTCTCAATCTCTCTATTCTGCCTTGGCTAAATTTTGGGCCCCAGGTTTTCTGTAAGGGCAGCCAAGTATGGCCTGTAAACTCACCCAACAGCGAGAGGGACCGAGTCAGGTGGAGAAGAGCAGAAACTTCTGTGAGGATAAGGGGAGACCAAGACCTGGGACGCAGCATGCAGGGGAACCAGGAGCTCTAGGGAAAACTGGCTGTGACTTTTCAGAGTCGAAAATTGAACTGTGTTGGCAGTGTGTTGTCACGTCTGTACACATGCTCCTTGGTGGTAGATGCCCTTATGCAATCACCAAACGAATGGCTTGCAAGTGTGATTGCTGCTTGACATGGAGCAGCTTTACCCTTGCTAGCCAGAGCAGAATCTCTCAGTCTGGTGTCAGATTTCACAGAATGGCAAAGCTTTGTTAAGTCTGATCTCCTGGATTGCAGAAATGGCATTAAAAGGTATTTTGAGGAATGAAACTTGGCTATTTGATATAGGGGGAAGTTCAGGGCATTTGGAGGAGAGAGCAAAGAAAGTGGTGACTTAGAAGTGGAATATATACTTATTGGGACTGGTATGTGCACAGTTGACAGTGATCTATACCTCATATAAACTCAGCTTTCAGTACTGTATAATAAGGTAATGTTTAATCTGTATGTGGAGTGATAAAAATAGGGATAAAGAGACAGCAAGAGCAGCACATCAGCATCCCAAGAGCAATAACAACTGTCAGGATCTAGTGGGATAAGACCCTGAGCACCCTTTTCTGACCTCCTGGCTGACTGTGTCATGAGCAGGAGTTTGGACAAGAGACCTCCTGAGGTCCCATCCCATCCAGAATATCTGGTTCATCAGTGTCAGACAGAGCTTTTCCCTCTGAACAGGAAGATGTCCAAGGAAGCATAATTCTGTAATATGAAGCTCTAGCTTTTGTTTGACAAAATTGAAGTTGGGATGTTGTGATTAATTATGCTTGTATTGATTGGTGGAATGGGTGTTTGCTTTCCTTTTTAAGCAACTAAACTAGGAAGGTAAAGTTTGAATAAGACTTTTGCCACAAAAAGCCCAAAATACTCCCTTTGTTTCATTTAGTTGGCTACAGTGTTACACCCAACTTCAGCAGAATTAAAACTTCTGAGGTTTTCCGGAAGTGAGACTTGGGAGCACGGTGGTAACCAGGATCTAACCCAGTGGCTCAAGAAAGCAAGATACCAGTGATGGACAGGCCTGGATCCCTTCAGAAGTCATCACTGTTTTGCAATTTGCTGGGTATTTGGGGTAGGATGTTCAATTTCTTCAGCAAATGCTGTGAAGTTTGACTATGGAGAATACAGAGGGGCAGAAGCAGTGTTGGATGGCCTGGGGTGTCCTAGCTGTGTAGTGAATCACTTCAGCTCTTTGGCTCTGCTTTTGTTTAGTCTATGTGAAGTGAAACAAATTTGATTCCAATTAAGATGTAGGAGAAAAATCATCTCTAACTTGGCAATGAGGATGGTCACCAGAGCTGAGAAACCAAATTATGACCTCTTTTGCTGAATCAAGTTGTAAGATCTTTGACCAGTAGATGTAAGGGTACGCTGAGATCTTCTTCAGATCCTCATATTTGGAGTTAATCTAGAACACTGTCATCATCTTTGTTTCAGATGAAACATGGCTACCAATTCAACATGTGACTGAGTAGTTTTGGATCATTTGAAACTGAAAGCAATTAATCTTCTGTGTTGTCATCAACCCCCCCAGCACTAACTACCTCTGTCCCTTTTAACAGCTGCGGTTTCTTGAGGACGTAGCTTGAGAACATCCGTGTGCTTGAGCAGCGTACCATGGGCTCTCTGCAGTACTCTGTGTGAAAAGTGAGAGGTCATGGAAATTACATGCCAGAGTTGCTTCAGTCTGTAAGACACAGCTGAAATAGCTTTGAAAGTTCATCAGAAGCCCTGCTCAGGAGCTGGTGACCACACTGCTGAGGATACCTGGCTTTTCAGGGGCTTGCTGACTGAAAATGCTGCAAGGAGCTGTGCTTCCTTGGCAGGGAACAGCAGGATCCGCTGTTGAACCCCTGTAATTTGGGATATCCTTCTGGATTTTGCAGTGAGCCTGGTACCTCTGAAGCATCCACTTGAGGAGATGGAGTGGATGTGGGGAGGATGTGGGCCAGCTGTGCTGGCCGGTCACTGTATACCTTTAAGACAAAGGTGTTTATGGTGTATATGCAAACAAGCTTCAAAGAAGTTAAACTGAATTCACTCACCAAACTAGTATGAAAACTGTAAAGGAGATGCTTGGACTGTGTTGGTTTTATTTTCCAGTCTGTGCTTGCCTGGGTTTTTGAGGAAGATTTGGTGAAGGTTTGTCCCATCAAAGCTAAGGAGGGCTCTGATGGTGACAGTTACCTCCTGCCCACTTCACACAGGTGGAGACATGCCTGCTCCTTTGTGCTTGTGCTTGTTGCTCTGAAAGTGTTTGCTGTGAATCATCCTGACTCTAAACTTGTCTGTGGAAAGCTTTTTCTCTTAAGCAGGGGGGCTGGAAATATCCGCTGACAGCACTAGCAGTTCTGGCAGCCTCGTGCTTATGGCTTTCAGCATCCAGCACCACAGGGATGGAACCTCTTGGTGCGTGGGGTCCCTGCCCATTGTCTACTCACAGCCCTAGGAGCCAGGGCATCTTTATGGGGGCTCCCCAGGCGGCTGCAGACCAGGCTGGCTCCTGTTTAAGCTGGTTTCTGGGGAGCCATGCTCCCAACCAGCTTCTGCACAACCTTCCTAATCAAAGCCCTGCTCCTAGAGGACTGCTAACCCCTCCAAATAGGACCTGCCTTACTGCAGTGCTTTTTATCACTGTGAGCAGGCTGGAACATGGACTGAGCCTTATCCACTGTGTTATGCACAAACAGCTATTTAATTATTTACGGGCGGACATATATCATTTAATATATAAAGCTGAACCATCCACCAGCCCACAGGCAGAATGGGTGAAAGCAGCCTGCTTGGCACCATGTTTTAACTGAACTCCCTTGATGCTAGCTTTGTTTTGCATAGCACTTTGTAATACTGTTAGTTGACTTGGCTGCAGTTTCACAAAGCATTTTTTTCCACTTGGTTCAACACTCACTTGAATTTAATGGGACTGGAGCCAAACAAGTAATGGAAGCCAAGTGCCGACGTTTGTTTGGTGTGTAGTTCCCGACAAGGAATATATACAGTGATTGTCTCTTGCTCCTCAGAGCTGTAACTTTGGCAGAGGGGATACTTGAGTTAGTATGCCAAAATTTAAAATCATAATCAGTCAGTGATGAAAACATTTATTTATGCCTATAATGAGTTGCATCAAAGCAAGAAACATTGATAGAAGTAACAATGTCTCTTCACAAATGTCTACTTCTAAACACACAAAGATCTGTCAAAGTTTAAAAGTTCCAAGAGTTTGGCCTGCATGTCTGGCTCATTTCATTCACAACAGTATTCCTAATACTCACTTACAGCTGCAGATTTAGCCATGGTTACTGGGTCCTGCATCAAAGTATGCTGAAGGAATTTTGCACCATCTTATGCGATTACAGCACCTCACTGAAGCATTCTGCAATCCTGGACTTTCAGCCAGATTTATTGTTTAGGTTTTGAATGCTTGCTTTAATTTTATTTTGCTGTTTCTTTCTGGCGTATGAATGGTTTGTTCTTTTGGGGGGCTGCTGTAACATATGAGCTCTCTATGGGACCTGGAGGACTGCTGGATGCAGCAATGCTATGTATCTGTGATGCACTTAGGCTGTGGGTTGAATAGTGAGAGCAGGTAGGAATTTGAGAGTATTCCTGCTTGAGCAAATTCTTTTCCTTTCAGCCCACTCTTTATGCCAGCATCGCTGTTACTTTTCAGCTGGAAGAAACTTACTGCTGTCAAAAAAATTGAAAAAATGTAGTTTATAAACTGCTGGTTTTTAATAACTTCCTCCCGACTCGTGTGTTGAGTCATCTCCCCCCTGCCTGTAGGAAGGAGTGCGGATGTCATCTTTCTGAGGAGGCACGTTAGTGAAGATGCTACTCAGTTCCTGGCTTGCATCCCAAAAAGCAATAGAGCTGCTGTTGTGATGCTGTGTCCTAATTAGAAGGGAGCCAGGTCTGAATCATCTGGGTGTAGCGCGTGGGGATGTCAGCATGCTGAGCTGGGGAGCCCTGAGCTGCCTCTGCCCGGGCTGGGGGTGGATGGCTGGGCGCTGCTCAGCTCTGCCTTGGTTGCAGTTTGTAGGTAGAGTGTTGCAGCTGCTGGAGTTTTTTTGGTGGGCTGTGATCTGTCCAGGAAGTCCTGGACTGTGTGTCAGAATGAGGATGGTGACAACATGAAAATAGCCTTCAGCAGGAGCCCACGGGCTGGCTGGCTTGTCTCCAGTTTTAGATAACTGCCCTGTGCCTTTTGCCTTGGAGACTTTATTCTATGTGTCTGGATGTCTGTGTTTTTTTGTGCGACTTCTGTTTTAATTCATAGCATAGGAACATTTCAACAGTTATTGCTTGCATTAGAGCTTTTTTACATTATTAGTTTAAATTTACACTTTTTTTAATTTCAAGCCTTATTTTCATTTTTAAAAGGGCTGGATAGTAAATGTAATTTCACAAACTTGTATTACATAACTTTAATTTCTTCAAATTCTAGTGAAAACAGAAGTCAAGAAAACTCTAAAAATAAAAAAGTTTACCTGTTCCATATGCTTCCTGAAACCTGTGAAACTGGAAGAAATTCATTACAGCATGTCCAATGGTACCTTCCTGGTAATACTTAAGAAAATAGGATAGTTCTGGATTAATTGCAGTGAAATTTATAAAATTTGTTGACTATTGTGCAAAAAAAATACTACATTCTATGACAAAAAGGGAACATATCCATAAGGGACCAGGGAGTTATTGAGTTTCTGGTCTTGGACTTTCTGACTTGAGGAAGCCCCTTGGATCATATTGAGGAGATGAGGAACTAGAGCACCTTCAGCTCTGCTCGTCCCCGTGGTTTGCCAATTCTGTGATACATTAAAATAGCATTAAAATATGTATTTTCCAAATGATATTGGCAACAGGGCAGAACCACTGTCGTAAGAATTCTTTGCATAGAACTATGTTTGAAATGTATTTAAGTTTCTAAAAGCCTTTTCTTTCTTGGGTTTTTAAGGTGTTTTATGTGGAAACTCTGCTGAAGGTGAAATGCATTTCTTATTCTGCTTTCATGCCTATTTGTACTTCAGGGTTCCTGAGTGTTTCCTCGCTGATATAAAGCCTGAACAGTATAATCCTCCATAGTTATAATTATCTCATCTGGAATGTTATACATTATCTTAATGCAATGAAAATGGATATCCTGTGGATTTGCACAGTCGCTTGCTGTGGTGATGAGGACAGTGCAGAGTTTGGGGAGCATTTCAGAGCCAAGATCTCTGTTCAGCTGCTTTTCTCCCAATATCTCAGAAAACCTGTGGCTAGGGGAAAAAGAGATGAATCTTTGGTTGTAGTGGATAAGCAAGGAGCTTTGGAGCATCTTGGAGGAGACCTGCTTACTGCTGCTTTCCACATAGGGATATTTGAGGCTGGCATAGTTCCCACAGCAAGTTTGCAGATGGCAAGTGTGGGTGCTGGCGGTAGGCTGGGTTAGATGCTGAAGGTGGTTAGATGCAGAAGCTGGGGGTGGGTCTAGAGGACAAGTGTTATGAGGAGTCACTGAGGGGACAGGGATTGCTTAATTTGGAGAAGAGGAGGCTGAGGGGAGACCTCGTCACTCTACAGTGCCCTGAAAGATTGTAGCAAGATAGGTATTTGTCTCTCCTCCCAGGTAATGAGTGATAGGATAAGAGGAAATGGACTCGGGTTGTGCCAGAGGAGGTTTAGATTGGATATTAGGAAAGATTTCTTTACTGAAAGGGTGGTGAAGGATTGGAACGGGCTGCCCAGGGAAGTGATGGAGTCTCCATCCCTGGAGATATTCAAAGACATGTACATGTGGCAGGACATGATTTAATTGAAACAGTGGTGTTGGGCTGATGGTTGAGCTGGTTGGTCTTAGAGGTCTTTTCCAGCCTTAATGATTCTGTGATTCTATGGTGGTGCACGCTCCTGTTACAAGGATTGAGGCTAACTTGCATCTCTTGTGTGAGCATACTGCCTCAGCAGCTGGGTGATGGATGTAGGACCAACTCCACTAGCAGTGTAATTAGAGAAGCAGCAAAAGCATTAGTGGTCTTTCAAAACAGCACTGATGGCAAAAATCCATGAGAAATGGTTCACTGGTGATAGTGCCTATGAGTGATAATCTCATGGAATAGAAACTTGTTTGCATTTTGCTTGGTTTTTTGAAGGTATTTTGCTTGGTTTTTTGAAGGTATTTTGCTTGGTTTTTTGAAGGTATTTTGCTTGGTTTTTTGAAGGTATTTTGCTTGGTTTTTTGAAGGTATTTTGCTTGGTTTTTTGAAGGTATTTTGCTTGGTTTTTTGAAGGTATTTTGCTTGGTTTTTTGAAGGTATTTTGCTTGGTTTTTTGAAGGTATTTTGCTTGGTTTTTTGAAGGTATTTTGCTTGGTTTTTTGAAGGTATTTTGCTTGGTTTTTTGAAGGTATTTTGCTTGGTTTTTTGAAGGTATTTTGCTTATCTTGCTGATTTGAGCTATGCTGGGATGAGAATGTACCTTCAAATAAAGAGGGAATGTGAAGTGGAAGTGGTGCTACTGCCACACTGCCATGAGGCTTGTCATCCCTCAGGAGATGCCCTGGTTGTCCTGGGGATGATGGCCCAGTTGTAGCACAGGAAGTGCTGCACTGCCTCCTTGACTTGGCATATTGCAGACCAGGTCAGTGGTGGGCTTGAAAGTAAGTCCAGAAAAATGAATGCAGCATTATCCATTTTATCAGTGCTTGGAGCTTTTTTATTTCCTTAATGATTTTTAAAAATAATTGCATGATTCAGCAGTGAGAAAAACCTTCCTGCCCAAGGAAACGTGTGGCTGGGCATGGTTCACATCACTGCAGTAAGCCTTGCCCTGCTCTGCACAACCACAGGGTCTGGGATTAGTTCATCTGTCTGGGTTTGTGATATCCACATGCTTTGCAAGTGAATTTGCTTGAGTGAGCAAACTAGAAGAGTGTGCATGCAGAAAAAATGTGCTTGGTGACTTTCTGTGTGATTTTGGGGTAACTGAGGTATCTGAGACTGAACCGGCAGATTCCCAAGACTTCAGCTAATCTTAATATGATCCCACTACAAAGTCAGTAATATATCTGTAGATGTAATAAAGTTACTTAACTGCAAGATCAAGGAGCTGTGAAGGAGGATCATTTGATGCATTTGTTTTAAATTATCCTCAAACAGTTGAATGGGGAGCTGCATATTTTGGTGGGGAAACCACTGCATACAATATCTAAAGATGCTAAAAATTTTGTTCTCTTCGATTCACAGCTCCCAGCCCCACTACAGCTGTTCCTTACATGTCAGTGAAGTGCATTGATGTAAGAAAAAACCACCACAAAACCAAGTGGCTGATGCCCTGGGGACCCAACCACTGCGACAAGCTCAAAGACTTTGACGAGGCAGTGAGCAGGCAGATCGAAGCCAATGATATCGTGTTTGCTGTGCACGTTCCCCTGCCCAGCAAGGAGATGAGCCCCTGGTTCCAGTTCATGCTTTTCATCATGCAGCTGGACATCGCGTTCAAGATGGACAATGACCTGAGTAAGTCACTCTGTCATTCATTAGATGCTGACTCTGGTCTAATTTCCCAATGTGTTTCTCTGAAAATTGCTTTTATCCTGCACCGTATGTTAACTTCTACAGTGCTTCCATACAGCAAGGTGATACAGGAGCAGATTCTAAACATGGGAATTAGGAATGAGACATTTTAATATATGTCTTTGCATGGAGAGCAGCTCACACTGCACTAGTGAGTAGCTAAGCAGTTGATGACCTGTTGTAAAGTTCCCCGTTTTAAAGTATGTAGACCATCAGCAGCTGCACTGATTTAAATCCAGCAATTCACTTTCACAGCATACGCCCCTGGGTTTTATATAGTTTTCCAAAGTATTCCAGGATGCTGAGTAGACAGCAAGAGTTTGCAGTCAATAATACAGTCCTTTCAGCTGCTGTTTTCATCCTGCTCTTATATGTTTCCACCCTGTCCCTTGTGCTGGCTCTGCATGTGCCTGGCCATGTGGTGAGTTGCATCATGCAGCCTTCTCAGTGGGAGCTCGGATTTGGTGGGACAAGCTCTCTGACTTGTTAGCAGGTTGGCTTGTTTGCTGCTGTACAAAGTAGTGCCAGAGCCATCACTGAAGGTGTGCTGGAGCAGGTGAGGAGTGGGCATGTCTCTTATGGAAGCAGGCTGGTGAAATGCACAGTCACGAGATTTTGGAGGGGTTTATTTTTATAAATGTCTGCAGCAGAAAGGCTTTGTACAAAGACTTGAATTGGTTACTAGTTTTCCAGTGCTGAAGACTATGCCATGGCATTTTGCTCTGTTTTGCCGAATGCTTTTGTGTGATGAGTTTTATCTGTGAGCCAAAGTACTTAGTAAATGAAATTATTCATCTATAATTTACATGAGACGCTCATAATGAGGAATGCTCATGCCTGAGTTTCTAAACACGCTCTCTCCATTGGACACCAGTTGCAGAAGAGTTGATGTTTATTTACTGAGCCTTAGTCATAATAGTAACTAACTTCAGTTTGACAGTGATTGCTGCTGAACTTGAAATAGTTGTCCTACCTTCTGTCAATCCTTGTTAGGTGCATTTTTTGCTAAGATTTGATACATGAAGATGGAAAGTACCTTCTGGCCTTGGAACTACAGTGGTCTAAATTAACTGGAAAACTGTATAGGTACAGGAACCATGACAGAAGCTGTCTTACTGGGATTCACCCTTAGGACCTGGAAGAAGATAAAATATTAAAAAAAAACCCCACAACATAAAAACCCAAAACAAACAAACAAAACCAAAACAAAAACAAACCCTGCAGAAGTCTGAAAAATGTTGGAAGTAGCATGGGCAAGACTGGTCTGCCCCTTTCTGAAAGAAGAGTAGTACGTGTGTTTGCATGTTTTTTTGGGGAAAATCCCTCTCTTTAACAGCTATAAACTAACAACGACTAAACAATTTACTTTCCAAACTGGTCTGCACTGGGGCTTCTGTTACTCTTTGCCTGGCTGCAGCCTGCCTGTTGGTCTGGCTCCAGTGTTCCTGGACCAGTGTGGTGGATCAGTTCAGGAGGCAAGGCTGTGCCAGAAACTGGCCACTGAGCTGGGACTGTGGGCTGGCAAAGGTGCTGGCACAGGGGAACCAAATCCAGCAGATCCACTGAAGCTTTCCTGACAGTTTTGCATTTCCTCTACTGCCTTGCCTGCTCAGCATGGACCTATTCCTTCTTAGCTATTTAATGTATCATCAAGATAAGTTTAAAATGAGATTATATGAAGCTTATGCTTGTATTCTTAACACTATAATTATCTCTAAAATATGGAGAAGAGTAGTTTTGTAACTTTATTAAGGCCTCAGCTCCTAGACTTCAATGGACGATTGTTTTAGAGAAATATGGCTTTGTTCTGAGGCCTTTAAAGTCAAACTGCTGATCTGGAGCCAGTAACTGGCTGAGCACCTGGGAGCAGGTTGCTAAAATGCTAAATGAGCTTTTGACTGTAATTTCTTCTGCAAGTGCAGAGAGCTTTTTCTTCAAAGTCATTATTTGGTCTGTTTGGTGGCCAAGTCCCTCAAAGATGGGAATTTATTTGAGATTTAAAAGCAGAAAAGCTTGTCTTGGATCATTCTCTGGGTGATAAAAGCGAGATTCAGAGGTGAGCCCTTCTACTTGGGCAGCCTGGGAAGACTGTTTCTGGTCATTATCAGTTCAGTAGCTGCTGCTGTTCTTTCTTTACAGGAAGCACTTGGAGGCAAGGGACATGAATACTTAGGGTGGAAGCTTATTTAGCACATCCAGAATGTTTTCTTTCATTGACTGAAGAAAGTATTTTAAAACATTATTTTCCTACACATTGTGCCAAGCTGAAGGCAGATGTAAATTAAGTGTAAAATCTAAGAAACTAGTGAGCACCACGTTTCTTGCTTGCTAGATTGTGTTGTAACAGATTTTAAAAAATAAATCTTGCTAAGGATATTTTTTCTGTATCTTGCTGCTAACTTTGTGTTAGTTTTAAGAGCTGCATTGCTCAGGTAGTTTGGATTAGCTCCTCGAAAAAGGCAATACTGGAGATGTGAAATAACCTTATTTCTTCTTTCAAACTGACAATTTGACTTTCTTCTCTTGAGCTTTAATCTGAGACCTTGAAGCCAACAGTCACCCTGCTGGAGTTAATGCCAGCAGGAGCTGGTGCCAAACGAGCAACAGCTCCTGGAAGGCCTCATAGCTTTAGAAGCCTTGGCAGTCACCATCTTATTTACTGTCTTGAAGCTGCCTCAGATATCTAGGAAAAGTAGCACTGCCTGGTGATTGCAAATGCTCTTATCCACCCGAAGAAGCTGGCTGCCCATCTCTCTGAAGAAAAATCCAGGTCTCTGGTGGCTCCCAAAACCCCACAGCATGGCATGAAGATGTAAAAGTCAACGTGAGCAGTGCAGGGTCCTGAGCTTGGCTGCACATCCTCTTCTTGGTCCTCACCAGGGACGCTGCTGAGCTATGGCTCAAACTGTCTCCTGCTTTTCTCTGCAAAGTCGTTCAGTCATCCTCTTCCCCTGCTATCAGTAAGCAAGGCCACCCAGAACAAAAGCTTGCATCCGCTGCGAGTCTGTGGGCTGGGGTTTCCCGGGGCACTGGCTGCCACAGTCCTCCTGGGAGAGGGGTGCTCTGGGGTGGGGGTGGCGAGGCTGCCCGCTCGTCTGCAGGGAGACAGACATCGGGGTGACTCACGGGCCTGACGCAGGACCTTCCCCTCGCCTCCAGAGAGCTGGAGTCAGGCCTGTGTGTCAGCCTTCATCATCCAGCCAGCAAGGGCTTTCCCGAGGCAGAGGGAAAGGGCAGCCCTGGACAGATGCCCTGGGGAGCAGAGGAGTGTTCAGAGCCTGCAGCCTGATGGGGTTGAGCATTCCAAAACACCCTGTGGGATCTACAGCCTTTGGAGGAGGAACCAGCCTTTACCGCATTTGCCTTGAACTTGCTCCGGACTTTTGGAATGCAGATGTTTAGAAGCTGAGCTAATTCCCTTATACTTTTCTGTCATGGAAAGCTGGGAGAGAATTAGACTTGCTGTTTTTCTGAGGAAAAGGTTATTTCTTTGCCCAAGCTGTCCTTGTCCTTTTTTTTGATGTGTTGTGCATTAAATTATTAAAAATCCATTTCTGGAACAGGGGAACGCGGTGGACAGAGAAATGAGATGAAGCTGTCTTCTAACCACCTGCACCTCAATCACAAAAGCTGTGATGGAAAAATTTAGTGCCTCTCACAAGGAGAGCAACATCTGCAAGCAGGACTCCACTCCTGCTGCAGTGCTAAAAGCCAGATTGCCAGGTCCAGTGTAAGCGGTGCAGACCACCCTCTGGCACTCACACAGCTGCTGGCATGGGCAGCAGCGAGAGGCCTGTGCAGCAGTGTTGGTGTGCAGCCATCCATCCATCCATCCACTGGCTGTGTCTCCAAGGGAGCAGCAGCCATCCTCTGGCTTCCAGCCTAAAGAAATTTCCTGCACACAAAAGGTGGCTTTTTGAAGCTGAAGTGTTATTTCATTACTGTGCAATTAGATCTGGATCCCATTGTTGGATATGAGGAACACCGGGTGCTTTCAGGGGAGGGATGAAGGCCGTTCAGCTTGTCAAGGGTGATTCTCCAAAGTAGTATCTGCTCTTGGAAGGATGGTCCCCGCTCCCAGACAGGATGGGCAGCTGAAGTGGCTCCTGGAGCCACCCCTTCTTTGCCCACACCTTTCTCCTGTGAGCTGCAGTTGTCCATGGATGGGGTTACTGGTAGTGAGTGTGCAAATCCCTTTTCCTTCGCAGGTTTGATTGTCACCTCTGTTCCCTGCACGTCAGATTCACTTTAAAAAATCATTCCTTCTTTGCTTTAGTTGTTCCATGTTGACATATCTTGCTGCTGAGCTCTCACGGGCAGGATATCTCAGAGAAGGGTGGGAGGATATGCTGTGAGCTTGGATTTAATTTTATTTATTTTTTGGGCTGGTCTGCTGCCATGAGTCTGGGCCATTTGCATTTGGCAGACTGCAGTGTTTTTAACAGGGAACATCAGTCCTTCTCTCTGAGCTGCTTTACAGCATGACCTTCTACCTGCCAAGAAATAATTCACTGGTACCCATTGTTAGCTGGAGCAGGGACCTGGAGGCTGCTTGCCCCCTCACTGCCACAGGCTTCAGGAGCCCCCGGAGACAGGCTCTTGGCCTTCCTTCATCCATTCCACCTTGTGGAAAAGTAAACTTGAAATTGCTTAATATTGACTTGATATCTAGGAATGTAATGTCCCTGAGCGGTGTGAAGTTTAGGTAATGAAGCCTATATTTATCAGATGGTGTAACAGTGTGGAGGGGCCTTTACAATTTTTCAGTCTAAAAAAGACCTGTTTTCTTCTCTTTTTATATCTAGTTTACTTACAATGTTAGGAAGTGAGAATAACTTCTGGTTTCCTTGCAGTTGGAAAGAATTGCGTGCAGGCGTATGGCTCAGTGCTGCGGACTCCTGTTCAAATTCATTCAACTTTGGTCTCTTTGGTAGGTTTTGTAATTTTAGAAAGCAAGTGGAGCATGGAAGTGTAATGCAAATAACTCTTCTGTTTGCTTGCATACGCTTCTTTCCAGACAGCTCTATTAGTATGCAGCTGGCACAGAGCCATCTTCTGAAACAACTTCTCTATTTTTAGACTACTGTAATGTGAGTGAAAATATCCTATGCTAATATCACGCTTTAAAGTGACTTGTGGAGAAGATCCTGAGCACTGAAGGTCTGGCAGTAAAATGTCAACGTGAAAAAGGTACTGGCAGTGCTCAGAGTGTGATGGGTCCTGGGTGGTCACGGCTCTGACCTGATTTGGAGCACCTTGTAGCCCAGCCAACACAGCCACTGTGAAAACTCAATGCTGGGAACTCCAGCTGGAGCATGTCTCCTCATTGATCATCCCTGGAACACATGCTCATCTAAACAAACCTCTCCTGTTTCTGTAGGGTTTTTAATATAGTTCTATATGATGCTAATGAGGTTGTGACTCGGTGCCTGAGCTGCTAATATTGGAAGGGGTTTACCAGGCTCCAAATTACCTAGGCATTATCTAAAAGATCTGTGAAGGCAAGGTTTATGTGCAGCATTCTGTGAGGAGGTGCTCTGACATGGTCCTTGTGAGATGAAGTTTCCTGGCATGGGAAGTTTCATCTTTTGGTACCAAATAAGACAAACACTTCTACCTACTTCTTTCTGTCTGTTGGGAAATTCTGGAGAATTTTGATTAACACACATGGAGGAATTGAATAATTGCTTTCCTCAAACATGTTACTATCAGGTTTGCAGTAGTTTTTCTCTTCCCTCCTTGCATATATTCTTCTGCTGCTGTGACTCATCCTTGAATAATTAAAATAATCTGCTCTCTCATAGCAGAAGTAAAAGCTGGCTTGACTGTCAGTCCCTTGCCTACTGTTCGCTCCTCCCATCCACTGTTTTGATAGTAAATAACACTGTTCTAAAACTCCTTCCTTTCATCTTGAAGCCAGGTGTGGTGGAACATCAGCTGCTGCTTTTCTTCTCACACACATGTGCATGCACAGGCACATAGGCTGTCCTTCATATTCAGGGGACTTAGGAAGTGTTAATGCTGTGCACAAAAAGGTCACACACATTCACACAACTTGTTTATTCACCATCTGGTATTTTGGTATTAATGTGAGTCACAAATCTTCTCAAAATTCAGTTATCTACCAAACTGTTTTACTGTCCTTGTTTGTTCCTCTCAGGCAACAGAGACTGCTGGCAAAAGGCTGAGGGTGGGCTGGAATAAGACTCTGTCTGCTGTGCTGAAATACATGTGTGTATCTATGTATGTACACATACATGTAATGGTCTTGAAGGGTCTTTGTACAAAACTCTAATGGGAGACGTTACCCTGATGCGGAGACTGATGGAAATTCGGAAGGTGATTCTAGTCCATTGGTCTGGAAAGGCACAGATGAGTATATCTTCTGCCTTCTGGTTTTCATTCTCCATGGCTACAGCAACATTTGGATTGCAAAGATGAAATAATGAATGATGTTTTTGTTGGATTTAATCCCAAACATTCCAGTTGGTTTTATGGCTTCTGAAATGAAATTTGTAGTTCTTTTTAGCCTGGCCAAGTTTAACCTTATGTTCCCATTTATCTGTTTTGCTCGTCTTCCAAATAGCAGATCAGAGATAGCAAATTCATGTTTCATGGAAACTGAACTAATGGCTGTTGTGGAAAGGAACTTGGTATCATCTAGATGGTATAGATCACGTGTGAAAAAAGAAAAAAGTCAGAAAAATCTTGATGCACCCACATTAAGGCATAACAGAGCCACCTCCAAACACTCTTATCAATAGGAAGTTTAAACCACAGATACCAGGCATGCCCCTTGCCATTCTTTTGAATTAGTATGGCAGCACCTATTGCCAACAAAAATATAACTGAAAAAGATGAAAAATATATGGGGGACACAGTGCCTGAAGGGCTCATGCTTACTTGTGGGCATGAAGCAGCCTCCCACCAGAATTATTATGAAGACCAGATTTCTCTCAGAGCTGAACTTTAAAGCTCGTCAAGTATTGATGTGTCTTTGCAGCCCATTCCCACATGCAGGCTGCTTCTGTGAGAGCAAGTAACCCTGCTTTCAGACAGAGGGTTCCTGGTGAAAAGCTATGGGCGTGTAGGCTTTCCACATCCTTACAGGAAGGAGCACATATGGTGTCTGCCTATGCAGTGACACCGCCTTGATGGAATGTGTGTGAGTGTCAGCTTAGACCTTCAGAGGCAGCTCTGACCTGCTGAGCTCAGGAGTGTGCCACAGCGGGCTTCCAGGGAGCTCGCAAGCAAGAGCTGTTTGCAGTGAGAGCATGGTGCATGGTACTTTGACATCAGGTTCTGTAGCCCTCTTGCAATGCTCCTCTGTGGTGAGTGGTTCTGTAGCTATCTTCCGACACTTTTTCAGTGGCTGTGACTCTTAAAGTTTGGTGATCCATAAGAAGAGGCCAAGTTGTAGCACGCACATGCTCATTTCAGGGTGTGTTCATCTTTCAGAGCCTTTCTGGGGATCTGTGCCTGGTAAATAGGAGGATTTTACATCTGGTAGTGCTGGTACAGACTTGCCTCGGGTCTGTAAAATGTGTTCCTGTGTTGCTACTTGGCAAGCTTCAGCTGTAACTCTATTTCAGGAACCGGCCAGTTACAGCACCTAAAAAAGTCTGGTCCAGTCCCATTTCCTTCTTGCAGCACTGACCTCTTGGCAGCATCCTAGCAAGAGCATATTCAAAAGTAGTTACAGCCCATACTTTTTCTGTGAACATGTCCAGGAGAGGACAAGCCGACTGTTGCCATGCAGATTTGACGTGGGGACCTTACCTGGGCATATAAACTGTGTGTGTTTACTGATGTGCAAGTTGGTGCATCTGTAAAGGTAGCAACAAGTCAGTGCTGCTGTGGGCAGTGCACATGGAGGGGAGGGCTCCAAAGTCTTACGTAGAACGATTTCAGCTAAACAATACATGTTGAAAACATCAAGTCCATCATTTGGTCATTTCTGAGGTTTTTTTCCAGCATGGCTAAGCTTCAATTTTTAAATATTCTTTTTAAAGGAACTTTGTGTGGTGTTTCCTTTTTACTCTGGGAACCCTAGGTTGTCTTCTAAGAGCAGATCCCAGTTGTGGGCAATTTTGAAGCAATTCGTACTTTTGGTGATGCATTTTGACTTTTCCTAGCAGTGCCTTTCACTGCCTCCTCCCTTCCTGTCCCACCCAAAGACCTCTGTGACCCTTTTTGTTTCTTTCATATGACATCTCTCCAGCAAAGTACATCTTTTTCAAGGGGTATGTTCTAAACCTTTTCATTCAAGATGTCAGGCTTTGGTGTTTATGCATGGTGAACCTACAGCCATAAGAAACCCAAGTTTACGTTGATCATGACTTCTGCTATGATATTGAAGTGAACAAAACATACTATTAGCTGCGTGGTTTCTGCCTTATACATTATGTATAGTTGTGTACTTAATCTTTTTGTGCGTGTTTTTCTGTAACTAAACAGTATTTCGATGTTGTTTTAAGGCAAATCCTATGATGTAGTAGTTATTTCCTGAAGCAGATGGACCTATTGCATACCTTTACATTACCTGCAGAAAGCCTACCTTGAAGTCTGTCGTATTGTCCCTCTGCCAACTCAAGATGAAAAAGCCTGTGGATTACTTTGTGGCAAAATGTCTGTCTCTGCAGCTGTCTAGGTTCCAGTTATATAGGAATTATTGGTTTTAATGCTATACGAATAAATAATGTTCTTCAGCCACAACTGTAACACAAGTTTGAAAGATACTCAGACCTTTATGACCAGTAAAAATTCTTTCTTCTCTGCTAGGGAGGAGATAAATATTTTGAAAAAATGTAACTTGATCTATGTTGTTTGGAATGCAAAAATTTCCTTTCCTTTATGTAGCTGTGTGCCTCTCAGAGGTCCTTTTAGCAACTAGAGGCTTTTCCACACTTCTGATGTTATGCACCCTTCCTCTCTAACAAGCTTAATATTTCCTTACTCTTGCAGAAGAAAATGCTGAGATAACCCTGGATGTGTCATTAGCGTATCGTGATGAGAAGTTTGATGATTGGAAAGAAATAGCACATGCAATAGAGATCAGGAAGCTGAAATGCACCTTCAGTTCACCAAAAGTAAGGTGTTTTGATGATACTGGAGATGGGGAGGTGTGGGAATGTGGTGGGATTTGTCCTGTTTCCTTCATGGTGCTTCTTAGAAACTCTTAAGTTGTCTAATCATAACTTCGAAACATGTCAGCTTTCTCTTGGCTCAAAATTTTTGAAAACCTAATGAGCTCCACATGCAATTCATTATGCTTGGCAATAAAAGAAGAGAGGATGAGGTCAGAGGTAGAGTTAAAATGGTAAGGAAGAAAAGGTGTGAGGTGTTGTGGTCAGGCTTGGATACTTTGTGATATATATGCCCCAAATCATCCTAGAGAACTTGGACTTCTGCACCTTATTCTCCTATGATGGACAAAATCTGGTGCTTCAGGAGTGGTGAGAAAATAGCCGATCAAGGACACTGCAACACTCAAAGAACCTGAAAAGATGGGGCAAGAGTTTCTTGAATTAATTTCTTAATGCTTTAAGCTACAAAACTTAGGGGCAGAGAGGACAGCTAGCAGTGAGGACAGAGCATCTTTATTTAAACAAAGATCTTTCTTTTTCCTTTGCTTAAATTAATCTGGTTTCTCCTTACCATGGCAAGTTTTCAACTCTGTCTTGTTCCATTTCATGATCCCTTTCAGCATCCCCCTTATGCCTTCAGTAACACCTGCATACTTCCATACAGCCACATAAATGCAGTGAATACACATAGGTGCAGAAGGGTGTACTGCTGGTAAAAAGGACTTAAGGAACTCCAAATCAAGACATTGAGAGGGTTGTGTATTTTGTTTTGGCTCAAGTTGTGCTTGCTGAGGGCGGAAGCTTGAATCCCAAAGTAGCCTTTCATCTTGAAAGGCTCCCTTGACTTTAAATATACTTAAGAGCCTGAGATGTGAACCTGCTTGAGTTCAATCAAAATTGACTCAATGACAAAACAATCAAAAACTTGAGCAATTATGTCCCTGAACCTCTGATGTTCCCCAGTCTTGCACAGACTTTTCCCAGGCAAGGACTAGAATTAGCAAACAGGCTCTTGATGTTAGCAGTGGTCCCAGTGTTAGGACTTTTGCAGATCCTCACCGTGGAGGGCGTGCTGGTCCACCTGAGGCTGTCTTGCTGCCTGTGTCCTTTTCTAGACCCTGGACTCTGAAGGCCGTCACTATGACTGTGACTTCCTTCCCTTCATGGAGATCGGTAGCGTGGCCCACAAATACTACCTCATCAACATCCGTCTCCCTGTGAACGAGAGGAAGGGCATTAATGTTGGTATTGGAGAAATCAAGGATATCCGCCTCGTGGTAAGTGTTTGCCTTGCCTCTGTCCATGTTCACTGCACCCTGCAGTGCTGCAGCCAGCAAGGGCATCTCCCCTGGGGCTGCTGCAGCTCCTTTCTTGATTCTCCACTTGATCCCTTCATTATGGGTAGCTCCTGCTGGCAAATGTGCCTGCCTTCGTTCCTGAGGGAACATAGAATGTTAGAATGGTTTGGGTTGGAAGGAACCATAAAGATCAACCAGTTGCAGCCCCCTGCCTTGGGCAGGGCCACCTCCCACTGGATCCCACTGCCCCATCCAATCTGGCCTTGAACACCTCCAGGGATGGGGCAGTCACGACTTCTCTGGGCAACCTGTGCCAATGCCTCACGCCTCACCAACCTCACAGTAACAAATTTTTTCCTAATATCTAAACTTCCCCTTTTTCAGCTTAAAACCAATGCCCTCTTTGACTTCTCTCTTCTGAGGAGCCCTCCCCAAGCCTTCAGCAGTGCCACCCCCTGCACTGCCTGGTAACCACCTCCAGAGCTGGGCTCTCCCACTAACTCTAAGAGCTCCCCTGTGCCCTGTCCTCGCTGACACAGTCTGGCTTGGGTGCAGAGTCCTCCACCTGATTGAGACCTGCTTCTCACGCATAGGTGCTAAGGAGGAACAGAACAGCAAGCTTCAAGGGAGACCTGGTGTGTCTTGGAGTTGGCTATTGCCATGCAGGTGTTTGCGATGGCTGTCACCTATCCCTGCTCCTGCCCTCCCTTGAGGCTTGGTGGCCATGGGTGCTCCCAGCTGGAAAACTTCCACTGCCATCCCTCTCAGCAGCAGCAGCGAGCCAGCCAGCTGTGGTGGCTGCAGACAGCGGTGGGAGGCTGTGTGTCTGGACAAACGCATTAATTTGGATGATGTGTTTCCCACCAGTGATGACTTTGCTTCATGAGTATCTTGTTACTTGTCTGAGAGCAATTGTGCCACTTTTTTCCACACTGTGTCAGAGTGCCCCTCTCCCGAATGCTCTCCACCTCACTGTGTGTCGGCATTTGTTTTCAGGACTGTGGAAGCGTCTTCAGAAAGCCTGGGTCTAAGTAGGCACCTGCTCCCTTTCCTCTGGGCAAACTGTGCCTTTGAAAGGGAAGTTGCATCTACGTGTGCTTACATGTACTGCCGTGTACTTGCCTTTCCTGTAAGGAGAAACACAGGGTAATGATGTTAAACCTGTACAGCTGTTGCATTCCACCTTGGTTTTCCTTAGGGCATCCATCAAAACGGAGGCTTTACAAAAGTGTGGTTTGCCATGAAGACCTTCCTCACCCCTAGCATTTTAATTATCATGGTCTGGTACTGGAGACGGATCACGCTGATGACACGTGCTCCTGTCCTGCTGGAGAAGTGAGTAGGGGCTCGCGTGCTGGCTAAGGTGGCCCTCAAGCAAGAGAACCCTGACCAAGGTGGTCACTGCTCCCTGCCCCCTGCCAAAACCCATGTTTGGGATGACAGGATTGGTCTCTTCTGTCCCCTCCTTCCATGTAGACACATTGGGAGCAGGAGACATCCATAGCCTCTCTTCTCCCATTAAATCCACAGAGAATGAGTAGCTGCATTTGCCCATGGCTGCTCAGAGTGGCTTAGCTCCCAGAGGGTTTGCTGGCAGGAGGTGACACCCCATCACCACTGTCCAAACAGTGCCAGATTTTCTTCCATTGGTTTACATGCACATCTTTGGCTTCTGGGGCTCTATGTCCTTGACTTGCAAGTTGTGAAGAGATGGTGTCTCTGCCTCTCCAGGGTCATCTTTGCTCTGGGAATTTCTATGACGTTCATTAACATCCCTGTGGAGTGGTTTTCCATCGGATTTGACTGGACTTGGATGTTGCTTTTTGGAGACATTCGACAAGGCATTTTCTATGCTATGCTCTTATCATTTTGGATCATCTTTTGTGGAGAGCACATGATGGTGGGTACAACACAGAAGGGAAGGTGATTTCCAGCCTCACTTGCAGAGATGCATGGCAACTCCCTTGTACTTCTTGAGTGTTGGCAATAACACTGTGGGGACTTGTGTCAGGTGAAAGGCCTTTAGGCTCACTTGCTTTTCCTTTATCTCCTCCTCCCTACATCTTGACTCTCTGATTAGGACCAGAACGAGCGTAATCGTCTCTCAGGGTACTGGAAGCAGGTTGGACCCATAGCTGTTGGCTCCTTCTGCCTCTTCATCTTTGATATGTGTGAGAGGTAGGTACAGCGTGGCTCCTGGGGTGAACCTTCCCTGTGCACCCCCAACAGCAGG
Organism: Tapera naevia; assembly: GCA_033556795.1. NCBI lineage: Eukaryota > Metazoa > Chordata > Aves > Cuculiformes > Neomorphidae > Tapera > Tapera naevia. Next base: position 527,037 of record JAUMJJ010000198.1, on the reverse strand, counting down.
GCCCAGCAGTTTAAACCCCATCTTGTGAAATGAGGAGAGGCCCCTGTGAGTGCACTGAAGTATGCTGGTGCCTCCCAGCAGTGTATCTTGTCCTATAGGCCTGTAAGGAAACACTTCCCATCTTGTCTCCTCCTTGCCCACGTGGGAAAGCAGCATGGCTGGCTCTTTCTAGGCTACAGAGCAGGCATGGAGCTTCCTGAGCTTCTTGGCTTTTGTGACACGTTGGTATTTTCTTTCCTCTTTGTAGGGGAGTGCAGCTGAAGAACCCCTTCTACAGCATCTGGACCACTGAAGTTGGCACGGAGCTGGCTGTATCCTTCCACCTGGCTCGCGGCAGGCTCAGCCTGGCTTGGTAGATGAGGGAGGTATTCCCCTTCTGCCAGATACTTGTGAGATGAGAGGAAACTCTCCTCCTTTTGGCAGGCCGGGGCTATGAGGGGCACTTGTGCTGTGCAAGATGCTAATGTCATTTGGAATTTGAAACCCCACTAAGGTTGGGTTGGAAAAGAACTCTGAGATCAACAAGTCCAACTGTCAAGCCCAGCACCGCTATGCCTACTAAACCATATCCCAAAGTGCAACATCTGCACATTTTTTGAACACCTCCAGGGATGGTGACTGCACCACTTATTCAGCAAAGAAATTTTTCCTAATAGCCAGCCTATCAAGTCCTGACAGATTTGGAGCTGGGGGGTCCCTGGAGACTGGTGCTGTTCTCAGGGAGGTCACTGGAGAACTGAACCACTTGTCAAGATGGCAGTAATATGGGGGGACGTATGAGAGATTTAAGTTCTGGGTGTCATCATAATAGCCCAGCGCCCCTGTTGCTCTGGCAGTGCCCGCTCTACTCTCCCCCCCCAACCCAGCTGTGATGGCATCTGCTCCAGGGCCCTCCCTTTGCTGGCATTATTGGGGCAGGAGTTTCTGAGGCATTTCCATGAATTGCTCTCTTAGGTCCTTCTGGAAGGGCTTGCTTTCCCTGCCATTAATTTTGATTACTGGGCTGAGATAAGCTAATGTAATTAGTGCCCATTCTGCAGCATCCAGCCCTCTCGCAGGAGCCTCTCTGAAGGTCATGCTGGTTGGTGAGGGCTTCCTAAATCCTGCTCTGCAGGCAGCTGTTTCTGTGGGTTATCCCTCCTTGCTGCCGTGCCGAGCGCTGGGGAATGGCAGAGCCCAGGCTTCCCGCCAAGCCAAGGCCTCACTCGCGGGCTGGCTGCCGTCCTGTGTGAGTGTGTGAAGTTTAATTTTGATTTTAGAGAGAATATTAAAATTAATGAATTGTGTGAAAAATATTTGCTGTTATTTCTGTTCGGCTTAGACTATTTTCTCTTAACCCACACTGCCCAGATGGCCTTTATTATAGTGGCAGGAATCTGCTTATGTCTCTATTTTCTATTCCTGTGTTTTATGGTCTTCCAAGTGTTCAGAAACATCAGTGGAAAGCAGTCAAGCCTCCCAGCCATGAGCAAGGCTCGCCGCCTTCATTACGAGGTAATGTCCCCCCTTGTTGCACAGATTCTTTATTTTTAAAATGCATTTTTGACCTTCAAGTCTGTACTGAGACTTTCTCTCTCCATGTGGTCCTGAACTGGAAAACCTGATCTTTTTTTGGCTTTCCTGTGCTGCTCAAATCCCCTAAATGCCTGTTTTTGGAAGGCATTTGACTGTCATGAAGTTTCTTCTTTATTTGGGTTTTTAGTCGTGATTTTTAAACTGTTAGGAGGTCTCCCTCACTATGAGTAACTGCTATCTCCCAGCTTGCTGAACAGTGTTGAAGAATAGAAAAGAATTGCCCAAATTACTGCCTAAATTACTAAGCACAACAGTTCCCCATACCTTCATTTCTTCTCCTGTAATATTTATTATCGTGTTTAATGGAAAGTGTTGCTGAGACTCCCCTGTTTTTAAATGGCCTGAATTTGAACTTTTGGGAGTGTCTTTTCGTAACTGAGTTGCAGGAGGGAAACTGTCCTGCCAGGATGAAAATGCAACATGTTCTATCCATGATCCCTGTTTGCAGCCCATGAGTTTGTATGTTGTTTCTGTCCTAGCTCTCTTTAACTGCTGCAAAACACAAGGAGCACGCTTTAATTGCTTAAGCTGAGAGCACCTGTTGTTTCCATGGGTGTGGAAATATTTATCACTGTTCTGTTAAATGATGGTCCCTTCTGATTTAAACAGTCTGTTATCACCCGTCAGGAATGCACATAAAATAAAGAGATTTGGGCTTGAGGGAATTTGAAGATGGTATTGAGCATTTTTTTTCCATCTTTCTCTGTAGCAAGAGGCACAGGACTCCAGTTCATATCGTAGAGCTGCGGTAGCCATGCTCAACATACAAACTGATTTGGAAGAGTTAAACTAACAGTCATTTGTTGTCACAGTGTGGCATAGTAATTATGCAGACACTGACATTTCCACCAAAATTCCAGAAACAGGTTTAAAAAAAAAAAACAAACAAAACAAAAGGAATTTATTTGTAAGTAAAACGTACAGCTGGTGGAAGCAAGTAGGGTATGCAGTCTGATTCCCAACCAGGTGATCTTGAGCCTTAGTTTGTCCAGTAATCAGCATTCTTCTGTAATATCCAGCATAGTTTTGACAGGCATCAAGAGTCACTGCAATTCCCAGACAGACAAACTGTGGAGGTGAGGATCAGTCTGGTACTGGTACCACCACTGTAGAAACACAACTTCTCTTGCTAAGCTATGCAAACTCTCCACAGATGCTTGTCTTCCAAAAGCTAGGAACTATTACCGCAGCTGGTGGATGAAACCCATGGCTTACACTGGCCTGTCTGCTCTTCCACATTAACTCTTGGCAAATCAGACACAAAAGCAAATGTAATGGAAAGCAGGGGCTGTCCAGACACGCACACTCTGTTCAGAGCATCCAGGAGGAATGCAGACGTGTGGGGAGCGGAGAATATGGGCTGTCGTGAACTCGGCACAGAGGAGTGGGTGGAGGTTGTTTTGCTTTGGGGTTTTGTGGGTTGGACCCTTTTTTTCTTTGCTTTTTTTTACTTGTCTTATATATTCTCAAAACAAAAATGGGGGCTTTTGTGGATTCTGTTAATGTGACGTTTCTCTCTAAACAGGGGCTAATTTTTAGGTTTAAGTTCCTGATGCTCATTACCCTGGCTTGCGCAGCGATGACTGTCATCTTCTTCATTGTGAGTCAGGTGAGTGACCAAACTGCTCTGTCTGAGAACATCAGCCTCTGGTTCCCTGGCCACTAACCATGTCAGCTCCCTTGCTGTCATAAGCAGATTTGATAAATTGCTTTTTGAGAAATTATTTTCATTTATTTGAAGCACTGCTATAAAATTGCTTAGGCTGACGCCTTCACAAAGGCCTTTGGCTCATGGTAAGGTTTGGGGCTGTGCTGTGTGAAATATGTGCCAACACAGTTTAGTCATTTCTGAGAACTCAGCAAGAGGAAAAATGTTCTGTTCATATTGAAAGAATCCGGTGGCTTTGTGTGCCCGCAGAGAAACAACAGAATTCAATCTTCCCTGGGTTGGCTTTGCAACCCTGCTGTTTCCGGCAGTATCTGTACCTATTTATTCCAAGCCCCACTGCAATCTCTCTACAATTGAGCTTATATCACTACTTAAATGTACTTTGAAGGTGTGTTCCCTGAGTGACTTTTCAGATGACAGCTGTTTCAATGATGTTGTTTCTGGTTGTTTCTAAGTATAGGCAGCTTGTAGCTGTGAGTGCAGGCTCACAATCACAGGTGCAGGAGCAGCTTCTCTTTCACTACACTGCTCATGCTTTAGGGTACATGGTGGGTCCCAATGCAAAATACAGCAGCAGATGGTTTTGCTCTTAAAAAATCTTTTAGGCTGAAGCAGTGATTTGAGAAATGGCAATTCAGTTTGTCATTGAGCGTTAATGACCATCACTGTATGAGCATAACACAATCTTGTCCAGTTATTCTTTAAAAGCTAGTTTACCCTTTCATCTTTGCCCTGAATGTATCTTTTTCTGATTTAAAGCCAACATTTCAGTGTGAACAGTCTGTGTATCTTCAAGCAATATTAATATTGATTATGTTTTTGTAAATCTTGACAAATCTCTGCATGTCTAAGGCTGAAGCTGTCAACCCAGGCCCTTCTTGTAAGACGGAAGCAGCAAGGCAGTACTCAGCACATTAGCTCTTCGCATTATTCATGCTGGCTTTCCTTCTGCAGAAGGTCTATTTATAGAAGTCTAATGTTTCCCCATGTAGCTAGTCATCTCCTAGGTACTGCTCTTAATGTGGCAATCTTTGCAGAACACATCAGTTTCCGCAGGCATATATCACAGAATGTGAGAGACTTTGTCATATTTAAGAATGATAAAGAAACCCTGATGCATTCATTTTATAAGGACCATTTTTTTACCTGCAGATTGAGGCTAAAAAGGAGAATCGGTCTGACTTCTGCACTACTGAATCTGTTATACTCCATTTACTCAATCCTGTTCTTATTTTCTTATTCAAAGTTAGCGCTTTAGGGGGTCACTTCTGTGTTTTACGTGATTTGGTCTTATGGAGAGCCCATGCGTGTCTGCTTTCTCCCGGGCAGGTGACCGAAGGCCACTGGAAGTGGGGGGACATAACGATACAAGTGAACAGTGCCTTCTTCACCGGCATCTACGGGATGTGGAACCTCTATGTCTTTGCCCTGATGTTCCTGTATGCACCATCACACAAGAATTACGGTGAAGATCAGTCACATGGTAAATTCCTCTAAATGATCTGAAAGCTGTCATGGGAAGAAAGTGATATGAAGTGGGTGATACCTTTTGTGCAATTTTTTTTTTTTTTTTTGCCAAAGTGCATGTTCAGCACCTTGAAATGTTATGCAAATAACAGTTTGGTCTGCCTAGCAGACGTTTTAATTAATGGCTAGGTTAGACAGGTTTGATTATTTAGCCAAGACTGTCTAAAACCTTCTACATGTTTTTTGTACTTTTTAGCATTACCCATCTGTATTAGTGTAGCTTAAGGCATGGGATGAGAAAAGGAGAAAATAGAAATCTGGGCAAGTGGAGAATGGCGATACTGTTGGATTTATTTTTCAGCAGTCTTCAGTAGCATAGCAATCATCCTTTGCTGATATGCTTGTATTTAAATAACTGTAAGTAAAAGCGTTTATAGAAATGTTGCATAGTCTGTAGCTCAAGTAGCTCCTGAAAGCCTGGACGGAATAAACTGGATTTTTTGCTTTGTAATTGTGAAATATTTTATTGTGAGACCAGGCTAATGAAATAACTTCATTTTTTAGGTGACCTGGGAGTAAACAGTGGGGAAGAGCTTCAACTCACCACCACCATCACCCACGTAGATGGACCAACGGAGGTTTACAAGCTGGCTCGCAAGGAGGCTCAGGAGTAACACTGAGATGACCTCAGCTGGGACCCAGACCGGGGTGAGAGCAGAGGGCAACACAGTGCCCTCTGGGAGGAGGCCTCTGTGACCTAACTTGCTTCTCGAGCACCCCGTACTTAATGTGTTTCACAGAGCAGTGGCACTGAACAGAACATTTGTAAACTCTTTAATATGGTGTAGTTATTTCTGGGGGGAGGGGTATGTATCTTGTGTTACACTTGAGCACGTCAAAACCTGCTAGAAAAGCATTAAAGTTGCAAAGTCGGCCATGCAGAGGTTAGGAAGGGGCAGAGCTGACACTGGGCAGTTTGTATTTGGCTGCTCTGTGCCTGTGCATGAAGGCAGTGCAGGGAGCTTGGTCAGTGCGCACATGTTCTGTGCTTTGAGTTTTCTTCTTGTGTGCAACTTCAAACAGGGTGCTGTTTGCAGGGAAAACAAAAGCCTTGTTGTAAAAGCTTTGAATTCCACTATCCATAATTGTATTGAATCTGTTTGAGGTCTTTAGTGCAGCTCTGCAACTCCAGAGGAGACCTCTGTCACTTGAATGAAACAGCTGGGCAAGGGAATAGACCAGCAACATGCTTTCTCAGTAGGTTTTCCAGGTGTAGGGGAATGTAAAAACTGGATGCCTGGGCCAAGTTGCAGGAGAAAGGCGTTCTCCTGAGGTGCCAGAGGTACCAGTCCCACAGCCAGCTCCTGCCTATTCTCAGCCCCTTTGGCTTCCCTACTGCTTGTTGTCTTCATCCATCTTACCTTCTTGTTATGGCTCATTTATTTTTATGCTGCTTGCATGTCATGGGGAGAAGGGAAAGGCCATGGGAGGGACGGCATGTTCTCAGTTCCCGTGCCTGTGAGCTGGGCAGTCCCTCTCCTCCTTGCACTGCTGCCATGATGGAGCACACTTGGCAGAGCTGGATCCTTCCAGGGATTATCTGACTTGAAAAAATCCACTTGTCATGCACTAATGTGGGTATTTGCTTTTCAGAGCAAAAGCAAAAGATGAGTTTGCTCACCCCATGCTGGGCCTAGGTGGGTCTGGCTGTGAGAGTGTTGGGAACTGGAACAGATATGGAATGGAGGTGTAAACTTGGGCTGTGCTGGGGTCCAGTGAAGGGAAGTGTTAATGAGGCCAGAATGGTCTTTGCTTTTCAGGGTACACCTTCTTCCAGGGTCTGGAGGATCCAGAGGGCCTCATCACCTGGCACTAGTAATTGTCAGTTTTAACTGCTAGTAACATGTAATTCAACCTTCCAGTTTTGTACCTAAAAGATAATAATCTGGCAGGCAGTCATAGCGGGTACTGGTAGAAACATTGTCCTGGAAAAGGCAACAAGTTGTCCTTGGATTCTTAGAACTTCTGCAATTACACCCAAGTTGTTTAAGTATCAAGTATTAAGTCTGCAAAATAAAACTACAATTGGGAAATATCAGAAGGGAGATCACCTATGAAAACCTGATCCGTCTCTGGCCAGTGTAAGCATTATGACATGCAATGAAAGCCCGTTGCCTGCTGGCTTTATTGTCACATTCTGGCTTGTCATGGTTGAGGCACTGGGCAGGAGTTGAGGCTGTGCAGCTGGAGCTCTGCTTTGCACCAGGAGGTGCCGGTTCATCACGATTCTCACCCCAGCAGAGGCTTGTACTTGATGAGGCCCATCCCTGGCTGCCCATGCACCTCTGCACACCCATGCACCTCTGCACACCCATCCTGCTGTTAGCATGAGGGGGCAGCTCAGTTTGGCTCTAACCATCCCTGTCACCATTTCAAGCATGATAGTACCCAAATACAGCACCAACTTCCCTTGCCTTTTGCTTTCCATTCCCTGTGTTTCTTGAGACAAGTCCATACTTCATCTGGGGTGAGGTGTCCAAATAATTCCTCTTTATTTTCCCGGCCCACCAGGGAAGGGGACCAGAAGGCTGGTGCCTGCTCCTCGGCTGCATGCAGGGCTGGCCGGACACCCAGTCTCCTTGCCAGCCTTGCCCCAGAAAGGATTTCTTTTTGAGACTGCTGACTGTGCCAAATTAACTATACTGGGAGGTGCTTGGGCTGTTACAATCCCAGTCAGATAGGTGCTCTATAAAGTAGCATTTGAAATAACTTTTTTTTTTTAAGAACTCAACACTGAAGAAAGAGGGTAGCGTATATAATCTCACATCCCTTCAGTTTCTGGGAGCTCCAAGTTGTGCACCATCGAACTGGTCTCTGATCAGGGTGCAGCACACTGGGCAGACCCCATCTGCAGAAAGATTACCCTGGTTTCATTAATTCAAGCTATTCTAGCATTTTCTTAAAATAAAACAATTTTGTTTGTCATTCAGTTCACTCCCACCGAGATCTTCAGCTCCCCCTTAACCCTGACAGCACCTCAGCTGAGATGTGGGTTCAGATCCAAGGAATGTCAAATGCATTGCTCTGGGTGAAGTCACTGTAGCACAGAAAAAGTGCTGACCACTGCTCAAGGAAGTAGCTTTGGCTAATTTTGGATACTTAAACACTGATCATTTTTTGTAAGTTTGGGGTTTTTCTGTAAAGTGGGGTGATCGTGTGCCTGTAATGAAAAGAAATATAGCTTAAGAAAAAAAGTAAAAGGGGGGGAGCACTTTTTATATGTAGAACAAGGACTGGGACTGCACCTTCAACAAGGACAGCAAAATGTAACTTGTAAGAGATTTACAAAAGGAAAACAAATGTTCGTAGGTACAAGTGGTGTTCCTGCTTGCAGTAGTTGTTCAGTTACAAAGTGAATTAAATTTACGCACATCACTAACTCAGCATTTTCCTGGCTGAGCACTCGACTTTGCAACTTTAATGGCCATTTTACATTGGGTTCTTATGTGATATTTATGTTGTTTCAATAGATGTGTCCATGGTTTCTTTTACAGCTTAGTATAGCGTTGCGTTTTGTAAAGGTTCCTTACAAATGGGGAATTGCAGCTTTAAAACCAAATTTTGTGTCAAACACTAACAATTTGTTTACGGGCATGTGTATGTGTGCGTGTGTGTGGCTTTTTTATTTCTTAATTCCTAAGCCCTACTCATATGTCTCAGAAATAGTCCCTGGGCTTTATTAAAATATATCCTTTTTTGTTTAGGTTGAGTTCAGTTTTTACTGAATGCTTTAAGCAACCTGGAGTACATGTAGTTTTGTTAATTTAAATAAAATATACAATATTGTGGATTTGTCATCAGGCTGGTTCACTGACTGAGAAATCATAGCTCTTCTGGGATCTTGTGTGCTTTTAGTTGGTCCTTTCCTTCAGGCAGTTGCAAGTCCCACAACTTGTTGCTGGGGGAAATGGTTGGCTCGCTTGGATAATTTTCTCCCGCATCTCTCCAAATGCTTTGCAGTGCAGGATCACAGTGCTTTGACACTGATGGCTTTTTGACATTTAAGGCATTTGCTATAGGATTAATCACCAGCAGAGCCATTTCTGCCTTGTCTCTAGAGCATTGGTTGCAGCTCCTCTCACCTGCAGGCTGCAGTGCTGAGTGCCCCTTTTCCACCAATCTGCTCCCATGGCAGGGCACTACTGCTAGGCTTTTCTTTGGGATCTGTCCCCTAGACCTGCCTGTCCCTGCTTGTCAGCCCTGGAGTCGGTAGAGCTTTACTGTGAACTTTCCATGTTGGGTGTTACACCACTATGACAAGATTTGGGTGTTCTCATTTGGAGGTGCTGCCTGCTGCTGCTCCCCAAGTTGGCTTTCTGTCTGTAAACCAGGAAAAAAAAAATCTCTACAGCTTACACTTAAAGAGTAATGGAAAATTTGATGCCAGCATATTAATTTCAATATCAAGAGCCTGAAGTTCCCATTGCAGTAGGGATAAATGCCCTGATAAAATAGCACGTGAGAGGGAATCTGGGCTGCTGAGTTTTAGGCAGAGCCTGTGGCTCCATTTCTGTCGCAGCCTGTGTTGCCTACAGCTTCTCCACCACAGTGAGGAACTGGGGCTGCTCAAAGACAGACCAGAGGCAGTGCAGCACTTCCAGGCTTTAATGAATTTCAAAAGAGCAAACTGATGAATTTTAAATAACTAAAACCACTGCTGCCCTCCCACACACTTCTCTTCCCAGGGTCTTTTTGGCAGCTCCGTGCTGGCACGGCACAGCCCTGGGCTGCCCTCTGCTGCCAGAACTACACAGCTGCTAGCCAAGACTGCAACAAAAAATAAACCCCTAATCTCTAAAAATGTGGCAAATCTGCTTACATGTACCAGTTCCTGTTACCTGCAAGATGCTGCTCAGGGTCTGAGCTGTCCGAGGAGCTTTGTGCTTCTGTGCCACCAGGGAGGGACACAGTGAGAACTGGAGAGGAATGGGGAAAAACTGCTGAGAGTTTCTTTAAAAAAGCTACCTGGTGTTGCTATGAGCAGTCAAAGTTAGGAGAAGGGAAATGTATTACAATAGATCTTGGCGGGGGAGCTGGGGACTCGGCTCTTGAGGCCAGCAATAGGTCTTTGACTGGAACAGTCTGACTGGTTTTCTTGTTGGACCAATTTCTGCATTTTCTTAGGAGAAATCTGGCACCAGTCTCTCTTCTCTAAAACTAATTTCTGACTGAAGAGCAAAGTGAGAAGCTGCAGCAGGCTCTAGTGCAGCCTGATCTGCTGTTCCTTTTCTCCCAGTTGTGCCAGTGCCAGGTGAGGTGTGAGCATGAAGTGCTGAGCTGATCTCCTTCAAACAGAAACATCAGTCCAGGATGATGATGTCCAGAGCTCCCTCTGCTCCTGCCCTCCCAGGGGACCCTCCCACAACAAAGGGAGCCACGTTAAGTCTTTGCTGTGATACCTGCAGTGATGTTCTGGTAGGTGCTGGGGAACTGGGCTTGTGACCCTGATGACTGTCCCTCTGAAAAGGTGCATTAGGTCTAGGAAAGGCTCAGGGAAGGGTGATGAATAGGTTTGAAGGACACATGGCTGTGCCTCACTACATGCCTGTGTGCAGGCTCCAGCAGTAAGGCTTGCAGGATGGATCTAGCCATTGTTTCCCAGACTAAAACTGGAAGAAGCAACTTTTGACTGAGTGGGTCTGAGTGTCCTAGCAGTGTCCTAACATTGTCTCCAGGCCCAGTTGTGCTGATGAGCACCGGCTCTGGAGAGGGAGGTGCTGGTATGCATTCCTTGGCCTTTTTAATGGGCTCCTAGCAGTCCCCAGGCAATCAGTATGTTGTGGGACACTGGAACACGCCCCCTCTCCCACCACAAATCCTGTAGCCCAAGGCTATTGTACAGGAATTCATTAAGATGAAAATAAAGCATTCGCTGTATTGATGGGAGAAGAATTGCAGGAGGCTGAACTGCAGGAGATGAGATGTACAGAGCTGGGGGCTGCTGCTCATGGCCACTCGTTCTTGTTACAAATGTCTGTCACTCCTGCTCTCAAAGATGAGACACAGAGCATTTATTACTGGGGTAAAGCAATAAGCAGCAACATTTATTTTTGGAAAGATTTTGCTCTGTGGTTGACACAGAGATCTGTCATGGGTCTACTTTCCTACTTAGCACCTTACATTACATTCTATAAGAGCCAGTGGCTCTTTGAGCTTCTCACTTGTCAGAGACTATTAAAGGAAATCAATACGCACTGCAGACTTTAGACCTAGAGTTTCAATAAAATACTAGATCTTATCATGGCTATAATTGTTGGCACCTTCTGCCTCTCCCTCTCTGATGTGTAAGAGGTAAGTTTGGAGCTGGTGCTGCACAGAGCACAGCTCAGCTGCCTCTGGCTGCCACTGTTGCTCCTGCTCTTCTCTCCCCTCCAGCCTAGCTGTGATTGCATCTGCTTCAGGGCCCTCCCTTTGCTGGCATTACTGGGGCAGGAGTTCCTGAGGTATCTCCATGAATTGCTCTCTCAGGTCCCACTGGAAGGGCTTACTTTCACTGCCGTTAATTTTGATTACCGGGCTAAGATAAGCTAATGTAATTAGTGCCCCTTCTGCAGCATTCAGCCCTCTCGCAGGAGCCTCTCTGGAGATCACACTGGCTGGCGAGGGCTTCCTAAATCTCCTCTGCAGGTTTTGAGTGGGCAGGTGTTTTGGGGGTTATCCCTTCTTGCTGCTGTGCTGAGCACTGAGGAACTCAGAGCCTGGGCTCCCCACTTGCTCATGGGCAGACTGCGGGGCAGGTGTTTGTTTCCAGCTCAGCTGAGCTGATGTGTGATGGCTCTGTGCAGTTAATTCCTCACTGAGATGGTTTAAATATTGTCCTGTCCTTTGGCTGTTTCATTATCTTGAGTCAAGGAAAGTTTATACCCATTATAATAGCAGACATTAGTGTTTTCTTCTGTTTTTTTTTCATCCTCGTTTGATTGTGCTAAAGCCCTCCAGAGTTTCCAGAGTAAGGGCACTCTTCCAGGTACAGCTGAGGCTTACTCATGAGATGGATGTTATGGCTCAAAAATAGATAAGCCACTCTGGAACATTTTCTAATAAATATTTCAGAGGCTGAACTGCGCTCCCACGTATCGGCATTGCTTGGAAGAGACATCCTTTCTGATAAGACCTATGCACCACTGACACACATCTTCTGGGTTTTATAATAATCTCTGTAATTCCAGAGGAAAAAAATCCCTTTCCTGTCTTCAGCTACTGTCTCATACCTCTCAGGAGGCATCGGTGACATTCAAAGCAATATTAAGAAGATGGCTGGGCTGGCCATGAATATCAAGCTCCATCTCCCACATGAAAAGAAAATCTTTGATTGGCTCCAGAGGAAAAGCAGTGGAAATGGAGCACAGTGAGGATGGAGAAGGAGCGGGGCCTGCTGCCGAGCCCTGGGGTGCCATGCTCCTTCCTGTACCCCAGGTTACTTGGACATCCCCAGCAAGACCCTGGGGCTTTTGGGAGCTGTTAGTGCCATGCTGCAGTGGTACCCAGAAGTTGGACATTTTAACTTCAGGAGGTCAGAACTGGAGTTCTCTAACTTCCTCTGTAATGGCATAGCAAGTAAAATACAGTGGTTTCTAATTTGGAATTGCCTAAAGTGCCTATGTTCTGGCCCATTTTCAGCCTGGCTGCTTGCTCACTGATACAAGTTGTGTGTGAATCCGCACAGGAGCTGAGGGCTGTCAGACCCTAAATGAAATCCATTTCTGGGGTGCCTCATCCATGCTCAGGTATGAGCACTCCTCACTCATCCTCCCTGCCAGTAGCAAGTAAGGGGGAGGCAGCAGCAGGAGCTGCAGGCGTGCACCTAAAGCAAGGCTCCCCCTTCATCTCAAAAACATTGACCTGCATGATTTCAGCCATGGCAGCTCCAGGATGAAGCTAAGAGCAGACCCTGCAGATGCTCTTCTCTCTAAAAGAAACCAATGAAGTTTGGTGGAGCATCTCCCAATTAAAGGGGGATTTACTACCCTGAACATGGATCGAAGAGCAGTCAGGAGCATTACCCAGGCTAGTAAACCAAGAAAGTACGTTCTTGTGCAATCTCTGCAAGTCTGAGGAGAGTCCTGACGTAACAGAAACAATCCCTGGTAAAGTCACTATAGAAAAGGGATCTGATTGTCTTCACCTGTCCCTTCTGTGGGTCCCCACTGCTGTCCTGCACTAGCTCACAGCTCCAGACATTCCCCAGGCAATTTTCCACAGCAGCAGCAGGAGGCAAAGAAGCAGATGATGCCTCTCCCCCCTGCTCTCTCTGCCCTCCAGGGAGGCTCTTGTGAACAGCTGATTTCAATTTAAAATTCCTCTGTTTGCTGTCAGCTCCAGCCCAAGTAAATCCTGACCACCAGCTGGGCAATAAGCCAGCATCTCATGGACACATCTCTCCTCGATTGGGCAGTCTCACCCAAGATTGAGGTTCTGCACAGGACATGTCTCTCCTTCCCATCCTTTCTTCAAGGATGCTGGAGACCTTCCCACTCTTTTGCCTCTGCTACATTAACTCACAGCTTGTTTCCTACTGTTCTCACTGGAGAAGAGTCAAAAATCCTTCCCCAGACACAGGAGCCCGCTGGCTTTTCACATTGCCTTACTTATCAAACAAATGCTTCTTGGAAAGAGCTGCGTTATGGCTCCTGCTTGTCAGGGCTCGATTTTGTGCCCAGCTAGGTAGGACTTCTGCACCCAGCTGGTTAGGACTGCCTAAAGTGGGTAAGAGCAGATCCCAGGCACAGGTACCTAGTTGGGTTCAGATGGGCAGTGGCTGAGGAATAGTAATCCACCCAAAACCCGCAAGGCTTGGAAATGTCTGTGAATGGGATGTCTGCCTTTGAGCAAGTGTGGCTATCTAAGATAGGGAAGAAGCTACTAATTACTAGTTAGCATTTCATTGTGTATAATACATACCTCATAAACACCAGAAAAAAACACCAGAAATTATATTTTATGAATCAGCTCAGGAAAACCCCATTAATGACAGGATTCAGGCAAAGTGAATGATGCAGGTTATTAGGCGGAGCAAGTCACCCTGCTGGAGAGACAGGAACTGTAAAAGCAGCCACGGGAATGTTCCAGCAACAGGAAGGTGAGAGTTAATTAAATCCTCCCCTGAGCAACTTGAAGCAGGCAGACAAAGGCAGGTGGGACTCCGTGCCTGCTACAGAGAGATGTTTCTGGATTTGTCAGGACTCAAAACCAGAGCAAAGGTGAGGGAGAAAAGGAAAATGTTTTAAATGGACACAAGTGTCACCTGGATTGGAAAGGGCTCTCGTGGCAACTTTTGTGAGGGTCTAGCCATGTCCTCATCTGTGATGCCGCTTGCAGGCACTGGTGCCATAGCCTAAAGGACTCAGGGAAGTGAAGCCTTTGCAAAGGGAAGGTCTCTACTCTTGGAGAGAAAACATTTAATTTCTCCAAACAGATCCCTACAGGAGATTAAATGCACAGAGGACTTTCACCACCATATATGCACATCGTCAGGACAGCCTAGGTACCGTTACAGCATCCTGTGGATGTAAGAATCCCCAAGGACAAAGTCCTGGAGAGCTGGATAAGCTGCAATGCCCTGATGTCACAGGCTTGGGCACAGGCACTAGGTGTGGGTCTTGCTTAAACAGTTTGATGTAAAACTACATGCAAGGAGTGGCAGGCAGCAATTTAAGGTTCTCTGGGCTGCACAAGGGAAGGAGCATCTTCAGCTTGCCAAGGCACAATGGATCCTGCAGTGGGGACAGGAACATGATGGAGGAATTCAGGAACCAGCACTATGACTGCTCCAAAAATCAGATGGCAAATGGGGTCAGCTTAGGAGTCAGCATTCCCCAGCAAATCCTTCAGGAACAGTGATTATGTTGCAGGAGGCGGAAACATGGACCTCAAAGACAGAGTATTTGACAGGAGGTGTGGAGAGCTGGGAGAGAAATGGGCATGGGGCAGCTGATGGTGCCAGTTACCTTGAAGTGGGATGTTTTATGAATACATCTATATTTTAAAATGAAGGTATTTGGGGTTTGCAGAGGCCTTAACAAAGTGAAGAGAAAAGGTGTGCTGAATGAAAGCGTGTGGAAAATTGCAGCTGACATGACCAGGCAGATCTCCTCAAGCTCTTACACAGCGATATCTGCACAGGAGCATGTTGCTGGCAGCACACAGAAGTGTGCATATTATGCACAGCCGAGCAGGAGCCTGCCTGTCCTCTGCACCTCTTCTGGGCACCTTGCCACCACAACGATGTCCTTCGGGCATTTCACTGCAGGAGGTATTTGATTTTGCTCATAGTCTAAGACTTCACTTCTAATCTTCTGTGGTTACCCAGCAGGCAACCCCTTGTATTTACACCTGCAGAGCTGAGCACAGGTTTCTTCAGATGACAAATTAACAATAGGAGAAAATCTCCTCAACAGCAGCAGGCCTCCACATAGTTGTGATTCAGCAGCTGGGATTAGAGCATTAATAATTCTCTAATGTAATAGAAGTACAGTTTATTAGAACTAATTTTCGTCCTTTTGTATTAAGCATGAAGCAATGATGACTCATGTACTGTTAAAGCGATCTGCTTTATTCCTCTATGTTCATTTTCCTCATTATTATTATACAGGCTACCCAGAGAAGTTGTGGATGCCTCATCCCTGGCGGTGTTCAAGGCCAGGCTGGATAAGGCTTTGAGCAACCTGATCCAGTGGAAGGTGTCCCTGCCCATGGCAGCAGGATTGGAACTGGATGATCTTTAAGGTCCCTTCCAACCCAAACCATTCTATGATTCTAAGATTTCTATGCTTCTATGATTTAATTATTTTATTATTATTACTGTTGTTGTTATATCATTGTTATTATTAATATTCCAGACAGGAACTTTCAAAGCAGCTCAGTCCAACTGGGCACTTATTGGCTCTAGAGGCTTTTTTGATGGTCACAGTTATAGCTCCCCTTAGTTTTGGATGGCTTTTAAGCCAAGTTCTACCTCTTGTGGTTTTGAGTACCTTGCAAAAATTGGGTGTTCTGCTTATACATTGTGTAGCTGAGATGAGAATTGGCCCTAATCTCTGACTTTGAGACAGCTCGCTTCTGCGTCTAAAACAGCTGGCCCAGTAGTTGAGCATCTGCTTTTATTTTCCCCTACTCAATAATTCAGTGAATGATGACAGGACTTGACAGGGCTTCATGTTAAGATTGAAGCTCCTTTAGAAAATCCTCTGGGCTTTTTTTGTGTTGGACAAAAAATCCAGAATAGTATGAAATGGATCCAAAGACCCTTTTTTTTCATCTGGGATAGGAGGCAGGCATTACAAGGCTGCTCTGTAAGGATAGGAGTGGATTCAAAACAGATGGGAGAATACCATGGAGTCAGGGAGGCAGCAAGAAGGCAGAAGCAATAACCTGAAAAACTGCAAATGGTTTTGGAAGAATAAGCTTGGGGAAGGACTGAGGAATGTTTTCTCCACAAGAGCTCACTAACGCTTTAGGTTCTGCTCTACCTCTCAAAGTAAGATTCGGCTACAGACAGAAACTGGTTAGGTGCTCAACTAAGAGAAAGAAACTCACTGCAGCAGCCTTCGAACAGCAGGTGCAGGCCTGGTAATGGATGCTACAATACTGGGGGTAGACCAGCCAGTAATTTTTTTATCAAAGTATCCATGTGCAATGGTAAAGAAGTAGGGCCCTCAGAATTCAGGATGTGACCAGGTGTTGTATATAATCCATACAGCCCTGAGCATAAATGGTTCATGAACCACATTAATTTTCAGTAAGCTGAAAATATACAGTGGGAAGACAAGAGATGCGATAGCAGGGAGACGCAGAAGCAGTGCAAGTGCAAATGGAAACAGGATGGGAGAAAGAGGAAGGAAAGATTCTCAGCACCTTCAGGACCCTTCTACTGGTTTCTCTTTCCCTCAAAGCAAGGAGGGACTACCAGGAAAGAGTAGCGTTGCCTCTTCAGCCATCAGAAATTCACCTAATACAGGAGCAGCAGTCTCAGAGCCTGACACAAGGACAAGTCTGTGCCAACAGATTCTAGGCTTACCGGATATTACCCTGGTGGTGATGTGGGACGACATAGCCAGCACCACTAGCGTGTCTCCTCTTATGTGCAGATGCTCAGTTGTTTTTCCTTTGTTTCTCAGCAGCACCTGCACCGTGGGGGATCACAGCTGTTGCTGCACTGACAGGGAAGGTGTCACAGCACTAACCACCTTCTCATACAAAGCTAGCTTGGTTCCTGGTGCAGATCTGCTCTTCATGAGTTGCTGCTCAGAACAAAGGTGGGCACATGTCCAATAAGGCAGGCACAAGTGGGGGCAAAAATTTCCTCCAGTATCAAGAAGAATGAAAACTATTCCCAGGCCTTGAGAGAAGAGTGAGAACATGTGACCACGCTCACACCAACATGTTTCTCCACAAGAGCCATGGTGTCTACCCTCAGACATGGGAGCATGGCTTTCCTCTGTGGCACAGCCTCTTCAGCATCCCTTCAGGTGGGCAATGTGGTTTAACTGTAACAATAAAAGAGTGAACCTTGGCAAAGGGGTTTCTTAAACACCCCCATCTTGGACAGCAGAAGAGTTACAGAAAAGACAGCCAGGCCCTGAAGACACCCCTTGGCCAAGGGTACCCTCACCTTCTCCCAGCTGGAGCTGAGCTGTAAACAGGGCCGTTTGTCCCCTTTGTGCTCTTTCCACTGAATGTCCTGGCAGTGAAGCACCACAAATACCCTTGGTCACATTTTAAAACTGCCATATTCCTGGGTTCCCAGCCTTGGCTGCCGCTTCCCCAGAGCCTGGCCATGCCCAAGCATGCTGGCCAGGTCCATCATCTCCTGCTGAGGCAGCCTGGTGAAGGGGCTGGAGAACAAGCCTTATGAGAGGAGAGTGAGGGAGCTGGAGTTGTATAGCCTGGAGAAAGGGAGGCTGAGGGGAGACCTTATCAGTGTCTACAACTGCCTGAAAGGAGGTTGTAGTGAGGTGGGTGCTGGCCTCTTCTCACAAGTAGAAGGTGATAGGATGAGAGGAAATGACCTCAAGTTGCGCCAGGAGAGGTTCAGGTTAGACATAAGGAAAAGTTTCTTCATTGAAAGGTTTATCAGGCATTGGAATGGCTGTCCGGGGAGGTGGTTGAGTCACCATCCCTGGAGGTGTTTAAAAAACAGGTATTAGGGATAAGATTCAGTGTTGGACTCAATGATCTCAAAAGTCTTTTCCAACCAAGCGATTCTATGATTCTGGGGGGCTGGCTAACGCTTGGGTGCAGCCTGCCACAGCGGTTATCAGGCACTGGAACAGTGCACAGGTACAGTTGGAGTCAATGATCTCAAAACGACGCCAAACCAAACGGTTCCACGGTTCCACCACTCCACACGAACCCCCAGCTCCCGGGCCAGCCCGGCCCCCGGGGCGGAGGGCGGGCTTGGGGGCTGACTCGGGCTGCCCCGCACGGCTGGCAGCCATTTTGGGGCGTGAGGGCGGCCCCGCAGCCCCTGCGGGGGGGCAGGGGGCCCCCGGAGCGCTGCTCGGGCGGCGCCGAGGCGGGGGAGCCTTCTCCCGCCGGGCAGCGGCCGGTGCGGGCTGCAGCCGGCGGGGGTGCGTGGGGAGACTCCTCGTAAAGGAGGAGGAGTGCGACTGGGGCGCTGCGGTGTTTGCCGGCGCGAGGGAGCCAGAGCGCAGCAGCGGGGCGGGGCGGGCACGGCCCCTCGGCGCATCCCCGGGACAGAGCCCGCCCTGCCCGGGCAGGGGGTGCGGCTCGGGGGGAGCAGCGGGGAGAGGCTGGGGCGAGATTGTGCCTGGAATTGCAGGGATGGAGCCCCCGAAGCGGCTCTGACAGCTTCAACCACCGGATCCAGGGGTTGCGTGGAGTAATGATTCAGTTTCACGGGGATCTTGAGGGGAAGGCTGGATTTTAGGGTGTTTTCTAAGGCACAGGGTCAGGCAGGTTCCCCGCAGAGGATGGGAACGCCCGGAGCGCTGCCGAGGCCAGTCTGTCCATCTGTCCCCGCAGCGGGACCGGGATCTGTCCCTGGGGCGGTGCCGCGGTCGGTCTGTCCGTCTGTCCCCGGGGCGGACGTGGCCCAGCCCGCTGCGGTGGTGGCCGCCCAGCGGGGATGCCGCATCTCTTGGGGGCTCCGCAGGCTGCGGGTGGCTGGAGAGAGCAGGGAGAGGGGCGGCCCTGGGGGCGGGGGCGCAGGCAAGGAGCCTCCCCCGAGCTCCATCCCCTCCCGCCCCGCAGGTCCCTGGCTCGGGCCGGAGCCGGCATAGATTACCCCTGGCTGGAAGGCGGTGTCAGTCCCGTTTCGCCGCCGGTGGGGCCGATGGCTGCAGGTGAAGTCCCTTTCCCTTGTAACGCGAAGCGTGCCGGGGTGCATGCCTGGGGGGGAGCGATTTGCTTCTGTTTAGAAAAAGGATGGGAGGGGAGTGACCGAATTAATTGCTTATTTCAGCAGCACACCGTGAAATTACCGAGATGGAGTGAACGATCTATTTGTCTTTCTCTCCTCCTGCTCCTCTCTTTTCCTTTTGCCCCCTCCCTCTCCCTTCCCCGCAGGCCACCTCTGCATAGGGGGGTGTAAACTTGAAGAACTCGAGCATTTTCCAGCTGGAATCCTCACTGGTGTCACAGCACAGCAAACATGCCTGAACAAAGCAATGATTACCGAGTGGTTGTGTTCGGAGCAGCAGGGGTTGGCAAAAGCTCTTTGGTCCTTCGTTTTGTAAGGGGAACTTTCAGGGAAACCTATGTTCCCACGATCGAAGATACATACCGGCAGGTCATCAGCTGCGACAAGAGCATCTGCACCCTTCAGATTACAGACACAACGGGAAGCCATCAGTTCCCTGCTATGCAGAGGCTATCTATCTCCAAGGGGCATGCTTTCATCTTGGTGTACTCTGTCACCAGCAGGCAGTCTATGGAAGATCTTCAGCCAATCTTTGAACAGATTTGTCAGATTAAAGGGGACATTCAAAAAATTCCAATAATGTTGGTGGGAAACAAAAGCGACGAGGCCCAGAGGGAGCTGGATGCCAGCGAGGGGCAAGCGTTAGCCAGCAAGTGGAAGTGCTCCTTTATGGAGACATCAGCTAAAATGAACTACAATGTGCAGGAGCTCTTCCAGGAGCTCTTGAATTTGGAGAAGAGGAGAACTGTTAGTCTCCAGGTGGACGGAAAGAAATCCAAGCAGCAGAAAAAGAAAGACAAACTGCAAGGCAAGTGCTCTGTTATGTGATTGACTTTGGCTGGACTTGCACCACTGCATGGTATAATCAGAGCATGGACTCCCACAGAAAATGTATTTCTACTGGAGGTTTCAGAGGAATCCAGGCTATTGCTTTTCTCTAAAATCTCCACTGGATTATTTTATGTGTTGGTTTTAAAGAGGATGACTTTCTGCATGTTTATTTTTTTAAAATGTTTGATGTTAGCAGTTATATGTGACTAAAAGTTTTTAATGCAAGAAGTTTACAGAAAAGTGTCAGTCAGAAATAAACATCTCTATTCCTGTGAGTACATGCTAGTTTTAAAGCATGTCCAGCCTATTGGCTCTAAAATAATAGTATCTAAATGTGTATATTTAAAAAATTGTTTTCAGGAATCTGTTGACCAGAGCAAATATCAAACACAGGTGGGCATTTGCTCTGCAAATGAACACATATGCAGGTCCAGGTGCTTACATTTTCTGCCTTGCCCACCAAAGATGCAGTTTTTCCATGGTCAAAGTTAAGTTTTCCTGTGTGCTGTGCAATTCCTGAGACTTCTGCAGTTCTATGAGGGATTACAACTATGCCTGTGTATAATCAGAGCTGTTAGCTTTTCACCCCTTTTACTTTGACTTCCCCTGTTCACTGAGGCAGGAGGTTCCATGTGCTCTGGCTCCTCATCCAGGGGTGATTCTCTGCATCCTTAAGCAAGAGCTGCCTCCTTCAAGAAGGTAGTCAGATTGTTGTAAGTACCAGTTGATACCAGCTAGTTATCTTGGCAATTTGCCTTTCCTTTCTCAGCTGTCAGTCTGGTTTTGCATGTGGCTGACACTACTCTTGCAGTCTTCCTGGAGTTCTCTTAGGTATTTCTTAGGCATTTTCATTTACCCTCTCTTATTTTCATCCGAGTGACCCAGGTTTTAGTTGAGGCTTAGGACAAGTCAGTTCAGGTAACGCTGCTTTGGGAGGAAGCATCTACACCTCTCTCTCTCTCTCTCTCTCTCTGGTCAGCTGTGCCGTAGATCTCCTGCTTTGTTTTGTGTATGTGTTTAGCACAAGAAGATGATAAGGACTTCAGTGTTGCATTGTAGATCTGATATTTACCCAGCAGCATAGTTGTGACATTAAGAGATGTGGGAGAGAGGAATCACTTCTTTTTATAGCACTTTTCTAGTGAAATGATTTTATTGTTGAGGATGAACAATGTATGGAGCAGAAGATGCTGGAAAGTACACACCTTTTCTTAGCTTGAAAGCATTAGTGTCTATTAATAACTGCTGTTTTGCTATATAAGATGCTAGAGAAGGGCCTCTTGTCTCAGCCATTGTTTGTTCATGTGTTGCAGACTAACACACAAAGCTGTGAGGTTTGTATTCATGTTAGTATTTCATATTTGAATAACTCTTACAATCAGTGCTGGCTCCTGATGTTCCGTTGTCTCCTCTGTCTGTCCAAGAGCTGATTTTCTGGTCTCCTCGGGCTATGCCTACAGAACCGTTAAGGGGCCATTTAGCTCCGTGTGTGCCAGAGGAGTCTGTCTGTTGCAGCTGGAGCCCTTGGACTGTTTGATTCAGCAGAAGATCTTATTCATTATGATTTCAGAAACCCAGGCAAGTTCTGCATAAGTGTTTGGTGCTGGCTGAAGTGTTACACTCACTTGCCAGAATAAAGTGTGGATTTGCCAAGCTGATACAAAGGCTCTACACCTGATTTTTCTTATTGGAGATGATATCCCGCAGGTCCTGTGAGCTTCTTGTACTGTAGGGGTGGTGCTGAGTGATGTGGTCCTCAGTACCACTGCTGTGGGTATCCTTCTCTTCTGTTGCAGTCAGAGGTGAGTCAGGCTGAAGGGCAGCTGTAGAAGCAGCCATAGCAATTTTGCTTGAAAATAACTCTCGTTTTCCCCTTTTTAACTTTGTGCATGGATTTTGATCTCTCTATTCTTTCATTTCCAGGCAGTTACGCAGAGCTTCTCTGTGGGTCACTTTTAGCATCTGGTGATTATTATTGCAAAGACTATTTTGGTTCCATTCCAGCCTTTGAAACCCCTATAAGTCATTTTATATTTAAGCCTTTTTAAAATGTCATGAGACCTAATAATGTCTCTGCAACTCCCACAGCCTTCATGGAGATGCCTGTGGAAAGGCAGGGCAGAGTGTATCTGATTATTCACACACCCAGGATGTTCTGTAATGTGTCATTATCACTGCAGTGTTTTCCGTGTCTGTGGTGTGCAGAACACTGGGAACTGAGGTCTGGCGGAGCTCAAGGAATAACTAATATGAAAAAAACAGGCTTATTCCCTCTTGCACCTGGCAGATTCCTCAATATGCTTTTGGTGCCTTCGAGAAGAAGTCCCACAGACTGCATGAGTGATGGAGATGCTGGGGTGCTGGTGATACTGGATGCTGTTTTGGGGGCATCAGCCTAGCAGCCTAGAGGGGATTGGGAAGGAGAGACTCATGATGTGGCTGCCATTCATGCTGTGTAAATAATCTGTGTTTTGGGTGTGCTAGAGCAATTGTATGGTAAATTAAAACTGTATTAATAAATAAATTGTATCATTGTATTTATTTACATATAAACTGAACTTGTCTGATTTATGTGTCTGTGTAATCTATCATTCTTATAGAATGGAAATTTGTTTTAATTGAACTGATGCATGTCAATATGTTGGCTATTAAAAGTTCCATACAAATCTAAATTAAAGGGTACTATCTTCACAGTTTTCCAGGGACCTACGCAGAGGATGCTTATAGTTAGCAACAAAGTGAAAAATGATGTGTTGTTTGGAGACACCTGTGAATTGTTATGAAACAGTGGCCACATTCTGCCCGTAAATGAATGTTACTTCATAAACCTTGCATTTGGATTTGCTTCTCACAGCCAGGAACTGGTGTGTTTGTGTGTTCTGGCACAGTGGTGGCATTGTTCCCTTGTGCTCTTGTACTACTAGTCTTGGGCTGATGTTGTTCTGATGTGATGGCATAGCTATAGAATTACTGCCCTCGGACTAACTGTAGAATAGCTGAAGACCCATCAGTTTTAGAGACTGAGGTGTAAGTTTTTGCTAAAACTATCTTGAAGTACAGATAGTGATTGAAAAGTTTATTGCACACATGCTTAAATTTTATTTCTCATGTAGGAGCATTTTGCTGAATTAAAGGAATAATGATTTTTCTTTAAAAATCGAAATGTTTTGCAGCATAAGGAGCATACATTAGAAGCAAATTCTTTAGCTTTTTTGAGTAAGTGCAATTTAAAATTAACAGATTTTGTTTGTTGGTTTGGGTTGGGTTTGTTTGTTTTTTTTAAAAAAGGGTTCTGATGAAAGACGTTCAGGAAAAATCATTTGTCTGGAGTAAACAAGCAGTTCTGGTGCAGCTCCTATATTAACTTACAGGTTTGGTCCTTAACTGCTGTGTACCAATGAGGCAGTGACAGTATGTTTTATGGAGCTATTTATTCATCCTGTAACCTCTTCATCTTGTAAATATGCCCTGACACCCTGTTCATATCTGGATGGTAACTCACTTTTTCCCAAGTTGGTATTTTTTCTCTGTCTTTTTTCTGTAATGCTCTTCACGAGCTCAGTTGTGGTGAGACAAGGGCATTGAAGGTGCTGGTATGACTTGTTGAGTTGCTATTAATGTCTGCATAACGTCTTTCCAGGATCATGAGGTGAACACAGTAGACTATAAAAATTGTCTGCGCAATGTCCTGAATGAATCACGTGACAGGCCAATAGCCTGGGTGCCTGGATGAAAGCTGAGCCATTTCAGACAAAGTCACTGAATTTTCTCGCTACCCTCTGTCTCAGGACTTCTTCAGGAGCGGCAATTTCCAGCTTTGGCCAGCTAGGTACCTATTTCCAGCACTAATTTAATCCTGTCTTTCAGTTTCTCCACCATCCACAGCTTCAAGTAGAAGAACATGGACTGAGTTAAGCATTAAGGAAGGTTGTTCTTAGATCTGCAGTTCAGAATCTCAAGCTTGCTTTAAAGCTTGGCTCAAATTTTGCTCTGAAAAATCAGTTCCGTGCTTTCCACCATGTGAAACTCTAAATAATTTTCAGAAACAGCGTTGCAGCTCATTCTGGAGGACGTGTTAAGTAGTATTCAGACTAGAAGGTGCCAGGTCAGAAGACATTTAATGGACAACAATAATGGCATTGCAGGCCGCCTGAGTCTTTGCTGGAGGGAAAATATTATGGCACCTTTCATTTTAAAGCTATTCCAAGGTTTCCTGTCTGCAATCCAGAAATTCAAACATTTCCTAATTACTAATACTTATTTCCATGCTGACCAGCTTGAGGCATCTTCCTTCCTGAATCTGACCAACAAAATAGGCGTCAGGAGAAAATGCCAGGGAGGAGAATCACAAACAGCTCTTGTGCGACTTGCAACAGAAAAATGTGAGCAGTAGCTGGAATGTCCACCCACGCATGTATTTTAAAAAACAAGCAGCCAGAATATTGCTGTGTTCTCATTCCTCTTCCCAGAGCAAAGCAGGCACATGATTAGTGTAACAAACAGCTCTGAACAAAAAGCAATATTGCTTTATATGCATGGTCTGTAGGTACAAGGTACTCAGCACGCTCTAGAAGAGTAAAAGTGTATCTTAATCATCTTCTGCTGTCTTCTATGGGTTCTGTGGTGTAAATTAAGTGCATCAAAAGCAGCTAAGAACTAATGAAAGGGCTAAAGACCACTTAAAACTAATTGCAGTGTAGCAGCCTCCTGGTTAATGGATATTGCTGCATGCTAGGCTAGCGCTGCTGCCCTAATTGCTTCCTGTTTTCCCCCTTTTGAACATACATCTAATAATGCAAAACAAGACGAGGAGTGATGAAAGCAGGGAAAGGCCCCAGTACAGGTACTGCCTTGGCAGGATTTCTTTTCCTCTGCATGAGATTGCAGTGTCCCATGGTGGCAGAGCTGAGCTTCATGGCACAGCTGGGCACCCAGTGTGGCATCTGCCTTGGTCTGCTTCATCTAGTCCAACTGCTGCTGTCTGTTCTCGGATTTTTAGCAAGTCGTAACTGCTCTTGCAGCCCCTCAGTCCTTTTCTGGGTGAAAAAGAGATTTTCTTGAAATTTTTAGGGTCAATTCTGTATATGTGTTTATTCGTCTCCGGTAAATGCAATGATCTATAGCTGTTGGAGACTGGTTCCTATTTAGGTCTGGTGAAAATGAAGCACTTCAGCAAGTGCTGACAAAAAGTTAGAAGCTGAAGCCAACCCCAAGTCCCTTCAATTTGTGCAGTTTTCCCCAGAAGTGCTGAAGTGACTTAGGTGCTCAGTCTCTTTGGCTCTAGGAAGTCCTAGGGAATAAGGCGCTGTGCACCCTGTGTAGTTCGTGAGCATAGCACTCGTACCATCGTGAATACACAGCAGCAATTCAGCCTCCTCTTCTGGGCTTCTCCTCTGGGACCAGTGGCCAGGCAGGTCGGAACTTCTTACTTCTTAAGATGGATCTGGACAAATCTGTGAATGAAAACTCAATCGTCCCAGAGCAGCTGTAGGCAGAGTAAACACAATGCTAACTCCAGAGCAAAGTACACGTGTTTCCCTATTGGAAACTGTCTCCTCTTGGAAGGATCTATTGTTAATGACTGCAATTCAAAACATTTCACTGATGATGATGTATTATTAACACACCAATGATGAGACCCCTGTATCTCACCTACACAGCCTGTGATGACTCCTCTAGAAACGGAGATGGTTTTCATACACACATAGAGTGCTGCCCCAGTGCTAAAGTGCACAGGAGTAAAAGCCTTGTATCTCCAGCATTAGCAAGAGTCTTGTTGTTTACCTCTGCCTTTCAGAAAGGGCACTTCTGAGGTGACAGCTCTGTGTACCCAGAGGAAAAACAAAAATAAAACTCATCAACTTTATAACAATGTCCACGTCTGAGCAACCTGAGTGTGCGGGGATGTTCCGGGTTACCCTGGAGAAGCGTGGATGTTGTGTTTGCAGTTTGTCAACCAGAAATACACAGAAACCAGCAAACATCAACATCACCTGCTCAGCAAAGCCCTTGGGAGAGCTTTACCCAGCCTGTGCTTCCAGGGACTGAGTCTGCAGCGGAGCGTGAGTGGGTTGTAGGTGCCCACAAGTTTCTCCTGCAACCCCTTTGACACGAGAGAGGTTGGGTAGGAGGTGTTCAGCATCTGCTGCTGTGTGAAACAGCACTGGGGCATGATCACATCCTCTTGACAACCAGAGACAGCAGAACTGATGGGGAGAGGTGGCCAGCAGAAATTGAAATCCTTTTCTTCCTGCAGAGAACAGGAAAAGTTGTTCCTCTTTACCCAGAAAGATTGGATGGTCAAAGATGTAATATGTATCTTGATGAAGATTCCCCTTTTCAAAATGCATCCTGTTTTTCCACCCAGGTAAAAGTAAGAGGAAATCAGACAGATTTTCTTCTGCCTGATTTTACTGGTTTTCTCCAAGGATCAGTATCTGAAAAGCTGATACAGGTGTGATGCATTGTGTCCATGTGTCAATACAAGATTTCTGTTGCCCGCAAAGAAGGAGTGGTTGAACACATCAGTGTTTGCTACCAGCAGCCAGGCTGCTCCTGCAGCACAAGGATCACCTGCCGCTCTCCCAGAACTGCAATGCATTTGTGTCTTTCAGACTAAAAATATCTAAGGGTGGAGATATGAAGACTCTTCTACATTGTGGTTCTTCCTTTGTTCCTACACAGTTTTCTCCAGCCCCTGCATCCTATTATCTGCCCTAGGCTGCTCATTGGATCCCAGCAGGCGAGGGACGAGGAACAGTGAAAATCCCTCCTTGGAGAGAAAGATCCATCCATCTGGTAGAATCCCTAGCCCAAGACCGAGGTCTCATCTGAGAAGGGAGCGACAAAAAGGCTTCTTCAGCCAGTGCTGGCTGCTTGTTTCCTGCTGCCATGGAGCAGATGGCTCTTGGCTGCATTGCCAGCTCAGAATATCCCAGGTGGGCAGGGGCTGGAGCATACCCTAGCCAGCAGATAAAACCTATCTCTGCATAATGCTCGGCCCTCTGCAGGGCCAGAAAGGCTTATTAGAACTACTATGGAGATGAGGAGGAGCAGCACACCAGAGCTACAAGACATAGGTCTGTCTCTCCCAACATGTCATTTCTACAAAGTAAAGCCCACAACAGGAAAGGGAAAGAAAATTGATAAATAAGGAAATGTTTGCGCTCAGATTTTTTCAGATATTTCTATGGTCAGATGCTTTACCAGCTGGCCAAGCTGGAATGGGGAGATTGGCTGATTTCTTGATTATCTGGAAAGATTAGCCAGAATGTGGCTCAAAAATGGAAAATATTTCTGTTGACTATAAAAAATTACTTTTTCCCACAGGCGTATTTCCAGGCATTGATTTGTTATGTTCTTTTTTTAGGTAAAAATTAGTCTTTACGTACAAGAAAGTGGATGCTGAAGCATGGCTGGTGTTTGTCCATATGTGAGTAATGCATAACAGAAGGTGTTTAATATTTTTTTGTTGCATTCATTACTATGCAAAACAGCCTTAGCACAGCCCAGAGGGCTGCCTGGCACAGCCCTTCCTGGGGTTGCCCAGCACTGTCCCCCCAAGCAGCAGATGGGGCAGGGTTGTGATCCTGGCTGGATTCTGCCTATGGGATATGGATAGGGCGAGAAGCAGCCAGGACAGAGCTGGCCCCGTGATGTGCCTGCCAGTGCTGTGGGTACTGAAATACACCCTTAAAGGGAAACAGGTTGTGCAATTTGAAACGTATGCAGCTGTTCTATCAAATTGTGAATGCCTGGGGAAATTTAACAGGCCTGTATTTTCTTTACATCTGATGTTGTAATTTAATCAGTTGGAAGATTTTGGTTTATATGGAGCATTGGTAGGGGTTACATCCCTATCAGGCAATTCCTGGCCATTGCATAGTTCAGTGGGCCCTACAGTGCCACTTGCTCTTGTAATGCACCCTGTGTAAAACAGTGTGGTTTTCTTATGGGACAGGGTAATTTACCACACATGCTCTTTCCCAGGGAAGGCTGGGTCCACCAGCCCAGTGATGGGGATTTAAGTGAGATACTCCTTCATTTGTGAAAGAAATACATGACAAATAGCAAGAGAAAACAAGTGTAGGGAGGATTCAGACCATATTGCCAGAGGCTGGCTCCTTGGGACATGGGTGGGCAAGCAGAGGTAGCAAAGCCAGGAGAGTCCAGGCTCTGGCTACTCTGATGATGCTGTAGCTGGCTGGTGCATCTTGCCCCTTTTTTTGTTGCCAGAAGGGACAGAGGAGCCTTTTCTGACTCTCTTCCCTGAGCATCCCAGGTGCTGGTGCCGCCTCGCCTGACTGGTCGGTCCTCTCTGAAGATCTCCCCGTGGATTAACCCCCTGCCCTTTCCTGTGCTGAATCGGGCTGGGAGAGGGGAACTGCAAAATTTCTCTCCTTGTCTTTCTCTTTTAGCAGAATCTGTTCAACAAAAGAGCAAAGATATTGATTTATTTTTGGGGGGGTGGGGTGTGCGGTATTAAATCAAGCTTTGACTTGCAAATGGAAGAAAGTGACAGGGACAGAGACAGGTGCTGGCAGCACTGACATCCCATAGCTCAACAGAGCAAGGGGACCACTGTGGGAGGGAATGCTAGCTCTTAGCAGGGTCCATCATGGGAGGGAACACCGGCTGTTAATAGGGCAGGGCTGGTGATGGGGTCACAGGGACCACTCTTGGACAGGGACTGTGGCCACAGGCGCAGGCTCTGATGTGAGATGGCTGCTCTGTAAATTACGTTCTGCTGTCTCCTTCACCTCCGGTTCTCCTTCCTCATCTGTCTACATGGAATTTGATTACTCTTCTGCTCTAGAGAAAATCTTTCTTAACTGCTCACTGTAGACATCTGTCTAGTTTATTTATAAAGATCCTTTCTGTAACTGTTTCTCTGGACTCTGTGAGCTAAACCCACAGGATAAGTGGGATCACCCTCTTCCCGAAAGACATGACAACCGCCTCCACCCTGTGCCAGCACCTAAATGATAGCAAGTGCTCTAGCCTGCTCCTAGCTATTTTCATTTTTTTCTGTGTGTTTCTAGTTAAGTACAAAGTGAGTGCAGCCACTGAGTCAAAATTCCCCTTCCACATAGATCCAGGAGAAAAATCACTGGGTTTTGACAAAATTTTGAGGATTTCCTTGGGAGGGGAAAAAGCTAACAATGGAGCTTTTCTGCGGTGCCTGCTTTTGCTTGGCTCCTGCCTGCTGCATCGTTCCTGCCAGGAGAAGGGTGGTGGCAAGGCCTTGGACCAGCTGCAGTGCTTGCCAGCCCAGCCACCTTGGACCCACATGCTGACTTCTCTGGGCATCTTGCAAAAGAAGTGGACAACTTATGCAAGATATTGGTGTTTCATTTTTGCTAAGTACCACTAGCGTGTCCAGCACTTCACTTTGAGATGCTGGTTCAGAAGGGCAACTTTCCTCTTGGTAGTGTGGGAGCGAGGCATCTGGCTGATGTTTTTCTGATAAAAGATGTTTTTGTTATGAAATGAGAAATGAGGAATGCTTGAAGCTGAAATGCATCATAAAAAGGGTCAATTTTAGAAGAAACTCCCACTGAATACAACTTTGGATGCGGGCACTCGGTGGATGTACAGCAGCCCAGCACCATGCATGTGCTGGGGGCTCTGACCAACCCCACCTCAGTGCAAAGACAAACTCCTTCTTTGTCCTCAGAGAGGCTGGCCCTTCTGCTGGCAGCCTTGATCTTAGGGCTGAATTTTTGTCAAATGGATGGAGAAAGTTACTTTATTTCTCTTTGTGCATCCCTCCCGTGGGAGGACATGCTTGACCTTTGGGCACTGTGAATCAAGCACTGCAAATGTAAGGCTAATGCCGATTTCCCAGGATGCTGTCGCAGGGGCTGTCCCCTCTGGATTACAGTTGTGCCCATAACATCTCCGAGCACCTCAGAATCTATTAGCCACTTGCAGCCACTTGCTACTTTTCATTTCAAGGTCTGCTGCTTCTCTGTTGCGTTAGGTGAGGTGTCTCATTCTCGGGCAGAGAAGCGGTGATGTGCTCACCTCTGGAACTGCATTATTTAGGAGATGCATACTCATTGCTCTCTGCAAGGCTCCTGCCAACAGCAGCTCCACTAATTGCCTTTAGGAGAGATTTATGCAACTGCTGCTGTTTCTCTTGTTCAGCTGGTTGTGCACCGTATGTTTGATGTACAATCATTTTTCAGCATAAATGCCCTGAGGCGCGGGGAGCATCCTCTATGGTCACTGCTGCTCAGCATCCCTTAGCACTCAGAGGCTCCCCAGGGCAAGAGGAACCACTTCTGGGCAAAAAGTGGGTGTCCTTTCTAGGATGGCCATGTAAGAGACAGGTGGCCCCCTGGAATGGGCTTTGCTGGGTGCCAGTGTTTGGGAACTGGGTGCCAGGCATGTTCCAGTGCTGTCCCTTGGCTCTGCCCTGGCAAGTGGAGCAAAGCACTGCCTTTCCCATAGTGCTGGCCCCTCTCCATTAACCCACCCTCTCTTGGTTGATGTGCACTGGAGAAACATTACGGCTGGCAATGATTTAGTTGTTTTTCTCTAGCATCAGAAGTCTCCACAATTGGAGTGGGGCAATGGGGAGGGCAGGATGCCAGTTGTGTGCATTGGCACAGACAGCAAAAACACAGAGGAAATGCAGAGAGTAAATTAATTTGCATTACCTCACCAGCTGGGGGATCCCCAAAGCAGCACCTGAAGGCAGGGACACAGGAACTACAGAGCTTGGTCCATGCTAGAGGATCACCAAACCTAGGACTAGTGGACTAGTGCAGGCGCAGTTTACCACTGTGCTTTCATCTTTCCCACAGCAAGGCAGGAATCTCAAGCATGTTTGATAAGATGCCTCTAAGTCTATCACAGGCCTGTGTTATCTAAACACAGAGGTTCTACTTGTCCAACACACAAGGCTAAACAACATTTAGTATAATAGATTTGTTCTACACCCCAGCTGCAAATCACTTGAGTGTGTTTGCAATTCTCCTTGCTGATCTTCTGTTATTTCCTCACACTGGTGATGTGTTAGAGCTGCAGCATCTTCTCAGTCATCCCTGGAACAGACTAATGTGCATCCAAGGCAGAAAGGAGCAGCCGTGTCAAACACGCAGAGAAAGCTGGCTTTGCTTTAGCATGGCCAAAGTTCATGCTGAGAGCAGCTCTTCCGTCTTCCAGGTTTATGTTATTGCAGTGTGTCCCTTGGCTGAACTCTAAACCTTCTTACACACAAAATAATGAGAGTTCAGCAGAGATAAATGATTATAGTGGACAGGAACATAGATAAATGATTATAGTGGACAGGGTAACACGCTGAATCCCACAGGCACAGGCTGCTGCTAATACCTCACATGCAAAACAAAGTTCAGTCACTTTGCTAGGGCTTAAAGGAAGAAAAATAAAAGAATCAAATAACAAAAAAAATTATTTGCAATAGTCAAGGTTGAAATACAGGTGTAAGGCATGTGAAAAGTGAGCTGCAAAAGAAACCCTTGCTTTGCTTTGTGTCATCTTCCTCATGCATGTCGGTAGTCAGAAGGGCAGGTAAGAAAAAGGCTGAGACAGGATGATGGGTGTCACACCACCAGCCTGGTGGCACGGGAGATTTTCACAGTTTTCCTTGAACCAGTTTCAGTCACTGATCTGTGTGGTGTCCTCAGAAAAGCCATTTCATCTCCCCGTATTTCCCTCAGTCCTGAATAGACAAAAGGTGGGAAGAAGGTAAGCTCTTGAAGCAAAGACTTTTCAATGGTGTCAGTGCTCTGACCTAGGCTAAATACACTCTTCTAATACATACTAATAATGATGAACATTTATATATATATATACACATATTTGGGTTTGGAGGAGAAAGGAAAAACTGGGCTTGTATCACTGCAGAACTCAGCGTGCTGGAGGGAGCCTGCTCCACCATGGATGCAGAGCTGACAGGAGCTGTGGAGAGCTTCCTGGGGCCCTGGTTTGCAGGCACAGAGCTGAAGCTGAGCATGACAGGGTTTATCAGTGAAGACTGAGGGAGATCCCATGCTGCCAAACCTTACTGCGCCAGCAACCCGTTTCACCTCAGTTCTCCCACCAGCCCAAGCCTGGGCTCTCCTTGCTCAGGCTCAGTTCCAGGGCACTTAGGAACATTCCCTGTGCTGTTGCCACCCATGCTAATGCAAATATGCACCCCCGCAGCCCCGTGCCCCTGCCCAGAACCCTGGGATGTGCATGCTTCATCTCCCAGTGCATTCTGCTGGCCCAGTGTATTCCTCACTGTGTTTATTGCACGTGCCGGTGTGCCCAGTGCATGCTTTAGTGCACCCAGTGCCTGCTCCAGTAGTCCCAATATGCCCTCCCAGTGTGCTCAGTGCATGCCCCGGTGCTCCCAGTGTGTGCTCCTGCACACAGAGGATACCCCCCAGTACAGTGCCTAGCAGGGCCCCCACTTGCCCGTGGCCCTGAGGGCTTCATGTAAACCCATGGGGTAAACTGTCTGGGGTGAGGAAGGAGCTCCTGGCAAAACTCCTGCTGGGATCTGGCAATGGCCCTGCACTGCTGAGGCACACTGAGGGCTGCTCTCACCCATGAAGGCTGCACTGCAAGGCCACAGGCAGGTAACTAACGCTGCTTAATTAAGCTCATGATTAGAATTGAATTAGTGGGTAGCTGCTTCTTTAGCCCACAAGAGGGTAATCCTGCCTGGGACCTGGGTGCTGGTAGAGAGACTCGGGGAAAAGTGGCTTTCTCTAATATTAATTAGGTGTTGCATGAGGAATTTGTTCTCTTTCAACAATTTCCCTAAGGATTTTGGGATTTCTTTGCACTGGGACGTACTGTATGACAATGTCCTTCTCTGCATCCAACACTACTTTACCGCGCCAAAGTGTTAGCAGCTGTAATGAAGGAGATGTGGAATAAAAAGAAGCCAAGCAGAATGGTGATATCATCTCCTCTCCTATAAACCCTAGCTGTGGAGACAGGCTGGTGTTGTCCATGAAGACCTGGCTGTGCCAAGAAGAGCAACAACTGGGCTGTGTTGGCATCAGACAAAACATGAATATGGAAAAGAGTGAAGAGGGGTTTTCCTGATGTTTTCAGACCTGCTACAGGGCAGAGGTGCAGCTCAGCATGTGAAGCTGGTGTTGCCTGGTGATGAGCTTCACCATGTCTCCCCATGATGGGACTGGTGTATTCTCCTGCCTAGCTGCCTAACCTTCCTCCCTCTCCTTTTTCCCAATCTCAGTGCCCAGTTCCTCCCAGGGGAGGGTGAGTGGGTGAGAGTCAGCAGCAGAAATTGGGTGCTGGACCATCTTTGGAAGGGGAAGCCCAGTGTCCAAATCCAGCACCACTGCTGATAGTCAATGAGATACGGGAGGAACATTGAATTCCAAATGTTCATATGTCCTCCTGGAGTTTAACAGCAATGAGTCTGGTGTAAAAACAAAATCAACACCAAACTTAATCTGATCTAAGGAGCGCTCCTGCATGCTTCCAGGCAGCAACCTGTATTTAAGTGTTAAGTAATGCCCTCCTCTGTCTGTGAAGACAAATGTATTCCTGAGCATTTCACAGCATCAAAGCACTCAGCCCTGCAAGTAGAGGCAAGCTGGGGAGCTTGGGCAGCAGACAAGTCTTTGCAGGTGCCAGGCCTGCTCCTCCTTGGGGCCTAGGGCTGCTCCCACTCTTTTGCAAACCCCATGGGACACCCAGTACATACTTTGGCGTGGAGACACCGGGATGCTCCAGCTGCTCCAGTGTCTGGGGTGCTTGGTCATCACACACTGGGAGTCGAGTCTACACCAGTCTCTGGGCACACACTGCTCCAGCCTCAGTTCCTTCAGAATCAGCGTTGGTGGGTCTGAATCCGGCCTTCAGAGCAGGAATGACCAGATTTGGTTGTGCAGTCTCCCGTAGATCTAGAAGAGGCGTTTTGCACATCAGTTGCCTGCACATCTCTATAGCTTTTGTGGGTGATGGGATTTGGGAACAGGCACTGCACTTTCTAGAAGCTCCTCGTCCCCCACATTCTGCTCCCTCAGGCTACTCATGCACAGCTGAGGGACCTGGGGCTGTTTAGCCTGGAGAAGAGAAGGCCAAGGGGAGACCTCCTCGCTCCCCACAACTCCCTGAAGTGACGCTTGAAGACTTACTGAGGGGGGGCTGGCCCCGCCCCTCCCCTCGCCCCCCCGGCAGTGGGCGTGGCCAGCGCTGGCAGTGGGCGTAGCCATCCCGCCCGCTCCGGTCGCCCGTGGAG
Source organism: Tapera naevia (assembly GCA_033556795.1). Lineage (NCBI taxonomy): Eukaryota > Metazoa > Chordata > Aves > Cuculiformes > Neomorphidae > Tapera > Tapera naevia. Next base: position 492,822 of record JAUMJJ010000198.1, on the reverse strand, counting down.
ACGGGGGTGCGGGCGGAGGACAGGAGCAGCGGGTGGTGAGTGCGGGGGGCCCGGGCGGAGGGAAGGGACACTGGGCGGGGGGCTCTGCCGGCGGGAGGCGGCAGTTTGACCCCAGTGGCCGCCGGGCCTCCCCCTTGGCAGTTTTTAGGTTGGTTTGGGCTTTTTAGGTTGGCTTTGGGTGTTTTTAGGTAGTTTTTGCCTTTCGAGGTCGGTTTGGGGCTTTTAAATGGTTCCCCCCCCCCCGCCCTTCCCCCGCAGCTCTCTTGAGGAGCACTCTACTCGCGCTGCCGCTTCGATGCGGTTCAACAAGTTGCATGCACCTCCAGAAAGGGGTGAAATCTGCTCAATTATGTAAAAAATGAATAAGAGGCCTTTCTCTCGGAGACAGGGTCTGTGGGGCAGCCCCTGGCCTTCCTGCCGCCCACCTGCATCCGTCCGGACCCTCTGGACTACAGGGATGGATGCACGGGGCTGGGGTTGGGAGCCAACAGAGGGGCAACCCCAGCTTCCCATAAATCATTTAAACTTTGCCTCTGTCCGTGTTCCCACCCTGTGTCCATGTTCCTACCCTGTGTCTGTGTTCCCACCCGTCAGGCGGTGGCTTCCTTCGGCGCTGCCGGATGGAGGAAGTTTCCCATGTGCGAGGAGTTGTGGGATTGGTGTGGGAAGGAGTTTAATTAGTGGCAAGCGTCATTATTCGAGGAGGTTTCACGTTGATACTGAGAAGATTACACACCCTGATGCAGTAGTAAGTTTACTTTAGCAATACTCTGTTTCAAGTTTAAAATCCTTACTTTTTCTGTTCTGTCTGGAGTGTAGATTGTGTTTTCAGCCTGGTGCTGTTGGGAAGGAGGACCCGTGCTGGGCGGATGCTGTCCCAGCCCATCCATCTCCTTCCCTCCTCACTGGCACTGACCCCAGCATGGAAGTGCGGGAGACGCAGGGGTCCTGTAGTTGCCAGACAAAAGACAGCAGGACCTGCCTCGACCAGTGGGCTTTTGCTGGGGGAGATTCGTCACCGCGGATGCGGTGAGCCATGAGGCAGAAGAGGGCTCGGGAAGCCAGGCTGAATACATAGGAATCTGGACCTTGTTATTTCTTACAATCTGGAACAATTTGATTAGTACAGCATAACAAATTGAATTCACAGTAATATGTCAAGACTGCTCGCCAGCGTTTCTATTGACTTCGAGCTAATGGCATCAGTGACAAGTTACTTGTTTGCATTTATCTTGATTGTGAATTGGTTTAGAAATGAAATTCTGTGAATGAAGAGCAACATTTTATGCTACTCTGATAGCGCTAAATGAAATTGAGGGATTAGTACGCAGCTGATGACTTCTCAGACGCAAGTTTCACCCTTGTACTGAACAGATCGCAGTCACTTAGGGTAGCTTTAATCAAGCACTAAAGCGGCAAATAAACTCAGAAGGAGAACAATGGGTGGGGTCTGGTGCTACGGTCAAGCTCCCTTGTGTAACATGTGACAAAACCACCTTCATTTAAAAATTAAACTCTCTTGCTCTGTGGAGGAGTTTTTTAGGGCTCCCAAACAGCAGGCAGCATGGCCTGGAACTGGTATCTTCCATCTTTAGCTGGCATTATACTTCAATGCAATACCAAATCGTGCTGGAGGTTTCAGACAGTCTGTTTGTTTCAGGTATATGTGTCTGTGGCTATATAATAATTATTTTTATGAATACTAAAACTTCTTCATTTCGTAGACCCTATTCCTCAAAAGAGTCAGCATATTGGAGCCAATTTAACGAGAAGCTTTCTGCTGCATGATGAGGTCTGTGGTGCAGACAGTAGCATCGTGATGGCTCTGCAGTCCCTTCAAGTGTTGCTGAAAAGTCGAATGTTGTGAAAGATGCTAAACACAACAGTTCTGCAGGGTGGGAATGTGCTTTCTCCCCAGGCACAGCTTCCCAACCCTGATGCATCGTCCTTTGATTAGGCTCTGTTGCAAAAGCAAATTCACATTGCAGCAGAAGTTTGTCGTACAGCCCCGTAAATCCTTATCTTTATTCCTTTCACTTTGTCCCCTGTGCCAGAGCAGCGATCACCACACAAGCTGGCTTTGCAGGAACGGGGAGAAGGACTTTCCAAGCAGCGTACAGTTAGCCTGGGAAAGCCCATTTCCCTCCCGGTCAGGCTATGGAAGAGTATTCCTGTGAGGATTTTATTGCTGCAATTTCATCTGCACTTCCAAAAACTATAGGAATAGGCAAGGTTCACAGGGCTCAAGTTCTAGCCCTGAAATTCCCTTGTGGTGCTGAGGTCAGAATCGATGAAAGTGAAACTTTCATTAGCTCTAACGGAGTCAGAAAGCGAGTTCCACAGATCTTGAAGGTAGTTATGGACTTGCCATTTCTTGAGAAATTGAAGCTGCAGATGTTTGATAAGTTTGGATTTGCTCCACATTAACCACTGCTGGAATCGCACAGCTATTTTCTGAATTTTGCAATATTACACAACTAGACCTTATTTTTATGAACCTAAACATTCATCCTGCATTCAGTGCCGTGGCCTCTTCAGAAATCCCATCTTTTCTACTCTCCGCAATAACCTGTAGAAGAGTGTGGAAGGTAGGGAGAAGAGAAGATACTAATGTTGTGAGTAAAAGTTGTCACTCTGAATTTTGTAAGGAGTAATAAGAAGCAGGAGAAAGAGCAGAGGTTGCGACAAATGTCCTCTCAGTGACTGAGTTATGGTAGGATTCTCCATAGGACTTTCCAGAGGTAGGCTGAAGAGGGAAGGTAGGAGGGCTGGTGGTGGTGCATCCGTCTCCCAGAGAGGCAGGCAGCTCAGGGGGAATCTGGCATTCCCATGCACCGTGACATAGTGCTCCTTACTGCAGAACAGTTCAACCCCCTTCCAGCTGAGCATCTGTGGGGAGGAGAAGGTCTTTAAAACTGAGACGTGGGGTACAGTGTGCAAAGCAGGCAATGTGTTTATATTCACCTTGCTTTGGTAAACCGGGCACTATGTTTATATTCAGCTTCCTGTATCCATATCAGCATCTTGGCCTATGATGGAGTTACAGAGTTAAGAAAAATTCCAAGTGTTGTGAGGATGATTTGTATTGCAGCAGGTAATGGCTGCAGGATGCGGCTTCTGGGATGCCACTGGTCCTCAGCCCCATTGAAGGGGTGGCACCCGGTGTTGGCTCCCTGGGCTTGCCTGGGACTCATCCATCAGTGTGGGGCCGTCTCTAGTTTAAACAGTCAGTTCAGTTTCAGGCAGGAACCAGGCTTGCTCTTTCGTTTGTTTACACCATTTTGCTTCCTATCCTTCTTGCATGTCTTCTTGCACATACATGTGACCCAAGTTTATTGCTGTGCCTCTGCTCCAACACACAGCATCTGTTCGGAACACTCGCTCGCTGTGCAGGTAACTATTCTCTGACACCATCTCTCCTACATGTTTGGAGGCAGCAAAGCTGATTTTTGTCCTGACGAGAATAGGTGCAGCTGGTTCCCCAGCCCACGCTGCGCTGTCAGCTGCACAGGCTGATGCCAGTGGTGCTCCATTGAACCTTCACTTTGTAACCGCTCCTTGTGCAGAGGCAGTTGGGACTCATGGGGAAAATTTGCTTTATCTTGCTTTCTAAATAATGGTTATCTTTGTGCAATGATGATTCTTTTTGTACAAGAATTCCACTGGCTTGGTGCTGACATTAAGAATAATTTCTTCCCCTTGCTGGGGCAAGAATTGGACCATTCAAAAGCTGACACTAAATGCATATGGGATTGAATGGCTGCATTAGTTGTAGGGAAGGTGTGGGATTAACCATGGGGAAGAGAAAAAAGTTTCAGGTGCTTTAAGATGAGGAGAGTTTCAGTTGTGCTAAGATGATGCTGTGGGATCCAGCTCTGCATTCACTGTCTGTGCAGCATCCTTTGGCAGTGCTGGCCTTCTGTACCAGGGGAGCCTAAGGGGAGGCTTGGGATGTTTGCATGAGAACTGCAGAATCATAGAATGGTTTAGATTGGAAAGAACCTTAAAGATCATCCAGTTCTAACACGCCTGCCATGGACAGGGACACCTTCCACTGGATCAGGTTGCTCAAAGCCTTATCCAACCTGGCCTTCAACATCTCCAGGGATGAGACATCCATGACTTCTCTGGGCAACCTGTTGCAATGCCTCACCATCACTCACTGTAACAAATTTCTTCCTAATATGTAATCTTGGTCTCCCCTCTTTCAGCTTAAAACCATTAAGGAAGCCACCAGAGGAACTGGTGGGTATCTTTAGAAAGGCACAACATGGGCTGAGAACCAGGGCAAACTGATGTAGCTATGGAAGCTGGTTCTGTGGGTCTGGCTTGCAGAACAGGAACAGCTGCGGGAAGTATACAGGGATTCGATGAGGGTTGAGGGATGCCCTATGACAGAGGGTGCTTATTCGTCAAAAATGAGCATTCTAATTGTTTATAAATTTAAGTTTTAATTTAAAATTGATTGTAGCATAGAAGGTCTATCTCTAGAAGGGCTTTTCCTGGCCTGTCTGTCCCAAGTTGCATATGTTTAGATTTTTGTCCTCTCTTGTTAGGTCTTTGGGCTTAAGTTTTCTCAGTGATCAGTGTAACCTGCAGTTCTGAGATGCGTGATGTGTCTGTGTCTGCCTTTCCAGTTAAAAAAAGAAAAAGAGGTTCTTCACCATGTTATTAATTATCTATATATATAGCCAGAGTATTTCCAGAAGAATTTCCCTTCTGATTTTAAAACTAAAATCATGCAGGTACTGAAGGCATTGATACTATTTTTGTGTGCTGCTGTATCGTGGTGAAGTGCCAGAAATTCTGTCCCAGGGTGGCTTGTTATGGTTTATGCTATAAAAACAAAGTTCTCAGGAAAGATCCGGTGTAGTAATATGGTGGAGCTTTCCATGTGTTCTCCAGATCTTTTGCTCATGGAAAGATGGCATGTGTTTTAATACTGGCGGATGCTGTTGATGTCTGTCCCTGGGTAACTGCTGATAACATAAAAAGGCAGAGTCAGTGGTATATTTACCAGACTTTACCTACATGGGGCCACTGTTTCAATCTTAAATTCGTTAATGAGAATTTATTTAAAAGTAGCTGGAAAGTTAGCTACATTACTGTTTTTTGGCATAGCTGTGGCTAGTTGAGGAGAGGAATAGGGAATTAGGCGCGAGTGCTGTGATACCTTCACTGCCAATGTATCTCCCTGCAGGGGAGCAGAACTGACAGTCACTGCTTGTGGGGGACCTGAGGCTGTCAGAGCAGCGTGCCTGGCTTTGGTGCTAAAAATGTCACTTTCGAGTTTGTGGTGCTATTTCAGGGAAAGTCTGTTGAGACAGAGCTGTCTGATTGGTTTTAGAATTCTAGTAGAATTCTAGTTTTTAGAATTACAGATCTTAGAATTATGATTTTTAGAATTATTATAGATTATTAGATTTAGACAAGTATTGTTGGTTAGTATAGCACAGAAGTATGTAAGATTGTGTTTATATATATTTGGCTTGTTACAGGGCATGTAAAATCATCTCTGATACCTAGTAGCTTGAAAATTAACCTGAAGTGTCAGGAAGTTCAGTCATTAAATATATATATGTAATTTGCTCTGCCGTCCTCTTCCTTGTTGATCCTGCTTGTTGATCCGTTGTTGATCCTTGTTGATCCATTTGTCATCATTAAATACCACCAGCACAGCTGGCAAGAAGTTATTCTCTCTGGAAGGCCACACTGTTGTAGGAAATACTCAAGGTGAATGTAAACCAACATGAAATATGAATTTGCAGTTGTGTCATAGCTCTGCAGAAGCCCAGGAAGCTTTTGTTTCCAGATCAAAATAATTCCAAAGAAATCTCCAACTTCGTTTGCCAGGAAAAGGATCTGTCTGTGCTGTAGAGGAAATGTTAAACAAGTCTTGGAAATGAGAGATTAAATGGAAAGAGCTCATTATTATTATTAATGCAAAGCTGTAATCTTTCAGCCAAGTTCTTGTTTTCCTGCATCCTCTTACTCTTGTAAGGTGTGGGATGGAAGGTGTTCTGCTCTCCTGGTTTTGTAGTCGTCTGGAGCAAGTGTTAAACGTTTGAGACCATTGCCCTGAAAATGTAAAACTTGGTGCTGTTATGAGTAAAATGCGATGTTTTGTGGACCATTCCTGTGAATTAGTCTGAGCAGATCCCCAAATGCATTTTCAGCTGTGTTTTTAGATTTGAGCCAAAAAAAGTCAGGCTTCTGTGACTAAGCTTGGAGCTGGGATAAGCAGAAAGTGTCGCTGACAGTTTTGTGAGACAGACCATCTTCTTCCCAGCCGAATCTGGTTTATATTACTGTAAATCTGGTGAGAGATTTGTGCCGCAAAGCAGGGATGCTCCGGCTGGAGCTGGCTGCAGTGCCCATGGCTCAGGAGGACCCAGACTTGGGCTGCTGCCCTTGGCCGGTGGGTCTGGGACCCATTTGGCTGCAGTATTTCCTGATTGCTCTCCCACATGCCCTTCCCTGATTTGTTCCTTCCCAGGGATGACTTGGCCTCCGAATGCTTATACTCCAGCTATGCAGTGCTCTTAACAAGGGTTTCGGAGGGGGTGCGTTACACCAGCCTCAAACTATGCTGGTCGTGTTGGGTTTGTGACAGGAGCTTTGGTTTGGCAGCAATATCAAGGCTTTATGGCTCCGGGATTGAAAGCGGCCCCTCTGAGCCATATGTATTTTTTAGAAACATTTAGAAATTGTTTGGGCTGTGTTGTGATCTCTGGCAGGAAACAGAGGTCAATAGATTAAAATTTTTCTTAATTTTTGGGATGTGTATCTGGAGTGAGGACCTGTACAGAGTAGCAAGGCTGAAACATTTCTATCAAAATTTGTATTTTACACAGCAAGACTGTCACACACGTGTGTAAAGGAAAGTTATGCATTGCACTTATTGCAGTCTCCCTGCACAAACACAAGCTTGGCACTGGGACAACAAGGACTGGCTGCGGTGAGGCCGTCTCTTTGGGAATACAATTTATTCTCCTACTCTGCACAATGATTTTTAACAGGAGCTATTAAAATTTTGATGCAGTTCCCAACATGGGAAGTGGTTTGTGATTTAGACAGGGGTTGCTGCCCCTGCTGCCAGCCTGTGGCAGTCAGTATCTCTGTCTTACTGGCCATCCTTTGGGAGCGCACTGTGCTGGTTTTCCCCTCGTTTTCTGGGAACAGCTCCTCCAACCCCATCACTGTTGCCCAAGGAAGGCTGGGGGCTGTATGCTTTGCTCTTGTGCATCACTCTGGGTTTTCCTTGGATTCCAGGGCTGGTAAATCTCAGAGATGTGTTATTCGTCTGGTTACTGAGCGGCACCAGGGCTCTGCACCAGATCTCCGTCAGTTGTTGGCAAATGACCATTGCTTTTCTTCCAAAAAGTGTTGGTGGTGATTCTGGATCCTGCCATACCCTGGTTAAGAAGTTATCTATGCCCCAACTGCTTTGTCAGTTTAGTAAATGTTTTGCATTATATTTGATAGCAAGTGTCTCTACAGGGATACAGAGGTGTATATTTATACAGAGGTGTATAAATAGCCAATATAAGTTACAGGAAAGGCTAACATAGCAATTACTAGTCAATTGTAGATTATTAGCTGCTGTTTCTAGAACATGAAATGTGTATTTGCATACTTCTGTCTGTACTGTGCTGAATGTGCATGCCCTTAGAGTTTGTATAGAAGGAAAGCAGTGAGTATAAAAAGAAAGGCAAGTTTATTTGTAAATAAAGTTCCCCCTCTAGCTATCACAGAAGGCATGTCACCTTCTGGTTTTTTAGCACCTTCAATTCTCGAGTGTTCTGCACAGGAAGGACAGAAATCTGCACAGGATCTGTTACAGTGAGTCCAGAGGAGGCCTCGAAGATGATCCAAGGGCTGCAGCACCTCCCATATGAGGACAGGCTGAGAGAGTTGAGATTGTTCAGCCTGGAGAAGAGAAGGCTCCAAGGACACCTTATAATGGCCTTCCAGTACTTAAAGGGTGCCTGCAGGAAGGATGGTGAGGGGCTCTTTATCAGGAAGTGCAGGGATAGAATGGGGGGAATGGTTTTAAGCTGAAAGAGGGGAGACCAAGATTAGATATTAGGAAGAAGTTTGTTACTGTGAGGGTGATGAGACACTGGCACAGGTTGCCCAGAGAAGTTGTGCCTGCCCCATCGCTGGAGGTGTTCAAGGCCAAGTTGGCTTTGAGCAGCCTGATCCAGTAGGAGGTGTCCCTGTCCATGGCGGGGGTGTTGGAACTAGATGGGCTTTAAGGTCCCTTCTAACCAAAACCATTCTATTATTCTCTTTTACCCATAGTATAAAGGCAGCCAGCTTGGTTTGTGTTTGTATTGCAGATAGATTGTTTTAGATTAATAAATCCTTGTGGTCATTCAGGTGTTCTTCAGTCACTGGTTTCTGCTCTTAGAAGAGTTGTACATACCAGGTGCCCAATCCTAGTTTTAGAAAATTGCATTGTCACTTAGTTTTGGTTTAAAATTAGCATTTTATACAATGAAAACTTAAAAAAGGCATTAGTATGGTGTGCTCTGGATTTGCCGGTCTTGCAACAGTGAACAATGTCTGGTGCAGGAACTTGTGCTTTTTAGGACTGATAAAATTACAGGATTTTTCCCTGGGTGTGTAAAGGCCTCTGTAGCAGAGGAGCAGTCTACAGGAGGGAAAGTAATGCATGCACCCAACACTGGCTTCACTGATGCTTAATGTAAACCTGCTGAGGTATTTATCCTGAGTAGATTAACTCATGTTATAGCCAGTAGCTTTTCTGAAGAGCTACCTCTAAGAGATGCTGTAGGTCTGGGAAGAAGCACGTTCAGGAGGAGCTGTAATGGCAGCAAGGAGGCCGTGCAAAAAAACTGTGAAAACTTGTTAACTTCATTCGCATTTGGGAAGTGGCCAGAAGGAATTGGCTGCCTGTGGCCATATCCTCCGGAAAGGAAGCAGGGGAGCTGGCCCTAAGAAAGGTTTGAGGTAGATTTTTCGGTGAGACCAGTCTCAAAATACTGTGATCTTTGACTAGAATTAAACCACCAGTGCTAACCCTTCTTAACTTTGGCTTTCTTGCACTATGAAGGACTTACCATTTTTATTTTACTCTGTTTCAGGATCATTACACCGATAAAATCAAAGCAAGCCAACAGGTAGTGCGACTGCCTATGTAGGTGAGTTTCCAGAACACACTTGTTCCTTTCTTTCATGGAAAACAGAAAGCACCATGACAAGTCCCAGTGATTTAATATTATTCTGGAATAGAACAAATACAAAATACCAGGCAGCTTTACGGTGGAGAGGCCACAAGGATAGCACCAGCTTTGTGGTAGGCAAGCAGGCTCTGGCTGGCTGCTACCCGCTCTCTAAGGCATTAGGGGTGGTGGTTGCTGATACTCGTTCACCTTCATCTTAAACTGCCTGACTGCTCTCACATTGAATATTAGGGGGCAGAAACTTTTCGATGGGCTGCTTCTCCCGTGGAAATTGGGCTTTACCTTTTCTGTTCCACCAGTTAGCGAGGGACAGCGTGGAAGGCTTGGTAACTTCTGTATTTGCTGTGTTACATGCATGTTGTTTGACATCTCAGAACGCATGTTCTTCCTATATTCACTTTGTTCTTAAAATAGGTACTTTGATAAATTCGTATAACCAAGAAGCTTGTGAAATACTTTGCACCCTTCCACTGGCTTTGAACTGAGAACTGTGGAGCTCTTCTCAGAGCATCTCCGACCAGCATCCTTGGCTTTATCTCTCTTTCAGACTAAAGAATTTGCTGAAGGTCGCTCAACCTGAGGCCAAGCTGGATCTCGTGACTCCCAGTCTGGTGCTTTAATCACGGAGTGCTCCTGCTTTACGTGCTGTAAGATGAACTGATTTTGATACAACTAAAAGTCTCTTTGCAAATGTCTCTTTGTAGTTTGTGTATGTCTCTTCTGGTGTGAGTTAGCTGCATATTGCCTTGTGGGGAGAAAGAGGTGCCTTCTGTGCAGAAACCATGCTAGGGAGCACAGGTTGTCTTTAGTAATGACTTCAGGCTAGTGTCTTTAAAAGACTACTACTCATATGTTTTTCAGGGTAACCTTGCTCTAGAAGTCGGTCTTCATGCCTTCTGTTTGTACTAAAGAAGTAAGAAGTCAGAAAAAATGCAGAGGAAAATAAAAGCAGGTTTTTCCACTACTCATTTCCCAACAAGTAAATTGGGTTTGATGGAATCACGTGTATGGTTGGCTTTGAAAATCAAATACAGCTTTAGCCCAGTTTTGCTCAGCAAGATGGTACTGAGGTAACTTGTGAAATGAAGGTTATGAAGGAACACGTCCTCAATTAAATACCCAGAACACTGAATCCAGTTGAAGATCTTGAGAGTTGTCTGTCTCATTTCATATTATTTGGGATTTTTATACGTTTTAGAAAGACTAATTAAGACACTGGCAGCATTGTTTATAATTTAAAAAAGATCTCAACTGTAAAACCTCTAAATATTCTCCAGTGTGAATTATGTGAGGAAGTGAACATCACAAATCAGTGTTCGTGCTTTAAGAAGCTTTCATTCTCCATGTGCACCGACGGGCCACTTGCCTCAGGGAAAGCGGGTGTATCTGCATGTCCAGATTTCCCATGCTAACCTGGCATTGATTGCTGCACCTCTTCCGAGAGCTGTGGGTGGAACAAGAGTTTGTCGTTGCTGTAGATTTTCTGCTGTAAAACTGGGTTTGAAATGTGCTGATATATACTATAATCCAAATAGGAAGCCAAGGGACTGAATCAAGCTGAGGCATGCTATTACCCTTCTTCCACCTTGGTTTTATACCTATGATGTGTAAAACCCTTGTCTCTGTATTTGCTTCACGTTTAAATCATGTGTAAGAACTATACTTGTGCAGACTACATGAAGGACCAACCAACTTTGTGCAAAATAGCAGCTTCTGTGCCCAGCAAAACAGCAGTTGGCTCTCCTGGAACATCTGAGTTTCCCAATGCCTTCAGCTATACAAGGTGTGCATCCCAAAGCATTCACATCCTTCATCAAAAACACTGTGTGCAAGTAGTGCAGCTGCCAGATGTTTCAGCTTTTCTGTAACAGTGTGATCCTCGAATAGGCAAAGGAGTTTGTTTGGGGAGGATCTTTTTTTCTTTTGCAAAACACAGACTTTTTCTAGCGCATATAAACTATTTGTGCCACAATTGTAAATCTTCTCTGATGCCTGTTTAAGAAACAAGTCCTCCTCACCTGCTAGGAGCCAGCTCACCATCACTGTCACTGCTGCTGCAGACGGTTTGGTTTGCAGTGGCTGTGGAGGCAGGAGCAGGAACCTTCCCCTGGCTGCTGAGATGGCAGCGGGTACAGGCACTGCCCCCGGCAGCCAGAAAACAGTCTGAGCCTCAGCTGAGGCTGTGCCGAGGGAGGAAGGGGCTGCTCACAGACCCTGTGGTACCTGCAAAGCCAGGGCGGAAGTTGTGGGCAGTCACAGTTGCTGTTTTCCCTGGGAAGTTTGCATTGCAGGTGTTGCGTTCAGTACTGCAAAGTGCACAAGTGTCTCCAAGTCTTTCTCCTCCCAGTAAGCTCTGGCATATTGCACAAAACCTGTCTCTGCTATGTCGCATGTGGCATAAGTATCATAAAGAGAGAAATGACCAGAAAGCATCTCTAATCCCCATTTCGTTTTACTACTTAATTCAGTTTTCTTGATGAAGGCAGGGCTCCAGTGGTTTCCTGCTAACTAGGTTTTAATTTCCATCTGAATAGTAACATAGCAGAAGGAAAAGATTTCAACTGCAGTGTTTCCCTCTGCCGGGCATCTCACCGTGGTTTCCACTGGGTGTCAGCACGGCCCCGTGCCCAGGCTCAGGCGGCAGGAGCCCTGCCAGCTGCCTTAGGCTTTCCCTTTGGCTGCACCCGCTGCTGGAAAAACTAGGTTGGGTGCATAACCAGAGAAGGGTGCTGGCTGAGGTGCAGGTTTGAGATGATGGGATCACCCTGCGCAGATGCAAGAGGTGAGTGAGCTGGGAAGGAGCTGTTTTGCTGGAGGTACTGTTTCCTTCTCTGAGCAGAGCAACCGGTTGGAGCAGGAGGAGCATCGAACATGCCCTCCTCATTCCAGTGCTCTTTAATTAGGGTTACATCTGGGACAGTGGGGCCCTGTTTCTGGAAGTTCAGCATGGATAACTTTTGTAGTATTTACTTTGAAGGTGCAGATGTGATAAAGAGCGCTGCCAGACAGGTGCTGTGGAGGAATCAGCAGGAATCAGCCTGCACTGTGCTGTGTCTGGCAGTTCAGGACTGTTCACCCTGTGCTTCCTCCACACCAACCCTTCCACTCTTTTTCCACACTCAATATGTATTCTGGCTTCCCAAGTCCTTTATAAAATCCTTGGGCTTGCTGCCTGTCCTGCCAACCCAAGGCACCTCCTGAGGGCCCCTCTTCTCTGTACAGTCAATGTTGGGTGGGCAGAAACTCACCTGAGGGCAATTTGGGTTTCAGGTGGGCAGAGGCATCCCCTGGATGCGCCTCTCTCCCACCTGCTGCTACCAGCAGGGATCATGTGCCTCTCCCACCCTCCCTGCTGGTCACCTCACAAGGACTGGGCAGCAGCAAAAAGTCTGTGGCCAGTCCTGCTGTGCAGTGAGGAGAAAGTGGTGTTGGGGGAGGGGCCTGGTGATCCCCACTGCCCTGTGTGGAAGGGCAGGAGCAGCCAGAACTCTACGCTGGGATGCTCAACTTCGGCGCAGGGAAGAGGAGAGCATGATCTCCCATCCGGCCGTGAGAGCTGGCATCCGCTGTGCTGGGCAGTTGTGGAAAGGCGCTGCTGCATGCTGGGGAGTGCAGCAATCTGGGTGGGGGAACACATCAGTGCTCACTAAGACTCCGAATGCTCTGCAGCAATCACTGTTCCCCTCCAGGCTTGCTCTGTTGAAAAGAGGTGAGCAGTTTGGTTGAAGACAGTGCCAGACACTTTGAGGTTCCTCCAGATGATTCTTCCCTTAGGGACATAAACATTAAAAAATCAAGGCTATGAAATATCGCGACAGAGGCTTTTTGACCCTTGCATGCAACCATACCTGGTTATGCTATGATGCACCCTCAGAAGAGTTGTTTGTTTCTGCACCAGGCTATAACCTTTAATGCCAGCGTCAGGCCTCTTGAACTTGGAGAGGCTTTAGGTTCTGCAAGTCATAACAAACCTGCTCCTGAGCAGCCATGTCTGCCCCGTAGGAAAACCAAGAACCAGTGTTCAAGTCCCAACCAGCCGCCAGGTTTCATGCTCCCACACAAGTGCCTGGGAAAGCGGCACGTGCAGAAGCGCTCGCAGCATCCAGAGAACTCATGGAAACCTTACCCTGAAACACCCCACACGTTTCTGCTATGCCTGGTGCACATAGCCTATATCCGTCCCAGGTGCCAGAGAGGGGCCATTGCAGCTCCTCTTCCCTGCTCCCCGTGAGGACTGATTTTGGCTGTTGCTGCTGGTTCCTCTCCGTGCTGCTTGCAGCCCCTCTTCCTCTTGCTGCCTCCTTGCTCCTTCCAGGCTCTCCAGCCTGTGCATTGTGTCCTGTTTAAGCAGGGTTCGGGGGGAAGGAGAGGCTTGCTTGGCTTCTGCTGTGCCTGTTTCCCCTGAAGCACTGGATAATTGCCAAGACTGGAGAGGAGGCACTGCTCGTCATAAGGAGTGGGACAGGGTCTTTGTATAGGGGCAGAGGGGCTGCAAAGTACTGCCTGATCAGGAATCACCCCGCCAAGGAAAGAGCACCCCTGCTTGGTGGTGGAAGTGACTCCCAGGTGGCAGTTTTCTGTGCTGTCCCAGCCGTGCCCCAGGCAATGGCACAGCTCAGCCTCAGGAGGAGTGAGGAACTCTGTAGAGCAAAAGCAAAACTTTTAAGCACTGAAAAGCAACCATAAAAATGCGACATTTCTGCCCAACGAATCTACTCTTTGTATTTTCAGAAGCAAAATTGCTGACTTCAGACATAGGAGAAAGCTCCTGGCTTTTTATTGCTTCTAACTCTGGAGAATGTAAGTAGGTAAGAGGAGACAGCTGGATTTGGGGTCTGGTGCTGCGCTACTGCTGAGTTGTTTGCAGAGACCCAGCTGAAGGCACTGGGGCTGAAAGGGTGCTGGGGAAGACAGTGTTGGTAAGTAAAGCCACCGCAGAATGTTTTTGTGGACAACACTGTGAAGTAGCAGGGAGCTGTTGGTGTGGTTTGGTAGGCACAGTCCTTGGTGGTGGTGGCAGTATGCAAAATGGATAAAACTATTTCAGCGAAGACTGGGGAGTTGCAGGAGTGGGGAGAGTTTTACTTGTAAACATGCAATGTTTGTTGTGGAATCACTGGAACCATAAACATGAGCTCCCTCAGTACCATGTTATGCCCGATGTTTGCTTTGGTACCCAGCTCAGGGCAGGGGCGAAAAGTGTGGACTGGATGCAGCCCTGGCCTTGAGCAGCTTTGCGCTACCCCTGGTCACTCTGCATCCTGCTGCACAGGGCACTCAGGCAAGGCTGTGTCTTCACAAGGCCAAGCAAAGGTCCAGGCTCGGGATAAGGAAACCTTTGCCACCCTGGATTCAGTTGGTGTGGAGAAGCTTTGCTCTCCCAACAGCCCATGTTGTTTGGGAAGCGAGGGCCAGGCACCTGTGCAGACGGAGGGAGCTTGCCTGCCTGCCGGGCCCACATGGGTTTGCTGTTCCCAGGCTGTGGGTCACCCCTTGGTGCTGTGCATCGACCCCTCACTGCAGTGCATCTCCATATTCCAAGCCCAGGCATGATCCCGCACCTCTCCCGTTGCTAAGGTGCTGGTGCTGGATACGTGACTGCGGGCAGCCCCAGGCACGCAGCCACATCGCTGTGTGCTCTCACTCATAGCCAGACCCGTGGTTTAGATCCCCCTGAGGGATGTACAAAGGTGTTTGTTTCTTTGTCAGAAAAGCAGAAAAATCACTGAGAGTTTCTGGCTTTGACCTTTTCAGGCTGCCTGTTTGTTTCTTTTTTCTCTAGTACTGTGGTTTACAGAAAAGCAAAATAATTTTCATGGTGGTGTTTGTTTTGTTTGTTTCTAGCAGGCTCAGGCAGGCAGCAGCATCCAACCATTTCTGAGCTGGACGAGCTCCTGGAAGCAGTTCGGCACTGGGCACGGGAGCAGTAGTGCAGTCCCTGGGGTGCATGCTTATCCATCAGCTGGGGGTGTGGCAGAGGGAGCCCCCAAGCCTGTGGGGCCCCAAGCACAGGCTGAGGCTACTGCAGGGCCTTTTGCAGTTGATGCTGTGGAATGCCCTTGGCGAGGAGGGATTCCCTCTGCCAACCTGCTGCAGGGGGCAAGGGACACTGTGAAGGCTGGCATCCCTCTCTGGTTTTGGAACTGCTTTTGTCCTTTGCCTGCTGGTTCCTTACTGATTGTGAAGCTTGCTGTGTCCCCGCAGCCTCCACATCCAGGGCAGAGTGCAGAGGACATTTGCACCTTGCTGTCCCATATCACCAACAGCACAGCTTCTATGGCTCTGAAAAAGGAGCTGCCCTAGAAACGTGCATTTGCAGATTAGCGGTAACTTAATATTCATGCTGACCCCCAGCTGCGGGCTGTTGCCCTGGAAAACTGTTAAAGCCACGCGTATTTTGTACACCGTTCGATGCAATGGTTGTCATTTTGTGTTTTGTTCTGTTTGTTCTATTGATTTACAGTTTTGAGTTTTTCAATTTCAAACTGTTTTACTTCAAAAGAAATAGTAACAAGATACCCGTTTGAACCTTTATTCCGCTGCTAGCTGGGGTTTGGAGCAGCAGCGCAAGTTGGCTTTACATAACCAGAGTGAACAGGGAGCTACTTGCAGGGCAGAGCTGCTGGGTGATTCCCAGGTGTACTTTAGCAGTGGTGATTTAATTACATTTCACTCAGCAGGTAGTTTGTAAGTCCTGGGTCTAAAAGAGTAAAAAAGATAGATTGGTATTTAATTATCCTGGTTGGAGCACAAGTTGAATGCCCAGCTGCATGCCTGCCAAGGCTGCTGTTCATGATGCCTGCTGCCTTGCAGCCTCGTTACCTAAAGCCTGCTGAAAGAAATAGGGCAAGGCTTTGAAAAATAGGGTTTTTCTAGGGAAGAGGGGAAGCTCCATGTGTTTGCAGGTATTTCTGTTGTTATTGATAAGAAACAACAATGTGCTGGTGTATAGCCTGCATGAAGTACACTGAAAACTTCATGTGTTTGTTCTTAGTGGTTGAACCTTTGCTTGACAAAGTGCAGCTGGAGAGCATCCTCCTCTTTGGAACAAACCTAGGTCTTCAGGTTTCTGTGGAAAAGGTATCTTCCCCAAAGGATGAGCTAAGCCTTCCAACTGGAATGTTTGCTCCATTTGTTTGTTGACTGTGATGTTAATTACAGAGCCCTAGCCCAGCATGTGACTCTGCAAGCCTGCGGTGCCGGCAGCCTTGTTCCCTCCCGGTGTTGTTAGTGCCTTTCCCATAGTCATTCTTTTCACTTTTGACAACTTACAAACTAACGAGGGGGGAGGGCTGAGCTGCAAAAAAGGACAAGGAGTGCATGGTGGAGTGTGCCCTGGTGTTGTGTGGGCTGGACATATCAGAAAGCTAAGGGGTCCTGTTGGGGTTGATCGCTGCTGCAGTGGAAACTGTTCTTCCAGTTGTCTGTCTCACAGCACCTTTCTGCTCCTGCAGTCTCCTGATGTTAAGAAGGGGAAAGTCAAAGCTGCATGGTATGCTTGGGGCTGAAAATAAAAGGAAGATCATCCTGGCTCACTCGAGAAATGCAGAGCTGCGACAGTGACCTGGCAGCTGGGGAATCAAAGGGCAGGGTTGTGGGATAGTATAGCTGGAGAAGGAAGACAAACCTGCAAGCTCCTCACTAGCTGACATGAAGCCCAGGCACGAAAGCTTGCTTGTTCTATTAGACCAGGCATCACAGCTGGAGAAAACATACCCTGTCTGTTTTCAAATGTAGCAGTTTGTGTTTTCAGAATGCTTCCTGCTGAAAGACTTTGCCTTGGGCACACAGTGACCAAAGAACGTTGTAGGTGGGACTGATTATTTTGTCTCTTTTTAGGTTGTAAGTCAGAGACAAGTGAGAGCTGCAGTTCTGGGGCTGGGGAGGCTCTGGCATCCTCCATCTCGGGTCTGGCAAGCCCTCCTTCAACTTTAGCATTGGCAAGGGACAGAAGTGGTCATGCGTGGTGTGTCCCTATAGCAGTGGGTGCGGGGAACTCCTGTCTTGCCCCCGCCTAGGACAGCAATGACACCACTCCAGCTGTGTTTTGTCTGAAGTAGTGACCTGAGAAACTTGTTGGAACTTTGGATTTAGTCTGTTTGATAGAGTTAGGACTGTGAGTGCTGGGGGACATGAGCGATCCCACTGAGAAAAGTCATAGAATCATAGAATGGTTGGGTTGGAAGGGACCTTAAAGATCATCCAGTTTCAACCCCCCTGCCACGGACTGGGATGCTCAAAGCCTCATCCCACCTGGCCTTGAACACCTCCAGGGATGGGGCATCCAAGACTTCTCTGGGCAACCTGTGCCAGTGCCTCACCACCCACACAGTAAAAAAAAAAAATCTTCCTGATATCTAATCTGACTCTCCCTTCTCTCAGCTTAAAACTGCTGCCCCTTGTCCTGTCACTGCACTCCTGATAAAGAGCCCCTTCCCAGCTTTTCTGTAGGCCCCCTTTAAGTACTGGAAGGCTGCTATAAGAAAAGTAGTGGGGTGAGTTCAGGTCTCAGGGTGTCTTTGCTTTCAGTTGAGGGTTGCCCATTAAACATGAAGGCTTTTTTTAGGAGAAATTGGAGCTGTGCTCTTCCCAGCTGAGTGGTCTTTTCTTTAGAGAGTGATTTAATTATGCTGGGAGACATCCCTGTGCCAGAAAGCCGTGCCCCAGGCTACAAGTGCACAAAACCCCAAGTTCTGCAGAACTGTGCACACCCCCGATACAGATCTGCAGAGCTTTATGCAGTTTGTTGCTGTTGTTTGAAATCAAGTGTACCCTATGAGAAATCTTGCGGCTTGAGATGGTCACAGCAGTTTAGTTAATAGGGTAGGTTGCCAGGAACTTGGAGGGAGAACAGTATTATTGGGTGATGACCTAGTTGTTTGTAAATGTCTCTGTGGAAGAGATTCAGTAATCTTAGGAGGACTAAATAATGCTGCTGATGTTTGTTTGAAGATGAGGAAACACAGCAATTTAATTTTCAAATGTTATGTTATGGTTTGGTTTGGGTTTTTTTCTAAACATCTAATTTATTAGCAAAGCTAACCAGCTGGGAAAATAAGCACTGAAACTTTCCTAATGAGGTCATTCATGTAGGATGAGAAGGGACTCCAGAGAAACCCAAACCTCTCCAGTAGCAGAAGGGCCTTGAGGGTTGTGGCCTGGCCGTGGAGAAGGGAAGGCAAAGTCAATCTGGGCTTACCCCAGTGAATTGAAAGGAGAATGGTTTGTCTTTTAATTTTGCAGTCACTGTTTTTTAACCCTTATGTCTTTTTATTTATAAAAATAAAATACTAAAATTGGAGGAATTAGCAAACGAAGAACTCTCTTACTGCTTGAGATGCATGCATTACTTTATACAAATAAATTGCTTTGGGTTGGGTTTTTTCACACTATAGTTTTTCCATACAGTGAGAACTGCAGGTTTTGGAATGGGAATTTGGGCTCCGTTTGTAGTGGATCCATGCTTCTGTGTCCATGTGAAACAGCTCCTTCTTATTAAGATTATTTGAAAACACTTGCAGTCACTTTGCAACACACCAGCAGAGTTTGTCATCAAATGCAGCAGCTGTGTGTATCAATTCTAACAGCGCGTCTTCTTGGTTGGAAGTGTCATTCTGCACAAACGTGTGAGCCTGTCAGGTGTGGGGAAGCTTTTGCAGCTGTCACCATCTTCTGTGGGTCTGTCTGGGCGATCCCTGTGGTGCAGCAAAGCTGTGGGGTTTGGGGTGCTGGTGCCTGTTTGGCGAGTCCATCAGCCACCATGGCCCCAGGGGCCTCCAGTCCTTCTGGCCAGACACCTTCTGATGCTGGTGATGAGGAGGCAGAGAGAACAGGGTGAATTCAGTGCTCTGATCCTGCAGTTTTATTCTGATCAAAACTGAAACTCCCAAAAGGTACGGTCTTCTGGCTTCTCTCTGTATCCTTTGCAAAGCACATTTCCCAAAGTGGCTGATAGTCTTACATCTGTTATCTTTCCTTAATGGTGCTATCTAAACATGAGAAATGCCTTTTAAATTCCTCTTATACCATTTCAGTTTCATATAGCCAGGATGCTCGTTTGTATTTGCACATCTCCCATTTGGTGCCTGTGGATCTGCTCGCCATCAGGAGCAGGATCATTTTCTTCTGCTGCCGCTGGTGCGGGAGGACTTTTTATAAGAATTACAATGACATTGCAAGAACCTACTGTGGACGCAGCGTCCCCAGCTTCCATGTGAGCACCTCTCCTTGGGTCCAAGGAAGGATCACTGATGTTTTTGGCAAGCCATGCATTGCTTTGGGCGCCTGGGTATGGCGTTGCTGGGTGGGAGGTACTGGGAGCATAGTCTGCAACCCAGTGGGATGCAGACTGGGAGTTAGAGCAGGGAGCAGCCCCAGGGGCTCTGCTGGGGGTGCCAAGAGGAGGCATCGTCCACAAGGGTGATCCTGTTACCCTGTACAGATGATTTAAGCCACATGTACATGTTAAGCAGAAGTCTCAGTTGGACTCTGCAGCCATTTGGCCTTAGCGAGCATCAGGATTAGGCGCAGAAACCCAGATCCAGCAAAGCCCTTGGTCTGGTAGTTTTCCATTGCAATCAATTTTTCTTCACTGAAAGGGTGATTTCTTCACTGAAAGGGTGATTGGCCATTGGAATGGGCTGCCCAGGGAGGTGGTGGAGTCACCGACCCTGGAGGTGTTTAAAGGGAGACTGGATGAGGCACTGAGTGCCATGGTTTAGATGATGGTTGGTGTTAGTGTTGGTGTTAGTGTTAGGTTATAGGTTGGACTTCATGATCTCAGAGGTCCTTTCCAACCTTGTGTTACTGTGATACTGTGATAATTGCTTCCAGTGGGAAAGAATCTCAATATTTGGACTTGAATGTATTAATGGCTTTGAGTAGAATTTGTTTAGGTTCCATTTTTCTTTGTTGAAAAGGGGCTGTGGCAGCAGAGCAGCCATCCCCCCTGCCCACTTCTCGTGGCGTGTCAGCAAAGGCAGGAAGCATTGAACAAAACCCACAAAATCTGTGTCCTTTTAAACTTCTTTTCTAGGAACTCTAGCTTAACCATTAGCTTTGCAATAATTAAATTCACCAAATTGTCAGGATAAATGCCTCAAAAGTCCAGTAACAGAAGACTACTGTTATGTTTCTAAAAGCTATTTTCAATGAGCAGATGGTGCTGTGGAGTGCAGCTTGCTCACATTATCTATTGGATCTGAGGCTGCAGCTCTTCAGGCAGTCCCAGTGTGCCAAGATATGTTGATCTCCTGGCTCCGTTCACCTGGCGACAGCATTCTAAAATCACGAGGCAGGTTTACTGGCAGAGCTTACATGTATCCTGGCTGGGGTGCTGCCACTGACAGTCAATGGGCGCTCCAGCTTAGTCCCTCTCGCTGCCTCTGGTGAGCTGCTGGCAGAAGTCAGAGTCCCTGTAGGCAAGACCTGCAGCAGCACTGGGGGAGATGGGCACTCCCCTGTAACTGTTGTGGCACAAAGCCCTCAATGTGTTCCTGACCCTGCCAGTTCACATTAGCTAAAACATGACCTGTTCCTTGGCATGTGAGGTAATTTTCCTGATTTTACAAAATACGGATTCTGTGTCTGTGGTGAAGCCCACAACGCATTCTGCATTGCCCAGTGTGGTGTAAGCATCCCTGGCTTGTTGAGTTGGCCATAAGGGACTTGAACTGGAAAAGGCTTTCTTGTCTGAGTTGCAGTGCTGCAGGGCTTGCACTGGAGGTGGTTAATGCACCACGGCCTTTGCAGTGAATTTCAGAGAGTTTTCAGTTGGTATTTTACAAATAACACGACGTGCATTAAACATGCACCTCTCATCACTTGCAACGAGAAACATGCTCCAAGTAGTTTGCTCTTTCCCAACAATAAAGCAAACGTCTATTAAACCTCAATGAATGCATTTACAACTATTTCCAGAAAAATCTGTTTGTGCTGTGACAGTCAGCATTCCTTCTTCATGAGTAATTTGTACATTGAATCACTAAACGTGCCATCAAAATGCATTTTAATATTTGAATGCTACAAATATCAGTGATTTGGGATACATACACTGGGTGCTTGCTGTGCGATGTGAGAGCTCTGTGATTAGCAATAACTGGACTGTCATATGGTGAATCTGGATTAGTAACTGAGAGATTGTGGCGTGATGTTGATACAGAGGGTATTTCAGACAACCGTGCCTCTTTAACTCTCTTCCTCACAGCCAAAGCATGCAAAGACTTCACACCTCCCTAGAGCAAGCACCGCTTCCAAAACTCCATAGCCACAGCCGTGCAAGTAAGTAGCTGATGGTACTGGGAGATGGCAGCTCTACTCTGGCAAAACCAGTGCCTGTTCCTGTCAGTGGGGTCCATGGGTTTGCACCCAGCACTGTCTGACCCCACTGCCTCGGCTCCCCAGCCCTGCATGGTCATGGCTGCGCCTCAGCTGCCCTGTGCTGACTCACAGTTTGGATTTGTCACCTCCTGCCTTGTCATGCGTGGATTAAATGAAGGTTGGAAGAGGCATGCAAGGCTGGAGGATGAGCTGCTTTTGTGCAGACAGTCCTACCTCCTTTCCTTTGTGCTGCTCTGAACACAGCCCTGTGAAGCTGAGAGGGGATCCTTGCTTGTGTCTTCGGTTAAGACAGTGCCAGAGAGGGAACGCTGCTTCACAGAAGCTTTTTTAAATTTTGAATTAATAGCACTCCACGGGAAGTGAGCAGTGAATCACGTGTGACTCGCTCCATAGGTGACCTCTCTGGTGCACAGCGGGAACTTTGGGGATATTTTTAGGACGATGAGGGGCTTGTGGGGAACTGGGGCAGTGGATGGCTGCCACAGACTGAGGATCGTGCTGCTGACCCAGCTCTTGAGAAGGTGAAACAACCACAGTTTACAAGCTGTACTTCTCCACAGCTGGGATGAGTCAGCCAGCAGCGTGTGCTGCCAGCCTGGCTTCCCTGGCCTCTGTATTATGGGCTTTTACTCTGCTCAGATTTCCTTGACTTCACTGCAGCTTTACCCCTAGTACCTGAAATATTTCGAGGAGTGGAAGGTACACACTTTAGATGCAGCATGCCCCTGAAATAGCTGGTGCTTCATGATCTCTGAACTGACACATGTCTAAAGATTCTAAAATTACAAAATACCTTCTGTGATTTACCCTGAAGTTGGTCATTTGGAGAATTTGCAGCATTTAAACTAGTTCTGTGTTTCGTGCTTGTCTCCTGCTCTTGCATGCAGGGAGTTACTGGGCAAGTAGGCCAGGGAGCTAAACAGGGGCTGTTATATGGTCATTTGGATTTGTGCAGATCAGAGAGATTCATGAGTACATTCTTAAGATGTGTCTCAGGAAATAAGTTTTTAGTGATACCTAATATCAGTTATCCATATCTCTACTCCCTGCATGCATGACCTGCTGCTTGGCAGTTACTCTGCCCAAATCCATTATGAGGAAGGTGTTCCTGTGTCCTGTTGTTGGCTGTTACCCAGCTACAGTAACATCCCCGTGCTGCTCTCTTTGCAACTCGGCTGTTGAGCACTGCCGGTGTTCGCTCTGCTCTGCAACGCTGCCTGCCATGTCCAGCCTGATCCTGCTGTCTCTGGGCTTTGTGATTACTGGGGTGGCTGTAGCTGGGAAAAACAGGGAGTTGCTTCATTTGTAATTGACCACTTGGAAGTTAGAAGAGAAGCAGAAAACAGCTGTGAGCTGTAAATCATAAAATACCAGTTCACGCGGCACTTGCAGTACTTCTCAGTGGTAGATCGCAGGCTGCAGGAAAGGCTGAGCACACTCGGTGCTGCAGGAGTGTGGCTCAGTGCATTGCTCCTAATAGAAAATGCTGAGAATGCCGGGCTCGTGGGTGCTCACTGCCAGCTGTGGATGATTCCCAGCCAGCAGAAAGCACTGTAGGTGCTTGCACTGCTGTCAGAGGAGAGCTGGGGTGTGCAGCAGCAGTTTGTGGCATCCCACGTCTGCTGTGGGTTCACTTCACCAGTGTGGGCTGTAGTGGCCTGACATGTACTGGGAGTGAACTTCAAATCCAGGGCTGGTCTCTGCAGAAGGAGAAAAAAATTTTGAAAGTCTGGACCCTGCTGAGCAGTCCAGTGATGATGGTACGTGTCAAAACAGGGACTCGGTGAAAAATATTGCCGTTCCCAGAGAGCTGGGCAGGCACGAGTACTGGCTGGAGAAACAGCACTGTTACCCAGGCTGAGGTGTGAGAAACCTGAAGCCTACAAGGAAATGCTGTATGCAGCGCTTGGAAAGGTCACATGTAGCTACACTGGACTGGAGTCCCTGTAATGCAATAAATGATTTAAGCACAGCACCATGGAGCCAATTATTCTCCTGCATTTGTGGAAAACAAACAGCAAGGTTTGTACACAGTCCTGCTAGAGATTGCGTGCAAGGATTGGCACAGAAAGGACAGTTTCACAGGCTTAGGGCTGTCCTAATCCAGCTGCTCTTTGAACTCCTGGCTACCTGAATAATTTAGCAGTAAGCTCTTTGCTGCTGCTGTTTCCATGAATGTGATGCTGCACAGTCCTCAGCCCTTCTCTGCTCCTGCTGCTCCATGCACGTGTTTCCTTCCAGCAGTAGTGTTGGTGCTGATGTGCATCCACATGGGATGGGAAATGACTGGGGATGCTGGGGGCACACAGCATGAAGGATGCTGCTGGGAGACCAAGCAAGGTGGCCTTCAGTGTGGCACAGGCAAAGGGACAGCTCCTGGTGGTCTGATAAGCCAGGGCAAGCTTGAGCATGCCACATGAGTTATGCATAGGTGAAAAAGCTGAGGCATCACCATGAGGTTAAGTCTTCCAAATCCTAAGTGTTGTAAATGCTGGTTGAGCACTGACTTAGAGCATCCAACCAAGCATACTTTTCTGGACATGATGAAGGAGCCTCATTGGGGTCTCTGTTGCAGAGCTGCTAAGGGACAGCAGTGCCAGCACCAGCAAAACTGACCCTTAACTCTTTACTGGTGCCACCTGTCCTTTTGGACCTGGTCTTGAGTCAGGGATGACCGGCGGGCTGTCCTCCTTGTGAGGATATGGTTGCACACATCAAATCTCAGTTCACTCCTTGTTTTTTGGTGGGGTTGGGCTTCCTTGATCCAGCTCGCAGGGATGTGTGTGGCATCCTGGCGTGGGCTGGGCTCTTCTGTAAGCTGATGGCATGTGCTGTCTTCTTGCTACTTGTGGGCATCCTGTGGGTAAGCTGCAAGGGAGGGTTAAGATGCAAAAGCTGTGCTCGGATCGCTGCTGAGCTGACCAGCTGAGCCTGGTGGAGAGCATCTTTCCTTCTCACTGGACACCATCCAATCACCAGCCCTAGGCTGGGATTGATGATTTGCATTCTTACCCAGAGAAGGAAAGTCTCGGAGCCACTCACTTTTTCCGCCACCCCCTGTATATGGTCACACGGAAGCAGACAGCAGCTGGGAGTGCATCTCTGAACTTCGCCTTCTTGTTTTCCTCTGACATGTCGTAAAGCTGCTGTGGGGCTGCAACACAGCCCAGCTGGAGAGAGGTGAAGGAGGCAGAGAAGCCAGACAGTGCAGCCAATGTGTCCTTGCCTCTTCCCATTCTCCTGGCTGCAGTGGGCTCAGCAGAGCAGAAACTAGCCAATAAATCTTCTTACACCTGCGAGAGGTCTTCATTCCCAGTGCTCAGGCAAGTGGACGACAGCTCTGCTTCCGTCCAGCACCACCCTGGGGCAACTGATTCTTCCCACAGGGCAGGATCTGTTCTGCAGCAGCGGACACAGAGACCGACCATGTTGCATCCAGCCCTGTGCAAATGTCAGGTGTAAGGGTAGGCATGCTGTGCATTGCTGGCTGCCCTCCAGCTTGGGAAAAGCACGAGCTGTATTGCCCATTTACATAGGGGAGAGTGAAACTGTAAATGCACAGGAGTGCAATGGGTTTTTTTTTTGGAGGGTGTTTTGGTTGCAGAGCATTGTTTGCTGAGCTGCTTCTCAGCTGACAACTCCTGTTGTGCAAAATCATTTTTTTAAAAAAGCACTTTTTGCAGCACATGGCAGTTGCCTTTCTGTATAAATGCAGTTTAACATGCTGTGGCATCTTCTGGAAAACTAACCTCCTGCTTTTCAAAACAGAGCTTCAGCACTTCACTGAAAATGTCTGGCAAAACGGCTAGCACAACCAACAACATAGCCCAGGCCCGAAGGACTGTCCAGCAGTTAAGAATAGAAGCCTCAATAGAAAGAATAAAGGTGAGAGCACATCTTTCTTCACCCCTGCTTTTTTGCCAATTTCCCTCCCCTTTCCAACTCTAAGGCAGTAAGGTAAGGGAGCATGCAAACATTTGTACCCACAGCTCATGTTTTCTTCCCCATCTCAGAACCTGACATTTGCATTTCAGGCCAACAAATCTGAATACATCTAATTCTTGTAGCCACATACCAGCAGTATCTTCAGGTAGCACGATGTTTTGTGGACTTGTAGGAGAACCAAAGCAAAACATGAAGTGCACATCAAACCGCTGAAACAGAAAGCAGGTGTGAGTTTCCAGTTTTGCACATATTGTGTGATTTTTGTTCCCTCATCTGGCTGGCTGAATGCCACGTCTGCAAGGAAGTAAATATGTAAGGACATTATAAATAAAAGGTAGCAGAAACTGGATTGTTTTAACTGAAGACAGAAAAGAAACCAAACTTGTTTCCAGCTAGCAGGGGTAGGATGTTGACAACACTAGCAGTATTGCCTTCAGGGGTTCTGCCATTCTTCTTGGTTTGCTGCCCAGCCCTTTTCGAAGGCCAGCAGAACAAGCAGCCAGACTCACAGAGCAGTGGTGCTCTCCCTCAGGTTGAAGAGGGTCAGGAGCCTGGGGCCATGTGAGAAGGAAATGGTTTGTCCTGCAAGTACATTTCTACTTACAGTCCCAACTTTATGATTGTTAACCTCCTCCTGTTTATTTTTAGTCTTCTGTGGAAGCCGTGCAGGAGCCAAGCAGTGCTTTTGCCTGATCTCACAAACTGACCCCAAGTACCTCAAGGAGCTCCAGGGTCCATGTTTTTCTCCCCTCTGCAGATGATGCTGGATCAAGCCCATGGCAGCATGTTTTGCAGGAGGCAGGGTGCTGGAGAGCATGTTGATCTCCAAGCACCTCTCCCGTCCCACACAGGAACTTTGTTCTTGTCGGCAGCTCTCAGCAAGCCTGATCGTGTTACCAGTTACGGAGAAATTCCGTTTTATGTTTGGGTTTTTTTCCTCTCTTCTGCAGGTGTCAAAAGCATCAGCAGACCTAATGCTCTACTGTGAAGAACATGCCAAGAAAGATCCATTGCTAATGGGCATACCTACTTCTGAGAACCCTTTCAAGGACAAGAAGACCTGCATTTTATTATAGGAGAGCGGCAGCTCCTCTGAAGCCTTTCTGGGCAAAACCAGCCACAGGCGGGCGTATAGGCAAATATTCTGTAAGGTACCAGCTATTCACTGTATAAGAGCAGCAGTTCTTTTACCAAGTGTATAAATGATTTCTTGAGCATTCTAAAGCATTTCTTTGTTCCCTATCTTCATTAGGAAGCGAGGTTTCAAACTGAATTAACTTCTTTCTTGTCCAAGGGAATGGGGTCTCTGTCAAGGTGGTGACTGCCACGCCAGCGTCCCTGCAGTGGGATGGGCAAGGCGAGCTGGGCGTCTTGTCCTCTGCAGGAGTGGGTTCCATTTGCACTTTTCAAGTTACACAAATAAGACCAAAGTTGCCTGAGCTTTGCTGACGGAGCAGGGACAAAGGTGTAGAAACCTGATTGAACATCCTTGGGTTTACATTTTTTTTTAACATGATGTGTGTGGCGCAGGAGATGCACCTGTGTTGGCAGCATACATGCCTATGTCTGTGCACAGACATATTTAGAAGTGCATTATTTAGCAAAAGCTACCTTGAAAAACGATTGTAGCAACTGGTGGTGAACTCTAGGGAGCCATGCCTACAGGTTGGCTTTTATTGACAGAGATTTTTAAGTGTAAAACCCCAAGTGTCAAGAATCAGAGATCTGTGGGTTTATTTTCCTGCTTTTTAAGAGAAGTTGAAAAAGTAGAATCTTCAGCTTTGATTATGTTTCTCTGCATTTTCTTCTCTAGTTAAAATTCTGTGTTAGTATTGAAAAAAAAAACAACCCTGTCAAAGCAATCAAAGGCTGCAAGCTCACACTGCCCAGGCTTTGTGGTGAGCTGGAGGCATGGGTCCATCGCTCAAAGTCTCAGCTGTATTTTGTGCAGGGAGTCAGAATTTAACTCCTTTTTAAATTCATTTTTAAAGGGGAAAAATGCCAAATTATATCCAGATTGTGATTATACAGATATAAGGGGAGAGCCTTTCCGTCAAGCAAGTGATTTTATATATACACTTAATAAAAAAGTCTTTCTTTGTGTGCCTGTGTGTATATATATAGATAAAAATATCAATAATGTATTTATACTAACATTTCATATTAACAGGTAAGTTTGAAGGGATTAAAAAAATCCTACTGACTTCAGCTGGCTACAAATGTCTTTCTCTGTAGCCACTGGTTCAGAGGCTGAAGTTGTGATCTGCCATAATTGTGCATTTCTGTAATGACATTTACAGATTTTATAATCCACATGTAATTTGCTGTCTTACGTTGCGTATTTGTCATTTCTATATTAAATTATATACACACTGTTGATCTATATTGAGAAATTATATATTTGTTTAACAAGCCTCTTAAATAGTTCAAATTTTGACATGACTGACAGAAAATTGTACTGCTTATTATGTGCTAATAATTTTTAGAATTAGAGTATTCTTCTAGTGACAGTTTACAAAACAGTAATGTAGATCCACATTAATTTTTTTCTACTCTCTATATGTCTGTTGTTTTAGAACACATCTTGTTAGAAATAGTTAATTCACTAAGTTTGGGTATGGAAGACTGTAAGTATTGACAGAACTCCTGTGCTTGGAAGCGTGCAGGCAGGGACATGGGGTGCAGAGCAGGTAAATAACCTCATGCTGTTGCTGGAATATTGTTCTCCCATCAGTCTATTGTCCCCGTAGTAATGTGCATTTTTATTTTCTTGGAGCTCCCATCCTCCCCAAGAAACATCACCCGTGAAGCTGCACAGACGCTGTTTGTGCCTGACTTCTTTGCTATGTTGTCTGCCCTTTAATTGAGCCCGCAGCAGGGAGCACTTGGGGATCTGGCTGTGGGTCCTGGCCAGGACTCTACCCTGTGCCAGAACCTGGCCACCTCCCATTGTTGTCACCCATCATGCTCTGTCCGTAGTGGCGTCTGACTGTACTTTCTAATAAAGAGCTTCTGGCACCTTCCTTGGGCTCGCTCTGTCACTCCTCTTCTATGAACCCCCAGCGTCTGTCGAGCTGACGTCGAGCACACCCCAGCTGTGGCTGTAGCTCTATCTCAGTTCTGTGGCTGTTAAGTGTGTTTTTCAGCTCTTTCCATGCAATTTTGACATCCTTCCACCACTGAGGCAAGATTTATAACAGCATCTATTTCAGACTTGCTGACACATCCAAAGAACAAACGGATTGATTGTAGGTGCCCATGGTCACATTGTTGATCAGGGGCAGAGGCGTAAAAACACCAGGCTGGGTTTTTTTGGGGTACTTTCTCAGTTTTAAGCAGAAGACCTGAGATTGTCATTAACTCAGCACTACACTACTGCCTGCTTCTGATGGTGTTTAATGTGTACATTTTTAGTAAACTATTTTTTAAATGCATATATTGCATTTATAGGAGCATGTGAAAGCTCAAGCGATTATGTTTGCACTTTTCTCTTTTGCTATAAATACTCCTATGAAAAAAAAGGAATTGTAAAATTCAGGGGAAATCCAGACTGTCCTAGTAGAACGAAAAAAAGGAGAAATGAGACCATCTTCATCTGCACTTGCTGGGATAGACCCACAGAGATGGTATGGTGATTCCTCCTCTCTCTTTGATATCAAGTTAAACCAGTACCACTCCAGAATGGGTATTTATTCTTTTTTTTCATCCAGAAATTAAGCAACCAGCTTGTTAGTTATGTTTTTTTTTCTCTTTATTTTCTATATTTGACTCCCTGGTGCTGTGTTGCATTAAAAGGAGAAGGGCTGGTTAATGGCTTGGAAACCATACACTTACTAAAATAGCCTCTTGCTAAAATGCTTCTGATTTTTCCATGCTTCCAAGCTTATCATTGTTCGTTTTTCTTAGTCTTCTGGAGCTGGTGAGCTGTAAAGGTTGGGCTCACAGGTGCATCGCTGGATGTTTTCTCCATGGGAATGGGATGGGTATGGCCTGGTGCAGGTGTGACCGGTACCCTCTGCTCCTGACCCCTCCTAATCTGCAAAGGGTCCCCTAAAGAACCTGACAGTCCCCACAGCATTTGGTGACAGGACTTCTGCAGCCCCCAGGGAAAATAGCCAGGATGGACCAACCAAGGCCCTCAAACGTGCAAGACTGTGTTTAAGTCTTGTCTTACGCAGGATATATTCTGTAAAACTCCTGGGGCTAAAAGGGGCAAAAAGGAGATCTTACTGTTCTTCCAGGCTGGGTATGGAGATGGGTTTGCTTGGATGGCTACTGTGGCAGGGGCAGGAACTGCAGGACACCTCAGCCCTGGAGCGGTGACAGAAGCTTATTTAAAAAAAAAAAAAGAAAATTTAGGTTTGCAAGGCCCTTGGTTCTTTTGAGGGAGATTTGGGGTTTTTTTTTATTTTTTTATTACTTCCTACATCCTTTGTCTTCAGGTAATGCTGACCCATCCCTCATCTGGTTCAGGTCAGTGTGCAGGCATTGGGGCCTTTATTGTCTGTCCCCAACGCACCAGTATTCCTCCCTGGGGCGTCCCCTTGGGGAGTTGCGGTCCCGGTGAGAGGCAGAGCCCAGCCAAGCTGCTCCTAGTGCTGCGCCTTGCCAAAAATGATCAGATTTTGCTTCAACGTGTCACAATGTCTTGATGCTTTTGGGTTTGAGTCAGCAGTCTGGTTTGTTACAAGCCAGAAAAAGAGGCTTTTCCCCAAGACAAAGCTTTTATTTATACATGTATTCATATAAATATGTACCTATATGTATATAGAGAAGGGAGTTTCTCTCAGGAACTGCCCCTGTGTTTGCAGGTTTTATGGAATGGGGCCTAAATGCCCCTGGCCCTACACACAGCACCCTGAGGGGAGCAGGAACAGGACCCCTGATGTTTGCTGCAGAGCAACATTAGCTCAAAAGTAAATAAAATAAGCCCAAAATTAGTGCTGGGCAGAGGGCTGAGCAGCAGCTTTACTCCACCTCTCCAGGGCCTCTCTCCAGTGTCCAAAGACATACCATTGCCATGTCCAGCTGCACTTACTCCTTTTGGCTGGTTATTTGCATTAACACCCCTCTGGCACGTGTCATATGCCCTTCCCGCCTCTCCCAGCGTCTCTCCTGCCTCCTTGGTGACTGGGTGCGGCTGGGCTCTGCCCTGGCTTTGCCTTCTTCCAAACTCGTTTCTGTCTGTGGCTGCTCAGAGCCCCTCATGCCTGGGTGTTTTCAGAGGAGGGCAAGGCATGTGACCAGGCAGGATGTTTCCTTTCCCTGCCTCAGAGCTGGCCAGTTTGGGGCAAAATAGAGCATTTAGGTGAATAGGTGTGTGTTGTGCCACTGGGCCACCCATGGGTCCTGGGTGGGCAGTTTGCGATGTGGGGTCAGAGGCTGGAGAAGACACCGGGAGAAACCAGGGGTCTGGAGAGGCTTCCGATCGAGGTTGAGCTTGGTGAAATAGCAAATATCCCAAATTAATTTTAATCCCAGAAATGTGATTGATCTGCCTGCCCTCTGTAATGCATTGAGGAAAGAGCGACAGAGTGCCTACTGTGCAACCGCAAAGGAGAGTAAAACATTCCCCATGTTGTCCTTGCCTGTGTTTATGGACAGATGTGGTTAAATATTTCCTCAATATCTGACATTTGTGCTGCTAAAGTCGCACACAGCAGTAAGAGGGTCTTAAATACGTGCAAATGGAGGCAACAGCTAGCGGATCAACTCCCAGGAGTGCATTTGCTTTTGAAATGTTGATGCTGAATCTGTGGCCTTAGTAATGAAACTAAAAATAGTGTTTAGAAAATTTTTATTTTTGTGCAGCTACTGTGTCTGAGCTTGACTCAGCCTCCTCAGTGATGGCTGCTGCTGGGCCTCACTGTGCTTTGATTCGGGCATGTGCTGTAATGGGCAGCGAGTGCAACTCCTGCATATATGCCTGTGGCGAAGAGCCACCTGCATCCCACTGTGTCCCTGGGGGCCAAGGACAGCACCTGCCCGGTCCTGAGCTATGTGCTGGACACATAGTGAAGCTGCCACAGGGTGGATGATGACATGGCCCTGCAACACTGCATGGGATGGAGACGGGCAGTCCCGTGCCGGAGTGTGCCATCCCACTCATCCAGGGATCAGAACTGGTCCAACACTGCTGCCCAGCTGGGCTGGTACCTGCCAACGGCAACAGGGCATTGAACCTGCTGGGGCTGGGGACGAAATGACCCCCACGCCACTGCTGGGGCGTGCACGAGGGCTGCAGGGTCCAGCAAGCTGGGCAGCATCCAAGCTGGGTGTGGTACACACGTGCCATTAGGGCAGCCCCAATGTAGGTCACCAGCATCCCTGCGGCAGCAGCAGTGTGAGTGGCACTGGGCTATTGCCTGCAGCCAGCAGCATGGGTATGAGGGAGGCCGTTTTCCTCCTCTCTTGGGGCCTGGAGAGAGATTCCTACCACATGGAGTACAGCCTTTTTTATGTGCCAGCATTTATATGTGGGTACAAGACAAGCCCCCTGTTCCCCGTAGGCACAAGCAGCGTTGGAGGGCACAGGGAGGGTTTGAAGCTATGCTTCAACTCTTATTGACACCTTCCCAGGAAAGGAAACATTGAGTCAAGTTTTCCTCCTATGAGGAACCAGGTTTCTCCAACTTCCAAGAAGACTCTGGCTCTGCAGGAGTGCTGAAACCTCAAAAACAATGCTTCCTCTTGTACTTTTTTTTTTTTAAAGCTCTGGTGGTAAGTGGCAGCGTTAAAGAAAAGCAGCTAACCTTTCCAGCATTTCCTGCAGCATATCAGCTGCTTTTCCATATAATGGCATGGGAGGGGCTGGAACTAAAGCCACACAGGACCAGAACACCAGGACCTTGCCTGTGGCCATGACAAGGAAGCAGCTGCCAACTGCACCCTTTTGCCTGAACACTAGGGAACCAGGTAAGAAAATGAAACCCAGGACGAAGAGTTGGATTTTAAAACTTTATTTCAAAAAAAAAAAAAAACCCAAAACCAAAACGCTATCCAATTTCAAACAATTATATTGAACGTAGCTGCCTTTAACAGCCAACAGTTTAAAGATGTGTGGTTGCAGACCAACTGCTTAAGGGCACTCTGGTTCTCAAACCTCTGAGTATAAATAATTTTTTCATCAATATCATAAAATAACTTATTATATAGCTTAGCATAAAAACTTGAGAATTAACATCCCAAAAATACAATAAAATTGTAAAATGTTTCAATTAACCTTTTTACTCTTTAAGATATTTAAACCAGAAACTGTAAGTTGCACTTGAATAAAACCATGAAGGGTGTTGGGCGTTTTCCATGAATAACTCAGCCACGCGGCAGCCCTGCACGTCAGACAGGGCTCTTTCCTCTGGCAAAGCAGGTGCTGCTCTTCCTTTTGCTTCCACACTCATCTCCATCTCTTCCAAGTCACTTTTTTTCAGTCCCACACAACGTAGTTCAACTTCAGCTCCCCCCCCCCTTGACATCAGGTTTAATTTTTTTTCTTTTTTGTTGTGTTTTTTTTTCCTCCCCCCTCCCTGTAATCCTCGTGCCAGGGCAGGGAGTTACTTCCTGAGCAACTGCTAAAGTATTGCAAAACTTCAGTGCAATTGGGTTCAGTTTGCTGTCAGCTCGGCGCAGTCACCGCTCCGGGAGGTTAATCACTGGCACCCACTGATCCATGTAGCGACTCTCCCGGCAGAAGCACATCAGCTGACTCAGCGCTGGATCCTTCCACTGCGAGGCATGGGGGTTCTGGAAAGAGAGAGGGGGGAGAGCTTTAACAGACAAGCAAAAACAACAACCCCCAGTAAAAAAAAAAAGCACAGCAGAAAACACAGCAGTGTGAATCATCTTAAACTGCCACGAACTGCCACTAAGGCAAACAAAGCAAGCAGCCCCAGATGTACACAAGGAGTTTTGCAGCCTCAGACGCTGGGGCACAGTACGAAAAGGAAAATGCAAATAGAAAAGAAAAACAAAACAAAACAAAAAAAACCCAGAAGTTTCCTTGGGGCCCTCGCGGGTGCCGTGGGATCCCCAGCCTGCTTGCCAGATGTGGGCCTGAGCGCCGTGAAAAGGCTGCAGCCATGCCCCAGGCAGAGCGAGTTCCTGTTTTAACAAATAACACTTTGGAATTGTGTTTGATTCCAGGCTTTGCAGGATAAAAGTCGTGCTCTGCATATTCATCATCGCTCACTGGAAAGACGAGTTATGCTGTGCTGCCAGTGTGCCAGCACCCGGTTTCAGGAGGTGCTGCCCAGCACTGGCTGTTGCTCTGCAACACCCACATCCCTTGCGAGCTGGTGGACACAGCAGGACCCGTGGCCATGGGGCTAAAAGCACGTCCTTATCCGCTCGCAGGGTTGGTGCAGCGTGAGGTGTGAAGCCCCGGGGTGCCAGGCTGCAGTTCTCACCGTGACGAGGACACAGTGGAGGTCTGCGGGCGGCTCGGGGCCGGTAGCGGGCAGCAGCAGCTGTGCCAACCGCGCCGGGTTGCTGACCCGCAGGATGTTGATGTCGTTCTCGCAGCAGAAAGCCTGGATCAGCGTGAAGTGGATCTGCAGTGCCGCGTCCCCAGCCTCCTCTTCATCGGCCGCCAGCAGGCACAGCACCACGTTGTCTGGGTCCCTGCGGAGACAGCCGCGGTCACCGGCGGGGGGACGACACCGGGATGGGACGCGGAGGGGACACAAGCGACAGGAGGGGTGGGACACCGAGGGGACACACCGGGGGGTGGGACACGACAACGGGCGGCCGATTCGGGGACGTGGGGAGGAGGGTGACGCCGGGGAGGACAGCGGGGAGCACCGGGACGGAGGGGGAGGGCACCGAGATAGGGGAGACACGGGGGGAAGGGGGAGACAGTCACCGGGACAGTCACCGGGCGTGGGACCGTGGGCGGACACCTGGGGAGGCGGGGGGGGGACACACCCGAGGGGGTTACCGGGGGAAGGAGGGGAGGGTGTCACTCACATATTGAGCAGCTTGGCGGCCTCATAGACCCCGAGGGTGAGGCTCCGCTGGCTCAGCGCCTTGCTCAGCACCTCCTCTAGCGCGTCCCCCGCCTGCTCCATCCTGCTACCGCGACAAGCACACACACGCCGCCGTCACCGGGGGCCGCCACCCCCCGGCACCGCACCGCACCGCACCGCCCCGGACCCGGACCGTACCTCCCGGAGGCGCAATGGTCCCCAGGCAGCTCCTCCAGAGTCATAATGCGGCTGCGGGCGCTGCCGATGCCCGGTGCCCCGCTACCGCCCCGGTCGCTCCGCGCCGCCGCCGCCTCTGCGGCACAAAGGCGCCCGGCAGGCG
Organism: Tapera naevia; assembly: GCA_033556795.1. NCBI lineage: Eukaryota > Metazoa > Chordata > Aves > Cuculiformes > Neomorphidae > Tapera > Tapera naevia. The sequence goes on along the minus strand of JAUMJJ010000198.1, from coordinate 458,029 downwards.
TTATCCGACTCGCGCTCGGCCAACCCGCGCCGGCTTCATTTGCATACTCGCCTCCCATTGGCTCATGCAAATGAGGCCGCTCCCCTTCGCGGGCGGCCTGACCCCGCGGCCGGGCCGCAGCAACCGGCGGGGCGGCGGCTGCTGATTGGCCACGGGCGGGGCGGGAGGGGCGCGGCGCGGTGCGGTGCGGTGCGGTGCGGCGCGGCGCGGTGCGGCGCGCGCAGCAGGGGGCCGTAGCAGGGGTTTTTGTGCCCAAAGCACAGGATGTGGTGGAGGGCGTTGGGGTTTGAGCTGCTGGAAAGCTGCTCTGCAGCGAAGGACCTGGGAGTCCTGGGCGCAACAGGCCAACCGTGCCCGGCAATGTTGCATTGGCAGGAAGGCCAATGGCGTTGGAACCGGCTGCCCAGGGAGGTGGTTGAGTCACTATCCCTGGAGGAGGTTAAAAGATGAGTAGATGTCACACTTGGGGACACGGTCTGGTGGTGGACGGGGCTGCATCAATGGTTGGACTCATGATCTTAAAGATCTTTTCCAACTGTGATTCTGTGTCCTGGGGTGCATGGAGAAGAGTGTGGCCAGCAGGGTGAGGGAGATTCTCCTCTGCCTCTGCTCTGCCCTAGGGAGGCCCCATCTGGAGTCTTGTCTTCTGCCCTGCTTTGGGCTTCCAGCTCTGGAAAGACAAGGAACCACTGAAGAGAATCCAGTGGAGGCCACAGAGACAATGAGAGAACTGGAGCATCTCTCTTAGAAGAGATGAGAGACCTGGGTCTGTTCAGCCTAGAGAAGAGAATGCTGAGAGTGGATCTCATCAATGCTGATCAATCTCGAAAGTACGAGGGGCAGGAGGATGGGGCCAGACTGTGTTCGGTGGTACCCAGCAACAGGACAAGGGGCAACAGGTACAAATTGGAGCACAGGAAGGTCCACCTGAACATGAGAAAAAACTTTTCCACTGTACAAGTGACAGAGCACTGGAATAGGCTGCCCAGGGAGGCTGTGGAGTCTTCTCTGTAGATATTCAAAACCTGCCTGGACATGTTCCTGTGCAAGCTACTGGAGGTCACCCTGCTTTAGCAGGGGTTTGGATTGGATGAGCTCCAGAGGTCTTTTCCATCCACAACTTTTCTGTGATTCTGTGATCATTTCAAACATCTCACCATTGCTTTATTTCCCTTGGCTGGGCCAAGCCCGAGGCTGCTGGCTCCATGCTGGCACAGACACGAAGCTTGCCCTTCTGCTGCTGCAAGGCGGGTGCTTGGCCACCCACTGTTCCCGTTGCCTTCAGCAGCAGCAGGTGTCACCGAGTGGCAATGGCTGGGGATAAGAGCTGGGAGTATGGGCCTTACTCTCAGAGAGAGCCGTGGGAGTGCCGCCAGGTCCTGTGTGAGGTACAGCCAGGTGCCTCCTCGCTGCAGAGGCCGTGCAGCTCTGCAGTGTGGGGCAGAGCTTGGCCTGGCAAAGCCAGACATCCTCTGCACTGGGCCTCTGTCAGAGCAGTCCAGCCCTGTCACCAGTTCAGCCTCCCAAGACCATGGCTTTCCCTTTAAATTCACAATTAGGATGAAGTTGTCTGTCTCCCTGCAACCGCAAAGATCACACTCTCTCTGAGGGAGCGCCAGCACGCTCGGGAAATAACCTCACTAGCTCTTCAAAACCTCAGCACACAATATTGCGAAATACCAGGTATGGTCTGTGGCACCAGCTGTGGTGAAAGCAAACAATATTTTGACGCATGGTTTTCACCAGAACTATGATCCAGTTCCTGACAGTGCTGATGGGGTTGCCTTTATGCCAAGTGTCAGCTGGGGAGGTGGGAGGGCCCTGCAGGCTGAGGCTGCAGGCAGCACTGGTCCCCAGTTGCACAATGGGATTTAACCCATAGCCCTGGAGTGCATCTGCCTACCGCGTGCCACTGTCCTGCAAGGAACTCACACAGTCTCTGGCTTTCACGTCTGCAGTGTCTCCTGGGATGTGGTTTCTGATCAGTGCGTGTGCATGTGTTGATTTTGAATGGGCTCCTCCTGGTCCTGAGTGGGTCAGAAGCAAGTGTGAGCACTTTCCACCAGGTCCCTGCGTGGAGTGGGGGGTCACCCCAAGCATTGCCTTAGAGAACATCCCACTACCTCTTGTATTATTTGGGACAATGGTGTTGGACCCAGAGGAGGCAAAGAAAGCAACAGTCTTAAAATATGTGCTCTGCATGTAGTAAAAAGCATAGTTTCATGTCTTGGCCAGAAAAGGTAAGGCAGCTGTGGAGAAACCCCAGATTCCGGAGGCAGCTTCAGCAGCTCCAGCCTCCGGCTCTCACGTTGGCTGAGGCTGGCACGTTATGTGCTTACCTCTCAGATCAGCGCCGCGGCTGCTGCTGTATTTGGCACAGTGCGAGGTCCCAGCTACGGATGCTGATCCCCATCACCCTTTTACCCAGGAGGCAGCACTGCAAGGTGTGGGTGTGCAGCCCGGCTTCTGTGGCTGTGCGGGACAATGCCTCCTGCCCCTCAGGCTGGGAGTGCAGCAGCAAATGACAGTGATCAGCACCTTTTCTGATGTGAGCTGTAAGGAAAGGCAAACAGCAGCTTCCAGCACGCAGCCGGTGTTTCTGACAGCTGCAGCTTCTGCATCCTTCTGCTATAAGGAGTGATTTGTTCCCTCTCTCCAGTTTCTCTTCTGCTAGGACATGTTATAATTTTGCAGTGAGTCACTGGCATTACAGCCTGTGCTCACACTTGCAAGGGATACCTTTTCTGACTGCAGTTTGAAGGCTGTAATGGTCGGAAGCTACAGAGTTATCCTGGCCATGCTGGTGCGTTGGTGGGGGCAGTTATGTTGCAAACAACCCTGTGAGCACTTCCCCCTGCAAATACCCCTGATGGGAGGAGCTGCGCTGGACTTTTCTCACCCCCTGCAATGCTTCATGTCGGCTAGAGATGTAAGACTGCTCTGCAGCTGATGCTGACTTAGCTAAACTATTGATGTTTGAGCCAAGTAGAGGAGACCTGCTCCCCCAGGCCTCCAGGCCAGCTTGGGGTTTCTCCAGGAACTTACTTTTGCTGCCATATGGCCCGTCACAGCCTGGAAGACCTCCGGGGAGGATTTCTTCTAATGGAGCTGTGTCAAAGATCACGCTTGCTCAGCTGTTGCACCTAGAAGCTGCCCTCCTCCTGCAGCGAGTGCCAAAATGCTTGCCCAACCCGGGCTGCAAAACTGGTGCAGTCCTACTAGCTCCAACAGACTGGGGCTGCTCTGCCTGTGCTGCAGATAGGACCCTTGGTGGTCCCACACAGACCTTTTGACAGTATGTGCTTTAAAGGTTTGCTTGCGTTGGCATTTTCCTTCGGCTCATAAACAGCAGCAGCCATTTTCCAAGGCGGTGTTTGCTGAAGCATGATGTGGTGTGCCTGTGAGTGTAGCTGAGCGATGCAGAGCGGTGTTCCATACACTGCTTGCAGAGTCACTTAATTAGCCATTTGGAAAACAAGATCTGGACATGAAACCATGTCTCACAGCAGAATGTAGACAGCAATTTAAGTAGCCCCTCAGTTGTGTTTGCTCTGGCAAGGAAAGCTTCCAAAAGTTTGCATATGTTCCCTCCTCTCAGCTCTCACTGCCCATTGTCCTGCCCCTGCAACCCTGATGAGACACGACAATACTTAACGAAGCCCATGGCATCAGGAGAAAAAGAAAAAAGCCTCTTTTGCATCAGGTGGAGGGGTGACAGATGGCAGGACCACAGCAAAACAGGTGGAAGCATTGTGTGGTGACCCTCCAAATTAAGTTCGGTTAATTTGCTGTATCTCTATTAGCAACTAAAATCTCCGGCTTCACTGCAAGATCTCAGATTGTATCTCGCAGGCAGTCTGGCCACGCATCCCCATCTGTGGCCGGCTGCAGAGCTAAATCTGTCTCGAAGGCAACTGAAAAACAGCTGAAGCCTCTTTTCTCTCCCCTCTGTGGCAGCAGCTCTCTGACCCGCGCTGCTGCTGATGGCAGGCAGTGCTCTAAAACTGCATTTTCCCTGCAGGTTTCCCAGCTGGGAGCAGTTTTCTTCCCTCTCTTTGCCCAAAGAAGCAGAAAGGATGTCCTGGAGGTGCACAGGTTCCTCCTACTTTGCAACGAGGTAAAAGAAAGTGGCTGTGGTGAACTCTCCCAGGGAGTCCAGGATGGAGTCGAACATACAGCTGTCCCTCTAGTGGCTCCTGGCTGGCAGCTGCCACTAAACCTTCCTTTCATTGCTTGCCAAAAAGCATCTGGGGTGGGTGTTTTGCTATCCCCCTGCCCTTTAATCCTGACTTTCATAATTCACCAGACTGATGGCTGCAATCCCTTCCACTTTCAGCATCACAGAGATGGGGGTCCAGGAGCCACGTTGGCCTCGGCTAGAGGGGCTTGGCTCTTTCCCCCGTGCTGACAGACCCCCCAGCTCCAGATATTATCTGAGGCTGTGGGTTTTCACTGCTTGGTGGTTCGAGGCAGCTCGGAGAGCACTGGAGTAACATGCAGGGATTTAGAATGTGCCCACTCAGGTCCTGCCTGGGGTTGGGTGAGAGCTGCTGCCATGGAAGGATTTGCTCGACAAGCAAGAGACACGTTTCCTGCATGTGGAAATACTAAGTTGTTTAAATTTTTGGGAATGAGACCAAACATCAAACGGTGTCAGTGAGAGATGACTAAGTCCTGTCCCTGCAGAAGGGGCTGGCAGCCAGCCAAGCCCCTTCCTGGGGCACTGTGGAAGGCTGCCTGCTGGGTGGTCCTGGCCACCGCTGCAGCTCCTGCCCCACCAACCCCCCAAAGGCTGGGGGCCTTTCAGCTCCCTTTTCTCTTGGGTCCATGCTGTCCCTGTGCTCATGTGGCCCCCTTCCCATTTTCAGCGATGTCTCCATCTACTCCCTCGGACAGCCTTGCTGCTGTCCCGTGTGGGACCTTTCACCAGCTCTGCTGATCCCCCTGGCTGTTCCATTGCTATTGTGAAGGTCCCAAGTCTGACCCTTTGCTTGATGTTGGAGAAACACAGTGTGTGTTGCGGACACCCCAGCTGTGCTCCCAGCCATGCTTGCATAGTGGGCCGTGTGTTCCGGGTGAGCATTTTCATTCCCCTTTGAATCTGCTGGATAACAAAGGCAGTGATCGCCTTTGCAAAGCAAATGCCAGCTTGCACATTCCGTGGAGTGGCCTCTGGTCCAACAGTCACTGCGTTTTCCCAGCAGCACTCAGTCCCATGTTCCAACCCCAGCGTCCTGGCTGGCCTCAGCCGGCACAGGCAGCAGCATCCACGTTCACCTTCCCAGGCTGGATCATCCCTGCCTGTGCTGCCCCAGACCCATGCAGGAGCAGAGCCCCCAGCCTCCGATGCTTGGCTCACCTCAGCATGCTCAGTTCTGCCTCACTGTGAAGCAGAGCAGGAGCCTGGGCTTGCCCAGGTCTGTGGGGCATGTCTTCCTGTGTTCCATCAGTACATGCTCCTTACCTGGGCACAAAACCTGTGTCCTTGAAGAGTCCCAGCAGCAAAGCAAGGGGAATGCAAGTTGGGGCCACTGACAAAACCTGCACTCAACACAGGGCTGAACCCGGCCATGCAGGGTTAGGAGCTCTGGGAAACATGCCACAGCAGCCCGTGCCCTGGCAGCGTGCCCGCAAGGCACTAGACCCACCAGAAAAGCAAACCAAGCAATCGGAGTTTGGGGGAGGGCAGGCAGGCAGGCACACCTCCCGATGAGGGCAAAGAGGCTCCAAAGCTGCCCTGGGTGGTGGGACCCCTGTGCATATGAGAGAAAACATCGATTTCCCCGTTCCCTTTGCAGGAGTTTCTCCATCCCTGATGGAAATAAAAGTAGGGTTCAGCTGAAGCAACCTGTGCTGACATTTGGGTTTTGACATTGGCCAGTGCCTGGGAGTGTGCAAGGCAGCCAGAAAGTGTGGCCTCAGCTTCCTTTGGCTCCAGAGCTGGGCACCGTGCCAGCGGCTTTCCTAACTACCTGGGTCATGGGAGTCCAGGCGAGAGCCCAGCTCAGTGGCAGTGCAGAGCAGGGACAGGGCTTTCCTGGCAGAGGCAGTTCAGCCCAAGCAAGAACTGTGCCCCCTCCCTATGGCTGTGCAGTTGGGTTGTGCAGATGTAGATGGTGAGGACCAACTGTCCCCGAAATGCCACATCCCAGCCCCAGACGAGCGGGTGCAGGCTCAGGAAGAAAGGGGTGCTGGCGATTTTATACTGAACTAAGGTCACTCCACTAGTATGGGGTGTTCTGTACAGCACCAGGCTCCCTGCACCGAAAGCAGACCATTGCACCCCTGTCTGTCATCAGTAGGGGTGGAAAACACAAGGAAGGACAGCAGCAAAATGGCTGGGGTCAAACACCAGCTGTTCCTCCACAACCCCATCCACATGCGCGAAAGGGGAAGAGTTGGGGTGCAGGACCCCACATTCAGGATCATCCTGCCTGCTGCTCTTTGCACTGCAGGGCTGGCTGCAAGATCCTGGCCTAGGGATTACCTCTCCAAATGCAGAAGTGCAGGGATTTGGGGAAACAGGGGTGCAGGGATCTGGGATGTGTTTATCTGACCCCAGTTTGCCCATACTCAGCACATTCCTGCTGTCCTATGTGGTGCTGAAGCACTGCTGAAAGGGATTCAGGTCTCACTGGCCATGGACGCAGTGCATGGGCTGCAGCACTGAGCGGGCTGCTGGAACTGTCCGGTTTTGCACAAAATATGGGACCTGATTCTCATCAACAGATGTTCTGACCTGCAGTCAAAAGCCTGTGCTACCACCGGCTCCTGCTGCCCTATCTGTGGCAGCATCCCAGCTGTCCCTCTTGCTGAGAAAATGAGGCTTTGGGCTGTGCAGGGAATGACAAGTGGGTCAAAAGCTGTGTTTGATTTGGACTGCTTCAAACGCTGCCATAAAAAAAGAAGCACCTTTGGCTGGTGCTGCAGGAAAGCCTGCAAGGAGCTGGGAATGGCATGCACACAGCTGTGCCAGAGCACTGGAGGAAATGCCAAAACCTGAGGTGGTGCTGCCAGCCGTTCCCCTCGAGCTGGAGATGTTCCCTAACCTGGACTTGGATTTTTACTGCAGAGGCCCTGCAATTTTGGGAGAGCCCTCATAGCGCCAGCACCCTGCAAATGGGGAATACAAGTAGGAGCCTTGGGAGTGCTTCACCCTGCAGTAGCTGCTTGAATGTCTTTTCCTTCCTTGGCAGAATTCCTGTGCTGCCTTGGCAAACCTTTGCTCTGCTGCCAGCTGTGAATGCTGAGGCTCAAGCACCTCCCAGGACCTTTTAGTTCAGGACAGCAGAAACTGGTCCCTGAAACATACCAGAGAGGGCTTCTGCTGCTCTTGGCAGCAATCTTTCCTCTGCCCTCACTTGCCCACTGCCAACCCTGGCCCTAGATGCATCCTGATATCCCATCTCTCCAGAGAAGGGGATTTTTCCCAGTCTGTGCTCGCCTGCCTTCATGGATGCACCTTCACGCTCGTGCTGGAGCTGTGACTGGGGGCCATGGCATTGGGTGCTTGTGTGAGCCCTCCTGCCTGGTCTGGAGCCAAAGCCCAGGCAGCGCCGGGCAAAGTCCAGGAGCCAGGACACCCCGCCACCGCCTGCAGCGCTGCTCCCCAGATAACCTTGCAGTAAAAGGCAAAACCAAACTTTGTCCCATTTAATAGCTGCTTGGAATCATAAAACAGCCCACAAGTGTTATTTGTGTGAGTAAACACTCCCCTGCCCCGTGCGCTTTCTCCGTCATGAAATCAACTGCGTGTGAAATGGCTGCGGGAGCCACCCTGGCAGACACCAGCTCCTCTGGTCCTGTCTCCCAACAGGACATTTCTTGCTTTGTTTTCCCCTTGCCTCTAGGGTCAGGAGTCCCCAGGAGGGCTGTTCCCCTCCCTGTGCCCAAACCAAGCCCTGCTGCTGGGCGCAGTCACATATAGGGAAGCGGTGAACATGTTCTGTTCACCCTTGTAGTTACAGCCGCTCTTCTTGCCCTTGCTGTGAAGAGCAGGTGGGTCATGTGGGGACAGGATATGAGTTTACGGTAATTCCATTTCGTTTTGACTCATATAAAGCACTGAATGAAATAAAAGGAGAAGGGACCTTGAGGTGAAGCACTGGATTTGGTGGTTGGTGCAGTAGCGACTATTGTAGTGAATAGAAATGACACCGTGGCATTGATTTGAAAGCAGATTTTAAAATAGGTGTAAGAGGCAGAAACACAGGAATCTTGTTTTTTAAGGACATTGGTGAAGTTTTTAATGGTGATTTTGACCCACACAGGGAGCCCCTTTGCCCATCCTGGGGCATTGCCCCCCATGCCACAGCAGTGCCCAGTGCAGCAGAGCCCTTTTTCCACTGGTCGTGATGGGCTCACTCGCCAAAAAGCTGCACAGGTGATTAGTGGTGTCAATTAGCTGGTTGGCATCACATCCACAGCTCAGTTCCTCCAGCAGCAGCAGAGGCCGATGCCTGGCTCACCCTGCCCTGTGACCCCATCAAACCCTGTGGCCAGGGCAGTACTGCTGCGCCGAGCCATGGCACAGCCTGGTGGCCCTGTGGCAAGGAGAGGAGGCAAGGCTGGAGCTCCATGCAGGGCTGGGCCCAGCCATGTCACAGCTTGCAGTCAGGAGCCAGCGGTGCCATTGCTGTGCCCGCAACACCAGCTGGATGCGTGGGGCTGGGGGATTCGTTTGGCTCTGGAGCCATGCTCCCAGCTCCTGGTACAGCACCTATGGGCAGAGGCAACATGGCTACGGGTGCTCCAAAAACCAGGAGTAAAACCCATGCTTGGGAACACTATAGCTGTTTCTTTGAGAAGCGGAGACAGAAGCTGCCTCTAAATCCTGTCCTGCGTCTGCCCGGTCCCTGCACTGGTGCAGGTGAACATGGATGCCGGTGGACACAGACATGATGCAGGCAGATGTGGGTGGACATGGATGGATGCAGGTGTGGGTGGATGTGGATGCAGGTGGACATGGATGTGGGTGGATGTGAGTAAATGCAAGTGGACACAGACATGGGTGGACATGGGTGGACACAGATATGGATGGAGGTGGATACGGGTGGACATCATGGGTGGGCACAGGTAAAATGGATGTGGATGTGAGTGGGCGAGTGTAGGTGGGTGGACTTTGACACAGGTGGATGTGGACTCAGGTGGACGTGGGTGGAAGTGGACACAAGTGGACATGGGTGGACATGAACTTGTGTGGAGGCAGGTGGATATGAGTGGATGTGGGCTTGGGTGGAGGCAGACACATGTGGAGGTGGACACAGAGGGACACAGGTGGAGGTGGATGCAGTTAGACATGGATACAGGTGGACATGGGTGGAGGCAGACACAGGTGGACACAGACACAAACGGAGACAGACACCTGGATGCGAACACATGTGGAGTCAGACTTGGGTGGAGGCAGACACATGTGGAACCAGCTACATGTGGAGGTGGATACCGATGGATGCAGGTGGTGGTGGATGCAGGTAGATATGTACATGGGTGGACATGAACTTGAGTGGAGGCAGGTAGACATGAGTGGATGTGGACTTGGACTTGGGTGGAGGTGGACACGTGGAGGTGGACGTGGATGGATGCGGGTGGAGGTGGATGTGGGTAGACGTGGATGCGGGTGGACATGAGTGGAGGCAGAAACGGGTGGAGGTGGACGCCGGAGGACATGGGTGGACACGGTCGTGGCAGGCATGGGCGGGCGCAGAGGAGGCGGCTGTGCCTCTCCGGCGCCCCCTGGCGGTCGCGGCGGGGATCGCGGAGCCGGGAAAGTTGGGGGCGTTACGGGCGTTGAGGGCGATTCGGGCGTCACGAGGCAGAAACGCGATTCATGATTAAAAAATACAATTTTGCAATAAGAAAAAAAAAATACCCGAGGCACAACACGTCGCAACAGACAAGTCTGGCCTTTGTTAACCACCCTGGGTCTCACTGCTGCAGACTGACCTGCTTTTGGGGGGATGGGGATTGCTGACCCCAGCTGCATCCCTGCGGGCAGTGGTCCAGGCTGGTGGGGCAATGTGATTGGGGTGCTCCTGGTTACCCACACCCCTAATCCTCTGCAGCGTCCCTCCCCAGAGAGACACTTGGGCTGCAAAATCAGAGGAGAAGAGGGTAGGCAGTCTTCCTGTGGCAGGGAGGATGGAGGCATCAGATGCAGGAGCAGTGGGAGCAATGTGGGACAGAGGTGGGGACATCCTAACCTGATGGCATCTCCCCACCAAACCTGTCCTCCGGCATAGGGAGCAGCTGCAGCACCAGGGGATGCAAGGCCCCAGTTCAGCCCTGAGGCCTCTCAACCCCCCAGCCCAGAAGCTCTTTAGGAGGAATTACAGGGGATGAAACAAGCAGAAATATGTGTCAACACGTGCTCCAGGGCATCTGCAAGGAGCTGCTTCCTCGATGGCCTCATGGAGCAGCAATGTCCTGCAGGGCAGGAGCAGGGCCAGAGACTACTGGCTTTACCTAGCTGCATTGGGGCACCCACTTCCTCACCTCAAACCAGGGACAAGAAGCTGCCCTCACTTCTTGCTGAGGTGCCAGGGGGTGTGAAGGCCTGTCTTCCACATGTGCCCACATGTGTCCTTCCCTTGCCCAGGGGGAGCAGATCATTTCCAAGCTCATGAGCAGAAAGGAGCACTCAGAGAGAGCACCAAGTGCTTGCATGGAGGTTGCTTTCCCTGTCATAGAATCGTAGAATCATAGAATGGTTTGCGTTGGAAGGGACTTTAAAGCCCATCCAATTCCAACCCCCCTACCATGGGAAGGGACACTTCCCACCAGACCAGGCTGCTTGCAGGGAGGGGACATACACAACTTCCCTGGGCAACCTATGCCAGTGACTCAATGCCCACATCGTGAAGAATTTCTTCCGGATGTCTAATCTAAATCTTCCCCTTTCCAATTTAAAGCTGTTCTGTTGGTGCAGGGACACCGCTGCAGAGCACTTGCAAACAGGGCAGCCACAAACTGACAGCAGATTGACACATATTAACTGAGTTTTAGTTTGCAAGCATTGCAGAACTCAGTAAACTGAGATGTGAGGAGACCTAGGATTCCTTTATTCCCCACCAGCACGCCCTGCTCTGTGTGTGCTGGAGTGTCAGGAATGCAGATGGCACCGTCTCAGCCTGGTGGGTGGTTTGGGAGCAGTGAGGGTATACCCCCGGGCAGTTGCACTGCAGGGCTGAGGCAGACAGCCCATCCTCCTACCATTGACCTAGTCCAGGAGTTGAGGCTGGAAGAAAAAAACATTGAATAACACAAACTCATGACCCAGTCCTAGGGAAAGGTACATGCAGCCATCCCTGCAGTGCTGCAGGCCAGGGAATGCTGGCACTGCTGTCATGGAACTCTGGCACTGCAGCCATGCAGGCCATCCCAGGAAACGGATGGGGAGGAGAGCCTGGAGCAGCACCTTTCAGGCCAGTCCTTTAACATAAACTTCTAACAAAAGTAATAATTTTTTTAAAGAAAATATACATTTTTAACGTACATAATTTTGTAATGAATGGTGCAAGCTTCTTTTTATGCATATGCACTTCTAAAGAAATCAAATATTGCTGGTACAGCTACCTGGTGCTGGAAGATTCCTTTGTCCTGAAGCAGTCTGGCAGATCAGTCCCATCCCACAGTCATTGGGAGAGCCAGGGATGCTTACAAAGGCCAATCCAGAGCAGTAGCAGCAAGTCATGCTGGTTTTATTTTCATGTATTATAGGAGCTGCCAGCATTTTTTAATTAATTTGAGGATTTTTGCCTCTTTTTCTGCTCAGGAGCAGTCTTCAGACAAGATCTGGTTTTCTCTGGTTGATTTGCAGTTACTCATGGAATGATTATCCAGGTTGCATTTGTGCGTTCAAGTAAAGTGATTTCTAGCGTTGGTGTTACTGTTTGCTCTGTGCAACTCCCTTCTCCTTTGCGGCTGGGCTGGGAGCTGGGCAAATACTGAGATTCCACAATTTTTAATTTTCAGGCCAGGGCCTTTCCAGGGGCTGCAGCAGCATCAGATCCTAAGCGGTGGCCAGGCATCACTTGGAGAAATGCTGAACCAATTAAATGCTGTGTCTCTGCAGCTGAAGCACCCCAGGACTCCAGAGGGTGACTTCAGGGTGATGGCTTGGGATGTAGGTTACCATTTTGGTTCTGGCCCTTTCTGTCTCCCAGATGGGTCTCAGGACACACTGGGAGCTATAAATGCAGAGCAACCACAGGATGGTATTCTGGGGTTGGAGAGGATGCTCTGGAAGGCTGCTCAGGAGGCTGGGAGGGGGCTTGAGTCTATCCTACTGGAACAGAGTGAGCTATGAACCAAAGGGCTCCTCCAAAGACTGAATAAAAAGGGATTTCCCTAGGGAAGGAGTTGTGCGACTGTGAGGAGCCTTGGTGGGAGGGATCTCTGCCTTAAGGAAGAGATGAGAGCTTGGCGAGGCAGCAGAGGTGGGCCTTGCAGGGCTGGCAGCCGCTCCTGGCGCAGAGCGGGTGCAGTTCCCTACGGAGCCGCCCGCGTTGCAGGCAATATGTTAATAACCCTTTGTTCTTCAGTTCTTTCATCAGAGGCGCTCAGAGCAATTCACAGGCAGCAGTCGGTGTGCGCAGCACGTCCGCAGCAAACGCAAATCCCTTTTTTCCTTCTTTACTTTTTCACAGATGGGGGCCAGCAGTGAGGGGCTTCCCAGGCTGCCAGGAGGGTGCAGTGGGGACAGGGATGTCCTTGGTCCAGACAGGTCCCTGCCACGTTGGAGGGTTGGTGGCTTCAGGAAGTGGGGTTGGTCTGCAGTCCTTCATCACCAAAGTATGACCCCTCGCTGCAGGTTGCACAAACTGCCACTATTTTTGGTCCATTTTTATTATGTCTTTTCAGCAGAAAAGTAGTGTCTTGGTCTAATTATTCCTGCAGTCCCCCAGAGTGTATCTTTATTGATGTTCATGGTTACAGGAGCTGTGTCACAGTGGGGCGTTCCCAAATGTCCCTGCTCTGCTGGGGACCAGTGCTCCATTATCAGAGTGGGCAGCCCTGCACTGCCACTCACTCTCAGTACCAAAGGGACCTCTTCCACAAACAAGACCTCAGCCATGAATGAGACCTCCACCACGAGTGGCACCTCCACCACAAAAGGGATGCTAACACTGGGACAGTCAGCAAGCGATGCAATGCTGACAATGAAGCCCACTGTGTGGGGAGACCTTGGAGGTCTTGCTATCAGGCTATGGGTCAAGCATCTCTCGTTTAAGGCGCCAGAATGAGTCCACACTTCACTGGTGGACATTGCAGGATCCAGGTGGGATGGGTGGTCAGCAAAATATTGCACTCAGGATGTCTCAGAAACAGGTTCTGAGCAATTGCACATCACCCTTAGGCATTTTTGGGGATGATGCCTTAATGATCATGTGTGATGGAGAACCAGAGCCTCATCCCTCACACCCTGAGGATGCACAGTGATCCTGCCTGGGGCGTACTGCAGCCATGGTTGGGTGGTGAGACCCTTTGCAGGGTAGTAGGGGACTACGATGAGCCTGAACAGAGGTGAAACCTCTTAAGATGCCAGCTGGAGCTGAATGCTGACCATCCAACAACAGCCCCAAGGCTTGTTTGGGCTGTAGAGTCCTGAGCAGGCAAGGTAGCCCACACGCTCATTAGCAGCGAGCCAGGGTAGTTCCTCTGCCTGTAATCACCCTAATGAGTAGTTGTCCTGCCCAGCTGCAGCAGAGGCAATTCTGTGACCTGCTTTCAGTGTGTTTGATCTTGCTTTTCTTGTATTTCCTCGCCCAGGTGAGCCTGCTGCCAAAGCAGGTACCATCAAGGGTGCGCAGTCCGACAGACCTGGGACCTGCATACAGATTGAAGCTGATGCCATCTGGGGCTCGCTGCCAGCACCCAGAGACTCAGTGCGTGTGCCCTGCTCACCTTCTGGGAATGAGTGACAGCCAGCAACAGCATTAATGGCTCAGGCTAATCACCCAGACCTGACATCGTGTGGGAGGAGGAGGTGATGCCTTCCACACACTTGTGACATGCAAGGTTTGCTGCATGAGAGCTTGTTGCTCCTGCACATCCCCATCTGCCCAGATATTCATGCCTGCAATTTGCCCCAAACACCCAGGACAGTTTGAAGATTCCTCTCACTGGTTCTCGGCCTCCCTGATGTCTCTGCAGAGGTTTCAGCCCTGGCAAGAAGAGCCAGTGGCCATCAGAGGCTGCCATGGGAGCGAACCACTGATGCTTTAATCCCTGCAGTGGTGCCCTGCCCTGCAGCACCTGGCATGAGGACTCGCCAGTGAAACAGGGTTAGCACCGATGCTCTGAGTGATGCCACAGCCTGGCCCTCGTCTGCAACGTGGCATGGGATCTGACCACTGCCCAGGCATTATGCTCGGGATAGGGATGGCTCTGTTCCTTCATGCCTGCGACAGGGGATTGTATTTCCTTGCAGGGGTATTTCTGCCTCTCAGGGAAATGACAAAATCGATGCTGAATAGCACCCCCAGGCATTTCTGGTATTTGTTTTGCATAAGGACTGTGGCCCTCTTGAACTAGCACCGGGTGTCTTCCCATCCATCTCCAGGGGCAAAGCACTGAATTGGTCTCCCCTCCAGGGTGACCTTGAAACCTGGCTCTGCCCGATATTAGGAAAATGCCCAGAAACACATGAAGCAGAGCAATGCCTTCTTCCCAGGAGCAGTCTGCATGGCTGAGACAGGCTGGCCATGTCAGGGTTAGCAGGTCCTGCAGGGGCTCATCTCTGCTGTACCAGACCCCCGCAGCTGCCCCAGCTGAGAGAGCCGCGGCCCTGAGGCCGGTCCCACAGTCTCTGTCCTCTGCAAGGAGTGCAGAGCCTGCACTGCCCCATGCCTCGCTGCAAAGCCACCCTTGGGTGCAACACCTCTCCTTGCTCTGAAGCCACTGGGCAGTGCTGAGCTGTCTGGAAAGCCGCAGGAGAGAAGGCCTCAGCCCATGGCTGCTGCTGGGGGGTGCATCCAGGATTCAGGGCCCTCAGACCCCCTGCCTACTTTGGGTCATGCCCAGGGGATGGTAACAGCATGGACACCCCCTGTGCACAGAGGAGCAGCTGGTGCCCAGGCACGCATTGCTGCGGGGCAGGGCCAGCACCGTGCAAGGGCACCCACGGGAGGAAGATTTGGCAGCCTGCAGCCTGCCCCGGGCCAGCACGGGGCTCTCACCGAAGACTTTCCCTTGGCCTCATGGCAAGGGCTTGTGTAAATCAAACACAGCAGAGCAAATAAGAGCCTCAGCTGACTGTGGCACACTGGGGAGCTAGTGACAGTGTTACCCCGTGTAACACACACCCTTCAGGGACATCTCGTCCCTCCCCAGGGGCCCTGCAGGGCTCCATTCCTCCTGGGATCAAAACAAGCAGGGAGTAGCCGGCCCGGTGAGTGGAGCTGGGGCCCTGCCCTATGTGCAAACAGCCACAGCCGCACGTTGCCTCTACAGGGTGCCCGGGCTGGGCTGCTGGCAGGGAGCACTTGGCTCAGGCATGGGGGGTGGCCCAGCCTCAGCCCACTTCAGTTTTATTCTAAATGCATCTGCAGGAGCAAGTAAGAAAAAACAAGCAAAAGGGCTGGGTCTTGTTTGGGACAAGTCTCTTGTACGGGAAGGCTGGGGAAGCGCTGTGGCTGGCAGAGAGTTTGCCCATCCAGCAAATGTGCACATGGGACAATAGGACAAAGGTTCTGTGTTGGGTTACACTGATCTCTGTTAGGAATCTCTGGTGGTGGGAGGGAGTCCTGTAGGATAGATGTGTGGGAGACCTGCTGGACAGATGTGTGGGAGAGTTGAGTTTAGGGTAGCAAGTCTTTGCTAATCCATTAAGCTGGTGATATCTTTGGGGCTGGAGTTTCCAGCAGTCTTTAAGTAACCAGGAATGTGCCAGATGCGATATCATTACAGCTAAAGATGTAGTAAAGTGTCATTTTTGGTAATCATACCCTGATATGGTAGAAATTTCCCTTTTCTCATTTGCTGCATTTCTGTGTCAGCCCAGAAGCACTCCTGCTTACAGCACCTGGAGGCAGTGGACATGCCAGGGGCTCCTCTGGGCCCTGGGTAGGACCATCCTGAACTTCAGGACAGAGCAGCCAGCTTCCACACTGCAGTGCCATGAGGCTGGGGGGCCTGTTGGTGCAGTGGGCAGCTTGCCAGCTCATGGATCTTGCTCCTACTTCTTGCTCTCCTGCAGGTGCCAGGTGGTAAGCTGTGTCTTCCTCTACTTAGCCCTCCCTTAGCCCTGCCTCAGAATAACCAGATGCTTGTTTCCTGCCCTGCGTTGTATTCCCATAAAACTAAAGGGCCCATTTTATTTGTGTGACAGGTGAAATCTTGGCTCTACACAGCAACTGTAGCCAGCCTGGCAGCCAACACAGGGGAGGGAGAGGCTAAGCCGCTGGCCGAGGACTCAGGAGAGTGGGCAAGCTGAGGATGCTGAGGGCAAGCACTGCGTCTCCACAGCGCTGGCAGTGGATAGAGGCAGCTGTGGGCTGACTCAGAGCAGTCTTGCCCACTCCTGCTTCACAGATCGCCCTGCCACGTCCAGGCGAAGCTGTTGGCTCAGCAGCCCAGCCCAACTCTCCCACAGCTGCCTTCCACGCCCATTTGACTCTGATCCAGGCATGCAAACAGGATGGGCTGGTTTCAGCATGGTGTCGGGCCTGATGCTGCCCAGGCAGCCAGCAGGGCTTGGAGGCGGTGCTGATGAACATGGCTTCATCCCCATGGCCGCTTCCCCAGTGGAACTGGGACCAGCCAAAGCTCTCCTGGACAGCCTCGGTGGCAGTGCCAGCATGAGGCATGTTCACAGTTGTTCATCTAGGGGTTTTCAGTGCCAGTGCCAGTCCAGATTTTTGCTGTCTGCCTGTTCTGGATACAGGGCGGCAAGTCAGCCTGCTGCAAAGGCACATCCTGTTTGCACAGTGTTGCTCTGGACTCAGACTTTGGCCAAGCCTGTGATTTCAGGATGCTTGAACCCAAAGGCCCAAGCCCAGTCCCAGCTCTCCACACTTATAGGCAGGACACAGGCAGGGACGTAAGCAGGGCAGGACACAGCCCCAGGCTTTGTGTGCTGGTGTGTAAAGCCACACCAATGGCTTTTGTCTGAAACAACGTGGGTTGCAGTCTGCTTTCGTTTGTTTCCAGGGGATGGTAACAGGAGCACTGCAGTACTAGAGCACCCAGCAAGGGTCCAACCCAGCCCTTGCAATCAGAGGCAGGTTATTCCAGGTGTGCCTTCCATGTGTGTGGGAGTCCCAGGCACCACTGGTGTTCCCAAATGCCTCTAAGGAGTGGTGTTACCTGACGCCCCACCACCACAGTGCATGGCTGTGCGTCAGCACTAGCACTGAGCCTGGTGCAGGAAGCTGAGCTGCCCCATCAAAGGAAGAAGAGAAAGAACACAGGAAACAGAACTCCTGACACTGGACCTGCTGCTGAGAGCACAGGAGCGTGCAATCACAGGCTGCCCCGCACTTGGCTGCAATCATGGTTTAAAATATTCATTCCTTTTCCTGCCGGCCACAGGGCTGCGGTACAGACCCAGACAGCCTAAAAAAAAGTAACACAGGGGAAAAAAACCCAGCATCTTTGCTTTTTTCCAGCAAGATCGGAGCCCTGATCCAGCAGTTGGTGCAGCCCCGTGGGCGGTGCACTGGCACAGCAGCAGCGACAGCCGCTCGTGGGAGGCAGCAGCAGGCAGAAAGCAGTCGTGTCAGCTGCAGCCAAGATGGGAATCTGCCCATGGAAGCAGAAGGCAGCTTTAGCTTGCAGGGAGGAGCAGTTTTCTGCCCAGACAGTTACCGGCTGGTCCAGCGGGTTTCACTTTGGCATGTCCCAGTCTTCCCAGTGTTCCTGCACATGGCCCTTGGCTGTTTCGCTAATTTATCCCACTCTAATTTCCCCCAGGAATAACCCTGAGATCTGCCATGGGTGCTGACAGTGACAGCTGGAGCAGCTTGGAGAGGGCTGTAGCAAGTGTGGGGATGCCCTGGCAGGGGGCTCAGTGCCTGTGGGGGGCTGAGCTGAGTAGGGTGCCTGCTGCATGCACGGGCTGAGCTTTTTGGCCCAGCATTATTTACCTTGTGGCTGTGGAAGGTACTGGGGTGCAGAGGCTCTCCTCAGTCTCACAGTACCCAGACCCCAGCATCCCTGCACACTGCTGAATCTTTAAGCAAGGGGAGATATTTTTTCTCCTCTTTTCTTTCTCCGTCTTTTCAGATTAGTCTTTTCAGCAAAGCCCTCTCTCCTCCAGGGTTGGTGGCCAAGGTGGTTCCTACATACCCCAACCCTTCCTTGCACATCTCTTCCACAGCACCAGGACCTCTGGAGCCCTGGGGAAGGGGTGGGTAGAGGAGAGCACACAGAAGTAAGCCACACAGAGGTGATAAAAGCAGTTTTCAGTGTGCTTGACCTTCTGCTTTGTGAAGTTCCAATGCTGGTTTTCTAGGCTAAAAATACCTTGCATCTTGACTGCTGTTAAGGAAGAACACTTGCTTGACAGGTTAGGATTCAGGAAGAAAGTTTAGGCAGAGCTCAATTAGCCTGGCTTAATTTATAAGTGAAGTTCTATCTCTGCGTGATTTGCTTCACTTCTCTGTTGCACAATTTAATGCACAGAGCAGTACTGGGCTTTTTTATTTTTCAGTGCATGTACCAAATGTAGAAGCACCATTGTTATTTACATGTTTACAGCCCTCATAATGAAACTGCTGGGTTTTCTGCTACGAAAAAACAAACTCAGTGCTGTGTGAAATGGGGCAGGGTAAGTGAGAAGGTAATGCTGTGTGGTGCAGATCATGTATCTTCCTGTGAACTCTGCCTGACTTCACCTGGTAATTCCTGCTGTCTTTCTGTCCAACACTGCTTAATTCTTGGAGTTCCTCTCATAAGGGATCCATATGCCACAAATGTGCTGATGCAAACAGTTCACTGACAAGTGCTCTCTGTTCTTGCTACCTGTTTTATGCATTGGGATGAACAAGCACTGGCAAGCATTAAGTACCACTCAGCTAATACAATGTACTTTATTATTATATTGGTAATGCTGTAATAATTAGGAATGCAAAAATATTATTATTATAACATTAGTAATGCCACACA
This sequence comes from Tapera naevia, assembly GCA_033556795.1. Lineage (NCBI taxonomy): Eukaryota > Metazoa > Chordata > Aves > Cuculiformes > Neomorphidae > Tapera > Tapera naevia. Next base: position 438,925 of record JAUMJJ010000198.1, on the reverse strand, counting down.
GAGCAAAGTAATAACAAAAATTAAAGTTTTAGATAGTCTACTTGCTATCTTTCACTAACTGTCTGCTCCTTCAGACTCCTCAGCAATGACATGATTTGCTTATAAAAACTGCCAGGAATAGGTCATCTGTCCCTCTGGACTCTGAGCTGCTGCTGATAAAGCCATGTGATGGGTTTAGAGCATCTTAGTTCGAATGGTCAGTATCTTCATGCAGCAAATTGGAAATCCAATGAAAACCACTGCCAAAGCAAACTGAACAAGAAGTTGCTAGGTTTCCTTGTGGCACACAATGATAATGCTATACCTGAAGTTTTTATTACAGGCTGAAAGTCATGGCCATACTTGACTTCATTCAGAAGCAAACATAATGTTTTCTGTGCAAGAAATCAAAGTAGCTTATATGGCCTAGGAAAAGGTCTGTCTCAATAAAATCCCAAGGAATGTCCTCCTTGTCCATAAGTTGTACATTCTGACGGCAAAGTAACACATGTGTCTGGAGAAAACCAGCAAAATGGTGTTATAAAGCTTCTTAAGTTAAAAATTAGGAAAAAACATGTCTTGGAAAAGGAGCAACGACTCCTCTTTGATATCTTCTACCCCTGTCCTGAACTTGCTGCATTTCCTATTCTTGCTTAATAAACAGGCAGCCAACAGCTATTGTCAAGGCTTGAAAAGAACCTGAGGGTGTAGCGTGTCAGAGAGCATCCCGTGCCTCTTTTGGTTAGCAGTGCCGGCACGGCTCCTTATATAGGGCATTCACGGGCCGGCCTCAGCCGAGGAGTGTCACGTGTCCCAGCTGTAAATAACAGCACTGGCACTTCTTCGGGTGGTGGAAACATTGGGTTTACTCCAGTGCTAAATGATAAGTCTCTGCTAGGCAGCAGAACTGCACTGGCCTTCCCAGTCTTGGATGCTAACTCCTGGAATTATTCTTTGTGCGTTTGAATCACCCCCTTGCTGTCTGCTAGTGTCTAATGACTGCATCAGCAAGCAGCATTAACGAGATGGTTGTCCCGAGACCAGCCTGTGGGGTTTCAGTGATTTGGAAGCCATAATATAGAGGTTACATCATTGATTAGAAGCAGAAGTGCCAAGTTAATAGACAGTGGCTATTTAATTCCCAGGCAATTGTCGTCTGCAGTTCAGATCTCCAGGACTGGCTGCTGCTCAGCATCACTGAGCATACACAAATGTTTCTGTGGCAGGAAATGTTGCCGACATTCAGAGAGCAGCAAAGCCCCAGGCCTCACCACCTGTCCTTCCCTCAGCCAGCCGCAGCGCAATCTGTCCTTATCCAGTGTGGGCCGGGACGTGAGGAGGTGTGACGCCCCAGAGCAGCAGCCGTGCTCGCCAGGAGCCGGGGCACGCGCTGTCCCAGCACAACAGAGAGCTTTGTCAGCAAAAGCTGTTTCTCCCTGTTGTGGTACATGGGAGGGCTTGGCTGTGGCCGGCTGGAGTTCTCCTGAGCTGCCCTGCACACTGGCCACTGTGCTAACCCTGCCAGCTGCACCAGAGAGCAGAAACCAGCCTCGCTTGTCTGCAGCATCTCAGCCCAAAAGAAGCTGTGAAAAATGTTTTCTTTGCTGAGCAGTTTTTTTTCCCTGGCCCTTCCTACCTGTGGCTCTGACCACAAACACAGCCCTACTAGAAGAGATGCTTCTGCCAAGCTTTCTAAGGAAGCAACCCATGTGTAAAGTTCTCAGCCTCAGCCATTCCCTCAGTCACTTTTGAATTTATTGGCCAGCTCGAGCAAATTTAACAGAGCAACAATGATTAGAAAGGCCTTGTCTCCTTGTAAGCTCCATGAAAGCAGGCATCTGGGGAGCAGGGCAGGGATGACCTGCTAATGATCCTCCAGAAGGCAAGAAAGATATCTGGAGAATCAATGCTCCAGAAAGAAAGCAAGGTGTTTGAAGAATCAATGCTCCAGAAAGAAAGCAAGGTATCTGGAGGAGCAATGCTCCTCCAGACTCTGCAAGGTATCAATGAACCGTGACCGCCTGGAAATTCCCAGGTTTAGGACGCCAGGCTTTTTGGCTCTGGTGCTCTTGAAGTATTGGTTTGACTTGACCATTTTCTCTTCTTTTTCCCCAGGGAGAAGGGCAGGACACAGTCCTGCCAAGAACAAGCTGTGGGAGGAAATGGCTGCCACGCCAGCATTTGGGTTGGGATTCCTGCAAGGCTGTGCCTGTCAAGTGAGGCAAAAGTTATCAATTCAAATGTGCCAAATAATTAGTTTGCTTTTCAAATAGGGCTTAAATCCAGGAAAATTCTTCTGTCCTGACTGTGCTGGTTATTTGCATGACGTGGAAAGCACAACGCTCTCATGGATACAGCACTAGAACTCTCCCCTCTGTGTAACGGCTCCCTGTTAGTTTGAAAATTTAAAACTCCTTTTTTAATTTTACGAATGAAAGACACTCTGGTCTTGTAGCCAGAAGTGTCTGAAAACTGTGGATTATATTCAGTGGACAACATCGCCATTTGGACTTTTGACTGTGGCTAACTGTCAGGCCTCCTTATTGCAAAAGCCAATGTGCAAGCAGGCAGTGCCTGCCAAAGTGTACGATGGTCCCAAGAAGAGCTTCCTACCACTCACCCTGCAACTCCGGTTTCTTCCTATGCAGAATGAATAAATCTGGTTGTTGGTGATCATATCCATATGATGACCAATTTCCCAGTTTATTAAAGCACTTTGAATCTCTTCTGTGTGTTTTTAATTCAAGGTGTGACCCAAACCCTGTTATGCTATATTTGCACTTGGAAAATTTTGGAATATGGAATATTTGTCAGCTTACAGTGTGGTGCAGAGGAGTTGAATATGCACAATCCTTGCAAAAGCAACGAAAGAAAGATGCTCTGGCTTCTCTTTGAGTGAAAAATTCCAAGCCCCAATAAAAGGCAACTGAGAAATCCATTTTTGTGAAGACATGCCCTCTTACAAACAAGAGGCCATCCATGCCGTCGGGCACACAACACGTCAGGTCACCACATGAGAAATATTTGTATTTGTTTATTAAAGGTATGTGATGCAATGCAGCCTTGGTGCTTGTGATGGGAAGGGAGGCTGAAATAGGTTCAGGGCTTTTTTTGAAAACACCCAGTGTGTAAATACAAAGAGCTTTAATTACGTGTTGCTTGGTGAAGTTTGATTCATCCCAAAAGCAAAAGGCTTGCTTGAAGAAAATATATTGAGTTCTGAGGACAGAATTTATGGTGATGACTTAACAATATTCCGAGAACAGGGTGAGCTGCTTGTGTGAGCACTGCAGTATTTCTATCTCTCTTGGACTCAGCAGCGGTACCACAGGAGGGGCTTCCTCAAAGGCCTCCCAAAGGCAGAACGTAGGCTGCCCTGCTACTGCAGAGAAAGATGGTGAGGAACGACAAATTAAACCAGAATAATTTTCAGCTCATCTAGAAGAAACTAAACTGCGGACTTCTTCTTCGAAACCAGTTGGTTTGTTGAGCCTCCAACCTATGAGTAATGCGTGTTCAATAATGGAGCAAATGCAATGAAATGCCTTTCTAAAGCAATTATTTAAAGTGGTCTAATTTCTCAGAGCAAGCAAGGCAAATACCATGAGTGTTATCCATGCTGAGGATAAACTGAATTATACAGGCATCAAAAGATTCTATTGACTTATTTAAAGATAAAAAACATGAACATGGGAAAGAGTGTTCAAGAAGGACATGCCAAATCTGTGCCAGCTAAATATGTTTTAATCTCTTGACATAATTCCAACTGGCTATAAATAGAGCTATAAAGACCACCTGATGCTGCAAATATTTACCACTTACCACCGTATTTATTTGCTTGATATTGTCTTCTAATTGTGTATATCTGCTAATTAGATGAGTATAAATGTTAATGGACAAAGAAGGACATTTAATTGTACAGTTAAGATTAAGGTAAATCTGTAAGGTTTTGAAAGAGTAATTTCAGCTGGTTATAGCAGCAGATCTCTTAAACTGCTGTTACTGAAGATGTCTTCAATGACACACATTTATCCCAGTGTCATGCTTTAGAAAGCAATTTTATGCTTAGCGAGAAGTGTCAGATTCACAGGTTTTAAATGCAAAACTGCTGTGTATCGTCAGCAGACAAACATGTCCCCATGTTACCTTGATCTCTTGACAGGGCTGCACCCATGCTTGAACTTGCCCAGCTTCCATACGTGGAGTACTCAGAGCACTCATGGCAATTATCTTCACCACCACCGCATAAGGACAGTTTTGCTTTCAAACCACACACTGTAGCACTATCACCTTTCTTACCCTCCACGTACAACCAGCAGGCTGTTTCTCCCCATCTGCCCTGGATCTGATGGCAGCTCCAGTGACCACCATCACATGGGACAAACCCTGTAGCATCCGAGCACGGTGTGGGCTCACACATGGCTGTCCCACAGCTGCGTGAGAAGACCCAGGCTGGGAAATCCCTGATATCTGTCTGTGGTTCCATGCTCTTCATTTTTTTGGGTTTTTTTTTTTACCTATAAGGCAAAAAGATGGAAAGGAAGGACAGAATGAGATATTCAGTAGTTCCATATGCCAGTACTCTAGCTGCCCAGGAAGGTGGTAGAGGCACCATCCCTGTGATACGGAAAATTATGACAAATAAAGTCTCTAACACTTGTTTTGGAGTTTTAGACAGCAGCATTCTTTATTTCAGTGCTGGGCCCATGAGTGAATTATTTCCATCAATCATGTGCAATGAGACAAGAGCTAGGGACAGAACATATATCCAGCTTACATGCATGTGTATAAATTCTCCCAGCAATCTCATGCCTATTCTACTACTTTCCAAGGACAAATTGTAATTCTATTATGAACTTCATAACCGCCAAGTCTCTCTGCTCATTATAGCTTTTAAGTTCTCTGACTGGCCTTGCATTCCTAGATAAGGGAAGCAGTATTGTCTTTGAACAGCACTATTTAAAAAAACTTCCTATCAGAAGAACAGTCTGTGTCTGTCTAATTTTCAAAAATACTGCCACTTCGATATCGCTTAACTGAAGTGAGTTAGAAAACCAATTATACAGAAAACCAAACCTACCTAAGACAAAATATTCTACTCTCTGCAACAACAACCACTTTTTGTATCACCTGAAGGAGTTTAAAGACAGGTCGATGAAGTGCTCAGGGATACGGTTTACCAGTAGACAGGTACATTTGGACTTGATGACCTCAAAGGTATTTTATTCTGTGATTTTAACTGCACCATTCTATGGTTCATTAACTCGTGTGCCGGTCAGGCTTTCACTGAGGCCTCTTAGCGTGCTCTCGAAGTGTCTTCACAGCTAACTAAACCCTGTAACTTTGTTGCCTTATTTAAGCCTTAAATTGGTTGCGCTTTAATGGCAGAATTTGTTCAAGAACAGAAGCCGATGGCGCTGTTGCCTCTCCTCGTCCCGCCGGCCATCCCTGCGGCGTCCGCTCCCCGCGCCGCGGACAGTCTGCTGGGAGCACCGCGCCCGCTCTGAGGCGCCTGCGGACCAGCAGGAAGCTCATGGCTCCAGCGCCGGTGCCGCGGGGCGCGCGCGGGGCCGATGGCTGCGCGGGGCAGGCCGGGAGCTGTAGTGCGGCGGGCGCTGGCGGGCGGCGGCTGGCGAGGGCCGCACTACAGCTCCCGTCGCGCGCCGCGCGGGGGCGAGGTGCCCGGATGTGCCCGGCGCCGGAAGAGAAGCGGGGCTCTCTTCGCGGCCGGCCATCTTGTGCGGCAGCCAGCAGGGCGCGCGGGGCCCGGCAGCATCGCAGCAGGATCCCGCCGACGGGGGCCCATCATGCCAGGACACCTGCAGGAGGGCTTCGGCTGCGTCGTCACCAACCGCTTTGACCAGCTCTTTGATGACGAGTCCGACCCCTTCGAGGTGCTGCGGGCGGCCGAGACCCGGCGGAAAGAGAGCGGCGGCGGCCAGGGGGGCGGCGGGGCCCGCGGCGGCCCGGCGGGCGCCCAGAGCGGCTCCTCGGGCGGCGCCGGCGGCGGCGGCCCGGGTCAGGCAGGCGCGGGCGGCGGCCCCGGCAGCGCGGCCAAGCAGCTGCGCAGGGAGTCCCAGAAGGAGCGCAAGAACCCGCTGCCGCCTTTCACCGCCTCGGTCGGCGGCGAGCGCCGGGAGGAGGGCAGCGGGCAGCCCGGCGCGCCGCTGCGGAAGGAGGGTGAGCGGGGAGCGCGGGAGGGGGAGCCGGGCCCCGCCGAGGGGTGCACAAAGGCGGCGGCGGGAAAGCGCCCGAGCGCGGCGGTGCCCGGGCGGGGCCGCGCTCCCACGTGGGGCAGCGCGTGGCGGGGCACCTGCGCTTCCCGGCCCGGCACCGGCCGGAGCCGAGCGCGCGGGGGGGACCGGCGGCCGCCGCTGGCCCTGAGCGCCCGTTGTGGCGTGGGTAGGGAGAGTTGCCCGAGGGAGAGGGGAAGAGGGAATTGACCTTCCTAGCAGCGCATCCCGAGCTTGGTTTATGTTTGGGGAGGGGGATCTGCCCTGTTTGATAGCGTGACTGACAGGCCCTCGGCTCCTTTCAATGCGCTCGGGCCTTCCAGTACCTGAAGGGGCTACAGGAAAGCTGGGGAGAGGCTTTTTGCAAGGGCAAGTAGTGATAGGACTAGGTGGAACAGCTTTAAATTGGAAGGGGGAAGATTTACATTAGACATCAGGAAGAAATTTCTCACGATGGAGGTGGTGAGGCCCTGGAAGAGGTTTGCCAGGGAACCTGTGGATGCCCTCTCCTTGGAAGTTTGCAAGGCCAGGTTGGATGAGGGCCCTGGTCTGGTGAGAGGTGTCCCTGCCCATGGCAGAGGAGGTTGGAATTGGATGATCTTTAAGATCCCTTCCAACCCAGACCGTTCTATGATGCCGTTTTTCAGGGAACTGCGTTGTTAGGAACAATATTTGTAGTCTAGTAACAGGTTGTGTGAATTCTGAACCATGTTGGTGTAAACACACAAGAAATCCCACATGAGAAACAGTTGGAAAAAAAAAAAAAAGAAATCAAGGTATGAGTAGTATAAAATGGGTGTGTAATCAGCAGGACACCACTCTGCATGGAGAGGGGTAGATGTTGCGTGCACGTTGTCCTGTGGCAAGCAGTTGTACTGTGCAGACGCTACAGCACCTCAGATTGGGATTAAATTGGGATCCTTGGAATGCATCAAAGCATGGTGACAGCAGGTGACGTGGGTGAGGCAATAACGTGCTACCTGCAACTGAACTTGAAGCAGGCTTTCCAGAAGAGCACAATTCTGCATGAAAGCGTCTTCATACTTCAGCATTTCCTTTAGTGCACGTTGCAGACTGATTTTGCGCCTTTTAAGATAGGAAAAGTTTTAATGTTCTAGTTGTTTTAGAAAATGGGCCTCCCACGTGTTATTGGAAACGCCTCGTTACCGCGCCCTTTGCATAAGGATCTCTTGTGCTTTAATGCCTGATTTTTTTTTTTTCCGGTGAGGGTATTTTTTCCCGCGTGGCAGCGTGCTAAGACAGGGTCCTCTGGAAGTATTAGTCAGATACAGAATCGTGGCGTTGTCTCACATGAAGTGAACCTAAAGCACGGGCGGTGGGTGAACCGCAAGAGGAGGCGGTGGGTTTTGGTAGGGCTGGCAGTCCGTGTTTACCTCCCACTTTTCACATTGAGTTTCAAGAACAAACACTGCTTCACTTATGAAGATAGTACTGTGTGGCATATTGTGGAAGCGAAACAGTGAAAGCCTGGCCTGCTTTTGTAGCGGTGCGTATGGAGCACTTGAGTAAACAAAAGTCACTTTCCAGTTGGAAGATGTCTGGTTTTGGGGTGGGACAGTAATTCTGACATTATAAATGTGTTTGATGCAGTGATTTGGCGGGGTTTGTACCCTGAGTGGATGTATTGCAGTTTAAAAGTATTGCACTGCTCTGTAAATATGCAGATTGTTTAGCTGGTGAACTACCAGTTCAAAATTTTGTGGTACTAAGGAAGATAAATGTAGTTTTGGTTCAGCTTCCCCAGGAACCAGGTTTTCCTGAGTGCAGGGTGTTGAACTCAAAATTGAAAAGAGGTGGATTATTCATTCCAGTTCTCCAGCACACATAGCTCCTGTGAGCTTTACCTCTTAAAAGGAAATGGTTGGCCTTAGTTTGAGAGTCCTTTTTTCCAAATAAGCATTAGTGAGTTTAACCCCTGTGTTTCCTCAGGGAGTGAGGATTACTAAGCAAACAGTGTATGTCATGCAAACTCCGTGATAAGTACTGCTTGTAAGGTAAGGGAGACATTCATTTGGGTGTGTTGGCTTGAATGTCATTACAACTGTAACATCTTTAGCCCCACCCAAATTGGTTCTTAGGCAGGGACTCATTTCTTTAAAATAATTTTAAAATTGGCAGGTCTTAGTTTAAAAGATGGTTCACAATTCTTAAACCAGCCTTGGTGTTCTACTTAGTGTTTTTTGTCTAAATATTTTGGCAGGAAAATAGTATAACAAAAGAGTAATGTGTTTGTCCAGATCTTTCGAAAAGAGAGTAAATGGGCCTTTCGCATGAGTGGGAAACCCCCTGTGTTTAAGATTCCTCAGTGAAGAAGGTAGTGCCCACTGGGAGTGATTATTTTAAAAAACTTTCAGAAGGCATAGGGAGGGAGGGAGGGAGGCTGGCTTGTTCAGGGGCACAGGATTTTCTCGAGCTTCTTTAGGTAAGTGCGTGTTGAGGTGAGCTTTTTGTCAGGGAGACATGGACTGGCCTGTGAGAATCAGGTGGCTGTCACTTGAACCACTGTGGTTATGCTGACTTTGTTTTGGTGCACATCAAAATGAAAAGCAACTTTCAGAAAGGAAAGAAAAAAAAAGAACCTCGCTTACCTTGAGCCTTCTTTGGAAGTTGACCGTATCATTTTACAGGGATTGCCGATGTGTTGTGTTCTCTGACAGGTTTTGTTTCCTACGATATTGTGAGAGTGTACACTTATACAAAATACAATTTGATTGAAACGCTGTGTAAAATGTGAATGAGAAGAACCAAATGATCTACAGTGGCTTTTTTTATAAAGGTAGAGTTTCTCAGATTATCTAGTCACAAAGTTAGAAGGACAAAAGTCAATTTTAGCTTACATTCAATGTTGTTTTACAGTGTTAGCGTCAGTATCTGTCCTGAAGCAGCTCTACATTCCGTTAATGTGTTTTGCCTGATGTTTCAGGGATAAGGCGTATTGGCAGGAGGCCTGATCAGCAGCAGCAGCAGCAGCAACAGCAGGGTGAAGGCAAGCCTATTGACAGGAGACCGGAGAGACGACCTCCTCGCGAGCGCCGCTTTGATAAACCTGCTGATGAGAAGGGTGAAGGAGGAGAATTTTCTGTTGATAAGTAAGAATTTTGTCTTGCATAACAAAAAACTTACCTGACTTTGTTAGGAAGGGCCTGTCCTGCTTTCTGCTACTATTTTATTTTTAAAAGGCAATTGAATGAAAATTGATTGATTTACAGTTTTAGTCACAAGAAGAGCATGTCTTGCGGACTATAAAACCTTTCTCTCCTTTTCCTTGATTTTGTATACAAACTTAACTCATCAAGTTTTAGACTGGGAGTGATTTGTTATAACATGGTCAGTTCCCTTGGTTGAATTAAAAATACAGCTTAAGATATCCCTTCCATGATGCTCAGGTCATTCTGTGATTGTGATCTGCCATATCTCTGTAAATCTATTGCAGGTAGGTCAGGGAAGGAACTCAAGTGTAGCTTTTGCCTGCAAAATGAGATTTGTTTGCTGTTACATCTGTTGCTTAAATTGGTGTAGCTGACTTCAAGCCAATAAAAGTTTGTCCAGGTACGTGTTTATACCTTAGCTGCAGTGACTTCAGCTCTGGAAGTGGTGAAGCCATCTTAGGTCTAGGCAGATTTTGAAGTATCTGAAGTATCATGAGGGATCCAGAATGCAGCTGTTCTGAAAGTAATGTTCAAATGTTGAAGTTTTAGTAGTCAAAAGTTAAAATCCTTTTAAAAGTCAGTCAGGTGAACACAAGTTACATTGAAATTGTAGTATCAGCTAGTTATGTAACCAACACGAACACCAGGTTTTGGAATTTAGTGCCAGAAGATGCAAATGAACAGTAAGTCTTCATAGTATTTATTTCCAGAATTCTAAAATTGTGTATGAGGTGTTCTGTATGAGGGTTTTTTCAACTGCAGTGGTTTGGTGTTGAATGTCGAACTTCGGCATGGTTACAAACAGCAATTATGAGAGGAGGAGTAAGCAAAATTCTCAGAAGAGAAAAAGAATACTTTAAAAACCATGCTGTAAGTATTTGGAGATGAAATACTCAAGTGTGGCTGTTCCGTGCTAGACCCATCATTGACCGACCTATGCGTGGACGTGGTGGACTTGGAAGAGGACGTGGACGTGGGCGTGGAATGGGCAGAGGAGATGGCTTTGACTCCCGTGGCAAACGTGAATTTGACAGGCATAGTGGCAGCGATAGATCGTAAGTTTTTAAGTTATACTATTGTGTGAGGGTTTTTTGGCTATTATTTACAATAAATACACATTTTAAAATTTGTTTTTGACTTTCTGTATCTGGACATTATAATCTTAACCCAGTTTTGTTAGTTCTGTTTCACATTCACATTTCAGCGGCCTGAAGCATGAGGACAAGCGCGGAGGCAGTGGATCGCACAACTGGGGAACTGTCAAAGATGAGCTAACGTTAGTAACCTCTAATTGTTCTGAAATCTTATTAGCAGAATGTTAATAAATCCTAGCTATCATGCTTGCAAAATGTAAATATTTAGCTGCCCTTTTTTTTTCCTTCGTTTTTGATAATTTTTACTACACCATTAAAGTGGCAGAATTGAGATTGTAAGCAGTTTCTTGTAACATAAGAGATGGCCTCATTGTTAAAAACAGTATTTGGGGTACTTCTGGAATAGAGGAGGAGGGTCTTGCGCTGCTTTTGAGAAATTCTTTTACTAAAAATAGAACAATTTGATTTTGATCAGGTTAAGCATGCTTTTTTACAGTTACTACTTTGAAAACAGCGTTTCTAATTCCCAGATCCATTTTGTGTTTCAAGGTAGAGCAAGAGGCTTTCACAATACATAATAGTAAATTTTGGGGAGAGCCCTTGTGAGGATGGATGACATAGAATTCTAAGGCAGAGAGCACTAATCCTGAATGAATTATTTCTTTTTGAAGAAGAGTGGATTGTGTAAATCTGTTATAGAACTTACTCATTAATCTTATGCAGCTCTAAATAGGAATGAACTTTTTAAAAACAACTCTCCAAACATTCTGTAATTACAGTGAATTGGATCAGTCAGCTGTAACTGAGGAAACACCAGAGGGAGAGGAACATCCGCCTGCTGATTCTGAAAATAAGTGAGTACCACCCCTCTTAATGTTCTTTGGTTGCTTCAAAGGTAGTATTGCTTTGCATGTAGCCTCTGATATTTATTCCTACTGTTGCCAAACTCAGAGTATATAACCTATTTTCTTCAGTAGGTATGAAATTATTCACAATGCTGCCTGCCGAAAGGCTGTCTCTTTAAAAACTGCGCATCTACAAATTGTTGCCTTGAAAGTCTTCATTAGTGTTATGCAGGCTCTTAGGTCACTTTCAGATTTAGTTATTAATAATCAGTTCTAATACGCTTAGGGACTCCACATTGCAGGTTCTAAGTACCAAATCCAAAAGCGTCTGTGCTTATAACTGGGTGGAACCAACCACCAAATAAAAAGGACTAAATGTTCTTCTGCCAATGGAAGGCAATTTTTTAAACTTAATGTTTCAAAGCAGCTGTTCAGCTTTGTGACTGGCCTGCAGAAGAAAGGTTGTATCTCTTTTATTTTCCCGCTACTGTGTATGCAGGCAGTTTTCAAATTTGTTAATGTGATTGCTTCTCATTTCACTTGAACACTGTTGCAGAAGAAACCAGTGATTTGGTGAACGACAAAGTAACTGGAGAACCTGAGGGGTATAGAATAATAGAGTTGTTAGATTGGAAGAGACCTCTGAGATTGAGTCCAGCTGTACCTCTCCACTACTAAACCTTATCCCTGAGCACCTCATCTACCCTTCTTTTAAACACCTCCAGGGATGGTGACTCCACCAGCTCCCTGGGCAGCTGTTCCAGTGCCCAATAACCCTATTGGTGAAGAAATTTTTACTCGTATCTAATCTGAACCTCCCCTGGTGCAACTTGAGGCCATTTCCTCTCTCCTGTCACTTGTCATTTTGGAGAGGAGACCAAAATCCACCTTGCTGCAATCTCCTTTCAGGCAGTTATAGACAGTGATAAGGTCATTTCTCAGTGTTCTCTTCTCCAGGCTAAACAGCCCCAGTTCTCTCAGCCGCCTCTCCTAAGGCTTGTTCTCCATCCCCTTCACTGGGTACGTTGCCCTTCGCTGGATGCACTCAAGCACCTCAATGTGTTTCTTGTAGTTGAGGGGCCAAAACTGAACACAGTATTAAAGGTATGGCCTCACCAGTGCCAAGTACATAGGCACAATCACTTCCCTGGTCCTGCTGGCCACGCTGTTTCTCATACAGGCTAAGATACCATTGGCCCTCTTAGCCACCTGGGCACACTGCTGGCTCATATTCATCTGGCTGTCCACCCCCAGGTCCTTCTCTGTCAGGCAGCTCTCCAGCCACTTCTCCCCAAGCCTGTAATGCTCTACAGGGGTGTTGTGTCCCATGTGCAGGCCTTGGCACTTGGCCTTATTGAACCTCATCCTGTTGGTCTCAGCCCATTGCTACAGCCTGTTCAGATCCCTCTGCAAAGTCTCCCTACCCTCAAGCAGATCAACGCTTCCACCCAGGTTAGTGTCATCTGCAGACTTACTGAGGGGACACTCAATCCCATTGTCCAGATAAAGAGTTTGAACAGAACTAGACCCAACACTGAGCTGTGGGGAACACCACTTGTGACCGACCTCTGGCTGGAATTAACTCTATTTACCACCAATCTTTGGGCCTGGCCATCCAGCCTTTTTTTTTTTTTTACCCAGAGGTATAAAAAACAGACAGTGTGCCTGTCCAGGCCAATTGCAGCCAGTTTCTCAAGCAGAATACCATAAGAAATGGTGTCAAAGGCTTTACTAAGGTCCTTGTACCACATCCACAGCCTTTCCCTTGTCTGCTAAGCGCAGGTAACCTTGTCGTAGAAGGAGATCAGGTTAGTTTGACAGGACCTGCCTTTCATAAACGCATGTTGACTGGGCCTAATCACCTGCTTGTCCTGCGTGTGCTGTGTGATAGCACTCAAGATGATCTGCTTTGTGACCTTCCCTGATACCAAGGTCAGGCTGACAGGCCTATGTTTCCCCAGATCCTCCCTCCAACCCTTCTTGTAAATGGATGTAATAGTTGCCAACCTCCAGTCAAGTGGAACTTCCCCACCCAGCCAGGACTGCTGGCAGGTGATGGCCAGGGGTTTGGTGAGGACTTCTGCCAGCTCCCTTAATACTATTGGGTGGATCACATCACATCCTGCCCCTTAGATTTGTGGATGTCTTAACTAACCGAGCAGGTCTCTAACCATTTTGTCTTGAATTATGGGAGCTTTATTCTGCTCCCTCTCTCTTACTACTGGCTCAGAGGGCTGAGTACCCAGAGAACCGCTGACCTTACTATTAAAGACTGAGGCAAGGAAGGCATTAAGTACCCTGGCCTTATCCTCATCCTTTGTCACTGTTGTTTCCCCTGCATCCAGTAAAAGATGGAGATTCCCATTGGCCCTTCTTTTGTTATTAGTATATTTGTAGAAACGTTCATTATCTTTCACAGAATTGGCCAGTTGAAGTTCTAGTTGGGCTTTAGCCCTTAAAATTTTCTCTGTAGTGATGCTTACAGTTGATATGAAAGCATGATACAATTTTTTTGTGGTAGTGCAGTATGATAAAATGTTTTATTTTAATGATTAAAATACTTGTTTGCCCAAGATTTCTAATGTGGAATTTGCTATAGCTTGACTTCCTCATCGATAACTTTGGGTAGAGGTAAGGGGGATATAGTTACTGTGTAGAGAATAAGAAATGGCTTTAGTTTAACTAAAAAAAGACTAAATACTATTCTCCAAGGTTAAGGTCATCTTGTATACAGTATCATACAGTTTCACAGTATCATAAGGTTGGAAAGGACCTCTGAGGTCATCAAGTCCAACCTATAACCCAACACTAACACCAACCATCATCTAAACCATGGCACTCAGTGCCTCATCCAGTCTCCACTTAAACACCTCCAGGGTTGGCGACTCCACCACCTCCCTGGGCAGCGCATTCCAATGACCAATCACCCTTTCAGTGAAGAACTTCTTCCGAACATCAAGCCTAAACTTTCCCTGATGAAGCTTGAGTCCATGCCCTCTAGTTCTGTCACGGGTCACCTGAGAGAAGAGACCAACCCCTGCCTGACTACAACCTCCTTTTAGGTAGTTGTAGAGAGCAATGAGGTCTCCCCTGAGCCTCCTCTTCTTTAGACTAAACAGCCCCAACTCCCTCAGTCGCTCCTCGTAGGGCTTGTGCATACAAAGTAGTATGAGATTTTTTAAGGAATTACAACTTGAACATTGATCAGAAAATGCAAGCTAGCCAGTCCTTTAGAAAATTATAGTCTAAGTTCAGTGAAGTGGTGGATGCCCCATCCCTGGAGGCGTTCAAGGCCAGGCTGGATGAAGCTTTGAGTAACCTGATTCAGTGGAAGGTGTCCCTGGCCGTGGCAAGGGGGTTGGAACTGGATGATTTTTAAGGTCCCTTCTAACCCAAACTATTCCATGCTTCTGTACATATTGGAATCTGGCTATATTAATCTTCCTATATCTGCAGTAGTTTCTGGTCACAGTGTCCTTCCTAGTGCTTGACCATATATACTGACCCATCTGTAAGCAGGTCACTTAACTTGTGGATTCTGCAGGCTATTGCTGTGGGTTTTGTTCTTCCTCAAATACGTGGAAAATGGGAACTATTCTCAGTTCCAAGCATAATACATCTGTTAATAATTCATCAGTTGTCTCTATAGAAAAGCATCATTGCAGGCTTAATTTTCGAATTGACTAATTTGGTGTACATCTCTAAACCTATGTTTTTCGGCAGAACTATAGGATGTTTTACTGCAGTAAAATGTGCAGAATACCAAAGAGTAATATCTTTGCATTGAACAAAAAAAAAATATTTCTCAATATATACCATGTCAAAAATCATTCTATCCTACAGAATAAGAAATAATTTTGAGGTAAAACCTCTCTATTGTTATGTCAGAATTAATGGCTTCAAAATGAAGACTTTGTCTCTTATTTTAAAGCATTCATGATCTTTTTGCTGCACATACATGGCACTATTTTTCTATAAATCAGAAGTTCAGTTGCATGAGCACACTAAAGAATGACAAAACGAGGATTCACTGCCTGTGTGGATTTAACATGATCTGTTATTGAGCGTGGTGGTTGTGTGTTTTATTTAAAAATAGCTCTGTGGCAGAATTAGAACACCAAAGCTTTACAGAGAGGTAATGTATGGCTCAAGTAACTAAGTTAATGTGCTGTTGCTTTTTTCAAGTTAGCTAAAAGTAAAAATTGTTTCAGTTACCTGTGAAATTAGTAATTGTCTTGGTTCAATAAAGGAAGCAGATTATCCAAAACTGATTAGATGCTTTTTTTTTTTTTAAAAAAAAAAACAACAAGCTTGAAAATTGTGATACCAAGCACTCTCTCACTGCCTTAACTTGAACCTTTGGGAGAGAGGTATCCTGAAAAGGGAAGAATAAGCTCTGAACAAGTCCATTGTAGAAGTTAGGCTTTCCTGTTTGAGAAGAAAATTGTCAGTAATGCGGAGAACAGATAGACTGAGTCAGTGTTAATTTTAACGTTTTGCTGTGCTGTCCTCACCAATGAATTGCTAAAAGGTGCTTGGCTGTGATTTTTGTTGACACTCCAACTACAGGAGATGAATTTCCATGTGTGCTTTCTGAGTGGTGGAAGCACGGGGCTTACATATGCCTCTTAATTTAGAAGCAGTTGACAAACTTTTGTAACCGTGTGCCAAGAAACAACTGATTTTGAATTTGAATCTGAAATGTGAGTTCAAAGTCACGATCATAATATTTGTGAATTTACTACAGGGAGAATGAGGTTGAAGAAGTTAAGGAAGAAGGTCCTAAGGAAATGACCCTGGATGAGTGGAAAGCTATTCAAAGTAAGGATCGTGCAAAAGTTGAGTTCAACATCCGTAAACCAAATGAGGGTGCTGATGGACAATGGAAAAAAGGATTTGTTCTTCACAAGTCAAAGAGTGAGGAGGTAAAGTGATATTCAGTATTTGCCTGTATCCAGATTTTGTAGGTTTTTCTTGTTGGTACGCACTTCTTGCAGAAGTGCTGTTCTTTGAGATGCTGACCTGTAGCCAAGAGTTTGTAAAGTGGGAACAACATTTCTCCTAATGAAAGTGAAGTTATGCTGGAACATAAGCAGCCATTCTTACTGTGGTTAGATTCAGCAGTTGATCTGTACCTCTGGGTTGATGCATACTGTGATATAATCCAGGAATAAGACTGGAATATTGTGGCATCTCTGCGAGTAACTCTCTTAGGACTGTGTCTCGGTTAGCATGTTAGAAAAGGTTTGTCAATATCAAATGTATTTATTTGCTTTTTAGTTTTTAAAGAAAGCTTATGTTACTTTGCAACTCTGTCAGTCCCACGCAGTACAAGGGTTTGTTGAAGAAATCCTGACCAGGCCTCAGACACCTTAATATCTGTGTCTGAAGTCTGTAACATAGGTAGCTTCTCAGTTTGTAATGATTCAGACTAGTGTCCTTGAAGCTTTTGAGAAGCCAGGTGAAATGTGTATCCTTCAGTGATACTCGACATAGTTGCTGTAGAATTATTTTAAAGTTGCAGTTTCT
The DNA here is from genome assembly GCA_033556795.1 of Tapera naevia. Taxonomy (NCBI): domain Eukaryota; kingdom Metazoa; phylum Chordata; class Aves; order Cuculiformes; family Neomorphidae; genus Tapera; species Tapera naevia. Next base: position 422,075 of record JAUMJJ010000198.1, on the reverse strand, counting down.
CAAGCATACTCATTTCGATTGTCGCAAGATTTTAATTCTGTTGCAAAATAGTGAGAGTGGCAAGGAGAGACATACTCTTCCACTTTAGAAAGAAGTGCTGAGAGCTCTGTTTCCTGATGTAGGGGTGCAGTAGTCTTTTGTTTTTAAACACTAATATCTTAAGTAGGCCACTGTAAATTGTTGGGCTGCAACTTTGTATACCAGATGATTCTGACTCCCTTTGAAGTAACTAGATAGTATGTAATGTTCTTTTTGGTCTTCTGATCTGTGTTTATGCTTTTTCACACTTTGTCAGTGTCCTCTTGTAAACTGGAGACATAATACAGATGGGGACTGTTCAGTACTTTGCAACGAATACTCCATTCCTAATCTCATTGAACTCAAAATGAATTTGACTTTGTCCCAGTCATGCTGTTTTGTTTCTTTGTTGTGTAAGGTAGTTCAGCTCTTTAAATGATTGCCTATCTTTTTGTTTACCTTAAGCTGGTCACTGTTTGACTGTCGAATACTGCTTTCTCTGGCTTGTGTAGAAAAGGGAAGTTGAGTTAGGCTTAATGTTGTTATGTATTAAAATACTGTGTTTAAATGTAACTATTTATGTACTTTTACCAGGATTTACTAAACCTGTAGTCCTGCAGATACCCCAGCCCCAGTTTCCCTGAAGCAGATTTCTTTGACACTTAGCCAGCTGCAGTATTTTTAAACATATCTGTGTATGATGGTATAGTAAGGTGGGAGTACTCGAGTAATTTAGAAGCTAGAAAGGTCCAGACTGTTACATTCCATTTGAAAAAAATGAGTCGGCATCTGAGAAACTCAAACAAAACTAATGAGAATAACTAATCAGATTACATTCATGGAAGAACTGACATAATTAGTAGATTGTTCTATTAGAGAGGTGTATTCTGTTAACTTCTGTTCAAAAAATGAGTCGGATCTTTTTAGCATTATGGCATAAGGACTTAACAGCCTCCTGCTGTATAAGCAGAGAAGTGAGATATTAACAAAACTGCATTTAAACACTTGATGCATTCTTGCCTGGTTTTCTTGTGTGTCCAGCAGGTAACTCACTCTGTCAGTTATTCATCATTCAGTGATCCCTTGAGAAACAGCGTCAGATTTTTTGCTAAGTATTCCGGGCATTAGAAAAGCCTTTGCTGCATCTCCTTTGTGAACAAGTTTAGAAAGTGGAATATTTAGAGGTTATGATCAAAGCCTGCTAGTGACCTGCTGTTCTTTTTCTGTTTGTCCACTTGAACATAACTTAGGAGTCATGAAATTAAAGGTGATGTAAGGTTTCTGTGATTCTTGTTGATAAAAAGGGAGTTGATGTGTGGAAGTGACTTGGTTTATGGTTAGATTCTGGGTTTTAGCCCCACATCGTCTGTACTCTTTTGGCTGAGAAATCACAGAATGCTCCAGTAGATCTTCTCAGAAGTCCGAATGGAAGCCACCCTCATTTCTGTAACTTGAGAACTTACTGGTAAAATGTCCTAGGAGTTTGGGAAAAGGGAGCATGAGGCTCTAGTACTGCTCATCTGCCTTAGTCTTGTGGAAGAGCTGTCCTCCTCCTACTTGCACTCTTCACTGAGAGTGAATTCTTGACCAATCTGAGGTCTTTCCTCTTTTGCACGTTTGCTGCGCATTTACTAGAAAGCAATACTTTGTATAAAAACCCTCTTAATGTGGTCTTGGGTTCTTCTTGGTTTAATATGAAATCCATGTGTATTGGCAGCCCTAGTCTAATGAGATTCTTTCAGGAGATTGTGTTACACCGTAGTTGAGACTGTCCTTTTTCCTTCTCCATAGGCTGGTTTAGCTGCTTGAGTCCTTTAAGTTCTGCTGGTGCAGCTGAACAAATCATGGGAAGGATTTACATTGTGGAGAGATATTAACATTTGTGCATAAATTTGGATGTTTGTCTCCTGGAAAGACTTATACGCTAGTAGATCACTTCCTTCTCTGTGTGTCTGCTGTAATGGGTTTCATCCCTGTACCTTCAGGCTTCCTTGCTTATCTGATTACTTCCTTAGAGGAGGTTCACTGGGAGACTGAGAAATGTGCTTTGGAGAATAACAGCTCATCTTCTCAAAATTTGGAGCAGTGACTCTTGAGTCGAGGCTGTGCCAGAAACCTTTTCTCGTTAACATAGTTTTCAACATCACACCCTCTTATCTGTCTAATTCTGTAGGCAGCGCGCCCGATATATTGAGGTGCTGGAGATCAGCCTGCACATGTGGTCTGGACTGGTGTTAAACTTTTCTGGTATTGGTCTGATATTTCTCTTGTCCCCATGCCCATGGTTTAGTCCATCCTCCAGTCTTTCTGGCAGCTTGCACCACTGTCGATCTCATCCTTTTGCTGCTTCATGTGCTCAGTGACATCTGTACCCAGCAGGTTCATGTGATCTTGTTACCTATTGCTTCTGTATGTAGTTGAGTCTCATTTCTTCCTTTTGTTTTCTCCCTTTGTTCCTTTTGTCACTTTGGCATGGACACGCACCTTTCATCAGACAAAGGCGATGACAGAAATGCAGGGGAGTCAGCTGGAGTCAAATGAGGTACTGATCCTTTATATCTAACTGGCAATACCTGTGTTTTGATATTAGCCCTTTTAGAAATGAGGATCTGGATATTAAGGAGTCACAAAAATAGAGGATACAAGATACATTACTGAGCTCTTCTGTCCATGCCTGTTGTCCAACTAGACCGTATAGGACCCTTCATAATTAGTACCTTTGCTCCTAATTGAGCTGAATTCAAACCTTATCATAAATGCTTTTATCATGAGTCTTTATTTTTTTGCTCTTGCTGCTGTTTTTTTCTGTATCTTCATGTCTGCTCTGCCCCCCTTTCTGTCAGTAGCTTGTTCTTAATTTTTGACAGCTTTTCTCAAGACCTGTTAGTGCATCAGTGCCTTCAAGAAGCTATTGGTTAGTAGATCAGAGCACGACTGAGCGTTGCCAATATATATTAATTAAATGTTTCCAGAGATTATGCAGAATAAGCAATTTTTAGGATAATCTGTGTCGTGTCTGTCTTTTGTCGTCTGAGTGATAGAAGAGGGTTGGAAGAATATGCCAGATCTGTTACTGATGTTTTAAGTTAACTTTTATTGTTTTGGATAGAGAAATCATACAAAATTTGCTATTTGTTGGGTTTAGTGGTTACACCAAAGTTAAGTTATGAAAATGCAATGTTAGTAGACTGTAGAGTATCTTTTTTAAGCAGTAACAGAGTAGGGAAGGAGATGCACAGAATTATAGTACAAAGTCACTGATAACTGCCTCTCAGAAAGAGAATGTCATACAACTGCCAATAAGTTCAAAAGTCCGTCTTAGCACCCTGCACTGATCAAAGCTGTAGATAAAATATTAAGTAGGAAGAAAGGCATCAGCAGTAACAAATGGTACGGTGTGCTGGTTTAGTCTGTCAATGTACTTACCAGTGCTGTGTCAGGCTGAGGTGTGGATAGATTTTTCTCTGAAAAGTAACACTTTGGGTAGCTTCCCAGTTTTGGAAGAGAGGTCTCTGAGGGAAGCATATGCAGTTCAAGATGTAAAATCAGGAGTGGGCTGGGAATCAGTTATTATATGGAGTAAATCGCAGTGGAATGTGTTTGGAATACAGCAGCATAAAGAGGTATTTCTCATCATGCCTAATTAAATGGTGCTGTGGAGGCCAGACATACAGCCAGGCATGGAGAGCAGTTATAAGATTGGTTGGGGATAGGGTTGCTTATGGCTCTGTATGTCACAGTGCTTCTGACTGCCTCAGTCCCTGAAAGCAGCTTTTTTTTGCCTTTTGACTGCAGACCTCTCTGTGTCTGCTGATTGCCTTACGAAGCTTCCACAAATGATAATTAAAGGTATAGGTCTGGAATTTCTCAATGTGTTGCTGTTAAAAGTCAGTATTGTGTAATTACATCACAAGAAAAGGTTTTTGTAGTGGATAGGCTTAAGCTTGCACATGGCACTTCTGTAGGAGAAAACTAGCAAACTGAGAATTGCTGTGCCAGAAGTTAGGGGCTTACAGGAAAAGGAAGCGTGTGTTGTCATGCTTCCAAAATGTGGTGACTGGGCCTTAAGAGGCAGAGTGCTGGACTAGATAAGCCCTTGGTCTCATCCAGTGTGGTCAGTTTTATATTTTGTTTATCATCATAGGTGCCAAAACCTGACTGACCACATGAAAAAATTATTTGTACAGAACAGGAAAAATAATTAATTTTAAAACATTTGTTTTTTTGTGTTCAGTGTCTAATAATTTAATATCCTCAAATATGCTGAATAGTAGCAATTATGGTGTTAAACATAACTGTTCACTGTGTGCCTTGCTCCTCAAGGCTCAAGTTTCTCACTGGGAATGAACCACTGTAAGGGAATGTTCTCTCCTGGCAAAGGTGGGAAATGTCCTGGTTTTCAGTGTAATTGGTGTGACTGGTTCTTTTTTAGCTTTGGTGTTTTAGCTACTCCCTTTACATTGTTTGAATTCAATATATGTGGTTTGCTGTGTGTCGGGGCTGATACAAACCAATAAGGGATTCTTACCATCTCCCTTGTTTTAAATACTTATACAGGGCTAAGCAAATGCAAAAGTGTAAAGTACTCACTGAGCAAAATAAGGATGGGTTACAAGTAAGTATTTAAAAAGAATGAAATGAATTGACAGAACCTGAAGATTTCTCAGGTTAGAAAGTGAGAAGAGAAATGCAAGAAAATGAGGTTCTGTATCAGCTTGGTGATAGTGAGTTTGGTCTCAGAAAAGCCTAAATATGCTCCTCTGAAGGAACTCCAGAGCTTCTCTGAATTATCTCAGAAATGCAAAAAGCGCCCGTTTGATGATCTGTCTGTAGTTTTGTTGTCTGAACAAGTGGTGTATCTTCATTTCTAACAATTCCTGCACTGTCTTTTTAACTTGGATAAATCGAGGTAATCGGTCATCAGTTTGAGAGTGCATTTGGAGGTGAACGCACATGCTTTGGTGGAAGGAGCGTGACTGCAGAGAAGAAGTTTTCTTTGATTTTTCTTGCTTATGGAGAAACGCTCATTTCAGGCTCATGCTGAGGACTCTGTAATGGATCATCACTTCCGCAAGCCAGCAAATGATATTACATCCCAGCTGGAGATCAACTTTGGAGACCTTGGCCGCCCCGGACGTGGTGGCAGGGGGGGACGAGGTGGCCGAGGGCGCGGTGGCAGGGCCAGCCGTGGAGGCAGAACTGACAAGGTGAGTGGCTACAGCTTTCATCTAAAAGGAGTCGAGTTTTGGTTGTTAGTAGGACTTTCATAGAGATAGTTTTAGATGTCTTATTTCTCAGGGGAGTTGCTCTGACAGCAAATACCACATTTTGAAACCAAGTGAAGTGTCAGTTCTTATAAGCTTACTTCAAACTAGGTTACTGTTAGGGCAAAAGCATGAATGCTTTAGCAGTGTCCTTATTAAGCACAAGAGGGTGGGAAATAGGTTGGATTTAAAAAAAAAATAGTCCATCTTTGAAGGCTGTATCTAAACCCAAAACCCCAGCTCTTTGGTATGGACAGAAGTGAGTGTGGTGTGAGATGCTCCTCTTTATGCCAGAGTAAAGCCACAAGTGTTAGGGCAATTATTTTCAGGCACAGAACAGTGTATCTGCATTGTGATCTGTTGGGGGTAAAAGACTGGTTTTATGGCTACATGTTGTATGTTGAGTTTGAGGAATTTAGAGCTTTCATGTGTTAATAGGACTCTGTTTTTTCTAATCTATAGCAATTTTTTTCCTCCTAGTCCTGAAACCCTGAGGAAATAATTCAGGACTAAGTACTGAATGGGAATTGGGGAGAGAGCATGTCAAGTTGAAGTGTTGTAGTATAGCTACAGTAAAGATTTGATTTAGTACAGATCACCTGTTTGGCTGAAATCATAGAAAGGCTGGAAAGGACCTTTGAGATCATCGGGTCCAACCGCACCCATCTTCTGCAAAACCGTGTCCCTCAAAAACTTACCTACCCATTTTTTAAACAACTCCAGGGATGGTGACTCAATACCTCCCTGGGCAGCCTGTTCCCAGTGCCTGACCACCCTTTTGGTAAAGAAATTCTTCCTAATATCCGGTCTGAACCTCACCTGGCGCAACTTATGGCCGTTTCCTCTTGTCCTATCACCTGTCGTTTGTGAGAAGAGATCAACACTTGCTCTCCACAGCCCTCTTTCAGGCAGCCCTAGACAATGATGAGGTCTCCCCTCAGTCTCCTCCAAGCTGAACAACTCTAGTTCCCTCAGCCGCTCCTTATAGGACTTGTTTTCCAGTCCCTTCACCAGCCTTGTCACCCTTCTCTGGATGTGCTCCAACACCTCAATGCCCTTCTTGTACTGAGGGGCCCAGAACTGAATCCAGTACTCGAGGTGTGGCCTCACCAGTGCCGAATACAGGGGTACAATCACCTCCCCTTGTCTTGCTGGCCACACTGTGTTTGATACAGGCCAAGATGCCATTGGCCTTCTTGGCCACCTGGGCACACTGCTGGCTCATATTCAGCCAGTATGCATCTAATCGAACTGCTGCTTACTAGAAAATGAGTTCAGTCTGTGTGGTGTGGCTTTCTTCACATAGACCAGACTTGTTCATTTTTGTCTCTTGGAGGACACTGACTTTTTCACACTGAATCACTTTAAGTTTTAGGTTTCTTAGTTGGAAAATATCAGTATAAGAAAACTTGAAAGAACTGAAATTAACTGGTGATGGTGTTTGCTCTGAGTTGTTTCATTAGTACGACATCTTGCTTCAAGAATGCTGCTGTAAAGTCGTTAAAACTTGTCTGCAGCTTAATTTATGTTGACTTTGTTTATTTCCTTCCAGTTGGTTAAGGAGTTTGACGTGATCCACACACCCAACCAGGTTGGTGATCTCTTCTGGTGCTTACGATACCTGTGGCCAAGGCCCTCCTATTGCAGGAACTGTAACTCCCCTCATGCAGTGGACTGGCTTTTTTTGCTTGTGTTCTGCTTCCATTTAATGGGCAACTGGAGGCACTGAGGCTTCAGACCCTGACATTACTTTTTAATGCTAGTTTGTGAACTGAGTGCATCTTCAGGGTCTTAGTATTGCCACAGAATTTTAGACATACAAATTTTATTGGAATGGTTTATATTTATCCTACTCTTCTATTTCTCGTCCCTCATGAGACAAAGTGAACAGTACTCTAAAATACATAATTTCTGCATTTTGTCGCAGCACTGTTTTTTAGGTGTGGTACAGAGCCTTTTAAAAAGCACTCTTGGGAAGCACTGAGGAGATTCTTTGTTAATGTATGAATTTCTAGGGCTAAGTTGTTACAAAAATTCTTTTATTCAACAGCAAGTTTATGACTGGGGAAAACTTGAAACTTGTGCTGCAGAGAGGCCTTTTCTGTAACGCTCAAGTCATGTTGCTCTGTGAAAATTGATGATTATGGGCTAGTAGAAAAGCCCGTGTGTAGGAATCTTTTTAAGGATGGAAAAAGAAACGTACTTGCAACCCTGTGTGCTAATCATGTGCAGACATGGTCTGTTTGCTTATAATGCCTCTTAAGATAGCTTTTGATTCAAGAAGTAGTACAAGAGATGTTTTGGTCTCTGGAATAAAATGTGGTTTATGGGGGAAAAAAGTTGTAGTGATGTTTCAGGTTGATTTAGCTTTGGAAAGGAAGAATTTCCTCCCCCTCGTTTGTCTGGAGTGCTGGGAGTCTTCCCCACCACAGTGCAAGGGCTGCCCAGTCCATCTGCAGAGGGACAGAGGCCTAACCTTGTCCCCGTGCCACTAGCTGGGCCACTGTGTCTGCTCATGGCTGAGGGTTGGTGACACCTGGTGCTGCCCAGCTCAGCTGTGTGCTGAACTGCATTTGCCTGGCAGATGGAAGGACTTGGTAATGTGTGAGGAATTAGAAACAGCAGGGCTTGATGCCACTGAAGGTAATAACTTTTCTGTTTCTCTTTCAGTCAAGTGCTTCTGCTCCTGATGTAGATGACCCAGAGGCTTTCCCAGCTCTGTCCTAAACTGGATGTCATAAGCCAACCCTGCCCTCGTTGGGCCTTCCTCTCCGAGGCTTGCATGCTTAAGGATCCTAAACAACTAAGAAATTTAAAAAAAAAAAAGACTGTCATTCATACCATTCACACCTAAAGACTGAATTTTATCTGTTTTGAAAATGAACTTCTCTCGCTACACAGAAGCAACAATATGGTAGTCAGTTTTGTATTTAGAAATGTAATGGTAGCAGGGATGTTTTCATAATTTTTTCAGAGATTATGCATTCTTCATGGATACTTTTTTGTATTGCTGCTTGAAAATATGCATTTCCAAACTTGAAATATAGGTGTGAACAGTGTGTACCAGTTAAAAGCTTTCACTTCATTTGTGGTTTTTTTTTCAATTCAGGATTTTAGACTTTTTCCCCAAACTACAAACTGGGTTTTAAGTATTGCACACTATTTCCGTTCACTTAGTTCCTGTTTTGCAGATTTTTATCAGCCCATGGTCTTTTGGAGTATGTGAAGTTTTAATTTGGCCAACTTAGTGCTGTGTGGGATACTAACTCCTGGGGGACTTTAGTTTTAATGCTTAATTTCAGACTTGGAAAAACAGTCATTTTTCATCTATGTTTGGTAGTTTGTTTACACAACTTGTTATTCAAAATTGATGCCAGATACTTGAAAAAGATTCAAAGCACATTGATTTATAGTTAAATACCTGTGTACCGGTCCAGCAATGATGTGTGGATGATTGGTCTAAAGAGTTTTTTAAAATTAATGTATGACACTTTTCACTCCCCTTTTTACCTGTATTCCCTCCTCCTCCCTTCAACAGAACAAGATGCTTTGTTGGCAGAAAAAAAGAGTTTTTAAATGACCTATGTTTTTTCTTTAAGAGGGTACCCTGCAGATGTGAGTAACCTTTCCTGTTGTTGGAGCTGGGAGGTGGGGAAGGCAGTAGCTGTTGCTCCAGCAGTCTGTTTGGACTGTGGCTGGGAAGTGCAATTGAGCTGCAGAGTCTGACACAAGGACACCGGTGCCTGATGTATTCAGAGCAGTGCTCCGACAGCAGCAGGTCTTCTGCAGGAGGAACAAGGCCTTGGCTGGGTCCAGAAGGAGGGAGTTCTGGCTTAGGGGATATTGCAGTCTGTGTGTGATACAACCAAACCCCAGTGCTGAACCTCTCCATCAGAGTTTTGTTCTGGGTTTGTGCCCGGTTGGAGACTTGATTGCTAGCTGACAAATGAATGTTTTTCAGAGCGCAATTGTAAGAAACCCTTTCCGCCCCCATAGAAATTTGCCATGAGTTTAATTTAATCTCTGTGAACAGGAACGTTACCACTTAAGTGCACAAAAGGAGATGTGAGAATGACTAATAAAGAGGGGTTTCTTAGGGTTTTTATCTGCAGCATTTGTTAGGAGACTAGAAACAGGATTCTCGTTTTATTTAATGTTTTACACTTTGGACAGGTTATACATATTTGTAGTTTCTTAACTAAGTAGATAGATAACAAAAGGTAACACCCTATTTTTTTAAAAGCTGTACAGGACAGGCAAAAAGTATTGGAGACATTTGAATATGAAGTCAAATTCCTTAACTGTGGTGATGAGTTGGCTTGTTTTCTCTTAACTATTTTATACAAAAGTTTTTGTTTGTAAACCACTGTTAATATCATTGGATTAGACTTTTTAGTGCACTTGCCTATAGTTTAAAGTACCAAGCTGTGAGAAGGAGGCAAGTTTTCAAATAGTGGGTGGTGAAATTTCTTGGTTCATTTCTCCTGATGCTGAGCAGACCCTAACAGAGGTGCTCAGTGTGGCAGCTGTTGGAGGTCTGGCACCAAGTCGTTCCTCTTCCCTCTCTCTCTTTGTGGTTTGGTAGAATGTGTTGCAGTGCCAGCGTTAGGGACACCTCGGATAATACAATTAAAGACCTTGATATGCAGAAATACACTTGCAGAAAAGCTTTCTCTGTATGGTGAACCTCCTCCCATTAACCTAATGGTGTGTTTGCTGTTCCAGTTGCAGCTCAGCTTTTTTCCTACATGACTTCTGGGTCAGCCCATCGGTCATTTGGGGCCCTGCTAGCCAGACTTGGCCAGAAGCTTTCCCTTCTCCTGCCTTAGAGCATAGAGCAGTGCCCCAAATGGTACGCCACGTACAATTTACAAGACAGCTTGTACTTACAGTTGATCTGTCTGCTCTTCTGATAGATGTAAATTTGCCTCTTTCAGTCCATTTGTGTCAAGAACTAAACTGTGAACATTTATCTTTAATATTGGTGGGTGTTAACTGAAATAAAGGTTTATTTTCATGCTCTTCTAAAAATGTCATGAAAACAGATAGAGGTGAAACCACTTAGATTAATAGTGTCTCCTCTAGGTTCTGCCCCGAGAGGTCCAGTTTGTGGTGATGGTGCCCAGGCATTTCCATTGCCAGCAATGGACTTAGCCTTGGGAAAATGGCTTCCTCCAAGTAGCTTATTTACAATTAATGAGCTTGCTCTTTAGTAACATTTTCGGTCCTCTTGCTTGCTACTTCTGCTGTCATGTCAAATCTAGAGGACTAGACCTTTTAAAATCTGAACAGTTGAAAAAGTTGGAGAGAAACAGAAGCACATGGCACAGATTGGCTTTTGAATGTAATGATGGCAAGATTTGAGCATGAAAGTTCATCTTACAGACCGAATACCACTAATGCTGGGAGGAGACAAGACTGATTAATAAATGCAAGTGTTAGTGAACATGAATTCTTCTGAAACGTCAGAAGTCAGTGTGAATACATGATGTTTGCTGTTGGAGGAGTTGAGACCGCTCTGACCTGTAATGGCTCTCTGCCCATGGAGATTGGTTTGCATAGCCATGCCTCTTGTTTTAATAAACGTAGGACATAAGCCTAAAGCTGACGCTTCTAGCATTTGCTAACCTGCTTCTTCCCTAAAATCATAACGAGGACCATATTATCTTCATTGTCTACTCCTGTTGTGGTCTGCTTTTGTTGTCTGGTAACAGCCTCGAGACCAGGTTGGGCCTGTGTTGGAGCAAGCGATGTATACCCTGAGGCAGTGGTCACCACTGCACTCCAGAAAAGCTAAATGAAATGTTCTTGCTGGGGGGATATAACTTCAGGAAGGAGTTAGGAAAGTTTGGGTATTGTCCTGTTAGTGATGCTCTTTGTCTGTTAGAGAAAGACTTTATGGGAAGCCCCACGTGGGAGTTTGTCTAAGGACTTGAATGAATAGCAGGGAGAAAATGTGCTCTAGTGTTCCGTTGTCCATACGTTGAAGGTCAATAGATGACTGATGAAATAGTAGGAGGTTTGCCTTTTTGAAAAAAAATACCTTTCCTTGATATTGGGTATCTAATTTGATTGTAGGCAGCTGAGTTGAGGTAGTTCTTTATCTGTAATGTCCAGCCAGAATCCTCTTTCAGGGTGGTTGCCAGATTGGGTATGGAGAGGATGAAAATAGAGCTCTGTGTTGGATGTCTGTGTGAAATGCTTGCCTTTGAGGGACGCCAAACCAACTGAAAATGGCAGATGGCTGTGCAGCAGGCTGGACACCAAACCTTGGGATGGAGTGCTAGGCTTAAAAATGCTGCTACTTAGCACGCAATTGTTGTTTTGCTTTCTGTAAGCTGGCAGTGCAAGTGGCCTTGTGCAGAGGCGGAAGCAGTGCCTCCCTGCCTTGCCAGAGGCTTGTCTGGGTGTAGCTTATTTACCTCCCTTACATACATTGTTTTTGCAGGTGAAATACCTGGCAGCAGTGAAAAAGGGCACTATAAGAAGAGGACATAACTCACTGACAAAGCAGGCACTGTGTGTGTTCCTAGCAGTGAAGCACAGTGGTGCCTGCCCCAGTTTGCTGGGATGTGGCTGGAGCCTGCTGGTAGCTTCTCCCTGGGACCGAATCAGGCAGGGCTGCAGGGCCTAACATGTTTCAGCTCGAGTTGGATGGTGCAGAACTGCCCTGGTCAGGTGTTTCTGACAGAGAAGTAGCAGTGTACTCTCACTTTCATTCCTTAAGAGAGAAGGCAAGTAGGAGCTTCCAGTGGTTTTTCCATATTTCAACTATGATTACAACTTCAAAATAAAGTAAGTGTGCGAACTTGGTGAGCTGGTGGCTTTCACCAGTGTGACTGTCACTGGCTGTACAGTGATTGTGTATCTTGCTGGCAGGGAACAATAAACCCCATTGGCTTGCTGAGACATGCTGTGGGAGCGGAGGGGAGCTTGGATGGGGCTTGTACTCATGGGGAGCTCAGGGCAAGCCCAGGCTTCTTTGGTTGTGTCAGTTCACTGCGTGAAGGTAGGAGCTTTCCTATAGTCACAAGTCTGCTTGAGCTGTTTGGTCTTCACCCCAGAGACATTGCTACAAAGGTCATTGTAACACCAAGACATGAGGGAGCTTTATTTTCCTTGTGCATTTCTTACTGGGCAGAGTGAAGGTGAGTCAGATTACGGGACTGGATTTACCTTAGTTGTTCCATTTAGGAGTTTTAATTGGTGTGTGCCCAGTTGTGTTTGGAATCTGTACTTTAGAAACTGCAGGATTTCTTCTGTCTTTTCTCCTAAGAAAGTGCCTGAAGGTCTCAAAGCTCCATGAGGCTCCATGAGGTTGCATGACACTTGCCAGGCAGGAGGGAAGCAGAGTGGGACAAGATGACCATTGGTACTTGGGTGTTTTTCATGCAGCAGTTCCTTTTAACAGTGGACCGCTGCTTACCTTTGTCAGATTTGGATGAAGACACTAAAAGGGGAGGCTGCTCTGCAAATTGCTCATTGTCTGCTGAAAAAGCTTTTGCCATGCAGAATTGCATCTTCTCCTACTGTCCTGTATGACAGTCCATGTCTGAGCTGTGACTTTGAGCATGGAGGCCCTGGGCTGGTTTGGAGGTGGCAGTGAAGATGCAGTCAAGTCCCAGAGTTAAAATACTATCCCAAAATAGAACTGAAAACAAAATTTCTGGTATATGAGTAGGGCTGTGTTGCAGAGCTGCTGCAAAGTCTCCTTGCACGTGAATTTATTGACAGCCTGTGGATCAAAAACTGCTGGCTTTGACAGCCCTATTGAAAGTGGGTGGGAGCATACGTCTCTTGTGTTGGTACTGTGGTGAGGCAGTTTGTGTGCTGTGTCTTAATGAACATGTGCAGCTTTTGGGTGAGAAGCTGTGTTGTGTGTTTACTGGCACATCTGGGAATCATTTTCCTCAGTGCCCGATTTCTGCCGTGATTGGTGAGCTCATGCCCAGCAGCTTAGCAAGGGTAAGTATTCTTGTCCTCCAGTGACTGCTGAGCTGCCTTGCAGGAGGAATAAGCTTTGCAGCCATGGTGTGAGAAGAATCTCTTGGTATGTCTGGGGGAGGTCATGGACAGGGTCTTACAGGTGAGCTGGGTGATGGGTGCAGGTACTGTGTGTCCTGTGCCAGAGTGGTGGAGGAAGGGCTGTGGTGTGCACCCAGTGCAAAGGGACTGTGGCAGGAACATCCATCTCAGAAACCGTCTCTGTGCTGCAAAGAAGTCCCGGAGTGTACAGTGTGACATCAACAGACTGCAGCACGCAAAGCTGTTACCTGGAGTGCTGCTCCTGCGTTTCCCTGCAGTGCCTTTCCCTCTGCTTTGGAAAAACAGTTTCCTGGGCATCAGTCTCTTCCTCAGTTTCTTATCCCCAAGGAGTGGATTTCAGGAGGAATGCTGCACACTGTTGTGCCCCCAGCTTTGACTGCAGCCTCCAGCTACAGAACACATGCTGTCTGGGTGGTTGGGGTTTGCGGGTGCCTGGTGGGAGCTGGCAGCAAGAGGTGTGCTGGGTCCTGCAGGCTGCTTGGGCAGGTGGGCTGTTCTGCCTTTACCAGAACACATCTTCCTGAGAACATACGTGGCTGTGAGCTAACAACAGCTAAATAATTGCTGATGGCATTTTGTGTTCAACACTCAGAAGAATGGAAAGCTAAGACTTGAGAATAGCCAGGGTACTTGAAATCTCTTGGGCTGATCAAAGGGAAAAGCTCTGGGCATTGTGGGAAGTGCAAAGAGAAGTCACTGAAAGCTGGACAGGAGAGCCAGTGCCAGGGTTTGAATTTCACATTCCTAATAAAAGCTAAAAACTAATGTGCACAGGGCTGTTTTTGTCTGCTCCTGCCTATTGCAGAGGTGTTCCCACAGTACAGGAGGAGGTACAGACCTCAGCAAGCCAGGGAACGTGAACAGCCCAGACTGACTGGCACTAGCTCAGAAGGCACTGTGTGCCAAGTGATCAACTACCACACTTGTCCTGCAGCATAGGAGTGCATGGGCATCCTGCAGAGGGTAAACCAACCACATGGGGAGTAAAAACTTGCAGGAAAGTCCATGGAGATCTCTCTAATGCAGAGCTGTGTGGCACCAGCTTTGCAATGCTGGTCCATCTGCCACTGCTATAAAAGGTCCTTGCAGGGCTGCTGAGGGCTGTTGGCCCACCAAGCTGGGTAATGGCTGTTCACGGAAGTGCTCTGGGGTGGTGGTGTCACAGCAGGGTTTCATTGTGAGTTTGTGCCACCACTCAACAGTTTGAGTAGCCAGCTGCAGGTGGAGAGCAGCCACTGGTAGGCAGACGATGCTCCAGGTAAGTTCAGGTCTGGACTACCTCATCTCTAGCAGCAACGCTCCAGTTTTATTTTTAAAGCCACTTTATTCTGTGTGTAGGTGCAGCGTAGCACTTGAGCTTGACCAGAGGAAACAACAGGAAACAAATTTCAGGTTTCTGACACTGTATTTATATATATATATATACACACACACTCATTAGTAAACAGAGTCATTACATGTGTAACACATACTTCAAGCTTGTAATTAGAATAATTCTTCAATAAATGATTTGAATTCTCACCATTCCATTGGACTTGCTGTGTACAAGGGTTACTTGTTTTTATTTCTGGTGAGGACTTTTCCTTTCTGGAACTGAGCTGTGAAAGCAGGCTGTCCCTGGCTGAGCTGCCAGACCTGCTGCAGCCATGTCCTTCAGTGCTTACATGGGCTATAGCACTGGGGACAAGGGAACTGTGCCAGGACTGGGGCTGTTCTGGGGAATATGTGTCTAGTGTGAAGTTCAGTACGAGTGGATGAAGGTGTCCCCATGCTGTGTCACTGCCCTTCTTTGCACAGCAGGAGGAGCAAGGGCTGCAGCTGTGGTCCTGCTGAGGCTGGGAGGCTGGGTTCTGGTCCTGGCAGAGCTCCTTGCTTTTCTGGGCCAGCAATGGTTGAAATGATGGTTAGCACAGCTTTTATTCCTGGGGTGGACCAAGTCAAGCTGGGCCACTCGTGATCAGATAGTGAGACAGAGGCAGCCCAGTCTGTGAGACGGCATCCAAGTAATTAATTGACCTCTCCTGAAGGAGTGTCATGCAGCCCTGGCATTCCTGATCTGTCTTTAATTCCACCTGAGCATGCTGGGTAGATGAGCTGCTGTATTGTACAATAATGTGTGACTTGCAGTGCTGGAATGGTGTGTGACTTCAGTTTTTTACTCTGAGGTCTCACATGCAAGTTACTGTACTGGCTGTACTGAAGCACGCTGAGATATTTCAGTAAAGTGCGAAAAATTGGGCCAGGCTTGCATCACATGACTGCCTACCTTGGGAAGGAGCTGCAGTTTATTTTCACTGTATCCAAAGTAAGATTCCCTTCATAGGAAAGTATGGGTGTCAAAAAAGTCATTGGGAAGACAGAGTGTGGATTGCATTCAGGTTCAGAGTGGTCTTCAGTAGTGTCTGGTGCGGGGGGTGGGTACACAGCAGCTGTGTCGGTGATGGGGTTCGCAATGTACTCGGAAATGGTCTGCATGTTCTCTACCTCCTCCACCACAATCCGCTGGTAGAGGTCAGGAGGCTGCTGCTGATACATCTCCCTGTCTACTGTGCTGGACAGTGGCTGGTACTCTGTCTCCTGCCCCGAGCTGCTCTCCAGCAGCCAGTCTCTCTTCCCCATGCTGCCAGAGAGGAACTTGTCCTGGAAGGCTGAGGGATCAGGCTTCACAAGGGCTTCTTCTACTTGTATTGTTTCAGGCTCTTCAAAGCTGTTGGCACTGTATGGGAAGAGGCTGGAGGGCAAGTTCAGCTCGGCCTGTGGACGGTCATGTGCCATGTAGCAATAATTAAAGATGTGATTGATACCTGTGACCTCCCACCCCCACAATTCAAGTGTCCCTCCACACAGCAGTTAATAGGACTAAAAAAGATAGATCTCTGCATGTTTCTTGCATTTGCTTTGCCTGATATATCCTACAGTCTACTGTGACATGAGAACAGATTATCTGCTATCAGAGGTTGCTGGATTTACTGCATTAAGGGATTACTGACTTGTGTGGCTTCAACCACTTTTCCTCCTGACAGTGGTGGGATTAGAAGGAAAAAAGATGCTTACCTTCATAGATGTGTAGTTCTTGGCCCATGTAGCATTAGCTGGGTCTGGGATGGCTTTGCTCTGCCACTGTGGCAGAAGTGCAGAGAGGAATGAGCATAATCTGAAGATAGAATAAATGCCATTAAAAGCATGAATGCTGCTACGTGCAGCACTGACCTGGGCCATGCTCTTTGTGTGTGGGAGCTGGGTGTGATGGTGGATCTGCCTCCACAGGGACCTGCAGAGAGCCCAGTGGGCTGGGAGCAGGTTGGTGTTGGCTGGCAGGGCAGTGCACTGATCTGCCCCAGCATCATCTTCCTGCGAGGACAAACAGCAGCCCCTTGCGCCCCAGTCCTGGAAAAACTGGCTGGGGACATGTGCAGTGTGCTTTAAAGAAAAACAGATCTTCATCTCAGGGTTTAATTTTGCTCCCAGGTTAATTGCCAAGGTTTGTACCCCTTCAGTTTTGTTTTGATGGAAGCAGACCTTAATCCCTATGTTAAAAAGTCACTATATATATGTATGAAATAAGGCTATATTTTAAGCTCAGTGGGTGTTCTTATTTGTATTTGTATGCTCTGAGACTTCTATTCAGAACAATCCTCGCTGTTCCACAAGGACACAACCATCCCTTCTGATAGCAATTCCATGTTTTATTGGAAGGTAACAGATGGATCAACTCACACTTTTCTAGCTGGAGGCACAGAACAAATGAAGGCTGAGAAGATGAAGAAGCTGCAGGTAAGCACAACAGTCATCCAGTCCCCAGCACCTGAAATACAGGAATCCCATCATTCCTCTTTATTTAAAAAATAACAGATATGCTGGTTCAAGTTGGACAACAGTGACCTGACTCATGTTTGCACTCATAAAGCATACAAATATTTTCTGGTTTAAAATCAGCAATCTGGATGGACTGTTGGGGACACCATCACTTTGTAACATGAACATGGCTACCGATGTCTCTCGAGATACACAGTCCATGACCTGAGATACACAATTGCTGAGCTTTCCTCCGGCACTGAACCAAACACTGACAGAGGACATGAGAGGTTAAGCCGGAAAGATTTGACCAAATTCACTGCATCTTCAATAAACTGTCAGTGACTGAACAGTTTCTTGGTGAACGCCTTGGCTTTACTGTGCTTACACTGTCTGCTTAAAACGTAATCTTCATGAATCCAGATTTTGCACCAGGAAACTTTTGACTTGTATGGATTGCTTGAATTTCCTCTCCTGCTCACCTCCCTGGCTTTTTCCCACAGTCCATGGGAGAAACCGCCTGCCTCCAGAAAAGCCCTGCTCCTATGTTGCAGGAATGAATTTCTCAATATACTCAACTTGGGAGCTTAAAGTTGTTGTTGTGGCACGTTGCTGGGGAGGAAATGCAGCAAAACAAACTTCCTGCAAAAAATTTTATCAAGTCCCTTCTCAGGGTTTAGCGATAATTTGTGCTGGTTTTGGTTCACAACAAATTTGATCAAAACAAACCCAGATTGCTGCCGTTAGCTGTGGTCAGAAGGCTCTGGGAGAAATTCCTGCTCTTGTATCCCCTGGGAGGCATGGGAATGGGGACCATACACGTGATGCTGTGCTCCTCGAGAAGGCTCTGAGGCCACAGTTTCAGTGGTCACAGGTCCTCAGAGAGTCACTGGCCCGTAGGAGACGTGGCAGTCACCAGGACTTTCTACATGGATACTTGGGCCAAAGCTTGAAGCCCACAGCAAGTCAAAAGGACCAAATCCTTCCTTCACAATAAATGATCCTGCTGGCCTTCAAATACAATTAAGTGTTGCAGCTCACATCTTGGAACAAAACCAGGAGCTTGAAGATGAAGAGATGATACATTTTAAAACTAGCCAAAATGAGAGCTCTTTAGTAGTTAAAGAGTAGTGGGAAAAGTCTGTGGAAAACAGGAGGCCAAAGGCTATGGCCTCTCCTGGCCCTCGCCCTGGCAGAGAGACTTACTTTCCAAGCAGACAAGTTCACTGTTGCCCCGGGGTCCCTCTCCGGCGGCCGTCAATGCGGTCACCCACAGGGCATAGCACCCACCGGGCTGCAGGTCGGCGACGTACAGCGAGCTTGGGGCAGTTGTGTTGGAAATGGCTGGAGGGAAGAAAGGAGAAGCAAATGAAGTACCTAGCATGTTTCTACTGCATTTCATGCCAATGAACTGGATTTCCAGATCTCGGAGCATGGAGAACCATCTGTTAATCTAAATAATATCTTTTTCCATGTTACTGATTCACTGGAAGGTTGATAGGAGACCTTGTGCGGTAGGGGTGACCTGTGCTATTGTATAGATGGAACACCCAGAACTGTGTATCCTGTCCTCTGACTGCTGTTGCTTGGTAAGTTAATGTTTCAATCTAAGTGAGGTTTGTATGGTGGAACTGTGAAACATCCATTTAAAACTGATGCAGCTTCTGCATAAAGTTTAAAAAATTCCCTTCTTAGGGTGGAAGCTTGGGAGTTGAGCAGGGGGAGTGGGAGAGGGTTTGGGTGGGAAAGGCGTGCAGGGGTGGGAATGCAGTGGGTGCTGCCTGCTGAGCATGTCCAAGTGTGTCACGTGTAGAGCATGCATTTGGTGGGTAGGGCTTTTAGATGTTTCTCCCTGCCAATAATTACAAGGGCCTGCAGTGGTTACAGCTTCAGAAAGTAAGTAATAGGGGAAAATAAAACAAAAGAAGAAAGATGAGGGAGAAATCTGATAGTTCCACATTCAAAATAACTTTTTGAATCATCTGACTCAAAGGTGGAAGCCCTGACCACATGGCGCTGGTGATGGGCAGCTGCAGCAGAGGCAGCTGACTCTGAATCTCACTGCTAACCCTCATGGCAAAGCAGCTGCCTGTCATCTCTCTCTCCCACTCTCTTTCCTTCACCTGCAGAACATGCATATCGTGTTGACCTTCACCAGATACCTACTGTAGACATCTGAGGCTTCTTCCCTGTCCTTTTTGTGCAGGTAAATATGGTACCCTGTGATGCAGCCCCTTTGCTGGTGGGCAGGGATTGCTTCCCATGAAACCAAGATGCCATTTGCCTGTGGTGTTGTATACATCTGGGGCCCAGCTGATGGTGCTGCAGAACAGAAGACTGACTATTAAGGCTGAACTTGAGCTGGCTTAAAAGTATTTGCAAGAGTATTATCATGGTTTACCTTCTGCTCTTGAGTATCCCCCAACTGATGCCACTTGTCCAGCTCTGCCCCCATAGAGTGCAAACACGCTGATCTGATAGCAAATGTTATCTTTTATGTGCTCTAAATAGAGAAATTAAAAGTGGAGAGTTGAACTATTTACAGTCATGGCTAAAGTATTTACATTAGCTGCTTAAATATGAGATGAATCTTCTGATTCATTAGTGCATCTTCCACAAAGAAGAAAAGAAATGCTTCTTTGTGGTCTCCTGTTCACCTTGGCAGAACCTTACTGTGCATTGAGCAAGTGATGTTAGCACTTGGAGCAGTGAAATTCTTTGTTTTTTCATGAAGCAACAGCTGCTGGCAGACCTGTACCCTCCAAAAGGAAACCTGGGACCACATTTTGTGCTCCAGGTAAAGGAAGGAGGTGAATAGCGATTCCCCAGCTTCTTGCTCTAAGGTAAGAGGTGCAGCATTTGGCCATGCATGAGGTCCTTTAGGAGGCATGAGTCTTCATGGGAGCATCCTCCTCCATGGGTTATGGACAGGAACTCATTTTTCTCCTCTCCGAAGCAGAATACAAAGATATGGTGTGAATATTTTGCTTTTTCAGCTCATTTGAGAATGGCAATGGAAGTGTCTCAGAGCATGGCATCAGAAAGCTTTAAATATCATCATTTCTTATGCTGAATTAGTAAAAATTAGAATCTGACTTAAAAAGCTCTTAAAAGACAATAGTACCTCAATGACATCCCACCTGGAGGCAATAGTTACCTGTTATCGCTGTGGACAGGCTGGATGCTGGAAGCTTCACCCAGGCTGTCTGGGACCCCAGGTGTGTGCCTCTCTGTGTCTCTGCCCACTCCACTATGTATCCACTGATGGATGCAGTCAATCTGATGGGTGGTTTCCAGCTGACGAGGATGCTGCTATTTCCCATGGCTACAGCAGAGATTTTCTGGGGAGGAGGTAGATCTTATAGGGGAGAAAGAACAACCAAACCATAAGCATAAACTTGCCTCAACCTCAAGTGAACTCAGTAAATTTGATATATGGTTGGGCTTGTTCAGCCTACAGGAGAGAAGGCTCTGGGAGACCTTAGAGCAGCCTTCCAGTACTACAGGAAAGCTGGGGAGGGGTTCTTTACCAGGGAATGCAGGGATAGGATGAGAGGTAATGGTTTTGAGATGAAAAAGGGGAGATTTAGATTAGATATTAGGAAGAAATTTTTTTATTGTGAGGGTGGTGAGGCACTGGCACAGGTTGCCCAAAGAAGTCATGGATGGCACATCCCTGGAGGTATTCAAGGCCAGGCTGGATGAGGCTATGAGCAACTTGATCCAGTGGAAGGTGTCCTTGCCCACGGCAGGGGTGTTGGAACTGGGATGATCTTTAAGGTTGCTTCCAATCCAAACCAGTCTATGACTCTATGATACTGTGTCTCATCCAGTCTGGTGCCATCTGTTGTATAAAAGTAAACTACCGTTGAAAGAAAAGATATTTATATGAGGGCAGTCTCTACGGTGATACAGCCACATTCTTGTCTTGTCTCCTGATACAGTAGTTTAAATACACACAACATTGCTTGTTCACACCATCCCTAAGGCCTGAGAAGATGCTGTCACATCCCATACCAAGACCCTGCTCCTGTGACAGAGCCACACACACAGCTAGGGCCAAGTTATTTTTTTTTTCAGGAGAAAATGTTAGGAGTTACCAAATTTTCACCCATAGTATAAACCCACCAGCATCTTTTCTCAATGTGTTTTCTAACAAATACAACTGAACTCATCAAGCAGTTCTTGCTTACTAACTCCACAAAACCAGATACTGGTGATGTTTTTGCATCAACGCTATCTCTGCGTAACGAAGGGCTCACATAGCCAATGCAGTCTGCAGGCTGAAGAGCTGTGCATCTGCCTCCGAAGAAGAAGAGCATCCTGCTGGTGTTTGATGCAGCACTGGGGAAAGGTGAAATACTTAGCAGTGGCTCTGTAAACATTTTACTGGTGTTGCACCAGGACAAGAGCAAATAGAGAACTGCCTCTTTGAACAAACACCTGATGCCGAGAGGCTCTGTCATACCCGGTACAGGAAATCTGGGGCTGAGTGGCTTCAGGGAATGCCTGTTAATTTTGCTTCACAGCTAGAAAAGAGTGAAATTTCACAGGAGATTAGGCTTGTGTGATTTCCTCTCACCATCACCTTCCCTTCAGTCCTGTCACCTCTCATGCAAAGAAACACCACTTTTTTGACAGGGTTAGTTTTCTGCTGTGTCAGGTCCCTGGATGGCTGATGGTGTGGCTTGGCTTACGGCTGTGTTGGCAGAAGGGGTGGAGGTGAAATTACAGCAGTACTAGTACAGGGCAATTTAATGTGTTGTGAAACTGCACCCCTGACCACATTGAAAACTGGAGTTACAGATCATGAAGATTCATTGAGACGGACCTTGATGAGCCCAAGGTGGTGGGATATCAACACATCCATGGTGTGCGGCAAAGCAGCCCAAAGCAGAGCACTGCTGTTATTCCCTAGGGGTCCAGAGCCAGCAGAAGCCCTTACCCTGGGTGCCCAGGTTGGTGACGATGGAAGCAGGAGGGGACCTGCCCCTTGAGTTCTCAGCAGTGACCGTTATCTTGTAGCCCACCCTCGGCATGACTCTGGCATAGCTGGTTTGGGTGGTAAGGTGTGCTTCTCCTCCTGGGGGGACCCGCTGACCCAGGGCTTCAAAGGTCACCATGTATCGCAGGATTCTTCCTCTTGCTTCTGAATTGCTCAAAGCCTGCAAGGAAAGTGCATGTGTTATTGTCTCCTTCTGATGAGCAGAGACTGCAGAAAGCTGATTCTACCAAGCTGGGGCGCCCGGCAGGCTGCCTGGGGAGGTTTCAGGTCTGCTTGTGGAGGAAGGTGGCCATTTGTCAACTAAATATTTCATCTATTTTTAAATGAACCTACCACCATGCAAGGGGTCTTTGTGTCACCCCTACAAGCCCTTCCTTGATGCAGCAACCTTGCAGGCTCAGGTGGGACCACAATTTGTCCACCCAGGCTGGGAGTCTCAGTGGAGCGGCAGCCACAGCCCCTTCCTTGTGCCAGCATATCTAGGCAGCCTGGTTATCAGACCTCCTGACTGGGAGCAGGGAATGGTTTCAGAACATCTCCCTAACCTAGATGCTCAAAATGCCCAATTAAAGTGAGGAACTTTTGCTCAAAGGTAATTTCTTCTTTCCCTTTTCTGTTCTAATATTAAAAAGGCTATTTACAGCGATAGCATTACTTGCTGGACAGCAGCGCCTACCAGCTGGTAGCCAATTATCAGGTTTTACTCTCTTCTCTAAAAGCTGGAGGAAACAAGCAATGCCATAGAGATTGTTTGCTCCCTTGTTGGGACTGCTTTCTTCCATAGTACATTTGTTTTAAAAAAGACAAACTAGGTTAAGATCTGTGGGCCTGAAGTACAGCTGATGTGCTTCGAAGGTAGCATAGTTCCCCTATCAGCACCAACCTGGGAACATTCATTGCTAAAAATATTGTGTTTCTTTTCCAAAGAAAGCTAGTGCCCTGGCTGCAGAGGTTTTTTTTTTTCCCCCTCCACAATTCTGCACATTTATGTAACAGCTGTAACACCTTACAGCCTATTCTGATTTTTTCCTACGATTTTGCTGCTGCCCAGTCCTGTGACCCATGCTCCCTGTTCCCAAGCCTAATCCCAGCTCCCTCACTGCTGTTCTCTTGGGAACCTGTGGCATCTAACCGCATGAAATGAGTTAATTCCCTCATGACATGGCTGAGAGCATGCATTTACCTGAGAGTTTTTGTTAGTTACATATCTTTCTTTTAATTTTGTATTTGTTTTTCCAGTTTAGAGAAGTTCTTTTGCTGAGAGCTGCTGATTTTCCAAGCAGCAATATAATTGGGGACAGAGAAACATGCAGCATCCTCCTTCCTTGAGTCTGAATTCAAGCCATGCTTTTCACAAGGGGAAAAAAAGAACATTAGCTGGATTCATAAAAATGAGCAAGATTTGATTTGGGGGAAATCAAGTTTTTTACTTGAAGCCATGGTAAAGAACTCGACCACCAAGAACACACAACACTAAAAAGTCAGTCTGTGCTGTACCGTGTGACACCTCTCGCTGTTTTTTCCACCCTGGTGTCTGCAGTTGTACCAGCAGTTTCACAGTTTCCTGCAGTCCTTATACAGTGAGTTCAGTTTGTTTTTTTGTCACAACACAGAAAAAGGAAGAGGGGGGAAAAAAAAGCGCTTTTAAAAATAGGAAAATATTTCCAGTGTTAGAATAGCATTGTCAGTGACTTGACAAATGCAGGCTGACACCACTCTGAAAGCCTGCTGAAATTAAACCAGTGAACCTTTCTTTGGTATTGGGGTGGAACTACGAAAACACGTAATGGTAGCACAGTTTGTACTGAGTCTGTCTCTTTTGCTTTGTAGCAAAAAGAAATGTATTGCACCCATTTTATGAACGATGCTGCAGGAAGTCTCCTTCAATACAGAAAGTGTTATCAGTTCGCTATTGTAAGATAAAGGTCTTAAAGTTAAATGTCCTAAAGCCACAATGGATGGAGTCACTTTATCACATGAGAATTTCTGCTTTCACTTAGAGGGCAGTGCTTGTTGGTGGGGGGAGAAGATACACCAGTAATTGGAAAGTTATCTAAGGATTGCAAACTGTAAGTCAAAGATCATTTACACTTAATATTAAAAAAATAACCTTACTGGCTTTGAAATAAAGCCACCACAGCAAAACACCCCACAATCAAAAAACTCCTTTTGGTATGAACTTTAAGTATTGTCCTGGTAGTAGTGGAGAAACTCAGCACCCAGCACCAGTAACAGGGCTTGATTTCACTGGGAAGGTACAGCAGACCTGATGTAAGCCTTTTCCCCTGAGCTGGGTCGTAATGCACAGTAATGTGGAATTTTTACCCTACACCTGGATTTTAATCTGAATTCTTTTTGACATTTCCCTTGTGGGTCTCAGTCCCCAGCTCACAGGAGGCACTGCTCAGCAGACCCAAACAGCCAATTTTTTTCCACTCTGAGCTTGTCCAGTTTCAGATCTCAGCTTTATTATTAAGAAGCCCCTTTGCACGTGGTTTGCCCATCACCCGCTTTACACCTGTAGAGAAAATCAATTTCTTCCTGTGCTGCTGTATGAGAAGAGCCTTGACCAATCATCCATCTGGCACCCACAGGACACTTTCAGTTGCCCAAACTACATCCAGCTCTTATATTTTTTAGAGTCTGGCCTATTACAATCAATTGCGTCTTCTACCTCCCTAGTTATGCATCACTCCATTCTTCATATTAAAAAAAAGCAGAGCAGAAGTATCTCTGAAGGAGGCTCAAATCTAAAAGCAGACAACAAGATGTGTGCCTATGGAGCACACAGCAATAGGTATGACCACATATGGTAACCAAGGCAAACAACGAGACACAGAACGAGGAGCAGGCTATATTAATTAGAAAATAAATTGGAGAGTCTGTCAGATTGTTATCTGTCCCTTTGGATACATCACCAGGGACACAGGTCACCTTGTGGAAAGCGGGAGGGAACTCGTATTCCTAGAAGGTGGTAATTGACTAGGATACCTCCTCTTCTCTTTGCTGATGTGATGTGTTAGGAATGTGTTCCAGCATGACATAAAGTTCGGGGAACTGTAAAAGGGAAGCTGTGTGTAAAAGAGATATGCTGAATCTCCCAGGGGACACAAGCCTTGGGTGGCAGAGCTGGTCTATGTCCCCGTCACTGGGCACTAGTAAAAGCCTGTGCTGTCCTTGTGCACAGTTCTTTCCTGCAGACACATAAACCAGAGCTCCCGCCATCTGCTCAGCTTTCGTTTAACTTACCTTCCAAAAAAGAGAGATGTTCTGTCTTTGGGAGTCCACATCCTGTTGTCGGTACCAGACATCCAAGAGCCCAGTTGGCACTGGTGTGGAAGGAAAAGGGTGGGCAGAATTAATGGCTCTGTTCTGAAGTAAACAAACAACATGATGAGTAGGCGACGGGGGCAGAAATCTTGAGACAACGACAAATTAAGATTTAAAGTGTCTCTGAAAAAATGCAGTACGTAATAGTCCATACTTGCTGTTGCAGCTGGAGTTCTTGATGGAGTTGATAATCGTTCTTGTGAAGAGAACAAGCCATAAGCCCAAGAGAGGGTTTTACTCTGCTGGTGACTTTATCCTGCACCCAGTAATCAGGATAGCTCCCAAGGAAGCCAGCACATCAAAATAACTGTATTAGCTCTCATCTTTGCTTAAAAAGCCAATGCTAGTTAAGGTTCTTGGGGTTGGCTGCACCAATCCTAAATCAACGTACAGCTTCAGGTGACAGTGTCTGCAGGATCTGTCAGCTTTTACTCTCTGGCTCTAGGCAATAATGTATTTACCAGCCAGGTAGGATCTTGTCACAGAAGCTGAAAACCCTTGTTTTTTCCATAATTCTCCTTATAGTCACAGAGTGACTGGAAACCCTTGATGTTTTGAATAAAGCTTCCAAATGACACTAAAGCAAACTTACGGCTGCAGAAACTGGTGAGCAGTGGGCTCCAGCAGTTCAGAATCAGAGACATGTAAAGAATGCTGATGTGACAAAAGATAACAAAACTTGGTTCCTCGAGGTTTATGATAAAAATAAATCATCAAATTCAAATAATAATTGTTGCTAATAACTTAAGCAGCAGGCAGCTGTTACACAACCCCAGCTAGAACAGGACTGCCTGCTATTTTCTAAATTCAAAGACAGAAATACCCTCAGTGCCGCGATGTTAAGAGCTACTTGTCCTGCATTAACTGCACAAAGTGACTGGAATAGAAGCAAGAAGCAGGGCCATCAGAAGAAATAAAAGCAGAGCACACTCCCTGTGAGTGACGGAGGAAGGGGCAAGCTCAAAGCAGGAATTAAAAAAAAAGGGATTGCATCTGTTGGGCTCCAGCACAAATTGTAAGGGTCATGTCATATGCGAACCACAGGAATTAGCTGGGAGAAAAGAAAAAACTCAGTTATGAATGGTGCTTGCATAGCTTTGTGGCAAGTTAGAGAAACAGCTAAAAATGTAGCTCATTAAAATGGTAAACTCCTGGGTTTGCAAAAGGCCAAACTCATGTGAAGATCTTCAGCTCCTTAAAGAAGAGCAACGATGATGTACCCTGAGCTCCTCACCTGTAACCTCCTCTTGCTGTTACCTGGTCTGAGGACAGAAAACACTCCTTGATTAGGTGAAAAGATGATTCTCATTTTGGAGCACTCGCTGGGTAGAGGAGCAATGACCACAAATGCTGTAGCAAGCCAGGGTGCATTGAGAAGGTTGAGAAAACTGTTGAGAGGAAGGTGGGGGAGGGAAGGAAAAGTTCACACCTTTTGCATCAATCAATGCTTCTTACAGAAACTGATGCTGTCAGTAGTGGTAAATAGCATGAGTAATAACCACACAAGCATGAAGAGCTTATAGTAATTCACAAAAAATAGCAATGGAAGCCAAGTAGGAATTGAAAGGCGGGGATGCCAGAGCAGCTGACACATCTTTGTTGAAACATGAACTTCTGAGAAGAGTTCTCCTCTCATAAAAACTGAAAGTTTTGCAGCATGTCAGTTTGTGCAGTTCAGGGTGAAGGTAGGCTGGCAGGCAGGTATGTGAGCCCATGGCCAGTCAAGACAGCTAATATTAGAGTTGGCGGAAGCTGGTAGATTTGCCCTCAGGCTGGTACTGTGTACCCCTGGAGTCTGCTGCACCGTCCTCTGGAGCAGAAACACTTTTTGCTCACCAAGTTCCTGGTGGGATTTCTCCCAAGTGCCTGGCCAGGCTCTGCTCTGCCGAAGATACTCAGGTCTCCAGCACCCCCAAGGCATGGTGGAGGGGTCACCTGGGGAGGCTCTGAGTAGATTTCTCCACTTGGGAAAACATGACTTGGCAAATTTAAACTGGTTTGTTAAAACCTTCCAGCATCAGCAGAACTCAGTGCGCCCAGGCAGCTTCCCATCCAGTTCACCCAACTTCTGAGCAAATTGTTGGGTGAGCTCAAGGACCCAGAGAACATCACCCAAGCTGTGGTTCATAATCACCAGAGGGTGACAGGGCAACTGGCCTGGCCTGAGTTTGGGATGGTTGCAGGAATTCAGTAAAACACTTAGATGTGAACCAATACAGTCTTTTTTTCCCCCCCAGCTAAACTGCACAACTGTCTCTGGCTTTTCCAGATGTGTCACGATGTGGCAAGCAACTACATCTCCAGGCAACATGGAGAAAATCCCCCCAACCTTCAACAATGTTAAATGAAGATGCCCTTCTAATCTTCTCAGTGAGCTCTTGAATTTCTTGTTTTTCAAGAAACTTGCAGTACTTATTTTTTTTGTTCATTAAAAACCCAAACAATTCTCTTACAGAATTCACTTCCCTGCTGGTTCCACATCTGGATCCACAGGGACTCTGCAAAACAACCACCAAAAACCCAGCAGTATTTTAACTTCACTAGCTGAAGTTTCCACTTTATGCAGATGTTAGGCATGGCCTTGGTGCTGCAGATGGTGTATTGTGATACCTGCTTCTGGAGTCTGGGTTTGGTACGCCCGCCAGTTGCTCCACAGTCCTCGCTCGGGGTGAATTTTACAGCTGACCTGAAACTCATAGTCTGTGTGAGGCTCCAGATCATAAAGAGTGCATTTCTCACTGTTTATGCTTTCAACCTTTAATGAAGATAAAGGACATAGAACCTTAAATTCATGAGGAAATAAAGGTTGAAGGCAGTGACAGGATGAATTACTAATGCCCATAGGAAGTCCAGCCAGCAAAACACATCTTTAAAAACAATGGGGAACTCTCTGATCAGAGGGAACTTTAATAACACAAAGAATAATGCAATGACTCATAAAACTTCCAGGTTTTTTATCAGAAAAATCCTTATTTAATGATGCAATGTTAGCAAACTTTCTGTTCATGTGCTTTACTCAACTTTAAACAACACATTTATTTTACCATTTAAAAGCAGAGACTTGCAATCCACATCAGGGAAGGCACAAATATTTGGAAATTACATGCGTGTAGCTGTGAGCTACAGCGAGCAGCTATGACCATATTCCAATAAGCGGTGGGTCAAACAGAAGCTCTGATTCTTCAGTACCTCACATGGACACTTGAGATACGGACGACTATTCATGTACACAAAATTTTACAGGATCTATGTCTTTCATTCAGTTTTACACCACTGATAGTTTTTGACCCCTAAGCAGTAGTTTTTCTTAAATATAATGTTAGAGAGCAGAGAAAGGAAAATTTGGACAGACAGATTTGCATAAGAAATAATGAAAAAATAATGAAAGCAACCTCCAAGGATCATGACATCCTTTACTCTTCAGAAGAGGATTACCGTGCTCCAGCTGTGTCTGGTAAGTGGACGGAATCTCAGCCTGCAGTGCTGGGCTTGTGTTTCTGCGTGCCGAAAAAAGCAGCAACTGGTCGCAGAAGAATTTTCAAATTCCACTAAAAAGTTGGGAGGATGTGGTTTCACTAGCAGCAAAAACAGAAAGAAGTAAACAGAGCTCAAATATGCAGCACAGCTCGAAATGGAGGCTTACATGGAAAAAAAAAATACTGGTTTATGGATGCTTCTTCTCAGAAGTTTAAACAAGAAAGTGCTCAAAGTGTTTTTATGTCTTTATGTCTTTCTAAACGGCTGGGACTAACTGAAAGGCAATAAATAATGCATTTACCTATGTCTATTAACATGAAGATGAGTGGCTGTGAAAAAGCACTTCCTAGCTCATTGAAGGCAGCAACCACAACAGTGTAAGTAGAGTTGAAATTCAACTTGCTCAGAGCCAGCGAGCCAGACTTCTTATTCACGCTTTCTTCTGAAACACATGAGGCATCCGTCTCATTTGATAGCCTGAACAGAAGGAAAACACTTGGTTAATACTCTCCTGGATACCAAGAAGTTTAAACCCTGGGTGCGTCTGGGCACAGATCACGTCCCCGTGCAGTCATTGCGCTGGGTCCCTCGAGGCTGTGGCTCTCAGCAGCTTCCCCACAGGATGGTTTTCAAGGTAGGACCATTGCACTGAAAGCCAGGTAGGTCGTGTGCCCCTTAAAAGATCTATCTGCTTAAATACAGTAGTTACAGTAAATACTTCTCTAGCTAGTAAAGGTGTAGTAAAGGTGTTATACTTCTTTTTTGTTTAATTGCAGACAAAGGAAATAATTCTGGATTTCTGCTGAGCTGCAAGCATGTGAGTAGGTTCCTTTTAACAGTGTAATGGTTACTTAATATTTCTCTATGAAGGAGCATAAGTGTTGGTACATAAAATTTATGGAGGATAACGGATCTGGGGGCTTTTTTGATTTTTTTACATAAATTAGTGATGAAATATGTAATTTATCTGCAGTATAATGGTCAGACTGCATGACTTCAAATACAACTGTAACTCTTAATCTGTCACTCAACCCATCGTCTTTAGTAACTCATTTAGCTTCTCTGTGTATTTTCTTCCACCTGAATCAGAGACAATTGTGTTACATTGCTTCAGGTTGACCTTCTTATTTTGCAATATACTTAATAACTTACTAGCAAGCACCAGCAAATGATGCTACATCTCTGTGTACCCTCACAACACTTGCAGGGCTCATTACCTACATTTCCCTCCTCTTCTGCACACTACCCGTACGTTCTCCTTCTGCTTAAAGAGAAGCAACACCTTTCTACAAGATAGTAACAGATGGCCAACAGAAGCAGGTGGAGAAGAGTGACCTTCATGGCGCCGGGAGATGGTCAGCACAGCATCGTGGAAACAAAAGGGGACTAAGTTCAGCCTACTCAACACTTTGCAAAAGGCAAGATCAGTTCATTCTACCTAGATATTTGCTTGAATAGAGGTTTGTAATAAGGTTCCTTATTGCACGGTGATTCCCAAAATCGGAAGGTCTCCTAATACACCTTGATGGACTTTAGGGAGCCTTTGCTCCTTCTCCACTGTTTGCTGCTCCTCTTTTCAGGGGATGCTCAGCAAAACCAGAGCAAGAAAAAATAAAGGTTGGGTCTAAAATGGGAAGCAAAAATAACACATTTCCAAGCAAGTCCCTCTCTTTTTCCATAGATAAATACCAAGACAGTAAGCAGCTCTGATTGCAGGTTTTCTGGTGCAGCCACTGTTAACCACAGACTCACTAAATAGAGGAGATCCACCACGGGAAAGCAGCAGGTTTGAGCAGCGGTTTTCAGACTGCTTCCCCTACTGACCTTCCATTTCCAAAAAGGAGCCACGTCTTGGCATACCCTCTTTACCTACTGAACCCAGAGGGAGCCAACCCACTGCTGTACAGCACACACAGATGTGAACAGAAAAGGGGGTTTTACTGCTCCAGGTGGCTTCTGTGATCGTGGCAGCCTTGGGCCAATTTACTTATAATCCAACTCTTCTATGTGCTTTGATAAGGGCAAATCTGAAATAAATGGTGAAAAAAATAAAAAAATATCTAAGATAAAATCGTAGTTATTAAAGAACTTACATTCCTGTGTTACTTACTGTATTACATATCTAGTGTTGATGTGCGTGAGCCTTCCTTTATCCCAGGTGCAGGTGGGATGGCCCTCTGTCCCGTACTGGATACATGACACATTTCCTGGCTCATCTGGGGGATCTGAAACACATATCCTTACCAGTTTCTCCCTTAAAGGTGTCAATAGGAGACATTTTATGAAATGCTAGGTTTGGCTTTTTGGTTGCTTTGTGGGTTTCTTTGATAATATATAAACACTCAGGCTGATATTTTTTATATACGGATACAGCAGAGTCTGGGATCTCTGTAGCCTCTGATACTAAAGCCAAACCCCAGTGACTTTACAAGAGTGCCAAATGAATACAAGCGCTTAACAGCTGTCTGGGCTGAGCACCACAAACTTTGCTTGAAACAATTGGTTGTTATTCTTGCAAGTCCCCTGTGCCCTGGAGAGACTGCTGAGTTTCAGGGTAGAACAGGAGGGAGTATGATATTTATGATATTTATGATATTTGCTCCAAGCAAGAAGTTTAATTCAGCACCTCTTCATTTATCACTAATGGAGTTGCACAGTCCCATCCAGGAATATTTTAAATACAAAGAGACAACTAAAAAATATCATCTCTTTCAGAAAAGGACACCCACAGCTATTTTCTAATGCATGTCTCAGAGGTACCACAGGAAACACTCGACAACAAGGAATAATTAAATTCTCCTTACTTCCAGATTCTATATCGATGCCACAAATGAGTTTTTTCTTGTATTCACAGTCTATTTTGCACGTAAACACGTGTTTGCCATATGTAAGGACTGGAAACTGGGTGCTTACAGAACTGCTGTAACTGCTATTTAATTCAGAGCTGTTAAAGAAAATAGCTATCCTGCACTGCTTAGTGTGTTGCAGGGGTTTCAGGTGGCAGGAGAGGGTGACACTGGTTCCAGGCTGGACAGAAGAAGCAGTGTTAGCAGTCATATTCCCTTTGTCACATATTTCTGCAATGCCATGGGGAAGTTTGCTAGCAGTCATGTTCCCTTTACTGCACGCTTCTGCAACAGAATGGGAAAACAAAACTTCAACACAAATACATCACTGATCTTGTACAACACGCTGCACTTGAGGAAGAGATGCAAGAATTGCTGCCTCTGCATGGCAAGTCACGGGATATTACTGTGCCCAGTTGCCACTGATGTGGTTAGCTGTCATCAGAAACCACGGGCTGGCTACCAGACATCACATAAAAAAGCACAACGACAGCCAAAATCTATCAGAACTCTTTTCTTTGTTTAAGGAAATATCTGTGTTTCAGTAAAGCAGTGGCAGGCACATCTCTACTGAAGAGACAAGCAAGACTTCCTCTGACTTGCAGAGTCTTCCCCTCTCATCTTATTGTCTTTCCGAAGTGGGACAGGTGGTCCTGCACTCAGTGCAGGAGAGCACACACTTGTTGGCAGACTCCAGGACATTTCTGCTCTGGGCAAAAAAGCTGAGCAGCAGCAGAAGGTAAGGGAAAATGCTGCAGCACTGTTTTTCCCTGCTTATGATTTCTAACAGTCTCTGTGAAAGACATCTCTGTATAGATGTTTTCTCATGTAATCAACAGCTCTAACGTGAACTAAACCAAATAACCTCCCTGTCTCACTTATTACCAACCATTTGCTATATACTATTTTGAATACACAAATGAAACAGGCTTGCAACGCCAGTTGTGCGTAAACATATGCCCAAGCTTCCAATACCTGAGAATATATGACTCTATATCTGCCTCTTCTGCTGAGGGCTGAGGCTGTATCCCAGCCAATGGTCACTCCCAGCATGTGGAGCACTGCCAGAGTGGATACTGCTCAGGAAGTTCTTATGGGAATTACAGTATAAACCTAATCAGGCATCAAATTTTGCTCTCTCCAATAAAAAAGATGTTTACTAGCATACCACACAGAAGCTGGGAAAAACAATTAGCTTGAATGTTTCTTTTAAGTGATAATTGCTATATAGGATAAAAAAGTACATTACCTGCTGTGAAGTGCACCAACAATGAAATTGCTGCATGCACAATCCATGCAAACAGCATTTTGCTCCCTGTAAAGAAATTAATACCTTTTACGAATTCCTGAAAAATGGGAATACCATGTGCAGCTATTTGTATTCTAATATTTTGCAATTTTATGCTTATTTCATGAGACCTTTCTAATTAATGTTCTCTGCTAACACTGCTAAGTCGTCCTCTCAAGACACCATTGTAAGCATCAGCTGATGTTTAGAAGGCTTTCCCTAGAGAAAAACACAAGAAATAGGAGGATGGCAGTTACAGTTACTTTAAAACTTTGATGCTTTGAAACCAGACCACCTGCAAGTACAGAACCAAATCTCTTACTGTGAAGGACAACAAGAACAGCCCATTAGTCCCCATCAAGATGTTTGTCCCCATGATACAGTTGCATGCCATGATCCAGCACAGCTCACACTCTCCCCAGATTCTGCACTCTCTTTTGGACGGAGCAGTCCCATTTAGGTGCCCCATGGGGACCCTGTTGCAGTCCCATTTAGGTGCCCCATGGGGACCCTGTTGCGCTCTTCAGCAGGTCTGTGCTCAGATTTTGTACAGATGGCCCAAATTCCAAGTAAATTGATTTCATTCCAGATGACTAAAACAGCCTCATGATTGCCAGACCTGAGATTTACGCATAAAATTTTGGATTACGCTTTGGGAACCAGCAGTCTTACCATTCCTTTAGGCTGGTTTTCAAAGGGAACAATGCAACTTGCAGTTTGTTTATGACTCCTTAACTCTACCCCAACAGATAAAGCCACAAACACATGCAGCAAGCACACTGTGAACAACACAGTCAAACAAGCCAGCTGATGAAATGTTATAAACTCCACAGGACTGCACAAATTCTGCTCAAATGCAGACCTATGCCATGTCCAGACTTACTAGATAAAACACACTCTCCAGCACTAGAAGTTATAAATGCAAACATTATGCACACATTATTCAAGGTCAGTCTGATCTAAGCTCAGTATTTTCCCATATATTTTGGAACCAGTATTAGAAGTATAAAACTATTTCCTTTTTTTACCCTTTCCCTGCAGGAGCAGCACGAGTATATTGCAGCACGAGTATATACTTCAGCTGCAAATACAAGTACTTTCTATTATATAACTCCTGTTCTGTCACAGAGATGCAACTATTATTATTGGAAACCCTCTACTATGAAGTGAAGCGTTAAATCTTGACTGTTTATCATGCCAGCATGCATGGAGGGGAGTTTCCATGGGGATGTGTTGCACGGTATGGTCTTTGCTACATGTATATTGCTACATGTATAAAAACAAACAAAGATGTTATTTCAGGTTGGTTTTATATAATGAGATGGGATCCATGCTATGTTTTTTAAGTGAACTGATAGCTGAGGTGAATGTAAAATACCTAAGATTTGCCAAAATGCATATTAACACCTTGTTTAATTTAAATCCAGATGTTCTTCAGACTGAAATGTTAAGCCCTGCTGCAGTGCCTCAGCTTTACACAAAGACACTTCAATGCCTTCCGTATGTGATTAGTAACTTGCAACGATGAGCAATCACAGCACCAAAGTTCTTCAAGCAAATGCTCTGCCTTCCAATAAACTGAAATTGCCCAGTGACTGTGTAAATATTCTTCAAACAGCTTGCTTTCTGACAGCAAAACTGTACTCAAAATACTTGAGTCAACGGACAAAAATAGTCTCACTTCAAATAATTTTGATCAGTGGTTTAGTAGGTAAGTGCCAGGCGGTTTCTGCACCATCATGTGAGTGCAGCAGAGCATAGAAACTGTGATCAGAGTAAAAGATGAGAAAAGAGTGAGAAATCACCTGATGCTTTGAGCCAAGGTCTGTGGAAAAAAAAATTAAGAAGGAAAAAACCTCGATTCTACGTTTAATGAGGGAAAATGGTATCACTGTGCGTAGGTTAAAGAAGTATGAAGGACATTCTCCTGGTTAGTACAAGGTAAAGGAAGTACATAAGGCGTTCACAGAGTACAAGAACAGGTTGTGCATACTTATCTCTATGAAATCTCAATTGAACACACAAGGCATTGTGTGCATTGTGTTTACCTATAGATTCACCATAACGACACTGGCTGGTTACAGCAGGCAACTCAACTTCTTAAATGAAATTGCACGTAAAGCACAAAAGCTCTGTACTTTGCTTTTAACCAACTTTTTGTGTACTTGTCCCCACTTCTCCCTAAAAATGGTCCTCTTAAAGCAAGGTCTGTTCTAAGGGTCTTACACTGAACTTGCAACAACCGATGGGACACTGATGCGAAACGAACATTTCACACAGAAAAAAAAAAGGCTACTTGTGCCCAAACTGCGCTTTCTCACACATAGATAGTAACATCGGCTGCAATTTTTGGGAAACTTCCCGCCGTTGGCAGGCTCGCAGGAGCTCCTTCCACTGCCCTGGCTGCTGCAGCCCCTCAGAGGACGGGTCACCGTAAGCTCTTCAGCGCTGTGCTCCCTTAGGCGGCTCCCTCCCAGGGTGCAGCGAGCATCCTAGGGCAGGCAACGAGCATGTCGAGGCAGCATCATCCCGGGGCAGGCAGGGAGCATCCCCGGGGCGCCCACCCACGGGATGCCGTTTCCCAGCGCAACGCTAACTTGCTGCCCGCTCCCCAGGGATCGCTCCTCAGGACCGAAAAGCCGCTGTGATCGGGGGGATGCTCGTCCCCGGCAGCTCTCCGCCGCCGCCCTCGAGCCGGGGTTACTCACCCTGGATCCCCGCAGCCACCGGAAAGGCGTCGGCAGCCTCCGCGTGTGCCCAGCGGCCCCAGCCCCGCTGCCCCGAGAGAGCGGCCGCGGGCAGGGATGCAGGCAGGAATGGCAGCAGGGATGCGGGCAGGAACGGCAGCAGGGATGCAGGCAGGAACGGGAGCCGGGGCAGGGAGCGGCTGGGTGCAGGGCATGGCTGGCAGCTGCCCCTCCCTGCCCAGCCCCCGAGGTTCTCGCTGGGAAGGGGATGAACAGGAAATCTCAACGACAGAAAGGCCAGGGGTGAGAAAGGATGAGATTACCAGAAAACGTTTGCGAAACTCCAAGTGTAACTCTCACCACCTGCGTGACACCTCTTAAAATGGAAAGAGCGAGAAGTGTAATTAACATAAAGCCTAGACTCCCTTTTTAGGAAAGAGGGGCTTGTCTTAAGATACGTCCACTGCAATTCTTATCTTCTCCTCTTGCTTTCTTTCATTTTGTCAGCAATCCCACCAACTACTGCCATATCTAAAAGAGCTTTTAATGAAAAAGTCTCTTGTGACTATTGTTTCTTCTCTTTTCTAGACATCGGTAATATAAACTCGATTTTCCTGACAGCATCTCCCTGATCTTTTATTAGCTTGAATATTGCAGCAAAAGCATTTCGGGGGCGCATGTTCAAATGAATCGAGAGGAAGCATAATACTTTGCAGCCTCCAAAAGTCCAGAGTTTTGCATTTGGACCTCCAGTCTGTTTTATCTCTCTTCCAAAGCACAACATAGCATTTGTACTTTCTAGAGAGTTAATGAAGATCATTAAAATATCATGCATGAACTGTGGAAGTCTGTACATTGCAAAACTCCAAATATCAATAGTTTCTTTTTAAGTATAGAGCTTATTTCCCCTCCGTCTTCTTTTAGTTCAAGCTGCATTTTCGCTTTTAACAGTACTCCTTCACAGCACAGGTTCAATCTACACTCTACAAAACCAGGATTCATGTAAGTTTAAACCATGATGCCATCAGGAGTTTATATGGAACCCTATCCCACGTTTGTTATCAAGACCTCGGTCATCGCTACCCCTTGCTGCGTGCATTTACTTCTCCTCATCGGAAAAATACAGCAGCAGCCATTACACGATGTGCTCAACTGGCATTAGTGAAACTTGAGTGGTGTTTTACTCATCGATGATACACCTAAGGGAAGATGCCCATCTGGTGGCCCAAGTGATTGGAGTTTTTTGTCCTGGTGACAGGAAACCAAACTGAAACCCACCTATCCATTACCTTTCACAAAATGTAGTTGCCTTCTTTTTAATTTTTTCTTTTCTGCTTTATCATGCATTTCTTTCTTCATTGACTTGTGTTGGCCACAAAGGTCCAGGAGAAAACATATGGTACTTATGAATCACAAAGAAAACAATGTGTTCCCTACAGTCGGATGTCTAACCAAAACTTCTGCCCTGCACTTGACTGCAACAGAAGAGTCAAAGCCCAAGATCTCCTGCAAACGGAGCTGCCAGTGCTGAGAGAGTACTGTGCCAACCTTCCTGTTCCACCAGGCATGGGATGATGTCAAGGAAAGTACAGTCTCATCAGTTCTCTGAGAGGAGGGGGTGTCTGCAATTCTGAAAATGAAGCTCGGGAAAGCACCAGCAGCAGTTGACAGAAGAAGGTGTGATGTTTGGTGCTGACAGCGGCCAGGTCCTGGGGAGCACTGGCAGTGAAGCAAAGGGGGCTTCAGCAGAGCAGGGCAAAAAAGAGCCCGTCAGTGGTTGTAGTCTAATTCCATACACCTCAGGCTGTCTGCAATCCACCAACAGTGACAGCCGTGCTGTTCCAGTAGCCTGGCTTTCAGTAGGGCAAAGCCTATGTGATCAGCTGAGCATATGCCAAAGCATGGCTGTGAATGCTTACTGGGTGGGCACATGAGGCAATACCAGCTACCCAGGGGGGAGCGTGCTTACAGGAGGAGGATTGCAAACTGTCTCCTTTGCTGCCAAGAGCAGATGATGGTGGTTACAGCAAGGGAGGCAGAGAGCCTTTCTCTTACCTGTGGGACATGAGGTGCAGGTTCCTGCCGTTACTTCACCTTATTTCTGCAGAGCTTCCAGTGATAGAAAGCTGAAAGGAATCTTCATTAGTAGAGGTACTCAGTGTACTGAGGTCAAGGTGCTTTCTGCTTCAATCCACCCCCATAACAGATGAATGTTGGAATAAGGAAAAAGAGTGAGTAAAGAACATGGACTTCCTTTATAGACAGTGGTAATAAAGCAAATGTAAATGATGTAATAAAATTTAAGTGTATGCTATTCTGGCAATTCATGCTCAGCTTCTGGAAATAAAATACGAAATAATCTATCTGGGATCAAAAATGCACATAAAAAGGAGACTTCTAAAGCAAAGCAAACCAAAAGAGAAGACTGGGAAAGGCTTATTCAGCCATTGTGTTCATTGACATTGTAAGGAAAATAAAGCTATCTAAAAATGTAAGGAGTTTGAAATGGTGAAAAACTGCTTCTTTTCCAATTATCTTAATGAGAATCAGAGAAAGTTAAAGCTGATGACCAAAGAAGGTTGCAGCCCAGTCAGAAATAGACAAGTGCTAATGTTAAAAATACTATCGAAGGAAATGGAATTCTAACTCAAAAGTGAAATCAGTGAACTCTCTGTTTTTGTCAGTTTGTAGGTTTGGAAATAACATTGAGAGAGAAGAATTGTGAAGGAATGGTGGTGAGTCACCAACATTGGAGTGATGAGAGTGACAGAGCACTGAGAGTTAATTACTAAGGACTTAAAAACCCACGCAAGAGAAAGTGAGTATATCCAACCCCCCTGCTGTGGTTGTCATCAGTGGTCAGCCAGGGGAGAGTAGTGTTTGTTTATTTAGTATATTTCTTCTGTAATGTTCTCTGGAGTTCTTGATTTTACTACATGGCCTAGTCCAGCTGAGGAATAGTTGTGATGCTGTTTGCACCCTGCCCTCTTCCAAAGATACGCCGTGGTTTTTTGTCTCCAGGTTTGTTTATCACATCATTCATATCATATTCATGTCATATAGAATGCTTTGAGTTAGAAGTAACACAAAGATCATCAAGTTTCAAGCCCCCTGCTATGGGTAGGGACACCTTCCACTGGATCTTGTTGCTTAAATCCTCATCCAACCCGGCCTTGAACACCTCCAGGGATGGGTTATCAATGACTTCTCTGAGAGGACAACCTATTCCAGTAGCTCATCACTACCAGCAAATACAATTACTAAAAAAACCCCAACCATTATTTCTGCCTGTTTGAAGACCTCAGAGGTTCATAGCCTGTTTTTGGATTGACATTTCTTACCTTGTAGAAGGTTCACTCCTTCCAGCCTGCTTTTTTTTTTTTTTTTTTTTTTTTAATTTCTCAGAATATCTGTTGGTTTCTCAATGGTTTTGGTGATGAGGTTCCAGAAGACAATGCAGTTTCTTGATCTGATTGTACCAGGGATCACATAGGCAAAGCTGTGCAGGAGCACAACACTTAATAAGAGGTTTCTGGCTGTGCCAGAAGCACTGCAGTGATCTTACTGTCAAAAATGCAATCTCACTTTGTTGCAATTTTGTATTTTCACAGTATCACAGTGTCATAAGGTTGGAAAGGACCTCTGAGATCATCAAATCCAACCTATAACCCAACACTAACACCAACACCCACACTAACACCAACCATCATCTAAACCATGGCACTCAGTGCCTCATCCAGTCTCCCCTTAAACACCTCCAGGGTCGGCGACTCCACCACCTCCCTGGGCAGCCCATTCCAATGGCCAATCACCCTTTCAGTAAAGAACTTTTTCCTCACATCAAGCCTAAACTTTCCCTGACGAAGCTTAAGTCCATGCCCTCTGGTTCTGCCACTGGTCACCTGAGAGAAGAGACCAACCCCTGCCCGACTACAACCTCCTTTTAGGTAGTTGTAGAGAGCAATGAGGTCTCCCCTGAGCCTCCTCTTCTCCAGACTAAACAGCCCCAACTCCCTCAGTTGCTCCTCATAGGGCTTATGCTCCAGCCCCCTCACCATCTTCGTTGCCCTCCTCTGAACACATTCCAGTATCCTAACATCTTTCCCAAGCTGGGGGGTCCAGAACTGTACACAGTATTCAAGATGAGGCCTGACCAGTGCCGAGTACAGGGGGATGATAACTTCTCTGGTGCTGCTCACTACACTATTCCTGATGCAGGCCAGGATGCCATTGGCCTTCTTGGCCACCTGGGCACACTGCTCAGACAAATTTTGTATTTTTTTCTGAGTTTCTTTTCAATGTTGCCAACCCTCCACCATCAACCTCCACCACCACCCTTTCTATGGAGGAGAAAGTTTCTGGTTCTTCGGTGCTAAGCTTCAGCTGCTGATTTCAACAGCTGATAACCAGGGATGAGCCTTCTCAATGACATGGCCACCATGGACAACTGAGAGCAGGGACTTCTGGAGCAGCCAGAGCCAGCCACACCAACACGCTGCACACCAGCACTCAGTGGTCACCAGCCCGGCATGCAGCACCAACTCCAAAGCCATCGTTAACACTTGAACCTCGAAGAAGGTAGCATTAATTCAGTGTTGAGTATAGGAATAAACAGAACCGAATCACAGACGGTGTTATTTGGAATTTATGACCAGTTCTTTGATCCAATTTACTGCACAGGACCATGACTCATGTCAGGGTTGTGGAAGAGGTGGGACCACTAGATATGATTGAGAAAGCACAACAGCTCAGGCTGCTGAATGTCAAACCACGACCCAAGCACACTCAGCTCTGCTTCCAGGAGCCAAGTTGCTCTGCTCATTCCTGCTGCCTTTCTTGCTTCAGCTTCTTTAAAGACTTTCAGTTGCTCAGCCATCCAGTTCCTTGCAGCCCAGCCAGCAGTGTTTTGGTCCATGGCACAACAGTAGCATTGAAGTCACTGCTACAGCAATAGAATGGGCAATAACTCACTGCACGTTTGTGTTCGGTATCGCAGGTAGTCTGTGCGCTGGCTCTCTCACCTTTACATCCGCTGTGTACACCAGTGATTCTGATTGAATTTTCCTTAACCCAGCAGGATGAAATTGGTTACTTGGTGCTGTAAATCCAGTTACTCTGCCTGCCCTTGACTGCATAACTGAGGCAAGGAAGCCTGAGTTGACAAGGAGAGCGTGGGTCCAACAGTGCCATTCTAGAAAGTCACATAGACAATGTACAAGACATAGCATCACACTGCATCCTTTACAAGGTTAAGATCTGTGGGTTTTTCTAATATTTTTGTGGCAAAAGTAATTCCTCTCTGATAAGGAAAATCTTGGTTGGTGCAGTAAGCAGGAACTCTGAAATCTTTAATAGATCACTTCTATAGTTTATTTCTATTCATGGTGCCAATGATATTTTATGTGAACCCTGCTGCCATTTCTTTGCAAATGATATTTTCATGGGATTTGACATGCTGTGATGCTGATATTCAGTGAAGCCAGTCCAGACACAAACCACAGCCTCGCTTTTCACATCCTCTTCTATGAAATGCAAGTTTGGTTTCAGTCTGCTGTTGTGCTCAACCCTTCTACCCTGTGAATAACTCCTCATCTTCCCTCTTAAAGAGCTAGTTCCCTTCAAGGCTGAGGAATGTAAGAGGCTTTACCAGATAGCATAATTATTGATGAATATTCCTGCTTCTGGTGTGTTGCTGTTTCATCTGCTGTCATTTTTCATTGCCATGTTTTCAGAGGGCTTTTGCTGATCCAGTCATTTATTTGTAGCTTTGCTTGCAAGTATTGGTCACAACCTGGCCTTTGATCTTTAGCCTGTGCGTTCAGAAATCCCCAGAGGCCTACTGTTGTTATTTGGCATAGTGAAATGTTATAGGTTTCAATCCAATTTTAGCTTCTGCAGCAGTTTCATCTCTCACTAAATCTCTTCCACAACTTACTGATAAGCAAATGATTGCAAATGTTTCAGCCTGGACTAGTCTGGCAAGTGCACATGCAGAACAAAAATAAGCAGCATAAGATTACTCAAAAATTTTCTATTATCTTCATATTCTTGTACTGTTCCTGTTGCCAAATGCTGTATGGTGCTTTTGGGCTTTAGATCCTGAAGCTTTACCAGAGGTCATAACTGTTACTCTCCAGACTGTGGATAAGAAATGAAAACAAAGTGATCTGGTGAAGGTCAAGCAGCCGGCTGGTGACTGACCTGAGACTAAATCCCAGCCCTCCTGTTCTTCAAACACATGCTATGTCTTCTGTAGAAAGCATGGTAATGGTGGCAGAATAGCAGCATGAATGATTTAAAATTGTAGCTATTAATGCATATTTAATGCATAATCTATTTCATGTGCATTCTTTATTATGCATTTCATTTAATTAATTTTCAAGTGTACCTTTTGAAGACAATGTCTGTGGCTGATCTGCACCAGGTTGTTGGTAACTCCTCCAGCTGAGCTGAGGGCTTGCGCCGGAGCAAGATCACAAACCCACGCCTGATAGGCCCTATGCTGATGGAGATAAGAGCGGGCAGTGGATGGCTCTGCTCTTTGCTGAGCCTGTTGAAGCTTTGAAGGGACTACACACAATTTCTTATTTCTTTTTAATTTGTTCTCTCCTTCCATATCTGCATCTCTGCGGGCCACGAGCCATTCTGGTTTGATATTTAATTACATTACTCTTAGACAAGTGGACAATACTCCTTTTACTGAGCTCTTCCTCAGATTGGTGAGGAACATCTCTGTGGGCCTTTGGCTGTCTCTGCCTGCAGGACAGGGTCACCAAGCTCAAGAGACATGGGATCACTGCTCCTTCACATTGAGGGACATGGGGTGACCAAAAAAACCTGCTTTGTGCAAGGCTCCCCCTCCCTGATAGCTTCAACACGAGCAACTTGCTCAGTGTTACTCATTTGGCACGAAAACGAAATAATAAAATGATTCCATACAGATTTCACTTGCATGGGATAACATACAGATGAATTTGCAGTCTTGTGCAGGTTGACTCAGAGTTACACGAGAGATCAACATTTTTTGATGGGTAGGGACATTACTCAGCGTATACTTCCTTTATGTGCCTCTGAGGTATATAACCCCAAGTTGCAATGAAGCTGAACAACCCCTGAAACTCATTGTCAAACTGATAAATAACCAGTGGAAATCACTGACGCAAGATACGCCTGCCATTAGTACAACTACACTTAGAAAAGCTTTAGAAAATACTGATATAAAGAATAAGAGAACATGTGATATTTGAGGGAGAGAAGTGGAAAGAAGGCACAGGCAGGATGCAGAGGCCTTTCTAAGGGCAAAGCAGGCAAAGGCAAACAGCAGAGTGAGAAGCATGTCTGACAAGTAAAAATATGAAACTGAGGACACGACGTGGCATCAGGGTATTGGGCTGTTATCAAAATCCCTGCTTTCTTCATGGACTGGTCAATGTCCCCACCGATGCATTCACTGCCAGGGGTGAGCATCACGAGTATCCATCCCAGACCAAGGCAGTCCAAACTCTTTTAAACCATTGGTAGATAACACTGTCCAAATGGGTTAGAAGGGAGGGAGAGGGGAACTATATTTTATATTTGAATAGAATAGTTCTATTGGAAAACATACTTTTTTTTGCGCTCGTCTCCTTCCATTTTCCTGTTAACGAGTCCATGCTTACCAGATGCACCTTTGCACCCCAGTAAAGAAGAAATATTTCCCTCAGCCCCCAAGAAATCAATGGGAGCTTGGCCACCAATGAAGCACATGTGCACAGTGGGAGCAGGGTAATGTTTCATCCCTGCACTGCTGTGTGCAGTGAGCTGCTGAACAGGAGAAGAGCTATGCTCC
Organism: Tapera naevia; assembly: GCA_033556795.1. Classification (NCBI taxonomy): domain Eukaryota; kingdom Metazoa; phylum Chordata; class Aves; order Cuculiformes; family Neomorphidae; genus Tapera; species Tapera naevia. Next base: position 378,491 of record JAUMJJ010000198.1, on the reverse strand, counting down.
CTTACCCACAAATATATTTGCAGTTATCCATCCTGGAGTGAGTTAGCTGTGCTGGGGATTCAACCAGCAGGGACCTGTAATGTAAGACCAGGCTTTCTGCCTTGATTTCTGACAAGATGAGCATTTTCACCCCTGGGGTTTGGTAGTTCAGGCAATACAGGCAGCATGAGTCTCAGGATGTGGACTTTGAAAAAAATACCCTCCCCATCTCACATTTGGGTTGCTGATAGTATGTGGCCATTCTTTTACAATTTCCTTCCTGCACAAGCAGCGATCACTAATTTTAGACTCACTTACACATAGAAGTCACATTTCTGGCTTGGAAATGGTTTGCTTCTTCTAAAGAATAATCCTACCCGTTCTTGCCAGCTAACCACTACTCTGTGACAGTTCTCTTGGGTTGTTAAAAGGAACCAAGTACAGCACACAACAGTGTTGGTTAGAAGGTATCCAGGAGTAAACAGCAAAATCAATCCATTTTTCCTACAGCTGCTAGAGAAACATAGAGAGTGCCAGCAAAAACTGAAAGAAAGAGTATAACTCCAGATTCAGCAGTTCTACTGCAAAAAGTGATTTTGTAATAATACAGTAGACCACTTCAGGTAGGTAATCAAATATAGGTTGGCATTTACATCAGCTTTGTAACTTTTAAGTCTTGCAAAAATTTGTCAAGTCTTGCTCTTTCTATTTCACAGGTTTTGGTTTGGTGATGCACAGTCAGACGATTCTTTGGCCTTTTAATGTGCTGGTGTTCGCATCATTCTTAGAAGACTCATTCCCTGCAAATGGCCTCTGTGCTATGCACAGACAGCTCCGTCACCCAGCACCCTACAAGCTGCACAAGCTCCTCAGCGAGCAGAAATCCCACACATAGGTGTACAGTGCAGGGGCTCCTTGTGCTACTCATTGTATGTGGAGGTTCAAAGCTACATGCAAGTATGATGAGATTCTTGCAAGCATGTCAAGCTGCTAGCAGGGTGTATTTAAGACCCTGGTCCCTCCTGATAGCAATGATGGGAGATGTATGCTCTTTGCTCTTTCAGCTGGATGCAAGGTGGGTAAGGTACAGGCCTGCAACAGGATATTCTGGGCTGTCCCACCAAGGTTTTACATGCAGAGTATCCCAGTGTTGCCCCAAACCAGCAGGTATATGAACTGGAGGAATACAGCTTTGCTGGGCTGCATAGGTTCCAGGGGCTTGTGAAAGATCTGGTCCCCAACTACTTAAGACAGCAAGGGCAGAGCCCTCCCACCCTCTGCTCCTGCTCAACAGGGAGCTCTGCAGCACTCTCACAGAGCTATGGGCACGCATGGGTGTGCACAGGTTCCCATGGAGGTGCAAGGACATGCATGGGCATTCATGGATGTGCACAGGTGTGCACGGGCATGTGTGGGAGTGCATGGGTGTTCAAGGAGGTGCATGGAAGTGCACAGATGTGCATGGGTGTGTGGCTTGGGCACCGGCACCTCTCCCCACCTCGGCCACACAGTGTCACCTCCACTGGCTGCAGCTCCAAATCAAAATTAGCCTCTGCTGTGACAGAAGATGCAGGAGAAGAGGAGCAGGAGAGCAAACACCACAAGAGAGCATTGAGTGCTCAGGCATTTTACAGAGTATTGTGTCTTCCTTTATGCTTGTATGCTTGTAAAAGCATTTGGAGTGTTTCCTTAAAAAGGTGTGGGTGATCAGCGAACAGATGCACGATCCAAGCTCTCACATTTCCAGGGAGTTTCTGGTTTCTTTAGGAGCATTTTGCAAGACTGCTTCTGAAGCCCAAGGCAAACTTGTAAATGATTTCACAATCGCTCAGTGGGATGGAGGCTCCTATAGTTAATTTTCTGGATGTGTAGTTCATTTCCGTGTCATGTGCCGAATAAATGCCATTTTGCTGTACCACATTGTGCTTCACACAGCATGGCAAGGCTGAGGCAGTGACAAGCCATTGTGAGATGATAAATCCCTCACTTGAAATGAAGACTCTGTCCAGTGACCAATTCAGAGAGATTTTAAATCAACCTGACAGATGATGAAGGGATGAAGACTTGTTCTTACCTGATGTAGTTTTTATTATTGGACTGGAGGGAAAATGAAATTGGGTTATTCTGTCATGCAGAAAAGATTTCAGATTCTTGGTATCCCTGTCTGCTTATGATATACAGATCCTCCTCAGTGTAGTGTCTCTTCATTAGGAGTGATCCCAAGATATTTTACTCAATTCTGTCAGGATGTCCAAGGGATCATTTTATCCATCTTAACTACAATCAGCTCCGGGGATGAAATGCTACAAATATTTAACAATAGAATGATTTTGAACAATAATTGAAGCATATTGCATCTTGCAAAAATCACCCACTCTGTATATGGGTTCTTATGGAAATCCAAGTTTTATGTTTTTTATGCTTGCGAAAATATGAGGTAAATTGAAAACCATGATTTACTGGCCAAAGCGTTCCAGGCAGCGACAAGTATTTGTAGTCAATTAAGAGGGTGAATTTCAAATTTGGATTTTGTTCCAGTTCTGCTGTTCTGCTGTTTGCAACCTCAAAGACTGATGTGCCATTGTCATTGCTTTGCTTTTTTAATCACAAGTACAATTTATTTCAAAACAATCTTCCGATACTTTGTGGAAAGCAGGTCTTTATCTCCACCGACTCCCCATTCATGGCTCTCAGGCTAGAGACCAGCTCGTCGGGAACTAATGTTTGCTCTTGAACATCACTGGCCAGCATGTGTCCCCACTGGGTCTCCAGAAGGGAGCTGTGTACCCTCTGGGCTGAGCCAAACACCTGGCTTTGCCCACTCTGGCTATTGTTCAAGACAAGGTTGATCTTATCCAGCAGAAAGACATGGTGCCCCTCTCCCTCCGCATCCCACAGGTGGGGAATGGGGCTTGTGTAGTCTCTGAAGAAGATGCTCGTCTCCAGTTCTGGGAGGGCTGTTGGGAGCTCTGTTTGGTAAATATTAGCAGCCACATACCCCAGCTGGTTCCCATCAGCCACCTGGGGTTTGTAGTCACTGATCTGCTCAGGGGCCATGATACTGGTGAGTGCTGTGCTCCCTATGTGCTCCTTATCCTTGAGGACCTCTCTGCTGGGCTTCCTTCTGGTGGCCACATTCTTGTATTCCTTATGCACTGGCACCTCCTCAATTTCCATAACTGTGGGGTCACTGGCGTCCAAGAAGAACTCACAGAAACTGTTACTCGTGAAATCACTCTTTTCCTGAAAAAAAAATTAAGACGAATGTAGTGATGGATTGGCAAATTTTGCCAACAGGAAGGATAACAGCAGAACATCCTAAGGAAGAAATGTGGGAATGACTTGCTGTTTTCATATTGTCTTCCTTCCTACCTCTCTCACCCAATACTCCCAGTGAAAGAAACCACAGCGAAATGGATGAGGGAAAGCAGAGAGCAGCTATGCCTGTCTCTGTGCTTTGGCACACACTTCAAGGGTAGCTTGAGTCAATTGTGGCCACTGGATAAAGTCTATACTGAGGGAAAATTTAAAGAAAAGCTGAGAGATAATGGTGCAATTACCTGAAGTGACTTTACCGCGCTGCTGTTTTCCATGTGGGGAAAGTCTTCCAACAGCCATTTTGGCAAGAGTGACACAACGGCAGCTTTAATTCTTTACAAAAAAAAGAAAACAAAAACAAAACCAAACAACTCAAGATGTTAGGCCACTTATTTTTCATGTAGGAGGGAAACACAGAGTACATGCATCCTTCCTGGATGGCTTGCAAGCCCCAGGTTTGCCCAATAGATGCAGATTTGATTCGTGGTGGTACAAGTCTGGAAGTTAAATTACTCCAGGTGAATCCCTTGTGTAAAACTTGTCTGTATGTAAAAATGCTGCTAAACTGGGGTAAGGGGAGAACCAAGCTCTGTGTATGAATGATAGTGTTAGTGTTGGTGTTAGTGTTGGGTTATAGGTTGGACTCGATGATCTCAGAGGTCCTTTCCAACCTTATGATACTGTGATACTGTGATGAATGAGAGGAGGCATGTGTGTCCTGAACTGGTGAAATCAAATACACAGCAGAAATGAAAATCACTTGCAAGAGACTTTAATTTCGCTGAGCTTGGCTGACGTTCTGATGTGTTGCTGCATTTCTGGGAAAATACACAGTCCCTTGTTGTTACTGAAATGGATGTGTTTCACTATTACATTAAGAGCAGAAGAATTAGGCTGAGTTCAGGAACCGAAAGAGGCAACCCCTAGGCATCCTTGAGCCCCAGGTCTCTTGTCCCTTATTTCTTCGTTTGTCAGGAAGATCCAGCCAGTAGCTTTGTGCCACAGTGATCACCTGTTCCCACAGGTTTGTGCGAGAGACAGCAGTGGCTGGCTCTTGCACATCCCTGTTTCAGTTAAATGGCAAACTGGGATGGGTGAGCAGTGGTTTGTGGGGATGCCTACTGAAAAGCAGTTGGTGTTAAAAACTAGTATTAAGACCTTCCCCGCTGAGATTTTCTGCTGTTGCTCTCCTCAGTCTCTGCCTGTCCCTTGGGATGCAGGCGCGACGGGTTCAGCATCTCCTCCTCAGACAAAACTGGGAGTAATAAGTCCTAGGATAAAACTTACCTACAGCGATTATGTTTTCTCTCTTTTCTCCTTTTCCTCATGCCTATGTAATGATATATCACATCCCCAAGGCTGGCCTTTATGACAAAAATGTCATTTCACATAGCAAACTGCTTAATGATGTTCCACACAGTAAGAGCAGGCTGCAGTGAAAAGGACTAGTTTCTGTAGTTAATTTTTAAATATTCTGGAAGAAAAGTTTGAGTTGGAAATAAGGGAATAATTGTGGAGGAGAAAGTAATACCTTTTTCTGGCTGATTTTTTAAACATCAGAACTAGAAAAACAACCGATAATATGACCACGCTGACACCCAGTCCCAGGAAAACTCCAGCATCTTCATCTGAAAAAGGAAGAGAGGAAAAAGGTCAACCGGGTGGCCCTGCTTCTGTGCGCCATCTGCCATGACATCCACTGGTATAAAGAGCAGATCTCTGCTTCAACAGCTTGCAGCATTTCACTTGCCCTTTTGCTCCTCAATTAATGAAGCAAAGCCTAAGGAAAGAAAACCCAAAACTGCTGTCCCATGCATGTTGTGCTGTGATCAGAGCACTCTGAGCCCCTACGCCATACCTATGGGGGGGTCAGTCAGGTAATTTGAAATGTGATCACTTTCCCACGCAGCCTTACCCTCCAGAAATGCTGAAGTGAGTCCTTCAGCTTACATTGGTTTTGCTTTTGGTTTAAGTACTGCAACAGATCATAACATAACCTCTACCAGACGATGTGCAAACCTGAAGTGTAACCAAAATCAGAAAAAGAGATGGGAAATGCTTAAATGAGTCTTTGGTTCTAACTGCAAGATTGAAACAGTTTATTGCTGTTATGCTATATATTAGTATTATCTTATAATATCCTGCGTTTCTTATCCACTGCTTGCTGTAAGGTATGTTTTATTACAAACCTCATAAGAAAACAAAGCTGAAGGCTTGCAATATATTGGTGCTATTGAACTGTGAGAGCAAAGCCGCCTTTCCTGCTATGCAGCTCACATCCCCATAAAGTGAAAAGTTGTGAAAAGTCCAGAGTGTAAGGGAGCTTTCACTTCTCCCCTACCAGAAGCTGCCTGGGGTTAAACTTCCACTTCTGGTCAAGGAGAAATTCTGGCTTACCGAATCTGAGCTAATTTCTTACCATGGGTGATCTCGCTGTAGGTACTGCCCAAGAGCCGCTCCTCTGAAGGGACTTAAACAGAGAGAGAGAAAAAACTGTCAATTACTTCATTTAGAGGACAATGAGTGACATAGAAGATATGGCTTATTTTTATTTTGTTAAAACTTTTAGAAAAATAAATAATGGTATAATGGGAAAAATAAAGCCCCCTAAAGTAATTAGTAACTCCAACTCTGGCTGAACTCCACATGATCTCCTATTTCTCAGAGGTCCGGTGAAACAAGATGTTGATAAACACATAACACCGGTTACAAAACATCTTCCACACACAACACTTCCCTCAGCACCTGCAACAAGAATTTAGTCTTCATGAGAGACTGTACATCGTTTTTCATGGGCACCTACAGATTATTTCCCAAAGTGTCTGAACCCCAGGGGACTGAATTTTCTGATAATAGCTGTTTGTGTGATGGGCTGTGCAGTGAGGGAGGATCTGAAGCTCAAGGGTCTGCTATGGGAAGAAGTATATTTTTTGTGAAATAAGTAGCAAGCTTTCTTCCCAGACAAACCCAGCAATTCCCTTAGGATCTCTTCTCCTTAACAAATACATAGTGCTGTTGCTGCTACAGAAAGGGAGTGAGATTCCAGGCCAAGACTGATCCCAGTGCTGGGCTGGGGTTTAGATTGAACCTACAGCCTGGACCAGAACCACAGCTACACAGACAGGAGAAGCCACCCATGGTATCCGTCTGGGGACACCTCTCTGCATGGGGCCCAGGACAATCACCCTGGGTGAGGCATGAACAGCACAACCAGTTGGAGAAAGACGGAAGGAAGTAACGTGCCCTACAGTCAGACCTCAGCTGGAGAGATCTACTGGAGTCAGGGCCAACTGGCAAGAAAAAGGGGATCTGCTGGGATGTGCACAGAATGCACACTCAATCTTGGGAGAACATGCCCAGAGCATCCCTCGCAGAGAACACAGGGGGTTGGAAAGTGAGTGCTGCTGCAAGGACTAAGAAGGTAGTTGGTCCCCTTTCACCGCAAGGAGGAAGGTAGTTGACATAATGGACTTCACCAGTTGGAGCACAGGTCATGAAAGAGAACAACTGCTCTAGCAGAAAGGATAAGAAACACCAAGGTCGGTTGCCTTTTCCTGGAAATGCAAGAGCAGTTTCAGCAAACATCTGCCAGGAATGAAAGTAATACAGGTGGACTTCCCTTGGGATTGGGTAGTCATCCTTGCCAGCCCTGCTCCCTGTGATTTTGTTCTGTCTTTCAATGGTGGTGAGCATTGCTGATGATGTAGTTGTGAGTTCATGTCATATTTGAAGTAAGGGAAATGCCCCTACAGCAGCTGGCAACATAAAAGTCCCCTTTTGCAGTGTCATCCATGCAAGCGCAGTTCACACCAGCAGCAGGATTTTCCCAAGGCAATCAATTGCCAATACTGGGAAATTTGGGAAGGGCAGACTCACAAGTACATCTTTAGAAGTACAAGGATCCAGGTGCTTTATGAAGCCCCTCATTTGCACATCTGAAAACTCCTTCATACCTTTCAGCTGGCTGACTTCTTTAGCAAAAAATCCTGCCGCTTCCCATGTTTGCCTCTCTGTCGCCAAGAGATGGCTGTCCCAGTAGGGCAAGGACAAGGGGACAGTTTCTCTGCAAAGCTGGGCCATTGGGCAGCAGAGGGCTGAATGCATTTAAGCAGAGGATCAGCATTAATAAGAGTAGCATCTAGCACCCTCATCACAGAGCTTCAACTAGCTGAGACAACTAAGGATAGCCAGCATAATGTCCTAAACCACATAGACCACTGATCTGAGCCAGCAATTTCTACAACAGAGCCAGTAATCAGTCAATCGAGACTGGTTCAGATGAAAACGAGTGAAAACCTTTTAGAATTCACAGCCTTTAATGAATGAAACGGTGGCTGTCAAAGGACCAAACTTATCCAAGCCTGGTGGAGTAAACCTCATTCCACTTCTGTTTGGTACTTGCTTCGCATTGAAAACCCAAAGCCAAATGCAACTTCTTCCTCTCTAAAGGGAAAAATATCGCAGAAAAGGTACTTCTCTGATTTCGTGCATTTGAAGAGTATGCGTCTCCTAACAGAGCTCCTGGAGTTTCGAGTATTACAGTTCCGTAAGTAGAGTGTATTTGCAGTACAAGCCCACTCAGCTGGAGTGCGCTGCAGGCTCTGCAAAGCATCTTTCAAATACATAGGATTGTGGAAGGTAAGTGATTGAGTGCATTATCCATCAGCCTGGGAATTCAGCAGCTTTGGGGAGCACAGCAGTTTTGTGTCAATGGCACATTGAATTGATATCCATTGAAAAAAAAAAAATGACACTACAGTAATGCCTTACTGATAATAGATAGGCTCATTCTGAATAACAAAGATGAAGAATGAGGTTCAGCCTGTGGGATCAAGCTGGAGGGCTTTACTGTAGGTGTCAACTGTGGGTTGTGCTGGTGCTTTGGAAATAAATCTTGTCAAAGACACGAGCATCACTGCTACCTTGTGTTGGTACTACCCAACAAGAACTCCTAAGCTTTGTTAAATAGCAGCCTATGCAGACACTAAAGATGAATTGTCTATTTTTAACCATTTAACACATTTTTAACCTGTTTGCTAGTGGAAAAGTTAGAGTATCCTCCTTTTGACACCCTGCTCTTACCCGTTCCGCACAGATGGAGACCCGTTACCGAGGTTTAACAACCACTTGAGGATCAGGACCTCAGAAATTCATGTCACCAGAGCTGGAGGTGCCCAAACCTTGACCTGCTCAGAGCTGAAGGCTGTCAGTGTGTACATGAGAATAACACCTAATAGCCAGGGCTAACGGCCATGAACAGCCTGGGATGAACTGGTCGGGAATATTTGTTTTCATTTCTTGGGAAAAAATGGAATAACTGCCCTTCTCAAAGCCTTGACAGGTGCTAAGCAGAAACACAGAGCTGATTTGTCATAGGGCAGGTATCTGAGCACCTTCAAATAATCCATCTAAACTTGCATCACAGCATGGGAGGGTGAACTGACGACATCCTAAGGTGTTACTCTTGCCTGCAGCTACAGCCAGCTGTGTCAGAGCGCTGAGGGCACTAACAGGTCTTAATGGCCCTAACCAGCCTCACCTGGAACCTCCACCCACACTCTCTGCCCAGGAGGGTATTTAAGCTCAGCCCTAGGCTGTGAGTTATGCTGCAGAAGTGCTGAAAATTCAGTTTTGGTTTGTACCCTGTCTTTGTGATTTCACTTTAGCCTTCCTTCATCTCTGCAGACCTTCCCAGCTATCACTGGACACTGTGTGCAGCATCCATGAATGCAGATATTTTATCTGTGCTGTGGTGCCTATGGCACAGCTGTGGTGGTGTCCTCAGTGCTCAGATGTTGAGCTGTGCATGGCTTATCCTGGTTCACTTGAGTAGGGACCAGCAGCAGGATGACACAGCTTGGTGAATTTGGTATGCCCAGCTCTCGAGGGCAACCAAAGCCACCACACAGTGCTGGAGATCATGACAGTCCTTGCTTTCCTTTGTAAATTAGCTCATGTTCTTATCTAAAGCAATTTCCAGAACTGGAGTCTGCCTGCTTCCCATTCCAGGTAAGAAAGGGCAAGCTACAGCTTGGCCTGTTAGTCTCTGTAAAAGCTGGAGGATTTGTTTTGTTTTCTATAAAAAAAAACACTTTATTGTCAAATGTGTAAAGATGCAACCTCATTTTTCTCCCACAAAAAAAGGGAGAATTGCCCATTGGTGTATCTTGTGGAGCAAGATGTGATTCTTGTGTGCACTGGAGATTTGTGAACAGGAGCAAAGATTGGCTAAAGAAGGCTTTCATACAGATGCATTGATACAAATCTCAGTTTTCGTGTCCTACAGCCAAGAGGTTTCTGTCTAAAGCCTTGCTTTCCTCTGGTCAATGGGAGGGTTTTACATTTTATTTCTAAAACTTAGTAATTCTACCTAACAGGCAGATTGTGGGAATTTCAGGAACAGAGCAGCAAGCTGAGCTTCATTGCACCAAGTAACATCTTCTCCACCCAGCTGGGCTTACCTTGGCTGGAGCTCGGTTTGCTGACTCCATTGGGATAAACTGCATACAGTGATATATCGATGTGACCTCCTGCTACTCCTTCTTCTGGAAAGAATAAACATTTGCCTTTAAAATGTATTTGTAAGCTGCTGTGAAACCTCTAGGCTTGCACAAGGGCTTGTTACTGAGTAATGAAAGTAGATGGAGGGGTGGGAGGTCCCCAGCTCTGAGTCCACTGCACGCCATCCCTCCCTTGGTGAAAGCTACTGCGTGAGTCACTCCCACAAACACATGTGGAAGAGCCAAAGCATGGTCAGATAACTGCCTAGGATGCAGTCAAAACTCCAACAAACACCAGAATTAATGTGGGAAGCAAGAATGGAGAGTGATAGGTCCAGAGCTGTTCATACTGCATTGGTAAGGACCAACAGGCTTGTGTTTCTGGGCATAAGACACGATAAAGCAACAGCTTTTATGTGTCCAGTGTTGTGCCTTCTCTATCTGCATCCTTTGAATACACAGGTGTATCTCCTGTGCTTGCACAGGCCTCCACGGGCCTCCCTGCCTGCCAGCTCACTCATCACTCTCTTCTTTTTTCCTGTGCCTTCCTTCCCTGTGACCTTCACATGGCGGACTGAATGCCACTGACTGCCCTCATGTCTCCTATTGCCTCTCTCCTTGCTCTTCATAGTCTGACCCTCAAAAAAGAAGTGGTCAGGGCATCAATTTCAAATCAAACACTGCCTTTGTAGAATATTTTTTTCTTATGTCGTGATCAACTGCACCAAATAGCAAAAGGACTCCTAGAATATCTTACCTTGGATGTATGTGTGTGTTTCCTGGTATGGGACTTTCTTCCAAAAATACTGCTCCTCCTGGCTATACAGGGTGGTTAAAACCCACTCCATTATGAACCAGAGTGGGGACCTCCTGCTGTGGCGAGGAGGCTGCCAGGTCACCGAGATCCTGCTTTGGTTCTCAAACTTGACCTCCACAGCCATTGGTGCTGGAAACTCTGTGGAGAGATGGCAAGGGGGCGGTCACCAAACTTCATCTTTGAAAAGGAGGAGACTTGGAAGGGACAGCTAAGCCCAGGCAAAATGTGGCTTTCCTGAAGAGAACAACAGGAAATCCTAGAATGTGGTGGAGACTGCATATATATAAATATTAAAAATGTACCTATGTTTATGTATTCATCTCTATGCTCACATGCACGTATCACAGAAGCACATCTTCAACTTTGTCATGTCTTATCTGAAATGCTTTACCTGTCATTTCTTACAAGAAAGAGACATGATTCTGATAAGTATGAGAGACTAGAGAATTTTTTTCCACCTTATTTCTCTTTAGTTTCTTTTTAGTCACATATTTCTCCTCAATTAGAATGGGACTTTCCCCTCCCATTGCTCACTAAAACAGACATTTTTCAAAAATAGGAAAGTGTGGTTGTGGGGAAAGGCACAACTTGTGGTGCAGGGAACATGAGGTGCTTAGAAAGGATTTTTCCCTCCCTTTCAGTTTGCAAGGACGCAGCTGCGGCTGCCTCCCTGGCAGAGCCAGCAGGAGCTATTTTTGGGAGCATGGAGCAGAGGAATGCTCCTATGCTGAGCCAACGCAGGCAGAACAAACTTATTTTTAAACTTGTTGCTGCACACTTCAAAGTTGAAAGGCTGTGATATGCAGCTGTGGAGCATCTCCATGTCCAGGGGATGCTGGCCTTGCCTGGAGAATGTTGTGTTCCCTCAGAGGAGTGGGCAGAGCTTCACCAGTGTTTTTCCCTTTTTTCCCCCCCTTGTGTTAGCACATTTCCCCTTCTGCAATTCTGATAAACTCCAATCTCTCTTAAGGTTGCTGCTGGTGTGCGTGAGATCCTACCTTCCTGGCTGCCGGTGGCCTGGTTGAGGGTGATGTTGGCAGGGCTGGAAGCCCCCTTGGAGTTGTGAGCAGTGACATGGAGGGTGCAAGCTCCTGGGGGCATCAGGACACTGCATGCCACGCCAGAGGTATTGCAGAGAAGCAGGGCTCCCTCAGGACTCTCGGTGGCCACAGTGTAGCCCAGGATCCTCCCACGGGCATACTGGGGTGACAGGGGCTGCAAACGGCAAGACAGACAGTGGGGATGGATGTAGGGTCCAACACAGAGCTAGGCAACACATGAATGGATTTTGCAAGGCTGGAAAGATTTGGCCCAAGGACACATTGGGGTCTCATCTGCCTTCCCCTGCCTGGCCTTTGCTCTTCCACCGCCTCTTTGAGGAGGAGCGGGGCACGTGAAAATTTCACTGGGGCCACCAAAAAAAAGACTTTACCTTTATCAAGACCATCACCTCGCGGCTGCCATTTGGGAATGCTGGGCCCAGGCGCCGCCAGACATCGGGTGCTGTGGCAGGGGCTGCGGGAGGAAGCGCAGGATGTAGCGTTGGGCTCCTACCGCACACAGCCTTTACAGCTCGGCCGGCAGCTCCGCGCGGGGCAGCGGGCTGATCCCCATGCAGCCAGCGCCGCGGAGAGGAAGCGGCCCAGACTGCAAACAACAGCGAATACTGCTTCTTAAGGCAAGCGTGTCCCCGGCTTCCTCACTACAACCCAGGGTGTGAGGACATTGCTTCTCGGGCATCTCAGCCCTCTGCCGGCTGCGATAACTGAGGCAGCTGTGCTTAAGCTCATTGCAGTGTTAGCAACCAGGATATAAAGGGGGAAGATGACCTGAGACAACAAGCGTTCAGGCCTGATGGGACACCGTGGCTGATGCAGCTTTTCCACCTAGGCAAGAGATGCTCCCTGCTGCTGGGGAGCAAGCAAACCATCTAACAAAGGTGGATAAGCACATCCTATTGCTCTTTCTGTTTGGAAAACCACAAAAGCCCCTCTGGTTTCTCTCTGGCTCTCACCATGCTGCAGCAGCCTCAGAAGTCTGCCAAAATAACCATCACCTGCAGTGTTCCACAGGGCTGGGAGTGCTCAGAGGGCACAAGAAGAACTGCCAGCTTGTGACAGTGCTCAGCCCTTGGCTGTGGCTTGGAGATGGTGGCTGTGCCCCCCCAGCCACAGCATCGTGCCTGATATCTGCTAGCGGTGGTCTCCAGCAGTGCAGGGCCGTGCAGGCTCCAGTGCCACGTGCACACTATGTGCACATGTGTTGCTGGCTAACCTGACCTGCCCAGCATCTGGAGCTTGAGCCAGGTCCCTGCAGAGCATCTCAAGAGCCAATGGGCTGCTTGGGAAAGCACAGTAAGAGCAGTGCCAAGGCTGAGCTTACCTGCCTCGGGGGTGGTGTAGAGAAAAGGGGTGCTCCAGGTGCTCCAGGGGCTGTGAGCAGGGCTGAGCCGGCACCTGACCTGAAACACGTACTGGGTGTTACTCTGCAGGTCGTGCTGCGAGCGGAGCCCGTGCTGTGCCGCATCATCCCATGCCTCCACCTGGAAGGGAAGCAGGGTGTTATGGGGAGAGGGACCCAGTGAGCCCCCTGTCACCACCTGTCCCACACACAGAGGGAGCATGCAGAGGCTGCTGCCTTGCTTGTCTGCCCAGATAGGGACGGTCATGTTCCTCCCAGAGTGCATGGAACTGGGGTTGTTTAGCCTAGAGAATAGGAGGCTGAGAGGAGACCTTATCACTGTCTACAGTTCCCTGAAAGGAGGTTGTAGTGACGTGGGTGTTGGTCTATTCTCCCAAGTGACAGGTGATAGGATGAGAGGAAATGGCCTCAATTTGTGCCAGAGGAGGTTCAGACTAGACATCAGGAAAATTTTTTTCTTTGCTGAAAGGTTTATCGGGCACTGGAACAGCTGCCCAGGGAGGTGGTTGAGTCACCATTCCTGGAAGTATTTAAAAGACAGGTATGTTTAGTAGTGGACAGATACAGTTGGACTCAATTATCTCAAAAGTCTTTTCCAGCCAAGCAGTTCTATGATTCTGTGGAGCTGGCTAACCCTTGGGGTGCAGCCTGCCACAGGGGTCCCCATTGCCTCTCCCACGATGCTCCAGCATGTGCTGTTGAGACTGATGCTGTTGTGAGATGTGGTGTATGTACAGTCCCCTCTGCTAACACATGGGAGGGGAGCAGTGAAAGCCCCTGGCCTGCTGATGCTCTGGGCTTCTGGCAATTCTGGGGGCTTGGGTGGGCACTGGGATCCAGCCCCTGGGGAGGTTTCTGGAAGGGACCCATGTGGAGCTGCCCCAGAAGTGGTTGTGTCTGTGAGTGTGCAGGGGTGACCAATGAGGTGTTCATGCGCTGAGCATCCCTGGAGGCTGTTTAGCCTTGTCTTTGCAGAGATAAGATAATGGTTGGAAATATTTTGAATTTTGCCCTTTTGCTTAAAAAGCAGAGATAACCCTGCCCAAAAGTCAGTCTGCCATCTCAGATGACATCAGCTGTCCTGCCTGACCAAAAGTTGGGAGCTGCCAATAGCTGGGGGGGTGTGCCTCCCCTCCCCCAGCCCTGAAGCTAAGAGGTGGATTTTTCCCATTGCCCGTGGGTGCTTAGGGGTCTCCAACAGGACTGGGACCGGCATGTCTCCTAACAAGGGGCAGCTCACACAGGGAGCCCCCTGCCGCAGGTCTGCAGGGAGGGAGACTTTGAGAGGACCCAGACTGTCTCACATGCCAAGCTGAGGCACCCGTGGCTTTGTGTCGCTCCTCACAGTAAACGTTCTCCTGTAGCGTCTGCCTCCTCCAGTGGATGGTGGTGGTGAGAGGCGACGACTCCATTGTCTCAGCACCAACAACCAGGGGCAGAGTGGGCACCACTGCAGGAAGAGCCGGGAAAGCGTGGATCAGAGGGCTGGCACGCCATGGGGACTGCTCTCGCACACTGAAGCTGCACTGCTCATGTCTGCCCCTAAAGTGACCTCTCAGGGCAGTGTGCAGAGCCACGCACAGCCCCAGCAAGCAGTGCAGCTCACAGATGGGCAGACAGGCAGTGGATTGACGTACCGAGCTCTTGCAGGTTGAGGTGCCGAGAGGCCGAGCGAGCAGTACCTAGCGCATTGCTGGCCTGAACCCATGCTGAATAGTGGCTCCCACCACGCAGCGCACTCAGTGGCACCGGTGAGCCTGCGGGGAAGACCTCCTCCTTCTCAGCATCCACAGCATCTTCCCCTGCCACTGTCCTCACGCTGGGAAACAGAAGGCAGCCCCAGTCAGAGCACATCCCGGCATCATGCACCTACTGGAAACCAACCACAGCTCTCGAGGTGTCGCGGCTCGCAACTGGGGCACAATTGTCTTCAGATCTGGAGTTTGTCACTCTTAAAAGAAACTAGAAAGTAATTGCCTTCAGTTCTTGACATTTCTACACAGCATTTGCATTTTCACTGTAGGAAGGGAACTTTCTCTGTTCTTTCTGGTTCAAAGTTTAAAGCCAAGCAAATTTAGGCAGGTGGTTTAATGTATTTAATAACTGAGTCAGAGTAACTTAGAAATTTTGCCATTCTTATATCATGGGGGCTTTGGTGTGGCAGAAAGCATCCCTGGGCCAGGAGGGCAGGGCTGTGGGACACTGTGCAGCAGCCAGCGTGCCTGCTTCAGGCTCAACTGAAATCCAACGGAGTTTCAGTTTGGGGTTTGGACAGTGTTAGGTGCATACTGCGGGGTGTGCCCTCTGCATGCCCTTTAGCTTAGAGAGTCAATGCATCCACAAAAAATGCATGGGTGTAATATGTTGAAACGTGATGCAACATCTGCTGGGCCAACAATTGCACTGTGTGAGGTCTCTCCCACAGAATGAAACCCTTGCTTTAATGTGCAGTTCACAGGCAGGAGACGAGGCAGATGTGAGCTTTTGAAAGCGTAACTAGGGCATGGTGCCTGCTCCCAGCCACCAGCAGAAGAGCAGCCCTGATGTCACCTGGGTTTGTGGCTACTGCTCCCCAACCACAGGCTCTGCAATTATCTCACTGCTTCCTGGCCCTGGCTGGCTTGGCACATCGCCCTCCTCACAGCCCCCGACCCCCAGGGGCTTACCTGCGCAGGTGGAGGGTGTAGTTTGTGGGCAGGTGGGTCGGCTGACCTGCGTCCCACATGCAGCCCAGGTGTCCCGAATGCTCACGGATGGTGCAGATCAGGTTGCTGGGAGGGTCCGGCGGGTCTGTGGGGGCAAGGTCAGGCAGAGCACACATATCTCCCAAGCAGTGCAGAGCCCAGGCTGCTGCAACCTCTGTCCCCACACTCCCATCTCCTCGGTGCTTGCAGCTTAACAAAAAATCACTAACACCCCACAGCCATGGGGAATACTCACAGCCAGCCCAGACATCGGTGCCGCACACAAGGCAGATACGTTCGCTGTTGGGGCAGCAGGCAAAGCAGGTGATGGACCCTGAGGGCATCCGAAAATTGTGCAGCTGGAGCTGCATGGTGCTGCTGTTGAGGGGCTGCAGGGGACCCTCAGCTCGGCTGTAGTTGACAAGCACAAAGAATGTGGTCCAGGGGCAGCCAAGTGTGGAAAGGCAGTTGATCGAGATGTTGGAGCCCATCCGCACCACTGGAGCAGGCTCGATCCAGACATATCCCGAGCACTTGATGTTTGCAATACCTGCACGAACACCTGCTGGGTCAGGGCAGCTCTGGGTGGGTGTCCCACAGATGATGATGCCCATGGGCTGCACTGCTCTGCATGGGTGACTGCATGCGAGCACAGCATGGCATAACCCCATAGCAGGGGAGCTGTTGGTGCCCCTCAGTCCCCTTGCTTTCTTCCCCCCCCAAGGATAGGGATGAACCCTCCCCTGCCTACAGCAGCGACCCAGCATCCAATGACTCATCTCAGATAGGAAACAGCTAGTTCCACCAATTTTATGTTTTATTCTAATACTTAAATGACGGCAGGGAAATAACCTGTAGTCTTGAGAGCTCTGATCCCCTGAGATTAGGGGGACAGCCGCTGCGCAGAAGTGCACTTTGCCCTTCACTATCAGATTAGGGCTCTGCACAGCCCTAGCAAACCCAGCTCACAGCCGGTATCAGCCTCGATCTGGTCTTCCTGGAAAGGGCGCAGCTGTGCTCTGGCTTCCCGTGTGCAGAGGAAGGATCACACTGCTTCTCACAGTTGCTGAAATGCCAGCATACTTCAATGCAACTGGATGCAGCCCCAGCCCAAGGATATGAGTGGGGAGGAGAGGGTGTCGCAGGGTGTGGGAGCCCCCACGATGCTTAAAAATTTCTCCCCCCAATCCATAGCTGTAGAACTATAATTTTCCTGCTCTACCTCTAATTTCTCAGCAGAGCTGAGGTGTTTGCTTCAGTGGTGTGTGAGGATGATGCCATGTTGGCTGTGCCAAGCTCTGCTGAGCCGTTGCAAGCTGTGCCACATGGGTGCTTACCTCCACACAGGCAGCAAAGCAGGACATGGAGTACCAAAGCCTTGCTGGAGCCCGCCATGGCCTGGGCTGTGGTCACTGCCCACAAGTTGCATAGTCTGCAAGGGAGGAAAGATGTGAGTTGTTCCATCAGCCATACTGCTCCTGATGCAGCCCTTGCCACGGGATGCTCAGGAATGCCCCCAGGGCTAGCATGGAGATGCATCATAAGGCTTTCCTTGGGGACTTGGGGTAAGACTCAGTTGTGTCAGAATTGCTAGCACAGGGGAACAGGTCTGCAGGCACACGGTACTCAACATTCGGGTAACAGGCAACCCATCAGTAGAGCCTGGTGTCCAAACTCAGTAAGTAGCCCCAACGCCACTTTTCCCAAGCATCCTCCTCCAGTGATGTTTCTCTTAGTTTTCACATCTGTGAAATTTCTCTCGTCCTTTCCTATAGAATGTGTATGTGCCTGCAATTTTTTGTTAACTCACAGGCTGGACAGCCTCACCTCCACCCCCAGGCTGGTGATGGAGCAAAATCTCCTGGAAAACTGTTTCTTAACACATGTAGGAGGACTAGGAGGTGATGGAAGCAGGCAGTGTGGATTTACAAAAGGGAAATCATGTCTAAACAACCGAAGAACCTACTTCAAAGAGGACTGCCATGGTGGGTGAAGGGAGTGCTATGAATGCTGCTCAGCTTCATTCTGCCCCTCTGCTCAGCCCTTGTGAGGCGCATCTGGAGTACTGGGTCCAGAGCTGGGCTTCCCAGGACAGTAGAGACATGGATGGACTGGAGGGAGTCCATCAAAGGCTGCAAATATATTTGAGGGTCTGGCACACCTGAGATATGAGGAAGCACTGGGAGAGGTGGGATTGTCCAGCCTGGAGAGGGCTCAGGAGTGTCTGATGGGGGAGTAGAGATGAGGGAGCCAGACCCCTCTCAGCGCTGCCCAGGGACAGGACAGCAGGCAGTAGGCTCACATTGAAAAATCAGGAAATTCCAGTTAAACATAAGAGAGAACCCTCTAAGTGTGACCAGGCATGGGGCTGGCTGCCCTGAAGGGTTGCCCTGGAGTCTCCAACCCTGGAGATACTCAGACCAAACAGACAGGGTTTTGTGGGATGGAAACTCCATTGTTTCTGTAACATCTTTCCCACCCCCTTGCTGTGGCAGGTCTTGCCCAAGCCAAGCAATGACTCTTCCTGCCAGTGCTCCTCCCTGAGACAGTTGTAAAATCCCAGGCAAGGGCTTTCCCCTGCTCTCCAAGGACCTGTGCTCAAGTCTGCATCCCACAGCCTTGCTTGAATTTTACTCTGCTCACTTTGCCTTCTTCCCCAGCCCTTTTGGTTTCACCCCCTCCCAGGCGAACTCCTGCCTCCAGAGGGGAAGACCAGCACCTCGTCAGCCCTGCAGAGCTTGGAGAACAAGTACAGTGTCCCATGTATGGGATACGGGGTCCAGGGTCTGACATGGCTTTACAGCAGCCAGGATACAGACCAGCAGGGTGCAAGGAAACAGAGCACTCTTGTGCTCTGGAATTGCTCTTTGCCAACAGAAACATCCTTCTGGGAACACAGCACACCCAGGCACCCCTGAAGGCAGTGCCAGCCTCCCCACAAGCCTCCAGTGCCTTGATCCCATCTGTGGGGCATCTGGGCTGCTGCTCCGGCTGCCATTGGGAGGTGGTGCTGAGTAGAGTCTTACCATAGCCTTACAACCCCATTTACGTGCATGTTGCTGAAAACTGCACAAAGCCCCTTGTTTCCATGGATTTCTTTTTAAGCCAGAAATGGGAAGTTTTCCCCTGAGTCCACTGAAAAACTTCAGAATGACATTGCTCAACCTAAAACAAGCTACAAGCTACAGCTAATGCTTTTGTATTTGTCCTGCTGTGTGAGCTGACCTCCTTTATTTTAAGGGCTGTTCAAGTATTCATAATGATCAAGTGCCTTTCTATTACCTGACCCACTAAGAGAACTTAAAGGCCTCCCAGACCATCCACAAATTAGAACAAACTCGGGGTGAGGGGAAACCCCTCATGGCCTATAAAAAAGCTGAAAATACACTAAATCTTCCTGGCTACCAGCTCTAAGAGAAGATCGCAGGATCACTCGCATTCACATTTTTATTCCAGTTTATAGACATTTGCAAACTCCAAAGCCAAGAGGAATGAGACCATTCTCTTTGTCGAGAGATACTGGTCTTTGATCTCAGCTTTATTATAAAGTTTCCCCATACATTATGCTAAAGAAACGCGAAGAAAATGAAGAAGAAGGAAAAAGCCATCCTGGTTGTGCAAGCCCAAACCATACGAAATCTTTCCTAGCAACATATGTCGAAAGTAGCTAACGCACATAAGCAGCATAGAAACACGAGGTGGGATTTTTTGTTTTTAAATCCAGGAGGCAGAGGGCTGGAAGCTTGGCAGAGCAGGAGAGTCCTTACCTTGCCAGTCCTCAGGACATGCGCTGCTGGGCCCCTCTGCCTGCTGCTGTGGCCGGGGCTGCTGAGCGCAGCAAGAAGCATCAGCAACTGTCAGCAAGCCTGACCTAGATAGCTACACCAAGAAAAACTGAGAGTTTGCAGTCTGAGTCAGTCCATGGGAAAACCCAGCATCCCTTAAAGGAACAGCCTTGGGGTGGGGGGGTGGTGGGGGTGGTGGTGTGTCTTTTAGTCCTTAAGTTGTTACAGAATTTGGAATCACCATGACAAATTCAAGCCCATCCAAAATGGATTTTTGTGATCACGTTGCTGCATGTGAGGAGACAGAAAACTAGTGGAGAGGTCCTAGGGAGACGGACAAAAAAACATTTTTATGCTAACCCCAGAAGCCTACCGTGAAAAACTCCTTAAGGACTGAGCTGGCTTTCCCTGGCTACAGATGTCAGTCTCTCTGTTTTGCCAGTTCCCAGTTCCCAGTTCCTCTGGGAATGCTACAGGCTGCAGACCCCTGGGACCGGGAGCAAAAGAGGCCAAGGCTTCAGGGCTATTCTTCTGCTCTCCATTCCACCACAGCTCCCAAACCTCCCCACTGCAGAGCCCATCGCTTCCTTTTTCATGTCTGTTAAGAGTTAACCTCAATAACAGTGTTAACCTCATTAGACCTGCAACCACAGGAAATACCGCATGGCTTGCCGCCTCTGCCCTCCCAAGAAAACATTAGGGAACATAATTTCCAGCCCCCCGGGGCAAGGTAGACCTTTCCTCTGCCAGCAAGCCCCAGCTGCTCTGGGTTTTGACTGATCCATGTGGGGCTTTTTGTGAAAGCAAAGGGTGGCTGGAAGTATGGGCATCAGCCTAAAGAGGGGAAGTCTTACCACATGCTGAACCTACATGTAATACATCCATATGGACGGTTATATGCACACCCCAGGCAAGATCGGGAGGGTTTTAGTGAGAATTTTAGAGTCAGTTCATTATGAGTGTCTTTAATGTATTATGTAACCAAAGTATTTGTATTAATGTATCAAAAAGCACTTTTGAGGGGTCTCACCTTGTGAGTAGGCTTTACTGCAGCTTACAGGTTCTGGTGCAGAGGGGAGCAAGCCCCAAGAAGGGTCCGAGAGCAACCCCAGCCCTCTCTATAATGCCACCGGGTCTGGGGGGCATCTGCCCGTGTGACATAGCTGGGGCTTAGCAACAAGTGCCGGCTGGGATCTGCTGCAGGGCACACATTTGGGCTGGAGATGCATGTCTGGGGCCGGACAGCACCACAGGTGTGCACATTTGGGGCTGGGGCAGCACCATGGGCCTTCACTTTTGCAGTGGGAGAGCATTGCAAAGTCTGCTCATCTGGAGCCAGGCCCGGGCATCTGGATCTGGGGTAGCACTGTGCATACACACATCTGGAGCTGGGCCAGTACTCAGGGCAAACATATCTGAGCTCAGACAGCTAATCTGGAGCCTGGGCAACAACGTGGGGACGTACCTCTGGTGCTGGCACAGTGCATCAGTGTGCCTCTAGCCAGGGTGCATCGTGGCTGCTTCCCAGCACCCAGTCAGCCTCAGCAGCTTCCTGGGTGGGTGTCGCAGCCCCTCTGAGCTGCTGCTTCCCATATATCCCAATTTGGTTTGTTCACATCCACCATCAGTCTTTTCTGGTGCCAGTTAAATTCCTGTCTTCTCATCTCCTCCCAAGAAGGCATGGTGAGCTGGGGCTCAGTGTCCCGATGCAGCCAGCCTTTGGGAAGGAGGGGATCAGTGCGAGAGTTCATGGCGTTGTCTTTCCCATGGCTTCCTCTTTCCTGTGCTGACAAAAACCAGTTGCTTCAGCCTTCCTCGGAGGCAGGATACACTGCCTGGTCTTTCCAAATCCCATCGTGCCTCTTGTTCCCTTTGGGGCTCTTTGTGATTTTCGTATGTCTTCCTTACACAAGGAAGATTTCCCTTGGGTCTTAGGGTGCTCCCCAGCCTTTTTCCAACCAAATGCCTATCCAACTGACTGGCCCATGGCATGCTCACTGTGTCCGGCCCAGGATTGGGGCCAGATACCCTCTTTCCCACCAGCACTTTTTCCCTATCCCCAACCTGCCTTAGTCACATTGAGCACTTTGTGCCCCTTGTCCCCTGGTAGCACCCATGCTTTGGGGGGCAGCCGCTGGCTCTGAATTGAAGTGGCCAAGAAAATACGTTGGGCAGCATGGGGGCCGTGGTGCCTCGCTCCCGCCTCCACTCTAGCATGAAAATCCCAAACTGCACGGCCGCCCCCACGCAGGCGATTGCATCTCACAGAGACTTCCTCACTGACTGCTGAGCCCTGCCCCTGTGCCAGCCCCCCATCCGCCATCGCCACCAGCACCGGGTGCTCCCAGATCCTACCATCTCCTCTATGTCACACTGACCTACCCTCTGCCCCTGGCCCCTGCAGAGTACCAGGCTCTGAAGCCCCTTTCCTATCTCCCTGGGTTGTCCATGCTGCCTCAGAGTAACCGCCAATTTGGCACTGGGCAGAAACCTCTGAGTGAGCTGGTTGCTCACTCAGATTTAAATGGATTAATTTAACATTTGTTATGTTTGGTGGGCTTGCTGCTGGCCAGGCACACTAAAATTACTGTAGTGAGTCAGAGGCTTAGTTTAGCAGGAAGGAAAGGTTGGGCCAGAACAGACTTTGCTGCCAAAAGCAAAGCACTTGTGTCATACTCAGAGCTGTGCTTGGCACTGGGGGCACAGGGGACACGGGACGCGGCCATCCCAGGCATGCTGTCCTGGAGCAGGCACCAGCCACGTCCTCTTCTCACCTGCATTGCCACAGTCACACCTGCTGCCCAACAAACCCATTCACCCAGAGGGTCCATATATTTCACCTGAAAACTGCTGTGATGGCATTTGTGCTGCTGCTGAGGAGATGAGGAGCTGCACCCATGGGGGCTTCCCTGCCCCCACCAGTGGTGGTTCACTGTGTGCCAGCAGGTCTGCAGCACCCTGTTCATCACCACAGGGTCAATGGTGCTGCTGGGAGATGATGGGTGTGCCAGCAGGAGTGCAGGCCTGGGAATCAGGGCCTTTTGCGTCAATCCCACTGGCACCGGTGTCTGGGCAGGGTTAGGTTCCTCTCTGCTGTTAGAGGAGTAAATATTTCCAGTTCCAAACCCACACTGCTGTCAGGACTTAGCACAGGAATGAGGAAGGTGATGCCAATGAGAAAGCTTTGTTGATCATGGGATTTGGCCAGGCTAAAAGAACATCCTAGATATAGGAAAGTTGCCCCTGGGCTTTAAAGTTGTTCTGTCCTTCCTGCAGCCTGATGTGAGCTGTGCCCCTGCTCCTTCCATGCCCCTTCACCCGGAGTGGAGCAGCAAGCAGGGACACAAATCAGCCAGGAAAAACAAAGGGAAGTAGGGGCAAAGAGTTTGCTTTCACCTTGCGAGGGAAAGGAGGGAGGATGAGCATGCTGGGGCAAGTGGGAGTGTGCCAGGGGATGCGGGAGTGCACTGGGGTGAGCGGGAACATGCCAGGGCAAGCAGGTGTGTGCCAGGGCAAGTGCAAGTGCATTGGGGCCAGTAGGAGTGCACTAGGACGAGCGGGAGTGCATCAGGGCAAGCGAGAGTGCACTGGGGCGAGCAGGAGTGTGCCAGGGCAATAGGCTGCAATCCCTATTTCATGCTGAAGGCCACAGGGATTGGCTGTGCCCAGGCAGGTCTGGATGTGGCAGGGAGACAATTAAGGATAAAGCTCTCAGAAAAGGACCCTTTCCTCTGCAAACACTGTTGTGGCCAAGGGCAACAAACATCCCTCAGCTGACTTACTTCTTCCCATCCGGAATGACACTACAGTGGTGGGGCTGAGGCTGCTGAGCTGGGACTCATCTCAAACCCCCCTTCACCCAGCCTGTGACACCCCATGCCCACCTTCCATCTCTGTCCCCACCCCAGCACATCATTCCCATGGTCGCCCATGCCAGCTTTGTCCCACCAACCACATGCTGTCCCCACGTTCCCCTCACAGAGTACAGTACACCCCCGTCTGCAGTGGGCACCCCTGCATCTGCCCCAGGGAGGGCCCACTGTGTCCCCATCCTGGTACAGCCACAGCCCCTCAATGCAAGCTTCGTCCCCAGCTGAGAGCAGGATGTGTGGGCGGTGGAAAGCAGATAACCACAGCAGTGACTGCATTAGGTGTGTGTGTTAGTTCTTGTTTTCCAGCAAAATCCTAAACAATATTGGGTTTTCTGATGTAACCTATGGGGTAAGTGGTATTTTTTTCAAGCTGCCATATTTCGGGGTTTTTCCACTTGATAGAATGTAGCCCAGAGGGGAAGATTTAATCTCTGAAAGGGAAAGGCCTGCTGCCAAAATCCTGTGTGCAGGGTCACCCAAGGGCAACAGCCTGAAGGGTGCAGGGCACCGCCACCTGGCCATGCTAGTGACAGCAGTGACAGCTGCACCCCCCCAGCCCATGCCCCCTGCCCCTGCTTCTGCTGTGGGGAGAGAGGGCTCCCCCCTGGGCCCCCTCCCAGAAAAGGGCACATGTTCCCTTTGACCCTGCAATGATGCCCACTCAGTGCCATGCCCCAGTGTCCACCCTCTGTTAAGCCCTCCCCATGCCTTCTCCACGTGGTGCCCCCCATACCAAGTCCCCATGCAACACCCCCATGCCAGCCCCTGCACAGCACCCTTCCTTCCATGCCCTTGCCCCACAAAACACTATCCATTTCTGCCCCCCGGCCCCTCTGTGCAATGTCCCCCATGCCAGATTGCTGGGAAATGCTCCCACATACATTGTCCCCCAGTGCTGGACAGTTGTGTGATGCCTCCCTATTGAATGCCCCCCCATGCCAGCCTCCTATGCAATGCATGTCCCCCCATGCCAGGCCTGTATTGGGATTCCCCTGGTGCAATGTCCCTCCATGCCAGAATCTTGCGCATTAAATACTGTGTGTGATGCCCCCTAGATCCCCATGAATGATGCTCCCCACTGCCAGAGCCCTGTGTGATCATACGCTGGTGCAATGCCTCCCAGACCCCTATGCAATGCCTTGCACCCCCCACGCCCAACCCCTGTGTGATTCCACCCGCCCCATGCAATGCCCCCCCAGAACCCTGTGCGACGCCTTGCACCCCCCCTATGCCCGACCTCCATGCGTTACCCCCTCCCTCCAGATCCCTGTGCAAGCCCCAAAACATTCGACGCCTCCGGCAGCCCCCGGCCACGCCCCTCGCCCCTGGCTCCAAAGCTCCGCCCCCCGCCCCGCCCCCGGCTCCATTGCCCTCATTCCCTGGCCCCGCCCCGCTCTTTCCTCTGGCTTCACCCCTGTCCCCGCCCCTTGTTTAATGACCCCGCCCCATCCCCTACTCCGTGGCCCCGCCCCCGGCTCTCCGGCCCCGCCCCGCCCCCCCGCAGCGATGTCGTCGCGGCGCTCGGCGCGCAGACGCCCGGCGGCCGGGGCCGAGGGGGGAGCCCCCGCCGGAGCCCCCGCGCCCGGCGATGCGGAGCGGGGCATGGCGGCGCCGGGCCTCACGCTCTGCCTCAAGCTGCTGGCAGCGGCCTTCTACGGGCTCAGCTCCTTTCTCATCGTCGTCGTCAACAAGAGCGTCCTCACCACCTACGGGTACGGCTGCGCCGGGCCCTTTGCACCCTGGGCGGCGCCCTGGGCGCTCCCTGCTTCGCGGCAATTCCCTCGGATGCCGTGTGCCAGCAGGCATCCCTGCATCCCCCTCATGCATACGCATCCCCTCGGTTTCCCCCATGCATGTACTCCCTCCACCCTATGCATGCTCCCCCCCGCCCCCCACGCATGCACTCCCACCCCACCGCATCCTCCCCATGCGTGCACACCCCCTCTCTCTATGCACGCACTCCCTCAGTACATGCAGTCCCTGATCTGTGCAAAACGCACACCAGCAGACTCCCTACTTGCACCCCCTCATTCTTTGGGCCCAGGCACCCACATGCAGATCCGTTCCTCCCCTTGGGGGCCTTCTGCAACGCTTGGTACCCCCGTACTGTGGCACCCCATGCACACCTCTCCATCCCCATGCGTGCCTCCCCCCTTCCCATGGGGACCCCCTGGGCAGTGTCCCCCCAATGGCTGTGGGCTCTGCAGGATTTGGGGCTGCTGCTGACCCCCTCCCCATGCATAGAGCAGGGTGTGTGGCTGATGCCCCTCCTCTCCCCCCCCCCACGATGTGGGTGCCCCCACTGATGTCTGCTCTCTGCCCACAGGTTCCCCTCCTCGCTGTGCGTGGGGCTTGGCCAGGTGAGTGGGGCCCACCCCGTTTCCCCTGTCCCCCCGTGCTGGGAAGCTGTTGGGCTGAACTCTGCTCTCTCGCAGATGCTGGCGACAGTGGCAGTGCTCTGGGCAGGCAAGGCGCTACGGGTGGTCAAGTTCCCTGACCTCGACAGGCACGTCCCCCGGCGGGTAAGCCCCCTCCGTGCACACCCCTCATGCACCCCAAGGCTGGGTGGTGGGCTCTGCTCCTTGCCTGCAGTGGGTGCCACCAGCTTTTGGGCAGCAGGATGCTCCCTGCCCCAGGAGCAGTTAGCCATGCAGGAGCCTGCGCCACAGAGCTGGGACATGTGTTTGTGAATGTTTCCATTGTGGGTGGAAATAATTCCATATAAATTTATAAAATGAGGGTGCTGCTGGTCGCTTACACTGTGTGTTATCCCTCTCAAAATTTTCTAGACGTTTCCTCTACCTCTCCTGTATTTTGGGAACCAGATCACAGGACTGTTCAGCACAAAGAAACTGAAGTATGGATGGCTTTTCTCTACTGGAGGGTTTACAGTGGGGTTCTTATGGGGGTCTGGTGTTGGCGGGAAGCTGCTGCTGGGTCCTGAGGCTTTGCAGGGGTGTGAGTGATCTGAGCAGGAACTGCTTGGGGCGATATGTTTCCTCCTCTGCCCACATTCATACAAGCCACATGCGTATTTCTGAATGCTTTCCCTAGCCTGTGGGCACAGAGGGATGGGGACCTGGCCCTCACCCACCATAGCTTAGGATCTGAGGTCCCTCTCCCTGACAAGGTGTAACATGAGCAATGCCACTCCATGTGTGGGAGTAATGGAGTTTCCATAAGGAAACTGGCAGGTTCTCCAGTGCTTTATTCTCTGGAGCCTGTTGCTCAGTGGGTGGCCCCAGGGCTGCATTTCTGCAGTGCTGGGCTGGGGAAAGCCCTTTTACCCTGCTAAACCTTCCTCTTGCAGCCTGCCGATGTTCACCGTCCTGCGAAGGTTTTCCATCCTGTTTACAATGTTTGCTGAAGGGTTCCTGCTCAAGTGAGTCTTCCCGGCCCCTTCCCTCGAGGGCTCTTGGTGACAGATACTGGTTAGAGTTACAGAAGTCTGAAGGTGTTGGAATACCATATAGTATGTCAGTGAGCTTTTGTGTGTCGGAGAGCTCAGGGGTTTTGGCTCTTAAGCGGGGTTTTAGGAACAAGTGTGGGTGGAGGAAGTGGATACGGAGAACAGCAATGTGTTACTTGTGGCAGTGATTTGCCTGGATCGGCACAGCCCTTTTCACTGAGCGTCCTGTGTGCCTGGAGGGAGCTGGACCAGATGCAGTGCCACGTGTATCTACCTGTCGGGGGAAGATAGATGAGCTCTGTCTCTGCTTGCAGCAGCCTGGCTGTGCAGCACAGTTTTGGAGGTGGGAGGTGTTGTGCCTGGCTGCCCTTGCTGATGGTTCTTCTCCGCCTGGGTGCCCACTGAGACCCCACACTGCTTGCACCAGGTGCCAGCAGCCCCCTCCCAGAGGAGGCACTGAGATGCTGGGGTGGTCCTCATGTGGTGCCAAGCACCCAGATGAACCGTCCTTTGTAATAGGCAGAGTTGTAGGACTCTCTAAACTTGTACCTCATTGATGCTAAGTTATTATTTTGCTTTAAATTAGAGAAAATTGTCTAAAAATGTCTTGCTTTCACTTGCTGCTTTTGCATGAGTTGATGTGCTTGGGGTTTTCTCGCTTCTCCCCACCCCCAATTTGTCCTGGGAGGAAAGGCTTCTCCCTGCTTTTCTCCAAAGTGCTTCTTCAGTGAAGATTTAACTGTGGGTGACGCAGTGTCCTCCTGCATCTCTTTTCAGGAAGAAGTTTTCTTGGGGTATTCAGATGACAGTATTTGCCATGATCATTGGTGCATTTGTAGCTGCCAGGTGAGCTCCAATTTGCTGTCCCCTCTCCTCTCTCTCGGAAGGGTCCCCATCTGGGGCAGCCTGGACCACGTTGTCTTCCCAGAAGGGAGAGTAAATGCTGACTGTTTTTTTTTTTACCCTTAGACATACTAACAAGTAGGAAAGAATGTTTTACTGAACCCAAATCCTAGTCCCTCCTCCCATGATTAACTTTTTCTGACAACTTAATGGCTAAGCAGAAGGTGGAAGGAATCTTGCAAGCGTTACACTCTGCACATGTATGTTTTTTTGCTTTCCCAGTGCTGACTTGGCATTTGATCTGGAAGGGTATATTTTTATCCTTATTAACGATGCCTTAACAGCTGCAAATGGTGCCTATGTGAAACAGAAGCTGGATTCAAAGGTAGGCTGACCTTCGGCTTCGTTCTGGGCATTTCGGTGTTGTGCTTGGTTTGGCAGCAGCTTGCATCTGAGGGGCAAAATGGGGAGGCTCAGCTAATACCACTCCATCCCTCTCGCAGAATGTCCTGTCCAGAAGACTTGGCAGTACCACTGTGCTGCTCTCAGTGCCAGTGCCAAACGGCACCGACCAGAGCCGTGGCCCTGTGCCGTTTACAACTGCAATCCCTTGTGGCAGCAAAGAAATGGCATTTTGATTGATGATGGCCATAAAGCCTGTTGCAAGCTAGTTGCCTGAGTCTGTTACAGATGGACTTGTTTTGATCTGAAAAGTCTTTTCCAACCTAAATGATTCTGTAATTCTGATTCTGTGGTTTACATATGTATTTATATGTATATATGTGCACATATGTGTGTCTCTGTGTGTGTATTTATGTGCATATAAATACTCCAACTCTTCTGTCTCTGAGAATCCCATGTGGATTTACCTCACAAGAGCCATTTTTTCAGTAGCAATATGAATAAAGTTTTAAGTTCCCATTTGGAACCAAATTAAATAGATGGATATTTCTTATTTCTAGGAGCTGGGAAAATACGGTCTGCTATATTACAACGCACTGTTTATGATCCTTCCCACCTTGACCATTGCCTACTTCACCGGAGATGCGCAAAAGGTAGGATTCTTGCCCCCAAAAGTGGAATCTTTACAGGCAAAATACCTTATGGGCAAAATGGGTTGCATAGAAGAGCATTTTTCTGTTTGTTATAATGCACTTTTCTGTAACTTCGCTTTCTACGTAAAATGAGAAATATCCAAAATGCAAAACTACAGAGTAGTTCCTTATCCCCAGTTTGCAAATAAGTTCTGCGTAGCATCCAAGGAAAGAGGCTGGGGCAAAGTATCGTTTGAGGCCAGGTTTGGGGTAGAGAGTGAAGCTGTGTAAGTAGACAGTAACTGTAAGTCTTACGTTGGGCTTCAAATCTATGGAGTTGCTTCATTCAAGAATTTTTGTAATGCTTCAGGGATGGGGAAGTGTGAGAGCAGTAAGTGAAGCCACATATTATTTATAACAAAAAGAAGTGGGATAGTTTTAGAAGAAATGGGCTTCTCCAGACTGCTTTCAGTCCTGCCCTCTCACTGTGTTGGTTCTTAACATTGAATTGCTCTGGAGGTTGGCTTGCCCGTGCTGCCCAAACAGGGCGCGATCTGGTTTGCACACAGTTCTCTATGTTTGAAATTCATGTTGTAGTAGGTTTACTGTTATGACAGTCACTCATGTGCAGCTCTACTCGGTCAGCTTTCCTGAGCAAGAGCACTCACTGCTCATGCCTGCATGACGGAACATCCCTCTCCAAGGACAGGGAAGGCAAATGCGGAAGGCTGGAGTTGCTGCCCACCCAGACCCTGTTGAGTGGGTGCTGTGGGTGCCAGTGGTCACTGCTGATGGCCCTGTCCTGTCACCCCCAGCCAGCAATGTTTTTTCTCTCCTTAGGAGCTTAATGATCTGATAATGAGCCCTGGTGAGCAGTTGCTAAGATAATGAGCTGTGATTAGGAAGGAGAGGTAATTGCTGGGTGAAGGTAGCTCAGACTACCCTTCAGAAAGAGCAACTCAGTGGGATGTGTTTAGGGATAAAGTGCTCATTTATTAGCAGGAGCTGGTGGATGGGGAGCAAAATGTTGCTCTCTGTTGCACTGTGCAGCCTCTGTTAAGCCTGTGGAGAAATCGCCTGTTTGGTTTTGGTTTTTTTTTTCCCCGTGAATAAACTTCTTTTTCCCTGGCCAGGCTCCTGGCAGCCAGAGGCAGACAAAGATACACTCTGTTGGGGCTGCTGCCAGGAAACTCCACGTTTACAGCCTGATAAAAAACCCTCTTGTGAAGGATGTGCAGCTGAACGCGTCTCACATGGGGATGGCTCCTGGGGCAGAGCTGGG
Organism: Tapera naevia; assembly: GCA_033556795.1. Lineage (NCBI taxonomy): Eukaryota > Metazoa > Chordata > Aves > Cuculiformes > Neomorphidae > Tapera > Tapera naevia. Next base: position 348,547 of record JAUMJJ010000198.1, on the reverse strand, counting down.
GTGGGGGGCTGCATCATGGGGGGCCATGCTGGGGAGGGAGGGGTCTGCATAGGAAACCTTCCCGTGGTACTCATGCATGCGGCTATGTTAAATCTTGTAGTTCATTAACAATCATCAAAGGTGACGATGTCTCATCATGCCACACTTTGTGAGTGGCAGAAATGGGTGTGATGGTGGTGAGCAAAATAGTTTCTGGGGGTGAAAGGGATGAACCACCTGCAGGAATCAGCAAATCATAAATCATAGAATGGTTTGGATTGGAAGGGACCATAAGGATCATCCAGTTCCACCCCTTCTGCCGTGGGCACAGACACCTTCCACTGGATCAGATTGCTCAAAGCCTCATCCAGCGTGGCCTTGAACACCTCCAGGGATGGGGCATGCACAGCTTGTGCCAGTGCCTCACCACCCTCAGAGTGAATAATTTCTTCCTAATATCTAATGTAAATCTCCTTTCAGCTTAAAACCATTACCCCTTGTTCTATCACTGCACTCCCGGATAAAGAGCTCCTCCACAGCTTTCCTGTAGCCCCTTCTACATAACAAGCCCAGCTCTCTCAGCCTATCTTTGTATGAGAGGTGCTGGCATTTCATGTCCTTATTGGAAAGGACTGTCCCAGCTGCCTGGCAGGATCCCTGTGCTCCTGGCAGCCCTTTTCTCAGGAGGTGGCAGGGGGGCAGCCATCACACTGCCCTGCCCTGCCCTTACCTTTTCACTGCATCACAGGCTGGTTGGGGTTGACCGGGACCACTGGAGCTCACCTGATCCAGCCCCCCAGAGCAGGTGGCCCAGGACCATACCCCATTGACTTCTGGGTGTCTCCGTGGTTGGAGCCTCCACCACCTCCCTGGGCAACCTGTGCCAGCACTTGGGCACCCTCCCAGTGAAAAAACGTTTCCTGATGTCCAGAAGGACCCTCTTGCATGTCCGTGTGTGCCTGTGGCCTCTGGCACTGGGCACCCCTGGAAGAGCCTGGTTCTGTCCTGCCATCAGCCTCCAGCACCCTCCCCTTCCTACAGGTGTTTGTACTCATGGATGAGATCTCCCCAGGTCTGCTCTAAACCAGGCTGAGCAGCCCCTCTTCTCGCAGTCACTGATGGGCGAGGTGCTCCAGTTCTTTGAGCATCTTGGTGGCCCTCGCTGGTCTCTCCCCAGTATGCCCATGTCTCTTTTGTACTGGGGAGCCCAAGCACTGGACCCAGCACTCAGGGCTGTCCTCACCACTGCCGAGCAGAGGAGAAAGGTCCACTCCCTTGACCTGCTGCCAGCACTTTGTCCGGTGCAGCCCGGACATCATTTCCCTTCCTTGCAGCAAGGACGTGTTGTTGGCTCACGGGCAGCCTGGTGTCCTCCAGCCCTTGGGGCTGTTGTGCAGAGCTGCTTCCCAGCTGTGTGGATCCAGCATGTCCTGGTGCAGGAGGTTGTTCCTCTCCAGGGGCAGGACTCCACGCTTCTTATTGAGCTACATCAGCTTCCTTATGACCCATGTCCCCAGCCTGGCTGGCAGCACCCCTCTCTGGCTTCCTTCTGTGTTCCCATTGCAAATCATCTCCTGCTGCTGGAGCTTTGGTCTCAGAGCCATCCCCAGACCTGCAGCTGACCAAAATGTGTTCAGCTGCATGTACTGTAACTTCCAAACAAATAAACAAACAAAACCCCAACAAAACAAGCCCTACCATGAAATCCAGGCTTCTTTTATCCATTTTGTCAGCACCATCTCCAGAGGTTAAATTCCCCTGGGATGTGCTGTCTAAGTGTTGTGGTTTGCAATGGACGAATTGCAAGGAGGGCAATTCTGGACAGCCGCTGGCTGGGAAATGCCTTTCCTGGTCCCTCCTCCTGGTAGGACTGTTGGTCACCACTGCTTTTTCCCAGAGGGGTGTGCTGGGTGCCACTGCAGACAGGAAATGATGCTGATGTGGACAAACAGCTGTCCCACAGAGCCAGCAAATCACACTAGGCTATGTTTGGGTTTGTTTTTTCCTGCTGTGTTGTGAAAACCAATGTGAGGGGTTTGCTTCTTGTCTTGCTGTGAATTGCTGCGATTCCTTCTCCTCTTTCCCCTCCTCTAAGGTCCAGGTTTTGTTTCTTGCAGGCAATGGAGTACCAGGGCTGGGCAGACGCGCTCTTCATCATGCAGTTTACGCTGTCATGTGTAATGGGGTAAGGCTGTATGCTGCCTGCCTCGCAGGGCTGCAGTGCATCTGTGGAACCATGGGGTGCAGGGGAAGCCTCACGGTACCAGACCTGGTGCATTTTGGTGGCAGGAGCCTTTCTGGGATAGAAAATAATAAGAAATCTTTATCCCTGGTGGGGATACCATTTCTGAGAGCCATAGCAGGTGGAAATTGTTTCCCACTCTGCTTCAGTGCAGGTTTAGCCAAAAAGTGGTGGCATAAATACTGCTTTAGAGGAGAGGGGGAGAGATGCAGAGATGAATGGCAACGTGCGAAGCATGTCCTGGAGCCTGATGTCAGCAATTCTTCCTGCAGGTTTATTTTGATGTACTCCACGGTTCTTTGCACTCAGTATAATTCTGCTCTTACAACTACAATAGTTGGCTGCATTAAGGTAAGTGGTTTCTCTGCTGTCAGGCAAGCATTGGAGTAATCGTTGCTTGGGGCTGGTATTAAGCAGTGGCTTAGCTGGGACGCACCCTGGTTCTCTCCAGCTCTGCGTGGCCTGAGTCACCTCGCAGCTCCAGCCGGTCAGCGGGCGCTGCTGCCTGTAGGAGTGGAGCTGTTCCAGCAAAAGGCGTAAACAGCCTCAGGGCATCCGCAGCCTCCCTGCATCCTGCTTCACACTGCTTCAGTCCCCTGGTTCCACAGCAGCACGGGAAGGGCAGGCTCTGGGGCTTCTGGTGGGCATGGCATGGAGGGGAAAAAATCTCCAGTGGGATTAGTTTGTGGTTTATTGGGTTTTTTGCTGCTGAATGGAGTAGAAAGAAACTCTGGGCATGTGTGCGTGGTGGTCGCCGCAAGCAGCTCTGCTTGGCACTGACTTCTGTTCAGCTTCCCTGGGACTAATGACATGCAGACCACCCAGAAACAGCCATAATCCTCTGGATCAACTCAGCCCAACAAGGTTGCTGTAAAATAGATGGGCACTCTGTGGTGTCATTCTGGCTTTAGTGCTGGTGTTGAGATGAGGGAGAGCATCTCACCCCCAGCAACTACAGCCTCCATTTGGGAGAATTTCTCAGCAGCTCTAAACCACCGCCTTCGAGTGTGGTGTTGCCTGTTTCACAGTGTCTGCATCTGGGGTTTCCCATCTCTGTATTGCATTAACACATAGAGCATATGCTTGTAGAAACCTGTTGCTAAAATCTTGTTCCTTTGCAGAATATTTTAATAACCTATATTGGGATGTTTTTTGGAGGAGACTATATTTTTACATGGACTAACTTCATTGGTCTAAATATCAGGTAAGAACACTGTGCCTTTGCAGTTGTTATTTACGATTTGCAATTCAAAATTGCTGTGAACCTGAGATCGTTTGGCTCAATGCTTTTCTCTGACCCCAAATCCCTCTGTGTTGCGGTTGGTGCTGCAGCAGAGGAGTCAGTGCAGCGCGTGACAAGCCTTGTGCTGCTGGCAGCATCGCTTGGGCCCCACTTACAGCTCGGCCTATGAGGAGCCCCAGGCAGACACATGTTGTTTTAAAGACAGGAGAACGCACAAGGATATTTTAGCAACAAATTTAAGTTGTTCTCGAGTTGTGTATCCAAATTGTATAACTAAGGTAGCAAAATCAGCATTTCTTGGATTATTTCTCTTGCTGTGGCCCCACCTCGAGTGCTTTGTAAAGTTTTGGGTGCCACAGTATAAAAAGGACATTAAACTACTGTAGAGTGTCCAGAAGAGGACCATAAAGTTGGTGAAGGGTCTAGAGAGAAAATCATGAGTAGCATCTGAAGTCACTTGGTCTGTTCAGCCTGGAGGAGACTGAGGGGGGACCTCATTGCAGTTTACAGCTTCCTCACAAGGGCTGGAGGAGGGGCAGGCGCTGATCTCTTCTCTCTGGTGACCCAATGACAGGACCTGTGGGAATGGCAGGAAGATGTGCCAGGGAAGGTTTAGGTTGGGTATTAGGAAAAGGTTCTTCACTCAAAGGGTGGTGGAGCACTGGAAGAGCTTCCCAGGGAAACAGTCACGGCACCAAGCCTGACAATATTCCGGAAGCATTTGGACAATGCACTTGGATACACAGTGTGAATATTGGGATTGTCCTTTGCAGGGACAGGAGATGGACTTGATGGTCTTTGTGGGTCCCTTCTAACTCAGGTCGCTCTGTGGTTCTGTGATTTTTGTATTTTAGCACAGTGTTTGGAAAAGCCTCCTTTCTAGCCTGGAGAATATTTCTATATTGTAAAAAGTCTCCTCGTTCTTCCCCTGTCCTTCAGCAGGATTCCTTCTGTGGTGGAGCAGGTGCAGTACTAGGCTGTGGACTCAGGCTAGTGAGCATTTGAATAAAAAATAAACAAAATATCTGATCTTAGGAGGAAAACAAAAGAATTTTCTCGCAAATGGATGCTTGCAGTGGATCGTTGACCACTGGCACACCCATGGCTTTGACTTTTCTTTGGCAGCCGGTGTGTTTGTGGCTGCTCGGGCAGGTCTATAGAACTGATAAATGTGCTGGTGTGAAGGGCAGCATCGCCTGTCTCTGCTGGCAGCAGGTTGGTGCTGTGCAGAGCAGGAGTGAAACCAGCTGTGTAACTGTGGTGGCTCTGACCTGGGGTGTCTTGTTCTCCTCCCTGACCCTGTTTTGCAGTATTGCTGGAAGCCTGGTGTATTCCTACATCACTTTCACAGAGGAGCAAATGAACAAGCAGTCTGAAGCTGGCATCAAGATGGATATTAAAGGAAAAAGCTCTGTGTGACTAGGGAAGTGCTTTTTTTGGAAGAAACCTATTTCTGTTCAGCTGATCATGGGCAGAATGCGGGAAGGAATCCGGGGCATCTGCCCCAGATTAACGGTGATGCTCTTAATTTGCACAATCTAGATTGCTGCCTTTACAGATTATTGGGAAGATGACTGACTGCGTAGTGAAAAATAGGTCTGATTAAGTCTGATCGTGAGGATTTAATGGGTTTCTAATCATGCTGAGATCTGGCAGTAGAGACTGGCACAAGCATTGTACAGGTTGGAATCGCAGAGGACTCTGCTAGTGCTGAGGGCTGCACCCTCAGCATCCTTGTCTGCCTCTCCTCTCAGAGCAGTCACAGCTGGGCAGTGGGCACAGCCAGGGGTGGGTGCTGGGGCTGGCTCTGCCTGGACCTCTCCAAGCTTGGTCCCTCCGGCTGGGCGGCACCTGCTGCTATAGGAAGGTGAGGCTGTGGTACCTGGCACGATCCAGCTTCAAGGGGCAGGTGGAGCCTTCTCTTCTAGGAAAGCAGGGCAGAGGGAGGTGAGCACTGGTAAGTCTCCCCGCAAAGCTAATTCTGCAGGATGTGCCTGGTTTGGGTCAAAGCCCAATTTGTTGAATGTGTAGCGCTCTCTGAATTTATATTTGTTGGTTGCTTTGGGGGTTGTTTTTGTTCTGTTAACCTGCTTTTAAAGCTGGGTTTACCCTCCTGAGTTTCTGAGAGCCTTGTGAACATTCACCCCTCTCCTTCCTGCCCCAGGTCACTTTTACAAGGCTCAGTGATGTTCCCAGCATGAAAGTTTAACCTACCACCAGTGAGCTCAGCAGGGCCAGCAGCCTGCTGCACACCACTCTGGCATCAGAACCCCTTGGATCTGGGAAAGCTGCTGGCCATGCTGGGGCTGGCCCCACTGCAGGTACCCGCGAACGGCACTTTAGATCCAATGGGGAGTAGGAATAAGGTTTGCAGAACTGACATCCCAGCTGGCACCCAGAGCCACCTACTTTAGTCCAGAAAATCAGCTGCAAAGTGGGGGCTGATGCTCCTGCCCCTGCAGTCCCCTTCCCACCCATCAGCACTGTGCATGTGCCTAGAAAAGGAGACTTCAGTGGTGGTGTTTAGACAAGGCAATGGGAACCTCTTCAGCGCTGGTGGGATGGGTGAGGGCTCTATGGGTGCTGCTGCTTGTCCCTGCAGCACCAAGCACGTTTGGCAGCACCTGTGCTTCAGCTTTGGCCAAGCCCTGTCCCACAGTTGTTTTTTTTGATGTAGTAAGTTGTCTTCAGTTTGTGACATTTTTTAACATGTCAGGCAGTGTTAACTGATTTTTTTTAAAGGTTGTCTTACACAGCACTTCTTTCTAGGTCTCTCCTTGGATTGTCTTTTGGTTTTAAAAGAATTGTTTGTAATATTGGTTAGAAGAAAATTTTGGTAAAACTATATATTTACGAGGATTTTTTTGTCTACATTCCTTTGGTAACCAGGGAAATAGCTTCTATAGACAATATAAATTGTTTCTGGAAGATATTTGCTGAAAAAGCACCTACTGTTTGGCAAAGCTGTGTTTATTGGAACGCTGAACACTATGTGTGACCAGATTTTCTGTAACAGTGCTGCAGAAGCCTGATGTGCTGGTAGAGATGTGGTGTGAGTCTGCTGGCTGCTGCGCTGCCACCTGCTCTGAAATCCCATCCCTGGAGTCATCCTGGCCAAGTGTGCCAGAGCTGATGTCTCTGTACCAGAGCCAGGGACCTCCCTCGTCTCCGGGAGGGAGGGATGCTGGATGGGCGCAGTGGGACAGGAGTGGTTGCTGTATTTATAAAGCAGCTGGTAGCACAGGGCTGAGTCCATGCATTCCAGAGGAAGGAGTTGCTCTTCATTGGGATTCCCTCTCCCAGTGCAGAACTGGAGAAAGGAAAAATTCCCTGATCGTTTTTATTGCAGTAAAACATCAGATTTGCCATCCATCAGCTGCAGAGCTGATGCAGCTCTGCAGTGCCCCCTGCTGTACAGAAGCCCCTGAGCTGTCACCCATCAGCTCCAGGGAGCAGCTCCTGGTCCCTGCACTGGTTCCCCAGCAGCGCTGGGGCCTGGGCTCCTGTGGTCCCTGCTACAGCGCCAGCCGTACCACACTGAGCCCATCCCTCAGCCAGGCCTCTGCACGCACCTCGCACGCTCCAGCAGAGCTATTTCCAAATCACTGTTTGCCACCTTTGCTCCTCACGTTGCTGTGCGGAGATGTTCGAGGTCAGGCTGCCAGTTCTGTTGAAAGCTTTGATTTTTGTTCATTTTAGAATCTACTGGTTAGATTTGTTGCCCAAAGTGTGAAGTATTTTTAAAACTTAACTTTGTTTGTAACAGGGCACACGTCAGTGCCAGGGTCTGGACGGTATTTTATGCACTGGGAAAGTGAACAGAGGTCCTACAACAGTATTTTCTATGCTATTAATATACTAAAATGTTTTCTATATAGAATCTATTTACACAATGACCATTTTAGTGATTAAAAGGATGACCTTTTTATTTGAATGTATGACAGCAAAAAAAAAAAAAAGGATTTTATGTGCCTATGTATTTTTGTACTGGCATCAAATAAACCAATGACCTTCCCTCCTCATGTCCTGCTGGTGATGACGGAGCTGGCTGGGGCCAAATAAACCAGGGGTGCAGCCATGCTCCCCAGCACGCCAGCTGGAGTGTGTTTGTTGTTGCTGCTGCCTGTTCTCTGGTAGGGGTGGAGGAAGGGGGTGAGGGATGGCTCCTGGGATTTCAGCTTTAAATATTCGTTGAGGAAAAGATCTTAATGGGGGGGTGGGGGGGTGGAGGGGAACAGCTAATCAAACCAAACAACCCTTGTGCTTTGCTAAATTAGTCCCTTCCCTTCTCCCCAGTTTGCCCCAGCTCTTACATGGCCTTTAGGTGTGGTATGGGGGAAAAAGGCTCTGCGAGGTGCTTGATGCTCCTGTCAGAACACTGTTGGTGCTCTGTAAGGTAACTGCTTTGGGGTCAGCTTGCACTGGAGTAGTGCCCTGCGGCACCTTCTGCCAGGTGCTCTGGGCCTGCCTGGCTGCAGGTAACAGTAGCCTTGGGACTCGGAAATAAAAATTCACAGCCAGCCCACTGCCACCTTTCCCGGTCCTGGCTGCTCTTGGTGGCAGCACCAGCAGGACTTAGGGGAATGAAACAGTTCACAGTTCAATCAGCAAAGGGGGTTTGTTTCTGCTGTGTTCCCCACAGCAGTAACACAGTTGGTGCCCCACTGCTACCAGGGGATGGGGCATCCGTATCCTCTGTAAGCAGTGCTCTGCGAGCTGTTTTGATCAAAAAACTCAGGAATTTTTTATGCACAGTATGTTTAAAAAAATATTTTAATAAGCTTTTTCAGAATTGCAGACAGGGAGTGGGGGTAAGAGAAGGGAATTACTAACAGTGCAAAATTACTGTATGTGAAAAACCATATAAAACTAATCTGTGAATTTTATGTGTGTGTGTGGTTGGTTTCTTTAACCTCACGTTCAACCCTTCAGAAAGCTCAGCAAGGATTTACGCTGTTGGAGTGGATTCTCCGTTCAGGCTGCAGTCCTGACATATGGCATGAATCCAGGACAGTGGCTCCACCTGAACCCATCACAACAGTGCTTGAAAACCCAACCTGCGTGCCACGTGCAACTTGTGATCTTTGCACCGCAGTTTAGAAACATGATCAAACCCTTCTGGGCTCCAAACTGTGCTCAAGTCTTTTTAAATGAAATCAAAGTTACTGTAGTTCTAGAATTTTAAATAGCTTTAGTAGTGCAATGACTTATCAAGGTATAGTGGCTGCATTTTGAAGAACATGGACAACGTATTATATAAAACACCAGCATAAATGTAAATTATAATTAAGTATTCTCAAAGTCTAGCTGAGCGTTACATACTTGTTGATTATGGAATGTTACATCTCTTCTATGTATCACCAAAAAAAAAAAAGTAAGATAAAAACCAAAGCAACATTCCTGAAAATATACACAGTGCTGTATTTCACACACAAGCCTGAGACAATTCACTTACAAACTTTCCTATCACTTTTTGGAAGTATTTCCAACTTGCAAACAAAAATGCATAAAAACAGAATGGAAAATGGGGCTTTAGTTGCAAAGACGCTTCAAAGCACTGCACTACCCTCAGGCTGAAAGCCGTCTCAAGCCTGTCTGATACAAGGCTGTGATCGGTTCCTGTTAATAAAATGGATTGTAAAGTTAACAACAACCTCTTTCTAAAGCAATCAATCACTTAATTAACTGATTAATACAGGCCATACGTTAATGAACCTTACTCATGTGCCTCTCCACGTCATTGCTAGTTCTAGGCAGATGTCAGCTTCTGCGCGTCAGCTGAACCAGTCAGATTGGCTTATTCATGACATCCCTGGGAACAGCAGGTTAATAGACTCCAGTAACTCATCACGGTGACAGAGCCAGGCCAGATCCAGCGGATTTGGCTTTGGATCGTTAATGACCATAAAGTCCAAGTACACATAGTTGAGAAGCAAACAAAACCCTTAGCAGTTTTTTTTAGGTTGATACATTAGTTTCAAACCATAGGACCACACATTCAATACTGGAATCATGAAGACTCAGAAAATTTAAGTAAAAATAACCAATTAAAACCCAACACACCTGTAAGCCACAGGAGGAGGAGATAAGGTGGTAAATTATACAAATGAACAATTTTTCCTATTTTTAATATGTGTGTAGCTGTGACTTAAAAATTACACCCAATCATTAGTATTAAAAATGTTTCTATTTCATGGATGTAAACTCTACTTCAACAACTTTCAGATTGCACTATTGGGCCAATAAGCATCACCCTCTCCATGTGCTTTTATAAAGAATCATTGTTTCTTGCAGTTTGATCCTAAAATAGTTATCCATGCCTACTCCCACTTCTTACACACGTAACTCTCCATATACTGAATGTCTCTACGCGTATGCGCTGTACCGAGGATGTGTAAGTGATGTTTCCTGCTCCCACTGGAATACTCATCCATACATGGTCCACAAGTTCTCAGAAATTCATGATCAGGCTACCAGCTGCACATCTGTTTCTAACCTGAGCAGAGAGAATCCCTGGACCCACTTCCTGCCCTTGCTGTGCTCCGTGAAATGAAGAAGATGACAGACTGCAAATAAAGCAATGGATAATCTAACACCTGCTCTTGGTGAGCAAGGTTTAGTAAACTTAATCATTTGGCTGATGTGAAATTTATCTGAGCTCAAAATAAAATGAGAAAATACATAATGAAAGCAAGAAAATTTGTGCAACACAAGCATCACACTTAACACATTTTTACCATCACGCTTTGCCATTAAACAGAACTAAGAAAAATCATGTTTTGAAAATCAAACAACTTCTAACCATTCTTGATGCTAATTGTGTACTGTTTTCTGAGAAGAAAACAAAGTGTAGGTGACTAATGAGCATTTTTTAAGTCAATTGGTTTGGTTTGGGATTTTTTCGTTGGATTTTTTTTTTAGAAAAGAGTTCAGCAAAATAAAATGAAGCTGACATTAGACTCAGGATATCAATTCTCTCATAAAAGTTTACCAACTGTACAAGTTAAGAAAATTATACAAGCTTTTGTTTTAAGAAAGGACAGTTCAATCAAGACATAAGTACTGTAAAAATCTTTCAAAGGCTACAAAGAAATCTGGAAAAATACAGAATGTATTTCTTTAGCCCAGATAAAGAATATGGAAAGACATCATTGATGTCAACAATTTTACATATACAAACCTGACCTGGTTTATTTATTTACCTTTAAAAACTTCTATATATAAAAATAGTTGTGCTCATAACTTTCAGGATTCATTTGGGTTCCTTAACAATGGGGTGACATTTTCCTCTCGCTAGCATGAGTGGAAGACTCTGTGCCTATTCTGATGCGTGTCTTGGCATTCTTTATTTCATTTTAACTTCCTGCAACATTCGAACCAGCCCCTGCTTCAAATAGGATGCTTTGCTCATTTGTACGATGATTAGTTGGTGTATTTTATAACTATACACAGAAGTTTCTTTAGTGTATTAGGCTGGGAGTATTTTTGCAGAAATTCACTGATTTGTTTCTCACGTATTTTGAAGGACCTTAGAGCTCCCAAAACTACAGTTGCCAGCTCTACTGCTTTTCAGCACTGAAAAAAAATAAACAGATCTTAAGAGCCAACTAGAAAGTATTACAAAAAAAAAATCTCAGCAGATTGCTTTATGGAACTGGATTTTGTAAGGTAACCCATCAACCCTGAAAATTTTAGACACCCGAAATTTACTCCAAGGAATAAAATCAGCTCCCAATATTCAGTCATCCAAAGTTTCTAGCTCTTCAAACTTCCCATGTGAGTTTGCTTCTTGGAAGAACTCTGAAGAACCTGGACTCTCTTTTCCATTGCTATTAATTCTTCTTCTTTTTAGAGGTCTTTCATTTTTTTCTTCAAAATCACTTTCATTTCTTGAAGCTGAATGAGCCAGTTTTGGGTCACCAGAAAGAGTCTCAGTTTCATATCCATTTGTATCCAGATCCGTGTGAGGTGTTTTCTTGCCACTGGTAGGTCCGTTTACATGCAGTCCTTCAGTTTTTTCTTCATCCTTACTTGGCACCTCACCTGGCCCATTAGCAGACACTCCTGTGTTACGGAGACACACCGTAAGAAAGAGAACACAACTGTAAGCAGTAACAGAACAATATCTGTAATGGATAAACAAAGCAGAAGTCTAACCAGCCCACTGAACTACTGCTCTCCCTGCCCTCACTGTGTGATGAATGAGCAACTCGTCTGCATACATGACAGTTTATGGAAGCCCTTATAAACAATAACAGCCAATAAAATGTCCTGGAATCCCATACATGGGCACAGAGCAGTTGGACTGGCCTCACCTGGGCAGTTTCTGTAGCTTCCACTTGATTTTCACAATCTGATTCAGCCCCCAAGCTCCTCCCTCCTGTTGATAGTGCTTTCACTTCAGCTCCTTCGGAATGGCTGTCCTGTGATTTTGAGTTTTTGTTCCTTCACGAGTCATCGTGCCCTGGCTCTTCTCCCATTCCTAACTGCTCTTCAGTGCCCCACATTGGGTAAGAACAGCTAACAGTGTTCCTGAGACAAGCACTGGAGAAGCACTAGTGTTCTGCTCCCATCTCTGTTGTTTTCAGTATCCTGCATGGGGCTTCTCACAAAGTTACCATCACACACCCACGCTAACAGCAGAAGGCAACAGAGAACAGAAGACAATAACAGATTGTTTACATTTAAAAGGAAGAGTCTAGTGGAGATTTATCTTCCGTATGTGACCGTTGGCTAAACGAAAACATGTAGTTGTTGACACCTTACAAAAACATTTAATACTAAAATAGGCTTGGTTTTGGAGAAGCAAGCTGGACTTCTCATTTGGCGTTTTTGGCAACCTTGTTTAGGAGGGACAGGGCACACACCCACCATTCTGATTACTGTTGCTGGTTGTGCTGTCTTCCCTTTCCGACTGGCTGGTGCTGCTGTTGGAAGTTGTAGGCGGAGGGGATGGAGCTCTGCTGGAAGCAGCACTTTCACTTTCGTCCAGGAGACGGTCCATATAATCTCTACACAACAGAAACAGCATATTCAGCATCACCCTTGCTGTGTAAAAGATTGGTGTGAGTTGCACAAAAATATTCATTGCATGTACTGCAAATGTGGCCAATTCACACTGTATATCTTTTGAAATGCAGACTTCTCTTGCAAAGTTAACAACTTGAAGATCTCCTGTGTTGACTGGCCAAGGTGTGGTTTATCCACAGCAACTACATATTTGTTGACCAATGGCTGCAGCCAGCGTATATAAATTCAGCCTGTGCTTATGCTAAGTCCCATAACATCATGCGCACGCAGAAAGTTCAATATGCTGTGATGTTGGGGACTGGGTTTTCAAAGGCGACGCTCTCAGGCAGGTTCACACTAAGCTCTTGCAATTTGCTGTGGCAGTGATAACACACCATTAAAGTTAATGAATTTTCTGCATATACAGCTGCAAAACGGGTAGAGTTAAAAGTTGATCAAAAACTTGAGAGTTAAAAGGCATTTACATATCTGAAATCTATCACAGACCTACAATTTAGGTCACTAATAGTAAATCCCTTATGAAAGATTTAAACAAACAAAGCTGGTTGGTAAAGCCCTTGTATGTATGGTATTAGTCTGGATTAACTCCAGGAACTGCATATCCTCACAGTTAATTATACTGGAAATGATACTGCACCCTAAATTCCCACATCTGCAAAAGCAGTCAAGCACAGACAAGCACAATCCTTAATGACACTTCTTCTGATCACCATATGCAGTCAACTGCAAAAGAAGGATGTTTTAAGTGATTAACAACCAAAAATGTCTACTAATTTGGGCAAAATTAAAAATAAAACACAAACCACAAATAAGAGAGGGAGACAGACAGTCCCTGACAAGTATTTAAGAAAACCCAGCAGCTCTGGGTGCTTCTCTGCAATGGTCTGCTTTATGAAGACACAGATGGCAACTCTTAAATGTCACAATGCATGCTCACTTCAGTGGTCCACCAGACAGTTCTAAGATGTTTAAAGAGACAATAAGATTAAAAAGAAGGATGAACAGAGAAGCCAGAAACAAATGAGAATAAAAAAATAATAGTCAAAAGACTTGGAGGAAGTTAGCAGAAAGAGTGGGATATTAAAACGACAGCATTGGAATGAAGGGTAGAATATGTTGGCTCACTTGCTCTGATTTGAGGGAGGAGATCACACAGCCGTGCACAGACATCTCCCTATTTGCCTAGCAGAGAGATGAATGGAGAAAGGAGCCACACACCCCCAAAAATGCCCTCATATTGGGTACTGAGTTGGCCAGAATTCTTGCCAAGCAACACATTTCAAGAATATACTACAGCATGTAGCACAAATCCCACCTGAAACTTGTGACTAATGCCTTCCTACAAAATGTGTATTTAAAGTAAAACAAGTATTTAAAACATCCCACATAGTTGCAAAAATGTTACACTTGTGAAACATTTAAATAGAAAACAAACTAAATTAAACAGGAGTTCAGTGCAAGTTGTTGGTCTTATTCCAAATAAATATATTTTAGAAATTACATAATACGCTCTAGTAAGCTTTTCTTACACCTTAGCACTTTTGCTGCTGCAAACTGGGACTATGGAATCCCTAGGCTGTTGTACCACTTCAGATCAGAGCAGTATAAAACACAGATTTAGATCCAACATGTAAAAGCTCATAAAAATAATACACATCTTACGTTACACCAGGATGAAGATTGTATTTCTTCTTTCCAAATCGTGTCTGCTGCGCAAAGAAATCATAACGCTCTGACTTCTTCCACATGTAATAAAATGCAACACACTCACCGACTGATCTTGTTCGTACCTAGGAAATACATGCCATGCAAATTTTGATGAATTTAAGCACGTTTTTGGCAAAAAAAGCGCTACCATTTAAATCAAAAGGCATGGAATTCAAAGTCTATGCTTCATACAACATAGGAAACAGTGGAAAATATTGACTCAAAATTTCAGATGCCCAGAAAGTGAAGTGCAGAGTTTGATACTGTTTCTAAGAATACTTATGGGGTGCTGCAAGCAACAGCTTCAGGAGAAATATTCCAGTCTGTTTCACCAGTCTGTTCAAGGCCAGAGTAAGGCTCTAGGGATCCAGATTGTCCTGTATGTAAGCACAGCAGGAGTTTTGCCCTCTTCTGAACTTTGGGTTCACAGCCACAGTTACAGAGGATTCTGGACTTTAAGAAAGCAATTTGGACAAATATATAGTAAAAATTATATGAAGTAAATACAGCCATTGTGAAGGAAGTTGAGGATAAGAATTTATTTACTATTACATTGCTTTGAAAAAAAATTGTGAGAACTACACTTAAAATCAGTGTTTACCTTATTTGCCTGAATCACGTGAAAATCCTTGCCATAGACTTTCAGCCCTTGTTCAAAGTTCCTGCATTCTTCTTCCGTCCAAACAGATAACTCTTCTATAGCAAGAAAATGCAATAAAGAAAATACTTAACAAAAAAGCACACGGTCAATAAAAGAAAACTTAAGTGACAGAAAACATATGCTGTATTCAAGTTTCTTTCACCACCTGCTGATTAAATGAGAACTCCCTCCAGAAATTTCATTGGCTAGTACAAAAAGGAAAATCCTCCCTTCTAGTGAGTATCACAGAATCATAGTAGGTGGGAATTTGGCTGCCTTAACCTGCTAGTTGGTAGGGATTGTTACAAACGGTCCCTAACTCCAGCCCTGTTGCATGGGGAAAATGACTAGGCAGCAGGAAGAAGAAGATGGGCTTAGAAACGTGTTCTCACTGTTCTGTTCCTAGAATCAAAGGAATTTGCCAGGACAGAGCACAAAGAAATTTAGGCTATGAACTCAAATGGGCTGCTGGTATTTGGAAGAAGCAGGGGAAAAAGCATAAGGAATGAAGTCTTCTTTACTGCTGGCAAGAACCAGCAACGATAGACTCTTAATTCCGGCCAGGCAGAAAAAGAAATAGTTCTGCTTATACTACTGGGTGGGAAATCTTGGCCCACTGAAGCCAGAATAAACTTCTAATAACTTTCGGTCACACTTCTAAGAACTTAATATAATTTGACCTCGTTGATTTGTAAGGTCATGAATAATTAAGGTTTAAAATAGTGGAAGAACAAACTAATCTTCTCTATTTGATCATTCTTGTCTTGTGATTCATACAGCAAACTCTGGAGAAGCCACAGGTTTGAAGGCAGAACCAACTGATCAATGTGCAAGGAAAATAACATGTGCCTTCTCTTCTTTTCCTCTGAGTATAAAGATGAATACCAAAACAGGAAACGTTTAAGGCTCCAAAAGCATCTTTAAGATCAGGGTCTTTTTATTCTTATACTTTTTTAAATACAAGGTTTAGTTACTCATTCCCCTTTAATTAGAAGTGTGAATTATTTCATTTCGTATTTCATGTTCCTTCTACTAACTTATGATGACTGAAAAGGTTTAGATGAACAAAATGTCCAAGAAACGTACAATTCAGTTGCTAAGAAGCAATCTTAAATTTTTACTTGTTTTTAAAGTCATAGATATAAATATCAAGTGTTATTAACAGGAAATTAATTAACATGTCCTCTTTGAGCTTGCACCTGTTTATACTACATCTGCTAATTCCGTTTTCACAGAGAACAAGAGACTCACTGAAAGCTGCATTTAAACAGGCACTGGTATCTAAGGCTTATGTGCAGTCAAGCTCAGCCTGCTGACAGCAAAACCCAGCACCTGTGTAACAAATAAAAGCAGTGTTCTGCACCAGAAACTTAGCTTTCAGTGTATGCTCACCTCTGGCTGCTTTTACATTAAATCTCAGCCTTCGTAATGATTCTTCAGTATCAAAATTGCACTTAACAAGTTCATACAATGCCTGTAAAGATGAAAAAACACACATTTAACTATCTAGATACCACTCAATTTATGTTGTGCCACAGAAGTATATGTAGTAAATCAGTGAAGCAGAAAAATATAAACTCTGAGTGAATGTAATAATAATTTAAGACAGCACAGACACATTTCTTCCATTTCAATTTCCAAACCTCTAATTACCCAACCATGTACAAATCCAGGTAAAGTATTTCAACATTTTCATCCACTGCATACATTTGTAAAATTGTTCGGGTTTTTTTGTATGTATGCATTCATACAGCTTTAACAAAATCTGTTACTCACAGAACAGAACTTATCCATACCCTATTATTTATATATTAAATAATGCACTGACGCATAAAGCAACATTAAACCTATGTTAACTATTCAATATTTGCTGAGAGGTGAAAAACCCATCACACTTCCATTTCCACAAGGAATAATAAAGCTGTTTCAAACACAGTTTTAAACCTTGGGAGTAAAATAAAATAAAGGGATAATTTATTCTGTAATATTAAACTACAAATCCTAATTATTGTTATATACCTGCTCATTGTCTTTAATATGTGATCCTTCAGGAATTGCGTCCAAGCCTTTCTCATCACCCGTACGCCTCGATGCTTCATTTAGGAACTCGATCACTTTATCTTCTGGTAAGAAGTCAGGATTCCACAGCAGCTGGTCAACATTTTCATACACTGAATTAACCAGAGGAAAAAGAAAAACAAGCTAAAACAGCAACATAGAAGTTTATTCTCTCTTATAAAGCTACAAAACTTTGGAAGATCACTGGAGCACCAACACTGGTCTGGAGCACACGTAAGAGGTAAAAGATGTTCTTGTGAACACAGTGATCCAAGTGACTGGGATGTCATACCTTATTGTTGTCTTCAAATCTGTGCCATAGCCTGTGCTCTAGGTTCTAGGACCCATTTATGAAACTCCATTAACTTCACCTGCCCTGTGTTCCTCCTGAAGCCACTTAGATCAGGAGGCAGCAGCACTACCCAACACAGTCTCTGAGTGACCTACCCAGCATGCCTTTTCCCATAGTTTTGTTGATGGCAGCCAGAGACACAGAAAACTAATTAAAAAACTCAAAATATATGTTTTCTTGCATGACAATCAAGATCAGTCACGTAAACTCAAATGGTGCATCCCTAAAAATGGCGTTAAAATACTCCCAGGCATCTGGAGAACTAAATATAAAAGTCTCAGCTACCATGGCTAGCAAAACCCACTGCTTCTCCAGGGAAGATGATGTCCAGAAACCAGGCATTCTGAACAAAAACAGCTTCTGAAAGGAAATTTTACTAAGACCTTTCTGACTACTGCCAAGATATACTTTCTAAACCAAAATAATTCAGGTAAAGATTGCTGAATTTTACTACTACCATATCTCTACTGTTTCCTCAGAGCTTGTGCATGAGCTTTCAGACCAGGGAAGTAAAATTCAGGTTGTTAAAAAATAGAACCAGGAAAGTATCCAGGCCTTTCTTGTGTCTCAGTCCTCAATGAAAGATAACCTTACAGAAACCAGCAAGAAAATTTAACACTGACTCCTAGCTCAGCAAGCACCTTTGACTCTTCCTCAACAGGAGAATGCAGGAGCAAACACTTGGGAAAGCATGGTCAGCACAGGCAGGGGAAACAGTAGCATTTTATGGAGGTGGGAAGGTCAGAGAGCCAGCTAGGGGCATATCTACTTAAAAAAAAGTGATTTTTAACATGAAAGTAGACTACAAATAAAAAGCCAAAACTGGTAAGGAAAATTGTGTCCTGCAAAGAAAGACAACTTCATTTCACAGATGACAAACTCTTTGGAAACAGCTTCCAACAATCTTCTGGGAGCTTTTTTTCCAGAGAGTAGTCCAACCTGATATTTGGTTGCTCGTTTGAGAAAAAGATTCTGCGTATCTCAGAATACAAACTCCAATAGAAGCAACAGTTCTTTTCAAAAGATAACGATAATTGGTTCTAAGCCATCCTTAATGATGCAAGCTTAAGTACACTGCAACATTTATGAACGACAGCATTCCATACGTCTCAGCGCAGCTTCAGCACCTTTCAGTTTTCAGAGCTACTCTTTCAAGACCAAGCCTTCTGAAAACATATCTTTTAATGGTGTAGATTTTTTATAACCTAAGATTAGTTAGTAGCAGTTAATCTGATCTCCAGGCACACTTCTCAGAGAGCTAGTCCACTGTAATTCGCTTAGCGTAGATTAAACGGCCTTTCCTTCCTCACAACAGCAAGTCAGAACACATTCTGAAAAACAATGTGGTTATTCTAAGAGTTCCAGCATTTCTGTGCTTTTGCTTGTGGGACTGGATATGAAAGGACTGGGCTTATTGGTGTTTGGGAATCGTACAGTTAGAATTCCGCCTTCATAAGAGAACAACTAAGATGACGAGATATGTACATGAAAGTACTAAACATACAGTCTCAGATATTTTTTTTTCAACTTTTTAAGCTTCACTAACACTCCAACACTCCAGTCAGCAGTCCTGTCAAAGATTACATTCAAAACACAGCAGAAAGGAAAGAAATGGCAGAAGATATAAAACCCCACTGGAATATAAAACTAGAACAGTCCTAGCATGATTAGTGAAAATTCAACTTTCCCCCTCAGTAGTTTCTGCCCATGACGTAGGTTCTGTGTTGCACAGAGAGCAGTGTGCAGGTCTATGAAACATTGGTTTATATAGGCTACTGCAACGCATAATGCAGCTATATCTTTTTTATTATTGGAGGCCAGAAGCCATTTAGAGCTGAGTAAATATCAGGAAAAGCAGGTGAATGACCTGTAAAGCATAAATTACTGCATCTCCGGCAAATACAGAGTTCAAGCTCTATTTTCAAACAGAAGCACTAAAGCGTGCAAAGAGCAACTTCTTCACAGCTTAAAAGCAGATGTTTCCGGATTTGCCATTTTCTGTTTTGAATGGAAGCTCCTGACTTCTTACAGAGTTTTAAATTACATTCTTCTCTACCTGTTTGGCTACCAAGTGCAGAGCTGACAGACCATGCCAGCTTCAGCAGGAGCCTCTACATCAAGAGCAGGACTGATGCTCTTTTTAGACAGTTTCTAGCTAGACCAGGCCACAGCGCAGCTACCGCAGCCCAGAGCGTGAATCAAGATAAGCGCTACTACTTGAATATATACTTGGATTCTAGAAATGCACCCAGTTTTGTGCTGGTTAGTTTAAAAACTAACATACAATTACAAAAGGCACAGTCACAAACTGACCTGCAGTGTAAACAAATTCTTAGTAATGGGCTGAATAAGCAGGAAAACTTGCTTCTTTTAAGCTCACAGCTGGGTTTAAGCTGTGTCTACCTTTCCTGACTTGATTATACTGACTGCATACTGCCAAAGGCTCTGGCTCTGATGCAGGTAAAAGTTCCTGGAAAAAAAACCCAAAAGTAGAACAAGAAGTTTTTTAATACTGTTTGAAGAGTTATAAAATATAAAATCAAAGCTGCTGGTACCAAATTGCCTCTTTTAACGTGTTAATCCATTTACAGCCATACAATTTCTTTATTATCTATTTTTTTCACATAAACTAAATATAGCAGGTATAACCTAAGCTACATTGAAAGCTTGTGTACATTACCAAATCAGAATACAAAGTTCAACAGGCAGTAGGCCAGCAATATAACCTTTCTTTTTCCCTCCCAAAACTCAGTCTCCAATGGTGAAGTCCAGGATGAACTACAGTTTGAGATGATGGTTCTCTTTTTCACTTGAAGGAGCTCTTTTATTTCACGAGACACATGACATTAATCAAATCTTTTATTTCTCCCCATTAGAAAATAATCTCAAACACCGCAATAGTGGTAATAGTGCAAAGTCTCACCTTTTTCATTCTCTTTGTATTTGCATATACCAGCTGGAATTTCAGCTTGAAACATAGAGCCCACCATGATTTCCTGTTTTGAAATAACAGAAACAAGAAGTTAAGCAACCACTGCTCTGAAGCTTTTGCTAGCAAACAAAAGAATGACCACATCTTTTCTATCCCTTAAAACTTCCATTGTTAAAAACCTAAAAATACAGTTAACAGGCACTACATGGAAATGGATTTTTTTTTTGACTATTTGAGCAGGACTTTAACACTTCTTGCTATTAAAACTCTTACATTTCCAGGGGAAAACTGGAGAGGATTTTGGTGAGCTATAGAGCTCAGAGCTACTAAGTAACAATTATTCATGAAATCCAGGCTTTTTGAACAGCACTTAGTATTTACCTTTTTCCAGTCTTCTGAGGGAATATAATCTTCGTCTTCTTCAGATTCCTCTTCTATTTCACTATCTACAAGGTAAGTGTTCAAACATTTACACACGATGAGCTATGATGGGGCCTGCATATGCCAAGGGCAGCCTCTGGCAGAGCGGGCTGAGCAAGGGGCCCTAGGACGTTGCAGGAAGGGTGACTGCCACAGGAGCTCAGTCTCTCAGCCCACCAGCCTCCAGCCCCATGGAAGCCCTGCTCCGCCTCACTGCCATCTTATCGAATGCCACCCAAGGGCAAATGGCAGTTTTAGTGACAATAATAAATGCATCAGTATTGACAACTTTAAGAAACAACCCACCCAATGTCCACATTTAGAACGATTGCAACACACAACAGGCTCTGAAAAGTTAGATGAATAGCTCCATCAATTGTATTACTACCTAACTAAAATTTGCTTTCCTTCACCCAGCTTTGAAGCAGTTGAGATGATCCACATCCAAATTTACAACAGTCACTTTCTGAAAGTATTTTTATGTGAACATTCAGCATCCACATGTGGGCTCTGACACCATTTTCAAGGCACTCCTACCTTGTTCCTGCTGTTCTTCCCCTGTACAGCAGCTGAGACTGAATTTAAGGTAGAGTACAGTACTAGGTGTGAGAAATCTGCATGTGTGCTTTTCTTAGTCTTACTAGGACTTGGCAGGCTTGGCTATACTGCTCAGAGATGCACACCAGCATTTAAGGTAGACTATTTTGGATAAGGACCGATGAACATTTTAAGCTCTTTATGGTATAGGCTAGTTGCTTTCCACAATGTACTGAAAGCAACTGTAATATCTGGTTTATGTATAGCACGTGATAATATCAGCACTAAAATTACTTGTACATTAAATTACCCTCTATACACAGCTGAATATTGTAAAATACCCAAAACCTAATGCAGTACACTCCCATTATGCTAATGCTATGTTTAAAAAGCAGAGTTCATCTCAGATATTTGCAATCCTCTGCACAGCTACATGCTGAGGTTCCTCGGCATTTCTGGATTAAAATAAACTACACATTAGAAAACTGCATTTCTACAATGTCACGGCTAAAAACTATCAAGTATACGGTATTGTAAGGAACTTCTACTTTAACTTTTGTTTATTAAATGACAGAGTAGTAGGAATCTGAACATCGGCCCCAGTCACTTCCATCAAAGAAAAGTTAAAATAGCTGTTGCCCACGTGGCCCTGCTGACAGCTCAGTACTAAAAAGCTCAGATCCCGTCAAGTAAGATTGTCACAGAAGTAAGAGTTGTCTAAAGGGACAGCTACGTAACACCAGCTCAACAGTCTCAAACTGATGCAAAACTGTAGAGAAAATAATCAGTCCACAATGCTAGCAATGGTATAAAATGCAGAATTCTTGAAGCAAATTTCACCATTATTTCTCCCCTTGTTATCCCAGGTTTAACAATGTGTCAGCCCTTTTCAGATTTCATTGCTTTTCTCTTCTGTATTAGTGATCTTGAAGAAATCTGATGCCCTATTTCTAGTACATATCAGTTTTTACTTTTTCCTTCAGTTGGACTCTGACCTCCTTCAAATGATTGCATAACCTGGTGTCACCAGGCCTTGTCACGATAATCATGCACTGTGCAGCAATTATCAAGTTGGAACAGTGCATTTCCTACTTGAAAATATTTTTTCCCTGTGTCCTTACTGTGAACTGGCAGATGGAGTTATAATGGTAAGGGAATATCACACTAACCAGTCATTTACCACAACCTGTTCTGTGTACAAGAACATTTTTCTGAGGAGCACATCTGTGCAAACCAGTTTGCGGGATCACACACTGGACTGTTACAATGCTCAGGAGCAGCATCATGACAGGGTTTACACTGTTGGAGTCTGATTTTTCAAAACCATAGAATTTTAAATTTTTCCACAAATTCAATAATTTCTTTTAAGAAGAAAGTATATCAACTGTCTTACACAGTGTCTCATATCTGCAGAAATTTAGCATTCAGCTAAAAATAGGACTTTTATTGCCTATTATTTTGAGCATAAGGACAATCAAGAGCAGTGGTCAGGACAGAAAACAAACAAATGTTTACAGGTATCAACATGTGATTTCAGAAACAGAATACTAGGTTAACTAGAGCTGTTCTTAACCAAAGGTCAAACGTACTGAGATTACTGTGCTTAGTACTAAACTGTACATACTTGTGTCAAAATATTTACATCGACGAGGGCGAATTATCTCCTGTGGATCTTGAGAAGCAACAGATGGTGCTGGGTCGTCATTAGATGACTGTGTCTCATCTTCCTGACCTGATGAATCTTTTATGGTCTCCTCCTTAAATATAAAAAAGCAACCAGGAGATCAGCCATCCCTTGTATGTGACAAACACTATTTTGGCAATATTTTTCCCAAAATTGACAATATTTCAAACCCAAATACCTTTTATCTGATTTGAAGTGACTGTATAGATTCTGGCCTGTCCAGACTGAGCCACAACAAATGTTTAAGCACAACTTAATAGTCAATAGACTAGGATTTTACGCAGATCAATTTAACACTCCGACTCCAATATACTATTCAGAAATATGAACCACAATTAAACACCACATCTAGTTTTTTAGATCAGTCAAGGAAATCCTTGTAGTTTTCATTTAATTTAATTTTAAATTTTAATTCGATCTTTAAACACTTTTCTTATGAATAAAAAGAGGAGAAATTATTTACTGGCTATGCTTTTCTCAATCAATGTGCCAGCAGTGGTGGTGTTCAAATCCACAGTAACAGGATAACAGGAGACTCAAGTATGTACATTGAGTCATTAAAAGATCAAAAATTAGAACAAGTTTCTTTATTAGAAAATAAACCACCACAAATATGGAAATTACTACAATTAAGGAGAATTAAAATGATAAAGGTTAAAAAATATATTAGTGCTTTCTATTTCAATGCATATTGTCACTATGTCTTATGTCCTTTCTGACTATGTTGTAAGTATAATTGCTGGTTGTAACAGCAGCATTAGACACAGCATGTTTGTGTGTACCTTTACCAGCAGGCAGAGTATTATCACATGTGGAGCTTAAAAATAGAAAATAGCTAAGTGCAGTATAGCTAAATAAGCTGCAGAAAGCTGAGCACTTGCCTGAATGATAAAATGATTCTACCCCCACAGATGTATTTTACTGCCTCTCTGCTAAAAGCACGCAAGCATTTCAGGCTCTCATTCTTGTATCCTGAGGCAAACAATCACAGCAGGTTAGTTAACCTCTCTCTGCGCCCAGTCCTCCCCACCATACTTGTTACTTGTTCCAACCCTACTGAAACATGTGCACTAAATGAACACATTCACCCTATTCAGTCACAGCTCCAAGCCTGCAATCAGGCAAACCCATGGGTTGTGTTTATGGTGCCAGACGGGGACCTGCTGCTGCCGATGGACAGGAATGCGCTTGCTTCTGCAGCATGGTAGGAAGTGTTTGTGCCCTACTGAGGGACAATGATGGCTCCTCTTCCTGCTGACAGCATTGACAGACACTGAGATTTTATCCATTTAAGGGAAAAGATAGGCAGCATCTTAAATCAGCTGGTAACAACTAAAGATTACAGAGGAGGCCATGAGAACACAGAAGATGGAAGCTGTGTCAGGAAGCAATCAAGAAGCAAGGACTCAAGAAAAAAGCAAGACTTCAGCAACACCATCAAGCACAACAAAATAAAACAGTTTTTCACTTTTTTGTCTTATTTGAATTCTGCATACTTCACGTTATGGAAGTTTTCTCTCCCTTTCCATATTCTTGAATCTTTCTGACACAATAGAACTAGGTATCTTTCTTCTTTTTGAACTATTCAACCCATACAAATAGCAATCTTTTACAGCATCTGTCAAGGGAGTTCGTAAATACCAATATTTTCTGAATCAGATACATCACTACTCATCCCTGTGTCACAGTCCAGAGATTCTAAACTGATTCTCAAAAACAAGATGCATCCTTTTTAAAGCCAGATTAAGTAACACAACTTCCATTAACACCTAAACTTTTTTGTTACTGACAATACGAATAGTTTCATATTTTAATGGAATTCAGGATGCAATTCTGAATGGCACCAGCAATGGAGAAGTTAAGAGTTCTGCCCACAACACGACAGGACTGCTACAAATACGTATGATACACACATATAGAAAAGACTCTTCTAAAATCAGGATGTTTATTTTAAGTGCACACAGAGTAGGATTTTAAAGAAGCTAAGTTCAAAACCATATACTTTGCAAAGATATTTGAAGTATTAGATTCAGTTAATAATTTTAAGTACAACCAGGGCTGCCAGGCTGAGAAAACACAATTTACAATGCTAAAGCTAGAAAACCTGCAGTCACCTCCAATACTCAGAGACACATTTAATTCACTCCCTCATTTCACTGTTTAGTTTTGGTAGATGAGCTTTTCATCTTGAAACAAGTGATCAGCCATACTTATAAATGCCGTGGTTAGACACCAGCCGGCATCATGCAGCCATTCATTCAATCCCCGCCTCCCATAGAGAGTTGGGAAAGAGAATGAAAAAAAAGTAAAGCCCATGGGTTGAGAAAAAGACAGTTTATTAGGGCAGAAAAAGGGAGCAATAATAATAGTGTATACAAACCCAGTGATGCACAATGCAACTGCTCACCACCCGCTGACCAACTCCCAGCCCATCCCCAAGCAGCGATCGCAGTCCCCTGGCCAACTGCCCAGTTTATATACTGAGCATGACATTGTATGATGCAGGATTTCCCTTTGGCCATTCTGGGCCAGCTCTCCTGGCTGTGCCCCTCCCAGCTCTCTGTGCACCCCTCAGTCCAGCAAGAGAAGCTGAAAGTCTGTGACTGTTTAGCAACAACTAAAACCATCAGTGTGTTATCAACATTATTTTCAACACGGCACTACATCAGCCACTAGAAAGAAAATTAACTATATCCCAGCTGAAACCAGGACAATAAAGGTGTCATCAGGCATTTACAACTTCAATTTCGAAGACAGACTGTTCTGAAGGACAATTACAATCCTGTCTTACAAGATGCTATACGTACACATGTACTCTAATTTGCTTCAGCAACAGTCTGGAATGATCCAGAAAAAATTAAGAGCAATGAAAAGAAATACAGATGTGTAATTAAAAATGAACATTATAGTTCAGTACACAAGGCAACTGAAACCAATTATGTTACGAATTACTTCTGCCATGATTTGGCATCTTGAGTGGCTGTCTAACACAGAGCAGCAGTATGAAAAGCAGTTTCAAATTAGAGCACTTACTTTGTTTTCACCACTACAGCCACTGTTGTCATCATTATCAACATCATCATCATCATCTCCCTCCTCCTCTTCCTCTTCATCATCTTCATCATCCTCATCTTCTTGGAGAGGAATGGTACCATCATAGCCATAACGGCTAAGTAGCTCCTGGATTGGCATATCGCTTTCCTGATAAACATCCAAACAAAGTTTGAGATATTAACAAAAATATTTCACATCCTGCATTCACTCTCTAGCCCAAAGGCATGTACTTTAACTGTAACACAGCAAAACCATATAAACGATGACCATGTGCAAAGAACGGCCACTCCAAAATGAAAGACCAGTCAAAATTAGAATTTTTGGCTCCTAAGAAAAAAATATGTGCTTTTTTATGCAGGGGAACTTTTTATTTCCCAATCCTTTACAAATTTACAGCAGATCTCACATACCAATGATCTCTCAACGGGACCACAAAGCTCATTAAAAGGGCACCAAAGAGCAATATGCCCCATTCCTCCCCTGGTCCTCATCTTCTACCATTTAACTGAAACACCAGTGATGCAATGGTCACATTGTACCCCTCCAGTACACAGAGAGAACACACTCCTGATTGGAACAGATATCATTGCTATTTCCTTTACCACCCAAACTTGAAAAAAATTGCAGTATTCTGCCCTAGGGCAAGGTAGTGATTTTTATAATATCTCCAAGAATTCAGCAGAATAAGGACCAGAACTTGCAGTACATGGCTTGAACATAGAGTTTCATCTTCGTTTGGGCAGCCACACTACAGAGACAATTTCACACAGTTCTACAATCCTGGCTTCGAAAAAATGGACCCCTCTGTCTCTCTGTGCCTCTCCCCTTTCCAGGCAATACAAAAAATGAGGGGTTGGACAGGATTGAGGCATCACCATATATTCAGGATCACCTGAATTTAGGTAAAGTTAGTAGTAATGTTTACAGATACACACACATTTTAAGCTAGCTGTTGAAGAAACCATCCACAGTTTGAAGAAAATCTCTTACAATACGCACACATTTGAAAATCCTTATATTTAGAACGTTAGTCTACTCTGAAGAGACATTTAAATAATACAGTCGGTTCTCAAATTTAGTGGCTCCCAAGCTGTTTTCAATTGCATTCACTTTATAAATAAAAATGAATAGCTAGGTCTGCAAATCACTTACTTTAGTGTTATTAATACCTCAGTATCCAACCTTCAGGGGCAGGATATGACATCCCTGACGAGATTTTTCGAAGAAACTTTAACAGAGCATTTTAAAAACATCTGTCTCACAAGAACAAATCCTTTGTTGATTAGAGACGTCTGTC
This sequence comes from Tapera naevia, assembly GCA_033556795.1. Taxonomy (NCBI): domain Eukaryota; kingdom Metazoa; phylum Chordata; class Aves; order Cuculiformes; family Neomorphidae; genus Tapera; species Tapera naevia. The sequence goes on along the minus strand of JAUMJJ010000198.1, from coordinate 321,372 downwards.
CACTCTGAATATTTTTTCTTTGTAATGTACACCTCAGCCGATAATCAGATCAGTTTAGCTATTGGCAGACCTTAGACTTCTTCTAATCTTAAGGGTCTTGACTGCTCAACACCTCTCCAGTTTCTGGAAACAGTCTAACAATACCAATTACAAAAGGCTAGTGTAGCTGGTTCTGACATGTAAAAACAAAGAGCAACAAACAAGTAACCAGTACTCATTGCTCATTTATTTTATTCTATTTTGTTTCAAAGAACTAAGCCATTCTACCAGGTACTGGTCTGGTCTTTGGTTAATTATACACACAATAGATGCAGATCACCTGGACCTAAATGATCTCAACTTCCCTCTTAGTTCTTGGTCCCTATTGTATCATTTAATGGCAAGAACTCTTAGAAGTGGAGAATTAATGTTTTACTGACACAGCCAACATGATAGGACTGTGATCTTAATTAAAACGTGACAGTACAGCTAACAGAGCAATCCTACTCATAATCATCCAAACATATGTTCTGCAGTACATTTTGGAAAGTCATACACTTTTATCTACCACTCCTCACCGCTATCCCATTTGTAGATACAGACTTCTCTGACTGAGAATTAAAAAGAACTTCTACTACAATTTTGGTACATGAGAACTTTGTAATAGGCATATTACCAGATGCTACCTACGAAAGTGGTATTTACGTTTTTCTTAGGTAGAGCCTCTTAACCTCAAATAGTGCACTCTTACAATTCAGAAGGCCCCAAAGGCCAGTAACTCTCCAAGGTAAAACACAAATCATGATTTCTGTATTATTATATTTCAGGATTGTGAAGGATAGACAAGGTTAAAAACGTAACAAGGATTATCAAAGACACAGAAATGTCTTATGTGGAAGACGTTTAATAACAATAAATGGATTATAACTCATGTATCTGGAGAAAAGGTAAGTGAGAGGGAGTGATAAGCAGCACAAAGAAGGTAAATATAAATGATCACACATCCCTCTAATTGAAGAGTTCAGGGACAACCACTCAAATGAACATGAAATAAGTCTGGAAACCCAAACCTGTTTCTCCCACTAAATGAACTGTGTAACATTGCCCCACCTCTTGTGGAAACTAAGTTTAGAGTGGTTAGAAATCATATGGTCAAATCCACGGGAGGAAATGAAATCGCAGACAGGAACTGCAGACAAAGAGACAACATCGTTTTCAGGGTGTCTGAACTGCACCCTGCTTGCGGCTGGAAGAGAATCTGGGAGAAACACTGTATGATTCCACATATGGTTCTCTCATTTAGAGACAAGAGGATGTTGGTGCGTAACCCTAAGAAAACCCATGAGCCCTCTCTGGAGAGGGGGCCTCAAAAGGAGAAACCAAGTGATTATATGTAATAAATGGAAAAAGCTAGGGAGTCGAAGGCTGAGAAACCTGTAAGTAATGCAGGGAGGCACAACACACCATGCCGGTAACGCTCACCATTTCCTACAGGCACTCAGGAAACCAGTGCGCACCACTGGGCAGTGCTGTGCCCACAGACAGGGCAGCGCAACAGGAAAGAACCAGGCCTCACACCCGTCAAGTCCTCCACATCACATTCCGTCCAGCTCATGCTCGTACAGCTTAGCTAATAGTAGGAGGAAGCTGAGTTCTGAAACTTGTTGGGGCCTGGTCATTTATTATTTCCAAGACAGACTGTGAATGGAGTTTGCTACTACCAAAATTATGCTGCCAAGCTTCCTCTGCTTTGGAAAACTGCAGTGTCAGTGTATGCCCAGAATGCCAAGAGATGTGCCTCATCCCAGGCACACCTTCCTGAGCACCATCTCTCAGGCTGCTGAAAAAGGAATACTGGTTAGCCAGGACTTGGTCAGAGCTGGTATAGATGCTCTTATGTAGGAAAATAGTATTACTGAGAACATGTCTGGATATGATCAAGGACAGTCTGCTGCACCATCTCACAGACAGCTTTCCTGAGCAGGAAACACTCTTCCCTTTCATAAAACATCATTGATAACCACCAAATCCAATACTTCTGATACCCTTCAAGTACTGCTCTGCTCTCAGGAAATGGTATTTTTTCCTACCGTAGAGCAGCACAGAGACTTTCGGTCTCTAGACACAGAAATGCTACTGCCACTTCAACACAAATGTTACACGTGCTTGCACAGAGAAATGCAGGATGTCGCTCAGCCTCAAATACTGACACATTACAGATTCATCAGTTTCAACCAATGAGTAGGAAAGATCCTCACCCTCAGAGAAACGTGCAATTTTTATGACAATCAGGAATAAAATCATTAAGGTTCAAAAATTCTTTTGCATAACCTGACTGCTGCCTCATCTCCAAAGGAGCTGAACTCATAAACCAGCCACACTCACAACCTGGGTGAAATCTGAGATAGTAAACGTTGGGGGAAAGAAAAAGACAGGGTAGCACTTCTTGTGACATTACTTTTGAGATTTAGATTGCCTAACATCCATGACTGAAAAAAAGAGAAAAAAAGTAAGCCTCGATGTGCAGCCTGCTAGCCCACAACTGGAAGAAACTACAGGTCTCTACCAAGATCCTGCTGGCATGGAAGCATATGGAACTCTGTAAAAGGCCTACCTGCAATATGTACAAACTGACCGAAAAAGTCTCTGCCAGACTGTAAAAAAGCCACCCAGGGAGCAATGGGAATCTGAGACTGCTCACCGTATTGACCATAAAAGAGCTGGCACATGGAGACATTATAAAATTGCAGCCCTGACAACCAAGACATGAGGGAATAAACTGATGGCTGAAACACAGTAAAAAACAAAGCATTGTAATGGGGTGATAGAATTACACAACCAGACACTGACACTTCACACAATATGAGGGGAAGAAAACATATTTTCAACTGAAAAACCACATGACATACACATGGAGCTCCACTTCTTATGTAATCTATATGAAGCATATTTAGATTCATGAACTATTTATTGATCTTTATGTTTAGCATTTAATATCAAACCTGCAACTACCAGAAAGAAATTCTCTTTTACACCCGAAATGTAGTTTAAATGCATTAAATTAATTTAAAGTCATATTGGCATAATCACTTATACTAAATAGGATTTGTACATCACATGCGCATCTGAGAATCATTAATGATCTGTTCTGGATGCTTTTTCAGCCAATGAGGCCACAGACAGTCTCTAAATTACTTTGTATTTATAATAAACCTAGTTTGCAATTTAAGACTATTACTCCTGCCTGAAAAGTAATTTAAGACAATACGTAAGTGACAGCATAACTTCAAAATGCCAAATAAATATTATATGCAATTTTTTCAGAAGATACACTTAAGGTTTATTTAGCAGTACTAACAATAATTGCGTGTTCTGACCCCAGCTCTGCTGACAACTTTTTGCTTTGAGTCAATCATTTCACCTGCACCTCTGTTTAAATAAAGAGCTTCACTGAAGTATTATACAAATGTTTGTATAAAAATGCAAAAGAAATGTAAAATTCTGGGATTTTATCAAAAATTCAAAATTTATTTGCACTAACCAAGTGCTTTAGAAAGTAATAACACTGGAACATACCGTTTTGTCACAGCATACTTTAACTTACATTAGCTTTAAAACGCAAATACTCTACCAGCACATATATACAAAAAGAAACTAAACAAGCACAGCGTTATACATTATTAACTATTTATGTACCAGTTCCCTTTTCCCAACTTTTGCGAACTGCAAATTTAGCTCAGCCCCCTTTCTCCACGTATATTGTCTACTTTAGAGGTTTGTGGTTTTTTTAATTCCAAATATAATGGAAAAAACCTGCATATGTTTTGTGTAAGACTGTGGGCTGTGGTTATATTCTATGACTACTTAAGGCCACCTACCCTGTTAAGATCCTCTATTTCAGAACTGAAGTTTGTTTCTCCTTCCATCATTTCCTCCTCTTCTAATGTCCGTTCATCATCAAAGTCATGCACCAGCATATCAGCTGATGGATCAAATTCATGGTCATCAGATGTTGCTGAACCTCCTAATAGAAAACATTTTGAAGAATGTTTTTAGTTAGATCATGGCCTCACAGAGTTTATTTTTTTATTTTGGTGACATTTTAATACTCAAATTATACTGAGAAATTAAAAGATCTTCAAAATCCCTCAACCATTTATCTTGGGGAAAGCCAATCTCATCATTCAGAGGACACTAAAAGCTATTATTTTGATGGTTAAGAGATCATGGAAAAAAGAACCAGGAGATACTGTTTAACCAGCCAGCCCTCAAGTGCTCTATATCTGAATACTGGGACCTAGTTACATGTTTGTAAAATGTTCAGGTTTTGAAGACTGAATTCCTAAATAATAATAAACCTGTTTTGATGAATCAAGAGTTCTACTGGGAGTGGAAATACTCATAAAATACAAACTCAGGCCAGTTGCTTAATACTTTGCAAGCTTTCTTGCTTACACCTACAAAGAGAGTTTAATGGCTTTTCCAAAATCTAAACTTAAAAGTAAGCTTCACAGTTATGCTTTTTTTTTTTTTTTATTTATGATGCAGAACCCTTAGTTATTTTTCCCCTGGAAGTTTTTTTACGGTTCTCTGTAAAGAAGTCTGGTTATATTTTATGACAATGAAAAATAAATGAACGGATGAATGGTTTGGCAGATGCAGCATTTTTATGTAATTCAGCGATGCCTGATTCCTAATTGTAACCCCTCTAACATTTTTCTGCTTGTCTCTGTGGACAATTTCAATTTAATTTTCCAAAGCCTGAAGATTATATCCACTCTAAGGGTGCAAGAAGAAAGGATTGACTATAAGGGTTAACCATACTTTGTAGTTGGAAGTGTTAAAGCAATTGGTTGTTTCTCTGAAGGGAATAAGAGCTCAAAAGACAAGCACAGTAACTACTGGAAAGCTTTTCCACTAGTAGGATGCCAAAAATCTTGGAAATAAATAACACTAAGTACAGTAGTATCAAAGTGAACAAAACCCCAGATATTCATAATTTACTCAGGCTGACTGTGAGATAGCCAGTAACTCTGGGATACTAGAATATCAGAAAATAATCAGCTTTAGAAACAGAAGTCATGAACCTCCTCATTTTTAGTAATCCAATGAGTTAAAAAAATACTGCTTTTCTTGTTGCTATTATGTATAAAAACATACATCAACGGCATACCTATTAATTGAGAGTATACAGTGCCTTAATTTTTGACTCTAACGCCAGTGGGCTGCTGTGCCTGGAATGACAGCAGATGTATTGCTGGGTAAAGCAGTCCCTTCCACGGCCAGTGCTAGCTCCCACTGCGCTCCTTAGGACGTCAGCGATCCCCAACATGTGTTCATGTAGCTTTTGCAAAGAGAAGAAATGTATTTCCCTAGTCTATTTTACCATTTAGAAACTCGTGTGGGTACAGACTGGAAGAAAACAGTGACAGTTTAAGGCAGTACTGCCACCAGCCTATCCATCAAGTGATGTTCTTAGATTACCAACTGGAAGAGACCAGCAAAAATACTTTTTCAAGGGCGCCCTCTTCCCCCACAAGTTTAGGAAATATTAAAAATATTTACCTGGGCTTGAAGACTCAACAGAAGGCTAAAAAAGAAAACAAAGGAAATTATTCTTTCTATGTTGAATCTGTACAAACTCAATTCAGTAATTTATCTGACACAAAGCAAGTCACTGCAAGTAATATATTTACAAATAAAGAACCACAAACACACCTAGGTAATGTAAGGGAAATAGAATGCATTTCCTCCCTTATGTATCAATATTGCTGCACTACTTCAGTAAGAATAATTGAAAGAATTGACCATGTTGTGATGCAATAATTGAGTTGATGAAGGTATAAAATAAAGCAAAACAATTCAATCTGAAAAATGAGCATTAGAGTTCCACAATCAGGTTAATATGGCATAAACCAGTACTACTGCCAGATGGGGCAAGGCTACCTTTTCTCCATCTGTCTGTGATCATTTCCAATTCTTCCTTTATGCTGATAAAAAACTAAAAACTAACAGCAGTGATAGGTTAGTTTTTAACAGTTCTGATCTAAATCCGCACACTAAATCCCCTTTTCCACAAGCAAGGTATATCCAGATTACGTTTACAGTAGAAGCAGTTTAAGAGAAATTATTCTTCCTATTTGAAACTACACGCTATGCAATATGCAAATTCCCTGTTCTACTTAAATTAAGGGACACACTTTTAAAAGGTAATCACAAATCACAATGAGAATTCCTCACAGAACGGAAGGAAAAAAGAAATTCAATCTTAATCTCTAACCTAGCTGTGAGGAAAAAAAAAACAAGAAAAAATTACTTTGCAAAGCAGACTTTCTTCCCAAGTGTGTTTACAATACAAAGTACTACGATCACAGACTACACACCAAATATATTTTTTGAAATACAGAAAAAAAAAAAGACTTCCACTTCATAGAGACATCCTTTGGCCAACCATATTTGGTAACCGTACACTTATAATCAGAACAAACATCTTCTTTCTGAAAATTCTGGTCTCCCCTGCTTATAATTTTGCCAATCCTTAACCTCCTGGGATGAAATCTACATGTCAGACATCCAAACCTCACTTGTTTTGAAAATTCAAAAAATTTTTCAGCTCATTTCAGCAACAGACTTAATGAAGTGGTGCTTTTCCAAGTTAGGAAGGCTGACTTTTTACTTCAGAGAGATGCAGTACCCCCTTCCCTGCCACCTTCTGGAAACCAAGATATTGTTTGGTATCATACAATATGCAGTGCTGTCTCAGGAAAATTGCCTGCATTTGGCCAAGAAATAATTTGGAAAGCTTCCATTTGCACATTCACGATAGATACTTGTGTATGTGCATAATACAGCATCTAGATCACACTCCTACGAAAACTGCAAAATCTGTACACCCAGAATTACATGCAAAATTAAACCCAGATATTATGTTAGAAACTGGTAAATTTAAATTTAGGCAAAAACTTGTACTATTATTCTAAATTTTTCTAGAGCATTTTCCTTCATCTTGACTTCATCACGTAAGGTCAAGCAGTCACTTGCGAAAACCACTTCTACCCCAAACACATGACCAAGCTATGCAGTGTAAAACTACAATAATACAAAAATCTGTGTAATTTTGAAGTGCCTTAAAAATTCTTTTATATTAGCAGCTCTTAAAAGTGATAAGAAATACATCTTCTTTCACTGCCCAAAACTCACTTACCTGTCGGCCTTTTTATAAGAGGCTACAATGTACAAATGAAAAATCAAAATACATATGCCTATCTCAAGCAGAAAGCAGTGTATAGAGGTAAAAACACATCTTCAATATTTGGCTGAAGGGTGGATAGAGATACAATAGACAAGAAGATTTTCTCTCTTAATGTTGTAGAGCCTAAAGAAAATACAGAAAATATAAAGTCCTCAGGTGGAGCTCCTACAGTCTGTTTTTCCACACTAACTAACATCCAAATACATTTTTAGTTTATGTGCAACATCCCTGGCTGACTTGCAATAAATATCTTCTTTAGGCAGAATTAGCTCTAAAAGGCAGTACTGCACCAAAAAGCCACAAGAAAGCGTATCTGCACAACCAAGTGGACTGAAACTCACATGAAATAGGTAAGCAGTAAAGTCATTTTTGCAAAATGTTGCACCTCACCATAGGGAGTTTTGCTACTGACCACAGCTTGAAAGTTTTCTTTGCAAAGATAGCCTTACCAAATTCCAGTGTGCAGTATTACTAGCATACCCTGAGCTGAAGTGGTGTGTCAAAATCAGCCAGCAATGACTGGTCTCTATTCAGTGTGGTTTATTTGTCTGATAAGCTTGCAAACCTGGGTAATTCATAATAGGTACTACACAATTATTAGTACGAATTAACAAAGTCTTCGCATATTCACTGTATCAATCACAGGTGCGAAATCTAACAAATTTAAATGGTTCCTTTTTGGCTGAGTTCTGAGAATGCAGTACAAGACAAAAATAAGAGAAAGACAAACATCACTCAGAAGTATCTTAGAAAGTTTTAAAGACTAAGCCTTAATAATTCTCTCATAACAAATCGAAAAGAAATGAGCATTGCAAATGCAGATCATAGCCATCCCTAGCAAAGAGAAGCCTTTATGAACCCAAGAGGGCATAGCAGAAACATAAACTGCTTGTGTTAACCGCAACGATCTAGCAAATGCGAGCCAGCACTGGTGGGAGTTTCATCAGGGCAGTGCAGGGACACTGTGCTCCAGATGACAAGGGAGAGGGCGGCTTTCCTGGCCTCGTTATATGGCAGCCTCTGCCAGACTACAAGGTCCCCTCACATCTGTCCAGCCTCATTCGAGACCAGCAAGCAAGCTGCGGAGACCCTCATGCAAGGGTCCCTGGAATACAGTGTTCCCTTTAATAAAGCACTGACCTAGTACAGTAGTATCGGTGCACTCCACAGGACGACACTATCACTTCACATACAGCCATCCACAACATTCAAGTACTGACTCATCATTACACCATCAACTGCTCTCACAAACTCAAGCAACCTGAATACCCAGTGGCTCCCAGATGGAAAGGGGAACATAGAACTAGGGCTGGTAAATTAAGATGGTAAAAAGTAACGCCATGACTTATGACTTGAAGATCATCCCAGACTGACTGCCCTCATACAAACAGAGAGCTGGATTTAATGTCCTAGAAAGCCCTGAAGATAATCTATTCTGAGGGATAAAACATGTTACTGAGTAAACAATAAATTTTGCAAATGTCATCTTAAAACTGTTCCTTCTGCCTAACCATTAAAATGCATCATTACTGGACAGCTTTTACACAAGTGAACACTTCTGCTGACAAGACTCCTTCTTTTCAAGATACAACCTGCACTTACAGATGGCCAGTTTCTCTCTAACCTAGTACTAATACTATTGTTAAGGCTAAATAACCACTCCTCACTTCCCAAGTTATTTTCTGATGTAACAGGAGCATTTCAAAGGGGGTCTCAGCTGTCAGTTTATGCATTCATAGATCAGAAGTGATAGTTTCAGCTTTGCAGTGGTAATCCACTGGGGATTTCTGGCTGGCTCAGGCCTCGGGAAGGTGCAGTCCCTCTTTGCTGACTTACCACTTTATCCCAAAAGGAAAGACCTCCAGCCAGAAAGAAAAGAATGAAGAAAAACTAGCACATAAACCAGGGGTAACAGAAGTGTGGGATCATACCTCCAAAACTGAAGAAATCAAGGTGGTCAGCAAGAAGAGGCACACTGTACAATTATACTTGTGTCTAGAAAAATAACTGTGACTCAAAAGACAAGCACACTTACGGGAAAGCAAAAATAGCTGAGACTCTCCTTTCTCTACAATTAAATAGGAAGGGGTTCTGAGGGAAAGGCAGTGTTCACTTCACTGTGACTTAAGGATAGCATGAGTTCAAGCAAACTGAATTGAGCCTGGTTTAACAGCAACAGCTCTGCCCCCACGGAGGAAAACCCCCAACACAAAATCAGAGCTTTGCTTTCAGACTCTGCTAAGGTTTTGCCAACAGCCAACCAGCCCTGCAGGCTGCCTCCTGGTCCATAAGCCTTGTGTAAAGGGGAACAACCAAGTCCCCACCTCAGTTCAGAAGAGCAAGTTTCCTGTGTTGAAATCTTCAACAAGCAGAACAGGGTCTGCTCCAGCCTTTGCCCTGAAATATACTTTGGATTCATATACACCTTGCATGGTTTTATGTATGTGTGCATGTGCACAGATTTTTATGTGATTTATATAGAATATATAAATGTTGGACTTAGTTGTTTCAGTTCCACTTGAAGTTTCTGTCACCCTTCACAAGTTTTCAGAATGGAAAAGGCATCATTCCCATCTTCAGGCACAAGGATCCAGAGAACTACTGGCTCGACATCTTCATCCCTACCCTTAGGCAGATAATGGAGCAAACACAAAAGAGGACAGGAGGTGATGGGAGCAGCCAGTGTGGATTTACAAAAGGGAAATTATGCCTGACCAGTGCCTTCCTTGCTGAGAGGACTCGCATGTTTAACTGGAATTTCCTGATTGCCAGCTTGTAAGGGTGTACAGAGGACTGAGCCAATCTCTTCTCAATGGCATCTAGTGACAGAGTAAACGGGCACAAACTGAAATACATTTAAACATGGAGAAAAGGGAAAGCTTTGTTGCCTGTACAAGTGATGATGAGAACACATTGCCCAGAGAGGTTGTGGTGACTGCGCTGGAGGTACACAAAACCAGATTGGCAAGAAGTCCTGGCAATCCACTCTAGTACACCCTACTTTGAGCAACTGGTTGATCTTGATTATTTCTAGATGTCTCTTCCAACTTCAACAATTCTGTGGCTAAATGCTCCAACAGATAAAGCAATGGAGCCCGTCACAACAAAGCATTTTCTTCTTAAGAGTGGACATCAAAACCACAGAGAGGCATAAAAAGATCTCATAAAAGCTAAGCACAATTTAAAAAAGTCCAGATTCCAGTATTCTGAAACAGTATGGAGAAAGCATGTCAGTTCACGAAAGCAAATAGCCTCCTCTATAGGCTGAAACACTGCTAGAACAATCATCTCTTTTACAGCTCCAAAAGCATTGTTAAATCACTCCAATGCCTTGAGAGTTCAGAATCATGGAACCAGTTGGGTTGGAAGGGAACCTTAAAGATCATCCAGTTTCATCCACCCTGACATAAGCAGACACCTTCCACCAGACCAGGTTGGTCAAAGCCACACCCAACTTGGCCTTGAATAACCACAACTTTTAAAAAACTCCAAAATATAAAGCAAGTACAATCCTGGTCTATGGAAGGAAAGAGATACAAATCCCAAATCAGAAAATCTGCAAAACACCCCAATCACTTCCAGAAACATCAAGTCCCTTTCAGGCTACCCCACAAAATGGGATACATTCCTTAAGACATTCTCGTTCATCCTCTGCCACAAACTTCATAGGCAGCTTCTAGGAGAACAGCCTCCAGGTTTATGTTCCCTTCTTCGACACTTTGTCTACCAATCTACCTGGTCTATCCCAGTTTGTAGATTACCATCCCAGCATTTCTGACGCTTCAAGTCTCAGTGATGCACTGCCAATCATTTTCTGCCTTCTATTTCTAGCTAGATGCGGCGTCACATTACATCTCATCTATATTAATGGCCAGCTGCTGCCAAAAGTAGTGGTCTGACCTCTTCCCACTGTTTCACATGCTTTTGCTGTTTGTACCAGGTCCAGCAATCAGGAAGCTGCAGCAGATGCTGGTTCAGTAAACCAATCTCAAAGAAAACAAATGCTAGATTTCCATCCTATCGGTGAACCAAAGTGCTTGGGCCTCTGCAATTGCCAAATATGCTGCAAACAATCTAGAGCATGAGCCACAGAGAGGGTGTGTGGCAAGAGATGAGGAGTAGCCCTTCCCAAGACAATCTGTTAGCATTACACAGAAGATGAAAGAGCATCCTATGATTAAAGAGTTGTTTCAAGACAATTACTGCAATTCTTGACTATTCAGTCCTATTTCCTTGCCTCCAAGTGATTCTGACACTGGATAGAGTAGAACAGATGACTCTGAGGGCATTTGCTTAAGAAAATTTCCTGGCAGTAGTTAAAGATTATATGGCTACATTGGTATAATCAGATCTAAAGTCCTGGGCCATTGTATGTCACTATAGCACCAATCCCTTTGGAAAAGGATACCCTGTTCTGCAGTGGCTTTTTATTTTCTGCCGTGGCAATTCAGAGAGGTACAAAGCACTTTTTTGCCTCAAGTGCACTCATGGGGAACAAAATGCTGCTACTTACAAAAAGATAATTGTATCCAAGGCCCAACAGAGAAAAACTACTGGATACTTACAATATACAGGTTGACACACTCAAATTGTTCTATATGTAGCACTATCAGGAAAGATAGCTGTGAACATTTGTTGTGGGTTCAAAAGAATGAAAAATCATTCATGAACTCCTAACTTATGGACAATTTGGAAATCCTGAAGTGACCAAGGGAGCCCTGCTGTTACGGATACACTGCTGAGCATATTTGTTAATGTGTCAGATGACTAACTAGAAGGAAACTTAACTTCTGAGATACGAAGGACGCAAACCTAATGGTACAGTGAAAAAGAACAGACACTGAGCAACAACACATAAGGTTTGGGTGGCACCAAAACAATCTGCCACAGTTTTTATTTCATGAGCATTTTTAGGAGACCTGGGAAAGACATGCAGGGTGTTTTCAGAAGGTTTGTGACACTTGAAGGGACAACCGAGCAAAAATCCACATACAGTACAGTCTCCGGAGTATGGACACAGGAATAAACAAATTGAAGTTGGTCAGTCTGTGTTTTGGACACCTTTGGACTGGTAAGTGATGAACCTAGCAGACACATTCAGACACAGAAAAATATGTAGATCTACAGTGTTACTCTGAAAACAAAAACTTGCTGGAATTTGGGATGTCTGTATTACTGTAATTTGTGATGGAAGCTAATTGGTAAAACTGAATTGGCATCATGAGAGGTTTATTTAATGTAAACAGCCTTCAGGAGACATCAGTTTTGAATACCTCATTCCTGAACCCGCTGCTTCAGAAGCAGAGGTTTGTTTCCAGGCAATGCCCATTTCTGCAGGCTCGTAGAAGATTTTCATGTCTTATTCCAGCATTTCATAGCTGCTTGGACTGGAATGTGATACGCCAAAATGTGAAAGCTGTGAAAGTAATGCATCGAGTTTTCTCTCTTTACATTTCTCCTACAGCCTGCAAAGAAACACCTGAACAGAACCGACAGGACACTATAGTTTCACTTTTACCTACAAAGCTGTAACGGCTAACATCTTTCATGCTGCTTAATATAATCAATTAATAATGAAGCATTTAAAAATTATCAATATCTGCAGTCTCTACAAAGAATGACAAGTATACACCCTGTTCAAATTTACTCAGTTATCTTTAACAGCTCTTTAAGAGTTACCTAAAACTGTTAAATACTAAACTTTAATTTTGTCTATATTGATAGCAATAAGCCTGAAAAATTCATCAAGCAGATGCTAATGTCTTTTGAACTCTGCTACAGAAAAACTGAGTTAAATTCTTGCTTGTAGTGGCTTGCTTTAGCAACATTTCAGGCACAGAAAACTTTAACATTAACTGCCAAACAAACCTTAAAATGTAGCAGTGTTACCTATTATAGAACACCACAAAGAATGAAGCACAGCAGTGGGTAGAGGGTAGGTGTAATTACCTCACAAGTATACATGTATCTGGCTTCAATATCACTAAAGCTACGTTTCACTAAGCAGACTAATTAAAAGCAAATTACAGCCCTGCAAGTGGTATAATAATACGCATTCTGTTCATAACAACTCACATTTATTCCCAAAATGCAGATACAGTTACATGAATAATACTGGAAGACTGCATGAAAACTGAAGTTTTGAACACACAGGGTTTCAACATTAACCCTGCAGGTTCAAATTGAGAACAGAAGCTCATCAGCTCAAAAAAAGTGTTCTAAGACCCATGCCTGAACTGCCGAAGTCTTAAGAAGTCACTGTGGCAGCCATGTAATAAACTCTCCAGTGAGCTAAGTGAAACAATGGCCTGTAGAAAACAACTGGCTAAAATGGTGAAGAACATCCTTTACTCATGTATTCCTTTTCATAAACAGGTATTTCAGCAGGCTTACAGTTTCAGCTATCCTTCTCTCCCGGTGTTGCATACTAAAATAACATAAGTGTCAGAGAACAATTTGCCTCATTTTTACCTTGGGAATAAACAGCAACATACTGAAGCAAGGAAAAAAAAAAATACCGGTTTACACGTGAACAACTCTACAACCAAAACTACAGCAACACCCAAGCCCTTCTGCATGTGAAATGGAGCCTTTATATACGTAGATTTTTACTTTTTTATAGTTGGCTTCCGAAATGAGAAAATTCTTGTTATTTCAGAATCTAAAGATCAAATGCAATGTTACAACTCACAGATCTCAATTGTGTATATGCCCGGACTTGGTCATTCCCCTTCTAGTCTTGATTCCACTTAAGAGTTTATAGAGACAACTTTTTTTTCAGCCATGAGGACAGCGAAGCATTAAAGCAGGTTGCCCAGTCCCTTTCCTTGGAGGTTTTCAACACCAGACTGGAAACAGCCCTGAGCAAGCTGGTCAGAGCTCAGAACAGATTCTGCTGTGAGCAGAAGGCTGGACCAGAGATCTCCTGAGGTTCCTTCCACCTCAAATTATCTCATAATCCTGAGGTCTGGGATTCTGCAGGTAGCCTGAAAAACTATGTATTTGCTCACCGCCCTCTCCCCTCCTGCTTCTTCTGAGAAAAATGTTGGGTAGGGTTTGGTTCTGTTTAATAACATGCAATTAAAAACGAAGAATTAAAAATATTTTGCCTGAGATTTCCTGAGGAAATTTCCTGGTGGGTTTCAGAGTGCCTAACCAGTTTGAAACACAGGTTGGGTTTTAATGCAGCTGATTCAGCCCTGTATTAACCTATCTAAGCCTCTTCACCAAGAAAAGGCTGGAAAGGAGAATCAGACACACAGTATACACAGTTATTTCACAAGCAATGCTGTTAATGTGGATCTTTCAGGCATTTGGTTTGCAACATGGCTCCCTCCATCTGCAGCAGCACACCCGAGGGGAAGCAAACTGCAGCCTTTAAGTAGCCTTTTAAAGTGTAGTTTTGCCATTGAAGTCACTGTATCACCTGGGGACGTCTTCAATATAGCAAATACTGGTAAAAATTCTTAAATAGAAAGGTATCTCTACTGCACCTCTATCAAAAGTAGCAGCTGCTACTTCTCAAAAATATAAAAAGCAGTGATTGATTCAGGGGAACAGAGAATGCTGAAGGATGGCAGCTGATGACTCTTCTTGGGGGAATTTAACTTTGTCCAGCCTGCTATGTGCTCTGCATCTCTGTCAAGAGGTTCTCATGCCATACCAGGAGCAAAGGATTGAGGATGCACTCAAAGCAAATCTTGTACAAACTTACAGGCTTCCAAAGAGTGACACCGCCAGCTTTCCTTTCTGCCATGCTTGCTGCAGAGGGAGCAGCCTCTAGCCAAAGGAAATAGTACCTTGGAAATCTATGGAGAGGCCATGGCAGGACAGACAGATGACAATGACTTCTCAAAGCAGCTTCTGATCTCCCCCTAAACCTTTGAACCAGAGTGACTAAACATCAAAGTATAAGCACAACAGTTAATCAGAACATCACCTCTGTCTTATCTGAAGCACACACTTTCAACTGGACGTTTTCTATTTATTGCTGTACTTTCTAATAGAAATGAACACCAGTCTCAATTACTTGTAATGGTTTTGAAATTTCTTGCTAAGTACAACTGGAAGTCCTATGGAGTGATGATATCCTACCGTAAGATTTCAGATAAAACCAGATACAGTCATATGACAACCACCATAAGAAAACATTCTTATGCACAATTTTTTGACACAAATGGATTAGTAATGAACTATTAATATAGTCTGGGGCTTCTGGCCACAAAAAAAACCACCTCAAAATGAAATTGAGCTTCTCAACAATTCCATTGTCTAAAATCCCTCCAGTTTATTAGAAAGAGCTCTAAGTCCCAATCATTAAGCCCAGAAAAATTAATATTCTATCACATACAAAATGTCCACAAAACTCTTCTATTATGACAGAAAAAAACCCACCCTCTTGTCCAATATTAGAAATGCAGAATATTAAATACTATTGTTTTCCCTTCAATAACTTGCCAGAAAAACCGAGGGAATATAGACAGTGACTACAAGCACTATGGAGTTTACACTCCCACCAAGGATGTGAGAAAACTGAATTCCCACATCTACATTCGGTTCACAGATCCCTCTCTGAAGTACTCTACAAAAACTGCTCCAAAATGAAACGAAACAAAAGAAAAAAGACAATTGGTTAAAGCCAAAACCAAATGGAGAAAAAAAAATTGTGCTCAACAGGATGGACTGAATCACCAATTTTAATCGTGATTTAGATCAGTCAGCAGAAACATTGATTTAATCTATTTTGACCTTATTTTATATCCAGGCATTACTTACAAGCTCTGTCTGCCCTGACTATTAAAACATATCAATTCACAAATACATTACTGACTGTGCTACCTTTACTACCTCTTCTGCAGGGGAGGCCATTAACACAGTTATGCATATTGTTTAAAGTAATAGCATGGACTATTAATGTAAAAGAAAGGTTATTAGGAATGCTTAGTAGATCATTTATTTCTTAAGCATTATGTGCTGAAGTTGTTTAAAGCTGCACATGAAATCTAGAATTCAGTTAAATTCCTAAGTTTAAAACTCTTCAACTAAAAAGAAGCAAAACACTCAGAAAATTTTACCAGACATCATGAATTTAAAGACTTACTAAAGCAATGACACACAATGTCAATAAACTGATTTTCTGGTCAAAAGCAACTAAACTTCCAGATATCCAAGCAACATTAAAGTGCACTCAAAGAAATCAAATTGAGTCAGTTTAACCATCCATGGATACCAGAAGAGAAGTGGTTCTGTTCCTCCCCAAGAAACGCATGCTCCTGCTTCTTCTCACACTTGCCTGACACCTCAGGAAGCCAATCCAAATTTTTAATCCCACAGAAATTCACTCTGGAGACGGAAAAAGTGAAGTTCTTATTCTAGCACACTTGAAAGCTGAAGAATCCTACAGAGGGGCAAGAAATACCAGGAGCTGGCATGAAGGTGGTCAACAGCCTGCCCAGGTGCTAGGAGAAACAGGACCACACTTTCCAGCAACAGCAACCAGCCAGAACCGCACCAGACAAAGATACCGTCTGAGGAGAAGCTGAGTCAGTCTCAGAGCTTGCAATTTTTGGAAGGAGGAATACACTATCCCCCCGCTGATCCCCTTGATTGGTTCTGCTGCCCCATGTTATCCCTCGCATCAGTTCCAGTGTCTGTTAGATCTTTCCATTATCTGATACAATCGGTCACACGGCAGGAAGCTTTTCACTTCTTTCTAAGCTAGGGAGCCAAATGTACCCACAGAAGTAGTTCAGAGAGCGTCAACACAAAAGCAGTAGCAGAACAGTATCTCCCCTTTCCAGTAGCCAGGAGCAGTTAGACCACCTCAGTTTTCGTCCAAAGTTGTTGCCCGAAATTCAAACCAAGCTATGCCAATCAAAATCCCACACATCAGCCCCAGTACTTCTCTTCTGCACCAAATCAGCAAGTTATTGAAAAACAAACAAAAAAACAAACAAACAAACACAACCTCCCATCACTCTCCCATTAGTTTTGCCTGTTTAGCACCCTGGCAAATGCCTGCTGCAACCTGACTGGTGCATCCTCTCATGGAACAAAATAAAGCAACAGCAGGAACTCAGCACTTTCTGGAAGTTACCGCAGCTATTTAGCTGCCTCTCTTTTCAACACAAAAGTCCGACCCCAGCTCTTTAAGTTTTTGGAATCAGAAGATCTCATTCTCACTTCCATTGTATTTAAACATTATAATGGTCACATAAACAAAAACATTCTCTTTCATCTACTAATCAAGCTTTTCAGTCAAAAATATTTTCTTCTCAAGAGACATTAAAATACTTGCATTTGGAAAAAATATATGTATTAACATTCACTCCCCCACAATGACTAAATAAGCAGCTTAATGTATGAGACTATAATATTCACAAAGCCTGAACTCATCTGAAGATAGAGATGTTTTCTTTCTGATTTATGAAAAGAACAATCTTCTAACATGTTGGAACTCAAACTAATCACTGTGAGCATGCTTCACAGTAAAGCGAAAACCTAACATGGATTATTAATCCCAAATCTAAAGTCAGTTTAATATATATTCAAATTATTTTTTTTGTCTGTTCTGTATTCATAACTGGAAACCTTCTACAAAAGTGAAACAGCATTTTTTCTAATTTAGTTTCACTTTCTGGACTCATTTTCTTATTAATCAGGCTCAGAGCTCCTGTCTGAAGTGCTTTCCTGCCAAATTCAAAGAGTTTCATATTTATATTGTTTATTGTTTTGATGTTTATATTTCTAGCATTAAGGCCTGGCTGATTCTTTAGAACACCACACTTCAAGATCTTTCCTGACTGAAGAATGCGTTCCTCCAAAAGAGCCAGCACAAGATTTTCAGCTGGGAAGGGATGGGGAAGAGGGCAAGAGGCATGACAGCAGCCCCGCTTTCCACCCACATTTTCAAATCCTGTAGGTCCCAGGTTCCTTGTCTGCCGTGACACACAAGTCCGAGGGCTGCCCGAACGATTGGTCTTCCCTCACTTGTCTCAACACAGTGTTATGCACCACACAACTTTCCTAACATGGCTCTCTCCAGTACGCCTAGCACACCATCATGTAGCAGTAATGATCTTCAGTTCCTCTAGGCAGATATTGATACCCCAGCTTCAGTGGCAATGCTGTACTAATAAGACTTTCCATCCTATTACCTGTATATTTTATAAACTGTGTGAGGAACCATATTCAGGACATTACTCCTAAATTAAATCACTGAAAGAAAAATCTATTTTTTAAAATCCTGATTGTTTCCTGATCCAAACGCAGTGCAGTCATGCAAACAGCTGTCTGCACAATTCAAACGGCTGAAGGACAAACGTCAGCTAAGCCTACACTGCTGCTGCCACCCCTGTGCTATTGAATTCATTCCACAGGTGGATCGAAGCTTTCACAGCCCCTTTATGCTGCTCTTGCCTCTTGACCTGAAATAAAGAAGCCAAAATAGGACAAAGAATTCATCTTAGCTTTTCCTCAAAAAAACAAAATGCTGAGGGGAAAAAAAGAAAACCCTCTTCCTTTATCAGTAAAATATCAAGACCATATATCATAAAAGCCCTACCCATCACAACAACATCCATAAAGTGAAAAACAAAACCTGCCCGACCTCCATACCCCACTGACTTTTTATTGCTCTACGAAGCACGTCCCCTACAGCTCTCAGGGCTATCGCTGCTCTAATATCAGTGTAAGTACGTGACAATACAGAATAGGAAGTAATTCAGCCTCTAGCTCTTTAGCAACATGGCGAACTCCAGCTCCCACCACAAGAGAGCCAGCACGAATATTTCACAATAATGCTGTGTTTAATTAACAAAACCTACAAGCAAGTGGTGAAACTTGAGACAAAGATCCTGAATACTGTGATGCCTAGATCACTGCACCCCAATCTCTCTCCAACTTTACAGGCCACAGGAGTTTAAAAGCCACTTTTTTTTTAGCAAGAAATTACTCAGGGATCAGACCTGTGATTCTCTGCCCCTCAAGACACAGAAAAAAAAAACAGAAAAGCCGATTCTTTTACCTTCTAAGACTAGATTAGCACATTTCGTACCAATAACAGGAAGAATGCTTCATTATAGTTTTCATTTGGGGAGGAAGATAAAACAAACTTAAGCAAAAATTCACACATATTCAGGAATTTCAAGGGGGAAGAAACCTTATCCGTAAAATACTCTAGTCCTGATACCCTCAAGCTCATCCAGTCTGGCTGGAAGAAAAGCCTGTCCCAGAGAAGAGATTTTTTTTTTAATAACATATTTTTCAAATAAGCATTTTCAGTTCATTGTCAAGACTGTTCAAGCAGCAAATCACCTTAAGACTGGAATCTTAGGCTAACTTGAAGAAAACTCAATGAATTATCTCTTCATCTGTCCTAACTTGCCTCTTAAGAAGCAAAGGAGATGCTCGGCCAGGTCCTATCGGGATGGATAAATCCACACCTCAACATTGAAACGCATCTCTTGTTCTGCCTCCCACAGACGAAAACCACTCAATAAGCCTTTTCCCATTTCCTGAAACTTCCCTGAAGACCTTCTCTCTTTTTCAGGAGAAAAGCCTCTCTCCCAGGAGCCTGGCAGGGCTGCCCTCATATCTATAAAGGCAATTGCCCTTTGTTTTAAGGATAAGGAATATTAAAAGAGAATAAATACACGTATTATCCTCAGCAACGCTGCTGCGATGAGAGCCCAGGAGGAGGGATTCTTTCCCGTTGGGACGGAGAGGGACGGCTGGAGTTGACACGGAGCGCGCCCCTCTGCACCCTTCACCCCCCGGTCGCCCCCTGCCCCGAGAGGAGGTCCGGCCGGGGCGGCGGGGACAAGCTCCGCGCGCTGCCCCGGCCCGGGCCCGTTTCCTCCCAGCGAGCCGCGGCGGGTTCAGCCCCGGCCCCCGATCCAGCGCCCGCCTCTCGGGAACGCCCGGGGGCGGGAGGCGCCGCCGCCAGCGCCCCGTCCCTCGTCCGGCTCCCGGTGCTACCCAGGGGCCCCGCGAGGCCTCTCCGGCCCCGCAACTTCACTTGCGGGACGCCCCGCCCCGCCCGGCCGCGGCTCCGCGCAACAAGTTCCCTACCAGCCCCCGCCCCGCCGCGCTCTCACCTCCGCCATGGTCGCTGCGCGGGCGGCGGCGGAAGGGGGGTGCGGGGAGGGGGGGGGGGATCACATCGCCGCCGCGGCAGAGGCAGCGGCGCCGGCGCTCACGGGCTCCGCGCGGCGGGAGCGGCGCGAGGGGCGGGACGCGAGCGCGCGCTACGTCACCGCGCACAGCGCCCCTCCTCGAGAGAGGCTGCGGGGACCGCCCCCGCCTGTCAATCATGGTGCAGGCCCCCACGCCCGCCTGTCACTCAGGGTACGAGAGACTGCTGGCCACGCCCCCACCTGTCACTGGGAGGGCAGGCTCCGCCCTCCGCCTGTTACTCAGGGGCGCAGGAGGCTGCTGAGCCCGCTCTACCTGTCAATCATGGCCGCAGGCCCCACCTCCGCCTGGCCCTCCGAGGCGCAGGATGCTGCTGGGCCCGCCCCCTCACTTGTCACTCAGGGCACGGCAGGCAGCTGAGCCCACCCCGCCTGTCAATCATGGAGCAGGCCCCACCCTCGGCTGTCAGAGTGAGACGCCGGGCTCCGCTGCGCTCCCGCGCCGGCCCCGCGATTCCTGGGCAGCACTCCGCTTCCCAGCCGCCCGCCGGTGCCGCTCGCTCCCGCCGGCTGCCCACGGCCGTACTCACGCGCTGAGCCGCGCAGGCGCTGTCCCGCCGCCGTGCCCCGAACTCCTCCGGGGGCGGCTCCCAGCCCGGGCCCGCGCTGCTCGGCGCCGGGCGATGCCCGCAGCGCCAGGGCGCTCCTGCGTAGAGGAGGGAAATCCAGCAGGCATGCGCTCCCCTTGCTACCGCCTCCTCGCGGCCGGCCCGGCTACCCCTGCCCGGCCTCACGCTCTGTCCTGGCGCTGCTGCGGGGCCGCGCGCGCTCTGAAAAGCAAAGGGAAGCGCGCCTCGCAATGGCCGCGAGCGCCGCTCGGTCCTGGGGCCGCCTCCCCTCGGCCCCGCCCGCAGTTACGCGGGCGCCCCTAGCTCCCTCAGGGGCCGCCGCGCTGCCGCCGATTTTCCCAACGAAACCCACGTTAAACCCTCCACACGTCCCCGTACCGAAAGGGAAACCCACACGCATTGAACTCTGCTGGCTCAAGCGAGCCGGAGGGGGGAAAAAAAACAACCCCTGGACCCCCCCGGCAAGCGCCCAGACCTGCCCGAGCTGTACGGGTGCCGCGTCCCCGGGAGCCAAGGGTCTTTGTGCTTCAGTTACAAAGGGGGCGCGGGTGCCGGGGCCGTGGGAAGGGCCCGCACAAGGCCGTGCGCGGCGCGAGGCCCGAAAAGAGGCGGGGGGCTCCCGGCCCCGCGGCGCAGCGCGCTGCAGCCGGGAGTAGCTGCGGGGACCGCGGCCCGCGCGCTGCAGCCCCGGCCAATCGGAGCCGCCGTCCCTGCCAGCCAATCCCCGCGCTGCGCCTTAGCGCGCGCTGCCATGGTTACCGCGCGATGCCCGGCGCGGCGGCCATGCAGGGGCGGCCTTCGCTGTGAGTGGGAGCGCGGAGCCCTTCTGGCTGTAGGCCGGTCCTCTGCTCCGGGGGCGGGAGGGAAGGAGAGAGGGAGCCGCCGGCTGCCCCCGGCCCCACCGGCCCCGCGGGCAGCTCAGGCTGCCCCTGTTGCCCCACCAGCCCCCGCGTGTACGCTTACTCCCAGGAAACCAACCACCATTAACGGGGCTTTCAGGCTCCTGTTTTACAGCAGGCGTTGTCACCACCCCTGCCCACCTCGCCCCTCCAATCGTCGCTCCAGAACGGCTCTTTAGACGGTGATCGGAGATTCTCTGGAGGAATTAGATCATTTCAGGGTTATCATAGAATCATAGAATGGTTTGGGTTGGAAGGCACTTTAAAGACCATCCCATTCCAATCCCCCTGCCACAGGCAGGGACACTCCCACCAGACCAGGCTTATCACGCTAAATGGCTTAAATCTCTTAAACCATTCGTAAAAGTTAAGGGACAAGTCATTTGGTGATCGTACATGGTTGTATTTTCGTTGATTGAAATTACTTCTATGGCTGATTTCAGGATAAGGCAAGGATCACGAGCAAGTTGTGGCAGCTCAAGACGTGCGAGCATTGCAAGTGGCATCTCTCCAAAGAAATCAACAAGGTGCAGGAGGCAATCCACAACTTCCAATGGCAAAGCCCTGGCTAGGGGGTCTCTCCTGGGGAACCAGTATGAGATACGGGTGAGGAGCCACTTTTACACTATTACTGAAAAGTTTTAAATGTGAGTTATTGGAGATATTAAAAGTTATCAGAAGGGAAATAGCAGAGGGAGAAGGAGGAAAGAAAAGGCATGTCTGACATTCAAGAGCTGTGGAGAAAGAAAATGATCTAAGAGCATAATCCATTCTGAAATGAAGTTGATTAGTGTTCAAAACCAGTCTGCAAGAATAAAAAAACAAAATTAAAGTAACAATTCTCCTCCTAAACGGAGAACAACTTGCTTACAAATCTACATGACAGCACCTGTGTCTTTGCTTAAAGAAGATTCCCATAACATAACCTGTGGAACCCTTTCAAAGACCTTACTGGATACCTTTGAACAATAAAACCTTTTCAGTGCTGTGCTAAAAAAGATGTACAACTGTTGACCTCATTGCTTTTGCTATGTTGATAATGTAATGTGGCTATTCCTGGTCAATAAACCACTCCTGGTAGTCATTACAGAGTACACAAGCCAGAAAAGGCAACAGGGTTGACCAGGAAGGAGAAGTGACTCTGATAGTGATGTGAACAGAGTTTGGATTTCCAGATATTTTGCAGCCATCTCTATTGTGAGAGTTCCAAAGAAGGCCCAGGCAAAGGCAACATCCTTCTCAAGGCTGAACCCTAACAAGAAAGCAGGAATGCAAACCCCTCACCCCTGTCCTGATATATGAGGTCTGATGCAAAAAACCTGACACCCTATAGCTCAGGAACCCAGAGTAGGAGGGGAGAGACAGAGGTGTGTGCAAAACATGTTCTAACCTGTCATAGCAAGACAAGGCTCAGCTCAATTACTTCTCTCTGTGCTACTGGACGTGTGTCCAGAGACATTTTTTTATCCTTGGTTGGAAAATGTCAGTGTGTAAGAGTGAACAGCGAGTTCATATCACATTTCTTGTGAAACTGAAGAAATCCGTGACAGAAACTTTTCAATTATTGACTGACTGAGACTGACAGCGAAGAGATCCCAAGATCCAGTTAGTGCTCAAAAGAACTCATTTTTTGTCGGTAGAAGATTTGAAAGCAAAACCAAGGGACATCCTCAGCAGCCTTTCAGAAAAGGATCTGTGGAATTGCTTTCAACGTTGGCAACATTAAATGCAGCTGTGTGTCAGCACAGAAGGGAACTGTTTTGAAGGTAATCATAGTTGATTTTCTTAATTTGTTAAAGAGTTATAGGCATAGTCTCAGGGGGTTTTGTATCGGACCTTGTATTAGGCATCATTTGCAGAGAGGGGTTACCTACTTGTTCTGTCCAGTTCCTGCTTGGATCAGGGCCTTTCTTCTGTTCCAGATAAGAGAAAACATCGCAGGTGTTGTCACTGTTGCTTGTTTTCTGAACACAGTGAAACTGTTATCATTATTTAAATATTTCTTCAGGTTTTTGATGATGAAGGAAAGGATGTGACACCCCATCCACTCTTCTGTTCAGATCCAAAGGCTGTTTTACCCAGGCAGGGCAAGCTCTTATCATCAAGTGCTAGCTGTGGAGCAATGGGACCTGGCTTTCTCTCTTCTTTTTCCATGCATCAGACCGCAGGAGTGAGTGTGAGTTCAGGTTCATTCTCAAGGTAAGTCGATACGCTGTCTCTTCAATCTCATCCCGCAGGGTACCTGCCCTGCAGCGGCCACACAGTGCTCCTCAGGCAGACTGGGAGCTGGAATAATTGTGCAAAGCTAAAACTTTGTTGTCATAATATAGAAACGTCCCGCCCATAGATGTCATTTAATATCTGAGGAATAATAACAAGTAGAATAAATGGAATTTGTCAGTACTTGTATGTCAGAACTACTGCTGCGATACTGATATGTACAGGCGAGAGCAGACTGCAGCACACACTCCTTTGAGAGTTCTAATTTTATTCAATTCTCCTTCCTAAAACACACTCATTGTTTATGTAACATAACAAGAATGGACCATTTTTAGAGATGACAATGAATACTCTGCAGTTCAGTGATGCAGACATCCAAACTGCAGGCTTTGTACTGGTTAGGCTGGCACGAAAAGTTGTGGTAGAACCTGTACAGAGATATGTAACAAACATTGTCCTAAAGGTAAAGGAGGTTGCGTCCTGGTTATCTGAGCAAGGCTGTACAGCTGAGAAGGGGCATTTGCAGCTCGTTAATATACTCCCATTAACTACGGCAGATGCACTCTGCCTTCCCCAAGCTTGTGTTTTTTAAAAACTGGAATATATCAATACCTGCTTAGATGTGGATATGGGAAAATGCTTTGGAAACAAAAGTCTAGTTTCACTGAAGAGTTACATATTTATTTTAAAGTATTTTGTCTCTTTTAATGAATCTTATTAAGTACAGACAACCATTTTACAAACTTGACTCTTTCAGTTCAATTATCAAAATGTTGTTGACATAATAAGAATCCGCTCTTTTAAACTAATTTAAGCAAGTTACCTCTGTCTGATTATGTGCATCCATTTTAAAAAGTCCTTATACAAAAACTTTTGAGTTAAAACTGGTAAATTGCGTGTTTCACTACTTACTAGCTTTAGGTTTAGAAACCTTCAGTACACTAGGAATAAACAATGTCAATGAACTGCAGCTGTTTTATCTTCAGCCTGATAAAGTTACTTAAGTCACGCAAAAGAGGATAAATAACTATTTGTGTTTAAAAGAAAACTAATGAAGCACATCACTATCAAACAGTGTGTACACATTCAAATTGTATGGAGAGGAGATGCTATTTATTTAGTCAAAGGGACTAAAAGATGAGTAAAGTTCGCACTGGAAAGAAATATTAGTTAAATAAAGAAAAGCATTACATTACAATGCCATTGTGATTTCTGAGAAGAAGAGACTGCTCTTTGAGAACCATCTTTTTGTCAAGTTTCCTAGGGTGGCTATCATAAGGGATAATCCTAGAGGCAGGGATATTAACGGGGAGCAAATATCCACCAAAAATAAGACTTAAGAAGAGAATGTGTCTTCTGAAAAATAAGTGCATCCTTTTTGGAGACAAGCTTTTCATTAAAAGAAAAAAAAAAATTTAAATACAAATATTTCAAATCATCTTTTTCAAATGCTTTTTGTCTATTTATAATTGCTCACATTTAGCTTTTGAGGAAGAGAAAATCTGCTGACAAACCTCCCAACCGTACCTAAGATCTGAGTTTTGCTTCTAGTTATCAGAGCAATCCCCTCTAATATTAACTATTTTTTGAACAAGCTAATCTCTTTAAATGAGTTTCTTGTGCATTTCAAAGACATTTCATCACAGACAAAGGGCCAAAGGATCTAAATTTTGGTCGAGAACAGCGCTATCTGTGGGGATGCATTATCGCACAGTAGGTAGCCAAAACTTCATGTTACTATATGCTAAGAATGAATCTGAGAGCTCAACAGCTGCTTTTGCATCAACTATTTAGTGCCTCAGGATATGCTGTCAGAGGGATTCTCCCTTTTTAAGTTCTTCTCAAACCATTTCGTTAATTTTCTTTACTAAGCTTTTTATGACTTCTACAACTCAAGCATGCCTGTATGTGCTATCAAGTCTTCTGTGGTTTATCCTGATAACAACCCTGATGGTTTTGTTGTGCTTTGCTGATACCTGGACTCTCATGTACTATTTCTGCTTGTTTCTTTGTTACAGAAGGACATGCGGAAGCAGCACTTCTGTATCAAATGCACCAACAACTGAGTCCATACTAGATGGAGTAGTGGAACCTGGCTCTCGACAAAACACAGCTGTTAGCTTTTCTGGTAAAGAACATACACTGTATAATTATAGATTCGAACTGCTCTTTGGAGCACTGTGATTTGTGAGGCACTGCAGTCGGTGGATGCGAAATGGCCAGCACTTCGAAGGAATTCAGTGCCTCACAAGTCTTGGCTCCTGATTAGTAGAATACTTCTAAAATTAATTTATCTTCTTTTAAATTTAGAGCAGAAAAGGTCTTTCTTGTTAACCTCATATAATTTTTCAGATGTGCAGGTGAGGCAAGAGGAGATAAAAGAAGAACTGACAAAAGAAGACTTAGATAGGAGAGTGGATATTTACCTCACAGAGACAGAAACTATATGGACATTGGATATGCCATCTGTTGTGGTGTCTGTAGAATCAGAAGATGCTGGAAGAGTTCAGTATGTATATTGGTAGTTGTAGACATGCATGTAGCGCACTTGATTTCTGCTGATCACAAAGTCCCGAACAGACTGCTCACATGTAGGTTCAGTGTTCTGGCTTACAATTTGCCATTTCTCCTTTGTTTAAAGTCATATTGGGCTGGGGTCTCTTTTTTGACAAGACAACCTAAATTCCTTACAACTCTTATCTTGTTGATCCAATTCATGCCCACTTTCACTGATAAACTAAGGCAGAGAAGCAAAAGCAGGGGGTGGTGATGAGAACACACAAAGGATTGGGAGACAGAAGATGGACAAGCATGGTATACATGAATAACACAATTTAAAATTAAGGAAAACAGTAAGAAATTGCAGATCTCTGCACTGATTCTTGTGTGTAGCTTTACAGCTTATCATTTTGTAATAGCAAAGATACAAAGAAATTAGATGGGCCTGGGCTTCCTGGGCAGTTATTCACAGTGCTTCTAGCTAGGAGAAACCTCACCCCACCACACATGACCTTGCCTGTTAAAATATTATGTCTCCCCTTCATTGCATCCAGCGTGTTTCCACTTCAGTCTCTCCTCCCTGGACTACCATGAACTTTGGCAGGGAGTTAACCCAGAATGCATGTTGTTTTGGCTTACTCCCAGAAACAGAACTAGGACAGAGTGCAGCAAAGATCACTCCGTGACGCATGTCAGACTGAGGGACTAGTCACACAGCTTTTGTAGATGTAAGCCCCAAAGCCAGAGATGCAGTTTACTGAAGCTGGGCAGTCAAACAACTAAAAAAGAGATTTTTTTCTGCTATTATACACACGAAGTTCATGATAGTACTCCAGCCCCCACTGTGTTTGAATCACATGGGTGTGATTTTGGGGAAGAAGAAAGAGAAAGAGCATCCTGTGAATCAGACTTGACTGGTGTATGCAGCACATATTGCCAACTGTATAGGAACAGAGAGCGACTCCTGAGCACAGCAACCTGTTGGTGGACTGAGACTGGGTATAATCTACATCTGCTGGTAGAATATTGAAACCAAAGTAATAGAAAAGTTACACAATTCCTACTGACTGTTCCTACAGAACCTCAGGTCTGGCTCAAATACAAAGGTACTAGTTTTGGTTTTGTCTCTTGGATGCACTAACATTTGCTCCCAAGTGACAAGAGCTACATACTTCTGAACTACTTTGAATTCCACAAAAGCACAAAGGTCATTGGAGTAGGGATTTCTGCTGATGCCTACTGCTGCAGGCCATTCCTATTTTAGAGCAGCATCACAAGGTCAGAATTGGCTGCTGAAGGGCAATACATAGAGTGAAATAAAATCTAGCAATCCAAAAAAATCCAAGCAGTAAATTTATGACATGAAACATCCCCACCTGTTCAACTTGTGGTTAAATACACTGAGATGCTCTGAATGTAGATTTTTTGCAGAAAGTCAATGCACCCTTTTTTTTTTTTCTGAGGGAGCGGAATAGGGTTTATGCTGACATTTGCAAAAACAGACCTGGTAATGGCCGCTTTGTAGAAAAAATGATGCAAACCATTAATGGAGCCACAAAGAACAAGGAAGTGCAATGTGACAGAATCATCATGGAAGATAAAGGTAAACTTTCTGAGTACCATATAGAAAAGGGTATTTGATAAGAACAGAGTTTCATTTACTTCATTGTACCCTTGGCACTTGTGTTTACTATGACATCTAGTTTACTTTTGAAATATTTATTTGGGGAAACTAGCAAACATCTAGCATATATCTAGGGCCTCGGAGGTCTCCCTAGACACAGGTAGAGTACCGAGGAAAGGAATTATTGTTTCTTCCATCTCTAAGCAGGAGAAGATGTTTCCTTAACTTTCACTTCCAGAACTTTAAGTTCAGACACGTTAGTGTGATTTGTGGTGGCTGTTTCTGTCCCTCCTAAAATCTGAACATTGGTACTGGTACACTTATTATTATACCATTGCAATAAAATAGTCATTACACTGGCTGCAAGCTGCTGTGTCCTGCTTGCCTCAGCATTTCGCAAGCAGAGCGTGCTGCTTAAGAGCAGAACTTCACCTAATACTCAACTATGTTCTTGAAACATGAAAGAACACGGTTCCCTTTTTTCTCTTAACTTTTCAGTGATGCTGGTTTCTATTTTATTTGCCATAATGAAAAGAACCTCTGTTATGAGATTTAAAATCTCAGGGAAAGCAGAAATTCTTAGCAGTCTCACAAGGTAGACGCAATTTTACAAAATGTTCCACCTCAATGCTCTAAAAAGATTATAAAGGAATCAGGTTGGTAGGACAGTAAAAAAAGTAAGTCTTTACTCAGCTTTACATAGTCCTTTATAACAATGTACTGAAACAAGAGACTGGTATAATACAGTGTAATTCATTTCTAGGTTTGATGGTCACTTCCTGGGACCTGTATGATTCATTTAACAGCCTGGAAACAGAACCTCTGTCAAAAGCAGAAGGCAGCAGAGGCACAACTGGGAAAAGCAGAACATCTCAAGCAACTAAAGAGCACAATCAGACTATGTCTCTCTCCTCTGACAAAGGTAACATTTTTCCAGGTTTACATTTCTGCCTTGTTTTCATCCTAAACCCTGCATATCACTATATGGTGTGGTGAAAACCACATGAAGAAAATGCTTTATCTGCCTGTCTGGCACTTGAAAGAGAGTTTGCTAAAGAATCTTGTACAGGTCTGTACCAAGACTTTCTCTGTCTAATGCTGTCTTAAATTATCTTTAATAAACACTCAGTGACAAAGTTTGCTGGTACTAACTTACTTGGAACGTAGAAGCTGAACAACAATTGTGGAAAATTCCATAAGTATTTCGTCATACAGAGTATTTGAGCAACAGAAGAACAAAATTAAAGCAAGATAATGATCATGGAAGTATTTTTGATTGATATTAGGTTCTGCTATGCTTTCTACAGGTGAAGGAGACTTCTTATCCCCTTGACTTCCATGTGCAAAGTATTATCATTTTAAAACTCTTTTTCCCCCCCTTATTATTTGTTGCCAGGCAGCACAACTTCTATAAAGATTTCGGAAAGTTCTGTTCTTGCAAGAATCCACAAAGAGGAGGAACACCATTCAGAAGCCATATTAAAATCAGAAAACTTTCAGCAGGATTTATTTTTCATGGAGAGGATTCTAATGGAGAATATTTTTCAACCCAAACTTGCAGCTTATCGACAGTTTCCTGTCTTTATAGGTTTGTTTCTTGGCTACCCTGTTTTCAGCACAAGACTTTGCATGTTACTGAAAGTCATGGAGTTATGTTCCTCATTGCAGCTCTTTGCAGACAACAAGTCATTTAGGAAACAGACAAATAAAACATGAACCTTGCAGTTTTACACTTACTTTAACAGTCATCCCTACAATACCTGGTGGAAGAACTGAAAAAATTAGTTCTGAGCTGGTTCATCTCACCTTATCACAACAAACCGATATTTTCTTAAAATATTAGTCAAACTTGTTTCCTGACATTTAAGATACAGATTAATTCTGCTACTTCTCCTACCATTTTTTGTATTTGAGTTCCTTTTACAGTTTTTTTAATTATTATTTTGTAAATAGACGGATGGTAAACAGAAGTTTGAGCTTGATAGACATTCAGTGTCTAATGAAGTACATTTGCTGCAGACTTAGAGGCATTACCTGGACCCAAGTATTCAGTATTATTTTACCTTTTACAGGAGTTCCAAGTTAACACAGGGATTAAAAAAAAACCAAAAGGCAGACTCACACTGCTTTTATGGTATTGTACCTCCTCATGTCAGAGTTTCAGTTTCTCAGGCAGTGATCCTGTTACACTTTCACTCTTCAGGAACCAACTATAGCTGGAGCAGGGTGCTGGCCAGGATGAGTTTTGTTCTGACAATATGGCAGTTATTGTGTTCTTATTTTGTTCATGGTGATCTGAGATCCATTTATGATTTGCACATTACGTAAATCAAGGGGGTGAGTAAACAAAAAAATACTTGACAAACACAGCCTGAAAATATGCTCTACACTTAATTTTCTCAAGTAATGAGCAACTCATTACAGCATCATGCAATTTAACTACGGCATTATGGCATCAATGCGTAAGCGTGGTTCTGAAAAATTTGTCATCTACCAAAAATCCCTGTTTAAACAAACTTTTAAATACTAGAGATTAGAAACATTCCTGTTAGGGGTAGACATAAATTCCTAACTTGTTGCTAGGTAGCTAAATCCACTCATTAGACAGCTGGAGCATAAATAGCACACTCCAGACCGATCCAGCCATTCAACATTTTAGCCACAGTTTTAGAAATTAGGATGTGTGAATTCCTCAAATCTTCATTCTTTTTGCTGCAAAATATTTGCTGAAATGGCAGATTTTTCTTCTAATGTGAATTACTGGAGTTCAAGAAGTGAAATGTAACTACTCAGACACTACCATATTTGTGCATTTTAGATCCTGATGTTACATCAGACACTAGTGGTACAGTAGCCGCCGCAGAAGAAGCTAAACAGGAAGAGCATAACAAGGAAAACAAGGATAAGATAGAGCAGAAGGAAGCATTCATTGACCCATCAATTCTGTCAGATCTAAAGAAAACCCTAGAAGAAACTGAACCTCCCAGACTGGAGCAGCTGTGGTCATATATGTGTGATTTAACATATGGTCACAGTGTGAGCAGTATGGCTTGGAACAAAGTCAACCCTGTGAGTTAACACATCGCTTCTTTTAAGCTGTTTTCAAAATGGTATAAGCAATCAGTGGTGTAAATAAACTCTTAATTTTGATGTGCTTTTTGGGAGGGGTCTCAGAATCAGGTAGGTTGTCTTTGCATCCCTCTCTCTGTATTTTGTCCTTCTTTATAGCAATATTGCTACATTATTTTACAGGCTGGACAGCTGCGCTAGGCTCTTCCTACAAATGCATCACAACAGTTTTAACTGGTCCAGAATTCAATTTAATTGATCCAGTTTGCCACGGATGGTCACCTGGACAACAACATTAAGATACTAGACTTGGTCTGTTGTAGAACTGGAAGTCGAAATTTAAACTTGCTACTAAACTTTATAACAACTGATGGAGTTTATTTATAAGAGTTTAGACACCACATCCTTGTTTCTAACAGTAATCTTCCCAGAAAGCTGCATTCATCAAACTCTTAAGGATAAGATGCATAATAACGGGCACAGATTTCTGAGCAGCTGGCCCAAATTTATTTAATTTAGTTTCAATGGAGGTGAGAATGACTCAGACATCTCCACTTTCATAGCAATGTAAGGCTCAGTTTTTCCAACAGACCTCTCTTATGGCCACAACAAAAATAATGAATGGAAGGAAGGTAAAAAGTGGGTGAGGATGAGAAATATAAAATACAAAACCAGTAAGATTGCCCCAGGGAAAAAAAAGAGAGAAAATAAAGACCTTTTCATAGTTTGTACACCAGATCCTAGATATTATAAGGTTGGACACATTTATAGACTTCAGTTTTAGAATTATAGGGCAAATAAATACCTACTTTTAAAGGGTTAGTTTCACAAACTACTCGTGTGTAGGAAAAAAAGACTGAAGTCTTGCTGCTGTTTCTTACTTCTGCTTATGGAAGGGAATTAAGAGAATTCATAGGACTCCACCATAGACAGCTAAAATCTGAGGTGGTCACTGAAACTCCTTTTACAGCTATAATTGAGAGAGAAAAGTAGAATTATTATTATATTAATTAAATACTGCACATAAAAACATGGTTATAGAACATTGTAGATTAATCTCTGGAAAGAGACATATTTCTATGATGGTCAGGGAAGGTGGATTGCAAATACGATTGACACTATGTACACACTTTTTACTTGGACCAGTTTCCAGTATTCTAGAAATTCTGTTCTTCTTGTGCGTTATCCTAGTTGCATACAACACAAGTGTTATTTTTTCAGACTTTACACTGTTAACAGAAAGTTGCCTTTATAAATATAAATACATAACTTACTTTCATTTTAAACTGAGACTATCTGTTAATCTGTGCTTCTAGGATCTTTTAGCTGTTGGTTACGGAGTGTTTGATTTTAAAGAACAGAAGAAAGGCTCGGCTTGCTGTTGGTCGCTGAAGAACCCCAGGGTAACAAGCAGCCAGTCTGTTTTCTTTCTTTTTCTTCAATATACGTTTCTGCTATAGCATTTCTGCTTTTTTTATTTCCCTCTTCCCATTTCAAAAAGCAAGACCTAGCCAATAAGGTTGAATTTGCTAGCCCAAACCATATCTAGGAAATTTATTCCAACTACAGTACCTGCTAATGTGCTTAAATCTTGACCCAAAGAAAGTGTCTGTAGGAAGCAGTTCAGTTTCTGTGCCTGTCCGTCCTCTCAGCTGACATTTCCAGCAGAGGTCCTGCCTGTACTGGTGGTTTGCTAACATGGACGCCTGTTCACAGAAACTAAACTCATTGCACACAGGCCGCCCAACAGCTAACAGATGGTTACAACTCTCAGGTAGAACCTGTCTATGCCGGGTAATTTAGCGATACAGATCTCTGTATCCTATTTCCAATCCCAAGAGAAACCTACCCAAGCGTGTAAATCTGTTTTGTTATTACTGTGGGTAGACCCAGGTGTGTATAAATTATTTTTGAACATTTGTTCAACACTTCCAAATTCTCATTACAGAAAACATCTGTATTTTAAATTTAAGGATTATCCTTTCCAATCCATTTTCTGTTGCATCATAAATTCTGTTAGCTGAGGGAAAAAAAGGTATATAATATCATTATCTAATCTAACTTCTCATAGCACTGTCAAAAAAGACAGTGGATTTCATAGATGTCACATTTACATCTTTACATATCCATCTGAAATGTGATTCTTTTTAAACTAATCATTTAAAAAAAATCTTGGAAATTTTGGTTACAAAGTGACACCCTGAAAATTATCTGATTGCCATCAATTAAACAATTTTAGTTTGATTTGTTCTACAAACTTAATTTGGCCAAAATTGTGTATTAGAATAATTTAAATCATAGAGAGTCAAGTTCTTGATGCATATTTTTCACCTCAATCATAATCAAATACTCTTGTGATTCCTGATGTCATCATAGTCCTTAAGTCCCTGGAATTAAGAAATAAGAACTGAAATACAGGTCTTGGTAAACTAACACACTACTGGCTACATGAAGAAAGTACACAAAAATAGTGATTTACAGATTCCTGAAGCACGTTAGATTGCATTTTATCTACATTTTTGTAATTGGAAAGGTACTTAATTTTATATTACAAAATAGAAAACAACTACAGAAATTTTCAAAAATCCCAGGTTTAAGTATACCCAAATGAATCAAACAAACAAAACCCTTGCTCTGGATTCAGCTGAATCTTAGGGAACTTGATTTTTAGATATTGGTTTGCAGCAGGCCCATCTACCTTATTTTACAGTGTCGTATTTCTGCATAGTCTTTATTTTTTCCCAATTTTATCACTTCAGCAAGAAATACACTGAAGCATTTAGAATACAATACCTAATTTCTGTCTAGAAACAGTTGCTATGATCATCAGCACTTGAATTTTCCAGCAGAGTCGGGCAATTTAATATCCAGTGTTGAGAAGAAAATTAAGAAACTGACTTAAAACATTCTTGTTTTCCTACTGTTCAGTGGCCAGAGAGAATTTTCCAGTGTAAGCATGGTGTTACTGCTTTGGATTTTTCTATGGCAAGCCCAAATCTTTTAGCAGTTGGAATGTACGATGGTTCTGTTGCAATCTATGATGTACGGAGCTCTAACAATGCCCCACTTTTGGAGAGCAGGTAAGGCTATGATTTCCCATATCTTCCCACCTTGATCACATCTTAGCAATAACATATAAAAGAATATCCACACCTGAGAAGCTGAAGGAATAGTAGCACTCTTGTTAAGTAAGACTTGTGAGTGCTCAGGATGTTGCACAGTTTTTTCATTTCCAACTTTTGTCAGCATCTTCCAGTTGTGGCTGGAAATGCCAACAAAACACACAATACTCCAAAACACTAGAAGTTTCAGGAGAAAAACTGTGGACACCTAAATTTATGGTGATGTGTAAATGCCTGGAAGGGCCAAAGCTGAACTTTTCCCATCCACCTATTTACACCGATACAAACAAACTCTCAGACATTGCCATTCTCTCTCTGCACTGCCATCATTCTCTATTCTTATTTCTGCTGATAAAGTAATGTAAGCATTTAACACCACTGGTCCTTGTTTGAGACATGAAGCTCTCTGTGATGCTACTGTGCATACAAAGCAAGCTCCCTGCTTTGGAAAGGTCAAACAAATGAGCACTATGCTCTTGAGTTCTTAAGAAAGTGGCAGCAAGTTACCACCATGTACTAACCAGGAAAATCCTGCCCCAAATAGTAAATCCTTGTGGGAGACCAGTAGTAGCTTTTGGTGTTTTCTCACCATTTTCACATCAAATGTTGAGAAAATATCAGAATAGGCGAGGGATAAGCCAGAATCAAGAAGAAAATGACAGAAGGTGTGACGGGAGACATTTTCCCTGTTGGCAGCTCCCCAGGTCTAGGGCACTCTCCTGTGTGTCAGCACATTAAACAGTGCCCTGAAACTAAATATCAAACATCTATGATAAAAGAAAAACTTTCCTGGAGAAAGGAGGGGTTTTTTTACAAGAAAAGCTGAACAACATTTCTGTCATAAGACTTCATGTTAATTACAAAGTTAATTATTTTTCAAGTGTATTGCCTTGCCTTTGTTCATCTATAATTTATCATGTGTGTTTTTTGTCTCAGTGCATCTTCAAATAAACACACAGGTCCTGTATGGCAACTGAGGTGGGTGGAACAGGACAGAGGTGGAACAGGAGACGGCAAAAAAGAGAGATTAATCTGCATCTCAGCAGACTGCAGAGTAACCGAGTGGCTTATACAGAAAAGATTGGACTGCACTGGTAAGCATTTTCCCCTGCAGCTTTTATACAGAGGGATAATACCTGAAATTGTAATCACTTCATTTTATTTCAGGTGACATAGACAAAACATTTAAGAGCTGTTGAGCGTTCCAAGGAAGCATTCGTAGCACTGTCACATACCTGTTTGACAAAAACTCTTGCTATTTGCACAGATCTGCTGAAAATAAAGCGAACAGCAAGTGAGAAGAGAAAATTACCAGGTGATAAAGGAAGAAAAATAGAAGCTCTAATATCTCAACAAGCAGCTGGAACATGCTTTGACTTCCATCCGAAGGTAGGCTCAAAAAGTCCATCCTGACTGAAATATTATCCAGGAGAACTATGCAGCAGAGGTGAGATCCTCAGCTGAAGCTACTTTAATATGCACTAACCTGCACTGGTATTTCAAGCATATTTAGTTCTGAAACAATTTGCTTCTTAGCCAAAATGGATGATATGTAAACCAAGCAAGCAACTCCTGTATGTGAACAACTGTATCATTGCATCTGTGTTACATTTGCTTTGGGCCAGATCCTAGAGTCACATTCCTCTGTGCGTTGGTCAAATCAGTGAGAAATTCACCTTTAAACATCTCCTGAGTCTAGGACTTAGTTGGCTGTTCTCTTTATCCAACTGAAAGGTTTGTCCTCAGAGTATTTGAAGTATTCATGCGTTTGCCTATGTGTATCAATTCGAGATTTTCAGGAGTCAAAAATCACAGTGTATGTTCTGCACAGATGAAGAACACACATAGCAAATACACACTCTGGCACTGCTGTATCTACTGCACATACACCTCTAGCACACACCAGCACACAACATCCTGCAACTCCACTTTAGTTCTTCAGAGCACCATCACTGCCAAACTCAAGTCCTTTGTATATTTTTGGATGAGTGATAAAGAGGTTAATCCAGCTCAGGTTGCTTTTACCTTTCTTTCAGGACACTAATTTTTATCTCACTGGAACAGAAGAGGGTCATATCCACAAGTGTTCCTGTTCATGCAATGAGCAGTTTCTACAGACGTACAGAGGCCATAAGGTAAGTGATACATAGAAAAAGTAACCACAGCAGAAACTGTTCAATTAATCTCACAGATGTAACAGTTTGTTTATATTTACTAAACAAAGCATCTGCAACAAAAGAAACCTAAATTTATTTTCCTGTATTAGGAATGGATTCCCATAGCATAAAGCATGATAGTCTTACAGGATTACTTTCTACACTATAGGATATTTAAAAAAAATTATTAAACCTTTTACTATAAATTGTTTTAAACCTTTAGTTCTGGCTTTACTTTTAGAAAACAGTGAGTAATCTCATTGTCCTGGAAACCACTGTTACATAATGTAACCTCTGAGAGAAAGATGGCAGAACTTTAACAGCATGTCTTTTTTTGAAAGTCTTTGCTTCATCCAAGAAGCTTCCTTTCAGCATCAGCTTTTCCTAACAACTGGTAAAGAGACCGAATCAGCTGAATGCTTTCTATTCCTAAGACCTCTCCTGGTCTTACCACATCCGGTGCATCCTAATTTCCTATGGGTACACATAAAACAATGCTGGTTTTGCTATGAAGGTTAGAGGACAGTTAGGGATTTCCATGAAAGGTCACTATCAAAACCATCCTGTGAGGCTGTAGCTCTAGAATAACACAAAGTTCTTTTTTGTTTCTTCCCAAACACCAAGGGTCCTGTGTACAAAGTCGCTTGGAATCCATTCAGCCCTGACATCTTCCTAAGCTGCTCTGCAGACTGGAGCATTATTTTATGGCACCAGGATTCACAGATGCCCATTTTAACTTTCAGTTCCACCACTGCTTCTGTTCATGACATTATATGGTCTCCAAAATCAGCCTTCATATTTGCAGCAGCAAATGAAAGCAGAGTAGAAATTTGGGATCTTAGTGTCAGCATGTAAGTAATTACTTTTTTTCAAAGAAGATTCTGAAACTTAATGGCAAAAAGACTACACGTTATTACCTAATCAGTATTGTTATCAGATCCTGACAGCTTCATAACATTTTCTTGCTTAGATACTGAGTATTGCATTTTTAAATACTCATTTTGAAAAAGCAGATGGTAGTTACTAGAGAATTGTGATTAAAAGAAAAGGAGATGGATGTCTCGTGGAGCTGATAAAACATAAAACTGGAGGGTTTTTTTTCTGCAGAAATCATAGATTCTACCACTGCCATAGATAAAAATTACAAAAGTGAGCCACTCTGGACCTTTTATAAAGACAAAATGGTCAGAAGCTCAGATACCTCTCATGTTTTCCCACTACTGCAAAGTAGGCACAGATATCACATGCGGCTTAGTGAATCTGTGGTATTACCTGGTCTGTACTATTCACTATTAATGACAGCATGAAGCCCACAGTGGAGGAGGCAGCCAAATCTTGCAGTAGCAAAAAGCAAGTTATTCATATAATAAAAATATTACACACACCCCCCCCCCCCCATTAGGCAATAGGACAGATTTTCGTAACCTGTACCTCTTTATTAATAGCATCTGGAATTTTTGTTTTGGTAGAGACAAAACAGAACACTGCCTCACTTTTTAGTTTTTGAGTTAATCTAGACCATAAAAAGTAAAACACGCAACATTTATCAGGCCTGCATTACTGTTAGACTTTACACCTATGTCATCATTAACACTTGCCTCTGCTGGGTTGCAGCTTCAACCCCGTGGTCTCTTGCTTTGCCAGCCCAGGAGTGAAATTCACCTCTGTGCTCTTTGCCAACAACACTGACTGCCTTCTGGTAGGAGACAATAAAGGAGAAGTCAGTGTGTTTGAGCTGCAGAACCTGGCTGCTCACAGCAGTAATAAGGTATGATCCATTAGGAAAAGGTGTTGGGCCTGCACGCTTGTCTGGTACATCATTCCTCAGAAAGAGGTTTCCCTTAAAGATCTAGCTGATAAATATTGAAGTAGGTGGAATCATATACAATTCCATAGTCAGATTAAAACCTGAGGTGGTTCCTGCTTTGCTGCATGTCATACCACTAGAAACTTCAGGAACAGGTAAGTCAACATCAAATTGAGGTTTCACTTGGTCATAAATCCAGAGATTCACTACAGCTGGATTTGGGAGTGATACTCGGGGAAGTGCACGCTACTCTGGACCCAGTCTGGAGGTGCCCCTATTTGGCAGAATGCCCTTCCTTTACCTGCTGACAGCACAGGAAAGATGTGCCCTCTCCTGGCCACAACCAAGACAGTCTCAGTTGGTGTCAGCAACCCGTTAGCCCTTTTGCTCAGCATTGTTGTCACTCTTAGAAGCCACTGCTTATCCTAGTGAGGGCTTTTCTGTCCTAGATGACACAGGGGAATTTGACTTGCCTTACACCTCGGTTTCCTTCCAGTTGCACCATTTGCACAGATTCTGTGTCAGCAGCAGTGTAAAAGCTGTCTGATGCCAGCTGTGAATCCCTTCTGTTCACATTTGCATAAATCAGTGCTAATTTATACCAGTGCTTCCCTGGGCCTTCCCTGCCTGGTCCGTGATACAAAACTGATGCCATGCTGGGTACTCCAGCAGCAGGTGGATCCCTCCTACAGGATTCATCTGCAGGTGGCCTGCAGCCTGAACTGCGCCGCTCCCTTTGTCATTTCAGCTTTGCACAAGTAGCTGTGGCTTGCTGGACTCAGGTTGCCAGTTTGCAAAGTGGGATTGGTACTTCTAAGAACCCCTTCTGAGTTACATGGTGCCAAACACTAACGTTAAGTTGGAGAGAACGAAAATGCTGGCGTTAATCTAGACTTCATCCTTAGGGTTCACAACTGCCAGTGTTGCATTTTGAAATTCTGGTAATTACCAGCCACATTTGCCAAGTGCTATAAACCATAGAGCAAAAGATATTTCCCTCAAAAACTGGAAGTGAGACCACTGTTGTTAAACTTAGAAAGTAAAATTAGTGGGTTTTTTTCTTACAAATTACCATGAAGCAGCCCAAGTTCTTTGAGCGTAAGAAGTTCTTCAGTTAAGAAGAGTACAGGGATAATTTTCTGGGTATGTCACTAGAACAAGACTATCGGTGCTTAATTTCACAGACTTTGGTCATGCGGCATAACTGGTCACTGAGTCGCAGAGGAAGCCCCGCTTTCCAGCATCGTCCATTTCTTTCACTCCCTTTTCTGTTAAGAGCAAAGTCTTTCCTACCTTAGGTACATACAAGGCTTAGCACAACAGGGCTCATACTGCAACTAATGTTAAACAGAGGTAATTATCTCAGGGGTAATCACATCTAAGTACAGGTACCATACATGTATCATCCTGAAAATTAATTTCCTTAATAAACAAATTACATATTTGCATGCTGCTAAGTTCGATGTCATAAATGCAATCCAAAGAGGCCTGCCTAGAAGTGCTCTTTTCAAGGAAGTCTGTTAGAGCCAAGCATAGTTTTAACAGAACTCAAATGAAGAATCCACTGACGTAATACAAACTACCTTAGCCTGCTTTCTGGGTGCTCACTGCACAAGCAAGTCAGTTCTCGGTTCAGATGTAGGAATTTAGGACTACTGCATGTCTTGTACTGCAATTACACTCTCATACAGCTCTTTTTTTAATCTTGTTTCTTTTTTTACAGGTTAATACAAGATATAATCAGTCCTGCTGCAACTATTTAACAGTAGCTAAGTGACGGCACTTCTCAGCCGGTAAACAGCAAAGATGACATTGTAGTACTATCACAAACCATTTGTTGTTTCTCAATCATTACAATTTCTATGTGGCTCCATACTGGTCAGTAACCTCCTTCAAATGCACTGAAGTTTCTAATGGAAGTGCTCCTCACTAGATGAACAGTCTACTGTAAATACTACATACATGGCCTTTCCTGTAATACAGATAAGGCAATAGAAATGTCTCTGTAGTCTTTTCTCCGTCTTTTCTCCTTGTGTTTTTTCTCCTGTGTTTTGTTTTTGTTTTGTTTTATTTCCTTCAAGGTCTTTTCTCCTTGGGTTAAAACTGCCCAAATCACCTCCTGTACTGGCAACCCCATCAGGAGCTAGAGCCCAGCCCAAGTCCCCACCAGATGTAGTCTGTCTCTTCCTTGTGAAAATGTGCAGGAAATGAATGGACTTTTCACTAGATCCATCTTGTCTGTCATCCCACAAACCACCATTAAGGGTGAAGTCTGATCTTTGAGCAGCATCAGGCACTCCTGAGAGGTGCAGATCATCCCACACCAGGCAGAAGGAGAGACAAACTTTTTCAACCCTGACAAATTAGGATAGTGTAAAATCAGTTTAGGTTTCCCCTGCTGCACGTGGACATTTTCTGCAAGGCCCTCATATGGGGTAACAGTCCTAGAGCAAGGACTGACTCCCACAGCCTGGAAAGCCACATCTGGTTTTTGAGACCTCACCACCTCCCCTAGCCCACCCCCAGCAGCCAGCGAGACAAAGCTGCTGGGAACACCCACTCAGGCCCTCATTGCTGGCTGGAAGCAGGCAGCGTTCGGCTGTCTGCACTGTCTTTTTGGGGAGCAGGTGAGAAGAAACAGAAAAAAGCACCCAGTGAGCCACTAGCTGGACCATGGTGTCTGAGAGGATTTTCAGAGACTGACTGCTCATGGAAAGCGTGGCGCATCTCTACAGATGCATAATTAAAAGAAAGATCTAGGCTACAAAGCTATTACCTGACCACTGTGACAGGGCTCCCCTTTCACAAAAGCCAGGTGATACGAAAGCCCAGCAATGAGGTGCTCTCTCTGCCAACTGACAGAGGCAATAGCTGCCTGCTCCTGAAAGCATTATGTAGTGAGACACATGTTTTATAGGTATGGAACATTCAGACTCTCTCATCAGCCTGACAATAAATGTCCAACAGTTAAACACATCACTGAAGTTAAAGATCATTTGTGATGCATTAACATTCACTTCCTTCTGTGTTCTGCACATTTTACAGTGAACATTCAAGATAACCCTGGACATAAAATTAACTTTTGTGCACTTCAAAGAAAGACACCCATTAAAGTGAATCATGTGTCAACAATCACTACATATATGAACAGAATACACCACATATTTTCCATTGGTGCTTAGGACTGTTTACGTACCCATGCTACTGGTAAAAAACAAGCTTTCTGTCACAGCTATAACACATTGTAATTCACCCTGCATGCAGTGTAAACTCATTAACTGTAGCATTATGGTGCTGGAAAACACTTGCGGTGCTAGGAAATGTTAACGATCTCTAAAGTTTCTCATATATTTTGTTCTTAAACACAGAATTTCTGACCTCGCAATTGACAAATTTCCTCCTCAAGGCATTTTATTGCCATTTTATACAGAAGCTTACAGCAATTGCAGCCAACACTACTATAAGCTACTGACCTCTGGTCCCAGAGCACAGCGACGCTGCTCCATGCTGCTTTAGGGAACCCACTTCCGTTTTTCAGGAATTACCAAAAGGAAAAGAACAGCCAGGAGGCCAAGCTATAGCTATTCTGTGGCTTGTTTGGAGCCTCTCTCTCTCATTGCTAGACCTTTTTGGACAAGGGCCACATCCACAGACCTCACTGCAGAGACACGCGGCTATAGACTGCGCTGGAGCTACTTCACTGCATCCAGGTATCTGCGAGACAAATGCCTACAGAGAGCAAGCTGTCCAACAACTACACTGCTCTGTACAGTTTGTTACAGTGAGTTCACTGTGCTCAAAGGTCCATGTGCCTGTTCCAGGCTCCATGCCTGATCCATGATGCAGGATCGCATCCTATCGCTTAGCACGCTAGGAATCATAGCAGGGCATTTGCAGGCCTTGATGCCTACACTTACCACTAAAACCCCTCAGTACCTGATCTTCTCATGAGTGACTTCCCAGCACCAGCAGGTTCCTCTGAAGCATCCGCAGTTGCCACCTTGACAAAGGGTGGCTGACAAG
The DNA here is from genome assembly GCA_033556795.1 of Tapera naevia. Classification (NCBI taxonomy): domain Eukaryota; kingdom Metazoa; phylum Chordata; class Aves; order Cuculiformes; family Neomorphidae; genus Tapera; species Tapera naevia. The sequence goes on along the minus strand of JAUMJJ010000198.1, from coordinate 278,960 downwards.
GGAACAAAGCCAGAGTAACAAAGGGGTACGCAAGTGCAGATGTCACTGGAAGCCCTTACCTACCTTTTAGTTTGGGAAAAAGACCTGAGATTATTTAAATTGCGATAACAGACACAACTGAGCAGCAGACTGCAGTAGCACAGCCACATGGGAAACACACAGTGACAAAACCCATTATCTACAAATTAGGTAATAAACACCCTTTCATCTTTTACAGCACATACACATTAACAGTATTGATCTAAGCCTGTACCCTATAAACATGTTATACCACATGTGTTCCTATAGTAAAGCAGTTACACAGTCTTAAGAAGTCTTTAATACCTGACTGGAATCCCAACACAAATCCCAAAGCACTTAAAACATTATCGGAAACAAGCGATTAACTTGTTTTTAGCAAACATTAAGTCATCCTCACAGTGAGCCAGTACTCAGTGGAGCAGACGAGCCATCAGTATAAATGAGAGGATTTCAGCAGAACTCTGCACCTTGGCCTCACAGATCCCTTCTGGCCAGCCTTGAAGCACAACATCCACAGAATGAGGGGCACAGTGCTGGCATTAGCCTTGCTCACTCTTCTGATTGCAGTACATGAAGGAAAAGGTGAAGGAAACACTGTAAAGCTCTGTGGGAGAGACTTTGTCAGAGCCATCGTCTTCACCTGTGGCGGCTCTAGGTGGAGGAGGCAGTTGACTGACTATCACTACCTGTTTGGTAAGTGCTAATTAACATTACAGGCCTAGCATCCCCTGCAAGGCGTGCCTCCCTCTGAGGGGATTCAGAAGAACCACATCGGCTGTACCTAAGGGCAGAGCTGCACCCTCAGCTTTGGCCTCTCCCCTAAATAGGACACCTCAAGCATGAACTGCATGGGCTTTTCTTTCAGACAGCAAGTGAAGAGTGGTGCAATTCCATGTTTTTTGTTTCCTTGCAGCTTGCTTGGCTTAGATTAGTGTGCTGATTAGTGTGTAATTCGAATATATTTTCACACAGTGTTGTATATATTATTTAGTAGCACATTTTTAAATATTCAGAAAATGTAGACATTGCATGCACTGCTAGAAATTTGTACTCTGACTGGCTAAAAGAACTAGAAAAAAAAGAGGCAGATGACAGGAACAGAGGCTTTCTACATTCTCCATGCAGTAACATCTGGTTTTCTTGAAAATTCTATTGTAGCAGCAGCTTAAACAAACATAAAAAGCAATGCCACCTGCAACACCCTGCCTGAGAGTCTGTTAAAGGAGAAAAAACACCACTGCTGAACTTGGCGAGATAACTGCTCTGCCTTTATGAACTCCACAAGGCAGTGGCAACTGTACTGCGGTATATAAAACTCACATGAATTGCAAGCATCATTTAAATGGGAATATCCAGGAATTTTGAAATCATGGGCTATCTGATGCCTTACTGTAATATCTCTATTTCAGGAGCCCCACAAGCAGTTCTAGGCTAACATGCTGGTCAAGTGCCACTGACACATCAAATAAAGGTTTTGCCATTTGAAGCAAAAATACCAGTGCAAGACTGATAAGGCAACTATTCCTACACAGAATGCTCTTTAATATACTAGTTTAACAAATTAATCACAGAATGTCTACCTCATGTATCTGGTGATAAGTCTGTGATATGGTACTTCTTGGTTGTTCACATCAGAAAAAGGGAGGATAATACTCTCAGCTCCCTGGGCTGTAGGCTGGTCTGTCTTTTCAGTAAAGATAAATATTCTAAACTACTCATGATTCTATGACTTCTAATTTTTAGCTTCTCACTTTTATGTGACAGAGAGTGAAAATCCTCTGCCTTTCTCAGAAGAGAAAAACAGTTACGTTGACTCCTCGATGTACACAGACCAGAGGCCAGAGACTGACAGCAAAGAAATCCACAACGTCAAGCCTGAGGCAGAGCGAGACTTACAAAGCACCAGCAAAATGTCTATGCTAAAAAAGCGCGAAGTAGCCAGGCTGCTTACCACATCCTGCTGCAGCATTGGCTGTAGTGAGAGAGATATCAGTTCCCTCTGCTAAAACACAGCAGATGCAGACAAGGTTCATTGTCACAGCTTTCACGCATTAAAATAATCATGACACAAACCACAATTATTTCAGTTGTATTCTTTATCTGTAGCTTTATTCTTGAGAGAACACCAGGGAGTAAAGGCTGAGTATTAACTGTTGTAGTGCAAACCAGCAAACAGCTGCAAAGACAGTTCAGGTTGGTTTGTCTGGATTCTACAGTGTTTACAGCAGTTTAGAGTTAAACTTCTAGTCGTGAGTACAAATATTTCTTCCCATCTAACTAACTACTATTCTAGTTTCAGCTTTGCAGATAACATGTAATAAAATAAGCAGCCTGTTATATGCTTGTTCTCTTACTTACAAAAATCCAAAAGCAGCTTTCAGCTGTGAAATATGGTTAGTAAAAAGTCTGTCTTCAGAACAAGAATAAAACCTGCCTGAGGTCCTGCAAAGGTAATTTGCACCCAGGGAGGCTGAAAATACACTGCTGACCCCAGAGGGGTGTACTTCCCCTCTTATCTATAGGCAGGTGTCAGTTGAGAACTTGGATTCAATTATTTTTTGCTAGGTTCAAGCACCATCAATAGAAGGGCTCAGACACATTAGATCAGTATACTTTAAACGTGACACAATTTGAAGACATTTTTCCCTTGATTTCAAACACTACAGGACTGAGCTAGTCTTCTCCAGGCATGACTAAGCACCTTCTCTTGGCCTAAACACCCGTTCTGCACTCAGGGCTCAGGGACAGAAAGGCCAGTGCCCAGCAAACAGAGCTCCCAACCCTCACACTCTCCGCTGTGGAGCTCACCCACGGCATCTCTGCTTTGAAGGGAACTCCCATCCCTCAGGCAGGGCAGGGTCAACTTGCAGCACCAAGCTACTGTGACTTGATGGGACACAGGATTTTCCAACACAGTGTGTGCACAAAGCTGGGGCCTTGGGGCCTGCAAATGCATTTAACGGGGACAGTTTCTAAAATGCTTTTGGTTTATTTTCCAAAAATTCACTCTGTGGCTTCTACTTGGGGATCACATAGCGAGGGCAAATTCAGGGAGAAAAAAGTATTACATGGATACACGGTTTTGAAAGCGGCTAGAATCAAGTGCAAGACAGCATTTCACAAAGAATCACTTCCCAGAGAAAGCCCTGGGAAATAGTACATTCACCTCCAAAAGGCTTATGGTAACCACATTTCAGAACAGGTGAAAGTTGCCTTGGTCCTTCACAACTGTTTGCAACAACAGAAAGACGAAGAGTTAGGCTGAACATTCATTTCTCCTGCTGTCAAATTTGACTGCCTTCTTATTCAAAATAGATACCATAGACATTTGCAAGAGCAAAGAGTGAAGTGTTCTTGAACACGTATGATGAAAACATATCAGTCATAGGATCCCACAGGCACCTGCTTCCAATTTGCATGCTCTGTTCATTCAGTTGCCCAATATGTACCACCACAATAATCTTGTACCTTGGTATCATAAGGTCTTTTACTCGAACTTTAATAACCTGCAAGAGAAAAAACACATTTGGGAACAAGTGGTGATCTCTCTTTACAGGGGATCCTCAGTGACTGGGTTTTTCTGGGACAGAAAAGTGCAAGCATTGCAGTACCAAGCCCTTGCAACAATCCTGATAACAACCTTTGAACTGTAGCACTTGAAACATCTACTGCAAACTACACAGCTGTTTTTTTTAATGCCAGTGAGTTCTTCTGGGCCAAATCAGCTGAAAGACTAAAGAGACAGCACAGTCTTTTCTCAGCAGCAAAACTGGATTTAACTGACAAGGAGCTGGCACACGTGTCACTGTGCAGGATTCAGCCACGACCATAACTGTCCTATTTCGGAAAGGTCTGATACATAATTAAAACTTATTAATGGCATTTCTAGACAGGACAACTACAGCATTGAGGTTTTACTGAACAGTATGCTTGGTGAGAGCCACCGCTTCTTGAATAAACCTCATGACTAACTCGTGTAAGCCTGCACCCATCTCTCATGGTTTGAGTTAATTGGGGTTGGCTTCCCGACTCTAACTCCACCTTAGTCTAAAGTACCTTCATTTTCTGAAAGCTAACTGCATGAGTTTTTTTTTTCAGACAATTTCTCTCTAGAAGTGGGAACACTTAACACTGGTATACAGAAAGGACAATATGTACTTAGTCCTCTAGTAACTGAGGCCATCCTTGAGCTGGTGAAAAAGGCTGCACCTGCAGGGAGGGCTGGACATGACAGGTGACCCCAAACAGACCAACAGAGTATTCCATCCCATATATGTCATACTTGGTATAAAACTGAGAGATCACGAGGGTCTCACTCTCTTCTACCATGGCCAATGTCCAGTGAGGACCTCGTTCGTCTGATTGCTTCCCATTCTGGTTGTGTGTATTCCTGAACCCAGTTCTCAACTTCAGCTCCCTCCTAGACATGGACCCAGTCCTGTACAGTCATCGAGGGGTGGGGGAGCAATCTCATATATTTGTACATATTTCATTAATTTCTAATTATTTTCATCGTTATTATTATCATTTCATTAAAGCCGTAGTTTTAGTTTCCAATCCGCAACCCTTTTTCCTCTCATTTTCCTTTCTCCTTCTTCTGGGGGTGTGGAGGGTGGAATCTGGGAGCCCAATTTGCTGACGAAATTAGCTGGGTTGGGGCTAAACCATGACACCACCACAAACCAACTCTTGGTGCATTTTGTCAGCCTCCTGCAGCATTTGTTTTACACTTTATACTCATATTTGGAGTCTCCCCGCCCTGACAGCCTCCTCCCTACGCCGTCGAGGTGCGAGGACCAAAGGGTGCCTGGAGCGCAGCGGTACCTCAGCGATGTCCCTCGCCATGTCCCGGCACCGGGCCGGCTCGTAGCGCTGCTCCCTCAGGCGGCTCCCCAGCACATCCTCCAGGATAGCATCCACCGCCGCCACCGGGAAGAGACGGGGGGGACCTGAGGGGCAAGCGGGGTGAGGTTAAAGCCCGGGAAGCCAGAGCCAAAGCAAGGCGCCTCCCAGGTCTCCTCGTCCCGCCTCTGGCACCTACCCGAGAGGGGGCCGCTGCCCGCCACGCCGCCCGGCATCTCTGCTCCGCTCCGGAGGGCAGGCGGCAGGGCGGGCAGGCGGCGGCTAACGCCTCCCCGCAGCTGCCAAGAGTCAGGATCCGCCTCTCGGCGGCCGCGGGGCGGCGCTGGCCGCCGCCCTCCCGCCCAGCGCGAAGCGGTGACGCCGGGTGTGCTCCCCCTCCGCGGCCTCCATATCCCCATGGAGCTCATGCGTGCTGCGGCTCGTGCAGGTCCCCGCAGCTCTCACGGGTCCCTGTGCGCCCCTACGGGCCCCGCAGATGCCCCACAGTCTCTGTGGGTCCCTGCAGCCCACTCAGTTTTCACAGGTCTTTGCGTGTCGCTATAGCCCTTAGCAGGTCCCCACAGCTTCCACAGGGTCTGTGGGTCCCTCTGTGCCCCTGTAGCCTCCACAGGTCCCCCACGGCTTCTTTGTGTCCCTGCCTGTCCCTATGCCCCCCACAGGTCCCTGAATGTCCCCACAGCCCCTAACAGGTCCCCACAGCTTTCATGGGCTCTATGGGTCCCTGTGTGCCTCTATAACCCCAACAGTTTCCACAGGACCCAGCAGCTTTCACAGGTCCCTGCATGTCCCCACAGCCCCCACAGCTTTCACAGGTCCTTACGTGTCCCTATAGCATCCACAAGTCTCCTACATGTCCCCCCACAGCCTCCACTGGCTATGTGGGTCCCTGCCTATTTCTATAGCCTCACAGTTTCACCACGGCCCCTACACAGCCCCACAGTTTTCACAGGTCCTTCCATATCCCTACAGCTCCTACAGGTCCCCACAGCCTCTAAAGACCCCAGGTTATCCCCGTGGCTTCCACAAGTTCCCTTTATGTTCTCATGGGTCCTTGCAAGCCCCTGTGGGCCCTCATGGTCCCTATGTGTCTCTACAAGTCTCCATGGCCTCTACAAGTGCCCATTTGTCCCTGCATGTCCCTGTTATCCCCCACAGCCTCCACTTATCCCCACTGTCCACAGCTTCCTTGTCCTCATGGCTCCTGAGGGTGCCTGCAGCCTCCACAGGCGCCTCTGTGCCCCTAGAGCCGGTATAGGTCCCTGTGACCACTATCCCCCTATACTCCACTGGTCCCCAAAGTGGCCCTAAATCCCCAATATGACCCCATGGTCTCCTTCAACTCCCACAAACCCTCACAGCCATGTCCCCACATGCCAACCCTGACCTGTCCCAAGGCTGGGAAGCTGTGCACAGCAATGATATTTTGGGCCAGGAACGTGCCTGGCTTCTCTGGACACTCCTGCCCATGCAAGCAAAGCTCAAACAGAAAAAGTAGTGGGTTTTGGGTTTTGTTTATTTTCAAGGAAAAAAAATCACATTTAAATTGCAACTCAATTGGGTATTTAATGTTCTTATGTATAGAATTAATAAACTTTGTTCTGACATGGAGATTTATTTGTTGCAACATATGCATGGCAAATAATTGCATATTCAAGATTTTGTGAAATGGGTGATGGGGAGAATGGAGGAAAGACATTTATAAAAAACATTATTTACAAAAATGATATCCACATAGTCATATTCTAATCTATAAGGCAAATAACATTTAAAATATGTTGGTTCATGATTATCTTCAACAAGTCAATACAACACATTCATATTACCAGTGGTCAAATACAAAGCTTTGCTGCAATAGTCCGTGTGCAACAAACCTGTACGTCTTTTACACTTTTTTCTCTGAGAACAGTAGGTAAGCAGCAAAGTTTTCATCACAGACTAAGCAGTATCTAGGCCATCGTAGACTAAAGGTATAATATATCTCATTGCACGTTTAGGCAAAAAAGGCCAGCCATTAATTAACTTATTTAACTTAAATCTTAAAAATAGACCTGTGTATCTTAATCCATAATATTATAAACATTTTATACACGAGGGAGTTCATAAAATGATACAGGGAATCCAGTTCACTTCTGGAGCTTCCTTGGGATTCAGAAGCGTCACAGTGAGGTTCTCCTGCACCCTATGCCCTCCGCCCACCAGCCCGCGGCCACAGGACCAGAGCTTCAAACCACAACCAGACTTGATTCCTCTCTCAGACCACAGCTAACGTCTCCATACATTTTATGCCGTCAAAGCAACCAGATGATTTCATCAGCCTTAGAGAGTTTTGGAGTGGAAAGCCCCTCTTGCGTGGATTAAAAACCCAGCAGCAGGATGGCATGCCTGCAGCAATTCACCCTCTATCCAGAAAGAAAGAGATTTCTAACAGAAGAATAAGATATTCAGAATGCCTTTCTAAAACCTGGCATGTTTTATCCCATACTGCTTGGCCTGTAGTGAAGCCCTGCTTGTGTGCAAACCTTAGAAGAGCATCTACACATTAACCCTTCTGATTTTCAAGATCAATTGTCTGCAACGTTATCTGCATTCCTTCCTAAAATGACTTGGGGGGCGGGGGGGAATTTCTGCAGATCATTTTCTAGTCTTGCAATGAAATAAGAAATGAAAAAAATGATAATGATAAAAAATCCCCGACTCCGCAAGAATTACTCTTTTTTGAAATTGTGAGAAAAAGAAGTAAAGAATCAATGTAAGCTTTAAAATTCAGAGGTTTAACCTAGAGATTTTCACAGAAAATGAACAAAAAGGTAGGGAAAAAAATTTCTCCATATTCTATGTATGGAACTGGCTTTCTCAAGTAGATATTGGCTGTTTAGATAGCAGACCCATGGGCCATATTTAAAAAAAAAAAAAAGGTGAAACAGAGCAGGATTCTTTTGCATTGCAGAACTGCACCACATGCTCAGTGGGCACAGGAACTGCACCGCTGCTGGTGAGAAGGGAGGCTGAGGAAGAGGTCTGAGGAGACTGAAAGTTTTAGTAAAAGATATTTGACTCTCTCTTAGGTCATTTTAAAATATGACACCTTTCATTGCAGTTCAGCCATTTAAAAAATGTTTCTGCTGCAAGAACGTGAACTGGTGACTCTGTGATGCTTGTGCCACAGAAATCTCTATAGCTGAGGTTTGACAGGGTGCCCTTGCGAGCTGCTCTGAATCACCCGGAATTAGATAAATGAATACAAGTATGACTTGTGGTGGCATAGGCAGCATGGTAAAGTCTCAGCAGGGACATCAGTTGAAAAATAATCATCTGTGCAAGTGCTGACTGATTTTTACAACTGGGCACTAAATAACTACCCCAGGTTTCTTTGATCATGTTAAAAGCACAAGGCAGATGGGTCTCACCTGCAGATGTGTATGGCTTCAAAATGATAAACCAGCATATTTCTCTGGTGGTTGCCATGCAGCCCAAACCCCAGGCACTGTCGCGTGTGATACGCTGCAGCAAGGCTGAGCCCTACAGCCTGCCTGGGAAACTGCCTTCCTTCCCCAATCCATCCCTGCCTGGCTAAAATAGGATCTCATTTTAACCTTATAAGTGCAGAAACTTTTTTTTTTCTTTCACCTATGTTTTGAAAGACCCTATAATGGATAAATCCTGAAGGGGCATACTGAACATAAAATTAATTTATCCAAAATACTGAATAACAGCACTAATAGCTTGAAGTCCAGCCTGCATCAGGAAAAGCATTCAGTTGTATAACTTCCTCAGTACAAGACTGTACTCATGTGATGAAGATTTTTCAAGTGAAGTCACACATATTACTGAGAATTCACACCCGCTGGGCATGAGTAGGAATTTAATGGACAGTAGCCTTAGAGCAAAAGGAAGAAACTTTTTAATAGGGGAGTGGTGTTTAAGAACAAATGCAAATACCAAATTAAATGCTTATTATCTGGCAGTATTTCATACCATTGAACAATTTCGCTGTTGTTAAGAAATATTGTTAAAGTAGAAAACTGGTCTGAAATGTCTCCTGTGAGGAGCATTCTAAGCTGCCTGAGAATCATGAATATTTACAACAAACAGAAGTTGCAAAAAACCCATATCCTGTTTTCTAACTTCTAAAGACTGCAGGTTTCAATGGGGAAAAACACTCCCACTTCATCAGCGGGCACTTTGACACTGCTGGCATGGGTTGCTGGTGGGTACTGGGTACCCCAGAGGAAAATCCCTCTGGAAGAGGTGGCAGAGGATGCAGTCTAAAGGGACAGATCCTCGGAAGTCATCAAGTTAAAGCCTTTCTCTGTGTGCATCACATTTATTAATTGAAAGCCTCCTTTATTCATCTTTTTTCCACTCGCACACTTATTTCTGAGGGCTGCTGAGCTAAGGGTGCCAATGCTGGGCAGTGCTGGAGGGCTGAGCCACCTTTTCGGCCTCAGCTTGACATGGCAAAATACCTGCTGGCCCACACGCCCAGCCAAGAAACAGAGTGCCAATGCTTAGCTTTGGAAATGCAGGTGACTTACAGGCAACCGAATCACTTCTGCCTTTCCAACTCCCTGCTGACATAGCTGCTCTGTGCTAGTAGGCAGGGAGTACCAAACAGATGCATTCCCTGAAGATATATATTTTCTTTCTGCTTAAAAGCAGAGGTGAAAACTTAAGAGCTTGGGTGCCCTGAATGCAATGGGGCAGCACATTTCCCATGTCCTCTCTGGAGCTAGGGGCTATCACTGCTCCTACAGAAGTCAGAATTGGGGATAAACACCCCTGCATTTGCCCCTATTTGCTGCTGTAAATATGTCTGATGCGTCCCCAACTGCTACTCAAGCTTTTTTCCTGCTGCCACCTTCCCAAAGGCAGGTGGAAAGACCAGGCTTCTGCACTTTCAGACTTAGAAACACAACAGGTCTATTCCTCCTCCCCCTGTGAGGTAATGCTGGGGTGCCACACTCATATGATAAGCGGAAAGACAAATTCCTGACAATATAAACCTCCCCGGTGTACTCTGCTGCTCTGCCTCTCTGCTCAGACACCAGCAGGGTAGGAAAACTAAACCATCAATGCAGAGCAGCATCTCCTCGCTAAGGTCATGCTGGGAGGGAAAGCAGAGACATACAGTTCAATGCTCCTGAGCAGACACCTATTGAACTAAAACACTATGCAAAAAATTGGCAAAAGCAGGATGCAAAAAGCCTGACCCAAACCGCTGGGTTTTGTCCCAGGGCTATGGGCTGGGAATAGCTGTCTTGTGTCACCAGCTGGTGGCAAATTGTGTCCCCATGGGGCTGCAAGCGTGCTGGCACACTGAACTCAGGTCTGCCAGCCAATTTACCCCAGAAAGGGTACAGGACTTTCTCATCACTCTAACCAGGCCACAAGAACTGCATCCTTGCACCGACACGCACTCAGAAAATGTGACCTCTCTTTTGTGGGATAGCACAAATGGGACAAGATTGGGAGCTTTGGGTTATGGGTTTTTTTGTTTAAAAAGCATTTAAAAACCCAATGCTAATGTAAACAACTTGTCATTCAAATGAAATATAAAGTAAAGTATCTATGTTCTGATAATATTTACATTATAAAATTCTTATTTTCAGGACTAAGACATAGATCTCTTTCAGATGCATGAGCTTATAACAATTATACACAGCATGAACCAATTATGCAAAAACTGATTCTTAGATATCACCGTATATTCCTATGCCAGAAAGGAGTAGGTTACACAGTTTATACGCATTTCCATTTCAAGGGAAAAATTATTAATGGGATTGAACACTCCATCCAGGAGTACTGGCAAGTGTACTTTCAGAAACTGCCAAGATGTATGAAGTTGTATAACTGAATTGTGCTTTATATTTTATGTTGGTAACTTTTGTGAGCATGCACACAACCCAGCCCCCCTGACCTACATATCTCAGTCTGGGAGTTGTCTCAGAACTGAAATATCTCCAGGTTTTCTTTTTTTCTTTTAAGATGGGCATGAATTTCTGTTTCCTTACATCACTCAGTGAGAAAGCACTTCCCAACATGCACAGTCTAAGTTTTTCAACACAAATGCACAAGCCTAATCCTTTTGTGACTGTCAAATGAGCACTATTTGTCATGTCACACATTTCTAGAGCCCCCAGCACCTCATTCAGTGGATGCTCCTATGTTTCTCTTTGCACCTGAACAGCAGCTGCATTTAATTTCGAAAAGATCCATTCTTTTCCACATACCACTGAATTGTCCCACTAAAACAAACTCTCTATCTTGGCAGATGCTGAGCCATTAATACCACTCACTCTATCAGCATGTTGCCAGCACTAGGCTGAGACTAGAGTCAGCTTGAAACCGAACAATGCACAGGGGATGCACAGAGAGGAGCAGTGCCTGTGTTAGCTCAGGGAAAACCCAGGACAATTTTTCCCCTGCAGCCTGCAGTTTAACACTTCTATGGGTTTTCCCCACAAGATCGCTGCTCCTGATGCCAGCACAGTGGTCTCCTGCCCCGTGGGCTTTCAGTAGCTCCCCCACCCTGATCTTGATCCCCTGGCCCTGGTCAGCACTGGGTGTCCCACCAAGGGCTGTATTCCTTCTCCAGTGTTTGCATATATACGCTTTCCTGCCTAGGTGGTAAGATGGAAAGACATGGCAGGGGGGAGCGGGGCTGCGAGTCTTTAAAGCGTTTTCTAAACCTGTGGGGCTTTCAGAAATGGAGAGTGAAAAAGGAAGAAGCAAGAAAAGGAATGTAGAAATGCAACCAGAAACCCAGAGCCTGTTCGGAAAATGTGTTCTGAAAAATATCAATAAGGTCTCCAGACAGTGCTGCAAGCTCAGAGTTGCTACCCAGCCTCTTTGCCTCCTTATTTCCTTATCTACAGTTCTGCAAAATATAAAGGCATGGGATGAGGAGAAGTGCTCATCACTTGTGCACGTGCTGCTGGGACTCCTGATGATTAATCTGCGGCTATAAGAGAGCAAGGGCATGTTCATGGAGTTTCTTGCAATGGGAAATGATGTAAATACTCTTTACAGAAGTGGCATTTTTGTCTGCTCTTTTTTTTTTTTTTTTTTTTTTTTTTTTCCTGGGAGACTGTATTAGGTACCTCCACATATACAGAAATATTGTTCTGGAGTTGCACCAGTTAAATCTGAAGATAGAGGTTTTATTCATCACTGTGAGACATATGAAGGACTGAATAAAAAGTAAATCAGCATGTCAGTTCTAATTCAGTCTCTCTTTGTGAGGCACCCCCTTCATTACAGCTATCAGTATTGTATTTAAATCGTATATATTCACAAAATGTAATCTACCTCTGTAAGCATTGTGCCATTCAACAGTACTACTATTAAATTTATATACCACAGTTTAAATTACATCCATTTCATGAATGGTAAAATGCTAAAACTCAAGTGTCTAATTGCCAAAATACAGCCTTACTGGAATGAGTACAATTTACAAATACAATAATTACATTTTAAAACCATTAACAATGTTACATCTAGAAGTAAATACTGTAGGACTGGTCAAGATGGTGTTTTCCAAGGAAGAAAATGCTGAAAGTTGTTGACACTTCCAACAGAAATGTCCCGACTGCAGGATTTAGTTCATTTTTCTTAAACTGTAATTAAAACCCATTCCATACACAGCAGTCCTTGGCTATTTTCCATATTGTTTTCCTTAAACTGGCATAAGCTTCCATCAGTTATCGGCCAAGTATTTACCTAGAAATGGAATCAGAAATGAACCGCAGGGAGGCAGCAGCCCTGGTTTCCAGGGGATGGCTACCTGCCTCTGCCGCACACAAGTGGCACAGGAAAAACACTTGAATTTCTCTGCATCAATGGGGCACAAGGACAAATACTTGTATTGGTCTGCAGCAATGGGGCAAAAGCTCTTCTTGTGGACCCCCAGACCCTGCCTTTCATGCAGGATCCACAAGCAGAATAGAGCCCATGAAATTCAAGGCTCTCATAAGAAATAGCAGGATTTATTTCACGCAAGGGAGCTTTTGCCCATCTACCACCACTCAGGCCTGTCACGCTTTGCTGTGGTGGGACCTCTGGGCTTTAACAATCAATGAGTATACTGCAAGGGCAGTCCCAGGCATGCCAGCCCAGCTGGAGAGGACCATCAGGAACACTGCCATCCCAAAGAGGAGTGGCCAGAAAGGTACCTACCTGCTGCAAACCTCTTCTTGATGAGGGAGAAGCGGTAGCCAGCACCCACAAGCTCAATATCGCAGCTGGACAGAGTGCTCCCCTCGCTGGTGAACTGCACGGCCAGGGGGGCTGGGGTGCTTGGCCCCTCCGAGAGCTGGAATCGGGCCAGCAGTGACCCCACACCTGCGATTTAAAAGTTCTGCATGAGACCTTTACAAGCCTGAAGGGGCACACTACTCATCCCAGAGCCAGATTTCCCAGCAAAGGTAATGAGATGCTCCAAGCATTGCAAGTGAATTCCACTCCCACTGCTGTACCCGAGCCAGCAGCATCCACAGGGTAGGTGGGCAGAGGCAAATCCCCTCATCCTCCTCAAGTAGATTTTTACTTTTCAGAAAGTAAAATATTCATATTGTGGGAATATGAAACAGCTGAGCTGCATGTGTGGCACATAGAAAAGCAACTCACAGAAGGCTGTGGCCCCTCCAACAGGGATGCAACACAGGGCATGTAGCTGAAAGCCTTCAAAAATGTGGAGATGGTCAATGGAACAAAGGACCTGGCAAACAACCAAACCCAGTGTGGTAATACCCTTCTATGATGCCAAAGCAGTTGGCAAAACAGTACCACTAGTACATAGCCCTGCTTTTCAAACCTCTTTTCTTCTAAATTTAAATAGCATCCTCCCCCAGCAAGTGCCAGCCGGAATCTGTTTGTCCCAACTCATGTGCAGATATGAAAAATGGGTCAGTGTCTGATTTAAATATTCAGAGGTAATAACATGCACATTTGCAGCATTACCTCCATTTTCTGACTTCTGAGAGATATCCGGTATCTTCCACAATATCCTTTGCTGTTCAGCATTCCTAAAAACAGACGAAGAAGAGCATTTCTGTAGGAAACAAGCAGCTACGAAGGAGACATGAATTTTGCTAAAGGCCACATGGGCTGAGGAAGCATCTCCAGAGCTACAATTCTGAGGCCTTGGCTTTGGTTTTGACCCAACCAGGAAAATGCCACTCTTGCATTGCAGGTGAGCAATGGGTGAGAGGGAACAGGGACAGGTCAGGACCTGCCTCCCTGCTGCAAACGTGCATGCCTCTGTCTACAGCAGTGACAGCTGTGCATCCCTCTGAGTCTGGAATAACAGTAGCTTAGAAATAAGGGTTGTTACTCTGCTGCCTGCACACATGCATTCAGCTCTGACAGCTTGCTTGTGAGAATAGCAAGAAAAAAAAAATCAGAGTGGGGTTGGTTGCACACTTCCTCCTGCAAGAGGAGGACAGGTTTGGGTCCCCAGTGTGCTCCCAGCTTCCACCTGCAGCTACCTCCCCAGGGTGATCCCACTCCTGCGGGCAGGATGGCTATTTTAGGCAGGGTTGCAGCCAAGATAGCAAATGAGTCCTTTGTTGAGCAAGCAATTCCTACCAGACAGCAGGAGGAAGCACAGCTTGAAGTTTGGTTACTCCTCCGTCAACGGGGACAAGGAACTGGACGTTGTTTAGAGCTACTGGTGTGGTCATTGCCTCGGTATTGTATTTGTAGTCAATGCGGAGGTCAGTGCTTGCAGGGTCACACCGCCAGCTCACTGCAAGGTTTAATGGAGTAGACTGAATACCCTGGGCAGACACCTTCCAAAATGACAGAAAAAACATTTAGTTTCCACAGGGGTGAAGGGAGAAATCCCATTTTACAGACACACATTTGGTTTCAGAGGAGACAATACCTTGTATTCTCATAGCAAGCTTGTACTGGGCTCAAAATCAGGCAATCTAGTGACATACAGAAAGGACTAGTGGGATAGCAAGCCCCCACCTCACGTTATCTCCACTCTGCACTAGGGAAATACCATCTTTTATATCTATAAATGAGGCACATATTTTTTGGCACAGTTTTGTTTTACAAAAAATCCATACCTGGTATTTGAGCATATCCACATTGTAATAGGTGGCTTGTGGTTTCTGTTCTGATACCTTCTTTAGGTGAGTCATCAGATTTGGCATGTTGACCCAGAACTCCTTCGTGTTGGCATCGCTCTGCGTGTTGTCACTGCACAGAGGGAGAATTAACCCTTTGCTTAAGCTGCCTCGGCAGAAGAAAGTTTTCCACAAAGTATGGAGGACAGAAGTGCCAGCTGCCAGCTAGGACTGCATTTAATTCCACAGTCAGAGAAATACTGTCTCTGTCCCACACATCCCTGTACTGTCCTCAGATACCTCCGGGCAGGCAGAGCGGATGCAACATGTAGGTCATTTTATTTTGCAAACAGGAGGTCTAATGAGCAGAACAAGGCAGAAAAACAGAAACTCCATCAAAGCACTTACTCATCTCTGCCAATGCTCGTCTGCCTGGCTAAGGAGCTGCTCTCAGAGGGAGTACTGCAGCAAATATTCAGGCTCTTGACAGTTTCTTCCCCAAAATCAGGGCAGGCTTCCAAAGAAGATGCTTCAGGCCATGTGTTTTTTGCAAAGCACCTTACTTTTCTGGAAACCCACCTTCCTTTGGGATGCAGGTGAGGTGGAGACTTACCAGCAGAGGAGCTGGGGGTTTGGCAGGACGTGCTCCAGCCTGTTGTAGTTCAGCACGCGGAAAGTGAGCACTGCTGGAGCAGGGTTGTTGGCAAAGTGTCGGGTGATGCCCGCTGGAAATGACAGCACCATCTCCCCTGTGATCTTCACAATACACCTGCAGCACCAGACACAGAGACCGACAGGGAGGAAACAGAGGGCTCAAAATGCAGCAAGAGGGGAAGGTTTGTGCCTGGGATGGTGTGGTAACAACACCCTACTTCCCAGCCACCACACCAGGGTAACGAGCCTCTTACGGTCCTAAACCAGAGGCAGCTGAAACAGCAGCAAAGGCTGGCAGACTGCTAGAGGTGGGGACCGATGTACGTGGGGACACTCCAGAAGCATTCTAGACCTTGCCTGGTGCAGTGCACTGTCATCCCAGCACGTGCACGCTAAGCCCAGAATGCCTCCTTTCCATCTCTTGAGATGCTCATCATAGCCACCATTACACCCCATGTCCTGACCCCAAGACCCTTGGTATCAACATCCAGACCCTGTCAGTCAGCACCTACTTGTTTGGGTCGGCCCCTTTGAAGTATGCATTGACAGTTTCCGTGAAGGCAGCAGCGACAGGCAGGGTGTCCTGTGCCCCCATGGTGAGGGGACTGGGTCCCCGCGACGAGCCTGCAACAGAGCAAAAACCTCCACTTCTTACATGCAGAGAACAACGGCACTGCTCCACCCCCAGGACAAGGGTGTGCTCACTAAGAGCCCCAGCTTAGCTTTATGGAAATACATTAAGGAAATGTCTCCCAGGCTTTGGATGAGGCTTTAAAAATGTTTCAAAATTATCTATCCCCCTGTCAAAAAGCAAGCAAAGAAAATAACAGAGCAGCCCCAGCCACAAGCAGCATGCAGGGCAGCGGCATCCCCCCAGCAGGTTCCATGGAGGCTGCCACATGGCAGGCTTTACATGACAGTTTTTGCAGTAAGTTTCTGGGCCCCACTAAGAGGGGCTGTGGAGGTTCACTGTCTCTTGGCCAGAGAGCTCAGGCTGCCCACGGGGAAGCGGGATATCAGAAGACTCCCACCAACACTGCCTGAAATTTTGCCTGTGGGAAGCCCAACCTGAAGGGACCCCTGCAATCCTTGTCATGCTCCCCTGTGTCTGGGAAACCTCCCGCACGGCTGCTCACCATGCACAGCCTGCAGTATGCCACAGTGTATCTGGAACTACAGAGAAGAACGTGGGACTCTGAGTGCAAAAGCTAGAGAAATCCATCCACAGCTTAGATAGATGATAAAAAACTGGGGAAAAGTTTGCTTCGGTTGTGTTGTGTGTCCATGGATGCTAGCCAGGCTCTACAATAGTTCAGCCCTGCACAATCACATGCAGGTTTCCCTTTGCTGGCCAAGAATGCCTGTCTCTGAAAAACATTTAAGGTGAAAACATCACCTTACACCAGAAGCCCTGGGTGTGCTGGAAACCCTGTGTGGGAGGTAAAGTCCCACTCCCTGCACCCACCACCGAGAGGAGAGAAAGCTGGGGTTGTTGGCACGGCAAAGCTCCTGCCTGTCCCCTGAGGAAAGTGCCAAAAGATCAGCCTGGGGTTAGCGTCTGGTCACCCACCTGACATACAAGGCATTGATCCCCTGGAAACCCAAAGAAGTCCTCAAGATGTCACCACCTCATGCCTTCTGCATGCACTGTTCTGGAACTTTTTTTTATGTCGTAGTCTGTACATCAGGTTAAGCACAAGGAGTATTTTGCCACAAACCATCTAAAAAGTAACGCCAAGGTCTCCAGTGGATAGTTGACCCAGGGACCCCAACATCCCCTTACTCTGTTACCTTCATTTACAGGATTCAAGTCAGACAGGTGAAGCAGGCCAGGATTTTACAAGCATTCTTGCATGTGCCAGCTTCAGCCAAAGCCATAGAAAATTAAACACCGGTCTGGAGAAGGGCAGCACCTCTACAGGCAGGAAAGGCAAAGTGACTGAACGAAACACAGCACGTTCCTGCTTTTCTGCTTGGACTGCCTTCAAAAAATAATACCCTCCCTTCTTTACCTGCCACTTCCCACCACCACCCTGTTGCCTGTTGCTTTTTCCTCACTTTTAAGCAATCTGCCACAGGTTTTGTGGGACCTACAGTAAAGTCCTAGCTTGCTGCTGCAAATTTTGTGTGAGTAAATAATAGGGGTTGGGTGCAGGAAATCAGGAGTTGCAACATCTCCTAGGGAAGGCACTTCCATCACTTAAATTGCGCTTTGAGCTCTGACATATTAATTGTGAAAAAACGTGGCATTTGCAGACAAGGAATATTCCTTGTGCCTTACAAATGCATCTGTGCAGGCAGTGTGTTAATGTGTAAAATCAAAGTTGCTTTCTCCTAGAGGCACAGATGAGCCTCTCTGGTGCTGGGATTTTCCTTTTAAGTGTCTAAAAGCGTGTAAAAAATTAATGAACCACCCATGTCCCTCTTGGTCACATGACTTAAGAGACTCGGGGGAACAAGCGACTTCGGCCACAGCCCGGAATAACGATGTTCAGTAAGTGCAGCACGGCCAGCGGTCCCAGCACAGCAGGATGGGCAGACTGAGCATCTTGCCCACACATGACAGACCCATCACCACACACACATTAATTATCTTAATGACCCAGCACAACTCCCCAAGCTTTCTCCTTCTGAGAACATGGCCCAGAGCTATGCATCAGAGGCTTGGCAGGCATCCCTTTAAAGAGCAGAGACTTCATGTCAGTGCCAACCACCCATGAAGGCAAGGGCAGCTCCTCAAAACCACCGATCACAGAGTATTGCAGCCATGCTGCAATACCTGGCTATGCAGACATGCAGGACCACAGGGCAGCACTGCAGAGTGCTAGGTTAACAAATTTTTATTAAATTCATTGCATAGTGACCACTGCTGGGTTATCAAAGAGGGCAGAGAGCACATCCTCATTCCCCACGCCCACAGCAACAACCTTCCAGCATGTCCAATACGACCAGAATGCAGGCAAGTGGGATATTCTCATCACACCCCCAGAAACACAGATGAGATTCAAAAATATGAATTCAGATTGGCTATAGAGTGCTGAAAACTGAGGGTATCACCCAGTAGAGGAACATCAGGAAAGTCTTTAGCGGTCCTGAAACAGCAAAGCCCACAAATCCTTGACAATACAATCATCATTCTTCAGGAGAGGAAAAAAAACTTCCCAAACATTCATGCTCCAACTGCAGCCAGGTATAGAACTTGCAATGGAACATCAAATGAGGGGTAGATGACTCTCATACCAAAGGTGCTTTTTCCCTGGTTTTCAATCTCTCATTTATTCCACTGTTTCTCTGTACGTATATGGGACTTCTTCATTCTCCAGAATAAAATGCTGTATATACAAGGATAAACTATCTCGTCTCATGTATCTCTATTACCCGACTCAACTGGCCTTTGAAAATCTGGCTCCATCTGAACAACAACAGCAACAAAACATTTGTAACCTGACAATAAAATTACATGGTTGTAACTGGCATTCAGGGTTCTCAGTTCCCTTCACTCTTCCCCCATCGACCTATATATTCTTCTCTTAATTGCTCTGGAGACTAAACAGCTTTTTAAGTAAAAACTTGAAGGTAAAAAGAGGAGTGTGTTCTCTCTATTTTAAGCCCAGAAATTCTTTTCCAGAAACTTGAGAGACAAGTCTAGTTAAAACGCATACTGTGGCATGTCTCCTCCAGAAATATGGCTTTTCAGTGACTGCATCAGAAGGTTTTTTTAGAAACTTTTCATTTAGGCAGAATGAACTGATAATACTGGAGAAAAAAAATAATCCATTTTATGGAACTTTGGATCCAGCCATAAACAGTGCTCCAGGTTCATTTGTCTTACTCTACACAAAAGTGGAAAACACAGACTGTGGAGTAATGACCACTGAGTATCAGTGATCCTGGTCCGCAGATCTGCCCATGTATGCTGGAGAGCATCACCAAAGCTGTGCTGCATCTGTTCACACATGAACAGATCTTAGAAAAAAAAAATAAATCCCAAACCCAGAGACAAAAGATAATTTCTTTTCTGGTATTTCATGCCCCAAGTTACAGATGCCAAACTCAACAAATCTCCTTTCATCTCCCTGGAGATGAGCACTGAAGTTTAGATCAGGAAATGCAGTGTGGAAGGAAGATAGCTCTTTCTCGGCATGTGAGCTGAGCCTTGAGCCAGTGCCCCATTCCTGCAGCCCTATTTTGTGGCAGTCTGACCCATGCTGCCAAAGGGCTCAGCCAGGGAACAGGGGACAAGTCCACCCCATACTCTGGACCATTCGTGCTGCCATAACAAAGTACAAGAATACAAATGTACCATTCAAAAACATTAATATACAGAACCACAAGAAAGCCCCCAAACACTAGAGGTGCTCGCAGTGCTGATGCTAGAGTGAGTGAGGAGGAAACATGGAGTAGAGGGAGCAGTAGGGATCCACAGTGCCAGGGTACTTCTTGGCCCCTTTCTAAATCTAAGCTGGGAGCTGCCATCAGCGAAGGGACCATCGCAGTGGCAACTTGGAGGCCTGGCAGCTGTGGCCAATTAAAAGGCAAGAAGGAGGGAAAGAAGAAACCAACTCCCCTGGTCACCACCACCTCCGTCCCTGCCTTCTGCTGCTGCTGTGGCATCACATTCACCGAAATGGGGTTTGCTTCACAAAAACAAGCAGCCCATAGTCAGCCCAGGCAACGCAAGCCTGGACCACTCATCTGTTTGCTGGAGAGGATGCACTTTGTGGGCTAAATGCTTCACAGAAAGCAAGAACCACAGCATCCATGTTCTGGCAGACCTATGCCAGCAGTGACTCCAGCCAGCCACAGCTCAGCTCTGCCTGCAAGATCCACAACAGCTTCAAAGCGCTTCCTTTGGGTTTAAAAACACCTATTCCTGCTTCAAGTATTTACTGCCTCTTTTTTTTTTTACAGAAAAGTGTATGCACAGTGTCTGTGAGACGAGGCTTCCTCCAAAGCCTTGGAGCTCTCGAAGCAGGGCTGGCTGCCCAGGCACCCCTGCCTCTTCCTTCTCCAAGATGTGATGCTGCTCAGAGAAACTGCCAGCTGCTCCAAAACAATCTCTCCTGCACCTGCATCCTCCAAACTTGCCTCCTCATCAATGAGGGACCCCGAAACCCACACCACCTCTCACCAGATGACTGGCAGCACAACCTGGTGGCATTTCAGCTATGCTTGCTAGCAGTACTGGCACACTCCCAACCCTTCACCATGGAAAAATCTGGTGGAAGGCGGGGAGGGGGCCCAGCTTGGCAGAGAACTTGTCAGCTTTTGTTTTTTAATTAACCACACTGTGCCACAGCCTGCTCAAGGTAACTAGCAGCTCGCAGGGGAAAGTAGAAAGAAGCCCTGGTTGACAGAGTCAAGTTCCTTGGCAGTGCAACTGGTTTCGCTCTCTGGTTTTCACCGCAGTCTTGGTACAAGAATATTCTTTTGAGTTTTGGTTTGTTTGGTTATTTTTTTTTAATAAACAAACAGGAAAACAGATCATTGGGATAAATAGCACAAATCAAATCAAAATGATTCTGGTTGAACTTGCGATGTCATCTAAGTAGCCATAGCATTTCACACGGAAAGCTGGACTGGAGCCTTTGAAGGAAACCCCGGGAGTCAGAGAGCAAGAGCAAGGGGAGCAAGTCGTTACCGGGTATGCTATGTACTACTTACCTTCGAAAGTCAAATAAAACTTTCCTCTGTCAAACCAAACGAGGGAAGGCTGTTCATTCTCTGTATGGCCAGGAGTTGAAGCGGGATGGGAAAGGTTAAGGAGAGGGAGAGAGAAGGACACAGTGTGAGTCACAGAGCAGGTCATTTACCTCGCTACGGGGAGGGGACGAGGCGTTGCAAGCTGTTCACGTGCAAGGAAAGCGGGAAGCTCTTAAACTCTGGTTTTGCTTAGGAAACAGAAAGCAGAAAGCAAAGCTATGGAAGCCCAGATGGAAGAGTATTTTTGCCTGCTTGGTAAGGATTTTGGAGCCTTTTCTCTTTTTTCCTAGAGTAGAAGAGGCTTCTTGCTCATGCACACTGCTAACATATTCTAATTGCCCTGATTTTGGCGAACACCTTATCCTCTTCACCTTCAGTGATGTGTCCTCTGTGTACAACAGCAGCAGTGTTTCCCCAGTGGGATGCTGCAACCGCATGCCACGCCAGTGAGCAAAACAAGTGACAGTGAAACATAGGTATATCTTCTGTTGTATTTCAGGACATGAGAGTTGCAAGTGAACAGACACACACACACAGAGCTGGAGAAGCGTAGCTGGAACTTTTCCTTTCCCATTAGAACCACCAGCTCCCTGCACTCACACCATCTCAAAAGCCACATTAGACACCACGTACTGCTGAAATAACTAGGAGTGGAGGGGAAATTAAATTAACACTTTTTAATTCAGGAGATGACAGCCTTTCACCTCACGGTCTTTTTTGTCACTGAGAAACTGTCATGTAAGGTGCTGCAGGTGGTGGGTGCGAGGGCACCCACAGCTGCCCCCTCCAAAGCCAGATGTCTCAAAATGCTCTGCTAGTACTGTACCTGCAGGCATTTCACAGCGCCTTTCAAACGTGGGCAATTTGTCAATAAAAGCATCACTTTCTGATAACATAAACAGAAGAAATGCAAAGCCAAAAAAAAAAAAAGAAAAAAAATTCCCAAATTAAATCAAGCAGCGCACTGTAACAACGCAGTAAGACAGAGAAGGATTCTGACGAGAAAAACAATGGAAGGGGCACTGACACAGAAATAACATCTTCTTTCTTTGCAGAAAATTATTCAGACCGCACAAGCAAACACAATGAAAGCAAACCAGAGCAGTATGGGGGACAAATAAATGAAATAACTCTGCCATACGTTCTTGCCACAGGAAATAAGAGACAAAGAGTGCGGTGGAGATGGACCAGAGGCAAGCTGCACTTCATGGGCAGCTGTGGCCAGGTTGGGGTGTCCCAGCCATGTGCCGCTCCAGTGGGACCCACAAACCTGCCAGTCCCTGCCCCAGCCCCTCTCTGTGTTGCACACTATTGCTCTTATCTTTTCCTCTTTCTGCATGGCAAGCCCAGAAGTTAGAAGTCCTCCATCCTCGCTATGAGCTTGCGGCCTGGTGCAGCGAGGTGAGTGCTGCATGGATGTTCACCTGGTGGCAGTGCCTGCCCTTGCTTCAGACGCCTTGCTGAGGAAAACGAGGAGGTGCTTGGGCTTTCCAAGAGTGGCTCCTGAAGCCCGTGTGTCCTGCCTGTCCCCTGCCCGAGGTACGCTTGCTCTGTGCTGTCATGCCTTTTCCCGGGGCCAAATCCTTGGCAAAGCAGTGCCCAATGTTTCTCATGGCACTGGAAGTACAAAGCCTGCAATTTGGGTGTGTTCTTCCTGGCTGTCGCATTCAGTGTCCCCCTGCCAAGGGGTGACCCAAGAGCCCTGATTTTGCCTCTCTTTTAAGGAAAGCGCATTTGGAGGGGGTGGGAGGCATTGGGGTTGGTGAGCACAGCTTCTCATTCCCCCTGCAGCTGTATCAGCCCCAGCTACTCAGGGTGGGTAGGTCACTTTAATCAACATCAACAGCGTTTTTTGTTCACAAAAAATATGCATTAGAAAGAAAAAAAAGTAGATTTTGAAACAAGAGCCTAAGGAATCCATCACCTACTCAGCCTACAGGACCAGCACGCAGCCTCCACCAGCTTCTCCTGGCCTCCTGAAGCCCCCACGACTGTCCCTGTTTTCAGCCTGGAAGATCCCCTCTACCAAAACTGTGTTTACTCCCATTGCCCCACGTGTCCCATGGCCACCATGCCAGCAGGTACCAGCTGAGACCATTGCCAGCACCACCGATGGCAGCTCACTGCCACAGATGCAGATCAGCAGGCACAGACAAGACCAACAGCCAACACAGGGGACGCTCGGGGATGGCTGGCCCCTTCCTTGAGATGCATTTTTTTTTACAGCAGCATATTGTGACAGTGACCAACAGCCGGCGCACAGGCACAAGCATCTACAACACCTTGAGAGTGAAGCAAACAACACAATGGAGACGCAGGTCAGAGACTTCAGCAAACCTAACAGGGAGGGCTTGGGTGGGCACAGGCGGCCACCAGCACCTTGGGGACATCACCCGTTGTGTGGCTCAGGCTACACTATCATCTTCCAGCCGTCAGAGATAGCATCAGCATGGCAAACCTGCCGATCCCCACAGCCTCTTAAAGTGGCAGCCGGCGGGAAACACTGCAGCCAGGACCATGGCTGAGCACACATAAACACCAGCCGGGTTTGGGTTTTCAGAGCACTGGGGTTTCGCTCCCTCCACAGAGCCTATCTGCCAGCCTATGCCAGCTGTGGCCTGCAAAGCTCCTTCCCTGCTGTGCAAACATCACAAAAAAACATGGAAAAAAAAGAAAAATGGAGAAAGGTGTTCCCGGTAGAAAATGTAGCTGTGGGAAGCAAGGGGCAGTGGGGCTGGTGGCCTGGTGGAATGGCAGAAGAGAGAGTGCTGGCAGCCAGGACAGAGGGGACAGAGAGGATGGAGTAGGGAGGCATGGGGGTACCCAGTGCATGGAGCCTGGGAGCTGCCAGCCAGACTTTATTTGCATTTCTTGTCTCAGGCCCCAGGGGCACCTGGGAGGTTTAGCAAAAAACATGTTTTTCAGGATGTTCCTCCAAAGAAAAGTGCAGCATTTTGTACCCATCTAGGACATCTCAAGCTATGGGTTTGAAGAGCCTTTTCCAAGACCCTGTTTCCCACTACCACTTTAAGTGGAAATGGGAAATTTAAGACATTCAAAGAGATTTAATACTGCTGTCTTCCTGGATCCCAAGGTCTGGCTTTCAGTCCCCCTCCCCTCCAGGGTTTAAGCATCCCCTGCAAAAAAAGCTTATTTTGACCAAACTTACAGACCATAAGCACATTCTATATCACATTTCACTTGATGATAACCTCTGCCTTCACCAAACATTCTTTTTTTCACACAAAAAGAAAGCTTCCCTAGCAGCATCATATTTGCAATCCCCCACAGCCCCCAAACCCCCTTTTCCATTTAAAAAAATGATGAAAATCAACGAATGTGAACCCAAAGAAAGATCTAGCAAATTAAAAGGTTTTAGAAATTTTTTAAGGATGTTCAGAGGTAGGAAAGGTGAAAGAACAGCAGTGCTGCATGTTTTTACCAACGGTGGGAGTAGTGGCTGCACTCAGGGAATTGGTGGAAGATATGGAAGAAGTACTTTCAGCACGGGCTAAAGGTGCTATCGGAGGAGGGCTGGATGAGTGAATAGGAGGGCTAAAAGGCCTGGACTGTAGAAAAACATAAGATAACAAAAGGTTAAAGAAAATACTCACAGTGACATTTGCATCAAACAAACAGAAGCTTTTGCCTGAAGCTGCAACCCCCTGTACCTCCATGGCCAGCAGCTCTGCTGTCATCCCAGGGCCACCATGCTGCGTTATTGCAAAACTGAACAACTTGAGTTCTTTTAGTGCCAATGGCATCTTAGTTTGGACCCAGAAAAATGGCAGATTATTCCCACCATCTTATGGATCTAGACATTCAAAGTTCCCATCCACACTGAGGATGGGAGTTCCAGGGCCGTAGATTGGATTTAATGCACTCGGCATCAGGAAGGGACTGGCATCATTAAGCTAATGAACACTTAAGAGCAGTTCATTGGGTCTTTATGGATCCTTTAGAGATAATTTTATATTGTAATATCAATAAAAAAAATCTCTACAACTTACCTGAAGCAGCCCAGGGTGTCAGGGCAGAGGCCAGCAGCCCGGCTGCCAGGATATGGTAGTGAGGAGCCCCACTGAGGATTGCTGGCCGTCTCTCCCCTAGCCAGACACCCTTCCTGGGACAGCCAGACCCACCCTGCTCTATCCCTGGGCAGCCGGGCCCGGCAGGACCCTTCCCATGGGCACACTCCCTTTTTGCACCTGTTTTCTACGTTTGCTGTAACTGCAGACCACTTCTGCATAGCTGGCATCACTGGCAGGCAGAAGAGGAGTTGTGCACAGCCACGTTCCTGGCGTAACTCATCTCAGTGAACAAACTATAGGCAACTCCAACCAGCCCAGGCAGCAACCACTGGCCACTTGCTCCACTCCATTAATCTGTCTCACTGGACTGGAAATGCAGACCCACCAACCCCCTGGTGCATCCCTCATGCCCCGCTCGTGGCTGGGAACGTACCACATCAGCGACGGTGGGCTTGCCAGGGGGCAGCTTGGGCCGGGAAGGAGGCCGGGGCGGTGGTGGCGGGGGCGTGCTGCAAGCAGCCAGCGGTGTGCCAGGACGAGCCGGGGATGAGGAACCTGAAACGAACGGGAAACGTGAGCGCACCACAAGGCTGTCCCCCAGCACTGCCAGCCCCGAGATCCCCATGCCCATCTCCTCCATACATGAAGCAAAGGCGCCAGCGTGGGTGCCTACGCACACTCTGCACAAGCTCCCCTTGACTGTTGCTCCACACCAGCAGCTTTGCACAGGAGAAGAGCTTTTTGGGATTGCTGATGTCAATGAATCTCTTGCAGGGGCCTCCCACCTGTGCCAGCTACTGGGCCCATTAGCCAGAAATGCTGGGCAAAATTGTTTTTGGAGGAGTCTTATAACTTTTTTGAAGAATGATGCTTAACCAATGCAACAGCTGATGCCACAGCTCCCAGGGCTCCACGAGCTCCTGGGGTGAATGTGTTCATCCTCTACCAAGGGAATGAAGGGTCCTAACAAGCAGGACAAAGCTTTGTCCAAGCAAAGAAGAGGAAGGGCAGAAGAGCTGTACCAGTGCTGTACGGAGTTGCCGCAAAGAAGAGGAAGGGCAGAAGAGCTGTACCAGTGCTGTACGGAGTTGTCAGAGACTGCACTAGGACAAAAGGCATGGCAGAAGCCAGGGGGGATCCAGACACCATTTTGTAGGACAGCAAAGCAAGGTGGCATTTAGCACCAGCTTCCCTGGAGCACAGCAGCACCTTACGATCTACATTTTACTCACAGTGACAATAAGGTGATGGGTTTAACTTTACTTTTCCTGCTTACAAGAGAATCAATTTACTAAGTTTTTTGTGTGATAGCTTAGATGAAGGAAACTTCAAAGCCAGATCTATAGAAATAAGCCTAAGAGGTAAGTGATAGAAGGCTAAGATGTGAGAAGGGCTTGTTTTAAAGAGAGTAAATCCTGGCCATTCATTTGTGCAACTGCTAAATTCAAGCCATTTTTATTTAGAAGCCTACGTTGGGAACCAGAATTTTATTTTTTCCCTCTTTATCCCAATAAAAGCCTGACAAAATAGGAATTATTCAGGGAAAGTATCCTAGGAGCACTGAATGAGCATCACAAGACAGAGACTTGTAGGGCGCATTTCTCCCTGGCTCAGGGGCAGCCACCAGCTAGCCTAAGCCCTGTCAGACACCAGATTTCATCCATGGAAGTTTATTCTTCAGGCATTTAAGGTCCCAGGGAAGCTGATGTTCCTCTAGATATTTTAGTACAACAAGAAACTGTGGTGACATGTTGCATATCAATGTGAAATCAGAAACCTGCTGGGACACTGGTTCCCTACCCCTGCCTCGTTAATACCTCCAAGCCCAAGTCCCATGTCCCAAAGCTAGACACTCCTGCAGCTGGATGCAGCAACAGGGGCCTCAGAACTGTGGAGAGGGCAGGAGTGGGAAGGGTGCTCGATGTGCTCCATGCACCCTGACCTGCTGTCTGAATATTTCCATTATTTCAGCGTGCGTATTTCAAGATTCTGCATTTTTCCAGCTCACTGTTCCACACTGGGCTGGGTAAGGCTGAGGTGTCAACAGGCTGCAGAGCACGTTGAACAGAGACAGGACATAACTTCTGGGGAAGAGGTGCAGATCTTCCCCAGCAGACAGCACAGCCATAGGAGCCTGGATCCATCCAGGCCTGGTCATGGGAGCAGGGTTTCTCCATCCATCCTGGGGGAGCGCCACCAGCACATCCCCATCCTGTGGCTTTCTGCTCAAGCAAGACAGTTTCTCAGTTGGCATCGAGGTGAATAACAATGTATGAAGAAGCTTGCTGTTTCCTGCTGCCAGTCTCGCTGAGAAGTCCCAGCTCCAACCAGCACCACCAGGATCCAGATGCTGCAGCCCCTGTGCAGATCCTCACCCACCCACTCTGCAGCCACGTTTCTATGCCAAGCTGGCATAGAAAAAGCCACCATCACTGAAGCAAAGGCACACTTGCAGCAATAGCCACGCTCAGGAGGATGCCCCAGCAGCCCACGCACACACTTGGAGGTGACAAACCCCCAAAGCAGATGGCACGGCTTTCAAGCTCACATGAGGCTAGTGACAGCAGCCGGGCACAGGGCTGGGAAGCTGCACTCCCACCAGAATCATCATCTCCCATCACCACCTGCAAGGGTAGAGGTGACTGTGAGGGTCTGTGGGGTAACACTCTCAAAAATAATTTCTCATGTACACAGGACAGCAGCACAGGAGTTGGTGGGGATGGGGATTTGCGCATCCTGGTTGTGCTGGTACAGCAAGTGCCCTGGAGCTGGCCTCAAATAACACGATCAGGTTGCACCTTCTCAAGCACTATGGGCAATCCTGTGTCAGCTGACCTCTGACAAGCTCATTTGCCTTAACAGACACTCAGACATTTATAATTAAGCAGATGAAGCCAGGCAGACAGCACACACCAGACAAACCTATCGTTTTCTGTCCTCCTGAGAGGTTCAACCTGGAAATCCTTTCTCCAGAGGGACAGCAGAGAGGGACCTTTCATACCCCTACAACCTCTGAGCTGCAGCCCTGGGGCGATAGTAGGTGGTGTCTGTCTGCCGCAGATTAAGCCCCTGAGGTTCGCTCGGATTATTCGCCTGAAACATTTCCACTCTGAAGTCTACAAAGGACAGAGGTGCATCAATGGCAATCCTATGCCAAGTTTTGCATCGGGGATTATTTACGTAGCAGAAATTGAAAGGACGGCTCGCATTAGCTGTCAGACCCATCCAACCATCAGACACGCAGCCGGGAGCAGGGGAGAGGACACAGGAGGCTGAGGGCAGACGCCAAATGTGGAAACACAAGACGGCCAGGAGGGAGCGCAGGCACCGGGCATAGGCACAACCAGGTGGGAAGGGATGGCGGATGCGGTCACGGCCACACCGAAGCACACCCAACACCACAGGACGTACCACTGGTGCTTCCCGTGCCGCTGCTGGCACCCGGTCCCGGTGAGGAGACCACCGTCCGGTAGGTGGGCGGTGGAGGGGGAGGCGGAGTCGCTCTTTGGCCCAGCCCAAAATCTTTGGGAGACACGGGCTCCAAGTTATCATCCTTAAGGTACGGCTGCTCAGAAACCTTCTTGGGAACATCTTCCAGGCGTAGCGGTGAAGGGAGCGGGAGGGAGGGCTCAGCCATTGGAGCACTGGCTGGGCTGCCCACTGCCGCTGGTGGGGACTCCACTTTTTCCTGGGGTGTCAACTCTGGAGTTGTGTTTTCCGGGGACTGATCAGAAAAATTGACCCACTTGTCTTCTGTGTTAACAGCAGCAGACTTGGGGGATAGCACGGGGCCAAAAATGCTGTCCAAGTCATTGATGGAAGGCAGTTTGTCCCTTTTGAGCTCTGCTGCTGTCTGGTCCCCTCCTGTGGTCAAAGTAGTTTATTTTACACTTAGCATTAACCAAGAGAGCACTGCAGTCACACTATTCACTACAGGGCTCTATGTCAGCTACTTTCTAGAGGAGATGCTTTAAAAAGATCTTTTCTTATAAGCTGCTGGGGGATATAATTCATGTGCAATGTAAGATGAACCACACTGGATTGAAAGATGTAGACTGTATAAGAGAGAGCATGCACCACAAGCCAAGCACACCTCCTCCTTCTCCATTGCTTCCCACACAACAGTGCTGTACCTTCTAAAAATTTACAGCAAAGTCCCAGCCTTCATTATGTATTAACTGTCATCATTATGTCATTATCATCACTCTGAATTACCAGCAGATAATTAAATGAAGACACTCAGCCCAGAACCTAAAGCCTTCTTGCACACTCCACTGTATATATACTTATATATGTATACTTATAAATATATATATTTAAACATGCTGGCTTGACACTGTCAGCCATTGTCACTACGCATGCAGAACAAGAAAGTGGACAAGGTGTATGTATTTCAGTTGTGAGCAGCAGATAAAGGTACTTCAGGGCTCTACTCACTAACTGAACTATCACAAATCAACGTTCAAGCCTGACTTCATAACCGACACAGAGACGGGTTTCATCATCAAATTGTCACACATCCAGAGGAAGGAGATCCTCTGTCTTTCCTTTCCTACCCTGTTTTCCTTCATTTCTCTTACCCAAGGGCTGGAGCATGGGGAGAAGGCAGCTCTCTAACGCCAGGCAGGCTGCCCAGGACTTTGTGACTCACTTTTGCACAGACTGAGAGCAGGGACAAGGCAAAGACGAGGGCAAGACGTGGCTGCAGCACCAGGGTAGCACAGGAGCCCAGGGTCCTTGATACAGCCACATGCATACTGCTAAAACTAACACGTCCTCCGAGGTCATTGTTTCAGCATCCCACCCTTATTCCTGTGTTTGGGAGAGCCATCTACAGTCTACATTTAGGGAATAAAACATAGTTTTGCTAAAACAGAAGAAAATATGTCCCTGCCAATTACTTTACTTGGTGCACAGGCTGCAGTGTGCAGCAAGCCAGATCCCAGCAAATAAACCGTCACAGCTGGCTGGGCATCGCATTTGCTCATGTTGATGAATCTACACATGTGGTTGGATACTCTGCCAGTCTGGCTGCTTAGATAAATACAAAAATCAAGGTATGGGAGCATGAATGAAATATTGATGGATTGAGTAGTAAACTCAGAGCAGGGGATTCCTTCATAGTGATGTTAATAACACCCAGTGGTGCTCTGTATGCATGTATACAGCACCTTTTCCCACCCTGCCTCAAATCCTGCAGCTCCAGCAGACAGCACCTTGCCAGCACCATGAATTATATGCTTATAAGCACTTCATGTCCTCAACAGTGTTTTTCAGTCCTTTCCTTCAGGGTCTCCTTTACATCAGGTATCATTCCATTCTCCTCCTCCCCCCCACCCTCACCCCTCTGCATCCCCAGCTGCTGACCCTAGGCTGCCTGACCACAGGGGCTCTTCCCACCTTCCCTGCCAGCAGCACGAATTTGGGAGGGCAGAAGGGCAGGATCAGCCCCCCTGGCACAGCCAGATGCCACATGCCCAGTTACTTCACAAGCACAGACTATGTAGTGCCACTCCAGGCAGTAACAGCTCTCCAGGTATGCCCAGTTTAGAGCAGGACTTTAAGGTTATTGTTCCATTTCATTTCTAAAAGTGACCAATCTCCAAGGCAAGAAGAGGAGAGAGCATTAATTTCACCAGGGCAACATTGGCTTGGGAGTCAAAGGCATCTTTGTATCTCATCTAAGTCATCAACTTGACTGCAGCATCCGCTGAAGCACCATGAATACAAGGAAAAGAGGGTGCATGAGGGCCAAATCTGTGTCTGAAACATGGTCACAGGGACCCTTCGCCTCAGTGCAGCCCCCGTGGGCTCTGGATCAGCCTGCTGGGGCTGTGCAATGGCACACGCAAGGAGGTGCGGTGCCCAGCTTTTACCTATTCCCACTGTCAGAGGGGAGCCGGTGCGTGGCGGCGTGGCCGGGATGTTTTTCGGTGGGAGTGGTGGAGGTGCTGCAAAACAGAGCAGAGGAAAAAACTCAGTTGTAGCGCATTAGGAAGTACATGAAGTTTGCTGGGAAAGGGGGATCCGGCAGTGCGCTGCCGAGGTGCAAAGCAGACAGCTGCAGCACCACTGGGATGATTGCTGGGCAAGTAGGAGCATCTCCACAGCCTGGAAGTTTGCAGTGTTTTGATGAGAGGCAAGCAATTTTTGGGGTTTTTAATTTTTTGGGTTGTTTTTAATTTTCGTTTTCAAGTCTTAGATTGTACTCATTTTTTAAAACCTGAATTAACGTTTTAATTAAAACCTGTAGCCTCTGAGGCACATATCTGCCTCCATATTTTGCATGTGCCCATCCCACATGGATCTGGGAGTAGGAAAGCAGTGGCTAATTAACCCAGAGCTGCCTTACAGGGGCATTTTTGCAAAGCAGATATAAATAGCATTGGAGTCCAAGCCTTATGGAGGAGGAGCCCAGGAGACCCTGTGGCTGCTCTGGATGTGGCACCATTCAGCAACCACATCTATTGCAAGTGTCACAATCCCCTTGCGAGCTTGTGACATGGCCAGAGATTGCCTTGACCTCGACACTCATCAGCCAACAGCACCAGGGCTGGGGCTGGCATGAAATAGGTTGTGCTAATAGCTAGTGAGGGGAAAAAGGAGGGAGGGAATAAGGAAAGAATAACTTTGCAGCTAGAGAAGAGAAAAAGCTGCAGTTCCCTGGCTGCCCCAGGCAATGGGGAAAGCCGCAAGGGAAACCAGAGATTCAGGGCTGCATTGCCCTTCCTTACATTAACCCAGAGAAACCAGTGCTTCAGACCTTTCAAGCTAAATAACTCCATCATTAACACGAGAAATCAGGTCCTTCTCACCTCTGAGGGCAGGGCAGATTTAAGTGCAGGCCATTTGGCCTGGCCAGAGATTTTTTCACCTTGTAAATTGAGCACATGCTGGCAGAAGCACGTTTCCCTAGGGAGGATGGGCATCAGCTCTCCTACCCTGGGTATCATCCATCCCATCCCTTAACAACCACCTGTCTTTCCTCCACCCTAACGGGCTGCAGCTCAAGTCAAGCCAGGGGAAAAACCTCCCGCACACACCCCGACCTGCTACGGAGCTAAAGTGTCACAGAATTGCACAGTACAGGAGTCTGGACAAGGAAAAATTTAAGATTTGATTTCTGCATATACTCATTTATTTTCAGTTAATAACCTGCACGGTCACTTACTTCCTGTTGGAAAGGGTCTCGGTAGCTTTGGGGACTCTACATTTGCATTGATGGGTTGGACGGATCCCCATATCTCAGGCTGATCCAGAGTAGCTGAGAAATCAAAAATAAATACATACATATGCAAGAGCATTCATAAAATTATTTCCTTACAAACACCAAAACACACAGATGAGATGCATTCTTCTGAGGTCTGTAAAGAGAGGAAACTAAATAGTGACAGAAACCTCTCTTTAATTAAGACAGGGGGGTTTCTGTAATGTTAGATAATTACAAGCTTGCCTGATTTCTAAACAGGTCATGCAATTAGTTTGACACTCATGCTGCTTGACAAACAAAACAATGCCATTTATGTGTTTGGAGGCTTATTACATTAAGTGAAACACTGCATTAATTGCAGAAATAGTCTGGAATTTTAGGATACACAGAAAAAAGGAACAGGTATTGAAAAGAAAAGACCTAATTATATTCATGCAGATTGTATGGGGGGGGTAAACCTCTTCTGTATCTCATTTAAACTTTTTGCACCGTTTTTCTTTGGTTATGTGTCAAGAACTGCATGCAAACATAGTTTTGATTAAAAGAATTAACTGGAATCATTAATTACAAGGCATAACTAAGCTACATAGTCACAGCGGCCATTTCGTGATAGCCAAGCAGAGCCGGCTGTCTCTCGGAGGAGGCGACCTCTCTGGGAACAAACTGCTCTGGCGAGTGAATGGGGTTTTTCTTTGAGGAGAATAAGCTTGCAAGAGCGATGCACTCCGGGTAAGCTTTTAAACAAAGAGGCTTGGGGGGAATCAAATTGTCCCTGTACTCCTGTCCGGGGGAATGCTGCTTCTGGGAAAAAGTGCCATTACTGCGATGACATCTTCACGGGTGCAGGGAGCTGTAAAGCACTGCCAGACAGCTCTGTTCATATCTGCCTTCAGTTGCACTAGCGTGATGCTGAAGTGCTACTGTGGTGTCAGAAGATATTGGCCACTGCTGTTGAACACACGCCACACTGAGGCACATCAGAGCCTGCTAAACAGGCAAAACCAGGCTTTCGTTTGAAAGTCAAGATTTCTAATATTCATAGCTGCTCTCTTTCAGGCTCTGTCTCCAGACTACATAATTAACTAATTGACTTAAAAGCTTGCTCTGTTTCCTTATAATCCGTATAAACCCCAGCCCCACACTGCCTGCAACGCCACTACCCATCCTTCTGGTTCTGCTTTAATTCTGGTTTACGAGGCAGGCCGTGGGGTTGATCACCAGGGCTACTCTGCTTGCTGGCAGAGCCCGGTGTTACGAACCACCCCTGGGGCATGGCACAGCCAGGGGCCACTGCCAGGGGATGCCACTCATGTTCCCCAACCCACCGTCCAGCTTCTGCTCCTCAAACGCTGACTCCAGTGGAGGCCCGAAGAGCGGTGCCAGCGCGGCGGGGTCCTCCCCCACTTTCTTGCTGTGGGATGAGACAAACAGAGGAACCGTGAGGTTCAGGTTTGTACGTAAACCTGGTGTTTGAGTGCAAAGATGTGTATTTTCAGGGAGCATTTATGTTCTCGCCTAACAGAAGCCTTGCAAAACACAGGGTTTTATGCAGGGAAAAAGACAAGGAGACTGGTAGCACCAGGCATGGCACTATGGTGCAAAACCAGTGCTCAAGCAGCCACTGAGGCACTGGAGATCGCTTCAAGATTAGTCAGAGTTACTCCAGACTGCATGGAAAAGGAAAAAAGTCATCAAGGTATGGACCACGCTCAGGTCCAAGGCACCTTGAGTCAAGCCCTGCAACTGCACAGAGCATGCTCCTATTGAGATTAGGCTTTACTCTGTATCAACTAGTCTGCTTGCTTTCCTAAATCAATATATATGCACAGCACACACTTGCCAGCTGTTCCTATCGATTAGGCTCGAACCAGCTTTACCTTCTCTCATTACTCCTTTGCTCACACAGCGTTTGAGCGAAGAGCCCAGACTTCCCTGTACCACTTGCATCCTGCAGCAGGAGCATTTACTCGGCTTAGTGAAGCACTAAACACAAACGTTTGGGTCTGTCGTTAGCCTAAGAAGTTGTAAAAGTGACATTTCTGCAGTGGAGTTTTTGATGAGCCAAAGTGGGGCAGCCCAGCTAGGTGATGGGTAGGCAACATCAGTACAGCAGTAAATACTCAGTGAATTCGCTGCATTACTCTGGGTTTGACTGACCCAGGTATACATTATAAAAGATCAAAATCTGGAAGTGAAAACAGATACCTGCCATTGAGCAATTGTGTAAACACAAAATTGCCCATCCAAGTATTTAAAACATCATCAGGATGATGTGCCTGAATGTAGCTACGTTGGATAATTATGCTGATAGAGTCTGTACTGACCTGGCAGGGTCTGGTGTTGGCGTGGAACGCCGGGGCCGTGCAATCTCCTCACCTGTGGCACAGGATGGACAGTGTGGGGTTAGAGACTTTCCCCCACCTGCCTCCCAAGGATCACCCCAGCCCACCAGATCCCCAGGTTTGCAGGAGGGCTCATCCCAGGTGTGCCACAGGCACAGCACGTGGCCACCCCACACCTCCTATGAACATGTCAGTAAAAGCTCTGTTTTATTAATTCAGATTTTATTTCTGTAGTCTAGGGAGCTGAACTGTTTCTATAGGAGGATATCCCACATGGCCTTCTTTAAGGAAGACGTTTTGGTGCTGTCATTTCTGACATTTAAGGCAAACCTACCCTCCCTCCTTTTCCCATCTCCCTCTCCAAAATAGCACCACCACACTGCCATAACTACTGTTCTTGAACATACTTACTGGATAAATTCCTTTTAATCGTCCCCTGGAATTAGAAACATACAAGATAAGTGGAGTGCACAGGGACACAGAGGTGCATGGCAATTTTTACCTAAGGAGGCACACAGACAGAGGAAAGCAGCCCAGAAGATGTGGCAAGAATTGCCTAAGGTGTTATTTACTATAAGCACCTGAAATTAGACAAGTTGCATGTGTGTATTGTGAAATCTCATTTGCTCCCAATACAGGGAGTAGAAAACCCTACTGAGAGGATTTGGAGCCAAATAAAGCCACCACCTGGCGGGGCTGTCTTTGCAGCCGTCCTGACTGCCTGTGGCTTGTAGGGGTCACTGATACTCTCACCCCATTAGAAATGGCATGAACCCAAAATGCTCACATTTGACAGCTGCAAATCGATCTAAGCCAAATACCGTATTTTTAGCAATCTAAATCCTCACTCTTGCCACACAACACACGTGCCCACTCACAGCAAAAGCCAAAGCCCCCCTTTGAGATAGCAGGAGTAGGGTCTGCAAGATGGAGAGGGGAGCAGAAGCCCCATCAGTAGGGAACAGGCAGCAGGGGTACCCCAGCACCATGTGTAGAGCCTGCAAGGACTTTGCAAGGATGCAGGTCAAGCAGTGAATGATGCCCATCACTGGGGACCCTTCTGCATTGGCAGGGGTACAAGGTCCCACCATCACCTGGGGTCACAAAATGGAGCAGCTAATGGCACTGGCACCCCACTCCCCATCCCCTGTGCTCGCCACATAACCCCAGGACAGACTCTTATCCCTCCAGCACCCTTATTCCCAGAGCAGCAGGGCAGAAGCAGCAGGAATGAATGCTTCCTTACCGGGCTGCGCCGCTGCGGTCAGCGAGAAGGAAGAGAGAAGAGACACCTGGTCAGAGAGTGACAGGTCAGCACCTCAAGTCCCCCATTGCCCATCACACCCCCCTGTCATGGCCTCGCAGGCCATCCAGCACAGTGCAAGTCCTTGCTCCCGTGGGCTGGTGGTCACTCCAGCCACAGGGCACGGGGCAGGGGGAAAGCAGTGTTTGGAGAGACCCCAGAAGGAACCCACACCCCATGGGATGGATGAATTTCCCCATTTTCAGCTCAGAACAGTTGGAAGGTCAGTCCTCTTAGGAAAGCCATCACCATCACACACACTGGCACCACAGCAGCAGAGGTCATGGACCACTGATGGGGTTTTTTTGCCTTCTCATACCTTTTGATGTGCAATGATGTACATAAAACATGCCCAGATAAAACTGCCCTTGTACATCTTGTCCAAAACCACCAGCTCTTTCACTGAAACTACACCCCCAGACTACGTACATTGAAAGCAAAGACAGCCTAGCTCTATTTTTAATTACTCCAAGTTTAATCAAGGCAGAAGAAAAATAAACATCATGCCTTCCAAAACGGTAGGATATGTTATTTACATTTTACATTTCAGCACTAGAGACATGCAAAACAGGGACTGTGCAAACAGAAGAACACAAGACTGTATTAAAAAAATATGAGAGATAAAAAAACAGTATTTCTTACCGGACTTTTCCTCTAAAAGAATGCAAAAAAATAAAAAAGGAAAATGAGAAAATAAGATATTTTCTATCAAGGGAAAACAGAGAAAGAGAAGATTTGTATTAGAAACAGAAGCATCAAGTGTATAACTGTTGAACATAGAGCAAAGCAGAGTTGTGTGCATATCCAGCCAGGCTGTTGTTCATTCAGACAGCAGATTAGAGTGAGAGAGTCCAGAGAAAACCTGCATCTAAGCCACCTTATGGAAAGGGTTAATATTCTTCATTGTTAGTCGGCCCTACTCGCTATAGACAAAGGGTTTTTCCCAATCTGATTAATTTATTGGAAAGTCAAACCTATGATTTTATCCCTCAGTGTTCAAATTCAAGGCTATTACTTATCAGTTTTGCCCAGTGACTATTCAGACTGCTACAAAGCTCCCGCGAAGAGGGTAGAAGCTGCTGGTAAGAAGGAGCAGGGAAGAAGGTGGGAGGTTTGAATACACTAGACAGGTTGCACCTGTCCATTTCTCCTCAAGAAATGAGTTTTCTTCTTGTCTTCAAGTTACGGCACCATAATTTACACCCCAAAGAGACATGGAGGACAGTGTCTGTGCACCCAGCACCTCCAATAACACTGCTCTCTTCCAGAAGAGTCGAGTGCATAGTAGAGGTGGGGTCCTGGAGCAGGGCTTTGGCAGCTGGTTTCAGAGAGGAAATGAGCCCAGGACAAGGGTAGTGACTGAGACAGCAAAGCGTGGAACTCCCATGGATGCAAAACTCCTTCAGTCAGCTCCTGCCCAGGGCACTGGTGCTTTCCAGGACAGTGGGGCCCTTGCTGCTTGCCAGGATCCAGTGTGCTGGGGAGTGCCCTTCTGCTCAATGGCAGCACTGGTCACCTCCCCATCTGCACCCTTTGGCTCCATACACCAGGTTTTGGATCCTGACATGAGGAAGCAGTACGGCTCCTTCTGTCTAGCCTGGCACAGGGCTTTTGCCTGAGCCCTTGGAGCTGAGTGGAGCACATCCACGCTGTTTGCAGGGAGGCACCAGCTCCAGCCCAGGCTGTGCCCTGATGATGATGAACAAGGATTTCTCTGAAGCAAAGCACAATGTGTTCCAACCCAGTGCCCAAAGGGCAGGATCCAGACCGCACCATGCTGACACACACAGGCATGCTCACCAGGGGCTAAACCCTTCCTAACAGATGACAAAACTCCTCCTGACCTCAGCAGGAAAGACAGCAGGGAAAGAGGAATACAAAATCATATGTAGCAAAAGGCACATTTCGTGGCGTTTTGTTTTCCTGGAAAAGGCAAGGTTTGCAAGAACTGCTGATGCATCAGCCTAGGCCTCATGTACCAGTGTAAAACTACTCAAGTATTTCATCACTAAGAAGAAATATAAACAAGGATCTTCGGACTGCAAGGAGCTGTACGTAACCTTTCAACAATTACACAATAGATCTTTATTTATTGCTAGAGACAACATTGCTTTATATTTTTTGGCTATATTCTCTGCAATCCCTACACCTCAGAATCATTGAGTGGCTACTGCCCACCTCTGCTGTGGCCATGCCAGAGCCATCAGCTACTCCTGGGCTGGCAGAGTGCCCTGCAGTGCCCAGAGTGGCAAATCCCTGCAGCAGAGATCTGCTGCCAGCAAGGGAGGCAGAAACAAAAGCCACGAGGGAAGGAGAGCACACTAGATGTAGACTTGGCCCCTTAAATAAATTCTTAGTTCTTTTCTTATCCCATTTTTAAAATGCTGCATTATTTCCTCTCTTCTCCCAAAATAACAGTGTCTCATATACATATAAACACACACAAACATATACACCTGTGTGCACCAAATTGCTGTGGCCATCAATTTTCAAAACCAAAATTAGCTCTGTTTTGCAATAAGAAATTCTGGGTTTTTTTTCTCTTGATTAAAATTATCTATCTAATTTGGCAAATAATTGCCTGTCTCCAAATCTCCCTTTTGCCTTTTTTTGCTGAACTTCGGCGAGGCTCTTTTTTATTGGTGGTTTTTGGTTTTTGTGTTTTTTTCCTTTTTTTTTTTTTTAAAGATTCTTATTTTGTTCTTCCTAAAGCAGCTGATGGCAGTTTCCAAGCCTTGAATGCTAACAGCCAGAAACTCTCTTATCACAGCACAAAAACCATCCAGAAGCACACATCGCTAAATGGGACCAAACACTGGGGGGAAGCAGGGTCATGCCAGAGGGACTCAGTGTTTCCAAGGACAGTGACTCGCCACAAAAGTTTTCATTAAAATTGACAACGTTGTGTTGTTTTGGAAAGAAGAAATAAAATGTGGTCACTTTATCTTCTCTTAGCTTAAAGTTTGAGATTCATTCACACTTCAGATACCAGCTAATTATAAACCATAGAAAGCTTCATCTGAAAAGACGCCATAGCCCACACTGAAAGACTTTTCACAGCTGAACAGATTGGGATCAGACGACAGAAATCTTGACAAGCCTTAGGAAAACCAGAGTGTGATGATATTTATATTGGGAGGGACTAAAGAGACAAGACCTTGCCTTCCTGGGACCCTGGATTCACCTCAGGGTGAGAAATCTCTCCTTAACATCCCATAGTAGCAATGTGGAGAACCGCACAGATGCTTCCCATATCCTGAGAATCATGGCAAGACCCACCTGATATACATCCTGAGTGATGGCCACATTGAAAATGAGGGGAAAGGGGAAAAATAAGGGGATGGAATATTCTGATCTGAGTTGACAAGTTTTATG
The DNA here is from genome assembly GCA_033556795.1 of Tapera naevia. Lineage (NCBI taxonomy): Eukaryota > Metazoa > Chordata > Aves > Cuculiformes > Neomorphidae > Tapera > Tapera naevia. The sequence goes on along the minus strand of JAUMJJ010000198.1, from coordinate 239,385 downwards.
AGCAGGAGAGGGAATTTTTAGGAGATTTTGAACCGGAAACATCACTGCAACACACCTAAACTCTGCCTGCAGTCAGATATTGGCTCCATATAGACAAGATTCTATAAATCAGAACACAAACATAAACTTAACCATTGGCACCTAAGGAAGAGCCCCACAGATTACCACTGCTCTTGCAACCAAGAAAAGAAATGGAAACACCAAGGACTCACCACAGGGGACGGAGAAAGTGCAATGTTGCCTATCGATGCCTTCAGCTCATCCACTGTCGCTGCACTGTTTAGGATGTCTTTAGCCTGCAAAGGCTTGATCTTAATGTTGAACTTCTTGCGTGCCTCCTCTTCCTCTTCGGATTCACTGGAGGAGTAAAAGTGCTTTCCTTTGGTAGGTAGAGCGCAGTTAAAGAAAGTTTCCTTCTGCTGCAAGGGCAAAGCCTTAGCATTCAAAGGCTCAAAACTACCTGAAGAGTGGGAATTCAGTGTTCCCACAATGCTTATCCCAAACACCTGAGGGCAGAGATAGTGTGCAGGGGCAAATCCTCTCTTCTAGCCTGTCACTATTGTCTTATCCGTGTGCAGGCAGAGGACATGGGAACTGGTGCTCTCAGCAACAAACGCAGTCCTGGCTTAGCCCAGCAGTGATTTCCATCACTGTCTGGGTTTTCTCTTCACTGTGTCTCCACTGGCTCATCACCTGCAGAGAACCAGCATTTTTCAGCAGTGACAGATGAAGAAAGCCTGCTTTTCCACTGACCCTCCTCCGGCTCTGAGGAGGAGACTTAAAACCTGCTGCCAGCCTACCAGCTTCAGCATGTGTATGGGCTCTGGCTATCAACAGCTCCTTGCCCCTTAGCAGGGCACCCTACGGGAACTGCAAATTGATCTTTCTCATTTTGCTTTTATTGCCATGCAGATTATTTCTGCCCCGAGACAGCATCCGCTGTGACAAAGCACCACACAGCCAGCACCAGCACCCAGAACTGCAGGTGCACCCACTGCAGATGGGATGGGACATCGGGATCTCCATAGGGCACCCCCCTGCAGTGCTCCCTGCACTGCTTGCCCCACCTCCTCATTTCATAGCAGTGCATCAAAGGTGATTAAACTTACCTTCTGCTCTATTGCCTCTGGCAATTTTAGCTGTAGAGCGACAGCTCAAAAGGAAAATAAAAAGGTGGAAAATAAATAATAATGATTAATAAATAAAAAGAGTTAGCGGCCTGCCTGTGAACCCCAGCTCATCTTACAGTTTGTAAGCTGAGAGAAAAAGCCAACAATAAAGGATATAGCCTGGTTCCTCAGGTCGGATGCTGTACCCCTCCTCATCAAGTTCAGGTGAATTCTGAATAGGGCACAAAAAAAACCCCAAAACAGTTAGGAACATTAACTCTGTTCATGGAAAGATGGAGCAGCTCTTTTCACCTGCAGGAAGTGATGCCCAAGGAAGCTCCATGCAACCTAAGTCCAGTGGTGGCCCCTGAGGCTGCATGGAGTAAACAGCAGGGGCTGAGCACTCAGCCTTGCTGCAGATTGACTTTCATAGGTAGAGTCTTGAAGCGTTCATTTTTTACAGGTAATTTTTTGCAATGCTTTGTTGCAGCCCCAAGTTTTCCCCAGGTAACTGCAACACCTTGCAAGCTCAGGCAGTGCTCTCCTCACATACAGGGTGTCAGACATCAAAGCCACCCAGCTTCTGGGCAGTTTTATGCTATTTAATCAGCATGCAGATGCTAAATGATTATTTGGACGCAACCAACACCTGGACATGGCCCAAATCAGCCACCCAGAAATCCCAAACAGCAGCATGGCAGCACAGCCTAGGTCAAACTGCTGGGAGCTGCAGGGATGCTAGGTGAAGAGTAGGCTCCTTGGGACACTTACATATCTATCCCAGTCGATCTCTGCATAAAATCCATTTGGGGCTCCATTTGCTTTCTTCTGCAACACATTGGAAAATAAAATTTACAAGTTTTAACTTAAGGAACACGAATACAGCCTACCTTATACATGTGCGTTGTCACAGCTGGGATGTCACAGGGGCAGCTGCCTTTGCAGGCGCTATGGAGAGCTGCTCTGCAGGTGCACATCAGTGATACACTATAGCATTTCCCATTTCTGGAAGGACTCCCATGCCAGACAGTTAAAGGCTTTTTTTTTTTTTTTTGGACATCCATTGGCTGAACAGACAACACTCCTAAAGGATGAGAAGTGAAATGGCCATTTCTCCACATGCTGGGGTATTCCAGCCCACAGAGAGAGCTGGCAGAAGCAGGGGTCCTGATGCCCACTGAGCGCAGGTAGCACTGCTGTTTGTCAGGAGATAAATGTCTTCCCCAGAGCATGCTGAAAGGAGGATTTGGTTTCCGTTATTCAGCAGCTGAATTGCCTGCAGAGCAAGATGGGTGTCATTGCTTCACAATGCAGTGAAGCCGGGCTGCAGTTGTGGGAGCTGTCCGGGCTAACCCAGCTGAGATGTGGTGTTAGTGCACTTTACAACATACTGACAACACACGTACAGGTTATTGCTGCTTAGGACCAATAGCAGTCAGGTTTGGACCCTTTGATGGTCTGCTCTGGGCGTCAAGAAAACGCCCAAAGCTCCTGCTGACCGTCACAACCAGCACTTAGCACTGCAAGGCCAGCTCAGGGACTAAAGTTAGGCTGCGTTCTCAGTTTTTGGGTACCTAAATTAGACAACCTAGGTCTCTCTATGTGCCAGAGGTAGCATCCTCCACCCCAGCCAAGGGTCTAATGCACCATTCAGGGGTGGATCAGGCCACCAGCACCCTTGTCCTTCACATTTCAGCCAGTGGTCCTTACGATGCTGCCCAAGAACAGAGCAGTCTCATTAGAGGTACAAGGGTGAAAAATCAGGCTCTGGATGCAGTTATGTGAGACTTGTTCCATTTGTTCACCTGACTGAACCTACATGGTATTTTCCTATATTTAAAAAAAATAAAATTACTCACTGTTTTTAACAACCCTTTCGTAGCTGTATACAGAGCTCTGTTTTTCTTACCGAATTTTGTTTTCCTCCTGCACGCACACTCTCAGGGGGATGAGGGCTGGGAGGCTGGAATGGATGGGGGTTTGGCAGAAAAGTGTTAAAGTATTGGATGGTTTTAAATTTTTTCTTTTTTTTTTAAACACACAAAAATAAATTACAAGGAATTAGTGAAAACACTACATGGTTTTACAAGAGGGCTCAGCTGTGGCTCTGTCCAGAGTAAACATGGCTTTTACTTGGGGCAGGTAACGGGGCTCTATTCAGCAGTCAGTGGATTTGCTGTCTCACCTCCTGCTGCAGATGCTGTGGTGGACTTATTGTAGAAGGAAGAGTTACACTAAATGTTTCCATCCTCCAAGTCCCCTCCAATATGTTCAGTGGCTTCCTTTTACCCCCCAAAAACTGTATTTCTACATCCTTCATTTGCTGGAGCACTGGAGACCCTGTCCTGCCCTGCACTGACCTTAAAAAAACAAGTCACCTGGAAAACGAAGAATAAGAGCCTGATTGAGAGGGTACCCAAGCTCAGCCCCTGAACCCATGCCCAGCAAGAAAAGGCTGCCCACAGCACTTCTGCTGGTAGAAGGAACAGCTCCAGGCTGCTCCTTGCATTTCATTTATTTATTACTGTTCAATAGAGCCTTGGTTAAAGCACTACCTGAGCTGCAGACTTTCTTTTTAATTGCTATTTCTTAACAAGTGGCTCATGAACACAAACCCAAAGCCAAAGGTCTTGGGTCAGGTGAGAAAAAAATGATCTCACTAAAGGAGCAATTTGGCACTCCAATTTTTCTATGGCTTTGTAAAAGACAACTCGGCACCACTCTCCCTCCTGAGTGAGTCTCATTTGTACTTTAAGTCGGAACCCAACATACTTATTTGTAGAACTGATATCAAATGGGTAAAGGAGAGTGGTCTGTCTACTACCCGGATCTAGCAGGGACGTTTCTATCTAACACCATAAACAAAAAGCAGCAATAATTAAAAAACAAAGAACTCCTTATTTTCAGTTTAATATAGAAAACAAAATAGGTATTGGAAACAGCTGTTCTGGCAATTTTCCCTTAACTTATTGTACTTCAAATCTGACCCAAGCCAATTAGTGGGAGTAGAAATGAAGACGCAGAGCTGGGGTGTTTAGCAGGACATTTGGTCCATCTGCCTACAGCACTCATCAGGTGTTTCTGTATTGTTATTTTCTTCACGTTAATTTTGTAGAAAACCTGGAATATGTCATTATTTTAAGCAGAAGATAACTTCTTACTGAAATTCATTTTCTATATTAAACAGAAAGGAAGAGATGGTTCACAAAAATGCTGATGGTGGCTGATGGAGAAATTAGCATATAAGGGGCTGTGGCAGGGGAGGAAAGCAGGACCTGAGTCCGTGCAATACTTACAATGCCATCCCTGTCTGGTGACCCTCTGCAAAGAACAGAAAGAAAGGCAGCTGTGTTAGCTCCCAAACATCTGACTGCACCACTGCCTGCTTAACTGTGGAAATGGTTTTCTTAATGAATCCACAGCAGCAACAGTTTTAATTATTAAATTGTCAACAAATCGGAATTACCCGTCATGTGCACCTTAGGAAACCCACACAAAGGTCTCTGTGCCAGTGCTTTTGCATTAGCAGATGACAAATTTTATATTTATTAGTACATAAAATGTTCCTGACGATGATCACACTTTCCTGGCTGAGGAGCTGGGCTGGCTCCTTCTTGCACCCATCCCACGGCCACAGCCCTACCCTGAATGTGCATCCTCTTCCAGAAGCCAATAAAAATCACATATAGAGTAAGGTAGGTATTGCTCTTCTGCCAGAAGCACAGTCACTTCTCTTTTGAATGGTTTTGAAAATTGATGAGATTCCTCAGGGATCCTAATCCCCAACCGCTTACGGAATTTAGAGCTTGGTCACAGCAAATTGTATGGCAGGCACAGCAGTTGTATTTAAAAGGTGTCTAACGATGCTAAGTTATTTAGCGAAAAGACAAATATGTTTATGAAAACCAGACGGGCTCCTCCACCTCCCACATGCTCCCGAGTTCTATGCCTTGCCAGAGATATGCCACAAATTAATGTCTGACTCAGGGCATCATCAAAACCCTGCAGGGAGCCACTGCCTGCCTGGCTCTGGTTTAACAGAGAATAACGCCTTCCATTGAACGACTCCAATTCATAAGTGTGTGTCTTCCATCTCTCGTCTTGTACTTGATCTCTTTGCACCAGTGTTTCTGAAATTTTTTAGAAGTAGCAAAGATCCCTCCTTCTTCCACATTTCCCCTATGAAATATCACCTCCTGCTCATCTCCCCAAAGCCCACCCAAAAATGGCTGCAGAGACCCTCAGTTGGTGGAGGAAAGAGCTGGCAGGTCCTTCACCACCACTCAGCAGTTCCAGTGAATCCCACTTCTCCCTAGAAGCCAGGCAGCAGCTCTGGAGACCCCACACAGTGGTGCCCACCACCATGTCCTGGGGCTGCAGTGACCCAGCCATGGCAAGGGGTGAGCAGAGCGTCTCTTTGAACCCACCATCCCTCACTGCTCCCTCCAGCCCTGCACCAGCTGCCAACAGGGGATTTGGAGAGTGCTCAAAGTTGTTTGGGGTGATGACCGTGATGCGACCTCGCAATGCACTAATCACTGCTGCTTGCTAATTGCAGCACCTCCCCCACAGTTATATTTCTTTGAGCTCATTAACGTCATGACAGCCCCAGAATTCATTTTCTCTGGGTGCCACCAGCTACGCTAGCCTCTAGGAAGAGAAGGCTGCCACAAGCGAGCATGGAAATCATGGCACTGGCTAAAGACAGGATCTAGACCTGGCTCTATTTGTTTTCCATGAGCAGAAGAGGAAGATTCAAAGCAGCCTGTTTTTTGCCCATGCTTCTGATAAACTATAAATGAAGCCATATAGACTGGAGCTCCTGGCTGTCCCACAACCTGCCTGGCTGGTGGATGGACAGCCATCATTCCCTGTGGGAAGCCCCCTTCTGCCAGCAGAACAACAGCTCAGTGCTGCACAGCCCTCTTTTGGGATGTGCTCCAGGTCCTCCCATATTTTTGGGCCTCCTTTTGCAGCAGGAAAAGGCTCATAGATGCCAGTGCAGCCAGGCTCACTGTGGCCCTGGGAATGTGGCCAGAGCTGCAGTTGCTGTCCCTTCACACAGGAAACCTCGCCAATTACTGCTGAGGTATAAAAGAGCTCAGAAAAAAAAAAATAAGGAAAAAAACCCATAGGGTTTTGGCTGCTCCAGACATTAAGCATTTCTGGAAAGGCTGGGGCAATGCTGCAGGTGTGGGAGTCCCCACTGCCTTTCCTCCACTCCATCCTACCAGCACATGGGCTGCAGAGTCCTTTGCCGCTGTCCTTTAGGACATCCCCCCCAAAGCTGCATCAGTGGCAGCCAAGAGTCCTCCCCAGGCTGAACTCAGTGCCCCATCAGCAGTTCTGTACCCATACACAGCATCTCCTGCCAGATATGGGGGGAACCCCTATGGGAGATGTTTTCCCAGGAAGCAAAAGGATCTCTTGCAGCAAAGCTAAAGGAGCATGCTCTCCACAACCTTGTGCACCTTTCCCAGAGGTGCTCAAAGCACATAGCCCTTCACTCCATGACCAGCTTTGCTGCCTGCATGGGCATCTGTTTAAACTGAATTTGCATCTAAAAAGATCTCATCAGACAGGCAAATCAGTAGTTTGGGCAGAGATTAATCTGCTGAAACTCTCAGAGGAGTAATTTTCTTCTGATCTGTGCTAACTGCCACCATAAATTGCAAACTTGGAGAACCAGCTTTATTATCTCTGCAGTGCCACTGAGAAAACACCTTGTTTGTTGGCCACTGAAGATACAACAGCTTAAATATATTTGTTATTACAAGACTGTTATGCACCAACTTCTTTCCTGTTCTGGCACAGTGGCATCATCTTCTCCCCAGCATCATTATACATTAAAGTGTTTTATGTCTCATTGACTTACGTGGAATCAGTATCCTTTTCTTTCTTGCGTATACCAAAGGCCTTCCTTGTACGTTTTTTCAGTCCTGTGGATAGAAGGAATATAAATGAGAATGCAATATTAGTATTATTCTTCAAATAAATCCTCCAAAAGGTTCCTGATTCCCTTGTCAGCTGTGATTTGTAAATAAGGTTAACAAAGAAAGACCCAATGGCTTTTATTTGTTCATTTAACACTTATTAACTTATTCTCAGCATGTGTGAATCCATATTTCAGTTAATATTTCTGAGCTTACAGTCTTAATTATACGCTGCTTTGCCTTGCTGCACGTGGGTACTAATGCACAGTGGGGAAACCCCTCTCCCGTGTAAAAAAAGCCAGTTTGAATTATGAAGCTGGTTATCTTCTGCATTGAATCTTGATCTGCAAAGTGATGACAACCACGCCTACTACCAACAATGCCAGAGATGGATGGGAAGCTGGAAACCCTGGGAGCCACAGAGCCATTGGGGCAGTGGCCACCGCCACCACCACACCACTTTTAAGAACAGATGGAGGAGAACGAGTTTATCCAATTTTCTCCCGGTTTTCCAGCTTAAGACCTATCCAGGAGAGAGTTTTTTAATAACCACTTGTGGCAAGCACACCAGGGAAGGGATTTTGGAGGATTTTAAAGCACCATGTTTCACTTGGCTGGCTGGTCTTCCTGCAGATGATTTTCTAACAGTGGTGATCACTCAGCCTAACTGCTGAGACCCAGCTGGGGCTGGAAGTTCTCTCACACTGGATACCGAAGGACACACTTGTCATGCAATCACTGCCAGCGGCAAGACAACAATTCCTTTAGGTCACAGCATAATTTAGAGGTCCTGTTGGCCAAAGGAGCCAATATAAACCATGGATCTTGGGTCTAGAACAGCTATTCCTGGCCTCTTCCTTTTGGAGCTGCTAGGAGTTTTGCCTTGGTCTGGAAGTTATTCAAACATGGTGTGTCATGGATCAGACATAGCTGCAAGGATGCAGCAATTCTGCATCCTTCTGATGCAACGAGCTGGGACACAGCTCAACCTACATGTGCCATACTAGAATCACACAGCTATACATGTGCTAAAATCTGCTTTCTTAAAAAATACTACCTAGGATTCAATAGAAAAAAATCTCAAGCTTCTACCTCAAGTGATGTGCTGAAAGAGCCAAATCTCCTGTAGCTCCTCTGAAATCAGCTCAGGACACCCAGGAACACAGAAGCACTTGTCCCAGAAGCTGTGTGCCCAACACAGTTCATTTGGCAGATGCTTTGCAGGGAGACTGGGCTTCTCAGGTCTGTTCCTGCTTTGAATATACCCTTGAATTGAAATTCTTTTCCATTTTCCTAGGAACATCCATCTCTTCTGGGCATTGACTGAAGCATGCAACAAGCACACAAACACTAGCTGTCTGCAGCACATCTAAAGCCAATGGATTTAAATTATATTATCAAAATAACACGTGGGATGCTTTAGGCTTTTATAGGCTATGTTGGGGTGTTTTTTCAGACCAACACTAGGACCAAGTCAGCCAGGGTAGGAACAGGAGAGGCTCTAGCCTTGGTATTGCTCATGAAGATTTTAAATAGGATATTTCCTAATTGGAAACATAGGAAACAAAGGTATCACTCCTGAATATCACACCCAGTGCACTTTCCTCCTTTGCCCAATGCAAGCATTACACTGTCAAGGATGAAGGAATCACAGGTTTCCATAGACACCCAGCACATGGTATTCACACACCTCCAGCTGCTAAGGGCAGCACAAGTATGCAAGAGTGATACTAAACCCCACGGCCTCCTCCTGCAACCTTACATGCACAGCTTTGTTTGACTACATCTTGCCTTACAGCTTTCCTATAATTCCTTCAAGGCTCAAGCAAGTTATTAATAACTGGGGAAGACTTCCATTGATCTCACCCCTAAAATAACTTCAAATTCAAAGCAGGAGGGATGAAAACCCCAGAAATTGTCTTATCTGAAGAAGTTCCCAATTTGGCTAAATTTTGTAATGAAGCCTTCTGTTTAGTTATATAATAGGCCCACCATCTGCTTAAAATGGTAACAATTGAGGGGAAAGAGGGATATTTAGGAAAGGCAGAACAAAAATGAAAGCCTCCTTTGGAGGCTATTGCTGAGAGTCAGCAGGAGCAGCTCCCCTGCTGAACCCCACTGCACGCACTCCAGGGCCACACACTGCCTGCCAGACCTCTGACGGTGACACCAGGGACGTCCACAGTCTGGTGGGGGACAATGCGATGATTATCCAGGACAGCTCAGTTTCCAGGTGGCTGCAGCTCAGAGGAGTTCATGCCACCCTTGATGTTGTCAACCCCAGAAAGCTGTTAAAAATACCCTGTCTGATGGTGCAATGACAGAGATAAGGGTGATGAATAGAAGGGCACTGCATGCTCTGGTCCTCAAGTCTCATTTCAGTCAGTTTTAGGAGCTGAAGCACCATAAAACCAGTAGTGACATGAGTTATTCTTATAAAAAAAAGCAGTAATAATAAGACCTTGTTCATGAAGGGAATGATATATGGAAACACTTTGGGTTCAGGGGAACCTCACAGGTCAAGACAAATTCACTGCTGGAAGAGAAAAGGTGATTGTAAGCAGGAGAGAAAGCAGAGAAGAGGCAGTGAGGCAGCAGAAAGATGGGCATGAAAGAAGAAAATGAAGCATATCTACATGAGGCATCAAGAGATGGCTTGCAGAGCAGGGAGGAGCTGAAATCACCACTCAGGTGATGCTCTCTAAAGAAGCACCTAATGCAGATCTAATCCCACTTTCCCAGTCAAGAAGTACCAGATCCAAACAGTTTTCCCACAGAAAGACCTGGTTATCTGCGTGGCCCAGCAATAGCAGTGCTGGGTAAGACCAGTACAAACAACTGTTTGCATCACCTGAAGACTTAGCCCATTCCTTCAGCTGTCCCTGCTCCCTACCCAGCACCTCCCATGACACACAGGCAAGACACCCAGCTGGTCCTTGCCCCTCCAGACCACACCCCTTGCACATCTCCAGGAGCAAGGATTTTCTAAAACCCCACAGTACACCATATCCCTGCACAGGTCATATGGGGTATGCTAGGAACACACCCTCAGCAGTGGTTTATTTCGTGCTCTTTGAAGGAGCATAGAATCATAGAATCTTCTGGTTGGAAGAGACCTCTAAGATCATCAAGTCCAACTGCACCCATTATCCGCTAAACCATATCCCTCAAAAACTCATCTATCCATTTTTAAAAAATCTCCAGGGATGGTGATTCAATCACCTCCCTGGGCAGCTTGTTCCAGTGCCTGACCACCCTTTCAGTAAAGAAATTCCTCCTAATATCTAGGCACAGTAGCTCCAGTAAGAGCCCTATCCTGCCAGGCCAATACGTTCACAAGGTGGAAAAAACACCAGCAAAGGCAGTACACACATCCTGTTTGAGGACGAGTGGCATGTCCTTCTGAAGGAGACAGGAGATTAAAATGTTTGCAGATGAACATGTTTGACATCTCTGCTGTCTCCTTCCGCAGGTTTTCCTCAATGAGCCTCGTGCACGGCTGCCCAGAGTCATTCGTGTGCTATTACCCACACAGTGGTGGGAATACCTATAAACATATCAATGGCCACAAAACCAGCCTTGTCCTCAAATGCCAAACTTGGGAAAAGCCACCAGCCTCTCCAAGGTATGACAGCTTCATATAGTCCTCATTAAGTCCAACGGCTTTTAATGTTCCTACTCAAAGACCCAGAGTAGACACAAGCCAAGGCTGAACTAATCATTATGTGCTGGGGATCTCATTTCAAACACAAATGGCTCTCTGAACTGGGGGGCATTATTCACCTTTTAGTTACTTTTTCCCCCCGGGTATACGTAAGAATTGGCATCTGAGAAATAAGAATTAGTATTAATACTATGAAGCTTTCTGAACTTTATTCTTAAAAGCTACCAATACCTTATTTTCTATACTAGAGACTTAACACCCCTAGAAGAAAAATAACCCTGCTCTCCCTAACCTAGTCCCTTGCATTCTATCCCCAGACGGTGAGAGCAGCTGCTTTGGGACCCCCAGAAATCAAGGAAGGTCCTGGAGGAAGAGCTACTCACTCAGGAGGATGGGTCTCAAAAAAGCAACACACCCCCCAAACAGGAGATATCAGTCAGAACAACTTTGTCTTAAATGCATTTTTGTGTTGACTGAAGGGAAAAAAAAATGTTTGGAATTAGTTCAACTTAGTCTGTGCATGAAGATAAGCACTATCTATTGCCATGCCAGAGACTCAAGACCAAAGCATCTGCAGGGAGTGAAGGGAAAAAAGGGAGAGAGAAATAAAGAGGAATAAGAAAGAATCACTATTAGGTTTGTGTTTTCTTTGTTTTCGTTGTGTGGATTTTTTGGGGGGTTTGCGCATTGCTTGGAGCTGATTGGAGCAATCCCCTTTCCCTGCTGCACACAAACCTGCCTGTACTCTGACAAAGTCACTTTGCTGGATCTAAAGATGTGGAAACCTGCTGCTGTTCTACAGCCAAAGGACTTTGTATTTGGCTTTGGCTTGCTTTACTGAAAAAAAAAAAATCATCCTTCCTTTGCTCAGTAAAACAAAACCAAAGGCAAGAAAAACCTACTGAATTCTCCAAGTTATATCCAGAGGAAAAAAAAACAAATGGTAAATAAAAGTTTAAGAAGTGGGAGTGCAACCCTCATGAGACCCCACATGAACAACACTAACAGCAGCATCTCAAGCGCTTTCTGCAGGTTAGCCCAGAAGACATTTCCCCTAGTCTGACACAGCAGCCGCCTGTACCCACCTAAGACACAGCTGCTGCACTTGTGACATTTTACATGAAAATTGGCATGTTTGATCCATGGCAAAAGCAGGAATTCCCAACTGCCACAGATTTGGTGGCAGAAAACTCAAGTCTCAATAACTATGCTGCTTCAGTATATGTTATTTTTGGTTTTGCCCACCCTATATGTAATTAAATTAGTATACATCTTCATAACATCCAAAATGCTTTACCTAAACCAACCTATGCATCACAGCTTAATACCAGCCTTTCACCAGGCTTAACAATGCGGCAAGGAACTGAGCCCTCTGCATACTGCCTTGATACAGTCATTAATATTTTAACCACCTTCATTTACAAGTCTAATTGCAAACATTACTCCAGAGAAGAGAGTATGGACTATGAGCAAGCAGGAGTCACGCAGTGATGACACTGCTTGTGTTGGCAGCCCAAGGGGTCTCCTGCAGCACCTTGACCCTGCAGACCGTGACCAGGGGTTACAACGAGTCCTTCATAAGACAAGGTAGAGAGTAGCCCTGAGGAGAAGGCCTTGGGCATGCTGGTGGATGAAAAGCTCAACAGAAGCAGGCAACATGTGCTCACAGCCCAGAAACCAACCATATCCTGGGCTGCATCAAAAGAAGTGTGACCAGCAGGATGAGGGAAGAGATTCTGCCCCTCTACTTCACTCCCATGAGACTTCATCTGGAGCCCTGCATCAAGCTCTGGAGTCATCGGCATGGGAAGCACACAAATCTATCAGAGCGAGTTCAGAGGAGGCCACAAAGATGATCAAAAGGCTGGAACACCTCCCATATGAGGAGTGGCTGAGAGAGTTAGTCTTGTTCAGCCTAGAGAAGAGAAGGCTCTGGGGAGACCGTATAGCAGTGTTCTAGTACTGAAAGGGGGCTACAGGAAAGCTGGGAAGGGGCTCTTTATCAGGGAGTGCAGGGATAGGATAAGGAGGAATGGTTTTAAGCTGGAAGGGGAGAGATTTGGCTTAGATATTAGAAGAAATATTTACTGTGAGCATGGTGAGACACTGGCACAAGTTGTCCAGGAAGTCACGGATATCCCATCCCTGCAGGTGTTCAAGGCCATGTTGGATAAGCTTTGAGCAACCTGATCCAGTGGCAGGTGTCCCTGCCCGAGGCAGAGGGGTTGGAATTAGATTCTTTTTAAGGTCCCTCCCAACCTAAACTGTTCTATGATTCTATAGGGGCTGCTGCTTCTCCCTGCTTCCTGTCATGATGGCACTCCAGGCACCAGGCTCCAGCCACAAGCCCATCACCACTAAAGCTCAACACAAGAAATTAGTAACATACCCTTGCCTCCAACTGTTACCTGGTTTCTCTACTAATCTAAAATGGTGCGCCTTGGCTACTGCAGGAGACTAAGTTTTAGTAAAGACTCACTTTTTAACCAGCAGCACTTATATTTCCCAATCTCATGCCAGTCTCCAGCCCAGGCAAGGCTGTGCACCTCACCAGCCTCCTGCATTGCAAATAGCTTTGCATTTGCTCTGCTGTGGTCTCCCCCTATTTCCCCCTCCCCTTGTCAGGCGTATTTATTTCTGGCATTAGCCTCCCATCCTCAGTGCAAAGTGACATAAATAATGCATGCTGGCTCTCTCTACCGAAGGTCTGTCTTCTCAGTCAATAAATTACCCTTCTTATCCCTTGAGAAATCATTTTAAAACCCCTCTGTATTTCAAGTTGACTGGTTGTTCATTTTTCCTCTCAATTCTCAAAGTTCCCTTTTCCTAGCAGGCCTAAGTTCCCCTCTTTTACAGTTTCTGACAACAGAGTCTCCAGCTCCCCATCTCCAGCAAGTGCTGTGGTTCACTGCTCTATCCCTGTCTCTCCTATGGGTGTGTTGGCTCCATCTCACTCAAGCACTTGGCTCCACCAGCCAAGATGTCCTGTCCTTCACAGCACAAGGACATCCTCCAGGACCATACCCCCCAGGAAAAACACAATGGAGATACTCCTACTGATTTAACAAACAAACAAAAAAGCATTTCTCACAGCTCGGCTCCTCTTGTATCAAAAAGAAATAACTCAGATCTTTCTAGAAAGGCATCTGTCTGAAGCAGATCATCGTATTTTGCTTTAAATCAACTACAACCACTATGCACTCACACCTGGACAAAGCCCTGATGAAGGAGGATGGTGCCATGGCAGCTGTACCAGGTATGGGACTTTCTGTCTCAAGTCCCGCCAGTGGAAACCACAGCATTCCACTCAGGGAAGGGACCACTACTGGGCCATTGGAGATGGGGCCAAGGGACAGCTACGTTTCCCAGCAGGAGCACAACTCCCCAGTGTGATGGATATTAGACCTGTGCACAAGCCTTGGTTTGAAATAAGAAGGATTATCTAGAATTGAAGATTTTTGACAATGATAATTTTGATTGATATTTGACTTGTCAGGGGTCCAGAAACCAGCTGCTCCCTGGGGAAAGGACTAGACTTAGTACTCTCCTAGCACAAGCAAAGTCTATGTTTTAACCAGTCAGGAAATTCATTTTCCTGAAAGTTTACTGGAAAATCTCTTCAAAAAGGCTGGAGAAGTCATGCACAAGAGCTTACTCGCTTTGCTACCTCAAAATACATAAAAAATGATTTTTAAAAAACAATGAATGTCTCTTCTGAAGCCACACTGTGCTGTATGCACATGCAGCTCTGCCCAGCCATCACATGAACTTGCTATACTTAATCTTTCATCCCAGTAAACCAATAGTTTCCAAGGCAAAATGTCACTAAATCACTTAATTGAGCTTTGTCATAGGGAGCTTAAAAAGCCATCTTTGATAATGAGCTAGCCAGGCATTAAAGCTCCTTACTTTACAGTACTGGGCTTCCAAGGTACTGAAAAAAATTATTTGGTTAGCAAATTCCCACAGACATGTAGTACAATCTCCTACATGCTTACAGCAGTTTCTCCCTCTTGGAAAATGAAAAATATATAAATGAAGGAAAAAGGATGGTGGCCTCACTGCCATTTCTGTCACTGTCTGCCAGAGCAGAACCTTGTTGGCATCTTGCCTGTGGTTTTTGGGAAAGAAGATACTTGAAAACAAAAGCAAGCCACAACAGTTGTGGGTTTGGGTTCTGCTTTTTCTTCTTTTTTTAATAAAAATAAATGCTGATAAGTTTACTCATCATAAAATTTCGGTTGGAAGGTGTGAAGGACTAAGAGCATTTCAGAGTCTAAAACGAGATAGCAAATATGCCTGAATGAAATAGAACATCCCAAGTTGCTGCTGCAGGATCATTTTCTCCTGCAGGAGGAGTGGTTGCTCCTGGCTCAAGGTCCCATATCATTAAGCCTTATAAGTAATGCTATTTTGAGAGGTGATACACATCACCTTTCACTAGAGGGTCTACTGATGGTGCTCTTGGTCACCATTGAGGACTTAAAAAGTTTTGCACTAAAATCAAGCCCCACCATCAAGAAGGAAGGTATCACAGAGGAGCAGAGAGGTGGCATCACACCTAGAACTGGTCCTGCTCAGCTTCTGCGCTCAACCCCAACAGTCGCAGCTTCTGGAGCAACACCAGAGTTGGCACTTAGCTGATAAGAGAGCGATCAGAGCACCCAAAAGGCTGGAGGAGAAGGAGATGGGCATCTGCAAGAGCTTTGTATATTCCGCACTGCAACAAAACCGCATTGGGAGTGGCTGCGTTGAGGCCCAAGAACCTGCCCTGGGAAGGGAAACGTGGTGATGAAGGGATCTCCACTCTAATGGACAGAAGTAATAAAAGATCCCATGGCCAATTCAGAAATACAGTCATGTTTTCAACCATGTTTTCAGCCTCTGAACAGGTTGCGGTGATCTCTGGCTGTGGAGTTTTTGAATTAACATTTAACACTTGTCTAAAAATACATGTCTTATTCCACCTACTAGACATGAAGAAGAAATTAGGTAAAGTCCTGTGGCCAACCTCTAGGTTTGTGGCTGTTGACACACGTCTTGCTTGCCCCAAAACAGCAGCCCCAGTGCTGGGCTCTGCTCTTGCCCCTTAGCAGCAAGATTCACCCTCATATATCCAGAAGGGTCTAGTTTCCAATAACCTTCACATCATTCCCCTTTCTCTTTGGTCTGCACCTTTTTTTCCTTTGCAAGCCACCCAAATTTTCATTGCAGCAGTCAGAACTGGGAGTTCAAAGGGCTGGGAAATGGCACAGCCCTTAAGCTGGAATCCCTGCTTGGCATGCACTCATTATGGTGAGGGAGAGCACACTGGCTTGCTTAAACACATTTGGAGATAAAACCTGCATCTGGGCATTAGACTGGCCCTTTTGTTTTACAGACACAATGCAGTTCAAATAACCTGTGCCTACAGCACAGGGATGAGACTCCAGCCTTAAACTGCAGTATGTGGGAATACACCTTGAGCCATGGAAATATATTTATATTCCATATAAATGTTGGTCTGTGCTCTCCCCACGGCAACACACAGTGCAAAATTCAGCATCACTGCAGCTGGGTGCAGACAGGAGCCCAAAAGCTTTCATCTCATCGCAGAGATCCTCAGCAGACTGGCACCCAGCCCTCCTCCCATGCAGTGGGGCTGCCCAGCTCAGAGCACATCCCAGCCCCGAAGCAAAGCCTGGTGAACAGGCCAGCAGCCAGAGGCTGTCCTTAAAATAAAGGGCAGCATCAGCAGAATGCACCACAACACACAGGACATCAAATTCATTTCACTTCTGCAATGGAGCTGAGCATTTAAGGACTATTAACATCAGAAGGATGCAAATCGTTGCTCACATGTTATTCACCAACCTCAGTAAAGCAGCTGCACGAATTGCTCACTGTCTGCTTTCCACAGAGATCAGATTTTTAATATCAGCTCTCAGAGACTGGGTGTGCAGCAACCAAGGGATGTGGGACATAAATGTCTCCACCAATATTGCCAGCAAATTAAATGTGGATACAGTTGTGGCTTTCATTCATGGCTGGCACACACACAAAAATGCCAGATGCATTTCTAAATGTTGCTGGGCTATTTAAGAAGTTGTCCAGAACAGGCTCTCCCTCCCAAATGACACTCAGACTTCTTGTTTTAGAGGGGTTTGGTGTTTTGGGTTTAGTATGAATTGGAGACAATGGTGCTTCCCTGTGCATCCCCTTGCACCAAGCACCTGCAGGACATCAGCAGACTCATTGGCACGGTAGCTCCCTGCACGCAGTGCATCCACGGAAACCCTGCACACTTTATATCCCCAATGCTGGTATTTCCCCATCACCACCAATAAAAAATAATCCTCCTGCAAACCTCTCCCTTTCTTTGCAAGGTTTTGCTGTTTCATCTGCTCCTCAGCCGAAGCCAAGGCCAACAGCAGGTCCCATCCCACAGCCCTGTTTTAAAAGCCATCTCTGTAAAACTCATTGCTTCCATGCACATTGCAGACTCCCAGCAACTACTTTGACATTTTTCTATGAAAAACACACCAATTTTGCACTCACACTGTTCATGCGGAGCCTAAGAATTTGTTAAAACCCAAACTCCTCACCTACAGGTAACACTAAGAAACAGCCTTCCATCCACCCCATGACTTTTCAATCAAGGACATCCCACAGCAGCCAACACCTGTGTAACCCTCCACAAACTCCCATTCCCAGTCTCCCAGATGGAGAAGAAGATACCCAGGCTGGGGGGTTGGGATTGTCACCTGTGTGACGCAGGAGCCTCTTCCTTGGGGACAAAGTAGAACTCTGGGCAAGCTGCCAGAGAAAACCATTACTTGCTCTCAATCTGGTCATCCTAAAAAAAATCTGCAATATTCACATTTACATATGATGGAGATTTACACCCAAAATAAAGTGTGATGAGATACTTCTTTCCAGTTCCTCTAACCATCCTCTTCCTCCCACGGTCTGCTGTCAAACAAATACCTTGATTTTAAAGCAGTGATTAACCACGACAATAGTGTAACTAAAAATATGAGCATGAGACCTGACCCAAAAAAAGGTTTCATTTCCAGGCAGTGTTTAACAAAACCGACGAAGCCTCTTCCACCATCTGTCTCCCTGTGGAGGAACCACATGGTGTGAAGGAGCTTGAGGTCTCTAGGTGAAAGGAGCCAGGTAAACATGAAGTACATTCGACCTTATTATTAATAAAACTTATACAGCATTAATGACCTTATTATTAACAATTTGAGAAAAGCAACATATTTGTTGGGCTGTACGAAATTTTCCAGGAACTCGAAGCAACAGCTGCAGCCAGGTGACGGAGGGCAGGGGGAAAACCAGCCCACAGTATCCCAGCTCCTCCTGCCTCCCTCAGCACAGCCTATCCCAAACCTCCCTGCAAGATTATTCCACACATCCCACGCATTATGATATTAATCTCCAGTTGAAGTTTCAAATTCCCTGCAACATGTAGATGAAGGATTTCAAGAGATATTTTTTCCCCCTCAATAACTCTCCTTAAATAAATCCAAACAAAAACCAAAAGCCAAATATCAACATCACAAAAAAACCCCAGTCATAATTCAAGTGCAAAGAGAGATGTGCCAAAATCAGGGGTACTTTTTCAAGCCAGAGATGCATAACGAAGAGCTCCCAGATAATACGTACTGACAAGTATGATTTTCCAGTCCTGGTACCTCACTGGTTTTGAACAGTATTACCACTATCAGCACTAATCCAGTGTAAATAGGGACGTGGTAGGGAACCTCCCCTTCCTACCTCTGTGGTGCAGGGGAGGAGATGGAGGTTTGTAGGACAAGGTAGGAGTTCTGTGTCTGTTTCTGAAAGACAGTCCTGAACTCCCATGCCTCCAGCTCCCAGGAAGGCATGTACATTCCAGGTGGCACCAGCAGCCCCCGGTGACTTGGTGAGCATCTACAAAATTAAAACACATCTCAAACTAAACTGAAAATTAAAATAAATCTTCCAGTGAGGCTGCGCACACGCACAAAAAAACAGTAGCTGTATCCACTGCAAGCCTTAATCCTCTTTCATTCACAAAGATAAAGTGAAAACTGCTCAAAAGCCCCCAGAATCATCAACTTGGGACTGAACTTCTATTAAATACAAAGAGGCAAGGCTATTATATAGCCGGCAAGGCAAGCAGGGCTGAACTTTGTGCTAATGCATTGCACCTGAATGACCCACTCCACTAACAAACAAACTGCATGTTAGACAGGTGTTTGCATATTTCCTATCTATCCTGTAGAAACTCAGATATACTGTCTTCTTAAAATAAAACCAATGAAATATGGCTATATTGGACCAGCACAGAAAGCAAGAGCACTGCCACATATAAGCTTAGCTCACAGCCCACGTTGGGAAGCAGCTAACATTGCATTCCCATTGACTTTCCAAAGGCAGATGGATCTTTAGTGGCTTTGAAAGTCTCTCTAACTAGACCTCTGCCTCCCACTTCCTTTCCACCTCTTCCTCCACATTTCCCCCTCTCAGATTCCAGCAGTATGTTTGGATTCCATTCACAAGTGCTAGGTAAATCACATTTCATACAACTTACAGCTTTGCAGCCTCAACTCTGACATTTAGGGAAGGGTATTTCCACACACAAACATGTTTTTCCACCTTTAACTATTTAAGACCCTATGAGGGAGGTTCAGGAAGAACAGACACCTAATTTAATCTGTTATTTTTTTACTAAAGGGTCTTTAAAATTTGAATAAGGCCAATGAATCATGCAGAAAGTTTCTGCCTTGGCAGAGAAACCCAAATTGTTGTGTTTGGGCACCAGATCAAGATGCCCAAGGGCACACTTTACACTGGGGTTCACTCCAAGGAGACATTTTGCAGACTTACATCATGTAGTTGTTGAGTTTTGTCATATTTTCTATCCTTTCTACCCCAAAAAACACTGTTTGGGTTTTGCTTCAGCCACTACATCCCATTGATCAGTTTAGGCATGAGGCAAATGACAGGTTTTTCTGCCTTGCACTTATTTTGGTTTAAATCCTCAATGCCAACACTTCAGCCACCACATCGGCACAATATAGGTTTTAATTGGCAGGGACTGCCAGCCCAAATCCAAAGCACTTCCCAAATTCCCAGAGTTTGGGTGGAGCTTTTTGCTTGGTAGTTGTTGGTTTTGAGCTAGAGCCATTTGCCCCTCCCCTCCCTTAGCATGGAGCAACACGCTGCCAGTGGACTAGAGCTGGAAAACCCCCACCAGTTCAGAAGGAAGGATTTGAATGCCTGAAAAAGTGTTTTTTCAACCCCATAGATTAGCGGTTGCTACCACAACTTGTTCAGCTGAACAAATTATTTCAAAATTGACAGGGATGCTCTTCAGATCCAGTTTTGTCAGCAGAGCTCCAACCTGGAGTGCATGAGACATTGCTGGAATTGCCATGATGAAATGTGGGAGCACATCATGGTCCCATGAGCAGCTCTGGGCTGGACACGCTAACCACATCCCTGCTTTTGAACCCACAAAACCAAGAGCTAAAAGGGTTCCATGGCATTTCTTTTGCAAACGCTTCACTTCCCAAACCCCCGTTTTCCCATGCCTCATCCTTGGCAGCTCAAAACCTCAGCCTTCCTGTGCAGGCAGTACCTACAGTCAGGATCAGCCCTCAAAGCACATCCCACAAAGGTTTTATGCATGTCTTTGAACTGAAAAGTGGTGAAACGTCCCCATCCCCATGCCCACTCTGGGCTACAAGGGGAGCTGAGCTGCTGGCTCAGACACAGCATCCCCCCATGCTGTGTAGGGCTTGACGGAAGTGTCAAGCAAGCTTCTCTTGCATTCATGAAAAAATAGTTTCCCCACCAGTTAGGCCATAAGTTCCAGCAGGTCTGAAGAAATCCCCCTTGCGTCTCAGAGGATATGACTGGAGATGCTCCAGCAAGCGAAAGCCCTGAGCCTTTTTGCAAGCCTAAGCTCGGTCATGGGTTACTACTCAAACAACATATCAGAAAACACAGGTCCTGATTTAATTTAGTGTTATGGTTCTCATGTATTTTCTGGGATGGTTTTTCCATCCTTGCCTATATTTATGTTAACAGCCCCAAACCTGTTCTTGGCTTTCTCAAATAAAGCCCAAATGTTTCTACCAGGTCATTTTCTTACCAAGTCACACAGCCAATACTAAGCACACTTAAACACATCATTTACAAAAACAAGACCACCTGAAAATAAAATAAAGCTGATCTTCCTGGCTAATGAAGAAAAAGGCTTTTTTTATGTGCCATTAGATGTCTCTGGTCCCAGTACTACCTATTCAGCACTATGAAAACATAAGACCTGGAGACAACCATTGCTAAAAGATGATGCAAGAAAGTTTTTGTTGTTTGGATGTGACCAGTCATCCATGGAAGTTCCAAGAGTGAACAAACTGCACAGAAACAGGTGCAAAAAAAAAAAAAGCCTGGAGAAGAAAGTTATAGACAGAGAAATTTCCACTCTGGGAAAGCTTCTCCCCAGCAAATGCCTGTTTGGTCTCTGAAAAAATACAAGTAGCATTTCCTACAGAAAAAAAAATGACCTTCTCCAATGTAACCGTGGCTGCTCCCACCAGCCACGTGGTTGTTTAATCTCTCCGAACATCACAGGGCTTCTGGCTTGAGTGACACATTGCAGCAGTGATTTCAAAATCTGATTAAGCTGTATAAAATACCTTCAGTACACTGGAGATGCAACAGATGGATTAAAAAAAAAGGAGCCAAACTTGTTGTGCATGGACGTTTGCCTTAACAACAGGCTCAGTGCATTTTGAGTACTGACGAGTTATTTAGCAATCAAAGGGAAGACCCAAACAACTCCCACATCTATGGCCACGCATGCAGAGACCTTTCCAGCACCTGGTGGGACCTTTCCATCACAGATCTAGTGCTGACGTGTGATGTAGTTTTGCTGCAGGTTGTTTGTAGATTCAAAGCCGGTGCATTTTAGTCCCCACTCTCAACATCTACTTCCCACCTGTGTGAGGAAAGCCAAGCACAGCAAACCCATCCCCAGCACACTAAGCCTCTGAGTAATGCCAACACTCTTGCACACTTCACCCCACCATGCTCTGGAGGTGGAGGACCTTCCACTTCTGGTGGTTGAGGCGCTGTGTGGAACATATTCAGTTCTTCTCCCAGCAAGGGCTGGTTTCTTGAAACAGTATCCACACTTAGGTTTTTTAGATCTCGTTGTGATTTTTAAACATGCAGTTAAAAATATGCACTTTTCCTCCCCATTTACCAGGAGAATGAGAAAATATTCTGTATGAGAACAAAATAGTACAATTGCACATCCTCCATCATTTCCAAGAAGCCAAATTCTCTTGCTTCTAAAGTTAGAGGATCCAAAAACATCAATCGAGCCAGGTCCATCCCATAAGCTGTGGGTGATGTCAGTTGGCCCCATACTCTGCACACTGGGAATGCTGGGGCTGCCCATGAAAATCAGCATGCACTGGATGGGCACAGCCCAGCTTCTCCCCAAGCTCCACCCTCCAACATTTTGGCAAGACATACTCCAAGCGATTTGAACAATTATTACAGTAACAAAAATACTTTAGTATGTTTACTGCAGGGAACTATAGGTATTTTGGGCAGGTTTAAAAGTTTCAGAGCAAATTAAGCACATTTGAAAGTATATTTATATCTAAATAAAGTATGTCTACAAGGCACCAGTGTTTCAGTAAGATATTGGTCACAAAAGTTTCACTCTTGCACAAATAGAACCAGCTTACAACTGTTTAAAAATTTCATCAAAAGAAGCAATTATTTCTTCTAATTTTCTTGCTTCCTTTCTAGGTTCCAGCGCACATTAATTACTTGAGGAACAATATAGCAAACAGTTTAAAGTCACAGATAATGGGGAAACTTTTTATCATTAGTCTTTTAAAAACATTATTATTAACACAAGACTGGTTCATGAAAGGCAATTGTGCCTCCACCAGAGCCAAACGAGCCAGCTTCCCCAGCCCTGGACAACCTCTTGCCTGCTCCCACCTGCCTTGGCAAGGGTAGCTGAGGCTCCCACACCACAGCACACCAGGAACATTTCACAAGAAAGGCAAAAGCCCTCAACAAAATACAAAACAAATTCTCAAACAAATACCACCCCCCTGCTTTCCACTCAACCAACCTCAAAGCTAGCCAAATAACCCAAACCAAAAATTACAGCAGGCCAAATTCTATTTAATTTGTTTATTGATTACTCCACAAATGTAGGCACTTTGGAGAAAAAATGTGTTGTTAATGACATCTTCTGTGTCCAGGCTCTGCGCCTGGTTCCCAATATGTCATGTATGTGAGCATGGTGGGATGAATTTGATGTCATGGTCTAAAATTAAATCTCTTCTGCTTGTGACTGTACCATCAATAATTAAGAACACAGCACTCATTCCCTTTAACACCAAGGAATCAAAAGAATAGTGAGAAGGAATTCCTCTGTATTCATGCACGGCCATTACAGCACCTGAATTTCCAAGGTCAGGCAAATATTTTAAGTAAATACAGAACATCTCAGTTATATGGAGCCCAATGACTTTGTGTTAATTCAGACAGGGTAACAGACCATGATTTACAGGAACACACCAGGAGGCAGTCCAATTTCTGCCTGTCATCTCGGGGAAGGCCGGGCAGCTGCCTGGTTAGCATGCCGGCAGCGCCACAAACCCAGGCTAGATGCAGTTCCACATAGCCCTCTCCCAGACAGGCCCTTCTGCCTCAGCCAAAGGGCTACAAGAAAAATAAAGAATATTTTGATCTTGTTGGCCCTGAAGTATCTATTCTGTCAAAAAAAAAAAAATTAAGTAGTCTTCCTTTCCCTTCCTATCACTCCAGAAGACATTAAAAAAAGAGCTTTACATACAGCTGAGACAAACGACATTGGTTAAAATTTCTTTAAGAAATGCCCAGGGGCTTTTCCCACACATGCTCAGACACACAGTCTCACGATACTGCTTGAAGTATCCTGTGCCTGGAGCCCATATTTCCTTCTTATTTCCTTTTTTATTCCAATCCGACATCCAACATCTCCTCCTCTCCTCCCCAGAGCCTGCATCCTCAAACCAGTGACACTACATGGCAAAAATTAATTTCAAATATCCTTGTTTCCCCACTGAAAAATGCTCATCCACACAGCTGCACTGTAAAACCTCAATCCCATCTATCATCGACAGGCTTCACAGCCCCAGTCTGTGCATGCAGATAACACCTAAATTCATCCTCTGTGCATCATATCAGGCTGAGAAAGTGGGTTTCCAAGCAGAGGCTAAAATGATGCTTAAAGAACCTTGATGCAAACCAGCTCATCCAGGCCCAGGCTCCTTCTCAGTGCCCAGGCTGACGCCCTGCCAGCTGGAGGAACCACGGGCTCTGCCAGAGAACCGGGCGTTTGCACACCCAGACCTGCCTACACAGGGCTGGGGATGGAACTGCAAATAATCTGATGGGCTTGATATTCTATCTCCATCTGCCCACTTGCCAGCAGCAGGCAGGGTGCTTCTGTTTGACTGGGATTAGGGGGAGGGGAGGATTTTACTTTTATTATTATTATATTTTTTAAAAAAAAGGAAAAGGATTCACACACAGAGGTTCAGTGCATCCTCCTACTTCCAGCATTGCGCTTAAAACTCTACTGATCCTGAAAGACATGCTCAGATCATCACCTACCTTCCATCATGGTGGCAGAATTGCATTCCTCAATTTCCAAGAAGCCTGAAAAAATACAGGAGAATACGATCCCAGTTACCAGATGCTTAATGTAAGCCCTCAAATCAAATGCCTCCAATCCTGGGCTCGCTTAGCTGCCAGAATAATAAGGAGATGAAAAAAAAGAAAACCCGGTGTTGAGGCTAACGGCAGGCCATGGATGCTGCTGTGCCTGTATCACCTCCAGGATCACCAGAGGATGCTGAGAGAAAGGGAGGACGAGCCGAGCTGGGCTCAGGCGCTGCCAGCAGCACAGCGCGTCCCTCCCGCCCCACACCTCCTCACATGCGCGCTCGCTCCCGACACAACCCCCCCTGGGAACACACCAACCTATTTCCCATCTTTCCCCCACCCCCAAACCCCTTTCACCAAAAGCATAACCCCTCTTCATACCTCGTGACGCACTTCCCCTCCCTCTAATCCTATTGCAACGGCTGGAGGAGCCAGATTAATTACCAAGCACTGTCAGATTAGGAGCATGCGGGAGACCGGCTGGGAAAGGGGGGGGGAAAATAAATCCATCGTGGATAAGGCAGCGGCGCTCGCTCCAATAGCACCGGTTGTGAGCTTCGGCGCGCTTGGTGAGCAGAAGGGCTGCGAGCTTGGGCCCTCCTCATCTCTCCTGCAGCCATTCAAGAGAAATCCATCAGGCTGACGTCACATCACCAGCAATTAGCCCCAAAAGGATGATGCGGGAGAAATTCCTCCCGGATTGCCTTCCAAGAGTGCCTGGGAGTTAATTTCATGTGAAAAGAAGCTGAAGCAGCATCGCCAGAGTAGAGAATAAGAGGGGCTGGGAAGAGAGAGGGGGGCACCACCCACGCAGGAACCTCCATCTCCCATCACTGTGACCAGCAGCAGCAGGTTAGCTGTCCTTGCCCCCCAAACCAGATGCTGCCAGCCTGTCCCAGAAAACTGCCACATCCCCTGATTCCTTCCTGCCAGTCATGGCATCCAGTCCCCCAGCACGGGGCTTCACCTAGCCCTGATCAAACCCTCGATGAGGTGACCCTTGCCAGCTTGAAAACCATTTGAGGGCTACTACAAGGGCAGGGAGGGAGTCTGGCTGGAAAAGACAGGCAATACCAAAGTAGGAGTTACACAGGACACTACCAGGATCACCCCAGTAAATTGCAAGATAGAAAGTTAGCTCTGGCACACTGAAATCTCAACCAGCTCCCAGAGTCTGGTTGTATTATTTTTTTGCCAGTAAGAAAGATGCTTTAAGACAGAAGGGGAAATCCACGTGCAGCTGCAAGAACAGGAGCAGCATAGCATCCCTGGCTTGTTTGAAACAGCACCCACCACTGCAAGGGACAGCAGGTACAGCCTCAGCCTGAGGCACACATCAGCCTGTCCCCAAGGCCAGTCAAGCACCCCAGGACAAGTATTATGCCCATCAGCACCAACCTGCATGTACCAAGGAGCCACTTACACCCATGTCTGCTTCCCACCAGGCACAATGGCAAGCAATTCAGCTAAATCAGCCCATTTCAGCACTTATAAATGCAGCTTTTCAGTGTTAGCTTGTATCTGTGACGGAAACTTAACTTCTGCCTCTCACCCTGCATCACTATCTTTAGGACCCAGCCCACAAAGCCACATGGACTTCTCAGGACTTCACCCTGCTCACAAGCAGGGAGAGCAACACCTGCATCATTTTTGCCATTAAAAAAACCCTCATTTTCGCTATTTAAAAAAGCCAAGCACCTCCAAGACTTCGGTTACACCAGTGGGGGAATGAATTGAACACCAGGTCATCAGCTCCAGCATCACATGTCCCTGGCTCCAAAGTGTCCCCAGCCACATTGCTCATCCATTCCAGCCAGCAAGAAACATCACTATGCACTGGAGCAGAGGGATGGGATTATCTAACAGATGGTTTGCTTAATCCCCACAAGGAGTTCCTGTGACCTGCCTCAGCTGCTGCACTTCTGGCACAGGCATTGGGGTTTCAGGGAAGGGTGCCCAGCACCTTTGGGAAATCCATTTGTAATCCCAGGGAATTCACTGTCCCCTCAGACCAGGTGCAAAACGTCCCAAGGAACCAGGCTGGACATGTGATAGGACACCCAGGTGATGGGCATGCAACTGCCACACCCAGATCCCTCCTGGACACTTCAAAATCACATGTATCTTCTGGAATTCATATAGCTGTTGCACAGTAGGGCATGATTGTACCAGAGCTATCCTGCATCCCAGCAAGCTGGGAAGCACAGGGAGAGCTGGGTCATTAGTGGACTCCACCTGCCTCCCCAGGGAGGGCAGCGTGCCAGCAAGACCCTCTCATTTCAAGGTAAAATTAGGCTTCCAAATAATTTCCAACCATGCTAGCTGAAACATGGACATTTCTCAGCACTGGAAATCTCAAGCAGCTCCTGAAGGATATGCAAATAAACACCAACAGACGAAGTCAACGGCCTTAAAAACAAAAAGGCAGAAAATGAGTCACCGGAATGCATTACTCATATCCGAGCAGAGTCATGCTTTCGGTACATGTGACAGGAGTGGCGGGAGCAGAGGAGCCCAGCTCGTCCCCCGGCCGGTCGGGGACACGATGCCCCCGGGGCAGGCGAGGAGCATGGGGGGCAGCGCAGATGCGGATTTGCTAAATAAAGCTCCAATCCGCCAACCTCATCCCTGTGTGGGATCTGGCCCTGGCAAATCCCCCAGCATTCACAGCAGTAACAGGCAGCGGATGGATTGTTTACATCTCTACATACGTGGCTCCAAAACCCTTTCACTAAACTGTAATTAAACCTTTACTAAAAATACGCTCACCCATTTATCTGTTCTAGGTGGAAACACAGAATGAGGACCCTCAGCAGCCTCATTACAGATACCTCCCATCACTGCACAGCGCTCAGGATTTCTGCAAGATGCCCAGTTTAAAAGGCTTCTCCCTACAAGGGAAGGAGGCTGGGACATGCAGGACCCCACCATGAGCATCTTGCCTCAGTCTTCAGTGAGCCCAGGAAGGTACGGAGGCAGATCAGTCCATCAATCAGATCCACAGCACTAAATAAGCCTGCACAACCTTCTTGGAAATGCCTCTGCTGATGGAGCTGAACCAAAAAAGTCTGTGTCCAAGGTGCTACCAAACTCAATCACCCTGCATTGTGTTTTGCAGAGCCAGAACATTGTACGTGCAGCCACAGTCCCCCCATGGGAACAGGGGTGGAGCAGCTCAAGGAGCTCAGAGGAACAAGCCCTGCCAGCCACTGGGTACAATCTCAGCCCTTCCTGCCCATCATGAGGAGCTCATCGCCACCACCCCAGCTGGGAGCTCCAGGGTCAGTGAGCAGCCCTGGCTGGAAAGAGAGGAGCAGTGCCCACCCTGCATCCCTGTACATCCTCAGGCACAGGGCCCCTTTCAGGATGCAGCTGCTCCTTGCTCCATAATAAAGGCTGTTAACTTATGCTCTATTAGTTTTTTGCTCTATTCATCCCGTTTTCCCATGCACGAAGAGCCACCAAGCCCTCTGCATCTCAGTGAGCTGCTCCAAGGAGAGACATACGGGATGCAGGAGTGAGCTGGGTCCCCAGCAGCAAGTCTTCACCCATGGGACACGCACCTGGAGACAGAGGAGAGCCAGATGAGGTGCCTGTTTTCCCAATAGCTCTAGGTAAAATGTGCTTATCTTGCATTTAAAGGAAGACATAAGGGAAGAAGCTCACCACAGAAACAACTGGAGCAAAGCACAGCAAAAGCACATTACATGCTTGGTCCCTACTCCTGCCTCTTGCCTTTTCCCAACACCTAACCCTGCTTAAACACCAGGAAACAGCCCCAGGGACACACAACCACAGCTAGTCCCCAAGGAGCCCTCTACAAAATGCTTTGCACTACGCCAAGCACCCCCCAAAAGCACCCAGCCCAGGCTGAGAATCAGTACAGCAACATTCCACAGGACCTCAAATCATCCTTGATGCAAGCAACCGCCTCTAATCACAACCTTGGCACAAGTCACGATAAGGCTGGAAATGGGGAGTGGTTCCCCTGAAACCAAATACAGTGTCTTGTGGGACCAATTACCTCCACCATCAGGCATAAGTGGGATGCCAAGGGCAGTAGGGACCCACATGCCAGGGCCAGAAGCCCCATTTGGTGCCCCCCAAAAACTCACATTTTGCTGAGCAGGGCCCTTCCGCTCACAGCCAGGTGTCTACAGCACAGAGGTGTTGGCAGAGCACAGGTAGAATGTACACACTCAAGAAGTGATTTAATGCTGTCAGAGCCAACTCTGCCTTATTTAATAGCTATCATGTAAGCAGAGGCAATTAGGCTATGCCCTGGGGCATAAAGTCACAAGGGGAGCCCCACACACACCCTGCGAGCTGCTCCTGCCAGCACGGCTGGGATCCCTGCTCCATATCGCTGTAAATCACACTGCAAAGAAGTGCCACGTTCCAAAATACCCATTTACCAGCACCAGTGGTGGAGCAGCACCCAAAACCCACCTCCACACAGCCAGGAGGGACAAGTGAACGCACAGCATCAAAGAATATCTCCCTCCCTTCCTCCTCCTCCTCTTCCTTTGAGCAGCCTCCCCTGCACCAGAAGCTCCTCCTGGCCCCCGCCCACACTTCACCCACACCCTGCTAATCAGGGGCTAATCAGGTTAATCACCTGTCCCAGCACCCCATCACCAGTCCTGGTGGGGATGAGGCGCAGCTGAGGGCCACCTCGGGCAAGTTCCAGCCCCGCTGTCCCCTTGCATGTATAAGAGCAAAAAACTTTGCCCCTAGCGCCTCTGCAGCCACACACACACAGAGGTTGTCACCCATTTCTAGGCTTGAAAGCCACAAATAGCCCCCCACCATTCAGAAAAGAGGTGGCAGAGGCAATATTGTTAATTCGTTAGGGTTTTTCACTAGAAGGAAGGCTTTCAAGAACACTGAAAAAGTCCTTGTGTGCC
Source organism: Tapera naevia (assembly GCA_033556795.1). Lineage (NCBI taxonomy): Eukaryota > Metazoa > Chordata > Aves > Cuculiformes > Neomorphidae > Tapera > Tapera naevia. The sequence continues at coordinate 210,053 of JAUMJJ010000198.1, read as the reverse complement.
CCACAAGCATGAGGGTTTACACCAGCAGCCCTGCTTCACGCCACATGCCTGGGCCTAAATATTATTAGGCCTATTTTAGATTTGATCATCAAAAACATCAGCCCTGAGTGTTTTTTCCAGGGTGGGAACAGCCCTCTTCATACGCCCTTGAGCCTGGGATGGGGTCAGCGCTGCACACTGGTTCCCAACACCTCACCAGGCTAGGGACACCCCAGTACTCCATATTTCAACCAGCATCCCTATCGGGTACTGCCCACACGGAGGAGCCCCCAGAATACCATTTCATCCAGTTCTGCCCAAAGAGACCATTTCAATTGCAATGCTGCATCCCAAGGGCAGAAAGGGAGGCTCAGCAGCATGCAGAGGGTGAAGCAGACTCCACGCACCTTCACTGTTCTCTTTCACGCAGTTTAACCATTAGCTTAAGCAGAGTATCAATCAGCAAGGGAATAAAATGTTCAAAGAACAAGACGGGGATTACCTATGACCTGCAGAAACACAAAATAGAGTAAGCCAAAGATGCCCTGTCTGGCATCTGATTTCCACTCTGGTGCCGACTTTTGGGGGTTCTCCTCGTGGGTGAATAAAGCCCAGTTACCCCTCAGTTCTGGGATTGAAAGCTCCACTGGAAGAATTCTAAATTTTTTTTTGCTCTGGTCCAAATTCAATAATATTTCAAATGTTCTTCCTTCTAGGTGCACTGGCTTATTAACTTTAAATAGATTTAAAAAAAAACCCAACCGCCTTAACTATGTGGGAGCAAACCTGTGCTCCCTGGGAGAAACAGGGAGGGGCACCTGTCCAGGAGCTGAACCAGCACAACCCACATGGGACCAGCAAAATTCAGTGCTGGCAGGAGTCTTGCTTTCTTTGGCTGGAGGTGTGGGTGGCAGGGTTAACCTCAGGGAGTGTATCCCACTCCACCTCCCCAGCACTGCAGCCGGACACTACCCAGCCATGCTGCTGCTTTCCAGTAGTTGCCCACCTATGAAAAAAGTGTGGGAGCTGAAGGCAATGCCTGTTAGGTGGGTGCAAGAGAACATGAGAGACAAAGATGGGCAACGGCTGGGTGATGGGTCCAACAGGTCTGTATGGGTCCACCCAGCTGCACATGCACATCAGCACAACAAATGTGAAACTGCTACGGAGTGAGAGTGGTGTTGGAGGACACTGGAGTAGGGAGAGGGCAGGGGTTCATGCTGGAAAATATCTGTGCAAAGTGGCAGGAAAGGCAGAGGGCTCCACAAAAGGGAGCACCCCAAAACAGGCCTGAAGCCACTGCCTCCAGCTGTGCAGGAACCCAACTGTGCATGGCTCCAGCTGTGTAGCGATCCAGCTGTACCCAAGCCCCAGCTGTGCTTCATCTCCCGCTGTGCAGGGGTACAGTTGTGACCTGTTCCAGCTCTGTGAGATCCCACAGCCACACACTCCTCCAGTAGTACATATCCCAGCTGTGCAACATTCCAGATGTTCACAGCCCAGGCTGCACGGGACTGCAGCTGGCCGTGTCTCCAGCTCTCTAGGGTCCTGCCATGGACCGCTCCAGCTGCCTGGGTCTCCAGCTGTGCATGGCCCCCGGCTGGACGCGGCTGCGTGCATCCCTGCGGCGCGTGTCCCTGCTGGCTGTGTCCCAGCTGCGTCCCCCGCAGTGGACACCCGCACTACTCGTATCCCAGCTCTGCATTGTCCCACGGCGCTGTGCGGTGCACCGGTCTGCGGCCTCGGCAGATGGAGCTGTGCAGCTGTGCAGGGAGCTGGGAACGGGCAGAAGTGGAATCGTGAAGCTGTGCGCAGGCAGGACGGAAGCTGTACAGGGACTTCGCACAGGCAGGATGGGAGCTGTACAGCTGTTCGGGCAGCTGTGCACAGGCAGGATGGCGCTGTGCAGCTGTGCAGGCAGCTGTGTGTGGGCAGGATGGGAGCTGTGCAGGAAGTTGTGCATGGGCAGGATGGAGCTGTGCAGCTGTGTACAGGCAGGATGGGAGCTGTGCAGGGAACTGCACAGGCAGGATGGGAGCTGTACAGCTGTTCGGGCAGCTGTGCACAGGCAGGATGGCGCTGTGCAGCTGTGCAGGCAGCTGTGTGTGAGCAGGATGGGAGCTGTGCAGGGAGCTGTGCATGGGCAGGATGGGAGCTGTGCAGCTGTGTACGGGCAGGATGGGAGCTGTGCAGGCAGCAGGCTCAGCTCCACACCAGGGGGACACCCCCACATTCCCATGGGACCTCTCCCTGTCCTCGCCGTTGTCGCAGACTGAAATCTGTCTGCACCGTGGTGGTGGCCCCTCCTTAGGCCAGCCAGTCAGCCCCAAGCACCTCATGCTGCACCCCAAACCACAGCAGGGTGCACCCTGAAGTGTTGTGTGAAGCCAGCCAGAGCAGGGCTGCTCACTGGGCCCAACCCAGGCAGCAAAGCTGGAGGGTGACAAAGGAAGAAATAAAACAAAAATATTTCACGTAACCAAAATTCTCTATTTGGTCCCATCTGAAGCTGCTTCAGACACCAGCAACTGGGGCAAGGGGATCCAGGGGAGCTGGAGACTCTATGTGGGAGCCTGGACAGGACTAATTTCCAGCAACAACCCCCTCCTCTGGAGACATATCTTCTGCAATACGCATTTATTAAAATGCAACAACCTTCTCTCTTGCAATGAGCAGCTTGCCATGAGGATGAGGGTGCTCCCAGGCTGATCTTGCTGTCCCCTGTGGGTCAGCCCTTCACCAGCACCCCTGCAGCCTCACAAAAAAAAAAAAAAGAGCCAGACTGCAGCTTGTCCAGCTGCCATGACCAAAGGCAGCGTTTGGCCCCTCGTCTGTAACCACATCACCAGCACAAAGCTGCACCCAGCCCACGGTGTGAGAATCTGAGTGCTTACACCTCTAAGTCACAGTGTGGGAAACCCTGTAACACAAATGAATGTCCCAGATGAGCCCGCTCTGGGCAGGTAAGGGAGAGGGTGCTGCAGAGCCCATCCTGTCCCTGAAACAGTGGGGCATCCCACAGTCCCATGTAAGCCAGAGCTTTGCTCTCTCCTGCAGCACCACAGTGACAGAAGTGGTGACAGTATCTGAACAGGATAGCAGAAATGACCCCCAACAAACCAGAAAATTCCGCTGTGAGAGCAGAGTTGGAGATGCCCTCAGGGATGGGAGCCTTTGGGGATAGGGAGCCCTTGGGGATGGGGGGCTCTTTGTGTCACCCCAAAAGGGATATTTGGGACAGCTAACCACAACCTGCCCTGTCCTTCCCGGTCAGTCCTGGGATCTCAGCCAGCATCCCTGCTGCTGGATCGCGATACCTACCTCCCCTTCACACAGAAGCTACCAGTGCTGTGAGCCCTCAGGCTCCATTCCAGCACCACAGACTCGATAAAATCTGCTTTGTGCACCAGCCCCCAGCTCCTTCCTGTTTTTAAATACAGAACTGTCAACGCTTCAGATTTTCATTTCTTTTTTTTCATCTTTAGGACTTTGAGTTGAACTCTAAGCCAGTGGCACCTAAATCTCCACAGTTAAGAAACTGCTTCCAACTCTTTGCAAAACCTTACGGTTGGATTATAAAGTGGGAAATGCTCCATCCTGCTGCTATCACACAGAAGGACACAGTGCTGTGGGCCATTGTGTGCTCATGGACATGGGGCATACTCTATGTGAACATGGTGGATGTAAAACAAACCTTGGTGGGGCCAAAACGCAGGCAGAACCATTCAGCTTCCAGGCACCAAGCACCCACTGCAATAGAAGCACATTTCTAAAGGTGGGTTTGCTGTGTATGCAAACTGGAGGCAGTTGCTGTGGCTTTAGCCATCTCAATGTTAGGCATCTGGTGCCCCAGTGCAGGGACCCACATCCCTGTCCCCAGCCAGGCCTGTGGTGAGGAACATGAGACACTCCAAATACCAACCTGATGGCCTGGCACAAAGCTGCTGCACTTCTTTATTCAGAGGAGAAATCTACATTCTTGAAGCACTTCCTCAGGAGAAACCCAAGATTTCTTCAACACTTATCACCAGTGAAGAACACCACGAGGTGCGTGGGGCGCGGCAGAGACTGGCACCAGCCTGCAGCTGCCAGGGTGCATCGCTGTGGTGGTTGGTGGGTGGGAATGCCTCTGCTCATCCCTAACTCCTGGAGACCAAGGGGAAAAAAGAACATGGAAAATCCACTCCACACCCGGGAGAGCAGGCACAGTGCCTGTGCACCATGGGAAAAAGCAACAGAGCTGGTTTATTATTTTATTTCTTTGCATCATGGTTTCTACTAACAACGCTGACCTCTGGGTCAGAAGTTTCCTGGCAGTGGCAGGGGCTCCACAGTACCCTTATCCCTGCGCCCTGGGCAGCTGGGAAGGGCCAGCTCTGCTCCCAGTGTAGAGCGAACAGCAGCTCATCCCCAGGATTGACGCCTGCAGGCGAGTTTACAGCTGGTGGAAATCTTCCCTGAAACTTCAGCCCTATGGCCTCAGCAGGAAACTATGTCCTTGGGGACGGCTGCCACTCGGCCACTGCTGAAGCAGGGGCTGTTGGTAACATCCATCACTAATGCTGGCAGCAAGGAGACAGTGTGTGCTCATCCTCATCCTGTGGCCCCTAGGCTGAAGGTCCTGAGCCTCTCCAGTTGGTTTGGGTCCTGCACCATTGACCCCCCACAACACACCTCATCCCCTCCTGGATCCAGCTCTGGTGAGCATTGCACACGCTCATTGCACACATCGGCTGCACAGCCCAGCTGCATTCCCTGGTTGCACACCCATTGCAGACCTAGGAGCGACTCCCACTCCAGAAAGGCCCACATAATGCATCCTGGTTTGCTGCAGGTTTCATTTTTAATCCTGTTTTCTAGCCAATATTCAAGCAGTAGTGAGTCCCAGCCCCTCTGGGTGCAGCCAGGACCTGCTGGGGGCAGCCACTGGGGGCAGTACAGCTGCATTTGCTAGGGGCCCCTGGGGAGGGGGAACCATGCACCCATCCACACCGTCCATCCAGGCCCTAAGGAGGGAGGAGGAAGCACTGCATCGCTGCCTGCACGCAGACGTGCTTCTGATGCTGAAGGAAACCATGCAAACACCACAGGGTGCTTGGGGCGAGCAGGAGTTCTGGAGTGGGGACGGTAAAGCAGAGGCAAAGTGCATGCTTGTCCCCTGAGGAGAGGAGGAAAACAGCCAGCAAGCTGCTCCACACCCGAACTGAGATCTCCCATCCCAAAACCGGAAAGAAAATGAGGGATTCTGGTTAGTTTTGCAACATAGCTGCCGTCAGAGCATTTCCTGTGCTGCTGCTAAGAAGAAGTGAAAGGAGGCTGTTATTTCAGCACTAGAGCCACATCGCTGTGTTTGCATGCACTCATGCTGCCTGGCAGAATTAGGTCATTGGAAAGGAAAGAAATGAAGCAAGTGAAGGCTGGTAGATGGGAGGGGAGCACGGGCAGAGGAGAGGGGGCCAGGGCAGAGCACCCCATGACCATGTCAGCCTGGCACCTGGGCACACCAGCTCACCCGCCCCCTGCTGCCCAATACCTCTTTTGACTGTGGGCGAGTATCCACCTCCAACTTCAGCTCTTTGCCATCTGTCCTATTTGGCCACTTTCTCCACCCAGGAACTACAAATGTTTTTTCCAGCCTGATAACCAATTTGCCATCTCTGCATATCCCCGGGAGCCACGGGCACAGTGCCGGGCACAGCCTGGACACACCTGCCACAGTAAAGGCACATGTAAATGATGCACAGGGGGAATTCACAGGGAAAGACAAATCAGTCTCAGAACCACTGGGAAGTTTTCACCAGTGGCTAAATCCCTGACAAGGTGCTGTGCAAAACACCTAGGGAGGCGTAGTGGCTGGTCAGCACGAGGCTGTCCCCACAGCCAGTCCCAAACCCAGCTGCCAAGCCTGAGGTCAGCTGAGGTTGAAGCCTCCTTCCATCAGGACAGGAGGTGTTTGCACAATGGTGGGTTGGTAATAGCTGCTCCCGTGAAGCGCTGTGGGAAGGCAGGCGTGGGATGGGGGATCTGTACTTTCAAGTGGCTTTGTTTTGGAACAGTGCGCCTGGGGAAAGCCAGCAGAAACACAAGTGGTCTCATCCAGGCACGACCGGCTCCCCTGGCATCACCATGCTGAGGGTGTCCCAGGGGTGTCCCTAGTGGCGCCAGGTCCCCTTATTCCCCCAGCGCCTGCCAGCAGGATGTTTTTTACTGGAAAGTCAGTTGTTTTGAATCAGGCTGGGACATGAAAGCAGCCCATGAGCAGGGCCCTGGTGCTGCCCCACGCCGAGCGAAGGCTGTGCTGCTGGCCATGGCCATTGCCTTCCTGTCTGCACCGCCTTCCTGTCGCCACTGCCACCGGCACTGGCTCCGCAGCTGCCGCGCAGGAAGGCGAAGGTCTCACAGCCGGCACGATGGATAGTGCGGCCGTGCCCTCTGGCCACAGAAACTCTTCTCTTCCTATTCATAAGACAAGGGTTCTGCGTGACCACTGATTTTTGGCCAGAGAGGGTTCAGTTTTACTGCACCTGGTGCCAAACAGGTCCCAGACAAGCACAGCGAGCGCAGCCACCTTCGCCTGCGGTCAAGATACCGCCCATGCTGACCTGTTAAAAACAGCAGCACTGAGAGATGCAGGCAGGGTCATGCTTTCATTTATTCACTTCATATAAAAATCTCTTAAGAATGCAGCTGAACACAATATATAATACTGTAACATACATTGTGTGAAACTTTTGGAAACAATAAAATAACCACCTGGAACAATGCAGTGTTCAACAGACATACAAACCCATTGATCATGCACAACTGTGCTATTTTCATTAACTAGTTAGTCACAAGTTGGACCAAAAGCTTGAAACATTTTACAAACTGAGATTGGCACCGCTTACGATGCTGGACAAGCTTTGTCAGAAGAAGTTTCACAGCACAATTATTACATCAGTTCACATTTTTATCATAGAAATTCACATTGGGTTGTTCAGAAATTGGAACGTGACATTGAAAAGCCGGCCTGTTCCTGGGGGTTTCTTTTCTCAGTTTCCCCCCCTCTAGGTTTTCAGCACTTCCAACCGCTCACCCGCTGCCCTGGGGTTCAGTTTCCCCCAGCTCGTCTTGAAGACGAAGCCCCTGCGGGCTGCTGCCACCCAAATGCCTTTCCTGGGTTGCGTCTGTCTCTTCAGCTATGTTCAGGGTTCTTGTATTTTATGCAATACAAAAGGTTACAAGAAAAAAGGCAACTCTTATTCCGAGTTTTCTACACAATTAACATTGCCGCTGACAGGCAATGTTAATTCATATAAATTAATAACTTACAAAACATTACAGTATATACATTACATAATAAATACACTGTTATAAACAGTAATGGAGGTGTTAGAGCTCAAGGCAGTGCAGGAGGAGGACGGTGGACCTAAACCTAGGAAACGTGAACAACAGGCGAGAGAAACACAAACATCCGAGCGTGCAACTTCCACTGAGCCAAGGAGCTGCTGAGGGGGAACGCACGTCATGCGCTGCCTTGTCAGGCCTACTTTTGCATGTACTGCGCTGTGCCATGGAAACAAACTACCCTCTATCCAGCACACGACAAAAAAAAAACCCCGTTGAGGAAAAAATGCTGTCATTCCTAGCGAGCGAACAGAAGTGGTGCATGATGGCATGAAGTGACTCTAAATGGATCGCCTGGGGTATTAAGAAGATGATTAAAGGTGCTGTAATGCAAAACAGAGGGTTTTCCCTTCTATTTAGCCTGTAAAAGTGATTAACTGCAATAAGTGACAGATATTGCCCATGAAAAAAGGAAGACTGCTTCTTGTAACAGGAAGAATCAAAAAAGTATCCGTCAATTTTGAAACACTTTGTGTCGCTTTTTATACTAAACTCTGTGTATTTAATTAATAGACTCTTGAAAAGACATGAAAGTGTTTACAAAGAAGGCACACAGGTCTGCAGACAGGTGGTCAGGTGGACAGGTTTTATATGGAGAGTTATTAATCAGTAGTTTCTATCGGTCTAACTGGTATAAATTTCAAAACTAACAGTATAAAATCTCTCAGTTGTGTGTCATTTACTCTTCAGTCATGACCCAAGCCAGCTCCAGGACAACACGATGCTCTTAGCTGACAAGGCTGAAACCACAATGTAAATCACCTATTAAGTTCCTGAGCAATCATTCACTACATGATCTTTAACCCTGACTCCAATCTCAAGTAGCTGGGAAGATCTTTCAGCCAATGTTAGACACAGGCCTCAGACCTAGGCCGCAGGCTAGTCCGTGAGACTGCTTGCATGCTCCTTAAGCGTTTAAAATCCACTCACACAGGTACAGGACATTATGTGTCAACAGGAGACGTATCTTCTGTCACAATTTCTATGTTTGCCTCCCTCTGTGAATCCTCTTCCCCTGGGTCGGCCATGCAGAGTGTCTTTGTATTGCTGAAGTAGCTGATGCTCTCACCATCCTTCTCCGGTCCATCTGAATCCTCCTCTTCCAGTGTCAGTTCAAACTGGAACTTCTCCATCAGGTTCTGACAGTCCCTCCCCTGCTCCTCCAGCGGAGGAGATGGGCTCTGAGGTATCATGCTCTGGTACCAGTTCCTGTTGTCCTCCAGCGTGTCCAGGATGTCCTGGGCATCAGGCTGCACCAGGTCAGCCCATGTCTCCCAGAGCGGGTGGACAATGTAGTCAATGAATCCCACCTGAGAAACGCAGGAACACAAACGCTTAGGGGAAGGGAACAGGTAGGAGCAGACAAGTGTCTAAAAAAGTCCAAATGCTGTTAATACATGACTTTTACAAGCAAAGAACCCACCCCACAGCAAGTCCTCAAACTAGCACAGTCTTAACTGCAACATAACCATCTGATACCTGAAGTTGCATCTACAGTATTGGGCAAGGTTGATGTCTTGTCCAAAATCAAATCTTGGATGAAAGTTTAACTAAAAGCAGAATCCACTGGGAAACTTAGTGACGGAGCTGCCAAATCCATCCCTGGCTGCACGTGTGTTTTCAAATATCCCTGTAGATGCCTGCTTCTGTCTAGCAGCTCAACTCCTGCCCAGCAGAAGTCAGGTTAAGCATCTAGGAGGGCAACGAAGATGGTGAAGGGGCTGGAGCACAAGCCCTATGAGGAGCGACTGAGGGAGTTGGGGCTGTTTAGTCTGGAGGAGGCTCAGGGGAGACCTCATTGCTCTCTACAACTACCTAAAAGGAGGTTGTAGTCGGGCAGGGGTTGGTCTCTTCTCTCAGGTGACCAGTGGCAGAACCAGAGGGCATGGACTTAAGCTTCATCAGGGAAAGTTTAGACTTGATATGAGGAAGAAATTCTTCACTGAAAGGGTGATTGGCCATTGGAATGGGCTGCCCAGGGAGGTGGTGGAGTCGCCGACCCTGGAGGTGTTTAAGGGGAGACTGGATGAGGCACTGAGTGCCATGGTTTAGATGATGGGTTGGTGTTAGTGTTGGTGTTAGTGTTAGGTTATAGGTTGGACTTGATGATCTCAGAGGTCCTTTCCAACCTTGTGATACTGTGATACTGTGTGATACTGTGATCTCTGAAGGCAGAGCATCCCCCCCCGAGGGATATCTCTTACCAGCTGTCAGTGCACAGAGACATTTTAGACAACCGTTGCCTCTACCCTGGACACTGAGAAAGGTTTTGGTCTCTCAGATAGGATTCCCTAGCACCTGTGGACAAGGTTGGTGTACCTGGCATATCCATGGGGCCGGCAGCTGTGAAAATGCCAGTGCTTCCAAGGAGAGCAGCCATCCTAGCGCTGAATGCCACTACTTTTACAGACTGAAGTTTAATCTTTAGGTGTATTTTACTGTGGTGAGTAGTTGCACCTACTCTGAACTGTTTTGTGGTGCTGCACCTTTAAACATTTCAGCATTGCTCCTCTGCTCTGTCACCACGTTCCTCTGTGGAGCAGCCCTGGTAGAGCTTCCCTTTCCTTTCCTTTTGTTTTGGAAGGAGTGCAGAAAGCAGGTCGGCTCGTCCCAAGAAGCACTCCTCCTGCACAAAGGCGGACAGATCACTGTTGCTTGACTCTCATGGCGTGATGTGCCAGCGGTGGAAACATTGAGGGTTGTGGCTGAATCCATCAATCCTTCCACCGGCTGGCGCGTAAGCTCTGAGCTAAATCATTTTTCAATTGTCTGACTAAGAGGACGTACGTCCAGGATGGAGAAAACTGAATGGCCATAAAGAGGATTGAAATTCTTCCGTCTTGGCAGAATGTGTCACTTCTCGCTCTGCTGGACAACATTTCTGTGCTGCAGGAAAATGGCTCTCAGAGGGGCCAGACTCAATGTGCAGATGTTTGCTTTGGAAATCACACTTGCCTCCTTCAGACACAACAGGATGTCAATAGAACCATTAACATTCAATTGTAATGTACTGTTAAGGCAGCTTAAACAAAAAGGTGATGAAAATTTCCTGCAGCACATGTTCCGGAGCACTTTTTTTCTTACTTTAAAAAAGTCCTGTATGCTTAAACAACGGCTTCGCTGCCACCCACACGATCCAAGGACTACACATCATCAATAGCCAGCGATTGGTCACTTTGTAAAGAAGTCATTTTTTCTTTAAACAAACATCCCAAATCATGGAATAGCTGGCCAGATGGCTTAGCACTGATCTTACAATATTGTGATGCAAAGAGGTAACATGTAGAGCTTTGAGAAATGTGCACATGATTTTCCCATCAGTTCCCTGTTTCACTCCAGACTGGAAATACCACCTCCCCTTCTCCCTTGCCATTAGGTGGGATTTTGGTGTTAGCCATTTTGTGCAATTCCTGTTCTATTTGCTTAGCAAAAATACCATTTTGAAAACTCTGTGAAGTGCACATGTGAAACAAAACATTAATTAGAGCTCACATACGGACTACATGGGCATTTTCTGGCCAAGCCTGGCTGAAGGATTCATTTCTTGTTAGGTTAGCAAATAAGACATTTTTCCAACAAAATCACTATGCGGTTGAGTGAATAATTCTGAAACCACTTGGCTTAGCCCTAGAGGACATTTGGAAATAATTATCATCAATTTTGTTACTTATTCAAGCTGAAAAACCTCGATGATGACTTGCTCAAGTCATTTAAAAACAACAACCAAGACACCATTATATAAAGATTGGAATATGTTTAGGCAAACATAAATTACTGGCTTCATTACAGACTAACCGGGTGAAATTTTACAGCCTGTGCTACACAGGTCAGAACAAAATCTGTTTATCTATGAATCAGAACTAGGGACGAGCCAGTTAATTTCAAAACCCAAGACATATCTAGCTCCTTTCAAGGTTTGTACTGACATAAGTAAATATTTCTTTGACTTCACCTGGCACACAGCAGCTCCATCAGACCTCCAACCTAACTGGCCAGATCATGCTCTGCAAAACTGTTCTACACGAGGCTGAATACCGACTGACATTCAGACTTTTCAGTGTCCTGAAGTGGATCTCAGCTGGAAGAAGGTTTTAACCCTGCAATTCAAAGGGGCTGGCATTCCTAGGAACATCTGAGTTTGGGTATGATGTCAGTCCGTTCAGGAGGTGCTAATTAAGGAGGCTGGAAGGTGTGAAGGCAGAAAAGACCTGGCAGGAGGGGAGATCAGAATTGCACTTTTTAAGCCCAGGGAACAAAAGGAAACCAACTCACTCGGGAAACTGGGACGCAAACAGGGCAAGATGAACACGCATTTGGAAATGAAGAGATGCCAAAGGGTACATAAAGGAGTTTGAACAGCCTTTCCAGTCTGTATGAGCTTCGAGCACAGCTGGATGTCAGAGTCAATCAGAACCAACCCTCTGAACAGCTGGCTGTTTGCCTAACTGCACTAGAGAAAGCAGATGAATTTTGTCTCCACTTTAAAACATACAAGGTAAGGCAGTACAAAAATGCAGCTCACTGCCAATTACCTGTGATTTTTCCACTGACGCTGTGTGTTTGTCGCACATTGGACTGATTTCCATTCCTCGTTCTCGCTCTTTGTCTCCCTGCTGGAAGAACTCCTCCATGATCCTGTCTGTCCACTGCCGGTACAGCTCAAGAGACTTTGTGGGATTACTCAAGTCCGCACAATGTACCATGTTTCGGAGAACCTGCAATTACATTAATCAGAAAACTCATAAAATCAAATGGAAAAAGAGGACAGTTTCAAGCTGAATCTGCTTGCTTAATTCGGAACATCTAACCACAGGACTCGCAGATTATGCAACAGCCTGTAAAAATACTAACATCGTAACATCTCCGTACATGAGCGTAGCTGCTCTAGTCTGCTTCAAAAGTAAATCACGCTGTTAGCTTTTCATACAACTTGATACCTATGCCAGGGTGCAGCTGTGACAATAGTCACTACATCATGTAGTTTGTTTTTTAATGCAGGGGCTTTCCACCATTCAAAATTTATTTCCATGCTCTCAGATAGCTAAAAGCTCCTACTTTATTAAATGAGTAATACTCCTTCCACACACAGAAAAAATGTGCCTGATGAACTGTGGCTGCAAAGATTTAGACAGCAATGGAATGAGATGTTTTAACATCAGCAGTCTTAAGTAAAAACGTGAGGAGAGTTTTCTCATGAATCTGTTCTTAAGAAGTGGAGAGAAGATCAGGATGTATCTTGTCCTCCTAACTATGTAACCCTGTTCCAGCACTGCTTTGTCTTTTCTGTGAATTGAGGATTAGATTATATAGGGAACAGACTGTACATCACTAATTTCAGTTCAGTATGAGAGCTGCTTTAGGTATGGAGCTACAAATTAAATTCCTGCTATCTGGCAATGCTATAGCAAATCTTGCTACACTTTCTGAACAGGAGAAAAAAAATGGGAGAAAGCAGCAAAGAAATTCAGGAGCCCTCAAAAAACTCAGCCTTACAGACTAACTTCAGAAGATGCATGCATGCTGTTCCATGCTGTAAGTGTTAAAAACATTATCCCCTTTACCTAAAAGATATGGGACCGCCTTGTACCTCTGTGGTGCAGAACAGAAGAAAATGACTGCTGAAAATTTAGGTCAGTAGCTTCTATATATGGCCCATTTAGAACCCACAGTAGAAACAGGAGCATGGTTTCTTCAATCTTGAACACAATACAGAAAATCCAGGCAAGCTGACTGATGTACCTGTATTCTGTCTGTGTAGTTGTCCAGAAGGAGGACTCCTGAACTTGTCACTTTCTTGGTTTCCACCATCGTCTTCAGATCAGCTAACAGACTCATATGTTTGGACATATCTGTCGCCAATACCTTTACAGAAGTAAAAATAGAATCTCAATATGGACAACTATACAAAGAGGCTAGGTTTTTGTTTAAGAAGGGGAGCAGTGCATGCATAGTTCATACCATGTCGATCACCATCTTCCTGAGCGTCTGACGCTGTTTCTTGGTCAGGTTCTGGAAGATGTCACAGTGCTCCTCTTGGAGCAGTTTGAAGCCCACAGCAAGATGATGGTTCTCCAAGACAGATTCATCGTTGTACATTAGGGCTAATTCGGAATCTAGCAAAGCAACACAAATATGTGACTCCAGGATGTGACATGTAGGATTTCAAATAGCAAACGTCTGTCCTGAGCACTGAAATGTCTAGCTGTATGCAGTAAATTGGAAAATGTTTTCTTTTTTTGCTTCATGTGTGCCAATAGCGTGTGGTTTTCTAACGTAAGCACATATGTACATAATATAAACAGCCCTTTGCTCATTTCTAATGAACAAAATAGTACTCCGTTGACTTAGTTACGGACTTGAGAATCACTAACAACAGAAAACATACTTTCAAAAAAAGAACAATATCCATATTTTGGAATCAAGTAATGCTTAGCCTGTTGCAGAACACAATATGAACCACAATATTTATCATTATCGTTGTCAAAAGCAATAGAGTTATTTATCTTACCCTAATGATAAAATTTGCACTCAGGACTGGAAGAATTATTATGTGTTAGCAAGTAGTAATATTCACAAGATTCAAGAGCACTTTGCAAATTGCACAACAATAGCTTCCTTTGTTAGGAAATTAATTTTAATTATTGCTTTATTTCAAAATGCCTTACTAGTTTACGGTACAACATTTTGAGAAAGTAGTTCAGTCTGTAAGCCATAAATTGTGACCTCATTGTGATGGAAAATTCATTTCCATTAGTGTGTCCAAGTTTGCAGAGGAACTTGTGATTGTTTTTGAAACAAAACTCACTTGTATTAATAAGAAATTGATTGGAAACCCCAGGGTGATCCACATCATGAATTGCAGCTGCAAAAATTGCAGCAAGGATTTCCAAGTCAGTGAAGACGGCCTAGGAAAGAAAAAAAGGAATTTGTCAGGAAAGTCCTTATGTTTTACCTCTCAACAGCATGGGAGCCCAATTTAGAGAAACAAAGTTTGCTTTTTAAATTAGTTTTCTGAGGACAAGACATTTACTCAGAATAAAGGTCTACAAGCAGCATGTGCTCTTTGAGACAAAACTGAGATTACAGGAAAAACTGCTGCCGAAACTTAGTAATGGTGATTTCCCTGACAGTAAACCGAGCTCTCAGAAGAGCAGGCAGTGCACTGCTCTTTGCAAGTCTTGAGCGCTGCTGGTGATTGACTCACCTTAAGGTTTCTATGCTACGTTTACATAAGCAATGTGGTGTTTTCAAGCCGTCACCCCACACTGAAACACAAAGACTGCCTAACACAAATCACTTAGCTCAAACTAGGTAACTCACATCCAGCGCGGGGGTAGAGAGCAGAACATGCGTGGACTGGGCCACATCAGCAGCATGGAGGCTATTGTGGTAAGCCACATCCGAATGGTAGTGGTCTTCTAGCGTCATCATGTATGTTACAAAAGTGTCTGATGAGATCTTGAATGTTTTCAGTAAATCTCGCTCCTGTGTAATAAATGGTACAAGCATACATGCATATATCAAATAAGGATGCCATATTGTAGAAGGCAACAAAGCAGAAGGCAATTAGAAACTAAAATAGTGTTGTGAAAGAATAGCAAATTTGATCAGAAAAAGACGCACCTGAAATATAGCATACATGATGCAGGTGAGCGGCCTGTTGTGGGAATATCTTGCAACATTAAATATGTTGAGACCCCACTTATTCAGATCTTCCAGTTCCTTTTGAAAGGACAAAAAGAGAACAGTTGCAATAGTTTTCAAGACAATTCTGCATTTTTCACTTGCATCACATTTTTTTTGCATTTTCCAAAAGTTTAAAAAGATACAAATTCATCTTCATTATGGTAATCATGGAAGTGCATGAACACAGGCACTTAATAAACTACACAAACACAGAGTAACTATGAAGGTCTGCTGCCAAAGCACTCGTACAAGGAGATGACATTTCTCTGTGTGCCTGGGGAATTATTTGTGGAGTGCGTTTCCAGGCAGCCAGAAGAAAAGCCCTGGCTGAGACAAAGACCCCATAGCCAGTTTGCTGGACACAGCATTGTTACAGATTCCTGTGTTTGATAATTGCTCTTCTCATCCTTCACCACTTTTTTTTTAATTATTTTAGGCATATTTTCAAGGAATTTATGAACATAGAATATGTTCTTAGGGCCTGGTACCATTAATTACAGCATTTGTAATGGCCATATCACTTCAGGGATACCAATTCCAGTTTTATAAGGAGGGGGCAGTCCATCCAGCCACAATACCGATTCTCCCAGAACTGCAAGAATCTGTCATACCTTGGCCAGATGGTCTTCCTTTTCTGTTTTCACACCAAATCGTGAAATGCTGGTGTTATTTAAGCTTGAACTATGCATTAATTTTTTCACTCCACTGATCTGTGTCATGAGCTGCTGCTTTTTCTTCTTCTCCCTGTCTTTCTGGGTGGGAGAAGGAATCTCAACATCATTCTGCTTGTCTGTAACAAATAAAGGTGAAATGAGTCAACGCCGTTTGCAGTACAAGCACTCATCACACCCCCTAAAAATCAACCCTTAGCTCTGCTGATTAAGTGGCTCAAACCCATGTGTTTTTACTGGAGGTCTTCGCTAATTTTGGGAACAAACTGAACTAAAATCAAAGCAAAACAGTCACATAACCTCTGCTTGCCCCCTGCAAGACTGAACCTTCCTTCCCATTGAGCCCTGCTGGGACATGAAGCACCAGGCTGCTTTCATTGCAGCCATTTTCAAGATACATTGCTTGGGGACACAGCACATGTCCAGGAACCAACTGGCCTGAAGGACACCAGTTTCTGCTTATGGCTAGATCTCAATTAAATTTACTTCCTGATTTCAGGAAAATAAAATATATACACACAACACATTTTTTACACAATAAAGTACATAAGCATGTATTTTCAAGTTCACTCTATTGGCACCTACTGGGCCCAAACCCCCTACTCTTATAACACCAACCCAATAACAAATTGGTGTCACTGATTTATTAAAGGTTTGCCCTTTACAAATATGTATGGAATAATACACAATGCACAGGCCATATTTCTATTGCCATGCCGCAAGACAGGAACAATATTAGTGCACCTAGTGGGCACAAACTTGGCTGTGGAGATGTGTTGGATTTACATATACTACTTACTGCCTTTACAACTGATTTATTTCCTGCATTAGAATGGTGATACAGTGTCTCATCTCATTACCTTCAAACTAAACATTTTTTCATGAACATTTAGGAAAGGCTACTAAATTCTCTTTACACCTCTCATTTCTGAGGCCATCTGGAGGGATGAGGCATCTAGACATTAGTTACTTTTTCCTCGGCTTAATTAAAAAAATCTCTGAAATAAGCACAACCACTGTGTCTCCAACACTGCCATTAAGAAGGAAGCCATTATTCACGGCAACAGTAAAGCTACATCAGTGAGTGTTTCCCTCGTGTGTTTTTGCTGAACAACAGAAGGACTTTCCTCTATATAATCTCCTTAGCAATGACTAACACTAAGGCAGCGTAAAATGGGCATTCTTGAACAGAGAACTCTAATTTGTTAAATATATCCCTGTAGTGGTGGCTGCAGCAACATCCCTCGCCCCTTAGAAAAGGGCATGTGCTGAAAGGCCTTCATGATCTTCCCTATTAATGTGACGTGGCCAATGATCAAACTGCCATTTTTCATCTTTTCCTTCACAAGGATCTAAAGCTGGTGTCCTTGCTCTCCCCGACCAAATGGTGACTGCAGGACCAGCCCCTCTGCAGAGGGCATTGCTTCTTCTCCAGCTCATTTAGTAAAATCAAGATACATGAAGTCATGTGGTCTTGTTTTAATATCTGTAAGTTATCCTCATCTAACAAACACTGTTTGAAGATAAATGAATGTCCTATTCATGTATTTTTGTTTTGTTTTGTTTGTTCAACTTTTTCAGTGGTAGAATCCTGTTATTTTGTGTGTTCATTTAATCTTAAGCCAAATTTAAAGGGGGGGGAAATGTAATTCATAAAAATATAACAGCATGACTTCCTAAAAAAAGCTTTAAGATCCTTTTAAAAGCTATGCTCGTTTCTTTTTAATAAGAGCAATCGAGTTGCAATCTGGCCCAATCTGGAGAGTCTATACCACTCGACAGTAACACGGCCCTAAGTAGTTGTGTTGAGTGACCCTCATATTGCCACAAAACGGCAAGGATGTCATCATTACAAAATATGTGAGATGCAGTAGAATAGAAATAAATGAGACCATTGTCAAGACCTGCAAAGGGAAATGCAGTTACCTGATCCAGCCTGAGTATGGGGAATAATACAGTCCCATTAGCACCAGCAGCAGCTCCATCTAATTAGTCCCTGCTTAGATACAGACTCCACTAAAACTGAGTGCATGTGTGGCTATTAGTCTTATATTAGTTCCACAGTATTAAGTCACACTGGGTACTTCTGCTGCAGCACATCCTGCTTCAGAGAAATATGCCTACTGGCAAGAGCTGATGAACAACAAACTCCCTGGAAATGCTATGGTGGTCATGCTTCTTGGCGTGCCGTGTATGCTCCAGGCTCTCCAGCTGAAGAAGTGGCCTGCTGGCTGGCAGCTAGGCAGTCTTGCTTCTATTCCCTGCATTAATTCATGTTCTGGATGTCATGATTAACCTGAGCGATAAGTCAGGGCAAATTGATTCCCAAAAAGCAGCTACAGACTTATACGGATTATTAATGTTGTGATGTGTTCTAAATACACACAGCAGTTCCAGTTGTAACTGGCTACTGAAATCACTTTAAAATCCCTTAATGGAAATAATTGTGTGTCATACAGTGAATGTGTTCTGGGCCATCTTAACCGCAGGGCATGAGTCCCCTCTGAGCTCTGCCATCCCGCGTACACTCAGCAATTGAAGCTGTGGGACTCAGTTCTGTATACAAGGGTCCTGTGCTAAGCTTTGGTTTATATGCAAATGGTCACAAATTCTAAGCTGTCTGAAAACACAGAAAATTCTATTTTTCATAACAAACATATTTTGTAAACACAGAGGCTTCAATTCATGTCAGTAGTCTTATGAGCTCCAACAAAACTAATGAAATGCAAAATATTCTCTTTATTCTGAGTTCCAGTGCAAAATGAGCAAATGTATACAAAGTAACTTACAAAATGTCTGGGCCAAACATATTTGTCTGCACCCCTGTTTCTGCAGGGTGAAGATGCAGCTGTAAGAGGCAGTAGTTGCAAAGATGAGAGTATGCAGCTGAGCTTGTGTGACTTTGTCCTTTACGTAAGGTCACCACAAACATCAAATACTGCATAACACAGCTACCGGTAATTCAATGTTAACAGAAAAATCTTTTGATTTGGAGAAGGAATTCTTCTGTGGACAGACTTATTCAAACACACTATTATTTTCCTCCCCATACCCATTTTGAAAGTGGAAAATCAAAACGCTTAAATAATGTGCTGCCCCAAAGGAAAACTGGGCACAAACATTGACTGGTGGGTATCAGGCTGCGATTAATGATTATCTTTGAGTCACCTAAAAGCTTGGGATGTAATGCCTTACCCAGGAAAGTGTTGGAAATGTACTCGGACACCTGGTTGCCGGAGCGGCTCATCTCAGAGAGGTGTGTCAGCTCCCGGTTCAGCATCCTCTTGAACTGGGAGGGGAAGAGCACACACACAAAGATGGTATTTTTCTGAATGCTGTTCCAAATTAATATCACTCTAACAGTACCATAAGCAAGTCCACAAACAAGATATTAAAAGCAAAATTATGGAGATATTTGGAACAGAGTCAGCGACATATGGCTTCATTTAGATACTGTTCAGCATCATGACGACTAGATATTTCTTTTCAGTATTCAACCACATAATTTATTTCCTCCAAATATGCATATTAGTTTTTATGAGAAGACAACATTTCAGGTAATCTCTCTGAACAATCAAATTCCGATATAGGTTTAAATTCAAAATCCTATAACCTTCTTTTGTTCTGAATTTTATAACTTCGCTCCATTTTGAATTATGCAAGTATAAGACGACTGCATATGTTCAGAATAGAACAGAGGAGAAATATGCCATAAATCTGAAGATCTGCTTGGATCATTACAGCAAAATGTAGGATTCAAGCATTTGTTCACCCAGATATACATGCTATGACCCTCCTAATTTTCTAATCACATATCTTTATTGCTGCATAATTTTATCCCGCAACAGTGAATTCCCAAAAGGGGAAAAAAATGACATACATGTACACCACACGCAGAGTACACACATATGTTTATCTCTTGCCTCACAGTACACATAAATAACCATTTAAAAACATGTTCTTCTTATAGAGGTTTTATCCAAGCACACCCCCCCCCCCCCCAGTCATTTATAACCCTTCAGGATTTAAACCCACCTTAATATAACCCCAAGATACAGATAACAAATAGTTTGCTTCAGGCATTTTGGAAAACTCCACACCACCGTCCACAAATCCTCACGGAGAAATCGCTGGTCAAACAGGAGAGCTCCTCGGGCACACGGACACCCCCCCTTCCCCAGTCAATAAAAAAAATCAGCGGTCATCAAAGCCAGAGATCCCCCAAAGCCCGGCAGCGGCTAATCCCAGACAAAGCGAAGCTTGGTATAGCATCTTTGCAGAGGGCTGAACGTGGGTGGACTTGCTGGCAGGAGAGAATAATGAAATCAGGCACTGCACGAAGAAATGAGAACTAATCCATATGTATTCAGCTGGATGGCTGGAAGCACTTATGAATTATGAATCGTCCTGGTTGCTTAGTTGGCTGAAGGGGGTCCCCACTCCACATTAGCCTTGCTCAGCTGAACTGTATGACAAAAAAGTGACGCTGGTTTATGAGGGGTTGCCAGCTTTAGTAATCCAGCCATCTTTTTATAAGGAAGATTAAAATGGTGGAAGCCCTGTGCATATTTAAATAAGTCAAAAGCAGGCAGCAGCCTCTTTTCCATTTCTGGTATTTTTTGGGTACTTTTCATTACAAAGACTGAGGATTTTCAAAACAAGCATTCATGTATGAGCTTTCAGAAGCATATTTTTTCACATTTTTAGTATGATGATAATTTTTTTCCCTCTCCATGGTAAAGGGCAAAATCTAGCAATGCAGCAAAAGGTGCCTTTACTAACAAGAAATATTGTTCAGATAAAAGCTATAAACTGATGATATACTTAAATCTGTAATGTCAGTCTGTAATCACAATATAAGCTTTTAATAAATTATTCCTTAAAGAATATAATCACATCCATATTTCAAGATTTAATCATGCATTTTTATTTTTAACTGAAGTGCAATCATTTTACTAGCAAGCTGCAGCTGTCCTTTTAGCATCAAATCAAAAGCACGACACATTGTATCGTGTATGCGATACCAATCACAGCAAGTAACCACCTCTGCTGTGCAGCACTCAGACTGCTTCAGGGCGTCCTTGGTGATTGCTGGCTGTAACACTCTGCAGCAGCCAGGATTCCTAAAATAAAAGTGCAATCTTTGCTCTAAAATTATTTCCTTTCTCCGACTGCCTTCATTAAGCATTATCACCCTCGCTCGGCATGACGTCACGAGGCTTCCTCGGGTGCACGGCAGGGGGGCAGCCTGTGCTGCATTGCTCCCCTGGCCTCTGCAGCAAGAGCTGATGGGTAGGGAGAGGCAGTGCTCTGCACACAGCCCATGCAGAGCCCACGCAGGGCCTGCAGCTCCCGGCTCACCCAGGCTGCCAGATCAGCATTGTTCACCACAAAAATCATGCCTCACTGGCCAGGCACAGCTCCAGCCGCTGCTCAGCATCGTCCAGATGGGACTTCTGATCAGCCCTTTGGCTGTAAGACCACACGAGAGCAAATGAAGTTGTGAACTCACCTTAGCTCCTTAAACGCGTGATTTTGCCAGATGGCCATCTAAACAAACCAAAGATGGGGTGCTATCTGCTCAGACTGTGCCACCATCACCTCTGCCATCTTCTCTTGCAGCAACCTGCCATGCTCTGCCAGTGTGAATGTCCCACAGTAAGGTCTCACTTTCTGGGTTACTCATCCAGTTTAAATACTGCCTTACGGGATACAGAGAGGAGTGGGATGTGAAGGATGCTGGATGCCCAAGAGGACATTCCTACAGCACTGTGGCACAGACAAAGTCCCTGGCTCACGGCATCTCCACCAAACCTCACGCTAACCAAGAGGTACAAAAGCCTTTTTGAAAATCCTAAGAGAAACCTTAATGATGGAGAACGAGCGGCAGCAAAAATGAAAACGGAGTATGAGAAAGTCCATGGGAGTTAAGGAGAGCTCTGACCCTACCATTCCTCACAGTGAGAAGAACCAGGCACAAACACGTGAGCAATCCCACAGACTTACAGTGAAGCACATGCTGAGACATTTCTCTGGATCAAGGCCTTTATCTTTACAAGGAAAACACCATAATCAGATGACCACACAAACAACTTTGAAGCAACATTGAATCGGTTGCGGTTTCTACACAATCACGCCTTTCAGACAAATAATCCCAAGTGGTGGACAAACATTTGAGAAAAATGCCTTTACCTCACAACTGGCTTCATAACGTACAAAGGGCGGCTGCTGCCTTTTCACAGAGGCACAAAGCAATTAAATGGCCTCCACAAGGTCACACAAGCCATCTGCAGTGGAGATGAGGATAGATAAAAGACCTTGGGAGCCTCATATCTGATCTTTAACCAGAAATCTGGCCCATTCATCTTCTCCAGCAGCCTTAATCTTCCTCACTTCTCCAGACTTTTAATCAGCAACCTTTTATAAATGCAGACAGCAGCATTACAATCAACTGCTGCAAGGCCTGTTGCTGGCAAACCCAACCGAGACACCCACAGTGCAATGAGAATACCCACACACTTTGCAAAGTTTATTGCAATTTACCATCTAAATGATGCTGGCACCTAAGCAGGATTCACTTAATTACATGATGCCCTTTTAAAAACAACACAGTTCAGCATGGACAAAGGCATGCTGATAGTGCACTAAGTAATCATGTTGTCTTCACTGCTCATGGTGGGTATTGGGGATTTTTCCTGAGCTTCTCTTGATGTCAGCACGCTCTAGAGCAACACTGTTTCCTCTGAACTGCTTTGCCATTTGCCTGCGGCGCCTGCAGGGAGAAAGCACATTGCTGCCTCTCTGCACAGATCAATGACTGATGTCATGTGCAAACCTCTGTAACAAACCCTTCATTAAATCGATTTGACAGCAAAGGGTAAACCAAACAGATTGCACGCTAGCAATGAGAAAATACCAAATGCTCTGCCATTAAGCAAACAGAAGTGTTGCTGCTCTAAAGAGCTCGTGCATGAGCGCAGCACGACCCTCAGCTCCACAATTACAATAATGCCCATCAGCAACATGTGGACGTTTGCTGTTATTTTCATAATTAATAACCATCTCAAGAAATAAGCACTGTTAACCTTGCTGTACAGACAGGAACACAAGGATATGTGCTTGCACACACAAGGACATACATGGGAGGGGATGCCCACCCTGACTTGAGCATTTCTTTTACCTTTAAAAGGGATAAAATTAGGAAATGGCCTGGGGACTTCCTTCTCTCTACCCCACAGGGCCCTGCGATCAGCACATTCAACTGAGGAAAACCAAATACATATGGAGATACAGCTGATCCTCCCTGCAAGTCACAGAGATCTAAAACCATCTGGAGGGTTGTGTGAGAAAAAGCCACCTCATTGCATGGAGTTTTCCTGTTTTGCATGCTCTGAAGTAACTGCAGAAGTCATCTGAACTAAATTAAGTCTCCCAGAAATTGAATCATTCTTTGATTACCAGCAGTGACCATTTTTCGCGTATTCTCTGGTAGAGGGAATCACATTTTCTTTCCAGATTTCCAGTTGTGCGTGTGTGTGGTAATTTCCTTGATTACCATCGGGAAAGTTCACTCACAGTTCCCCTCTTGGCTGCCGGAGCCACATGCTCACTGCTCATATTTTCTCTGCACTGGCAGTTGCTCTATTTGCTTCTACTTCTTCAGCTGCAACAGAGGGCTCATGCCAGCCCTGGTGCAAGGCTCTGCAAGGACACAACTGTGCTGACCTCTGTAGGCACATGGGAGGGCGGTGGCATTGGCACCAAGAGCATGACAGCTTGTTCAACCACTCAGCACCAGTCTTTCACCAGACCCAAATCAAATGCTCTGCAGATGAAACGTTCTCGCCTTAATTTTTGTGTAGAGGAAGAAAATTTGGCCCAATTTATGATGGGAATTGCCAGATTTAGCAGCCTGAGCACATCTGGAGCATCCTGGTTTCACAGCCACTGTGTGTGGATGTGGGGTGGAGCCCCAGGCGATACTGGGTGAAATTGGAAATCTCCCCAGTGCTTCAATGTGGAAAACCCCACCTTTCTGGCTCCAAAATGACTCTCTTCCTTTCCTAGGAAAGTTAGGGAGAGTCACACAGAGGGTACACACAGTTCCTGGCCTTTCCAGCCCCTCACTGGCTCCAGTGACAGTCCTGTTGTTATTCCTGTTCCTATTCCCCTCTGGAGTGCACCATCAGAGGTGTTCCTGGCGCTTTACAGGGAGAATAAAACATGTATCTGCTGCTGATGTAAATCCTTTGAAGTCGATTTATACCAGCTGAGGTTCCCTGAGGCCAAGAGTCTTTATGCAAAGAGGCTGCATAAAAAAAAGTTTCAGTCATTTGCAGGAGCTGAGGGCAATTTCAAGATAAAAGAGCTGCTGAGATGCTGCAGGGCTCCAGCCTGGAGTACCAAGGGAGAGCGGGGTTCCACCCCACACTTTGATGGAGGAATTTCAGTGCAGATCTCCACTGTATAAAAATGTTTATAAACTCTGTTCCTGGCGACCCACCCTTCTGACGCAAACATCACATCCCTCCCTCTTCCACAGCTCCTAGAAATCCTTAGAACAAAAGGACTTGTGGTACGAGGGTTACTTTTGCCTTTGATTTCCAAGCAAAGGCAGCCAGGCTGAATCCTTCTCAGCTTAATTGCCCAGATAAATTACTTCTGTTTCAGATGCACAATTAAGCTTTGATGTAACTCCATTCATTTCAGCAGCTCTTCTCCTGGGAATAATTGGACACCCAGCACCTGGAGCTGGGAAGAGGTGACACTCATCTACCTGTGTGACGGAGCAGGAACAAGAGTCCAGCCGGAAATTATTTACACACAGGAGGGAAATTACTCATCCATGTATATGGCAACCAGGTCAAACAGCAAATGTATAATGCTTTTGTCTGGACCCCTGGTTGCCCAAAGGATGTGGCGCTTGTGCAGTACTGCAGATTTTAAAAAAGACGAGATTAATCTCATTGCCTGTGCTTGTGAAGCTGGAAGAAATATTTGTAAATACCCAGTCCTCTCTTCCTGACACAGATACCTCGCTCCTGTACTGCACAGAGTTGCCTAACCCCGAACTGGACAAAACTCCTGGAGGTTAGGGTTTTGCCTGAGAATAGGGTGGGATCCGAGTGTCCCAGGACAGCAGTTAGTACCAGACTTGGACACTCTGCTCAGTCCCAAGATGGGCAGGGAAGCAGATCTCTTGCACTTGATTGCCTTGTAACTTGCCTTGCAATTTTTCATTATCCTTTTTCCCCAAAGTATATTTCAAAAACCTGCTGATTTTACAGGCCTAGGGAATTTCATTTATTGTTTTCATAAAAAGTTTGCAAGTCAAAAGAGTTAAAATGCTCTGATTTACAGGAACCGTCACACCATCCTTTATCTATGCTTTCCTGAAGTTATATCACTTGCCAAAAGGACTGCATCGAACAAATTCGCAGCTGTCCTTGTAACTTCATAATTTCTATTGATTTTCCTTTTTAAGCAGTCACATGAAGGACGACAGGAAGATGCATTTAAATGTTTAAAGAACACAATCAGCCTCTTTCACACTGATGTGTACTAAAGGAGAAAGTTTTCAGCCATATTTCCGTGCCTGGAGAAAAGTGGACTGGTTGCAGTCAACCATCATTCATTAAAAAAAATCAAATGCTTTTGCAACTCCTTCTAGTTCTTGTTTCCTGAAACAATATAGTTTTTAATGCGCTAGAAACTATTTTTAATGACATACAAAGTACTATTTGTTTTTTTAGGTTTTTTGTTTTCCCTTCAGCTTATTTTTCAAACCATAAAGTAAACACAAGGTTATGAAATCTCCAATTTCACATCAAAGGAGAGTTGATTTATATATATGTTCAAAGGAAGACTTTAAAGGAGTAGCGCCATGACCAACTTGTTGGCCTTATGTTATTAGAATAATTTTAAAATCCACAATGTAAATGCTGATAAATAAATAGCATGTTGCCGTAAATCAGCATGTGGCTGCTCAAGAAAGCAATAACATCTATCTGATGCAGACAGAAAAATATTCAGATTTTACCTGCAAAGTTTAGCATTTCTCAAAGAAGCAAAACCCTCCCTTGGGTGGGACGAATTCACGCAATACAGGACTTGAAAAGTGATAAAGTGGAACATGAAGCAGGAGTGTTATCACGCATACATTTCCAGACAAATGAGACTTGCAATATGCACATAGTGTTAAAATGGCGGAGCGGAAAAACTCTCTATAGGATCCTGCCCAAGGAAAGCACTGTGAATTAGCTCTGCTTAGAAACGATACTGAATTTCCTTGTTTAAAAGCAGGCTTGGGGCATGTTACTCATTTGCTGGGAAATGGTAAGGTAGAAGAACACCACCACCATCACCACCCTCCACCCAATGTTGGGAATTAGTAAGGTCATGGAGAAACCACTCCATTTAGTTCCTGAAGATGAATGTGTCATGTGTTCATAAGGTGTGCCTGCGTGAGTTTTTGTTGGCACATGGAGAAAATGCCTGCCATACCCTGCAGGGCCAAATCTGCTTGCCACCTCTTTGGTCAGGGCAGTCCTGCAGCATCTACTGCTGATGAATTCAAGTCTTGGTGTATCTAATACCATTGTGTTTAGCATCCAACAGCCTTAAGTTGAGATTTACATTTGTTTGGATTGACATGAAATACCAAGACTGAGACAATTTAAGATCTTGCACTGTGTGGTGTGACAATGCTGTCTGTCTCCCAGTGGAAAAAACACAACAGAGGGGTATGGCCCACTGCAGTGTGAACTGAAGCTTTGGGTTCCTTTGGAAGAGGCTCAGGTCAGTTTCTGTTTCATCCATAATGCTCTTCCTATACTTAAGAATAGGCCTTTTCTAGCCAATTAGTATATGAAATCAGATCTGGAGTCTACGCATCAGCTTATTCTACTTTTTATGAACTTCCTCATTGGTAAATACCAAACTGCACACAGCAGGATGTCTCGACCAGACCAAAGTTCAGCAGCAGCCCCCTAGAACTGCACCCTCTCTCCACCACCAAAAGCTGTATTCAGTAACATAAAACAAAAGACTGCAAGGAAGAAGGATCACACAAATGGCATGTTACAAACAAAGGGTAACTCCTGAGACTAGTACCACCTTGTCCAGAGTACTTGAGTGCAGCATGGTGAGCATTCATATCAGTTTTTCATTTCAGTGCTGATTTTATTCTTCACTCAAGTGAGAGCTGAGTCAATAAAACAAAAAACAAGCACCAACACTTGTTCTGAAAAATCATTTTATAGAATTTTACCAGGTGGAAAAATGTTTGTCGTGTTAACCACAGAAGGAAAATCAGGAATAAGAGATGATGAGTACCAGCCCAAGCTGAAGGCTAGGAAGCAACAACAGCAAAATTAAAACCTACAGCAGCTTGTTTGTTGACATAAAGTTGATTAAAGAAAGACTTGATGCAGCTGACAACATCTGTGGCCTTGAGAACAGATAGAGCTTCAGAAGGTTGCAGATCTCAGACCAAAATCTTCTGTCAGTCACACCCGTGCAAACCACACTGATGAAGCCTCGGGTGCCAAAGGAAGCCAAACAACTACGTAAAAAGAGCCCACAAACCAGAGAGCCTCCCCAGCCACTCATCCCTGCCAGGGCAGGCAGAGAGCAAGCAGAGGCACCCCTGCTCCTGCGGGGCTCAGGGCTGAACCATGAGACGCTGAACACTCAGATGAATGATGCCTGGATTATATTCTCAACCTTCCACAGAAAAAAAACAACAACCCAAAACCTGAGAGGGAAGCACATTTGTCATTTAGCAAGAGAGCAATACAATTAAACACGGGATTTTGTTAATAGTATGAAGCAGCAATTTAAATTTAATTTAGAGTCAGGCTCTGCAGACATCATTTAGGTAAATCCAGCTGGGGTTTTACCTGAGTAGGAGAACAGGCTTTGAAAAATTCAAATAACTTTGTGCCCTGAGATGACTCTTCCAAGATGCCCATAATGAGAGAAATTCTGGCAACTTTTAATTGACAGAAGTCTATTTGCTTCAGAAAACACAGGATAAAGAGTAAGTCCTGTGGAAGAAGCCAGTGTAGCTCTGCAATACAGCACTCCCCCTAAGAAAATGTGGCAGTTGGTCCCGCTGAAAAGAAAATTAACCTAATGCAAGCACCACAACCATATGGAATACACTAATTAATGTAAATATATTTAAATGAAAAATCCTTCTCACATAGAGATAGGCAAATGATTTGCAGAATAATTTTTATGCAGTTTTTGCCCAGCTGTGCTAAACTAGCAGCAAGGTGAGGCACTTCTCGTTTATTTGCTTTAAACACAGAGCAAAGGCTTTAATCAGAGGAATCTCTCCCTCTAAGAGCTCTGAAGGATGAGCTTTCAAACCAGTACACCTCCACAACATGTTTTGGCTTTGATAACACAACACCTTTCAATTAAATTTCACTTAGTGCAAATATTTTGATCATCAGCTGCCCCACCAAAAGCAATTGCTCTGCACCTGGGTAAAAAAAACGAGGAGTCTGGAGTCAGGCTGTGAAAATCAGCGTGGTCTGCAAAATAAAGATCTGGATTAGAATTGCCCTTGAAATCCTTCATAGCCCACTCCCATCCTAAGTGATGCTTCTCCTCTGAGATTTAATGCATCTCCAGCAACCTCACTTCCCTTCCAGAGAGGTCACTGCTCCGAACAGTTAGTCACTCTCTAGTCCTGCCCTCACATTGTGATTCATTTTGAACCTGCCTTTGAGTTATTATTTATTTAAGCCCCACCCTAATGTGTTATAACGTAAAAGTCTGAGAATGCAGAACTTTTAAACATTTCTGCTTATACTTGGATGTGATGGGTTTTAAGGACAAGCGAGAGGGTTCTAGGCACCCTTGCGTCCTGGAGAATGAGAGCTCCCCAGAAAGGCTCCTGGGAAGATATATTTGAACCAAAATTCAAATCCTGAAGACTTCATCTCTGCTGTGGCTACCTGTATGTGCACCACTAGCACATAAGCTGCAGCTCTGGGATCACCATCATCTGGGTTTTTCCCACCCATTTACTGCAACAGCCCAAGAGGATGTGAAAGCACTTGCCATTTAAAGTCACCTTGCTCTAGAAAGGATCTCCAGTGGTGGCACTGGCTCCTAATACGGTACTGGCGCTTTTCACAGACAATGGTGCAGCTCTCCAATACTTCTTTTTTTTTAAATGCTTGAATCAGTTTAGCTAACATATCTGGAACTGAGAGCCCATAGGGCTTGCAAGACCAATATATCAGACTGTTAAATAAGCCTGTCCACGTATGGCCCCACTATTCCACCCCACTCTTAGGACATATTTGACACAACCAAAGTGATGTACTTTAGCGGTGAAAGAACAAGGCAGGAGGAATGGGATGGATACAGAGATAGCTACCCTAAAAGTCCATTTACGGTAATGAGAACTGATACAGAAATGACTCGGACCCAGCTCCTGTCTCTTGAACACCCATTAAGAGCTTTGAGGGGTTTCACAGTCTGGGCCAGAGCCACCAACCAGAGCTGGCTCCTGCTTATCCAGCAGGTCTCACTGGAACCTCCTGTCCACCACTCCCTGTTAAAAAACCTAGCTCCCACATCACACAGAGCTTTGCCTTAAGAAATACGGTGCCCTGTCCTCTAGAACAAGAACATCCTCAACACAAATAAAATGCCATTAAATAGAAAAAAGTTTGTGTGAATATTCCCAGCCTCAGGTATCAACAGCTCCTACCACAGTTCTCATTGAGCATAATGATCACTCAGTGTCCTGCTCTGCAGACAGCAGTTGCACATTCAAGAAACAGTTAAGTGCTGTGGAGCGCACCAACGACGTCAAACCTGACACAGGCAACAGTGTGCGCATTAGGGCTCTGCAGGGACCAGCTCTGCAGGGACTGCTGTGGAGCAATGCCAGGGGCTGCTCCGACCAGCCTGCCGCACTCTGGAGAGCTCTCCCAAGTACTTGGTTGTGGAGCTCTGTTTCCGTAACACAAGTCCCCGGGTGAGGGGAATACCGGTGTGCAGCTGGGGAACCATGTGTTGAGCTCAGTGATTCATCCTGGCTTGTAAAAACAGGAGACATGGAAGTCCCTTTGTCTTGCTGGCTGCTGCACAAGCGAACAAGCCTCTCTTTGTGCAGTGCTCAGCTATTTTAAAGCGTATTAAACAAAGGAAGTTACAGCAAAAGCAAGTGAAAGACTAAACAGCTCGGCCCCACTTAAGAGAAACATCACGTACGAAGAGGACAGGGTTTGGGGCTGCTGGACTGGCAGGAGACGAACAAGCAAGCGTGAAGGCTGTGCAGCCCGGCACATACACTGCTGGCACTTGGCCTGCACCATGGACATCAGGAGTTTACATTAGTGTCCAAATGTTTATTTAGCCACTGTCTACTGAAAGCTAGGTGCGGCCTTGTTCTTCTTTTCAGACCAAAATGCCCTTTGAAATACAAGCAAAATGAAATCAGTTATGTTTATCTTAGTAGCTTCTGGCTCACGAGCAACCAGGATAGCAGCATGAAGCCCTGCCATGCTGCTGCCCTAAGCTGACAGCTGAAAATGTCCTTGGGTGGCAAGATCGAAGCTGCATTATTCAGCATCTGTAGTAGTGGAGATGTCTTTACGAGTTGAAATAACAGACTTTAAGGATCTACTCTGCAATGTTTGCAGCTGCACAGGCAGTGCTGGCAGGGAAGGGTTCCCCATGGAACAGTACAGGGACAGAAACAGGTTCCAAGAGCACAAGACAGGTGTCCTGATAATAACACCTCTGTCTACTCAAAATTAGAATATCCCCACGGACCACAAATGACGTTATCTGTCCATAGACTTACTTGATGGACTGCAAAAAGCTCTAAGTAAGACTGGTCTAATTTAAGGAGATGGCAAGGCGCTCCTTAGGTCCATTCAGATATATCCATTTTACTTGTGATCTGGGCTGCATCCCACAAGGACAGGAATGCAGCTCTTGAGAAACAGTGTTTTCTCCATCCCTCATTTGTATAATATTACTGCCCCATGAAAACTTGGAGCTGGCACAATCAGCATTTCAGCTGATTCAGGGATGCACTGAGCATGTTCTCCCCCAAATCTGAAATGCTATATTAGGTAATAGAGCTGAGGGGGTCCTGTGCTTCTGTCTGCAGGACAAGTAAGGCTGTGGACAGCTGCCTAATGCCAAATGCAACATTACAGGGTGGCCTCCAAGTGAGAAAATATCCCCTCTTTATCAGCAGGGCCACGACTCACAAATCCTTCTGAGACACAGCAGTTGCCTGAGCTGAAAGCTAGACGATAAATGCAGAAAAAAAGAAAAACACAGAAGAATATATATATTACAATAATGCATGATCTGCTTCTACGGGCAGCACTGAATGTCCACAGAACTCCGTTTCACTGCAAAGCTGCAGTGCCCTACTCTGCTCACAAAAGCAGATCAGTGTAATGGGAGGAAAAAAAATTCCCTTCATGTCAGTTGCATTCTCTGCAACCAAGTAGCTTTCCAGCTAGTTTTGTTCTCTAGTTTACAAAGTTAAGGGCACTGTGCATGGTCAGTTGTTCTTTAGCAGAAGCCTGCAGCTGGAGCAGCAAGGGACTCAGGCTGGACAGGCACTGCTCTAGCAGTGCGTCACGACTCACGGATGCCAACAACAGCACACAGAACTCTCTTCTCCTCTTTGCCAGTTTTATGTCTGATCCTTGCTCATAAGACTGTAGGGTCCCACTGAGCAAGTGGCACTGCCCTCTTGGCTCACGCTGATGTCAATGCAATCAGCCTGGTTAGCTCACAGTAAGATTAGCTACTCATTTCCTCACTTCTCCTGTAATTAATTCACGTCTTAAAAGAGTATGCACATGTTTTAACTGATATTTTCTGAAAACCATCAGCTTACAGCCAGGATACCATCCTGTATGGCGCTTCCCCTCAGCGATTCCTTTGCGATGCAGGACTTATGAGAATCACCCTGTGCACACGCATGCCGAGATCCTCCCTCTCTGCCTGCCGTTGTTGCAACTCTGGATTTTCTAAACTACGTCTGTCAGGAAGGAGACAGGAAATTCGAGTCACACTTGCAACAGCTGTGCCATGCCTACTATCAGTCTCAAATGACGTAGTTTGGCTTGGGTGGCGCGGCGCCAGGAACTCGGTGAGAGTGGAGGTCAGGAAGATAGGTCACTGTTTATACTGCTCTTGCACTTGGGAGCATGCTGAGCCTATTTGCTTTCTTCCTATCTATACTGTTTCTCTTTCCGTTTTTCTTTAATAACGAGCAGCCCAAGCATCCTGTTTTCAAAACATCTGACTGTTTTGCTATTTACTGGTGACAAATTTAAATGCCTTTGACCGAAGTGGGCAGCTGACTGGGATACAAAGGGAAAAACCTGACCAAGTAAGGACTGCTGCAGCCTCCTCCTGAAGATGTTTTCACATCTGCAACCTGACAGTTCCTTGTACTGAGATTACACGTCTGCCACCAAAACCTGAAAACCACAAACCCCCAAACTAATTTGTGTAAGTATTTACTGCTGATGAGGAAAGGAAAGCAAGATGTGAGGCCATTTTATGCTTTTCTTTCACAGATGAAAACGATACTGGAAGTTGACCAAAATGTGCAGACATTTCAGAAACTGGTTATGAGAACTTTTCGAGAACCTTTTGCTCGACCCAGCCATAAGACATCTGCACACAAAGGGATCACAACTTCTAATTACTACAATAAGTAACTTAGTTAAGTCTTTTACCTTCACGAGTCCAGATTTAGCACTCGGTGAAAAAAAAATTACATCTCAAAACAAAGGGCATC
This sequence comes from Tapera naevia, assembly GCA_033556795.1. Taxonomy (NCBI): domain Eukaryota; kingdom Metazoa; phylum Chordata; class Aves; order Cuculiformes; family Neomorphidae; genus Tapera; species Tapera naevia. Next base: position 177,527 of record JAUMJJ010000198.1, on the reverse strand, counting down.
AGTGTCCATATCAGAGACGCAGCCTTCTCTGCAGCCTAAACCTTTCTCAACTTTCACCCTGGCTTCCTTCAACACAAATTCAGAAAAAAAATGATATTACTTTCTTGAAAGATCAGTCTATAAAACTTTTATTGCTTCCTTTGCCCCTGCATGTCGTGGTAATCACAACCAGAGGAGGAAGCTGAAATAACAGGAGATTTCTTTGCTCAACTTTTTCTATAAAATCACTTTATGATTCAGCATTTCCGATTTCATTAATTGCCAATTAGGAAAAAAACAGTAATAATTACATCGGGTTTCTGCAGTACAACACAGAATTGGGTTTAACCACTGCATCTGGTCAAAGGCACGGCTGCAGCAGGCACAAACCTCATCCAAAGAGGGTGCGGGCTCAGGCGGAGACTGCATGACCTGCTCCATTGTCAAAGGCACGGCTGCAGAAGGTACAGCCCTCAAGCAAAGAGAGTGCAGGCTCAGGCTGGGACTGCATGATCCGCTCCACGCTGCCATAAAGCGCAGGTGCAGGAACTGCGCTTTGAAAAGACACAGCAGGGGCTGGGGAGCCGCCAGCCCGTCTCGGAGGTGTGAAGCCTCCTTGGGCAGCCAAGCGCTGGGATCCGAGCGGCCCCCGAGCCAGGGAGCACCTCCCATTCAGCGGCAGCCGCTCCAGCAGAGCCACAGCTGCCTTGAGGAGATAGATGCTGGAGCGCAAAGTATCCGCGACGCTGCGGCTCGGCGGGATGAGAACAGCACCTTCCAAAAAGTTGCAGAGAAGGGCGTGCAGCGTCGCGTCCCGCTCGCTTTCCTCTCTACTGCTCTTCAGTTACTCCCAGCACTCCGCTCTCGCTCCGGAATCTCTGACTTTTAGCACGGTGTACTTTTTTTTTACTTTATTTTAGCACTTTACTCCTCGCAGAACATCTCAAAACTCCCCGTTCGCTCACGGTGCATTAAAAAACGATAAAAAAACCCGGTCCTGGGCGGCGGGCGAGCAGCTCCTCTCCTCGCTCATTCCCTACACACCATCTCCCGACTTCGCACCCTTCTCATGTGCTGGCAAGCGGTTCCGAGCCAGCCCACCACATGAAAAACAAAATTAAACGCTTACCGAAAGACAAAGCAGCAATAAAACAACGCACCATAATGTTAGTGTTTGCCATTATTACAGACAAACAACAATGAAGATAATTGACTTCTGAGTGATAATTTGTTAAATGCGGGCGTTTTCACAGTGTTTTTCGTAACATCGGCTCCGAAGGGGCCGGCGCTAACTGAAACCTCTTTTAACTTCTCAAGAACGAGCCTGGCGGTAGGGATCGCTCGTCCCGCCGTGCCTCTGCGGGGGAAACCCGCACCTCCTTCCCCAGGAGTAACTTGGAATTGCTGTCCCGTACAGATGCGCAGACAGGGCGGGCATCCCGCTGCCGTGCCCCGCGCAGCTCCTCCGGCTCCGCATCCCGCCGGCTCCGCATCCCCCCGCCGCTTGGCTCACCTTGTTGGATGCCATCTCGCTCACGGAGCGGTAGGTCTGGATGGTCTCCAGCTGGTCCAGGCACCAGTCGAGCTCCTCCAGCGTCTCCATGGCCAGCTTCTGGTAGGGCTCCTCTGCGAAGAGGCACACGGACATGTAGTCGGGCTGGCGCGAGGGCCGCCTCTCCATGGCGGGGCCGCCCGAGCCGCCGCCAACGCCGCCGGAGGTGCCGCACCGCTCCCTCATCACGCGGCCGCCGCTGCGCTGCCCGAGCCGCCGGCGAGGGAATCCCCGCCCGCCGCCGGCTCCCGGCACGGCCCTGCCCTACTCCCCGCCCCGGCCCCGCCCCGCGGCACGGGCGCTGCGCGGCCCCGGGCAGGGCTGGGTAGCGAGCAGTGCCGGGGGCGCGGGGTCTGCGTCAGGCCGGCCGGGACCCTGGGTCCCCGGCGCCAACGCCCTGCTCCCCAGCTCTGCCCGGTCCCGCTCTCGAACACTCTGCTCCTCAGCTCCGCTTGGTCCCGCTCCCCAATAGCCCTGGTTCCCAGCCCTGCCTTGTCCTGCTCCCCAACCCCACAAGTTCTGCTCCTCAGCCCCAACACTGTGTCCCAGTCTTGCCTGTTTCTCCTCCCCAAGAGCCCTGCTTCCCAGCCGTGCTAGCCTTGCTCCCAATACTGCTGGGCCTTTCTCCCTGCCAGCACCTGTTCCCCAACACCATTTGGTCCTACTCCCCAGCCCCACCTGGTCCTGCTTCTTAATTCTTCCAACCCCTGCACCCTACCAGTCCCTGGTCCCCAACCCCACCTGGCCCTGCTCACCACCACCAGCTCTACTCCCTGACCCAGCCATCCCTACTCCCCGTCAGTCCTGGCTCCCTGACCCTGCTGGCCCTCGCTCCCCACCAGCCTTGACCACCAACTCCACTAGCCCACCACCTGCTCCCCAGTGCCACCCACCTGTGCTCCCCAGCAGGCCCTGCACCCCAAGTCTTGCCAGCCCTACTCCGCAACCCTGCCAGCCCCTGCTCCCACCAGCTCTGCTCCTTGACCCTGCCAACAGTACAACGTGCTTCTGAGCAGCTCTCGGCATAAAAGTTAAGGTTTACATAAGTGGATACAGTGAATCATAAAATCTCCCCATGAATGTAACTGCTTCTCATAATACCAGTGACATATGCTTACCCCATAAATCTGTCAAAGGTAATAGATTCAGCATTTCTAAAGGCACTGACTGAGCAGGTAACAGCGACATCAGAGGTCAAGATTGCTATGATTACACTCAGCAAAGTTCCTACTGTATAGCACATATGCCCCATACATGCATCTGCCACTGCCTGCCCTGTCAAATGCTCAATGGGACTACAGTCCTGGGGGCAGGGGGAAGGAAAGGCACCTCCTGTCAGCATCTGCCTTCATAAGGATAGGTGCTCTTCATCAGTCACCACAGCCACCAAGCAATGTACTTCATTAAGAAGTATTGTATAGAGACAATACGTTCAATATCTGAAGTCACACGGCAGAAAATAAATGCTGACAAATGAACTCGCAGGGAACACTTGGCACAGGCATATTTTACAGATTCAGTAAATCTGAATCTTTGTGGCATTGAAAGTTAATTCTTTTTCTGTGCTCACAAACCTCCAAACATGGCAAGTAATCTCATTCTTGCATACTGCTGTGATAGATATTTCAAAAAGCAGGTGGAAGTAGCCAAAACACACCGACTTGGGCGTATTTTCCTTTCTGACATGCATATTCTCTACGAACTACTTGATTATGTAAATTAGTTGACCTGCAGGGGCTCAAATTCCTTGTAATAGGAAATGTTTGCATTGATAAAACTAACACGGGCTAAATCATGATTTTAAGAATGGGAATAAAACATCTCCTCAGACAAAGTAAAGAGGAGCTGACCATATGTTTAAATAATGAACTGCACTGTTATTGAATGTGTTCTCTTGCTCCAAGGCTTCTCAGGAAGCAGGACCACGGCACACAACCACAGTGTGAGCTGCATGTGCATTCCTGTAGCAGGAGAAGGAATAGGCTCCCCGTGGCACGAGACCCTGATTTAAGCCCTGTGGGGGTTTCCAGCCTTGCCCAGAGCCAGGGTTGCAGGCCCTGTTGCCCCTGTCACCTCAATTCAAGTTCTCACCCCCCAAAGAACCACTGGGGCAATCCAAGACCAAGAACAGAAATCTGCAGTTGATGTTGGAGGACTTATTTTCCCCAGAGCTGATGAAAGCTCCAGGCTATTACCTTACTTTGTAATCTGAGTTTTGTGTAGGGAAGCAAAAAAAATCCTAGACCAAGGAATGATGTTACAAATTAAGAGCAATATGAATTAGGAAACTTCAGGGCTTAGGTATAGAGCAAGAGGGTTTGGCTACTGCCAGCTCTAAATACTTTAAAATTTTACTTTTAGTTTTCAGAATTTGACATACATGTACAATGAGTGTTTTACACGTTGTAATGTTTTTCAGAATTTTTATTGGGGTAGGTCTGGGCAGCTGTGCACAATGCCCCTTCTTTCCCACTGCTGTTTAGCAGCTTTCAGGCTCCATTTCAGTGAGGATTCCTGAAAGATTCCTGCAGGGATCCCTTCAGCCTGCAGCCTGTTTTCCTCATGTAAATGTACAAGCATTATCACTTGCTTAGGCCTTTTCAACAAAAATATTTAGAGGTTAGATTAAGGATTTTAATCCAGATGTTTTGAAAAACTGCCACTTAAAATATCTCTAGTAATTTCAATGGTAGAGTTACAGTGAAGTGACAGTAAACACTTCCGCTAAGTATCATTTTACAGAAAAAAAAGGTGAGATCTGCTACTGTTCAGAAGCTGTTTAGTGCCCAGCTAGAAGAGACATATTTCCATATAAAAGCACTGCTGACCTCTCTTTCAGAACTTGCCTCTTCTGACAGTAGGCCTGCAACTGTCCACAGCTCCATGGGAAAGGTATATCCCCTGCATCCTTGGGTACCTCTCCTTAAACTCCTCTTGAGTGTCTTGGTTTTGACTAATTAAATATTTTTTTATTTTCTTAAGGAAACGAGTCTTGTGAAATGAGGCTCTGATGGTGTGCCTCCTTCCAGGGTCTGCATGTCTTTCGGCTTCTGCAACCTCCTGCCCTCCTTCCTCAGTAATTTCTGAATCTCCTGCTGAGTTTTAGCTCCATTTGCTTGGCCAGTACTTACGTCAAAGATACCACATTCCTATGAGTTTCAAGAAAATAGACTGTCAAGTAGAAGACACTATCCTCCTCGACAGAAGGAAGACAGCCTGAGCACAACCCTTCTCAGAAACTCAGTAACTGTCTCCAAAGTTGCTTTTTAAGTGACACAGTCTAAAATAAATCAACCCGGAAACCCCAATTCATATCAAACCAGCCCTCCTTGGTATGTGCAACTCTGCTAACTCCCTGATTTTTACCTTTTGATTATTTACAAATAAATTGTGAAAGCGCTGGCTACAATGCCACAGATAAGGCTAAATTTGCACCAGGTGTTTTTGAAAAACAGCATGTGAAATTAAAATATGTACTCCAAGCCCCTAGTGAAATGTTGTGAGATAATTATCCAAAAATAAATCAGATGTGATGCCAGTTAGAAGTTGCTCTTCTACAACTGCAATAACTTTCTGTGGGAATGATCTTAAAAGGGAATAACACAAATTTTCTGTCTTAATTGTTAATATTCAAGGGCATATACACATTAATCATGTCTGAATATTTTAAAATTAACAGTACAATTTGATACTGATACAGGAAAACATACTTTATAGCAGAATCCAAGATGCTCTGAGAAGGAGCATCTCCTCCCTCCTGACATGCTGCAGCACCTTCCACCCTGCTCAGTGGTCCTGCAGCATCAGCCCCTGCAGATGGCACAGCCAGAGCTGGCTTCACCACAGACGTACACTCTCGGTAGCCCACGCCTTCTGACATGCGCTGGTGATGCTTCAGCTTCAGCAGTGCCTGCAGCAGCAGTGTTTGCGTCTGCAGAGATGGCCATGTGTGGTAAAGGAGGAGGCTGGAAGTGATGGCAGGGTTAAAATGCTAAGTGGGAAAATAGAGAAACCCTACAAAAGGAGGAAGAAAAGGAAAAGAAGCGACAGAGGAGAAAGATGAAGTGCACCGGGATTCTCTCTCTGAGTGGCATCTAGTGTTACTACAGGGATTTCAGTAAACAGCAAACAGCAGCTTAGATGCTATGTGCCATGTTCTTTCCCTGAAGCTAATGTGAGCATCCTGCTGACATCAGGAGTGCAACAACATCTGCCAAAAACACTTAAACCTCCTCCACTTACAGATTTTAATAACCTTCCTGGTGCAGCTGATGCACATGGTCGCTTACGGAAACAGTCCTGCAATTTCTGGATAGGGTCTCCTGGAATACTACATGATGCATCTTCAACTGTATCATGTTTCAGTTTATATTTGGGTGTTGCATAACCAAGCCATTACCCATAAAATTATAACCAGCATTTCCGTCATTTTTTTCTAGTGCCCTATGTGAAGTAATTCCTGAGACAGAATAAAGATCCAATTAACAAAAGGAGTTTGTTTCAGTTTTCACATGGTATCTGTGTATGACTTTCAATTCTGATGGCAATTTAGCAGGAGCTGCGGTGACATTTCATCACAAGACCTGATTTGCTGCCAGTCTGTCAGAGGACAGACTGGCTGAGCCTTCAGAAGCGGCACACCATTTAATTTTTTTCCATTGGCACTTAGAACACTTCAGTACTTCCATACAATTCATTTAGTGCAAGTATTTTGCAACAACTGCATTTTGGTATTTTTTGCCATCTGTTTCTTTTTCATCTCTGTAAGATGATGGAATACATAGGGTCTCTCACTGGAGAAGTGACTTAGCAGCTCATTTTTAGAAGCTTTTTCCCATTTACTGACTTGGCTGGGCTATCATTTTCTCATGGTGAGTGCTGCTAATGAATATGGACTTGAGGCTTCTTAAATACTTGAAAAGTGAAAGGTTTTGGAGATCATCCTCTTTTCTGGGAGTGGCTCCATGTAAGGGCACATATGCACATCATCAGAAGGCCTATGAAGTGTTGCAGATGAGAAGGAAGCTTACTACGATGAACTCTTGCTTGATGCTCCCTCACTGACCCTATCTATACATGCTTCTCTGCAGCACAGAGCTACAGCCCCTTGTTGCTGTGCATGCAAGCCCCGTGCTCACCCTCACCACCAGCAGGGCTATCTCTGAGCACGAGGCCAATGTTATCTGCAGCTGCAGCTGCAGCTGCAGCTGCACAGTCTGGTTCCCCTCTTAACCCACAAACTTGCAGTCCCCATCCTGTTATCCAAACGCACCCAGCCCCACGAGGCAGCAAGGTGGTGGTGGGACAGGGAGCAGACACCCTAGTCCCCAGGCTACAGGAGCAAATGGCTGCTTTGCCCTTGGCTTACGCAGGGTGTAAATGCAAGTTAGGAAACATTTTGAAACTAGATCCAAATGCCAAAATTCAAAGTGAGTTCTTCTCTCTCCTGACTCCCTCACAACTCTGTCTTGTCACCCTAGTCCCTTTTAAATACATTAAGACATAGCACACCTTGCTTCTGGCAGCAAGTCTAAAGGCTAAAAAGTTTAAAGTGTGGCCAAAACACCAGATCCTGGACAGGTGAGTTTAAAAAGCTGAAGTTTTCTTTGCTCAGTAGAATATTGCAAGGGCCTAATAACTCAGTTTTCTATGATCTAGCAGGATAATATTACAAATGGTTAGTATCTCGTGAACAGATTGTCCAATTTCACCCATGAGAAACATTGAATGCAAATATTTGCAGGCATCTTTACAAACTCAGCTCTCCTCAACTCTTAAAGATCAAATTCTGGACTGACTGCACTGGAAAAAGACAATTCCTAATTCCACAAAGAAAAGGAATAGTTACTTCTAATAGACTGTAACTTCGCTCATAAACCTTAGGCATTTAGTGTTTAAGATTCAAACACCCTCCCAACATTCTCTATCAAAAATGGCTGCTGTAAAATTAAAAGAGAAACTTTTACAATGAATGTTAAAAACTGAGGCATTGCAGATTACAGCAATCTTCCCAACTTTAACACAGCATAACCTATTCCACATATAAAGCCATTTGTTTACAGTGCCAGTAAGACATCACCTGGGTTATTTACCTTTAATTACATCCTGGCTGCAATAAATTGCAGCTATTTATAATTATAAACTTCTTCAACATTTAAGGCTGTCCTTCCACAAGCACTCCGTGCCCAGCTCCAGTCTGCCTTGGTAGCAACAATTTGTCTGAGACTCAAGGGACAGCCCCTGAGGTCAGCAAAGTGTCTACTTTACAGTGACTGCAGATGATTTAATAAAAAATATTATCACTCTATCTTAACATTACCTCAACAACAATTGAGACTACGTTCATTTACAAGTAAAATTAATAAGAGCAGTTGCTCACTTTTGCCTTGGAAAGGCTTTAATACTGGATCTGTTCCCAAATCCAGTATGTACAACGTGGCAACAGGCAGGCACTGAAATAAGTGTTCCCCAAATGTTTAGCAAACTGATAAAATTCAACAAAACCTGAAACAGACAAACACTCATAAGAAAGAAAAGAATAAAATACAAGTATTAGAGAAGAAAATGCTTCCTAACTCCCACTAGTGACAGGGAAACAAATGGTCAATAATCAGTAATTTTGGTGAACTGAGCTCCACTAGGCTCTTTAGGTGAGCTGGGGCTTTTGAAGTCCTCATGTCCTTGTAAGGGAACACATAAATGTTTATCCTGGTGCATGAAACTGCTTGCAGGCACCGAAAACTCTGCTTTAGGAAATGTTTGAAAGCACACTCCTAGGCTCTTGTAGAAATGCTTGAAAATAACAGTGAGGGTGCAATTCTAAAATGTAGGCACTTCTCAGTGTGAATCAACGGGGCACAACACCTGTGCCAGAGGTTTTAGGCACATTTGAATATTCTGCCTATTTGCAGATATTTAAAATAATTTACAAAGTAAGAAAAATAAAGTGGAAGCCCATTCAGATATGGATATTTCTTAAAAATTGAAACAATATACATTGAGTATTTATTGCTTATAATTCATCAGAGAACTTGAAGACAAACCATTTTTAATTATACAATATATTTATTATAGATTATCATAATTGTTGTGGTTATTATAGATGATAAAAGAAGATTAAGGGAAAAAGTGAGATCCTCTAGTTAATGATGTGAATGACATATTTTGTGAGCGGTACAGATATCACTAATGGTTACTGAATGCCTATTTTACATTTCTCAGTCTGTGACTACTAATGACTAAGAGTTTATATCTAAGCAAGCCGGCAGAAGCCTTTTCTGCGTAATCCTCACATACACTCTGATCCACCAGCAGAACTCATCTGTGCCTCAGCTGAGACCCTAATTTTTTGTTGTGATACAGGTAAGAGGCGAGAAAAAGAAAGGAGAAGGAAGGAGAAGGGGAAAAAAGGATAAGTGGTCTGTGTGATTTAACAAGGTATTTATGTGGTCAGGGCTTAAATGAAAGTCACATAGATCCAGATCACCAAGGGTGCTTCCTCCAGTTCTCTTCAACAAAAGAATACGGCTATTTTAACTTCAGAAAGCGAGATTTGTTATATGCTCTCCAATAATTACTAGCCAGTGTCTAGCATCACTCAAACCCGGGAGCATGGAACACATTCAGTCAAACAGGTTTATCAACAAGAAACGTGCCGAAACTTGATTGAACATGGACTTGTACAGGCCATTAGCCGTTTGCCCTTTGCCTTCCCCAATGTATCTGTGGTTGCTTACAGATTGTGTGGACATGTTTACATATTTATCCTTGACAATGCTGAGTGAATAACTGATACCAAAAAAATTATTTCTTTAATGTATCCTGTTAGTGCATTCATGACTACCCAAAAACAGAGAGCTATTTCCTTGAATTAAACCATTGTTCTAACAGATCCAACAAATATATTTGAGAAAATCGTTCTCTTGATGGGTTTGTAAACTCACAGGAAACAAAATTAAAGGCATGGAGCACAACTGCAGTGATTCATTTAAAATCTGCAATGAAAATATCTAAATCTGATAGCACAATCTTACACACTGCAAGCACTGAAAAAACCCGTGTGTCCCATAATCATAGGCTTTTTTTATAGATGCCCTGTATGTTTTCCAATATTCAGGGAGTCTGTGGACCAGATTTTCAATGTTTTCTTGAGCATAAGAAGTAAAAATGTACCTAAAAGAAGGTACTATTCAAAAGTTAAGATGTATCCAGCAGAACTACCCAACGTCATGTGTGCTGGCAACACTGCCAGCACACAAACATGTTCCCTCTTGTAGGCTTATGGACACTTGCGCACTCAAAGTCCATTGGACCACGGGGCTGGAATTACATCATAATCTAAAATCATGGGAACAACACAGTATGGAGATGCACTTCCCCCCCCTCCCTCCCCCGGCAACATTTCATTGTTTGCAATGAAACTAATTACATCTTTTCCAAAGATAAGTGCAGATGTGCTAAGAAAGGCACAAAGCCCCAGCACCCGTGTAACAGGTGAAGCCAGTATGTTCTTGAGCAACTCCCTGAACAAATGGATGATCCTGCCCTTCTCCCCACTCGCGATCATATTTGTGGGACTCCAGTTCGACCAGTAACTCTAGCTGTCCCCTCTCACATTTCTCACACCTGCAGCTATACTGCAGCCTCTTTCCAGCACGCAAGGGATCTGTGAGTAAGAGCGAAGGGCTCTCCATTTGCTCCTCTGCACAATGAAACCACACTCACTGTGCACCAGGGAAAGACTGGGAGCAGGGACAGCAGGTACCAGAGCTCAGCAGGAGATGGGCAAGCTGCAGATGACCCGGGGAACAGGCACTGCATGCAAATGAACAGAGTAACACGTCTCAAAGTAATGCCTTTAGCAAAAACCTCTTTCATAAATGTGGACTTTTCTGTTACCCAGTACTAATCCATAAGATGTGGTGAGAGAGGCCAGGGCAGCAAAATCCCTGCAAGGAGAGGTGGTGGGATTAACTGGCAAAGCCACTGACAGAGGAACACTGGAGAAGTGGCACTGGAGGAGATCCAGCTGTGTGGGAACACAGACAAAATCTTAAAACAGGCCCAAAAGCAGCAGAAACAATGGAGTCTGTATTCAGAGATGATAGAGGAAGAGGGAGAAAAAAAAACGAAGTGAAAGCTTTCTACTGCTAATTGCGAAAAATGACAGGAAATGAGTGAGATGCTGCTGCCAGGAATAATGCTTGTGATACTGAAATTGTTGATGAAAGTGTTTGACATGTGCTACAACCTCAGGCAAAGTGAGGCCAAGATTTGCGGCGGGGGGGGCGGCTTTTTTTTCCCCCAAAGGAACAAGGAGCAGAAGAAAGGAACTCTTCTGTTCCACTGCTGAGGAGTCTGGCATTATGAGTTCCCTAATTAAAGACAGGGCCTTTCTGAGACACATCATTTCAGCTGCCCAGAAAGGCTTCTGGGAAAACTCAGCCCCTAGAAAAATGGCTTCAAAATTTCTGAAGACGCCAAGGCAGTGATTAAAACAGCACCAGCCAAGAACGTCAGGGACACATTTGGGTTCAAACTGAAAAACTCCAGGGAGCAAGCAGAAATGCCTCACCAAGTGAAGGCACAGGGACTGTGGAAAGCAACATGTAAGGGAGAAAGAAAAAACTCCTGCCTGTAGGGAATGACACAAGACCAAACTGCTTCACATCCCCATGCTGCAGCCATCCCAAGAAGGAAGAAGCCACAGCTGATTTAACCACTGAAGTGGAGGCTTCCAGCGACAGGAGGAATGCCTGCAGCATGACTTGGCCACCATGCAAAGCACAGGAGACGTCTGCTAGTCACTCAACTGCCATAGTAGCGGTGATGTTTCTGAGTCAACAGCCAACGCACTCGCCGCCCATCACTGAGCCAGCTGCAATGAAATCTGAGCAATGCCGATAAGCAGTAATATTAGCCTGGAGAAATGTCACTGAGGGGGGGGACTCATCTGAACTATCTTTAGCTGTCTAAAAGTTAATCACCTAAGCTCTCCGCACAGTCAGTGGAAAGTGTCTGGGACTTCCAAGGGGTGATCCTGGTCTATTCTCAGCGTGACTGCTGCAATGGGCTGAATCACCCTCCAGAGGTGCCTGTCCCTCTCCATTAACTGCAGAAGGCACCTCTCTACCTTACAGTCACAAAAACTGGCAGGAAGGGACCTCCAGAGGTCACCTACTCCAGCCTCCCACTCAGAGCAGGACTATCCCCTAGTCAAGCCAGTCAACAACATCAGCCTTATGCTCGAGTAGCTGTAGGGCACTGACAGACATCCCACACTCATTTCTACCATCAGCCATCAATTGGATGTACAGCCTTCATCACCATCCTCAGAGTCTGGTGGTCCAACAATATCGAATTCTGCCAACAGTCCATTTGTCCAGCCAATGCTGCCTCAGCTTCCACGTGGGAATGCTGTGGGAAACAGCGCCAAAATGCTCACTCCAGCCAGGTATACCTACCCACTGCTCCCTCCATGTCCCCATAGCCAGGAGAAGGAAGTCGGGGCTTTCAAGCACAATTTACCCTTGGAAAATCAGTCTACCATTGCTTATTTACTTTCTTGTCCTGGGTCCATTTGGAAACAGACTCCAGTGGACACCCTCAGTGACTTCTCCAGTGACCAAGAAGAGTCAGAGTAGTCCATAGTTCCCCACATTCCCTTTGCTTTTCTCAAATATGGACCTTTTTTCCTGTTGTCACAGACCTTCCCAAGAACCATAATTTTCCATGGAATGACATACACTGGACTAACAGTCACATCAGCCAGCTTTTCCAGCTTAAATCCTGTGCAGCACAGTGTATTTGTAAGACATTCATCTCTTCTAGGTTCCCCTTAACCCATTCCTGCCTCATTGCTCTCCATCCCACTCCTTCCCAAGCAGATGGGCACTGGGACCTGGGCACAGGCTGGGCCTGCGAAGACTGAGACAAAAGAGGCACTGAGAACTTCAGTCCTTCGTGGACCAGTTGTCACTAGGCTGTTTCCCCCACATGTTAACATTTTCTTTCTGGACTTTCTTTCCCTACTCCATATCACTCACTAGCCATAGCTCCATCAGCCCTTGGTCTGCCCATCATCACCCCACATGCCCAAACAGCACTTTTACAAGCCCTCCTTTGTTACCAGTCCTTTTCACTCTTACCTGCTCTCTTTTTGCACTTTGGCTTGCTAAGAAGCTCCGTGCTTCACTGAGTTTGTTTCTGCTGAAACTCCTGATCTTCCTGCACAACAGGATGGTTTGCTCCTGAGTTCACAAAACATTTTCTTCAAAACCCAACCACTAGTTAAGATTGGTCTATAATTTTTGGGTGGCAGAAGTTAGGTAAAATTAATCTTATGACGATGATGGAGTTTTGAGACCAAGCAGTAGATGGAAGCCCTCAGCAGCAAACAGAATAGTTTGTGTCGTGGTGCTGGGGAGCTTGTCCCAAGAAAGCTTGCTTTGATCCTGATTCCTGCAACCCCCACAAGGTGAGCAGCAGGAGATCAGTCATGGGGCCTAGCTACCATTTTGAGGCAAAAATGAAACATTAAAAGGAAACTCATACCAAGAGGTCAGCCTCGAGTGAGAACCAAGCCCTGATGAAGCCAGTTAAGCCAGAACTGGACAAACCTGCAGAAGTCCTACTTATACCCACCAGTACTGGTGCACAGGCTGGTTGTGGTGGATCACCAGCCAGGTCATGAGAATCAGATCACTGAGGTCTCACACGGGCTGGCAGCTCACTGAATAGACCACTGACCGTTAGCAGTGACTAAGCAATTGCTTACCAATTAGTCTAGAGTAGGATGATTGCGGTTTATTATCACAGGAACTGAAGAAGTCACTTAATTTTGCCAGGCTTTGTGGCAGTAACTGTGGGTGCCCACAAGCAGCACTTATCGTTAGAGTAGTCCTCTGGTGTCAGAGTTCAGAGTCCCTTCGGTTGGGCAGCAGAATGCAAGGGGTACCAGCAGCATCTTTCCTTCTAGGAGAAGATGATGACATGGAAGGGGCAACCACCATGCAAGACATCTGCTGGGGACCATCTCATCAGTTCAGAATGGCTGTAGAGCCTGGCTGATCATAAGAAGCTGAAGCTCTGAACTGAAGGAGTCAGTTGCAGGGTAGCACTGCAGTTTTTTTTGGACTGCTGGTGCGAAAGCCTGCGATATCATGACAGATACCTTAAAAACACACTGGAAAAGAAAGACAAAATGGGGACAGGACTGCTACTCAACTACTGCCTTGCAGAGAACTGGATTTACCAAACGCTCGGCGAGAAGGACTAGAGCTTCAATGGGCATTGCAACACAGTGTAGAAGATGCCTCATCATGAATCTTCATTCCCACAGAATAAATAATACTGATATCTGTGTTCAGCCAAGATGGAGCATTGGAAATGCCTTGGAAAGGGCTAGCCAATAAAAAGTCAGGGTCCCGAATTAAACTAAAAAAAGTACTCTTACATTTAATTTGAATGTTTACATGTATCAGATATGCATGCACTCTAAACCAGCTGTGTAAATCTCAACTTTAAAAATGGTCCACTATGAAGATTAAAGATCAAGATTCCCAAAGCAAAGCTAACACTGCATCTTTTGCATGACAATGAGGTATAAAAATGAGGCGCAAACATCTTTCATCGCAAACATCTTAAGGTGGTTAATGTAAACGTATGAAGCTTCCCAGAGAGGTAATTTCTGATCTGAAGATAAGCCCGAAGGTTTAATCGGAAATGCTAATAGTGAGAGAAAGTGGAGAAGTTCTGAAAAAGAGTTTAAATTGGAGATACCGTCTCATCTTAGGGTGGGATCAAGTTTTTTACCACAAGGCAGCCTCCATTTCTGCAGAGTTCTTTCCCTCATAACAGCCTCATGGAGTGAACAATACCGGCATGGCTGTCACAAATCAGAAGGGTAAGTGACAGTGCTTTTATGGTGCCAAATGGAAGTAACAAAATGCAGGAAGCATCTTGTCAGATGTCACTTAGCAGCGATATCATGGGGGAATCTGGGAACGGGATTTGCCTGCATAGTAGGAATTCCTCAGTTGAGAGACTGGGAGAAGCAGAAATGGCAAGAGGGGCAGAATCTAATCTTAGCCTGTCGAATGAACGGGAAAGATTGCTCAGTTCCAACTTTATCTCGGGGAGCAAACACACAGTTTGGAACCTTATCGTTTTACTGACTGGGCTTGATTCCTTGTTGCCCTGTAGGACTTCTGCCTTAATCACAAGACAGGAGGAAAAATATGATGCAAGAGAGTACCTCTCTTACACAGGGTCTAACGAAGCAAAAGATGGACAGCACACTTAAAGAACAGATCTGCAAGAAGAATGCTGAAAATGACTCGTCCAATGACGTTTTGTAAGGAAATGAACACACACCTCGAACACATTTCCAAAGACAAATCGCAATTACTAAGGCCATTATAAATCTTTAAGTTAAATGAATCCCCATCACACCTTTACCCAACATGTTCCCTAAAGTGCAGCAAAACCCACCCAGAATGTTGCAGGCTGGGGATGGAGGTGACCATTGGTTTCGGTGGGTCGCAGAAGGAAGCCTCCAGCCCAGATGTAGAGCTGAGCCTGGTGACTGAAACCCTAATCTCAACTCCCTGCAAACCATAGGGAGCCCAGATTGTGTTTTTGTTTCTCTAGTTATACAATGGAAGGCCAGATCACAGTAAGACAAACACTTTATTGAGAGGGTAGAAATGCTTTCTTCCTGAGCACATGGTGTGCATGTGAATGCACGAGTGTGAGAAAGACACTGAAAAATAAGGATATGATTATGAAAATTCCTAGCTACGCATTAGGATTTATCTATGCTATCCTGTGTTTTATCTCACTTAATACATATGGGCTGGCTTGGAGAGGACTGGTAAACTTACACATGCGGGGAAACCAACCTGGATCCTGGAAGCAACATTGTCCTGCTAACAAGGCACTCCACCTACACTAATTAGCCCTACCTTTCAACAGGCTTAATTAGGTGGGGCATCATCCTGTGCTGTTGTGGCGAGACGGCTTCCGGTTCTGAAGCTGGCTCATCTACAGCCAGTCTAAGGACTTCTGCACTTCACCACCTAGTGCTGTGCACCAGCAGTGGGTGTACTGGAGTGGGGACTCCTGTCTGTGTCAGCAAGAGTGGAGCCTAGAGGCAGTGTCTCTCCTGAGCTGTCTTCCTGTGCATGTACCTGTGCAAAGTGGTGTGCCTGTGTCCCTGCTGCTGCACTGAAAATTCCTTGAGAAACCATAAGCTGACTTTCACAACAGACCTAAGACAAGAAAGGATCTACCTAGACAGACCATAGCAACAATTTTAATTGAACAAAGGGGAAAAAGAACCCCAAACCCTGAAAGATGCAAGGGACTAACTGTATTGTTTCACTGTTTCCTAAGAGTTTTGCTAACCATAAACAAAAGGTCTGCATTTGGATCTCCCACAGGATTCAGCTGTGGCATTCATCCACATACCCTTCTGGAGCCATTAAATCAGGTTTTGAACTGGCTTAAGCTGGAGATAATAAAACTTATGGTCTAAATATTCTGTTAGAACGAAAGCCCTTTGACTGTGGTGAAACATATTCTGGAGCAGGAGACAGAAGAAGAACCTTGGGAATGAATCCTGGAAGCACAAAGCACATTGCTGATTTACCTGAAGAGCTCCACTTGGCCATTGGCATTAGATGCTAAGACAAAGTTTATTAATAATCCTTAGCTTTTCATGAGGCAAATTATTAAAAAACATTAAATGAGGGTCAGAATAAAGCTACCCACATCACCATAGTGATATAGAACTGGCTGTTGGTAAAACTTTAGACTTAATTATATCTCTTGCCTTGGCTCCTGGAAAGATCACAATTTAACACAAAATTGTCCTCCATTTCCTCTCAATTTAATTTTCTTAAGATCTTCAATATGAGAGTTAAGAATGTGGCTTCTGGAAGCATCACAAACATAATTTATATCAATTCCTTAAGACACATATCAACCTTTGTGTCCATATGCCCTGCTCTCAGCCTTGGAAAGATTGTGAATACAGTCATCCATTATGTTTTGAGCCACCATGCCAGCCATTTAAATGATATTAATTATAAAATCGAATTAAATGGGTTTTTTTCATGGCTAATTGTAATTTCTTGAAAGCATTAGCCTTAGGATGGAAGCTTAAAAAACTGATTTAGTTTGGAATTTTAATCTTTTTTTCCTACAATAGATATCTTATGTACCCAAAGGGTAATAATGTCAAACTTGCTGATTTACCTTACTTGAACCTTCAGCCCTCATTTAGCCTCTTAAAACAAATGAATACGACTGTCATCCTATGGCTGAAACCCAGAGATATTGCTGTTCCATGCTGAGAAGAGCCACTCAAGTACACAGCATGTTGAAAAAAATGGCCTGTTTTGACATATTTGGTTTTCAAGTGATACTCTGAGTAAGCCCTATCGACTGATCTGTGATTGTACCCAACAACACTGTGGGAAGTAGAGTATTGCTCAGTGCAGACTGTGGGTCGCTCACAGAGCAGATCCAGCAGAAATAGCTTGAATACTCTGAAAGCACATGTAATTAAAAAAGTTGTTTCTTAATTCGTGATCCTCCAGCTTTTGAAAATGCAGGACATTTTCCATGTTAAGCTAGCGCCCTTCAGACAGCTGTCTGGTGGCACAGCTTGGGATGTATGGATCCCCTTTTTGCACATCCACACACTGTAACTCTGAACATCCAGAGTGAGTCTCAAGCCACAAAATTAAAAATATTCTGACATGCAGTAGCTGACAACAGAGCTAAAATATTCATTGTGCTAATCATCTGTATCAATCTACCCTAGCGACCAATTTCAGCTGTTCATCGTTGAGACTCAGTGTGCTTTACTAAACTGCATGTACAGACTTTTAGAATAACCTGTTTAAAATCACAGAGTAAATCCCAGGGGTAAAAAGGTGGGGAGGAAGAGGGAGATGTCAGTATCCTACAAACCAGCATGATTTGACAGCTTTTAATATTCCATATTAATCCTTTCACGTGCTGATTGCCACTCTGCCTCTGCATCACCTTCAAACTGAGGCCATCACACGCTGGTCACCAGCTTTTTAAAAGATGTGTTTGGGACACGGGTCTGAACTAGACCATATTTTCTCTGACTTTGCCAGGGACACAGATTCAGATTCATTACATGGTTATCCATAATCAGAAACAGATAAATAGAACACCAAATAATTTCTTTGTGCTTTTTTCCCTTACATCTGGATCATTTTAGCCAGAAGGTGATTAAACCTCGAAGTCTGAGTCCTGTATGACTAATTTCCTCAAACATGGGGTCTCAGTCCTGACCCAAATCAGGTGGTTTACACTAAGGCTGAGCAACCAGGAAGCTGCCCTGGACGGGCAGGAGGATAAACTCAAACCCGGCAATGACAGGCAGACTTGTAAGTGTAAGCACTTGTTAAATCCCTACAGCCTGCACAGGTAAGAACAGCCTTCCACTCTCAAAATGCATTTAATTAAGGCCCTCAAAATATACTTATTTAAGCACTTCAAACTGAGTTCAAGGAAATAAAAATGTCAACTGTACTAAAGGCACCGTTATTAGCAACGTCAGATAAAATATCAGATTAAATAGACCTGAAAATGGAAATGTTATCCCCTGAAGGTCAAATATGGGTTGGTCTGCTGCAGATTATTCCAGTGGTTAGTTTCTATGCTTTACGTTTTATGCTATGTGGCACTGTTCAGAATTTTTTTACATTTAGCAGCATAACAGAGGCACCTCCTGTTAACCTTGGCCAGGGTCTCTGCACTGTCATTCTCTGAAGTAATTAATACTGTGAAAGAAGTTAGGTGAAATTCATACAATTTCTGTAAACCATCTGATTTTAAGCTGCACATGACTTTCCATTTAAGGCAATTTGCAATAAGAGACATTCTAGCAGCATGCTAAATTGACGACATTTGGATGTGTTACAAAGGCAGGCTCAAAATGAGCAGCTGCTGCTGAAAAATGTGGTGTGAGCATCATTTCTTCTTGTGTTCCATTTTTTTGTTCCTGATCGATAAAGTGCAAGTAACAGATTTTTGGCTTTTACCTGGTTAGTACATTCCTGCTATAAGTGGATGGAAATATTTTAAAGTTTCAGACAATACAGTTGAAACCCAGGAAGCTGCAGATGGTTCATGACATTTCATAACAGGAATTTTGGGAAATACCCTGCCCAAAGAACTTGAATTAAGATGAAGGCCCAGTATACATATTTGACTATGCTCTGGATGTGGACCATGTCCCGTAAAGTATTAGTGCTAAAACAGAAAACACTCCAGTTAGACTGGAACCTTGCATCTGGATTTCTCTTCATCAAGAAGTATCTTTGGGAAGAACAGGAGGAAAACATTTTACAGCTGTCAAACGCTATGAAGATCTGTTATTGACAAACTTTGTACTTGCATTTGCTAATGTATTGGCAATCTGTCAATGTTTACTTCTCTGCATTTTGCTAGCATGATTGGTCCCAGACTGCTCTCAACTCATTGGATGACAGTCTGCAAACCTTATGGCTATATAATGTCCTCTTGGGCTGTCCCAGACCAGTGTAAGCACTCCCAGCATGGATCCAAATGTCCTGCACTCCAGTCACTTACAGTAGGCCCACAATCATAGGTCATTCTCATAAAACTCAGAGAAGGAAGGAGGCAGGAAAGGAGGAAAGGGGAAGAGGGAGACAGGCTGGCTCTTTCACTTCTCCAAATAGTATGCTGGTTTTCTAGTGAATGCAATGATTACTCTGTGTCCTGCTTTTGTCAACCTAATATATGGTATTTAACGAAAAATACATTGCTTGTAAAATGTGACATTTTAGAATCATTTTGGTATTAAGTGCTAAGCTTATAAAACCCCCCTAAACACATGCTTGCAGCATGAAAGGCCTAACTGGATTCAACCCATTTTAAATGAAAACATTGGGGTGTCTGGAATATGCTCTAAAGGCCCTAGCAAGCTGGATCCAAAGCCTTACTCAAAATGCCTGGAACGTGGAATCTTCTAGATACAATGCAAAAATGTCTGTTTAAGAATTTTTTTGAAGAGTGTGGAAGAGTGGTAGAGGAGTTTTCATATGCACAGATATTTAATTTCCTCTTGGAAACGCATTTTAAGACAGCAGGGTATTTATACTAGAATATCAACATCAAGCAGCATAGCTCTCTTAAAATTAAATCTCAGTAAGTATTTAGTACTGAATAATGGCCACTGATCATGGCTCCTAGTGGGTCAGATCCCACTCTTCTGGTCGATGAAAGGCTGTTTGCCACTGGCCTTTGACAGGCACAGTACTGAATACAAAAATCAAAAGACATTAGTTGTCAATCCAATGCACTGCTAGATTTTGGGGGATTTTGTTTGTTTGTTTGTTTGTTTTACATTCTGAATTCCTCAAATGATTAAGTGCCTGAAGGCATAATAAAGTCTATCAAGGATATCTTTAGTCATGAAATTATATTCTACAGGGACAGACATATTCAGATGTTTTTTAAAGTCTACTTCTTAAAAAATTTAAATCTTGGTAAGCATATGTATTTTTCCAGGGAACTGAATTAGCTTAAGAACCTGGCATGTTTCATTAATAACCATAAATAATTAACAGTTGTTTCCTTTCTGTCAAAAAAAAAAATCCCCATTATACAATACTTAAGGCTGTCATTTAAAGACACTATTTACAGAGAAAACAATATTATAATAAAATGTTTCACTAACTATTAGCATAACATTCTTTACCAGTTGCACCATGACATTATATGTACATTAATAAGCATACCCTGCTTAACTATACAAATCTCTTTCAGTCAATCAGGAGATGAAAAGATACTGTTAATAAAACCAGAGCATTTCTGGGTGATTTGAACAGTGAAAACAGTCAGTATGCTCATCGTTCAGTATCACCATGTGGGAACTGGTGAGTCTAAACTATATCTCAGAAGGAATGCAATTCCATAACTGAATAGAGTAGCAGTAGTAGTCCTTTACTCCCCTTTTTAATTCTAATTAGATTATATCTTGATTTTAAAAGCTCATCAAGTTTTAATCTTTATAACTGTTATCCTACAATTGTAGAGTTAACTTTAGTGGGCAAAAGGTCTACCCACCAAAGGACAATGGGCAAATTCAAATCCTGTGCATCGAGGCCAGCGCTTTACCCTCTGTACGTGCCCCTACAAACTAAATCAAACACTGCTCCCACCAAGACTAACATAAACGAACCAGTCAGCGGGAGTTCCTGCCCAACTACGACTGAACAATTTCGTCACTGACAACCCAAACATAAAGTTAGAAATACTTAATTTTTAAAACACAACAAGAAAGCAACTTACACTTGGAATCAGATCCTGCAGGAGGACAAAGTTTTGAACATTGGGACTGACCAAGGACAGGCTGATGATGGCTCTGGGATTTGTGCAGTGCATTACCCTGGGAATGTCTCCACACAGATACTCGGATGCAGCCTCTCACACTCCCATGGCCAGCTGTGTCCGGGACACAATGCTGCAGCAGTGAGCTCAACCTCGGGGGAGGAAGGAGAAACTTATATATAGCTGCTGCAGGGATGAGCTGATGGGTGCTTTCAGGAGTCCGTTTCAGCTCCCGCTGGCTGGAAAATGCCGATGACATGGAAGTTGAAGGGGCTCAAATCAGTGGGACAATGAAGAACCCCACTCATCACCAAGGCATGCACAAACTGTGCCCACGGCCTAAAAAAAACCAACATAACTCTGCCTGCCAGAAATTTGGTGAGTGTTTTTATTTGTTTTGGCTTGGGTTTTTTTTTTTCAGATCAAGTACACATTTCTCAAACTCATATGGAACTAATTCAGTACACTAAGACTGCAATGTCAAAATCTCACCCAGAGCAACTATTATCATTCTATGCAGAAAACAAAAGAAACACAGATTTTATCAGCTCTGATATTAGCAATGGAGAAGTCTTATTGTCTTCACTGAGGCCTTAAGCAATCCAATATGAACCAGAGCTGACTAAAGCAATATAAGGCTGTCAGGGACTGACCTGTGCTTAAAGAGCAGAGTGAACACGGGGACACAATGAGAGCATGCCACTATGAAGATTTCTTCTTTGCCACCTTGGGTTTGCAGTTGCAGTTTCAGAAATAAATCATCCATCAGAGAGAAGCTGTTTTAACAACCTATGACTGTTTTTATGTTTTATCCTATATAGCAGAGTGTGGTATCATCAGTGAAATGACAACCTCAACAAAAAAACTCAGTGGTTTTGTTCCTCAAATCAATGCATTGCTGCTGTTGATTACAACATACCTGGTTATTTTGTCATAGGAAAGGTACTCCCTCCACCTGGGTGAGGATGGCATATATATTTATATCCTTATTTTTTCAGCTTGTAGCCCCTTTAGAGCCTCTGTGTGATGGCCAGAGCCATTCTTGACACTAGGCATTGAGAACTGCACAACCCAGAGCTGCCTTTAGCAAAGGGCACAATGGCAGCCCAGGAAGGTAGGTATCTCCCTGGCCACGGGGCGACAGTAATGAATTGACATCTTGGCCAGGCCAGAAGAGGTGAGCCTGCCTCAGAAATACAGCAGGACACAGCACAAGTGTACACAGGAGACCCACTGACATCCCAGCCTCTTGCCCCACAGCCACAGATGGCAGCTGGGCCCCAGGGAGTGACAGGCTCCTGATGGCAACAGCACATGTAGCATCTTCATGTGACATCCACAGGTGGGGCAGAGGGGAAAACAGTTTTTATCTGTTGCTATGGAGTCATGACTAGCTTGTATGTCTTCAGAGCCTGCCGAGGAGAAATGAAGGCTATTTTCTTATATAGATGTCATGAAATCAATCCTTGCAGAATTTCTGGAGTCAAACGCTAAACAAGTTTGCCTGAATACCTTCTGTTACTTGATACACAAATAAATCTATCTGGGAGACCTAAACTGAGTGTCATTTTTCAGCTGAAGCTGATCACAAAAAAATCACTCTGTAGTCTCATTTGGAGCTGTTTATGCACACAGTAAAATAACAAAAGTGTGTTAAATAAAATGCAGCAATTATCTTCACAGAAAATGAGTTTTAGAAAATGAAGCAAATAAAACCCCTAAATCCCTTATTGCAAAGTATAATGACTTCAGAAGAAACTTTTCCCTTATTCTCTCCAAACGGTAAAAGAAAACCTGATGTTCTTCTTTTAAAATGTGTCTGCCTCTAGGTCTTTGGCACAGGTTTACTGATGGGAGGGCCGGCAATCTATTTAATGACTGCATTGACGTCAATAGCATAACTGAAATACTTACTAAGAAGCATGAGTCCAACTTTCAGGGGGTGTGTGTTTGCAGGCAGGCGCAACACACGAAATGGACTCTCTGTGGGAATGAACTACCCCCAAAGAGCAAGAAATGGCCTCTGGATGTTCCCAGCATAGTCTAGAGCCTGGTCATGTACTCTTGCTTTTTCTGCAGGTAGCTCCTAAAGTTCACTTTGAAACACACTTTTAATCTCTCTAGCAGTAAGACTCACTTTACCATTCAACAGCCTTAATCTTAGTCATGTCATTAAGCTGATATCTATATGATTTAGAGTTTTGCTTAGTTTCTAAATAACCTGCATCATTATAGCACTGCATCCTTTAAAAATAATATTAGTGGGTAATAATACCTATAGGTAAGTCTACAGCACCACCAAATTTACTGTGCACAATCAGTTACTTTTTAGCTCAGCTATTTGGTCATATATGGCTCCTTTTGCACATCTGCTAAAAGCCTGAAACACCACATCTGCTTGACTTGTACAGTTTGTCTCTAAATCAAAAGGCCAGATCTTCAGCCAAACTCACAGCAGACCAACAGAATTTCAAAATTAATCCAGAGCCATTTTCTGCAGGTCAAGCACAGGAAGTATGGTGCAAGTGCACTAGCTCCATACTAATCACTTGGGATTTATAGCTCTTTGTAACCAAGAGCTGACTTTGATGCACAGTTTGTTAACTCCTACAAAAAGTTGGGACTCTCATTAGCACAAGCACCAGCACTATCCAGTCTTTTGTTTATACTTTATAAAATGTTCATGCACGAGTCTGTGTGCATCTTACACCCACATAAAAAAATGAAAGAGTACAAGTTCCGAGTTCGTGTAAAGGCATGTGAGAAGTGCAGACAAATGTGCAGATGTGCAGGAAAGCAGAGGCTAAGGCACAAGCAAGAAAAATACCAATCTTTCACTCCTATCCCCAGAGTGGAATTTTAACAAAGCTTTAATTCCATGAGCTCTGAGAAGCCTGTGTGTGACATATCCCAAAGCCTCAGTTTGCAAAGCATATCAGCTGTAGTATATCAGTATGTATAGAGTTAATTGTGAAGGGCATACTGTAATGATTTAGTGTTGAAAGTATCCATTGGCAGCACTGAAATGCAACAGCCCACCACAGAAACCAGTATGGCAAAACACTGTCCATTTGGGTATCAATCTTCTGGCAAGGAATGCGCCACCTGTCCCCTGCCCCCCTGCTCATCCAGAAAAGGTTTCTTGCTCTCTGTTGCATCACAACTGATGCAGTGCCTTCTCCACAGCCTCTGTGATGGCCGGGGTTCATTCAGGGCAGTGCTCACAGCTAATGCTTAGGCTTTTAGACGTGCACTGCGAAGGTAAGGTGATGGCATGAAAAGCCTGTGCTAGTCCAGACAAACATGAAGGCCAGGTACACGGCCATTGTTGTGCAAGGAGGGAGAGGCCTTCATACTGAGAATATAAGAGAACAACATCGATCACGTGCTGAGATGAGAGAAAGAATGTGGTAAAATGGACAATATAAAAAAGTCCTGGGAAAAGTACAAAGGAAACAAAACTGATGCAGAAAATAAGAGTAACAAAATGGGTGGAAGAAGGAGAGACGTAGAGTGAATGTGGAAGCCAGTGAAAGATGGTTTAATTCAGAGGGAATTTGGGCCAGGGAAGTAAGTAAGTATGAAAGAAGGAACAAAACTAAGCAGGAACCACCAGACTTTTTGCTGGTTAAAGATTTTATTAGTTGAATCAGTTGGGTAGAAACTAAAGATCTTTCACTGATACCAGGAGAGGAGAGAGCTGAATTGAAAAGAGAAGGCTTTGACGGATTCACTGAGCCCAAGGCAGCACAAAGGTTAATGTGAGTAACAGTGGCAGAGGCAACATTTAGGAAAAAAAAAGGAGAATAGGAGAAAGAAACGTCACAGACACTTGTGTGACAATGTGTTTCTATCATTGTTTGCATAATTCTGGACAAGGTAGTTGGGTAGCACCCGTTCATAATCCTGGCTCTGCACCCTTGTAATGCTACAACACTGCTTTGGAAACTCAGGGTCTGAAGTATTCTCATTATCCTTCCCAGCTGTAAAGTACATGAGCTGATTTAAGGATTTATGTACTTTTAGCTCTGGCTTCATATTTCCATGTTATGGTTTCTCAGTTAATTCATAAAAGCAATTTTGTTCATTCCTGTGATCTGCAGTTATAACAAAATAACAGGAAAAATCTGCCAAGATTTACTTCAGCTGATATCAAGGACAAAACACAGGATGTTCAATACATACTCCTCTTCCTTTTATGGCTATGATTATAAGGTTAAGAAAGCTCTGAAATTTACAGTGACATCAGTACGGTCTTTGAAAGCACTTTGTCCCATGAAAAACTGACCAAAAGTTTTCATGCTTTCAAGAAAATGAAAGCAAAAAGAAAAATAATTCTGTAATTGCGACACTGCTCATTCTTTTTGCCACGGGCCTGGGTCCTCAGTGATGCAACTCCTTGGGAGTACACTAGCAATGGATTTGGCTCCTCTCTATTTGAAGCAACTGACAAATCCTATAATACTCTAACTGGAGTAAACAGCTGGCATGTATTACTTCTAGTGCAAATGCTGAATGTAATTTGTCTCCCTCCAGGGTAATTTTATTAATGTATGCTAGTTTGCTTTAAACCTTGAGTTCTGTACTTTTTGTAACAGGATATAAATCACTCTACTAGTGACAAATAAAAGGAGATATATATGAGGTGCTCATACTGATGTCAATTGGTTGTGGCAAATCTATGAATCAATGTGTGACATGGGAGAGCTAAAATAAAATTCTGAGCTTTGCCGACTTACCCTAGAGAATATAAACATATTTCATTTCAAAACACATTCTTTTATCTAGAAGGATGTAACACAGGCTGGTCCCAATCAAAACATTACTGTTTCCTTCTCCAAAACTTTCAGGAAAAACACTCGTGTCCTTTCAGCCACATTGGCAAATAACTGGAAGTGTTCTGACAGGAAAATCTCTCCTTCCTTTCATAATTTCCAAATCAGAAGCCATCTAGGGAAAAAAAAGCTGCAAAGACTGAAAGAAAACTCCAACCCTAAAATCTTTGTTCTTGCTGCATTTAAAGGGAAAATTCCTTAGAAATAAGACAGCCATCATTGTTTTCTGTTCTACTGCAATGAGTTACAATATGTAAGAATGGCTGTAAATAGCGGAATGCAGGCAATCACCAAATTGATCAAGAGAACTGTTGGACAGAATAACTACGGCCTCCATGGGAAACAAGAGAGGCTCTACAGGAACCTGGAATGCACCTTGGGCAGCAAAGTGTGGCCAACAAATGTGACAAGTAAATAAGAACAGAAATTCAGAACAGTCCTGGCTTACATGCTAGAATAGCAAAACATAAAATAAATAAAGGCAGGATTGAGTGACACTGGCATTCCCCACTATGCCTCTGTTTCCACATGAGCATGGGGAGAACGTGAGCTGAGGCACATCACCTATCATGGAAGCAAACAGGCAGGGAGGGGTCTGGGTGCTGGCCTCCCTGAGAAGAGCGCATCCCCTCTCTTGGCTATGGCTCCAGGTGTTGTAAGCTACCTGGGAGTTCGTGAGTGTGGCAGCTCTACCAGGCTGTTTTCCAGAGTCTCCCTTCAATGTTGCAGAGCTGCTGTCCCTTCTCAGTAAGCTCACTCCTGACACCCTCAGCACAGTGATGTGATGCTACAGCAAATGCAATGTTAGGTTGGCCAGGAAGAGATTGTTTCAGCCTGGAGACCAGATCCTGCTAGAGCTGATGACATTCATCAACAAAAATAATCTGAAATCGAATTTAACTAAGAACACCAGGATTTTTCACTACTAATTTGCTAATTCACTAATATTGGTCAATATTGGTTTCTTTCATGTAGGAAATAACACAATTTCCTAGCAATCTCAAAAATATTTCTTATTCTTACCGACAAACTCTCACAATTCAACTAAATCGTAATGCTACAACTCACATTTTTGTTTCATTTGAAGATTCCACGTAAAGTCAGTTAAGAACTCATTTATTTGCAGGGTCACAAATCCAGCCCACTCTCCTCTATTTTGCAAACCCCACAAACCGCTGAACTGCAGTTTTCTTCCACAGCTTTTGTTACCACATAGAAATCTCCATACTGCAAATGCAGCCAGCATGGTTCATTTCCACATCAGACATTTTCTTTTTTCACATCTCAGGTAAGATATTAATGTAATTTATTTCAGATACATCTACCTATCCACATATAATTGCTAGCACTGAAACATTAAAAACTGTGAGTCATGATCACAAGACTGAAAATGCTAAAAGTTGGATTCCTCTCAGTCGCTTTCTCTTTTGAGCTTTGCAGGGTAGCACAAAATTTGCTCTACGTTTATGTGTGTCAGACCCTTCAATAAAAAAGGAAGCTGGAATTTTCGTGTATTTGAGCATTAGACGCTTGGGTTAGCTAAAAAGTAACAAGTATCCTCTGGCTTATCTTGGAAATACTGTGAAAAAATATCCACCAAATGTTAAAAATTTGAAAGTGATTCTTTCCACAGAAAGTGTTAAGAAAATTTATCTAAAAATTCCTGAAGGGATTTTTCTCCTCATTACTAGATTCTATAACCTATATAAACAGATCTATGGAAAGCTTATGAAATTTTCCATGATTTTTTTTCACATAGCCACAAAACCAAAGCCTTGGTAGAACAGACTTTTAAATATAGTGACAAATTGCATTCCTGATAGGCCAAACTCAACACTGTAGGAAGGGAGTGAAGGAAAAGACATTTAAGATTGTGATGCCCAGTTTTCTTCTCCATCAGAGATTTCCGTATCCCATCAACAAGTTTTGAGGTACCTAATCTGGAAGTCTCCAGAACTGTATGTGTCCCCAGACAGTAAATAATATACAGCATGACAGGAAATGGTAGTTATACAGGCTTCACACACTGTCAAAATTAAGCTTATTAGTCCCTCCAAGCATATAATTATTGGAAAGGCTGAGAGTTAACCTTACAGATGTCGACTCCTCCAAATCTTATCTCCTTCTCTGTGGGAGTCTCCTGTAAATCAGTGCAAGTAGGGCCTGCTCAGTTCTTGAGAGAGGTCCCACAAGCACCCAGCACTGCAAGGCTAAACCCAGGTGTAAAAATAAAGAAACTTGCCATAAGCAAACAGCAGGTTGCCTCTGCTTCCCATCCTCAGTCCTTCACCCTATCTGAGCAGCCCCCTGCTCCCTGCCTCCGGTTGCTGGCCTCCCATTGCTGCTCACCCCACCTTGCTGTGGCACCCCAGGCAGATGCTTGCCCAGACTCCAGAGCACGCTCTAGGCAGGGCACTGCCTGGCTCCCTCTGGCCAGAGGCTTTGCTTGGTGTTACTCTCTTTCACGATCACAGTCAGACCTACTTGTGTTTGCTGTGGTCTCTGACTTGACACAGGGGTGAGGACAAGGTGACAGAGGGACACCATGTGTGGGGCCGAGAGGAAGCAGACAGGAAAGAAGATATGATTAGCCACACTCCCTGACTTCTGCTCTCATTTGATTGCTAAATGTAGGTTTCAAAAGAGTGTAAACAAACAACAATGCAGAAAAAAAGCCTTTCCAGGGCAGCTTAATATAAACAGAGGAAGTTTCACCTGAGAAAGGTTTTTTAGATTGAAATTTTTATATACATCACATGGAAACAAACTGAAATAAACTGGATAAAAAAAATACAGTTGTGTCTGAGCCTGTTCAGGGCTTGTAGGCTGGGGCTTGTCTAAGCCTGTGCAGCACAGGGACTCAGAAGAACAGCAGGCACTGTGGCCATAACTATCAAACCAAAATCGTGTTTGGCTTTTAAGCTAACACACGTGGATAAACCCAACACTTAAACTATGAAAATAACAATATTTTGGGCTTGATGGCTCTCTTGTATTGATTTTGTACGACTAACCCAGAAGAACGAGCCCAGAACTGCATCACGGGGAGGGGGCAGAGAAGCAGCTTTTAGTAAAAGGATGTGCTATAAGCCTTTGTCTGCATTTAACCTTGCAGGTGATTATCAAGGTCGCACACTTACCTTGCAGGTTAACTCTAGAGAGAGGTGGCTGACTCGTTGCTGGAGATCTCCTAAGAGGGATAAAGAATATTCTATAAATAGGGATTATAATTTCAAATCCTGTTGGCAGTTCAAACTGCCAGCTCCCACAGTTAAAAATCCTTTTTAATACCCGCAAAGAGGCCCCCAAAAATTTTAAATGATACAGCAGTTAAAGAGCAATATCAATATAACTGTTAGGAAACTCCACAGCTAAGCACACACACGTGCTGAAAAAGAAAGATGTACCATCATCCTACACTGCCTTCACAACTTTCTGCTCAAAATACGCCTGGAAGTCAGCAAGGGCCGATCTCTGTGGCTGAAGGGGTCAGTGGGTCTCTGGAATCAAGACCTTCTCATGAAAAAGCTTTCCCTTACAAGGTTTGGACTGGACCCTGAAATAACATCAATTGCTACACCAGCATGCAGGCTGCAAGGCAATGAGTTAGGTAAGGTGAGAAATGTGTGCCTTTAAACTCACCAATTAACAGTTTGAATTGCACCTGGAAGCAAGTAACAAGAGGCCACAGTCACTAGCCTAAGCTCTGAAACAGCCGAAGGAACTTTTTTTGACTAGGAGCAACAATTTCATCAGAAGACTGGATTTTTGAAGGACAAAAAGCTATTTAAAAAACTGGCTTAAGCCAAGCAAACAGAGTCTGACTGGAAAAAGGGTGCAATATTTCTCCAAGTGTCAAAATATTTCATTGTGAGATCTGCCAAATAAAACTGTTAATTTTTCAAGCTGAAACCATGATTTGCTTGGGAAAAAAAGAAACTTATTTTTTAAAGAATTCAAAAAGAGTTGAAATGAAAATCAAGACCCTTCATTTTGGACTGAATGTGGTTTTTCAGGGTGACCAGAAATGAAACTTTGTCCTTTTGCTTCCCTAAGAAATTTCTGATACATTTTAACTGAAGCCACATTTCCGCACACACTCTCTTAGCCAACCTCCTAACCCCAGTTTCTTGAGTCAGAACTGAACTGAAACATCCATTATTTGCCAGCTCTCCTTTGAAGCTAAATTCAAAGCAAGCGAGCAGCTCAATTCTGCTGCAATTGTAGCTCCAGGGGCTTCTTTAGAACAGCTCCAGTAAGGCCTTGCTAACCAGGTAAGATCTGCATTAGAGTAATGCAGATACAGTCCTGCTTCAAACCCTCTGCCCCAGCTTCCCAATCCGCTGGCAGCATGGGGGCCAGCGGGGCTCCAAAGCCTGCTCCCGAGCAGCACCCTCCCCTGGGCACAGCACCCTCCTGCCGGCTGGAATTTCAAAGGCTCAGCTTTTCTGGAGGGAGCTGTGGGACTCAGATTCTTCGAAGGGTTGAGCACAGTGCACATTTGTTGGATGCTGACTTCTCTGAAAATCTGCCCCAACCTGCCTTTGCTGAGCCTGTGAAAAGCTAAATCCTGAAATCTCTAAAAACCAGAAACTACCTAATATGGACATCTCACTGGGGCTGCAGTGCTTCCAATATCTGGGGAGATGTGCTCCAGGTATCTCCAAACGCCGTGCCGAGTTGCACAGACATGCCTTAAGGGGGGCAGAGAGGGATGAACTAGTATTCCGTAGGGTATTTCCCACTGCAGAGCCTGAAAACGAATGGCAACACTCCCAGCATCCTCAAACTAAGTCCTGGTCGTGCCCACCCTGGTTTCTGCAGCAGCCAGGCAACCGAGACCCAGAGATCTGCATTTCCACAGCACTCTCCCTTCTTCGACACCACCACAGTCAAGAGCGCACGGCTCCTGCTTCCACCTCCTCTCTTGCTGGCAAGTAATAAGAGCAGTAGGCACCAGATGCCTTCTGACCGTGTCCTGGGCTCTATCTGCCAAACTCAGGCTCTCTGAAACCATTAATCATACCCTCCTGCCCTTAACATTCATATTTTCCAGCGTTTCTGTAAATATGTGGGACAACATCCTCTTTTTCATTCTTGGGGCAGCAGGGGCAGAGGAGATGAAAGAAGAGGGGAGAGGAGTGGCCAATGAAAAGCTGAGATTCTCATGATCCCCAGAACAGAAGTTTAAGTAAAATACCACATATCATGAGACATATGATCAAATCATGAGCTGGCAGCACAGCTCTAATCCAGAAGAACTGTTTGGAAACTGTGCAGGAAGCTCTGCAGCACCTGGAAGTACATTCTGCCACGGACTTGGACATTTGTTATATAATGGCTTAAACATTTAATAACTTTTATTTTGGTTGGCCATATGACTTTATACCTCAATCAAATCCAGGAATGTTTTCAAAAGGACACTGCAAGATGCCTCTGTGTCCTACAGGTTACACCCTTACTTCCTTCCGGCTCTGTCCAATTTCAGAGTCCTCATAAGGAACCGCTGAAATGCTTGAGCTGTTCAAAAAAGCAAAGCTTAAAAAAGGAATCTTGTTCAGCCATCTGTTTTTCTATTAATCTCCATCTTGGAATGTGGCAGTTCCTTCCGATCAAAATTTGCAAACAGAAATCAACAGGCAGAAAATGATACGCCCGGATAAAATGCTGGGCTTTACATAAAATACAAGATGGCATCGGAAGAAGAAAACAGAGCCCACAGCGGGCACTCACTCACGTGTGCAGCAGTGAAGCAAGCCCACAGCGTGCCACTGAAGTGCACTTTTGCACCTCGTACCACGCTTCAGGAGCCAGCAGAACAGTTGGAGCGAGCAGCGTCTGCCAGTCTCAGGGTGGGACGGGTGGGTGCATATCCGACATCGCCAGGAATGAATGATGCCGGTTTCATGCAAAACGGCTCTCTTGGGGCAAAACAGGCCAGAAACTGACAATGACTGACTCATTATAAATAGCTACGGGGAAACAGTGGTTCCGGACAAAGGCGTAAAAAGGAGTTTGTTGGGTTGCTCCTGTTCAGCAGGTATGAAAAAACATCCTCCTCGTAAGTTCAGTGCATCACCTTCCCGATTCAGTGCAATTACAGTCTCAAACAAAGCACGGTAGGAAGGAAGCACAGGTCGGTCCTCCAGGCAGCCCCTCAGGGCTGAGCTGCAGGATGCTGCTGCCTGCCCTGTTGGGGAAACCCTTACCATCCCTACAGCCTCCTGCTTGGGGTTTCCCTCCTTGGCGCCTACGCCTTGCCCATGACCATCTCTCTTGTGAGCCACTGGTGGAAATGCAGGCCAGCACTACAGCTCGACCGAACACTAGTGATGCCTTCGCTCTGATCTGGACACATAACAAACATCTGGGCCAGCCAAGATGGCAAAGCGAGGAAGATACCACATCACATACACCTAACATGCCCAGGAACACATTGCACCCTGTTCCCAAGCAGAAAAATATCTCTCTCTCCACAGGCTCCCCGTACTTTTCCAATCTCTCCAGTTGGTGGCCAGGGGGGAGCGATGCCTGACCTGCCTAGCATCCTACGAGTCCGGGGTGCCGGTTGATGAGAAGCTTGACAGGAGCCAGCAATATGCATTCGCAGCCCAGAAGGCCAACCATGTCCTGGCATGGCCAACAGGTCAAGGGAGATGATTCTCCCCCTCTACTCCACTCTCATGAGACCCCACCTGAAGTCCTGTGTCCAGTTTGGAATCCTCAACATAAGAAGGATATGGAACTGTTGGAACAGGTCCAGAGGAGGCCACGAAGATGATCAGAGGGCTGGAGCACCTCTGCTATGAGGACAGGCTGAGAGTGTTGGGCTTGTTCAGCCTGGAGAAACGAAGGCTCTGGGGAGACCTTCCAGCTTCCACTTAAAAGTGGGCGACAAGAAACTGCGGAGAGACTTTTTACAAGGGCAAGTGGTGATAGGATGAGGGGGAACAGCTTTAAACTGGAAAGGGGAATATTCAATGGTAGGAACGAACTCTTCACAGTGAGGCTGGTGAGACACTGGCATGGGTTGCCCAGAGGATGTGGATGCACTATCTCTGGAAGTGTTCTGGATGGGGCCTTGAGCAGCGTTGTCTGGTGGGAGGTGTCCCTGCCCATGGCAGGGTGCTTGGAACTGGATGACCTTTAAGATCCTTTCCAACCCAAACCATTCTATGATTCAATGCCCCCTATGGCACCCCCCCTGGCATCCCAGGGCCACCCCTGCTTGGACTCTGCCAGTCCCTGTGTGTGAGCCATATGGGAACAAAAAAAGAATGCTCTTACTTGTTGGAGGTGCCATGCAAATTGGTTAGGAGGGTGAAGTTGTTCCTCACGCTTCGTAGACTTGCCAGCACCTATGAGGAAGGCAAAACTGGAGACGTTATCTCCTCCGCCTAAGGTTTTAGGTGCGTTTTGCCTCAATTTGAAGGGCCAACTCACCTGGGCAAAAGGCGTGACAATCAGGTCATCCCCATGCCTAAGGAAAAAATGGATAAAAAGTGCATCATTCACCTCAGAGAAAGAACATCTGACAGAGGGAGGTTTCCCTGGGCAGCGCCCATGGCAAAAAACCATGAACCCATGCAGCGTTTATTTAACACTACATAAAACCTTGTTTCTAATGGAAAGGTCTCACAGTGCCTACCCAAAACAACGCGGCTGGAGTGGCTGTTCGGATTGGTAACACCAGGCAATAAAAGCCAGGAAATTCAAAAGTTAAGGCAGCATTGCAGTGGAAAAAAACACATAACGGTCTGGGGAAAGGTCAGCTTTGAATTTCCTGGCTTTTGTTGATCTCTGACACAGTCTTTAATGTTATTCAGGCTCTGGGTTTCTATCTGGCTGTTTTCATCATGGAAGATTTGAGCAGAAGTTCTGAGAAAAATATGTCGTCACCATCAATAGGAAGGATCTTTTTGCGTTATTGTATATAGCACTTGTGCATATATGAAAAAATCCAGTATGATTCACCTAACTGATACACAGCAGGGCAGGGCTATTGCTGTGCAGCACAGACCTGATCATGGCTGGAAAGCATGGGAATCCAGCATGGCTGCCCTTGGTATTTTATACCACGTGCACCTGATGCACTGAGTGAGGGCAGGAGAGCAGGCATGGCTACAGGCAGGAGAGACCAGGCATGGCTGTAGGTAGGAGAGTCTGGACACAGCTGCAGGCAGGAGAGCAGGTATGGTTGCAGGCAGCAGAGACTGGGCATGGCTACAGGCAGGAGTGCAGGCACTTTTGCAAGCAGGAGAGATTGAGCATGGCTGAAGGCAGGGGAGAGCAGCATGACTGCAGGCTGCCACAGGCACCTCTAGAGAGGTTTACACCAATGCTGGACCCCTTCAAATATCCTTCAGGGATGTTCTCCCTGGCTGTGCTGCCACAGTACATCCGCTAGTCTA
The DNA here is from genome assembly GCA_033556795.1 of Tapera naevia. NCBI lineage: Eukaryota > Metazoa > Chordata > Aves > Cuculiformes > Neomorphidae > Tapera > Tapera naevia. The sequence continues at coordinate 143,352 of JAUMJJ010000198.1, read as the reverse complement.
GACTCAGGTATCAGTGCAGCTAAAGCTACAGTTTAATTGAAGTTATCTCAACACTGATGTCAAAACCCGGGCAGTGTGGAGATGCTGGCTCCCTCCAAGTGCCGCAGAAGCCTTGATGCCTGCAGTAAATGGACAGCTCTAACTGCAGGCACCTATGAAACTGAGGGAAATGTGGGTGGTGGGCACAGCTGGACAGTGCTCTCCCCACCCCAGCACAGCTGTGTCCTCCAGAACACTGCTGGGAACGCTGGGCAATTGTTAAAATCCACCGTTTACATGGTATCTGCATAATCAGGAGTGGTTACTTCATCTCTGGTAAACATTTACTAAATGTTAACTAATGAATGTTCTCTTTCAGGAGAATTCTTGTGGATCTTGCTAATATTTAGATTTCTATTTCATGACAAAATTTGTAGGGCTTTCACAACAGCTAAACTTTTTTATGAGAACTTTTTTTATACCTTAACAGTCACTTTAAAACCTTGAACTGTGCCTTTAAAACAAAGGGTTGCAAATCCAGTACACTCATTTAAGCTCCATGCTCTGTGTAGCATTGATCCTCTCAAGCTTAACCATCTGTCTCAGCTTTCTCCTGTATTTTCTGCTCAGTTCTAGCAAACAACCCATGACAGAAAACAGAACGGAGAAGAGTAATATTGTAAATATCATTACAGTCGTATTTCTATTGTCCAGGCTAATGAAGCGTTACCTACTTAAAAAAAAGTAGAGATGACGTTAACCAGGCTCTGGGAATGCACAGTGAATATAACAGAAAAGAGGGTGCAAGCAAGCCAAGCACTGGAGTGACAGGGTTCTCCTGCCTGCAGTCCAATGGGGACAGCAGCAGATCGCAGTGGTGTCTGCCCTGAGCACACCCCAAGCTTTACCCTGCAGTTAGCTGCAAGCTCTTCATACCCCAAACACAAATTCCCACATGAAGGACTCCTACTAGGAAAGGTAAATGCAAAAATTCTCTGATATTTCAGGGTATGGTTTTAAAAGCTCTTCTTTTAAATCGTGGAGAAAAGGAGAATGTTTCAAGAATGGGACGGGGAGAGGGAAGTCATGCCTTGGCAGACCATAAAAGCAACTGTCTTGAGCACTCAGGCTATGAAACGTTGAGTACCACCCATAAGCACCTCTTAACAGAGCTCTGCAGATTACAGGAGGCCATGTAAAGCTCTTAGTTGCTGTGAAATATGATGTGAGCTGAATTTATGCTTACTGTTCACTTGGGAGAGAAGAGTTCCTGGACATCGTCTTTGGTGATAAGTCATAGTCGCTGTCAGATCTGTACAGGAACGACTCCCTGCGCTGGCTGTGGCCCGGGAATGTCGTGTGCAATACAAGTCCTGATGAGGAGCTGGCCTGCGGGTCCAGCGGGCTGCGACCTGGTGATGGGCCATTTTCGACATCAAAGCTGTGAAAAAAAACACATACTGAATGTCATGTGCATCTACCAAAAGATGTTTTCAGTGCATGGTGCAGGACTGCCCTAAGCATATCACGTTGACATTGCTCACATCCTGTCATCTCCTCAGTACTGGAGATGCAGGGCTACATTTACTAGAGCCTCTTGCTGGTATATGTCTATTGTATGCAAGCAGGACTCTGCGTTACAACAAAATATTTACCCCAGAGGCTCCTTTCCTGACTGCATCTGCTCAGCCCTCCTTCAGCCTGAATTTTGCTAAACTCAGTGCAGTTCCTGTTGCTCTCAGCACAAACACGCAGTAGCCAAACGTCGGCCTCAAGCCCTGCAGCTCTCCCCATGGCTGCAGAGGTTGCAGGAGTCAGGGGGGTTGATTTGCCAAACCTCACTCCAAGCCTTGCAAGTTTAACAGGGGCACAAGGAGCTGTGACATGCCACTATCCTCCAGCTGAGCCCTGTCTCCATCTATTCTGGAAACAAACTTTTGAAATCCTGCAAGACTAGTGAGAACTTGGCAGTTCTGTGAGCTGGATGCCTGAGTTTCTTTTCAGCCATACTTGACAGCTTAGCTACCCGAAATACTAGTTCTGTGAATTTCAAACAGCTGGGCTGCAAAATGGAGGACTGATTAAAAAAAAAATAAAAAAGGCCCTAATCTTCTGTCACCGTTTCCACTATACACCCACTTTCTTAAGGTTTCATAACTTGGCTGCTGCAACTTGTGGCTGAAGTCACCCTGGACACTTCAGCAAGTGACACCCCTCGTAAACCCTGAAAATAAGCAGGTTGGCCTCCTCTGCTTGGGCATTTAGACCTGATATAAATACCATATGTCTGACTATGTTCCAGCTAAGCCAAGTGAAGTACGGCTGCATTCAGTATGAATTTTCTTGCCTTTGGAAGTCTGAGGCTTCATCTCACTTGCAGTGGGAGCTGAGTCCTCACCCCTACCAGGGCACATGCTTCTCCCTGTTCCTGATGATGTCCCAATTTATTGTGCCTGATGACCACCCTTAACTACAACATCTAGCTGGGCATGTACTCAGAGCATGGCCACAACATCGAGCTGCAATCCCTGCCATATAGTTCTCCCATCCCTCCTTGTTGTTGCCTCTCCCCACTAATCATATTAAGTGAAAGAATCCCTATGAACTCAGCAGCAGGGAAGATTTCATCTCTCCCTCTGCTCTACTATGGCACAAGAAGGCAGACAAAGTATCCAGGCAAAAAAACCCAGCAAAATCTCCGGTCAATCCAAAAGTAAAGCACACATATCTTGGCTTACTCTCCTTCTCTGCCATGACTCCATACACACACATACAATACAGGTTGAAGGGGAAGACAAACGCCGAAGGTAATCACAGGTAGACAAGGTCTTGGAGAAAACTGCTGACGTGAAGGTACTCGACCTGCATTATTTAGACATGAGGCCGTGAAGAGTGAAAGACCAAACAGTCTCAGAGCAAAGGCAGCTTCTCCCCTGTTTGGAGAGTGACCTGTCACCTCCGAGCATTAAGGCCTTCTACGTCCTGATCATGAAATCTGATTAAAATCCAGAATTTATGGCATAGTCTGGTTCTCTGGATATTGGCAGGAAAGGCACAGAGCAGGGGACAAACTCTCCCACCGTTCAAAACCTGGCACCAACTATAACCTTAATCTTAGGTTTTGCAGAAGCATTTCAGGTTCCTGTACAGTACAACAGAATGCCCTTCCTGGACAAGCAACGCACTGTGATGTGACACTACACTCCATCCAGCAATGCAGGAGGGGGATATCTTGGAGGCAGCAGTGCAAGGTAAAACACAGGCTGCACACTCTGACGTGGTGGCCCCTGATGCAAGCTGCTTCCTGGCACTTTCAACTTTGTACATCAACTACTTTGTACAAACAACAGTTGATGAATTACTGAACAATTTATCAAATATCAGTAACGATACATTGCATCTGAGGGATAGCATACTTTACCTAGGTAGTTATATTTATAACATAAAGATTTATCTATAGTTGTGCTTGTGAGGAAATGGGTGCTCCAACAGTTATTTTTTATTTCTCCAGAAACTACTTATTGGGGTGGAGCAATAAAAAACTGGATCTCCTGGCAGTTATTCTATTCCTTAAGGATGCAGATAAACGGTAAGAGGCCTCATAGTATTTCGTCCCACATATGATTCCTCAAGAATTAAAAAATGCACAAACATCAGTGCAAAGATTTTTAGATTTTTTTTTTTAAATCCAAAGGCAGGGCACTAGAATAATACAGTACACACTGAAGGAGACACCCACATCTACCACATCTCACTGTAGCATTTACCTACCCAACAGCTGCCCAATAAGTACATTTTGAAAGTGGTAATAGCTCAATTAATATGCTTTCCTTTTAATCTTTATTATCTGCTCTTCTATCAATGAAAGCTTGAGTACACTTTATTTGTAGCCACAAAGTAATCGACAGAAGAAACTCAGCTCTGTAACTATGGTGTCTACAAACAACAGCCAGCTGATAATTAAACCACACCTATTCAGAAAATTAAGTCTGATTACTCAAAACATTTTATTGCAAAATCATCACTAGAGAACATGTAGTTTACTGACACAAATGGAAACACAGCAATGAGCTAAATCTGAGCATTTAGCTGAGCAGAGCTTCTTCTGGCTGCTCGACACTGTACCAGCTTCTTGCTGGTAGATGTGAGTAACAGGTTTGGGAAGAAAAGTTAACATATAAGGTTTGAAAAGTTTAAGAGGCTGAGGGAGGGAAGCAGGAAGCAAGGCTGATAAGGGGGTCTTTTGCTAAGAAGACTACCAGCTGCAAAGGAGTAAGTTTAGTAAGAGGGAAAGCATCCACCAATGATCTGGTTTTGCATGGCTTACTGTAGCAGGGCTTCCCTACCTTGCGAGAGGTGGAAGATACTCAAATCCCCTTCCCTTTCCCTCTTTTAAAATAAAAAAAAAACAGTTCTCTGCCAGCCTAGGCCTATTCTGAGTCACTCCTGCAGGAACTCCCACATAAGTCCTGGGGATTTTCAATACCTTCAGAGGACTGGAATACTTCTGTAGCTGGAAGTGTAAGAAGGACCCTGGCACTCTGTGACCTGGGTAAAGGTGGAGGTTAAGCCTTGGCAAAGGCAGAGCTTCCCAGAAAACAGTTTGCCTGAACCACACAGGTTTTCCAGATTTCTACAGCACTGGCGGCTCACACAGGGATGTGCTGGACACATTCAGACTGTGTTCACTAGAAGCCTGGCACAGTTGATGACCAACTCAGAGTGCCATGGCTGCTTCCAGCCACCCCATGTGCACGCAGCCAGCTGCTGGCTGCACACTGCCCATGCTCTCTCCGCCAGCGCCTGGGACACTGCAGCACAGATGACACAGTTAATCCAGCTGGAAAAGCATTCTTTTTTCTTTCCACAAGTTCAGCTTGCAGCCATGCCGGCCCCCTCAAACCATGTGCTCGACCATTAAGTTAAGAGCGAATTCCCCCCAAAAGTGAAGGTCAAACAGGAGTTTGTCATTGTCTTTACCCAGAGTGTCCGATTTTGTGCTTATGAATAGGTACTCCTAGCGGTATTGCTGGGTGAGCAAGGTGTTCACCGGGATGACCAAATTTTAATAGTCACAAGAAGTCAAACATGGGAAACTATTTCCCCTCGATGGCACAACATTAGGAGAATGTGGCCTGAGATCCGCAGAGCAAGAGCTTAACCTGATTTTCAAATCTCTGCTGCAAGTTAACTTCACCAGTTGCTCTTGGTTTGTACAATGGCCCATGAGGAATTATATTCTGATGCAAAAAAAGTCTCCCAAGTAAACAGTTGATGAAATTGGTGAGAACTACAATTAGATTGTAAAGTTGCCCTCTCAGAGCTGCATTTTCCACTGATTTTTTTTCATTAGAAGTGAACTGATGAGCTCTGCTGGAAACACTTAATTATCAGTGTGGCATCATGTTCAGAATACTCGGCAGATTGTAACAAGGGTCCTCTCCAAAGTTTGCAGCACCCTGTAGTCTTCTCATAAGCAGAAAATAAAGCTGCATTTGTGTAGCTAAAAATAAAGACAGCAAAGGACAAAGCACCACTACAGCAGACTAGAGAAACAAAAGCTAAAATTTGCTTTGCAGTTTATCTTCAAGCAACAGCACTCACAGTCAAGACACCCCATGTGAAACAGCATTGGCACAGGAGCACTGCAGCAGCACAGCAAGCTCCAGTGGTAAAATATCAGCAAACACTTGATCTGCTATTCTGCAGTTGCTCCTCACCCCATGTCCATGCCAAGAGATGGTGGATGAAAGATCTTTGGCTCAAAACACAGTCGCTCACCATGATGTACTGCTTCTCCTCCTCACCTCCCATGCTGGCCCCAGGAGCTCTTCTGCAAAAGCTTTTGGATGCCTAGCAGGCTCAGAAATAAGTGGGAACTGGTGAGACTTAAAATTGTTACCTAAACACCAGGTCACAAACCTGGTATCTACCGTCCCTATAAATCATTCAAGATAATCTACATAAATATTTGTCCCCTGTAGATCTCTCTACAAAGTGTGCCTTGCTTTGCAGTCTTGGGAGTTCCAGCCCCACACAAGCTGACACCATTATCCGTCTACCTCCAACATCTTACCAGGTTTATTCAAAAATTTCCAAGCGCTGTGACAGTCTCAGGGGGTGACAGTGTGTCTGGAGGCCACCAAAGGCTTCTAAGGATTTGAGCCCACTCACACAGAGCCAAAAAGTGGCTCCACATGAGGAAAGGTGACAGCATCTGTATGGGATGAGCATTAGTTAACCACTGATATGAATCACTGGCAATCCATAGGCCAGGATATAGCTTCAAATCAAGGACTTGACTGACAGACAAAACCAAGTCTCCTGAGGCCTGCCTGTTTTTACCGGAGGATTCAGGAATGTGCAATTCATGAGCGCCAGGTGAGCGGCACTCCTGAGATGAGTACATTCTCAGGGTTACTGACCACCAGCAGAAACCCAGCAGCAGATAAAGAGGAGACTCTGGTGGACACAGAAAGCCACAAATCCCAGTGCCATTCAAAGGGATCAGCAGACCCAGCAAGCAAAACCCAACCTGTCAAGAGCACAACCGGTGCCGGAAAGGCAAAGTGTGCACTGGCTGGGGCAGTGTCTCAGCCCAGCAAGTTGCCCCTTTCAGGGCTGCAGAGCTGTGAGGTAAGGTGGCATGTCCTCTAGTTTTCTCCTGGAGCCAGGCTCCAGTTAACCTCAAGGTCCAGACTCTCCATTTACTTGTCTGGATGAGAGGAAAGCTTGGTGTGGTGGAGGAGACGAGGCAGTGGGGTTGGCAGTGGGAGAAGTAGAGTGGTTGCAGAGCAGTGCTCAGCAACGAGGTCAATGCAAGCGACAAGGCAGCCGCAGCCCCACCTTCTTTTTCCCTCCACAGTTTTTAATAAACCAGAATCTTAATAAAGTGAAGAGCAAAGAAGGAGACAGCAGGTGGCAGGAGTTAGCTGTAGCTTGCTCCAACGAGCAGCAAAGGGGACTCTTGCTTTCGACCTGTCAGAAGATCTAACACAGTAAATGAAGGGAGGAAATAGGCAACAGCAAGCCAGGAGAAATCACGCTCAGCTGTAAAACACAACAAGGTTTCATGCGTCATTCTGCAGAACAAAGAACATTAATAAAAGCAAACTCCAACTGTCCAAATGCTGTAATTTTTTTACAGTAATGACTACGATTTCTCTACATTAGAAAGCACTGCCATCATTTATCACAGTGGGAAAGTCCAATTAAGCCTCTGCAGACAGAGGGTTCTCTACTTCCAGACTTCCCATTGCCCTCCAGCCGTTCTCACCCTGTGATGGAGCCAGGTCCCCGAAGCATCCATGGTAGAAATATCTACCAAACCACTCCTAAATCAATCCTAAAGCAGGCCTGCTCCTTCCCACAGCACCACCCTCACATGAAAACATGGCAGTTGCCAAGTTGTCCCAACAGAAGATGCTACCTCCAACTTATCCAACAATTCAGCTTTCAAGCTCTCTGATCTACCTTGTCAAGGGGGTCTTGGCACAAAACCTTTTGGTGGAGCAGCAAAAGGAAGAAACGGCATTGGGAACAAGTTGTCCCTGGATTAGCATTGCCCGCCAGCAGCCTTGGAACGTGGTAAGATTTGGCATAAAAACTGAAAAACAGGATTGCACCATGATTTTGATGTAATTCAGAGTCATTTGAATAGCCATTGCAAGTCAAATGGTTGCTACAAGAGCTACACAGCCCCACAGTTTATTTCTAGATCTGTAATATGAAACACACACATTTAAGTCTATCAAACCAGGCAGGCTTGTGTGCTTTTTGTTTATGTTATGGATTTACACTTTTCCCGAGGATGACAGCACTGACTCTACAAGAGGGTTTACCATCTGCTTTACCTTCCCAGACTCATTTCTGAGGGCATTACTCCTGATCTTCTAACTATGGTACCACCTTTACTATGGTATCAAATGTGTTTCCAAAATACAGTATTTTAGGAAATCCGTGCAGACTCTGCTCATTATAAAAATCCTCTTGCAATCATTAGAGCCCTGCTTCTCACTAAGACATTCAGCTGTATTTTTAAAACCATTAACAATGAAAAATGCTGTTTCTTACATCTTCAGATCTATACAGGCATGACTGCTTCTCACTGCTATCTAATTTTGTGCACCTGTTTCCCATTATCAGAACAGCTTGCTGTTTTTTCTAAATAATCTTTCACGTGGAAAGGTCTGTGATTCAAAGCATCAGCACTCAATGAAACAGGATTGGACACCCAGCAGGCGTGCCGGAGCTGAGCACACCAACAGCCGGCGCAGACGATGTAGCACCGGCAACCAGGCTCCACCGGGGCTGACTGCTCTCAGCACTGCAGGTTTAGTGCTTTGTTTTCCCCTTCTGACCTTCTCCCACCAAGGGGAACATCCTGTAGCTCTCAGAGCCCTCTCAAAGTCTTCAAATTCCTCTGCCAGGTTTGCCCTTCATGTGTCTCCTAACTCTTCTGTATCTCCAGAGCCTAAACACCCATGCCTCCTGAAATATAAGCCAGCAAACTCCTTGCAGTCCCTCCCCAGCACCGGTGTATCACAGCTGCCTGGCACAGAAATCCCAGCAGCACTTAAATAAGTGTTTGCAATGTAAACTGTCATCTGCTGCTAAACATGTTATTAAGCCTCCATGTGCATCACAACGCACAAATATATGTTTGACTTTGTTATCTCTGGATACAGAAGTTAACTCTTCATAGCAGCATTTTTCTTCAATGGGTAAAACACAGCCCCCTGCTATGGTTCACAGCCTGTCTGCTATCACAGAGGATGGGGCCAGGAATTAGCTTGCCTTATGCTTACAAACAGCTTTGAATCACAGGCTCTAAGGCAGACCGAAGAGCTGGTCCTGCTCCCTTCACAGCCAAGGTTCATCTTTAGGAGAGCACAAAGGTAAAAATATGTAGACACAGCCAGAGCCCTCCAGCAGCAGCACCTCTAACTCAGCAGCAGTACTCTAGCGAGGTTCATGGTTTGCACAGCAGTAAATATCAGTTCAGCTACCAGCTCAGCACAAGCACCACTGGGCGTTGCAGAATGGTACAAAGTGCTCATTCCACTTTTCAAATCACTCTTCACTACAAAGAAGCCACTGCACTACCTGCTTGTTCAGTGTCGGCAGCTACCACTGCCTGAAACTCTCAGTCTTGCACATTAAGTCCTTGAGCCATTACTTCTCACCGTTGCCATTCAGTCACTGGCACTGCTGAAAGCCACCAGGCTGTGGAGCCACCAGGCATTTCTCAGGACACCTTGCACTGTGCCCAAACAGTCACCAAGAGATGGTCATTTAAAGTACAGAAGGGAGGTAAAAATGAGTTTGGATTTTCTTCTAGCACGGAGGGTTCCAAGAAATCTAATCCTTTTCATTTTCATTACAGACAGGTAGCTTGATGTTATCATGTAACAAGCTAACATCATGGGGTTCAGTCCCCCAAAAAAGAAATCCTTAATTCTATAAACCACTTGTTACTTTACCAAATGCACATCCTAGGTTATTTTATCATTTTACTATGGTTCACTGTCACTAATCTCTGGAAAACACAAGGCATAGTTAAACACAGCAGACATTCTCCATATTTTCACTTCCAGAGCTTGTAAATGTACTTTGATGTGAGTGTGATCACTCTCAGCACAGGCAGTAATGCCACTTCCTAAGGGCCTTTTCCTACTGAAATTATTCTAGCTGCTTTTCCTCACTACTGCTGCTGCCCAAGCCGAGGTATTAACAAGGTATTAACCCCCCGTGCAACACTTACACAGCTCTTCTGCTCACCTTGAGGGAGTTTCAGCCCAGAACCTTCCACCTGCTCACAGCTCATCAGGACCAAATCTGCTCCGGCATACGGGCTAAGCATTTGCTGTGCTGAAGGACCCAGCTGGGTCTCACTGAAGGGACAATTGCTGTGTTTTCCCTGCTGGAAAGGTGCTGGACAGGCAGCCACACATGGTACAGGTGGCACAGGGACAGCACGGTGCTCCTCAGCAGACACTCGCTGGATTTTGGCACCACCAGCTCTGCGAAACGGTGCTGTTCTACAGTGCAGATGTTTACATTCAAGTTACAGGACAGTATTTATCCCAGTCTGGCCCAGCCATTGTGCTCTGTTCAGTGTCAGTTCAGCTTTTACAGCTGCATCTAAGCACTGTACCATTTTACAGACTCTCTTACCCCATATGCAAGACATGCATGCTGCCTCACACAGAGCAGGTTACCCATGGTGGCCTTGCTTGTGTGATGGGAACCTCGGTGTGGGGTTGCAGCTGAGCCCAGTGCCTTCTGCAGGGGCTCCGAGACACCTTACAGCATTTCTGTCTACAGACAAACTCCCCCCCCCAGAGCCAGCTTGGGGTGAGTAATTCCACTCAGCAACTGCGTACACTGGGTTTGGTCTTACATTTTCCCCACCAGGGTATTGCCAGTAATAAAAGAGGAATTACAGTCACATAGTGCATCTTTTATCAATACATTTTAAAAGTATCTCATATACCTATTAAGTGTAATCCACCCTTAACACTCTTCCCAAAGCATATAGTGCACTAATAGCAAATGCAAACAAGCACCACGAGTCTCAAGGGTCCCGTACTCTGCTTCCAGTACGCAGGAAAGGGTTCCCGTATCTGTACGGAACCAGAGCATCAGGAGGCTGCTGGCCAGAGACATGGTTTATTTCATCCTGACCTTAAAAAGAGGATCACCTGGCACAACTCCAGGAGGCACTTCTGCATTTTCAAACAGGCAAGCTCACAGTGAGCCACTTTGCTCTCCCATAACTCTGACTAGCTGCGACAGGCTGCTCAGAGGCAGCAGCTACAAATCAAATAGCTGTTCTGATCTGCTGTCAGACAGATTGGAGACAGGAATAAAACAGCAATATTTTTTAACAAGTTGCAGAGACCGCAGATTTTTCCATTTTACCTGGCTTATATGAGCTGGGAGGACAGACAGCCTTTGAGTCAGAAGATTTACAGATTTTCTGCACTCATGTTTTAAATTGCCCTCCGCCCATCTACAACATCCAAAGTCCAGCAGTGGATGTGTGGAAAGCTGCTGCACTGAGAAATGCACCACGCCTTTTCACTTCATTCATAAAATAATTATTTGACCTGTTTTTTGATTTATCTCCATAATTGATATTTGTGTTTCCTGACAGCAAAATGACAATCACATGTCCTAAGATAGTGTTCAGCTTATTAAATCCTTTGGAGATTTGGCCCTCCCAAAAAATAATTAATCTGGTTGGGCACACTTCAGGAAAACTTTACTGGCTTCACCCCTTTCAAATGTCTGCACTCTTCATCTTTTATGTCAACAGGAAAAGACACTGTACACAGCAAAGAGCAAAGTATACTGATGTGATTTCAAGTGTAATTTTTTTATAGCTATTATTGATCATTACAGGCCCAGCAGAATCTAAATGCAAAAGTGGCCTCATCCATATCATATGCATCCGCCAACTGGTAATATTTGAGAAAAAAATATTATGGATGGAAAAATTTGGCCCTTTGGCAGAAGTCACATGTTTATTCTTGTCTAAGTGGTTTGGAACAAAGGATGTTTGGAAATGCCACCCTCTTCCACGGTACTGCAATAACCAGGACAACCAGTACACTGTGGTTAATACAGTTTCAACTGAATATCTGCTATAATCACTTCACTGGTAATCATGGTATTTCTAAGCAAATGCAGAGAAATGTCTCGTAGGTACATTTTCAAATCATTCTGATCAATCACAGCTGCAGCCATCACCCTGCTTCTCACTGCTCATTTGTTTTATTGTCATTAACATATCAGGATCTTGACAGTAAAGCCCGAGGGGCTCAGATCATACACCCTGCTGAAATATCCACTGAGAGATGATGCCCTGCTCTGTACATGTACCAGAGACAAGGGCCAGCAGAGGAGACAAGATCTTCACACTAAAGGATGATGCAGGCACAAGAACAGGTGGGTATAAACCGGACATGGATAAATTGAGGTTGGAAATCAGAGAAAGATATTTTTTGCCTTGAGAGCAGACAGATCACTTAACAGCTTTCCTGTAGGAGTGATGAGGGTAAACACCAACTTGATGTTATTACTGGTGGGATTAATAGTATAATTGACAACAACATTGTGGGACAGAGCCCAGTGGTGTAGGAGGCTCATCCCACAGCTGAAACACAGCCTTTGCTCCTGATTGACATGGAAGGGAACCCTCACCCGGGCTCACTCAGAGAGGCATGGTTCCTGCGGTGCTGATGTTTCGGCATCGGTATCCACGAGTCACCATGGATGAGCTGTATCCCACTGATCATCCAGCCACTCTCCAGAAACGTGCTTATTTGAGGGATGTCATGGTTTGGGGTGTCCTTGCCCCTTTCCTGCCCCCCAGCACTGCGCGGGGAAGGCAGGAAGCCACCTACACAACCCCTTCGCTCCTCCTCTACGCCAAGGCCCAGCAGCAGGCATTACGGAGAGACACAAGCAAGATACAAACAAGGGGCTGGTATCAAAAGCACCTTGCACCAGACTCAAATGACACCCCTCTGGCAGCACCTCTGCCAGCGATGCCATCACTGTAGCTCTAGATATGCCCCATACTTCAGCATATGTGCAAGCACAGGCAGTAAATACAGAACATGCCATCTGCTGGCATGCACAATACATTTCCATACATTTGCATTTTTACTATCGATGTTGGCTAGCTGCAAAGGATAGCTGAGTGCAGTCAGGGCAGGGACCAGCAGTGACACAATGCCTACCCACACTCCCTCCATTCCTCCTCAGGCTGTCTGAAAACAAATGGGTGAATTTAAACCACAGATTTTTATTTTCTGCTTCTAAATCACATGCTCTGAAATGAACCTTAATAATTCTGGACAGGAAATCGGATTTAGCAAGAAGAAAACCTTCTACAGCATGGTGAGAAGACATAACTGACAGGGCAGCAAGAGCAAAACCTCCTATAGGAGCGACTATGGGCCCAAAATGCAGGCAGGGTGAATGTTTTGCAGCATATTTCATGTTGTTTATGCCAAATGGTGAGCTCATGCAGTAAAAACAAGGCCCCAGATTTTCCAGGTGTGGCAGAGCACAGGATGTTGGCCCTTGCAGGCCTGCCAGCTATTGATTGCAGAATGCTTTAGGAAGGAGGCAAACCTTACTACCCATTACATACGCTGTCCATGATTTGTTCTTTTTTCCCTTTAACCTTTCTAGCATCCTCACAGATTGCTTCCCTATCCAAAAGAAATCTTCTAAACCACTGCATGTGTCCACAGAGACCAGCCCCTCTGGGGGTGCCTTTGCTGCCCAGATCAACACAGTTTTCATTCCAGTTAGCCTGTTCTCAATGAGACAGCACAGAAGTCTCTGCTCCTGCTCCTGGCCGAAACTCCCAGCTTGCCACTTCCTTCACAAGCAGTTTCACAACCAACTCGTGACTCCTCTAAAGCATGTTTGTGCTTGCAATAGTCTGCGTCTTCTTATTGCCAAATCATCTCCTTGCTCAAGTCCTTCCTCGGCTCATCATCCTACCATAAAGCTGTTCAGAAATGCTCCTGCCAGCCTTCTACACTGCCTCCTCACAGCGCGGCATCAGATACGCTGCATCTCAACCAACTCCTCTGTGCTGCACTTCTAAAAACCTCTTGGGAAGGAATTATTTCTCTGATGTAAAAGCAGATAGTGCACTGCTGGCACCCAAATTATCATTTAATAACTCTGTTATTTTTCTCTAGACCTGCAAATCTTCCCAAGACCTGCTTCAGGGCTCATTTTGATCTTACTTAATTAGCAATCCCTTCGAAGCTCTGTTTCATGTTGAAAATCACTTGCTGGAATCACTATTTTGGAGTCACTTACTACAAATCATAAAGTTGCACTGTTCAAAAGAAATGGAGATGCAGGAGCAGAGAGAGCAAAATATATTGCAGCCCCAAACTACGAATGAATTAGATGCAGCTATAAGTCATCAAGTCCAGCAATGGCAAACAATGCAGTGACACAGCCACAAACACTTGGAAATCAGGAATAAAATATTAGCAGAAAACTTGCTACAATTATTACCATTTAATAACGCAGAAGGCGAAGTTTCCAGTGTGAATAAGCATAAGTGTGTAGGCATGGCACAAAATCATTATAGCTGATTGCAGTTTAAGATTCACGTCATCATAGTAAAAGCTTCATTCTTGAGCTAACAGAAATTAGATATCCTGAATATTTTGTTGTATTGATTCAGGTTTGTACTGAGCTAACAAAGAATGAGCAGGCAGAGGTAATCGATGTCCAAAATGGGCCCATTTAAAGAACAATTCAGAAAAATGTGTGAAAGCCCTCACTGTTGCAAAACCTAAAGCTAGCATGCACAGAAGTGTTATTCCAAGAAGGAGAAACATGTTTGCTTTTGCTGATGAAACACATGAAAGAAAACACCTGAAACTCGAGACGAGCAGCTGAATGCCAAGATGCATTTTCTGAAACTTTTCCTCTTGCTCTCTGTGCTTTTGCTGAACTCCAGCAGAAATCTGGCTCCTTTTATTCTTCACACAAGAGATCAGGCCAGCTCTGAGTTTTCAGGTTAGGAAACCTTTCTGCAAATGTGTTGATGTACTTGGAACTGGATGATGGCCAAGAAGCCAATCAGTCCCAGGCAAGCAGGACTGTGTGCTATCTGTCTGCCAGCCGCCTAGAGCGTCTGGAAAAGATCAAGATTACAGATCCAGGGTGGGAGACAAACAACGGGTATTCCCTTTATACCGCTCAGCCAGAATAAAATGTGACATGCTATATTAATAACCTAGTGTCACCCAGCAAAACATCTGACTGACGTGAACATAAATGCCACACAGATATCGAGGGCCTGATGGCAAGTCATGTGAAGAGTAAACAAGATAGCTGGGTGGCATGAGATGGAACCAGGGAACAAAACCCTAATGTCAAGCCCTTTTGTTCTGAGCAGAGTCAGCCCTAAATGGTTTGTGATTTTTGCTTTCTGCCAAGGTTCTGCTTTAATTGGGCAAGGGAGACTGTTCAGTATATTCAATAACATACAGTGGGGAGACAAATGGCATGTGCCAGGCTGAGAAGCCACATAGAAGTCACCCTGCAAAGACTTATTATTGGTAAGAACACCTCTTATTCATTATGGCTTTTGACTTTACTATTGTAAGAAATGTTCTCCATGACTTCATCTAACAAGGCAGCCTTTTTTGTGCATGCTCTTAATTAGCCACACACAGAAATCAAATCCTGTCTAAATGTACACTCTCAGGTTCCACTAGTCTTAGTAAGCTAAGCTGGAATTAACTTCCAGCTCTTTTCACTTCCTTGGGTGAGACAGAAGCAAAAACACCACTGACCACTGAGACAGCCTGAGAACATCAACACGGATGTGTTAGCGCATCTCATCCCTGCCATGACTCTTCCACATGCTAGCCCAGCAGGGAGCCAGCAGCACTGTCTTAACCACACACTGCTCTCACCTGTGTGGTGAAGGCTGCTCTTGCGAGGGCTGGAGGAACAAAGTTCTCTCTGGGAGCAGAGGCTGAAACTTTCTGGGTGCCTTCAAGACATCAAAAGTTGGCCTAACTCCTAAGATATAGTGGTGATCCATGGCAGGCTTCTCAAGCAAATACGTGATGTAGAAAATTTAGGTGAGCATAATTGAGCTACTTACCGACTCGAATTTACTAGATTAGTTAATAAACCCCGGTACTTCATCACAGAATTAACATCCTAGCAATGCAATGCTCCTTCCTAGACTCTTGTAGCAGTTCCATAATCATCTGAATAGCATCTTTAGTACTTGAACCTCTTTCCAGCATAAAAGAGGTTCAATAGCAGCATTCAAGCCTAGAGTAGCTGGACTGGCTGTACTCCATCTTCACAAGAATATGAAATTCTTGCTGCAGTCTGAGAAAGAAAAATCACTTAGCACAAATAAGGACTTTTTTTAAAACCACTGATTAAATAGATATTCACAAGATAGAGCACAATGGCTTTGATGGAGTCATTGCAACCTATTATATAAACCCTTATTCACGCCCATGAGAGCTTTTCCTTTTCTTTTTTAATAACAGAAGAGAAAATGCAGCCACGTAAAAGATATTAAATTGCATGAAAATATGTGACTGGTAAGTTCATGACTTAAACTCAGAAAAGGAAAGAGTCAGAGCTTGGACTGGAAATAGTAGCCACGACTCGGTCCCCAGTTGTGAGTTCAGAACCCATGCTGTGGCCTTGGCTCACTGGCACCAGAGCTCACTTGCTCGCTTGGACTCGGCTCCACAGCACCAGAGGCTGCAGAATTACAGCTCTCTTGAAGAACAGGATTGAATTGCAGAGTTTAGTTATGGATGCACAGGAATGCTGACAAGGAAAGCAAAATGTTATGCGAGGGGGCTGGTCAGTACCCCATCCTTTATTCTCAAAAGGAGGTCAGTTAGTTCTTCCAGACTCCACTACAAACAACTTACTATCTTCACAGATGAAAAAAAATGTAGGCATCCTTTTGTGAAACTGGGACATTCAATAGATACCCACTTCAAAACTTCACTCATAGATGTCCGTTCCTTCAGCTAATATTTATTCTCTAGATTTTCAAGAAAGTCCTTTCGTGCACTCTACTTGGCTAGATATAGACACAGCATCTCCTTCACTGCCAATTTCCTCCAGTAAACCTCTGGTTTCATAAGTGTCCCTAACCACAAATAGACAAAATCCAGCTGCAAGCAGGTCAACTATTTCAGATCACAAGTAAGACAGACACATATTGAACCCCTCTGGGTGCTTAGACGTTCTCTGCTCTGCTTTGCAAGGTACAACTCAGCCAGCAAATACAGGAATTTGGTTCACTGGCATCACCCTCCGAGTGAATTCCTTCGTTTTATTCATGATGTCATCCAGCTTCAACGCTCCTGGGGCTTTCACCAGAGTCAGAAACTGTTGACGTGTGTAGGGATTCTCACTTTAGCTGACATGGAAATGATTTATACAAAATCCCTGACTGCACTTCCTCCAGCTGGCTTCAATCTCTTTCCCTTGGTGTTTTTATGGTAAGGCTTCTCCAGTGCTCAGTCCACCCAGGGGTGGCTTCATCCTCCCCCATCCTGCTCCCGCACAGCAGAACGAGCACCCAAGGCAAAGCAATGCAAGCTTTCCATAAGTTTATTGAGCTGAGCTGGCCCACTGGAGGGTCACAGGTGAGGAGGTGAGACAGAGCCACTGATCTCACAGCTGGACTCCATACACTGGGTAAGAATCTTGCAGTCGGAGTGGCTCCTGAAATAACAAGACCTAGGAACAGTGATCAGGGTTTCTGAGAGCACCAGGACTGGGACAGACTGCAGCACTTCAGTGGGAAGTTCTCACCCAGTATTAAATCACTCTCACCCAAGCTGATACCCTGTCTGACGTAACAGTTTGGAAGCAACTACATGCCATAACAAGATTCAAGTCCAGAAATCTGGAAGAAACTTCGTGGCTCCTGCATCCAGTCCTCTGCTACTGCAGATTCTACACCAATCTCTGCAATAAACTTACCAAACTTTCTCCTGAGAATTTAGTTTCTTCAAGTTTGCAGCACTTCTCCCCAGCTGCCCCATGGTGCTGCACACCAGTGGGCACCACTCCACCACTAAGTTGCACCACCAGCATCTCAGCTGGATTGCAGTTGCTCGCTGAGGAGATTCCACATCCACTGCAAAGCCATATGGTGCTCAGGGCTGGCAATTACCCTGTAGCCAGCACCCTGGCTCTCCTCCTCAGCTGTTTTCAGCTAATGAGTCTCCAGGGCACAGCTGAAGCTTTTCTTCTTAATCCCCACCTACCTGACCTTATGCTCCATATTGCTGAACTTCTCCAAGACCAGGCAATACTTCCAATGCTGTACCACAATGTGCAACAGCAGGTGTACAGATGATCCAAAGATGGAATCCACACAAACATAGCAATGAAAATATTTCAGAAAATCAGATGTAGGATTTATCCCTGAAAAACCTCACTGCTAACTTCCTCCAGCCTACAAGCTGTCCTTGCTGCACCACCGATTATCCACCTTACAGCTCTTGTTGCAATCCACACCTCTAGCTTACATCTCACATTTGGGAAATGTTAGGCAACTGCTGAAGACAGAGCGGGCTTCTCTGATTAGCAGGGCGCTGCATTACAGCTCCTTCCTCCGCTCAGTGAAAGCGGAATTTTGGGGCCAAACTCTGCAGACACACTGACTCGGTGCCCTGTTGGCAACAACCAAACCTGCTGCCTCTGGCTCCTCACAGCACTTCTGGCAAGATACAACAGGTTTATTTCTTTGTTGTTTTTTTTTTTTTAATCTACAACCTTTGAGTCACTGCAAAATATATTCAGTACCAAATACACCAAAGCTTACAGGGAAACTGCTTAGTGCTCCATCTCATCTCTGGTCAGATTACGCCAAAATTCCCCGGCTCTGCTCTTGCAGGTGACAAAACTGCCAATATAATTTTGGTTGGGAAGGTCATTGTCTACATACCAAAATGTACTTCTTGGATATGCTGTGGTGCAGCTCACAATGGGATTTCAACTGGGGACAAACATGAAAGCATCTTCTGTTCCCATAGGTACCAACAAGAATATGGACTGCTTTGAAATCTATCATAAGGCTTTTTCCTCTTTTCAGCTTCAGGCAAAGATGAAAAAATAAAATCTCAATGCTATGAAAACATTCCATGGAAAAACTTGTCACCTATCTACAAATAAACATTTCAGGTGGGCAGAAACAGTAGTGGGAATATGATGAACTGTGCAGGGATCAAGATCTTCTTGACCTTGATGTTGTACATTATACATCAAAGTATGCCAACACAGAGATAATTTCCCTGGTGTTCAAGAGCCACAGGTGATGCACAAGGATTCAGGCTTAGAAACATGGCAGGGAATCAAAGTATTACCCAAGTGAATGCTGATGTCTTGGTTTCCTTTCACCTGAAGTTATCGCTAACAGGCTCTGGCTGATGTGACCAGAAACAAGCCAGGTATTCTGTAGAAAGTGGTCCGGTTCCAGCAGATGGCATATGGTTCCTCTTGTCCAGAAAGCTAAGAAGGATAGCGGTTCTCTTCATGTTCCACAACAACTCCAGATACACTCCCAAAAGGTGTCACCAGGGAAGAATTTCAGACTCCTGGGTGCTGAGGGCTCGGGAGCATCATGAAGTGTAGCTGCTGTTCCTCCAGTGGCAGCAGGAGGACTCAGCAGTCCTCCTGAGCACTGAAGCCACCAGGGTGAGGCAGCCCACGTAGAGCACATGAGTACAGCAAACCCGCAGCTAGTGGAGAATGATTAGTCTGAAAAAATTACCTGAAATTTTAATTCTGATTATATTTTTCCTAATTATTTCCTCTGCTGGTGCAAATCATGAAATCCGAGGCACTGCTGAACCATGTCCCTGCAGGGATAAGGGTGAGATCTGTCTGTAGAGTCCCCAGAAATTCAAATGTTGGTTTCTGCAGCTTGGAGATGAAGGAGCCATTTAGAAGGGTAACCAAGGGTATCCTGCACACAGGATATGGGAACATCTGGGCACAGCAATGCTTTGATGGCCTGAGACCTTAAGGAGGTGACATTTGAAAACAGGTACAGGACTCCCTCATGATTTCTAGTGATGCAGAACATGAAAACAAACACTGCATACATCTAAAAAGGAACTGTAGAAACAGGATGCAAGTTGGTGTAAAATAGCAAGGCAAATCAGCATCCATGCACTGCTACAAAGGGGTGCACCAGGCTGGGAATGCTGCCCGAGAGCTCCAGCCTGGATCCAAAGGCTGGGGCCAAGCAGCATCCCCAAGGTCTCTGTGCCAGGCTCCCACGACACCCAGGTCGTGCCAGAGGCCTTTGAGAGGGTCTAACATCCACTTTCTTTTTTTTAGGAAAAAGTTCTTGCCACCAGCCTGCCTCTCACTTTTGCAGAGTAGCAGTGCTGCTTTTTCTCAGAGAAAAACACACCAACTAGCACTTGGCACAGGAAGGCTGTTTATGAAAACAAGTGCCAGCTGGGGGAGGACTTGGGTGGCAACACACATTCCCTAAAAGCTTTTGGATCTCCTCATCCTTCTCCGGGGACAGCCCGGCAGTTCAGAGGCAATGAGAACAACTCCTCCAGCAGTTACAGATTCAGTCCTTCTCACACCCAAGAAACAATGAGCCATGGACTCCTACATGGAATTTCCCCTCCTACTAGTTTCTAAGACTGGATGATTCTACCCCACATATTCGTTTATAAGTTTATAAACTGGTGAACGAAATGCTAAAAATGCTAAATGCTTTTTTTTCAAAAAAAAAAGGCAAAGTTTGTGGAACATATAGAAAGCTGTATTATTGATAAAGTCTCATAAAATTAGTATAAACAAGGTAAGATTTAATTTCTCAGTTCTTTTAACATTAAGTCATTCTGAGGACTTAATTTTAAAACACAGAAGTCTTCTGAGAATATTTTGTAATTACAAACCAATAAGCAAAAGCGTCCAGGAGGAATAATTACATAATTTATAGATGAACTCACTGCTTAGAAGAACTCACAGCTTAGAAAAGCAGTAATAAATAGATCCTCATATCATTACTGTTGCTGCGGCTGATGACTCACCACTGTTACTGGGATCATATCCCAGAATAGTCATGCTACTCTGTGTACTGCATACAAAATTAGCCATGAGGGACTTACTATTAAATGAAACAGATTTGGGGTTTTAGGATTCATGTGGTCATATCATAAAAACAAAAGCTGTTAAATATTTTACTTGAATGCAGTGAATTTTAGATCCCAAACCTGAAGATATCTGCTCTCCATCAGACAGAATTAGCATCTACATATACCAACTGCCTGGGTTTTCAGGTATCAATTTCTTATCATACCCTTCTGGTTCTGGCAGCGCAGGGTTGCCACTTCACACACAGTGCACAAACCTGCCATCTCAAGAGAAAAATACAAATAGTTTCATAGAAGCCTAAGGGAGCAAGTACACTTCTCCAATAGTTTATTATAAAGAAAGAGATTATCTAATTAAAATACATGTGCCTTACCAGCTAAAGCAGAATGGTGTTATCATTTTGACAGAGCTTAATTCAAAAGGTGTATTGAAGTAGTATGAAACATTAGAAATGTCATGCTACTAAACTAGTCTGTTAGCCTCCAAGGAATCTCCTC
The DNA here is from genome assembly GCA_033556795.1 of Tapera naevia. Taxonomy (NCBI): domain Eukaryota; kingdom Metazoa; phylum Chordata; class Aves; order Cuculiformes; family Neomorphidae; genus Tapera; species Tapera naevia. Next base: position 122,203 of record JAUMJJ010000198.1, on the reverse strand, counting down.
AAAACACCAACAGTTTCCTCTAATAAATACTGAATTCCATAACCTCAGTGTTGCCTGGGCTGATGTGTAGTGGTAGGACAAGGGGGAATGGTTTTAAGCTGAAGGAGTGGAGATTTAGATTAGATAATAGGAAGAAACTGGTTACTGTGAGGGTAGTGAGGCACTGGCATAGGCTGCCCAGAGAAGTCATGGATGCACCATTCCAGGAGGTGTTCAAGGCCAGGTTGGATGGGGCTTTGAGCAACCTGATCCAGTGGAAGGTGTCTCTAATTATGGCAGGAGGGTTGGAGCTGGATGATCTTTAAGGTCCCTTCCACCCCAAACCATTCTATGATTCTATGCACTACACCTAAGCGAGGCTGGTTTGCTATTTGCAGTGAATGCCAACGCCTTTGGGAACTGTAGGGCAGATCCCCACGTAAGCCATGAAGAGACTGACCATATGACAGGACTAAGAAAGGACTTCCCCCACCTGACCTCACAACCTCATTCTCAAATAAGTTCTATCCTTTCATCTTCTGGTATTTAAGCACATTTCTGAGGACACAACCATCCTTTACCTTCACAAAATGTTTATGGGGAAGAACATTAGGAACAATCAAAGTTTACTTTTTGGATTAATAAAACCTGCTCCTTGTGCATTATAAAATGATTTAGTAGGTATTACAAGTGGAAATACTTTTTTTTTCAATCTCTAAGCAATGTCGAGTACTCAATGTACAATAAAACATCACCAAGACACTCCCACCTCAGGCTACTTGCTGTTATCATTTTTACATGAACTAAACACTCAGATTTTGCCAGCTGCTAATTCCTCAGGCCGTCCTCTTAAGACATTAGCTACTTTTCTCTTACATTGTTTTCTTAAGAGAGCTCCTATTCCATCCTCCAAACACACAATTACAGAAAACCTTCGCTTGTCTTTGCAGCAATCACGCACCAGCATCTGAACTGAAGCAGCATCCAGACGCACAACTTTTGCTTTTAAACAGGCCCCCAGTGAAATGTTTTCATGTACTCAGGCAGCTTGCCTTGCTCCCTCATCTTTCCTGCCAGGAGTTCAGTCTCTTTGGACAGGAGCTGCTCAGTGGCCTCTGAGGACAGCTCAGCAGTTACAGGCAAATGCGATGGCAGCCAGAGCAGCTGCGACAGTGCTGCCTACCAGCTCCTGCACCAACACCAATGTCCCTGATGAACATGCACCTAAGAGATCATAGAATCACAGAACCATAGTTATGGTTGGAAGGGACTTCTGGAGCTTATCCAATTCAACTACCTGCTAAAGCAGGGTCACCTCAAGCAGGCTGCACAGGAGCGTGTCCAGCCACGTTGGAATATCTCCAGAGAAGACTTCACATCTTCCCTGGGCAGCCTGTTCCAGTGCTCCATCACACTCACATTAAATTTTTTCTCATGTTCAGGTGGAACTTCCCATGGTCTGGTTTGTGCCTGGTGCCCCTTGTCCTGTCACTGAGCACCACTGAACAGTCTGGCCCCACCCTCCTGCCCCCTAGCTTTTTGGAAATTGATCAGCATTGATAAGATATATCTAGACACATAGGTAGATCTCCCAGACACCTCCAACTCCCCCCAAGAAAGGCTCTGCCTGCCCCATGTCCGGTTACCTCCACAGACCAAATGTGTGACATGCCTTCAGGCCACTCATCTCACTGGCAGCTGAGCTCCTTCCCAGAATGCTCACAGGTAAAGCAGCTTGCTCATGTTCTTGGAGCCACGGTGGAGAACATGACAACCCACTGAAATCACATGTATACATTTTTCAAACTGGGTTCAAAGTTCTCTGAGATCAAGAAGTCAGTTGAATCAGTGGGCAGCACCACAAAGCACCTTGTCCATCCATCTCCTGCAGGTCACCCCACAGCCCACTGCACTGCTGCATCATGCTAAATCTGCTTAGTTTTCCACTTTAAAACCTGAACTCCTAACAACTGCTGTGACTTCCTTGGAAATACGTCAGCTGCTGCCCTAGATATCGAGTCTGCTTCACCAAACTGTCTTTTCCAGACTGTGTGGTGGCTACCAGCTCATTTCTCATGTTATTCTCAGCATCTTTCAGTTCATCCTCATTTTGCCTTTCCAGCCATCCTTACCTGGAGCTCCACCATGCCGCTCTGCACCCTTCCCAGCTCCCTCTTCTCTCTCCTTCTCTTTGACTAATATACAGGAAACCAAGTATTTATTTTTTTCACTTTTTCAGCCTTTAGACAACAAAAGTTTTGCACATTTCTCTGCAGATATTAATCCCTCCAGGCTAGGTAATAACAAGCTCCCTGGAGCAACCTCTCCCTGCAGACGTTACTGATGGTCCCTGGACGCCCACTCACATCTTTAGGTAACAGCCAGTTTTCTGGCCATATTATAGCTCTCCCCTTCTGAGAGTCAACTTGAATACACAACGTTGTATTTCACGCTCTCCTAAAAGCCAAATATATACTGTCTATCAAATTCAGTTCCTCTCCCAATTCTCTTACCTCTATAAACAAACCTACCAATCACATATGCTGCACATTGCTCATGTTTGTGCTTTTGACAGTGGGCCAAACCCTTGAAATCAAAAGAGCAGAACAGGCAAGACAATATATGCTGATTTAAATGTGGCAAATGTGCTTTTAATAGGCATTTAACGATGACAGATTTTAATCCTGTGGAAGAAATTGTCGAGATTACGACCTGTTCATTTTTAAAAACACATACTATATTTGCTCTTTCCAGTCTTCTGCTTTTTCTCTGCTCCTATCCCAAAGCTGTATTACTTAAATTATCAAACAATACATTTAAATTATCAAACAACAGATTTATTCCATTATCATATATTATTGACCTATAACGTTTTATCCATGGCTTCTAAAAGTATCTTATAATGGACTCAGGCACTTTAAATTGATTCAATTCACAGTCATTTCACCACACTTATTACCTTTATCTAAGAAATATAAATACAAGCAAGTTCATGTGTCCTCTAGCTCTCAGGAACTAGCTCCTAGAGAAAATGTTAGCATCATCATTCTTTCACATTTAATAGCAAATCTGGGGGCACAGCATGTGGCATTGAACAGAAGGGCCCCCATTACGGAGTGCAGACACTGCAAGTGGCCCAGCAGCTCTGGAAAGCAAAGGGGAGGCTGAAGGGAATCTTCTTAATACCCAACTCCACATCTGACACTTGTATTCAAACACAAGCTCCATGGTAATATATAATCCAGGCAAAACATAAACGGAAGGAAGGAAATATGGGAAGTCTTCCATGATAAAAGAGGAATCATGAGAGTTTCTATAAAGTTTCAGAATTGTGTTAACCACAGTAGAATCAGCTGGCTTAATGTTACAGCTTACATGAATTTTTAAACTTTATTTGGAGTGAACACTTACACACAGTAGGTATAAACACCTCAGAGGGGGACACACAACAAAAATTGCTTAAAGCTTCCCACTGCAAAAAGCCGCACTCAGTGAGATGCCGCAGCCTGGCCAAGCCTGACCTGTTTAGGATGAAATCTGCCTGGAAAGTTCCTGCAAAAACTACTGAGCTGTTTTCAAGAATAAAATTACAGAAAACATGTTCTGCCTGTAATAACAAATGGTCTATCAGAAGCTGGCTGGAGATTGCTGGGTTTGATTTTTTTTTTTTCTCTTTTCTGTTTCAGGCTACTGCTTTAAAGGTTTAATTTTAAACTTGGCAAGAGTGTTAGTCAGGGATCAGCCCTTCCCGGAGACAAACACTCACAGTTGACTCACTGATGGCCTTTTCAAAGCAAACCTTAACATATATGCACTAATTGGGGCCTTGTTAGCACTGGTTGTTAAGTAGTCCTGAAGGCGACAGGCACAGAGGAGCCAGGTATCTCCTGCCTACTCACTCCCTGCAGTGCCCAGCCCTTAGCTGGGCAGGCAGACCTGGCATCTAAAAGCCAATAAAGTGAGAGGCTCTGTTAAAACACAAGTGACAACATAACTAAGGACTATTATGGCTGAGGCACATGGCAGCAGCCTGACCTTCACCCAAGCTTCTTCAGGTTCTCCCTGCAGGAATATTGCTGCAGAGATGCTGGGCACATGGGCCACTGCTCCCCATGCCATGGCACAACACGGCACCACCATCAGCCAATGCAAAATGGGCCTCAGCGTTTCTAAGAAGTGTCTTAGAAGGCTTAGGAATGCAGATTCTTGTTTCTAAAGCTTTATCAGGATTTCCTTCATAAACCTCTTTTACAGAGGTTAATAACTGGGATAAAGCTTTCTTTTAGCTACAAACTTACTGGTGCTTAAGGCAGTCTTCAGGCAGTTAGCTGTTACAGTGAACAACACAATGAATAATGGGTTTGAAATCTGAATCCTGCAGAAGGAATGAGTGAAATTTTGGGTTTCTACTGACCTAGGTTTTGTTATATATGAAGAATTCTAGAAATTGAGTGACTTTTTTTTTAAACACATGCTCCCACAGCTTGTGATTTTCAGTTCTGCCATCCCAAGAACAGCTCCACATTACCAATGAACTGGCCCCCCATAATTTATCCCCTTTGCCAATAGAAAAATGAAAAAGCTATTCCCAGGACCACACAACATTCCCCTTGCATTACCTCTACTCAAGTTGCTTCTTCACAGAATAAAGCCAGACACACCCTGTGCAGGAGCACCCTTACCAACAAGATGTCCAGAGTAGGACAGATGTATGATGGGCACTTCCCTCTGCTTTCCAGGTCCAAAGCCCAGCCTAAATGGAACCCTGAGAACTAAACAAAGTATTTTCTGATATGCAGTCCTGTTATTACTTACATCTTGCTCAGCACTGAGTAATACGGATTCATAATTAATAACCATAGTATTTTTTCCTCATGTAGATGAGATTCCTCAGAAGGACTTTCTAAAAGAAACAAGGTGTTAAAAATCTTTCTCCCCACATTGCAAACCCAAAACTATAATCATTATCCAACTCCTACTTCCACTGATTCCGTCCTGGGCAACTCTAGATTATGGCAGATTTATGTCAATGTCCAGCTGCCACGAGCGAAGAGCTGTCTTGAACCATGCACTGGTCACCCTCCAGTCCACAGAGAACCATCTTTCCTTTGTATTTTTGAGGGCAACTATACACAAAAGAAAGATCCTGAAATTTTGTTGGGGTTGAACCCCAGAGAGCAGTAGCCCTATGCAGCCGCTTGCTCAATGCCCCTCTCCCCCCTCCCCGAGTGATGTGGAGGAGAATGGGGAAAAGAAAAAGTAGAGTTCATGGGTTGAGATAAAGACAGTTTAATAGGACAGCAGGAAGGAACGATGATGATAATGATGATGATAGTAATAATACACAAAACAAGTAATGCAGCATGTAGTTGTTCACCACCACTGACTGATGCCCAGCCAGTCTCTAAGCAGCAATCACAGCCCCCCAGCCAACTCCCCAGCTTATATCCTGAGCACGACATTGTATGGTGTGGAATTTCCCTTTAGCCAGTTTGGGTCAACTCTCCTGGCTGTGTCCCCTTCCAGCCTCCTATGCACCTCTCTGCCCAGCTGAAAAGTTCACGATAGCTTACAACAACTAAAACCATCGGTGTGTTATCAACATTATTTTCATCCCAAATCCAAAACACAGTACTACACCAGCCACTAGGAAGAAAATTGATTCTATCCTAGTCAAAATCAGGACAAGTTTACAATGAAGAACACAAAAAACATACCTTTCCCATGTACTATAACAATGTTGATAACATGTTTGTTTTTTATGTGTGTTGTAACATTGTGTTCCAAAATGTCTGAACTACAGAAAAAAGACCCCATTCCATTACCTTTGGAAGAATAGAAAGAAGTGAGTGGAGGCGCTGGTACTTCCCAGCAGGGCAATGTTATAATGAGCTTGGCTCCATTTCAGCTGATCTATCTGACACAGCCATAGCATCATGGACCTCACTGAATTACAGCTGGTATGTACAGATACCCAGCAAAATTATTAAAATGCTGCACGATGGCACTACTCACAATAAGCAGTTTTGGGCAGATCAGGCTGTTTGTTATAAGTAAGCAGCATCAGGTCTTCTCCTGCATCCCCCCGCCTCCCCTCCAGTCTCCCCTTTCTTAGCCTTTTTATAGCCTTTGTTCAATTTATCACAGATGACCTTCATTATAATTTCTGTTTTATTTATTTAAATACTAACTAGATAAAGGATGTAAAAAAAGAACAAAACAGGAAAGGTTTTCCAAGAGAAAAACCTCGTATTTATTTTTCTGAATCAGCTACCAGTGATGCATCCCTGTAAATCAATATTGTTCTGGTATGACAGCTCACACAACCCTGTTCACACAACCCATGTCTGATGCCAGCCTGAGGACACAGCAGGCAGAAGCTTCTTGGAAATGTGACTCTTTTACCACAGAGCCTCTTTTTGCATCTTTAGAATCAGTTTGTAACAATGCTGCTGCTTTCTTAAAAGCACTTCTCCACATTTAGGCACAAAAAGGTATTTAAAAAATATTCTTAAAAAGAGAAAGATTCCTGATGCTCAAAAAAAAAACCCCGCAGCAGCTCAATCTGCCAGCAACTGCTGCACCAGGAACCAGCCTTTCTGGTTCTTCATTATTTCATTTATGTGCAAGTTTACTGGTTTGAAACCTCCCAGTGACGTCAATGGGCCAGAGAAATCAGAGCTCTGCGAGGCAGCGGCACCGCTCCCAGCCTGCCCGGGTCTGCGATGATCAATCACGCACTCCTGGCGCAGCACCACAGCAGCGCTGCTTCAGCATTTACAATGGCAAATGCTCTCCATTACTTGGACAGCATTTTTTTTCGTTCAGTACAATTAACAATGAAAATGGTATTAGAAACTGCAGATGGCAAATGGATTAAAGCACTAAAGCTCTTCACTAAATTCTGGAAGTTTAATTTTTTTGGAAGAAAAAATTAAATTGCAAAGAAACAAAATTGTTACTTGGCTTATAAAGGGATTTAATAATAATTTATATCCCCCCTCCTTTCCAAATTATTTGTATTGTTCTGTTGCTTTTTTGATATAGCTCTCACTCATTCTAGAAAATTTCTTTTTAGCTTTTTTATAAGGCTTGCACATGAAAATATGTCAATTCCATCAATCTAACTGTTAAACATGAAAACAAGTGCAATAAGAAACCAACCCATGATACCATTCAATCTGAGGAATTACTGCTGTATGCTGTGAAGACACATGTATTCATTGCACAGTACCTTTGGTTTATCAAGGAACTGTCCCAGTTCATCCAGCCTTTCTCATCTGAGATATTAAATCTGGCTGTACGAGCACGTTACAGCACAGGACTGCTATGCACAGCAACCATCTGAAGAGTCAGGCAGTATCTCCTAAGTCAACGCAGAGCACACACAGGGGAGATGCTGGGACAAACAGGTATCAGTGGTGGAAACATGGTGGTGGCCAGGACAAGGTCTTAGGACACAGTCACAATAGCAGGGAAGTGGGGGCAATCACATAAGAAGAAATAAGATTATCTTCACTCTCTGTAGCACTATTAAAAATAGTCTCTCAAGTTCAGACACACTGGTGTTAAGGGAAGTATAAAAAACAGAGACATAGAAGCATGCTTAGAGGTCAAAAAGCAGGGAAACTAACCAGCAGACCTTTGCAAGCCAGTGGAGCACCCAATGGTATCCCCTCTCATTAGGAAGATGACCACTGCCTTCCTTTCTAAACGCAGTCAAGGAGAACCTGGACTCATATCACAAAGTCGGCATGTGGCTTCCTGGCCATCCTGGATACCACCTAACCCAAAGAGTATTCACTGGAGACCTACCAATACCAGGCTGTGGAGTAGCATCTACTGAGCTACCAGGACAGCTTCTTCACCCTGGCTCATCCCTGTCAGTGGATGGGGCCAACAGAACATTGGGTGTTTGCATCAAGCAAGGACTTAGACCTCTGCACCTCAGACAAGACAACAAGGAGAAGGAGGAAAAGACTCAAAAAACAATGTGCATGACAGATATAGATATACATGAACTTGGCTAAAAAGAGTTTCTTATCCAAATAAGCATAGACTATTTCACTGGAAGTTAATGTAAATATGACAATGTAAATATGACAAGAACAGCCACAAGGCTGTCTCATCTTCTGCCTTGCAAGACCAGCGTGAAAATATAATCAGAAACAACTTGAAAAGACAAAGCATAAAGAGAAGGGAAAGGTCATTAAATACCAAGCCCTATTTCTTCACCAGAATCCCTGTGTAACCAGCTTTTCAAACACCAAAAGCAAATCCTGCATTGCTCAGACCCAATTAAATTCCCATTATTTCATTGTTAAAAATCCCATTCTAGCCAGGCATTGTCTTCGCTGCAGACACGTTTCAACAGTGTATTCTTTGTGTTTCCTACAGCCATTTGTGAGAACAAGAGAAATATTTGGCTTTCTCTTTCTAAATTGTGCCTACAGATATCTGAGTTATGTCTCTCAAACCTACCCTCTGCATACAAATCATTTCTTTGTTAAGATACTACCTATTCATAGAAGGCTACGGAATTAATACACAAAGGCAATCAAAATGTTTTAAATATGTCTAAAGTTCCAGGTAAGAGCCTCACAAAAGCAGGATAACTTGAAGGTAGAACAGATTTTTACCTATGACATTGGAGAGTGTTGATTCCAGACTACACTGAACTCTTCTCCTCTGAGCCAAAGAGTTAGGTAATTCAAAAATCAATTTAAAAATCAGCCAATATATATGGTACCACATTATGAAAAATACTTGCAGCGCTACATCCAGCAGTAACAACTGCAAACATCCTGTGCTTATCATCCCTATAATAAATATATTTCTATTTCAGTACTGATACAAAGATATCCAAGAGCCCCTGGAACTCTGACTGCAGTTATCTGCAGGTTGTGGAGCATCTCCAGGGAATCCCTGTGTTGTCAATCCAAAGCAGAGGCCTCAGGTTTCATGCTCCCCATCAACACAATGTAGCTGCTGTTCAGTCGCTGCATTGCTTATGCAGGGGACAGACCCAAGTTTCTTGTTTCTCCACCATGCATTTACAGGAATGGATATGCTGGTGCACTCCCACAGCATCCCTCAGCACAGCACAAAGCCCCCCCCTCTCCCCGAAAAGCAGCAGAAACTGATGCCCCACATCATCCAGCCTATCTCTTGATCCTGATAGAGAATCCGGTGGTCTGACCCTAAATGCCATCCTGGCCAGCCCTAGCCTGCACTGTTTAAACAGCTCCTCTGAAATTGCATTGTTAGCGTCTGGTTTTAACAACTGCTTTGCAATGTGGACCACTTGTTTATTCACTTCCACCTGGCAGGGAATGGCTACTTCTTAATTTAATTAATATATTTTTGATTGCTCAGATTAGTTACACTTCCAGAAAAGCATTTTTTCTAAAGTTCAGTTGAAGAGTTTCTTTATGCATGATGGGTCTTCAGAAGAGGACCAAAAATGTATTAAAGAGGAACAAAACTCCTGAAGGAAAAGTGCAAATGGCCACCAGTAATTAACAAATCTCATCCCTGAAGCAGTCTGTGAACAAGCAATCAGGTTACAAAGTTGTGATTAGCAAGATTCAGTCTGAAACTGTAACTAGACCAGCACAGCATGAAGAATGTGCTTTATTTCCACCTGTGCACTGGTTAAATGAATTTTTGTAGGATAACTCCTATCCACTCTTTTATAAATATACTGGTGGCTTCCTTTGAGTGGTACAGTGTAGAGATCTGAAACTTTCCTGATTATCAGATTGGCTCCAGATGGCCTCACCTGTCTCCAGGACCCAGCTCTGACAACCCTCCCTCTCAGCGATATGGTGCTGCAGAGCATTTGTTTCAGTTTGACACCTCCTAGAGCTGAAACTCTTCTGTAGTTGCTCTTGCAACTACAGAAACTTATTTCTCCTTTCTTTCAATGAAATGTGTATTTCTGTGACACCCTCTGCTCTGTCCAGACTTTCATACTGTCCATAGCTGACGCACATGGTCTCTCCTCTTCCTGGCATTTGTAGTTCTGGCAAATTGATTAATGCTTCCCATATCTTCTCTCCTGATCCAATATTCCTCTGTTTTAAACTACTAGGGTTTCTCCTCAAGAGGAACTTGCTAAATCCAACAAACAGCTCCTCCTGCCAAAATGTCAAGGGGAAGCCATGGTCATAATTCCCGGATAGATCTGATACGGGCTCTGCTAATGTGCAGCAACACCTGCCCTTGCATCAGGCGCAGCCACATGATTCCTCACTTATCTTTGTCCTTCATATCTGGCACGTTGCTGAGCACTGGCAGCAAAGGCACCTCTTCCTTCCTGTGCTTGCCCTGCCTGATCTACTGGCACTGGACAGCATGCCCCATGGCTGGCTGCATTTGGAGTTTGCTTTCACAGAAGAACAATTTTGCAGGGGCAATGTTATACAGATTTTGATGCTCCACAGCCACTGCTTATTGAGAACCTGCTAAGATCTTTAACATGCATGCCTGGATATCACATCTGAGCTCTCCCTGACCACTGCAAATGAATGGGAATGTATGGAGAAAGCTGAAGTCTTTCAGTACAAATATCAATGCTGGTAACATGCCTGCCTGAAACTGGCATGGGACTGTGTGATGCATTGCACAGCACTTGTAAGTCTGACATCTTGACTACATGCTCCTCATTTCTCTGCAAGCATTACATCTGCTTGGGAGTGAAGGCAGGAGTCGAACAGAATGAGCACAGTAAGGACAGGAGGATAGGAGAGGTGGCACAGCCGCCAGCCCACCCATCTAAACAGCACATGCTGGACCTTTTTGGCTGGGTGGGCACTCGTGCTGCCAACACCTTTTGCCATGCCAAGCATACAGCAGCTGCGTGAAGGGGTAAGGTGACACGTGTCACCAGCTCTGTCCCACTGAAGGGCAGAGGGTGTCAGGGCAGTGCCATGCCACTGCCATGGCTCCTCCAGGCTGGCACAGCTGGCAGCAGGAGGGAGACCAACCCAACTGCCCATCCCAATGCATGGTGCAGCAGAGAAAGAGCAATCTTTCCTATGTCAGTTATCAATTAATTCATCAACACCTCACTGATCGCAGAAGACAAAGTAATAATCTTTATGCAATGCAATAACACATACTGCTGAATTTTTAATTAAAAAAAACCTCACACGGATGTAAACCAGTCCTTGAGAAGCTAGAACATGGCAGCTCACATGGGGAACTCAAGTAACCAGTGGAACCCTCCTTCCTTCTACTTCTTGCTGTCTCCTTTTTTCTAGGGGCCCCCTTTTCTTTCTTTCTTAAGATTTGCTTTAATCAGAGGTCTTCTGATAATACAATAATGCATTTCTCCTCTTCTCTAAATATTTACCTTTCCATTCTCTTGTCCCTGAAACACCACATGTGGTGCTTCTTAATGAGCAGACTGTGCTCTGGAGAAGGAAAGCTAGCTGTGCCTCTTTACAGCACTGTTTAAAGACTCAAAGTCTTGATGTTTTCATTAATATACACAATCAGGTTCACCTCTGAGCTTAATGCAAAGGGATCCAAAGTTAAACAATTATAAGCAATAATATGATTACATAGAATAAATTCCATGTAAGACCAGAATATGTATGTGTATGTGCAAGATTACAGAATAGAGTATCTGAATATCTAGGATATAAAAGTCCATCTATATTTCAAATTCTTACAATATGCTGTATGGACTACATAGAATATCTGCAACTATAATAATATATACATCACACTACCCAATGACTTCATACCTGAACTGCAACAGCAGACCTTTTCCTACACAAAGGAATCCCGTTTCGGTGCAGTCCGTCAAACACAACCTGTGGTACCCGCTATGGGCCATGCCTCTGAAGGTTCCCTCATATCTCCCTCAGCCTTAACACGACCACATTAGAGCAGAGGCAGCAGCAGCAGCTCCATCTGCTTATTAAAATGCAACAGCAGATGACAACAGACTTGAGAAGGTACAGGACTAACACCATGAAATCACCCAAGTGAAAAGACATTTAGTGACTCATTACTTTTTTTAAATGAAAATTTATGTTCATACACATGACAAAAATAATTAAGCGCAACACAAAATTTCCCACCCTTTTCTCCCCCCCCCCCCCCATTTCCAGGCATCGTGGGGGTGCACTGTGAGATCAAAACCTGATCAGAAAAGAGAAGGAAATATTCAGTAAGCACCCTGACAATTTTTACTGCTGGAGGAATAGGCATACCCTTATCAATGCTTCCATTTAGCAGCTGCTTTTTGTGAACATAAAATCACACGCTTGCAAGCTCTTTTGGCCACCAGAACTGCTCTGATCCAGACAAAACCAAGTAATACTTACCATATCCATGAATGACGGCGATTAGGTAAAAAATTAACATTTAACATCTTCCAAGATGATACTTCTCTCCTACTCGTCCAAAAATATTCAGTACATTTTCTGCTTATTCCAAACTTCTGTCTTTCTGAAGTTGTATCAGTTGTACGGAGATGTTTCCAGGAGTTTTTATTCTTTGTGATTACATGTCAACTCCCATTGCAGGGTGGATGTCACTTTATATACGAATGCAAATGACTTGGCAATCAAAATGTGAGGGTGCATGTGGATCAGCCTCTACAGACTCCCATATTTCTTCATTTATATCAGAAGAAAAAAAAAACAATCTATTTCTGGCAAAGCCCTGACTGCAGTTTCCTGCTCTCGTTTGTATAATCTCTTCCAGTGATCCTGAGATGGGGCGGGTGGGAAGGCAAGCCTTTTCCAAACTGAAGAAATATCCCCATTTTCCTGTTTATCCTTTCCAGGTCATATTCCTCATTCATTCACCACCTTCGCAGATGAATCAAAGTTTTCTGACGCTGCAGAAACTCCACTCCCAGGTCTCTCCTGCGTAACCCGCTCTGCACTGTGTATGCAAGGGATGAGTTTCCCAGGGTGACACGGGTGCAGGCAGTCACAGGGGGACCCAGGGCCCTCCAAGGTTAGGGGTTACGGGCAGGAAGGAGCATATCTGTACAGAAAAAGGCCTGGTTTATCCATCCCACAGAACCAGAAGAAAGAGCAAAGCTTTCGGAGGGTTTTGAGCTCCCTGCAAAGGGTCATCACGACCCTGGGTGTGCTCTGCGTTATGCCTGGTGCTGAGGGATGGGGCTGTCTTTCTGGACAGGATCCCTGGCTGTCTCTTCAGCCCTCCCTCTGCCTGGCTGGAGAGCTGCTCTGCCTGCAGGAAAATCCACGCAGCAGGTACGGCTGCAGTTGCAACTTCCCCCAGAGCCTTTGAGCAAGAGCAGATTTGCGTGTCTCTGCATAAAACGGAATTTTACAAGATTTACATCTAAATCCCGCCGCTCAACATCAAACCCAGCACAGCTCCCTGGTGCATCGAGACACCTGGGGTGGGTGGTGGGAAGACAGGAGCTATGCATGGAGCAGCTCTCAAAATAAGGGCTTTCTGCAGCAGTGCAGCCCGGGGCTTGGCTGCAACCCCCTGTGAGGTTGCACCTCTGCTGGAGTCAGTGCTGGGGACACAGGATCTAGGGAAAAAGGCAGGGCTGGTTAAATAAAGGAGAATTTCAAGCACTTTCAGCAGCAACAGCGATGTTTTGGGAATGACGAAAGGGTATCTGCCCAGGCGTCCCTGCCTAGGCATCCCTGCCCAGGTATTCCTGCCCAGGCAGCACCTCCATCCAGCTGAACGCAGGGGCAAGAAACTGGGCTGCACTGATGAGGCTGGAGTGTACACCACGCTTCCTTCAGATGGGAAACACAAAGTTCCATGTCAAGAAATGCGCACTACGTGCAAGCAAATTTTCTATTTACTGGATTTTTTTCCTCCCAGTGACGTCTAGAGACGTTTCACTTTGACAACCAAAAGGAAGGGATTTTATCATGAGCTGAAATCAGATGCATAAGCAAACAAGTATTAATGGGCTACCTATAAGTGATGTATAAATGAGATTGACATTTCATCAGAGTCGTAAATGATGCAAAATGTTCCCTACCTACGCAGAGGATGGTACCCAAAGCAGGAGGAGAGGACAGCATGGGAGCCCAGCAGCCCAGGGCACTGAGCTGGGAACTGCACACTATGGCTTGAGCAGTCTCACCCCTACACTCAGACCTATAACCTGCTGCACCACCCTGTCCATGCACTGTAAATCCAAACTGGAAAGGTGAATGAGCAACTGTTTTATTAATTAGGATCTTAAATCCAGTTCCAAAATACACAGGAAAAGGGGGCTGGGAAATATCATTACATACTAAGACATAACTCAACAGTCTGCACTGACACAGTCAAAGCTAAGAAAATATCTAGGTTGGAGGAATGATGTACTTCTATAAGTGCTGGATGGAACATTAAAGCATATTTTATTCTATTGACATTAAAAATCTTTTATAAAAATATAGATACAATTTAAAAGTATAGTAAAAAAGCACAACTGTAAAGATCATACAATCACAGAATGGTTTGGGTTGGAAGAGACCTTAAAGATCATCCAGTTTCAACCCCTCTGCCACGGGTAGGGACACCTTCCACTAGATCAGGTTGCTAAAAGCTTCATCCAACACTTCCAGGGATGGTGCATCCATGACTTCTCTGGGCAACCTGTGCCCATGCCTCACCACCCTCACAGTAACAAATTTCTTCATAATGTCTAATCTAAATCTGCCCTCTTTCAGCTTAAAACCATTCCCCTTGTCCTATCACTGCACTCTCTGATAAAGATGGGTTGGCCTACACACCAGGCCTGATGGCCAATGATGGAGTATACTTGTCCTCGAGGGGCAAAAGGACAGTTCCCAGGAAGTTGGTAGAGCTAACCAACAGAGCTTTAAATTAGATTGGAAGAGGGAGGGGGACGGGGACAATACCAGGCTTAATGGAATATAGCTTGGGAATAGCACTCCAGCGTCTGAGGGATGGTGTATGAGTGAGGCTCTCTGGTTGGCCACGTCAGTGGATGCAGGGAGAAAAACAGTGACAAAGGATGAGGATGAGGATGAGGTACTTAATGCCTTCTTTGCCTTAGTCTTTAATAGTAAGAAAAGATTTTCTCTGGGTTCTCAGCCCTCTGAGCCAGAAGACAGGGAGGGAGAGCAGAATGAAACTCCAACAATCCAAGAAGAACTGGTTAGAGATCTGCTCAGCCAATTAGACGTCCACAAGTCTATGGGGCCAGATGAGATCCACCCAAGGGTATTAAGAAAGCTGTCAGAGGTCTTCACCAAACCCCTCACCATCACCTGCCAGCAGTCCTGTTCCACTTGACTGGAGGTTGGCAACTATTACATCCATTTACAAGAAGGGTTGGAGGGAGGATGTGGGGAAACACAGGCCTGTCAGCCTGACCTTGGTACCAGGGAAGGTCACAGAGCAGATTATCTTGAGTGCTATCACACAGCACACGCAGGACAAGCAGGTGATCAGGCCCAGTCAACATGCGTTTATGAAAGGCAGGTCCTGTCAAACTAACCTGATCTCCTTCTACGACAAGGTTACCTGCACTTAGTGGACAAGGGAAAGGCTGTGGATGTGGTACACGGACCTTAGTAAAGCCTTTGGCACCATTTCTTCTGGTATGCTGCTTGAGAAACTGGCTGCAACTGGCCTGGACAGGCACACCCTCTGCTGGATAAAAAACTCGCTGGATGGCTGGGACCAAAGAGTGGTGGTAAATGGAGTTAAATCCAGCCAGAGGTCAGTCACAAGTGGTGTTCCCCAGGGCTCAGTGTTGGGTCCAGTTCTGTTCAATATCTTTATCAACGATCTGGACAAGGGGATTGTGTCTACTCTTAGCAAGTTTACAGATCACACTAGGCTGGGAGGAAATGTTGATCTGCTTGAGGGTAGGGAGGCTCTGCAGAGGGATCTGGACAGGCTGGATTGATGGACTGAAACAAACAGGTTGAGGTTCAACAAGGCCAAGTGCGGAGTCCTGCACAACCCTGTGCAGCGTTACAGGCCTGGGGAGGAGTGGCTGGAGAGCTGCCTGGCAGAGAAGGACCTGGGGGTGTTGGTTGACAGCCAGCTGAATATGAGCCAGCAGTGGCCCAAGTGACCAAGAAGGTCAATGGCATCTTAACCTGTATCAGAAACAGCATGGCCAGCAGGACCAGGGAAGTGACTGTGCCCCTGTACTCAGCACTGATGAGGCTGCACCTTCAAATCCTGTGTTCAGTTTTAGGCTCCTCACTACAGGAAAGACATTGAGTTGCTGGAGCGTGACCAGAGAAGGGCAATGAAGCTGGTGAAGAGGCTGGAAAACAAGTCTTACGAGAGGCAGCTGAGGACTGTTTAGCCTACAGAAAAGGAAGCTGAGGGGAGACCTTATCACTGTCTACAACTGCCTGAAAGGAGGTTGTAGCGAGGTGGGTGCTGGTCTCTTCTCCCAAATGACAGCTGACAGGATGAGAGGAAATGGCCTTAAGTTGCAAGGGAAGGTCATATTAGGTATCAGGAAAAATTTCTTCACTGAAAAGGTTATCAGGCACTGGAAGAGCTGCCCAGGGAGGTGGTTGAATCACCATCCCTGGAGGTGTTTAAAAGATGGGTAGATGAGTTTCTCAGGGATATGGTTTAGTAGCAGACAGGTATGGTTGGACTTAATGATCTCAAAGGTCTTTTTCAACCAGATGATTCTATGATTCTAAGAGCCCCTTTCCATCTTTCATGTAGGCCCCCTTTAAGTACTGGAAGGCTGCTATAAAGATTCCCCAGAGTCTGGAGATGGAGTATGGATAATCAATAAACTAACAGTTTGCACCACTTTTGCCAATTTGTTTTGAAAGCAGACAGTTTCACGTGCAGTGGTGAATAATTTTGCTTTCAAATCTGTGTAGACCACAGGCTTATGCATCTTATATACGAAAAAGCCCACAAACATATATGGATGGTGATAAATATACAGATATGCAGACATCTGCACACTGTCAACCCCAGCCTGCAGACTGTACTACCAGTACAACAGGTAGTTGTATAAATGGCCAATCTTACACAAGCTAGCAGAGAAATGAATTCTGCTGTTACTGGCTCTGAAAAGTGCATTTACAATTTCAAAAGTGATATTTATTATGCTGGAAATCCACATTTGTTTGGACCTAGTTTAAAACCTGGCTCAGAAGATATTTCAGGCATTGCTCACTTAATTTGTGAGAATTTCTGGATTACATCTCTGTTGTGCCCTCCGTTTCTTCCATGAAGTAAAGCCCAGCATCACAGGCTGCTCCTATACCTGCTTGGTACCTACAGTCAGACTAGCAAACCGTAGCATCACAAGCCCACCGATACATCTCACATGGCTTTCATATATGAAAATCATGGCACAGGCGAATTAAATTAACTGACTCCACCTGTGGGGCAGGCTGAAATTTAATCTGCTACTTAATCTGCTATTAAGAGAAAATCGGCTCACCTACTGAGCTTAACCCAAGCCTCTGGGTCATTCCTGATGGACATGCCACCACTGTGGGCTTGGAGCAACAAACCACAGTCACCCCCACAAATCTCCCACCTCGCACTCTGCTTCTCATCCTATCTGCACTCAACAAGCTGAAAACTCTCAGGATTTCAAGTGACTCAAATATATTCCTTTTAATGTCCTCCTCTTGCCCCACATGACTGCCCTTTTAGCTTTTCCCCAGCTCTCAGGCTGGTACATTAAAACATTAACAGGATTAAAATGGCTGTACCCTCCATTGCCCACGCCTGGAAAAAACACCAGCAAGTTCCTCTGGAATAGGAAGTCTGCCGCATTGGCCTCCAACATTTTTCTTTTTCTTCTTGGTGAAACAAGACAAAATTAATTCACAGCTAATTTGGTAACAGACATTTTCACGTGCAATTGCTTCTTTTCTGTACCACTCTGAAATTCTGCATTTTCTCTCCCTGCTTCTGTTTTTTATGGTATCTCCCTTCACGTTTCCAACCTTTTCCTTCATCAAGCATCCTGAACTTGATGTGGATAATTGCAGGGAACATGGCAGTAATCAAACGGTGGCTGGGTAGGAAGGATAATAAGTCTTTCTCCTGTTTTTTTCTCCTATAGCTTCTCAGACAGTTGAATAATTATCCTCCACTAAAGGCCCAAATGAAAGACTAGCAATTGCAGTATCAACATGACATAAATGAATATAACTCTCAGGGCTATGATCAGAACCCACTTCTCCCTTACTTCTGGGTCTAAGCACCACTGAGTGCCCTGCCTCCTACTCCTACACACTTCACAAAAAACATCAAATCGTTCATTTGTACCTTTATCCTCTGGGTGCCACATCTACATATTTAATATATTTATTAATTAGATGATAAAATGGCTTTGCAAGCCCTACTGATGATGAGTCCTAGTCCCATCGGTCTATCCTAGCAGCCCCAATACCAATGCTCCACCAGAGACACATCAAATGCTTTGTGAAAAACAACTGCACAGACTCTTCAAAACCATTTTCTAGAAACCCAGCACATAACATTTATCCACGTCTTTCAGCAAAGTTACATAAGGCAGCTATTGCACAGCTGGCCTGTTATCGTGCTGGCTTGAAACACTCCAGGCTCTTCAGCACTTCGTTACCTTTATTCCCCCAATCAACAGCAGGTTGCTGCACAGGCTCAGGAATGTTCTCTGTCCACAAAAGCCAGAGACATAGCAGCCTGAAAAAAAAATCAGCTGATATTTTGGATATCTTGAGGCAAACCAGAAGCACAGGACATTTTAAAAAATATATACATTTAATTTCCTGTTAAAAGACCCTATACTACTGCAAGAGTATATCAGGGTTTTAGAGGAATATTTTGTCTTCCTCCTACTTGTTAACAGTAAAATATTCAGGATAGCATGCAAACATCCTAGCTTATAGACAAAAAGCATGAAAACCCCTCAGAACGAACTTCTCCAGTGCTGCTCCCTGGTATTTATTATCTGCTTTCCAGAGTGGTATCAACTCTTTTGCAAATGTTTATGTTATTGTGTTTTTTTGTCACACACCGCTGCCACAGGCTGCTTTGCAGAGTACAAAGCTATCTATTGATTTGGAAAGGATGCAATTGCTTGTGCACCAACCCAACTGCTCAGCCACGCAGAAGCTTTTCATTCATTCTTTCTTTCTGGCCACCCTGATTCATAATGATGAAATACTGATTTGCAATTCTAATTTCCTTTTTTCTCTAAAATAGTCCTCCGCCCAAGCACTGACCCAAGAGCTACAGAATCATTATCTTATCAACTCTTACATTAAATACCAGCATTCTGAGTGTATTACTGAAAAATACACTTATTTAAGAAATGCAATCATAAAATATTTACCCATAGCTCATCAAACATAATTCTAAGGTAATCTATTTTTCTTGAATCTTGGAATTTTATTTGCCAAATAAGAAGGTATACCTGCTCTAAGCTGACGAAGCCTGCAGGTAGTTTGACGTGCCAGGAAATTACCAGCTTGAAAAATCCAACCTGGATCTCACACAGACTCTACTGCAAAATGCCAAAGACCTTGCAGAACGCCAGTCTAAAATAAGCTGAGTGTTGGACTGCTGAAAGTAGCAAGCGTAATTACAGGTATGTATTCATTAGGGACAGGCTGGCTGACTGAAATGTCTTGCCAATGCAGATGACTGTTTAATTGTCAACTCAACTACTCAGGGCTGTTCTTCCCCTGCTCTCCAGATGGTGCAGTCCCTACATCTGCACAACGAGTGTTTAAGAGATGTGGAAAGTGAATTATGGGCTCCTTCACGTTGTATTACACTCACATTGAACTCAGTCTGCAGAGCTGGATAAATGCAGGTGGGAGATTGAAAAAGCACTTTATGTTTTCCAGAACTGGTACCACTAAAAGTCATTTGGCAGCAGGAAACTGCAGTTTCTGGAGCAATGCTACCAATACACCCTGACATTAATAGCAAATGCAAGAATAAGTAGTTTTTCTCCTGTTTTTTTTTTTTTATTTGTTTTGTTCTGTTTTTGTTTTTTCCCCCCAAAATGCAAAAACCAAAGTCCTCCCCCAGAACGATTCATCTTTTCCAGACAGACACATCACCTCCACCTTTCTTACACACCTTCCTCCCTCTCTTCCCATAAATAAAACTTTATTTTTAAACAGGTGACTTTCAAGGCAAGCAACTCAACGTGGAAGAAGAAGTGTTTCAAAGCAAACTGTTCACACAATGGTGCTAGATGCAAGAAACAGTGTTTGCCTTCAGAGAAGAGTGCAGCCTTTTCCCTAGGAGAAACCACCAAACCTCTCTGCCTGCTGCCACTGGCCACCACACAGGGCAAAATGTGCACTGGGCGCAAAGCGATGCACGGGGCACACTGGCACACAGGACCCATCTCTTACATTGAGTCACAGCCCAGAAAAACAGCACTTTTATGTAAAAAATGTGCAAGATGCCTTTGAGCTGATTGAGTGAGTAGCACATCTTTACAGCAAGCAGCATGCTGTGTGGGACTGGGCAGGGAAAGGAACAAAGAGCACCTCCCATCGAAGCAATACTAAGACCCAGAAGAGCTCAGCTGCTGTCATGCTATTGCATGCATTTGGGATAGCTTCATGTGGAAGCCTGCACTTCCCAGCTCATCCTGGGGAATAGGCTCTCACATTGTCTTTCTTCCCAGCAGGTTTAAGATTATGTGGGAAGCAGAAAGGAAAGACGAGTTGCTTGGATAAGACATCAGAGCAGGTGAGCCACCGACAATGCACCAGACTGGCATGGGTAAGAAGAAAAAGTAAAAAAGAGCCTGTACAGGAAACAGAAGAAACTAGAAAAAGGAAAAAATAGAATCTCAGTCCACCCTGCAGATTCCCAGTGAATGTTTCTGAAAAGTTTCCAACAGAAAACAACATAATGAATCAACAATAGCAGCTGGTTTGTGAACACCAAGCACCGCATTCTTCGTAACCACCTCCGACGGGTGTTAGTACTGACTTAGCTTGCAATTAATTAGTGGTAGAGTTTTTCTCTATTTTATGTTAGCAGCATATATGATGGCATCTTTAGGATGCACATTTTTGGTGAGAGCAAACCAAAATCTCAAAGCAGGGAATGCACTGTATTTAGAGGTGTGCACACTGAACGGGTATCCATCTGGATTATATTTTGATCTACAATTTCGTTGCTTCTTTAGGGAGCTTTAACTTTATGTTCCACTTTGGCTACTTTAGCCCCTAAATCTCTCACAAACCAATTTGTGGAAGAGATGCTGCAGGGGACGTGTGTTCCCATCACAGCACATGAAGTGACTAAACCAAAACCAAGCATCATTTATCTGATGGAAACAGAAACCACCAGGAACTCAGGCTATATGCCTAAAATGAAATTTATTTGCTGTCAATGCTCCACTTACTTGGAAACACAGTTGCTGTGTAACTTTGGTTAGGGAAGAAACACTGATAGCTGTTTTCTGGATTAAAGTAAATGAAGTAACAGAAAAAAAGTTCTGTAGTTCCTTGCTTAGCAGAACAGCATCACCTGTAAACAGACTAATAATTAGAGATGAGGCATCTCAGAGTAGTTAAGTGGTAACGTATCAAGCACTGTGAGGCTTTTCAAGCTTTCCAAGCCATGACTGTGGGTCCTTCCTCCATCAGTGGAGCCATCTGGAAAAGCAGATGTTGAACATACACCCGATGCTGGCACGTTCTTCCATCTTCCCACTCCCTACTGCAGGCCAGAAGAAAATCTGAGCTCCACACTAGGATGGACATCTTCTGGATGAGTAATAAATGCCCATAAACACAGCCCTGGGCTCTGACATGGCTCTGCTGTTTTCAGGCTACAGCATCTAAACCTGGACTCAAAGATAGATACCTATGTAAAGGACTGGATTTCTAGAGATGATAAAGCAGAGGAGCAGGGTGGCGGGTGGGAAGGCTCTCAGCAGCAACGAGCTTTGCTGGCTTGCCTAGACCTCATCTATAGCACTGATTTATACGTGAAAAAAATAGCCTCTTAACATGGGTCATAATATTATGACTTATAACCCTCAACATCTTTCTTCCATGTCTTCAACCCTTTAAGCTGTAGCTTTTGAGAGCATTAGCTTTCATATCTCCTTCACTGAAGAAGGGGTATTTTTACATGATGGTATTTTGTGTTAAAACAAGCAGATGACAATTTTGGAGTGCAGTACTTAAGGAGCTATTTCCTGACAGGAGACAAGGCAAAGTAGCAGTTTCCTCAGGCACTCATATTGCTCCTTTCTGCTCTCTCCCATAATGTTAACTCCCATCATGCTCTCAATTTCCTTTGAGTACAAACCCATCTGCGTAAAAATATTTTAAAATATTTTCCATTACATCTGATTTCAAGACAGGGAAAAAGCCCCTGAACAGACAGGAAAATTTAATCACATTATCCACGTTTCCTCATTTACAAGCAAATATTTTACACCCACTGCTGGCCATGGCAATCACCAGTGAATCTCATGAGAACAAACTTCCAAGCCTTTGCAAATTTACCGCTTATTTGGACATGAAATAGCCACCACCAGATCATATCCTGAGAGCAGGCTGGTCCCAGCACAGCCCTTCACCACTGAGTCCAGGAGTCAAATTCTTATAGCAGTCAAACAGAAAGTAAGAACACAAGTACCGTGTGCCCTGCAGAAGCTGAATGCAGCCATTTGGGGAGGACAGAGAGAAGGCTCTTATACACAAGTCTAGGAACAAAGCTCTTCATCTACCTTCCACAAATATTATGGTCCCTCATTTTCACTCTAAAGAAAATAACGCAATATCTTGAACCCTGAAAAGTAGGAAATTGTCAGTCTCTCAGGCCTATTCCAAAAACTCTAAAAGCTAAGACACTGTTGCAAAAGTTATTAGTATTAATATTTTATATAATACATAATTTCCTTGGCATTTTGAAACTTCCTTGCCAATGATCTATCATATTTCTGTAACAAAGAAGTAACTTATATTGACAACAGTTCATATTGAAATCACTCTCATTTTAACTTTCAACAGTAGAATAAGATGCATGTCTCTATGCATTCACCCAAGCCAGACGATTTTGGCATGGTAAAACCGTGAAAAATCAGAATAATAATATTTAAATAATTTGAAAACAGTGCATTTGCAATTATACCAGAAGAGAACATTTCCCAGAGTTAGCTATACAAAGTAAGTCATGCTTTGTCATTAAATGCCTGTCAGAGTGTGGCAGACTGTGAAATACATCCAGCACATGGCAATCATTTGCTCTGAATCACTTCCGAGGCGGGTGAGCTCCAGGGTGGCTTAGACCTACTGTGGGTACTTCTACTTCATCTCATGCTTCTGGCACTGCTGGTTGCTGGTTTAAAATCTCCTTCACTTGTGGGCATGCAATAAGAGGAGGTGGTTTATTGAGTGCAGGACATTTTTCTTTTTTTGCTCTATTGGATTAGCTGGAGTCTCTGTTACTGTAAAACTGCAAACCCTCCAGCATGGGGAGCACGAGGAATGCCACACAAATCCTTCAGTGGCCGAACAACGTGAAAATGAGAATATTAACCGTAGTTTATCAAAAAGGTTAGAGAGCAGGAAGAAATATACTTGGAAGCTATATCAAGAAGATAAGAGCTGCATGGCCACAACATTTATTGGTTTTATGCAATCCTCATCTTTTACAAATACTTGTGTATCCTGTGGCCTTTAAACCAATGTATGTATGAGCTAGATGGATATTGAAACATCCATCCGAACCCTTTCTATTGGGGTCACCTCACCAAGACTGCAAATGAAGCATAGCAGCAACATGGATGAGCTGAAATGGGGTTGAATAAAAATGATGTGTCCTTTGCAAACTTGCTCTTCTTGCCTATTTAGCAACACATCTTGTCACTTATGTGACTAACAATTATATTTTGTTCTCACTAAATTCACAGAACCATTATTGTCAAGGTACATACATCAGTAACCCATCCTCTTTATCTTCCCTGGTGGGAAATCAGCTTTGCAAAACAGAAACAATGGACATAAAGAAACACAGAGGGAAAGGACTTAAAGTCATTATTTTTTAATTTACTTTCTAAATTTATTGTCTCGGTTGAACCTAATTAGAGAAGAGACAGAATTTTAGGAAACAGCTACTTTTGTTCCAGCAGAGCACTTTCAAGGATCAGCTTTACAGGAGCACGTGTACCCATCTATCATTTAAAGGTGCACTGATGGGGTTTATGTCATGTAGTGGTACTAAAGGTGTTCATCTAGATAATGCTCCTTTTTCAGCCATTATTACCAGCAGTGGAAAAGCGTCTAATTTCAGAGTATGGCAGCCTTGGGTGATGCTGATGTGTGTTTCAGCATCCAGCTACTTCTCCTGCCGTCAACGTTGCTTCTCCCAAGAGATTAGATTTGAGATTTAACAATCCCCAAAGCATCACTCTCTCTGAAACAGCTAAAATTTCCAAGTTTTGCCTGCAAAGACTTTACAGGAAACTGGGGATCTCGTTATTCAAGACTGCAAGCTCTGCCAAAGCCCCCAGAAAACATCTATCTGTTTTACTGAAGTTTGGCATTATATCAACGTTTTGAAAAACAAATGACATGGCACATTATCTAAATACAAACATAGTTATTTCAAATAGATAAAGCTGATTAATCTAGCTTGCCTGTGCAGTTCAACACTCCAGGTAGAAACATATAATTTCTACAGACACCTGGGCCAAAATGAGGTATGTTTTTAGTCCTCTCTGGTCCAGGGCCTCGTAAAGAGGACAGGCTTGGTCTGCACAAAGTCTCTTGGCAGAGACTTGCCCTTAGAAGAGCTTTTCCCATGGTCCTCAGTAATGTTTCCTATGGACTGCTCGCCTAGCTTTCTGGATGTCATGGTATATAATGAAAAAATACAATTCCCAGAACAGATTTCATGAAGAGGTTTAAGTCCTTTGAGAGACTTACTCATGCATCTCAGAATAGTCCACCTCGCAGCCCGGCATCGTGAGTGTGTATATTTAACTGTTGTTCCTTATCACTTACGTTCCCTACCCTCTAAATATCACTATCTCAGGAACAGGGAGAAGGCACGCACTTCCTATATGTTTCCAACTTTTGGGGAAAAAAGCCACACACAGACACAAAATTTTGGACTTTGGCACCTGGAGTTTTTCCAATTTGTCTACCCTCTACTACAATTTTCACACAAGTATTGTTCCCATTTCCCTGACAAAACCAAATTTCAGAGAAAACAGTAAGAAACCGGGAAGCATCTTCCCTCAGCCCAAAGCACAGCATATCTGTAAAAGGCGTTGTAAACCTGACAGTACAGATACATAAACCCAACAAAAATATGTCTACCCAAAATATGTCGTCTTTCTTTATCTAATATGGAAAATAAAAGTTACACATAGAAGTATAGCTGCAATATAAAATAGCAGGTGTGTTATTTTAACCGTAAAGGTGCTCCTACAGCACCAGATATTCTTTCAAGAATCCTTACAACATCTGCACAAAAGAAACCCTGCTGAGCTGGGATGACAAAGCCTGAGACACCAGAATTAGTCTGCTGACACTGCACTGGGTTTTTTCACAGCAATTTCAGAAATACACTCCCAGTTTCAGGAAAACATGAACCCAGACGTTTTTAGAGAAAGGCTCCACACAGGCCACCGTTACCTCCCGACAATTCTCTCTCCCAGGAGCCTGGTTATGGCATTTTCTTACAGGAAACATTTGATGCAAGGCAAGTGCAGTGCATTTGTTTCCTTGGAAACAAACCCTTTCAACCTCCGTCACACATAATCTTAAGCAAAAGACAACTCTGTAATTAGGCCCAAGGTCTAGATATTTTGAGCCAGCAAGATGTTAAATCACAACTATTTTATTAGCAATAGTACACAATGAAAATGCATTTATCTCAATTACTGGAGTAGTAAGTCTTCATATCAACCAAAACAATAAACCCACTGAATTACATGGAGAAACATAATTGCTTGCCCATTTAAAAGGTTTTTATTCAGCTATAGTCTGCACCAGAATTAAAACAAAACCTTTAAGTGACAAACAAAACTGAAACAATGAGGAGGTAACATTTATTCATTTAGGAGACTTTAAAACCTAGAATAATCATCAAAAGGCAGCTGTTGTAAACAATACTTGGCCACAAAGACTGAAACACTACCAAGCACCACCACCCACATGTACACGTTCAGTAATTCCTTGGGGTCTAGTACAAAACACTACCACTAGCACCAACTTTTAGCCAAATACTGTTCGCTCTGCAATAAACTACTCCATAAAACTCAACATAATATTGCTTAATTGATCCGCTCCATTATAGAGCTTTCGTAGCCATTATAGCCTTTTTTGTAGCTTTTGTAAATCCTTTCTCACAGCCAAGGAAGATGCTGTATCACCAGAGATCCACTGGTACAAGTGTCGGCAAGAGCTGGCATGGTTGCCTCAGCCACCTGGATCAAGAAACACGTATATCCTGGGCTTCACAATGTCTGCTTTCCAAATCTTTATATTCATAAAAAAAATACCACAAGTTGTTCCAGGGGAGGTTTAGATTGGATATTAGGAAAAAATTCTTCGTCAAAAGGGTTGTCAAGCACTGGAACAGGCTGCCCAGGGCAGTGGTAGATTCACCATCCCTGGAGGTGTTCAAAAGATGTGTGGATGTGGTGCTTGTGGACATGATTTAATGGTGGACTTGGCAGCATTAGGTTTATGATTGAACTTGATGATCTTAAAGGTCTTTACCCATCTAAATGATTCTATTCTACAATATAACTGACTACGAGTCAGAATAAAGAATGGCTTGAAGAGTAAACTGCTGTGGATTTTCACCAGCACTTTGTTCCTCAGAGGAACGAAAGGTATGCACTGTAACTGCAGTCCCAGTGTTACGCTCTTAACAAACACATCCACAATGTGAATATAGTTCAAGAATCAAAATATTGTAGTCAGAGAAAGTAGGTAGATTCTTTCATTAGAAATATAAATATGGATTGAGGAACTTAGTTAAAAGGAATTGTGTAGTTTAGTCTAAAATATACTGCCCAATTCTGCCTATGGTTCCTCAGTGTTTTTCTTGTAGAAAATATCATTTAAATTAAAAAGCTGCCACCTGAACTTGACAAAAAATTATCTGAAAAGATCCATGGAATTGCTTTAAATTCTGTGAAACTGATATATTTTTCTAAAAAGAAGTTTTAAATAACACTAGAATTATTTATTTCATAAATCTGTAGTATTATATCATTCTCTCTGTTGTTCATTTTTAGACATTTAGAAATTATAAGGTAATTTTGGTATGTACTGATTATAATCTATCAAAACATTATTTCTGTTAAATTCTACTACGAGGCTACATGGAGGAATGGATCACTAAGAACCAGACTTACAAAATTATAACTTCATGTTTCATACAGCAAAACTGAACCAGGGTGCTAAACTTTCAGAGCCCTTAACTTGCATTTGCTGTTCTCTGGAGATTGTCTCACTTCAGATACATTTTCCTTTTCCTTGTATAAATGTTTTTAAATGAGAAAGATTTATTCTATGACCATCACATCTTTTTGATTAAACATTGCGCTGCAGGTTTTTTCCACAATAAATAGAGCGATTTTCAATAAAAGGAAGCATCATGACACTTCTGAGCTGAATCAGTTGAACAAATAGAGGTAAATCACAGGAAAGGGAAATTGAATGCTTTTATGGATAAAGAATATTGTGCTTAATGTTGAATATGTGCTTAAGTTTCTTGCTGAAAAAGACGAGTTTTAATCTCTTCAAAACCAAAGCACTATCAGAGAAGAATCACAGCTACTGAGAAGAGTCAATACAGAGATGAACCTTGATTACCATTTGAAAATGTAAAGCTGTATACTGAAATACTGTATTTCCTTACATGTGTAGATTACACTTTAAAAGGAAATTTATGCACTGTAACTGGAACATATAGCCTTAAACAATTCACACAAAATCAGAAGCAGATAGTCGGTCAGATCAGAGAGTACAACGTATGGTAGGGTCAGTGACAAGAGAACTACTGGGGGAAAAAGCAGAATATTAAGTAATGGGAGACAGGGGAAGCAAGAAAAGACAGATACTTCAGGCTAAATTTCATCTCACCTTATCAAACATAAATACACACACAAGTACATGCTGCTACTGACTCAGCAAAAATATTGTTGGGTTTTTAATTTGGAAGGTATGTGGGTTTTCACAGATAACCCCCACACTTTACCACAAACATCAGGAAATCCTGTATTTCTATTAATCAGGAATTAGTTCTGTCATATACTTAGGACAACATATAAACAGCCTTTTGGGCAGAAAATGCCATTACAGTGAAAAGAAGACAATGATGAACATCCTATTGAAGACCTTACTGTAGTCTACTCTGACAACGTACGGAGTGTACTGCTTCTGTAAGTCAGAAATTGTTTCAGATGACTAAAACTACCATATTAAGTTAACAGAGACAGCCTTGAAAGGAATCTGCTCAACTTCCTGATGAAGAGCTAGGAGGCCATTTTCTCTTATTTCTACAGAAGCTCGTCCTATTAAACATCAGGATTTAAAGTTACATTGACATTACTAACATAACAGGTAGGGCCAGGCTGAATAAGGTTGCCTACCTTGTGGACTTAAGTGACTACCAGCTAGGTAAACACTACTTGCTTTCTATTTAAATTCATCTGAGAAGAATACATCCTCTCCCTCCTTCAGTGAGGTGTGCTTTGTGCCTTCCTTCAAAAAAAAGGACCGAAGGACTCCAGAGACTATATGCAATCCAAAATCTGCATTTTCGGTGCTTCTCTATTACTCTGTTGCTCTCTATTCATTAACATACTGCAACTGAAGAATATTGTATTACTACAGAACTTTTACCAAAGGTTTTGTGATCAACAACAAATATGCAGCTCTGAACTGCAACAAAGCTACTCAGATTTAGCACGGTCTACAATCATCATAAACAGGCAGTCATGAAACGTCCTCTCTGCTCATGTTACAACACTCTCATGTACAGTGTGTCGGGATCTCACCGCTTGAAGCAAGAAGTGGCAGGTAACTCAAAAAGTGACAACTCAAAAGTGACGACATTTTCAAATGTCAAGGTATGAGAGGTTGGATGGCATCCCTACACCCCCAGCCCCACACTTCCAAATACAAGAAGGCTGCCCAGTTTAAACACAAATTATTGCTGCAGTATGCAATATATTGCTACTTTTCCCCAAAGAGCAGGTTAGATATTAAATTCTCTATTCTGAAAGCAACTGACACAACACAATTCAGAGATGGATCTAGTCCTCTAAATGAGGCAATCCATGGCTGATAAATGACACTTCTCTGTCTGCCTAAGAAAACCTTCATTACAAGTGAAGCTCAACCCCTACTGCTCAGAGAGAAAAGACCCACTTACTTACAGTTGTGTTGGATTCTAATATCATACCTCTGTCTCTTCAGCTCCTCCTAAACAATGGCTGTATACAGCACTACATACTGGAAAGAGACAATCTACCTGCTGAGACAGAAAATTGCCCCAGTTGTCATAGAAAATACATATACCGGGAAGCAGCTGGTGTGAAAATGATCTTGTTTTGAATGATGGGAAGCTGAGCTTCTTAATGTTTTTCATTCTTCCAGTCTCTAGGGCATAGCAGATTCTGTTCTGCAACAGAAGACTTAACATTATGGGTGACATAGAAGGTAGGTTGTGTGTCAAATACAGTCATCAATATGCATAAATGTGGTGGAGGGCAATATGGATCACAAGCAATAATGCCAGTCTGTGTCAGAGAGATTAAGCAACTCCAGTTGCTTCTATTCTTGCATCATATTACAAAGTCACGGAGGATACCAGCCAGTTCAAAATCTCCAACGTGAACATCTGAAAACCTCTGAGGCTTCACAACTCGAAAGAGCAATTCCAGAGGCAAGCAGTCTCAGTTGTAAGATGTATTTGTTCCTGGTCTTTGAAGAATGGAAACATGGACTGAACCTGATTTTTCTTTAAGTCTCCTGTGTGGTTAGCACATGTGGGAGACATTAGCCTCTTATGTTGGCGTGCTTAGACATAAGAATGGGACAAAATGGTTTCTAGGCTGGTGAATACAGATTTTTTTTTTTTTTGTTGGAAGAGCAGCTGCAAACTGTTATGCCTGATATTAGCTGGAAATAGTATCTAGTTCATAGAATCAGAAACAAACAAGTAGAATGTCATTTCTGCTAAAGAAAACAGTAACATATAGATTAATGTTTGTCTAATTGCACACGACAGTAATTCTACCGAGGGGACTTCGAGTGACATTAATAAGGCTGAGCGGGTTATTAATCTCACAGTAGCCCCTCTGTGGGACTTCAGCTTCACATGAATAATTCAGCTTGTTAAAAAAACCCCAGCTTAATATGTATTTTATTCCAACTTTTTCATTACAATTTTCTCCTCCTGCACTCACTGCTTTCAAAACCAAAGAGAGTAATTTATTGTGCTTTCAGCTATACTCTTCTTATGGTGCACCAATTTTTAACTCTTTCTTTATCTGAGGGAAGCCAGTATGTCTAATAGGCTTTAGGACCAATGATATCTTCTTAGAATATCCTTCCAGAAAGACTAAAAAATTAGAGACTGATCTATCAGCAATGGTTGGGAAATCTAACTGAAGGTAACTGCTAGAATAAACTCATATTTTGCTAATAAACAGTTAAACATAACTAGTCACATGTCTACAGCACACCAGAGCAACAATAATACTTGTTAATAAAAATCCAGTTCTATTTTTTAAAATTTAACACATCAACAACCAACTTCACCACCACTCACATGAAACAGGTACACTACATATCCTGGATACACTACAGTATACACAGGTACACTACAGTACATTTCCATACACTACGTACAGTAATTGTTCTGAAGTCCCATTTTTGCTGATTGTTCAGATTGCTCACTATGAAGTTCACTGAATTTCACAAAGCTAAAAATTTAGCACATGTAAAATGATGTAGTGCTTTAGTACTGAAATGTAATACAAATATTAAAAACGTAAGAACAGATCTTTAAAAGGACATAAATACAGTAGAATCAACTCCAAGAAAAATATCCACATAAACCTGCCAATTTGTGATCTCTGTATTACCAGTAAGGTTATTGATGTACCCGTTGTTCTGGTTTTGCATCCACCCATGATTCCCACAGTCTTTCTCACCACTATACCTAGTTCCCACCCCAGCCTGCTGGGATCCACCTGGCAGCCCCTCGCAAGAAAACACATGAATCCAATTGAATTTGGCAGCTGTCCACACCTAGGAGAGATGCAGTTTCCTTGCAGGCAGTCTCAAGTCTGGAGCTAGAGAATCACTAGTCAGGCCAGTATGCTACAACTGTTTCTTGGGGAAGAGGTCCATAATGAGCTAGAGGCAGCAAGATGCACATTCCTTGTGGAGTACCTGCACACATCTTCCCGTGTATCATCCCAAGGCAGAGGTCAACTTGCCCAAGCCACAACACCAGTGAAGGCAGACTTCAAAACAGGGATCAACTCACTACATCCTAATGAGATTATCCTTGAAAACTAGAAAGGCAATTTGGTATAGACACACTTTAACAACATTAAAAGGTATTTTTATGTTAAATCTTGAAAAAAATATTCAGTCAAACAAATGCAGTAATGAAACGTAACCTTTTCTATTTTTGTTTGTGACAATTTTTTGGCAGTAACATTCATTATTTCAAACATGAGTAATATGAAAATATGAAAATCACATACTAGGAAAGCATCAAAATGACAGCAGCAGCAAATACATAACTCTTTAAAATTAGACTCTACTCTTTTATAATCAAGTAGAGCTCAATTTCCACTGCAGCAAAGTAATATGTAAACTAATAATTTAATGTGAACTGGAAGGTGTGAGATAAAATAAAAATTAAATTATGCTTTTGACTTACAATAAACTTTATACATTACATGCCTGCATAGATTTAATAGACAGAACATCTGGAATGGCACAAGGATGGGAGTTGATGTGAAGTGTGGAACTAGCTAATTGGAATAAAAAATAACCATCCTAACGTGTGCTGCATATAAATTCACAGAATGTCTATGAACAAACACAACCAGAACTTATGGTAATCCTATTTAATAATAGCTAAATAATACATAAGAGTTCATTAGATGTTCATATTAGTTAAGACAGTTGAAAAAGAAGTGGTGGAAATTCATTTGACGTAGCCTTACCAGAAGATGTGTTCTTCAAGTTGCCAGGGTTCAAAGCTATTCTGTGCTTTTTCACAGGACTTCAGCTTTCCTGAACTTGGCCAACCTCTCTTTGGAGGTTCAGAGTTATGGTATTCAGAAATACAAAAAACACTTTTGTCAACAAAGGAGTTTGCCTTTTTCTCTCCCTGTCAAGTCCTGCAGCCAGCACCTGGACCTGAACTCTATTTAGATGCTGGAGTTGGGTAGAGGAGCAATCCAGCAGCAGCAACCCAGAGCATAGTGTGAGCTACCGATGCCCTATTGCTCTGCAAGCACAAACTGAAAAAAAAAAAGAATGTCAAAATGACCTAATTCCTGTAGGGTTCAATGACCCAGTGAGTCACATAGAAGCAATTCTTAAGAAGCACTTATTCTGAGACAAGCACCCGCTGTGAAGCTGTCCTGTGCATCATCAATACAATCTGGCAGGCAGTCATAAAATACCATCACCAGAGCTTGATCAGTTGCAAACTGGAACAAAAAGGTTTGGACTGGCTCCTACTGCCCTCTCCCACATCTTTATTTTAAATCTTTACAGCAGAAATACACAAATTTTTATATGGGGGAAAAAACATGTTGAGTAGTTTACCTTTTAGTAACAAAATATTTTCCAAATTAGCACCTAACGAGAGTTATGAAATGAAAAACTAAAGAGCTTATCAGTGTAGAATGAAAATAGGCAATTCATTATCTTCTGGAAAACCATTAATTTATCCTACTTTAGCGGAAACGAACAATAATTCCTAGCATCCTCTTGCATATTAAAGCAATATATACCAACATCCTTAAACTTTCCCCCAGATCCCTGCTACTCTGGAATTCATGACACTGCATTATTATTCTGAGCAAGACAAAAAAAACTAGAGCTCTTTTACTGTTCATATTTATTTTTCATTAGCATACACAGATCATATAAGAAGAAAGAGGGGACTTCACTTGAACAACAATTCAGTACATCGAGCCAGTTCAAAAAGTAATCAAATGAAACCTTACAGACCTCTGAAACAATTTTTTCTGGCTTTTACTGCTGCATTTCATGTCTAATTAGTAAATTATGAGGTTGGAACACACAGAAATTTTACAAAAGAAGGATTTTCTTTTGCAAAACCATATACTTTTCATCTCCATTGCTGTAACAAAAACAAAGCAGTAGAAAAGATTGTTAAGAATCGTAAGGTCAGACTGGTGCCTAGAGATCCCCAGGTCAAGAAAAAAATCAACCTTTTATTTATATACTCCACTGCTCTTCAGAAAGAAACAAGGATCAAAGTTCTTGTTTGAATTTTAAGACAGTAGTACTGCTAATAGTGTTAAGCAATGCCTGGTGATGGTTTGGCAAAAAAGAAACAGTGCTGGTCTTCAACATAGATAAACCAAAGAAGTTTTTGGGGAACTGAATGGGGGAAATAAGGAGCTGTGACAAATACGTAGCTCTAAGGGAACACCAGCAGTTCCTGGGAGGGGCAACAGGCAAGGCAGTTGTTGGAAAATCTCTAGCTCCCAATTGCCAGGAGAACCACCAGGAATTTTCCAAAGAGAAACCGTTTAAACCCCCAGAACTGTGAATCATTAAGCCCTCAGCCAGCAATAATGCTGGGGTATAGGCAATGTGGAGGAGAAACACGGTTCTGCAGATGCTCCAGAAAAAGTTAAACCTTGGCAAGAGAGATAAAGCATTGGGCAAGCTTCAGGTGAATACCCACAGCTTTCTCCTTCTCTTCGAGCACTTCATTTACTTGGTGAAAGGTATTTGAAATTGCCAGTTCCAAGCTGGCAAAGAGCAGTTCATGACGGACGGCACGTTAGGAGGGGAGGTTTGCTGAGGAAATCCAGCCTGTGGCTGAATTCAACATGAAATTTTATTCTATTATTTAATGTAGCTTAAAATAGATTCATAAGTATTCATCACTATGGCCCAGCATTAGTCCCGTTACATTCAGTAGCATTCAGCAGCAGCAAGATGATCAGCTTGTCTAACCCCTAACACAGTCATTGAGCAGAGAGATCCATCCTAAGAAAGCCATTCAATAAAATCTTTGCATTTTGTTTACTGCCTCTGAAGTTTTAAAAAAGTGATTGGTACAGTCTAACCAGTAGAAACAATGGCTGAAAATGAGCTGTTTGCACGGCATCAGTCAAGTAACACATAGTCTAAACATTTTAAATACAGTGTTCACCAAGAAACCCACAGTGACATCTGTGTGGGTGTTTTAATACACTCAGTAAATAAAATGCGTTCAAAAGATCTCTCCAAATGCCTACAACAGAGACTGCTGAATGGGGAATTTGCTGATGGGAGGTGGCTTGTGAGATTTGGTAGGATTCCACCAAGAAACCATAAAACCTGTATTACAGTGCCTACCCCTCACAGCTACCCACAGAGACAGTTCTTGGATAAAAATACACTGTTGAGAGTGGTGGTGGCTAGATTTACCCTGGAGACTCCAGTGAAAATCTGAACTGGGTTTTTTTAGGTGGTTTTTTTTTAAGAACTTTCAGAACTTATGTTTGTTTTACATTCATTCTAATAAAAATAAATGCAAAACAAAATAAGCAACTGGCACATGTTGGCATTCATACCACAATGATAAAACCACAAGAAAACTCAACTGCTAAAATGAGGGCTTCAGCCTCAGTGGACATCAAGAAGCTTCCAGAACAGATGGCAGAACACACCTTCATTTTTGTATGTGGGAGCTGTAATTACTTTTCCGTGAAGCTACTACATAGTCTATGGCTTTGCATTGTACAATTTCAATAAATTCATAGTTCTCAATATAATCAAGATACAGTCGTGAATCATCCTGCTAGTCCAAAGCTCAATATGCACAACATTCAGATATCAAAACTTGAATTAAAACAAAATAAGACAACAAAAAAGAAAACTTTGTTGACCACAGCTTACTGTGAAATGCAATTCAGTAAGGCAGAAACATAACCTGTAAGAAACTTAGGATGAAACATTTGAAAAACTGTAATTCTATTAAATTTTAATTGATATAAAGGAAATCTAAGACCTAAGCAGAGAGGAATACAAGTCCCTGGTCTGATCTAGGGCTGAGTGTGGGATGTGCTCATCGTGGGACTTCAGCACTTGACAGAACTTCTCCTTACAGCCATAGTGATGACTCCAGGCAAGGCAGACTCTGCATTTCCTCTATATATTGCTGTACAGTCAGCAGCTATGATTGCTAAGGTCCCTCCCTTGCTAGATTTGCACATTCTATTCACAGCCGCTGAAGTCTCCTCTAGACTGCACATGGGCACAACGGCACTGGCCGAAAGCATGCTGGTGCTGCTTCAACCATGTGCTGCAGAAGCCCGAAACCTTGCAAAGTCCCCACTGCCCAGTAAATGCCTTTCCAGTGGGTGCATGCAGCACAAGCAGTACCTAAACGGCCTTTAAATAAGCCAGAACAACATTGGTGCAGTCACAAAACTGTCCACTTTCAGTGCCAAAACAGGGAGTGCTCAGTGAGGTTTCAAGCCCTCTCCCTTCAGCTGCTGGCTGAGCATTTCACTTTGCTGAGCTGCACACAGACATTTTTGTTAGGATTGCACGTTAATTTTCTAGCGGATCAACTATGGTGTGGCAGACCACAAGGCAGCACTGGGAACGTGTGACCGTACCTGCTGGCAAGGTCAGCAAGGACTCAGCCTGGCTTTCCACAAGCAAGAACCCTCAGAATCGTCTACATGGAGTGGTCCACTGCTGCAAAAGGAGAGTCAGTAAAATTCAATTCCTTGCTTTATTCCAAAAGCAACAAGAACCATACCAGACTTGTGACACTTCAGCAGCTTAAAACATTCCCATGGCAGCCATTCTTCTGGGGGAACAGCTCAAACTAAACCCCTTGCTAGACTGAAATTACTCTGTCCACTGTCATAGCTGTAACATCTATTAAAACAAGGGACTGCTTTTTCAAACAGCAAGGTGATGGCATACCTCTGTAGCAGTACACTCTCATATTTTGTGTGCAGCAGCATTTGACAGCAGTCATTTAATACCCCCTCTAGGATTTTATTTTTCCACTTCACTGCAGATTTTCAAAAATAAGGATTAAGCGTATTCAGGACTTTTTTCCCCTCCAAATACACGATAATGCTTGCTAAAAAAACTCTCAGTTCTTATACTACATTTTCAAACCACGCATAACAGGCAATGCAGCTATGCAAGCTTGTCTTTTTCATTTGAGGTGGTTTCCAGAATTTCATATTAATGGTCCAAATCCAGCAAGATTTGCCAATATGTAAGTATGGAAAGGCCAATGATGGTAGTTCTGGACATAAACATCTATTAAGCTAGCCTTCTAGAGAACACCAGATTACTTAGGTCTGCACCAGGAAGGAAGATAATGCTCTAGAGGAGCAGAGAGGAGCATTTTGCCTCCCTCTGCAGTACAGATGTCCATAGTGCACTAGCACTCAGGACCATTACATTTTTAGGAGTTGGTAAGAATACCCTACTGGAAGCCAATGGACAGCATCAGCAGCCAGGGAGAAGTTCTCCTACCAGCACAAACCAGCAAGGAGTGCCACAGAGAGGAGAGTCAAATTCTCCTATAGAGTGCTCAACCATATGAACACCCAGAAGTTACGTGGACAAGTGCTCTGCAACTGCAGGGAGGACACTGATGACATGCTTAGTGTGTTCTTTCCTGGAGTGAAATACAGATGAAGACTAAGTTTGTTAAAGGGTGCTGGAAAATGCAGTGGTGGTATGTGGGCACTTTTGGACTGTCCCTGCAAAGAACTAAATGAGATGAACTCAAGTCCTCTTTTCTAGCTGTCCTGTCGATCAAGACTACAAGGCTTCTTGGCTAGGATGAGATTCCTGCCATGCTCTTTGCTACTGCGGCTAACACAAGAAGGAAACCTATCTTCCTTGAAAGAAGATGAGATGATGCACTTCCAGCATTAGGTCACTGAAGGCTGCACAAAGAATACTGAGTCACTGTCACCAACCTGATTGCCCCACATGCTGAGAGGAGCCATCAGCTAAATATAATGACAACTCTGAATTAAAAGTTGTTGGGCAAACTACAGGCTAGGAACCATCAAAATGTTGTTGCCATGAGCTACAGAAGTTATTTTCACATAGACTGTAGCCCAGGTGGCAGAAAGAAGACTTTTAAAAAGATATTAATTTCTAGGAACCAACATACAGAATGTATTTATATCCCCTTACTAAAGGCAAATCTAATACAAAAGTAAAAAGACAGTGTAAGACATTCTGATACCCTCTCCGGCAACTCAGATAACAGCATTAAGTTTCAAGCAAAACAAAATGCTTCATTTTTTTTTTTTATTACAGTCTGATTTGCTCCAGGTTAGACATTAACCTGCTGCATTTGTGAGGCAATAGCTTTGTGCCGCATGTGGGAGTCAGCAAATTAAATTGTAAAGCTTCTCTGAAAACAGTCTTCTCACAAAGAACACAAAGAAATTAAAATAGCATAAATGATTGAAGTGCATGCGATTTTTCTGCTTTCTGTATTTTTCCAAGAAGGTACCAGCTACCACCTGAATAAAGGTCTCTTTGGTAGCATTTTCAATTTGGAAAGATCCATTACGTATTCCTACATTATATGGTAATTTTTATATAAAATTTAGCTTCATATGTAATAGTAGGATATATTATTCATCTTGCTTTTTAAACATAAGTTAAAACTATCAGGATTCGCTTTGTTTTGCCTCCCAGATTTAATACAGAAGAGTGAGTGGGGACGTGCTATCCTGTAGCCCAGGGGTTCCCCAGGCATAGGGCTACCTGGACACCATGAAACACCTTGGATCAAGGAAACCCCAGGAAGCCTTCCTGAATGGATTAGTACAGAAGTTCATCAACTCTTTGGCTGGTTTTTACCAAGATTCATTGCTTCACTGCCTAATGATAATCCTGCATTTGACCTATACTCACTTGAAATGTTTGCAACAAAGACTAATGCTGGTTATAGCCAAGACACAGAATATTACAGTGTGTAATGCATGTACACCATTTACATCTGCTTTCTGCTTCATTGCCATACTTTCTCCTTTTCTCCTCTATTTTTTCCTTCTTTTTTCATAGTGGTTGTATAAGTAGATTTTTGCTAGCAGTAATATGCAGGGACTTGCAAACGTTACAGCTGGTCTTGACTAAGAAATCACATTATTCCATAGCTGCAAGGTATCCACATTTTTCCAATATGCAAGAAAGGACTATCAATCCATCCAGACCACAGAAATCACTGACTCACAGAACAGTTTAGGTTAGAAGGGACCTCTAGAAGAGTCTTATTCAATTCCTGCTGCAAGCAGGTCCAATTTGCTCAGGACCTTGCTCAGTCAAATTTTGAGCATCTCCAAGGCTGCTGATCCCACAGCCTCTCTGTCCCAGCGTTTAACCACCCTTTCAGACAAAACATTTATACCTTACAGCAAGTCAGAATTTCCCACGTTATAAGAGATGGCTGGCTCTTTCTTCTTTACACCCTCCTATCGGACATCCAGAGGCAGCAATGAGATCTCCCCTTCCCCTTCTTTCTCCAAAGCTGAACACACTCAGTTATCTCAGTCTCTGCTGATGCACCATGTCGACCTGCCAGCTACGCTATTGATAACCCAGCCCGGTACACGTTGGCCTCCATGCTCCAAGGGCAGACTCTTGACTCAAGCTCAACTTCTCAACCAGGACCACCCAGGACCTTTTCTGCTAAGCTGCTTTCTACCATGTAAGCTACTGCAGCTGTCATCGCTATCACTTTACAATAGTAGTTAGCCTAGATGTCTTTAATTCTTTTCTTCTTCTAGTTGTTGATTAAATCTATGCTATTTGCCTTTGCTTGGAATTTGGTTTTCATTCCAGAAATTGTTGTTGTTTTTAAAAGTATGCTTATCATTCCCATCAGCTCTTTATGAACAAACAACAGACCTTTAAAATATTCACTACATCATCGGAATTTATTTTAATTTGAACTGAAGCATAGGGATAATTTATGTTATCAAAACAGATGCATTTTTCATGAGGAAAGTATGCATCTTGAAAAACACTGACTTTAAAAAATACTAATGGCATAGTGACCATCCGCACTACAGTTATAAAAAATACACCCTTCAAAAACACAATAGGAAGATTATTAAAAAAAAAATAATTTCCTCTTCTAGTATTGCCACCAGGTATTTCCAAGAATAACGTATCAAGGATAAAGCGAAGAGGTTATTTGCTCCCTGAATACAACAAATAATCAGGTTCACACAAAACATTAAATTTACAAGGCTTAGAACACAACACATCATTCATGGTGTCACTGATAGAGACATACGCTCTATGAGAAACACTTATGCATGTCCTTAGCTCCACATCTTCCACGTTCTTTGTTCACTGTTTGACACCTGGTCAGCCAATGAAATCCTGACTTGGAAAACTCTAGTAAATGAACATGTCTCAAGGCACATGATTTGTCCCATGGCCCCATGTCAAGAATATCAGATTTGGGCAAATGTCATTTGTTCATCCTACTCTTCTAAAGCATGTGGAATTCTTCATGTTATAAACATAATGTATATATTTATAAAAAGGATAACGTGAGGTATATGTTCCCTCTGTATATACTAGCAATGCACTCAACTTAGAACGCTGGTGCTTTTGGCATGAACTATTAATCAGTCCAAATGCGGGGAACTTCCTGCTACTGACCTGGTGTGCTTGCATGAATTCCTACTTACATACGACACAGAATTTGCCTTCCTTCACCTCTCTGGATAGTGAGGATCCACAGCAATCCTATTTATAGAAATAAGGAAGGGAAACTTAAATCTACTGCTTGATGACCCTGTTTCCCTCAGGGGATTGAGAGTGCAGATGGATGCAGGGACAATCACCTGCAGGCATGCAAATGGTGGCAGCAGCTGTGGGGCCAAAGGGACACAAGTTCTACTTAAAGCTTAGGGCTAACAAGCATTTAGGTAACTCAACAGTCTATCGACTTGCTCCTTAACATGCACTGCTGCTATTCAGAAGAAAAACTGAGGAAGACAGAAGATCCTCTTGAACTTAGAAAGACAAGAATTTATATTGCAGAAAATAATTATCAACTAGTGGTTGTTTAGAAATAGCTCTTATTTGATATATTCACAATGAAAACTCTTTTTGCGTTTACTGTGGTATTTGTTAAAAATAAAGAAAATATGGCAAAAACTTTGTTGCAGGAGATGCTTTTCCTTCCCCTGAGTTTAATGAGTTCACATGGGGCAGGCAGAGGGAGGGACTGGCAAACCCAGAATCCAACAAACCTGTCCTCACTTGTGCGTGCAAATGCAGTGATTCATGCCTGAACCGATGGTCAGAGAAATACATATTTATTAACCTGTTTTGAAAGGGTGAGCAAGGCGCACTCCTATCAAGATTGGATTAGTGAAGTTTATCATGATGCATTAAGAGATGATGGGCAAACATGCAAGACTACCCAGAAATCAGGACTGCCCAAGGTATAGCAACTAATTAATAAAACAGAGAAGTAAACTAAGCGACATCACGCAAATGTAATATTCTTGGGGGGAGGCTTATTTATTTATTTAGACGCTTTTAAAAACTTGATGCTTTTAAGCTGTAGCTGAAAAAGATGGATTGGAAAGAGTAATCACTGGAGCATCACAGGAGTACACTTTCAGTTTATGTAATTTATTCCCTCTAGCTGTAATGCAACAAATTAAAACCTGAAATTCAGACTTCTAATATTACTCCTAAAAAGATGCGATGCATTTCTTCAGGAAAGAAGCATTTCATTTGGAATAATAAATCAGAACAAGACTTTTATAAATCAAAGTTAACACAATTTTACTTGTAAGAACTGAATTGAACAGGCTAGGGGAAAATAAAACCTTCAGAGAAGGTAATATCAGAACACATCCTTGCTTCACATGATAACAAGTATCAGGCACAAACACCTGTCAATATGACTTTTCCCTTACACATCATAGTTCAATAACTCTTCTTCATCGCTCCAGGTATTTCCTGCCTACAAATCTGCCCCATCTGCCACTCACTCTTTAACAGGTATTTATTCACAAACAGGTTTTTTGTGAATTTGTTGAGCATTTCAGATTATAAAGTGCCTCCTGAAAAACTTTGGAAAATAACATAAAACTAGTCCCTGAGGAACATTATTAACATCTTTGCCGTGGAACCCACGTCACACTCCACTTGTAACAAGAACTCTTCGTTAGCATTGATGTTGCCCATCAGGGATGTGCATATACAAATTGTTTCCTCTGGGCCATTTATTCTACCAGATTTATAAAATCCATTTAAAACTCATGTAAACTATCCATTGTTAACAATGTTTTATACCATCAACTGAAAAACTTGAAAAGATTTCCAGGCTGTCAGTTATGATGCATTTTTTTGGGTTTGGATTTCAGAGGCAAATTTAAAATGCACGAGCATGCAGGATTTCAGAAACAGTCTGTGTATGCTGTACAGTATTACCCTGCATTTCCTGGGCTTTCTCAATTTACTGTCATGATGGATTGCATCCTGTGATTTTTAAAATATTTTTTCTGAAGTAACACAAAAGTAACCCCTCAACTTCCACTGAAGTGGAAGTAGCAATCAATATGCTTATACGTGAAAGGTTTTGCTTTGAATTAAACAAAAACCCTCCAGATGCTCTTCTTAGCAGCATGGGGCTTGTGGGGATGGGGCTGGAATTAAAGCTGACTTAGATGATGGGTTGGTGTGGTGTGCAGACAAGCAGAGATGTCAAGCCTGATGTTTGCTCTGCAGCTTGCAGGGATATCTAATAACATATTTTCATAAAAGATTAAAGCATTTCATCTAGAGATTAAAAACTTCACTGAAGGCCTCAATTAAAAAAAAAAGTATCTTTTCTACCTAATGTCTCTAATGGCAGAATTCTGCTAAACCCGATAATGGATAAATTTCATTTTTAAATTAAAAATGGATTACTTCTCTGTATATGGCAGTATTTATCCCAGACTTTTTTCATAACAGACAACATGAATATATTTAGCCTTGTAAAAAAAAATTATTTACAAGGGTAACACAGCTGCCATCCTGTGCAATACAGTTATTCTGTATCCTAATTTGATTTAGATAGCATCAAAATTCTGCTTGTAACATAGAGAAAACCCGTAAACTCAGCTGCAATGCACTGACTTGCTCTTATGGCAAAGCAGCTCCACACATCCCTGTGTACAGGGCATGCTGCAAGCAGCCTCCTCTCCTGCAATAAGAAATGGTTCCACCAGCACAGTTCAAGCCCCACCAGCAAGAGGCATGGGGAGCACAATTCATTACAACAGTGATCAGACCTCAGGAAACACCACGTCTACTGATCTGTGAATAAAAGCCCCAGGTCTGAAGCTCCTGCGAGAAGGAGGTAAGGAGAACTACACCCAGCCTTTCCACAACCAGCCAGTGGAGGTGGAGACTCTACTTGGCAGCATCCCAGGACTTAGGCCCCCCACGTGCAAAGTAGCAAAATGGCCAAAGGTAAGAACCCCAAATGAAAAAGAGGTCCAGTCATGACCATTGCTGTTGTCAGAACTAAAAACACTAAAATATTGACCAACAGAACAAACAATTTATACCTGATACCAAAATCTTGCACCAGCTCTGCCAGTTCCAGCATAAGTTACAAGAAATAATAAATACTAGGACGACCCGGATGGCTACAGATTCTGTGAAATAATCACATCCACAAATGACCTTCCTGAAATTAAAGAGCACAAAGTTGATTCAAATCGTAACCTGGTAATACTGCTGGAACAGGAAGCTGAACGTGCAGCCATAGGCAGTGTCTTCTTTACTATGCAAAGAAGGCTCAGGCGACAGAAGGACACTCTCCACATTAACTTCCAGAGGGGAGTCAGAGCAGATACTTTCCAAAGCCATCAAGAACAACATAAAGAAATCAGAAAACTTTAAGCAGAAAAACTTGATTTGTTAAAACTGAAATTCACTGAGAAAGCACCCAAGTGCTGTCCAGCTTGGCTTCTTTCATGTCACACAAACACACAGGATGAGTTCACAGCTCTGGGCCAACACACCCTTACTGCAGTATCAAGGCTGACCAGGCACCAGCCTGGGAAGTTTTGAGGTGGCTTATGTCCTTCAGTACAGGGAGGTATTTTGGCTCTTTACCCTGGTTGGGTTTTCCAAGAGCACAGTCATGGGGCTCGAGGCTCAGCAGTGCGGATAACTGACCTCCTAGGGGTCCAGCTGATCCTCAAAAAGGGATACAAATAACAGCATTGAGCAGACTTCCACTACAGACACAGCATAAACAGTTGTTTTATGCTTCATTCACTTTCAAGGGGCCGATTACTTCAGGACCTAATTTTTCTGTGGCCTTATTCAGGCTTCTTTTAGAATAAACATAAGGAGAAAAGTGATGAGAGTATCTAATGCTAATGACAGGCCTCTTCCAAGCACCACCAGATTCCACACACAATACTGCAAGTAATGTCAGTGAGAAAATTAAAAATTCCCAGCCTGAAGAGTTTCTAGGGCTCTTCCTCTTCATTTCTTGTGGTGGGCAGCAGTTCAGTTCTCACTGTCCTTGTTTTGATACCAGAAGGAAACAAACACATTAATATGCAGCCCAGAAGTGGCAGTGTGGGCTGAGCTCATTATCTGCAGCGAGA
This sequence comes from Tapera naevia, assembly GCA_033556795.1. Classification (NCBI taxonomy): domain Eukaryota; kingdom Metazoa; phylum Chordata; class Aves; order Cuculiformes; family Neomorphidae; genus Tapera; species Tapera naevia. The sequence continues at coordinate 78,390 of JAUMJJ010000198.1, read as the reverse complement.
GCTGCACAAACGAGCAGCGGGAACATCTTGCTTTCTAAGGCTCATGCCTTCACTGACTCAATATGAACTCATTCATCAACCCAAAGAAATCTTGTATCCCACTAAAGAAAATCTTTTGGGTTATTCCCATGAACTCTTTTTATACTTCCAGAGAAAAAGAATGTAAAACCATACTGTTGCATTCACTGTGATATTCTCTGGTAGTCTCCAAGTACAGCACTTCATGTTTTCTGGCCCCATTGCAAACTTTCTGATTTTTCCTGCCTGCTGCAGCGCTGATTTTTGTGACTATTGCCACTCTGTGCAGAGTTCAAGGGGCAAGCTCTACTTTCAGCTACACATAGGCAGCTCTTCTTTTTGATGTCAAACTAAAGCAAGAATCTGGGAAGAAAATCTCTACACAAGTCTCATGTTTCAGCTTCAAACGTAATAACTGCCTTGCCATTCTGCACCCCTGCCCCAGACGACATTGTTCTGTCTCCTACTAATATAAATTTACTGGCAGCCCACACAATAACGTATCTTCTGCCTCCTGTGCTCGCCTGTACGCCCATCTTAGCTTTCATCTGTTATTACATATTCAGCTTTTTCCTGTATTATATCATTAATCCCCTTCCTCCTGCCCTATCAGGTCACTGTACTGTGTAAAGTAATATCCACTTGCTTTCCTAATTTCCAAAATTAAACACACAGCCAGAACATTACTGGTTATATTCTGATAACTGGTGTCGAGCATTGTGTTAATACCAACTTCATCTTTACAATTAGATTCATCAGAATCAGACTTCATATCACCAGAGTTATGGATGATGGTAGATTTATGGTGATTTCTCCCCTAAAGCCTCCACCACGTAGTGTTAAAAAGCCACCCAGCCTTCACTGGAGGGTCTTGTCCTCATGTTAAGGACAGAAAGAATGACTTTTTGCTCTTGACACCTGTCTCCTGGGAAGAGTTTGCAGAACGAAGCTTAATATTATGCACAATTTCTCCAAGAGATACAAGTACGACACTGGGCCAATGTGCGTATTGACTGATTGCTGCATGTGTTAGATGGCAAAATCTCATCATGCTAGAACAAGTCTGCAAGCTAAAGCAGGGACTGAGTACACAAATCTGTGTCCCAGCAGAAATTACTTCAGGCAAATGACTCCAAGTTACAAAAAAACCAACGCTTCATGACATCAGAACTCTAAAGGGCAAAGACAGACACCCTCAGATTAAATAAAGAAAAAAAGAAGTCTTTCTTTGTTCCTTCTCAACAGCCTGATTGTTTGATGACAAAAAGGAAAGAGTTTGTACATTCGTTTTTATGGATGCTGGCAGAGGAATCCCCAGCAAGTTATCACCCTCACTTTGCATGTAGCGGAGTTTAAAAAGAGTAGAAAATAATTACATACAATCTGGAAGCCTGGAGCTGTTTTGTAGCTGAGAAGGACAATGCATTCTTTCTTAAATGCCACTTTTCCTACCTTCATGGACTTATTTTCCTTCAGACTTCTTTTTTTTTGCAAGCTCTCTTCAATTAGTATGAAATTTAATTGATGAAGTGTTTAACATGCTATCAAGGTACTTATTTATATAACACTAAATATTTAACATCTTGTGTTAATGAAGAGAACCAGACCATGAAAAGACACAGTACAGAAAGCAAATGTTTTTGTTGCAGTGCAAATAGGGATAATATTGTATTTGTGTGTACACTGCTAGAAATAACTGAGATTATAAACATGATGAAGAATGCAGAGCAGAATGGGAAACAGCATCTGTCAGTAAGGTCAGCTCTGGACTATATTACATTCGATTTTAAAAAGGGAGATACAAAAGAATCAGTGCATTCTAAAATCTGAAAAATGAATAAAATTGCACAAAAGGAAAAATAACCTTTTAAGACTATTTAGCTAAATATAGAAACCCAATTTCTATGCACTATTTTCAGGGTGAATGTCTGGTTTTACAATTAAGAGGCACTCACTTAATCAGAGGTGAGCACCATTACTTTATAAGGATACATCTGTCTCAAGCCCCATACGCTGCAAGCCACAGTACAGATTAAAGTGATGAATGTGAGAACAGCTTACAGCCAGCTCCTAAAACAATTATTTAGCAATACTAATGTGGGCAAGCCAGAGCGATAGGGTCACTGCAGGTCATCTGGAAAGACAGCTGAGGTTTCCTTTGACTAGTTTGTACCATTGGGTTTCTGGTACCTTTGCCCAGTAGCCTTAGCTCTTAAGAGCCAGGGGATGTGAACAGAATTAGAGCACTTCCATTACTCAGTTCCCTTCCTTGACTGATCGGCCACCACCAGATCCTAAGTAAGCCCTTTTCAAATGTGCTGATGCTGAAGGTGACAGCTACAAAACAGAAGAAAGTCCAAACCTCACCTCCTTTCTAGTCTTTCTGCTAAAACTTTGATGAACCATTTTTTTGTCTTCAACATTCAATTTTTTGGAGCTCCCTGTAGACATAGGAGAGGAAAAGCTCATACCTTGCTCAAGGTCAAGGAACCCGATGCCTTGCCAGCAAAAGCAATCAGAAAATGCTACCCCATTCACATACTGACACGCACTATCAACTAAATCCTTCAATTTTTCAGCTTACATTGTCAGGTCTTAACAATTCATTCTCATCTGTTCAATTAAGTAAGTTTTCTTCCTTAGCTCTGGACCTACACCTGCATCAGCGTTTAACTCCTGCTCACTGCACAGCAGCCCAGCTTTCCCCTTTTTGTCTAATACACCTCTTAGTAGTTGTTCATATCCTTCCTGCAATTTTTGCAATTCAAAGGTACTTTTCTCGGAGTTTGCTTTAACTCTAAATGTTCAGTTCCACAAACTGCAACTTTCTTTCTGGGAGATGGTTCCTTCTAGCACCATAAGCTCTCCAACCACTGGAATCCTGCACAGCTGCACAGAGAAATCCAGTAGCATAATTTTTGTGACTCGTTACCTGCGCTTTGTTTTTCAGAAGTCTGCACTTCACCAGGTGTCCCCTTGGATTTCACCTCTTGCCTTACGATTACTTGTTGCCAAAACTTCATGCAGTTGCTGGAATGGAGGAGGAGAAGAAGGGGAAGGAGAAGGAAGAGAAATAAGAGGCAGAGGAGGGACACAGGCTGGGAGTAGGCAGACCCAGATCCCAGAATTAACCATCAGAAAAGGCGAACACAGTTCTGCCTGCAGCTCATCTGTAATGTAAAGCAAAGCCCATCCCCCGAATTTACCTTTCTTGAAATGACCTTTTTAAATAGGTTCGTGCCCTCATATGCTAGAGGCAAAACAAATATTCCAGTAAAAATGAAGGCTGTTGATATCCAGACAGATGGAAGAAAAACATCTTGAATTTAGTTTATTTGATGACATACCTTGGTGTTTGGTGACCTTACAAGGTTTTGACAGTAAAGACTCTATTATAAAGTATATGATTTGTTTACCGCCTGACAAAAAATGTCAACCACTGGAATACACGTTCAAGTTAGAAAAATAAGCTACTGTTTTGAATACATTAAATAAAGGAAATAAAACTAAAGATTATTACTGTGTCTATCAAAGGGCAACAAATGATTTAATCATGTTTTCCATGGCTTCAACATTCATGCCTACACATACAATAAGCAAAGTTTGATGATTTCAAACATTTCCATGAAATCAATATTCAAAGTGCAGTCTGATTATTCATAATATAATTTGCATCTAAAGTACATTTTTTAAAAGAAACTTTTAAATATTAGTGGTGCTGCTATCACCAGTGCATATTTTCCCCCAGGAAACAAAAAGTGCTGTCCACAGAATTCATTCAATCAAAACCTAATTAGCATTCAATAGTAATTCTTCAAATTCTTAAGCATGTTTGTGCTCACAGCATCATGTTCACATTACAGTAATTTATCAAAATGATTTTGACAGCCATTGTATACCCTCAAAAACATTTTCCATGAGCAAGAACAACCTCTAGAATGTCTGTTTGGTTTTATTTTAGATTTTTTTTAAAAAGTTGAAAATTGTAAGTTTTCAGAAGTCTGAGATGTAATCCAGATAACCCAGGATAAAGCCAGTAAAAATCTAATAGCAAAAAGGAATTTTTTAACTTAACCTGTAATAATAATCACTAGCAGCAAGCGTTAGGTAGAACATGCAAAAATTCGATGAGATTTGCCTTATCTGACAGCTCAGTGCTCCCCGTTTAGTCCTAGTGCATTATATAATCCCTAGCAGACTTCCCCTTCCACTTCCCCTGAAAGGGCTGTTAAATTTGTATATTTACAGAAAAAAAACCCTGTAAAAATAAAGTTAAGCAGTACTTTATGGCCAGAAGCATCACAAACCACTTCTGCTTCTCAAACTAGCTATTTCTAAAAAATCTGACACTGAATCAAATATCTTATGCCTTTAATGACATCATTTGTAATAAAGACTCAATGATGTACAAGCATAGGATGACACAATTTTTTAAATTATGGGTTTAGAACACAGAAAAAAACATGCTAGATCACTATCTTTACATATAACCTCCTTTTCTTGTATTTTATGAATGAATATTGTACTTAGGAGAGAGCAGCACCATGGAACAGTGAAATGCTAAGCCCCACACCCTCTGCAGGATTGTGCTAATGCACAATAAGCCCAAAGAACGTCATTGTTTCCTTCAATCTGTGGAGCAAGCTGTCATCGTCTTATGTTTCAGTACAAACTTACTGGTAAAGCAAATCCCTGCTCGAAGAAACTTGTGCTCATTAGTGACAACAGATGATGTAACTCTGGCAAAACCAGCCTCCCTGGCACTTGATCACAGAGCTGCCCTTGCCTGCCTTTACCACTGGTCAGCCTCTCCTGAATCCTCCACATATGGCACAATCTGACCAAAACTGTTCTGCAGTTGGGAATGTGAAAAATGCAGGATGTTAGAATAATAAGGGATTCCGTATTTTCAGTCTTTAGCACACAGTTCACCTTAAATCTCTGCTGGAGATTAGTGGACTTCAGTGCCCACTAAAACTTGAGTGAGCACTGAGGAAGCATGATGCTTGCATAGCACATTGCTCCACAGTCATCTGGAATTAACTATCAATTAACACCCTGATGAGGCTCTAGTTTCATGTCAAGTTCATTAAGCTTGAGAAAAGGACTCCTGACCACGTAACTCAGAGCTGCCTTGAGAAAAACACATGCCCTGTGTACCCAGCAAAAGACATGTCCTTCAGAGGATGCTGGCACATCTCCAGTTACAATGACACTTCTCCATCCCTTTCAGTGGGCCAACAGACTTCCCCTAATAACAGATTTGCTCACTGAGTGGTTTATGTCTGTTCAAGTCAACAGGTTTCCATTGAAAGAGAGCAGTCCTCTCCAATTCAGTTAACAAAGAGATTGAGCAGCTGAGTGAGCGTGGACACTGGTGGGCACCTCTCCCATTGTTGTAATACATGCTGCTTAATGCAAACAGTAGAACACAGGCAAACAATAGGCTTTATATTCCTCTTACTGAAGAGCAGAGGCCACCACTATTGTACCAACAAGGTTAGTAACAGCAATGCTGATCTCATCATTCAGAGCTGCTTTCCCCATAGGAGAAAGGAAATTAATAGATTTTCTTAACACTTGGGAGGATCACCAACAAAGAATAAAATTACATAATTTGCTGTTTATCAGATCACTATTCAAGTTTTTCTCCTTCTGGCTTCCTTTCCCACCTATTTTAACTTCCCATCTCCATACTGCTATGATATACTTCAATAAGCTAAATGCCAGACTAGGAGAGGAGGCATATGCAAACCATACTGGATGAGCTGCTTCCAAACCTGCACCTTGACCCAAGGCATGGAAAAACAACCTGCATGGGAGTGACAATTTCATAGCAGATGGTCCCAGGCAGTTCCAGCACTGGCAAAAACTGACTTACAGTAAAATGTAAAAAGAAAATACAAGCAGTTAAAGATGCATAGAATATAGCCTAATGAAACCATACTTTGCTTAGAGAAATAATATTGCCATTAGAGGCTTGAGGAACAAAACCATCTACAAAACAATTCTCATTTCATTTCACTAGAGGAATCTAAGAAGTAAGTAAAAAAATCTCCAGCTACTTCCACGTTGCATATTCTCAAGATGAGCAACTATGTATTTTATATTAGAAAGAATCATCCAACTTCAGCTTTATTAAAAAGATTGTACTTGCCAGGAGTGACCACATAGCCAAACTGCCCAGACACACTTCAGTGCCAAACCCAAAATGCAAGGAACTAAAGTCATTTTGGGAGCAATATCATCAACTTCTGCTGGAAAAGGAGGCAGTTGTGCTTCTGAGTGACGGACTACTGGAATTTCATTTTGTATGTGTGCTGGGTACAAAGCTTACCACGATCCTACAGCAGGAGCTGGAATGATCATCAGCAAATGCTACGAAGCATTTCTGGACACTGAACTCCTTCTGCCTCTCAATGTAATAATGGGTGAGTCATGCCTTTGTTAATCTAGCAACACAAAACCCTACTAAATGCTAACTTCAGAAGCAAACAGCCTTTCCATTGACCTGGTTTTTATTAACAATTAATGATACATTTCAGCTAATCAGCTAATAATTTAAAAAACGCTGTGCAAATGATCCAAGTCCTCATTTTTTTTAAAAAAAAGAAGTCATTTTTAGAGATTCTCTCGAGCTAAAAAGAAATGAATGGTATCAAAGCACATATTGATTATATAAGCGATTTTAATTAAAACTACAAAGTGATTTTAAACTGGACAAGAAGCTTGTTCCAGGGAAAGACACAATAGTTATTTTCTTAAGGAAAAAAAATAGCACTAAATGTCCATGTTTCCATAGAGACAACCTCTATCCTTTTGTGCTTACTCATCTATCTTTGTCGATCAATACTTTATGGCAATTGTTTCCATGGTAATTGCAACTATAATAATTCCGCTTTTCACTATAAAAGGAATGTAGAAAAGCAAAACAACTTGGGAAACACAGACTGTGTCTGTGACAATGACAGCAGAACACACTCCTTTGTCTTGATGAAAGGAATTTAAAAATTTGTGCGTAATTAAACCAGCTGGAGTTCACAGCTTAGATGAAGTTTTGTAGGGAATCTGAGAATGAGGATGCTAAGTAGGTTCCGTCCAGCACCAGGCTCAATCTGATGCAGCAAAGTTCAGCAAGCTGAGAAAAATAAATTAGGGAGCCCTCAGAGCAGATTTTTCATGGTGACAAGGAACAGCACCAGATTCTGAGCATCGCTGCCACCCTCCACCACTCTGTTCCTACCCTGATTCCCTGATGACCTGGACAGACACAAGAAGGGCCAATCCAGAACATCAGGGACAAAAGAAACTGCAAAGAATGAACCATCAGTGACAAAACAAATAATCACAGAGTCGGGGGGGGGGAGGAAGGTTTTAGTTCCACACTGGACTTGCATCCAAGCTGGCCATCCAGGCAACATGCAGAAATGCTGGGTATCAGCCATGGGGCACCAAAGAGAACAGCCGTCAGCACTTTATCTTAGTCATTAACTTCCAGAAACGACCATTTAAATGTTCATTATCATTCAACTAAAACAAACAATAAAAGAAAGCGACAGTGCAAACTTCATGCGTCACATGGGTCAGCTTTTCAGCTCCAGTTCACAGTGAAAAGGCCCTGCAACACAGCCACGTCAACTTACATCTGCAGTAAAATTCTGTTCTAGCTTTAAATTTTTCACCCTGGCCTCAACTTACTGTTCTGGCTACTGAAAAATGGAGCTATGCAGTTTACTGCCTTTTTGCAAAGAAAGAGATGTCCCTCCCAAAGTAGCACCTCCACGCAGCTGTATCTCAAAGCAGTAGGGTGAAGGTAACATCAGGTAAAACAAATTTCATCAACATAAAGATCAGCAATTAGCAGCTAGCTAAAAAGGAAATTACCTAGAATACTCAAAGAAAATAATCCGCCTGAATTAAGACCAATTTAGCAATTTCTGATAGCTTTCCATGTGAACCAAGGAGAGCAACAGTATAGAAATTAATTATGTTGATTATGTACTTGATTACAGTGGATTAAAAGGCATTATACAAGTGCTGTTCCCATGGCAGTGTGAACTATGTCAGTGCTCACTTCCCGAACCTCTGCCATAAAAACACAGCAGCTCTGAAACTCCTGGTTGGCTTGGATTGTTCTCCACAAGAAAACAAACTGGTCAAATTTATTTTCCAGTTAAAACATCTAGAAAAATGGAAGATGTGGCACTCGGTTGAGCTTACTGCTTTAGCTGTGCATCAGGCCCGCTATGTTTATACAAGTGAACCTTGGAACACACAGCAGCCACCAGCCAAAGTTTATGTTTCTTGGTGTGTGTTCGCTTATCTGCATTCACAATGGCAACAACACTGAAAAAGAGCTCAGCCCATCACTGCTAGGGAAGGATGGCACAGAAATCTGAGCCTAAAAAGTGCATTTTAATTTTTTTTCTTAATCATGGAAAAGGAAAAGAGGAAAATAAAGCATATTGGGGCGGGAGAGGAGTAGAAAGGATCTATTTGCTTATGTAATATACTACATTATACAACATTCCCCAAACTAGCCCAGAAGTTTAAACACTATGCTATACCTGAGTTCATGCCAGGGATGACCTAGTGCCATCACTGGTGGCAAAGGTGGCGACAGCAGCTCTCAGTTTTCAGCCAGAGTGCAGAGGCACAGGGGAGAGCATTCAGACAACAATCACGTCCCCGATGAACCACAAACTGTGCACAAATGACCTACCCCTGACTAAAGCACGTTAGAAGAAAGTCAATAATATATCCATACAAGCCAAACGAACCTTCAACGCCACCTCTCCAAGGGTTGGTAGGTAGGTCTAAGGACACGTCTGACCTGATGCATCAAGCAGGGAGCCAGCTGCTTTGCATTTTACGTCACTTTAAAATAATTATGAATGTTTTAAATTGATATCTAATCTGTAGAAATGCAAAGAGAAACTTCAAGGGGGAAATCCTGAAGGGAAAAAAAGGCTAATTCTGCTTTAACAACTGGTTACCTCCTTCAACCATGAAGTTACTAAGGAACCCCTGAAGACAAGGAACTGCCAAGACTAATACATCACGCGTGCCGAGCTATGGTATAGCCTACTCTCAGGGCTGACCCTCTTGAACTCTTCCTGCAATGTGCGGAACACAACATTTGGACGAAAAAACAAATGTGGGCAGAAGGAAAATTGCGAGCCATTTTCGTGACTAGCTTCATGAACATTTTAGAAGACATTCTCTTGAGACAATATGCTAAAAATGGCACACTATTGGCTTTCTCTATTGTTTCTGAGATTGAGAAACATTCTGAAACAGTTGCAACCTGAAATCTGTAGAGTAGAAATCTCTGAGCTGTTTGGCAGAGTATTATTTGATATGACACATATTAACCTGTATATATTTATATATTTAGGTACATAGATGTATGTATTAATGTATAAAAATTTACATGAAAAAAAAGGTTCCTACCTGCTTACTAGCTTATAACCCTAATGATTTATCTTGGAAGAAACTCTTCATAACACAGGCCCAAAGAATGAAACTATTAAGCTCCAAGCTAGAAGCTTTTCTGTAAGTATAGGGAGTTTGTAAAAATGCTAAATATAAAAAAGCAATGAAAACACGTATTTCACATATATTACAAAAACACAAAATCTGGATTTAACCAAGTATAGTCAAGTACCTGGGTTATTTATGGCGAAGCTCTTTACAAAAATCATTAAAATACTACAGGAATTAGAATAAAACATTGAAGTTTAGTTCTTTTATTGCTTATGGGTCAGAATACAGAGTGCATGGATGCTTAAAAATAAAGGTTTGAACAGGTTAAGTATATAAACAGCACAGTTAAATTCTGTGGCAATACCACTGTGGTATTTCCTATATGTGGAATGGGTAGTGCACTGAAGGAGTCATATTTTACCCTGCTAAATGCCTGATCCTGCTCCCACTGATGACAAAGGGACTTCCATCATTGCGTTTAATGACAGCAAAATTGTCCCTTAAATGTTTAATAGACCTCTCTGAACTGAAGGGCTAAGTAAACATGTTGGTGTCCTTTGCTGGTATAAATTAATTCTAAAATTAAATTATTTAGTTTTGAATTCTTAAAATCTAAATAAAATCAACTCTTCTGCATTATTTATTTTTAATAAAAAGTTCACTTCAAAAGCTTTTAAGAAACTCAGATGTTTCTGCATCAAATCCAGAAAAGGGAAGCAAAAACCTGGAAAATTTGAGAGGGTAGGCACTATTTATTTGATGAGAAGGACTCCGCTCCAGAAAAAAAAGGAGACAGCGTGGCAGGATGGAGATGCAACTTTTCTGTGTGCAACCAGCCACCCAAAGGGGACTATTGTGGAAAGGTGGAAGCCGAGGAAAAACTACAGCTATGAATAACAAATAAAAGTACCCAAGGAGTCTGTTCCTTTAACAAAATAAGTACTCAGTATAGCCGTACACTTCACTCCACTTCAAAATCCAATAAAACCAGCACAGTGTGAGAGTTCTATAACAGTGCTGGAAAGTCCTGGATGTTCCATTCTTATAAATTTATACTATCATGTTACAGCTAAAAAGCAAGCCAAGAAATTGTACTTTTTTTTTTATCTTAAATTGTTTATGTAAAAGGGAAGAAGAACTGTAAGACTCCTACTCCGATGATAGAGAATCTACCATGGCAAACTATTTCCATATGCCTTGTTTTATCTTAACATTATTTTGTTCAGGTTGAATTAGAAAGATATCTCCTATGCATTTCTACCATAATGATTTCAGCCCCACTCTGACCGCCTGAAACTACTGAAAAAATTCCACCAAATTCTGAACTACATATGCTTGTCTTCTTAAAGTTCTCATTATTAAAGTGCATTTCTCTTCCTCCTTCTCAGGTAGCAGATGGAGTAGTACAAATCACACTTCCAACATATCCTTTGGAAATAATTTGAATAAGTAAAGCTCATTTTTAAAGCTGTAGGTACCAGAATTATGAGGAGAAATATGGCTGATACTGACAGCCATGCAGCAGTGAAAATATAGTTTAAGAATTGATAACAAACAGCACACATCTGCATAAGCACATTTAATAGTAATAAATATTTTTCTTATTCCACAGGAAAATCAGCCTTTTTTGCGGAAATGGCCAGCACAATGATAGTGCATCATGTAGGGTAAGGTGAAGATTACTGACTTTGCTGCCACACCTCAACTCCTGGGAAATGCTCAACCTCCTAAAATAAATACACATTATATTTTAGTGAAGAGTTTGTCCTAGCTGAAAACCTGTACTGGAAAAATGCAGTGACAGAAAACAAGAGACACTTCCAGCTCAAGATGTTTAGATAAAAGCCAAACATGAAGAATTGCTATCTTTATTAATTACTGTACCTAATCTAGCTACAGCTACACAATGTCAGCAGTTCAGAAAGCTTTTGAGGTTTGGACTTACTTCCTGCGCCAATGACCAAGAAGTCATCAAGACATTTCTGGCATTTTATGTTCTGGTGCTCAGTACAAGAACCTCAAACACATTTGAGCTGCACCAAGGATGTTCCTTACTATTAACAGTATCATGTTGGGTTGAAACAGGGCTGGAAGTAATTGTTTCAGACAACAACAGAGAATACAAATGCCAGGATACATTAGGTCAACCCACAGAAGAGAATCAATGCAGCAGCCACTTACTTTGCTCTTCAGAAAGTTGTTTGGTAAGCTCATTCCTTCTTGTCTTCTCCTGCTTCCTCCCTGTGGTTCATCCTGAACACCAACTTCAGGATTTTGCAGAGTGAGAGGGAGGTGATGCAAAACTCAATGATTTCTAGTGAAGATAACTTATGGATAGAGGAAACTTTGATCGGAGGACACAAAGCAAGAGCACTGGCAGTGCCTTTGATGCAGATAATCAATTGTTTTCAGCAACACTGTCTTGGTTGTGCTTTTAGTTAAGGGATTTACCTTTCTTCTCAGGTTGAAATGTCTTTTATCCAAATAAAATTTTGATTCCTTTAATGTCAACTACTTTGTGTTGAATATATAGACTCAAGCCTTTGTTGTGGGTGTTGCCAAGAGCTAAAAGTTCTGCTAAAACTCCTTCCTTTAACAATGTTTCAATATTAAGTATGAGTAAGCTAAAGACGAAGATGAGTCAGACCTATCACTCAATGAACAGGCAGCAAGAGGGACTCTGAAATACTGGAGACAATATGGAAGCCCTCAAATGCACTAGGAAAAACTTACCCAAATGCTTCTTTCAGATGGAAGAATCTCATCTGCAGCAACCTCATTGAACATGGCATATAACTACTTCATGATTTCTTGGATATTCCCAATATAAGTTCAGTGGAAGAAAATGCACCTTTAGCTTAAAGAGAGCATACAAGTCATTACACACCCTGAACTTTTAATACAACAGTGACATCCTGTTTCTAGGCTTGAAAATCCCACAGGAATTAAAAGGAATCTTAATTTCTCTATAATTTTTGTTGAATTTATTCCCTGAAGTCAAGTAAAATTTTCCTCAACTTCTCTGAGTAGTACAAGTGTGAAAATTATTAAAAACTTATAGGTCATTTTTAAAGCTAGAGACAAAAATCCTTAACATCAACTTTCCTATATGACAATTCATTTAAAGCAGGAAAGAGTTCTATAATAATATTTATCTATAAGCATAAACAACTCACTTTTTTTTGAAAATAGCAATTAATCTTCATTTTAATTGATTTAGTTATCAGTAAACTTCCAGTTTTCACAGGAAAAAAAAATTCCTTGCAAGATAGCTGCAGACCCTGCAAATCTCCGGGGAGTTAATGTCAGCCTGGAAGCACATCTGGGATTTCTTTGTAATTATTTACCTTTCTTTCTCATGCCTTGTTGCATATGACCTCCTATCACACAACTCCACGACAAGCGAAGAAGGATTTACTTTTCTAGCTTTACAAATGTGATGATTCCCTATAATCCCATTCTTTTTTCATACCGCTCCGAGGGAAACTGAAACAGAACTGACAGGTCTTGGTATAAAAAAAACCCCAAATAGCATAATAACCTCTAACACACCAACACACAAACACACAGGAATGCCCTCAGGTGCAATCTCTGCACTTCCTGATAGACTCTCCCAGGTGGAAAACACCACAATCGTGGCATGGAGGTGGCCAGGGAAGTGGAGAGGGTGTGTACCTTCAGCGCTGCTCTGCCTGCCCAGCAACACAGCACCCACAGAGCGCTGTGCCCCACTTTTGCGCAAGCGGAGGATTTCACGTGGGTCCCTCTCACATGCTATAACTCAGGGAGGACCGTGCCTCTGGGTACTCTTTCTGAACTTAGCGTTTCTACCCCCTTCCCAGTTTTTAGACACCAAACCGCACAGAAAACCTGCTGCAGTATAAACCACTGACATGATGCAGAGAGAGGGGGTTGATCAGGCCGCAGTGCCTGAGCTTGGTGCCGGTAGTGGTGCTGGTGCCTGACGTCAGCCCTGCTGACCTCCTGCCCTGCTTTGTCCCTTTCCTTCCTTGCTCCTCCTTCAGACTCAGTCCCTTTTGTCCTTCCTATCAATATATTTCCCTCTTTGCTGACATTACTTCATCCCTTTCTTCTATCTTTAGACTGCCCTCCCTTCCCCTGTGTTTTCACTTACAGGTTTGCTCTGGGTTCAACACGACCACAAAGATCACTTTATAGCATTTCCAGCACAGTAATGTTTCTCTGCTACAGCACAGCTAGCTCTGGCTTTCATCAGTTTTATTCATTTGCGGATAGGACCAAATAAGTGCAAGGTTGTTGAATCAGCAGAGCTGCCACTCAAAGCAATGTTCAGCAGAAACTTGCCTGGTCCCCACCCCACCTCTCTCTTGCTCTCACCACCCCTCTCGAAGCACCAGGCAGCACTCAGAGGAGCTTGCTCATGCACAAGGTTTCTCTGCAAGTAAAAGAATCCCCTTTATAAAAAACAAAATGAACCTGCGAGCCTGTGCACTGGTTTGCAATGCCAATTTTAATTCTTAGCATGATTTCAAAAAGCCAGAAAGTAGCTGAGAGTGGATAGTTAATCTATATGTAAATGAACAGGATGCATATGGTATCTCTCTGCTAAGGACTCTCACACAGAAAAGCGGAGCCGTTTCAGCTTTGTTCCACAAATGTTCCAACTGCTATTTTCACAGGATGACGTCCTTAGTGTCATGGTTACAACAATGCTGCATACAGCATCACTCTCGCCTCTCCCAAATGATATAACAGCTCGCTGGGATCAGTAAGCTGCTGCCACCTCCTTTCCCCCCCCAGCTCTCCTGCTCTCATCCAGGCATTCCAAGGGATGCGATGAGAAGTTCAAGGGGTCTGCAGCCAGGTGCTGTTTTAATGACAGAGGCAGGAATCAAAGGTAATTTGCACCAAGCGCTGTTGCTCAGTACAGCAGCACTCAACAACAGGATGTACTGGTACACTATCCTCATTTCCTCATTATATTTTAATGGTCTTTTTGTTTATTAAAGGAGTTAGTCAGCACTTGCAAAGGCTCCTTAGCTGACTCCAGGCTTCACTTATTATTCTGTAATTTTTCAAAGTCCCTATTTCATGCAACAAAGAACAAGTAAGCAGTATTCCCGTCTGTATGGACACTCTGGAACCTCTGTGAGCTCTTTTTTTTTTGTGAACCTTTTTTCCTGAGAGGTGCAATTTAACAGCGTCAGTTCTACATACTGTTTTTCCCCATTTACGAGTACAAAGCAACTAATTTCTCATCTTGGCAAAAGATTACCAAGCTTAAAAACCAAATAACAGATTTCAAGCACAGACAAGAAAACCTTATTCAAGTGGAAATCTCATCAGCTGGGCTTCACACTTTTTTTCCCCACATTTGCTTATATCTCAACTCCTGTGTGCAATTTTAAAAACTTCATTTGAATTTCAAAAGATATACCCTTTTCTGTTACCTGTTGGTCCTTCCTGAGAAGAAGATCACTTTGGTCAATCTTTTTCTTATTACACAATTTTCTCATTTTTTTGACATTCTCAAATACTACTGTAATTTCACTATCCTCCGTTTTCAAATCAGAATTGAAGAGATTGGTTTGGGGTGGGTTGTTTTTGGGGGTTGTTTTTGAATTAATGACTCCCACCTGTGTCTTTCATGGCAGAAGGCAATAATTAAATTGCAGAATTTCAAGCATTTTCTTGACATAACCACTGCTTTCCCATCATCAGACTACCATTTTTCCCTCCACCACTATTCTTAAAACGATGAGCAACTGACAGCCACTAAATGTCAGTGCAGAAAGCCAGCAGTTCAATGGCAAATGACTTGTGACTGCACATACTCCAGTAAGTCTGACCACTCCCTCTGAGACAGTACCAACAGAGCTAAACCCAATTATTTTTCAAATAAGTTTGAAAAGGGCAAAACCCAGGCTGTTTTCTGCCCTTTCCCCCCTCTTTATTTGTTTTACAATCAATCAGCTGAATGCCTGGCACATATTAGTGTGCAAAGATGCTCATTCTTTGGCATGATAGCCCAAAGAAAGACAGCCCAAAGGAAAAAAACCCTCAATTTCTGTTAAAATCTGCTTGAATTTAAAACTTTCAGACACACAGCCACAAGACCATGGCAATGTTGAAGTGTCATCCTTTCAGTCCCATGAGTTATGGGTGCAAAATGGGCCAGGACAGCCTTGCTGGAGGGAGCAGATTGCTGCAATGCTGCTGGGCTTTGCTGCTACCGGCAAATATGATGGAGGCATATTTACTGGACTTGAAAGTTTTCCAAGACCTTTTAATACCTTTTCTCTTTTGTGACTTCCTCTCATGTTCTCTTTATCAGTAAATTACGGTAGGCACTAAGGAAAGCAAGACTTTCTACTGAAATAAAACCAAGAAAAGTCAGATTCATGGAAGGCAATGCATGCTACCATTGCAACAGCATCCTCATTACTCACTCAACCTTAACAGTTGCTACAAAAATAGGTTTTAGGACTCCAGCAGGATCAGATCCCATGCAAGGAGACTACCTGCCAGAAATTCATGTTGTTAGGCTAACATACTATCTGCTGATTTCCGATGATTAAAAAGGAGTAACTGCTGCTGCTTTCAGTGTTCGAATAACTTCTGGCATGTCACTAAAATGACTTGAAAGTTCAGGCACAAAAACACATCAAACTGCAAGACAGAATGGAAATTTCCACCTGAAGAAACACTTTTTAAAAAAAAGAATTACTTTACTGGTAGGCATTTATCTTCATTTATCATCCTCTGCTGATGCCAGTCCCCCAACAAGGATGTTTTCTCTGTGTGCACTACCCACCTTGGGATAATTCAACAGGAAATGGGGTATTTATTTCTAAGAACACTGGCATCTTAACAGTACCTGGGTGTTGGCACTTCATTTAGTGGGTGTACAACCACAGAACACAGGAAAGGCACAGGAACCCAAATTTTTAACATGTCTCTCACTGCTTATTTGCCCTCACTCCACCCTCTTTCTTATTTTAGCCAAGTTTCAGTACTTTTCCCTTTTAAGTTCTCGCTAAACTTTCACTGTTCCAAAATACCTCTGACTTCTCGGTTTATTTGCAGCTGCAGGACTCAGCGCTGCCTGCCTCTGTTGTGATCACGGTTTCCACATTCTCTCTTCACAGTAACAGCACCCTCAATTTCTTGATCAGGATATGCAAAATTTAAAGCCACTCATGCTTTCCTTTAAAAGTCTCACAAAAAGCCCAAGAGATGTGAAAAGAAAAGGAAGGATACTGTTTCAATTTCAAAAAGGCATTATATATATGTTTTAAAGTCAATACTCCCAATGCTATCTCTTCTACAGCACTATAAATAACACTAAAAATCCTTTTTCTATGTGTCTGTGGTAAGAATTATTACTTAATGAAGGAGACGTTCAAAATTGCTCCCAGTAGAGAATCCACTTAAATGAAAAGGAACAAATCATAATTCATTCTCCAAAACAAATAAATACCCTGAATTAGTTTTCATTATTGCTAACCCAGAGAAATATGCAATAATTTGCTATTTTTCTTGATTCATTTGCATTAAACTTTACTACATATATAGAGAACAGGATCCTGACCATCTGAAAATTATATAACATGCTTAAAAATAAGGTTCTCCTTTCACAACCAGCAAAGACATGAGGGCAGACCCCAGCAGAAAGGGTTCCTAACACTGGGACAGCAGTTGGATAGCACTCAATGACTCCAGAGAAAACAAGAATCTGCCAAGAACAGGGCAGAATTCATTTATAAATTCATGAGGTCATCTCATCATTAACATGAAATAAGGTTAATTGTACTGAAGTACTACCCACTGCAGAGGAGACGGATCATTTGCTGCTCATTAGTCTGTTCCCTGCACGGCACCAACGTACGCAGAGAAACTACTGGAGCTGACAATGACCTAAGGAGAACCTTTGTTTTGGAGAGAGGTATCCTTACCCCTTGGCTGCAGGGACTCAAACACCACGCAAGGCTTCATTTAAGAGCTCATTCATCAAACAGTGCATTGCCAAGGGTAAGTAAGCTCTCATTGCAAGCCCTTCCTTCAGGTGGACCTGTAATTTAGAAGTCTATACCACATCTTTACAACTCCCCATAATATAAATGGCATTTAGAAGCATGTAAGAAGAGATGCTGACAGCTAAACAAAATAATCTTTGTTTTAATCCTTGAAAATATTAGCTAACTCATAACATAATTAACAGAAACCATATTTAACTTTTTTAAGTGAAAACTGTACAACTACGTCTTATTGAATAGAATCCTAAGCGAGGGCACAGAGTATGTCACATGAAACAAAAGCGACTAACCTAAGACTAAGTCACAGAAAGTAAAGTTTGTAATAAAATATGTAGAACACAAGCATCACTGATACAAAGAAGGATGACCTGCAAGATGCATCATAAACAAAATAAAAGCTTATTAAGGATGTAATGTTGCTGTATTTCAACCCTGGGTAGGTATATTCAATTCTGTCCAGAACAATGGCCATAAGAGTAAGGGATGATCCACAAAATTATAATTAACTTCTATAAAGTACTCCTGGGTAACATAAAGAGCTGCCTTTTATTCTGTTCCGTATATAAGAATTCTGTATACAAGAAGATACGCAGGAATTTGATTAACACAACAATTATACTTTAGTAAGAAAGACAATGATGAAATGAAGTTCTGCCCATGAAAGTCCTGGTGTTTTTTGACATCAGAGGGATTCCAATCACAATGTTCTCGGAAACAGCAACAGTGAAAAAAAAAATGAAAAAAAATTTCTGGCATGGATGGTAAACAGAAGATAAATGCATATTATTTAACTTCTGAATGAGATTTCATAGAAACAGCCACTGCACTCATAACAGCATTTTCATCTCTACAGTCAGATGAGAATGAGATTTGGAGATACACGAAATAACTGAAATAATTCACCAATAATGAAGGCATTCACCAATTTCTGAACCCAATAAAAATGTGGTTTTAAATAATAATCATCAGGATTTCATATGACATCATTTAAACAATTTGAATAAAGCAATTTCATTCTCACTAAACCGCTAGACAAGACACAATTATCACGGATTCTTTAAAATTTCACACCTGTTACATAAACAACCTGGACATAACTTACGGGGCACAAAACTCTTAGGAAGATTTCTTCTTTGGGGGACCTTGTTTGTTTATTTGTTTGTTTAATAACAGTACGTCCTATGCTCTACATTACCAATGGCATCCCCTTTGTGCCTCACCACTCTGATTTTTCCTCCTCTCTATATGCCTCCTACAAACACATATGCTGACAAGCATTTCAATGTATACAGGCTTCCAGGTGACTCTTCTGCTCCTCCTTGCTCTTCCTGACCCAATTCAAAGGTGGTAGCTACAGCATCAGCCATGAAAGGCAGACTGCATTGTTTCCATGGTCCCTTGATTAACTGCCATAGTAACCAAGTACTGGTGGATTTGTAGCTGACTATATTATTGTATTTTTATTTCAGTTATTATCCTTGAGGTGAGAGTAAAAAGGCAATTCACAACACTAGTTTTCGCATTCCGTATCACACAAAAAACCTTCAAGTTAATTGAAAGTGAGGAAAAAGAAATACGGATGGTGGACACCAACATGCAAGGCACTCAGATACCAATCCCTCTATTGCCTGAAGCAGACTATAAGTATATCTCCTGCTGGAAGGGACCATGATCAATGTCCAACAATTGGTGTCATCAGGTTTTATGCCCTGTCTTCTTCCTCTTGTTCGCACTGGAAGCTGACTTTGGAAGCAATTTTCCCAGCTGTTCTCATTAACATCATTTTAGTTGCAAACTGGGGCAGCCTTGAGGTACACCAACTAGAGCACCTCAGGTGATGCTGAACTGGAGCGGCATTTCAGATGCACCATGGGCTTTCCAGCTCCTAACAGGCACTCAGCTTATGGAACCAGCCCAAAGCTAAAGCCTGAGAACAAATCTCTGCAGACACTGTCTCCTCATCACTGCTTTCCTCTACAGATCTACTCCTATTAAACCTCCTATTTACCATTATTTGCTAACATGGACAAAACCTGACTATCCCAATGATGGCTCTTCCTATAGTCATCACTATGGCAGACTTTAAAGACCATCAATCTGTGTAACTCTGCCTGTTGCAGGAGAGTAATATATTTTTTTCTCATGGAAAACCTAAAAAGCTGGTAACAGTTTCACTACTGTTAGTCCACAGCAGATGTTGCACCGTATCGCTCAAATAAGACTTTTTTTCCCCATCTCTAATTAAGGATCTACAGTTGAAAAAAAAAAAAATCACTGATCATATCCTTCCTCTGGAGAGAGGACTTTGGTCTCACGAGGAGAGGAGACACATGCACTGGAGGGGTTGTTAGTTGGAATCTAGCTTTTTCAACCATACAGATGATAAATATTTGGAGAATTGCAGGAGAGATCACAGCTGGACCTCTATGCAAAAAGAGGGAAAAAAAAACCCAAAGAATAAAATGAGTCCACTGAAGAGACCTGGAGGATTTGAGATTTGCATGTTGTGCCCTGGAGCTCAATAGATCTGCCCAGCGAACAGTCATGCTGAGGATAGGAAGTTCATCCTGGTAAGATCTCAAGATACGTTTTCCACCAGCAGACTGCGACTACAGGGGTGACTAAAATCAGATACAGGACTTGCACTGTCTTGCATAATGGCAGTCATCAATCTTTCCAGCAATTATTTTCCACTCTGGCCTATAACTCACAATAACCAATACGTATGTAAAGTGACTTACGCCTTCACAATGAGTACAGAGGGATATACTTTAATTACAACCACTAAGAAGCCACTGTATTTTGCACAGGGTAACTGCAAGAACGGCAATGCATCAAACAGGGACTCTTAAAGAAAATAACTTAGGTAAAAGCAATAACATGAATGCTATAATCCTCCATTTTCACTGCATTGTATCTCCTTGCCAGCTTCTTTTCAGTGCAGATACAGCATTTAAATGTTACAGACATTTGTACCAACATATACCATACAGGCAAGAGGTGGGAGGTTTAGCACGACTTACACTGGAGAACATCATTACACAGCAGCAGTGTCATCAGATGTCTCGTTTTTCTTGAGTTTATGTAGCAGAATGAGATTTGTACTCACCTAAACGCCTCCATAAGAAAGGAACTTTAAGTAGAATAATGAGTAATATTTTTTAAGATAAATGTTCCTTTATGTTTACTCCTGTTATTTTACTACACATACAACATGGTTCCAGAAGATCTCTTTAAGTACTGTTATCGAAGTTTCCTTGAATATCCACCATACCTCCTACATGAGCAGAAGGACAGTCCTTGGTGAGGTGCTTCAAGAAGTTATCTGGTCTCTTCCCACAGTCTAAAGTAGGTTCAACTAAATCCAAAACTTTCTAGTCTCCCTCAACTAATGACACAAGTTGAAGACCTTACAGCCTGCTCAGACAGCAGAGTTCAGTTCTTCATCATCCTTCCACCAAAGCTTTTCTGAATGCCTACAGCCTGACAATCTCCCTTGCTGCACGACCTGATAATTATTTATTAATCTATCTGCAGTAGACATGGAAAGAAGTTCCCTTCTTCTGAAACTTTTTATATAACTGAAAGAAAGTAATTGCCTCAAGAGTAAATAATACTAGGTTTGTTTGAGTTTGTTTGTTGGGGTTTTTTCTCTAATAAGCAACGCTTGCTGTTTCTGCCATTTTCTTTCAGACTCTCAAATTCTTCTCCTCAAAGTGAGGTCCCTGAACTGGACGCAATCCTGCAGCTATAACATCACTACCTGCAGTAGGGCAGAGTATCCCGTAACTCCCTCATTCTCCCAAAACTATAACATCGAGCATTGAGTTCAAAGCCTGAGAACAGCATCAGCTGTAACTTGACTTGCAGTCTGACCATGTTGCGTTTGGCCATTTCCACATCATAGTATGATTACTAGAAATGTAGCTCTTTGCTTTGCTATTATTCTATATACAGATTAAAAACATCCACAAATGCCCAGGCCTTTCTGATTAATATCTTACCTCACTTCTTTCTGTTTGCCACACTTTTTCACAGTAAAATTCTGTAACATCTCATAAAAGTAACACGTGAAAATGCAAGTTATTTGCTCTAAGGACATTTTGCCAGGCCTCTCTAATGTTCTATTTGCCTTTCTGGACACAGATATTATGAGTGAAAATATTCCTCAGCCAGTCAAACAGAGATATGTATTTCAAGAAAAAGAAAATTACTATTGTAATGGATTACAATGCACAAAACAATATGCTTCTAGTGCTGCAAGCAAGAGTATCTATCCACTCTGTTGGCCTAATATCAATAATTCAATATCAAAGTATGTCAGCTTTTCAGCAAAAGTACAGGCTCTTCAGTGGAAGTATTCTTCAAGTGTGACGCCTATACACAGAACTGACATGCAGATCATCACCATGAAATTGGTTAAAAATATTCTAAAATTAATTTAACAATTATAGTTGAGAAGATACATATGAATTAATGAATTAAAGTTTGTGTTATAAATATTTTCTCAAATAAACAAGCTGCAACACAAATACACGCTATTGTGTTTGCTTGTTCTGTGGCACTGGAATTCCTACAAGAACGCAAAGGTGAATCACCTGAACTGTCATGCTTCTCAAAGGGAAGAAATCATCCATTAATACATTTAAATAAACAAATAAATCTCTTGTGAATCTCTGCTTCCAGAATGCCCCACCACTTTGGGATGGGCAGTGGAGGCTCACCAGCATTCATCAGCTTCCCCTTCTTCCTCAGTCAGAGAAGGTGGCACTGGGTCACCTTGGGTGTTCCAGACAATTAGCTCCATCCAGCAGAGAGAAGCCAGTTCTCAGAGCACTGTATCAAGACAAGTCTTCTCACCTGACCGGTATCTGCAAACACTGCAGTCTCAAGGCAGCCATGAAAAACAACAACAACTGATAACACTCTACGCTGGTTTATCAGTCAGCAGCCAAGATGAGGCAGAAGTCTCCAATACATTATACTCGCATCCCCTCCCTCCCTTTTCTCATCAAGTATGGTGAATGAATTTACACTGGAATCTGGTGGAAACTGCTGGTTGTGGTTATGCCAAAGTGAGCTTCCAGTGAATCTTTTTTTCCATGGTTTTGATGGGAAGTCAATAAACTAGGTATATTTGATGCTCATAAATCCTGACCAAGACATTCCTAAATGAAGTCGTACAGGTATGAATAATTTGTATCTGCAACATGTATTAATTGCATCAGTGAAAAACTACCAAAATTCAGAAAAGAATGTATGGGACGACTATGAAACTTTGAAACTTTGAAAGAGAGAATACACAATTTAAATACATGATGGAAACTGCATGTTACATCTCATGCTGTGCTGTGTTAAAAGCACACAAACAGGCACTGAAAACAACCCTAGTAAAACGAGGTGGCAGTTTGGCTAATTTGTGTTGGAAGCAGAACAAAGAATTGTGGTTTATGGTCCAACCTTCTGTTTTTCAGCCTCATTTCTACCAGAGATCATCAACTGCCCATAATCACACAGCAACTCAAATTTTGTATTGGCCAAATTCCCAATTCTTATTTCAACAAGAAAACGGAAACAATTTTCACTGTCGCTCCATTTGGACACTCCATCAGTATTTTCAGCCATTAGAAGTTAATGTATTAACTGAAGGACTACTTATACTGAAAAGCAAATTCTTTTCCAAAACCCATAAAATCCAGCTCCTCAAAATCCAGTGATGCTCTGTCAGGGACTGCAGTTTTAACTGTGGCTGGTTTATGCACAGATATTTTGAGAAGGGAGAAATGAATTATACACACTGCACTACTAAACAACAGGATCCAAAGGATGACATCTGATTAAGGGACAGAAGACCAATTAAAAATAGTAGATGAACCTAAACAGCAATTGGTGTAACTACTGGATTCGGACTAGTCTTGCTTCAATCACAGCATGGTGCCCTGCAACACTGCTCTGCCAACAAAAATATAAGAAAAAAACAAAACCACAAAAAGAAAAACAACTGGGATGAATTCAGCTTAAAAAAAAGTAAATTTAATATCTTCTCACAGATCTGATTTTTACTTGGGGATAATCTCTTGGTGACAGCCAAATGAAACCTTCAATGCAATAGAAGGGGAAGGATGAGGAGACAACAGCTGTTGCTCAGATAGTCCCCAGATGATGGCTTCCGCTCCCCAAAGAGCCTTCCTATAACAGAGCTTCCTGAGCTCCCTGTCCAATGCACTGCAGTTTAAACATTCCTGGAAAACGTATGTGGTGCTGAGGTATCAGGAACAGCAGAGACTTCAATATCATAAATATATTAACAGACCCTAAAAATGACATGACAGATTTGGAACAGTGATGTATGAAGTGGTGGAAAACTGGTCAACAGTGAAGTGCCTTGTGAAACATTAGTGTTCTCACCAAGGAAGGATTAAGGCTGATCAGGCAGAAATTACATTTCCTTATGTAGGTGGCAACATATGGGAGTTGTCAAAACACATGCTCCTGCAGATGCACATGTCCCGGAGCAACATTGCCTTTCACATTCTGAAACTTACCCTGGGTACAGGAGGATTTGCATATTAATTACTGTAACCTTAAAAAAGATGTTGCAGCAGAGTACCTTGGGTGTCGCAATGTCTCGTGGAGCCAGCTCACCACTTCTCAGCAGTGAAGGAATGCCTGTCTCCCATCGCAGCAGCACACACGTCTGACAGGGAGCAGCAATGCAGCTGGGGTTGATGTGGAGGCGAGGGTAGCAAGCCAGGATGGTGGTACGGAAAAGGGTGTTTCTCACTTCCATCTTCCACCACGGCCCACATTAAAACCTCTCCTCTTCCCACACATGGTACAGAGCGGGTCACTGTCCTGCTGAGGGCAGCATGCACATGTACCTCCATACCCTGAGCCCTCTGGGGGCTGTACTGGGCAGGGATAGTCCTTTGCAGCTCCTCTCCATCCTCTGAGCCAGCTGCACATCAGGCGAGCTGCTGCCCTCCTCCCACTGCCCCTGGGGGTAGCTGCCTGTTTTGTTGGTGCCTTGAGATAGCTCCATATCTGGTACCCTTGCAGCCTCTCCACCTGGCAGGAAGGTCAGCACTCCCGCAGCCACACCCCGCCTTGGCATAGCCCATGAGAGGCTGCTTACTCAGACACCCAGATGGAGAGAAAGGCAACAGTCTCTTCTGGAAAACAGGTCTCTGACACACTTCACAGGAGAAGGTCCAGGGCTAGATAAGCAGAAGCAGTGCTCCATCCAAATTAAAGTAGTAAATGTGACATAACACATACGTAACTTCTGGATCTTTCCTCCTGCTATCAGCCTATCTCCTCTCTTCTATGTCCCTCTGGACAGAGCTGATCTGCTGCCAGCACTTGCTTCTCCCTGAGCATCCAGAGTGACTAAAGGTTTTGCTTGCAGTCTCCAAGGCCCTGAAATTATCCAAGCCCCTTAAATATCAAAGCATGAACCCAAGTGATAACTTTGCTCCTCAGACCCAAACCATTATGTTCACCAACCACGCTTCAAACTGCGAGATGAAGTCCCATGGGAGCAAACAGCCACTTCCACTCCTTCTGCTCTCCATCAGCAATGCAGACCAACACTATAACTTCCCACTGGGATAACAGGGACAAAACAACACAGCACTGCACTATTCAGACTGGTGTTCACATGCAATGACTTTGACTACTGTAAATCAAAAGACACGGGTGAAGAGGAATGAGAATCACTATCTGGATAATGGTAAGGCACCTTCTGTAGAAACAGCAACTCTGAAACATTCAGCACAGGAAATTCCTCTTGCTCTGTCCTCAGAAGACTTAAATTTCATGACCCGGAGATTAATCTTCCTCGTATAACATAATTCCAAGTACAGCAGCAGGAGGCACACTCATGTCACACCAATCAAAACGGCTCAACCCAATCAGTTCACAAAAGGATTACTGCAGTGAAATGAAAGAAGGTGTTTTAAAAGCTAAATAAGCTAACCCATATCCTAAAAATATTTAAAGATATGAAGATGTCCTCCAATATTTCTAAAAATTAAATGCAAGATTAGAAACATGAAGCCAACACATTCTACTTCATCTTGAATGCCAATTCATATACTCTCTGCAAGGTACAGATTGGCAAAAGCAGGAAAAAAAAATAGATGTTACAGCTGATTAAAACCTCAGATAAACAAATTGTCTACATGCTGCATTAGCCTGAGAGATGCAAGAACAGCAGGGCATTAGGATTAAATTGGATTCTTTAGATCCTATGTCTCAAACATTAGAAATTCCCTTGTTGATCAGTAAAAATTAATACAGCAGGGATACTCCAGGCATAAAATACCCAACCCAATACTGACACCTGAAATGACAGTATATGCTACAGAGAAACTCAACAGTTTTCGAAGGAAACAGAAAACAAGCATAAAAGGCCCCATGGGATTAGTATAAAGAAGGATTAAAATAAGAAAACAGTCATCTTTTAGGAATGTGATAGCCAACATAGTTATGCTGATTGCCTACATTTGTTTCCAGGTTTTAATGCAAGAAGGAAAAAACATATTAGAGTGGTGAAAGATAAAAGCATTGCTATGCAGAATAAAAGTGTAGGCTATTAGAAACATCATCTAGACCACAATATTTACTAAATACAAATAGCCTATCAAGTGGCTGAAGCTCTGACACCAAGGACAATTTATTCTTGATCTGTAGGAATGTTCATCTGTGTACTCTGCTGGATGAGTTCTTCTTGCCCTGTAGCCAGTGAGCACAGACTATGTAGACTTCACCATCAGAGTATCATTTGTCTTGTGCTGAATATAACGCTCAACAGAAACAGATGATCGTTGCGTATACACAAAATACAATTAAACATGGGCTAGACACTAAAAATTTACAATAAATAAATGTTATTAAGCTAGATCCTCCAATATTTATCTGCTGTGTTCTTTACAGTACAAGAACTCCTTAGTTAGGATTCATAGACTTTGAGGATGCGAGGATAGAAGATTGCATTAGTAGCATAGCTAAACATATAACTGAGTTACTTTATAGCTTGATAATTCTTTTGTTTGTATTATATCCATATATCATACTTAACATAAATACCAAGCTGTAGAGAAAGTTAGTGGATTACTTTCAGAAATAATTTTATGATTCTGAAAGGTGCATTAGGACTAAAACTGATGAAAAATAAAAGTCTTAAAATGAAAACAGGATCTCATTCCTATGAGACCTGTGACAATTCTTCAATAAAGAAATTCTCATGGAAAACATATCTGTAAATTCTTCTACAGGAATAGTTGCATTAGGTACTCATTATTCATACCTGCTCATACGTTCTTTTGGGCTGTACTGACGACTCCTTACCAAGACCTTATCGAAGTGAAAGCCATTTCCAGTAGCACAGAAGACATACTAATTGATGAAATCCTTAGAAAGGTATAAAGTTTGATTCCGGTTTGGGTTACCCAGATGGAGAACAAGAAGGGCCTCAACATGCAGAATTTTCTCACTTTACTCGAAGTGAAGCCACAGGGAGCTTGGCAGTTCATCAGAATCAATCCCTACCACCCACACCGCTACAACCTGAGGAGTCCGAAACCTAACCCATGATAAATTTTTGGTATTTTAATTGTGGCAGTAAGTAATTAAAACCAAATAAACCTCCAAAAGAGGTAGTTGAATACCTTTGTCATAGCACAAATTAATCAACCAGGTGCAAACACACCCAAGTCTTCCATCTGAACACTGCAGCAAAGGCTTCTCTTCAGTATGCGCCGTTATATCACACTTACACTTAGTAAGCACTAAGAAGTTTTTAATCTTGGTTATTCATTTCAGTTGAGTCATTACTAGAATATTTTAATACCTTCCTGAAATGATTAACAGTAGTGACCTTTTAAAAATTTGGAAGGATATTTTTTGCATGCTAAGTAATACCACAATGGCTTAATTTAAACTGTAGCACAAAACCAATCTACCTAAATAACCTGTCAACAATTAATTTAACATTAAAAAAGTAATATAAAAATGCATAATCAATAGCAGTTCTGGTTTTAATTCATTTCCTCTTTTTAATATCCTGCTTAAGGCAAGAATTACTGGTGACGAAACCAACCACAGTTACTACACCATTAACTTCAGTGCATGAATCTAAACTCACTTCAGCTGCAAGAAGCTATAGAGGTCAATTTTTCAACATCACAGGATTCTCACCATTACGGTTTCCTGGTTCCTAGACCCTAACAGACTCTGTAAACCCCATGAAAGACCCAATCACCACAAAAAAACCCCAAACCAACAGATCTCTGTTGCCTCTTATAAATTAACCAATTAAAAAAAATTGTACCCCCAAACCACAATTTTACCAGCACATCTCAACAAAAGGTCATAACAAAAGGTCAGCTGAACACCTCTGAAACTTAAAGTGATCCTTGCTATCTCTTTTCACTAAGATAAAACTACTTGTAACTTTTGTGAACAGTCTTCCCTTAGAGTAGGTAGATCCACTCTATTGTGATAAGACGCAGGATTCCCAAGTAGGGGTCTTTATGTCAAAAGATAATCTGATATTCCCATCAGATTATTGCCTACACTGGGGATCACACTGTAATGAAGTTACTTCCAATTGCAATTTTTAGAGATTTCTGTATTACTTTAAACCCACAATGCCTTCAAAACAGGTCTTCTCGGAAAGGTAATATGTGTTACAATGAACTGTTCTAGAAGGCACTGAAATTCTTTACTTGGCTTTGAAATTCAAAATTTAAATTCCTGAAAATGTAGATTGAGAGATCCAGGAAGAAAATAGGCCATTGACACCTCTAAAAGCATTTGTATTAATATCTGCTGTTCTCAATGGAGGCAAAGCAAACCTGAAGGTTAACATCTCTGCTTTAATTCTTGTTCCTATTTGAGATCCACTTTTATCTCCTATCTCTTTTTAACCTTTATCTGTGGTAATTGCTTTTGTTAAGTCTTGTTAATTATTGCTGCATGCTCATCAGGGAGATATCTTCCTCTTTGTTTTCCATTTCCATATCATGCCCGGCATAAGTACAGCATCAAAAATGCATCAGATGATAGATACTTCTCAACAAAACCATTTCACAGGATTAGAGTATAGACACGAAGGTCCTGAAGTCCACCTGTGTGTTTACATCAAAACGCTTTTGCTCATGGAACTTAGTGTTCTATTAAAATAATACATTTACTGGTTCTGGTGAGAGATTTAGTATCGACTATTAAACAAAAAAAAAAAATCTATCAGAATTAAATCATTCCCTCTTTCAGCCAAGAGCTGACGCCCTTCCAACTTTCCTAGGCTTATCAGAGCATCGCCTCCTACCACACTAACTTCCCAGTTTGGTTACTGTTTTGCTAAATGTTGTGTATTTATTCTCTTTGTCTAAGGCCCTGAAAGTTGACTTTTAGTCTATATGACAGGGCTCATAAATTAGTGACCTGGAATTATTCATCAGATATTTAACCAAATACTCTACCAAAACCCCCACTTTCTGTAAATCTAACAAAAATACATTAAATATTCTATTTTTCTCTCTAAAGCACTAAACACTACTTTTTTTTTCCGAAGGACCCCTTAAGGTATCAATAGCTTTTACCTTAAGTGATACCACGATAAAAGGCAGATTTAATAATCTGTTTCAGTTTCTTCCCTTTCCTTGAACCATTAATATAAGTGAAAGCATAAATGTAACTCAGCTTGTTATCTTTGCAAAATCAAATACATTAGACAGGGTATTATTTGCCTCGGGCAATACCATTTGAAGTTTGTATCACTTCTACCCAGGATCATTCAGTTTACAAAGAAAAAAATGGGATTTGACAATGACTGCTGCCACTCATTTACAATGAGCAATTGCTCTTTCATCAAGAAATCAGTTTCCATGCCTGTACATTTGAATGAACAAACCTGTGGTGTTCATTACACAGGAAACATTTCAAGTCTTGAAATAACTTGAATTTGTTTCTCTTTACCTTCCTAACACAGTAACAAGAGAAATCACAAATTAACCAAGACCTTTCTTATGAGAGCAAGTTTATCGTTCACAACTTAGAAATTAGCCTTTTAACAATGAAATACAGTGTTTGCATAAGAGTCACTAAATTAAAAAAAAAAAATCAAAAAAACCCAAAGCCCTCCACAGAATTGTTTAGGTTGGAAAAGTCCTTTCAGATCATAAGGTCCAACTATAAACCTAATAATGCCAAGTCCACCACTAAACCACGTCCCTAAAGCACCACATCCACACATCTTTTAAATACTTCCAGGGATGGCGACTCCATCACTTCCTTGGGCAGCCTGTTCCAACGATTTACAACAAACCAAACAACTAAATTCCTGTGACTCAAACCTGCAGGTTGACTGCTCCAACTATCACCATCTTGGGGGCTGCTCAACCATGACAGCATTTTTTAATATCTAGTCACTTACCTCAGAGACAATTTCAAACTTAGCACTATCCTCCTGTTTTTGCAAATTTTGACCAATATGGCTGATAAATTGCATCACTTGACGGTCCATGAATATTTGCCTTATATCATCATGCACATGACTTCAAATGAGTTTTTAAAACATCAGTCATATATATTTTTGAGGTTGTAAATTTGCATTTACACAGTTACTAATGCAACCCTCAATACTATGCTTGAATACCTCTTCATATTCTCTTCTCTCACCTCCCACCCCTTCAGCACAGAAGCAGGACCACAGTTTCTGGATGTCATTGTTCTTTTGAGATTTACATAGCAAGAATAAGTCAACTAACAGAAAGACTGAGTAAAAAAAGAGGCCTGATATTTGAGTCTGAATGATGAGAGGTCAAGCAATAGAGGTGATCGTGAGCAAGTGATCTAGATCAGGATTGACAGGAATACTCTGACGCAGAAATGGAACTGTCACCTCGGGCCATGGGGAGAATTTGTAATGTCTTCCACATCTATTAGTACAGAATAGATCCATGATCTTAATGCATAATATTTTTCAAATCTTATTTTGTGAATTAACATTGATTTAAACCCTTTTAATTCATTCTAAATTATTTTAACCAACCATTAAAACCAAACCCATTTCTCAAGTCCACCTTGAGGCTATTTCGAGCAAGTACACTACAAAGGCAGTGCACTGTCAAATATTGTTAGTGGTTAATATTATGTGAATCCTAAACAATAAAAATACGCTCAGAATACAATAAACCAACCTATTGGAAATTATCTCTATCCTGTGGAGCCAAGCCCTGACATCTTTTACTTGCCTTCTGTGGGGGTCCTGATTTACAAATTTGAGTAAATGAAAATCCCAACCCACAGTCCATAGACTATTCTGAAACAACCTTCAATGCTTTCTCAGCATGGCTGAAGATTCATATTCAGTTCACGACAGGTCGACCAACTGAAAGCACGTACAATTTGCTACAACGCTTTTTTCTTTGTAAAATAACAACTGACAAGAACAAGACAAACAGTAATAACAGTCTGTGGTAGGCATGCAGTGTAGCACAATTGTGAATGCAGACAGCAATGCAAGAGCTTCTTCTTGGGATATGCTATAAAAATAGCAAAGCCTGACATTTAAATTTCCCTTATGGAGGTAGATTTCAAGTACAGTAGTGTAGATTTTCCTCAGTCCCTTCTTTAAAACAGAGCAAAGCCTTAGGTCTTGGTGATTTAGGAAGGTATTTTGGTTTAGAAAGAAAGCAGGAGAACACATCCTTAAAGTCTATGGAGATGACAGCTTTAAACTTCTATTAGCTATAAGAAAAGGCAGCAGCTGACTATAGGTCCTAGACCTACAGAGATAGCCTAAGTATTGTACTCCAGAGAACCCTATTTCAAGATCATGTTTGTAGGAACTGTGGGTTCTTCATTACAAAAACTCCTCTTTCAATGCACATCTTCCAGTGTTATCTTCTCCATCCTGTACAGTCTTCTCTTTCATTCCGTCTTTGCCATTACGCCAGTATAATCAGTTGCATCTTGTTACCAGTAGGATGCTGAAGAGATCTTTTGATAAAGTAAGTTTATTCCTCATATGTTCATTTCAACATTTAAGTCCTTATTTGTAGGGATTTGGAGGGGGCTGAGCTTTTTTTGGGTTAAGGACGTCATTTATATTTTTTATCACCTGTCTTGAAAGCAAAACCAAATAATTAATGCCTAAGTGGCTCAGATTCAGAAATACACAGCATTTTCAGCTCCCACCAAATTCACCTGGAACTGAAGGATGTCGGTGTTAAATAAAAAGGATTGCCCTGTGATTATTTATGAATATACTGTGTTACCTCATGATGAATATGGCCACTGAATGGATACATTGGTTTAATCTAACAGCAAACTGTCGGAAAGGTAAGTAGAAAGCCCAGCAATGGCTGGAGACAGTCCAGCCTACAAACACTGGAAGGACAAAGCAAGAATCATTCATTGTCATGTTCCACCCCTGACCTTCAGCAGCAAAACAGAACAGTTTGCTAAAGGAATCTAGCCTGACAATGCAGACTTTGACTAGATTTAAAAAGACATATTCCCTAAGGGGAAGAGATAGCTTTGGAATACAGACTGACACTGAGATCTCAAAAGTTAAGGGTGGCTGTGGCTTGACATTTATAGTGAGCATAGTTAAGAGATGTGTATAATTACTCCTTGCTTTGAAAACTTTCCTGCTTAAGTCAATCACTAAAGAAATATTTAAATACAGAATGCTACTGACTTACTCTGATAACCACGAGCAAACACAGTTCATCTCTGGGGTTTTGCATGCAGCCTATACAATGGGACACCTTGCAGCTTTCTGCTACGAACTGGGAAGTGCATGTTTCCCAGTCACAATACTCTGATACCTCATTCCTCCCCAAAACAAACAGAACTGAGGTAACTCGGATTAGGACAGAGTCAAATACATAATCATATAGTAAAGTTCCACAACTGGGGAAGGCAGAATGGCTGGAGAGGCACAGCATCCAGGTAGTCCCAGCCAGGTCTGATTTCTGGGACAAAGCAAAGACTCCGCTCACCATAACGGATGCACAATAAGGATGTTGGTGCTCTACAGTGGAGACAGCCCTCGGATAACCAAGCCCTTGTATGCACTGTAAAAGTCTCCATCATTGTAATAACTGAATACTTAAGGAAAATGAGCGTTCCTAGGATTACCTGCCCCTTCTGGTTTTTATACTAATATTCCAGTTTCCTTCCCACCTAACTTGTTTGAGAGCAGACAGAATAAGGCACATGGCCCGATAATAAGCACTCGTGTTAACATACAGGACTCAGATCCTCAGTTGATAAAACACTTGTGTATGAACTCCTGCAGTGGGACTCCCAACCACTCAGTCATTAATAGAAACTGTGCAGATCTCACACTGGGTGCCACAACACTCATCCACCAGCAGAGGTGTCTCCATCTGTAGTGCATAAAACCAGCTTGATGTTAAAACAGAGGGAACACTGCTCTAACTCAGTCTACTCATATTGACGGTCACTACACTGCTACTTCTGTTTCTCTGAAAGCTGCAGCACGAACGCTCCTTGCTAGAAATAGGAATGTATTGCAGGTTGTGAGATAAGGGAATCACATATATAATAAATAGAAACATATATGCCCAGATGAGCAAAATCTATTAATAATTTCAGGTTATTTGAGACAGCAAGAAGAGAAGCCAATACAGACAGAGATATCCAAGTCAGAAATTTATATTACCTTCTCTTTGCCTTTAGCATATTCATAGGAAGACACTGATATTATGAAATACATCTACAGTACTGGGCAGAGAAGGAATTCCAAATGCTGGATTAAGTGCCTGGGGAGAGCAATAGCAGTGAGCCACCAGACACAGATGCTTGTATGAGGATCTCCAGCACAGCTACTCAACAACATGGGCCTGCAGATATTCGGCAGATACTTCTCCCAGAGTACATGACCTAGACCTCTTAAAAACCAATGAATTGCTGTGAAAATGTACAGGAATTTTATTTTTTGAGGATAAAATTCTATTTTTTTTCAAGATAAGGTAGGGCTAGGAATAGAAGCGTCTCATTTTTGCAATTTGCATGAATAACATCAGGACCTGGTTTTACTTGATTTTACCCTCTTAGCTAGGTAAATCAGTCCACGTGTTCCTTTCTGCAACATTTGATCAGTAATATTCTGGCACATACATTTGCAAAAGTTTAGGAAACATGCATTCAAATCTCTTAGGAATGGTTTAATAATGATTTGAAAGCTAGCAGTGAAGTTTAACTGATGACTGTATGACAAGCCACCTCAAGGCTAGCAGTGTATTCATTAAGTACTCACAACCCCTTGGAGATGCGAAGACCCTGGAGGCAATAAAAGTGCAAGCTACTAACATCAGGTCCTCACCTGAGAGAAACAGACAAAACTTCCTCGAAAGTCTGAATCTGAAGGCAGTTTCAGAGGTGATATTCACCTCTGAAAGGTTGAGAACTCCAGGCTGGGACTTCAAAGTTTCGCCTTTTCCGATAGCATTGGTCTTTAATTCCAGCAGCTGGCTTTCAGAGCTGTAACTGCCTAAGGACTGTCTGAGATGCTAGTGACAAACAGTGATTGCGTCAATTAGAATCAATGCAGGGTCATCCGGAAATTGTTTCCCACAGGATTAGTGTGCTGTCCAGCTCCTCCTGCCTAGCCCTCTTCTCTCTCTCTTCTCTTCTTTGCCTTGGCTCTGTGTTCCTTGTTAATCTTGTCTTCAGTTTCCACACATAATGTTTGATTGCTTACCATTCTTTCCCCATTCCTTTCAGAATTAAATAAGCCATAGATAAGGAAGAGGAATGCTTATCTATGCAATATAGGATAGGATGCTATTAACTTGTTCATTTGGGTACCTCTTTCCTCTCTCCCATCTTGTTTTCACTACTTTCTCTTTCTAAAAAAAGAGAAACACTGCAGTACATAGCACCTGACAAATGGAACTTCAGTCATAACGGGATGACTAGGTCTATAATAAACATTAACTTTAAACAATAACACATATTTTGACTTAGTATATTCTAAAGAAGTGAGACCTAAAATACCCTTGAATCTCCAAGGAATGAATGACTTCTGAACGTTGCTGAGTTCCTGTAGACTTGCATTCTGTTGCATGAGCTCCAGAAGGCACTGGATTCAGTACAGGTTCAGACACTCAATCATCTTAGTAATAATGAAACCAATAAAATGGAAGAGCTAATTTTGCATTATTATTATGAAAACTTTCCCTCTAACCTAATGAAGTTGTCCATCATTACGCAATTATTACCTGCATATGTACAATATTAGCAGGATTCATTAAAGCTTTTTGAAATGAAGTAGCAGCACAAAATGTTTCTAATTTTCAGATAGCTCTTTATACAGTTCTTTATCTATTGAAAAGCCAGTAAGCAACTGTTAATTTACCAACTATGTCTGCACATTTTAAGAACATGTAAATACTATGAAACCATAGTAAAAACTACATGCTAATATCATAAAATAATTTCTTGAATTTTTTTTCTACTTGCCTCTGCCAACCTGTATCAGTGTAAAAGCTGTGCCTGAGCTGAGAGGAAAATCAATTGATTTCTGTTTTCTTTTACTGATAAAGTGATATTAATGTCTCCTTATCCTTCTTTTCAGGAGATATGCTTTCAGATGGTACAATGAGCTTGCTTCTCCATGCCAATATCTAGACAGCTAGCTATGTCAGAAACCAATAAAAACAGAAATCCAAGAAGTTACTGTACCAAGGCAAATGTGCAATGAAATGCAAATTATTCAGTATATCCATATGTATGAAACTACCTGCAATGCATTTTTATTCAAATACGACTCCTTTTCTGAGGTCTGCACCACGATGCATCACATACTGTACACAACCGCACAATGAAAAATCATCACCCTAGCAATGACTGAACTACATAATGCTGGACACATGGAGTTACTGGAAGCGCAACAAAAACTCTTTCTCCACATGTGTACGGATTGATTCAGGGCAAATTGATAAAATGGTTCCCATTCAATTCCATTAACTGCCGTGTAGATGTTTTGCCTTCATAGTACTTAAATGTGTTGTGGTGAAAGCTGCAATAAATTGTTCTACCATGATAAAACAAAACTTTGCTAGCTCATCCCATGACCAGAGTTCAGGTCTGTTACATTTTGTATATCACTCATTCAGGTAGTCCAAAAGGAAATTGAGAGTAACAGTAATTTCCACACTTTACCTTTCAAAATCTCCTCTCTTCTTTCTGCTTCTCCAAATCTATGTTTGCAAACCCACACGTAGAACTGTCAGAGCATTTTCTGTGGCACTGCTTTAATTCACCTCTGCCAAGAACATCATCCATGCTTTAACCTAAACTAATTTTTTACTATTGCAGAATAGCCACACTATCATCATTACGGAATTAAGGAAGAAACCACAAACACAACTTGTCAAACTCCCTCCAAGCTCACACCATGTGACACAGAAACACGCTGTCATTGTGGAACCCATGTGATGTTCTCATAAGGTAATGCCAGGTAATACAGTTAAAACATTGAGGAGAGCTAGTTGTGGTTACTCAGAAACAAAAAAAGCTGAAAAGATAAAAAACCCAAAGATGGACTAGTGAATGTAGAGATCTGCAGTGAAGCTAATCTACACTGCATAAATTACGTGGTTTATAAGTCTGTCCTGGCAACCAACTCAAGCACATAAGAAGCAAACTGTACCTCCTAGATACCATAACAGCACAAATCTGTAGATGCTATCGCAATGGCGAGTTTCACACATCAACACAGCTTTCAACAAAGCTGAATTCAACAGTAAAGCTTCCTTAAGAAACCATTTGACACACAAAACATCACCTTAATAGTTAAGCCCGTGTATGACAGTTGGAGGTCATGCATTCTCAAGGCAAGTCATGAAACCTCTCTGAATCTATATTCCTCATAGATTAGTGCACTGTCAACATTATAAAATTACTTAAAGGCATTACAGATTTCAGAAATAGTGTCTATTTCTCTGAGAAGTGATCCACTCTCTTTCCCTCTCTCAGAGAAATGGTTGTATCTATCAAAATCGAATTATCATTCCTATAATAATCTGCTGTACTTTGCTCGAATCTTTAACAGCTGGTGAGTATTTAACACTATGTTTTTCCACGTAAGTGGCTGGGGGATGAAATAAGTTTCTCCTTCCTGTCCTCCGTGGTTGTAGACAGGGTCTAGAGGCAATATATACAGCCAGAACAAATGTGAAGATTACATAGCTGGTTCTGTGTTTGTTGTGTATGCCTATTTCCGTTGTCTGAAGAGCTCTTCCCTCCTCACATTCAAGTCCTTTGGAATCTCTCCTGGCACCCACTGCTAGCTCTCAGGAACTCTCCTCAGGACAGATGGAAGAACATATTCAGCAGAGAAAATGAGAGGGGCCTTCTGTTTTTTTCCCCCATCCTTTTCCCTACTCACTTCAGTTTGTTTCTCCTAGGACTTTCCAGAGAAAACTGAGCAACACAGCGTGTCCAACACCAGTCCCAGTTCCAAAGAGAAACACCAGAATGGAAGGGAATCATTGATGAAAAAAAAATAAAGCTTGAAATCACATCAATAGTCAGTGAGACCCACAAACAGACCAGCTCATCGAAATAAAGACAAATGTGTTAATCAATGCTAGAACTATGGAAATGCATCCTGCTGAAGCCAAGTTGAAACGGATCCAAAAGCACATCATACTGTCCTTCCAGGGAGGCTGTGGGGAGAGACACTAGCTTTGCCCGTATAGGAGAAGCCAGTTCCTCTAGTCCAAATACTGGATGAAGCTGGTCAGTAGTCCTCAGATCAGGGGCTCTGGTGCATGGGTTGCAGACACAGCGCAGAGGCCAACTCACCACACTTGGACACAGTAGGGCGTAGTGCTGAAAGAGGCTCCAACAGGGACAAGGTCCTCCTAGGAGGTCCAGTCCACTACACAAGTTCTGTCCTGCGACTTGCACACACCACAATAACATGATCGAAAGACTGAAAATATTCATGGCTCTCATAAACTTCTGTTATCCTTAGCAATTTCAAGTATCCAGATAGTCTCCAAAACCTGAATTTTCTGAAGCACTGTTTCGAGTGTGGGTTGCCAACAGGTAAGTATTTCTTATCTGGTTCTAGAAGCACAACAATCAGAAAGCAAAACAAAACATGACATCTTTTGATAGCTTGGATATGCCTACATTACATTGTGCAGCTTCAAGTAATTAAACAGATCAGTTATTATTCACCAGACTTGGAAAAAACTCAAGTGCTACCCCTCTGACTGGATTTTGCCATATTATTTAACTTACTAAACTCCACCACTGAAGAACATTGTGTAAAGAAAACAAATCATGTTTTCAAAAAAATTAAGGCTAGCATATGATCTATATTTGTAAAAGCAAATGTGTGCCTGTATTTTAATTGCACTGAAGGATAACCAAAAGAATAAACAGAGCAAAACTTCCCAGTATACTGTTTCTGTTCTGTCCTGTACTTTCCTTATAAACTAGATAACAGGCATAAGAAAAAAAAAAAAGGTTTGAAGCCACTAAATGTGAATTAATTGGAAAAACCCCACAAAAGTCTTAGTTAAGAAAAGACAATAAACATTACATTCTAGAAACCACTTCATTAAAAAGCTAGTGCTCGTCACACAGCACAGTGACTGTCAATATCTTAAGAAACTAAGTGATCTAGCTTGTATAAATATACTGAAGTTGTATAATCTTGAAGACAAATATTGCAAGATAAATAAAATCATAGTATAAGTAGTAGAGTGCTTAGAAAATGTCTGTTTTCTTTTAGATGTTCAGGATCTTCCAAGACTTTTCTGAGGACCTTGCTTTGAGTGCAAACCCAATGATATTAACAGAACTGACAAAAAGAAGATGGTAGGCCTGTAGAAAATAAAAGCCATTTTAAATACTTTTTTTTTTTTAAACTCCTCGGGCTAAGGCCAGGGTGAGGGAGAACAGACCATGAGCAACAGAGAGGGAACGTGCCGTTTCTGCATTAGTGCTGGCTCACACGGAAAAGCACTGTGGACCAAGTGTTTCCTTGTGTTCTGGAGATGCTGTCCCCTCTCCACTGAATGCAGAGGAAACTCTGCAACTAGGGTGCGCTGCGTGTCCAAAATTTAGATGGCCACTAACAGGTATCAAGTCACATCAACTACTGCCTGCTTTTTTCCTCACACAATCCCACAAAACAGAAGTGATACAAGGGGAACTATCATAAAGGAAGAAACAGGGTATGAGCTTTCAGGATCTCCAGGACAAAAGTGATAGATGCAAGAAAAGAAGAATGAGACTTGTGGATTCAGATGGAAAAAAAAGACAAAAGATTTAAGAGTTTCTGTACTCTTATTTTACACAAATGAGGCATTTGAAGACTGGACACAGCAACAGCAGCCATGGCAAACTGTTCAAGGGGTCTGGAGCAAGAAGGGATCAGCTTCACATATGTTTGAAGGCAACTGCGATAACACATTGGTCACGTACTGTCACGAGAGCTGGATCCTGAGGAAAAGAAAGATTTGGAGCACAGAAGCATTTGAGTCATGGCCTTATTTTTTAAAAAGTTGGAAATTTTGCTTTCCTTTTTGGATAAGATCTGACAAGTGGATACTGGACAATACTGATGATGACAGAGATTTCATCAGTATAATCAGGAGAGAGAAGATTAAATGTATTCAGTTACCAAAGAACGAAAAGGCAATCAGTTACTTAGGAAGGAGAAGAACAAAGGAAGACAGAAAACTGAAAATAAAGGGCATAGAAGATTCATTAAGTAACAGCATTAGCAATGATGACAAAGTTGATGAAAGATGATGATTTACCACACTACTAACCCTTGAATAGTGGAAGTTTACTGTTTTAGTTCTATTTGCAAGGCTATTAAACTTACAGATCACATGATATTCAACAGTGTGACATGATTTCCTTGCTTAGTATTGCTATGTAGTTGATATTTCTTGTACATTTACTTCCAAGGTAATTCCTTTGCTACCCAGATACTCCTTCCCAGCTCAACACAAAAGAGCACCTTATGTAAGTGCCATTTTTGCTTAGTACAGATGATGATGTTTTCATGCCTTACACAACAAATTTATAAGTAATAAGCAAATTCAGTTAGCTGAAAGCATACAATCTACAACACACATGCAACAGCTATACAGACATCCTAATGAAATGTTGTATCACACTTAAATAGTTTAAATTTCATCCTGTTCTATAACATGCTAAAGCAAATTCAAAATATGTCTGGATTTGCTGTATGCTTTGACTGCATTAAACATGCACTCACACTCATACATTCCAGAAATCTGCGCTTGCAAGGGTGATTTTCTTCATTAGTTTACTTCTTATCTAAGCTTAAAACACTTATGTGCAGTTCATGACCACCAGATATAACTTTAAATAAATTGAAAGAGTATGAGAACCTTC
Source organism: Tapera naevia (assembly GCA_033556795.1). Classification (NCBI taxonomy): domain Eukaryota; kingdom Metazoa; phylum Chordata; class Aves; order Cuculiformes; family Neomorphidae; genus Tapera; species Tapera naevia. The sequence continues at coordinate 38,437 of JAUMJJ010000198.1, read as the reverse complement.
CATTATTCCATTAAAAATGAACCTAGAGTATCCCACCTCTTTCACAAGTTGATTCAAGTATAGATTATTAGTTACATCTATAAACATGTCTGTGTGCATATACGTATTTTCTTTTTTTTTTACCAAACAATACAGATGCTCAGTGTTGAGTCTGACCACATTCTGCTCTATTAATTCCCAGCCATAGAGTTTTTCTATAGTACGCATCTCTCAAACTATGTCAGTGGGGGTACAAGGAGCAGAACCCCCACTGCTTCAATGCTGAGAGATATAACAGATGTTCAAGGGAATTACTGCAGATAAACCTAAACACCAGTGACTACAACAAATTAAAGTGCTAGAGGAAACTGAAGAACACAGTGAAGCTGTTACAGTATGTCATCAGTTTGGGTGGCTGTTATTACTGCTTGGATTAGAAATAAAAAAAGTAGAAAGTCTGTATGATTCTAGAATTCTAATTTGAATTGAATGCTGCTGCATTAACTTACTAAAAAGTAAGTTATCCCAATTCTACTCAGTACAGTTCCCTGGTATCAAAGTGTGCAGTTTTTTCTTATTTTTCTCACCGTTTACCAGCACAGAATAACCGTAAGAGCTACTAATCCACTCAGGAAGTAATCAGTAATTCACCTGCGAAGTAAATAGAGCTCTGAATTTCAGCATGATTCAAATAAAGCATTTTAAAATAATGTTCTATCTTAAAAAGTAGCAGACAAGGATGGGTGTTCCAGATACCCCAAAACAGCTGGCTCATACAGACAGAAACAGGATAGTCTCATCCTCCCTCCTCCAATCCAGTCTATGAAATAGGAAGGTAATGGATATGGTTATGTGTTAGCAAGGTTTAAAAATATCCAGGTTACTGAAAGTTTTCTGGTTTAATTCCCACAGTCAACTAGTGCGTATTTATAGACTTTGGGAATTCAAAATGTGGACCATATGAGACCCATAGAGAGTAAATATAGAAAAGGAACCAATGAATCTGTGAGAATCTCACAGATGTTCCTGAATTATATATTTTGATTATTGTTTATGGCATAGGATAACCAACAGTCAGAGGCAGCTCACAATCAACTGTAATGGCATGCAAATTGACTATTTGGGCTTAGTAATTCGAAGGGAAGGAAAAGACGACTCTTAGTGAGAGTTTCCTTGAAAAAATGGCTGAAAGAAGGGATATTTGCAGTCCACAAAAACTGTTTAAAAGCCCCTCACAGTGAAGTTAAAAGCCTTTTCCAGCATTTAACCTCAAGAGTACCGTGGTCTGCAGTGCACTGTCACCTGCAACCAGAGCTGATAGGGGCAAAGGAAAAAACATGTCTTGAAGGTTCTGAAATCAGTTCATATGGTCTACCTACAACAACAGAATGCCTGGGAAAGTTACTGACACTGCCTTTGTTCAACAGAGCTTAACTACAGCACACATGAATAATGGGCTGGATTTATCCTGGAGAACAGAAGCTGAATGACAATTGTCGAGGCACTGCATTATACATACTTTGACTGCCTTCTGCTCTATTCATTTAACACTTGCAAGGAGTACCAGAAATGAATCTCAGCTCATTTTTCCCCCTTAAAACCACAGTTACACACAGTTTTGTAAACCCACACTGATACCCAGCAGATCTTACCATGTATGTGCCACCGTAAAACGACGACGTTGGCGGATGCTTTTATTCACGAGCAACTTTCTGAAAAAGCACGGAGAGTTCCTCGGTGAACTGCGAGGAGAAATTTTTGGAGACGTAGGTCTGTTCCCAGGCAGCTTGGGAAGCTCGAGCTCTAAATGCATTTGTTCTTTGAAAGTCCTTATGTAAATCTCTGACTCTGGAGTAGCAAGTTCCCTAAAAGAATCTTTTGCTGTCATAGCTTAGACGTTATGGGAGCTCTCACCATTCAGAAAACATAATAAAAACACATCACGCAGGCATCGCCGCAGACTAAAAATGCTGATAAATCGGCAGAGCTTACCCTGCTCATTCACAAGGCTGAGCTCCAAATGGAAAGGCTGCCTGAAGCCACAGCAGCATAAATCGAAGGACGATAAGCCAGGCTGTCAGAAAACCCTTTATCAGCCCAGCTCTCCCTCTGAAAATGCGCCAAAGTGTTTCTGTGTCAGCAGCCTCCCTGTGGATGCGGCTCGCCTGCCAGCTACACACCGACGCGCGCTGGAGCCATTCAGCCCCGCACACCAGCTCATGAAAAATTCATAACAGACAGCTCCTGATCAATCCCGTTTCTATAGCATGTTGGCTTCACATACTGAACAGAAAAACACTGGATTTTTCAGTGTGCACTAATAAAATCAAGGAATTCCCTAGTCTGTCACAAGCCAAATAACCCATTTCATTCAGGCCCAGTATGTTTAATAAAAGGGTCTTCATTCAGAATTAGTTTTACCCGTACTGCAGTAACTCCACCCATGACATGCTTATTGGCTCGATATTATTTTGACAACTGGACTCTGCTCAACCCTGTCTTGCATTATGAGCGCACTGGATTCTCATGAAATTTTAACAAGCCGTCCAACACCATGACATTGTTCCTGGGCATCGCCAAGTGCACCCCCAGGCACACCTGGAGCAATCCCCTGGGAGGCAGCAACCTTGGCTCTGATAGAGATGTGTGCAGCACTAAAGGTGGGCCAGGAAAAAAAGTCTAGTAGGGAAAAATACCCACAAAAGCAACAAATAATATTCTGCAAGAACAAAGCGTGCAGGAATGCAGGCTCCACAGATCAAGCTGAACACTGCCAAAGCATCCTGCTTTGCTGTCCTGGGACCAAAGGGCAAAATCACTGCCAGACACTGCACAGTCCTAACCCAGCAACCAGCACCAGAGAAGCTAGCACAGGGAGAGAAAACAGAGAGAAACACTAAAGGGTGGGAGACCTGGGACCTCCCTGCAAATACAATGTAAATTAGTTTAAGCAATATCTGTATTTGGAAACACAAAACCCAGGACTTCTTTTCCAGACATAAACACCATGAAACCAACTTCTACACTTGCATGTCTAAAATCAAAATCCAGGCAAAGAAGGTCAAGTCAAGATCCAATGCTGATAGTAAAAACATACTAAATACTACCAGGAGTGGCAGAGCCTCTTTTTAACTGGTCAACAGTAGGTGACCTTGAATGTAAATAAATGAATTCTTTGTAAAGAAGAAGACGGGAAGAAGCATACTCTGCCAGCTTATGGCGCGAATGCTCTGATCCGCAATCGAGACGTTGATTGCACAGTATAGGCATCAATCATACAAATCCCTGCTATTCCCTATACGCTCTGTGTATCCCAAAGCACTTCACAAAAACATTAGCGTGTCTTCCTCAGCTTCAAGCAAAAGGCTTGTTATAGACAGCTTCCCTACAGCAGAGACTATAGGGGAGTTACCAGCCATTTTACCTACGGTGTTTTTCACTATTTGCATTTATTGTTGGTTTTGTTTTGGTTTTCTTTTTTTTTTTTCCCATAACTAGAAAGACCTGCCTCATCCTAACCTAAGGATACTGGAAACTGCAGTGTTATCTGATACTCAGAGGTTCACGTACCAGCAGAACAGGACCATTTAACGCTTTCGAAATTATGATATGTTAGACTGTGATCTGTTATTCCACGTATCGACTGTACTGACAGCCATTGAAAGACAAAGGGAAGCATGAGAGCTATGTTGAATGTGAATGGTAAATAAAATCTACACAAATGCTTAGAATTTGGAATTGCAAACAGAAAAAGAACTTTCTAACTGACCAGGAAGTAAAATGGGACATTGGACGGGGTTTGTGAGAATACATCTGATATCAGTGAAAAAATATTTCCATGCCTTTTCATAAAGCTTTTAAAACAGCAAGGAGAATAAAGTGAAACCTGCCTTTTAAAAGCACTCTCCGATAAAACACACTGTACAATGGCATGCTCCTCATACCGAGTATGAGGAATTTCCTTTCCTGAATTCAGAGATGTTTCAGAAGCAGTGTCTGCTAAGGGGGTGCTTCTCATTATTTGGATATTCATAAATTAGCGATGAGATGTCAGCCCCACAGGCTGCAGAAGATACTGCTGTGAGATGTGCAAAGGCTGTTGATGGAGCAAAGAAATGCAAGAAAGGCTAAGCTAATAAGACAGAAAAAAGGAGACCGTGGGGAGAAGCAAGCCTCCACTCTCCCTTGTGGAAGCATAAAGAATGAAAAGAAGAAGTGCCACCCACTGATTTGGGTCCCCACCACATGGGTGCTTCACCAAGCTGTGGTCTAAGACACTGGTTGCTTGGTACACAACCTCAGTGTATTTGGAAGGCTGACCATTACCACGGGATATTTCTTCTGCTATATATCTCCCAGATGTTGGTGGCAATGGGAGCTAACAACTACCTGAAAAAGTTGTAGATGCTCTCTCTCTTCATTTCAGCTACCATCCTTCGTGCTGCCAACTTCTGCTGATGTTGCACACACAGAGGATCGTGAGCCAACTTCTATATAATCGCTACGGATTTGTAGTATTGGAATTCTGTCAAGACATGCTTGGCTTACTCCAGGATAAGCCAAGAAGAGGTGAGAACAAGAACATCTCAAGAGACTTGAGCTAACTGGCATGAAAGCTTGGTATCAGAATAAACTTAGCAATAATTCTGAAAAATTAATGTTGTTGTACTTGCTGAGGTTACTGTCAGCAACAGGAAGCAACAGGAGACAGAACACCTGGAGTACCAGAATACCAGGAGGGATTACCAGGAACAAGGATCAGTTTACTGAAGTTCCCCTAATATACAAACAAAAATGGTCAGTGGGGATCTCATTTTTTCCTGAACTTCTGTTCCATCCCAGTAACACAGCATAATGCACTAAATTTGTTTATCATTACAAATTACTGTGTGCAACAGGATCACTAGTCCAAGAGTAACAAGTCATTTCAGCTCATCAGAAAAGAGGCCAGTAATAGGAAGGAACTGTTGAAGGGGGGAAAAAATATTATTACAGAAAAGGGCCTGGTAGCATTGGCAGGAAAATTAAATCATTTGGAAGACCAAGGACAATTTTCAAAAGTTTAAGTATTCCTGGGTGAGTTTTCATACAAGCTTCCTAGCTTACTAAAGTGTCTAGGATTGCAGAAGGTTTTAGTATATTTTATTAGAATAACTGATATATGTGGAAAACAATATTTTCAAGCATGCGATTCTTCATTAACGGCTGATCTTCCTTGTGTTGAGAGTAACTGCTAAGCAAGAAGATTACATACTTTTTCTTTACAGTAGCGCTATCGTTTACCTGTTTCTGAGTCAGAACTGCCAGGAAAATAAAATGCCAGGGAAAAGATAATTGTGAAATGTCCTACATGCTTCAGTGGGAAAGGAAAAGTCGTCAGCCAACTTTTCACAGCATGTTCAGTCAGTGGCAGAATTATTGGATAACTCTTCCATACAGCACGCCCTCTAGAAGCACATTTAGATAAAAAAAACTAAGGAGCTCCACTCTGTTACTTAGGTCATCATTCCATACATATAAGCAAGGCATCCCAAAACGATAATGCTTACCTGAAAGCAAATTAATTAGAAAAATTATTTCAAAGGGTTGTGGTTTGCTAGTACTACTTTTGCTCCTTTATCAAAGTAACGAAACCTAGGTGAAACATATTTTTAATCAAGCACAAAGTCTCCTTTTCAAAAATCCTGACTTTTAATATTCTGTCTTCAAAAGTAAAAACAAAGATCTGTTTCAAGTTTTCAAACAATTTGAAGACTATTACATATGCTAATCATTACAAAATATAAAACACAGATCCTCCCTATATATTTTTAATTGTCATTCAAACAATGTGCTGTGTAAAAAGCATGCATTTGATATGTGCTCCCGAAGCAGGAAAGAATCTGTTCCTTTGTACTCATCCATCAGTCCTGGAAGGACTTCGTACCTCACAGTGTCCCTGTTCGTATGGTTTCAGACAGGGATCTGTGCAAACATGGGATTGTAAAGGTCACTCAGGAGAGATGACCGTCTCTAGAAGCTTTATCACTAGCTGATGAATCACAAGGGAAGAACTTAATCTGACTCTTAGCAGCCAGCATCTTTCTTTTAGACTATAGTTTGAACACATTTGACGTAAAATACCTATTGGGCCAGCAGCATTATAGAATCTCACAGCACACTGTCACTACTTAACACCTGGGTTTCTGACAAACATACGCACCAGAAGATGGCTTGGGAGAGAATCTACAATGGACTTCCAGTAGAGAAACTCTAGAAGCCAATAAGCTCCATTAGCTCAGAAAGAGATGAAAGGGAAATATTATCCTAGAGTAGGAGGCAGTGAAATCACTGTCCCCTTCTAACAGGTCAGCTAAATCATATTTCTGTTATGAAGGAAAGGGTTGGTGGGAGTAGGAGTGATCATGCAGGAGCATGCAGGAGACTAGAAACTGGAATTAGAATTCGGTCATTGAAGGAAGTGATGACTTTAAAGGAACAGAGCAGGTGAGAAACATCTGTGTTTGCGAAGAAATAAAAATCAACAAGATTTTGAAGAAAAGCGGAAAAGTAAATCGAGGTAGGGAAGAAAACAAAGCTATAAAATGACAATTTTTCTCTTTTACTAAAACAATAAAGACATGTGAATAGAGAGAAGCAGAGGCATTGAGAAGGTAAAAGAGAGAATCCAGAATATGAGAATAGTCAATTGCACTGGAAAAAACTCAGTTAAAAAGACTACAGTAGAGAACGGAATAAATTTGCTGTGGAAATGTCACAGGATTGACATGGATGTGATCTTCAGTTTGAGGCCTAAGGCAGAAGATGTCATTGCTGAGATGAGCCAGCAACCCGGGCAATGGGAGACAGGCAAAGATGTAAGGGAGACATAAGTGAATCAAGCAAAAAGAGAAGTGTCTGGAAGGAAACTTAGAGCAAGACAAGAAATATGTCAATGAACTGGAAGCTGTAGAAAGGTAAGCGGCCAGGAAAACAGATGCCAAGAACAATGCTTCAATGCGAAAACAGAAGTCACTGTGGATGAAAATGTAAGGATAGGAAACGACTAAGGATAGGAAAGGCTTTAACTCAGAGCAATGGCTGGTAAGAGTGAGCTGGGAAGGCAACAATGATATGAAAGTAAGAGCTGGATGCAGCATTGCTGAAACCAGGAAAAGATCCCTGGAAAACAAGAAGAAAAACTGAACAGCCAGTGTAATACATAAGCATGTGTTTGTGGTGGAGAACATAAATCTTTCTAGTGATACAGCTTTTTCTTTACACACAACAGCAGTGGGAAAAAAAAAGGGAAAAGAAAGGTGAAGAGCAAATTCTACCCTATCATAGTCCCAAATTTACTTTTTTTATCTCCTTCAGAGAAGAAGCAAATCTGATGATAGCCTCTACTTAAACATATACCTATGACTGACATTTTAAACCATCACTTTGATGCCTTAAAACAGTAATTTAGGTTGAATAATAAGAATTCACCATTCTAATTTGAGATACATTTATCAGCCACATCTTCCTACAACATAGTAAAGGAAAGCCACAACACAGCACAGCGATCAAACTTCCAAAACACACAGTGCAAACCTAGTGCTTAGCAATAATATAAATGCAACAGCAAAGAAATAATATCTGGAAGCTGTGAAGAGATGCTGATGTAGTAAACATCTTCAATCCTCCCCTACTAATGTCTTTTTTAACAGAAGGCTGAGCAAGTCCCAGTGCAAGAAAGTCTCTTTGGCTCAGACATGGAAAGTATTTTTGGTGTTCGGATCACTAATTACTTGTGACGACAACTTTCCCACATTTAAGAGGCAAAAATACCCCCACAAACAATTCACTGCAATTTATATTACCACTAGAAGATACAGTTGTACTATATTTAATAGTTTAAAATTATATAGTCTGTATCTCCATTCCCACAGATGTAGGGGCCTTGGAAATGTTCTGAAGGCTGGACACTGGTAATTCTTGCATAGGCCTTTGAAGTGATGTTTTTGAGCACTGGTCAAGAACCACAGCACCTAGCAACCCTTCAGTTTGCAGTATAAGAGCTGAACCAACTGCAAAAGAAAGAAGCAACTGGCAAACTCTATCCTTATTTATTTTAGAGAGTCAGGACACCAACACAGAGAAATTACCCACATCTACCAGCTTAGCAAAGATTGAACAGGATCCATTCTATATAAAAAGGCAACTTTCTGAGCTCTGCCCATTTCATTAGCATCCACTTGCTTTTGAACAGGCTATTCCTCATTCAATAAGCAACATTTATATTAGCTTCTGGTTTAGCAGTCAGCAATTGCAGCATCTGTATATGATTTCATAAGTTTTTAGGTCTTTAAAAGATCCAGCACTTCTAAAAAGGTCAAGAAGGTCCAGAATGTTTTTCAGGTTAGTCAGAAATAAATGAACTCTGTCCTCAAAAAAGAGTTTTCAGAGGCTTGGATGCTTGTCTGTTCACACTGAACTAGTCATCCATGTCAACCAGGTCACTGTAGCATTTGAGTAGAGCACTAAAGAGTGTCCTCTATCATACAAAAATGATTTGCACTCAAAACACGGATGAAAAAGTCAGTAGTAACAGTAAACCTGCACCATACAAAGAGACACAATTTATCTGGGTTCCTTGGACTTCTTAGTATTTAAAAAAAAAAACCTACAATTTCTTATTGTGTCACAATGCTATCTCTTTTTCTTACAGGTGTTTTTGTTATCTCATTGTAGATAAATATGAGGGAATGAATTTATATCCTATAAGCCCTCAGGCCATGATGTAAGATACCTTATTCATAATGGTATTTTCCTTAACAACTTCAATTGTGCTTGATTTAGAGTAATTCTCAGAGAATGTGTAAAGGCCTTCTATATTATTCATGTGAGTAATCACATACGTTAGACCAATCTGTACTATTGTCTCATTTCAGAGTATAGATTAATACTTTACAAATAGATTCAATAAGCCAACCTATTCTTCACCTCTCGGGTAATTCCCCAGGGAAAAGGCCAATGCCGCAAAGTCTAATAATTCCACACATCCTTTACATCCGACGTGACGAGAAAACTCTTTAATCTACTACAGAGATGTAGTATGAAGGAATCTCTAAAAAGAGATTCCTGGACAGTCTAGTTTACCTCTTGCCAGGCTACTGTTTTATTCATTTGGAGGTGTGTTATCTGACTGTGATCCGCATGCTCTGCCATGAATTTCCCTGTGACTAAGCACCTCATTGCACATGAGTCACTGGCATTCCACAGCCAGGCTCAGGTCTTTGCTCACCACCTCTGTGCTCAGGTCTGGATGCCTCTGCAGATGCCTCTGTGCCCTCGTCCAGAGGCAATTACAGGCACCACACCACGTCCTTGCCAAATATGAAATGCAAGCATTAGTATCTGTAATTTTAATGTAACTAGAATGAAGATGACATTTTCCAATGACAAGTTAAGAAAAAAATCCATATTGTTCTGTCAGAGTTATGTTTGTAGTGGAACAGATAATCCTGTGTAACGCATTTAGGCGCCCACTTTGTCAGGTCATTTGTGCATCCTGCCACATGTTCTCCTGAAAAACTACCATTTGGTTCAGTTTGCAACATCATAATCCGCACAGGCAACAGAAAGGGTACAAAAATGAGTGTTTAGCCTTGGAAAACCCTCCTTTCAAAGAAAGGACTTAAATAATTTTCATGAGCAAATTGTTATTGGTCTCGACTGCAACACCTGAACAGGAACAGAAAACTTCACCATTAATCTGAATCTGCTTAGGTTCTGTATTTTACTCTTGTTCTTCCACATCCTTAATTCTGCAGCAGTCAACTGACAAACATCATTCCAGTTGGCATGCAAGTTATTTTAATCACTGTGTGTCTGAGATCATCTGCACCTTATCAGCCCTCTCAAATTAAACAGTATCAGGTTTACAACATGTATTTATTTATAGCTATCTTTCCCTAAAAAAAAAAAAATACAGAAAGGTAAAGCTCACTACATTTACTGTTTAACAGCATGATTATAACCTCCAGCTTTGCTAAGTGCCTCATGTTTTGGTGCTGGGAAACAATAGCAAATGTATTGTATACAATAGTCAGAATTCACACACAGCTTTGTCCATTACAGCTTAATTAAAGGAACAAATTCACAGCCAAACCCCTAGAGGTCCATGCACTGCCAGTGCCAATAAAAATAGGACTAAAGAGAAGAGATGGCTGTGGCCTGTCCAAGTATATAAGAAGCGTCGTGTTTTTCTTAATGGAAAGACAGTGTCCAGTTACAGGTAATGAGCCTTCTGCAGCAGCAGTCAGGGTGAGAACCTACAGAACATGACCAAGGCCAGCAGCAGAGGACAATGCTACATTCTTGGACCTCTAATTCATTCCAATGACACCTTCAATGTTACCAGGGTCTCTGTCCAAAGGACGCAGGAAGGAAATAATACAAAAAATAAGATTCCAGGAGATCACACCATAGCTACTAAAAACACAGAAGAGATGGTCTAAAGGCATTTGAGTCCCATCAGTGCCATGTGGATATGAACAACAGGTAACTCATCAAGATTAGTCAGCACTTGGAATAGTTGATCTCTGGTTATCCTGGAGATGTTCTGGCAAACACAAACTCAGAAGCATCATGCAGGGACATGTTTCTTACATCCACACACAAAAGATGGCACCAGTCACAAACGCAGGCTGTATCATGCGAGGCTGAAAGGCAGCCGCTGCTCATCAGGCAGATACAGACCCGTCTGCAATCACCAAAATGAAGGGCAGGCTCCACTGGCCTGTTGAATCTTGGCTGGGAGATGAGTGCATGCCCTGTGGAATCAGACTCCAAGCATTTAAGCTTCCCAGACATACAACATCCAGGACGGCAGCTGCAGATATAGTGGTCTGTTAAACAGGCATGACACCATGCTGGAAACTAGAGTTGCTTCTCAGTCCCAGAGCAACCTCAATGCACTCATCTTGTCTGTTCCCTAAGCCATTGTCAAACACCATGTTAGACACCATGCTTACTGTTCTACTGCTTGACAGTGGTGTAAGACATGAGACGGTGTGCAGGCCAGGCAGCACGGCCGAATTGTTATGGTGGCACCAGATGCACACTTTCTCTTGCACCATATTACAGAGTTTCAGCAATAGTTCAGGCATTACTGAAAAACCACGTAAGCGAACAGCACACACAGCACTGGTCACCAGGCTGCAGAGCATGGCTCTGCCTGCTGCCAGCAAGCAGGTATGGGAAGAAAGCTGGGAGGGACTGGAAAACACAGACCATTGATGCTCATATGATTTACTTTTATTCTGTTTGGGGTTTAGTGGTAGACACACCTTCACAGCAAAATTTAAAATAACTTGCAGAGCACAAAGCAGAGTATGACCAGAAATGCCATGTGTAACACTGAACAAAATTACACCTAAAGCCATGGATCAGCTGAGAAACACAGGCTATTCTCCAGGTAACAAAGCAAACAAGGTTTGATTTTTCCTTCTAGATGAACTTATCATTAGTCAGAACTTAAAAGATAAAGAAAAGTTGTGTCGAATTCTTGTCTGATTCAGCTTCTATATCAACTGTATTTCCATAACCTCCATTTATTTTTTATTCTTGGGAAGATGAAGTTTGAATATAATATTTCAGAAGCTTCATTGTCTTTTGCTAATTAACAGTGACTCATTTCTTTCCATTCTAGATACATTTCAAGCTGTCTTATTTCATTCCGGATTGAGGTATATAATTATAATTGAATCATTAAAAGCCTTTTTTGTGTGCCTACAACTACCTCTGTTTTGAATGCCTGGTATCTCCAGGCAAATCTTGCAGCACCAATCCTCAGGAACATCTTCAATGAAATTACTGGGCTCACCTTGCCATTCATACAGAAAAGGCATGTCATCATTTTTAGCACATAAGCAGACTAAAATGCAGTAAATCAAATAAATGCAAACTAAGAAAAAGATTATATTGCAGTCACAAATTATAAACTGTGTATTAAAAGACATTTATAAAATAGTGACATTTTTAATACAAAATCTATGACAAATGAACGTTATATTTCTTCTTAAAATTTCTCTATATCAACTACACCACACGTAAATCATAGTTATTCTATTTAGGCCTTCTTGAGAATATAAAAATAAAAAATATTCCAATTTAAAAGAAGATCCAAGAACTTCAAAAACTGACAGCAACAGACAAGGTCTAAATATAGGCCGTCAAAACACTTATCTGTGTATTTTTAGCTGAGAAAATAACTTCAGCAATAACTCAGATATAGCACAAATTATCTCTGCAGCAGTTTCTTTTTAGATAGGTTTGCATTTGCACTGATTCTAAAATGAGCAATCTGTGACTCCTATATATTTGTGTTGCCCACCATTTTTTGCTATTATGGAATCATAGAATCATTGAGGTTGGAAAAAATCTCTAAGATCATCCAGCCCCACCATCAGCCCAATACCACTGTGCCTACTAAATCATGTCCCGAAGTGCCACATCTACATGACTTTTTAACATCTCCAGGGATGCTGACTCCATCACTTCCCTAGGCAGCCTGTCCCAACGCTTGACCACTCTTTCAGTAAAGAAATTTTTCCTAATATCCAATGGCATAACTCCTCTGGCATAACTTGAGGCCGTGTCCTCTTATTCTATCACTTGTTACTTGGGAGAAGAGACTAGCACCCATCTCACTACAACCTACTTTCAGGTAATTGTAGAGGGCGATAAGGTCTCCCCTCAGCCTTCTCCTTCACTACAATAAACAGCTGTATTTCCCTCAGCTGCTCCCCATAAACCCTGTGCTCCAGAACCTTGCCCAGCTCCACTGTCCTTCTCTGAACACACTCCAGCACCTCAATGTCTTTCTTGTAGTGAGGAGCCCAAAAGTGAACACAGGATTTGAGGTGAGGTCTCACCAGCATCAAGTACAGGGGCACGATCATTCTTGTCATTTATTTTCATAAACAGACCTCCAGAATTTGTTGCATAATGTTAGATAGGGGTGGGGGTCCCCTAGCACCTCCCTCAAATCAGCCTTCTTGTAGCAGAGCCAGGAGAGCCGGCTGACTGTGACACCACATTATGGGTTACCTTTGTTTCTTTGACTGATCCTCTGCTCTACAGAGCTCCTGGTCAGGAAGAACCACCATCCCTAACCAAGTCAAGATGGGATATTCTCTGATGGAAACATCTAATTAAAGGAGAAAATAACAAAATTTTAGAGAAGACATTTCTCTAAATTATCATACTATCCGCGTTTCCTACTCCACGTCTTTGTGAGGTGTTAAAATGAAGCTGGGAGGGGCAACAATGACAACAAAATCAAGGAATTTTCCTCTTCCCATACCAAGTAAACAACCCCTACCTCCTACCTCAGTGAACTGAAACAGATTTTAGCCTTTTGTGACCTACTTGTGAGACAGTTCTTATGTTGTCTACAAATGAGCATTTTCAGCTTTTCAGAGATTATCTTGAAGAGTCCTCAGCAGTCCAAACTCCTACCAATTTCAGTGTTCAGCACCAGGAATGAGCCATTCCTAAATGTACCAGATAATACTTTTACCTACTGAAGAACAAACAAATAAAATCACTGAACAGACAAAATTCTTTAGGACAGTTTCCAGATCTATCACTGTTCAATACTCCCTACATCTTTGATACTGTTAGAAAATTTAGGGCAAATCTTAGCAAGTCTGATTTTCAAAACCAAGCTATCATATATATTTTCCAGAAAGCACAGCATAATTAAAAAATATTTTCCCCATAGAATACATGAGATGTTATGACAAATGCAGTTGACCTCCTTTTTCAAGGTAAGTAAATGCCCCACAGAAATGTAGTATGGGTTTTTGAAATAAAGGAAGCATTTTCAACCAGAATAATTGATCCTGCTTTACTCCAACAAAAACTGATGTAATTTATATAAATAATGAACATTTTAACCAGATGATGTCCAGCCATCCCCTGCAACTTCAATCATTCTCTGATTTAAGTAATTTCAAATATAGGTAGAAAAAAATCAAAGCCATGTTTTTAAGAGTTTTTTTCCTAGGTTTATATTTTTCACATCATATGGGAAGCCAGCTCATCTATTTTTTTTCTATTCTAAGCTTGCAGAATATTTCTTCAGTTCTTAGCTAACTGAATTTCAACTTATCTAAGAAATATGACGTTAAACTATTTCAGAGAGTACCACCCCATAGTCTGAAACAACATTTAAAATTTTTTTACCCCTTCTCCCAAAAAAAACACAAACCACAAAACAAAAAAGCCCCACAGTTCTCCAAAACAGCATTACTCCTTCTGAACTTCTGGGTTTCATCCCACTGTTCCTACTTAAGCTTCCTATTGCCCTAAATACTTCCTTTCAATCCATGGGATTTGCAGATGTTAAATATGTAAAGGAGTAACTGGGCATATCACTTTCTGTTTATTTGCTAGTCTGATTACACTTTTACTATTCTTTTTCAACCTGCATGCAAAACTCCATCCCCTCTATCATTCTGACTTTCCATTTCTATACCTCAATTAAATACCACGAACCTAACAGCTTCACAGCGGTTACAAAATCATAGAACGGTTTGGGTTAGAATGGACCTTAAAGTTTGCCCATTTCCAACCCCCCCGACATGGGCAGGAACATATTCCACTGGATCAGGTTGCTCAAAGCCTCATCCAACCACAAGGGATGGAGCATTCACATTCTCTGGGCAACCTGTTCCAGTGCCTACTCAACATCACAGTAAAAATTTCTTCCTAATATCTAGTCTCGTTTAGTTCAAACCCTGTTTAAAATGGGTCTAACTAAACCAGGCTGGTCAGGGCCATATAAAGCTGGCCCTACCTGAAGCCAGTATTTCAGCCAAAGGTTTTATCTCAAATTATACTAATTTTTTTTTTAGTTTGTTTTTAATGTTGCGTCTAATTTGCTGCCCACGACCACCATCTGGAGAACAACGTGCAGTACTACAAGCACCGGGTTTACATTAAGGACATGCGCCAGCCCTTGTTGTACACGCACACTTCAGAATACAGCAACGCACATGTCCTTTGCATACCTTAACTGCAGTAACATTTTCAGACAGACATGGAAAACAGGATGAATCCCTTAATGTTTTCTTTTTAGGTTCTGACCACCAACCTGCACAATAAAATTCTTTCTGCAGAAAACAAGCTGTCCCTGAAAAATAACTAGCAATCACAGAGAAAGCTCACAAGCACTCAAAACACCATAGTTTGCTTGTTAATTAGGCACGCTCTTAAAAAAAAAAAAGCTATTTAAAACGTAAAGACAAATTAATGGTTATTTTGTTTTTTAGTAAGCGGCAGGAACGTGACTCAAATAGTAACCAACTCTGTTAGCAGACAACCGCATTCAAGCTTAGTGAGCTCTCCTTTAACTCTTGCAGAAGAGTAAAGAAAATTCGCAATTCCAATACAGCATTTAATACCACAGTCCAAATGTTTAACAGAATCTCTATGCCCTGAAAAAAGTGCACTTCTTGCTCTATTTAGTATGAACCATATCAACTCTTAATCGAATTCTTCAAGCCTGTATCTCTTTACAGTTTGGGACACATTGTGGAACTTATTTTTGTTCCTACATAGGAACTTGATGCAAAACTATCAAAATGTCTCCACAGACCTGAGTGAAATGTGTAGAAATAGTGTAAATCAGAAGCTAGCCAGACCTAACCTAAATGCTCACAGGTATCAAAAAACAGGGCAAGATACCTATTTTGGTTGCTCCAAGTGCAGCTACATTCTGCACACTCTCATTCATCCCTCTTGCTTAGATTTATTACCACAAAGCTTTAGTTTTAAAATATAGAGCATGATGGTGGAAAACATTTTAACAACTTTTATGAAAATATAGACAAAATTTGTGCAAAAGCAGCTTATAAGACTTCTACATTCGGATTGCCACTTGAAGATCTATATCCTATGTACCTCTCTTGCATCATACCTGCTCTAGTAAAAACAACAATGTCCCTTACTGAAGTTTTGCACATGTTTATGAAGATACACTAAAGAGAACAGTGAAATGAGGAACTTGTATGAAAAGTTAACTGTCGTCATCATATCACTAGGAAACTCACAATCTTACAGTCATTACAAAAAAAGATGATAGCTATTATGCACAGCAGGCAAATGAAATAAAGACATTATTTCTGGGAATCATATTTCATGTCATAATAATGAGATGTTTCATATCTGTCTTCGGGATTTCGTAAGCACAGAAATAGATTACAGAAAGCTCAGGTAAACCTACACACTTCTGAATGAGTCCTATTGATCTCTTCCAGAAAGTGTCTCCAAGCTACAACTCTACAAGCCCTCAGGAAAAAAAAAAAGGAAAAAACACACTAAGTGAAGGTTAAACAATTGCTGTTGGGACTATAAGAGTTCTGTAAGGTAGATCACCATAAAATCTAAATCTGGAGCTTACATTGTTTATGCACTTTAGTTGGGTGGACTACATAGTCTTAGACCAAGGCCATTTACATTGAAATTACATTTACATTTAAATTTCAGCGAAGAGTTCCTTTTGCATGATTCACTGAATCCACCGCTGCAACAGTATCAATGAACTTGATCTTGTACAAGCCCTAGCAAGACCATCTGCCTTTAGGGCATAAAGAGAAGTCAGGAAACCTCTGCATCCTGAAGATAAACCTAGGGAATAAGTGTAGTGAACAACTTCCACAGCCCAGAACCACCATGTGGGGTCTAAAGTAGTGCAACCTGTATACCCAGTACTCCATTAATTGGGTAGATTTACAGACTAACGAAGATACAGAGCACAGTTCCAAGGAACAGCAACAGCCATTACCTCCCACCAAAACACTGGAAAGTCAGACTAGATTAAGCCCCCTGAACAACCTGGTCTGACCTCCCTGCAAGCAAGAAGATGGACTAGAAACCTCCTGAGGTCCCTTCCAGGCTGAATTATCCTATCATCCTATGAAACTAAGAGTTGGATTCTCTTTTCACAAGAAATATCCCCTTTTCTGTCCCAGCAGGTTCCCTACATGTAAAGCTTTCCCCTCTTCCTGATTGCTTAAAACATGTTGATTTTCTGCCTGTGGCATCAGCATTTCTATTAAAGCTCCAGCAAAAGATATCCATAAAGTGAGCATTCTGATAGAAGACTGGTCTTACTGGTCAGGCCAATGGTGCATCTAGCCCATGATCTTGTCTTCCACAAGAGATTAAAAGCACAGAACAGAAAGGAACAGAAAGCAAATGTATGTGATACTTCCCCTCAAATATTTTCCCAGTCCTAAACAACTTGCAACTCAGAAGCTAAATGGAAGATGGGGTTATGTATTCAGAAGCAAATCACAGCAGATTATTCTTCCAAGGATCTGTTAACTTACTAAGAGTTTGAGCAGGCTCAAGAATCTACAGGATCCTAAGGCAGGGAGTTTTGCAGTGCAACTACAAACTGCCCAAGAAATCACCTCCTTGTGCTTGCTTCATGCCTGCCATACCAACTTATTTGATGATCCCTTGTTCTTATATTGGAAGTAAAAATAAGCAACCGATCAACTATATCTAAAACTGTCCTGATGTTCTATACTTTACCCACTATTCTTTTCCTTCAAATCTTTATTAATTAACTTGGGGTTTTAACCATTAATAAGCACTAAGCTTGCAACTCTATTGGACTTCTATCCTATATCCAGGAGTTACACTGTTTTGCAGCTACAATTCTTTCACGCTCAGATATATCACTTTGTATTTACCTACACTGAAATTTTCCTATCATTTTATTGCCCACTCACTGAATCTCTTTATGCTCATATCATTCCAAAGCTGTTTCAAAACAATGGCACATACTGAGCTTACACAAATATAACCTGCCCTTGGGGTACATTTCATGCAGAACTGAACCACAATATGGAAGCACAAACAGCTTGGGAACCAGATTCAGCTCTCACCTCTCCTACACAAAAAAATCTCAGTCATGTGCTCCCTTAGAGCACGGTCAGGCCCTGAGTAACAGGAAATTGCGTAGGTAAGGAACTACCTAGCATGGGGTAGAGAACAGTGCTAACCTATTCAAAAGCCCTTGACGACTGTAACTTAAGCAGAAAATGGGAAAGATTGACCAATTTTCTGCCCAGCTGCCAAAGCAGTCAGTCTAACTGATGGCCAAGTCAGAAAGGTGAAGGGGATGCAAGGACACGCATGTAACAACATTCTGTGTTGCACACATACTGACCAGTAACGGCTAACTTGCTGTACAGCTGTAAATAGATACTACGGATTCAAGCAAACCAGAGAAGTCAGAAGCTAACGGCTCACTTAGAAGAGATTAACAGCAATAAAGAAATAGCAGTAATCTGGGTATCAGTGATGCCTTCTCTTCGACTGCCACACCATTCGAGAAAAATATATGCTGTGCGACAGATCACGCTCATGTATTCTGCTGCCATTGAAGAGAGGAGCAGCAATGCCCCCTTGTGTTTCAAGGGAAACTAGTAATAAACCCATTGCAATTCTTTACATTTTCCTAAATGGTGTCTGAAGGTGTATACAAAGACCAGAATCAATTCAGTTTCATGACAGGCTCTCAACTGCCTAGCAGTCAATATTACAAATTGCTGAACATGGACAAAAGGAAACGCTTTTAAAATGCTTATAAAAGGTAAAACAACCCTTTTACTGCCAAAATTCACAATCAAAAATTTAACAAAAGGCCCTCCTAATTCCACTTTGACTTCTGTATCTCATCTACTTCAAGTACATACTTTAAAATCTTATTTTCAATAGGAAAGCTGATTTTAAAGGACTCAAACAAATGAATTTAGGATGTTCTCTATAATTGTTCAAATAAAAACTAAAGTTTCATGAAATTTCATGAAGATGCCCAAAAAAAAGTGAACGAGAGAGGTTTTAACAGAAGTAGACCTTTTTTAAAAAGACAATTACTTTGTAAAATTACACTGATAGACTGTAACAATACTGGTTAGTACATAAAATTATGTAGTGCCTCCCCTCCCCCCCCAAAAAAAAAAAAAACAAAACCACCCTGCCTAAAACCAGAAAACAACAAACCCCCCCTAAAAAATCCCAGCCATATGAGATCCATAACAAAAGGAAATAACCTACCAGTCTTGGTAAGTGGTGATTGCAATACTTGGAGGTGTCAACAAAGGCAGAGTTGTTGGTCTACAGACAATGTCTCTGTCAGGTGTCCTTGCTTTTTCTGTTTGTCTTTGGGATAGTGGTGGTAACTGCAAATTGCCAGAACAGCATCTTCTTCCTCTCCAGAGGTCTATGCCCAGAGCATGGCTGGAAGTACTGTAGGATTTACTCAGCCCACACTCCAGGTAATCCAAAGCATTCTGCAAAGACAGAAAAGCCACTGAAGTTCTGCAAACAAATGGTTTCCTCCATGAGGATGAAACGCATTTGTTTGTTCTACAGTCATAGCTACTCAGAAAAGATAACTGTATGATGAAATCTTAGCAGAGTCTGACTACACTGCATTGTTATGTTATCAACTTATGAAATAACTTGAAAATTCACTTATAATTTGTCTATGCCAATTTCAAAAGCTAATTCTAATCTAATTAAATGTTTCAATAAGCCAGGTCACTTTGGTGATATGTTAAACTTCTGATATTTTGAACTTTTCCAAAGAACATTCCAGTCGATACCCAACTGAAGCATGATTCCTCTCCACAACACAAACACTGGTTTGCCACTTTTTTTTTTTTTATGACTCAGCAGGTGGAGCAAGTCACTCAGTGAGAAGAACTCACTGCTAGGCTACTGTACCCTATGTTTTGCACTTTTAGTAAAAGTAGTCTCAGAAAAAGGTTTGATCAGTTGAAGCAGTTTCCTCTCTTCTCGTTTCTATCAATTTTTATTAAAAACATCACCTCATTCATAGAACTGGCTGTCAGTCTTCTCAAATCCAAGACAGTTCTCCCACAGTGGAATAACACTGTGAGAGGGTTGTCAGTTTTGATCTGTCTTAGAGAATTTAGCTGGTCAAATATAACCGTCCAATACAAATGAGAACATATCCTTATTGTGTGTGATGAGCTATCAGCAGAAGCTGGAGGGGGCTGTAATAGGTATATATATGTATGGGAATCCCTCTGCATTATTTCTCTTCTTTATCTGTGTCCAGCACTGAGGGTAGAAGGATCCACCTCACCTCAGGAATAACACAAGTGACAATTGGTAAGCTGGTAACTTCAAAAAATGAGTGGTTTAATTGGCCATAATCACTTATTAGGTCCTTCATGAACAATTGCAAAGTAGCAAGAGTTCTCCATTGCCTTCTAATGGAAAGTACGTTCTCCATATGAGTATATTAAAGCAAACAACTCTTTGTTCCAGATACTCTCTTACCTCAGCAAGGAATCTCAACGTGGGAAATGAAACACAAACTGATGGGAGAAAGGCACACCACCAGTTTTCTCACTTTCCCTTCTTCCTGGCCCATCTCACAACCATGAGAAACATCCAGACAGGAAACAACATGGCCCACAGCTACTTCACTCCTCGCATATAGCCTGAAGTGCTGTAGGGCATGCTGGTGTAGATACATAAAGGTACTAAGGCACTGACATCATAATGATCTAGATAGTAGTTTAAAATATTTGGCATGCTGTGTTTCCAAAAATATGTTAGAGATCTTCAATGATCGAAACACTACATTTTCACAGCACTAAACCAGGTCAAAAATACCCCTAGGAACCCCAGAAAGGAAAGTCTGCCTTCTATAAGAAGATATGATTTAACCTGCCTTTATTAATAATCTTTATAAGACTGTTCATTTTTTTGTTTTTATTTAAGAAATGTACAGCAGTGTATTCTAGCTTCCCATTAGATTTCAGATGCCTGCTTTCATTAAAATCAACAAGGACTGAGCGGTCCCAGCATCATGCCCAGGCATGCTGACTATGAAGCAGTACAACATGTGGTCCAAAAGTGCAAGAGAAACCCTTATTTACTGAAGGAGTGCTATAGGATACCCTAACTATAAGGTTTTACTCCTCCACTGTATTTTCATGTACCCTCCATGTGGCTTTCCATTTTTGGTGAGCCTCAGCTGTGACAAACAAGACAATTAAGGCTGCAGTTATCATGCCATCATTACAAACTGATACATTTCTCCAGAGAATGGAACTGGAATTTAATTAATAGAGGATTACGATGATGATTAGCAAGAGCAGTAATGGAATAACACACGCATCATATTAGGTGCTCAGCAACTTGAGTGGGGAGAGATGTTCAAACACATGTATACAAGTACAGCACATGCACAAAGAGGAGATCCAGAAGAGAGCTTCCATAAGGTATGGAAATGTTCCCCGCTGCCTGCCAGTGCTACACAGACCAAGGAAGAACAGTAAAGAATGTGCTCTGCATAGGACTCCTCTAAACTTCTGGTGTGTGGGTTGGTTGGTTTGGTTTTGAATGTGCAGGAGCTTCTTTTCTGCTCATTTATATGAGCTGCAAACAACTATAAGGAAATCAATGAGCAACCAAAGCAAAACCAGTTGATGCTTAAACAATAAAACAAAACTAATTTTTTATCTCATTTTTATAAAGTGCAAGGAAAATTAAAGCATGCCTTTAGAAGAAGCTTACCTCATCTGCAGTTACTGTCATGACACTTCTGCTTTTCTTCATTATCAAGATTGAAGACCACCGTGTTACAGAAAGCTCTTGTTGTTCAATCCAATTTCTTCAGATGAGCAACCTGAAAGAAAAAAAAAGTGTATTTTTGAACAACAAACTATGGAGGTAACTGCTAACATCACAGCTGACTGAAAACTTGCTGTTCATTTGCCAAAAGGACTTGGCAGCAGGTGTTATGCAAGTGTAGCTTTTTATTAGTGAAAGGACAATTCAATTATCAGTAAAATCATGTGCAAAGTAACTAGTGTTCACAAGACACTGCAATCTAAGCAAGCTTTCATGTCTAGTACCAGGGGATCAAAGTTCATGGTTTGTTACAGAATTTTTCTTTAGATGAACCCTTTTGAGAGGTACAGCATAAAAGGTCTCCAAGAACAGTTTGAGCTGATGCTCACAGAAGAAAAGGAATTGCATTTGTATGCAATTCTAAGATTGAATTGCAGCTCACCAGCATTATTTATTATCACACTTGCATGCACACAACCCTTCAGCCACTAAATTACAGCCTTCTGCAGAGGGTGACGCTGCAGCCACTTTGAACTCTGCAAGAGTGCAAAGGGGAATGAAACACAGCTGAGCAGCTGGAGCAGCAGGGAAACCAGCACAGGGAAACAGCCGCTTCGGAGCATTCCCAGGCCCCCTGCTCATTCTTCCTGTGGATTTAGTGCTCGTGGATAAAAATACATTCACGACTAGAGAGAGAGAACATTGAGGGTTGTGCGTTTTTTCTTTTCTTTCCCCAAAGAACAGGTAGGGCTGGAGTGCCACTTTTTGTGATGAAAAATTTTCTCCCCTACTTGGAAGGATTATCCTTGAGATAAAAGACTGCTGAAGGGTCTTTTTTCATAAACACCAGTGCTGAAGCCACCACAAAAAGCTGTGCAATGGTTTCACGCTTGGTGATGTTAGTTTTCTAACACAATGCTCACCCCGAGAAATCATGGACTTTGGACTATATTCAGATCACTTGTGCATGCAGCACAAGTTCAGGAGAGCAATAAGCAATTCAGATTGCCTGCGATCTGCTACCAGACCCTAGTCATCTACCCAGCCGACAAGGAGCAGATGTGACACCAATATTAGGTGTTAATCCTCCTCTCTGCCACTACCAGCAGGCAGAATCCCCAAAAGCAGACAGCCTGCACCACTTACTTTTACTGCAAGGTTTGCAGTGCCAGCAGCAGGTACCAAAAGCTGCCTTACACATCGATTGCTGGTTTTACAGTCTTGTTCTTCGGTTCCCAACTCATAATAAATTCAGAAGTCTGAACGCTCAAGCATGGCAGCTCGGCCTGGCTTACAGCCACCACACAAACTACACCATTGAGGGTTCAGATTCAAGTTTAATACCACTGGGCCCAGATTAAACCATTGAGCTTGCATGTCTACCTGTTTAAAACAAAAAAGCTTGAAAAAAAAGACACACTAACTCTCAGGGATAACATCCGAATAGAGTGGTGCTCCTGAACACAGAGGTCTAACGACATCTCAGTCTCCTGGGGCCAACTGCTCATCTGGTCTCCCATGCACAAGAGGTAGCACTGTAACAAAACTGCTTCCCTCTAAACCAGATCACTCCAGGGGGAAAAAAAAAAAAAAAAAAAAGAGAAAGAAAACAAACTCAAAGGGAGCACTAGCACACAAGGCCAGCACTGCAGTTGAGTCTGCCTGCAGTTCTGGATATGGCGCAGGCACCTCTACTTGTTTTCATTTCCTTAGGGTTCACACATCCAACACACTCATATATCCTTTCATCACCAGCCAAAGCATTTGGAGCACTCCAATCCATGCCAGACACAACTCACTGCCATCTCAGCACAAGTGCCAGCACACAGGGCTGTATGCTTCATCCTATATGAAGCAGCTTTGGAAAAGAACTGAGGGATTTGTTTTCTAAAGCACTTAAACAGCTTCCCTCCAGAAATGGATGAAAGGGACCATTCAGAAGCAAAGGACAGAAAACAACAAAAAGCAGTCTGCAACACCTCCATCCAGGATTGCTATCCCCTCTGCATCCATCACCAGCTGTCATCAGGCCCAGGACAGCGGGAAAAACATTTATGGCCTGATCAAGAATTGGGTTCTTAAGGCAACAGGCCACACACAAGCACCAGCTAAGCCATCAGGTTGCGTTTAGGCATTAGAGCATTGGGATGGCTACTAAAAACCTGATGCTTGGCAGCACATCTGTGTGGCAACATTACTTCTCTCTGCATACATTATCCAGCTTTTGATCTATATTACAGTGAAATGAGCAGGCTAGAAGTGAGAAATGCAGGCAGAATTCGTAGAAAACACAAAAGGAAGCAGTTTCAGCAGCAGCAGAAGTTGGCAGATTTGTATCTCAGAAGTGGATCTGTTAGTGCTTTAATAAAGTAAAAGTTTGAGATGTTCATAACTGTCATGCTGTGCAGTTTCTAATGTCTAACACAAATGAGATCACACTGTGGCATGTCCTACAGTGGGACTAACAAGTGCATATCCCTCCTGAGTATATGTCCATTCAAACTGGCACAAATCAATAAGTAAATACATAATAAAGCAAATATGTAAACACATAAATAAGTGACCAGGAAGACATCTTTGGAAAGAAAAGCTGAAAGAATATGAGCCTACAGAGTGCCTCCTAAATTTTGCATAACTTTAGGATCAGAACTGACACTAGGAGATAAGACATGAAAAGACGGGCAAGACTGACTAGTAGATCATTTCTGTGGAAGCCTGAGTCCTTTTATACCATAACTCCTTTCCTTTGTAAATGTTTATCAATTTGTCAAAGTAAGTTTAACCAGAATATTAACCAGAATATGTACAATTATAAAAAAACTTACATATTTTATTCAGTGTGGATTGCATTTCTGAAGAGCCTAAGAAGAAATTCTAAGACTTCCATTACTCATGACTAACTGTTAAAAGTTGACTGACTGTCGAGTCATTCTTTTCTTGTGTCTTTACACAAAATATCTGACACCTGGGACGCACATCTAGGGTTAAATAAAAAAAAAAAAAAAAAAAAAAAGCACAACACCTCAAAGAGACTTACTGGAAGAATTTTCCTGTGCACATTTTCTAACTCACACAATCTTTTGCTACAAGGAAAGAAGTTCTCTCCATTACCCAAATTCTCCGAAAATAAACTGTAACCCACCAGGCTGGTTAAGGGTGGGTAACAGGGAATGCAGCAAGGCTTTGCATTTGATAAAGCTTTGCATTTGATAATAGACTACAAAGAAGAGTACTTTCAGTGCTAGAGTTGGGCCTAGTCCATTTTGCTGAAATATTTCCTAGGTAGGATATGAGATTTCTTTTTACACCAAGCCAACCTAGTTCTTCCACGCAAAGTTTTTTGTGTTCAGTGATGTTTTTCCAAAATAACAGTAAATGCTCCAGTGATTTCAGAGCGATAAAGACTTACAGCAAAACTAGTTCAAAACTAGTAACTCACAGTGAGGAGGATGAAACTATGTGGATGTGTGTGACAAAGACTGCTTTTCCTACTCACTTGTTTAAAAATAGCTATTCAACTCATACAGTGTGAAATCCACTATTTAAAGAAATTCCTGAAATGTATCTTAATGTGCAAGGTCTGGTAGGATTTGGAATACAAGACCCATATTTCACCATGTTGCTGTTTTCCCACACATTTTGGCTTCTGCATGGACAGGTTTAAAGCCACAGGGTTATCTGACTCTCTCACCCCTAAAGATACTCTGTTCCTCGACAAAACTCAGACAAGGCATGGCCAGGATTACATTTTTGCTGCTCACACAGTGCTAGTTCCTTGTATTAACAAAAGGTTTTGGCAGGCAGAGCTGGTTATCTGGCTCCTTTCATACCCTAAATTCATTTCCTCCCACTTTTCAGGAAGGTAAAACACAAAGATGGAGAGACAGCAAATAGACAAAGCAAAGCCCAGTGGCTCAGATTACACAGCACATTCTAAAATCCAATCATGTAGCACATTCTGCCTCCAATCATGTAGTACATTCTGCAATCCCATACTTGGTTCTGCCTTGCTGCCAGCAGCACTACCAGGGCCATTACACACATTCCTGGGGCAGGATTTTTCCTAGCAACAAAATGCTGATCCTCACATGCTCAGTAGAACCCAAAGATAATCAGAGACAAAAACAGAAACCTGAATCGTGAATTAGTAGAAGAGCTTTACTAAGGAAAGGGCTGGGATGAAGGAGATTATGTGATCACATAGATAATTACATCATTTGTGAGTTGGGATTCAAACCAACCGGATTCTCCTTAGAGATCATCAAAACCTCAGAGTGGGGTACATACTCAGACAGGGTGATAGTCACAAAAAAAAAAAAAAGTTATAATCCCATAATCCCAGGTCCAGCTCTCCCAGATGCAACACATGTGCTCTAACTCCAGGCTTGCAAATTGTATGTAATTTCTTGTAAGAAAAATAAACCCTATACGGATTTGACACTGGTCAAAGGCAAGCTGAGGTATAAATAGCACTTGATACCTGAACAGTGATGAGTTTGTACTTTATCTTAAAAAAAAGCAGCAGGTTTAATATACAAGACCAATTCTCCCTTGAAGGACTGAGCAGGTCAGCTTACTTACAAAAAGGGAATGGAGGCCATGGCTGCCCAGCACAGCAGCTGCCCTGTGGGGCTCAGAGCTCCGTGCCTGCAGCAGGAACCACCAGGCAGCATGCTTACAAGCTGCACGTACACCAAATTAAACTTCAGATGAATACCAAGCATATGCCTCTGCAGAATTACATGCCCCTGAAAATTTAGTTTCAGGAATTGCACCATTCTACTTGTGCTCCACACACGTGCCTTGAGCATTAGAAGGTTCATTGTACTTCTTTCCCCCCTTTCACCCATTCAAGGACTAGGCTATTTTTTTCCAGTATTGAGCCCTAAACTTTTAGCTCTGTTATTACCACTCTTGTTTTCAGCTACTTGGACACAGACTCCCACAAATAATATGCGAGAATTTCCTAAGCAATCCTCTTTATTAGTTCTTTAGAGAGCAAAAAGTTGGGTTTTACAGTGGTCTTTTCCCATTTCTTCTGAACAGAAACAACTAAACTGGTCTGCAGAGCTTTATGGCAGCTCCGAGAAACTTACTCCTCCTCAGAAAAGTCAATCCATTATAATTTTAACAAAATTCAGAGACTATTTCAGAGCATTACACAAGATAAAAGCAAGGGCATCTATCAGCACAAATTCCTTTAACTTATGAAAACAGACACAGAAAAGCAAGATTGGCACAGAAAGGTAAAACTAGCTTTATTTCTTATCACAGCACTTCTCATATAAATTAAAAGTTGGCTATGGAAGTTTTAAGGCTCTACCACTACCATTCCATCAAGAAGACACAGCTTCAGTTTGTCTTCCTCCAGGATGCTTTAAGCTTTCTCATAATTGCCAACTTGTGAACTACAGGCAGCGTACACAAACTAAGTCTAAATCTGTTCACTGTTTTTAAGCTATCGGGCATATATGCAATGTAATAAAGTTGCAAATCTACCTAGAAAATAAATGAAACCGATTCTTGTACTATAAAAAGGGAATGTCATATACAGGACACTGTACATATCTGAAAAAGTTCTGACAAAGTTGTGCAGAGCCAAATAAAATCTTTTAAAAAATCCCACCTCCTTTCCCATGTTACCATGGGTAAATTATCCTTATTAAACAGTGTCTTAACTTTCATTAGGAGGTTTCTTACTGAAATATCACCAAGGTTAAGAGGATTTCAAAGACTCATCTTGTCTCTGGCAACCTAATCACTAAAGCTGGGAATAGCCAAGTCAGGCTACTCCAGAAATCCCAGTAACTCTTTGGTTTCCAGGAGAGGGTACAAACAGGTTGCACTGCTCTTTATTTATTTCACTTATGATAAGAAAATCAATACTAACTTGAACCCATCAATACGTTGCTTACTGTCTTTAGGACTAATGTGCTCTGCAGAACTATGAAATATAAGCAATATTTTTCACTATTACTGCAGAGAAATTATGACCATATTTTTTTCAGGAAACTTTCAGGCAAATGTTAATAGCCTGGGCAGAAGAAAGAATGTTGAACCTTATTATCTTTGAGGTCTTTTCCAACCTTAATGATTCTGTAACAACTGCAGAAAACACTATTCTATTTCCTTTACTATGTGTTAGTGAGGTTTAAATCTTATATTTCTAAAGCAGTTTGTCTACTATTACGGTCAAATGCAAGTAATTTAAAAATCAGTTCTGGCAGCAGCTTAACAGCACTACCTGCCAGCACACACAGGATTTTCACAGTAATTACTTAGGAAAATGAAGCATACTATTAAAAGATGCAATTTATACCTTTTTTGTTCCACATGCAAATTACTAGCAGAGCCTCCCACTCCTCAGAGCAGAGCTGAACAGCATTCAGAGAGCAAAGAACAATTATTAATTATGCTTTAAAAAAAAAAAAACATCAGTTTTAAAATACAAGAACCAGTGTGACAGAAAACGTATACAATGCAAATTTCCCCCCTTTAGATTGGTAGGTTGCTTTTTTTGAAAAAACAGACTTTATGTTCCCCATGTGCTTTTATTAGGAAAGGAGCATAATGCAATAAGCCTTGCTGGTCTACATAGATAACGGCAACGCTGCAGATCAGGCAGGATTAGCATGCACTGGATGAACAGTGTGGGGAAACTCACTCACTGTGCCACCGCCAGCTAATGCGGCACTTTCCTCATGCCACTGATTTATTTCTTACCTTCCTAAACTCACCTAGATATTGTTCTAGTCCAAGAGGAAAAGTTCTAAAATCCTCAGATCTCTCTTCTCCCTACAGTTTTTATAGGGAGAGCCAAGTTCAAACAGCTTGCAAGGATTTCCTCCCCCAGCTTTTTTTTTTTTTTTTTCCTTTTAAATACCGGAGCCATGCAGCATCCAACACAATGATCCTAAGCACAGAAGTACACAATCAAGCCTACAAACAAAGACCATCCTCCAAATAAAGAACAGCCTCCAGAACTCATACAACACTCCTGATCTTGACAATTCTTCCCTTTGAAAAAACCCGCTAAAGAACAGTGGCAAAAAATGAAATGCAAAATCAGAACAGCAAGAGGTCCCCAGAGAACTAAAATAAAGCTAGTTGAGACCTGCAGGGGAGGGGACCTACGAAAGTAAGAAGAAGTCTGAACTGTACACCAACCACACAGCAAGAGGCTGAAGGAGAAAGCACAAAACAACTACAAGAAATGCTAACAGCCCCATGAACAGCAGACCCCTTAAACCTTGTATGTTATGCAAGAGACAGGCTTAGCTACTCCATTTTATCACTGCTGCATCTGTGCCTTGCATCTCCATCAGCTGGCAGCAGCTCATCCGGTACTCCGGAGCCCATGCTGTGGCCGGATCTCCAACCTGCTGACCAGCTGTGCCTGGCCAAGGAGGTCTACAAGCAAGGGGAGAAGTCACGGTGCAATGCTGTAATGAAGGTGGGCTCCTCCTAGCGAGACTCCATGCAAGTAAGAGTCTTGCTATAAATACTGTTTCAGTTTCCAAAATGCTCCAGAAACCTTCCCCACTCTGCACCCAGCCAGACACCATTTCAGTTCCTCCCCAGTCAGGCACACAGCCTCCTCTTTTTCCCTTATACTGTTTAGGCAGGTAAAAATTCCATTAAAATGAACAAGAATCTCCCATGAGTCTCACATAATCCTTCTCACTGCCCTAATTGGCAGATGGCTTCTGAAGTGGGAGATGAGGTTCTGCACAAGCACAACCAGGTACCCCGCTGCACCTTCAAACAGGAGAAGGCACTGCCCCACAGCTAAGGACAGTGTTCCCCACGTTGCAGTGTTCTGGTTTCCATACCAGACCACGATGCTCAGGCAGGCCGTGTTCAACCCACAGCTCCTGCTCAATCTCACAGCCCAGTCTGGAAAACCCAACCCCAGAGGCCACAAAACGCATCTAACAAAATAGTTTTAATTGCTGAACACAAAACCTATTCCAGGGCCAATTAGAGTAAATGCTTCTGTAGAGGTAAGTAGCTTTTCTGACCACAGGCACACACAAAAACTAAATAAAAAGGAAAATTGAGGCTCCCTGCCAAAGAAAATGGCTGCCGTTTGTCTCCAGCCCTGCTGTGTCCTCTCTTCACCACGAAGAAGGATCCTGCAGCTGATAAACTGCATTTTCATAAATTGTGCATCCTAGACTGCTCACAAAAGACAATACCGTAAGGAGTCCAGGGAAGGAGAAAGAAGAGCCTGGAAAAGACCTCTCTATGCTGTTAAATGAGTACAAAATGAGGTTACTTCTAGGGCAACAGCATCCAGCCACACACAATACATTGTGACTAACAACTCTGCCTGTCTGCAGCATCATTTTTGTTAGAGAAAGATGAACGATTTATTTATTTAGATCACAGATTCTGTACGGCAGTAGCTGTTATTATTCTATTAATAAGTACAGGAATAATCATGCCACGCTACAGTGCCTTGTCTCAAAAATTTTATAATATATGCTGGAACACGCACGTCAGAAGAAAAACAGACATATATCAACAGTAAGTGTTGTCTCAGCATCTCCTGGCTAGGTTTTAGCATCATTACAACACTTTTCCCACAAAGACATCAGAGCATTTGGCAAGGGCACTCAGACTTACAGCAGTGGACACATATCCACAAGGAAAAGTGATCTTGAGTCACTCCTTTATTTACCAGTCAAAGCAGATCCAGAAATAAAAGTGAGAATCAGGTACGCTTGCCACTGCACAAGAGCACTCAGGAAGGAGCAGACAAGCTATGTAGGCACAGATTAGAAAAGTGAACATATTTTTAACTCCTGTTCTTTGTCTAACTGCCCTATCTACTATTTATCAAAAACAGTTACATTCTGAGGATTCAAAACCAACTTCATTGTTCAGTTAGAACTAAAGACATTCTCTAAATGTAGGACTTGAGGCTTGACAGGAGAACTCAAGCCCACTCCAAAATTCATGCCTAAAAGCATCTGTCGTAATAACGCTTCCGCTTTGGAGGCTAAGTGGTTCACCAAACAGCTCCACTTTTCAGGAAGTCCCCTTTTCATACAAAAACAGAGAGTACCTAAAAATTAAATTTCATGCCTCATCCTCAAAGGCAAAGCGTGGCATTTAGGATATTAAAGACGACATGACTGCATTAGATTAGCATGGTCAATTACAAACCTGATTTATCTTGGTTTTCCTTCCATAGCAGCAACTTCCAGAGCGAAATTTCTGACTGGTCATCTCATTAAAAATTTTTAAAAAAAAAAACTGAGGTCAAAGGAAAAGTCTTTGGGAATCTTCCAGTGATCAGATGTTTTCTACCAACCACTAGCTAAGACCACTTCCATTGAAATATATAAAGTAAAATATTTTAAGAGGCATCCATGACAACATTTTTTGTATTCTAAAATACTAATTCATAACAAGGCATTTAGAAACAGCCTGATTTATAAAAACATGTAAGCTTTCTTAATCCAGGATCTTTCTTTAGTCAAAGATGAAGTTATTGTTTCTTTATAATACTTATATTTTGCCTGTTGGGAAAATATTTGCCTTATTCTAGATTTCACGCTGAAATTATCAGCATTTTTTTTTAAATGAAAGGATCACACTTCAATTTCCTCAGAAGTTAAGTGCTATTACATTAGGTGAAAGTGGTAACACCAGCATTTTCCTTAAACTTCTCATCGTAATTTTTTCGTAGTTATTTAAAACTCTTCAAACGTTTAATTACATGGGGTGATACTTCTAACACTTGGCATCTGCCTCATGTGGCATCCTTCAGAAAGTTTTGATCAAATTCAATCACTTCAGAGAGTGCAATTAATGAGGCACGTACTGCTCAGTAACCTCTGCTTGCAGCACCCCTGTGGTTCAGAGGAGAGATGTACCATTCCTCAGGAACGGGTCTTTTGTGAGCATGACCAAGAAGATTCTGGCCCTTCTGTCCAGACTATTCAACACTGAAGTTGCAAAAGGAATTGCAAAAGATAGGGAAGTACCAGAGCCCCAGGTTGTTCAAAGCACGGTCAGAGAATCCCAACCTGGTTACTTCTAGCTTCACCATGAAAATGCCTGCTGCTCTACACACAGCTGGTGATCTTGAGAAATTATAGCAACTGAAAGAGGAGTCTGATGTCAAAAGTGAACATTTGTAACTGGTACCATTTCAATAGTCTCTAGCCTATAAAGTAAGAATTATTCAACTACTGCTAAGGAGGAAGATGGTAACTGCTATTAATATTGCTCTTCTAATAATATTTGAAAATTTGATGGCAAAAGGCACTTCCTTACATTTGCAGCACTGAAGCAAAATAAAGTGTCTTAAATATTTGAGTATTTTGTAAAACAAGTAATTCTATGGGCCACAGATGGTTCTATACTATCTCATCTATCTTTTTTTCCCAAAAAATAAATTATTTAGGCATTATCAGTACAACATTCTTTCCAAATAACCTTATGCCATGGTAGAAGAAGATAATGCTTTTGCTTGTTCAAACAGAACAAGCAGAACAAGCACCAGCTTTCAAGAAAAAAAAAGCTATCTTGTCCATCCCACAGTCTGTCTCACGAGCAACAACACACACTGTAGACCTGGACCCCGCTGCTACCTCTGCTCTCCAGAAGGAAACTCCTGCAGGCAAGGCAGCGTTGAGCAGCAGAGGGACTTGCAGAAGTTGCCTGGATTGTCCAGCAACTGCGTGCAGACACCATGCCTCTCTCTGAAGCTATGTCAGTCCTAGTTCAGCCACACAACTTGATGGCCATGGCAATGTGCCTCTCACTGTACATGTCCTCTAGACCCATCTATCCACTGTGGAAGAATCTTCAAACCCACCAAGTTTTATAGCACCATCAGGCAACCAGCGGCTTTCCACACCACTCCAGGTAAAATAATTTTGAGGGAGTCAAGGAAAAGAACTGACTTGGGGCTACATGCATATTTTCTTTCATTTCTATAAATTGCTGTATGAAAATAAAGGTAAGGATTTCCAAAGATGAATAGCAGACTAAGAGAATATATGACTTACTATGGCCCTACCACATCATTAATTTACCACCCAGATACACGAATCCCCAATACATCAACAGTACAGAGCATTTTTAAAGCTCTCATCTTTAAGGATTACCTTACTGAAAAGCTAAATGGCACATGTATTCCTGTAGAAAAACAGCACTATTAAATTACTAGATGGATTTTACAGCAGGGATTACTATCCCTGCAAAATTTAAGGCAATATATCAACATATTTCTTACAGTCTGGAGGATATAATGATAAAAAAAAAATATGAACTTTTCACCTTGTTCTCATCACCCCTTTAGAGAGATTAAAGAATCCCACATCCCACAATTAACAGAGTATTTTGTTGGGGCCTTTACTGCTACTATATACGCATCTGCAATTTTTGTAGTTAAATGTAAGTGCACTTATCTTCTATGAACATGAGAAACATTTCTATTGACTAAACAGAGCCTGATTACTTTTAATCTTAGGTACCAATAGACAAAATGTTACGATTGGACTAGAAAGTAAACACTTAAATACTCTTCTATCTCATCAGAAATTAATATCTACCAAAAAGCACGTGAATTCCACATAAACCTGAAATCAATACAACACTAGGCCACCTGATAAACCAGTCAAACACATACAGAGAAGCCTACACAGGTTGTCTAATAAAGGCCTCTTACCCCAGTAGGTTTTAAATAAATACAAACTCTTAACTAAACAAGATGCAACAGATCTCTATATATTGCTTAATTATTTTAAAATCATCACACTACCAAATTACTTCTAGATTAGATTTTGCCGTTATGCAGTTAATTATTTAACAAAAACTTCATTGTTCCTAAGGCAGAAGCTATGCACAGCCATGAGAATTAAACTATGAAACAGCAAGCATTTACCATTTTAAAGGTTTGTTATTAATTCTGGATGGAAACCAACCACGCTACAATGGCAAAAAACATTTTCAAATTAGGTTGAACAAAGCACCTCGGCTCTCTGCACTTTGATCATCAGACACTCATGCCATCACATTCATATTTGCAGGGAAGCAGGTAAATGTTGATGTATTATTCTGGTAGCAGCTGCATCCTCAGAAAACAGGGAGTGCAAATAATGAGAGTACATAGATATGCAAATAAAACAATTCTTTCCCACATTCACTCTACAAAAGTACTTTCTAATGAGGTCAGCAAAATTAAAGTACTTCCTTCTATACCTATAAGCAGATTTCAAGTAAGTTAAAGAAAACAAATTCCCTTTTTTAAACTTTAGTAGATATCCTCCTTCCAGGTTACCTCCAGAAATAAGGTGGTGCTATTTCTGCAGACCACAAGAATCCATGGATTCCTTGCTACCCATTATGAAAGAGCCTCTTAGAAAGGCCTAGCACTGCTACTGCTACCACTTACTTTGGGCCAGTTTGGTCAACTATCTTCAAGGATCACCAGACACGCCGCAGAGACAAGCTTTAATCGTTATGCAGATATACAGCAGGAAAACCACATGCTTTTCTGCAGCAGATAAAGTAGACAGCATAAACTCATCCTTCCTGATGACAAATAAGCTCAGGATTTGGTACGAACCTTAACCATGCAATGTGCCTACAGCAGAGCTTCCCAGGGCACAGACAAAGAGGAGACAAGGAAAGAGGATGCTGCCAGCTCTCCATATGTGGACTTTCAGATCCCTTCCCCCAGAGCTGAGTCACTCAGATCATACATTTTAAACCTTAGCTTCCCAGTTACTATAACAACTTAATGGATTTCTTCTTGATGTTATTAATTACATTCAGTTTAATCTGTTCATACAGGATTTGGGGGGAGGCACTATATGATAGCTTCTCTTCTCCTTTCAAAAGGCTTTTATATTCCTAACTTGCTCCAATGCTTCTTCCACCGAGATAAGAAATGCTCATATTTCTTTCTTTCAGAACTCAGAATAGAAGGAATTTTTTTTTTTCCTGAAACCAAATAAGATGCCCAAAATAAATCTGTGAAAGATGTGCCCTCAGCTGTTTTTCTACAGTAAACATGGTGCACGGAACAGCTTGTAACCTGGCTGAAAATGGCATTTATAATACATCCCAGAAGAGAAAGACTGAGCACTTCGCAAGCAAAACTACTGAGAGCCAAAGCAAAGAAGCAGTCAGAATTTAATTTATTAGGTCTACATTTTACAGCATCAGGGGATGAAAAGGCAGCTCTCTGCTGCTGGAAATGGCAGCAAAATGCAACAAATTCAAGGCAAACCCCAAGGTCCAGCAGCATTGCAGCATGCAGAACCAGCACCCTTTGTTTTCACCCTCCTCAGTTTCAGAGCCAGAGATCAGAAGTGCCACCTCTACCCAACAGCACAGGAACAGAGGACAAAAGCAAAACTTCACTTCCCTTGGCAGCACTGTGGGATAGAGAGGATGAGCAAGTTTCCTGAGCCTGGCTGCACTAGGTGGGTAGGGAAGCAGGACACTTTCCTGCTCTATTCATGCAGGGATTCAATGGCACTGACCTCCTGCCACTTCAGACCTGAGTAGCATTTAATTAATGTAGAAAGGCTCCAAACACCAAATCACTTCCTCTTCTGAAGGGCGATAGGACCTGGTAGGCCACAAGATTACTGCCGGTCATTTTGAGGGTGGTAAGCTGGAAAAGACTGAAAATCAGTAAGTCAGGGTTGGCAGAGGGGCACTTGCAGCGTGTCAGTGCTCAGTATATATTGCAGCATGTCCATCCAGGGGCAGACGTTAGCTGCTGGCTATTTTCCTTCTTCCACAACTTGGAGCAAGGGGAGCCACTATGCTGCATCCCTCCCACAGGCAGAGATTCGCAGCACACAGCTGAGTTAACCTGACTTAGGACACAGCCTGTGATTCCTTACAAATCACTGCAGGTCTCTGCAACAGAAGTTTTGGCAGATATCCAGCGAGTTAATAAATGAAAATTACAATAGCACCTTATCCACTTATTTTGGAAAAACGTCTAATGCTTACTTAAAGAAGTCCTGCTTAAAAGGGCCAAGCCATAAGCATGGGGACAACTGGGTGCAGTGGAGAACATGAACTTGCCACAGCTTGAAAGACTCAGGAATGAAGCATTCCTGCTACTTTCTCCATTTAAATTTATCCATTTTAGCTGCAGAGTGCGGATCTGCACTCATCTGCAGATCCATAGCCACCCAGCACCCAGGATAATTTTAACCCCACAGACATATGGAGAACACTTCTTTCACCCTCCTCTGCAGGAAAAGATGATCTGATCCTGCAGACTTCCAACAGGAAAAAATATCTTCTTCTAAATAA